>OY728143.1:167736749-170416749 GCA_963277665.1 Viscum album | reverse complement strand
ATTTTAGGTCATGCCTTGGGTAAACATCACATTCCAGACTCAACCGTGGTTTTAGATTTCTAATATAATGTTTCATTTAATATTTGTCTACTTTTATTTAAGAAACTATACACACCTAATATAAAATATATTTAATATATTTATGAAATTAATTTCGGGCACACCGGGCCCCGGAATCGCATATCGTCTTAGTTTCTGACTTTGAAAATATATATATAAATAATCCAAAGTCTTATAAGAAAAAAATAGGATCTCTACATCGTACCCCTCTAATTACCTTCTATTAGTGTTATTTCTCCATTAATTATTTGATTTTTCTTTAACTTCCTTGACACTCTTCTCTTCTTGTTCTTATGATTTTTTGCAAAACTCCCCAAATTTTTATCCTCGAGAGTAATTTTTTTTTCTACATGTGAGGTAACTTAAACACTTCCTAAAATATACAATTCATAATGGATGTTAAAAACAATCAGAGAAAAAAAATTAGTCTTTATAGAGAACACACTCCGATACCAATTTTAGTTCCTCAGGTCAGATTGACCACTAAGAGGGGGGGTGAAACATTGGTTTACTATTTACAAATTATTTTCTTTTGAATTTAACCTCTCTAAATTTTTAAGGTTCTTGATATTCTCAATTATATCTCACAATCTCACTTTGTATTCAAAAATAATCAATGATAATATAGAACACAGTATTTACAAGGTTATATGTAGATATCTACTCCTTACCATATTAGTTAATCCCCCAAACATGGATTCTCCACTAATTAAGAATGTTATTGCAATGAATAAGGCATAAAATTGTTATACATCCTAGTAGTCAATCCTCCAATTGATCCCAGTTCTACACCCCAGAAACCAACTCTTCTACCTCTGTTAGTTAGATACCCCAATCGTCTTCTCTTATCCTTTTTTAGACTAGTTAGACACCCCAGCCTCCGCCTCTTCATCAACTAGTTAGACACCCCAGTCACAAGATCCTTCTTATTAATGTTGTTGATACACAAATGGTAAGATCTATGATTTCTTCTGGTTTCCTATACAACACTTGAAATAGATATTCCTCAATGAGTGTACTGGATCTGTTTCAATTGTGTAAAACTTCAATATCTTCAACATCTTCTTGAAGTAAGCATGTTGGTCTTGAAACTCATTCACACCAAATCTTGAATGATTTGGGTCTTCTCAAATTACTGAAATCTCAGACTGAACTGTCTTCTCCTACAGTTATATTCTGGATTCATTCTCTTTAATTTTTTATCTTTAGTTAATGATCATATCATTCTCATATTACAGCTTGGGAAATGATTATTCCTTCTTCTGATTAATTCCCATCCTCAAACAATGTATACTAGTGATGCACACAATTTCATCAATTTTATTTTATGCAATATTAAACTTGAAAATATCATAATAATCCTTATTCTCAATATCAACTAAAATACTTCATGAAATCATGTTTATTTCATGGAATTCTCATTTTATTCTTCACTTTATAGAATTGAAACAATATGATAAACTGATCATGTACACGGCAAATGATAATAGCACACTATAAATAATTTATTGCATACTGTTGGTCCAGTTTCTTGACGTTTTTCATAGTGATTATTCAAAAAGAAATTTGGTTCTTTATCAAGTACACATAACTCAATTTATAAAACTACAAAAAAATTGTAATTAGCATAGAATTTCATCTGCATGGAATTTATTTTCCTAGAATTTTATCCTTCACTAAAAGTATAATGTGCTTTGTGGAGCTCAACTGGACTAATTTAAAATCTTCCAATCACGATGACATAATTCTACAAAATTGTTGATTACAATTAACGAGAAAGTTAGTCTTGTATTTATAGGCAATAAATAGTGGTTAATCAAGCATTTGTTGCAAAATAGAATTTTTGAACATGGTAATCGGTTCAAAAGCGGTTTGATGGCCTCTGCATAGTAACACAGAAAAATCTCTCTGCAAAGAATCGTATCCGTATAGCATAATTTATTCTTCTCAATAAATAATTTTAATACATATCCTCAAATCGTATAGATAACTCATTCTCATGACAGAATTCATCCATAGATTATTATCTACAAATCACTATCTATAAGGCATTCTCACTTACGTAGCACTTCACCGCACACCATCTCTATATTATGTTATCTTCATTCAAGAAATATTATTACAGTTTACATAACATGAATAATTTATTCCATGAACTTCACTTTATAAACATACTAAATGGTGTCTTTAAACCATTTCCTATGAAAAGTATCCTTTTCTTCATACTACATACCAATCCTCTATTCACGTAGCATCATCACCGTGATACTGGGTCACTCTTTCATTACTGCATAGTATCCCATTTTCTATGTGTCATTGCATGGCATCACTACATTTGAACTCATCATAAACTAATATATTCTTCTTCATTACTACACATTATATCATCTATATTATGGGTTATTAATCTGAAAACCCTTGAATGTGGGGGATTTATTCTAAAATTGTTTGTATGCATGGAGGAAGAAGATGATCTCCCATAATGATCATATGGATCACATTTAAATGGTAGATCATATCAGACTGTCTTATACTTGGGTCCCCCTATGTGTGGTAGAGGGATAGCCTTAGTGTCTCCATTGGTTGTCTTGTTTTTTATATGAGGATCACAAAAAATACATAAAAAATTCTAAGTATAAAAAATAATACAGAGACTTCCTCAATTAAATTTCCAATGCAAAACCATCTCAATTTCTCTTATCTTATCAAAATCTATTATTCATGAAAATTAAATTAATATTGAATGTACTTATTAATTCTTCCAAAAAAAATTTGTAAACAATGTGTTCCTTCCTAACACATGTCTTGGAAATTTAATATCATCACCAACAATCATAATATTTGTACTAGGAATAATTTTCCAAGAATGACATCTAATGCCATATAAAGAAAAAATTTCCAAGCGTGACATCCAATTATATAAGATGGATCCATAAAAATTCTTCATTAATCACCACTTCATCCATAACACTTCTCCAAGAATCACCACTTCAAGCATCCTCATCTCCTGATAAAAGTATTCCACATATATTGACTTTATGATATAATGAAAACAAATGCAAAATTCATTCGTCAATAATGAACTTGTGCTCTTCACATGGTTAGACATTTAGGATTGGATATCTAAGCATATTTAATCTACTTAATCAAATCATGAAAAAATAAAATAGGAAAGAAAACTACAGCATCACCTTTCTCAGCACATTCCAGATTCATATCAGTTATAACCGTTATCAGATGTCACTAATCTGAAGCCTCTTTAGCAAACTGACTATAAAACTTCCTACTCAATGTATCTACCACAAAGTCCCTTTACTCGGTGTATATATAAAATAAAATTCAATCATCTAAAGGTTTTATCCATATTCATATACTTATATTAAAATCTCTCTGTGATAAGATATGTTTCACGATTTTATTATCCTTGAACACTATAAACTTCTCACCAAAAAGGTAATGATTCCATGTTTTCAAGGAATGGAATATAGTAGATAACTTCAAATCATGTGTTAGCTAATTATTCTAATTCACTTATATTTATCCCGAGTCATAAACTACATCATTATCTCCCTGAATGATAACACATATCAAACCAAATACAAACACATCATAGTGGGATACATAACCTCATCTTGAATATAGAAACATAAGAATGGGTGTTGATGTAATCCAGACCTTAAACTCTTGAAATTATTTTTTACACTTGTTGATTCATTGGAAAGAAAGATCCTTCCTCATCAAAGCTTTAATTAGAGAGGAAATTCATGAATAATCATGAACAAAGTTTCGGTAATACCCTAATAAGCTAATGAAACTATTTATCCCAAAAACATTCTTTGATGGTTTCCAAGAGATAACGGCTTCCACCTTTTTAGGATCTACCAAGGATCCTCTTTTATAAATGACATGGCTAAGAAAATTCACCTCTTGTATCCAGAAATCACACTTTGAAAGTTTATTATAAAGGTAATGTTCCCAAAATATACCCCCAACACTATTCCCAAGTGTTGTTCATGATTGACCTTAGTCTGAGAATACACCAGAATATCACTGATTAATACCACCATAATGGAGTCAAAATACCTATAAATGATATGATTCATCAATTTCATAAACACTACTAGTTCATTTGTAAGACCAAAGGGAATAACTACATATTCATAATGACCAAAGACTCCGAAAAGATGTCTTTGGAATATCCTATACCCGAAATCAAAGTTAGTGATACCCTAATCATAAATCAATATTAGAAAACCATTTGCATCTCTTCAATTAATGAAATAAATTTTCAATTCATAGAAGATGATATTTATTCTTTATCGTAATCAGGTTTAACTTATGATAATCCACATAAATTGGAATATTTTTATCTTCTTTCGTTACAAAAATAAATTGTGTTTCCCATGGAGACATACTAGGTAAATTGGATCCTTTTCATTCCAAATATTCTAGTTAAACCTTAAATTACCTTAATTTTGTTAGTGTCATCCTATAAGGAAAAGGTTAAATAGGACTGGTCCCTATTAGAGGATAAATCATAAATTCAACTTCCCTTTGAGATAGAAACCCAGAGAAATTGTCAGGAAATACATTAGGAAATTGGTCCACAATGGTTGAAAATATATATGTTTGATTGAATCAACAGTTTCCAATTTAACTATTTTCAACTGGTAATAGATAGTCCTGACCACCAGTACCAAAAGGTCTTGCTTTTCCTACATTCGCATCTCAAATCCTTTAAAGAGATGCTCAAAACCATCCAAATATATGAAACTAACATGTTGGGAATAACAATAGATTTGGTCCTTGAAGGATGTCGATTAATCCATTCCCAAAATTGGGTAAAATATTTCTATTTCAAGAATAGAGAAATCCCAAACAAATTCAGCCTCATCGACAGTTATAGAACACATTGCACACTTAAAGGCTTAACATTCTTGTTGTCTAAGAGGTGTTTTAACTTTCAATACATGAGGCATCATTTCAAAATGAAATATAATGTGATCTACAACATGAGTAGCAATAAAATAGTGGGGCGTGCTGGTATTAAACAAATCTTTCATGATAGTAGAGTTCAATAGAATAGTACCTTTCAACATCAAAGGACCATATTGGTCTTTTGTTATCATCTACTCAACACTAGACAATTGTTTACTCACTCTCCCTTGTTCATTACTTCCTTACATTGGTTGAGAAGTCATAGTGTTCTTAGAATCACCTTGACCCGCTCAGTTCTGAGGATGAGAATTTTTCTAACAAGATCACCCTATGGAATCATAAGTATGAGACACATTTTAGGTATTTCCAACCACTAACTTTGGAGTGATATAACAATAACTCTAGAGATGTGTCATCGTATTATAGTTGTGACATGCCCTAGATGGAATCATAAAATCTCACTTTATATGCTCAAATAAACCACATTGAAAACATCTAGGCCTGTTATTGAGTTTTGGAGGAAATTTAACTGATCTCTTTTCCTAATTCTAAGATTCTCCACCTATTGGATTGGTGTAGACTGATCCATTTTGGTGGATGTTGGGATGAATTCTTGTAGGTCATACTATGTACTAGGCCAAAATTCTCAAGGGTTGAGCTTTTTGGTGAGATCGTTGGAGGTAGCAGGGGCAACACGCCATTGGTCTGAGGGTTTGGGGATTAAAGGTTCCTAGACCAAATTTTGGGGAACAGTAGAAACTCTAACCGACTATAGAAAAGCTAACCTGGAAACACCGATAGGGAACTATATCAGTGCAGATATTGGAATAGTTTCTCTAGAAAATTATATTTTTCATATAGCAGTAATATATCTCCACAAAATTCTTGCCACTAGACACTATATTAGCTTAGACTTGGGTGGCCACATCACTATAGCAGTGCAGACTTCCATCCACCATTCACTATGGCATAGTGGACTTAATGTTTGTTTGGTGGAATAGTAATTTTTAATCTTTATTATCTCATTCGAGCTAGGGTTTATTTGTGATAGAAACTCTGATTTCTCCCTATAATTTTTCTCTCAATTTTAGTAAAGTAAATATACATCTCCATGGATGTAGGTATTTTTCACGAACCATATAAATCACCATGTTCGTGTTCTTATTCTTCTTCTTCTTTTGTTCTATATTTTATTTATATAAAAACCTATTTTTTTGTTGTGACTTGTATAATTTTCACATAAAATGGTATTAGAGGTTGATTTTGGATTTATCTAATTAAACGATGGCTATATAAGAAGACAAGGTGAATATTGATCACTTCGATAGAACTAACTTCAATTACTAGAGGATGCAGATCAAAGAATATATTTACTAGAAGAAGATACACTTTATGATTCTCAGATTAAAACAGATGACTATGGATAAGATGACGTGGGAGCTACTAGATCGATAGGTTTTGGGTTTTGTTCATCTTACATTGGACAAAAACATGGTGTTTAACATCAAAGTGGAGAATACAATGAATGGGCTGATTAAATATCTAAAAAATATGTATGAGATGACTTCATCATAAAAAAAAGTGTACATAATATGATGATTGTTCAATATGAAAATATTTTAAGGAATGTTTCAAATCATGTTCACGAATTCAACACCATCATAAGTCAGCTGACATTGGTGGGAATTGTGCTTGACGGTGAGGTATGTGCACTAATTTTACATTATTCATTAACTAACAGTTGTTAAATTATTTTAGAAGTTTTGATAATTTATTTGGGGAATACCAATCTAGTTTTGAAGGATTTATGGGACCTAATCCTTAGTGAGGATATTTGAAGAAGTGAATCGGGGAGATTTTTTGGTTCTTCTTTGAATGTGAAAGGAAGGGGAAGATATGAACAGCAAGATAATCACAGAGGATGATAAAAGTCAATATGAAATATTCAAGACAAGGAAAAGGGGTATGGTCCTACCTACTAAATTTGTGAGAAGAAAGGACATGTCAATAAGGAGTGAAAATAAAAACAAAATCCACCTAAAACCAATACAGCAAACATGATGGTTGAAGTAAGTGATGATGTGCTGTTGTAGAGCATGGATAGATCGATGGAGTCTTAGATTTTAGACTCATGGGTGTCTTTCTATTCCATGTCGGAGAAGGGTTTCCTAAACAATTATTTTTCCAGATATTTTGTCAAGGTACATCTTGTTGATGATGAAACTTTCAAAAATTGTGGGGAAGGGTGATGCATGAATCAATACCAATAGTGGGAGCTTGTTGGTTATATAAAATGTGATGTATATCCCTAGTTTAAGAATAAATGTTATTTCTCTTGGATATCTTGATGATGCAGGTTTTAGTACCACGTTCACTGGTGGTTCATGGAAGATCTCTAAAGGAGCTATGGTTATAGCTCAGGGAGTAAAGAATGGTGCCCTTTATAACATGATAGAAACATTCATGTACATGGTTTCATTAATAAATATTGTCAAAGATTCATAATTTTGGAACTACAGGATAGGACATATGAGTGAGTAGGTGATGAAGGTGCTGGAAACAAAAGTATTATTACCAGAGATGAATTTAGTGGATGTGTTCCTATGTGAAGATTGTATCTTTGGAAAGTAGAAGAAAGTGTCTTTTTCAAAAGGATGCAGAACACCAAAGGATGGGAAGCTAGACCGAGTGTACACTAATTTTTGGGGGCCTACAATAGTGAATTACCTTGTAGGGTCAAAATATTATTTGAAATTTATTGATGAATCAACAATGAAGGTGTGGTTTTACTTTCTAAAAATAAAATATGATGTGTTTATGGTGTTTCAGAAGTGGAAGACCATAGTAGAGAATGAGTTGGGATCAAAGCTAAAATGATTGGGGTATAAAACTTGTGGAGAGTATGGAAGTAATGAGTTCATGTAATTATATTCTAACAATGGAATTAAGTGGGATAATAATATTTCAGGTACACCATGATAGAATGGTGAGGAATAAAGGATTAATATAACATTGAATGAATGCGCCAAGAGTATGAGACTACACTCAGGGTTACCCAATACCTTCTGGGCAGATGCAGTGAACATGGCAGTATATCTCATCAATAGGAGTCCATATATACCAATGGAAAAATGTTTACCTGAGGATATTTGGTCTGGTAATAAGATAATACTCTCGCATTTATGATTCTTTAGATATTTTTCATATGTATATATTGATGACGACGCAAGATAAAATATTGATGTTAAGTCTAAACCATGTTTCTTAATTGGAAATGGTGTTGAGGAGTTCGGATTCCGCTTTTGGGATGATCTCAACAAGATAATAATTAGGATCCTTAATGTGGTATTTAATGAAGCTATCACATACAAGGACTATCATGGAGTTAAAATTGATAATGGGAATAAAGTATCAGAGTACCATTGATATCTATATTTCATGCTTACATTTTATGGTGTTTTAATTAATTGTTTCCTATATTTAAATGATTATCTTTCCAAATTTTGTATAGTTTGATGTGTTTTCTATTTTATGAAAGGAAAAAAATATATTTGAAAAAGGAATGTAAAGTGGTGAATATTGGAAATAAAAGACACTTCACACTACGACCGAAGTGAAGCGGCGCAACATTAGATTTTTTAGGATGCAGCATATTTGGAAAACTTGAGTAGGTAATTTACATGTTGTGTATTCCATTTACATGATGTTAGTTTTTTTGAGATAATTTTTTGGAATAGTTTCATTGAAATTCATGATGCCTTCTCCTACAGAGAAAATTAAAACATTACACAATGTGTAAAATCTACACATCGTGACACTATTAGAAATATGAACATTATATATGATTTTATGAGGCGTTGATGCCTTTGGATTATAAAAATACACCCTCATCCATAAATAAAAAGTATTCTAGAGAGGGATCCTCAACTGTGGATGACTCTGGACTAGAGTACACCTGCTGCGGAGTCCTACTACTACAATTTTGTAGGATTTTCTTTATTATTTTCTACCCCCCCCCCCTATGGCTAGAATGAGGGGGTGATTTATTTGTGTCATGGCGTGTTTGATGAATGGAGATTGAATGTATGGGGTATTTTATTTTTTATTCAAATTTATGTTAGGATTTCATGTTTTTTATTTAAATTATATATCTTCAATGATTTCTATTTGCATGACCATTGTGAATAAATTTAGGGAATGGATTTAATTTCTTTCATTCTTTGAGCATGACCATTGCCTGAGTTGATTTGATGAATTTTTTTAATGTTTGATCTAGGATTTAGACTTCCTCTATGACCATTGGGTTTGTTTCTTCCCTATATTTAAATAAGGTTTTAGGTTACTTATTCTATGAAATATTAAGTACCTAACCATGAGAAAAGGATAAATCCTGATATATGGAATTTACCATGACCATTGAACTCACTAGGACTCAATTCTGAAAACTGCATGATTGTTTATTAATTATTTTAGACCTTTTCATCCCATGAACCTAGATTCATTTTTTCCCAACACCCTTTTTCTATTTTATTCTCCCACTTTCTTCATCAATTAGATTCACAGTAGCATATATTTACTTTATTCAAATCATAATTTGTTTAAGTATATTTTATTTAATTAATATTTTCCCCAACCCTATCTTTTTGGTTTCAACCTCAGACTTGCATATCCTATATTACCCTATAGTTTATTGTTTTGTTGGTTTTGTTTTTTTTAATTTATAAATTCAGAAACCTTGTGAGAATTAATGATGCCCCATGGGCTATCATCCATGATAAAGTGGAGCTTGAAGGTGTTCCTAGTCATGTGATGTGAAAACTAGTGGAGCTTACTCCTCTAGTGGAGTTGAGGAGTCAATAGGGGTAAGAATGCCTATGCAGAGGTATTCACCATCATTGTATTATTTTTTATTGACTAATAGTGGATAACAAGAATGTTTTTAAGAGGTAATGTGGTTAAAAGAGTTGAGAAAGTGGGAACTAAATATGAAGGATTGGATTTCCTTGTTTCATGATAACAACACTTGGAAATTTACACCTCTTCTATAAGGATAGAAATCATTATAGAAGAAGTAGTTATATCGAGTTAAGGAATAACATGATGGGAACAGTACATACAAAGAAATGTTGGTGGATAGAGGTTTTTAATAAAAGGAGGGAGTGGATTTCACTAAAATTTTCTCACCAATAGTAATGTTTACCACCATCCAGGTGGTTCTCAGCATTATGGCATCAGAATACTTACATCTAGAGAGAATTAATTTCAAGACTGATTTACTTCATGGATATATATAGGAGGAAATCTATATGTAGTAACTAGATGGATATGTTGAGTCTGAGAAGGAAGAACTGGTGTATAAACTCCAAAAGAGATTATATGGGTTGAAGAAGGAACCCATATATTGGAACAAAAAATGATGCATTCATGACTAAAAATGCATAAAAATGATGTGCAATGGATCAATGTTGTTATATCAAGTCTTTTGGTGATGAATATATTATACTTATTCTATATATGGATGATATGATCATTAAAGGATCATATATACATAGGATTTATGAGATGAAATGGAAGCTAGCTAAGGAGTTTGTAGAAGCTAAAAATATTTTTGGAATGAATATCAAGAGAGACTGCAGAGTTGGAACATTGATGTTATAATAGGCTGATTACATTGTAAAGGTTTCTAGAAGATTTTTTATGCTAGAATCATATCCAGCCTCTATTACCCTTTTGATCCATTTGAAATTATAAAATTAAAAATCATAGAATACGATATAAGAGGTTGAGTATATGGAAAAGGTTCTATACACATCAGTTGTTGGAAGCCTAATGTATTCCATGTTCTGTACTCAACCTTACATTGTTCATTCAGTGGAATTTGTGAGCAGGTACATGGATAACCTTGGAAATAAACAATGGGAAGATATTAAGTGGATACTAAGACACCTGAATAGAAGAAAGGAAGTATCTTTGTGCTTTGGGAAAAGAAATTCATTATAGGGGTATGTGGATGCTGACCTCTTGAGGTGATTTTGGTGGAAGTAGGAGTACCACGGGTTATGTATTTACCTATGGAGGAACTGTAGTGAGTTGGATATCTCAACTACAGAAGGGGGAGGATATATCCACCAAATAGGGAGAATACATTGCATTAACAAAAGTTGGAAAGGAGATGGTTTGGATGAAGAACATTTTGGATGAGCTAGGTAAAAATTTAGAGGAAAATGTATTTAATTGTGATAGTCATAGTGATATACATTTTGAAAAAACCCAGTATTTCATGACCATACAATGAACATTCAGTTAAAGTACCATATTATCAGAGGCACGATACATGATGGGTTACTTACATTGCATTATATTTGGGGAAAAACAATCTGGAAGATATGTTGATGAATCCAGTGGTAATACTGAAGTTGAGGCACTGTTGTTCCATTGTTGGTCTCTACCAATTATTGGAGGATGAGATTAAGAATATGGGAGAACACTTTGGGAGCACAAAAAGGGAAAATTTCTAGTATTTCATGAATCATAATCTTGAAATTGAAGTTGTGAATGGAAATCATGCAACGACAAGTGAAGAAGAGGAGATAATATTAAGTATGTTTTCTAAGTCAGTTGCATCGAAGAAAGTCAGTTTAGAGGATTAGGCTCGAAGTGAGAGATTGTTGGATTGGTGTAGCTCGATCTGTTTTGGATGATGTTGGGATGAATTCTTGTGGTTAATACTATGTACTAGGATGAAAATATCATGAGTTGAGATCCGAAATGAGTTTTTTTGTGGATTTAATGGGACAAACCACCCATGCTCTGAGGGTCTAGGGTTTGAAGGCCCCCGCCTTAAATTTTAGGTGACTGTGGAAACTCATATAGACTATAGCAGAGTTGACCGAGCGACACCAACATGGAAATATAGTAGTGCAGACTTTGGCATGGTTACAGTAGAACTTGGACTTTGGAGATAGTTGTAATCTAGCTTCGTAGACTTCTTATCATTGGTCACTGTACTAGCTTGGACTTGGGTGGCCGCAGCACTATAGCAATGCAGACTTCTAGAAATTGTTCACTATAATAGAATGGAATTACTATGTAGTTGGTGGCATAGTATTTTATCATCTTTATTAGCTTATCCAAGATAGGGATTATTTGTGTTAGAAACTCTGAGGTCTCCCTGTAATTGTACTCCCAATTTTAGTGAAGTGCTTTTACCTCTCTATATATATTGGGATTTTTCCCAAACCACATAAATTGATGTGTCTGTGTTCCTCTTATTCTTCTTATTTTTTTAATCTTTTCTTTATCTGAAAACCTTTTTAATTGTGACTCCTAGAATTTTCGCATCACCACCACCTTGGAAGTAGGTTTACCTCTTCCAATTGGTTCTAACATTAAATTTTCTACTATTTCTTGTGGACACAAACATGGTTCCTTTAGTTTTATTTTCAAATATATCCATTTTCCCCACTGTTGATCTATTAAAAATCTCCACATAATCAGTAATACAAAGGAAATATATCTTAGAAGGAATTTCTAGTCATAGTCTTGACTCAAAATGTGTGCCTTCAAGGATGCACTAGCAGCTACTTCAGGATCAAAATGAACCAAGTTCATAAAATTAGCAGCATACTACATCACTAATAGATTCTATAACTTTAAACTGAGAAATATATCGTTATAGAAATATTGAAGGTGTAAGGATATAATTTTTTATTGAAAAATTCATCAAATTCCTCCCATTTAAGGTTGTTCTACATTAGCTTTGATAGCTGAATCCCACCATTGGCGTGAAAGATTTTCCAACATGTAGGCTTCTAACTTCACCTAAAGCCCAGCTGGTGTTCCATGGAAATTAAGATTTTAGTTCATTTTATCAAGAAACACTTCCACTTTTTCATTTTCTAAATACACCTAAAATATTGGGGGATCCTTATTCTAAAACTGCATAGAATGATATACTTGATAAGCATTTTCACTTAGATTTTCTTTTTCAATGAATTGAAAATCTTGAAAATGATCTAAACAAGATGTTGATTCACCTATGGCTTGGGTGAAACCACATCTTCCATGGACTATTCTGGTGGGTTTCTATTAAGTATAACCGATTTCATTTTTCCCTATAACCAAAAAAACACCATTTATTCATCACTTGATAGAAACTAAAAGTCTTAAAATATTTCAAGTCATTAAAAGAAACAATTATCATAACCAATTTCCAAGATCCATCAAAATTAACAACCATTATAACCATTTTCTATAAATCATCAAAATTATTATGAAAAATACATTCCTAGTGGTAATTATCAGTAATAATGAATGATATGTTATACTCGTCAGCTAAACCCACACCAACGAGATGAAAACATACCTAGAAGTGTCTTAGAACATTTTCTATACTTGGGATACCATAGTAACTTGAAGTTTAATATAAAGAGGTTAGATATATCTTTTTATGCTCTATATTTAAAGCTATAACATTCTTATCTCCTTTATACCATCCCAGTATAACTAACCAATCAAGACTGGTACCATTTATAACATCCTCTCCCAACCCATTGGCTTGGGTCGGGTCGGAGGTTTCACTAACATTAGGTGACATCCCCAAGACACCAAAGGCTGGAAACAATTTCCAAGGGAATACTAGATCATTGGGGGATGATGTATCATGAAATGATAATAAACTACTAAATACAAAACAGAGACAAACAACAACATATGATGCATGTAAATAAATATAATACAAATAAAACTAGAAAGAAATGTCAGAGTAGTAGACTGAAAATATGAGGTAAAACACTAACACTGCAAAGGATTATAAAACTCAATGAAACTAATGTATCATAAAACCAAACATCTCTCCAAAAACTCTCTAAACTCAAACTCCAAGTCCCAATCCCACTGCATCATGTTTCATAACTAGAGAAGTATGACACATTTCCTTTACTTGTATCTCGGTACAAAACATCTACAAACACATCAAAGTGTCCAAGTAGAGGGTGAGTATAAAACTCAGTAGTTAATCTCCAATACTTACCAATAAAAGCCACTAGGAATAATAAAAATTTCACTAATATTTATATAAAACAAAGGGTGAGGGTTTCAAAATAGTTTATCATAATAAAACAGTCTAAATAAAACAATTGAACTAAATGAATCTGTCTATTATTTCCATCCGCTTGGAATACTCATCGATGTTCCACACTTACACAAACATGAATGCTGAATGAAAATCTTAGTACTTGTGATCAGTGATCTGCCCTTTACCAAGTCACTAAAAGTTGATAATCCCATATGCCCCCAAGCATGGGAACTAAGTATGTATCAACAAGTCCTCATATGAAATATGAAAAAACATTAACCATATATGTCAATGTAAGGGCCTGGATCCTAGTAGCTCTTTGTTTTGTGAGTTTTGGATGTTAGAGTTTCTCAGAGAAGGTTCCAAGGAGTTCCAAGGTGTTTAAGTGTAAAATAGAGAGATTTGGGGAATTTTGTGCCATGGAGGGATAGACTACGTTGTAGGGTTGGTGACTATGAATGAAAATTAACTTTTTATTAATTTGATATGTACAAATCACCCCATATTAAAGTGGATGGAAATAATTAATTACAAATGATTCCCACTTGAAAAATAACTTACAATCATCTAGAAAGGACCCCACCCCCTCATAAAGAATAAAAATCTCAACTAGTCTTTCTTTACTAGATAGAACCTCAGTTGCGTAGTTAGCTTCTCTCCAAGTGTGGTTAAACTGGATTCCCTATTTAAGGAACATTTTGCAGCTTCTAACAATATAAGTCAACTATCAAGTATGCTTTTTTGTCCCCTGGAGTAATCCCATAAGAAAAGAAGTCTGATTCAACTTCAGTGATGTGAATATTATGCCTCCTGCAAAGCATCATGCCAATATGCAAGGCCCTAGCCTCCTCTTCAATTAAGTTCCCTACCCTAAAAAAATATACTAAATTCTGGGAGAATTGATCCCATGTTGTCTCTTAATAGTATTCCACCTCGCATATTCCTTGAAATACATTATCCATAAACATTTAATTTTAACCCTAATATTGGATCTTTCCATTAGATCCATATTCCTCATTATCCATACCTGAAATCCCATGAATAATAGAGTCATGGAAAATCCTTCTAAAATCCTGAGCTAAAAGACCTCCTGGAATAAGTGTCCCAAGTTCTTCCACAATCAATTTCACACAGACCTATAAAAATAAATAAGAAATTCTAATGCCTTCCCTTGCCTTATTCCGAGCCACCCATAAATTCTAGTAAATGGCAGAAAAGAGGTCGTGTGGGCCTTCATCTTCACCCCCTACATGTGGGAAGTGTGAAGCTAATTGAATATGGCCTCTTTAATTGAGTCTCTATCCATATTAATGTTAATATTGGTACCCAAGAAACTCCAGATCTCCTTTACCCATTCTCTCATAAAAAAAATAAGTTATTTGATGACTCTTTTTGTTTTCCATTACAGCATAGATGTGGCGTGGAGGTCAGGCCATGGGGTAAGTTTGGACAAGCCTTGTGTCATGGAGTGGTCGAATATGGAATAACATATTGAGGATGGTTCTTCTAATTTCGAGGTAGTTGTGGCATAACGGTTAGGTTGCAATGTAGACGCCATTTTGGAAATGGGGTTCCACAGTGTAGCAGTTTAGCATGCATCATGGTCCTCTTTAAGGTATATAGGATTTGCGGTGAAAAGACTGACATGGATCTCAAATGTGTCTTTGACCAGGGTGGTTATGGTGTGGTCCCTCTTGTTTTACCATAATTTACCCTATGTTATTTGATCTCGTGTCATGGTCTAAAGGGATGCTCTGCCTGAATGGCATGAAGGCCTTCTTTTTTTATTGATTTTTGATAACCCCCTTTTTAAGGGATGAGGGGGAACCCTTACAAGGCCTGTAGGCTTAGAGATTATATAACCTTTAGGTCTTATTAAATATACAGACTATACTTTGGAACTGCTCCTCCCAAGCTTCTTCATCGTGATATCAGCTCTCCACCTTCACATGGCTTGTTCGGTTAGGCTTCTCGTGCATGAACAGGCTGGTCCTGATGGAAAATTTCATACCCTCTGTTTCTGACAAATATTCTTAGCTTCTACTCTGGTGAATGCGCCTGCTCTGAATCCCCATCTGGATTTTGATCCTTGTAAAGTCTGTTTGGTCATTTAATTACAATTTGAGGTGGCCTGAAGGCCTTGAGGTGGACCAAAATCCTTACAGGGCCAAAGGCCTTGGGTGGAAAGAAGGCCTTAAAGGACTCGAGGCCCAAACCGGTGGCCCAAAAGCCCAAACGGATGAATAGTTATGGCAGATACAGTACCGAACAATACCTACTACAATGCCTGCTACAGCACTGCTATAGTAACCCAGAAATTATTTCTCTACTCAGTTTTGAACTCAGATCTCTTGGATGCACTTTTCCAGTCCTCACCACTTTTTTCCCATCTATTCCACTCAAAACCTAGGTTCCCTAGAGTTATTTTTAACGGCCATTAAATCCCCTTTCAATAGGGATTAATCCCTATCTTCCTAATATCAATCCATAGTGATCCAAGGTAAGTTCTACCTCATTTTCATGTAGTTTCTCCTCCCTTAAATATCTCTTTCATCTCATTATTTCCATGATATGGAATTTTATCTCCATATTTATAATGGATTTTCATTTTTCATTTTATAGTGTGTTCATGGAATGATGAATTTAGGAGATCGAAACTTCTTCACAGGAGAGGTGATCAGAGATCCATGTTGGAGTTTTATTTCTATTTCAAGAACATAAAAAGTCTGAGGTAGGGGATTCATTTTTTCTCCTATTTATTTATGTGGACTCATGAATTGACCATGGTTTATCCATTTGTATTGAGGTGGAATTTTCCTAATAAATATTAAACTGGAATTAATAATGAAATTGATTTATGTTTATCAGTTTCATGTTGTTACTTCCCACCACAATAACGGTTTGCCTCTTGTTTTGATAGATAGTGTTTTATATATATTATGATTGTATATCATGTTGTAGTTATTGGTTTTGCATAATGAAATTGATGAAATTGGTGAAGAATGTAAATCTATAATTAATCGGTTAGCTAAATAATTAAAGATACATGTTTAAAAAATCTAGTGTTTTTTATAATTTTGTGATAATAAAATTGTTTCAAGTATGCATGTTTAATTGAATATGTGATTCCATGTGTTAATGTAATTGGATAATTAACTTGAATATAGAATTTTTGTTGATGAGATTAATTATTAAAGGCATGATAATTGAGAATTGTTTTCTTTAAATCTTGTTAAAGATAGAAAATGTTGGAAATCATGTTTCAGTGATTTAATAGCTTATTATAGCAGATGTATTAGGTTACCCATTGTTGGAACCTGTGATAATTGAATCAATTAATTCAAGATGGAATAAAAAAAAGTTGTTTGACCAAGATAATTGTTTGGATTTGACAGTGTTAATTTTTTATAAAGGTTGGATGTCTTGTGTTGAGGTTTGTGAGATCCTATTTGTATGTGAAGGCTTAATGACTTATTTTTAGGGCCAAGTTTCCATGTTGACTACGTTTTGTTTCTTAATTCATTTTTTGTGCTCTAGATGTAAGCTTTACTATGCGATATGAATGGGGAGGCCTAAGTTTGTGGTAGAAATTGATGTCTAGGATGGAGAGATGCATGGGATATGCATGATGGTGTCGGGGATGACATTAAGATTATGGTAGCATTTGACACCTATGACGGTGAGATGCATGGTGATATGAAAGATAGTGTTGGGGATGGAATAGGTGTCGCATCCCATCCCAGATGCCACTAAACCAGTGCTCGGGGTTGATTCACAGCATGGCCTTAGGCACGCCTCCCCATATGTCAAAGGCCTCATGAAATAAGTGAGGTTATATTAGATGATAGTGAGGAGAATATACCCTCCATATAATGATTTTAATGATAATAATAACAGCAATGCAGAAGCATTCATCCAAACTCAAAAGAAGCAATATAAAGCCAAAAGCGCACCTACTATACATACTAGATAATACCTACATGTCATGAAAGTAATATATAATCATGAAAGATCACAAGTGGACTGATCGTATATGTATGTATTCAAACATCCCAAAATATCTCCAACTCGGCATAGAGGAACCATCTGGTCCGTCTGCCAAAAACTATGTCATCCATCATGTGCACCCTAGACACATACCTTATTACTAAAATCTAATCCACAAGCATGGTCCCTTTCCCATACTCAGATTCATGAAGTCTAAATGCCTCTTGAGAGGTTTTTGGAGGGTGTGATGAACTTAGTAAGCCACCACCAATAGTGCCCTAGCTTACATCCATATATATACCAGTGTATGTAAAGCATAAGTAAATGGAAACAAATCACATATCAAAAAAACCACTTCATTTGTGCATATCAACTACAAGGGATCATTTACCTGCTTCAACCAATTTTGAAGTGGAATGATACATCCACAGTCTATCATCTTGGAATTACTCTCTATCTCCCATCAATTTCCATACCACATGACAACATGTACCAACCATTACCACATGCACAGCATGTCACCACCTACATGCATATCCATGAAATATCATATAGTTAATCTGAAATCCTAATGGAAATCCCATAAACATATCACATTTTCATCAGACTTTCACTTATTTAATCACTATTATCTTAGTATCCCGACATCCCAAGGCATGGTGAAACCCATCCTTTAATAGTCCTATCTCATCTTCCCCAACATAACAGCAAGCCTCATCCCCCATATGATGGCCTCACACACCATAATTTATGGACTTATATGGTGTGAACCTCCACTACACTAATTTTTATTATCATCACCTATGATTCTATATCTAAGAAGGCCTCTACCCACAATGATCATTCAAAACAACCTCACTGGGCCCTTATCCTATGTGCACATGTCCCCAACGATGCTATCGGCCAACCATAGTGAGCGGAAATCACAAACAATCTTAGACCACACCTTTTTTGAACCTTCATATCCACCAATTTTGGTGATCAAAATCACCCAAGGTCTTACAGGTCATGCCCCATGCATTCCCATGGAACCAACATAGCCATAGGCTCATGTTAATAAAATTAATTAACCAGCAACATCCTTCCCAACCAAACACATAACACCATTTCACATTTTTCATGCCATAAAAGGATCAAACATACCCTATCACACATGTGAGTACACTTCGGTACCTCCCAAGGGAAATAGAAAATAATAAGTATAAAATCAGCCACTCGAACAACCCCACTCATGCCTATTTACCACATGCCCCATATCACGCGTATTGTAACGACCCAAAAAATATACTTATTTTATTAATATATCTCTTTCCAACCAATAACTTATTATTATTATTTAAAAATAGAAGCACGTAGATTGAATTTTATAATTTATGAGAGATTTTTACATCATAGGTTTAGGTGAACTTTTATGACCATAAATGGTAAAATTATAGAAAACACTTACTAAAAAACTAATAACTCTTTATTTGTTTATATAATAATGTTACATTCAGCCTAAAATAATTCCTATTATTAATCTAAATAATACAATGGTAATACTAACAGATAAAATAAAAATTAAAATATAGAAATTTGGGTCATCTTGATTCCCTGGAATCATCTCAGCCACAAACAGCACTATAGAAAAGAAATAGAGAGTTAGTAATATAACATTTATTCTGGAAATGATATAGAACCTTGATAAAATCGAACTAAATGTTGAAGTGTAATGATGAAGTGTAAAAATGATAGTGTGTTTATAATTAAATATGATCAAAACCCTTTATTTTTTTTAACTAATATGTTTGGTCAACATTATGATCTTTACTCAATAAAATACTTGGTCAATATTTTCTTGGTTATGTAGATACTTTTAAAAAATCTTGAGGATTTTTTTTAATCATATAATCTAATTGTATTACTTTCAAAGACTATAAAACACATTATATTAAAATATTTTTTATGTGGAAGTATTAAATAAAATTTATTTCATCAAATAATATTATAAAATTATTTCTAAATGATAATATATTTTAGTGAATCCCAAAGTAATTTTTATAATGGTCTAAATGTTGATTTTTTATTAAATTGTTAATTTTTATTAAAATAATGATTTTTTATAAATTAAAATTATCATACATAGATAATTATTTTAATGAAATAAACTTTATTTTTGGACTCAGTGCATTGAATGTATCTTAGGGTGATATTTTGATAATTTTCTGAAAAAGTTGAATTTTTAGTGAAAAGAGAAAATTGTTACTTTAAAAATCACTATGATTTTATGACATAATTATTATGTCAACTTGACTAAAAATTTATGAATAATTTTAATTAATAAAATTATAATTTAATAAGTACATAAATTATTTTTAAAAAAAATTAATTTATAAATTCATACATTTCATTTTGGAACTAAAAATTTGAATTTTAAAGATAATTTTTTTTTTTTTGAGTTTTTCGCATTAATTGGGTAGTTTGGAAAGTAAAGTTAGTTTTATGGAGTAATTAAACTACTAAACACCCTATACCACTATTAAATAGTCAATAAATATTTTTTAAGTTGATTGGTCTAACATGTGGTTGGATTATATTGTAAAATAACTAGTATTTAATGACTTAAAACCCACCCCTCCTCGTGTATAATTACCCCCCTTTCCCCACTCCTCTCCAATCAAAATTGTTAATCCATGAATTTATACTCCTTTAACCACACTAAATATCCTCCATGGTGTTCTCAAAATGTATCAAAGGTCCTAAAAGTTCCCCCTCCATGATTTAAGAAGCAACTCTTCAAGGTAAGGGAATATTACTCTCATTTTTCATTCAAGTATGTCCTTATTATGTGTCTCCTAAGTGTCTAGATGATTTATTTTTATTCATGATATTTTTTTATTCCATATAATTCCCATGTTATGTTTTATCAATGGGAGACTTTAGTTACCTCCCATTATACCCTTCCCATAATCTCCAATGTATATTGTTATGCTGCCAAAATTTAGTAAGGGAATTCTCCTTTTCTCCCTATTTCATTCAAGTACTCCTTTTTGTGAATCTTCTAATTGTAAAAGATTCATTATTTTTATTCACTTTTTATATTCCATATACTTAAAAAATAGTTTTTTTTTTACAATTGGATACCTTCATTCCCTCCCATTATTCCCTTTTCATAAGCCATAATGTATACTGTCATGTTGCCAAATTCATTTCTTGAAATTTATGTCTTCTATATGAGAAATTCTCATATTATGAATACCCAAATCTCTTCCATGGGTATTCACCTATATTTAAACATTTATTATTGATTCAGTTATCTATATACATGAAACCCATATTCAATTTTCCTAGATTAAATATGATGTTATGTTTAAGACTTTAAGCACTTTATACACAATGATTTTTATATGAAAATCGTAATTTATTTCCATGGGTTAGTGATGAAATGATTTCATTTATGTTAAATGTGGATCACATGATTTGAGAAATATGAAGTTTGTTCCATAATATATCTCCAATGAATTGGTTAAATAATTAATCTCTATAGATGACATGCTTATGATACCTTAGTGAATAACCTCAGTAATTATGATTTATGACACCTTGGGGATGGATTTTGGTGATATGATTATGAATGCCCTGTTTTTATATTGTATCCACATTTTTATGTTATTATTAATCTTATTTATTTTATTATATTCCTCATATTCTTTTGATCATGCCTTATTTATATGTATCTTTCTCACATTCTAAGTGTTTACTTTGTTTTTTTTTCATTATGCTCACCCCTTTCTTTTGATGTATGTCCCTAGGAGATTACCTGCAGTGAGATAACTTGGGATGGAATAATAAGGAGTCTCCTAAAATAATTAAATAATGGTTATTTTTATGTTATCATTATATAATTCATTTAATATGTACCTAATTTCCAAGACACTAAACCCAAAAGATCTTCTAAATTGTTAAATGTGTATCGTGAAATGAAATATTTATGTAATAAAAAGGTGGGTCACCATAATTGGTATAAAAGGACAGTTTAGTTATTTGTGTAAATTAGGATTATAAATAATTAGTAAAATATCCTAATGATAAGTATAAATATAGGGAAAAATCATGGTATTTTGGTAAGTATTAAGTATGTGGTTTTTAAAAAAGAAAATACATGTTTGGATATGAATAAGTGGATGTGGCTCTAACACAGATGTACCTAGGGGTAAAACCTGAAGACACCGCATTGAGCTAGACTTGATCATGAACTGGTGCATGATAATTATCCTTTCTGCACTCCTAATTTGACATTCCTAGGTAATATTCTTGGTTTAATCACAATCTTGTACAAACCATTATAAAGGATGTAATGACAGTGTAAAAATTTTATTAAGATTGAAGTATATCATCCTAAAAGTATGATCTTATAAAATATTAAGATTTTTCTTTCGTTTAGATTTTTTATTATAGGATTCCTAATAAAAACAAATTTATCTCTTAGTTTTTCTCCTTCTAGAAAAAATGGTAGGAAATTGGACTCATGTAAAAAAACGGATGCAATGAAAAATGTGATGACGGCCTTCCCAATATGGGGGGAGCTAAAGAAAGGCATCACATGTCTATGATAAAGAATTTGTCATGTATTAATATTATCAATTAGAATATATATTATTTTCTAAATATAAAAAAAGACAAGAGGATTGGAACAAAATTTTGGGAAGAATATAAATAAGAAGAAAGTACAACACCCCACCTGCAACAAATGTGGGAAGAAACATTCAGGGAACTGATTGCTTGGGATTCTAAAGTGTTAAAAGTGTCTAAGAGATGGCCACATAGATTGGAATTTTCATAGTGAGGTGAAGCCTCAACTTATCAGCACTAATAACAATGGGAATATGGTGCAGGCTCAGCCTGAAGTTCAATGCCTCAAGTGTGGACAGCTTGGGAACTTTTCCAATCATTTTTCAAATAAGAAGATAAAGGAGGGGGAAAAGATTAAAACTAAGGCCCTATTAATAGTTTTATTTTATAGATGTGTAGAAATTGGGAACTATTCAAGTCAGTTACCTATTCCAATTTCTCATAAGGATGATAAGAACATTTGATCTTTAAACTAAGGGAACTACATTAGGACTACACTATGATGATTATGATCCACTACTCCAAAGTACTATTTATCTTGTTGTGAGTCTATTTATGTGGGATTTTTTCTAAAAAGTATCAATTCACACCTTGAAATGAATTGATTTCATAAATGGAAAACTTTTATGATTTTTGTATCACATGTTAATGTTTATAGGAATTTACTTCTTATAAATCATATTATACCTCCTTTAGTGGAATTTTTTTATTATTATTAAAAGTGTCCTTTTTATATTTAATTTTTTCTTTTTAGTCAATGGATAGAAATAGGTGTGTTTTTTAAAACATGTTATAATTTAGTTATAGATAAATAATTTTATTTTTTAACTTTTCCTTTTCAATAGAACACTTATCATATGAAAAGAAATAAATCATGTACAACATTATTATCCATTCTAGAATATTTAATCATCAATATTATTAGAAAAGCTATTTAGAATGATTTTTAAAGTTTTTAAAATATTTAACTCACCTACAAGTAACTTTTTGATATATCCAACACCTTTTCTTTTCTTTTATCATGTACTTTTTGTGATGTGATTTCAAATACCCAATTCTATCATCTCTTTCGGGAAAAGAAGCACCACCATGGACTTGACCCTTTCTATATTGGAGTTGCGGACCAATTACTGAAGGATGAATTAAATATTAGAAAAATTGAGGAAGACCCTAATATTTTGAATTAAAATAATAGATCAATAAGATAAAATTGTGAGGATTCAATTTATTTAAGGGGGAAGAATGTAACAACCCAAAAAAATGTACTTCTTTTATTAATAAATATCTTTCCTCCCAATAACTTTTTATTATGTTTTACAAATAGAATAATAGAGATTGGTTTTTATATTTCATGAGAACATTTTACATCATAGGTTTAGGTTGAATTTTACAACCAGGAATAGTAAATGGATAGAAAAAACTTACTAAAAAACTAACAGCACTTTATTCCTTTATTTAAGAATGTTACATTCAATCTAAAACAATTATTATTATTAATATAAATAATACTATGAGAAGACTAATAGAGAATAGATAAATTAAAATATAGAAATTTGGTTCACCTTGATCTCCTAGAATCACCATGCCCATGAATAGCGCTATAGAAAATAAACAGAGAGTTAGTAATATAACATTAATTCTATAAATGATATAGAACCTTGATATAATCGAAGTGAATGATGAAGTGTAATGATGAAGTGTAAAAATGATAGTGTGTTTATAAGTAAATATGATTAAAACCCTTTATTTTTGTCATCTAATATGGTTGGTCAACATTATGATCTTTACTCAACAAAATAATTGGTCATTATTTTGTTGGTTACATAGATACTTTTAAATAATCATCGGGTTTTTTAATCATATAATCAATATGTATTACTTTCAGAGACTACAAAAAACATTCAATTAAAATATGTTTTATGTGGAAGTATTAAATAAAAATTTATATCATCAAATAGTCTTCTAAAATTATTTCTAAATTATAATATATTTTAATGAATACCCAAGTAATTTTTATAATGGTATGAATGTTAATTTTTCTATTAAATTGTTAATTTTAATTAAAATAATTATTTATTTAAAAATTAAAATTATTATACATAGAGAATTATTTTAATGAAATAAACATTATTTTTTGACTCAAAACATCAAAATTATCTTATGGTGATTTTTTGATAATTTTCTAAAAAAGGTGAATTTTTAGTGAAAAGGTGAAAATTGATGCTTAAAAAATCTTTGTGAATTTATGACATCATTATTATGTCAGCATGACTAAAAATTTTATGAAACATTTCAATTAATAAAAATAGTATTTAATAAGTATAAAAATGATTTAATTTTTTTTTAATTTATAAATTTATACATTTCATTTTGGAACTAAAAATTTGAATTTTAAAAACACTATCACAAAACAGGGAAAGGGAAGAACTTTCGTTTATCAGTGCTAAGCAGAAAGCACTAATAAAGGGGTGGGCCTTTATCAGTGCTATCTAAAAGCACTGATAAATGTACCCTTTATCAGCGCTAAAAAAAGTATTGATAAAGGTGTACCCTTTATCAGCACTTTTTTTAGCACTGGTAATAGTTTTTAATAAAAATATTATTAATTTACATAAAATTATTATATTTATATTCAAAAATAATGTTTATTTATATACATTAAATAAAAAAAATGTTTGTGAATAATATATATTTTTTAATAATTCAAAAATATATATATATTATTTTTTTAATTGAAAAAAGTATTTCTAAGATTATAATTATATATATATAATTAAATAATTATAATATTATAATAAATTACATTAAATAATAAATATATTTATTATATTTATTATAGATTTAATCGAATTATATTTATTAGATTTATTATATTCATTTATTAGATTTATTGGATTAATTCGTTATATTTATTATATTTATCATATTTAATATATTTAATATATTTAATATATTTATTTTATTAATAAATATATAATAATTTTTAATATATATATTTATAATTAAAATTATTGAATATATATGTGTTTTCCAATGAATATATTGATCATGCGTATATGTTATGTATCATGCATGAACGTTCATTTATACATTACACTGCATTGTCCATTGATGCGGTATATTGATTAATTCATAATGTTACCCATATGAACTATATATGTTCTAAAAAATGTACTTATAAAATTACATTAAATATATTTAAATAATAAATATATTTTATTATATTTTTAATGATATATATAAATACTTTTCAAATACATTTGTAATTATAATTATAACTATATATATATATATATAATTATAAAATTAAACATAAAATATTATAATTTTATAAATATATATATATATATATATATATATATATTAACAATTATATACAAATATTTATAAATATATACTATTTATAGTAATAATTATAACTATGTGTGTGTGTGTGTGTGTAAATAATTATAAAATTATAATAAATATATTTATTATACTACTTATAAAGTTATAAATATATAATTAAATAGATATATTTAAAAATATATACAAATATTTATAAATAAATAAAAATAAATCTATATTTATTTAAATAATTATTAATTTATAAAAAATATATTTATTATTTCATATATAATATGTTATGTATAATTAAATAAATATATATTTATAAATATATTTATAAATATTTATAAAAATATTGATAAATAAATACAAATGTTATTTATAGTTATAAATAAATACAGATATATTTAAATAATTTTAAAATTATAATAAATATATTAATTATATACATTAAACAATTATAAATATTAGAAATATAATTTTTTTATAATTTTATAATTATTTAAATAAATAAATATTTATTTATTTATAATTATATTTATAAATAAATATATATTTCATATAAATATTTATAAAATTAGAAGAAATATAGTTATATATATCTATAATATTTTAAATATTTATTATTAAAATATTTATTTTATATATTTATATGATTATAAATATAATAAGTATATTTCTTATAATTTTATAATTACTTAAATTATAATTTTATAAGTATAAATAAATATTTATTTATTTATAGTTATAATTATTAATAAATATATATATATTTATCCTATATATCATTTTAAATAAATATATAATAATATAAATAAATTATTAAAATTATACCATTATGAGTGCTTTTCTAGCACTGATAAAGATGGCCTTTATCAGCGCTAAAAAGCACTAACAAAAGAATTATTTATCAGTGCTATAATTTTAACGTTGATAAATAGGTCTTTTATCGGCACTTTTTTAGTGCTGATAGAGGCCTATCTTTATCAGCGCTAAAAAACGCTGATAAAATAAGTCTATATCAGTGCAATAATTTTAGCGTTGATAAATAGGTCTTTTATCAGCACTTTTTTAGTGCTGATAAAGGTCTATCTTTATCATCACTTTTTTAGTGCTGATAAAGGTATGTTTTATCAGAGCTTTTTATTTTAGCACAGATAAAACATACCTGTATCATCGCTTTTAACTAGCGTCGGTAAAGGTTCCAACTGGTTTTTTTAAAAGAACCCTAACAGGCTCCTCCTCCCTCGCACCCTTTCAAACCTTCATAGAAGCAGACCCCTGCGTCATCGAGCCCTCCTCCACCGCGACCCCTCCTCCATTGTGACCCCTCCTCCTCCTCCTACGTCGCCGCTGCCTCCTCCTCCTCTGTAGTCGTCGTCTCATACTCCTCCACTGATTTCGCTGCCTCCTCCTCCTCCTCCTTCGTGATCGCTGCCAACTTGTCCTCCTCCACCGCTGTCATTGCCTCCTCCTCCTCCTATTCCACCACTGCCTCCTCCTCCTCCTCCGCCCAGATTCATCAGTAAGTTCTCATTATTCTTCATTCTTCATAGATCCATGGTTCTTCCCTCTCTTGGAATCATAGACCAAGTCTATTGAGGATAGTTCTTTGGTTTATGTTGTTGATATTGACATAATTTTGTTGGATTTAGTTAGTTTAACATGGTTTGTGATTAGATATTGAAGTTTTCTTATGTCATTATTCATTTTTGAAAATTTTTGTAAGGTATGTTTCTTCCCTCTAATCTTCAATTCTCTTTTAACATAAATAATTTGTTTTGATTAAATATTTTCATTGATTTTTTTTGTGAAAAATCATGTATTATTCTTGAAGGAAATCCCTTATTATATGGTTTTGGAAAAAATTTGTTGGCATTTGGAAAACCCTCTTATTATATAATTTTTAAGTTATTGTTTTAAAATTATGGTTTTCTTTTGATGCATGTAAAGTATTTGATGAAATAATTTAAATGAGGATTTTTTTTATTTATTTGGAATAGTATTTGTTAAATATGGTTGGTGTGAGTTCATGTTTTAGACTTGACCATAAATAAGGGGAGTACGCCATTGGGGAACCTTGATATTTTTACCTTATTATGACTTGGTGGATCAATGAGGGATCTCTCATGAGTATGGAAATTTCAACTGAGCTTGCATGGTGAGTGGGTAGAGACATAAATGTGGCTATTCCAAATAATGGAATTAAATTTTTTGTACATACAAAGGTTTTACTTGGAGATTATTTATGATTTTGGGATAAGCAGTTTAAATGATTTCAAATGGTTTTATATAAAACTTTATAACATTTTTTTCCAAGTGGATTGCGTTTATAAGTCACTGGGAAAATAATACTGAGTTTAGTATTACCCCATTTCTTCAGAACTATTTCCTATTTGAAATTATCATCTATCAAGACACATATAAGGGAAAGGTATATTAGTTCTTTAGTAATGTGTTGTGATACCATTGAGTGGGAGTTGGTGTCATGTTTTTTAGAATCTTTCATATGTGATGGATCAATATAGACAAAGGATCAGAAGGTGTGTGAGATATTATTTAGAAGAATATTTGCTGGAAGTAGAGGGTTTTGTTTAAGGGTGTGGGAGTTTCACATGGGGGGGGCTTCAGGGTTATGGGAAGTGTGGACAGTTTCAATCTCTGGATGTAGGATTATTGGAATATAAGGGATCATATGACTAGAAGAATGAATCTGAAGCATGTGTGTCATGAGTGAACTGTAGTAAGAGGGAATGAAGGATGAGAAATATTATTTGTGTGAAGTATTTCTAAAAATTGATGGTATATGGTGCAATATTTAGTGGTCACAATAGAATTACAGGTTTCAATGGATTTTCTCTTGAAGGCCATTGTACTTCAAAGTAATTTTCACATTGACTTGGGTTGCTTATAAAATTATTTATACTTTGTTTGGACTGCAGAAAAAAATTGTCCATAAATTGGTTAGCTTGTTATAAAATTGTTTATAAACTAGTTGGGTGGTTTATATAATTGTTTGTAAATTTTTTGGTTTGTTTGTATAATTGTTGATAAATTTTTTCGTTTTTTTATAAAGTTTTTTTTATTTTAGAGTTTTAATGGATTTTTTATGGAAATGATTTGGTGTGTGTTTGGAAAGGATAAAGTCCCTTTTATAAATTTTGAAATGTTTGGGTGTGTGTGTGTTTGAAACTCAAGGGCCCATTTGGAACTTTCATGTGCCTTGTGTGATTTAAATTCCCAGCCTCTAGTTTTAGTCTATGATGCACATCCTTGGATTCTTGATGCACCTCTTCTTATTGAACTTCGTGATGGAATAACACAACCGACCTAAATATAATTACTTAAACCAACCTCATTATAATGAAAAATATACAATGAATATTTAAAAACACTTTCACATCATCATTTCCATCAATATCTCCACATCATTCAGCCCCCCCCCCCAAGCTTATCATTTACACATTCCACATCACTTGTAACTATATGATGAATGAAACCAAAACTATTAAGATTTAATGAGGTTTGTAATATATTTCCTATATATTTTTCCATAGGTTATGATGTCATTGCATAAGTTTTAATCACCTATTAGTTTCTGATGTCTACTTCACACACTAGGTTCAAAAAACATTACTACCATACAAATGAGGAAATCCTTAGAAGTGGCTACTCTAATGTCCAATCTATAAAATATTTATCAGATATGATACTATCAGGACCCACCCCCATAGAAACTTCAGTGGAGTTTGGAATATATTAGTGTCTGACCCCCCCCCCATATCTTATATTTAAATGGACATGGGTTAGTTACAATTGGAAATGTAATGATACATCCTAGGCTATTATCATAACCAAAAACTGACCTAACTTTCCACTAACCCAATAGGCATTCATGATACCTATGGTATAGAAATGATCCCCTAGAAAAAATATACAATTAATGTGTAATATTTTACCCCTAAATTAGAGTAAATTAAAAATGATCTTTCTCCTGAAAACCAGACATGTCCCATTCATAAGTTGAACATCTAGGAAAATAGTAGATATGCAAAAAATAAATAAACAGGAAGCAGATATCATATATGGAAAATAAAATCCCACTATTGAACAATAAAACTGTTTAACTAGACATGTCCCATTCTTAAATCTCATTGGACCTATTTTGGATAGGTATAACAAATGAGTTATAATTTTATATTTTCTTTTTAGTTTGAAATCTCCTATTGTTGTGTGCCTCTCCTCTGCTGCGAACGCACCTCCGCCGCATGCTGAACGAAACCTTCCTAGTGAGTTTTCTCCTCTTACTCATTGGTTTCCTATTGTTCGCATGTTATTACTATTTGATATTTATGGTTATGTTGTGAATTGTACGGACTAAACGCCTGCTGAAAATTGTGGTCGTTGGTGGTCCTTGTTTGCACACTAAATGAATTGCATGTTGGTTGGTTCATGTTGAACATTTGAATATAGAAATTGGTAATTTACGTATACTTGGATAATGAATTAATTCCCTAGGATGATAAAACTTATGTGATAACCCCTGAATTAACAAGAATAATTGAATAAGGGATGATGTGTAAAATCTGAATTTTTTTTTGTTTGGTTAGTATGGTGTTGCGATTGTGAGCACGATTGTGTGTTTGTATAGTGTTGAGGTTCTTGGCATGATTGGTATACCATTGAATATCAATCCAAACCTTACTTATTCCAATGGAACCACCACTTTGTTACTAGTGCAATTCCATTGAATCTTAGAGAACCCCATCACTAGAGGACTCTATGGGACACTTTATAGACACCATAGTCAAATAACCATAAAAACACATTTAATGAATCCTTCCACCTGCAAGCACTCTATGGAAAATCATGCCATATATTAGTTTAGTACCATAGTTCTTGACTCAAGACATTATGTTTCTAGAGAAACACTAACAAACCAATTTTCAACAATGCATATAGATCACATGTGGGATACTAAAACATTCTAATTCAAGGGATTCTCATAGCTAGTTTCATTGATTAGGTGGTTGGGAAAATGGGTGTGATCTACTTTGGTCCTGAGTAATGCATGGATAGGTAAGGGTATTGTTTACCATAGCTAGTGCCATTGATTATAGTTGGATGATGACCCTAGTTGAACATCTTTTGTGTAATTATTTTGTTAAATATTAATATTACTGAATCAAATAGGATGAATATTAACAGAGAATGGATGAATTCCAATCAATTGACAAAAGAGTATGGAGATGGCGTGAAAGAGTTTATCAATTTTTTAAAAGATCATGCATATGACCCTTCTCAAATCTTTTTTCCGTGTTTACACTATTATTATTCAAGAAAAATTAGTCCAGAGGAGTTGGAAGAACACTTGATCTGTCACGGAATAGATCAAAGTTATAAATGTTGGAATAAACATGGGGAAAAATTAATGTAGGTAGTGGATGGGATAGCACTATGTTTTATGGATCATTTGATATGAATACAAGTGTGAACAATGAAGACGACCATATGGAGGATGTGATTACATATTTGAATGATGATAAAGATTGTATTGAGAAAATGACAAGGAAAGTTGAAGATGAACTTTGTGATTTCCCAAAATTGTTTGAGAATTTAAAGAGTTGTGAAAATAATTCATTGTATGCTGGTTGCACTAAATATATAACATTTCCAGTCATACTGAAGCGTATAATTTGAAATCAAGCAATGGGTGGAGTGATGTCAGTTTTACGGAACTACTTGCTCTCCTGAATGACATACTCCCAGAAGATAATAATCTCCTGAACCGAACATATGATACCAAATGAATTATATGCTCGATGGGTATGATCTCTGAAAGAATACACACCTTCCCGAATGACTGTATACTATTTTTCAAGAACCACAAATTACTTAAAGAATTTCCAAAGTTTGTTGCTTCTCGATATAATAAAGATGAATCCAACCCTATGAAATTTGTATGGAACTTCCCAATCATTATGAGGTTTAGGCGCCTATATGGAATTGAGGAGACTATAGGAAAATTGACATGGCATACAGATACAAGAATTAAATATGGGAAACTAAATCACCTGAAAGACTCTCCTTAGTAGAAGAGAATTGATCATGAGTATCCTGAATTTGTAAATGAGCCGAGAAGCTTTCGTCTTGCGTTATCTACAAATGGAGTGAATCCTTTTGGTTTTCAAAGTAGTAGTCATAGTACATGGACAGTTATGTTGGTAAACTATAACTTACCACCATGGTTATGAATGAAGTGAAAATACATCATGTTATCTATGCTTATATCAGGACTAAAATAATCAGGTAATGATATTGATGTTTATTTGGCTCCATTAATCGATGATTTGAAATTATTGGGGGATTCAGGTGTTAGGTTGTATGATACTTACAAAAATGAAGATTTCACTTTGAGAGCCATGTTTTATAGTACAATAAATGAATTTACTGCTCATGGAAATTTTTCAGGATATAGCATTAAAGTAACTCAATGGTGTCCCATTTGTGAACAAGTTACACAGTCAATTAGGTTAAAACATTCATCGAAAACTGTGTTTCTAGGACATCACAAATTTCTATCCTAACAGCATAAGTATCGATCTTGGATGACATCATTCGATAGCAGTTTATAAGAACATATATCACCATCTCCACTAACAGGTCATCAATTGTTTGAGAAAGTAAAATATGTAGACACTACTTTTGGTAAACTGTTTTCTAAAAACCTTACAAAAACTGGTTGGAAAAAGAAATAATTTTTTTTGAATTTCCAAACTAGAATTTTCTGTATGTCATACATTTTCTTGATGTTATGCATGTTGGAAAAAATGTATGTGATAGTGTTATCGGCACATTTCAAAATGCACCTAGAAAAAAAAGGATGGAATTAAGGCTAGGTTGGACATGGTTGAGATGGGAATACGAGAAGATTTGTCACTAGTGAAGGGTGAAAAACAAATATTTCTTCCTCCTACTGCTTACACTCTTTCCAGGAAGGAGTGATATCATTTTTGTAACTTCTTGAATGACGTAAAGGTTACAGAGGGGTATTCATCAAATATCAATAACATCATTTCAATGAGCGATTTAAAGTTAAAGGGTCTGAAATCACATGACTTCCATGTTTTGATGAAACATATAATTCCTATAGATTTACGTTGAATTTTTTCCAAGAATGTATTTCATACATTAATTAAGCTCTATTTCTTCTTCAAATCTATATCTAACAAAGTTATATACCCAGAGAAATTTATAACTATGGAAAGAGAAATTTCCATCATATTATGTGAATTGGAAATGTTCTTCCCAACGATATTCTTTGATACGATGGTTCATTTGATGGTTCATTTGGTGAGAAATATTCGACTATGTGGTACTATACGCTATAGATGGATGTATCCCATTGAACGGTATATAAAGATTTTGAAAGGGTGTGTCAAAATTGAATTCAGCCAGAGGGTTGTATTGAGGAGAGATATATTGTTGAGGAAGCCATTGAATTTTGTACCGAATACCTATCTGGTGTGGAAAGCATTGGCCTACTAAAATCTCGTCACACTGGGGGCTTGAGGGTGAAGGAATTTCTGGAAGATAGGTTGTCACAATCAATATTACAGATCGGGATTAGGCTCACCTTTACGTTTTGCATAACAATTTTGATGTTGACCCATATGTTCAAACCCACAAAGAAATTATTAGGCATTTAAAGCCATATAGGGATGAAAAATGGATATCAGATACACATAATCGACAGTTTATAGGATGGTTTTAGGACCATATTTTTAAGAAGTTAGATGAAAATACAGACTCAATTTCATAACGACTTCGATGGATAGTCAAAGGACCAAGTGTGTATTGTAACACCCTGACCCCTCTAGACAGGAGTCGGTGCATTACTTGTGATATTGGCATGGTTAGAAGGAAGGAAAATACCAAATGAAAGATCAGTTTAGTAGTCTTGAAGAATCTAGATACATTGATTAAACATAAATTACATTGGATAAGGTTACAAGATACAATACATAATGAAAAAACAAAAACTGCATCCACAAGCACTCAATAAATGACCTCCTCTTCATAACCTGTTGAAGGTAAAAAATGAAAGGGGTGAGCTCAAAAGCTCAGTAAGGGATACAAGTAGCAGAAGCATGATTACAATAATAAGTGAATCATAATCAATCTGACATAATCAAAATGGAATAGTGAATAAATGAACAACTAATTCCATTAATAAACTGAGAATGAAAATGCATCCATAAATTTTTTTCATAGTGAAAACCTCATGGATAATAATAATAACTGATAATGAATAAAGAGAATGCTTATTAACTGGACGTCATGTATCTAGAAAATGAACCATAATACTGTAAAAATAGTTTAGTTCTATGGGTAGAAACCCGTCTGATTTTTGGAAACAAACTCGAAGGGTCTGTCGCCAAACTGTTTTGTCTCATGAGACCTACTGATGCATCGAGGGGATGTAGTGGGACCCACCCACCTCTACATCCAAATAATTCTTTATTAATATATTCAATACAAGAGTAATATGTATTTACATTATTCGTATAGAATAGAGGATACAGATTCATCAACATTTCCACAATCAAAACAACATTCAAAATAAATACCATATGTAAAATGGTATATGGATTAGACAATAATAATATCCATGATATGAGAATATGGATATTTAAATGTAATATAATTTAAATTGAAAAGTGATCTAAAATGGTCAGTAGGTACACCACATAAGAAATTGTAGGTGCACAATTACTAAGCAAGTCACAATGAAGTGAAAATTGAGACAAAGCTCATTACCGTGTTGTATTCAATTGAGTCATATGAAAAAAGTTAATAACCACCAAAAGAGTCACAGAATACAATGAATATAATGATAACCATGATAAAATATGTCAAATTTAAGTACACCTATACCTCATATAATAAATAAGAGGTGAACAATGAAAATCCCACAGAATTGAAGGTGAGATGAGAAAAACTCTTACAAACATTTTAGCACGGTAACGAGTGTTATTCCAAGGTCTTAATGAGAGGTAAAGGGGTATCCCATTATTTATATGTCAAAAGGTCAGTATGGGGGAGTTGAGAAAACATACCCCGTCATTAGAAATTAAAAACAAAAGCACACAAGATAGGGTGGATTCTTGAATAAAAATGAGAGAGAGGATCCCTTACCTTATGCTTGAAGGTGTTCTTGACTTGTTATTAAAGACCTGAATAAACAAATTAGGATTATAAATTCATAATTCCAGAACCTCTTTTATATTTAAATAATTTATTATAATCCTTTTTAGTTCATTCTAGGCCTTTTTGATTGGTTATAAGGTTCAATTTTATTGTTCGGGCAGTTTGTTTACTTGGTTTTAAATGATTGGTTCACTTATATTCAAGTTCGGATAAATATATAAGACAGATGTGGTTGTCCAGAAATGAAGTTATAAAATATTAGTGAACATCCAGGAGATTACATGGTTTTAAATTTAATTTGGTTTACTTAGATTGAAGTCGAATTTTTATATATATAACCTTAGTGATAACTGTTTTGGTTAATCGGTGGGCTTGATTACGATAAACATTTTTTTGATTTATAACTTAATACCATGTGTACAAAAGTATTACAAAACTAAAAATAGAATATATATTACATAATAATCTAGTTAAACTATAACACAAATGGTTTTCTGACCAGAATTAAAGATTATAATAAAAATCGATAAATTGTTGTCCTTGAATGTGCTAAATTAGCACATCTCAAACGGTGCTTTCATTTCTTTCAAATAAAAGTTGGGAAAAAAGAGAAGATAATGGAATATATACCATTATCATGAAAACATTCCAGTACATGTATGTTACTGAATTTATCATACTATTTTTGTGAAGGGAGGTGAGAAAAGAAACAAAAATAAAAGAACTTAAAAGAAAAGAAGGGATTGAAAGAGGAATTTACCTCTTGAGACTTCCTCCTTTGAGAACCTCTTAAAGGGAGAGGTTTTGGTATTTTTATGAGACCAAAGCTTTCTGGATGTGGGGGAGGAGGTTGGAAAGGTATTTGGACAGAATTTGGAGAAGGAACAAGGCTTGAGAGGAGTGAATTGAAGGGAGTGAGAGGGGGTTTTTATAGTGGATGAGAGAGGGGATTTCTTAATATAAAACTCATTAATTTATTATTTCTCCTCAAGACAAGGAATAGTGAGTATTCCATGACCAAGAATAGTAATTTTATCATATGATCCAGAACCAAGTGGGCTTTCATCATCAGAACATCACACATGACTCTATAATAAGTGTATTTATCTTAATTTTGCAATTTATGGTATGTCACTATTCATAAAAAATTCAAGTATTTCAGAAAAATCCCAAAAATTCACCCTAACCATTTTTTGATGTTTAGAATCCAAAAATGAAGTCCATTTTTCAAAAATAATTTTCTAAATATGATTAATTAAATATTTAATTAAATCATCATTTAATTGAAATATATAAACACTCAGAATATTCATCTTCATCTTTAGGGTGTCTAAATTCATTTATACACTCAAGATTATGGATTCGATTCATAAGAGTCATATGACTATTCATAAGTTTAAGTTACTATTCATAAGTGTAGGTTACTATTCATAAGGGTAGGTTACTATTCACCGAAAATTAAGTTAATTCTATCAGACTCTAAATATCATCTTGAACACAACTATGTATATCAGATTTTTAAAATACAAATCACAGAGCTGGTAAATTTAAGTTTAGTGGCTAAGTTATGTCTATATTCTATAAGTAACCATGTTTTGTTCTATAGGGGCTCATTGATTCATGAAATATAGGCTACCTAATGAATAAAGTGTATTTAATAGAAACATACCATAAAATGTTTAGGGTGCTACATTATTCCCTCCTTCAGAAATTTCGTCCTCGAAATTTTTATGTATAAAGCCCACCAAAAAGATGTGGGTGATTATTTTTCATAACATCCTTAGGTTCCCATGTTGCTTCCTCCATATTCTGGTTTCTCCAAAGAACCTTTACTAGGCGAGTAGTCCGATTTCTCAATATTTTCTCCCTTGTGTCAAGAATCCCAACAGGCTTTTCACAATCTGACAAATCAGGTTCTAGTTCAATTTCTTCATATGTGAGAACATGTGTTGGGTCTGGCATGTATTTCTTTAACAATGACATGTGTAACACATCATGAACTATGGAGAGATTTAGCGGCATCGCTAGACGGTAAGCTACATCTCTGATTCTTTCCTGAATTTCAAATGGCCCGATGTACCTGGGGCTCAGTTTCCCTTTCTTACCGAACCTTAGGACACCCTTCTATGTAGATAATTTCAGTAAGACATGATCTCCCACCTGGAATTCCAAATCCTTTCTCTGATTGTCAACATAACTCTTCTGCCTACTTTGGGCTGCCTTAATATGGGCTTGGATTGTTTTCACCTTTGTTGTGGTCTCTTCAATAAGTTTTGGGCCTATAAGTTTCCTCTCACCAACTTCATCCCAACAAGTTGGAGTTCGAAATCTCTTTCCATATAATGCTTCATATGGAGCCATTTGAATACTAGAATGGAAACTATTGTTGTAAGAAAATTCCACCAAAGGCAAGTATTGATCCCACATACCTTGAAAGTAAAGAGAGAATGACCTCAGCATGTCTTCTAGAGTCTGTATAGTACTTTCAGACTATCCATCGGTTTAGGGGTGATAAGAAGAACTCATACAAAGATCAGTATTCAAATATTTCTGGAGACTTTTCCAGAACTTTGATGTAAACCGGGGATCTTGATCAGATACAATTGATAGAGGTGCACCATGAAGCCTTACAACTTCATTAATATACAGACTTTTCAGGTGCACGAGTAGAAAATCCTCTTGTATAGGAATGAAATGTGCTGATTTTGTGAAACGATCAACAATTACCCATATTGCATCATTCCTTCTAGGTGTCCTCGGTAGTCCGGTGATAAAATCCATCCTAATGTTATCCCACTTCCACATAGGAATAGGTAGAGGTTTCATCACTTCTTTGGGATGTTGTCTCTCTGCCTTCACTTGTTGACAAACTAGACACCTTGACACGTAGTCAGCAATTTCCCGCTTCATATAATCCCACCAGAAATATTCCTTCAGGTCTCTATACATCTTGGTGCTACCCGGGTGTATAGAGAAATTTGAGCTATGGGAATCGTCTAATAGTTCCCTTTTTTCTCAGGTACTGATGGAACGCATAACCTCTTCCCAAATTTCAGAACTCCATCCTCATACATGAAGTCATCCAGTATTCCATCATTGACAGCATTAATTTTCTTGTGCAGATTCTCATAATCAGATTGAGAGCTTTTTATTTTCTCTAATAAAGATGGTTTAGAAATCATTTGAAATAGAAAAGATGTTTCCCCTTCCTTAACAATTCTCATATCAATCATTAGTAGATCCATGAATATAGGATCTCTTTCAATCCTCATTTGAGTCATAAGGCCATGATCTTTCCTACTTAATGCATCTTCCATCTTATTCAACTTTCTTGGGTGGTAGTGTATTGAACAATCGTAATCTTTTAGTAACTTAAGCCATCTTCTTTGCCTCATGTTGAGTTCTTTTTGTGTGAAAATGTATTTCAAACTCTTGTGGTCCGTATAGATCTCACATCTCTCTCCGTAGAGATAATTCCTCCATATTTTCAGAGAAAAGATTACAGCTTCTAACTCAAGATCATGAGTTGGATTATTTTTCTCATGAGTTGGATTATTTTGTCTTGATGAATAAGAAATAACTTTATCATTTTTCATAAGGACGCAACCCAGCCCGTTCTTTGATGCATCGATGTATATCACAAATCCATCACTTCCAAATGGAAGAGTCAAAATTGGAGAATTGACCAATCTTATTTTCAATTCTTCAAAGCATTTTATACACTATTTTTTCCACACAAACTAACTCATTTTCATGTGATCTTGGTTAGCGGGTTAGCCAGTCGAGGGAAATTCTGAACAAAACGCTGATAGTAACCTGCTAAGCCAATAAAACTGCGTACCTCAGTTATGTTTGTTGACGTGGTCCAATCTTGGATTGCGTTTGTCTTCGCAGGATCAACTAGGATTCCATCCTTAGAGACAATATGGCCTAGAAAAGAAACTGATTGAAACCAGAATTTTCACTTGCTAAACTTCCCATATAATTCATTTCTTCTAAGAGTTTCCAGAATAATACGCAAGTGATTCTCATGGTCTTAATAGCTTTTTGAGTATACCAGGATATCATCGATGAACACCACAACAAAGTTATCAAGATATTCCTTGAAAACTCTATTCATTAAATTCATGAAAATAGAGGGTGCATTAGTCAGTCCAAATGGAATCACCGTAAACTCATAATGCCCATGCCTGGTTCGAAATGCTTTCTTAGGAATATCTTCCTTCCTCACACGCAGCTGATGATATCCATACCAAAGGTCAATCTTCGAAAAGTATTGGTCTTCATGTAGTTGATCAAATAAATCATCAATCTGAGGAAGAGGATACTTATTCTTTATTGTAATAGCATTTATTTCCCTGTAATCAATGCAAAGCCTCATGGATCCACCTTTCTTCTTGACAAAGAGGATGGGGGCTCCCCATGGAGAAACACTAGGTCGAATAAATCCTTTTTCACTCAAATCCTCTAGTTTTTTCTTTAGCTCTACCAACTACACAGTGGCCATTCTATAGGGAGTCTTTGATATAGGTCTTGCATCAGGAGTTAAATCAATAGAGAACTCAACTTCCCTCTCTGGAGGATGTCCAGGTAAATCCTCTGGAAATACATCAATTTACTCTTTCACTATGTTCATGTATTCAATTTGAAGATTTATTTCCTCGCCCATAGAGGTTGGTTTATCTTTCTCTCCAAGTATTGCATTTAGTAGAGCTACTGGGGGGTGGTTCTCGATAAGAATCAGGTGGTGATGTTTCTGACCTAAAGACAAGGTATTCTACACCATTTTCAAAAAATTTAACTTCCTTCTTCTTACAATAAATATTTTCATCATAATTTGACAGCCAATCCATACCGAGAATTATATCAAATTCAGTCATCGGTATGATGACAAGGTTAGCAACTAAAGAACGTTTTGGTGACTGCAGCGGGACTAGTCGACATTCCTTTGTTGCAATGATACATCCCCTAGGAGTTTTGACTGACAACTCCTTTATTAAATAAAATTGGATGTATCTAATTTTCTTGGCAAACTGAGAAGATATAAATGAATGCGATGATCCAGAATCAAATAAGGTGTTGGCTAAGTTTGAGGAAGCAATTAAAGTACATGCCACCACATCATTAGAAACATCGACCTCCGCAGTTGTAATCACATAAGCTCTCCCTTGATCTCTTGGCCTTTTCTGAGTCAAGTTTCCTTGGAGTTTAGGACACTCATTTTCATAGTGTCACATCTCTCTGCAATTGTAGCATTGAACATCATTGAATTGTTTCTTCCCCTTGCATTCATTGAATCGATGACCATTTTCTCTGCAGTTATAGCAGACTCTCATGCCTTTCAATCATTTCCCGAGATGATTCTTTCCACAGTTCTCGCATAATGGGAAACTATTCATTCCATTTCTCTTATTTAGTGCTTCTCATTTTCCTTTGTTATCATAGTACCGCTTCTTATTTTGGTTTCCTTTGAAAATATTTGATCTAGCAAATTCCCTCTCTGTTTTGATGGCACTTGATACAATTCCATCATATGATGAAAATTTTTGAGAAGCCAGTGCCCTCCGAAGACTTTTCTTAAGACCTTCAAAGAAATGATCAATCTTGACTGCCGAGTCACGTACGTAATCTATGACATACCTAGCCAGCCTTGTAAAAGTATCCTCATAATCTGCAACACTATCTTCTTCCCTTTGTTTTAAGCTAAGGAATTTCCTCTTCATTTCAGTTCGTTGCTCACGAGGGAAATATTTTTCGAAGAATATTCCCTTAAAAGTCCTCCATTACATATCTTCTATTTCTTATTCCTCCATGGTATTCTGAATTAGGGACCACCATTGGTCAGCATCACCCTTGAGACAATATACTGCCAGCACCACCTTCTCATTCTCATTGCATCTTAATGCCATGAATATCTTCTCAAGTGACTTAATCCACTGCTCAACTACCACTATTTTAGTAGTCCCACTGAAAGATGGGGGCTTCTTCCACATGAAACAATCCAACAGAGGTGTGGAATGGTTATTCGTTACAACTTGAGTAAGTTGTCCCAATATAGTTATGATCATATTTGCTTCCACATTGACTATGTTGACTTGATCAGTAGGGAGATCCCTACCTTGCCCACGAGTATTGATTACCCTTTTACCTTTAGATTCCATTTCTAAATAATGGTATAAACTAGATTAGTTTATGAATCTTAAATAGAAAATCACTCAACATAGATTTAAATTCTATGCATAGCTAATCTTATAAACATGGTTTCTCTGAGGTAAAATTTACATTAAACTCCTTCATAATGGATTTTAAAGAAAATATGAATTATCCTAAGCATATGCCCCGAGATTCTCGTAACCAAGAGTGCAGCAAGGCCTATTTTCGTGTACCAGTTCTCGTTCAAGTCTAGCTCAAAGCGGTGTTTTCGGGTTTTACCCCTAGATACATCTATGCCAGAGCCACCTCTACCTAATCGTATCCAGACAGGGATGTATTGCTTTAAAGATCCACATAATCTATTCCTTAACAAAATACCAAGATGTTCTTGTAAGTTTATCCTCAAATACTACCTTAGGGCTTTGTTCCCTACTATATATTTCCTACTCTAGTTTCCAAGATTCCTACTAAACTTCCTCTGATACCAACTGTAACACCCCGACCCCTCTAGACAGGAGCCAGTGCATTACTTGTGATATTGGCGTGGTTAGAAGGAATAAAGATCCAGAAGGAACGATCAGTTTAGTAGTCTTGAAGAAACTAGATACATTGACTAAACATAAATTACATTGGATAAGGTTACAAGATACAATACATAATGAAAAAACAAAAACTGCATCCACAAGCACTCAATAAATGACCTCTTCTTCATAACCTGTTGAACGTAAACAATGAAAGGGGTGATCTCAAATGCTTAGTAAGGGTTACAAGTAGTGGAAGCATGAATATAATAATAAGTGAATCATAATCAATCTTACATAATCAAAATGGCATAGTGAATAAATGAACAACTAATGCCATTAATAAACTGAGAATGAAACTGCATACATAGATTTTATCATAGTGAAAACCTCATGGATAATAATAATAACTGAAAATGAATAAAGATAATGCTTATTAACTGGACGTCATGTATATGGCACATGAACCATAATACCGTAAAAATGGTTTAGTTCTATGGGTAGAAACCCGTCTGATTTTTAGAAACAAACTCGAAGGGTCTGTCGCCAAACTGTTTTGTCTCATTAGACCTACCGATGCATCGAGGGGATGTAGTGGGACCCACCCACCTATACATCCAAAGAATTATTTATAAATAGATTCAATACAAGATAAATATGTATTTACATTATCCATATAGAATAGAGTATACGGATTCATCAACATTTCCACAGTCAAAACAACATTCAAAATAAATACCATATGTAAAATGGTATATGGATTAGACAATAATAATATCCATGATATGAGAATATGGATATTTAAATGGAATATAATTTCAATAGAAAAGTTATCTAAAATGGTAAGTAGGTACACCACATAAGAAAGTGTAGGTGCACAATTACTAAGCAAGTCACAATGAAGTGAAAATTGAGACAAAGTTCGTTACCGTGTTGTATTCAATTGAGTCATATGACAAAAGTTAATAACCACCAAAAGAGTCACAGAATAAAATGAATATAATTATAACCATGATAACATATGTCAAATTTAATTACACCTATACCTCATATAATAAATAAGAGGTGAACAATGAAAATCCCACAGAATTGAAGGTGAGATGAAAAAACCTCTTACAAACATTTTAGCACAGTAACGAGTGTTATTACAAGGTCTTAATGAGAGGTAAAGGGGTATCCCATTATTTATATGTCAAAAGGTCAGTATAGGTGAGTTGATAAAACATACCCCGTCATTAGAAATTAAAAACAAAAGCACACAAGATATGGTGGATTCTTGAATAAAAATGAGAGAGAGGATCTCTTACCTTATGCTTGAAGGTGTTCTTGACTTGTTATTAAAGACCTGAATAAACAAATTAGGATTATCAATTAATAATTCCAGAACCTCTTTTATATTTAAATAATTTATTATGATCCTTTTTAGTTCATTCTAGGCCTTTTTGATTGGTTATAAGGTTCAATTTTATTGTTCGGGCAGTTTGTTTACTTGGTTTTAAATGATTGGTTCACTTATATTCAAGTTCGGATAAATATATAAGATGGATGTGGTTGTCCAGAAATGAAGTTATAAAATATTAGTGAACATCCAGGAGATTACATGGTTTTAAATTTAATTTGGTTTACTTAGATTGAAGTCAAATTTTTATATATATAACCTTAGTGATAACTGTTTTGGTTAATCGGTGGGCTTGATTACGATGAACATTTTTTTGATTTATAACTTAATACCATGTGTATAAAAGTATTAAAGAAATAAAATTAGAATATATATTACATAATAATCTGGTTAAACCATAACACAAATGGTTTCCTGGCCAGAATTAAAGATTATAATAAAAATCGATAAATTGTTGTCCTTGAATGTGCAAAATTAGCACATCTCAAACGGTGCTTTCATTTCTTTCAAATAAAAGTGGGGAAAAAGAGAAGATAATGGAATATATACCATTAGCATGAAAACATTCCATTACATGTATGTTACTGAATTTATCATACTATTTTGGTGAAGGGAGGTGAGAAAAGAAACAAAAATAAAAGAACTTAAAAGAAAAGAAGGGATTTGAAAGAGGAATTTACCTCTTGAGACTTCCTCCTTTGAGAACCTCTTAAGGGGAGAGGTTTTGGTATTTTTATGAGACCAAAGCTTTCTGGACGTGGGGGAGGAGGTTGGAAAGGTATTTGGACAGAATTTGGAGAAGGCACAAGGCTTGAGAGGAGTGAATGGAAGGGGGTGAGAGGGGGGTTTTATAGTGGATGAGAGAGGGGATTTCTTAATATAAAACTCATTAATTTATTATTTCTCCTCAAGACAAGGAATAGTGAGTATTCCATGACCAAGAATAGTAATTTTATCATATGATCCAGAACCAAGTGGGATTACATCATCAGAACATCACACATGACTCTATAATAAGTGTATTTATCTTAATTTTGCAATTTATGGTATGTCACTATTCATAAAAAATTCAAGTATTTCAGAAAAATCCCAAAAATTCACCCTAACCATTTTTCAATGTGTAGAATCCAAAAATGAAGTCCTTTTTTCAAAAATAATTTTCTAAATATGATTAATTAAATATTTAATTAAATCATTATTTAATTGAAATATATAAACACACATAATATTCATCTGCATCTTTAGGGTGTCTAAATTCATTTATACACTCAAGATTATGGATACCATTAATAAGAGTCATATTACTATTCATAAGGTTAAGTTACTATTCATAAGTGTAGGTTACTATTCATAAGGGTAGGTTACTATTCACCAAAAATTAAGTTAATTCTATCAGACTCTAAATATCATCTTGAACACAACTGTGTATATCAGATTTTTAAAATACAAATCACAGAGCTGGTAAATTTAAGTTTAGTGGCTAATTTATGGCTATCTTCTATAAGTAACCATGTTTTGTTCCATAGGGGCTCATTGATTCATGAAATATAGGCTACCTAATGAATAAAGTGTATTTAATAGAAACATACCATAAAGTGTTTAGGGTGCTACATTATTCCCTCCTTCAGAAATTTCGTCCTCGAAATTTTTATGTATAAAGCCCACCAAAAAGATGTGGGTGATTATTTTTCATAACATCCTCAGGTTCCCATGTTGCTTCCTCCATATTCTAGTTTCTCCAAAGAACCTTTACTAGGCGAGTAGTCCAATTTCTCAATATTTTCTCCCTTGTGTCAAGAATCCCAACAGGCTTTTCAAAATATGAAAAATCAGGTTCTAGTTCAATTTCTTCATATGTGAGAACATGTGTTGGGTCTGGCATGTATTTCTTTAACAATGACATGTGGAACACATCATGAACTAGGAGAGATTTAGCGGCATCGCTAGACGGTAAGCTACATCTCTAATTCTTTCCTGAATTTCAAATGGCCTGATGTACCTGGGGCTCAGTTTCCCTTTCTTACCGAACCTTAGGACACCCTTCTATGGAGATACTTTCAGTAAGACATGATCACCCACCTGGAATTCCAAATCCTTTCTCCGATTGTCAACATAACTCTTATGCCTACTTTGGGCTGCCTTAATATAGGCTTGGATTGTTCTCACCTTTTTTGTGGTCTCTTCAATAAGTTTTGGGCCTATAAGTTTCCTCTCACCAACTTCATCCCAACAAGTTGGAGTTCGACATCTCTTTCCATACAATGCTTCATATAGAGCCATTTGAATATTTGAATGGAAACTATTGTTGTAAGAAAATTCCACCAAAGGAAAGTATTGTTCCCACATACATTGGAAGTCAAGAGATCATGACCTCAGCATGTCTTCTAGAGTTTGTATAGTCCTTTCAGACTATCCATCGGTTTAGGGGTGATAAGCAGTACTCATACAAAGATCAGTATTCAAATCTTTCTGGAGACTTTTCCATAACTTTGATGTAAACTGGGGATCTTGATCAGATACAATTGATATAGGTTCACCATGAAGCCTTACAACTTCATTAATATACAGTCTTGTCAGGCACTCGAGTGGAAAATCCTCTTGTATAGGAAGGAAATGTGCTGATTTTGGGAAACAATCAACAATTACCCATATTGCATCATTCCTTCTAGGTGTCCTCGGTAGTCCAGTGATAAAATCCATCGTAATGTTATCCCACTTCCACATAGGAATAGGTAGAGGTTTCATCACTTCTTTGGGATGTTTTCTCTCTTCCTTCACTTGTTGACAAACTAGACACCTTGACACGTAGTTAGCAATTTCCCGCTTCATATTATCCCAATAGAAATATTTCTTCAGGTCTCTATACATCTTGGTGCTACCCGGGTGTATAGAGAAATTTGAGCTATAGGAATCGTCCAATAGTTCCTTTTTAGCTCAGGTACTGATGGAACGCATAAACTCTTCCCAAATTTCAGAACTCCTTCCTCATACACGAAGTCATCCAGTCTTCCATCATTGATAGCATTAATTTTCTTGTGTCGAATCTCATCATCAGATTGAGAACTTTTTATTTTCTCTAATAAAGATGGTTTATAAATCATTTGAAATAGAAAAAATGTTTCCCCTTCCTTAACAATTCTCATATCCATCTTTAGTAGATCCATGAATATAGGATCTCTTTCAATCCTCATTTGAGTCAAAAGTCCATGATCTTTCCTACTTAATGCATCTGCCACCTTATTCGCCTTTCTTGGGTGGTAGTGTATTGAACAATTGTAATCTTTTAGTAACTCAAGCCATCTTCTTTGCCTCATGTTGAGTTCTTTTTGTGTGAAAATGTATTTCAAACTCTTGTGGTCCGTATAGATCTCACATCTCTCTCCGTAGAGATAATGCCTCCATATTTTCAGAGCAAAGATTATGGCTTCTAACTCAAGATCATGAGATGGATTATTTTTCTCATGAGTTGGATTATTTTTGTCTTGATGAATAAGAAATAACTTTATCATTTTGCATAAGGATTCAACCCAGCCCGTTCTTTGATGCATCGTTGTATATCACAAATCCTTCACTTTCAGATGGAAGAGTCAAAATTGGAGCATTGAACAATCTTCTTTTCAATTCTTCGAAGCATTCTATACACTCTTTTTTCCACACAAACTTAACTCCTTTTCATGTGAGCTTGGTTAGCAAGTTAGCCAGTCGAGCGAAATTCTGAACGAAACGCCGATAGTAACCTGATAATCCAATAAAACTGCGTACCTCAGTTATTTTTGTTCATGTGGGCCAATCTTGGATTGCCTTTGTCTTTGCAGGATCAACTTGGATTCCATCCTTAGAGACAATATGGCCTAGAAAAGAAACTGATTGAAGCCAGAATTTTCACTTGCTAAACTTCCCATATAATTCATTTCTTCTAAGAGTTTCCAGAATAATACACAAGTGATTCTCATGGTCTTAATAGATTTTTGAGTATAACAGGATATCATTGATGAACACCACAACAAATTTATCAAGATCTTCCTTGAAAACTCTATTCATTAAATTCATGAAAATAGAGGGTGCATTAGTCAGTCCAAATGGCATCACCATAAACTCGTAATGCCCATGCCTGGTTCGAAATGCTTTCTTAGGAATATCTTCCTTCCTCACACGCAGCTGATGATATCTGGACCAAAGGTCAATCTTCGAAAATTATTGGGCTCCATGTAGTTGATCAAATAAATCATCAATCTGAGGAAGAGGATACCTATTCTTTATTTTAATAGCATTGATTTACCTGTAATCAATGTAAATCCTCGTGGATCCATCTTTCTTCTTCACAAAGAGGAAAGGGGCTCCCCATGGAGAAACACTAGGTCGAATAAATCCTTTTTCACTCAAATCCTCTAGTTGTTTCTTTAGCTCTACCAATTACACAGTGTCCATTATATCGGGAGTCTTTGATATAGGTCTTGCATCAGGAGTTAAATCAATAGAGAACTCAACTTCCCTCTCTGGAGGATGTACAGGTAAATCCTCTGGAAATACATCAATGTACTCTTGCACTATGTGCACGTCTTCAATTTGAAGATTTATTTCCTCGCCCATAGATGTTGGTTTATCTTTCTCTCCAAGTATTTCATTTAGTAAAGCTACTGGGGGTGGTTCTCGATAAGAATCAGGTGGTGATGTTTCTGACCTAAAGACAAGGGATTCTACACCATTTTCAAAAATTGAAACTTCCTTCTTCTTATAATAAATATTTTCATCATAATTTGACAGCCAATCCATGCCGAGAATTATATCAAATTCAGTCCTTGGTATGATGACAAGGTTAGTAACTAAAGCACGTTTTGGTGAGTGGAGGGGGACTAGTCGACATTCCTTGGTTACAATGATACATCCCCCAAGAGTTTTGACTGACAACTCCTTTATTAAATAAAATTGGATGTATCTAATTTTCTTGGAAAACTGAGAAGATATAAATGAATGCTTTGATCCAGAATCAAATAAGGTGTTGGATAAGTTTGAGGAAACAATTAAAGTACCTGCCACCACATCATTAGAAACATCGACCTCCGCAGTTGTAATCACATAAGCTCTCCCTTGATCTTTTGTCCTCTTCTGAGTTAAATTTCCTTGGCGTTTAGGACACTCATTTGCATAGTGTCCCATCTCTCTACAATTGTAGCATTGAAAATAATTGAATTGTTTCTTCCCCTTGCATTCATTGGATCGATGACCATTTTCTCCACAGTTATAGAAAACTCTCATTCCTTTCAATCATTTCCTGAGATGATTCCTTCCGTAGTTCTTGCATAATGGGAAACTATTCATTCCCATGCTCTTATTTAGTGCTTCTCATTTTCCTTTGTTATCATACTACCACTTCTTATCTTGGTTTCCTTTTAAAATATTTGATCTAGAAAATTACCTCTCTGTTTTGATGGTACTTGATACAATTCCATCATATGATGAAAATGTTTGAGAAGCCAGTGCCCTCCGAAGACTTGGCTTAAGACCTTCAAAGAAATGATCAATCTTGACTGCCGAGTCACGTACGTAATCTACGACATACCTAGCCAGCCTTGTAAAAGTAGCCTCATACTCTAAAACACTGTCTTCTTCCCTTTGTTTTAAGCTAAGTAATTTCATCTTCATTTCAGTTCGTTGCTCGCGAGGGAAATATTTTTGGAAGAATATTCCCTTAAAAGTCCTCCATTACATATCTTATATTTCTTCTTCCTCCATGGTATTTTGAATCAGGGACCACCATTGGTCAGCATCACCCTTGAGACAATATACTTCCAGCACCACCTTCTCATTCTCATTGCATATTAATGCCATGAATATCTTCTCAAGTGACTTGATCCACTGCTCAGCTACCACTGGATTAGTAGTCCCATTGAAATATGGGGGCTTCTGCCGCATGAAACGATCCAACAGAGGTGTGGAATGGTTATTCGTTACAACTTGAGTAAGTTGTCCCAATATAGTCATGATTTGAACTGCTCTCACATTGACTGTGTTGACTTGCTCAGTAGGGAAATCCCTACCTTGCCCACGAGTATTGATTCCCCTTCTACCTTTAGATTCCATTTCTAAAAAATGGGATAAACTAGGTTAGTTTATGAATCTTAAATAGAAAATCACTCAACATAGATTTAAATTCTATGCATAGATAATCATATAAACATGGTTTCTCTAAGGTAAAATTTACATTAAACTCTTTCATAATGAATTTTAAATAAAATATGAATTATACTAAGCATATGCCCCGAGATTGTCGTAACCAAGAGTGCAGCAAGTCCTATTTTCGTGTACCAGTTCTCGTTCAAGTCTAGCTCAAAGCGGTGTTTTCGGGTTTTACCCCTAGATACATCTATGCCAGAGCCGCCTCTACCTGCTCGTATCCAGACAGGGATGTATTGCTTGAAAGATCCACATAATCTATTCCTTACCAAAATACCATGATGTTCTTGTAAGTTTATCCTCAAATACTAGATTAGGGATTTGTTCCCTACTATATATTTCCTACTCTAGTTTCCAAGTTTCCTACTAAACTTCCTCTGATACCAACTGTAACACCCCGACCCCTCTAGATAGGAGCCAGTGCATTACTTGTGATATTGGCGTGGTTAGAAGGAATGAAAATCCAGAAGGAATGATCAGTTTAGTAGTCTTGAATAAACTAGATACATTGACTAAACATAAATTACATTGGATAAGGTTACAAGATACAATACATAATGAAAAAACAAAAACTGCGTCCATAAGCACTCAATAAATGACCTCTTCTTCATAACCTGTTGAAGGTAAACAATGAAAGGGGTGATATCAAATGCTCAGTAAGAGTTACAAGTAGTGGAATCATGAGTATAATAATAAGTGAATCATAATAAATCTGACATAATCAAAATGGAATAGTGAATAAATGAACAACTAATGCCATTAATAAACTGAGAATGAAACTGCATACATAGATTTTATCATAGTGAAAACCTCATGGATAATAATAATAACTGAAAATGAATAAAGATAATGCTTATTAACTGGACATCATGTATCTATCACATGAACCATAATACCGTAAAAATGGTTTAGTTCTATGGGTAGAAACCCGTCTGATTTTTGGAAACAAACTCGAAGGGTCTCTCGCCAAACTGTTTTGTCTCATGAGACCTACCGATGCATCGAGGGGATGTAGTGGGCCCCACCCACCTATACATCCAAATAATTCTTTATAAATAGATTCAATACAATAGAAATATGTATTTACGTTATCCTTATAGAATAGAGGATAATGATTCATCAACATTTCCACAGTCAAAACAACATTCAAAATAAATACCGTATGTAAAATGGTATACGACTTAGACAATAATAATATCCATGATATCAGAATATGGATATTTAAATGGAATATAATTTCAATTGAAAAGTGATCTCAAATGGGCAGTATGTACACCACATAAGAAAGTGTAGGTGCACAATTACTAAGCAAGTCACAATGAAGTGAAAATTGAGACAAAGCTCGTTACCGTGTTATATTCAATTGAGTCATATGAAAAAATTTAATAGCCACCAAAAGAGTCACAGAATACAATGAATATAATGAGAACCATGATAACATGTGTCAAATGTAAGTACACCTATACCACATATAAGAAATAATAGGTGAACAATGAAAATCCCATATAATTGAAGGTGAGATGAGAAAACCGCTTACAAACATTTTAGCACGGTAACGAGTGTTATTGCAAGGTTTTAATGAGAGGTAAAGGGGTATCCCATTATTTATATGTCAAAAGGTCAGTATGGGGGAGTTGAGAAAACATACCCCGTCATTAGAAATTAAAAACAAAATCACACAAGATAGGGTGGATTCTTGAATAAAAGTGAGAGAGAGGATCCCTTACCTTATGCTTGAAGGTGTTCTTGACTTGTTATTAAAGACCTGAATAAAAAAATTAGGATTATCAATTCATAAGTCCAGAACCTCTTTTATATGTAAATAATTTATTATAATTCTTTTTAGTTCATTCTCGTCCTTTTTGATTGGTTATAAGGTTCAATTTCATTGTTCGGGCTTGTTTGTTTACTTGGTTTTAAATGATTGGTTCACTTATATTCAAGTTCGGATAAATATATAAGATGGATGTGGTTGTCCAGAAATGAAGTTATACAATATTAGTGAACATCCAGGAGATTAAATGGTTTTAAATTTAATTTGGGTTACTTATATTGAAGTCGAATTTTTATATATATAACCTTAGGGATAACTGTTTTGGTTAATCGGTGGGTTTGATTACGATGAACATTTTTTTCTTTATAACTTAATACCATGTGTACAAAAGTATTACAGAACTAAAAATATGATATATTACATAATAATATGGTTCAACCATAACACAAATGGTTTCCTGACCAGAATTAAATATTATAATAGAAATCGATAAACCGTTGTCCTTGAATGTGCTAAATTAGCACATCTCAAACGGTGATTTCATTTCTTTCAAATAAAATTGGGGAAAGGAGAGAAGATAATGGAATATATACCATTATCATGAAAACATTCCATTACATGTATGTTACTGGATTTATCATACTATTTTGGTGAAGGGAGGTGAGAAAAGAAACAAAAATAAATGAACTTAAAAGAAAAGAAGGGATTTGAAAGAGGAATTTACCTCTTGAGACTTCTTCCTTTGAGAACCTCTTAAGGGGAGATATTTTGGTCTTTTTATGATACCAAAGCTTACTGGACGTGGGGGAGGAGGTTGCGAAGGTATTTGGACAGAATTTGGAGAAGGCAAAAGGCTTGAGAGGAGTGAATGGAAGGGGGTGAGAGGGGGGGTTATAGTAGAGAGAGGGGATTTCTTAATATAAATTTCATTAATTTATTATTTCTCCTCAAGACAAGGAATAGTGAGTATTCCATGACCAAGAATAGTAATTTTATCATGTGATCCCGAACCAAGTGGGCTTACATCATCAGAACATCACACATGACTCTAAAATTAGTGTATTTATCTTAATTGTGCAATTTATGGTATGTCACTATTCATCAAAAATTCAAGTATTTCAGAAAATTTCCAAAAATTCACCCTAACCATTTTTCGACGTGTAGAATCCAAAAATGAAGACCATTTTTCAAAAATTATTTTCTAAATATGATTAATTAAATATTTAATTAAATCATTATTTAATTGAAATATATAAACACTCAGAATATTCCTCTTCATCTTTAGGGTGTCTAAATTCATTTATACACTCAAGGTTATGGATACCACCCATAAGAGTCATATTACTATTCATAAGGGTAAGTTACTATTCATAATGGTAGGTTACTATTCATAAGGGTAGGTTACTATGTTGGAACCATGGTCTTCTATGCATGATTTGGAGTATGGTTTGTGTTTGTTGTCAATCCTCAATGGAAGTTCGGAACGTGTACCAGAAAAGAGATCATACAGTTCAAGCGAAATTAGGATTTCCATGAAGAGCATAATTAAATATGGCACTGGCATGAATTTCGCGAAGAGTGGATTAATGGTTTGGAATTCACAAAGACCAGAATTATGGAGGCGGTGATTCTTCGCGATTACGTCAAAGCTTCGCGAACGGCAGAGGATAAAGAGCATCGCGGCGATAAAGATCTTTGCGAGGGAGCTTTGCAGCAAAGGCGCGAATGAAATGACGGAACACTCCGCGATTACGACGAGCTCCTCGAATGGAAAATTACCGTAGTGCTTCACGATTTTGAGAGAATTTCAGCGGGAACTTAGGAGCTTCGCAATTTGAGCTGACATGGCGCTGACTTCGCACGGAAGGGTCGAGGGTCGGTGAAATCGCCTATAAATACAGGTCGACCCCCTCGAGAGAAGCATAGAGAGATCTCAATGAAAATCCTTTGCTCCTGGTTCGCAAAGGTCACTTGCAAAGGCAGTGTGCTTCGCGAAAGAGGAGCTTTGCGGCGGCTATTCTAAGCTCCGCAAAAGTCGTGCGCCCCGCGTTGGCTCAGTGAGCTTCGCGAAGAGGCAGGAGCTCCGCGACAGCCAAACATTGCGAAGGCTTGTGCATCACGAGAGTGCTTCGCGATTGAGCTTCGCGAAAAGGCAGGGACTCCGCGAAGCCTTGTTTGAACTTTGCAAAATTGGGAGCCTTGAAAAGTATGGTACTTTGCGAAGGCCCTCTCTAAAGGTTGTTTGCCCAGTGGACAAGGGAAAAGAGGTATTCCTCAGTGGATGAAATTTGGACTTTAACAGAGCATCAACTCAGGACTCTGATGCAAGCAAAGTCTCATGCTGAACAAAAGACAAAGTACTTTATGTCTATCTGTTGAAGAAACCTTCACGTCTATAAACTTAGTGGGACTTCACCAACGGCAGTGAGCCAGGGGGAGTCAACGGGAGTGACCCGTGGGACGCAGTGAGCTATCCCTGAACCTTTGTAAGGGCAGTGATCTTGGGACAGAGTGATTATGCCCGAACATTTGTAATCTACAGCTAGTGAAGCATAGTGGATTTTGGTACGACTGACGACCTATCAACATATGCTCCTTGGATGTAGCCCTTAGTGGTGAACCAAGTAAAAATAGTTGTGTCATCTCTCCGCATGTGAATGTTTCATTACTGATCATATCCATCATACAGGTTTAACGGGTTCCTACCAACGTGGGAACAAGATCCATAACTTTAAAAAGAAAAATTTGACACCCTGATTCACCCCTCCCCTCTCAGGGTGTCCCGAGGTCCTACAAGTGGTATCAGATGGTAAAGGTTTTTGGCGTTGAATATGTCCTTTGTCACCATGGAGAATGCAGTCAATGTTAGGGGAGTTCCTCTCTTCGATGGAAGTAATTTTCAGATCTGGAAGAACAGGATGAGATCTCATCTAAGATCTCTTGGAATGGAATTTCTATTTTCCACTATGCAAGGAATACAAGTCACGGATCCAACAGGCCTGGCTATGACTGACACAGACAGGAAAATTCTTGATGTAGATGCTAAAGCACAAAATTCACTCACCGCAACTCTTTTTGATCAGATCTATCTAAAGGGGATGAGTTGCGCTTCAGCAAAGTCTATGTGGGATAAACTTGAAAACATTTATGAAGGAGATAGCAAGGTAAAAGAGGAAAAACTTCAGGTTTTACACAACAGGTTTGAGGATCTAAAGATGCATCCTAATGAGAATGCAGATTCATTTTTCAATCGAATTACTGAAGTAGTGGGAGCAATTCGAGGTCTTGGAGAAGAAATAAAAGACATTAATATCGTAAAGAAAATCTTGAGAAGACTTCCTCCCATGTACAATGCAAAGGTGTCAGCCCTTGAAGAAAGAGATCTATCTAAACTATCTTTGGATGATTTGTTAATCAGTTTAGTGGCATATGAGATGAGAGTCAAACCCGAAGATGCCACGACTCGCGTGAGCAAGGAAATGGAATTCAAATCCATGGACAAACTGAAGATTTCAGAAGATAGTGGTGGTGAAGATGACAAGGAAAAAGAAATTCTTTCTCTCATCGCCAAGAAGCTGAAAAAGGGAAAAGGTAAATTTAGAGGTAAGCTACCTCTTGCATGTTTCCGTTGTGGAAGAGTTGGGCACATTGCCTCTCAGTGCCAAAGAAAGTTAGATGATGATGAGAGAAAAGCTGAAGAAATTGACAATCCTTGGAAAATGTTTTTCAAAAAGGGTGACTTCAAAACTGGAAAGAAAATGCAGAGGAAGAGTTTTGTCTGTGAAGAAGAAGATGATGATATTGAATTTTGTGAGGAAGAATAACCGGAATTTAAAACCAGAAACCATGCATCCATGATGGCTACCACTGAAATATCAGAATCCTCAATCAATAAAGGCAGTGATAATCAGATTACTGCTATTGGTAATCTAAAGATTCAAATTAAGGATGCTTTCTCCAAGCTTGAGAGTAAATGTAAGAGATGTAATAAGTGGAAGGAAATGGTGGAAGAATCATCAGAATATGTTGATGAACTTGAAACTGAAATTGATCGTCTGGAAGAATTTGTGAAAGTTCAGTCAAAAATCCTTGAATGCAATGATGATGTAGTGGATCTAAAGCTGAGAATTGAAGAGCAGGGAAAGGTCATCAATGACCTCACGTCCAGACTAGAAGAAAAGTCCAAGACTGCTGAGGGTCTTGAGGAGGAAGTTGTTACTCTTAGGAGTAAACTTGAGACTGAATCATTTTCAAAATAATCAAGGAATAAAATATAGTTTAGAATATTCTCAGATGCAGAATTACTGGCAAGAGCCAAGTGTGGTTCAGATGGGGTCGAAAAAATCTTGAGTGTTCAAAGACCCGCTTGCATGGGAAAGAGTGGAATTGGCTGTGAAGCTGAGACATAAACTTCTGGAAATAAAGAGATCCAAAAGAAAGACAAAACAAAGATTGAACATGTTGAAACATTGCTTGAAGTACTGAAAAAGAAACCCTTAATCCAAACTAGAAGGAGAACTAACAATTATCCTCAAACATTCAGAAATGACAGGCAGTTCAACTATTCACCCAAGGATGAAGGTATGAGGAGAAATTCAGGTGAGAAGACATTTCCTCTCATGAAGTGTCAGTTCTGTGGCTATCTAGGCCATACCATGTCATATTGCGAAGAGGCAAGGAGCTACTTGAATGGAGAAGATCTGGGAAGTCAACAAAGGAGACCGATTTCACATCCTCCATCTTATAGAAGAAATAGCTTCAGTGGTTACTTTTTTAATTGTTCTAACTTTGGCCATAAAGCTATGTATTGCAGGCAGCGGTATGACCAGAGAAATTCAAATAACACTCAAAGACAAACTTGTTTTCATCCTCCTGATGATCTTATTCTCACAAACAGTTTTTCCCCTCTAAAGGAAGATTATGGGTATGAAGAATCAGATTATTTGGAAGAATGTATTAAAAGGCCATTAGTATCCTTTTCTCAATCCAATATCTCATGGAAAGGGAAGAAGAAGATCAAGAAATCCAATCTTGCAGAAGTGGCACTCAAAGCTATAAAGAGCAGCAGCACCTGGATCCTTGATAGTGCATGCTCTTCCTATATGACGGGAAATGCTGACCTTTTGAAAAACATTGAAAAGAAGGTTGATGGAACAGTACGTTTTGGTAATAATGGTTCTTTGAAGATTAAAGGCAGTCGGAACACTGCTCTCACCAACGGGGAGCTGAAGAAAACTGAAGTTATTTTTGTGGACGGTCTACGCCACAATCTCCTTAGTGTAATTCAACTCTGCGACTCAGGTCTCATAGTAACCTTCAATCAAAAAGGTTTCACTATAAAAGGAAAAAGAGAAAATTATCTTATGAAAGGATGTAGAATAGATGGAAACTTATATCAGGTTGACAGCAAAGTGAACTCTTTATATTTGTCTATTGAAGAAGAAAACAATTTGTGGCATCGAAGGCCGGGGCACATTAACCAACAAGACATGGAAATGATATCTATCCTGAAGATAGTCATGGATATTCCCATTCTAAAACGTGAACGGGAAAAGTCTTGTGATTCTTGTATTCGTGGGAAACTGGTTTGTAGTTCATATCGGCCAAAGAAGAAAAGGGCATCGCATCTTCTTGATCTCATTCATACAGACGTATGTGGCCCAATAAATGTTGCTGGAACCTATGGAGAAAGGTACTTTGTCCTTTTCATTGATGATTATAGCAGAATGGCTTGTGTAATGGTGATCCACAGGAAGTGACAAGTACTTGATTGTATGAAAACTTATCGACGGATTGCCGAGAATGATACTGGAAGGACAATAAAAGTCTTTCGATCTGACAAAGGAGGGGAATACACATCCATCGATTTTGAAAATTACTTAGAAAAACATGGAATACAGCATGAGGTAGCTGTTGTGAGAACTCCGCAACAAAATGGAGTTGTTGAGTGCTAGAATCGACAGGTCAACAATATGGTCAGGACTATGCTGATTGAGAGTGGTATCTCTCGCCATTACTGGAAAGAGGTTGTTCAAGCTGTAGTGTACATTCAGAATCGAATAGGACTTTATATGGGTGAGACGAAGACACCATCTGAATTGTGGCATGGAAGGAAGACTTCTTTAAAATACTTTCGTGTCTTTGGAAGTAAATGCTTCATCAGGAACAAAGAAGGAAATCAAGGTAAATATGGCGACAATGCAGATGAAGGATTTTTTCTCGGTTACTCAATGAATAGAAAAGCCTACAAATGTTTCAACAAGCGTTTAGGAAGGATTGTGGAAAGCAGTGATGTTAAGATAATAGAAGAGAAAAGCACAAATGCTTTAAGGATGTCATATGCTGATGTGATAGAAAGTCATGAAGAAAGTGAGCGTGAAGAAAATACAAATGCAGAAATAGAGGAAGTTGTTCAAAACACTCAGCAGTCACATCATGATGTTGACTCAGAAGAATAATCTGAAGAAGAAACTATGGCTTAAGATAATGCTACTGAACCTGGCAGGAGAAATCGAAGAGCCAACATTGATCCATCCAACATAATTGGGGACAGGAGTGCACCCACTCAAACAAGAAGGATGGGGAATAACACGCAATCTGCATTTCTATCAGTTGTAGAGCCATCCTCATTCGAAGAAGATGAAAATGATGAATCTTGGGTGAAAGCCATGAATGATGAATTACATCAGATTGACAAGAATCAGACATGGGATCTTGTCCAGAGACCCGAAGGTCACAATGTGATTGGTACCAAATGGATCTTCAAAAATAAGTTCGATGAGCATGGAAGTGTCATCAGAAACAAGGCATGTCTGGTATGTAAAGGATACTCCCAGATTGAAGGCATTGATGTTGATGAAACCTTTGCTCCAGTGGCTAGACTGGAGTCAATCAAGCTTTTCCTTTCCATGGCACTCCAAAGAGGATATAAAGTATATCAAATGGATGTCAAGATAGCATTCTTGAATGGTTTACTCGAATAAGATGTCCACATTGAACAACCAGTGGGCTTTGTTTTGGGTACTGATTAAACAAAGGTCTGAAAACTGAAGAAAGGTCTATATGGTTTGAAGCAGGCACCACGGGCGTGGTACTCACGGCTGGATTCATATCTCAAGAAGCTGGAATTCAAAAGAGGGGGAGTTGATCACAATCTCTATGTGAAGAATTCTCCAAAAGATCAATTCATAGTTATAGTCTACATTGATGATATCATATTTGGTGGCAGCAGGCAGAAATCAGTGGATGAATTTTCCAACCACATGAAATCAGAATTTGAAATGTCTATGATTGGGGAGTTCACATATTTCTTGGGGATGAAAGTGATTCAAAATAAGGAATGCACTTTCATTTCTCAGGAAAAATATGCAAGAGAGCTGCTGAATAAGTTTAATATTCAAGACTCCAAACCAATGTAAACTTCGATTGCAGTTGGAAATAAACTTGGAAAGCATGAGGATGGGGACTCTGTTGATCCCACAATGTACAGGAGGATCATTGGGAGCCTACTGTACCTGACAGCGACACGTCCAGATATTGTCTTTACCACATGCCTTACTGCCCGCTTTCAGAGTAATCCAAAGGAGGAACATATGGTGGCAGTAAAAAGAATCATGAGGTACATTCAAGGTACACATAACTTCGGGTTATTTTTTTCTACAGGCAGGGACAGTAAATTATCAACGTTTTCTGATGCTGACTGGGCTGGTGATGTAGTAGATAGAAAGTCCACTAGTGGTGGAGCTTTCTATATTGGGAAGAAATGTGTTGGCTGGTTGAGCAAGAAACAAGAAAATACTTCTCTTAGTACTGCTGAAGCTGAGTATATCTCTGTCACAAAGGAATGCACTAAACTTCTATGGATGAAGCAAGAATTAACAGATATTGGTGATCAGGTAAAGCAACCAATGGTAATTTACTGTGATAACAAGAGTGCAATTGATCTTACGAAGAATCATTTTCAAAATTCCCGTACAAAACATATTGAAATCAGGTATCACTTTATCAAAGAAAAAGTTGAACAAGGGGTGATTAGAATGGATCATGTGGGAACTGATGAGCAAGTGGCTGATATCCTGACCAAGCCACTATCCGCGGCTGTGTTTGAGAGGCATCGGTTGAACCTCGGTGTTCATCCACCTCCCAGTGCATAAGGAGGTTACGAAATACCCCTCTCCCCGTTTGTGATAACTTTTTTTATCTGTTTATGGCTATTATGCAGGTTTATGGGGGAGATACAATCCAGGGGGAGTATGGTTTGAGCTGAACGTTGACCAAATTACTAGTCTTTGGATTTATTGTCAATGCGGGAGAAAGGAGAAAGGAATAAATTCAGGAAACTTTTGTGATGAAAAGAATGAGAAGGAAAACAGTGCAACCCAATTCAAGCCTCCTCTCTTGTTTTCTACACCGAGCATTTCTCGCGTAGACTTAGAGTGTTGGCTGAGTTGATTCCTGCATTTTTTGTTTTCACATGGATGGAGATCTATTGAATTTAGTTTCTGATTACCAACAAACCCAAAGGGGGAGATTGTTGAAACCATGGTCTTCTATGCATGATTTGGAGTATGGTTTTTGTTTGTTGTCGATCTTCAATGGAAGTTCGGAACATGTACCAGCAAAGAGATCATACAGTTCAAGCAGACAACAGTATTGAAGGTGGCGTCGTTTCCCAGTGTTTGCGAAATTTTTGGGGTCCAAAATTTGTAAGTTGGTGAGCATTGCGAAATTAGGATTTCCATGAAGAGCATAATTAAATATGGCACTGGCATGAATTTCGCAAAGAGTGGCTTAATAGTTTGGAATTCGTGAAGACCAGGATTATGGAGGCGGTGATTCTTCGCGATTACGTCAAAGATTCGCGAATGGCAGAGGATGAAGAGCATCGCGCCAATGAAGATCTTTGCGAGGGAGATTCACGGCGAAGGCAAGAATGAAATGATGGAACACTCCACGATTATGACGATCTCCGTGAATGGAAAATTTCCGTAGTGCTTCGCTATTTTGAGAGAATTTCAGCGGGAACTTAGGAGCTTCGCGATTTGAGCTAACATGGTGCTGACTTCGCGCGGAAGGGTCGAGGGTCGGTGAAGTCGCCTATAAATACAGGTCGACCCCCTCGAGAGAAGCATAGAGAGCTCTCAACGAAAATCCTTTGCTCTCGGTTCACAAAGGTCACATGTGAAGGCAGTGTGCTTCACGAAAGAGGAGCTCCGCGGCGGCTATTCTAAGCTCCGTGAAAGTTGTGCACCCCACGTTGGCTCAGTGAGCTTCGCGAAGAGGCAGGAGCTCCGCGATAGCCAAGTATTGCGAAGGCTTGTGCATCGCGAGAGTGCTTCGCGATTGAGCTTCGCGAAAAGGCAGGGACTCCGCGAAGCCTTGTTTGAGCTTTGCAAAATTGGGAGCCTTGCGAAGTAGGGTACTTTGCGAAGGCCCTCTCCAAAGGTTGTTTGCCCAGTGGACAAGGGAAAAAGAGGTATTCATCAGTGGATGAAATTTGGACTTTAACAGAGCATCAACTCAGGACTCTGATGCAAGAAAGTCTCATGCTGAACAGGAGACAAAGTACTTCATGTCTATCTATTGAAGAGACCTTCACGTCTATAAACTGAGTGGGACTTCACCAACGGCAGTGAGCCAGGGGGAGTCAACGGGAGTGACCCGAGGGACGCAGTGAGCTATCCCTGAACCTTTGTAAGGGAAATGAGCCTGGGATAGAGTGATTGTGCCCAAACATTTGTAATCTACAGCTTGTGAAGCATAGTGGATTTTGGTACGACCGACGACCTGTCGGTGTATGCTCCTTGGACGTAGCCCTTAGTGGTGAACCAAGTAAAAATAGTTGTGTCATCTCTCTGCATGTGAATGTTTCATTACTGATCATATCCATCATACAGGTTTAACGGGTTCCTACCAATGTGGGAACAAGATCCATAACTTTAAGAAGAAAAAGTTGACACCCTGATTCAGCCCTCCCCTCTCAGGGTGTCCCGGGGTCCTACAAGTGGTATCAGAGGGTAAAGGTTATTGTCGTTGAATCTATCCTTTGTCGCCATGGAGAATGCAGTCAATGTTAGGGGAGTTCCTCTCTTCGATGGAAGTAATTTTCAGATCTGGAAGAACACGATGAGATCTCATCTAAGATCTCTTGGAATGGAAGTTCTGTTTTCCACTGTGCAAGGAATACAAGTCACTGATCCAACAGGCCTGGCTATGACTGACACAGATAGGAAAATTCTTGATGCAGATGATAAAGCACAAAATGCACTCACCGCATCTCTTTCTGATCAGATCTATCTAAAGGTGATGAGTTTTGCTTCAGCAAAGTCTATGTGGGATAAACTTGAAAACATTTATGAAAGAGATATAAAGGTAAAGGAGGCAAAACTTCAGGTTTTACACAACTGGTTTGACGATCTAAAGATTCATCCTAATGAGAATGCAGATTCATTTTTCAATCGAATTACTGAAGTAGTGGGAGCAATTCGAGGTCTTGGAGAAGAAATCAAAGACATTAATATCGTAAAGAAAATCTTGAGAATACTTCCTCCCATGTACAATGCAAAGGTGTCATCCCTTGAAGAAAGAGATCTATCTAAACTATCTCTGGATGATTTGTTAAGAAGTTTAGTGGCATATGAGATGAGAGTCAAACCCGAAGATTCCATGACTCGCATGAGCAATGAAATGGCATTCAAAGCCATGGACAAACTGAAGATTTCAGAAGATAGTGGTGGTGAAGATGATGAGGAAAAATAAATTCTTTCTCTCATCGTCAAGAATCTGAAAAAGGGGAAATGTAAATTTAGAGGTAAGCTACCTCTTTCATGTTTCTGTTGTGGAAGAGTAGGGAACATTGCCTCTCAGTGCCAAAGAAAGTTAGATGATGATGAGAGCGAAGCTGAAGACATTGAGAAGCCTTGGAAAAGGTTTTTCAAAAAGGGTGACTTCAAATCTGGAAAGAAAATGTAGAGGAAGAGTTTTTTCTGTGAATAATAAGATGATGATATTGAATTTTGTGAGGAAGAAGAACCGGAATTTAAAACCCGAAACCATGCATCCATGATGGCTACCACTGAAATATCAGAATCCTCAATCAATAAAGGCAGTGATAATCAGATTACTGCTATTGGTAATCCAAAGATTCAAATTAAGGATTCTTTCTCCAAGCTTGAGAGTAAATGTAAGATATGTAATAAGTGGAAGGAAATGGTGGAAGAATCATCAGAATATGTTGATGAACTTGAAACTGAAATTGAACGTCTGGAAGAATTTGTGAAAGTTCAGTAAAAAATCCTTGAATTCAATGATGATGTAGTGGATCTAAAGCTGAGAATTGAAGAGCAGGGAAAGGTCATCAATGACCTCACGTCCAGACTAGAAGAAAAGTCCAAGACTGCTGAGGGTCTTGAGGAGGAAGTTGTTACTCTTAGGGGTAAACTTGAGACTGAATCATTTTCAAAAGAATCAAGGAATAAAATATAGTTTAGAATATTCTTAGATGCAGAATTACTGGCAAGAGCCAAGTGTGGTTTAGATGGGGTTGAAAAAATCTTGAGTGTTCAAAGACCCGCTTGCATGGGAAAGAGTGGAATTGGCTGTGAAGCTGAGACATAAACTTCTGGAAATAAAGAGAGCCAAAAGAAAGACAAAACAAAGATTGAACATGTTGAAACATTGCCTGAAGTGCTGAAAAAGAAACCCTTAATCCAAACTAGAAGGAGAACTGACAATTATCCTCAAACATTCAGAAATGACAAGCAGTTCAACTATTCACCCAAGGATGAAGGTATGAGGAGAAATTCAAGTGAGAAGAAATTTCCTCTCATGAAGTGTCAGTTCTGTGGCTATCTAGGTCATACCATGTCATATTGTGAAGAGGCAAGGAGCTACTTGAATGGAGAAGATATGGGAAGTCAACAAAGGAGACCGATTTCACATCCTCCATCTTATAGAAGGAATAGCTTCTATGGTTACTGTTTTAATTGTTCTAACTTTGGAAATAAAGCTATGTATTGCAGGCAGTGTTACGACCAGAGAAATTCATACAGCACTCAATGACGAACCAGTTTTCATCCTCCTGATGATGTTGTTCTCACAAACAGTTTTTCCCCTCTGGAGGAAGATTATGGGTATGAAGAATCAGATTATTTGCAAGAATGTATTAAAAGGCCATTAGTATCCTATTCTCAATCTAATATTTCATGGAAAGAGAAGAAGAATATCGAGAAATCCAATCTTGCAGAAGTGGCACTCAAAGCTACAAAGAGCAGTAGCACCTGGATCCTTGATAGTGCATACTCTTCCCATATGACGGGAAATGTTGACCTTTTGAAAAACATTAAAAAGAAGTTTGATGGAACAGTACGTTTTGGTAATAATGGTGCTTTGAAGATTAAAGGCAGTGGGAATACTGCTCTCGCCAACAGGGAGCTAAAGAAGACAGAAGTTCTTTTTGTGGACGGTCTACGCCACAATCTCCTTAGTGTAAGTCAACTCTATGACTCAGGGCTCATAGTAACCTTCAATCAAAAAGTTTTCACTATAAAAGGAAAAGCAAGAAATTCTCTTATGAAAGGATGTCGAATAGATGGAAACTTATATCAGGTTGATGAAAAAGTGAACTCTTGTTATTTTTCTATTGAAGAAGAAAACAATTTGTGGCATCGAAGACTGGGGCACATTAACCAACAACACATGGAAAATATATCTAAGATGAAGATAGTCATGGATATTCCCATTCTAAAACATGAACGGGAAAAGTCTTGTGATGCTTGTATTAATGGGAAACTGGTTTGTAGTTCATATCGGCCAAAGAAGAAAAGGGCATTGCATCTTCTTGATCTCATTTATACAGTCGTATGTGGCCCAATAAATGTTGCTGGAACCTATGGAGAAAGGTACTTCGTCCTTTTCATTGATGATTATAGCAGAATGTCTTGTGTAATGGTGATCCACAGGAAGCGACAAATACTTGATTGTATGAAAACTTATTGACGGATTGCCAAGAATGATACTGGATGGACAATAAAAGTCCTGTGATCTGACAAAGGAGGGGAATACACATCCATCGAGTTTGAAAATTACTTAGAAAAACATGGAATACAACATGAGGTAGCTGCTGTGAGAACTCCAGAACAAAATGGAGTTGTTGAGTGCCGGAATCGACAGGTCAACAATATGGCCAGGACTATGCTGATAGAAAGTGGTATCTCTCGCCATTACTGGAAAGAGGTTGTTCAAGCTGCAGTGTACATTCAGAATCGAACAGGACTTTATATGGGTGAGAAGAAGACACCATCTAAATTGTGGCATGGAAGGAAGACTTCTTTAAAATACTTTCGTGTCTTTGGAAGTAAATGCTTCATCAGGAACAAAGAAGTAAATCAAGGGAAATATGGCGACAATGCAGATGAAGGATTTTTCCTCGGTTACTCAATGAACAGAAAAGCCTACAAATGTTTCAACAAACTTTTAGGAAGGATTGTGGAAAGCAGTGATGTTAAGATAATATAAGAGAAAAGCACAAATGCTTCAAGGATGTCATATGCTAATGTGATATAAAGTCAGGAAGAAAGTGAGCGTGAAGAAAATACAAATGCAGAAATAGAGGAAGTTGTTCAAAACACTCAGCAGTCACATCATGATGTTGACTCAGAAGAATAATCTGAAGAAGAAACTGTGGTTGAAGAGAATGCTACTAAACCTCGCAGGAGAAATTGAAAAGCCAAGATTGATCCATCCAACATAATTGGGGACAGGAGTGCACCCACTCAAACAAGAAGGATGGGTAATAACACGCAATCTGCATTTCTATCAGTTGTAGAGCCATCCTCATTCGAAGAAGCTGCAAATGATGAATCTTGGGTAAAATCCATGAATGATGAATTAGATCAGATTGACAAGAATCAGACATGGGATCTTGTCCAGAGACCCGAAGGTCACAATGTGATTGGTACCAAATGGATCTTCAAAAATAAGTTTGATAAGCATGGAAGTGTCATCAGAAACAAGGCACGACTAGTATGTAAAGGATACTCCCAGATTGAAGGCATTGATGTTGAAGAAACCTTTGCTCCAGTGGCTAGACTGGAGTCAATCAGGCTTTTCCTTTCCATGGAACTCCAAGGAGGATATAAAGTATATCAAATGGATGTCAAGATAGCATTCTTGAATGGTGTACTCGAAGAAGAAGTCTACATTGAACAACCAGTGGGCTTTGTTTTGGGTACTGATGAAACAAAGGTCTGCAAACTGAAGAAAGCTCTATATGGTTTGAAGCAGGCACCACGGGCGTGGTACTCACGGCTGGATTCATATCTCAAGAAGCTGGAATTCAAAAGAGGGGGAGTTGATCAAAATATCTATGTGAAGAATTCTCCAAAAGATCAATTCATATTTCTAGTCTACGTTGATGATATCATATTTGGTGGCAGCTGGCAGAAATCAGTGGACGAATTTTCCAACCACATGAAATCAGAATTTAAAATGTCTATGATTGGGGAGCTCACATATTTCTTGGGGCTGAAAGTGATTCAAAATAAAGAATACACTTTCATTTCTCAGGAAAAATATGCAAGAGATCTGCTGAAGAAGTTTAATATGCAAGACTCCAAACCAATGTAAACTTTGATTGTAGTTGGAACTAAACTTGGAAAGAATGAGGATGGGGACTCTGTTGATCCCACCATGTACAGGAGGATCATTGGGAGTCTACTGTACCTGACAGTGATACGACCAGATATTGTCTTTGCCACATGCCTTGCTACCCGCTTTCAGATTAATCCAAAAGAGGAACATATGGTGGCAGTAAAAAGAATCATGAGGTACATTCAAGGTACACATAACTTCGGGTTATTTTTTTCTATAGGAAGGGACAGTAATTTATCAGCGTTTTCTGATGCTGACTGGGCTGGTGATGTAGTAGACAGAAAGTCCACTAGTGGTTGAGCTTTCTGTATTGGGCAGAAATGTGTTGGCTAGTTGAGCAAGAAACAAGAAAATACTTCTCTTAGTACTGATGAAGCTGAGTATATCTCTTCCACAAAGGCATGAACTCAACTACTATGGATGAAGCAACAATTAACAGATATTGGTGATGAGGTAAAGCAACCAATGGTAATTTACTGTGATAACAAGAGTGCAATTGATCTTACGAAGAATCTTGTTCAACATTCCTGTACGAAACATATTGAAATCAGGTATCACTTTATCAAAGAAAAATTTTAACAAGGGGTGATTAGAATGGATCATGTGGGAACTGATGAGCAAGTGGTTGATATCCTGACCAAGCCACTATCCGCGGCTATGTTTGAGAGGCATCGGTTGAACCTCGGTGTTCAGCCACCTCCCAGTACATAACGAGGTTACGCAATACCCCTCTCCCCATTTGTGATAACTTGTTTTGTCTGTTTATGGCTATTATGAAAGTTTATGTGGGAGATACTATCCAGGGAGAGTATGGTTTGAGCTGAACGTTGAACAAATTACTGGTCTTTGGATTTATTGTCAATGGGGGAGAAAGGAGAAAGGAATAAATTCAGGAAACTTCTGTGATGAGAAGAATGAGAAGGAAAACAGTGGAACCCAATTCAAGCCTCCTCTCTTGTTTTCTACACCAATCATTGCTCACATAGACTTAGAGTGTTGGCTGAGTTGATTCCTGCGTTTTTGGTTTTCACATGGATGGAGATCTATTGAATTTATTTTCTGATTTCCAACAAACCCAAAGGGGGAGATTGTTGGAACCATGGTCTTCTATGCATGATTTGGAGTATGGTTTGTGTTTGTTGTCGATCCTCAATGGAAGTTCAGAACATGTACCAGCAAAGAGATCATATAGTTCAAGCAGACAACAGTATTGAAGGTGGCATCGTTTCCCAGTGTTTGTGAAATTTTTGGGGTCCAAAATTTGTAAGTTGGTGAGAATTGCGAAATTAGGATTTCCATGAAGAGAATACTTAAATATGGCACTGGAATGAATTTCGCGAAGAGTGGCTTAATAGTTTGGAATTTGCGAAGACCAGAATTATGGAGGCAGTGATTCTTCGCGATTACGTCAAAGCTTCACAAACGGCAGAGGATGAAGAGCATCGCTCCAATGAAGATCTTTGCGAGGGAGATTCGCGGTGAAAGTGAGAATTAAATGACGGAACACTCCGCGATTATGACGAGCTCCGCGAATGGAAAATTTCCGTAGTGCTTAGCGATTTTGAGAGAATTTCAGCGGGAACTTAGGAGCTTCGCGATTTGAGCTAACATGGTGCTGACTTCACGTGGAAGGGTCGAGGGTCGGTGAAATCGCCTATAAATACAAGTCGACCCCCTCGAGAGAATCATAGGGAGATCTCAACGAAAATCCTTTGCTCTCGCTTCACAAAGGTCACGTGTGAAGGCAGTGTGCTTCGCAAAAGAGGAGCTTAGTGGCGGCTATTCTAAGCTCCGTGAAAGTCGTGCACCCCACGTTGGCTCAGTGAGCTTCGTGAAGAGGCAGGAGCTCCGCGATAGCCAAGCATTGCGAAGGCTTGTGCATCGCGAGAGTGCTTCGCGATTGAGCTTCGCGAAAAGGCAGGGACTCCGCGAAGCCTTGTTTGAGCTTTGCAAAATTGGGAGCCTTGCGAAGTAGGGTACTTTGCGAAGGCCCTCTCCAAAGGTTGTTTGCCCAGTGGACAAGGGAAAAAGATGTATTCATCAGTGGATGAAATTTGGACTTTAACATAGCATCAACTCAGGACTCTGATGCAAGCAAAGTCTCATGCTGAATAGGAGACAAAGTAATTCATGTCTATCTATTGAAGAGACCTTCACGTCTATAAACTGAGTGGGACTTCACCAACGGCAGTGAGCCAGGGGGAGTCAACGGGAGTGACCCGAGGGACGCAGTGAGATATCCCTGAACCTTTGTAAGGGAAATAAGCCTGGGATAGAGTGATTTTGCCCGAACATTTGTAATCTACAGCTAGTGAAGCATAGTGGATTTTGGTACGACCGACGACCTGTTGGCGTATGCTCCTTGGACGTAGCCCTTAGTGGTGAACCAAGTAAAAATAGTTGTGTCATCTCTCTGCATGTGAATGTTTCATTAATGATCATATCCATCATACAGGTTTAATGGGTTCCTACCAATGTGGGAACAAGATCCATAACTTTAAGAAGAAAAAGTTGACACCCTGATTCATCCCTCCCCTCTCAGGGTGTCCCGGGGTCCTACAAGTGGTATCAGAGGGTAAAGGTTGTTGGCGTTGAATCTATCCTTTGTCACCATGGAGAATGCAGTCAATGTTAGGGGAGTTCCTCTCTTCGATGGAAGTAATTTTCAGATCTGGAAGAACACGATGAGATCTCCTCTAAGATCTCTTGGAATGGAAGTTCTGTTTTCCACTGTGCAAGGAATACAAGTCACTGATCCAACAGGCCTGGCTATGACTGACACAGATAACAAAATTCTTGATGCAGATGCTATAGCACAAAATGCACTCACCGCATCTCTTTCTGATCAGATCTATCTAAAGGTGATGAGTTTCTCTTCAGCAAAGTCTATGTGGGATAAACTTGAAAACATTTATGAAGGAGATAGAAAGGTAAAGGAGGCAAAACTTCAGGTTTTACACAACAGGTTTGACGATCTAAATATGCATCCTAATGAGAATGCAGATTCATTTTTCAATCGAATTACTGAAGTAGTGGGAGCAATTCGAGGTCTTGGAGAAGAAATCAAAGACATTAATATCGTAAATAAAATCTTGAGAAGACTTCCTCCCATGTACAATGCAAAGGTGTCAGCCCTTAAAGAAAGAGATCTATCTAAACTATCTCTGGATGATTTGTTAAGAAGTTTAGTGTCATATGAGATGAGAGTCAAACCCGAAGATTCCATGACTCGCGTGAGCAAGGAAATGGAATTCAAAGCCATGTACAAACTGAATATTTCATAAGATAGTGGTGGTGAAGATGACGAGGAAAAATAAATTCTTTCTCTCATCGTCAAGAAGCTGAAAAAGGGGAAAGGTAAATTTAGAGGTAAGCTACCTCTTGCATGTTTCCATTGTGGAAGAGTAGGGCACATTGTCTCTCAGTGCCAAAGAAAGTTAGATGCTGATGAGAGTGAAGCTGAAGACATTGAGAAGCCTTGGAAAAGGTTTTTCAAAAAGGGTGACTTCAAATATGGAAAGAAAATGCAGAGGAAGAGTTTTTTCTGGGAAGAAGATGATGATGATATTGAATTTTGTGAGGAAGAAGAACCGGAATTTAAAACCGGAAACCATGCATCCATGATGGATACCAGTGAAATATCAGAATCCTCAATCAATAAAGGCAGTTATAATCAGATTACTGCTATTGGTAATCCAATGATTCAAATTAAGGATGCTTTCTCCAAGCTTGAGAGTAAATGTAAGAGATGTAATAAGTGGAAGGAAATGGTGGAAGAATCATCAGAATATGTTGATGAACTTGAAACTGAAATTGAACGTCTGGAAGAATTTGTGAAAGTTCAGTCAAAAATCCTTGAAAGCAATGATGATGTAGTGGATCTAAATCTTAGAATTGAAGAGCAGGGAAAGGTCATCAATGACCTCACGTCCAGACTAGAGGAAAAGTCCAAGACTGCTGAGGGTCTTGAGGAGGAATTTGTTACTCTTAGAAGTAAACTTGAGACTGAATCATTTTCAAAAGAATCAAGGAAGAAAATACAGTTTAGAATATTCTCAGATGCAGAATTACTGGAAAGAGCCAAGTGTGGTTCATATGGGGTTGAAAAAAATATTGAGTGTTCAAATACCCGCTTGCTTGGGAAAGAGTGGAATTGGATGTGAAGCTGAGACATAAACTTCTGGAAATAAAGAGAGACAAAAGAAAGACAAAAAAAAGATTGAACATGTTGAAACATTGCCTGAAGTGCTAAAAAAGAAACCCTCAATCCAAACTAGAAGGAGAACTGACAATTATCCTTAAACATTCAGAAATGACAGGCAGTTCAACTATTCACCCAAGGATGAAGGTATGAGGAGAAATTCAGGTGAGAAGACATTTCCTCTCATGAAGTGTCAGTTCTGTGGCTATCTAGGACATACCATGTCATATTGCAAAGAGGCAAGTAGCTACTTGAATGGAGAAGATCTGGGAAGTCAGCAAAGGAGACCGATTTCACATCGTCCATATTATAGAAGAAATAACTTCTATGGTTAATGTTTTAATTGTTCTAACTTTGGCCATAAAGTTATGTATTGGAGGCAGCGGTACGACCAGAGAAATTCATACAACACTCAAAGACGAACTAGTTTTCATCCTCCTGATGATGTTGTTCTCACAAACAGTTTTTCCCCTCTGGAGGAAGATTATGGGTATGAAGAATCAGATTATTTGGAATAATGTATTAAAAGGCCATTAGTATCCTATTCTCAATCCAATATCTCATGGAAATAGAAGAAGAATATCTAGAAATCCAATCTTGGAGAAGTGGCACTCAAAGCTACAAAGAGCAGCAGCACCTGGATCCTTGATAGTGCATACTCTTCCCATATGACTGGAAATGCTGAACTTTTGAAAAACATTGAAAAGAAGGTTGATGGAACAGTACGTTTTGGTAATAATGGTGCTTTGAAGATTAAAGGCAGTGGGAATACTGCTCTCGCCAATGGGGAGCTGAAGAAGACTGAAGTTCTTTTTGTGGATGGTCTACACCACAATCTCCTTAGTGTAAGTCAACTCTGTGACTCAGGGCTCATAGTAACCTTCAATCAAAAAGGTTGCACTATAAAAGGAAAAACAGGAAATTCTCTTATGAAAGGACGTAGAATAGATGGAAACTTATATCAGGTTGACAGCAAAGTGAACTCTTGCTATTTTTCTGTTGAAGAAGAAAACAATTTGTGGCATCGAAGGTCAGGGCACATTAACCAACAAGACATGGAAAAGATATCTAAGCTGAAGATAGTCATGGATATTCCCATTCTAAAACATGAACGGGAAAAGTCTTGTGATTCTTGTATTCGTGGGAAACTGGTTTGTAGTTCATATCGTCCAAAGAAGAAAAAGGAATCGCGTCTTCTTGATCTCATTTATACAGTCGTATGTGGCCCAATAAATGTTGCTGGAACCTATGGAGAAAGGTAATTAGTCCTTTTCATTGATGATTATAGCAGAATGGCTTGTGTAATGGTGATCCACAGGAAGCGACAAATACTTGATTGTATGAAAACTTATCGACGGATTGCCAAGAATGATACTGGACGGACAATAAAAGTCATGTGATCTGACAAAGGAGGGGAATACACATCCATCGAGTTTGAAAATTACTTGGAAATATATAGAATACAGCATGAGGTAGCTGCTGTGAGAACTCCGCAACAAAATGGAGTTGTTGAGCGCCGGAATCAACAGATCAACAATATGGCCAGGACTATGCTGATAGAGAGTGGTATCTCTCGCCATTACTGGAAAGAGGTTGTTCAAGCTCTAGTGTACATTCAGAATCGAACAGGACTTTATATGGGTGAGACGAAGACAGCATCTAAATTGTGGCATGGAAGGAAGACTTCTTTAAAATACTTTCGTGTCTTTGGAAGTAAATGCTTCATCAGGAACAAATAAGTAAATCAAGGGAAATATGGAGACAATGCAGATTAAGGATTTTTCCTCAGTTACTCAATGAACAGAAAAACCTCCAAATGTTTCAACAAGCATTTAGGAAGGATTGTGGAAAGCAGTGATGTTAAGATAATAGAAGAGAAAAGCACAAATGCTTCAAGAATGTCATATTCTAATGTGATAGAAAGTCAGGAAGAAAGTGAGCGTGAAGAAAATACAAATGCAGAAATAGAGGAAGTTGTTCAAAACACTCAGCAGTCACATCATGATGTTGACTCAGAAGAATAATATGAAGAAGAAACTGTGGCTGAAGAGAATGCTACTAAACCTCGCAGGAGAAATCGAAGAGCCAAGATTGATCCATCCAACATAATTGGGGACAGGAGTGCACCCACTCAAACAAGAAGGATGGGGAATAACACGCAATCTGCATTTCTATCAGTTGTAGATCCATCCTCATTCGAAGAAGCTGCAAATGATGAATCTTGGGTGAAAGCCATGAATGATGAATTACATCAGATTGACAAGAATCAGACATGGGATCTTTTCTAGAGACCCGAAAGTCACAATGTGATTGGTACCAAATGGATCTTCAAAAATAAGTTTGATGAGCATGGAAGTGTCATCAGAAACAAGGAACGGCTGGTATATAAAGGATACTCCCATATTGAAGGCATTGGTGTTGAAGAAACCTTTGCTCCAGTGGCTTGCTGCCCACTTTCAGAGTAATCCAAAGGAGGAACATATGGTGGCAGTAAAAAGAATCATGAGTTACATTCAAGGTACACATAACTTCGGGTTATTTTTTTCTACAGGCAGGGACAGTAAATTATCAGCGTTTTCTGATGCTGACTGGGCTGGTGATGTAGTAGACAGAAAGTCCACTAGTGGTGGAGCTTTCTATATTGGGAAGAAATGTGTTGGTTGGTTGAGAAAGAAACAAGAAAATACTTCTCTTAGACCTGCTGAAGCTGAGTATATCTCTGCCACAAAGTCATGCACTCAACTGCTATGGATGAAGCAACAATTAACAAATATTGGTGATGAGGTAAAGCAAACAATGGTAATTTACTGTGATAACAAGAGTGAAATTGATCTTACGAAGAATCATGTTCAACATTCCCGTATGAAACATATTGAAATCAGGTAACACTTTATCAAAGAAAAAGTTGAACAAGGGGTGATTAGAATGGATCATGTGGGAACTGATGAGAAAGTGGCTGATATCCTGACCAAGCCACTGTCCGCGGCAGTGTTTGAGAGGCATCGGTTGAACCTCGGTGTTCAGCCACCTCCCAGTGCATAAGGAGGTTACGCAATACCCCTCTCCCTGTTTGTGATAACTTTTTTTATCTGTTTATGGCTATGATGTAGGTTTATGGGGGAGATACTATCCAGGGGGAGTATGGTTTGAGTTGAACGTTGAACAAATTACTGGTCTTTGGATTTATTGTCAATGGGGGAGAAAGGAGAAAGGAATAAATTCAGGAAACTTCTGTGATGAGAATAATGAGAAGGAAAACAGTGGAACCCAATTCAAGACTCCTCTCTTGTTTTCTAAACCGATCATTGCTCACGTAGACTTAGAGTGTTGGATGAGTTGATTCCTGCGTTTTTTATTTTCACATGGATGGAGATCTATTGAATTTATTTTCTGATTGCCAACAAACCCAAAGGGAGAGATTGTTGGAACCATGGTCTTTTATGCATGATTTGGAGTATGGTTTGTGTTTGTTGTCGATCCTCAATGGAAGTTCGGAACGTTTACCAGCAAAGAGATCATACAGTTCAAGCAGACAATAGTATTGAAGGTGGCGTCATTTCCCAGTGTTTGCCAAATTTTTGGGGTCCAAAATTTGGAAGTTAGTGAGCATCGTGAAATTAGGATTTCCATGAAGAGCATAATTAAATATGGCACTGGCATGAATTTCGCGAAGAGTGGCTTAATAGTTTGGAATTCGCGAAGACCAGAATTATGGAGGCGGTGATTCTTCGCAATTACGTCAAAGCTTCGCGAACGGCAGAGGATGAAGAGCATCGCGCCAATGAAGATCTTTGTGAGGGAGATTCGCGGCGAAGGCACGAATGAAATGACGGAACACTCTGCGATTACGACGAGCTCCGCGAATGGAAAATTTCCGTAGTGCTTTGCGATTTTGAGAGAATTTCAGCGGGAACTTAGGAGCCTTGTGATTTGAGCTAACATGGTGCTGACTTCGCGCGGAAGGGTCGAGGGTCGGTGAAATCTCCTATAAATACAGGTCGACCCCCTCGAGAGAAGCATAGAGAGCTCTCAACGAAAATCCTTTGCTCTCGGTTCAAAAAGGTCACGTGTGAAGGCAGTGTGCTTCACAAAAGAGGAGCTTCGTGGCGGCTATTCTAAGATCCGCAAAATTTGTGTGCCCCGTGTTGGCTCAGTGAGCTTCGCGAAGAGGCAGGAGCTCTGCGATATCCAAGCATTGCGAAGGCCTGTGCATCGCGAGAGTGCTTCGCGATTGAGCTTCGCGAAAAGGCAGGGACTCCACGAAGCCTTGTTTGAGCTTTGCAAAATTGGGAGCCTTATGAAGTAGGGTACTTTGCGAAGTCCCTCTCCAAAGGTTGTTTGCCCAGTGGACAAGGGAAAAAGAGGTATTCATCAGTGGATGAAATTTCGACTTTAACAGAGAATCAACTCAGGACTCTGATGCAAGCAAAGTCTCATGATGAACCAGAGACAAAGTACTTCATGTCTATCTATTGAAGAGACCTTCACATCTATAAACTGAGTGGGACTTCACCAACGGCAGTGAGCCAGGGGGAGTCAACAGGAGTGACCCGAGGGACGCAGTGAGCTATCCCTAAACCTTTGTAAGGGCACTGAGCCAGGGATAGAGTGATTGTGCCCGAACATTTGTAATCTATAGCTAGTAAAGCATAGTGGATTTGGGTACGACCGACGACCTGTCGTCGTATGCTCCTTGGACGTAGCCCTTAGTGGTGAACCAAGTAAAAATAGTTGTGTCATCTCTCTTCATGTGAATGTTTCATTACTGATCATATCTATCATACAGGTTTAACAGGTTCCTACCAATGTGGGAACAAGATTAATAACTTTAAGAAGAAAAAGTTGACACCCTGATTCATCCCTCCCCTCTCAGGGTGTCCCGGGGTCCTACAAGTGGTATCAGAGGGTAAAGGTTGTTGGCGTTGAATTTATCCTTTGTCGCCATGGAGAATGCAGTCAATATTAGGGGAGTTCCTCTCTTCGATGGAAGTAATTTTCAGATCTGGAAGAACACGATGAGATCTCATCTAAGATCTCTTGGAATGGAAGTTCTATTTTCCACTGTGCAAGGAATACAAGTCACTGATCCAACAGGCCTGGCTATGACTGACACAGACAGGAAAATTCTTGATGCAGATGCTAAAGCACAAAATGCACTCACCGCAGCTCTTTATGATCAGATCTATCTAAAGGTGATGAGTTGCGCTTCAGCAAAGTCTGTGTGGGATAAACTTGAAAACATTTATGAAGGAGATAGCAAGGTAAAGGAGGAAAAACTTCAGGTTTTACACAACAGGTTTGACGATCTAAAGATGCGTCCTAATGAGAATGCAGATTCATTTTTCAATCGAATTACTGAAGTAGTGGGAGCAATTCGAGGTCTTGGAGAAGAAATAAAAGACATTGATATCGTAAAGAAAATCTTGAGAAGACTTCCTCCCATGTACAATGAAAAGGTGTCAGCCCTTGAAGAAAGAGATCTATCTAAACTATCTCTGGATGATTTGTTAAGCAGTTTAGTGGCATATGAGATGAGAGTCAAACCCGAAGATTCCACGACTCGCGTGAGCAAGGAAATGGCATTCAAAGCCATGGACAAACTGAATATTTCATAAGAAAGTGGTGGTGAAGATGACGAGGAAAAATAAATTCTTTCTCTCATCGCCAAGAAGCTGAAAAAGGGAAAAGGTAAATTTAGAGGTAAGCTACCTCTTGCATGTTTTCGTTGTGGAAGAGTTGGGCACATTTCCTCTCAGTGCCAAAGAAAGTTAGATGATGATGAGAGCGAAGCTGAAGACATTGAGAAGCCTTGGAAAAGGTTTTTCAAAAAGGGTGACTTCAAATCTGGAATGAAAATGTAGAGGAAGAGTTTTTTCTGTGAAGAAGAAGATGATGATATTGAATTTTGTGAGGAAGAAGAACCGGAATTTAAAACCGGAAACCATGCATCCATGATGGCTACCACTGAAATATCAGAATCCTCAATCAATAAAGGCAGTGATAATCAGATTACAACTATTGGTAATCCAAAGATTCAAATTAAGGATTCTTTATCCAAGCTTGAGAGTAAATGTAAGAGATGTAATAAGTGGAAGGAAATGGTGGAAGAATCATCAGAATATGTTGATGAACTTGAAACTGAAATTGAACATCTGGCAGAATTTGTGAAAGTTCAGTCAAAATCATTGAAAGAAATGATGATGTAATGGATCTAAAGATGAGAATTGAAGATCAGGGAAAGGTCATCAATGAACTCACATCCAGACTAGAAGAAAAGTCCTAGACTACTGAGGGTCTTGAGGAGGAATTTGTTACTCTTAGGAGTAAACTTGATACTGAATCATTTTCAAAAGAATCAAGGAAGAAAATACAGTTTAGAATATTCTCAGATGCAGAATTACTGGAAAGAGACAAGTGTGGTTCAGATGGGGTTGAAAAAATCTTGAGTGTTCAAAGACCCGCTGGTATGGGAAAGAGTGGAATTGGTTGTGAAGATGAGACATCAACTTCTGGAAATAAAGAGAGACAAAACAAAGACAAAACAAAGGTTGCCTGAAGTTCTGAAAAAGAAACCCTCAATCCAAACTAGAAAGAGAACTGAAAATTATCCTCAAACATTCAGAAATGACAGGCAATTCAACTATTCACCCAAGGATGAAGGTATGAAGAGAAATTCAGGTGAGAAGACATTTCCTCTCATGAAGTGTCAGTTTTGTGGCTATCTAGGCCTTACTATGTCATATTGCGAAGAGGCAAGGAGCTACTTGAATGGAGAAGATCTGGGAAGTCAACAAAGGAGACCGATTTCACATCCTCCATCTTATAGAAGAAATAGCTTCTATGGTTACTGTTTTAATTGTTCTAACTTTGTCCATAAAGCTATGTATTGCAGGCAGCGATACGACCAGAGAAATTCATACAACACTCAAAGATGAACTAGTTTTCATCCTGCTGATGATGTTGTTCTCACAAATAGTTTTTCCCCTCTGGAAGAAGATTATGGGTATGAAGAATCATATTATCTGGAAGAATGTATTAAAATTACATCAGTATGCTATTCTCAATCCAATATATCATGGAAAGAGAAGAATAAGATCGAGAAATCCAATCTTGCAGAAGTGGAACTCAAAGCTACAAAGAGCAGCAGCACCTGGATCCTTGATAGTGGATGCTCTTCCCATATGACGGGAAATGCTGACCTTTTGAAAAACATTGAAAAGAAGGTTGATGGAACAGTACGTTTTGTTAATGATGGTTCTTTGAAGATTAAAGTCAGTGGGAATACTTCTCTCGCCAACGGGGAGCTGAAGAAGACTGAAGTTCTTTTTGTGGATGGTCTACGCCACAATCTCCTTAGTGTAATTCAACTCTATGACTCAGGGCTCATAGTAACCTTCAATCAAAAAGGCTGCACTATAAAAGGAAAAACAGGAAATTTTCTTATGAAAGGATGTAGAACAGATGGAAACTTATATCAGGTTGACAGCAAAGTGAACTCCTGCTATTTGTCTGTTGAAGTAGAAAACAATTTGTGGCATTGAAGGTTGGGGCACATTAGCCAACAAGACATGAAAAAGATATCTTATCTGAAGATATTCATGGATATTCCCATTCTAAAACGTGAACGGGAAAAGTCTTGTGATGCTTGTATTCGTGGGAAACTGTTTTGTAGTTCATATCGTCCAAAGAAGAAAAGGGCATCACATCTTCTTGATCTCATTCATACAGAAGTATGTGTCCCAATAAATGTTGCTGGAACCTATGGAGAAAGGTACTTCTTCCTTTTCATTGATGATTATAGAAGAATGGCTTGTGTAATGGTGATCCACAGGAAATGACAAGTACTTGATTGTATGAAAACTTATCGACGGATTGCCGAGAATGATACTGGACGGACAATAAAAGTTCTGCAATCTGACAATGGAGGGGAATACACATCCATCGAGTTTGAAAATTATTTATAAAAACATGGAATACAGCATGAGGTAGCTGCTGTGAGAACTCCGCAACAAAATGGAGTTGTTGAGCGCCGGAATTGACAGGTCAACAATATGGCCAGGACTCTGCTGACTGAGAGTGGTATCTCTCGCCATTACTGGAAAGAGGTTGTTCAAGCTGCAGTGTACATTCAGAATCGAACAGGACTTTATATGGGTGAGATGAAGACACCATATGAATTGTGGCATGGAAGGAAGCCTTCTTTAAAATACTTTTGTGTCTTTGGAAGTAAATTCTTCATCAGGAACAAAGAAGGAAATCAAGGCAAATTTGGCGACAATGTAGATGAAGGATTTATCCTCGGTTACTCAATGAATAAAAAAGCCTACAAATGTTTCAACAAGCATTTAGGAAGGATTGTGGAAATCAGTTATGTTATGATAATAGAAGAGAAAATCACAAATGATTCAAGGACGTCATATGCTGATGTGATAGAAAGTCAGGGAGAAAGTGAGCGTGAAGAAAATACAAATGCAGAAATAGAGGAAGTTGTTCAAAACACTCAGCAGTCACATCATGATGTTGACTCAGAAGAAGAATCTGAAGAAGAAACTGTGGCTGAAGAGAATGCTACTGAACCTCGCAGGAGAAATCGAAGAGCCGAGATTGATCCATCCAACATAATTGGGGACAGGAGTGCACCCACTCAAACAAGAAGGATGGGGAATAACATGAAATCTGCATTTCTATCAGTTGTAAAGCCATCCTCATTCGAAGAAGCAGCAAATGATGAATCTTGGGTGAAAGCCATGAATGATGAATTAGATCAGATTGACAAAAATCAGACATGGGATCTTTTCCAGAGACCCGAAGGTCACAATGTGATTGGTACCAAATGGATCTTCAAAAATAATTTTGATGAGCATGGAAGTGTCATCAGAAACAAGGAACGACTGGTATGTAAAGGATACTCCCAGATTGAAGGCATTGATGTCGAAGAAACCTTTTCTCCAGTGGCTAGATTGGATTCAATCAGGCTTTTCCTTGCCATGACACTCCAAAGAGGATATAAATTATATCAAATGGATGTCAAGACAGCATTCTTTAATGGTGTACTCGAAGAAGAAGTCTAAATTGAACAACTAGTGGGCTTTGTTTTGGGTACTGATGAAACAAAGGTTTGCAAACTGAAGAAAGCTCTATATGGTTTGAAGTAGGCACCACGGGCGTGGTACTCGTGATTGGATTCATATCTCAAGAATCTGGAATTCAAAAGAGGGGGCGTTGATTACAATCTCTATGTGAAGAATTCTCCAAAATATCAATTCATGGTTCTAGTCTACGATGATGATATCATATTTGGTGGCAGCAGGCAGAAATTAGTGGAAAAATTTGCCAACCACATGAAATCAGAATTTGAAATGTCTATGATTGGGGAGCTCACATATTTCTTGGGGCTGTAGGTGATTCAAAAGAAGGAATTCACTTTCATTTCTCAGGAAAAATATGCAAGAGAGTTGCTGAAGAAGTTTAATATGCAAGACTCCAAACCAATGTCAACTCCAATTGCAGTTGGAACTAAACTTGGAAAGCATGAGGATGGGGACTCTGTTGATCCCACCATGTATAGGAGGATCATTGGGAGCCTACTGTACCTGACAGCGACATGGACATATATTTTCTTTGCCACATGCCTTGTCGCCCGCTTTCAGAGTAATCCAAAGGAGGAACATATGGCGGCAGTAAAAAGAATCATGAGGTACATTCAAGGTACACATAAATTCGTGTTATTTTTTGCTACAGGAAGGGACAGTGAATTATCAGCATTTTTTGATGCTGACTGGGCTGGTGATGTAGTAGATAGAAAGTCCACTAGTGGTGGAGCTTTCTATATTGGGCAGAAATGTGTTGGCTGGTTGAGCAAGAAACAATAAAGTACTTCTCTTAGTACTGCTGAAGCTGAGTATATCTCTGCCACAAAGGCATGCACTCAACTGATATGGATGAAGCAACAATTAACAGATATTGGTGATGAGGTAAAGTAACCAATGGTAATTTACTGTGATAACAAGAGTGCAATTGATCTTACGAAGAATCCTGTTCAACATTTCCGTACGAAACATATTGAAATCAGGTATCACTTTATCAAAGAAAAATTTGAACAAGGGGTGATTAGAATGGATCATGTGGGAACTGATGAGCAAGTGGCTGATATCCTGACCAAGCCACTGTCTGCGGCTGTGTTTGAGAGGCATCGGTTGAACCTCGGTGTTTATCCACCTCCCAGTGCATAAAGAGGTTACACAATACCCCTCTCCCCATTTGTGATAACTTTTTTTTTCTGTTTATGGCAATGATGCAGGTTTATGCGGGAGATACTATCCAGGGGGAGTATGGTTTGAGCTGAACGTTGAACAAATTACTGGTCTTTGGATTTATTGTCAATGGGGGAGAAAGGAGAAAGGAATAAATTCAGGAAACTTCTGTGATGAGAAGAATGAGAAGGAAAACAGTGTAACCCAATTCAATCCTCCTCTCTTGTTTTCTACACCGAGCATTGCTCACGTAGACTTAGAGTGTTGGCTGAGTTGATTCCTGCGTTTTTGGTTTTCACATGGATGGAGATCTATTGAATTTATTTTCTGATTGCCAACAAACCCAAAGGGGGATATTGTTGGAACCATGGTCTTTTATGCATGATTTGGATTATGGTTTGTGTTTTTTGTCAATCCTCAATGGAAGTTCGAAACATGTACCAGCAAAGAGATCATACAGTTCAAGCAGACAACAGTATTGAAGGTGGCTCCATTTCCCAGTGTTTGCCAAATTTTTGGGGTCCAGAATTTGGAAGTTGGGGAGCATCGTGAAATTAGGATTTCCATGAAGAGCATAATTAAATATGGCACTGGCGTGAATTTCGTGAAGAGTGGCTTAATGGTTTGGAATTCGCGAAGACCAGAATTTTGGAGGCAGTGATTCTTCGCGATTACGTCAAAGCTTCACGAATGACAAAGGATGAAGAGATTCACGGTTATGAAGATATTTGCGAGGGAGATTTGCGGAGAAGGCGTGAATGAAATGATGGAACACTCCGCGATTACGACAAGCTCCGCGAATGGAAAATTTCCATAGTGCTTCGCGATTTTGAGAGAATTTCAGCTGGAACTTAGGAGCTTCGCGATTTGAGCTGACATGGCGCTGACTTCGCGCGGAAGGGTAGAGGGTCGGTGAAATTTCCTATAAATATAGGTCGACCCCCTCGATAGAAGCATAGAGATCTCTCAACGAAAATCCTTTGCTCTCGGTTCGCAAAGGTCACTTGCAAAGGTAGTGTGCTTCGCGAAAGAGGAGCTTCGCAGCGGCTATTCTAAGCTCTGCGAAAAGTCGTGCGCCCCACATTGGCTCAGTGAGCTTTGCGAAGAGGTAGGAGCTCCGCGAAAGCCAAGCATTGAGAAGGCTTGTGCATCGTGAGAGTGCTTCATGATTGAGCTTCGCGAAAAGGCAGGGACTCCGCAAATCCTTTTTTGAACTTTGCAAAATTGGGAGCCTTGCAAAGTAGGGTACTTTGTGAAGGCCCTCTCCAAAGGTTGTTTTCCTAGTGAACAAGGGAAAACGAGGTATTCATCAGTGGATGAAATTTGGACTTTAACAGAGCATCAACTCAGGACTCTGATGCAAGCAAAGTCTCATGCTGAACAGGAGACAAAGTACTTCATGTCTATCTATTGAAGAGACCTTCACGTCTATAAACTGAGTGGGACTTCACCAACGGTAGTGAGCAAGGGGGAGTCAACGGGAGTGACCTGAGGGACGCAGTGAGCTATCCCTGAACCTTTTTAAGGGCAGTGATCCTAGGACAGAGTGATTGTGCCCGAACATTTGTAATCTACAGCTAGTGAAGCATAGTGGATTTTGGTACGACCGATGACCTGGCGGCGTATGCTCCTTGGACGTAGCTCTTAGTGGTGAACCAAGTAAAAATAGTTGTGTCATCTCTCTGCATGTGAATGTTTCATTACTGATCATATCCATCATACAGGTTTAACGGGTTCCTACCAACGTGGGAACAAGATCCATAACTTTAAGAAGAAAAAGTTGACACCCTGATTCACCCCTCCCCTCTCAGGGTGTCCCGGGGTCCTACATACTATTCACCGAAAATTAATCTAATTCTATCAGACTCTAAATATCATCTTGAACACAACCATGTATATCATATTTTTAAAATACAAATCACAGAGCTGGTAAATTTAAGTTTAGTGGCTAAGTTATGGCTATCTCCTATAAGTAACCATTTTTGTTCCATAGGGGCTCAGTGATTCATGAAATATAGGCTACCTAATGAATAGAGTGTATTTAATAGAAACATATCGTAAAATGTTTAGAGTGCTACATGTATGTATTATCTTACAATGCTTATGTAGTTAATGGTTATACATTCTATACTAATGAACATGATAAAGACAGAACCATGAAAAATAGTGGGGTTACACTTATGGATGAAGCGATTCATGTTTCTGGTGCTAAGGACAGAAATCTAATTTATGTGAATATGTCATACTTTGGCATCATCAAACAAATATGGGAGTTAGATTATACGAAATTCCAAGTGCCTATTTTTCAATGAAATTAGGTTGATAATAGGAGTGATGTTAAAATAAATGAATTGGGATTCGTTAAAGTTGATTTCAGTAAGGAAGGGGAGAAAAAAGAACTGTTTATAGTAGATGCCTCACACAAGGAATATTTATTAAGAGTTGTAGGAAGGATTTATAGAGGATTCCACACAATTTTAACGGAATATAATCTTAAATATGTTGAAGGGAAAATCAAGCCACACCCACCTCCTCTTTAGGCACACTTGATATCCCAATGAGCTTGGGATGCATTTAGTAGTCGTCGTGTGGAGCAGACTTTTCAGGTACATTGTGTCTGGTAATACGTTGTTTGATGTTGTTTGTATTCATCACTTTGATTGAAAGTTTTTTATTTATGAAACAGTAACTAAGTGCTAAAAATAAGGAATGGGAAGAAAAACCAGTGTACCCCTACCATAAAGCAAGGATGGGGTATGATTCACTTGAGAAAAAATTGGTACATATTTTAAATCTACCGTAATACTTTTATGTGACATAAAACAACACCATAACCATGTTCCTCTATTTATATACAGATTGATGAATTGAAATCGAAATCCAATTCTATCACACGCCATGTGATATGGAAGGAGTCTTGTGTAAATAAAGATGGTATAATTATAGATGAAAACACACAAAAAGTGTGGGAAACATGTGTAAGTATGACATAATATAAATTTGTTTTGATTTAAATCGCTACTACATAACAATGATTACTTATTTTCCTATATTTTCTATCTAACATAGTCACAGGAATCAACAACACCTGCACCAGATGCAGATATACTTTCAACAGCCTTGAAGCAGCCAGAACAGTATGGCTGTGTCAGAGGTGTAGGTTTTGGGGTAACACCCCGAAAATATTTTCATAAAGAAAAACAGGCGGAGGATCAAACTAAGAAAATAAAAAAGATGAGAGAAAAATTAGCTATGTTTCAAGAATAATTACAATAACATAGAGAGATAATAGTAAGTTTGATGGTGGGGAGTCAAAGAGAAGAAAAAACTCAAGAACAACTCGTGTGTGAAGATCCCGCCCCACCCCCCACCAGTTTTGAAGCAAGTCATTCCCCTAAAAAACTTGACTTAACTGAGGTAATAAATGTTCTGATAATTTTTTCAATGAAATGTGAATCACATAGACACGGATACCTTTCATGTACTGATATTTTATAGGGTGAAAATGACTATGATTTATATCTAACAACTCCCACATATCATCTTGTAGTGAGGGATACGGTGTTCAATATGTCGAATTACATGCTACAAAACAGACCACTTTCAATAGGTCATGTTAGAGTTTCAATTAACGTATCTCATAAGTCGAGTGTCGAGCTACCTATTCCAAATGAAGATGGTAAAATTAATATGGTCGAACAAGATATTGGAACATTCATCACATGGTCTTCAATTCTTTTAAAAAAATATTTCAATAAGGAGGTATTCATTTCCTATTTATTTTTAAAGCTAAACCTTTAACATTTAATGAAAAAAGGTCTGAACCGATGAATGTTATTACATAACGACAAAGGGAAGGGGGTGAAATGAAATATCATCTCAAAACTATCTCAAGGATCAACCAACTGATCGAAATGATCTACTAAGAGCACCTTCACCCCGGCTGTTCTATATCCACATTTAATATCATTGTAGGATCATGTGGATAAAAAGTTGATAGACAGAAATACTCACACAGTTAATTTTGAAAAAAACATGTGTATGAAGGAGAAGAATCAGATTACATTAGTGCTGACAATGTAGATGAAATCCTAAAGTATTATTGGCTAGGTGCCTTAGTTGTAAATGTGTACATGAGGTATGTTTTCATGATTTGATTTTACAAAAGCTGATATACTATGATAATTATGACTAAATACATTTCATATTTTTCGCAGGCATATATATGAAAAACAATTGAATGGATTTCCCCATGAACAAAAATTTGAACACGTTAGTCCTCACATCACCTCTTCAAAAGAAGAAATAAATTCTGATAAAGAGGGTGAAATAATGTCATCCTTGCTCAAATAGTTTGAAAATAAAATTACAGATGACAGACTCTTTTTAATACCAACGATGCAGGGGTAAAACTCTATAATTTAATCATATCAACTATTTTTTCACTTTTTTCATTACTTATTCCTTTTTGTGTTTTTAGGAAGCATTGGATGCTCATTGTGGTCAATTTGGATACTCCAAAAATTTATTTTCTGGATTCAATGCATGGATATCCAACAAACCGACCACGAATGATGGTGTTTTTTAATTTGTAATACACTAGATCCAACATTTTAGAACAAAACCTCTAGTTATATAATTTATATTATCTTTTAATGAGGATTCTGTTATGATAGGGTGGTGCATCAATATCATCTACTTCATGGAATGAATCCAGGGCCTAAGGACAAGAACACCCACGAGATCTACAACTGGACAAGTATCATGGAATATATAATAAGATTTCACTATACAAACACATATTAAAACAAATTACTTATTTTTCTCGATGTTTTTGCAATTTCCAAAATAAACAAATGGAAATGACTTTGGCTATTATGTTTTTAAATTAATGTAAGAGATCATATTTCATAAAAAAAATAGCATCCCTAAAGAGGTATTTTTGAAAATAATTACTAGTTCATTTAAAATATTTATTAATCCTTTGTGTATTTATATTTTTTAGTACTACCATGACTGTTGCAAAAACTCATATTCACAAGATGAGATAGATGTGTTTAGAAACAAATGGGCAGCATACCTAATGGAATATTGCACACACACTACTACAAAAATGGGCAAGGGAAGCACCACCTTATATCAGCTCTAAGAAAAAACCACTGATAAAGAATCCCTGTATCAGTGCTAAAATTTTAGCGCTGATACAGGGAATCCTTATCAGTGCCAAAGAATCCCTTTATCAGTGTTAGAAAAGTGCTGATAAAGATTCCTTGTATCAGCGCTAAAATTTTAGCATTGATGTAGGGTAACCTTTATTAGCGCTAAAAAGGTGCTAATAAAGAGACCATTTATCAGTGCTAGAAAAGCGCTGATAAAGAAGGCCTGTATCAGCACTAAAATGTTAGCACTGATACAGGGAATATTTATCAGTGCTTTTTTAGTGCTGATAAAGGACCTCTTTATCGGCGCTAAAAAAGCGCTGATAAAACTGTAGTCCCATATTTTATAAAATTGGTCACACAGTGTCCTCAGTTTATCACGACCTAAAGCTCTCACGGTACTATAACCCTATGACTCCCCTCTGCCACCCCCTGATCTTCGCGTGGCCGGACCTCCTCCGCCCTCGATCTTCACATTGTCAGACATCTGCTGCTATCCCTTCTCCTAATCCTCCCCCTCAAACCCCTTCGGTGGATCCTCCTCCCCGCAAACCCTACTTCTCCTCCTCTTCGCTCGACCCTACTCCCTACGAACCCTACTCCATTTCTCTTCAGTTGTTGGCTCCTCCTATGCACCTCCACCTCTGGCCGTCGCACCTTCCCCTCCCGACGTAGTGTATAAGGTTCCCTACTTCTCCTCCTCTAATGTGAATTTCTTTTCTATTGTTCTTGATTCTCTTCTTGAACTTTCTTCTTAGGAAGGATTTGACAATAATGTTAATTCGGTTTTTGTGTTTTTCTGTTATGGTTTTAATGGTTAATGGTCATACATTGGACTTTTAGTGTGAATTTCTTATATGTTTTCCCTTTCATGATACTATGTATGGGGTATTTTTCACTATGATTATAAGGGTGATGGTTGATTGATGTGGTTGGATATGACATGGTGGGTAAAAGATATGATTTTTGGGACTTAACTAGTAGGTTATGAGCGAGTGTCTGAATAGATATTATTGTATTGATCCTTAAGTTACCATGGGTGGTTGAAAAAGGTGTCTTTGCGGAATTAATTAATCTAATTCTAGAATTTTCCCAAATCCTAATATGAGGTTTGTGTTCCCTGGTTGAGTTCTAATTGATATAGTTGATATTCTTGTGTCTCTTGACTAATGTTTCCTTGTTTTTTGTTAATATTGTATAGTACCATTCCCCTAATAAGACTTATAATCAAGCTTTATGAGGGATCTACTAATGAACCAAAAAAAGAGAATCCTCATATCAACTAGAACCTTATAGAGGAAGTAGTGTACATAGTCAGAGCTATGGTCTAGGGAGCCTCACCTACCCCATTTAGGCTAAAGTGGTGGCACCTAAAAGAGAAAATATTGGAGATCAGGCCTAGGATTTTATTCATCTGAAATAACCATCCTTCTAAGGAACAAATGATCCTTAGGAGGAAGCGTATTGGTTGTGAAATATTTAAAGTCTATTTGAGTTTTTGGAGATTTCATATTCCACTAATGGAAAGTGTTCCATATTCAATCTTGGGGGGTCTAGAAGGATATGATGGGATTATATAGTTATAGTTAAGCTAAATGGGGTCTTAGATTGAAAATACTTCAAGAAATTTTTTACAGAGCAATTATATCTAGATTCGATGGTATCAAAACATGGAGTTTCTCAACCTCATCTAAGTTTATTAGACATTGACTCAATATACTAATAATTTTGCTAAACTTGCTCAGTTTTCACTTCAAGTAGTGTCAAACAAGAATCTTAAGTCCCAAAGGATTTATATGGGTCTTCGATCAGATATCCAATATCAAGTATTTATGATAAAGTTTACCTAAAATTTTGATGTTCTAGATAGGGATGTGATGGAAGAAATTGGCATGACTATTATGTTAGGGTTAACTAGAGTTACTTATATTCCCAGTGGTAGTTTTAGTGGTTCCTATACGTGGAATAGAAAGTATAATAAGCCTCATAGTGAAAATAGTGGTGGTGGTATTTTATAGAAAACTTCCTCCAGATCATCCGTAGTGTCTAGTAAAGGCCAAATGACTTTTTCCAATGTGGAAAGATTGATCACTCAAAGCATTATTGCTTGGAAGCATTGAAGATTTACATCTTGTACAAACATTAAACCCACTTGAAGAGGGTTTTACATGTTTTTACTACCATGTGTAGTGGAATGGAATCATAAATATTGAGAGGTACCAAATCATAGTAATATTATTCAATAACAATGGGATCCTAGAAACATGTATTAGGAATGAAACAACTTCATGTAGTGGATTAATCTCTAGTAGGAACTGATGTGGGTCATGCAATAGTGAGAGGCACCATTTCCATTTCTTTTTCTTTAGTGTATGTTTTATTTGATATTGGTTCCCATCATTATTTCATATCAAACCTCAATATAGAACTATTGAAACTTATAATAGAGCTCATGGCTTATGTGATAGATATTGTAACATCTCTCTGGATAAAGAGGGAGTAAGGTCTTTGATTCCCCTCTCACGCTTTATCTTTTTCATAGATTTAGATCATATGATATTTTTTGGTTCTTAAAATGATTCCCCTATATGTTATTCTCAGAATGGACTGGATAGTTTCTAATAAATCTTGGATTTACTATTATCATTGGTGGGTGTCCTTCACTGCCCCTGATGGGGAATTCCATGTTTTCCATAGAATCAGACATGATTTCTAGTCGAGCTAGACCTCTTCTTCTAGAGTCAAGTGGGATGATATCCTTTTATGCTACTGAACTGGAGTAGGAAGCCTATTATAGTGAACTTCCCCTAGTAGCTATTGAATTTCTAAAAGTGTTTCCTTTAGTCTTTTTTGGTCTACCACTAGAGAGGGAGGTGGAGTTCTCTATCAACTCGGTGATGGGTACAAAACCAATATCTATTCTATATTACTATATAGAACTAGTTAAATTGAAGGAACTTAATAATCAGTGGGATGAATTGGTTTCCAAAATCTTTATTTAACCTAGTGTGTTGCCTTGGGAAGAACTGATGCTTTTCACCAAGAAGGTCATTGGAACCCTTCGCTTATGTGTTGATTACCAGAATCTCAATCAGGTTGTGATCAATAAAAAGTATATGTTGACCTATATTTATGATTTATTAGATCTTCTAAAGGGGGGAGTGGTTCTCTAAGATCAGTCTTTAGTTTGGTTAACACCATCTCAGGATCAAGGAGTTTGATATTCCAAAGACCTCATTTAGGAGTAGGTATAGCCACTCTGAGTGTTTTTTTTATGCCATTCGGCTGAACCAACACTCCATATATATTTATGGTGATGATGAATAGGATTTTCCACTAGTATCTCAACTATTTTGTTATGGTATTTATGGATGAAAATGGTTGTCTAGGTGTCACAGTTGTAAATATATATATGAGGTATGTTTTCATGAATTGATTTTCTAAAATCTGATCTAATGTGAAAATTATGACTAAATGCATTTTATATTGTTGACGGACGTATATATGAAAAATAGTTGAAGGAATTTTTCCATGATCCAAAATTCGGACTCGTTAGTCCTCATACCACATCAACACATCTAACGAAATTAGAGCCGTAAAAGAAGAATGAAATAGTGAACGGCTTGCTGAAAACATATGAAAGCTTACAGATGACAGACTCTTCCTAATACCAACCATGCAAGGGTAAAACTCTACGATTAAAGTATATCAATTATATTTTCACTTATTTTATTACTTATTCCTTTTTGTGTTTTTAGGAAACATTGGATGCTAATTGCGGTGAACTTGGATACTCCAAAGATTTATTTTTTGTATTCAAAACAAGGATATCCATCAAACTGACCACACATGATGGAGTTTGTGAATCTGTAAGACACTACATCCTACATTTTAAGTCTAAACATCAAGTAATATAATTTATATTATCTTTTACTAAGGATTCTGTTATGATAGGTCGGTGTATCATTATCATCTAAAAAAAGGAATGAGGACAGGGGCTAAGCATAAGGAGGCGATCAAGTACTACGTCTGGACAAATATCATGGTATATATAATAAAATTTCACTATCCAAACACATCTCAACACAAGTTACTTATTCTCCTAATGATCAATTTTTTTGCAGTGTCCAAGATAAACAAACGATAATGATTGCAGTTATTATGTTTGTAAATTTATGAAAGAGATCATTTTTCATCAACAAACTAGCATCCCCAAAGAGGTATTTTCAAAAACAACTACTATTTCATTTAATTTATTTATTAATTCTTTATTTTTATATTTTGCAGTACTACTCTGACTGCCGAAAAGCCTCATAATCACAAGACGATGTAGATTTGTTCAGAAACGAGTGGGACGCATACCTCATGGTAGATTGTACACAAATAGCATAAAGATCTGACTAGGGGACGTGTACAATTGGCGGTCATTTTTTAGAGGGGTTAAGGGAATCAAAAGATGAAACATTGTTGTATCTAAATGTTCTTAGTAAAATTGTAATTGTTATTAAATAAAACATCCTTTCTCCAATGAGTAATTTTCTCATTTTAACAGATGATATGCACTATCAACATGCAAGAATGATTAACCACTCAAAGTTTTTCTCTTTTGTTTAAAATGGACATATTTTTAAGTGAAAACAACAACTGACGTACGTAAATCCAAGAAAACACATTCAGATGGTGTTGATACTTTAGTATAATGATCCATGGGTGTGTTAGGGACGTGTACGATTCAACCCCACCTCAATCTGAGGCACGATGTGGCCGGTATCACTCAAAGTGTATGTGTTTTGTCTAAAATGGACACAATTTTAAGTGAAAACAATAACTGACCTGCACAAATCCAATCAAACGCATTCAGATTATGTTAATACTTTAAGAGAACGATCCATGGTTCCTTTGTGACGTGTACGAGTCAACCCCGCCTCAATCCAAGGCACGGTGTGGCCAGTATCACTCAAAGGGTCTCTCTTTTGTTTAAAATGGACATAATTTTAAGTGAAAACAACAACTGACGTACGCAAATCTGAACAAACGCATTAGGATTGTGTTGATCCTTTAGGATAACTATCCATGGGTCCTTTACAACATGTATGAGTCAACCCCGCCTCAATCCGAGGGACGGTGTGGCCGGTATCACTCAAAGTGTCTCTCTTTTGTTTAAAATGGATAGAATTTTAAGTGAAAACAACAACTGACCTACAAAAATCTGACCAAACACATTAGGAGTGTTTTTATCCTTTAATAGAATGATAAATGGGTCCTTTTAAATGTTTACAAGTCAACACTGCCTCAATCTGAGGCACGGTGTGGCCGGTATTACTCAAACAGTCTCTCTTTTGTTTAAAATTGACAGAATTTTAAGTGAAAACAAAAACTGACGTACACAAATCCTACCAAACGCATTCGGATTGTGTTGATCCTTTAGGATAACTATACATGGGTTCTTTTTGACGTGTACGAGTCAACCCACCCTCAATCTGAGGCACAGTGTGGCCGGTATCACTCAAAGTGTCTCTTTTGTTTAAAATGGACAAAATTTTAAGTGAAAACAACAACTGACGTATGGAAATCTGACCAAACGCATTCGGATTGTGTTGATCCTTTAGGATAAAGATTCATGGGTGTGTTGGATATTTTTATGAGTCAACCTCGCCTCAATCTGAGGCACGGTGTGGCCGGAATCACTCAAAGTGTCTGTCTTTTGTTTAAAATGAACACAATTTTAAGTGAAAACAACAACTGGCCTATAAAAATCCAAAAAAAAACACATTCAGATTGTGTTGATCCTTTATAATAACGATCCATGGGTAATTTTTTATGTGTACGAGTCAACCCCGCCTCAATCTGAGGCACGGTGTGGCTGGTATCACTCAAAGGGTCTCTCTTTTGTTTAAAATGGACAGAATTTTAAGTGAAAACAAAAACTGACGTACGAAAATCTGACCAAATGCATTCGGATTGTGTTTATCCTTTATTAGAATGATACATAGGTCTTTTGAAACATTTACGATTCAACCCCTCCTCAATCTGAGGCACGGTGTGTCTGGTATCACTCAAAGTGTCTCTCTTTTGTTTAAAATGGACAAAATTTTAAGTGAAAACAACAACTAACGAACGCAAATCTGACCAAACGCATTCGGATTGTGTTTATACTTTATGGTAATGATCCATGGGTGCGTTGGGGATGTGCACGAGTCAACCTTGCCTCAATCCGAGGCACGGTGTGTTCGGTATCACTCAAAGTGTTTCTCTTTTGTTTAAAATGGACAGATTTTTAAGTGAAAACAACAACTAACGTACGGAAATCTGACCAAAAACATTCGTATTGTGTTGACACTTTTGGATAACGATCCATGGGTGTGTTGGGGATGTTTAAAAGTCACCCTGGCTTTAATAAGAGGCACGGTGTGGTCGTTATCAATGAAAAGGTCACTCTTTTGTTTAAAATGGACAGAATTTTAAGTGAAAACAACAACTGACGTACGCAAATCCGACCAAAAGCATTCGAATTGTGTTGATCATTTAGGATAACGATTCGTGGGTCCTTTTTGACATGTACGGGTCAACCCTGCCTCAATCTGAGGCATGGTGTGGCCGATATCACTCAAAGTGTCTCTCTTTTGTTTAAAATGGACAGAATTTTAAGTGAAAACAACAACTGACGTACGGAAATCTGACCAAAAACATTAATATTGTGTTTATCCTTTATTAGAACGATCCATGGGTGTGTTGGGGACATGTATGAGTCAAACCTGCCTCAATCTGAGGCACGGTGTGGCCGGTATCACTCAAAGTGTCTGTCTTTTGTTTAAAATGGACACAATTTTAAGTGAAAACAACAACTAACCTACAAAAATCCAACCAAACGCATTTGGATTGTGTTGATACTTTAGGATAACGATCTATGGGTCCTTTTTGACATTTAATAGTCAATAACTCCTCAATCTGAGGCACGGTGTGGCCGGTATCACTCAAAGGGTCTCTCATTTGTTTAAAATAGACAGAATTTTAAGTGAAAACAACAACTGACATACACAAATCAGACCAAACGCATTCATATTATGTTGATCCTTTAGTATAATTATCCATGGTTCATTTGTGATGTGTACGAGTCAACTCTTCCTCAATCTGAGGCACGGTGTGGCCGGTATCACTCAAAGTGTCTCTCTTTTGTTTAAAATGACAGAATTTTAAGTGAAAACAACAACTGACGTACGGAAATCCAACCAAACGCATTTGGATTGTGTTGATCCTTTAGTAGAACAATCCATGGGTGCGTTGGGGATGTGTACGAGTTAACCCAACCTAAATATGTGGCACGGTGTGGCCGGTATCACTCAAAGTGTCTGTCTTTTGTTTAAAATAGACACAATTTTAAGTGAAAACAACAACTGACCTACGAAAATCTGACCAAACGCATTCGTATTGTGTTGATACTTTATAAGAACGATCCATGGGTCCTTTGTGATGTGTACGAGTCAACCCCGCCTCAATCCGAGGCACAGTGTTTCCGGTATCACTCAAAGGGTCTCTCTTTTGTTTAAAATGGACAGAATTTTAAGTGAAAACAAAAAATGGCATACGCAAATCCAACCAAACGCATTTATATTTTGTTATCCTTTAGTATAATGATCCATGGGTCCTTTGTGACATGTAAGAGTCAACCACGCCTCAATCTGAGGCACAGTGTGGCCAGTATCACTCAAAGTGCCTCTCCTTTGTTTAAAATGGACATAATTTTAAGTGAAAACAACAACTGACATACGCAAATCTGACCAAATGCATTCGGATTGTGTTGATCATATATGAGAACAATTTATGGGTGATTTTGGGACATGCACGAGTCAACCCTTCCTCAATCCGAGGCACGGTGTGTCCGGTATCACTCAAAGTGTTTCTCTTTTGATTAAAATGGACAGATTTTTAAGTGAAAACAACAACTGACGTATGGAAATGCAACCAAAAACATTTGTATTGTGTTGATCCTTTAGAAGAACGATCCATGGGTGCGTTAGGTACGTGTACGATTCAACCCCGCCTCAATCCGAGGCACGATGTGTCCGGTATCAATCAAAAGGTCTCTCTTTTGTTTAAAATGGACAGAATTTTAAGTGAAAACAACAACTGATGTACAAAAATCTGACCAAACGCATTCAGATTGTGTTGATCCTTTAGGATAACGATCCATCGGTCCTTGGCGATGTGTACAAGTCAACCCTACTTCAATCTGATGCACGGTGTGGCCGATATCACTCAAAGTGTCTCTCTTTTGTTTAAAATGGACAGAATTTTAAGTGAAAACAACAACTGACGTACAGAAATATGACCAAATGCATTCGTATTGTGTTGATTTTTTAGGAGAACGATCCATGGGTGCGTTGGGGATGTGTACGAGTCAACCCCATCTCAATCTGAGGCACGGTGTGGCCGGTATCACTCAAAGTGTATGTATTTTGTTTAAAATGGACACAATTTTAAGTGAAAACAACAACTGACCTACGAAAATACAACCAAATGCATTCATATTGTGTTGATACTATAGGAGAATGATCCATGGGTCCTTTTTGATGTGTAAAAGTCAACCCCGCCTCAATATGAGTCACAGTGTGGCCGGTATCACTCAAAGGGTCTCTCTTTTGTTTAAAATGGATAGAATTTTAAGTGAAAACAAAAACTGACGTACGAAAATCTGACCAAACGCATTAGGATTGTGTTTATCCTTTGTTAGAATGATACATAGGTCTTTTTCAACATGTACGAGTCAACCCCTCCTCAATCTGAGGCACCGTGTGTCTGGTATCACTCAAAGTGTCTCTCTTTTGTTTAAAATGGACAGAATTTTAAGTGAAAACAACAACTAACGAACGTAAATCTGACCAAATGCATTAGAATTGTGTTGATCCTTTAGGATAAAGATCCATGGGTCTTTTTTGATGTTCACGAGTCAACCCCACCTCAATCCGAGGCACGGTGTGGCTGGTATCACTCAAAGGGTCTCTCTTTTGTTTAAAATGGACAGAATTTTTAGTGAAAACAACAACTAATGTACGCAAATCCAACCAAACGCATTAGGATTATGTTGATCCTTTAGAATAAAAATCCATGGGTTCTTTTAGACATGTAAAATTAAACCCCGTCTCAATATGAGGCATGGTGTGGCTGGTATCACTCAAAGTGTCTGTCTTTTGTTTAAAATGGACATAATTTTAAGTAAAAACAACAACTGGCCAACGAAAATCTGTCCAAAAGCATTCAGATTGTGTTTATCCTTTAGTAGAACGATCCATGGGTCCTTTTTGATGTGTACGAGTCAACCCCGCATCAATCTGAGGCACGGTGTGTCCGGTATCACTCAAAGGGTCTCTCTTTTGTTTAAAATGGACATAATTTTAAGTGAAAACAACAACTGACGTACGAAAATCCAACCAAACGCATTCAGATTGTGTTGATCCTTTAGTAGAAAGATTCATGAGTCCTTTTTGATGTGTATGAGTCAACCCCGTCTCAATCCGAGGCATGGTGTGCCCCCCCCCCCCCAAACCCCTGGATGCCTTCACCCCCCCCCCCCAACACCACCCCACCACCTGGACACCTCCCCCACCCCCCTGGAAACCCCCACCCCCATGAACAACCACCCCCACCCCCACCCCCTTGTACACCACCCCACCCCCCTTGGACAGCCCCACCAACCCCCTGACCCCCCTCCCTCCCACCCCCCTGGACACCCCCCACCCCTCTGGACACCCCCCACCCCCTCGACACCCCCACCCCTCTCGACACCCCCCACCCCCTGGAAAGCCCCCTCAACCCCCTGGAAAGCCCCCTCAACCCCCTGGACACCCCCACCCCCCCTGGACACACCCATGGACACCCCCCCCCCCCACCTCGGACACCCCTCCGGACACCCCCCACCCCCTGGACAACCACCACCCCCCTAGACGGCACCCCCACCCCTCCTAGACACCACCCCACCACCTGGACACCCCCCACCCCCTGAACACCCCCCCCCCCATAGATGGCCACCCCCACCCTCCCGGACACCACCCCACCCCCCTTGGATAGCCCCACCAACCCCCTGGACCTCCCCCCACCCCCCGGACACCCCCCACCCCTGGAAATCCCCCCCCCCCCGACACCATGGACACCAGCCCACCCCCCTAGACACCCCATAGACACCCCCCCCCCCTCACCTGGACACCCCCCCCCCCCCTCACCTGGACACCCCCCCCCTCCTTGGACACCACCCCACCCCCCTTGGACAGCCCCCCCAACCTCCTGGAATACCCCCACCCCCCTAGACACCCCCACCCCCCTAGACACCCCTATCCCCCCAGACACCCCCATCCCACCCTCCTGGACAACACCCCACCCCCCTTGGACAGCCCCACCAACCCCCTGGACCACCCCCCACCCCCGGACACCCCCCACCCCCTGGAATCCCCCCCCCCTTGACACCCTGGACACCAGCCCACCCCCCCTGGACACCCAATAGACACCCCCCCCCCCCACCACCACCTGGACACCACCCGACCCCCCTTGAATATCCCCCCAACCTCCTGGACCCCCCACCCCCCTGGACACCCCCACCCTCCTTGGACAGCCCCCCAACCTCCTAGACCCCCCCCCCACCCCCCTGGACACCCCTATCCCCCCGGACACCCCCTACCCCCCCTGGATAGCCACCCCAAACCCCTGAACAGCCCCCCAACCCCCTGAATTCTAAATTGAATTTTTTATGTATTTAATTAACTTATGAATTATGTGTTAATGGTGTATGGGTATACTTGTTTTATGGGTATACTTGGTGTAATTACCTTATGATTTATGTGTTAATTTTGTATGGGTATACTTTTTGAGATGCTGAATTTCATGCAGGTGTTGTTCAGGTGTGCTGCTGCTACTGCAGAATTTTTTGTTGCAGTAGACATGGCATTTATCAGTGCTTTTTTAGCGCTGATAAAGGATAAGTTTACTAGCGCTAAAAGAGCGCTGATAAAAACACATTTATCAGTTCTTTTTTAGCTCTGATAAAGGGGTCCTTTGTCAGCGTCTTTTTAGGGCTGATAAAAGCCTCCTTTATCAACGTGTTTTTAGCGCTGATAAAGGGGACCCCCCCCCCCCCATCAGTACTGAGATTTACAGCGCTTTTTTAGCACTGATAAAGCCCATTTTGAGCGCTGATAAAGCCCGTTTTTGTAGTAGTGACAAATAGGATGAAGATGAATTCCTACTACTTATGTTATCCTTATATGATCATTGATATCTCCCTTGTTTACACTTATTGAGAATCTATGATCACCCTTTATTATGTTTCATATCCTGATGTTATAAAGAATGGTTTTAGAAATGATTTGTCTTTATAATAAATAATAACTTAATGAGAGACTATTATGAACTGTTTCTTTATGTTTCCATGTTTCCAAAAGCACTAGACCTAAAATGTTATGGCATGGATCATTTATATTTTGTATTTTGGTCATTTATGATGTTGTTTCTAATGATGTAGTGTGTTGGAAGAATATTGGTTGTGTATCACTCACAAATTTAATAACAAAACTAAGGATTCTTCACTACTGTTGGTTAACTACCACTTTGCATAGCATCTCATCTGAACTTCCGATCCGGCGTCCCAGTGATGCTCTCATCCCACACCATCTCTATGATATCATCATTCAGCGTTCACTTTTCCTTCTCTTCCTACACCCATTTACTAGGTAAATGGGTGCAGGAAGAGAAGGAAAAGTGAATGGTGAATGATGATATCATAGAGATGGGGTCGGATGAGAGCATCACAGGGACGGCGGATCGGAAGTTCAGATCAGATGCTATGTTAAGCGGTAGTTAACCAACAGTAGTGAAGTGCACAAAGAATCATTAGTTTTGTTATTAGCTTATATATGGACCAAAGAAACCCTTTAGAAAGATGTAAAGGTAATGTTACGATATAATATATCTATTTTAAAAAAATATATATATAATGAAACATTGATTTTATTTTCATTATTCCTTGCAAGGTTTGTTTATTTTAGAAGATTTCAGTTCATGTGACATGCCTTTGCAGGAAGAGAAACAATGTTGTGTCTGATCAATCACAGAGGTAATCTTGGTGTTTGCACAGTAAAATCATTGTCCATATAATTAATGTATTGTTTCATATTTATATTTAATTTTTTTCTTTTATGTAAGAAATATTAATCTACTCATATGTGATATCATTGTATGAAATGTTTAGGTAATTATAGTTTGTATCAGAGTAATTGACCTATTCAAAATCAAAAAAATGAATTAATTTGTTTTTATACTTTAGGGAGATGATCCATAAGTCATTTGAAATGTGTAGGAATCAACCCCACCTCAATACGACACACGATGTGATCGGTATTAATCAAAGTGTCTCTTTTTATTTAAAATTGACATTATTTTTAGTAAAAAGAAAAAGTGACATATTGAAAACTGAGAAAACATGTTTTGATTGTTTTGATACTTTATGGAAATGATCCAGAAGTCATTTTTGACCTGTATGAATCGACTTCACTTTAATTCAATGCACAATGTGACTGGTATGACTCAAAGTGTCTCTTTTTATTTAAAATTGACATTAATTTTAGAAAAAAACACAAATTACATACTGAAAACCAAGAAAACACATTCATATTGTTTTGATACTTTAGGAAAATGATCCATGAGTCATTTTTGATGTGTATGAATCAACTCCACCTCAATCTAACACATGGTGTGACCGGTATGGCTAAAACTATCTGTTATCAGTTTAAAATTGACAATTTAGCTCAAAACGTGTCACTCATTGAAAACCAAGAAAGTCCACTCCAATTGTCTTTATAATTTAGGATAACGATTCATAAGTTCTTTGTGACGTGTATGAAGTAGTCTCATATCAAACCAATGCATGATGCGACCGGTATGACTCAAAATGCATGTTTCTAGTTTGAAATGACATTTTAGTAAAAAAACACAACTAACGTACTATAAATTGAGAAAACACATTCATATTGTTTTGATACTTTAGGAAAACAGTCCATAAGTCATTTGTGACATGTAGTAATCAAACACACCTTAATTCAATGCACAATGTGACTGGTATGACTCAAACTGTCTCTTTTTATTTAAATTTAACATTAATTTTAGAAAAAATCACAAGTGACATATTGAAAACCGATCAAACATATTCAGATTGTTTTTATACTTTAGGAAAACGATCCATGAGTCATTTGTGACATGTATGAATCAACCGCACCTAAATACAATGCACAGTGTGACCGGTATGGTTAAAAGTTTCTGTTATCAGTTTAAAATTTACATTTTATATCAAAACATGTCACTCACTGAAAACCAAGAAAACTCGCTCCAATTGTCTTTATAATTTAGGATAATGATTCATAAGTTATTAGTGACATGTATAAAGCAGTCTCATATCAAACCAATGCACGATGCGACCGGTATGACTCAAAATGCATGTTTTCAGTTTGAAATGACATTTTAGTAAGAAAACACAATTGACATACTACACAAACTAAGAAAACACATTCAGATTGTTTTGATAATTTATGAAAATGATCCATAAGTCATTTGTGACATGTAGGAATTGAGTGAACTTCAATTAAACTCACAATGCGACTGGTATGACTCAAAGTGTCTCTTTTTATTTAAAATTGACATTAATTTTAAAAAAAACCCCAAGTGACATACTGAAAACTGAGAAAATGCATTCAGATTGTTATGATACTTTAGGAAAACGATCCATAAGTCATTTTTGACATGTAGAAATCAACTTAACCTCAATCTGACGCATGGTGTGACCATTATGTCTAAAAGTGTTTGTTATTAGTTTAAAATTGACATTTTAGCTCAAAATGTGTCACTCATTGAAAACCAAGAAAACCTTATCCAATTTTATTCATAATTTAGGATAATGATTCATAAGTTCTTTGTAAAGTGTATGAAGTAGTCTCATATCAAACCAACAAACAATGCGACCGTATGACTCAAAATGTGTGTTTCTAATTTAAAATGATATTTTAGTAAAAAAACACAACTAACATACTACAAACTGAGCAAACACATTCGGATTGTTTTGATACTTTAGGAAAATGGTCCATAAGTCATTTTTGACATGTAGGAATCCAATGCACCTCAATTCAATGCACAATGAAATTGGTATGACTCAAAGTGTCTCTTTTTATTTAAAATTGACATTAATTTTAGAAAAAAAACACAAGTGACATACTGCAAACCGAGCAAACACATTCGGATTATTTTGATACTTTAAGAAAATGATCCATTAGTCATTTTTTATGTGTATGAATCAATAGCACCTCAATCTGACGAACGATGTGACTGATATAAATCAAAATGTGTCATTTAAATTTGATATTAATTTCAGTAAAAGAACAAGTGACATACTCAAAACCGAGCAAACCCGTTCGGATTGTTTTAATATTTTAAAAAAAGAATCTATGAATCATTTGTGACATGTAGGAATCAAATCCACCTCAATACGATGCACGGTGTGACCGGTATAACTCCAAGTGTGTCTTTTTTATTAAAAAATGACATTTTATTAATGTATTCTTTCATATTAATGTTTAATTTATTTCATTATTGTATTACTAACATAATATTTGTTTTCTTATATAGGTGGAATTTTTTTCTTGAGTTCGGATTCTTTTTTCGACAAATAATACCATGGATGACAATTTTTTAGAGTGGATCATGGATGTCAAAGGATAAAACATTAATGTTTTTAACTATTTGTTGGATAATTTTAATTGTAACCATATAAAGCATTATTTGAAATGTATATAGTAGTGTGTGTTTTTGTATTCATGATATCAAGTAAATGTATATATCATTGTTTACAAAGCTCTTATGTGCGATGTTTCGTTCGTCTGTGCTTTGTTTGTGTGCAGGTGATGTTTTGTGTAGGTGTGCAGGTGTTGGGTGTGCTGTTAAATAAACAGCACATTACAGACAACTAGGCCTTTATCAACGCTCAAAACAGTGCTGATAAAGGTGGCCCTTTATCAGTTCTTTTTTAGCGCTTTTAAAGGGGACCCCCACCCCCCTATCTTCTCTGTGATTAACAGCGCTTTTCTAGATTTATTAAAAGTGGTTTCTAGCACTTTTAAAAGCCTTATTTGTAGTAGTGAGATAAAAATTATTTTTGATTTATGCGCATTAATTTGGTAGTTTGGAAGGTAAATTTCAGTTTAGGGAAGAATTGAATGACCACCCAACCTCTCCTAATCTTAAATAGTCGAGAAATATGGTTGGAATTGATTGTTCTCAGAAGTGGTTGGCTTATATAGTAAAATAACCAATATTTAATCACTTAAAATCCACTTATCCTCGTGTATAAATACCCCCTTTCCCCACTCCTCTCCACTTAAAATTGTTAATCTGTGAAGTTATTCCAATTCCCCCTCTCTAAATATGGTGTTTCCAAGGTGTCTCAAAGGTCCTGAGGTTTCCCCATCCATGATTTAGGAAGAAACTCTTCAAGGTAAGATAATCATCCTTCTCTCCTTTTTCATTCAAGTATATCCTTATTATGTTTCTTCTAAGTGTCCATCATATTTCCTTTTATTCATGATATTTTTTTATTCCCTATACTTCCCATGGTATGTTTTATCAATGGGAGACCTTAGTTCCATCCCATTATTCCCTTTCCCTAATCTCTAATGTATACTGTTATGCTTCCAAAATTTAGTAAGGGAATTCTCCTCTTCTCCCTTTTTCATTCAAGTAATCCTCTTTTGTGAATCTTCTAATTTTCAAAGCTTTGTTATTTTTATGCACTTTTGATCTACCCTATATTTACAAAATAGTTTTTTCTTTACAATGGGATACCTTCTTTCCCTCCCATTATTCCCTTTTCATAAGTCGTAATGTATATCGTCATGCTACCAAATTCTTTTCTTGAAATTTCTATTTTCTACATGAGAAATTATCATATTATGAATACCCAAAGCTCTTCCATGGGTATTCACCTATATTTAAACATGTATTATTGATTCGAGGATCTTCATATATAAAACCCATATTCCATTTTCATGGGTTAAAAATGATGTTATGTTCAATACTTTAACCACTTTATACGCAATGATTTTTATATGAAATCTGTTATTTGTTTCCAAGGGTTATTGATGAAATGATTTCCTTTATATTCAATGATGGTCATGTGATTTAAGATATATGAAGGGTGAACCCTGATAGTACTCCAGTTCATTGGGTAAAGAATTAATCTCTAAATATGGCATGCTTATGATGCCTTGGTGAATAACCTCATCAATTATGATTTATAACACCTTGGGGATGGACTTTAGTGATATTCTTATGAATGTATTTTTTTTATATTGTAGCCACATTTTCATATTATGATTCATCTTCTTTATTTTATGATATTCCCCATATTCATTTGATCATTCCTTATTTATAAGCCTTTTTCTCACATGCTAAGTGTTTCTTTCGTTTTTCCCCTTACTGGGATTTATGCTTACCCCTTTCTTTTAATGTACGTCCCCAGAAGATTATCTGTAGTGAGATGACTTAGGATGGAATAAAAAGGAGTCTCCCAAAATAATTGAATAATGTTTATGTTTATGTTATCCTTATGTAATTCATGTGATATGTACCAAATTTCTAAGACACTAAACCCAAAAGATCTTCCAAATTGTTAGATTTTGCATCATGAAATGAAATATTTATGTAATAAAAAGGCAGGTCTCCATATGTATAATCAGAATAAATCTATGAACCACTGGTTGCACCCAAATTTATCCTTCAGGTATAAGCAGACATTGAAGTACATGTAGGGGTTGAATCCATAGGGACTAAAGAAGAAACCTTGAGACACTATGATTGAATGCAGGATTGGGATGTTTGGTTATGAAGTGGCCAACTATGCTGTTGATTGATTTAAAAAAATGGTGATTTTATTTAAAGAACCAATAAAAAAATACAAAATGACTTGAATTAAAACAATTAATTAAGATGATTCGGTCCTAGGTTGTCTCTAGGGCTTGATTGGATGTATTTTTTTCTTTGGGTTTTCTGTTCATTGGTTCAAGAGGTATCCATTAAATGAAATAATTTCTCAATATCATTCTCTGATTTATTCTATACACAATTTCAAGGCTAATCACCAATGCAATTAGAGGATCACTTTCATGATCACTTTATGGAATTGAATCGTACTAGCACTCAAATTGTGTCGTCGTTAAAGTCGGTGAAGACAAAGAAGAAGATAAATCAAAGAAAGGAACTCTTAAAATGAAGAATAGATTTAAGAATTTAAGAACAATAATTAACATTCAATCCACCCCATGAAACTCCCTAGGATCAACCCATAAAATTTTATCCCTCCATTGATGTAATTCTATCAATGGAATCGGGTAATAGACTTAAAAAAATGGGATTGACAAAGAAAAACATTAAAAAATGAACACTTCACCGTTGTGTGATGAATTCACAAGTCCTTGTGTGAATAAATTCACATCATGATTCAACGATATCAACGTGTGAAGAAAATGAAAATAATAATTGAAGAATAAGAACAAAATTTATTAAGAAACTAAAATGTTTGAAAACTTACATGGAAAAAATGAAGATGCGATTACAAAATGAAAAAAGAAAATTATAATTGAAAGAAATACTTGCATTGAAATAAAAACTTGGATGCCAAAATACCTTCACCACCAGCTCCTTATATAAGCATATTATGAGTCTTAAGTCTACCCCCAATAATAAATTCCATTTCCATCAATTAGGAGATTCAAAAGGTGGGTGAGAATAAATGAAATTGGACATTACAAACATGACCACAAAAATAGGACCAGATTCATCCCCCTCTTGGCGTGTAAAATTATAAATGAGGATGGCCAAATAAGAAAAGGTATTAGAAGAAAAATATGATATTCCATGTGTTATCTATCATCTTTCAAAATTTCAGGTCATTTGGTTCATCCGTTTGGAATTTATACTCAAAGTGGTGGGCTGACTTTATGGGAATTCAGATCTGGCCCACCATTTAAATGTCATCTTCGGCTCCTTTTATCTCCATGAAAACTTTAGAATTAGCTCTGGCCACAATTTAATGAAATAATCCCCATGTTTTTATATTTCTACATTTAAAATTTGAGCTTCATTGGGCTTGGATTTTGGGTCCCGCATTTGTTTGATGGGTCTTAGGCCCATTATGCTTTGTCCAGAAAATTTCTGCATTCATGCCCAAAAATATTCATCTTCCCTTGGGATTCATTTATCGATCCTAAAAAGATAAAATGTTCCAAACAAAGTGATAAATCATATCCCAAAATATCAAATTCAAAAAATGAATATAATGTTCTCCACAAACAGATGATTGATTGGGCCCATATTTTCATTTTAAACATGAATTACACTTAAGATGAGAAATGAAGTTCAATTTCTATAATTAACTAAAAATTATGTTTATGGACTTTGGAACACATGAATATTAAGATATGATCAATTAATATTAGCCTCTTTCAATGGCTAATCACACCCCCCAACTTGAGTTTTGCTAGTCCCGAGCAAAAAGAATCTCAAAAATATGAAATTAAATTTCCTCTTTTGAAAATATTTTAGCATACATTGCTCACAAAAATACATCATGCCAAACAACCCTGAAACCAATCAAAATAATTTCACACAAGATAGGTTCACAAGCATATCTCAAGCCCAATCTCATTCCTTCGTTCAAATTTATTGTCACATTTCATCCAATTTCAATTAAGCATGATGATGTGTTGTGTATCTCAAAAGACATGGGGTCCATTTTCTTGTTCAAGGGGAAACAAATGGAAGCACTAGGTTAGAATCATACTAAACCTTAATATGAGTATTCAATTTTTTTGTTTTTTTGTTTTTGTTTTTTTCACTTTTTTTTAATCACAATATATACAAAAAGTCTAACTTTGGACAAGACAACTATGGAGTCACGATCCCCAAGTGTTGGATGCCACACATATTGTCAATTCCATGATCTAAACTAGAGATATAAATCCTAACTCTGGGCAAGACAACTATGGAGTCATGATCTCCAAGTGTCGGATTCCACACATTTTGAAAAAACATTGCTCAATATGGTTTTTTTTTGTTTTTGTTTTTTTTTGATACTCAAATTAAAATGAAAGTGGACACAAACCCTATGATATGATTAAAGGGACCCAAGAACTCAAATTTACACCCAAGATCCAATGGACATGCATTGTGGCATTTTGATTAAGATGATGAAAATGTAAACTTTGAAAAATCACATCGAACAACCGCACTTTCCAAAAACTATGCTCATGAACTTAAACATGCATTCAAATCATAATCAAGGCACTCAAGATCATTTGAAATTCAGTTTTCATGCTTCACAATGTACATTAATTAATTCAAGGATAATGATTTTTTTTCTTCATTGACTTTAATTTTTATCAAAAAAGCCCAATTTTTTTTCAAAATCCCAGATTTTCACTCCCCTCAACTTAGAATGAAATTGCCCCCAGTTTTGAAAGAGAATAGAAGAGAGAGTTATGAATTGGAAAGGAATAGAGGGAGAAGTGATTTGAAATGAATTCATGGAACAAAATCACCTAGTTTGATGTTGATGACCCTTCAAAAAGCAATTGATCAATTTGGATTCATGTCACATGTAGACTCCTTGAGGTGATTTAAGGTTGGGTTTGAACTCTGGAAGGTATGAGTTTTATTTAAAAATACCAAACTTCTACAACTATTAAACCTCACAAACAAAAACATTAGATCACATCAGAAACCCTAAGGTGTTACCTTGAAAAAAACACAAAAACACACAAAATAAAAAAAATGCATAAACTGTGTTGCCTCCCAGAAAGCGCTTAATTTAAAGTTGTTAGATCGACTTGGACCCCCAAAATTATCCAATACCAACATTCAGCATTTTAAGGACCCCATTTTTCTCCACTTCGACTTGATTGATATTGATTATTTTTTTAGAATTTGTTTCATGTGAAAACCCATGTTCAATAAGAATTGTGAAAATCCAAGGAATTTCAGTAATGATTGATCACGTTTCAACTGCAGTCTTTCCTAAGATTTCAAGGTTCATTCCTCCTTTGTGGGATTCTTGAGGGAAATGGATGATAACTGAATGGTATTTGTTATCACATATGGAGGTATTCCTGAGTGGAGATGGAAGGATCATAACTTTGAGTTCATTTTCATTGAATTTTCCTAAAGAAGATTGACAATTTGAATCAAAATTAGTTTCTTCTCCAAAAAGTTTAGAAAGAATTGGTTCCTTTTGAAAATTTGATTCTTCCCAAAAATTTTCCATTTGAATTTCTAGAGTGGGTATGGACTCAATTTTTGTTATTCCTCCCAATGGTTTAATTATTGGTGGTACTAAAAAATCACCATCGATGTTATATTCAGAATATTCAATCCATGAAGACAAATTTCCCACTTGTGAATCCAAAAAATAAATTTCCTCATTATTTAATGACCCTTCAACAATTTCTTGATCTTCTTCAGTTATCACATATCCCAAGGTTGGTTCTTCAGTAAATTCATGTGATGTTTGTGGGATACAAGATTCTTTACATAAGGTTATGGAAGGGTTATTCAGTGTAGGGATGGGTTCCTCGCATGTTTTAATGTTTTTTAGTTCTGAACTCAAAGATGAAACCTCGGAATTCATTTTATCCATTTGTTCACACAATTTTTCAAGAATTTGTTGGGGATCAGAATGGATAGAAGGTTGGAATTTATGGAATTCCCTAATATTGATCTCATCTACCATCCTTTAGAGGGTTGGAAATTGATCCTTTAAACATTTATCATCAAAATGATTGTACATATCACCAGGTGTGGGGTAATCATTGAAGTTTTGATCGGAGAAATTCCCTATGTTAGGTGCTTCCCAATATTAATTTATCATTTGATTATAACATGGGTTGATGAATGGGTAATTTGGAAGATACTCCATTGGAGTAGGATGAAATGAGGATTTGAGATTCCTTGGGAACAAAAAAATAGAAAGGGGGAAATATTAGAGAAATGGGGGTGAGAAAAGATAATTTTGGGTGAGAAAAGAAGGCGAGTGTCTAAGATACTTGGGTCCCCGGCAACGGCGCCAAAATTTGGTTACGCCCAAATTTACCCTATAGTTATAAGCAATCATTGAAGTACATGTAGGGGTCAAATCCACAAGGACTGAAGAAGAAACCTTGAGACGCTATGATTGGATGTAGGATTGGGATGTTTGGCTATAAAGTGGCCAACTATGGTGTTGATTGATTTGAAGAAATGGTGATTTGATTTAAAGAATCAAGAAAAAAATACAAAATGACTTCAATTAAAACAATTAATTAAATGAGTCAATCCTAGGTTGTCTCTAAGGCTTGATTGGATGTATTTTTTTTCTTTGGATTTTCCATTCATTGGTTCAAAAGGTATCCATTAAATGAAATAATTCCACAATATCATTCTCTGATTTAATCCATATATAATTTCAAGTCTAATCACCAATGCACTTAGAGGGTCACTTTCATGATCGCTCTATGGAATTGGATCATACTAGCACTCAAAATGTGTTGTTATTAAAGTCGATGAAGACAAAGAAGAAGATAAATCAAAGAAAGGAACTCTTAAAATGAAGAACAGATTTAAGAATTTAAGAACATCAAATAAAATCCAATCCACCCCCATGAAACTCCCTAAGATCAACACATAAAAGGTTAGCCCTCCATTGATGTTATTCTATCAATGGAAGTGGGTAGTCAACTTACAGAAGCAGGATTGATGAAGAAAAACATTGAAAATGAACACTCTTCCATTATGTGATGAATTCACAAGTGCCGGTGTGGATATATTCACACCTTCATTCAACGGTGTCAACGTGTGAAGAAAATGAAGAGAATAATAGAAGAATAAGAACAAATTTTATTAAGAAACTAAAATGATTGAAAAACTTACATGGAAAAAATGAAGATGTGATTACAAAATGAAAGCGGGAAATTACAATTGAAAGAAAGGCCTGTATTGAAAGAAAAACTTGGATTCCAAAATAACTTCACCATTGAATCCTTATATAGTAATATTAGGAGCCTTAGGTTGACCCCCCCCCCCAACAATCAATTCCCCTACCATCAATTAAGAGAGTCAAAAGGTGTGTGAGAATAAATGAAATTGGACGTTACAAACATGACCACAAAAATAAGACCATATTCATCCCCCCTCTCGGTGTGTGAATGTCTAACTGAAGATGGGTGAATACAAAGGTCTCTATCAGCTGTCAAAATTTCAGTTCATTTGGTTTAGCCTCTTGGAAGTTATGCTTGAAATGGTGGGCTGACTTTATGGGAGTTCAGATCTAGTCCACCATTTAAATGTCATCTTCAGCTCCTTTTATCTCTATGAATACTTCAGAATTAGATCCGGCCATAGTTGAATGAAATGATCCCCATATTTCTATATTTCTACAGTTAAAATTTGAGCTTCATTGGACTTGTATTTTGGGCCCCACATTTGTTTGATGGGCCATAGGCCCATTATGCTTTGTCCAGAAAATTTCTGTATTCATGCCCAAAAAACTTCATCTTCCATTGGGATTCATCTATCGATCCTAAAAGATAAAATGTTCCAAACAAAGTGATAAATAATATCTTAAAATATCAAATTCAAAAATTGAATATAATGTTCTCCACAAATAGATGATTGATTGGGCCCATATTTTCATTTTAAACATGAATTGCACTTAAAATGAGAAATGAAGTTCAATTTCTATAATGCACTAAAAATGATGTTTATGGACTTTGGAACACATGAATATTAAGATATAATCAATTAATATTAGCCTCTTTCGATGGCTAATCAACCACCTACCTTATACCCACAAATTTTTGCTCGTTAAAGACCATCCTTTGATTCGACTTCAAACGGAGGAAATCAAAAAAACAAATAAAAACCATGAAAATATGGTGTAATGCCATAAACAGCATAATACCTCTAAAGAGTGTGAAAGAAATCGAAGAAGAAAAACAAAGTGTTAGCCTTACCCCAAGCTATCTCCTGTGACAAACAGCACTGAAAACCAGCTAGAAACGAGGGAGATCCACTCTTGGAACCCTAAGCGGGGAGAAGAAGGTCGGATACGCCTCTCCCTAGCCGAATGGCCTCTTTTCTCCCTCCCCTTCTCTTTTATTTCTTTTTTTTATTTTATTATTTTTTTGATTCGCAGAACAGATTAACGACATGAACATCAAGTTTACTCCATGAAAACCACGAGAGAGGGGCTCTCCCCTATCCGACATATAGACACTGAGAATATTATATTCACAGTTTGAATGGATACAACTTGAAGCCATTTCTCCCTCTGGGTTTTCCGATTCACCTAAAACCTTCCCCATGTCACTCCCAACCCATGGAATCCCTAAAAACCATTAATATACATCGGTTTTGGCCCTCCTTAAGTTGATCCTTGCATCTAACAAGATCTAGTATCTTACAACCAGGATGATGGAATGGGTTAAAGCTGGGCTTACCCATTTTCATGCTTTAAGTTGGATTCTTGTTTGAAAAATCTGTTTAAAGTTTAGATGGTCGAGTTACTTGTTTACCTGCATTCCATTCCCCATTGTTTGAGGCAGTTGGATGTGCTTAGTCATGCATCTTCTTTATGGTAGTTTAGTATGGTTTCCTAGTGTACCTAGAATTATGAAATGGTGATAGTGTTTAATAAATGTTTAACCCATGGAGTTGGTTCTTACTGGAATGCTAATGTTAATGTCAATCCTGAGAAACTATTGACTCGGTTGAATTATGTATGGGAGGCATGGACTTCACGTGGATGGTTAATGAATTGTAATTATAATAATGTTAATTGATGGTTAATGAATTAATTAACATGAAGTGAGGTGTTAAAAGAAAATAATGAACTTAATGTAGATCTTTAGATGTCTGTGTGCTTATAGGATGTCTAGTCCTTAGCAGCAGCAACTGGGTGTCTGAGTGACAATAGCTGCAATTGAGCCTAGGACTAGGTTTTCCCATAGTGTGGTTAAGATCTATATTATATCATGTAAGTTTTGTGATTTCATTCACTACCCCACCCATGTCGGTAGGGAGACTGACACCCAATGGACTATGGGATGGTGTTTTCCCCAACAACCCGATGGAGAGGATGGATGGCTGACTAACCCATATGGCTTATCTCACTTCTCTTGGTGGTATTATGTGCTGGTATGCACAATGGTTAGTTTCTCATATATGTGTGTAGAGGGTTGTAATGGATTGTGGTTATTTCACACACATGTATCTCTAGATATAGTATCCAAGGGATTATTATAGGTATGACATGTATAGACTGTGATGTAATGAGGTACTTTACTCGGTATGTGGGTTGTGATGGATTGAAGTATAATACACGATGTATGATACATGTCATACGGGTTGTGGTGGCTTCTGGAAACTACTTGGTTACTATATGGTGATGTGATATGAGACGATGAGATGATGTGATGCATGAAATGCGTGTTGTGATACTTAGCCTAGGTGTCTTCAGACTAGCTTACTTTTGGAGAGAGATGAATTAGGACGTACGACATTGGGGCATAGCGGAAAACTAGTGGGGAAGCAGTAGCGGGGTACCCTTGTTGATTTATTATTATAATATATGATCTCTTGTATGAAATACTTGGTGAGAGATAGCCATGGTGATGTTGGGAACTTAGTATACCTGTTTAGGTGACGATTTAGTTTCATTGTTGTTCATTGGGCTTTAGCATGTCTTCTTTATCTTTTGCATGAGAGGCTATAAGGAGGATCTTACTGAGTATATTGTTATGCTCACCTCGTGTATATATAAACAGATTTTCATGTCACTAGGAGCAGGTTGGGGATCGGGTATTACTAGATTGTGGTTTTGTATGAGCTATTTGGGCTTCATGGTCGCTATCGCATTTACCTTTTTGGTACTTGTAGTTTCATTTCCAATTGTTTAAGTTTTATATGACAATACATGTATGCACTTGTGATTTTCTGTTATCTATATAAGCAGGATCTTATTGGTGTATCTGTCGAATCTATCTTTTCCACGTGTTTATCTTAGAGGGTAATGTATCCCATTTATATGTATGATATACCCTCGGTGCTAGTCACCAATTCGAGGCCTACTGGAGGTAGGACTCGGGCAATCACTGCCTCATTTATCTCATTCTCGGCCCAGGAGGGGTACTCTTTTGGGGGAGGGGGTGATGACAGAGTGGTATTAGAGGTTCGGGTTGAGAGATAAGATGAAGTTTGGAGTTAGGCACAGGTAAGACTGCATGGGTTGGTAGGGAAACAGTGTCATTTGATTTTAGTAAGAAATGTAAACACAGGAGACCAGCTGAGACAAGGGTATTTAGGGCCCCCTATGATTTGATGTATGGACCTTTAAGTTTACCAAGCCTTCTAAGCAAAGTGATACTGGTTGCGGGGTAAAAAAACTAGGAAATGACCATGCGTCATTCTTCTTTGTGTCTGTGTTTCAAATGGGTGGACTTTGGAATAAGTTAAACCTTAACAGAATAAAAATAATTAATTAATTATGTAACGACCCAAACTTTTTGAATAGTATATTAATTTACTCTTAACGATTTAATAGAGATGTTAATGGTTAATGTAGAAAGAAGAGTCGATGGCTTCATCCAGTAGAATCGAACCATATGAAGCCCACTTATCAGAGCTTGGGAAGGACATGGCATATTTGGGCTTCGCTTTGGACCAAGCCCAAGCCGAACTCCAGCGTGTCAAGATTGAACGGAACCACCTACGGGAGAAGTTCAAGTTAGTGGAGTTTACTACTAGGTCAATGTTATCTGAGTCGCCCTCAGATTCTCTCACCTTAGCACACCTTACACTTAGGTCATATGCTGGGATTATAAGGGGCTATGTAAGGAGACCGTAACTGCTTTGTGTAATCCTTTGAGATAAATAAAATTGTGATTTCTCCTTATGATGAAGTATGTGAATTTTCAAATGTCCGGATAAATATAGTATGCATATTTTTGATGAATTCTAGAAAAAAGATATTTTAAATTTTTTTATAAACCTTAAATAATTAATGATGTGTAATGATTTTCAAAAAAATGGTCTTCTGCAAATGTGTTCAGTAAGAAATTTGGAGTCTGATAAGATCAACTTGATTTTTGATGAATAGAAAATTATGAATAGTGATTTTACGCTTAAGATTAGTAATGTGATCAAATGGATTATTAATCTCACTTAAAGAAAGTATTAATATAATCTAGGCACCTTGATTAAGTAATGTGATTCAATAAAATAGGTAAATAACTCTTTCAGAAATTATTAGTCAAGTATCAGTTTTTTCAGGTGAATAGTGTTTTTTTAATTAAAAAATAAATTAAAAATATTTAGAAAATTATTTTTATAAAATGGAGTTCATTTTTGAACTCAGAACATCGATATTATGTTAAGGTAATTTTTGGGGATTTTTCTGAAAAAAATGAATTTTCGGTGAATAGTGTATTTATTTAAAAATTAAATTAAAAATATTTAGAAAATTATTTTTATAAAATGGATTTCATTTTTGAAATTCGAGCATCGATATTTGGTTAAGGTAAAATTTTGGGATTTTTCTGAAAAGTTGAATTTTCGGTGAATAGTGAAAATACAGTTTTTAAGTTACGGGTGTTTAATGACATCATTTAATGATGTATTAAGTATGTAATCAATATGGTCGACTTATGAATAGTAAGATAAGGTATGAGGTGTCCCAAGTGGCCAATACCATGGGAAAATACCATGGGCAAGCCCATGGTTTTGCCAATACCACCAATGAGGTGTCCCTTGGTCATTAATGTTTTGTCCCCTCACTTTCCCTATAAATACCAAGCCTTTCTCTCATCCTTTCGACTCCAAAATCATCCTAAACGAAGTTTTGGTCTCCTTACCTCCCAAGGAGTCCTCCCAAGGTGCCCCCAAGCCCTCAAGGTCCCAACCTTTGAGTTTTAAGAGTTACATTTTAAGGTAAGGGATCATACCTCTCTTTTTCTTTCCAAGTACTCTCCTTTTTGTCATTTCTTTATTGCTCCATGTTCTTATGTTGGGGTATGATCTCTATATCTATCATACTGATCTTTTATGTTCATATGATGAGAAACCCTATTTGATCTCTTCAGTTTATTTTTTTTGAAGTTTAAGTGACGTCGTTAGGCTGCCAAATTTTCATAAGAGAAATCTTATATTTGTCCTCCTTTCATGTTCTTCATTTCATATGGTATATCTTTCAAATTTCAATACCATGTTCTTAAATCCTTTATGTTCTGTTTCCTCTACTGTTTTATGGATCATTTATGAGTGGGTGACCCATGTCCTCTCTCTTTTCAATCTTTTCTAAAACCTTGTAACATAGTCATTATGCTGCAGAATTTTCATCTCAAAATGTCTCTCTTTTTCTCAAATTCTTTTATTTTATTAAGTGAATACTCAAATCTCTCCCTTATATATGGGTATTCAAATATATATCAAAATTTCCTATTTTAATTCTGGGATTTACATACACGAAACTCGCTTTTTTTTCGTGGGTTTAAAGTGACATAAAAATCATGTCTTTAAAGCAGTTTTTAAAACGTTATGATTATGAAATGAAACCCATTTATTTTATGCTATATGGGTTATTTATGAAATGTTTGATAATGATATATGTGGCTCACATGATAACAAAGTCAAATTTAATGGTGCGCCATGATAGCGCTCCAATGCATTGGGTAAAGACTTAATCTCTAGAGATGACCATTTTTAACAATATCTTGGTGAATAACCTTGGTAATTTTTAATGACACATTGGGAATGGACCTTGGTGAAACGGAAATGATTGTCTAAGTTAAATGTTGTAGTCGCATCTTCAAGTTATGAAATACTTTATTTTTATTATGATATGCCTCATGATTTCTTTCTCATGCCTTAAAGTTCTTTTTCATGACTTTATTGATGTATCTCAAGTTCACATTTTAAATGTTTCCCTTGTTTCCCTTACTGGTTCTTCTTCTCACCCTTTCTTTTGATGTATGTCCTCAGGTTATGAGATGTAGTAATGAACCTAGGATGAACATAAGGATAATCCTTTCAAGTGTTTAAGAAGAATGTTTTATGTTTTCATGTATTAAGTTCCTGGTTTCCAAAACACTAAACCTTAAAGATCCTCGGTTTTGTATTTTGTAATGAAAGTTAATGTGATAAAAAGGCGGGATGTTATAGTTGGTATCAAAGGATAGGTTTAGTTATTTATGGGAATTAGGATATGAAAACATTAGGAAGAAACCTTTAGAAAAGTTTAAATATAGGAAAAACTTCCTGGTATTTTGGTGACTATTGAGTAAGTGGTTTATCAAACAAATACATCCATGTCTGGATACGAGCAGGTAGAGGCGGCTCTGGCACACAGATGTACCTAGGGGTAAAACCCGAAAACACCGCTTTGAGCTAGACTCGAATGGGAACTGGTGCACGACAATGGGCCTTGCTGCACTCTTGGTTACGACACTCCCGGGGGATATGTTAGGTTAATCACAAGCTTTTTATGAATCATTATGAAGGAATTATAGAAAAATGTAATTGTATAAGCATGATGTTTTAGTACATAAAATCCTTTATAGTTAAAAGATTCGTAAACGAAATAAGTTTCTCACTAAGGTTTTATTCTTTTAGCAAATGGAGGGCAATAGGAGGAACCGTGCAAGTGGTGACCGTAATGCACCACGCGCTGACGGCCCTCCGATGGAAGCCGAAATGGAAACATTCATGCGAATGATGAACCAACTGACTCGAGTTATGATTAATAACTTGAATCAAGCTGAGAGGTCGATCTCACCACGAAGGGAACAACATTATGTTGAGTCCTTTATGAATCAATGACCACCAACCTTCAGTGGATCGACTGACCCATTGGTTTCGGAACAATGGATAAGCTCCATTGAAAAGATCTTTTTTGTACTCCATTGTTCGGAACAAGATAAAGTCACCCTTGCTGTTTACCGCCTAGAGGGAGAAGCTGATCAGTGGTGGTCACTGATCAAAAACACGAAGCCAATAGGAGAGATGGAAGCTATGGAGTGGGAAGATTTTAGGGGAATATTCTTCAATAAGTATTTCCCTCGTTCGATGAGAACGATAATGGAGAAAGAATTTCTCGAGCTGAAGCAGAATGAGAATGAATATGTTGGAATCTACAAGATGAACTTCACAAGGCTTTCCCATTATACCTCAAGCTTTGTCATGGACCCTAATGGGAAGGTTGATAGATTCTTTGGTGGACTACGACCTCATCTGCGGAAGAATCTAGCCAACAGGGACTATGATAGCTATGAAGAAATAGTTCGAAGTGCTATGAAAGTCGAACTGGAGTTTGGTGAGACATAGTGGTCTCACAAATCTAATGAGAAGAAGAGAGCTCTAGAACCAAGCATGGGAAGAAGCTTTGATCAGGAAAGAGGTGGAAAGCAAATGCAACTTTCCACATGTAATAAATTTGGGAAGAAGCATTCGGGGCACTGCTTGATCAGAAGTGGCAAGTGCTACAAGTGTGGAAGAGAAGGCCATATTGCTCGGAATTGTTATAGTGAGGTGAAACCTCAACTTCCCAGCACTAATGAAAGAGGAAAGATGGTTCTGGACTTACCTGAAGTCAAATGCTTCAAGTGTGGACAGCTTGGGCACTTTTCTAATCACTGTCCAAATCCGAGGGCAGTGGAGGGGAATCACCATCAACCTCAGCAAAGGCCAAGGGAGCAAGGTCGTGCTTTTGCTATCACAACAACTGAAGTTGAAGTTCCAAATGACGTGGTAGCAGGTACTTTTGTTGTCCTCTCAAAACTAGCAAGTACTTTGTTTGATTCTGGTTTTACGCATTCCTTTATTTCCTCCAAGTTTGCAAAGAATATAGAATCAATCCCCGAACTGCTAGAGGTAGAGTTGTCAGTCAAGACTCCAAGTGGGATTATCCATGCATCAACAGTGTTTAGAGACTCTAGTGTTTACTTTAGTGAGCACAATCTTATCGCAAATCTAGTAGTCATTCCCATGATGGAATTCGACATTATACTAGGGATAGACTGGCTCTCAAAGTATAATGCTAAGATCAAATGCAGAAGTAAGGAAATCTCAGTATTCTTGAATGAACGGCCTACAATTATCTTCCAAGGAGAGATATCTCGACCTGATCCTTGTCTAGAGGCACCTCCTATAGCCTTCTTTATGGAGTTAATCGGTGAGGATGAAGAAGGAAAAGGGAGTATACAAATAGAAGATGTTCCAATTGTTCAAGAATACATGGACGTATTTCCTGAGGAGTTACCTGGACCTCCCCCAGAAAGAGAGGTAGAGTTCTCCATTGAACTCGTACCTGGATCTCAACTGATATCAAAGTCCCCTTATAGAATGGAAAATGTAGAGCTAGTGGAGTTAAAGAAACAACTCCAAGACTTGTTGGAGAAGGGGTTTATCCGACTGAGTGTGTCTCCTTGGAGAGCACCAGTTCTCTTTGTGAAGAAGGATGGATCAATGCGGCTATGCATTGATTATAGAGAACTGAATGGGATCACAATGAAGAACAAATACCCTCTTCCAAGAATTGATGATTTATTTGACCAACTTCGTGGGTCTCAATTCTTCTCCAAGATTGATATTCGATCTGGTTATCATCAACTGAGGGTGAAGAAGGAAGATATTCCAAAGACTGTCTTCCGATCAAGATATGGGCATTATGAGTTTATTGTTATGCCCTTCGGCTTGACTAATGCTCCTGCTATTTTCATGGATTCGATGAATAGAGTCTTTAAAGACTACCTTGATAACTTTGTGGTAGTTTTATTGATGATATTTTGATATATTCAAAAAGTTGTGAGGAGCATGAAGATCATCTGAGGGTTATTTTGAAAACTCTGTGGAAGGAGAGGCTCTTTGGAAAGTTCAGCAAGTGTGAGTTTTGGTTACAACAAGTGGATTTATTGGGCACATCGTAACCAATGAAGGAATCTCGGTTGACCCTGCAAAGACAATGGTTGTGGAGGAGTGTCCTCAACCCACAATAGTAACTGAGATTCGTAGTTTCCTTGGTTTAGTAAGATATTATAGGAGGTTTGTAAAAAAAATTCATGGCTTTCTAATCCACTAACCAAGTTGACTCGAAAGGGGTTAAGTTCATCTGGACAAATGAATGCGAGGAAAGTTTCCAAGAGCTGAATAAGAGATTAGTTACTGCACCAGTGTTAACACTACCCTCTATCGGAGAAGGATTCGTTATTTTTAGCGATGCATCTCTAAAAGGGCTTGGGTGCATCCTCATGCAAAATGACAAGGTCATTGCTTATGCATCTCGTCAGCTAAAGATTCATGAGCAGAACTATCCTACGCATGATCTAGAGCTAGCGGCAGTTGTTTTTGCTCTAAAGATATGGAGGCACTATCTTTATGGGTAGAAATGTGACATATACACCGACCACCAAAGTTTAAAGTATATTTTCACGCAGAAAGAATTGAACATGAGACAAAGGAGATGGTTGGAGCTTATTAAAGACTATGATTGTTCAATTCATTATCACCCTAGAAGAGCAAACAAAGTCGCGGATGCATTAAGCAAAAAAGACCCTGTTGTTCTGGCGATAATGAGGATCCTAGGAGATCCCTTGATTAAGGATCTAGTAAAACTGGACATGGGAATTGTAAGGGAAGGGACATCATCAACTCTATCCCAAATGATTTCTCAACCTTCATTATTAGAGAAGATCAAGAAGGCTCAAAAAGAAGATCTTTTGTTACAGGAGAAGTTTGAGGCTGTGAAGGATGGGAAATTTCTTGATTTCAATATTGATCAAGAAGGTGTACTGAAATTTCGTACAAGACTATGTGTTCCATCTATTCCAGAGATAAAAAAAGAACTGATGGATGAAGCTCATAGCTCTACTTTCTCTATACATCCGGGAAGCACTAAAATGTATAGAGACCTTCGTGATCATTATTGGTGGGATAACATGAAGAGGGAGATTGCTTATTACACTACAAGGTGCCTGGTGTGTCAACAAGTAAAGGCAGAATGACAACTTCCTAAGGGGGTATTACAACCGCTACCCATACCAGCATGGAAGTGGGATAATATCACTATGGACTTTGTCACCAGTCTCCCAAAAACATCCAAAGGGAACAATGCGATATGGGTTGTAGTGGATCGTCTCACCAAGACTGCCCATTTTATCTCTATTAGGGAAGATTTCTCTCTGGATCAACTTGCCAAGATATACGTAAAGGAAGTGGTAAGGCTGTATGGGATACCATTATCCATCGTATCTGATCGTGATCCAAGATTCACATCAAAATTCTAGAGAAGTCTTCAACATGCTCTGAATACTGAATTGAATTTTAGTACGGTCTATCATCCTCAAACTGATGGCCAATCTGAAAGGACTATTCAGACACTTGAGGACATGCTGAGATTATGCTCAATGGAATTTAAAGGTGGATGGGATCAACACCTCCCATTAGTTGAGTTCTCCTATAACAACAGCTTTCATTCGAGTATTCAAATGGCACCCTATGAAGCTCTGTATGGAAAGCGATGTAGAACTCCTACTTGTTGGGATGAAGCTGGCGAGAGAAAGCTTCTTGGGCCTGATCTTGTGCAAGAGATGACAGAAAAGGTTCATGTCATCCAACAACACGTAAAGGCTGCTCAGAGTCGGCAGAAGAGTTATGCTGACAACCGTCGAAGGGACTTGGAGCTTGGTGTTGGCGATAAAGTCTTCCTTCGAATTTCTCCATGGAAGAGAGTCATGCGGTTTGGGAAGAAAGGGAAGCTCAGCCCTAGGTACATTGGCCCCTATGAAATCCTTGATCGTATAGGAGCAGTGTCCTATCGTCTAGCACTTCCGTCGAACCTAGCTCAAGTTCTTGATGTCTTCCATGTATCTCTCTTGAGGAAGTACATACCCGACCCTTCGCATGTACTGAACCCAGAGGGGGTACAACTGGAACATGACCTCTCTTATGAGGAGCAGCCAATGGAGATCTTAGACTATAGAGACAAGGTTCTACGTAACAAGACTACCCACCTTGTGAAAGTGTTGTGGATGAATCATAAGTATGAAGAAGCGACATGGGAGCCTGAGGAAACAATGAAGCAAAAGTATCCTCACCTTTTCGACTAGGCTTTTGGTTTAAAATTTCGGGGACGAAATTTTCTTAAGGGGGGAAGAATGTAACAACCCAAACTTTTTGAATAGTATATTAATTTACTCTTAACGATTTAATAGAGATGTTAATGGTTAATGCAGAAAGAAGAGTCGATGGCTTCATCCAGTAGACTCGAACCATATGAAGCCCACTTATCAGAGCTTGGGAAGGAGATGGCATATTTGGGCTTCGCTTTGGACCAAGCCCAAGCCGAACTCCAGCGTGTCAAGCTTGAACAGAACCGCCTACGGGAGAAGTTCAAGTTAGTGGAGTTTACTACTAGGACAAAGTTATATGAGCCGCCCTCAGATTCTCTCATCTTAGCACACCTTACACTTAGGTCATATGCTGGGATTATAAGGGGCTATGTAAGGAGACCGTAACTGCTTTGTGTAATCCTTTGAGATAAATAAAATTGTGATTTCTCCTTATGATGAAGTATGTGAATTTTCAAATGTCCGGATAAATATAGTATGCATATTTTTGATGAATTCTAGAAAAGGGATATTTTAAAAAAAATTGTAAACCTTAAATAATTAATGATGTGTAATGATTTTCAAAAAATGGTCTTCTGCAAATGTGTTCATTAAGAAATTTGGAGTCTAATAAGATCAACTTGATTTTTGATGAATAGTAAATTACGAATAGTGATTTTACGCTTAGGATTAGTAATGTGGCCAAATGGATTAGTAATCTCACTTAAAGAAAGTATTAATATAATCTAAGCACCTTGATTAAGTAATGTGATTCAATAAAATAGGTAAATAACTGTTTTAGAAATTATTAGTCAAGTATCAGTTTTTTTCGGGTGAATAGTGTTTTTTTAATTAAAAATATTTAGAAAATTATTTTTATAAAATGGAGTTCATTTTTGAACTCAGAACATCGATATTATGTTAAGGTAATTTTTGGGGATTTTTCTGAAAAAAATGAATTTTCGGTGAATAGTGTATTTATTTAAAAATTAAATTAAAAATATTTAGAAAATTATTTTTATAAAATGGAGTTCATTTTTGAAATCAGAACATCGATATTTGGTTAAGGTGAAATTTTGGGATTTTTCTGAGAAAGTTGAATTTTCAGTGAATAGTGAAAATACAGTTTTTAAGTTACGGGTGTTTAATGACATCATTTAATGATGTATTAAGTATGTAATCAATATGGTCGACTTATGAATAGTAAGATAAGGTATGAGGTGTCCCAAGTGGCCAATATCATGGGCAAATACCATGGGCAAGCCCATGGTTTTGCCAATACCACCAATGAGGTGTCTCTTGGCCATTAATGTCTTGTCCCCTCACTTTCCCTATAAATACCAAGCTTTTCTCTCATCCTTTCGACTCCAAAATCATCCTCAACGAAGTTATGGTCTCCTTACCTCCCAAGGTGTCCTCCCAAGGTGCCCTCAAGGTCCCAACCTTTGAGTTTTAAGAGTTACGTTTTAAGGTAAGGGATCCTACCTCTTTCTTTCTTTCCAAGTACTCTCCTTTTTGTCATTTCTTTATTGCTTCATGTTCTTATGTTAGGGTATGATCTCTATATCTATCATACTAATCTTTTATGTTCATATGATGAGAAACCATATTTGATCTCTTCAGTTCATTTTTGTTGAAGTTTAAGTGACGCTGTTAGGCTGCCGAATTTTCATAAGAAAATCTTATATTTGTCCTCCTTTCATGTTCTTCATTTCATATGGTATATCTTTCAAATTTCAATACCATGTTCTTAAATCCTTTATATTCTGTTTCCTATACTGTTCTATGGATCATTTATGAGTGGGTGACCCATATCCCCTCTCTTTTCAATGTTTTCTAAAACCCTGTAACATAGCCGTTATGCTGCAGAATTTTCGTCTCAAAATGTCTCTCTCTTTTTCTCAAACTCTTTTATTTTATTAAGTGAATACTCAAAGCTCTCCCTTATATATGGGTATTCACATATATATCAAAATTTCCTATTTTAATTCTAGGATTTACATACACAAAACCCGCTTTCTTTTTTTCGTGGGTTTAAAGTGACATAAAGATCATGTCTTTAAAACAGTTTTTAAAACGTTATGATTATGAAATGAAACTCATTTATTTTATGCTATATGGGTTATTTATGAAATGTTTGATAATGATATATGTGGCTCACATGATAACAAAGGCAAATTTAAGGGTGTGCCCTGATAGCGCTCCAATGCATTGGGTAAAGACTTAATCTCTAGAGATGACCATTTTTAACGATATCTTGGTGAATAACCTTGGTAATTTTTAATGAAACCTTGGGGATGGACCTTGGTGAAACGGAAATGATTGTCTAAGTTAAATGTTGTAGTCACATATTCAAGTTATAAAATACTTTATTTTTATTATGATATGCCTCATGATTTCTTTCTCATGCCTTAAAGTTCTTTTTCATGACTTTATTGATGTATTTCAAGTTCACATTTTAAATGTTTCCCTTGTTTCCCTTACTGAGCCTTCTGCTCACCCTTTCTTTTGATGTATGTCCCCAGGTTATGAGATGCAGTAATGAACCTAGGATGAACATAAGGAGAAGCCTTTCATGTTTTTAAGAAGAATGTTTTATGTTTTCATGTATTAAGTTCCTGGTTTCCAAGACACTAAACCTTAAAGATCCTCGGTTTTGTATTTTGTAATGAAAGTTAATGTGATAAAAAAGCGGGATGTTATAAATTAATCTTAGGTGTTACATATCCTAGGTTTAGGAATCTCTAACCATTTGTTCTTCGTGCAGGCATGGTTCCAGGTCGACGTCCTCATCAGTTTCGCACCAAATATGTTCAGCAGGATGTGCCAATGGACACGGGAGACCAGTTGAGACATGGGTATTTTGGGGCCCTCTATGATGTGATGTGTGGTCCTTTAAGTTTACTGATCCTACTAAGAAAAGTGATATTGGTTGCAGGTTAGAGACCTAGGAAAGGATTATTCATCATTCTTCTTTGTGTTTGTGTTTGAAATGGGTAGACCTTGGGATAGGTTAAACCATAAAATAATAAAAATAATTAATTAATTAATCTTTAGTATTCCATATTCTAGGTTTAGGAGTCTCTAACCATTTGTTCTTCTTGCAGGCATGGATCCAGATCGATGTCCTCGTCAGGTTCGCACTGAAGATGTTGAGTAGGATGTGTCAGCATATTTTCACAGAGTAGAGGCCAACAACGATGACACTTGGAGGAGGACACTCTGAGAGTTCCAGCACTGAAGTTAGCAGAAGTATGAGGACTCCATTTTGGACTCAATCACAAAAGACTGTTGGAGGAGGTTGAGATAGCTTTCATTTTGATCTGTGCTTAAAAGGAGCATTGAGTTTCATTGGTTGTGATGATGTTTTGTGGAGCATAGAGGAAGTGGTGGATATTGTTCCTCGGGGATCGCAATGAGTTGGTGGTCTTGTTGCGGAATCGTCGGGAGACACAACGACAGAAATGAGGAAAAACGAAAAGAAAGAAAGCAAAGGACACAACGATTTACGTGGTTCGGGAAAAATCCCTACGTCCACGGGAGAGGCAGAATTTCACTATGATTCGGGAGCACAAAATTACAGAGGATTTCAGTAAAAAAACCCTAGCCTGAAAATGGGCTATAAAACAATGGAGAAGACGATCACTGTTCGAAAAAATGGTCTGCGTCGCTACAGTGAACGGAGGCCGGATTTGTCAAAAGCGCTACAGTAAAGTTGACCCTGGATCAAGAAACACCAATCCAACAATCTCCCACTTGTAGCATGATCTGCTGCACTGCTATGCTTCGATGTAACTGATGAAGACAACTTACTTAATCTAAGTTCTTCCTCTTCTTCACTCACCAGTGGCGTGCTTCCCATTCACAGATTCATGAAATACAAATTGTTTTCCTCTTGTGATCCCATCAGGTCCTCCATTCTGCCTCTCATCCTCCGTTCATCAATGGAGACCAACAGAGGCACAGCAGTGCCTCAACTTCTGTATCACCATCGGCTTTGTCAACATGTCTGCCGGATTGTTGGTTCCACAGATCTTCTGCAATGTCAGCAACCCATCCGGTATCAAACCTCTGATGAAATGGTACTTCAACTAAATGTGCTTCATCCGGGCATGAAACACTGGGTTCTTGGCAAGATGTATAGCACTTTGACTATCACAGTACAATACATTTTCCTCTCGCTTTCTTCCCAATTCATCCAAGAAGTTCTTCAGCCAAACTATCTCTTTCCCAGCTTCTGTTACAGCAATGTATTCTGCCTCTGTGGTGGATAAAGCCACCACCTTCGGCAATTGTGATATCCAACTTACCGCGGTTCCTCCACAGGTAAAAACATAACATGTGGTACTCCTCCTGCTGTCGACATCACCTCCAAGGTCAGCATCCACATACCCCTGCAATGAAGTTCCTTTCCCAAAGCACAGAGATACCTCCTTACTGCCCTTCAAATACCTCAGTATCCACTTCACAACTTCCCAATGTTGCTTTCCAGGGTTATCCATATACCTGCTCACAACTCTCACTGCATGAGCAATGTCAGGTCGAGTACAGACCATGGCATACATCAGGCTTCCAACAGCTGATGCGTATGGAACTTTTGTCATGCACTCCACCTCTTCTGTCGTCTTCGGTGATTGCTCCTTTGATAGTTTGAAGTGGCTCGCAAGGGGAATAGAGATTGCCTTTGCTTCCAGCATGCTGAATCTTCTCAAAACCTTCTCAATGTAATCAGCATGTGACAACATTAATGTTCCAGCTGTGCGATCTCTCTTGATCTTCATTCCCAGGATCTTGTCAGCTTCTCCAAGATCCTTCATTTCAAACTCCTCAGTCAACTGCCCTTTTAGCTCATTAATCCTCTGCATACATGATCCTACAATGAGCATGTCATCCACATACAGAAGCAATATAATGTATTCATCACCGAAAGACTTGATGTAGCAACACTGATCCATGTCACATCGTTTATATTCATTTTTAGACATAAATGAATCAAACTTCTTGTTCCACTGCCTCGGTGTCTGCTTCAGTCCATATAAGCTCTTCTGGAGTTTGCACACCAAGTCTTCCTTTCCAGACTCTACATATCCCTCTGGTTGCTGCATGTAGATATCTTCCTCCAAATCTCCATGAAGGAAAGCAGTCTTGACATCAAGCTGCTCAAGGTGCAAATCCTCTGACGCCACAATGCTGAGAACCACCCGGATGGTGGTAAGATTTACTACTGGTGAGAATATTTCCGTGAAATCCACTCCCTCCTTTTGTTAGAAGCCTTTCACCACCAGCCTTGCCTTGAACCTCCTCTTTCCATCATGCTCTTCCTTCACCCGGTAGACCCACTTGTTCTGCAATGCTTTCTTTTCTGGTGGCAGGGATGTCAACTCCCAAGTGTTGTTGTCATGCAATGAGGAAATCTCCTCCTTCATTACCAACTCCCACTTGCTTGACTCCTTCAGCTGCATTGCCTCTTCAAAGCATTCTAGTTCTCCACCATCAGTCAATAACAGATAATGCAATGATGGTGAATACCGCTGCACAGGCCTTCTCACCCTTGATGACCTCCTCAATTCCACTGGAGTAGTAGGTTCCACCGGTTCGGATCTCTCAAGCTCAGGCACACCTTCAAGCTCCACTTGCTCTTTGCACTCTGATTCAATGTTCCCATTTTCATCTTCAGCTTCATGACGACCTTTGTACATGACACCTTCATTGAATACCACGTTCTGGCTTCTGATGACCATCTTCTTGTGATCATCCCAAAACTGGTAACCAAACTCATCACCACCATAGCCAATAAAGAAACATGGCTTGGACTTAGCATCAAGCTTGTCCCTTGAGTTAGCATCAATGTGTACATAAGCTAAACTACCAAAGACTCTTAAATGTGAGAGTTTTACCTCCTTACCAGACCAGAGCTCCTCGGGTAGGCGTTCTCCCATTGGCACAGATGGACTCCTATTGATCAGATACGCTGCCATGTTCACTGCATCAGCCCAGAAGGTTTTGGGCAACCCTGAGTGCAGCCTCATGCTCCTGGCACGTTCATTCAGTGTCCTATTCATCCTCTCTGCCACACCATTCTGTTGTGGTGTTCCTGGGATTGTCTTCTCCCACCGAATTCCATTTTCAGAACAAAATTCCCTGAACCCGTGACTGTCATACTCTCCACTGTTGTCAGACCTCAAACATTTCAACTTTTCTCCTGACTCGTTCTCCACCATGACTTTCCACTTCTGAAACATCTTGAACACATCAGATTTATTCTTCAGAAATTAAACTCATACCTTCCTCGTTGAGTCATCGATGAATGTCACATAATATTGTGACCCTCCGAGGGATGGTACTGGTGTAGGCCCCCAAACATCTGTATGCACCAGGTCCAGCTTTCCAGCCTTCGGTGTTCTGCCTCCTTTTGCAAAGGACACTTTCTTCTGCTTTCCAAAGATGCAATCTTCGCATAAGCCTACTTCCACCGACTTCATCTCTGGTAGCAACCCTTTTGTTGCCAGCACCTTCATCCTCTTTTCACTCATGTGGCCGAGTCTGTAGTGTCATAGTCGAGAGCCTCCGACAGCTTCCAGTGATGCAGTCATGTCCATGCAAGTTTCTGTCAGGTTGTACAGGGTGTCATTCTTTGCTCCCCGAGCTATGACCATAGCTCCTCAGGTGATCTTCCATGCACCACCAGTGAATGTGGTACTCAACCCTGCATCATCAAGCTGTCCCACAGAAATGAGATTTCTTCTTAAACCAGGGATGTACCTCACGTTTTCCAGAACCAGCAAGCTCCCACTGTTGGTCTTGATCCGTGCATCTCCTTTACCCACAATCTGCAAGGGCTCGTCATCGGCAAGATGCACCTTGCCAAAATTTCCAGAAACAAAGTTGTTCAGGAAACCCTTCTCCGATGTAGAATGGGAAGACGCCCCAGAGTCTAAAATCCAAGACTCCATCGGGTTGCCCACGCTCAACAGCAACACGTCATCAGTTCCTTCGGCTGCAGTGTTTGCTCCACTGATTTCAGGTCCCTTCTGGTTATCTCTGCACTCCTTCTTGACATGTCCTTTCTTCCCGCATGTCCAGCAGGTAGGACCAGGCCCCTTTGCCTTGTCTCTGCTCTTTCCTCTTGACTTCGATCACCCTCTCTGATTGTCTCGCTGTGGGTATCTTCCTCTTCCTTCAACGTTCAAAGAAGAACCAGAGAATCTGTCTGATTCTCTTCTTCGAACATCCTCCCTAAGGATTAGATCCCGTATATCTTTCAGAGCCATCTTCGTATTCCCCGAAGTGCTGCTCACAGCTGTTACAGTTTCTTCCCAACTCTCTGGTAATGAAGATAGTAAAACCAGAGCACATACCTCATCACCAAGATCAATGTCCACCGATGACAGCTGACTTATGATGGTATTGAATTCGTTGATATGATCTGCAACAGGTCTCCCTTCAACCATTTTCAGGTTGAACAATCGTCGTATCAAATGCACCTTGTTTGCCGCAGAAGGCTTCTCGTACATATTTGTGAGGGCTTTCATCAAGTCCACCGCCGTCTTCTCCTCTCTGATGTTGAATGCCACGTTTTTTGCCAACGTCAAGCGCACAACACCCAGAACCTGTCGATCCAGTAGCTCCCACTCCGACTTCTCCATGTCTGCCGGCTTCACACCCAGAAGTGGCAAGTGCATATTTTTCTGATAAAGATAATCCTCGATCTGCATCCTCCAGAAACTGAAATCAGTTCCATCGAAGCGATTCATCTTCACTTTGCCTTCATCCAGAGCCATCGTTGGAGAATTCCGAACTCACCCTTTGATACCAGTTGTTGCGGAATCGTCGGGAGACACAACGACAGAAACGAGGAACAACGGAAAGAAAGAAAGCAAATGACACAACGATTTACGTGGTTTGGGAAAAATCCCTACGTCCACGGGAGAGGTAGAATTTCATTATGATTCGGGAGCACAAAATTACAGAGGATTTCAGTAAAAAACCCTAGCCTGAAAATGGGCTATAAAACAATGGAGAAGACGATCATTGTTCGAAAAAATGGTCAGTGTCACTACAGTGAACGGCGGCTGGCTTTGTCAAAAGCGCTATAGTAAAGTTGACCCCGGATCGGGCAACACCAATCCAACAGGTCTCATGGGAGAAGTTCAGGGACCAGATCCGAGCAAAGTTTCTTTCTTCGACAGCAAAGGCGGCTAGTTTCTAGGAGCTATTAACCCTTCAATGGAGAAGTTCCAACGTGTGAGGGTTCGAGATTCATTTCATTACCCTTATCTGATATGCTTCAGACCTGTTGTTAGGTGAGGATGTTAGGGCGAGACATTTTGAGGAGGCTTTGCATCAAAAGATCTAACATCAGGTCACCCCATTTATGTTGAATTATATCAAGGTGTTGGCAAGAGCAGAGGTTGTTGAGAGGACGCAAAATTGGATTGTCATGAGAGGGGAGTCGTCGGGATTCCTCACGAAACAGATTTGTGGTCTAGAGTTCTCAGTTTCCTAGACATAAGAGTTTTCGGTCAGCCGAAGGTAGGTCCCAACCCTCATCATCTCGTTTATCCAAGGTTGGCAGCTCTCAGGCCTTTTCCAAGGGATCAGAGGTGTGGTTTTCTTGTGAAGGTCAAAGTCATTAGTGGCGAGAATGCCTGACCTTTCTGAGTATGCAGCGTGTGACAAGTGTTCCGCTTCAGGTTCTTCCATTGAGGCAGTTTCAGCCAAGGCAGCAGTAACAAGATGCTCCATCTTGAGATTAGTAAAGAATGGATGGGGCGAGCAGAGGAAAGCCCAAAGATGTTCCTTATCCTCGAAGAGAAAGGTGTCATTGTGGAGGTGGTCATCATCAGGGTCAGAGAGGTCATGGAGCGGGTCGAGGTCAGCATCATGTTTTGGCATTGCCAACGCTAGGAGAGCCAGACGTCAATCGAGGTACCCTTTGCTTGTTTTATACATGGGTGCATGCCTTGTTTGATTCGGGAGCTACACACTCTTTCATATCACCTTCCTTCATCCATGTTTTGGGACTTGAGGTGAAGAGACTTTCTTTTCCCTTAGCATTGACTACACCAGTTGGAGTTCAAGTTTATTTGTATGATGTATGTAGAGATTGTGAGCTAGTGAAAGGGGAACACTGATATTTGGGATATTTCCTATGATTACGGATATAGTCATACAACATTATCCTCAACATGGATTAGTTGTATTCAATACAGGTTGTTATGGATTGCTTCAGGAGACAAGTTGTGTTCTATGATGCTGATGGAGATCCAATAGTGTTCGTTGGAGAGTGAGAGCCTCAGATGGTTTGGAGGCGTGTTTCGTCCTTATCTTCCTTAATGGTCGAGTTAATGTTGAGTTTGTCGAAAGTTCAGCCATCGGTATTTCCTAGGGTTGCGGAAGAGTACCCTGATGTTTTTCTTGAGGAGGTTGTAGTGTTTACCCCTCAACAGGATATCGAGTTTGGGATTGAGCAACAACTGGTCGTTTCTCATATCTCAATGTCTCCATATAGGATGATGCATTTTGAGTTGAGAGAGCGGCGAGTACATCTCGATGATCTGTTGTAGCGAGGTTTTGTTCAGCCGAGTGTGTCATATTGGGGTGCACCAATTTTTTCATGAAGAAGGAAGATGGATGTTTGCGTCTTTATATCGATTATCGTCGCTTGAATCAAGTGACGTTGAAGAACCTCTATCCTCTTTCGCGGATCAATGATTTACTTGATCAGCTGAAAGGAGTCGGTTGGTTCTAGAAGATCGATCTGCGGTCAGGATATCATCATGTGTGGGTGAAGGATGAGCATATTCTGAAAATCGCTTCCTGATGTCGTCATGGGCATTATGAGTTCGTTGTGATGTCGTTCGGTGTGATGAACGCTCCAATCGTGTTCATGGGTTTAATGAATGCAGTGTTCGGAGAGTTTTTGGATTGGTACGTGGTGGTTTATATCAATGACATCCTTGTGTACTTCGTGTCTGAGGATGAGCATGTAAAGCATCTATGTTCCATTTTGGGGGTTCTTCGTCATCAGTAACTATTCAGGAAGTTTTCAAAGTGCGAGTTATGGGCTTGTGAAGTTTGTTTCTTGGGGCATGTCATGTCCCAACAAAGAGTAATTATGGATCCTTCAAAGATAGAGGCAGTTGTTTCTTGGGCAGCCCTCAAGACTGTTGTGGAGGTCCAGAGTTTCCTTGATCTTACAGGCTATTACAGGAGATTTGTAGTTGATTTCTCTCGGGTTGCGACTCCTCTGACAGCTTTGACCATAAATGATCAAGTGTTCTTGTAGACTGGTCAATGTCTGGCAGCTTTCGAGTAGCTAAATGAGAAGTTAGCCAGTGCTCCAGTCCTTTGTTTTCCAGTAGAGGAAGTTCAGTTTGAGGTTTTCAGTGACTCTTCACATCTTGGTTTGGGTTGTGTTCTAATGCAGTGGATATCAGATGTTTCTTATGGGTGTCAACGATTACATCCCCATGAGCATTACTATGTCACCCATGATCTCGAGTTAGAGACAGTTGTGGTTTCCATGAAGTTATGGCGACATTACCTCATCAGTGATCGTTTTTTGGTTTTTACCAAACATAAGAGTCTGAGGTATGTCTTCTCCCAGTGCGACTTAAACTTGTGACGGTGATGGTGGATGAAATTCTTGCAGGATTACGACTTCACGATTTCGTATACACCAGGAAAGGGAAATGTTGTGGTAGATGCGCTAAGCAGGAAGCCACGTGGTGATGTCATGCATGAATCAGGAGATTCCAAGAGAATGATGGAAGACCTCTCAGTAATGCATCTTGATATAGGAGATGATAGAGGCGGAGGTTGTATTTTCTAGATGACGGTGTGGTCGTCTTTGGCACAGCAGATTGAGTCTCAGCTGGGGGGATTCTGAGGTGGAGGTCTGGAGAGACTGAGTTGTTTTTAGTGATGCCATTGATGGTTGGTTTGAGGGTGAACAGCACAGGGTGTTATTCCAGGGGAAGGTTTTTATCCCTTTGGAGATGCGTGAGATGGTTCTCTGTGAGTTTTATAGCTCACCCTTAGTAGTATATCTTGGCATGAAAAAGATGTACCAAACTCTGAGAGGTCAGTTTTTGTGGTCTGGATTGAAGCATGCAGTTGAAGAGTTTGTGTCTCGATGATTGGTCTGCCAAAAGGTGAAGACCGAGCATCATGTTCCTGGTAGTTTGCTCCAGCCGTTAGATGTTCCTCAATGGAAGTAGGAGGACATCTCGATGGACTTCGTTATCGGCTTACCTCAAGCATAGGGAGGATTTGATGCTATATGGGTGATAGCGGATCATTTGATGAAATCAGCCCACTTTATAGCAGTAAAGGAGTCAAGATTAGTGGAGGTTTTGTCGAGGAAGTATCTAGAGGAGGTGGTGAGATTCCACGGAGTCCCAAGGATGATCATCTCTAGTCGTGATCCCCATTTTACCTCCAGGGTGTGAAGAGGTCTCCAGCATGCTTTTGGCTCTTAGTTATGCCTTAACACTAATTTTCATCCGCAGACGGATTGTCAAGCAGACTATCCAGACTCTTGAAGACATGTTGTGTTCTTGTGTTCTAGATTTTGGAGGTCTGTGGATGAGGCACCTTCCTTTGGTCAAGTTTGTTTACAATAATAGTTTTTACTCCACCATTGGTATGAAACTACTTGAATCATTGTACAATCGACATTATCATACTCCGTTGTGCTGGACTGGGACCGGGTGGGTCGGAGCTAGTGCAGAACATGATAGAGATAATCCAAGTAATTCATGAAAGGGTGAAAGCAATGTTGGATCATCAAAAGTCCTATGCCGACCATAGGAAGAGACCTCTGAAGTTTGACTTGGAGATCATGTGTTCCTGAACACGACTCCTCATCGTGGACATTGAAGGTTTGGATGTGGGAGTAAGCTTTATTCCTGTTTTGTTGGGCCTATCGAGGTGTTGGATCATGTTGGAGTCGTGGCGTATCAGATGGAACTTCCCCCGCAAGTGAGTCATATACATGACGTCGTTCATGTGTCGCAGCTTCGGCGTTACCTTCATGACGACTCTCGCATCATTGACTAGGTTGAGATTGACGTTGACGATGATGAAACCTTCGAGGAGCAGCCTGTGGGGATCTAAGACCTCCAAGAGAAGGTGTTGCGTAGGCATGTTATTCCTATGGTTCGTGTCTTGTGGCGACACTGAGGCATAAAGGAGAGCACCTGGGAACATGAGTCGTAGATACGCGCTCAGTACCCCTAGATATTTATTGTTTATATCTTTTTTCGTAACGTTTTTTGTGGATGTTGAACCTTTTCTGATTTATGAGATGATTTTCTCTTATTGTCTTGTTGTGGTTTTGCTCTCATTTGAGAGGCATCTCCCCGAGGAGAGTGTTTTTGAGCGGTTTAATGTTGTTTCATGGTTTTGTTCTTCTAAGTGAGGTGGTTGAGCTCCTGTGATGGTGACATCCTTGAGAGGTATCTCGCAGGGTGGTTGTTCGAACAACCTTTTTCCCTCTTTTCTCTCCAGGTTTAGTTTTGAATTCCCGAGTACGAGAATGGTTTGAGAGGTATCTGATATAAGAGTCTGAATCCTAGAAGCCCTTTCCATTGCGAGTTTTGGTCGTTGGAGGTGCCCGGAGAAGGTTCCAAGGAGTTCCAAGGTTTAAGATGGAAATAGGGAGTTTGGGGGGATTTTGCGTCGTGGAGGGATGCATTGTGCTATAGGGATGGTGTCTATGGCATAGTGGGAATGGCTGCAGTGTAGGTCCCGAGAAGTGAGATTTTGGAGCCACTACAAAAAATGGCATAACTACGGTGTGGAGGTCAGGTTGCGGCGTAAGTCTAGCCAAGCCTTGTGTCGTGGAATGGACCGTTGCAGCGTAGCAGATCGAGAGTGGTTCTTTCAATTTCGAGGTAGTTACGGCATAATGGTTAGGCTATGTTGTAGCCTCCTTTTTGGCAACGAGGTTCTGTAGTGTAACAGTTTACCCTGCACTGTGGTCCTCCTCTAAGTATATAGAATCTGCATTGTGGAGGCCGATGTGGATCTCAAATGTGGCATTGACCAAGGTGGTTATGGCATGGTCCATCATGTTGTGTCGTAGTTTTCCTTATGTTAGTCGATCCTGCGTCGTGGTCCAAAGGGCGGTGTTGTGGTCTTCAGCTTTTAAGTTGGCCTATAAATACACTTGAGGCCCTCTGATTCCACTTTTCTCCCATCTCTTCCACTCAAACCCTAGGTTCCCCATAGTTCTTTTTGAATTCCTTTTAAGCCCCTTTCAATAGGGATTAATCCTCACCTTCCCAAGTTCGATTTGTAGTGATCCAAGGTAAGTTCTACCTCCCTTTCTTGTGACTTTTCCTCTTTTCAATCTCATTTTCATCATATCCTTTGTCATGCTATGGAGTTTAATCTTCGTCGTTCTAATGGAGTTTCCATTGTCATTTTCCGGTGTGGTCACGGTACGACATCTTTGGGAGATCGTAGTTTCCTCATGGGAGAGGTGATCGTAGATCTGCATTGGAGTTCCATTTCTGTTTCAAGAACGTCAGAAGTTTGAGGTGAGGGGTTTTTTGCTTCTCCAATTTATTTACATGCAATCATAAATTGATTGTGGTTTATCCCTTTGGATGGTAGTGGAATTAACATAACAAAGATTAAACTGGATTAAATAATGGAATTGGTATATGTTTAGCGATCACATGTTGTTGGTTTCCACTGTGATAACGGTTTGCCTCTTGTTTTTCTAGATAGTATGCTATCAATACTATGTTTGTATAGAATGTTGTTATACTTGGTTTAGCATGTTGAAATTTTTGAAATTTAAAAGAATGTGAAGCCAAAATTAATTGGTTGGCTAAAGAATTAAAGAGGCGTGTTTAATAAATCCATTGTTTCATAGGATTTAATAATGATCAAATTGATGCATGTATGCATGTTTAATTGAATATGTGTTTCCATGTTTTAATGGAATTGGATAATGGACTTGAACATGGAATGTGTTTTGATGATATTAATGATTAAAGGAATTTTAATTGAGAATTTTTTTCTTTAAAGCTTGTTAAAGGTGGAAAATGTTAGAAAGCGTGTTTAAGTGATTTATTAGCTTGTTATAGTTGATGCCTAAGGTTACCCATTGTTGGAACATGTGATAATTGAATCGGTTAACTCAAGATGGAATAAAAACGGGTTGTTTGACAAAGATAAATGCTTGGGGCTGAGAGTTTCTATTGTTTATAAAGGCTGGATATATTGTGTTGAGGGTCATGATAGCCCGTTTGCATTTGAAGGTCGAATGTCTTGTTTTTAGGGCCAAGTTACCATGTTAACTATGTTTGTTGTTTGCTGCCTTTTGTGTGCTTTGTATATGAGTCTTGCTATGCAATGTGATGTGAGCCTGGGATGGATGATGAGATATGGGTGGAGAGGCTCGAGGTTGTGGCAGCAATTGATGCCTGGGATAGTGAGATGCATGTGATATGTATGATTGTGTTGGGGATGACACCAGACTTGTGGCAGCAGTTGACACCTATGACGATGATATGCATGGTGATATGCATGGTGTCAGGGATGGCACCGGGATGATGGAACAGGTTAAAACCGGGCTTACCCGTTGTCATTCTTTAAGATGGATGCTTGTTTGATAAATCTATCTAAAGGTCGAATGGATGAGTTTCTTGTTTACCTTCATTCCTTTCCTCACTGCTTGAGGAAGTTGGATGTGCTTGGTCGTGCATCTTCTTTATGGTGTCTTATGATGGTTTCTGAGTACCGGGAATTATGAAATGGGGATAATGCTTAATAAATGTTTAATCCATGGGGTTGGTTCTTGCTAGAATGCAAATGTCAATGTTAATCCTGAGAAACCATGTACTATGTTGGATTATGCCCGGAAGGCATGGACTTTACTTGGATGGTTAATGAAATGTAATTGGAATAATGTTAATTAATGGTTAATTAATTAATTAACGTGAGTAAAATGTTAAGAAAAAAGAATGGACTTATTGTAACTCTTTAAATGCTTTTGTTCATATAGGATGTCTAATCCCTAGTAGTGGCAGTCGGATATTCGAGTGACGATAGTTGTAGTTGAACCTAGGATTAGGTTATGCCCGCAGTGTGATTGTGAGTTATATTATATCTCGTACGTTTTGTGATTTCATACGCCACCTTACCCATGTTAGTAGGGCGAATGGCACCCAGTGGACTCTGGAAAGGTGTTTTCCCTAACATCCCGATGGTGAAGATTGATGGCTGACTAGCCCGCTAGCCTCGATCTCTTCTCTTGGTAGTATTATGTGTTGGTGTGCATGGTGGTTAGTTTCTCATATATGTGTGTAAAGATTTGTAATGGATTTTGGTTATTTCACACACAAGTATCTCTGGATATAGTATCCAAGGGATTATTATAGGTATGATATGTATAGGCTATGATGGTTTGGGGTGCCTTACCTGGTGTATGGGTCGTGATGGCTTGAGGTATAATACCCGATGTATGATACACACCATATGAGCTATGGTGGCTCCCAGAAACTACTTGGTTGCTATATAGTAATGTGATATGGGATGATGAGATGATGTGATGCACGAGATGCATGTTGTCATACTTAGATCAGGTGTCTTCGGTTGGCTTACTTTTGGAGAGAGATGGCTCAGGACGTACGAAGTTGGGGCATAGCGGCAAACCAGTGGGAAAGCGGTAGCGGGGTACCCTTGTTGATTTATTATTATAATATATGACCTCTTGTATGTGATACTTTGTGAGAGATAGTCATGGTGAAGCTAGGAACTTAGTATACATGTTTAGTTGATGAGTTAATTTCAATGTTCATTGGGCTTTAGCATGCCTTCTTTATCTTTTGCATGAGAGGATCTGAAGAGGATCCTACGGAGTATACTGTTATGTTCACCCCATGTATATATAAAATATTTTTCATATCAGCATGAGCGGATTAGAGATCGGGATGGATATTACTAGCTCGTAGTTTTACAGGAGGTATTTGGGCTTCATGGTCGTTGTCGCGTTTACCTTTTTGGTACTTGTAGTTTCATTTCCAGTTGTTTCGGTTTTGTATGACATTTCATGTACGCACTTGGGATTTTCTTTTATCTGTCTGAGTAGGAATTGATGGGTTTTTTTTCTAATCTCTCTCTTCCACATGTTTCTCTTAGAGGTTAATGTCTCTCATTTATATGTATTATATACCCTTGATGCTAGTCACCAACCTGGGGCCTACTAGAGGCGGGACTCGAGCGGTTGCCACCTCCCTTCTCTTATTGTCAACCCAGGAAGGGTGCTCATTGGGGGGAAGGGGTCGTGACAGTCAAGTTCTCATATCAAACCATTCCACATAAAACATTTCTTCCCTTTAAAACACTTCATCGAACATCTCGTTTTCATTCAACCAAAACCATAATTTTAAAAGCGTAATTTGAAATTATAAACCAAGGGGTTTTCCAAAATCCATTTCAATTCTCATGTTCCCAAAACATAATTTTAAAACCATAATTTTAAAAGCCAAAAATTTAAAATTATAAATCAAAGGGCTCTCCTTCAAGAAATCATTCAAAATTTCATTTTTAAATACAAGAAAAAAAATAATAAGAATAACCCTTCAAGTTCTAGAATTAGTGGAGAAGAGAGAGAAGCCACTTATCTCTCAACGAGTGACGAAACCAAAGAACGGCACCAAGAAACCTCTAAGTTCGGGCTCACAACACCTTTCCTTCAATAGATCCAATCAAGATCTCATCAAAACACATCATGGATCATAGTTCAATCCATAACAGATTAGATCTAATTATTAGGGTGAGAGAAAATGAGGAGATCTAAGAAGGAAGAGAGAATACGAAGACTTACCGGTGATTTTGGAGATCCAACGCGCTTTGATTTATCTAAAACGTTTCTCGGGTCAAAGGGAATCACCTAGAATGTCTAGGAGAGAAGAGGGGTTCGAGAACCTGAGGGAATGGGAGAAAATTGAGAGTTTCAAGGGCAATTTTCAGAGCATTTAATGCATGTTGCATGGTTAGGTCGCATGGTTTAACAAATCATGCGCCAACCGTGTGCATGGTACTGAACATCACCCAAGGAGACGCACGGTCGTGGTGCACGGTTAGGAAAACTGTGCGCTGTTACTGTTTAAATGCTCTCATCTCACACAGTTTCTTCTGGGCGCCCACACAGTTTGGTCAAACCATGTGCCTACTACCCAGTGACTCAGCATCTCCTTGCATGGTTTTCTGGAAAAAGGTGCACGGTTTTCCCTAATTGTGCTCAAATCGTGCGCCATTAAAACCCCTACCACAACACTGCAAAATCATCCAGAAACTCTTGAAACTCAACCCATGTATTATATAATTTCAAAATACATAATTAAGGGGTAAAGTACCAAAAACCAGAGGTGTTACAGGATTGAATTGCCCAAAGTTGTGTTTGGTTGTATTTGTTGTCAATGGATGTCTATGAACATGCCAATAGCAATGTGATGAAAATGGGTGATGGATTGAGCATCCATCCATTACATGAAGAAGGTGTTGCCCATTGCTTTGGGTAAAGGTTGGTGAACCTGTTGCCCGTACTCTGATGGGTAATGACAAGAGGAAGTTGCTACTGCCTATGAACATGTCAATAGGAATGTGATGAAGATGGGTGATGGATTGAGCATTTATCCATTACATGAAGAAGGTGTTGCCCATTGCTTTGTGTAAAGGTTGGTGAACCTGTTGCCCATACTCTAATGGGTAATGACAAGAGGAAGTTGTTACCGCCTATGAAAACTCGATCGGACGGCTTCTATGTAGTGGCTATTAAAATCAAACGATTGTTTGAGCTGATCTTCAGGGAAAAACAATGACAAGTGCTGATAGGGGTGTCCTAGTGTTGTCTACAACACCTTGGAAATGCTAAGAGTGAAGCTAGCTACATGGGGAGATTGAAGACATGTGATTGGTGTAAGAAAAGATGGTTGTGTTGGAGAATCCATCCTGGTGTGTTAAGGTTTTAATCTGTAGAAATCAATGTTAAATATCACCTGGATGCGGGTTTCTAGAGGTTGAAGTTTAAAGTGCAGTGAGCTACTTTGAAGAACTCAAAAAGAAGTACATATGTTGCAAGGGTGCTTGAGAATAGAGCTAAAGAATCTTTGAAGGTTTCAAATATTCTCAAAGGTGTATCGAAGAGATTGAAGAGGCTCTGGGATAATTTGAAGAGAATATGAGCTTAAATAAAGAAGTATGGATTTTGGAGTTCAAAGATGAATTTGACTAAGCTTGGGATTATGTGTAACCATCATCTCAGAGACCAAGACCATTGTGTAGCCATCATCTAGGCCAAATTGTACAGTGCGTGAGCATAATATAGCATGTGTAAGAATCATTTAGTGTATGTGTAACCATCATGCGATGTTGTGTAACCATCATTTTCACTACATAGACATGAAGTGCCTCTTCATAAGCATCATTTGCTTAAGGAACTTTCTACGTAGACATCATTTACCCCTACATAGACATCATTTGTTTTGTAATCATCATCTGCCTAGGGGACTAGTTTGCATAAGCATCATTTAGAGAAATTTGAGATTTCTGGAAACTAAAATATAGAATTTCCATAACTCGAATATTCTGAAGAAATGAATCATGACAACGCTTTTTTGTGCTTCGTTGTGAAAAATATCACAGTAAGCTGAATTTTGTGATCCAAGCCGAGATTGAAGCTTGCATGATTTAGACACTCTGGTCGAGTGGTTTGAGAGAAGTCACGCCACAATGAGGGTCATAATGCATGTAAAATGAGAAGAAGATTCTCACAACGCTATGGTGATGAGCGTTTCAGGCAGAGAACTATGAAATGAAGACAGCCACACCGTGGTAAATTTTCTATGGTCGTTTTGGTGAGTTTAATATAAGTCGCATCTCGATGAAACATGGCGAGAGTCGTTCGAGCCATCGAATTTCCAAAACAGCGATATGTGGAAGACCACGTTGTAGTACAGATTGTGGTGAGATAATAATTTAGTTGTGAGAAACACCATGTTGGAACATTTTGTGGAGGTGGTTGTAGTGTCTCGAATGTAAGGATTGAGAATCAAAACGACATAAACCACACCATGGTTCATAGCTTATGGCCGTTTTGAAAAGCCCTCGAAGCTTGAGAAGCTTTCAAGCTACAGGTGAAATGAGTCAAGTTGCATATCTAAATGTTGTATGATTTATCATATAGCCATGAAAAATATTAGTTGTAGATTTTAGTGGAGAGATTTGGAGAAGATGAGCCAAATCTACTGTAGAAATATCGAAATATTAGTTGAGTTGACGAAGAACTATTGGTTGTTTATACAGGTTGAAGAAGATGAGCTCAAGATGGTTCAATGATGAGAAAGATGAGATGAGTATTTTGAGAAGAATATGAGGAACTCAAGCCTGGTGCAAGAAGAATCTAGAACATTTGTTGGCCGAAAAAAAGAGAAACAGGAAAAGCAAGGGCACTCTTAGAACCAGGAGACAACGGTTGAGAGAAAAGGACTATACAGATCGTGGGAACACCCACATACGAAAAGGTGAGAGAAAGTGACCAGAATCACGGGCACCGATTTGAATGGAGATATTCTATATTTTAAAATATAGAAAATGAAGATGTTGGTGACCTACATATAAAAAGAAAAATGATTAAATAGAAATGAGTTTGATGGTTCAGAGAACCGAGAGTTGCAAGTCGAGAAGTAAAACAAATACCTCCCAATGAGAAGAAGAAGATGAAGTTGATCATGTTCTAAAGTGAGATTATTTGAGTATCGAAGCTAAGAGTTGAGAAGAATCCTGTGACAGTCATTGTCACAAAAGCTTGAAGAATAAGAAGATGTGAGGAGAAACTGACGTTGTTGTTATAGTTGTTGATCCATGTGCAGAGCCTATCAGAGTTGGAGGAACTGTTGGATCAGTGAAGATCACCGGAGTTCAGATTGAGTGAGACAACCAGGTGAGCAGTTCCTGTAAAGATTTGTAAAGTTGAGCTGAATAGAGAGCGAGTTACGTTAAGTATATATTGAAGACCTTTTAGTTGTCGAAGACCTTATGTTGAGTGGAAGGAGATCCACATTATGACGGATGAAGATATAGAGATTCTCCTCACCTTTAGCCCAAGAAACCATGTTTTCATTGAAGATTGGCTTCTGGATTTGAGGAAGTAATGTTTCTTCTTCGTGAGCATTGAGTTATTCAAAGTAATTCAGCTTTGTTGCATCTTCAACATCAAATCCCTCCAAAGCCTGCATTATAGGTGCTGAATAAATTTTGTAAAAATAACAACAATCGAATTTCATTTTAGTTTGAAATAAATTCAAAATAAGATTATCTCCCTCGTATTATTTAGTTTGTATCTCCCTTTCTTCAAGCAATTCCCTTGGGAATCCAGGTGTTATAAGCAGCGGGTCTTCCATCTTTTCATAAAAATACACCACATCTAATGTGGTTTCCTCTTCATTTTTCTCACCTTAGGTGAACCAGTTGCTGAGTCTACACCAGTAACACAAGGAGAATCATGTTTCAATTTATTTTCAATAAAATTAAACCAATAGAAGTTCAGGTGTATATCATCTCCCTGCAATAACTCAGTTGGAAGCCCTAGTTCATCTTGAAAACCCATGGGAAGGATAGTTAAGATTCTTAAGAGTGAAGAGTAGGGCAATTTGTTTTCAACCTTCTTGATGTCACCATGGGAAGTACCTCTTCTTCTTCTTATGGGTATGGTCCTAGAAACATAAAAGCTCGGAGGGTAGTATTCATTATTTTCATTTTTTCCTTCAGCTCCTCAATCTTCATTTGGTTCTCCAAGGCCAAGAGTAGCTCCACAGTGTTTGGATCTTCTTTTTCCTCTTGGCAAGGAGGCAGATGATTTTCTAATTGATAATATTCATTTTTATAGTATCTTGCATCCTCTCATTGTGGCCACTGATTACATTCTAGTCTGGAAACCTGTGGAAAGAATGAATGGTCAGAATGTCAGTACAGGCTGAGTTCCCTGGCCATTGTTGTAAGCTCATCCACTCACTGAAACTATGAATGAATGTTAGGATTCATTATAGAAGAATGGTCCTAATCAAGATGCTTATCTCAGTTAGGGAAAGAAAAGAAAAGAGAAATAGTATAGAAAAGAAAAAGAATGAAAAACAATGAAATTAAAAATAAAGGTAAAAGAAAATACTCTACAAAATGATAAAAAAACATACCAATCAAGAGGAACTCCCTGGAAAAAGTGACAAATTTGAAAGAGGTTTGTCCTAAACCTCTTCAAATAATATTCCAATCCCAAAAGGTATAGCCTAGTGGGCGACCCTGGAATGTCTCTCGGAGAGTCCAACTTTCACTCGCTAGTTCTTTGTGTAGTTTATTTAGTAAATATAAAAGAATGGGTGGAGGTTGTAGTGTGAGTCTTTTAAAAGAAATGATAAAAACAGTTTAAGTGAATTAATGGGGAGAACTGTCTCTATATGAACCAAATACAAATGCAGAATATGCGGTATGAAATGCAATGCAAAACACAATGTTAGGAAGAAAGATTTCAGTCATCCAGTGAAATCCAATGAATTCCATCAATTTCAGTCCAACATGCTCTGCATCTTTTCTATGAATCATTAAGCACCACTTAAAAGTGTTCATCCCTCAATGTTTTGTTATTGTATTTACAATCAATTTCAGCCCAACATACTCTGCATCTTTTCTATGAATCATTAAGCAACACTTAAAAGTGTTCATCCCTCAATGTTTTGTTATTGTATTTACAATCAATTTCAGTCCAACATGCTCTGCATCTTTTCTATGAATCATTAAGCAACACTTAAAAGTGTTCATCCCTCAATGTTTTGTTATTGTATTTACAATCAATTCATCCAAGAACCTCCAGAATTGACTGATTGACATCTCCACCACAGTTAGTGAATTAAAAACACTCTTTAACCAAGATTATTTTATTACTCACCTCCCTGGCAGCATCTAGCTATCCATTCTTCACTCAACCCACTGGTTCCACCATGCGAATTAAATAATGGGAAGAGTAATTAAACAGTGGGAGAAAATTAACAGAGTATTTGCAGGATGAAGGTTAATGTCACCTGACTCAACTCTAAGATGAAGATGAACTCTACAAACCTCTGAATAGATAGTAAAACAATTAAACATAGATGAACGGGACTGGTAAAATTACAATGCTCCACCGTGGACTAAAACCCTCAAATTAGTTCTCCAACGCCAAGGAGAAGAGAGGTCTCAGCCACAGCACAGAGAAGGGAGCAAAAAATAGAGAAGAGAACATCACAAAACTCGGAATAAGAATCACAGAATTTCGTTTCATGTTCAAACAGAATGAAAATAGAACAGTGTAATGAGAAAAGAAAACAATGGTAGTCCTTAAATTCCCACAAAGTGGGAATGGAAATTACTGAGATAGCCCGCAGAATTTATAGATAATAGTGAATGAATTTGGGTACCTTACTCGTTGGCAGCTATTGTCCACGGATCAGCCTCGTCTTGGTATTGCAGCTGTTAGCATGAATCCTCCTTCAAGTGTTCTGTCGAATAGCTTATGAGCACTTGACATACTACGAGTCTGGTTCAACTATAGTTGAGTAGCAACCCAGCTTCGTGGAAGAAACGAATGGCGACGAACACCAGCGAACCTACCTCCAGTGTCTCGCAAGCAGAAAGCATCATCAGACAAGCACGAACTCGAATGGAAGCATCGCATAAGCCCCTGCATCACCGGGCCTGGACACCCAAACCATAGAAGCAGCAACTTAGTTTGGATAATAGTCGTGACCTTCAGCTTTGGGTATTGATTCCTGCTGCATACGGCACCATATGCCAATCAAACTCGAGCCACCAATACAGTGAACATAGCTCAAAATCCTCCACCATAGAACCGTCTTGCATTGATGAACTAGCCCAGATTTGGGGTAGTGGCACATCCTCGAACAGCACCAAAGAATTACCTCACACCAGACTGTGGTACTGGCTCGGTCTTCCGGGTCTGAAGTGACGTACCAAACCCCTGGAAGCTACAGCACTCAACAGAAACCTCGGTCTTGGTCGAGCTCGATCTAGGGTTGATGGAGCGTACCTTTGAGAACTCTAACCCTCAGCGTCATTTTAGGTTTACTCCATTTTCAAGTAACGAATAGAAAAATCCACTCCGGTTCAATTACTTTATTTTCCACTTCTAAAATAGTATTCATTGAATATTCCACTTTATATTTATCTTATTATTACTTTTATTCAACACGTTATATTAAAATTAATATATTTTTATAAAATTAACCAATGTGATATATTATGATATTTAATAAGATTAATAATTATATTATATTATATATTATATTGATTAAAATTTAAATTTAATTAAATATGATATCTTTATTTAACAATATTAGTTTATATATAATAAATTCTGATTTATTTTCATTATACATTAATATAATGTATTTTAGTTATAATTACATGTGTGTGGTTTGATTAATTAAGTGAAATTTTAAAAAAAATTAGTTAAACAAAAATTATTTATTATTTATTAAAAAATCAAGTTTAATACGGTAATAAAATTAACTGCGTAAATAATTAATGATTAAATTAAATTAAACTCGTACTCATTATTTAATAATATAAAATAAAATAAAATAAAATTGTCTGCTGTTTAAAATGATATTCAATTAAAAATGCAGAAAATTGTAATGGACACTCAATTGCAATTAATTTTCTAAATTAGCATATCGTTGTTATAGATGCTCAATTAATGCATTGCGGAGTGCGATATGAGCATTCTTATCTTTGATTCTTCTATACTGACTAAGTGTTAAAATCAAACATTTCCATTCGTTGTTAACTCTGCAGTTGGAGTCGGCCCTTCCATCACATCTATAATTAGTGCATTCAAATCACGTTCGTTTACTTTTACTTAGCTTTATTTTATCTATACTTAACTTTGTTTCACATTGACTCAACTTTAGTTGACCCTTACTTAACTTTAGTTTGTCCTTACATAGCTTTAGTTTACCCCTACTTAACTTTAATTTTACCTTTACTTGACTTTATTTTAATATTACTCAATTTTGTTTCACCCTTAACTTTAGTTTACATTTACTTAACTTCAGTTTACCTTTAACTTTGTTTTCTCATTACTTAACTTTATTCTACTCTTACTTAACTTTAATTTAACTTTGTTTAACTTTGTTTTAACTCTAATTAACATTAGTTTAACCTTAATTAACTTTGTTTTATCCCTACTTAACTTTAGTTTACTCTTGCTTACTTTAGTTTACTCTTATTTATCTTTAGTTTACCCTTACTTAACTTTAATCTACCATTGCATTTATTTTACCCTTATTTAGCTTTGTTGGACCTTTACTTAACTTTAGTTTACCTTTACATAGATTTAGTTTACCCTTACATGGCTTTAGTTTTACCTTCACTTACCTTTAATTCTACCTTTTCTTAATTTTGTTTCACCCTTACTTAACTTTAGTTTACCCTTAACTTTCATTTACCCTTAACTTTGTTTCACCCTTAACTATCTTTAGTTTACCCCTAATTAACTTTGTTTTATCCCTTACTAACCTTTAGTTTACTCTTACTTAACTTAGTTTACCCTTACTTAGTTTTTGTTTACCCTTATTTAACTTTGTTTTTCCCTTGCTTAGTTTTGTTTCACCTTTACTTAACTTTGTTTATAATTACTTAACTTTACTTCACCCTTATTCAACTTTAGGTTATCATTACTTAACTTTAGCTTACCCTTACTTAGCTTTAGTTTACATTTATTTAACTTTGTTTTATATTTACTTAACTTTGTTTTACCCTTATTTAAATTTCGTTTTACTCTTAACATTCGTTGACCCTTACTTAACTTTAGTTTAACCTTACTTAACTTTATTTTACTCTCATTTAACATTATCAATAAATAAATAGTATAAAATCAAATAAAATAAAATTCCTTGCTATTTAAAACGATATTCAATAAAAAATGTCGAAAATTACAATGGATACTCAATTACATTTTTTTTAATCAGCATATCATTGTCATAGATGCTCAATTAATGCATTGCAGTGCGATATGAACATTCTTATCCTTGATTCTTTTGTGTTGATTGAGTAAGTGTTGAAATCGAACGTTGTCATATGTCGTTATCTCAACGGTTGGAGCAGACACTTTCATCGCATCAATAATTGGAGCATTCAAATCATGTTCGTCTTCAATCATCATATTGTGCATAACAATGCATGTAATCATTATATCACGTGACACGTGTTTTCTCGAAAAACACATAGGTCATGCGATGATTGCAAAACATGACTGTAAAACTTCAAACGCACGTTCCACATCTTTTCTACATGCTTACTGCTTCATTGAAAAATATATATTCTTCAAACTATGTGGCCCGTGGATACTCTGCACAATTGTGGACCACTTTGGATATATATTATCAGCCAAATAATATCTCATATCACATTCTTTTCCTTAAATGACATAATGAACAGAAGGAGCAATACATTGAGCAAGATTAGAAAACAAATGAGACGATTCAAGCACATTGATGTCATTATTGGTATCTAACATACCAAAATATGCGTGTAATATCCAAAGATCATAATTGGCCACTGCTTCTAGAATAATAGTTAGGGATCCAATACGTCCTACATATTGTCCAAGCCACACTATAAAAAAAATGCCCCGATTAAAAGGGTTTTTTAGTTTAAAAGGGGTTATAACCCCCTCTAAATACATTAGCGGCGATTACGATGAACCGTCGCTAATGTGCCCACTTGGTGTTGTTAGGGGCAGTTTTGAGGAACCGTTGGTAAAATCATATCGAGTTTAGTAGCGGTTAATTTTGAGGGGTTTAAACCCCCTCTGAATTCACTCTAGATTTTTCAAGTTACATGAATTAAAGCCGGTTGGAATTGCCTCTAATATATGTAGGAAATTAGAGGCGGTTAGAAATTGCCTTTATTTGAGAATTAATCACAATTATAGGGGCGGTTTTAACCGCCCCTAATTTTGTTCAACTTTTTTTAAAACCCACCCCTTCCGACCTCGGTGCGCGTCCCTCCTCTCGTCCAGTTCACCCGTGCCTCATCCCCTCCACTTCGCCGTCTAGTCTCTATCCACCACCCTCGTGCCTCACCCCTCCAGTCCTATACGACCCACGATGTTCGTGTCCTCTCTCTCTTCCTGTGCCCCTGGTTTTGTGCCTTCCTCCAGTGCCCCCTCGTGTCTGTTGTCCTTGTCCTATACCGCCATTCATGTGGGGCTTGCGCCCTCCCATCTCCTGTATCCTGCCCAAAACACGATTCTTGTAAAATTTGAAGCAAGTAAGATTTGAATCGGCATCCGTTAGTCCTTCCACCGGCTCTTTTGTTTATTTTATGCATATTGTTATATTTATATATATGTATATGTTTATTAAAATAAATATTATTTCCACAATATATTTAAATACATTAAATATATAACCTATATATACATTTATATAAATTATATGTGTACATTTGAATTAATATATATATATATTTAAATACATATATGTATATTAATATAAATATAAATATATGCGTGTGATATATATGTATATATATATATATATATATATTTTTTGCACACCTCTATAATTCATATATTTACATATATTTAAATAAAATTATGTATGTATGTATTTATAAATACATTTATATCAAACACACACAAACACAAATGTGTATTTATATATCTATGTGTAAATATTTATACTTATTTGCATACGTGTATCTATTATGCAAACATATATATATATATATATATTATTTATACATACACTATTAATATATATATATATATATATCACATATTTATATGAATACAATATATTATATATTTTATAAATTCATTTATATATATACAAATATTATATATATATATAATATTTATATTATATATATACATATAATATAATATAATATTTATATAGATAAAATTTTACGAATATTTATACATTTATACATATATTTATGTTTTCGTATCATGTATACACATATATATTTAATATATCAATCTGAATACTTATTTGTATATTAATATAAATTTATTTATTTGTATATATATATACATATAAATTTATTTGAATAAATTTATTTATCTAGATACTTATTTGTATATAAATTTATTTATTTGTATATATATATACATACACATATATTTATATTGTTATATCATGCATACACATATATATTTAATATATCAATCTGAATACTTATTTGTATATTAATATAAATTTATTTATTTATACTTATTTATATATTTATATTTATATATAATATATATGTAATATAATAATATATATATATATATAATTATTTGCATATACTTACATTTATGTTCTAATATATATTTTTATATATTACAATTATGTTTTTATATATATTGTATTTATTTAATGTATTTATATAATATGTTTATAATGTATTTAAATACATTTATATCATGTCTTTATAAGACACACACACACACATTCTATAATTTGATATATTTTAAAAAGAATAAAAAATATCAAAGAGGCTTAAAACCCTCTCTATTTAGCGGTTATAAACATCAGTTAATTTCTTAAACTGGAGGGGGTTCAAACCCCCTCTAAACATACGCATGTGTGTGTAAGTATATATCTTTATAATCTATTATTATTATTATTATAAAAACTACAAAGGTTTTTATATGTTTTTTTAAATAAATTATATTTATGTACATATTTATATAATATATTTATGCTTTTATATTTTAATTAATATTATATGAAATACAATTTTACACAAAAAATATATATTAATGTATATACACATCATTATACAATTATATTTATGTATACATATAAATATGATTAAATAAAATCATATAAGTTATTTATATAAATACATTTATATAATATGTTATAATATATTAAAATACATTTATACCTTATGTTTTAATTATACATATACTATATGATTTTTTTAAGAAAATAGTTGGGGTTCACAACCCACCCGATCTCTTAAATTAGAGGAGGTTGTGAACACCCACTATTTTCTTAAAAAAAAATCCTTATAATATATATATAACGCCTCTAAAATCCAATTGAATATATATATATATATATACCGCCTCTAACCGAATATATAATGCCACTAATTATTAAATTAGCGACGATTTTGACATAACTGCCTCTAAAATCCAATCAAATATTAACAAAATAATGATAAAAAATTTAGTGGGGGGTTGCGAACCCCCTCTAAATTCTATGATTAGCAAAGGTTGTGTATAACCCCTTTAATTTATACTAAAAATGAATTTAGAAGAGGCTGTTCATAACCCCCTCTAAATAACTGTCACTAATCTGCTGTTTTTTTGTAGTGTCATGCCGTAAGATAATTTTTCCACTTACAGTGAATACAGTCCAAATTACCCAACATTCCATAAAACCACATTGTTGACCAATATAAAGCAATCTTGAAATATCATTTGCATTAGGCGATCAAAGGTATCACTCTGAAAAAATCTCAACAACAACATGAAAAAGTCTTTTTAAACATTCAATTGTAGTAGAATCACCAGTTTTAACATATTCATTAGTAGCATCATCAAGAGGCCATATGCCAACATCTGAAACAGAATTATTATTTTTTGCAGAGTTGACAATCCAAATCTACCAAGCCCATCACTTCTTTGTTGAAAATAGTGATCATGTGCTTTAACTGGATCACCAATACAAAGAAAAAGACGTCAAGACATTCAATATCGCCAATGGAATAATGTCGCATTATATTGTGGATTGCTGGAAAAATAATCATCATACAAATTACGATATGCAACCCCATGATCGTGATTGATAACTATGTGCCCCGAGATAGATCTGACATGAGCAAACTGATCGTTGAATTTGCTATAATAATGCACCACCATCATATTGTTACTCTGCACTGCTCGATGTAATGATTCTTGCATCTCTTTAAATGTATTTTTTGCTACATCATTGGATGAAGATGAAGAAGAAGATGAAGATGATGATGATGAAAATTCAAAATGCATATCAGGAGGAGCTCCAGTAATGTAATTCATTTTGATACTCTTATCAAGCATTTTTTCTCAAGAACTAATTCAATGATACTTATATATTGAGAAATCCTTACAATCATGATAAGGTTGGATGATGATGAAATCCATCCAATGATTGAGATCAATATGAAATCCATCCAACGACTAGGATGGATATGCGATCATGATAAAGTTAGATAAAGTTAAAACTCATCCAACAGATGTGATCAAAATGAAATCCAACAGATGGATGCGATCGTAGTGAAATCATGATAAGGTTGACATAAAGATAAAATCCATCTCATGGTTCATTTCAAAATAAAATCAATCCAACAGTTGGGATGAAGGTGCAATCATGATAAAGTTGGATGAGGAAGAAATCCATCTAATGATTTAGATCAATATAGAATCCATCCAATGATTTATTTTTTATACTATGGATGTTAAAAATGAGGGAAATTTAATTAAAATATGAATAGATCAATAAAATATTAAAATAATGAATAAGAGTTATTAATTATATAAAATAAAAAAAATTAAAACGAATACTTAAAATGAAAATGAATATATATATTAACTATGCAAATTAAAAATTTATTAAAAACATTAAATGTTAATTAATAAATATGTATAAATAAATATTAAAAATGGATACGCGATCATGAGAGAGTTATATTAAGTTTAAACCCATCCGATGGATGTGATCAAAATGAAATCCAATGGGTGTATGAGATCATAGTGAAATTATGATAATGTTGACATAAAGATAAAATCTATCCAACGATTCATATCAAAATGAAATCCATCCAATGGTTGGGATAAATGTGCATTCATGATAAGGTTGGATGAAGATGAAATCCATCCAACGATTGAGATTAATATGAAATCCATCCAATGGTCAGGATGGATATGCGATCATGACAATGTTAGATAAAGTTAAAACCCATTCGATGTCAGTGATCAAAATGAAATCTAATGGGTGATTGAGATTGTAGTGAAATCATGATAAGGTTGACATAAAGATAAAATTCATCTGTCAGTTCATATCAAAATGAAATCCATCCAATGGTTAGGATGAAGGTGCATTCATGATAAGGTTGGATGAGGATGAAATCCATCCAATGATTGAGATCAATATGAAATCCATACAATGATCTATTTTTTATACTCTAGATATGCATTATCTATCATACTCCTTATAAATAACTATTAGTTTCATTCAACCCAAACACTCATTTCCTTCATTTCACCAATACCTTACTGTAACTATTTTATTTTAGAAAGAGATGGTTTCTCAGGCTTCTAGCTACTTTGTTGGTGAAGATATACTCTTATGCGAGGTGTACATGGAGACTTCCCAAGATCCCATTATTGGTGTTTACCAGTCAGCTGATTGTTTTTTGGTCTCGCATTGAAAATTCATACAACAAAGGAAATAATGAGGGCTCGAAGCTTCAAAGTAAAAGATCATTGTAGTGTCAGATACAAGCCATCGAGAAGGCTGTGAAGAAATTAAATGGATGCATCAAACAAGTTCAAAATATGAATCCTTATGGTGCATTAGAACAATACATTATGAGTAATTTATTATTTTACTCTTTTATGTTTATATATGAAAATTCATAGAATTAAAATTTTGAATTTTTCCCATTAGATCGAGCACAAATCTTACTCATACAAGATCCCATGAGCAAGAAATGATTTAGGTTTGATCATTTATGGAGCACAGTCAAATTTTTTGAAAAATTCAAAGACAATGCAAGTACGATAAGAAAAATATCTAGAAAATAGAACTATGTATCATCAGAGTCAGACAATCCAACTCCCAAGTCTTATCCACCTGAATCTCTTGGCTTGTCATCATTTTTGCTGAACATAACTGATAACGATGCCAATGTCTCTTATTTTACATGACCCATTAGAGTGAAGAAATCTAAATTAAAAAGGGAAAATGATGAAAATATAAAGCTATCATTGAAACTTTGAAAGAAGGAAATCAGTAGCTTTTAGAGATGTTAGAGAAGTCAAGGAAACAACAAATGGAAATTGAAGAAAATAGAATGGCTTTCAAAGAGTTTACAAAGGATTTTTTTTGTCATGAGATTCAAATAAAATCAGTGATCCGAATATTAGTACTTTTATTCAAGCTGAACAAGCACAAATTATACAAAAAAGATGAGGAAAATTTCACCAACCACTAGATTCACCTTTACAATCACCTTCAACATCATTTTTTTTGAATATTTTAACAATATTGGGGGAAGCAATGATAATTTACCAGATTATTAGATTGTTATTTTATACCTTTTCTTTACTTTTTGTATGGAAGGGGAGCACTATTGTTGTAATGTAGAATTTTTGTAATCTGTTATATTTTGCGTGTTATATTCTGATTATTGCATTTCATTATTTTATTTTGTTTAATCTTGTATTTGTCTGTGTAAACATGTATGTTTGTATTTTATCATGTTTTTTCAAAAAAATACTTATATATATATATTAATAGGTTCAATTTTAATTTATACCTTTTTTACAAACCAATAACATAATATATTTTAATTTTTAGTTTATTTAATTACCATATATTATTAGTTTAAACTAACCTAAATGCAATGTATAATTTATTATATTATATAAGTATTTTGCACTAATTATTTGATTATTATTATATAAATTTCATTATGCATATATATAAATAACCAATTAAATATAATAATTATGAATAAATAATTTATTTATTTGATTAAAATTTGTAAAAAAGATGAATAATAATAATATTTTTCATATATTAAAAAGAACATTAATAATATCGTTGATTTTTTTTAATAATTGAATAATAAAATATAAAAATTAATTAAATATAATGATTAACATATGTAATATACAAATAAATATAAATCAATTATAATGTTGATAAAAGGAGTAGAAATTAAAAAAAGATAGGATAACATATCAACAGTGCAACGCCAAATATATGGCATTGCACTGTAACAAAACTCCATTTTACTGTAAAAAATAGCATTAGGTTGAAGGTGATTTTTGCACTAAAATAGAATTTTCCCATCAAAATGATGCTGGGTTGGGGATGGTATTACATGGATAAACCTCACCCAGATTGGACTGATAGTAATGATGTTCAATGGCTATCATCAATTCAATTTATAATATCCAATTGTGTAAAACAAAATTACTTTTAGCTTTAACAACAAAATTCTACAAATAATATTTTTCCATTAAAATCAAGCTTTAAAGATGAATTAATTTTTTTTATTAAATCACAATAAGACGCTAAAGTGTGATTACTTATTTATAATATAAATTTATTGATTTTAATCAATGAAATTCAAATAATATAATTAATAAAATTAGGTTTTATCATCAGGTTGAGGTTTTATCACCAAGTTGGGGTTTAGTAATGTTAGGATTCACGTGGACTAGGCACAATATATCTTTTTCCTCTTACATGAGTAAACAATATGGTTTTAAATTTTTAGGTTTTAGTTTATAATACCATATATAATTTTACACTACATCGTGGTTTGTCTAAGTTATAGGTTAAAACAGAAAGATGAACCTGAAATGCCCATATTATGGGTCATGGTTCTATATAATAAACTACTAAATCCTTGGATTTCATGGGTTAAGTGTAAAAAAGATTTTTTTTCATTATAGTTTGGCTATGTAAAGGGAAAAATGAGATGCAGATAATATTACGGCGTGGTCGGGTCCTGTGCTTAAACAAAAAAACACATGTTTTTTTTTGGAAAACGGTTAATGAAAATGGCACGTATTATATTGTGGTGTTTATGAAAAGGTATCAAAAATGGTATATGAGGTTGAACCATGGTATAATTCATAATGTGGTAATTAAAGAAGTTTTTCAAACCCCTTATATTCCATAGTTTGATGAAACCACTGCATGTTTGGCCATTTTTTGACTAAGTTAGGAAAAATGATAATAGAAATGGTTGGGATTGTCTTGCGCATGGTTTTTGAGTTTTGAGGGTTTTGAAAAATAGTTAAGAGTTGATGGATATTTCCAAACATTATGGTTTTCATATGTTTCATGATAACAATTAAAAATGAGATCTATAATTTCTCCATGACATGCTAATTACCCTAGGTTTAGTTTTGGTTAGGAAATATTATATAGAAATGTATGTGGTTAGGATGGGTTGATTATGGGATAGGATAAGCCATAAACATAACATGGTTTGATATGAAACAAATCATGGTTTTATTATTCTTCTCAAAAATTTTATTTCACTTTGGCTCATCTAAATTCCTTCACTTCTATAAATCCTTCAATGTTTTCTTTATTAAAAAAATCTTTTGGATGGGATTTGAAGTTCCCAATACTTCACTATTAGATAATCTAAAAATAACATTTCTATACCTATAAAATAACAAAATACTAAAAAATTACTAAAAATTAAAAATGTTTTCAGGATTTTAGAAAACATACCTAGGTATCATATCAGTAAGTGCTTCATTTAAATTCTAGAGCTTGACAAACCTTTTATATCTTTAATCAAATTTGAGTGAGGGAATGAACCCTCCATGGAATTATTCCATGTAGAGATAAAAACTTTTTCCATTGAACATGAAAGAGGGTTTATACTCCCTTTGAATCTAAATGGTTCTACGAGGGAAGGATATTATCAATATGAAAGGACTTTACTGTTGTGAATTCAATTTACATGGAAAAAATGTCAAATGAGAATTGAACAAGAGTACTTTATCTCCTGGAATAAATTATCTTCTGTTGATTTTTTTATCATTAAATCTCTTAGTATTTTAATTTTAAATTATTTAATTCTCATATACATCAATTCTAGTTTCCCTCAATTCATCCAACCATAACAATTTGTTATTTCTTTCATTTTCAAGTCCAAGTTCACCTTCTTCAAAATCCAATATGAATTGTGATCGAGTTCCACCAGCAGGTGACATGGATTTCCAAAAAACATTAAAATTGGGGATGTACCAATGGGTGTTTAAAATGTTGTATAGTACATCTATAATGCATCATAATGCTTTTTACACCAATAATTCTAGTCTAACACATCATTTTCTCCCAATTTTTTTTTGATTTCTCTGTTGGATAACTCTATTTTACCACTTTTTTTATAGGTGATAAGAAGTGATTGTGTTATATCCCACTATATATTATTCAAGTAACCCCTCAATAAGTGATTAATGAAGTGATTTACTTGATTACTTATGATTAACTAAGGAAATCAAAATAGGAAAAATATTTTTTTCTTCAAAAACTTGATTATTAGGCTTGTCATTTTCTTTTTTATTGCCTTATATTTTACCTATTTAGAAACAAAATCCACACACCCAATAATGTATGCATTACTAAAGTATTTAAAAAATAGTTTTATGAAATACATTCCACACATGTTGAGTACTTCAGATTCTAGTATTAGGTTTTGAGGAATCTTATTTTTCTTCCCAATATTCCCTACTTATTTTCATCAATTACAAGATTATATGTATTCTATTGCATCCTTATGGAGAGTGGGATAAAATAATCCAATTTGAAATATATTTTCCATTTTTATATTAGGAAAATGGTGGATTTTGGTAGCTGATTAATGAAAAATGTATAGAATTATATTCACCTCAATTTTAGGCATGCATTACCTAATAATTCCATCTCCACATTACCTGAATAATAAAGGGTTATCTCAAAAGTAATGAGATTTATCCAAAAATATTTTCTTTTATTTATATTTGAAGTAAGGATAAGTGGTCCCATTCTCCAAGCATATTGAAATGTAAATGAATCACAAAAAACCCTATAATTCAACATGAAAAAGATAGTTATCTAGAAACTCATCATTAATATAAATTTATTCCTCTTCATTTGCATTATTTAATTTCAATCTTCAAAAATGATCAACAACTACATTCTTTGAGACCTTATAATATTTAATAATAATATCATCTTCTTATCACAAAAATAATCCATTAGTTTATTCATGTATTAACATATTTCTTACTTAACATGTATTACAAAGAATCATGATCTATATAGATAACTACCTTAGACGGTACTAAATAGGTTCTAAATTAATCAAAAGAAAATGTCGCTATAAAGAGAAACTTATCCATGGTATTGTAGTTGATTTAGTCCTTGGATAAATTTTTTCATGTATAGTACATAGGTTGAAAGATATGATTGGTCCTCTTCCCAAAGGGTTCTCCCATACAATAATCATTATCATTACATTTGAGTTCAAAAGTGTTCTCCTGATTGGGATATATCACAATCAGTGCATCCAATAAGATTTTTATAAGTGCGGTGAATGATTCCATATATGAATCATCAAAATTAAAAAGAACTTACATTAATATTAGGTGGGTGATTGGTTGATCTTTCTTGGAGAAATATTTGAAAAATCAATGGAAAAATTCCTAATGTCCAAGAAAGCTATGAATTTACTTTACTGCAGTAGGGTAGAACAACAATTAGAACACTTTAATCCATTCCAAGTGAACCTCAATTCCTTTCTTGTAAATTCAATGGTTAGAGATGATTCCCTCCTTAACCATGAAATGTTAGTTTTACCATTTATGTATTAATTACTCCTCCTCAGGTCATTTAAGTACGATGTGAATATTATTATGGCATAGATCAAAGGGTTACCCATAAATAGAGAAAATTTCTATGAATATTTCTAAAAAATAATTTTCATATCTTGAAAAATATGTGTCACTCACCATTGAAATGTAAATAGAGTATTGTAAATTCAAAAATACATGCAGTGATAGGAAATTAATCCATACAGACATGTGAATATCATTTTCTCTTGGTACATTGGATCCATAAATACAAAATGTAATTGGAATAACCAAATTAAAAATATAGTAACATTCGACCAATCTATCCAGTATCTAATCCATGGATGGGAGTGGATAGTGTTCATTTCTACATTTTATATTTAACTTTTAGTAATCCACTCATACACTCCAGATTATAACTAATATTACTGGGATCAATTCATTGTCTTTATTCTAAATCAAGGTCATACCTCTCTTCTTTGGCATAATTTGAAGTGGGATGATCCATTAACTTTCTGAAATAAAGAAAGTGATACCAACATAAATAAACCTCTATAAATCATTCTTTACAACTTTTCTATCAGGGATAAAACTCTCATTTATGGATGTTGGATATGATTTATCCCTTTATCAAGAAACACACTGTGCATACAAATCACTAGGTCAATTCACTTAATTCCAAAAATACCCTATGATATTTTTTGTTTTATTTTCCTTAGTACTTGATGGAGTTGTTCTTATTGATCCTATGATAAATATGGATTAGTAATCAAAGAAATAATATATTTCTATTCTAAAAATTAATACCTAGAAGTATTTGTGCAACATCCTAGACCAATTCACTATGAACAGTAACTAGACTGGTGGTGCTACATGACCTCAGACACACCTCCTCGTTTCCTAAGGCTTCCAACTAATAGTGGGGGTTTAGGATGGTATCTTGAGGAGATTATACCCCTGTATCAGAGTGCATAATAATATACAAAATTACCAAATATCATACATGATAAGGAAAAAAATAACTAGAATAAAATAAATAAGATATGCTATATCAAAATGAAATGAAATACACAACTCAAACAGTCATCTTCATCATATAAGACTGATCTCCCACCTGGTCAATCACAGATACAAGAATAAAAAAATAAATAAAAAATGAGGAAATATTCCCAATATTAAGACTCACCTCATCTTAGTTTCCAAACTCTAGTCCACCCTTCATAATCATACAAAACTTGGGAACATGCCTAAACTATACCTGTAACCAAGTGAAAGTATGCTTAGGTACCTAAGTGTAATAACATCCCAAGCAGTGTGTGAGTACATAACTCAGTAGGGAACTAACAATGTAGTCCCATATATAACTAAAATTTAGTGATATGTACATGTGACATTCTATAAGAAAATAAATAATTTCTAAAAAAAATTAATAAACCACCATTGATCCTTAGGTTCACAAGCTCGATCGACCATACCTGCTTCGGCCAGTTCCAGAGTGTCTATGAGAATGTTGCAATAGATATTACAACCATAACAATGAACCATGGGTCTTTTTAGTCCTAATGGAAAGTTGGAAGATAACCAAGAGGGAGGGGTGAATTAAACTTTTTAAAATTAATTTAATAATTTAAGTATTATAGGTTACATTATATTATTTAAAGTAAATGAAACAAAAATAAAAAGAAATAGACACAATAGTTTTTTATAGTGGTTCAAATCTAAATGATCCTAGTCCACTCTTAACCCCTCTCACGAACTGATAAATATTCTATCCACCATAACCACTATAATAGAATCTTACAATGACCTTTTCCCACCTGGAGTCATAACCCAATTACAAAGCCTTTCCCCCATAGAGGCTTAAACTCAAATAGACATGACCTTTTCTACTTAGAAGAACAACCCAAATAGTCTTCCTTTTTATAATGGAAGCATAAAACAATGCCTGAATTTTTTTTGGGAGTCACAACCCATGATCCTACCTTTTAATGATCAGTATAACCCTTTACAATTACACACAAAAAATGAAATAAAAAGAAGTAATTACATAGAACTAGACTAATGATTCAATGTCTGAGTGTTAAGGTAGTAAATATCTCTCTAGAAATAAAGGATCATATAGTTGGAATTTAGTCAAGAATAGTGGATGATCACCAAAGTATAAAGCACGTTTAGAGTTCAAGAAAAATAATCAACCTCTTTATTGTACTGGTTCTGTAAACTCTATGTATATAGAATTTATTTTTTCACAACTTTCAATTTTAAAATACATTGCATATTTCTTTTTCCAATGAAATACTTCAGAGTTATCCATGCTTGTTTCCTAGATAAAAATCTACATGTAAATTAAAACTGGTATTCCTATAAGTCTTCCTCAATATTATATAAACAAATAAAAACTACATAGTTTAATTCATTAGGTCAATTAATATAGTAGTAAATAACAAGAATTAATATTCTTTGAATGATCCCTGATAATAATTGAGGTTGACCCTTTATATCTCATCCAATTTGAATTTGGATATTTCAATTTCCAAAATTTCATCATGAATATCAATATATGTAAATCTGATGAAGATCTATTTTAATTTATCATAAAACAATTTAAAATATGTTCACTTGACTTATAAATAATTAAAAAATAATTTTAGAATTGATAAAACATTAATTATATTCATAATAAACTTCCAGTTAGTGGAAATGTGAAATAATATGAAAAACAAATCAACTTTCAAAGTTTAGATCATTTTGTAGAATCATAGGAAATTTTGGGACACCCTTTCGTGATACATACATGTTACGTATGGGTAATAGGTTTTTACCCTTACATGACTCTCCACCCTTACATAGATTTCATAAAATATGGATTACCTTTACATGAGACTTATGTTACCCTTATGTGGGATTAAAAAAAGTTCTGGTACCCTTACTCAGCTTTTGGTTACCTTTACGCAAGACATAGAATTTATAAGTCACCCTTATACAAGATTAGTTTAACCTTACATGAGTAATGGAATTTATAGATTACCATTATGAAACTTTTGGTTATCCTTAACCAAGCTATATAATTTAAATGTTTCCCATACACAAGTATGTTTTACCCTTACATGAGTAATGGAATTTACATATCACCCTTATGAAACTTTTGGTTACTCTTACGCAAGCAGTAGAATTTATAGTTCACCCTTACATAAGGTTCATGTTATCCTTATGTGAGGCAAAGATTACCCTTATGCAGGTTCAATTAACCTTACACAACTATTGATTTTTTTGGTTACCCTTACATAATTAATAATTACCCTTATGAAACTAATAGAAAATATCACTTACCTTTATGCAACCCATTGAAACTCATGCTTACCTTTAAACAACTCATGGAAATTTACAATTATCATTACGTAACTAATATAAATTAATGGTTACCCTTATGAAACATATGTAAACTTAATGTTACCTTTACACAATACCATAAACATCACTTTTACGCTTACGTAACCTATTGAAACCTAAGGTTACCTTTATGTAACTCTAGAAAACACACTTTACCCTTACGTAACATATATAAACATAATGTTACCTTTATATAACTTAATAAAAACATGTATAAATGATATTTAAATATCTAAATAGAATAATTAGACTAGGATTTCTTCATGAAACTTGTAGAACATGTTATAAACAATTAAAACATGAGATCTCAAAAGAAGTTAAGTAAAGAATAATAGAATATAACAAAATTTAATCATTTTTTAACAAAATAAAGGCAATACTTAATAAATCCATGAGAAATTATATGTCCGTTTTGAACATGATCCCTATGAAAATGAAATTTAACACCAATGTTCTTAGTCCTAGAGTGTTGTAATGGATTTTTAGAAATGAAAATTGTAACATTATTGTTATAGAAAATAGTAATATTATCAAAATTAAAACCAAAATTAGAAATTGTTTTCTTAATCTATAATGATTGAGAACACAAGGATGCAACAACTATATATTCAGATTTAGCAGTTGAAAGAGAAAAAAATTATTTCTTTGAACCCAAAAAACTAAATATTTACCATGTAAATGGCACAAACACGAAGTTCTTATTCTATATATCATTCATCCACCAAAATTAGAATCAAAATAGATTATCAAATCAAAGTTAGTTTTAACAGGATGAAATAAACCAAGATTCAAACATCCTTTAGCATATCCAATAATCCTCTTAACAGATTTAATGTAACACTCCTTAGGGTTACTTTGAAATCTAGAACACATGCAAACTGAAAACATAAAATCAGGTTTGGAATCAGTTAAATATAATAAACTTACAATCATTCATCTATAAGTATTAATACCAATTGATTTTAAATATTTATCTAAATCTAATTTTCAATTAGTACTAATGGGAGTATTCTCACTTTTAAAAGAGTCTAAACCAATTCTCTTAACTAAATCTTTAGCATACTTGGATTGATTTAGAAAAATACCATCATTTCATTTAAATATTTGTAAAACAAGGTATAATTTCAATCCCCCCATCATACTCATATCAAATTTATAAGTCATCAATTCTAAAAATTCATTAAAAATATTTTCATACGAAGATACAAAAACAATGTTCATAAATTTAAACAATCAAGATATCATTAAAATTTTTCTTAATAAACAAATAGGTTCAACCTTTCCCTTTTCAAAATAGTTTTTCAAAAGAAAACCAGTTAACCTTTAATACCAAGATCAATGAGTTTGTTTCAAACCATATATAGATTTAGATAATTTAAAAACATAATCAGAATGCTTTTAATTTTCAAAACCAAGGGGTTGTCTAACATACACTTCTTCAGAAATATAACCATTTAGAAAAGCAGTTTTGGAATCTATTTGAAATAATTTGAATCCATGAAAAGAAAAATAAGCTAATAATATCCCAATTTCTTCTAATATAGCCACATGTGAAAAATAATATTCAAAATAAACACCTTCTCCATGAGACTATCTTTGGGATATTGATCTAGATTTATTTTTAACTATATTTCTAGATTCATCAAGTTTGTTTCTAAAAATCCATTTTTCTCTAATAACATGAGAATAATTTGGTGAAACAAATAAATTATGCACATTATTTCTAGTAAATTGATTTAATTAATCTTAAATATTCAATATCCAATAAGAATCATTTAAAAATCCATCAATATTCTTAGGTATAAAATCATAAATGAAAGCATGATAAGCACAAATATTCATAACATTTTTTTGGTTTGAACATTTGATTCAACATTACCAATAAAATTATCTATAGATGATCTTTATGAGTATTCCAAGATCTTTCATGGATAGGTTCAAATTGATAAGAAATATTCTCCCCCTCAATACACAAATATTTATCTTAAAGTTCTTCCTATTCAAAATTAAAACTCTAAATTCATCTTCAAGTTGATTAATATCATAAACTCTTTTATTCAAAATTTTTTCATCAAACTTTACTTGAATTGATTATTTAATAACTATGGTTCTTTTATTATATACTCTATATTCCTTACTATTATTTGAATATCCTAATAAAATACCTTAATTAAATTTTTCATCAAATTTATCTTAAGAATCATTAGTATTAAGAATAAAAACATTACACCCATAGACTATAAAATAGCCAATTTAAGGTTCTCTTCCCTTAAAAAGTTCACAAGGTGTATTTTTCAATAAGGGTCTTAAAACAATTTTATTAGTAATATAACATGTTTTATTCAAAACCTCTACCCAATTTTTTTAGGAAAATAAAACTCATTTAACATGATTCTATCCATTTCTTGAAGTTTTATATTTTTTCATTTCAACTACATTATTTTTTTGTGGAATTCTAGGGGATAAAAAATTGTGAAGATACCCATTTTATTCACAAAACTATATAAATTATAGATTTTGGAATTTACCACCATGATAAATTATAATTTATTTAATTAAGTTTCATTTCCCATGTTGATTTTTTTTACAAAAATTGATAAACTTATATAAAGTTTCAGATTTAAGTGTAATCAAATAAACCCATGTATATCTAGTAAAATCATCAATAATAACAAAACAATATATCTTACCACCTAAACTAGAAGGTTTTATATTACCAAATAAACCTAAATGAATAATATTCAGAGGTATTATAGTTTGTACTTCTTTATTTTTCTTAAAACCACTTCCATGTTTCTTACCTTTCAATAAATATTCACAAACAAAGGTGTTGTCCACTATAAGTTTTGGTAATTGTAAAACTGTTTGGTTTTGGGAAGCTTGTCCATCAACCTGAAATTAGCATGTATCAACCTCCTATGCCACAAAATTCTATGAGATTGTGTATAATTCAAACATTTGACATTTTGATCAGTTAATTTAGAAAAATTAATTAATTAAATTTTGTTTTCCCTATTTGTATAAAACAAAGCAAATTTATTTTTAAATATAATTCATTTATCATTTTAAAATTTTAAAAAACTTCCACCATCAAATAATTTTGGAATTATTATTAAATTATATTTAAATCCTTCAATATGTTAAACTTTAGAAATAATAATGAAACCTGAAATTCCTACATCATTAAAACCTTTTACATTTCCTTTAGAATTATCACCAAAAGTAAAATGACCTCCATCACATTTTATTTAATGATATAAAGTTTTATATATCACTAGTCATATATCTTGATCATCCACTATCCATATAACATACATTATTTTTGATGCACCCAAGATACATTTCCTACAAAAAAAATTTAAGAAAACTTTGGTACCCATGCAAATTTGGGTCTGATGGGATTAAAATATTAATTATTGGGATTCCAAACTGATTTCAAAAATTTGTTTACCAGAAATATATAATATAATGATTTATAAATGAAATCATTAGTATGTCCAAGAGATTATGGAAATCTCAAGGAATATTCATTTGCATATGATTTTTCACGTGACATCTAAAACATGTTGTGGTAGATGTACTCCCATTAGTGCTTTTAACAAATAAAGTCTTATACATTTTGGTTAAATTATTATCATAACCAAGACCTTATATCTTTTTGTTCATTTTATTAAAACTCATCATTTTATCAAAGTTTTCTCTTGAATAAAAATGGACATATTTCAATTCAAACTTTAATCTTAATTTTTAAGTTGTTCATTCTCCTTAATAATATTATCAAAATGCCTCATTTCAGCTTTGTGAAACTTAAATATGAGATCATCTTATATTTTTAATTTTTAATTTTTAGTAATGTATTTTTTTTATATTTTCTTGAGTAATTTACAGACCTGAATGTGCATAATTTTTATCATCTTGTACAAATTTCTTCATGTTTTCATTTTCCTTAAGAATAACCATATATTATCTCTTGAGGTTTTTGTATAAACAAATTATATTTTCGACATTATGATCAGGTATATCAACCTATTTAGGAAATTACTCTACAATGGGTTTTTTATAATTAGATTCAAAAGATGAATAATAACCAGAGTCACTTACTTGATTTGATGAATCCATTAAGCACAAGTTTGTCATATCCTTTTCTAAACTAGATTCATCAGTTGAATCCTTAGTAAAACTCTATATGATTTCCATTTCCTTTTTTATTTCTTGTATTGATTCCTCTTATTTCGGTCCAGCTTTAATATTAGGCAATCTAGATTGATGTGACCCCTTTTCCCATACTCATAAAAAATTACATTTTGGACATTATTAGAAATAAAATTACCTTTCTTCTTCTCCTTGAAATCATATTTACGAAAGTCTTTTTAGGATCTCCTTGAGTAGCCTTTATTTATTCTATATCCTACCTTTGTAACATATAAGGTATCATTCTTATCACTACTCTATAAATCAAAATCATAAGAGTAATTAGAATAATTTGACTTAAAATTAATCCCCTTCTTCTTTGAATTATCTACATCAACAATATTCTTAAGTTACAAATCATTTTTAAATGATCAAATAATCTCATAAAATGAATATTCCTTGAAGTTTTTACTTTCATCTATAACAACATTTTTAGAATTCCACTTCATAGGAAGTGATCTAAGTACTCTTTCAACAAGAACATGATTTTCCAAAGTTTCTCTCAAAGAACTCATACTATTTACAATACTAGTAAATCTATGGAATATTTCATTAACAGTTTCCCCTTCACCCATCTTAAATTATTGATATTCATCTCTTAATATGACTAATTTAGTTATAGTAATCTTATCCAAGACAAGATATGTAACTTTAAGAATTTACCAGATATCATGAGCATTTTTACATGTAGATACATGACTATACACATTTCTATTTATTTTACAATATAAAATATTCATCACCTTGTAATTTAGAACATGATTTACTGCATAATTGGAAACTAATGATTTAGGTTCACCTTCCAACAATGTGTAAGGTTTTTCTATAATTTTCTAATGATCAATGATAAGTTGCTTCAGGTGTGGTTCCATATGAGATTACCAATATCTATAATCAGTACCATCAAACTGAGGTGGTTTTGAGGTATTCATCTACCATTTGAACTAGTTACTTCAATCATAAAATGAACTTTTCCCCTTGATAGTTAAGTTAATAAATGGTTAACATAAATAAAGAATACATGTATTGAGTTTGGGGTCAAGCTATGATACCAATTGTTCGTCACAATGGAAAGATGGAAAATAGCCAAGAGGGGGGAGGGTGAATTGGAATTTTAAAATGAATTTATGATCATAAGGATTAAACATTATATCAGAGTATTTAAAGTAAATACTGAAAAAATAAAAATAAATGGATACATGAGATTTTCATAGTGGTTCAAAGCTAAATGATCATAGTCCACTATTCATGCTTCTCATGAACTGAGAAATATGACACCCACTATAACCACTATAATGTAATCTTAAAATGACTTTTTAACACAAGGATTCACAACCCAAATACAAATACTTTTACCCCTATAGTCTTAAACCCAATATACCTAACTATTTATACCTAGAGGCACAACCCAAACAATATGTTTTTTCCCCTAGAGGCAAAATCCAATACATAACTTTTGTATGTGAGTCACAACCCATACTCCTACGTTTTAATGGGTAGTATAACCCTTTACAAGTACGCACAAAAAATGAAATAAAAAAAAATTAATTCCACAAAACCAGATGAATACTTCAATACATGAGTATTGTGGAAGAAATGATATCTCTAACAACAAAGGACCAGAAAATTGGAATTTAATTGAGATAAGTGGGTGATCACCAAGGTATCTATCACTTTTATAGTTCAAGAAAAATTCTTAACCTCCTTACCATACTATTTCTATCAAATCTAGTTATATAGAATTTATTTTTGCACAACTTTCAAATTTGAAATCTGTTGCATCTTTCTTTTTCAAAAAAATTACTTCAGAGTTTTCCAAAATTGATTTCCAGATAATAATCCATATGAAAATAAAAAACTGATATTACTATAATTCTTCCTTGATATTATGTAAAAAAATAAAAACCACAAGTGGAATTCATTATATTAATTAATATATTAGTAAATAACAAGGATTAATATCCTTGGAATGATCCCTAATAATAATTGAGGATGAACCTTCATATTTCATTCAATTTTAATTTGGATATTTCAATTTCAAAATTTTCAGTGTGAATATCAATATATGAAAATCTCATGAAGACCCTTTTTTAATTTATTATAAAACAATTTAAATATGTTCTAATGGATTATAAATAATTAATGAATAATTTTAGAATAAAAAAAACATTAATAATATTCATAATAAACATGAATTAAGTGGAAATGTAAAATAATATGAAAAATGGAGCATATTTTAACGTTTAGAGCATTCTATAGAATTTTAGGCAATTTTATAATACCCTTACATGAGATATACATATTGCGTATGGGTAACATGTTTTTACCCTTATGAGGCTCTTTACCTATATGTATCTTTTAGAAAAGATGAATTAACTTTTTTTTAGACTTTAGTTACCCTTATGTGAGATTTGAAATGGTTAAGGTACCCTTACACAACTTTTGGTTACCTTAATACCAGCTATATAATTTATAAGTTACCATTATTTAATATTGGTTTACCCTTACATGAGTTATGGAATCTATGGATTTACCTTACAAAACTTTTGGTTACACTTACACAATCCATAGAATTTACAGGTTACCCTTATGTAAGTATGCTTTACCTTTACATGAGTAGTGGGATTTATAGATTACCTTGAAACAACTTTTGGTTACCCTTATGCAAGCTATTGAATTTATAGGTTACCCTTACACAATGTTCATGTTACCCTTACATGAGATAGATACTACCCTTATGTAGGTTCAGTAACCCTTACACAACTATTGAAATTTTCTGTTTACCCTTATGTAACTAATAACTACCCTTACACAACTAATATAAAATATTACTTACATTTACACAACCCATTGAAACTCATTCTTACCTTTATGCAACTCGTGGAAAGCTATAACAACCTTTACATAACTAATAGAAATTAATGGTTACCATTACACAACATATGTAAACTTAATGCTACCTTTACACAAGACCATAAACACCACTTTTACCCTTATGTAACCAAATGAAACCCAAATTTACCTTTATGTAACTCCATAAAACACACACTACCCATATGTAACCTATATAAACATAAGGCTAACTTTATATAACTTAATAAAAAAATGTATAAATGATATTTAAATATAAAAATAAAATAATTATCCTAGTAAATTTTCATGAAACTTATAGAACATGTTATAAACAATTTAATCATGATATATCAAATGAAGTTAAGTAAAGAATAATAAAATATAACCAAAGTTAATCATTCTTTTACAAATTAAAGATAACACTTTATAATGTTGTGATAAATTATAATTAATCATAATATGATATTTTTTGCAATTATTAGAACATGATTAAATAAATATGATCCAATGTAATGTCCCGACCTAGGTGCCATGCAATGGTGCTTCAAGCCGAACCGCCACATGACCTCAAACACGCCTCCCCGTACACCATAGGTTGCCGACTAGCAGCGAGGGTCTGATAAGTCAATCATGGAGAGACTATACCCTCTTTTATTAGATAAATACACTACCAAAAATAAATAAATAATAGTGTAAGAATATATAACCATAAACAATACAAATATCTCAAGATAATCAAACAGGAAATAAAATATAAAACTAAAGAAGAAAACATTCCATGCTAATGTAAGTGTCAAGTGTATAAAATGCATACTAAAAATAAAGAAACTGACGAATCCCAAGAAGGTCCCAAACCATGTCTAGTTTTCTCATCCAAGATCCATCCCCAAATCAACCATCTAACCTAGGGCCTTTACCCTTAACCTGTCCTACAATAATAAAGTTTATTCGGGTACTAATCAGGCATCCCAAGTAGGGTGTGAGTATAACTTAGTAGGCTACCACCAACGATGTCTAAAACAAATCCAATCAATAAAAAGTGTATGTAGTTGTATAAATAAATAATTACAATTCATAAGTAAACAATTATCACATTATCAATTAATCTTTATTAAACTACATAGACCATTGGGTTCCCAAGAAAACCCGTACCTCAATACCTACTTTGGCCCACGCTGAGTCTGAACCATGTTACATATTCAATTCACATTTTGTTATAGCACATGAGATTACATTATACATGTCACTTCAATTTGCATTATTACAATTACTTGGAACCGTAGTCCAATGATAATGTTTTGGGTGTAGAACACCATATCTAGATCCCCATGAGTATTTGGAGCATCATTCCCTGTCTCACACCATTTAGCATGCTTGGGTGTAGAACACCATGTATAGAACCCCATTTATAAATCATTCATATATATAATGTCCATAGAACATCATGTATAGAACCCCATTTCTCAATCATACATATGTGGAAAGGACATAGAACGTTATGTCTAGCACCCCATTTCTCAATCATACATATATGTCATGGGCATAGAATGTCATGTATATCACCCCATTTCTCAATCATACATATATTCCATAACATATCACATTATCAAATATATCTCATTATCACATGTTTTCACATTATCATGTTAACCAAGATTAATCAACATTAATCTTTTTTTTTGAGAAAGCAGAACATAAATAAATCAAAAGAAAGTTTACAGGAGTCTAAAGTATGGGATCATATTACAATATTTTTCATGTAAGGAAATAAGATCAACAGGGAGGTCTTCGAACCAAGTAATGTCTTGATTTACTCCCATGTTGGCCAGGCCATCATCAACCGTATTTGCTTCTCGATAAACATGAGTGATGATATAGTTGATATCTATAAGCGAACAGGTGAAATCCATCCAACGGGTAGTAATCGGCCAAGCAAGATGAATAATGCCGTTCCAAATCGCTTGCACGATGGTCGTCGAGTCGCCTTCGATCTAGATATTGTTCCAACCAAAGAGCTTTGTGAAGGTGATGACATGAATTAAGCTCATCATCTCAGCTTCAAGGGAGGTGGCAATGCCACGACTACCCATGAAGTAACCAAGGATCTGAACAAGATTATTCCTGAAGATAGCACCACATCCCGCAGGTCCCGGATTACCTTTAGAGGCGCCATAAATATTGATTTTGATCCATCCAGGAAGAGGAGTTTTCCAGAACACCTCCAGAGTGTGGAGAGGTTGACTGAAATTTCCATTAATCCGAAGACGTCATAAGATTCCGAAGTCATGCACAATGTTGTGGTAGTGTCCCTTTTGCATTAGAGCAGCTTCATGTATGGCAGTGAGGATCCACACCCGACCTGCATTTTGATTGTATGAGTAATTTGTATGAATAATTGCATTCCGATCATACTAGATCACATGGTGGAGCTCAACAACTACAGTTATGAAAAGGTTATTTATTTTTTGAGATCCCTCCATTTTTTCACATTTCTTTAGTTGGACTTTGTTGGATTCATAATTTAACTATCTGTAGTAAAAAATTTCAAGAATATATTTCCAAATAGTGGAAGCAGTGGCACAATAAATAAAGAGGTGGTTGGTATCTTCTCTGTATTGATTACAGAAATTGCATTTAGAGCAGAGCTGAATACCAAAATATTGAAGGAAAATATCTGTGGGAGCTCTGTTGTGAGAAAGACGCCATATGAGATTGAATATAGAAGGTTTTATCCAAGGCTTGTTGAAATGTTTTAACCAAATATAATCATTATTAGAGTTAGAGAAAAAATGATGATATAAATTTTTGGAGTTTAGCAGACCATTGTAAGAAGGATCCCAAATTAATAAATCATTATTGTGACTCAAAGAGTAATTTTCAATGATGTTCATAATAGTATTAGGGAGTTATTCAAGTTGAGAGTTTAAGGTTTCTCTAATAGAGCAGTTAATTTTCTCAGGGGTCTGATCGGGGGATATCATATAAATTAAAGGTGTTCCCGCCTAGTTATCCAACTATAATTTCATAGAGGAATCCCTAAAGACCATACATATGGAATTATTCATGATTATGAAAAAAGATTGTTTGATGGAGGGCCAAATGGAGGAGTTAATAAAATTAAAATTACCCTTCTTAAGTCTATCAAGGAATCTATTTTTGAGGAAGGTAATATCTTTCAAAGTATTGTGAAAAAGGTTCCAAGTGAGACTAACTTGAAGGGATTCATTAAAGTATTTTAAAATTTTAATGCCTATACCAGCTTTCTCAATGGGCTTGCAACAAGTTGACCAGGGAACAGTCACAAGCTTTCTTTCAAGAATACTTCTAGTCCATATGAATTTTTTAATAGTGGTGTTCATTTTTTTGATAATCCCAACATGCCATTTATAGACCATAATGGAGTAGACCATCTTAGAGACAATGGTGGATTTTACAAGACAAATCCTACCAGCCATAAAGAGGGAATTTCCTTTCCAAGAAGATAGCTGGTTTAGAACTTGGTTGACAATAGGCGCAAAGTGGGAAGCCTTGGGTATTCCCCAAAAGATGGGGACACCGAGATAAATGAAAGGGACCGTACCTTCTTTCAGACCTAGGTCACTGATAATATTACATTTTCTAATGGTAGGAAAGTTTTTTCCAAAGAATATGCAAGATTTATTCCAACTAATGATTTGACCAGAGACCTCTTCATAGTGTGAGAGAGCAGTTTTGAGGTTGAGAATGTTTCTTTTGTCTCCTTGAAGGAAAAAGATGATTTCATCCACATACAAGATATGTGTAGAAGAATTTACATTCCTGGAGACATGGATGGGTTTCAGTTTATTCTGTTCCACTAGACAGGTGATCAGAAGACTAAGATAGTCCTCTGCTATTGAGAATAGAATGAAAGAGAGGGGTTCACCTTATCTGACACCTTTGGAGCATGTAAAGTAGCTTTTGGGGAAGCTGTTGATCAAAATGGAGATAGAGGCTGAGTTGAAAAAAGTTTTGATTGCAGTGATAAAAGTTTCACTAAAACCAAAACTTTGAAGGACTTTGAAGATAAAGCTCCAATTCATGGTGTCGAAATATTTTCTTATGTCAAGTTTAATGGAAATATTACCACCTATATTAGCTTTTTTCAATTTATTTACACACTCAGAAGCAAGACAGATGCAATATTGAATGGATCAACCCTTAATAAAACCAAATTGGTTCCAGGAGACAAGTTTGTCGGTGATGGTTGAAAGTTTGTTAGCAATGATTTTAATAATGATTTTGTAAAGAGTGTTGATGAGAGAAATGGGTCGAAATAGATGAATCTCAAAGGCATTTTCCACTTTTGGAATCAAGGTGAGAAACTGGGCATTAAGAGAATGAGTAAGGACACCATTAGAGAAAAAGGATTTGACAAGTTTACAAAAATCAATGTGAATCATATCCCATTAATGTTGGAAGAAACCACTATTGAAACCATCTGGACCCAAAGCACTATCTGGGTTTAGGCTAAAGACAATGCCTTTGATTTCATGATCCAACGAAATTTCGAGAAGGAAAGTGTTGTCTTCATCAATGACCACTATTGGAATGATCTCAGGTAGGAGGTACTTATTGATATCAGGACCATTAAAAATGTTTTCATAGTGGGAGACTATATGATGAGTAATGTCATCTTCAATGTCAAGAAACTTGTCTCTATCTTTTATAAAGGTTAACGACTTACAAGTATTCCTGATTCTTTGAAGAGAGTTATAGAACTTTGTATTTTTGTTGTCGTCTTTTAACCATTTGGATTTAAATGTTTGTTTCCTCATATTTTCTTTAAAAGTGAGCAAAGAGTTGAGTTTAAGCACAATGCTTATTTCTTGAGTTGATTAAGTGTTGAGGTTAGAGTCGGTGTTTTTTTGAATATCATTGAGTTCTTCCTCAATAATAAGGATTTCATTATTAATTTGTTTGGCTTTGAAACTACACCAACCCTTGAGAGCTTGTTTGAGATGTTTTAACTTGGAATTATAGGAAAAGACATCGTTATTGTGAGACATTGAAGACCAATAATTTTGCATTAAAATAGTGTAATCAACATCAGAAAACCACACATTGTTAAGTCTGAAGGGTAACTAGGGTTTCATGTTTTTGGTGGAGACATTGACAAGAATGGGGTGATGGTCAGAGTTCAGCCTATGAAGGGTGGTGCTGGAGATAGTGTCCCATTTGTCTAAAGAATGCACATCTGTGAAGGCTCTATCTAATTTGGAAGCAACCACTATATTGTAATGTTTTCTATACCAAGTGTATTTCGCACTAGTGAGATTAATTTCAATGAGATTGTTGTCTTCAATCGAGGCTTTAAATTCTCTCATAGAAATAGAGGCATGAGAAGGTCCAATTTTCTCACTTGAGTTGATAATGACATTGAAGTCTCCAAGAATAAACCAAGGGTCATTAATATTAGTTCCTAGGAAAGAAAGGTCATTCCAAAGAGTTATCATTTCTTGGTATCTATTTTTAGAATAGACAAAAGAGAAAAAGAGGTGTATGCCATCAATATTAAAATTTCAAGTAAAAATTTGATCAGAGACATTAAAGGTATTAACATTCTATAAAGAAGAGTGCGAAAATATACATTGATATTAAACATTGTAGGTATTTGAGATTGTTCCAGTAAATATATAATTGTGTTGAAACAAGTGATAGTATTTAGAAGAATAAGCAATTTTTGGTTCAGCAATAGCAAATAACATGGGATGGTGAGTGTTAAAAATTATTTTTAGAACATTGAATGTGTTAGAGTTGGAAATTCCCTAAAAATTACAAAAAATAATCTTCATTTAAACATGTTTTTGGAGTTAGAAATCATTTTTTTCTTCTTTATAGAGCCTTTATTTCTAGAAGAACTTCTAACATTTTGAGCGTTGTTATTGTTAGTGGTCTGTTCCTATTCATTGTTTGTAGTGACAAGGTTCTTCTTTGTAGTTTCATTTATTAAAGCATTCATAATTGAGTCTGTACTGTTCTTATTACATTGCATCAAAGAAATGGTGTTTTGGTTAGTTAACAGAGTACCAGGCTGTTCAGAACAGTTCTTATTATCTACATATTGAACACCATCAAAATTTAAATTAATAGAATGAGGAGTAGGAGTACCTGGGTCCTTTGAAGCATCTATATCCTACTGCTTTACATCATCTAGAACTGATGTAAGGTGTCTCTGCTCAGTGGATTCAGGAATTACCTGCATAAGAAAGGGGTCCTGTACCGAGGGAGTGCTTCCTTTTGTATGTTTTATAGGTTCTAGTGTTATAGAACCTTGTTTATCAGTGTTATTATGTTTGGTTTGTGTCTCATCCTGAACAGACTTTGGACTAATATTAGGATTCCTGGAATTTATAGCACAACCATTGGTCTCTATATCATTAGGACTGTTGACAGATTTAATGTGATTAGCGTGAGAAGAGCCAAGTTCATTAGCCTTGTTTGTGTCTGCATACTTCATCTCCAGAGTAGGTTCATTGTTATAAATAGTAGGGGGGTTGCTTGAACTCTTTGTTTTGAGAGTCCTTTTAGTAGTTTCATTCGTTGAAGTATTTAGAGTTGATTCCATAGAGTTTAAATTACATAAAATCAAGGAATCAGTACAGTCATTTCCTACAGCTTGAGTACTTGAATGAGGAAAAGTGGGAGGCAGCGTACTTGGAGTCACTTCCACAATAGAAGTAGCTGTGATATAGGGTGCCTGGATAGTGTCCAAAGCATATGTGGGACACTAATTATGATCACCAGAGTCACTATTATCCTGCATTTTCAGAGGATCTTGCACCGAGGGTGTGTTCTCATTTACATATTTAAAAGATTCTAAGGATTTATTACCAGTATTAACCTTATCGATATTGGATTGTGTCATTGTTTGAACAGAGGTAAGGGAACCTAAACTATTTTTCTGATTGTTGGTCTCATTTATTATCTCTTAAGTAGCAGTAGAATTCAGTAGGGAGGGTTTTTGGTTCTGTCCAGAAATAAAATCTGAGCAGCTGGGTTCAACCACAGATTGTATAAAATAATCAACATTATGATTAGTTGCAGTGATTAAGTTGCAATCATTGCATTTTATTTGAACAGGTGGATATATTATACCCCTCCTACCCAGTGTGGGTTCAAATTTTTTGATGAGGTTAGAGATGGATACCTATTCGAATGGACAAGTACCGAGTTCTTCTTTCTCATGATCATTATTGGATAATCTAACAGTTTCTAGAACCATATTCTGAATCTCTTCTGTAAGACTTTGTTCCTTCGTGGAGTTTTCTTCCTCTTCAACTACATCTACCCAGGTTTTACTCGAATCATCCCCTATGTGTGTCAGGCTATGTGATTTTTTCACCCAGATTTTAGGTTTCTTTTTGGGGGGTTCGGGTATGTCCACTATGTGGGTTTTGTCTTTTTTGTTTCTGCTTATTTCCTTCCAGTCATTTTCAATTGTCCGATTTACTTATTTTTTAACCACCCTATAATTGGAGATTGTATGTCCAATTATTTTACAAAGGTCACAAAAGGGAGGATTTCTCTAATATTCTATTCTAATTTTAGTTTTATAATTTTTAGCATTGAAATTGATTATGTTTGGTATCTTTGAATCTAAATTAATTTCCACCATTACTCTCGTAAAGAGTCCTAAGTTAGCATTCAAAGTTCTTTGGTTGATTTTGAGAGGGGGTCCGATGCAGGAAACAATATCATTTAGAATTTTTGGGTGCCAAAAAACCAATTCAGGCCATATAGTTTAACCCAAACTTGTGCCATGGTATTCATATATGTGTGCAGGTTGAAAGAAAAGTCCCATTCAGTTATTCTAAGGAATATTGGCTTTAGGTTAATATTACCAGTTTTCGAAACCTTTTCTAGACCATCTTGTGATTTCAACAAAATGTGATAATATCCCTTGCCTATAGGTATCAATTTGCAATTCGATATATTCCAGTAGTGTGCAATACGCGAGTGTAAATTGGGAAAGGGCCAAGGGTGGTCATCTTTGAGGTAGGAGATGCGGCCCATGACAAAGATTTTTCATAGTTGCGTGCACTGTTGAAGTGCATCTGGGTCTACCTCCACCAAGAAACCACCATCCTCAAGTCTCTTTTAAAGTGGGGGCTTCATTGAGATGTCTTTGCATAGGTTTGTATTCGTCAGAGCATATAAAAAGGATACCCCTTGAGATCTACCGGGGGGCAAGCGATTGCGAAGCTTTTCATCAGGGGCATCCTCTTCATGCTTTTCTGTCAAAATACGCTGCACAATAGGAATATGTATCATCCATGGATTCTTGAAGTGATGATATTCGAACCTTACTGGCATGAGAAAATCCTCCATGATAGAAAATCAAGAGAACCAGGCTAGAGAGCCCTAGCCGCTCAAGAATTTTAGAGAGAGATGGTCTCCCATCTCTCCTTGAATGTCCTTTCCATTTTCCATCAACATTAATCTTCTTATCACAATTAACCACTACAAACTTCCATTAATTAATTAATAAATTAGTTAATCTAAGTCCATTAATTAATTCGAAAATTAATTAACCACATCTTTCCTATTAATAAATTCACCAATTAATTAATCATATCTATTTAATTAATTAAATAAACAATTAATTAACCACACTAATTCCATTAATTAATTCTGCAATTAATTAATCCTCTCACAATATTAACATTCAATGATTAATTCACCAATTAATTATTCTCAATTCACAATTAAAACAATTAAAGAATTTAATGATTAACTTAATAAAGTAATTATCATCAATTCCATAATTGAATACCTTTATAATTAATTAATTCATTAATTATTCTAATTCTACAATTCCATTATTCAATTAAATCCCCAATTCCTTACTTCATTAATCGAACATATTAATTAATCAAATTTAGGAAATTCCAATTACTAAATGAACCCTATAAATTTTATAATAAAAAACACATATTTGAAATCAATATTATGAAATTTTAATAATAGATCACCTACCTTAGTTGATGAGATATCTCCCAATGAAAATCCCCAAAATTGAGCAGCACAGTGACGTAGATCAGAATCTGAATCTAAAACCCTAAATCAAGATTAAAAAAAAAACAATATCTCTTAATTCTAGATCTAGATCTAAAATCCTATATCTAGATTCATCAAATATATATCTATATCTAACAAAATAGATAAATAACTTCTCTCTAAAAGAAAAAGAGAAGAAAGGATGGTGAATGGGAAAACCATGAGATATGATCCACTTACCTGGAGGGATGCGAATATTTGATCCGGGATTCAAATCATGAAGAATAGTGGTCAATAAGGATTGGAAATTGTCTTAAGAGCTCCAAAATCATGAAATACCACCTAGGGCCAAATGAGGGTCGTAGGGTGAGTTTTAGGGGTTCAGGGGATTTAAATCTAATTTTTAGGTGACTTTAATTCCCACACACGGTTTGCTGGGTAGGGGCACAAGGTTAGCCCTAATCACATGCCTAAACCACATGACTATTATTTTAGGGGTGAAAAATTACTCCTAAGAGGGTGCACAATTAGACAAAATGTGTGCCAACCATGAAAATCCCCACTGTCTAGGGTTGCACAGTTTTTCTGGCTTGGGCGCAAGGTTTGTCTTAACCGCGCGCCAACCGTACACTGCCCTATTTCCTTCATTTTTCTTAAATTTTCACTAAAACACACCCCAAGATAAAATCCAAATGAAAAGTACTCAACACTAAATAAAAGAGTACCTATAAACGAGTCTGAGACAACTTCAAAAAAGGTCAGGATATTAAAATCTCCCACCTTATAACAACTCGTCCTTGAGCCGCACTCCCAAGTATCTCTAAGATTCTGATTAAAAAATATTGTGCCACTGAGCCCTCATATTTTCTTCCCTTTCCCATGTTTCCTCCTACACATTTCCATGTTTCCACAATATATGAACTATCGTCATGGTCTTTCCCCTCAACACTTTATCACTGTGATCCAACACACGTATCAGATGCTCCTCAAAGGACACATCTATCCCAATATCAATATAATCCATGTCAATCACATGAGAAGGGACAGGATGATACTGCCATAGTTACGACACATGGAAAATATCATTCATAGCGCTGTATTTTTGTAGAAGAGACAATCGATATGCCACCGACCTGATTCTCTCCACAACCTCAAATGTTCTGACGAACCTGGGTGCCAACTTTCCCTGTCTCCGTATCTAGTGGTGACCTAACCTAGGAGACATCCAAAGGAATATTATATCACCCTCTATAAAATCTAGGGGTAGTAAATGACTATCAGTATACAACTTCTGTCTACACTGAGCTATAGCCATACATTTCTAAATTAGCTTCACCTGCTTCGATGCCTCCTATATGAGACTCGGTCCCAAAAACTCCGATTCAACAGTCTCCATCCAACATAGAGGCGATATGCATGGCCTACCATAAAGAGACTCATATAGTTCCATTTGTATAGTTGCTTGATAACTTTTGTTATAGAAAAAATACACTAAAGCCAAGTGATTCTCCCAAGACCCACTGAAGTCAAGAACACATGCCTATAGGATATCCTCAAGCACCTATATAGTACACTCTGATTGTACATCTATATATGGTTGGAAGTACATACTCAATAATACATGTGTATTGATCACCTTCTGCAAGCCCTTCCAGAATCATGAAGTGAAATGTGATTCAAGATCTGAAACTATAGTCCGTGACACCCTGTGTAGATGGACTATCTCTTGAATATACAAGTCCCCCAGTTTCTCCACTGAGAAATTCTATCGTATAAGAAATGAACTACCTTCGTTAGCCTATACACAATAACCTAGATAGCATAATTCTTCTGAGGAATCTTTGAGAGACCCACCATAAAGTAAATTATAACATTGTCCCATTTCTATTTTGGAATGGACAATGACTGTAGTAACCCTCTAGGTTGTTGATGCTTCACCTTCACCCACTGATAGGTGTAGGATCATTTCACGAACCCTGCTATCTCCTTTTTCATGTCCAAACACCAAAAATATCATTGTATGTCATGGTACATTCTGGTCAAACTTGGATATACCACCCACTTTGAGGCATGAAAATTCATGTATTATCTCCCCCCGCATGCTCCTAGGTACAAAAATCTGATTCCTGACATAAAATATCTCATCCTCATCTATGATCCAATTTGAAAGTGTCTCCCCACCTTCATGGCTTTCCCTCAAGGTATTTTTTTTTGGATCCTCATACTGTTTGTCCCCGATCCATCTCAAAAGTGTAGACTCTACTGGGACTGATACCAAAGTCATCTATTCCTGATTATCCTAAACCACTACATGCATCTCAACTAGAATGGTCATCATCTTCCACTTAATACTAGACTCCTGAACTACCTAAGTCTGAGTTTTCCTACTCAAAGAATCAAAAACATTGTTCCCCTTTCTAGGTGTATATGCTAGCTCAAAATCGAATGACTACATATACTCAACCCATATCCCTGCCAAAGATTCAGGTCTTGCTACAAAAGGATATACTTCAAGATATTTTGGTCTGTATACACTTTGAAACTTTGTCCCAAAATATCGTGTCACCAACACTTTAATAAATAAACTACTATAACCAACTTTAGGTCATGCATAGAGTAGTTTCATTCATGAGGCCTCAACTTCCAAGACCCATATGCCAAAACTCGATATCCCTACATCAACACAGCTCTAAGTAAAATCCCAGAATCATCATAATACACCATGTACTCCTCACCCGGCTCGGGTAGGATCATGATTGGTTCCGATGTCAAATGCTTCTTCAACTCCTGGAAGGCCTTGTCACATGATTCTAACTAATACAAATTTATCCCCTTTTTGGTCAATCCTGAGAGTGGTTCTGCCAAATCATAAAATTCCTACATGAATCTATGATAATATCAATCTAACCCCTTAAATATAAGGATATCAAAAACATTCTTAGGATGTTCCCAAGAAACCACCACCTAAACCTTCTTTGGGTTCACCGAAACACATTTCTCTGAGATTATATTCCCCAAGAAGTGTACCTGATCAATCCAAAAATGACACTTAGATATCTTGGCGTATATAAAATTCCCTCTCAGTGTACTCAAGATGATGTTAAGATGTTGAGAATGATTGCCACAAGTCTGGGAGTACACCAAAACATCATCCACAAACACTAGAAAAAATTGATCTAGGTATGGGTGGAAGATTATATTCATCAAGGCCATAAACACTATTGGTGCATTTTTCAACCCAAACGAAATTATGAAGAACTCATATAGGCCATACCTGCTTCTGAAAGTAGTTCTTGGTATACCAGAAGTCCAAAATCTTAGCTGATGATACCCTGATCTCAAGTCAATCTTTGAGAACACACAAGATCCTCTCAACTGGCCAAATAGATCTTTGATATGCATAAGTGGATAACTTTTCTTCATAGTCATCCGGTAAAACTTCCAATAATCAATGCACAAGTGTAGAGTCCCACCAGCCTTCTTAGAAAACAAAAATAGAGAACCCCAAGGTGATGTACTCAAATGGATAAAACCCTTATCCTCCAACTCCTTCAATCGAGTCTTTAGCTCTTGAAGCTCTGTCGATGCCATTATGTATGGTGGAATAGAAAATGACTCAGCCCCCAGCATGATCTCAATAATGAATTCCGCATATCTATCAGGTGGAATCCTCAATAATTATTTTTGAAACACATCCTGAAATTGGTCCACTACAGGTGGAAATACATCCATCTTCACACCTCCATCATCTTGTAATAGACTTGCAACCTAGGCTGTGAGATCTCCCAATTTCTGGGTAATTGGCCCTACTTGGCCTGCTTGGATATCCCACTCTCCATAATGAATATAGTTTTCACCCTTATAAGACATGAAGGTCACTCTACTATGGTAACAATCTATGTGGTACAGGTATGCGACTAGCCAATCCATACCCATAATTAGGTTAAATCCTGACATGTCAGAATATAGAGATCCTAGAGAAAATGATACTCCTCAATCTCAAGAGAACAAACCTTGAAAAAATATATGTCTCTAGACCATACTCCCAATCGTGTATCTATGTTCATAACCATGCTCACAAACTCCACCTCCATGCTCAAACCATTAACAAGTTTTTCAGATACAAAGTAATGAGAGGCACCAGTATCAAATAAGGCACTAGATAATGCAGAAGCTGCAAGAATAGTACCTCTCACTGTCGATGAACCAACCTTTCTACCCACAAGTGCAGGCCGCACCATATGCAACTGTCCTACCCCTCTTCCCTGTGATTCCGTATGACTCCCCTAAGTTTCACCACACTGCTGATATGGGTGCTCTTTCCCAAAAGCACCATGTCTACTACGTCTACCTCCTTAGCTAGTGGAACTCCAGCTGCCCAACTGACATGGTGAAAAAGACCCTCTTCCCACACTCTGGTTCTAACAAGATCCTATATCACTAACTATCTATCTCAGGTTCATACAAAACCTATCTAGATGTCCCATATTTCTACAGGCTCTACACTCTACAGGTGGTCAAGTAAAATGTTTATGAAAGTGTCTTGTCTTACTGCACCGGTGGTAAAGCACTTGGGTAAGATCCTAAGTAACTGATCCCCTTGAATGGAAACTTTTCTTCCCACTGTTCTATATAAAGTTATCATAATGACACTTCCTATTCTTGGAATACATGCCTCTAGATTTTCCAGAAGAGACCACCTGTCTGCCACTAGAAGCCTCTTTTAGGTTCCCCAATGAGATGAGAGCTTGATTTACCACTTATAACAAATTATTCAACCTAAATATATTCAATTGGGAATTAATTTCACAATTAATACCATCCTAAAAGTTTCTTTCCATAACTGTATCATCTCCTAACAACACCAGAGAAAAGTACTGTAGGTCTGTAAAGCATCTAGCATAGTCCATCACTGACATGTTTCCCTGAGTCAATCTCATGTACTCAGCTTCTCTCTCTTTCTAGAGAATCTATGGATAAAAGTTCTCAAATAACTTATCCTAAAATTCCTTCCACTCTATAGTCTCTATATTTCCATCCTGAGTCTAGATGTCCCACTAATTCTTCGCCTGACCATGCAACATATAAGAAGCTAGTTTGACTCTTTTCTCAACTGGAGTCTCCAAAGGGTCAAGTATAGTCTAGGTATACTCAATCTAGAACTCATCTACCTAAGGTCCAACCTCTATAGTAAAAGTTGGAGGGTGATTCAACTAGAACTCCCTCGTCAGGTTAGACATGCTTTTCACAACCCATCCTAGGTCTCTTTCCATGAATTTCATAAAGCGAGAAAAGTTATCTCAGAACTGTTCTTCTATTTACTCACTTGGCACAATCAGTTCCTCATGTACCACTACTAGAAGATCATCCCTAGACATGTCTTTTGGTCATCCTCTCAACAAGCATCGTTGTTGAGGAATACTCTATACAATTTCAAACATGCACTATAGGACACAGTCCTCGAAATCAACATGTTTACATAAGAGGGAAATACAACAAGCCACAACAATTATTTTCCCAAACCCTCTCCACATGGTTAAAATTGAGGTTCTATCACTACCCAACTACCCTTAACCATCCTACACCTAGGTCCTCATTAACAAGGGTAAACACATTTTCATATCAAGTTTCTCATTTAAACACCCATTATTTCACATTTTTCATCATTTAAAAATTTTCAAATTCTATATTAGGAACTATTTTCAATTTAATCTCATAAGTATGGAAAACAATTTAAGTTCAACAACTTACCCAAAGCTCATTTTCCTGTGCATTCCTAAAATGATGCATGTCATAATAACCCTAAGTGCTTAGAATAATGCATGTAAACTCAACTCTCATGCCATACTAGGCCATGAGTCAATTCTAATCAATTTTAAGAAATAATAATTACATTACACAAAAAGTGAGTCACTCAAGGTGAAATAATATTCAACTATAACAATAAACAACAATAACAAAAATCTCACCCTGGGAACTTGGGTTTCCCCCCATACATGGGTTTGAAACTCCCATGCATGAGCTCATAACCAAGGTCTGAGTCTTCCTAGCCTCCTTTATACCTTTCCCAAATAGTAAGAAAAAATAAAAAATAAATAAAACTCATTTAATACCACTTTATAATTCCCCTAATTGGGTGCCACACACCGGTGCCCCGAGCCGGACCACCACATGACCTCAAGCACACATCACTATATTCCATAATCTATAGACTAGTAGCAATGGTATAATAAGTTGATCATGGGGAGACTATCCCCTCTTTTATCAGATTAATACACCAATGGAAATAAATAAACAATAGAAAAAGAATATATAATCATAAAAAATACCAATATCTCAAGATAATCAAAGCAGGAAATACAATATCCAACTAAAGAAGAAAACATAACATGATAATGTACGTGTCAAGTATAAAAAATGAACACTATAAATAAAAACATCAATGAATCCCAAGTGGGTCCCAAACCATATTTGATTCCCTCATCTAATATCCATCCCCAAATCAGCCATCTAACCCAGGGAATTTTCCCTTAAACCATCTTGCAACAATAAATTCTATTCAGATACCGATCAGGTAGCCTGAGTAGGGTGTGAGTAAAACTCAGTAGGCCACCACCACCAACAGTGTCTAAAAAAAATCCAGTCAATAAAACGTGTATGCAATTGTATAAAAAAATAATCACAATGTATAAGTAAATATTTATCACACTATCAATTAATATTTATTAAACCACATGGACCACTGGGTTCCCGTGGACACCTGTACCTCAATACCTACTTCGGGCCATACTAGGTCTGAACCATGTTACATATTCAATTCAAATTTCATTATAGCACATAGGATTACATTATCCACATCACTTCAATTTTCATTATTACATACACTTGGAACCATAGTCCAATTCTAATGTTTTGGGTGTCGAAAACCATGTCTAGATCCCTGTGAGTATTTGGAGAATCAGTCCCTGTCTCACACCATTTATCATGCTTGGGTGTATAATGCCATGTCTAGCACCCTGTTTATCAGTCATGCATATATATATATATATATATATATATCATGGGTGTAGAAATTCATGCCTATCACTCCATTTATCAATCATACATATGTGTCATGGGCGTAGAACATCGTGTCTAACACCCCATTTCTCAATCATACATATATATCATGGGCATAAAACGTCATGTCTAGCACCCCATTTCTCAATTGTACATATATGTCATAACATATCACATTATCACATGTATATCATTATCACATGTTTTCACATTTTCATGTTAACCAAGATTAATCAAAATTAATCATCTTATCATAATTAACTACTACAAAATTCCATTAATTAATTCATAAATTAATTAATCCAAGTCCGTTAATTAATTCAAAAATTAATTAAACACATATATCCCATTAATTAATTCACCAATTAATTAATCATATCTATTTCATTAATCAATTAAATAATTAATTAACCACACTGAGTCCATTAATTAATTCTACAATTAATTAATCCTCTCATAATCTTAACATCCAATAATTAATTCACCAATTAATTATTATCTATTCACAATTCAAGAATTCAAGAATTTAATAATTAAATCAACAAAGTAATTATCCCTAATTTCCCAATTCAATACCTTGATAATTAATTCATCAATTAATTATACCAATTCCACAATTCCATTATTCAATTAAATCCCCAATTCCCCACTTCATTAATTGACCACATTAATTAATCAAATTTAGGAAATTAAAAATGCTAAATGAACCCTAGAAATTCGATAATCACATACACATATTAGATATAAAGACTATGGTATTTGAATAATTGATCACCTACCTCTATTCTTTGATGAATGATCACCCAATAAAAATTCCCAAAATTGATAAGAACAACATCATAGATCGGGATCCAGATCTAAAACCCTAAATAAAGATTAAACAAAATAAGATATCTTAATTCCAGATCTTGATCCACAAGCCTAGATATAGATTCATCAAATCTAGATCTTGATATAACAAAATATAGAAATAACTTAACACAAAAATAATGAGAGAAGAAAGAAGGATGAACAAGAAAGTAATGAGATAGGATCCACTTATTGGGAGGGATATAGATCTTGAATCTGAGCTTTGAATTACAAAGAATAGAAGTTGGGAAGGCTTGGAATTTGTCCGAAGAGCTCCAAAATCATGAAATACCACCTAGGATCGAACACGGGTCAAATAGGGTGAGTTTCATGGGTTTGGGTGATTTAAAATCTAATTTTTGGGTGACTTTAATTCTCGCACACAGTTTTCTAGGCAAGGATGTATGGTTTTTGCTAACCATGCACCTATTATTTTAGGGGCTTACAATTACTCCTAAGAGGGTACACAATTAGACAAATCGTGTGCCAACCGTTAAAATTCCCACTATCTAGTATTTCATGGTTTATTGGGTGGGGGTGAACGATTTTCCCTAACCATGCACTAACCATGCACTACCCCATTTCCTTCATTTTTTCTCAAATTTTCACCCAAACAAACCCCAAGATAAAATCCACACGAAAAGTACTCAAGACTAAACAAAAGAGTAACTGTAAATGAGTTTGAGATAACTCTAGAAAAGTACAATATCTTGTATCTAATGAGCCACTTAAATAGGTCTTTTTCCATGGTGTACAATGATAATGAACCAAGGGATAAAATCACCCTAGTATACAAGATAATGACCTAGGTAATTCTCCGTACCGGTATAACAATCCAAGGAATTCTCTATCCCAGCATAAAATGGTTTCTGATAGCTGATCCCCAATAGAGTGGGATACTTGACCACACCTGCCAAATACCCCACAAGCCTTGAAAATTATCACATGGCATAAATTATCCTCTACCTGAAACCAATATAATCCCGACTCCAAATATATGGAAGTCCCACCAACAGTATCATAGAGAACTCTAAAAGGGGATTTTTCATTGGTATCACATATATTTTGTGTCAAAATGACTATGATGAAGACACAAGAGGGGGGGGGGGAGGGAGGGTGAATTGTTCCCTTTTAAAAAACTTTACAAAATTAAAACATCCCTCCTGAAATGAAGCGATCCTTTCCCTTTCTCTCAAAGAAGAGGAAGCATATGAATATAAATAAATAAAACAATTGGACCCAATGATGTATAGTAGTTCGGGGAACAAAAGTGACTTAGTCCACTCTACCAATGTTTTTTCCATGATCTTGATGATTTTCACTAGCAGTTACTCTTACCCAAGAAACTCTAAAACTGAGTGCAGATAGTTAACACCATACAATAAAGGCTTTTTCATGGCCTTATGTATTTACACAGGGAACTAAAATATCTATAGTTTAGTATGAAAATATGACACTCCACTATGACTGAGTACGAGTAGCTGATACTCTAACAGATAATAGTCTAAGATAAAGAGGTTGAATATTGGTTCAACTTATAGTTTCAACAACAATTGACAGATGGAATGATATTCAATAAAACACAACAAAAAAATATTCTTCAACATCAAATAGCTTTTATTTAAATAGTAGTATAGAAAATATTTCTCCTTAAAAAAAAACTTTATTCTTATTCTTACTTTTCTCATAGTGAGAAAATAATGGATATACAAAGTATTTCAATTCTCTCTTAAAAAATATCAAGTAGTAATTTTGCAGCCCTTTATTTTCATAAGTTTTTTCACATCTCCTCCATTATGTGTATATTGTTTCACCTTCCAAAGTGATATATATATAAAGAATAATATATTTAAGAAGTTTAAATGTCTACTCCTCCTTTAAGTATTAAAAATAAATTGAGACAAGAGATTCCAAAACATTCTCCAAGAATAGCGCAACACCGTTGCATTATTCTTTCAACTATAGAATAGCTATCTAATAAATGAATTCAAAATAATTTGAATAATTTCTTTGATAATGTCTTTAGAATATTAGCAACTTTGAATGATCATATGATATAGATTAAGACTCAAAAAACCCTCTGTCAGAAACACTAAAATAGTCCTTGAAAACTAGATTCAACATCCATAATAAAATTCAAACATTTGAATTTATCCAATAATTTGAGTCATTCGACTTCATTGGAAAAATGATGTTGAAGTAATCCAATAATTTTTATCTTTAAATACTACACAAAAATATTCACAAAATCTTCAATCATATTCCTTATATTTAATAAGAATTTATCCAGCTGATAAACCATTAAAAAAATTCCAGATAAAAATTAAGCTGGTAAAAATACCAAGAATATATAAAACAGAGCATCATATCCTTGCTCAAACTGCATGCCCCACTTTACAAAAGCTTCACCATTTAATAATTTATTTCCAATAAAAATATTGTGTATATTAATCCTCTTTGAGTTCTATTTATAAAGTAGTGTGTAGGAAAAAATGAGGATGTAAACCTCTAGTGTTACCATGCACTATTAATTATCTTCAACCTCCAGTAGATGAATGATAAGTATGCAATGAGGTTCCTTCGAGTAATGTATCGACATAAGGTACTCTCCTATAGGCACTCATGAATGAATATCACCAGTTCATATTATTCCATAAGATTATTTATATCAAAAGTAACTTATATCACTTCACATATAATAAATATACAACTACTACTTCTAAGTGTGATGATGTAGCAGGGAAAATAGGATATTCCTACTCCACTATCACGAGAGACTCAAAGCTAGAATAAACTAGGATCCGATGTCTAGCATTTTGTTCATCACATGTATTTTAAAATTTAAAAATGGTGAGGTAATATATCCAATTTCATAGGAGCTCATGTATGCATGAAAAGGGTGAGATAAGGTTATTCTCTAGCTAGAGTTTCCAGTTTTAAATAGAAATTTATGTGGAAAAAAATATTCAGTAGGATAACTCATACGACGAGGCGATAAAAGATCTAAGATTGTATAAACATGGTGATCACATCCATCCTCCTTGGTTCATCATGAAACATCAAGTTCTCAAGAAACAATCCTCTATTAGATCACAATGTTGAGTCAAAAGTTCCCTTATGGATTTACTCATTCCTTTATGTTTTGGAAATCACAAACACATTTTATTTAATAATGTTTCCTTCTATAAGGAATTGTATTTAAATATGATAATAATTGGATTCATGTAATTTAATACCTTTTATACTATTTTTCATCTAACTCTAACAAAATTTTCCTTAATACCTAATAGATATTGAAATCAATGAAAATAAGATCAATTATAATAATTCAAACCCTACACTTTCTCAATTCTGATTCACCCAGAATATTGAATTTGATTTATGTAGTTCCTTAAATCTGATTCTCTCTAAATTTTGAATCTGATTTACACAGTTACTTAAATATTATTTTATCCAAATTTTGATTTTGATTTACATTGTTTCTCAAATCCATTTCCCATAGAATTTTTAATTCAATTATCACTATTTCACAAACCTGATTGTCACTGTTTCTCAATTCCAATTTACTCAAAAATATGAATCTGATTCTCATTGTTTCTCAATTCCAATTTACTCAGAAATGAGAATTTGATTCTCATTATTTCTTAATCTCGGTTCACTCAGAATTATGAATATGATTTTTCACGTTTCTCAAATTTGATTCTCACAGATTTGAGAATTTGATTCTTCATGTTTCTTAAATCTGATTCTCACTAATTCTTAAATCTTATTCTCTACATTTCCAGAATCTGATTCTCTTCATTTCTAGAATCTGATTCTCATCTTCCTAGAATCCAATTTTCATTATCTTAAGAATCCAATTTATTATTTTTCTTAAAACTGATTAGTTACTAAAATTCCTTATTATTCTTATTTATATAATAGGATTCTTACATATATTGCATGAAAATTTTTCTCAAGATATTTTTACTTACATTAAAAAAATGTTGTCTGATTTTTTATTTTATGACCATTGTAAGGGCCAGTTGTACAAGTCCCTCTGAAATTTTAGGAAAAATATAGCCATTGGAGACCTAATCGACCATTGGAATCCATGTCTATAAATACCTGGTCACTTCATTATTTGTAAATAGTGCTCAACAACTATGTGTGTCTACATGATGTGATTTTGATTTCATAATACTAGAGTGTGAACTATTTGTTCCCTATGTTTGTTTACTTTAATAGAGAGTGTCGATCTTAAAGAAACCTTGTCAGGTTGCATATTTAAGAGTTTCTTCATGTGTCTGATTCTTTAATCGAGGGATTATAGCTTAAGAAAGATAGAGGTGTTGATTACCTTCTTAATCGAGGGCTTGAGGGGATATCAAGACAAAAGATGAATTTTATCTTTCATGTAATGAGGGATTACCCTAGTGTGGGTAAGACATAATTTCTTGAAATTATAAATCAAGATACTTTTATCCAAGGTTATTTGATACCCTTTTGTTTGGGTTAAAATATTTCATTATATTTGTATTACTTATTCTATTACAAGTTTCTTTAATCTTTATATAATTTATTATCAATAGAAAGTGTTAATTATTATACATTTTCTTATTGTATAAACTCTGATTTAATATTCTATACATTTTAAGGTAGAATATTGTATAATAAAACCTGTGACTTATTTTTATTATGAAAATCATCATTATCGGAACCAAGATGTTTTTTCTTAACCTTATATAAGAGAGTTTTGTGAATCATATTTGTTTAACTTTGTTAAAAAAAGATTTCCTTAAGGTTAAAATAGAATTTTTTAAACTTACAATTCACCCCCTCTTGTATTGTGCCATCTACATACATATTTTGATCCAAAAATTGGTATCATAGTAGGTTTCCACTGCTCATATAAATTATCACATTAATTTTTGAGGTTAGTTATATTTCTTTTATAAACTTTTTGTTTATAAATATTCTTATACACTAACTTGTATCGTGGAAAAATATTTTTTGTATTATTCTAAATATGATAGGTTTTAATATCAGATCCATAGATAATTTGAATCCTAAAAGACCACCTATTTTTATGTAAAGGACTATGAATACTGGAGAGACAGAATGAAGATGTTTGATATTAATACTAGTGTTTACAATTTTGTAATGCTTAATGAAGATTACAAAATCAATGACAAAGAATTTAGAACTTTTACTAATCAGGAGAAGACGGAATATCAACTTAACTATAAGGCACACAATACTTTACTTTTTTCAATGAATAGAAATATATACAAGTAGATATAATCTTTTGAAGCAGCAAATAGTATTTTTATGAAATTGGAGATTACTCATTTTGGTACATCTAAAGTCATCGAGACAAGAAGATCCATGCTTAGAGAATATTGTCATATGTTTGTTTTTCCATATGGAGAACCTATAAATAAAGTTAAATAGGGATTTATGACTATTGTAAATAGCTTAAAATACATGGGAGAAAAAGACTTAGAAGTTGAAGTTATTGTGGAAAAGATCATAAATATCATTCAAAATGAATGGGATTCAAAGAGAACAACTGTTGATGAATCAAAATTTTTTACAAATGTTACCCTTGATGAGTTATTTGGAACTCTTATACAATATGAGAACATATTGAAGAGAGATGCTGAAAAAGAAAATAAATAGAATGGAAGTGTTGGTTTTACTACAACTTCAAATCAAATGAAATCCAAGAAACCTAAGAAAATAGTGAAGTCAACAAATAAGAAAGTGGTTGTTCTATCCGACTCAAGTGAATCTAAATATTCAGAAAATGAGTTAGCCAATATTACTCGAAGTATAAACAATATCATTGGTAAGAAGGATTTTTAATATATATATAAGAAAATGGATAAGAAGGACAAGAAATATTCATAAGTTACATGCTATGAATGTAAGAAAGTAGAACATATCAAACCTGATTGTCCAAAGCTTAAAAGAAAAGGCAGAAAAGATAGGCATTTTGAAAGGAATCATAAAAGTCACTACAAGTCTAAAGGTAGAAAATTTATAATGAAAAATGATTCATGGGGTGAAATTAGTGGAGATTCTTCTAATGAATCCTTAGATAATGATAATTCAGGAAAGAAGAATATTTGACTTCTATCCAGAATACCTTTTGAGAAATAATGTTTCATAGAAAAGGTGAACACTAATGAATCCTTAACCAAAATTTATTTAAATTAAAATTATCTTGATGAATAAAATTTCAATTATTTGGATAAAGAATATTCCTCAGTAGAAGATAATTATTTACCTTTATTTGATGAAGTCTCTAGGTTTTCTAAGTTGCTTGAAAATAAAAATAATATGATAAAAAAGAAGCTTGATAAGGAAAATTCTAGAATTAATGTTTTTAAAAAATAAGTATTAGATATTTCTAAATATCTCAATGAAAAATATTTTGAAATTGTTTTTATTTCCAAAAACATTGTGGAAGTAAATTCTGAAAAGGATAAACTTTCTAAGGATCTTGAAAAGGTTGTTTCTAAGAAAAATGATTTAGAAACAAAATCTAATTCTAAAAATAATACTGATGAGGATAAGAATTTATTCATTAGAATAAAATCCAAAATCTTTTATCTTAAGAAATTTTTATCAAACTTTACTTTACAAAAGGAAGAATTGGATAAAATGTATAAACAAATTCATCCTATAAGGAATAGTTATGGAATTGGTTATTCTCACTCAAAACCTGGTTTTAGTAATAACTATTTTGTTCCCAAAAGTGCCCCTGTAAGAACCCAGATCTTCTTTTCAGGTACGCATTTCCTTTTTCTGGTTTTTTTGAGAAAAATGGACTTTCTGAAAATTTTCGAAGTGCACGCCGTGTACTTTATGAGTACACGCCATGTACTCTCTTCCCGCTCGAAGCCGTGTGTTGGCCATGTCCGGGTCACACACACGGTGTGTAGGGATGATGTGGAGGCCGATTTTAACGGAGTATGGAAAAACCTAGTACACACCGTGTACTCTAAAAGTACACGCTATGTACTTTTTTTCATTAAACAGACCGGGGTCACGCCTAACACACAGAAAGGTCTTCTTCTAGGTTCCATTTGTCTGAGAGCGCCGAGGATCCGTGAATCTTTGACGAGCCCCCGCCTCTCCATCTGTTCTCCGATTCGAGCACCGTTGATTGTGTTGGAATCGTAGCAGTGAGTTCTCCCTTCTTCTTGAGCCTTGTTTTCCAATTACTCCTATTTCTCAAGTTATCATGGTTTTTGTGTTTCAGATGTTTTCTCAGATCTACGACGTTCTAAGGAGAATCTGTCATCATGTTTCACATATATCTATCTCTTAGGATCAAGGTAGGTGGTTTGTGCCTTTCTGTAGGAAGTCCTTGAATATTTTGTGCAATTTCTTCAATTCCCTTGAACAAGAATTGTGCGTTTTCCTGTTTTGCCCCTGACTGATTTCCTGCTTGCTTGATTGCTATATTAGAGGTTTACTTGGGCGATACATGCGTGTTATGCATGTTTATATTACACAGGGCTGAGAGAACCTAGTGTATGGACCAAAGGGAGAATGGACGTAAGGGCTTCTCCAGAGTGTCTTTAATTTACATTGAAAGACCACAGGGGGAATTGACGTTGAGTGCTTCCTCAGAGAGTTTGTAGATCCTCGACATGGGCCATATGGGAAATTTACGTTGAGTGCTTCCCCAGAGAGCCTTTAGTACGATACGAGACTATAAGAGGGAATTGACGGTGAGTGCTTCCCCAGAGAGTCTATTCTTTAGCTGAACCAGAGGGGTGAGACTGTGTGTGCCTCCCAGGGGGTTGCTAGTATTTATAGGTTGAACCATAAGGGTTAGGTTGTGAGAAATACCCAGGGGGTTACCTTGTTCTACTTGTTGACTATTTTATACTTGTGGAGTTTATATGCTAGAGTCTTACTTGTAGCTGCTGTGTTTTCTTCCTGTTTACTGTTCATGTACTTTACTTTCCATGTATTCATTGACTGTTAGGCACAGATCTTTGGGTGATTTCCTACTGGGAATTTGTCTCACACCCTGTTTGGGCCATGATTTTAGGCCCAAGAAGACTATGTTGTTGTAGGTATAGATAAGGGAAAGCGCCCTTCTACTTCAGGTGTTTGACTTGCTGTAGAGATGGAGAGCATGGGACCAAGCTACGGCTTGTGATGTTGCTGGAGTTGCTATTGCTTTAATACTTTGTGTTCAGTTGTATTTTAGAACGTTTTTGTGTTTGCTGCTTTCCTTATATACTTGTACCTGCTGCATCATTATCATCATTGCTATATATTTATTCTTCCGCTGTTTGGTTACAATTATGTATGTTGTTACTGCTTCCGCTATTGACTTTTGTTTTCCTTACCTTGTATACCTTACCAAATGAGGGCATAGTTTCCCCAATAACTTACCAAGGCCCTCGCTACTAGTCAGAAGCCTCTAGTGTTTGGGGAAATGCGCTTGAGGTCATGTGGTGAACCAGGTACGAGGTACCAGTGGAGGGGCTCCAGATTTGGGTCGTTACATCCCCATTCTACACTAAGTGTCATAGTGGTAGACATTAGGGAAAAAATTATTCTTTAAAAAAATATAATCCTTAGGATTTCATAAATCTCATTTTTCTAAATATATGTGGATTCCTATGATTTTATTTTCAAACAATTTTGGATCCAAGAAAGTTTGGATTATGAAAATCTAATTGTTTTGTTTTCAAGAAAATAAAGGAAGTATCAACAACAATACATGGTACATGGATAGTGGATTTTCCCAAAACATGATTGGTAACAAATAATTCTTTGAAAAGATTATTGAAATGAAAGGTGGAATGGTTACCTTTGGAGATAATGCTCAAGGAAAGATCATTGGTATAGGTAACATTGTTATTATTGGAAAATACTTGATTTCAAATGTTTTATTTGTTAAGGGCCTTAAGAAAAACCTTATAATCATAATCTAATTCTGTGATTAAGGTTACCTTGTGAATTTTAGGCATGATAAATTCCTAGTATACAATTCTAAGTATGAATTCATTCTTTCTTCCCATCAGCATGAGAATGTTTACACACTTAACTTAGAAGACCTTATGATCCAAGACTTACCTTTCCTTAGTGAAATAGAAGATAAATTTTGGTTATGGAATATAATGTTAGGACACTTTAACCTTATAAACTTATGTAAACTATCTAAGAAAGGGATTGTTAATGATCTACTAGATCTTAGATTTGATTATTCAAAAGTCTGTGACCCTTGTCAATATGGAAAGAAATGTAAGTCAAGCTTTAAATATATTAGTGAAGTCTCAACTACTAATTCATTATATTTAGTACACATGGATCCCTTTGTTCCTACACAAAATGGAATCATTAAAGGAAAATACTATTTATTTTTTCTAGTTGATGATTACACCAGATTTACATGGGTCTATTTTCTTGTAAATAAATATGAAGCTTTTTCTTATTTCAAATATTTTACAACCAAATTTATAAAATAGAAAAACTTTCCATTGATAATTATTCACAGTGATAATGGTGGAGAATTTGAAAATTCATTTTTGAAACTTTTTTTAGTAAAAAGGCATTACCTATAACTTCTCATCCCCTAGAACTCCTCAACAAAATGGTGTTGTTGAAAGAAGAAACCGAATTCTTCAAGAAATAAAAAGAACCATGTTGAGTGAATACTCAATTGCTAATTTTTTTGGGCTAAATCCATTAACATTTATTGTTATACTATAAAGCGAGTTTTAATAAGTCTATTTATTAATAAAACACCTTATGAGTTATGGATAAGTCGAAAACTAAAAGTTTCATACTTTAGAGTATTTGGATGAAAAGTATTCATTTTTAATACAAAAGACAATTTTAATAAATTCTCACCCAAATCCGATGAAGGTATATTTTTAAGATATTCCACTACCTCTAAGGCATATTGAGTTTTAAATAAAAATTATTGCACTTTTAAGGAAACAGTACATGTTAAATTTGATGAAACTAATCCTTTTGTTTTTAAATAATACCAATATACATATTCTAATGTGTTTTCCAAAATTGATTATCAAACTTTTATAGAAGACTCTTCTAATAAGGAGAATACTCAAGAAAATGTTTCTGAAGTATTCACTCTAGAATACTTTGTACCCTATATTGATGAAAAAGTTTTACAAAACCCAAGTCAATTGTTCCTTAGGAATCATCCTGGTGATACTATCATTGGTGATGTAAATCAATCTATAAAGACTATAAGTTCTTTGAGAAATAAAGTAGAAAATTTAGTATTCCTTTCACAATTAGAACCCAAAAGTCCTGATGAGGCGTTAGGTGATGAAGATTGTATTAAGGCTATGCAAGATGAACTAAATGAATTCTAAAGGAATAAATTATGGACCCTGGTTGAAAGACCTAAAGAAACCTCTGTAATTGGAGTAAAATGGTTCTTCAAAAACAAATGTGATGAGAATGGAATCATTGTTAGAAATAAATCAAGATTAGTTTATAAAGGCTTAATCAACAAGAAATAATAGACTATGAAGAAACCTATTCTCTATTAGATAGACTTGAATCTATTCTAATTCTATTATCCTTTGCATCATTCTTTAATTTCAAAATTTTTCAAATGGATGTGAAGTGTGCTTTCCTTAATGGATATGTTCAAGAGGAAATTTTGGTAGAACAACCTTCTAGTTTTGAAGACACAAAACATCTTGAATATGTTTACAAACTTACCAAAGATTTATATGGTATTAAACAAGCCCCTATATCCTGGTATGATTGACTTACAAGATTTTTGTTACAAAAAAAATATGTTAAGGGAACTGTTGATCCAAAACTTTTTATAAAGAAAGATAATAAAAATGTTTTGATTGTTCAAATTTATGTTTATGACAGTATATTAGAATCAAATCATCAATATTTAATCGATTCATTTGAGAATCTTATAAAATATGAGTTCAAAATGAGTATGATAGGAAAGTTAACATTCTTTATTGGTTTTCAAATTTCTTAAAAAGAAAAAGGAACCTATATATCTCAACATAATTATATGAAAGATCTTCTTAAGAAGTATGGATATAAAAATTACTACTCTAATCAGTACCTTGAATACTCTTGATCTTGGTGAAGCTGGACAACCAGTTAATCAAACAACTTTTAGAGGTATGATAGGAAGTCTACTCTACTTAATAACTAGTTATCTAGACTTAGTGTTTTCAGTATTCTTATGTGAAATATATCAAGAAAATCCAAAAGAGTCCCATTTAAAAGCTGTGAAAAGATTTTTTTTGTTATTTAAAGGGAACTATGGATTTGGAACTTTTTTACTCTTCTGAAAATGATTTTGTTCTAATTTTTTTCAGATGTTAATTTTGGAGGCTGTAGAATGGATAGAAAAAGTACATTCAAAACTTTTAATTTATTAGCTGATTCATTAGTTTCTTGGTCATGTAAGAAACAACACTCAGTAGAAATTTACACTACTGAAGCTAAATATGTGGTAGTTGAAAGTTATTGTGCTCAAGTATTGTGGATGTAACACACACTCACTGATTATGACATGAGTTTTACTAAAAATAAAATACTATGTGATAACACTAGTGCCACAAATTTAAGTAAAAACCCTTAACATTACTCATGTGAAAAACACATAGATATTAAAAATCAATTTCTTATAGATCACACACTTAAAGGAGATATTATTTTACAATTTATCATAATGAAATAACAACTTGGTGACATTTTTACAAAAACTTTATCTTCTGATATATTTGAATACATTAAATAAAAGTTAGGAATGATAACTGTAAGGTAATCATTCACATCCATTTTTTATTTAAACTATCTCCTTACATTAAGTCACTCCTTTTAATAGGGGGAGTACATTTCATTTTCTTAAAAAAAATTTGGAACCTATTTTTCTTTTCAGTATCTAATAAAGTTTTCAAACTTTATAATTTTTTTTATAGTTTTTAAAATTTTCTTAATGTTATCAAAATTTTATGAAATCTAAGATTTCTAAGAAGAATTTTATCCAATTATAAAAAATATTATGAGAACTACAAAAGGTACATATTCTTACCTATTACTTATTAATTAAATTTTTTTTGTTGGTATTTCAATTGTGTTTTTAAGAAAAACATCATTGGATTCATCTTCCTTAAAACTCGTTTTGTTTCCTTAAAACCTAAAAAGATTGGATCCTTTAAAACCTTCTTCGTATTAATCTCAATTGTTGGATCAAATTGGTTTATTTTCAACCATTATATTTATTTTTGGAAGATAAACCATCACGTCATCACCTATATAAAGGAGGGGACCCCCTATATCCCACATTGTTTTCTAGAGATTTTTGCCTGAGCTGCTGCCCCCCTTCAAAGCCTCCGTTCCAATTTCATAATCCTTCCATAGTTCTGAATTTCTTTGTCAATCTCTTATTAGACTTTAGTGCCTACACATAAGGAACTTAAAGATTGTTTTATCTTCAAAGTGAGGTTAGTTGATCATACTTTATTTTATAAGTATGATTCTTTAATAAGAAAGATCATAAAATTCCAAGGACATGAAAATGTTTGTATTGCGAAAAAAGGGAGAACAATATCCATTGTATGCGGACCTAATAATAGAATTATATGAATCAGTCAAGTTCTTCATAGAATGAGGAAGAGATAAAGTTCAGTTTAAGTGTTATTGGAATAGCTATTATATGTATTATAAGAAATCAGTAGATATCATAGCGATTCCTTATGATGGTGAATCTTTCTTTCCCTCTCATAAACTTTCATATTCATAAGGATATTTTCAAAAATATAAGGCTATTGATTTATTAAGCCTTAGATCTATAAAGAATCCAAAGCTTTCTCATATCTTTGTAAACTACCGGATCATTGAATTATGAATAAAAGGTTTGGTGATACCAATAAAAGGCGATAAGGACACTCTAAAGATTACATACATATTCATGTTAGATTTTATTGTTAATATAAGAAATATTAACTTAATTAAGTACATATTTCTCACAATCAGTAAGATAAAGGATGGGTCAATCAAGTCATAGATTCTTATATTTCCAACTATATTAACTAATTTTTTAGTAAACTGCTTAAACTCTTTCAATATTCCTTGTAAGAAAAATTCAAAGAAGTTCAAGATTCTTCTTTTAAGTGATGAAATACTTAAAAGAATGAAATATTATTTTTATGATAAAACAAAAGAGTTTTTTGATTTATCGGGTAAGGTAGGCCAGGTGGAAGAGAGTTCCAAGTCGGAACTAAAGAAAAGAAAGTCCCAAGCCTTGGAACCTCATAAAACAACTCATTATTTTGAACCTCTGAAGTCAAAGAAACAAAAGTCTCATCCAGATGAAGTCATAGAAAAAGAGATACAAGATAAGAAACACATGAAAAAAGGAGATCCAGTGTTTGGGATATATCCGGAAGAAGAAAAATCTCTAAAGATTCAGGAATATAAAGAACTTGAAAAACAATATAAGGTGAAGAAGCTTAAGAAAAAGCTATTTGAAGTAGACATAATTCAGGTTGTGTTAAGAGTCACAAAAAAATATTAAGAACAAATACAAGATCTAGAATCTTTTTTTAAGAATAAAAACTTCCCCAAAAACCAAAATACATGGAATTAGAAGTCACACAATCAGAAAAAGGAAAAATAGTAGTTTTAGGATTAGTTCTGAATGTTGAAGAAAAATCTCAAGAACAAGATGAAGCAAGTGGAGAAAAAGAAAGTGATTATGAGATACAATAAATTGGAGAAATTAAGAGGGAGAGTAAATACAAAAATATATCCATTAGAACCAATAAATCCTCCTATTCCATGATTTCTTTAGAAGAGAAGTTAGTTCATAAATCCAAGAGTCAGATAGAAAAATCTTCCCCAGCTCAAAAAGGCAATATTGCTGATAGTTAATTTTTGAAAGTTATTTATGTTAGTGGTAGTGATGATGATGCTCATGGTGATGGTGATGATAATTTCGATAATGAGAATTATTAAGATGAAGAAAAAATAGTTCAAATCTCCGATGAAAGGCAAACAAAACAGAGGATATAAAAATTAGAATCTAAGAAAGATAAAGGGAAGCAGGTAGATGTTGGAACCAGTAGGCAGTATGCATTGGAATAAGAAAAGTCTTCTTCCTCTTTGGGAGAGTATTTAGTTGTTTAATCTTTTAAGAAGTTGGTAAAGTTAATTCCATACTTTCCAAACATTTATACCAGATACCAAAGGATCCAAGAATTATTGAACCAAAAATTAGACTCTATAACCCTGTAGATGGAGAAGGTGATTAAGTTAGAAGCAGATTTCAAAGCATTCTTAGAGAAATATGAGTATCATATAAAGTCTTGAAGAGACATGAAAAAGTGTTCAAGACATATTAATACCAATATTAAGGTTTTTGATGATATGTTTGAGATAGTAAAGAATTATTTCAAAGAATTTTAATATTTTCTCAAAGAGATATCGGACATTTTTTCAGAGATGATAAAGTAAGAACAAGGTATTTATATGTAAGAAGTCAAATATTTGAATGGAAAGTTAAACTTATTCAGTATTGAGATCAAATGTTTGAAGGTTTACAAAGATGAGGAGGCTAAAAAACTCAAGTTATAGGAGGAGAAGATTCAAATCCAAGAAGAAAATATTCAGTTTCTTGTGAAGAAAAATTAGGATCAGGAAGTCCTCTTCGCAAAGTTTCAAGATTATCATAAAGAGTTGAAGAAGTTGAAAGCCATGTTAAAAACATTAATACCTAAGAAGGATTTATTTTTTTGTGTAACTTCAATATTTTCTTGTAAAACCTTTTTCAATATAAAAGTTATATTATCCATCTTTTTTTGCATATGTTTCCTAACTTTTTCAGGTACAACATATTTTTCCTCTATTCTTTTTTGTAAATAACAAAGGGGGAGAATTTTCTAAAAAGAATATTAATATAAGGGGGATAATTCTTAAAGAAGAAATGCTTAAGTAAGGGTGAGATATTTCTTTAAGAAAGGAAGAAAAATAATTAAAGATAAGAATATGACCCTTAGGGGGATTTCATAACCTAAGGGGGAGTTAGTCGTATTCATCCTTATAAAATTCATAAGCTCAGGGGGAGATAAGTATTTATTTTAAGTTCAAATATATTAGACTTAATATTATTTTATTAAGAATTTGTTTGTGATTTCAAAAAAGGGGGATATTGTTGAGTCAAAAATTTCCTTATGGCTTTACTCATTCCTTTATGTTTTGGAAATCACAAACACATTTTCTTTAATAATGTTTCCTTCTATAAGGAATTGTATTTAAATCCGATAAGAATTGGATTCATGTACTTTAATATATTTTATGATATTTTTCATCTAATTCTAACAAACTTTTCCTTAAGACCTAATAGATACCGAGATCAATGAAAATCGAATCAATTCTAATAATCAAAATCCTACACTTTCTCAACTCTGATTCACCTAGAATTTTAAATCTAATTTACACAGTTCCTTAAATCTGATTTGCTCCAAATTTTGTATCCGATTTACACAGTTCCTTAAATCCAATTTTCTCCAAATTTCAAATCCTATTTACATAATTTCTCAAATCCACTTCTCAAAGAATTTTGAATCCGATTATCAAAGTTTCATGAATCCGATTCTCATTGTTTCTTAATTCCGATTTAATTAGAATTGTGAATCTAATTCTCACTATTTCTCAATTCTGATTTACTCAGAAATGAAAATATGATTATCACTATTTCTTAATTAAGATTCACTTAGAATTGTAAATAATATTTTCCATGTTTCTCAAATATGATTCTCACATATTTATAAATCCAATTGTTCATGTTTATTAAATTTTATTCTCACTAATTCTGAAATCCGATTCTCATCATTTCTAGAATATGATTCTCTTCATTTTTAGAATCCACTTATCATCTTCCCAGAATCCGATTTTCATTATCTTAAGAATCCAATTTCTTATTTTTCTTAAAACTGATTAGTTACTGCAATTCCTTATTATTCTTATTCATATAATTTAATTATTACATATATTACATGATAATGCTTCTCATGATATTTTTACTTAAATTAAAATGATGTAGTCTAATTTGTTATTTTATGACCATTATAAGTCCCAACTGTATAGGTCCCTCTGAAATTTCAGCAAAAATATTACCGTTGGAGACTTAGTTGACCGTTGGAATCCATGCCTATAAATTCCTATTCACTTCATCATTTGTAAATAATGCTCAACAACTATGTGTGTCTACATGCTGTGATTTTTCTCTCATGATACAAGATTGTGAACTACTTGTTCCTTGTGTTTGTTTACTTTAGTAGAGATTTTCAATCTTAAAGAAACATTGTCATGTTATCTCTTTAAGATTTTATTTGTGCGTCTGATTATTTAATTAAGACCATCCATTAGAAGGAAGACATAGGTGCCAATTAACTTCTTAATCAAGGGCTTATGGGGATAACAAGACAAAAGATGCATCTGATCTTTTTTTGGATCGAGGGCTTACCCTAGTTTGGGTAAAACAGACTTTCTTGAAAGTATAAATCAAGAGAATTTTATCCAAGGTTATTGTATACCCTTCTATTTCAGTTAAAATATTTCATTCTATTTTTATTACTTGTTCTGTTAGAAGTTTCTTTAATTCTGCTGCAATTTCTTATCAATAGAAAGTGTTACTTATTATACATTTTCTTATTATATAAACTCATTTAAGATTCTATACACTTTAAGGTAGAATCTTTTATAAGAAAACCTGTGTCTTATTTTAATTAAGATAATAATCATTATTGGAACCATGGTGTTTTTTATTAACCTTATAATAGAGGGTTTAGAGAATTAGATTTATTTAAATTTGTTAAACAAAGATTTGATTAAGGTTAAAAAAAAGTTTTTAAACTTATAATTCACCCCCACTCTTTTATTTTTCCATCTACATACATATTTTGATCTAACGCACAACACCTCCTGTATTCATAATATGACGTCTTCCAGTATGCAAGTGTACAAAAATGGTGAGGACATAGTGTACTATAGTTCATTTTTACTTTTCAAATTTTATCTATCTTTATGGAAACATTTTATCCTCTTTAAGCTTTGTCTCATTACTCTAGCATGGAAAATCACCTTTAGTATTTCAATATATAGCTGTAGCTCATGAATGTTGTTACTGTGTTTCAGTATAATAACACACATCCCATTTTTTTATCTTTTTTAAATAATATAGTGTACATCAGGTTGATTTAAAATTTGATAGTGGAAATGTGTAAGTTTTATCTTCAATGTGATAATGGAAATGTAGGGTTCTTTTCTAATCAAACATAGGGATCATTTTCAATACAATATAGGGATCATTGTATGGAACATACGGTTCATGTACCATACTTCTTTCCAAACATATGGTTTATTAACTATCTGTTTTTATGAAAATTGGGGTTCATAAAAAGTATAATATGGTTCATTTAACCGTACTTTCCAATGTAGGGATGCTGAAAACTAAACATATTCCCTAAAAAATTCTCTAAATTTTTAGAGACTCTTAATATCATATTCAGTATTCATCCTAGAAGACTTATTTTTATGAAATATCAAGATATTTAAAATATATCAAGAAGTGGATCAATATTACCTCTACATATCTTTATATATTTGAAAAATAGAAGTAACACTATTCTGAAAAAATTGTAGTTCTGAAACAACATTGCATAAATTTGAATAATTTTTTGACCATCAAAATGACCATTTCAGCCTTTGATGTTAACTAAAAAAATAAAGATAAACTTCTTGGATTTCCATCACACAATGTTTCACATGATTCTAATATTTTTAGCACATGTAATAAATGAAATAAAATATCTTTTCATATATGTACACTATAGAGTTGATAAATAGTCACAACAACTTGGATGAATTTTTAGATCACAAAATAGATCTTTTTATACTTCCTCATAAACTACTGAAGTTTAGATAAATATATTATCTATCTAAAGAAATAATAAATAGATGAATATATGCATTGTAGCTTGAGATATAATCAAAATATAGAGGTAAATTTAAGATGAAAAACTATACTATTTCTGAACAACTTATAACAGCTTCGGTGAATTTTTGCACCATCAAAACAAAAAAATTGACTTTCAATGTAAACAAATAAAATAAATATAAAATTATTATATTTCAAATAGAAGAAACTTCATAAGAATCCGATAACTATTTATTTAGATATAAAATAAATATAGTGACATATTAAATCTGAAACCACTTAAACAAATTTATTAGTAAACAAATAATGATGGGTTGAAGTAATTATCAAAACCAAACCAAAATGAGGATGAAAAGGATCTACTCAATAATATCACCCTTTTTGATAATTAAAAAACCCTAATTCTATACCAACCTTTTCTCCCCCTTTTTATAAGGATAAAAAATACAAGTTCTTGAGAATATTAAATAACCAAATATATTTACCCCCTTTTATAAATAATAGGAATTAAAAATTTAAGTAATAGGATAAAAAAGATTTAAAATTTGAAAAACAAAATTTTCTCCACCCTTTCTATATAAACTCACCCCTTTATATATAAACTCCCCCTTAATTAATGATTCCTATAAAAATCTAAGAATATATAATCAAGGAGCCACTAAAACTTGTAAAATATGATTAAAAAATAACAGGATATTTTCTAGAATTAAAAAAATGTATCAATCAAATTAAATCATGATGTAATAATAAAATATTTAAACACATGCTAAATATTTAAAATAACTCCTACTTAGACCAATAATAACTATTTTAAAATATTCAAGGAATACAATATTTCAAATAATTTTAAATAAAGTAATTTCAAACAATTTTAAATAAAGGAATCCGAAATAAATTTAAATAAAGGAATTTCAAATAATTTTAAATAAAGGAATTTAAAATAATTTTAAAAAATGGAATTTAGAAATAAATAAAAATAAATAAAGGATATAATTTTAATAAAATAAAGTTTTTATGCATGTAATAAATGACCAAAACATTTTTATCTAATAATAAAAAAATTTATTAGATAAAATAATAGATTAATTTAGCACATGTAATTAATTTAAAGATTAAGACATTAAAACACATTCTTACTAGAAAAAAATGTTTAATATATCATTACATTCCAATATAAATAGAATTCATGATGTTAACCAAATAATTCAAGGAATTAATTCATCACATAAAATAATAGAGTGAGAAGAGATTAACAGTTTAAATATAAGGATAATTAAAATGTAGAGGAAAAAAATTTAAAAGTTTTTCTCCGCATTTATAAAATAGTTAGTGTATTTAATTTGATTATTAAAATGGAAATAAAATACATCTTGTATTAACAGTTCCATCTCTAATGAGGTTTCTATTTAAAATAATAGGAAATATAAATTTAAGATATTTCCATAATTTTTAAGTATCCACTTAATGATGCGATAATGAATTCTAGTGAAACATACCTAAAAAATATCAAATACAAGTGCCTTTTGGTACCCATATGCATTTTGTCTAACAATGTTAGCAATTAAAGACTTTGGTAACCAAATCTGTTTATTTTGAGTATTAATTTAAAAATTAAATCTAGATAATTATTTTGAGTAATGAACGCACCTGATAAAATAAAATTGAGCATTTATAAAATAAAACTCATTAGAAAAATTTACATTAACACCATAATAAAAAAATTTAATAGTATATAAGATTTTATTGTTCAAACCAGCAACAAAATATTTCTTACAGAATTTTAGCTTTTCTCCATTACTATCAATACCAAGTTTTCCTTTGTGAATTTTATTTTTACCTTGAATTTGATTCAAATAATTCTCTCTCTTAATAAGTATACTAGAGTATTGTTTTACTGTATCAAATTTATCCAATAATTATTTAATATTACTTTCATTAAAAACATAAGAATTTGTGGAAGGGTTAGATCTTAAATCTGAAATCTGGTTAGCCAAAATTTCTTTATCAATATAAATATAATCATAAAATTTTCTAAGTTTTCTATGAAATTTATTTAAACATTCAAATTTATCTTGAAGCATAAAACAATATTTATTAAGATCATAATAATAAATTTTTTTCCAAATCACAATTTTGTGAGTAAGAAGATTGTACCTCATCAATGTGAGTCATAAGACATAGGTTTACCATTTGATTTTCATGCTCCACTTTAGAGTTTGTAGTTGATTCATCACTTAAACCTGAATAACTAGAATAAAAAAAATTCATCCATCAAAACATTGAGTGAAACATTTTCATTTTTGATAGAAATATGATTTTCAGTTTATTCTTGCATCTTATCTTCATACATCACAATGAATTCCTTTGATACTTGATATGGTTCTAAAATTATAATTACCAAGACAACAACATCATTGAAAACTTCTTTCAATTTATCAGTTCCTTCATAAGAAACTACAATTTTCTAGCACATTTAATAGGCAATAGTACATTTTGAAACATGATTTAATTCATATAAACTAAGTCTACATATATTTCATTCATCACTTTTGAATTAACATCATACTCTGCTTCTTTAGAAGTATCCTATTTTTACAGTTCTCTAGGGAATTCATAAGGTTTTAAAATCTTCATTTAAAATTTGAAACCAAGATTCTTCAATTAGATATTCATACGTTCTTTCTAGTATCCATAATTATCTACATTAAAATAATGATCACAAATCATCGACATACCTTATTTAAGAGAAGTCATTTAAATTTTTCTTCATGTGAATATTTAACTAAGGATTGTTAGAGACAAAATAAATATATTTACTAGAGTCTATCATTTGATACCACTTGTTGGTATCAGATAGTAATAATAGAACATTCAAGGATTTCCAAAAAGAAAAATATATCCAATGAATCCCAACCTATGATACTAATTGTTGTGTTAGAATGACTATGATGAAGACATATGAGGGGGTAAATTGTGTCCTTTTAAAAAACTTTACAAAATTAAAACATATCTCTTTAAAATGAAGCGATCCTTTCCTTATATCTCAAATATAAGGAAGAAATAAAATATAAATAAAGGAAAGAACTGGACATGATGGTGTATAGTGGTTTAGGGTGTAGAAATCCCCTAGTCCACTCCACCAACACTCTCTCCACGAGTTTGGTGACTTTCCCTAGTAAGTCCTATTATCTGAGAACCTATACAACCAAGTGCAGGTAGTTTACACCATATAATCAATGCCTTTGTAGGGCCTTCTGTTTATTTTATAGGGAACCAAAATATCCAAAAATTAGTATAAGAAGATGACACTCCACCACAACTTTGTATGAGAAGATGATACTCTATTGGATAATAGTTTAAGATGAAGAGGTTGAATACTGGTTCAACTTACAGTTATAATAACAACTTATATATGGAATGATCTTCAATAAAACATAGTAGCAAAATATTCTTCAATATTAAATAGGCTTTATTTAAATAGTTTTAGATAAAATATTTCTCCTTTGGAATAGGTTATCTTCTTCTTCTTCTTGTTCTTCACATAATGAGAAAATAATAGATATAAAAATTATTTCAATTCTCTCTTCAAAAATAATGAGCAATAATTTTTTATCAATTTATTTTCATAAGTGTTTTCACATATCTTCTCTTCTATGTATATTTATTCACCTTACAAAGAGATATATATATAAAGAATAATATATTTAGAAAATTGCAGCATCTCCTCCTCCGCTGGGAATTCAAAATAAATTGATTCAATAGCTTCCATAAATTTCTCCAAGAATAGTTAAAAACCATTTCCTTATTCTTACAACTATAGAATAAATATCTAATAAATTCATTCAAAACAATTTGAATAATTCCTTTGATAATATACTTAGAATATTAAAAATGTTAAAAAATATTCTATATATATTAAGTAACAAAAAATTCTCCTTTAAAAACATTGAAATAATCTCTAAAAACTAGTAGCAACATCCATAATAAAATTAAAACATTTGAATTTAAATAACATTGGTTCTTTTGAATTAAATGTAAAAATAATTTTGAAATAATAAAATCAATTTTCTATTTAAAAACTACACCAAAATCTTTGAAAAATCTTTCATCACATTCCTTAGATTTAACAAGAATTTATCCAGATGATAAACCATTAAAAATATCCCAGATAAAAACACAGTTGGTAAAAATACCAAGAATATGTAAAGAAGATCATTGTATCCATTCTTAAACTGCATACCCCTCTTTTTGTACACTTCACTATTTAATTATTTATTTACAATAAACACATGGTGTATATTAATCCTCTTATAGTACTATTTGTAAAGCAGTGTTCAAGGAAAATGATGAAGGAAACCTCCAGTGATACCATGCACTTTTCATCATCTTAAACCTTGAGTAGATGTGTGATAAGTATGCAGTGAGGTTCCATCAAGTGATTTATCAACATAAGTTATTCTCCTATAGGATCTCATGAATAACCATCACCAATTCATATTATTCCATAAAAATATTCATATCAAAAGTAACTTGCAGCACTTCACACAACATAAATATACTGTAGTTACTTATGAGTGTGATAATGTGGTAGGGAAAATAGTATATCCCTACTCTGCTATCACGAGAGACTCCAAGCTATAATACATTAGGATCCGATGTCCAATATTATCTTATTCTCATGCGGTGTACAATTCAAACATGGTGATGTAAGAGATCCAGTTTCATATAAGATCTTATATACATGGAAAGGGAAAGGAAAGGATATCCTCTAGCTAGAGTTTCTATTTTGAAACAATAATTTATGTGGTGAAAATATTTAGTAGGATAACTCATGTAGAGATACACCAAGAGATTTAAGATTGTATAAACATGGTGATTACATCCATCCTTCTCAGTTCATTATGAAACATCGCGTTCTCAAGCAATGAGTCTCCATCGAATCGCAACACCTCCTATATTAATCATATAACATTGTCAAATATACAGGTGTACAATAATGGTGAGTCCACAACGTACAATAGTCCATTTTTTTATTTCAAAATTTTAAAGACTTGGAAATTCCATGTATTTTTTTAATTATATGGGAATTTTATGAGTCCGCAAAAATTGACAGTGCGTGATTCTGAGCCCTGGTGTGGCCAGAATGAATTTCTGAACTTTTTTTCAGGTACGTTCAGTAAACATGCGAGCGAGTTTTTTTAAATTTTGAACCGGTGCTCGGAATTGAAATTCGATGACACTGTTGAACTTGCAACGCCAATATTCTCTTAAGGTGACCTTCACCTCGACCGTAGTAGGTCGAGGGTGAAAGATAGTTTTTCACTTTTTTGTAAAGGAAAATAAAAATAAAAATATTAACATTTTTAGTTTTTTTTGAAACCTCTCTACATGGGTTATAGAGGTGGGGACCACCCGAACTAATACCCCCAATTTTAATTCAATGGTGGGGACCACCCGAACCCCTTAAACTCCCTCTTTAATGCGGGGAAGTCTCTTGAACTTCCTCCACTTTAATTGTGCCACCTTCCATTAATTAATCAAAGCCAACTTTAATTATGCCAACAATTTAAAATTGACAAACATAATTTATTTGGGTTGGCTCCTCATTTTGGCCTGGGAGAAATTGTTGGCGAAAGGGAGGAATTGGGAGAACTTTGGAGGAACTCATCCACCAATGAAGAACTTATCCTCCAAACGAAGAATGCCATATCCATCGAAGAATGTTCTTCGGAATCAAGAAAGAGTACAATGCATGAGACTGACTTCAGAAGCGTGTTGCAGAAGAGACGATCGTTGGCACCCTCTTCGCCTTCATCGATTTCATCTCGTGACACATCGACGAACTGACGTCCTTCCTTCCCTCCTCATCGACGTCAACAAACCTCCAAGGTAGGGATTGTTGCTTTTAATTTCTCCCTTACCCATTCTTGACAATTCTTTGTGATTCAAGAAAAAATTGAGCCGCTTTCTACTGCTCTAACGCGGAGGTTGCGGGCCAAACGAACATGGCCCGACCACTCCGAAAATCCTAGTGTAATATTTGTTGAATTCTTCGTGATGGAGGAGGACGGAGATCGGTGCCGGTGATTGGCACCGATGGGACTCGAGAGTGGTGGCCGGAACTACATCCGACCGCAAAGATGGCGGCGGCGCAACAGCACCATCGGAGAAGGGCCGCGACGGAGAAAGGGAGTCGTCCAGCAGAGGCCGGCCGCACGACGGGGCGGCGGCACACGTCCGCGCCGCCCAGTGAGCAAGGGCCACAACTTGTGCCACAGCAGCAAAGGGGAAGGCGGCCGGTGTTCGGTCGGCTGCGAAGGGGCGGCGCACGGTGCGCCGCCGTCGAAGTAAGGGGCCGCGACCCTCCTGGCCACGGTGGATGGCGGAAGGCGTCTGACATTCAGCCGGCCGTGGAGGGGCAGTGCACGACGCACTGCTGGGAGAACAAGGGCTGGCCGTTTCGGCCGACCGAGCTGGACCGAGCAGTACCCAAGCAGGTCCCGCGTGCTGCTGGTGTCCGAACGACTTCCGCCGTTCAGTGAGAAGAGGTGGGGGGGGGGGACTCCCCCCCGCACGTGGCCGGGCCGGGCCACCTAGTGTGGGCCAGGCCAGACCCAGCGGGCTGGGCCGACCCAGGCTGGGTCGGGTCAACCCAGTCCGGATCGGGTCGACCCAGGCTGGGTCGGGTCAGTTCGACCGGGTCGGACCGGCCCCAGACCAACTTCGACCATAATCGCTCTTCCAACCATATCTTGAGCTACGAGCATCCATTTGAAGAACTGTCTATGGAACCAGAAACCTTGGAGCGAGAAGGTACTTTTCGTATAACCCAATTGAGATTTGGATAAAGTTGGTGTATGGTCGGGTTGGATCAAGCATGAATCCAACTGGGCCCTCAGGACTAAAAGGCTAATAAATTACAGACCGGGCGTCCGATTGACGCACCGTCTATTGCGTTGAGACACCTTTTACTTGGAGGTCCTTTGGGATACTTCTTCATGGGAATTCGTGGAAGTTGGAGTATCGACCAGTATCTTGAGGAGAGGACTCTCCTAGAGATGAGCAAGCTTAGTGTGGGTACCCTGTAGCTGGCTATGACGATGTACTAGGATCCTATGTGGGTCTGATGGAGTACTAGGATCCTGTGTGGGTATGACGATGTACTAGGATCCTGTGTGGGTCTGACGATGTACTAGGATCCTATGTGGGTCTAATGATGTACTAGGATCCTGTGTGGGTCTGATGGAGTACTAGGATCCTGTGTGGGTTTGACAATGTACTAGGATCCTGTGTGGGTCTGACGGTGTACTAGGATCCTGTGTGGGTCTGACGATGTACTAGGATCCTGTGTGGGTCTGACAGTGTACTAGGATCCTGTGTTGGTCTGAAGATGTACTAGGATCATTTTTGGGTCTATAATTTGGGATCCTTCATGGGTCTACCTATTAACAGAGTAAGATGATTCAGCAATTACATCTAATCATCTCTACTACTGTACCTAAGTTATACCTGGTGTGAGTTGAGTTCGTACCAGTGTGGTATTTTCCTTCATGGTAATATGTTGGTGGTATTCTTTTGTGTGGAATACCTATGTGGTACTTACCTTCATGGTATTCATTTCTCTGTGGAACAGTCGAGCCTTGGGCTTTTGGGTTGGACCCAGTGTTTCCTCATGATTGAGATGGGTATACTTGATAACTTAGAAATATGTATGGGCATATATCTAAGTAGGGTTGACAGTTGATTTCATGCTTTTTGGTTTATCCTTTGTGGATTTTGTGATACCTAGAGGGTCTTGGGGTCCCTTCTGAGTATCGTTATACTCACCCATGCACGGCCTATGCCCACACCTTGTTGTTTTTGGTGCAGATGACGGACAATGCTGATCAAGGCTGAGGGTACCAGGACTGGATGGTGCTAGAGGTGGAACATATGGCTTATCAGTACGCAGAGGAGACGGGCGGACGCGGAGTGATGATGAGGCGATCTATACCTACCCTTCAGGTAGGAACCTCAGAGGATGACCCAGTAGCTGTCTTTCTCTTTCTTCAGTTGTATTTTATTTTAGTTGTACTTGTACCTTTACTATTGGGCTTGTATTCTAGACTCTCTTACTTTAAAAACTCTTTTTTCTATATATTTTGCTTGTATTCGTATCTGGCTGTGTGCTTGGTTGAGTGTGTTTATAGGATATAAAGGCGATGCCTTCCCAGTTTTAGGGGATACACCTTTCGCTGCTAGTCACCAGCCCCTGGCCTATGGAAGGCGGGCTTGGGGTAGTCACGACACGAGCCCCAGGGGATGGGTCATGAAAAATTGGTATCATAGGAGTTGGTTCTACCCTAGAACATTGGAATCTAATCTTCTTTTTAACGGAAATGGTGTTAAGTGTAGTAAGTTTGGTTATCAGTTTAGGGAATCCAGTGTTGGTGCGGCAACCGACGTATCCATACACCAGGACCCTGACTTCTGATTTCCGACTCAGTGCACGAAAACATTGATTGTGTGTGTGTTTTCAAGAGTTTTCTTTGTGATCTATTTGAGTCATCTCACCAGGTATAATTTATTGACCGTGGCACACCTGTCTCTTTTTTGGATGCCTCCATGCAGACAGCTAGCTAGGGTTCTGGGTATAGTACGCACTGATAGCCCACCGAGTGATGAGGCCTCGGTGTAGGACCCTCTTCCAGTAGAGGCACCAGTGGAGGCACCAAAGGTACCATTACCTGTTGGGACACTAATTCCACCAGCCCCAACAACAGAGGGTGTATGCCGCTTGAGTGCATTGCACAAGTTCCATTGCCAGAGGCCACCCAGGTTCAGGGGAGAGACGGACCCACAGGTTGCTGAGGATTGGCTGGAGGCCGTTGTGAGAGTCTTCCGACTGGTAGGGACACCAGCTGATCTCATGGTGATCCTTGCTTTCAGTCTTCTATAAGCAAAAACAGGTAGAGATAGAGGTTCGACCGAGGAGGTCCGAAGGGAGCAGGCAGACATGGAAGAGGAGCTGGCCGTGCAGTTGGCGGTGGGCAATGATTCGAGATGTTATCACCACCACCACCAGGTGGTCCACCCCGACCACAGAGAGTAGGTGGACAGGGGAGAGCTCAGCTCTAGGCAGCTGAGGCCTACGACCATGGTGCTCCGGAGATGATATGAGGTACGATCTGTGTCTACTCTAACTTAGCTACAATACTTATAGACACAGGTTCCAGTCATTTTTTATTACCACTGTCCTTTTTCGGAGCTCGAAGATTCTGAAGGAGCCGTTGGCTCGATCGTTATGGCTAGAGATTCCTATGGGAGAGGATTCAAAAATTATGCACTGGTGCTAGTAGTGTGAGCTTACTCTAGGAGGTTAGAGCTTTAGCTGGGATCTCCTAATAGTGGCTTCGAGGCCTTACGACGTCATCTTGGGTATGGACTAGTTATCTACAGTCCGTGATCATATTGACTGTATTAGGCGCAAAGTGCGATGTGTCTGCATGGATGGGACCGAGTTTACCTTCACCGGTGATAAGGGAGCCTTTGCAGCACAAGATGGACTTACTCAGAGGAGAGTGAAACCGATCACTTATTAGTTGGCTAGCCTTACCCTCAGAGTGGTTGATGTGGAGAGTCCGAGCTATCTTATAGCGGTGGACCAGTACGCGGATGTTTTCCCTGATGATGTTCTGGGTCTACCTCCTCATAGAGAGGTGGAATTTTACATTGACTTGTACCCAAGGATGGCATCGATATCTACACCAGCATATCAGATGTCTCTCGCGGAGCTTCGTGAGCTGTGGGTACAGCTGGAAGACTTATAGGGGAAGGGGTTCATTCAGCCCAATGTTTCCCCTTGGGAAACACTGATTTTGTTCGCCAAGAAGGCAGATGGGAGCTTGAGGCTTTATGTTGACTATCGGTGCCTCAACCAGGTGACCGTGAAGAACAAGTACCCACTCCCGAGGATTGATGACCTCTTTGATCAGCTGAAGGGAGCACGATGGTTCTTAAAGATAGACCTCAGATCAAGCTATCACCAGCTCAGAGTACGAGACAAGGATGTCCAGAAGATGACTTTCAGATGTCGGTATGGCCATTATGAGTTCTTGGCTATGCCGTTCGACATAACCAATGCTCTAGCAGTGTTTATGGGACTCATGAACATGATATTTCATCCATACATTGATTTCTTTTTAGTAGTCTTCATTGATGACATTCTGATCTACTCAGCTACTGAGGAGGAGCATGACTATCATTTGCAGATAGTTCTGGACACACTCTGAGAGAACCATCTTTACGGTAAGCTCTCAAAGTGCCAGTTCTGGATCTAGGAGGTTCACTTTCTGGGACATGTCATCTTAGAGGCTGGAGTTGCGGTGGATCCAGCGAAGATTGAGGCGGTACTTTCTTGGGAGCCACCTAGGAGTGTGACGGAGGTACGAAGTTTCCTAGGTTTGGCTGGATACTACCGGAGGTTTGTGCCACATTTCTCTAGAGTTACAACACCTTTATCAGTGTTGAAAAATAAGGGTCAACACTTCATGTGGTTAGAGAGATTCCAACAGAGTTCTTAGGAGCTCAGGTAGAGGCTGACTAGTGCCCCCATCTTGAGGCTTCCATAGGAGGGCATTGGGTACGTAGTCTACTGCGACGCATTAGGGATCAGGCTCAGATGTGTCCTGATGTAGGAGAAAGTAGTGATCACGTATGGTTCTCGACATCTGAGACATCATGAGCAGAACTATGCTACCCATGAACTGGAGTTAGTAGCAGTGGTATTCGCCTTGAATATGTGGCGACATTACTTGATGGGCGAGCATTTTACAGTCTACTTGGATCACAAAAGTCTCAGTTATATCTTCTCTCAGAAGGACCTGAACCTGAGACAGCGAATTTGGCTTGAGTTCCTCTAGGACTATGACTTTGAGATATTCTATACTGCTGGGAAGGGGAACGTTGTAGCAGATGCACTCAGCAGGAGATCTGGTATACAACTGTTAGGTGAAGCGATGGAGCAGTTGGATACTTTGAAGATATCCTTTGTGGATCGGGATGGAGTAGATTTTATTCAGTCTCTTACATTCACTCCCCCACTTCTTCAGTGAGTCAAATAGGCGCAACATGGGGACACTGACTGCAAGGATAGATGTGCTTAGATATCCATAGGAAAGGCACCTGATGGATTTTCTAAAGGTGGGGAGCACATCATCCTTTTTAGAGGATGTACCATGGTACCAGTGTCGCTTTGGGAGGAAGTTTTGAGGGTGTTCCACACATCCCATCTAACGGTACATCTAGGAGTGGTGAATATGTACCAAGACCTCCGATGATAGAACTAGTGGCTGGGAATGAAGAAATCAGTAATAGAGTTTGTCTCTCGGTGCCTCACTTGTCAGCAAGTGAAGGTGGAGCATCAGGTACCAGCAGGCTTAGTTCAGCCTTTAGAGGTCCCAGAGTGGAAGTGGGATGAGATATCCATGGACTTAGTGATAGGACTTACATGACATCCAGGGGTCATGATTCTATCTGTGTGATCATTGACCAACTCACCAAGTTGGACCACTTCCTACCGATCAGAGAGCAAGGTTCAATAAAGAGCTTGGGACACCTCTATGTGCAAGAGATTGTACGGCTACATGGAGTACCCTTGATGGTTGTCTCTGATCATGATACAAATTTCACTTCTCGGCTATAGAAGGGGTTGCAGAAGGCTTTCGGGATGTAGATTTGTTTGAGCATCACTTTCCTTCCTCAGATGGATGGACAGACTGAGTAGACCATTCAAAACCTCGAGGACATGCTGTGTGCTTGCGTCCTTGACTTTAGTCGCAGCTGGGAGGATCAATTTCCCTTGATGGAGTTTTCATACAATAATAGCTATCACTCCAGCATTGGGATGACACCTTTCGAGGATTTTTATGGGCGACCTTGCAGATCACCTCTATGTTGGACTAACCGAGGGGAGTCAGAACTCATGGGACCAGATATGGTACGGGCTACCACAGAGAAGGTGCAGGTTATCCAAGAGAAGATGAAGACTGCAAAGAGTAGGAAGAAGTCTTATTCCGATATGAGATGAAGACCTCTGGAGTTTGAGGATGGTGACCATGTCTTTCTACGGGTCTCACCTCGATGAGGTTTGTGGAGATTTGGTCCGGGTGACAAGTTATCTCTGAGGTTCATCAGACCCTTCCAGGTCCTCAGCAGAGTTGGAAAGGTGGCTTACCGCCTAGCTCTTCCACCTCAATTGCACCGGGTGCACGACATCTTCCACATATCCCAGTTGAGGAGATACATTCATGACCCTTTTCACATCATCGACCATGAAGAGCTGGACATCAATGATGGAGTGATGTTTACAGAGGTTCCAGTGGATATTGAGGATTGACAGGAGTGGGTACTTCATGGGTGGTCGATACCTTTGGTGCACCTACATTGACAGCACGAGAACCTCTAGGAGAGCACATGGGAGCAGAAGGCTCAAATTCGTGCTCATTACCCCCACTTGTTTTCTTAGTTTTTTTGTGATGTGGATTTTAGGGAAAAAAATCCCTTAGGTGGGGAGAATGTAAAGGCCCAGAAATTCCATGTATTTTTTTTAATTATATGAGAATTTTACGATTCCGCAAAAATTGACGGCGCATGATTCCAAGGCCTGGTGTGATCAGAATGAATTTTTGAACTATTTTTTGGGTACGTTCAGTAAACGTGCGAGCAGTTTTTTGTAACTTTTGAACCAGTGCTCAGAATTGAAATCTGAGGACACCGTTGAACTCACATCGTCAGTATTCTCTTAAGGAGACCTTCACCTCGACCACATTAGGTTGAGGTTAAAAGATAGTTTTTCACTTTTTCGTGTAGGAATAGAAAAATAAAAATATTAACATTTTTTTTGAAACCTCTCTACATGGGTTATGGAGGTGGGGACCACCCGAACTAAACCCCCCAATTTGAATTCAATGGTGGGGACCAACCAACCCCCTTAAACTCCCTCTTTAATGTGGGGAAGTCTCTTGAACTTTATCCACTTTAATTGTGCTACCTTCCATTAATTAATTAAATCCAACTTTAATTGTGCCAACAATTTAAAATTGACAAATACAATTTATTTGGGTTGGATCCTCATTTTGGATTGGGAGAAATCGTTGGCGAAAGGGAGGAATTGGGAGAACTTTGGAGGAACTCATCCACCAACGAAGAACTTCTCCTCTAAACGAAGAATGCCATCTCCATCGAATAACATTATTCAAAATCAAGAAAGAGGAAAATGCACTAGCTCGACTTTAGAATCATGTTGCAGAAGCGATGACCACTGGCACCCTCTTCACCTTTACTAATTTCATCTCGTGACACATCGACGAACTGATGTCCGTCCTTCCCTCCTCATCGACGTCAAAAAACCTCCGAGGTAGGGATTGTTGTTTTGAATTTCTCCCTTACCCATTCTTGATAGTTCTCCATGATTCAAGAAATAATTGAGCAGCTTTCTACTGATCTAACATGGAGGGTGCGGGCCAAACAAACATGGCCCAACCACTCCGCAAATCCTTGTGTAATATTTTTTGTGTTCTTCGCGATGGAGGAGGACGACGACTGGTGCCGGTGATTGGCACCGGTGGGACTCGAGAGCAGTGGAAGGCACCACAGATGACTGTGAAGATAGCCGTAACACCCCAAACATCCATGGTACTCTTCTCTTTGAATAATATAGTAGTGTGTGTTTTACGCAACTTCGAGTTCTAACACACCACAACCAATCAAACTAGCCATTATGAATAGTAATACCCACTTTTTGAAATTTTATAAATTTTATCCTTAAAAATGGACTTCATTTTTGGATTTTGAATATCGAAATTAGCTTAGGGTAAATTTTTGGTACTTTTCTGATAACTTTCATATTTTGATGAATAGTGAAAATTACTAAATTTTAATTAAAAACAACTTTTTTTAATCGAAATAATTAATAGTGATAAATTATGAATTTGAGTGATTTTAAAGTATAATTAGATTATATTTTTACCATTTAATCCAATTTTGGTCATTAGACATAATTTCACATTTAAACTGGACATAAGCAAGTAACAATCTTTTGATAGTTATTATTTCTTAAAAACACACTTTTTGTTTTGACAACGAGAATTAATTTTAAATTAATTTCTGCCACTTTTTTGTTTTGAATTTAGAAAAATGGATTCCATATTTTTAATCATGAAGTAAAAATTGTGTAAATAGGTAACTTTTATTTTTTGACATTTTGAACAATTACTTCGATAAATATTTTATTTACCATGGTTAAAGGGTAAATACGGTAAATAAGGGTAATAAAATAATATTATAATAATATTAAATTACCTTAAAACGTGTCCTAACCCTATTGGTTGATACATTTCTGACCATGGGAATATTTGGGTCGATTTTGGGACCCCATGGAGCCACTTGTAAGTGATAATTACACTTTATATTAATTAAGTTAAAGTAAATACAAAAATGACATAAGCATATATCTTTTAGAAAAACAATTTTTACATAGGGTTATATATGTTATATTTTAGACTATAAATATTCATTATAAATCTAAAAATATTTCATACATAATCGTATTTTATTTATAATTTTTAGACATTTAATAATTAAATTTATATATGACACAATAATGATGCAGTATTTTCCTTATTAATGATAGAATAAAATAATTGGTATTATAAATGTTAAAATAAATATAATTTGAAAATTTTGATGACATAAACGAATTTTATTGGTTAATAAGACATTTTAGGATTAATTAAATGAATTTTTTTCTAATTAATAAAGTTTTTAATACTTTAACAAAAATCAATTATTAAATAGTGTCAAAATTGACATAAAAGAGTTTTTAAAACAAATATTATATTATTAATTGATATTCAATTCCTAAAAATATAAGGTTTGTCCAAGATACTTTTATAATGATAGATGTATCATTAATGAACCACTTAGGGTTCTCTTAGAAGTTTATAGTAAGTTTATTAACCATATAATATAAAAATACAAAGAGACATGGTAAATGTGAAACTAATTAACTAAGAGTTAAAACTAAAATATAAGGTTAATATAGTAACCCAAACCTGTATAAAACCTATTGGTTGAAATTATTTAGACCCATACCCACCTTATACTTTGAATAATCTATTTTTGAGCCATTATAAACCGAATATAAATTTATTATAAAATAATATTTTAAGTTTTCCCTAAGGTTCCCCTCACCCCGCTTATAAAAGGGAACTCCCCCTTCTCTCAATTTCACACCTTCAAAGCCTTTTTTCTCGGCCAAAATCTGCCCAAATACTCTCTCAACTATCCTACCTTCATCCTAGAGTCCCTCCTTTAGTCAGAAAGCCATCTTAAGGATCCCTTTTGATCAAATCAAAAGGAAGAACCCGAAGAAGAGGTAATAATTTCACCACCCTCTTTCAAGTTCCTTTCTTCTTCCACTTCTTCTTTCTTTGTTATTTCCATTATAAAATAATAAATCCAATATCTTCTATATACTGTGATGTTATTATAAATATGGTACAACCATATTCAGTATTCTATCCATCCTTTTAATGACATGTCACCACATGTGGGTACGTACGACCTACCCTCTCCACGTCATGGTGTAATTGTTATTCAATATATTATTATTTGGATGGGTATAATAATGATGTGTAATTCATGTAAATAATAAATATAACATGATAATAATTCTGTATATATGATATACCATCCAATTATATATTATTTTAATATCAAAATAATGATATTGTCGCTCGTACGTACGTACGGATTACCGTCTCCACGAATGTGATGAGATTCATTCCCTATCATATCCATTCAAGACTAAATTTTATTTGATGATTAAAAATAATGTTTAAGGAATTGATATCATTCTAGATATGAATATTATACAACCTATGGATAACAAACATGGATTATGTAACAAAACATATAAAATAAAACGAGTAAGTGAACACCCGAAACGACGATACTACTAAAATATTATTAACAAAGAAATATTAAAAGATCATATATGATATCATATTTATGTATATGATTCTTGTATAATTTAATAAAAATGATTTAAATATTATACAAGATGTTAAACTACCCTTGACCAAGGAAAAATTAAAAAGTAAGGGGTTTCTTATCTCACTTTTAATTCCGTGAGATTTCCATTGTTCACCACTTATTTATTGCATGTGGTGTGTGTACTGCCCATGATTGTATTCATTGTGTAATATAATTTAATTTATTTATATTTACATCATAATTGTATGATCCTTCTTTCATGGTTGTATGTTTTTTAAGTTACCAAATCTATAAGGGAATTTGAATTTTCAATTTCCACTCATTCGGCTTTACGCATACTTCATTGATTATTTTACTCCAAGATTATGTGTGAAATAACTATTCATTTGCTTATGTAATAATTTCCACTCCCCTTTCTGTGGATATACTTTTTATAAACATAATTACTCCATTGATAAATTTTCAAGTCATCTATATGAACTTGATAATAGTAATTTGAATTCAATCTCCATTTATTGAGTTAATCATCCAATTCATTGGTGTTGTTTTTACAAGAATATGTGTGAATGTCCTCTGATTGATTTACACTGAATATCCAATCATATTGAGTGTATTTATATTTTTCACACATAATTATGTCATTGATTTATCCTTAACCTAAGGATATGGTCTTTATAAGATATTTCATCTCAATTTACATTCCATTGAGACTTTTTGTTGTTATACACCAAATCACTTTTATATGGTGTATATAATGTAATTTAACATAGTATATCATGAATCCATTTATTCTCATGATATTATAAAGTTTTTATTACCTCAATTATTTGTATTCAAGTGTCTCTCTTTTGGTTAGGAACTCTAACTAAAATATCATTTTAAATGTTTTAATGATTTATTATTCTAAATCTTTCTCATTAATGTCCATGTTTTAAAAATGGTTTTAAGGATTTATTTTTATGGAAATTAAAGTTTTAAAATTAAAATTCCTTTTAAATATTTCAAATTGGTATGGGACACTTTGATTCAAAAATCTATTTTTAAATGGATTCTTGAAAAATAGTGTGACTTTTAAATGATTTCAAGAAAAAGGGGGATATTTCTCTCTAATAGTTTTGATAATTAGTTTCATCTATCCTTCATTATTCTCGATTGAGGTTAATCTGATACAATAAAATCTTCCATATTGTATCTAATGAGTTATTTTTGACCGTGGATGTGCTATTTTTATACCATTCATGGTTTGTGGATAAAGTATTGACATTTCATATGCTAGTTTTAATATGAATGTTTATGTTATGTTTAAACCTATTCATATGAGGAATGCATTGGACTTAGTATGTGATGGATGGAGCCTACTATAGCTCCTCGATGCATCGGTAGGTCTCATGAGACAAACTAGTGTCTTGGCACAAGGCCTTGACAAAATCTTATTTGTAGTCTTGGCACAAGGCCTTGAATATGTGGTTATGATAGTCTGGAATTATGCATTCCATCATTATGAAAGTGGCTATTTATATTGCATGTGATTATTCGACTAGTAGAATATCCATGTGAAAAAGTAAATGGCATTATTTCATTTCATTTTTTCCATATTATGCTGAAGTTCAAGTTTAAAAGGCTTTTGTTTTAGTTATACATTGCCTTAAATGTTTATGCTTATTTATGAAAGTTTTCGCTATATTGTTATCCTTACTGGGCATTTGAGCTCACCCCTTTCTATATTTTATTTTTCCCAGGATGTGAAGAAGTATTTTATGAATGACCTGCAGGGATAATATGAGGGGATATGAGTGTGGTCTATGGAGACACTATGTTGTTGTAGTTTTTCACTTTATGATGTAATGTAAACTTTATGAATGTATCTAGTGATTCCAAGGCTACTAAAATAATCGGTCTTTCGAGACTTGATCTTTTGTGATCATTCCAATGTTATGTAATAATGCACCAACTCTAGGTAACTGGGATCGGGGCGTTACAACGGTGGCGGCACAACTGCACCGCCGGAGAAGGGCCGCGGCCTGTCGACCGCGGAGGAGCAAGGGAGGCGGCCCACGGAGGCCTGCCGCAAGAAGGGGCAGCGACACACATCTACACCACCTGACGAGCAACGACTGCGGCTTGTGCCGCGACGGTGAAGGGGAAGGTGGCTGGAGTTCAGCCGACTGTGAAGGGGCAGCGTACGACACGCCGCCATCGGAGCAAGGGGATGCGACCCTCTTGGCCGTGAAAGATGGTGGAAGGTGGCCGATGTTCGGTCAGCTGCGAAGGGGCGGCACATGATGCGCCGCCGGGAGGACAAGGTCCGGCCATTTTGGCTGGCCGAGCTGGACCGAGCGGGACCCGAGCGGGTCCCGCGTGCTGCTGGCGACCGAATGGCTTCGACCGTTCGGTGAGAGGAGGTGGGGGGGGGGGTGCGACTCCCCCCCACATGTGGCCAGGCTAACCCGAACTGGGTCAGGTCAACCCAGGCCAGGTCGGGTCGGTCTGACCGGGTCGGACCGGACCCGGACCAACTTCGGCCATAATCGCTCTTATGGCCATATCCTGAGCTACGGGAGTCCGTTTGAAAAACTGTCTGCGGTGCCAGAAACCTTTGAGCGAGATAGTCCTTTTGGAATACCCCACTTAAGATTTGGATAAATTTGGGGTATGTTCCGGTTGGATTGAGCATGAATCCAACCGGGCCCTCGAGACTAAAAGGCTAATAACTTACAGACCGGGCGTCCGATTGACGCACCGTCTGTTGCATTGATACCCCTTTTACTTGGTGGTACTTTGGGATACTTCTTTGTGGGAATTAGTGGAAGTTGGATTATCAACCAGTAGCTTGAGGAGCGGACTCTCCTAGAGATGACAAAGCTTAGTGTGGGTACCCTGTAGCTGGCTTTGACGATGTACTAGGATCCCGTGTGGGTCTGACGGTGTACTAGGATCCTGTGTGGGTATGACGATGTACTAGGATCCTGTGTGGGTCTGACGGAGTAATAGGATCTTATGTGGTTTTGACGTCGTACTAGGATCCTATGTGGGTTTGACGGAGTACTGGGATCCAGTGTGGGTCTGACGATGTACTAGGATCCTATGTGGGTCTGACAGAGTACTAGGATCCTGTGTGGGTCTGATGATGTACTAGGATCCTGTGTGGGTCTGACAGTGTACTAGGATCCTGTGTGGGTGTGACGGTGTACTAGGATCCTGTGTGGGTCTGACGGTGTACTAGGATCCTGTGTGGGTTTGACGGTGTAATAGGATCCTATGTGGGTCTGACGATGTACTAGGATCCTGTGTGGGTCTGTAATTTTGGATCCTTCTTGGGTCCGCCTCTTAACAAAGTAAGATGATTCAGTAGTTACATCTAATCATCTCTACTACTATACGTCAGTTATACCTGGTGTGAGATGAGTCCGTACTAGTGTGATATTCTTCTTCGTGGTAATACCTTGGTGGTATTCTTCTGTGTGGCGTACCTGTGTGGTACTTACCTTCGTGGTATTTCTTAGTTTGTGGAACAGTTGAGCCTTGGGCTTTTGGGTTGGACCCTGTGTTTCCTCATGATTGAGATGGGTATACTTGATAACTTTGGAATATGTATGGGCATATACCTAAGTAGGGTTGACAGTTGATTTCAGGCTTTGTGGTTTATCCTTTGTGGATTTTGTGAGACCTCGAGGGTCTCGGGGTCCCTACTGAGTATCATTATACTCACCCCTACACGGCTTATGCCCGCACCTTGTTGTGTTTGGTGCAGACAACAGACAGTGCTAATCGAGACTGAGGGTACCAGGACTGGACGGTGCTAGAGGTGGACCATACAACATGTTGGTACGCAGAGGAGACGGGCAGACATGGAGTGGTGAGGAGGTGATATGTACCTACCCTTAAGGTAGGAACCTCGGAGGAAGACCCAGTAGCTATCTTTCTCTTTCATCAGTTGTATTGTATTTCAGTTGTACTTATACCTTTACTATTGGTATTGTATTCCAGCCCCTCTTACTTTCAACACTCTTTTTGCTATATAGTTTGCCTATGTTTGTATCTTGATATGTTCTTGGTTGAGTGTGTTTACAGGATATAAAGGAAATGCCTTCCTATTTTTAGGGGATACGCCTTTCGCTGCCAGCCCTTGGCCTATAGAAGGCGGGTTTGGGGTAGTCACGACATGGGCCCCGGGGGACAGGTCGTGACAAAATTTCTCCTAGCTTTATGGATGTAAAAGCCCAACCAAGATAAATGTATCATTGAGAGGGGGAGGGGGTGAATTAGTGATATATTTTTCTTTTATGTTATCTTTATTTTATAACAAAATTCTTCTCCTATTAAAGATCTATCAATTTATTGAAAATAAAATATTCACATATCCATAGGAACACATGTATTTACAAGGTTCACTACTCAATAAGAGTAGCTACACCCTTTCCATGGTTTGGAAATAATATAATACAACACAATCCACTAAAAACAATTATTTTGTGTAGATACAACAAATTGGATATACCCTTACACTTGTATAGCACTATGATCAATATAATATCTCATATGATTATTCTAGAACAAATGATGTAAAAAAAAGTTTGTGTAACAATTTAAGAATCTTTCACTAGTTGGTTAAAAACAAGTTATTGTACTACCTTATCAACTTCCACTTGAAAAGTTCTTTAAAATTCACTTATTCAATTTCTCACCCAATAGCTGGTAGAAACAACCTTTATGGACTTTGTTATGAAAAATCAATCCGATGACTCAGTCTGATTCCTCTTTCTGGTACCTCATTCTAGAAAACATATAAGAAAAGAATACTCTGGGAAAAATTCTAAACCAATTTTTCTTTCCACATAAATATGCATCTAATGGCTCGGTCCGATCTGGTAAATATTTATTCTTCTTCTTCTATCAGGAATAGGGAAAATCAATTCAGAAACTTCTTCTCTCTTCCAAAACTTTCAGTGATTTATCTCTCTCTTCACACTTGAATAGTACAAACGTTATAAATTACAATGTAATTATTATTATTTATAGGAAATATAAAAGTGGAATAAGCGAGAATCTGAAAAGTTTTCCTACTTAAGAAAATTTATAGAATATTAAATTTAATTTTCATTTCAACTTTATCTATGACACTTTCAGTGCTTCTAAACTATTTTTTATTCTTCTTGAAACTTCTTGAATCTTCTCACAACTTCATCCAACTTAGAATTTCTAACAATTATTCAGTCTGATACCAAGGCCCTTATGATGAAAACATATGGTCACTCCAATTTTCTTAACCCAATTGAAAACACATGATAACTGAAGATTTATCATTATGATTCTCCACACTAACTAAAATAAAATGAGTGAATTCTCATTCAGATTCTTTGTACCAACTTGGAAATCTTGATACTGTTCTTCCATAAACATAATTGAAACTTATATAGCCTTAAACAACCCCTTCACAATACTTTAAAAAACTATTCAAAAAAATTCTTATTTACTTTAATCATTCAAAAATTCCTTAGACTGATGATCCTATGTATGCTGAAGTCCACCATACAATTAATTTATCAATATCATCCTATGTTTGATGAATCAGTCTCTGATTCCTTCTAATTAATCGGTGTCAGTACCTGTCCAATGAGTCTTGAACCACTTGAAAGAAATAATACTTTTTTTTCTATGAAAACAAATCATATTTATTTTATGCTTGACCTAATTGAAGAAAAATAAACAATTGTTTCTTTCTCTCTTGAACCAATTCATAAATAAATTAACCTGATGAAAATGGTTTACTACATTGTTGAACAACATCTCATTAATCAATCACTAAAGCTTATTCTCATTAATTGGTCCCAAAAATTCCATAAACCTGATCGGTGTCGGTACTCGTTTGATGAAATGGAAACACACCATGTCCAATGGAATGGTGTCAGTAGTGACTTATTTTCTTCCAGACTTTCCAAATAAAGATTGATCCTATGAACTATTTATTTTAGTGAATCAGATAGTTTGATGAATCAGTCAGTCCAATGGATTGGTTAACCAGTGCTTCAAAAAAACTTCGAATTCAAAAACTTCAAACTCACCAACATTTATTCTTCCACAAACTTATGATTATATAATGAATTATTTATGACATTAAGAACATAAGGATAAAAAAATCATCATTTGTATTATATTTGAAAGTTCTATGACTTCCCATAATTATAGAATCTTCTATCTTTCCATCCAAACCTCAATCTGATTGGCACCACTTGGAATGAATCTTTCACCTTTTCTACCTTTCTTTCACAAAGCTTTCATCACATGTTTATCAATAAACTTATAAAATTTTAGAATTAATAAAATATAAAAGTATCATTAGATTTATTATGGATACATTAAAACTTTTATACATTTCCTCATACCAATCAAAACTTTCATTCCAGACCCAACGTGATTCCGATGACCACTTACATTCCTCAAGAGAAAACTAAGACCAATGAAATTTCTTAAATAATTTGTGTATGATATTATGATTCTAGTAATCCTTCTATCGTTTTATCGAAACTTACAAAGTGAATTAATTTTTTTTAATGAAAATAAAATACAAAACAATCAACACAAACTTCTTTCAGCATCCAAAAATAACTTCAGCAAACTTGGTCCCAACAATAACCCCTTTGAATTTTATTTTCAAAAAAGGTTCATAAATCATTTAAATTTTTAACCTCAAGATATGGATGATTTATCAACAATTATAATCCTCCATGACTAAACTCATTGTTGGAAACAATAATCATTGATAATAAAACAATGCTTTCCAAATGTAGTGACTTACAAAACTGCTTCAACTTTCAAAAATTATTTTCAAAACATCATTCACTTTATTTTTATTTCACCTTTCAAAACTTCATTAAATTTTATGTAAGTTTCCTATACACCTCAATGAACTATTATAATAGTTCACACTTACATGATGTATTAACAACTTACCCATAACCCCCCTACATACATGCTTCCTTAAAAGGTTTATCACACATCAATGGATATATTTATGAAACATAATTTTTCCCCACCTTTGAAAACACTATCCAAATACTAGATGAGATAGGGGATAAAAAGACATACCTAAACCTTTGAGAGAAATAGGTTAGACACCCATGTTCAACCTCTTATTGAATTTTTTTTCCTTCAGTAAAGGTTTTGTGAAAATGTTAGAAACTTGTTATAATGTTGGAACATAATCCAACTTGAGTTCATTCTTCTCCACATGATCTTTTATGAATTGATATTTGATATCAATATGTTTTGAACAAGATTTTTTTACTGGATTTATTGTACGGTTGATGGAACTCTAATTATCACAACCTAAGAGAAAGGGTAACTATACTTCAATAAGTAAGTCTTCCAACTTAATCTTCATCCACATATTTGTGTGGAAAATTAAGTGGTAGAAATATACTCAGATTCTTCCATGCTAAGAGTTATTTATTTATTTTCTTAGCATGCCAACTTACACAACTTTTCCCTAGAAATAAAACTCCACCGGATGTAGATCTTCTATTATCAACACTTCCTGCCCAATAAACATATGTATAACCAAAAAAATCAGTAGATGTGATTATTTTAGAGCACTTTATAATCTTTCACATAAGGTAACAATATAAACAATGTCTGGTCTTAAGGAAATTAGATACAAAAAACTTCCAATCAGATTCCGAAACTCTTTAGAATCAAATTACTTACCTTATCCATATTTTTTCAAACTTGGTTCCCACTGAAATTGGTGTGGAAACAGGTTTTGAATTTTCCATTCTGAACTTCTTAAGAAGTTATTTAATATACTTTTCTTGAGAAAGAAATATGTGTTTCTTATTTTTTAAGATTTTTAATGAAAGAAAGCATTTCATTTCACTAATCATGGAAATATTAAAAAACTTTTTCATTTCTTTAGAAAACCTTTCACATATACTCTCATAATTCTTAGAAAAGATAATTTCAACAACATATACAATAATAATGAGAGAAATATTATGAATTTATTTTATGTACAGATTACTATCAACACTTTCTTTCTTAAAATTCAACTTTCTTAAGCAGGTATCCAATTTAGAATACCATTACCTAGGAGCTTTATTTAGACCATACAAGGATTTATTCATCTTGTACACATAAATTTCATACTTCCTAACAAAAAATCTACATGGTTGTTCAATATAAATTTCTTCATCAAGTTTTTCATTCATAAATTTTGACTTCACATCCATTTGAAATATTTTGTAACTTTATTGTGAAGTAATAGAAAGAAATATTATAATTGTTTTTAAACATGTTACTATAGAAAAATTATCACCAAAATCAATGCCTTAAATCTATTAGTAATATTTACACACTAACCTTGATTTGTTTATTATCACTTCCCACTTTGTACCAATAACATTTTTGTCATTCGGCTTAGGTATGAGTTCCCAATAATAATTTTTATCAATTTGATCCAACTCTTTATTTGTATCCTGAATCCATTTTGGAAGACAAAAAGCTTTATTAACATATTTCAACTCAACTTTTGAATACAAATAAGTATGTGTACTAACTTTTTATGCTCTTCTTGTTTGAAACTTTTGATGTTGATCACCAATTATGTTTTGATCTTCCACTTGCTTCCTCATCCTAGGATGAGATGTATGAAATTATTCCTCACCATTAGAAATATATGAGTCTAATTATTTCACCCATGTTCCACTACAATTGTTGGAATCCTTCTCATGTTTCTTAACAATAATTCTTTCATCATCTATATCTTTATCATATGCACGTGATTGTGACACATCTTCCTGGCCATTTTAAAAAGCTTTTACACCAACTACATCAAATAATCTTCTTATCACTTTGTCGAAACATATATATACTCTTCCATTTGAAGAATATCCAAGAAAGATTCTATCTTAACCTCTCTGATAAAACTTTCCAAGGTTTCCACCTTTGTTCTTTATGGTGTAGGGACTCTCGAAAACACTTAAGTGTTTCATACTTGGAGTTTTTTCATAAAACATTTCATAAGGAGTCATATAGGAACTTGGCCTATAGAAACACTAGTTCTAAATATAAATAGTTATTCTCATATATTTCCTTCAAAAGTAACGATAAATACCATGTTCAAGTAATGTAATACCTCAGATTTTAACCAAACTTCTATTCTTCCTTTTAGAAACACCATTTTTTTGTGGTGTGTATGGTGTACTGAACTCATGCCAAATTCCATGATTTTCAATATAATATTTTAACTATTCATTCTTGTACTCACTACCATTATTAGTTCTCAACTTCTTTATAGAATACCCACATTCCTTCTCATCTTTTATCCTGAAACTTTTAAACATCTTCAAAGCATCTGAATTATGTCTCAAATACATAACACAAGTAATATGAGTAAAATAATTAATGAAGTAAATGAAGTACTTATCTCTGAAAGTTTATTGTTTTCTCATTAGAAAAAAAATACTAGAATGGATAAGTTATAGGGGTTGAGTTTAATGAATATCAAATTTCTTATGCATTGAGTTTATTATCTTCCCTTTCTAAAAATTTATGCAATAATAATCTCTTCTTCTTAACACATCAGGAATGACCCGAACAATGAGTCTCTTTGATAACTTTCTCATGTTTCTCTAACACATATTTACCAACCTTTTATTCCACAACCAATTTTATTCATTCATTCTTAAGTAACATGAGTTATGAACTTCACCAAATTGAAACAAGTTTCCTTTTGTATGTTGGACTTTTGTAACAAATTTTCCATCTTCCACTATTTAAAAAAACCATATTTTCTAAAAAAACATTATTGACTTCATCAAAAAGTTTTGAAACACTCAAAAAGTTGTGTTTCAATCCACCAACAAACAAATCTTTCTTATATTTAAAAATTTATTCCCCAATAAAAGTGGATCTAATACCTTTGATTCTGAGGGATTAATCATTGAAAAATGTCACCATTCCTTCTTTGAAATCTTTTACATTATTCAAAAATATAAAATCTCCCATCATGTGAGAATAACACCCACTATCCAATATTTAGGGTCGTTATCTTTTTGTAGCTTTGAGAGCGGTTTCAATAATAAGATATTTTTCTTTCCCTTTGTCTTTATTCACATTCGAATTCTAAGATTTGTTATAAAGATGTTGTTATTCCTATAACAAAAAAATATATCCTTTTGTAAGATGTTTAGGATGTTCACATATTTCAAAAATAGTTTCTAAAGGTTGGAAACTATTATTAACTTTCAAAAATCCTTCTCAAGTTTCTTCCTTTGAGAGGATTGACTCCCTCTTGAGATTTTAATTCTATAATTCATGGAATAATTGTAATATTGTTTATTGAACAAATACATATTTTCTATATAACCAAATCCACCACAATACTGGTAGTACACATAGAAGGAATACTTTCCTTTGAAACTTCCATACTATTTGTAATTGTGAGAATGTTTCTCAAAAACTTTATTATCTCTTACATTAGAACTTCGTTATTCCCAAAAATTTATTTCTTTTTAACCATAATATTATTATTCAATTTAGATTTCTTCCCAAACTTATCAGAATCAAATGTGGTAGAAACTCTTGTTTTAGAATCAGAAATTTTAGAAACTTTCAAATTTTCAACTTTGTTGGTTTTGTACACATACATGATTTTCTCAACTTTAATATTATTAGGAGAAACTTAAACTTTATTTGCAACCTTTGAAGGTAACTTTTGATCCTTATCAAGTTCAAACTTTTCATAACTTTTACCAATATTAGAGATAGATTTCTTAAAACTTATAACTTTATTCTCATCTTTAGAAAACTTTTGTTGGATAAGTTCAAAATATTATTCCTTTACCTTAAAATTTACTTCAAGATGTTAATTATGATTATTTTCCTTCTCAATAGGATTCTTCATAAAATAAATCTCTTCAAGTAAATTATCTTTCTCTTCAAAAAGTCATTATTTATTATTTTATGTAGGACTTTCTTTCTTTAACTTATTGACTTCTTTTTCATGTCTTAAAATATTTCTCAAACATTATTTTAGTTCTCTATTTAGATGAAATTATAACCTAATATCTTCATCTTTAGGATCACCACTTCCAAACTCTTCATTATTAACTATTACAATGAAAGTATTTTCTCCAATAGCTTTAGTAATATTTTTGTCCTCAACCTCACCATATTAATCTTCATTATCTTTAGAAAAAATATTCTCCTTTTGGATTTGGAGAACTTTTTATTTTTTCCATTTAAAAAGGATTTATAATTATCACCATGTTTCTTCCAAGATCTTATGGGACTTCTTTCATCTTCATCACTATCTTCTTCATTCTTTCTTTGAGGAAAATTAGCAGAAAAGTTCCCAAAAACTCTACATTCAAAACATTTCAAGGGATGTTTCCCTTTATAATTCCATGTACCTCTTTCCACATTTTTATAAAACAAGGATAAAAATTCATAAATATTATCACATACCTCATTTTTGGATTGAGAGTCACCAGCTTACTCATATTCAGGTATATTATTATACTTTCCTTGATTGGAAGCCTTGAAGGATGTTTCTCTATCATCTATTTCTTTTCATTTCATAACTTTCTCCCTTATCATTTTATAAGTAATGAGAGTAATATTAAGGTCATCCATAGATAGAGTTTTAGGATCTCTATATTCCAAAGATAAAAATTTGGCATCAAACTTATCAGGAAGAATTCTCAAGATATTTTCAACAACAGTTGAGTCTTCTAACTTCTCATAAAAACATCTTATGGTGCTAACAATAATATTAACCCTTTTAAAGAAGTTAGAAATAGTTTCATACTCAACCATTTTGATATCTTCATACTTCATCCTCCAGATTTGTAACTTGGGTTTCTTTAACTTTTTATTGCCTTCATAAATGTTCATAAACTTATCCCACATACCTTTAGTAGTAGAAACTACCATCACTCTTAGAAACTCACTTTCAGATAATGATGTGAGTAAAACATTCTTAGCACTTCCATAATTCTCAAGATTCTTCTTATCTATAGATATAATATGATCATTTTCAATAAGAGGTGAAATTCTATCTATAATAGCTTCCCAAACATCAAATCCAAGAGACATAAGATATAGAAACATTCTATCTTTCCATACATGATAATTATTCCCATTGAAGACCGAAATCCCCTTATTGTTCACACAATTCAGATTCTTTGTAAAAACTTATCTTCAAAAACTTTAGTAAAGAGAAAATGAAGGGAACCTTCCCTCTAGTACCACCTGTAAAGTTCCAACCAATATGGATGTATCACTGAGTGGGGGAGGTGTGAATTAGTGATATATTTTTCTTTTATGTTATCTTTATTTTATAAAAACCTTCAAATCCTGTTAAAAATATATCACTTTTCTGAAAAAAAACATTCACATATCCATATGAACACAAATATTTACAAGGTTAACTAATCAATAAGAGTATATATTTCCTTAGAATAATTTGGAAATAATCCAATACCACACAATCCACTAGAAAACAATGATTTTGTGTGTATAAAACAAGTAGGATATAATCTTACAATTTTATATCACTATGGTCAATACAATAGTGCATATGATTTTTCTATCATTAATGGTGTAAAAATATTTTGCGCAACAAGTTAAAAAACATTCACTAGTTGGTTCAAAACAAGTTACTATGCTACCTTTTTAAATTCCACTTGAATAGTTATTCAAAACACACTTATTCACTTTTCTACCCAGTAGTAGGTAGAAACAACCTTTTCAGAATTTTTTATGAAAACTCAATCCAATGGATCAGTCTGATTCCTCTATCTAATTCCTTAGTCCAGAAAAAAATAAGAAAAGAATACCCTGGGAATAATTCTGAACCACTTCTTCTTTCCTCAAAAATCTTCATTCGATGGCTTGGTCTGATCCAGTAACTCTTTCTTCTTCTTCTTCTTATTCTATCCAGAAAACTTCCTCAGGAAAACTCAATCTGAAAACTTCTTCTCTCTTATAAAACTTTTAGCACTCTCTCTATATCTATCTCTTCGCACATAAACAATACAAGTGTCAGAAAGTACAATGTAATTTCTACCATTTATAGTAGATATTAAAGTAGAATGGGTGGGAATCTGAAAAGTTTTCCCGCTTAATAAATTTTTTGAGAATATTGAATTTAATTTCCATTTATAATTCATCTTTTACTCTTTTATTTCTTATAAAATATTCTTGATTCTTCTAAAATATTCATGAATATTCTCACAAATTTAGCTATCTTCAATTTTCTAACAATTTTTTAGTCCGATAATAACGTTATTACAATGAAAACATATGGTCACTCCTATTTTCTTGAATCAATTGAAAACACATGAGAATTAAAGATTTCTCAACATGATGATTCATACCAACTGAGAGAAAATGAATGAATTCTTATTCCTATGATTTGTACTAACTTTGAAATCTTGAAACTTTTCTAGGATAATCATAGTTGAAACTTCTATAGAATTTTAAAAACCCTTGAAAATAATTTATCAAAACTCTGAAAAAAAAATTATTCTTTACTTTAATCATTCAACAATTCCTCAGACCGATGATCCTGTGTCTGATGAAGTCCAACATCTGATGAATTTATCAGTGTTATCCTATGTCTGATGAATAAATCTCTAATTACATCCAATGAATCATTGTCATCACCAGTTCTATGAATCTTGACCCACTTGAAACAAAAAATAATTTCATTTTTTGAAAAAAAATCAGACTTATTTTCCTCTTGACCTAGTTGAAGAAAAACAAAAATTTATTTCTTTATCTCTTAACCCACTTCATAAACAAATAAAATTGAAGAAAATGGTTAACTAAATTTTTGAACATAATTCGGTTAATTAGCCTCTAAAACTTCTTCTCATTTATTGGTCCCAAAAATTACAGCAACCTGATCGGTGTCAGTACTCTTCCAATGAAATGGTGGAACACCACATCTGATGTACTGGTTTCATCAGTGATTTCTTTTATTCTAGACATTCCAACTAAAAATTGATCCTGTGAATTTTTTCTTTTAGTGAATTGTACAATCTAATTAATTGTTCAGTCAGATGGATCAGTTGATCAATGCTTTAGTAAAACTTTAACTTTATAAACTTAAAACTCTCCAGCCTTTCTTCTTCCACAAACTTCTACTTGTATCTTGACTTCTTCATGAATTTTAGAACATAAGGATAAAAAAATAATCATCTGAATTACATTATAAATTTCTATTAATTTTTAAAATTCCATCATCTTCTGTATTTCCATCCAAACCTCAATCCAATTGGCACCACTTGTAATGAATCAACCACCTTTTATCCTTTTCTTTCACAAATATTTCATCACAAGTTTCTTAGGAAACTTATGATATTTGATAATTAATCAAATAGAAAATCATCATTAGTTTTAGTATGGAGAAATTTAGACTCTGATACATTTCCTCATACCGATCAAAACTTTAATTCTAAACCCAAGGTGATTCTGATGGCCACTTACATTTCCTCAATATAAAACCAATACTGATGGTCTTTCTTAAGGAATTTGTGTTCGATTTTCTGGGTTCGGTAATCCTTTCGTCCAATAATCAAAAATTATAAAGTGAATTTATTTTTCCTTAATGAAAAAAATACAAAATAATCAATATAAAATTCTTTTAACATCCAAAAAAACTTATAACCAACTTGGTCCCAACAATGGACACTGTTCACCATCTTTAAGCTTTGTCTCATTGATCCAGTATAGCAAATCACCTTCATCATTTCAGTGTACAACATAAGCTCATGAATGTTGTTGATGTGTTTTATTCTAAGAATGAACATACCATGTTTAATTTTTTTAAAGCATGTAGTGTATAATAGGTTGATTTAAAATGTGGTAGTGACAATGTGTAAGTTTTAGTTTCAACGCATTAGTATAAATGTAGGGTTCTTTTCCAACAAAACATTGGGATAATTTCTAACATAGCATAGGGACCATTGTACGGAATATTTGGTTTATGTACCATAATTTTGTCCAAACTTTTGGTTCCTTAACCATATGTTTGTATTAAAAGTGGGTTTCATTAAAAGTAGCATATGGTTCATTGAGCCATACATTTCAGTGCTGGGTTATTGAAAACTGAACAACTTCCCTATCAAACTTCTATGAATTTTTAGAGGCTATTAAAATAAAATTCAGCCTTCAGGCTTGAAGACTTAGTTTTAGTAAATATAAATATATTCCCAAAGGGTTAAGATTAAAATCAATCTAACTTATACATCTCTTGATATCTTTGAAAAATAGAAGCAACACTATTCTGGAAAAAGTACAGTTCTGAAATAATATTGCAAAAATTAGGATAACTTATTGACCATAAAAACAACCTTTTAAGACTTCAAGGTTAACTAAAAAAATAAATATAATTTTTCTTATTTCTATATCACCAAGTTTCACATGATTTTAATATTTTTATCACAATAGTATCCTTTCAAATCTATACATTATAGAGTTGATAAACTATTGCATAAACTTTAGTGAATTTTTAGAGCTCCAAATATATCTTTTTAGACTTCCTCATAAACTAATTAAGTTTAGATAAATCTATTAGATATACAATGAAATAATATTGATGTGAATTTTTGAACTATATCTTGAGACATATTCAAAATATAGAAGTTACTTTAAGTAGAAAAACTTTATTGTTCCCGAACAACTTATAATAGATTCGTTGATTTTCTCACCATAGAAACAATTGAATTTACATTCAAAATAAATAGATAAAATAAATAAAATATTCTTATCTTTATAATATAAGAAACTATGTAATAATCCGATTATTATTTATTTAGATATAAAATAAATATAGCCACATATTAAATCTGAAACCACTTAAACAAATTTGTTAGTAAACAAAGAATAATGGGTTGAAGTAATTATCAAAACAAAAAAATATGAGAATGTAAAGGATCAAATCAATAATATCTCCTCACAAGGGGAGTGTTATTTAGTATCAAAAACGTCCCTACTAGGGGAGTTTTCCATTTATAAACAAAGAATACCCCAAGGGTATTTTTTGCATGAATCACACTTAGGGTGTACACCATCTCAAGTATCGATGTGTATAAATACATATCACAAACATAGGTACCGATCTTCCTAACTCATCACACAACCATAACCGAACTCCTAGGAGAATGAACCAACACACCATAGTTGACCAGGCCTAAAAAATCAATCCAGGTTTTAAGGTATACCCATGATCATCACTTCCCATACCCAGGTCAACATATTTTCATAGAACCCATTTCCCCCCTAAGTTATAATAATAGGGAAGGCACCATGCTTAGGGTTCTCATTATCAGTCTTGAAACTTGGGTCAATACCCATCTCAAGAGGTCATCACATACCTTGGTAGTGTCATACATGGTATGGCCTCATAAGCCTCAAGTTAAAGATTCATAAAAAATGGTCTAGAGTGATGGATCATGTCTTACCTTAATGTCTAGGGTCATGCAAGGTTGATCCACATACCCATCAAATCAACAATCTAGACAAGGTCTACCCACAACGGTAATCAAATCTCAAGGGAAAATGACACTCTCCCTAGGTCCAATTCAATGATCTTAATGGATCCAAGGTTCACTAGGGTCATTATACAACCTACTAGGGCCTCCTAAAAACAAAAAACCACCTTTCTATATGTAAAAGGTCCAGGGGCACCTATAGAATGGTCCACTATGGATCAATAGATCCAAACTCCTCCAATTCAGCTCACCTATTCCAAGAGGTGTCATAGGATCTTAATCCAAGGACACTATGATATACTTAATTTATTTTAATAAAGAACAACTCTATAGGGTTTCCATGTATAAATGGAATAACAACATAACTCATGGCCATGGATATCAGCAGTTTAGGTGATCAAGGAAATGCACAAGGACCAACGTGGCCTTGAAACTTTGTTCTATTTATTTTAATACATTTTGTTTCAAATTTAACATTTTAATTTAAAGTAATAATTCAATATTTATGATGTTTAGTGCTCAATGGTGAGACAAATTGTCACATGCACCATAAGCAAAATCATAAATACCACATGGAAAGTACACATACTACATACCCCACTCAAGAAGCTTTCCCCCCTTTTATTCCTAGCTTGAAGACATTTATTAGACTCCCCAAGACACTGTAGAGCTCATCCATTACTCTAAGAACCTACCCTAGGATGAAACACCTCAAACAATTAACCATAAATGGATTATAGTTAGTTTAAACAACCTTACAACTTAATTCCATTTTAATTCAATTAGGAATAATTACCTAATTACTCACCACACCCTCTCTACATAATATAACCATAATCAACCACCCATGGGAGTCCCCTAATAGACTCCCATCACTAACTCAGGTAAGATTCCTATCACACGGAAATAAAAAAAATAAAAAAAATTATTTAATTTAAGTCAAAAATCTTAGAAAAGTCACCACAGCGACATAAATCATCAAAATGACATGAAACATCATGCATAGGCCGTCTCAAGTCCTACTCTACACAAGCCAAGTGCGCTACACATGATAATGAGATGATTTCACCATTATCTATTGAAATCATCATCAAATCCCTAGTTGAATAAAGTGAGAATCAGAAAGAGAGGAGGATGATAGGAGCATAGATCACTAGAGGGAGAGCCTTAACTCAAAATAATATAAAAATCACCAAAAAAAACCCAAATCAAGGAAAAAGAGGGGAGGAATAGGTTCCAACCCTTGGTTTGTGCATGTATGAATAATGTAGAAAGATGGGATAATCCTCTAAAAAAATGGGGGTAAAAAATTGTAACCCCCCCTAAATTCTGCATCCGCTAGCTAGTAGCAATAGACTGCATCCCCAGTCACCTGGACTTCCTTAGATTCTCTCCCAATACCCCAAAAATACCTTCAAACCCCATTAAAAGTCCAAAAAATACTCTTTTAAGAGGTTTTAACCTTCACAATTACATTTTGAAATTTAGTTCTCAAACCACACCATCCACCAAATGAAAATTCAAAGATTCCTTGAACTTTAATACCCATCCATACACATGGGGTATTAATAAATCCCCACCATAAAACTTCTTATCCTTAAGAAGTCCTTTTGGCCACCCAATTATATATCTTGACCTACCTAGGTCGTCAATTACCACTAAAACAACTACATTCTATCTCCAAATTACAAACACAACCCCACATTGCAACTTCAAACGTAAGGTACAAGGCCACCAAAAACCCAACCCAACACTCATTGTCAACATTGAAACACCAAGACGGTACTCACACTACTTATCCATCATGAAAATCCCTTATCATATTCATCTAATTGATTATTCATCTCATGGTGATCCCTATAATAAGGTTTGGCTCTCAAAATCCAATTTTATACCATGGTTCCTCCCACTGATATAATTTCATATCGAAACTCCAATCCCATGTTTCAAAAACATACTCAAAGTGATTTCCAAATCATCTCATCCCATTAAGAATGAAAACCCTAGTCAAACATCAGCACCATCCTTGTTCCAAATATCCCAACTGATATGGATGATTCATCACTATTCATACCCAAGCTCTGATTATATTGATTTTTCTAGAAAGGAATGACCAATCATATGAACAAACCCATAATATCCATCACCACACACTCTATGTGGTTTCTAACCCACCACATATATTTATGCATGAGAATTCAAGCCGACGTGCCCTAAAAGTGCTTGACTTCCACCACTGATATGTTATCAGAAAACTTAATTCTAATTCCTCTACTCCTAGAGGAAGCCTAGAATTGTTGATTCACACCCATGGAATTCCATACTTGACTTATAGTGAAACTTTATGGTTGAATTCTCAACCAGTAAAAAACTCATCATTACGCTTGCTACACCACAGGAACTGATCACCCCCAGTCCACTCACACTTTGATCACCTCAATTCATCCTAATCCCAAAGCCAATGCTTGGAATCCATCTAGAATCATACCCAAGGTTACATCCAACATTCATCAAGGAATCCATATTAACCCATACACATTCATTCAATATAATCCCAAGGCCAAAATGGCCATCTAACAACTAGTTTCATGCATCCATGATCCCTATTGCATGAGGGTCATATCACCCCAACTGATATCTCACTCCCCACCATAAGAGCATAATTTTCACCACATCACTAGATCAAATTCCAATTCTATATGTCCCTTATCTATCTATTACTGAACATGATGACCAGAGATGGATGAAACTTCTCATAATTGAGCACCAATACAAAAAATTAAATTCTACCCATTCCTAGATCATAGAACATCATCATTCAACATGAGATCAAATCCCATCAATAAATAAGGGCATGCCCTTAGACCTCTCTATGGATCAACCTCATTAGTTTTATATCAACTAAATTCATACCACTCCTCCCCAACCATGCTCATAAAATTCCCAAGATACTAGGCCCATAAGTAACTCACAAAACTCCATCACTTTTCAAACTGCTCATAGTCATCACTAATTTTAAAATTCAGAAGGCACCATTCTTAACAAACATATACTACCTTTATTTCACTTAAAAATAACAATGTAAAATGCTATATCACTCGATCATTAAAACATGACTCGTGACTCTGTGAGTTTCACGTCATCAAAATAGGATGAAAATTCTATAATACATGTCAATTACATCTCACTATAGAATCTTAGGAACTCATCTTCAAAATTGAGTACTTCACTAGTGCCATAGTCTAACACACGCTCACCTATCACCTGAGAAATATTCCAAAACCCAAGCCTCAACTTATTCTCTAATCATGATTATAAATGAATCTCAAAACCATAGGGTAATGTATTTGAATGATCATGTAATTCCAAACCAACCTAAAACCATAGATCCTAAATTCAAGGCTCTTTTTCTATGAAAACCTAAGGCATCCAAGGTGCCCCATTTCTCAAAAACCTCTATGGGTGTTCACATTTCAAGGATTACCCCTCTCATGAGTTTCCCTCATAAATCAGTAGAAAATGAGTCATTAAAGTCTGAGTTGAATATAAGGGTCTCTTGGTCTCCCACCCAACCCAATAAGTTAGGTCTCTAATAATCTATAAACCACAAAGTGTCAATCATGCTCCCATCTCAAATGAAACATGATATCCAATGTGCCAAAACACCCACTCATGGGTCTCATACAATCATATCAATCATAACATTCCAAAACCACTACCCACTCCTAAGGCACCCACCCTCATTGAGAATATTCACATTAGACCTCCCCCATAGGATCAGGTCACATCACACAAGCACACACACACACACACAACTAGTATCACCATACGACAACCCGTATCTAATTAATCACAACCACATGGTTTGGTTAAGTAAAATTATATTACACTCTATATGGTAAAATTATATATAGGTTGTTACAAAAAATTTAAATAATCAAACCTGAATACTAATAACCCACAAGGGGTTTATCATAAGAGACTCCAATGCGCGCATCAATGTACTGGGGTTATTGTACCTCCCATACACATGGGACTGCATTGTCTTCCTTGTTAAGGAGCATATCACTATAGATCCAAATGAATTTACATAAAAATAAGGTATATATACATATCACTATAGATGAGTATAATGACACTAATAACTTATATAGGAAAAACTATATGAGTTGCTGTTGACACTTTAAATAACTATTTTTTTTCAGTGATGAAAATCACACTAACAGGCCTACATGCCATGTGAATCCTTACATTATGAATATGATTCATGAATGAATGACTCTTGCCTCTATGAGATAATATAAAAATAAAAAATAAATCATAAATATCAAAACTCCATGTGTATCACACTAGGTGAAATCATATGACCATAACAGTGAATACCAAGAACATAAATTCCACCCTTGATAACATGGACTTCTTACCGTAACATGTGTTTATGAAGCACCAACCGGATATACACTATAGGCTTCAACACATTCTTATGTATCATGGATACCATTTAATAAATAGTAAAACAAATAAAAATAAACCTTTTATATCAGTTTGTAACTTCTCAACCCAACTCACTATGAATATTAACCGAATTGGCAGTGCTATGTGTCCTCAGGTGCACCTCATTATATTCCAGAGGCTACCAACTAGTATCATGGGTCTAAGATGGTACCATGAGGAGACTACAACACCTATATAAGAGTGATCAATAATATAAAAAAATAAAAAAATATCATATATTATAAGGAATATAATAAGGGGAATCAAATAAATAGGACATGATATAACAAAATGAAATGAAATACATAACTTGAATGGTCATTATCATCATACAAGACCGATCAACCACTAGACCAATCACACATACATAAATTAAGAAATAAATAAAATAAAAATGAGGACCTACCCCCAACACTAATCCTCACCTCATTCTAGTATCCAAAATCCATGTCATCCAGCTCAATCATGCAAACCTTGGGCCCCTACCCAAACTGTACCTGCAACCAAGTAAAAGTCTACTCAAGTACCCAAGTGAAATTGTATCCTAAGTAGGGTGTGAGTACATAAATTAGTAGGGAACCACCAATAAAGTCCTTTATATATTATAAATACAGTGATATGTGAATGTTACATGATCTGAGTAAATAAATAACTGATAAAAAAACAAATAAATCATCACCTATCCCCAATTATGTGACCCTGATCAACTCTAACTGCTTTGGATAGTTCCAAAGTGTATTTGATCATGTAAGACGACCATGCGAACTATAACAATGATCTTGGGGTCTTTCACTCTAGTATACAATGATAACAACCTGGGTGTCAAACTCACCTTGGTTTACATGATAATGAACTATGGAATACTCCATCGCGGTATAACAACCCCGGGAATTATCTATCCTAGTATATAATGGTTCCCATTAGCTAAGCTCCAACAATTCAGGAGGCTTGACCATGACCATTAAATTTCTCAAAATCCCTGATAGCTGGAACATGTAAGGGCATATCCTTTGAATATAACTAATATAATCTCAGCTCTAAATCAATGGACCACTAGTATCAGAGACCTCCCTACTAAGGGAGCATTATTTGGTATCATAGACCTCTATACAAGGAGAGTTTTCTTTAGTTTCACATACCACCATACTAGGGGAGTTTTCCATTTATAAAAAAATAATAACCCAAGGTAATTTTATACATGAATCATATCACAAATTCCAGGAGGGTGTATACTATATAAAGTATTAATGTTTATAAATACATATAAAAAACAAGGGTATCCATCTGCCTAACCCATCGCACAACCACAACTTAACTCCCAGGAGCACAAACCAACTCACCATAGTTGATCAGGCTAAAAACATCAATCCAAATTCTAAGGTGACACTCATGATAATCACTTCATATAACCAAGTTAACATATCATTAGGGAACCTATCAGGGTACCCTAATTCATAATAAAATATAGGCACCATATTTTTGGTCCTCAATCTGAGTCTTTAATATTGTGTTAAGACCATCTTAAGAGGGAATCACATCCATCAACAGTGTCATAAATTATATATCCTTGTAAGACTCAAGGTAATGACACATTGTAAATCTTATAGAATGATAACTCATGGCCCACCTCAATGTCTAGGTCTATGTTAGATTAGTCCACACACCCATCAAATCAACAATCTTAAAAAGGTATACCCATAAGGGTAGCCATATCTTAATAGGAAGAAACACTTACCTTAGGTGAAATTAAATGATCCTAAGGGATCCAAGGTATCACTAGGGTCACTATGCGTCTTACTAGGTACATACAAAATAAAAACATGGTGAGGAAGGTCCAATAGAACCTATAGGAAGGTCCATTATGTCTAATTATGGCCAAACTCTTCCAAGTCAGCTCACCTCTACCAAGAGGAATCAAAGGTTCCTATATCAGGGCCAATATGACATGCCTAATTAATTTTATCTAAGAACACCCCTAAAGTGGGTCCACATGTAAAGGGTATAACAACTTAACTCACAACCTCAACCATTAGTGGCTATGGAAATCAGGGTAGTGTGCAAGGGAAAACATGGTCATGGCTCTTTGTTCTATTCATTTTAATACATTTCATTTTAAATTTAACATTTTAATTTAAAATAAAAATTAATTATTTATGAAGGTTTTCACCTCAGTGGAGAGACCATATGTCACATTCACCATAAGAAAAAACATAAATACCATAGAAAAAGTATGTAGATCACCTACCTCATTTGAGGAGCTTCGCCCCTTTTATTTATAGCTCAGTGGTTTTCCTAGGCTCTCCAAGCATCTATCAAGCTCCTATATCACTCCAAAAACCTACCCCAGGGAAAAAAATCCTACAATATTAGTCATAATATAATTATAATAAGTCTAAACAACCTTATAACTTAATTCCAATTTAATTCAATTAGGTATAATTTCCTAATTACTCACCAAGTTCTATTTCCACACCATAACCAGAATCAACCACTTGTAAGAGGTTTTCAATGGACTCCCAACACCATCACATGAAAAATAATAATCACAAAAATAATTTAAATTAATCCAAAAATATTATAAAACTCACCATAGAGACATACCTCATCAAAATGATGTGCAATGACATAAAAACCTCATACCAGGTCCTATTCTATGCAAGCCGAGAAAACTCCCCAAGAGAGTTGGATGGTTTCACCATTATCTATTGAAATTATTATCAAATACCTAGTTATATAAATTAATAATAAAAATGATAGGAGTAGTAGAGTAGTGGAGATAAATAGAGGGAGATAATTACTTCAAAACATCCAAAAAATTACCACAAAACCACATTCACATCAAGGGAAGATAGGGGAGGAAGAGGATCCATCCCCTTGTTTGTGTGCACAATAGGAAGGAAGAAAGAAGAGTTTCACCTCTAAAAACCAGGAGGAATTTTAATTTTCCCCCAAAATGACCCACCAGCTAGCCTGTGTAGGATAGTAGTTCCACTAGCCTGACTATCGGCTAGCTGGTGGCTATAGGTTACAATCTTGACCGCACAAAAATCCTTTAGTGCTCTCTCATTACTCCAAACCACCCTACAATCCCCATTCCAAGTCCGAAAAGACTCTTTTGAGAGGCTCAAACCTTCATAATTTCATTCCGAAACTCATTTCTCAAACCGAACCATCCACCAAATAATTTTTTTTTTCGAACTTTAAGACCCATTTGTACATACAAGTTATTGCAATTTGGTAGAGGTTTAAGCTCAATTATTAGTGTATTAATGATTTAAGGGATCAAATATGGGTAAAATCCCCTTGATAAGTGTTTTATCCACTGCATCTCTCATGCTTTATACCTATATTATGAATTGTTATTTGATTTCTTTGTATTCAACCAAGACTTTAATGAGTTTTATCATGGTTTTATCCACTTATTACTAAAAAATCATGATGAATAAGTGGTATTTAGTTATAAAATGGAATATAAATCCTCAAAATCTAGTCCACACTTGAAAACTTTCATGGGATTGAAGGATAATTGTTCATCACCAACTATTAATAACAATCTCCCTTGATTCACAGCAATCAATGCTTTCCTCTTATTTAGGAATGGTCTCACAAGGATAATATAAATATCTCTTTCTTATTCCATCACAAGAATCAAAAAGTAAATGGTGAAAATAAACTATCTAACCTTGAAAAGTATGTATTTAATAATTCCATGGGAGTATATCACCAAATAGTTAGTGAGTTGATGTAAAACTCATATTTTTTCTATTTCATCTTACCACAGCTTCTAAAACAAACTTAGATGCATAAAATTAAAACTTTCCAACTAAAAAAATTAATTCCCAAAAATATACAAGAAAAATGTGAATAAGATATATAATATTCTCATGTCACCATACTTTGGAGGTATTTCCCATTAAAATACAATGGAGCACTCCTCATTTAAGGATATTAAACTATGATCCTCTAATTTCATATTATTGGATAATAGATCCTTAAATTTTTTCTTCATGTAATGGTATTTAAGAAATTGCATTGGTTAAAGGTATATTTATTTTTGTTCTAGAATTAAGATGATAAAATATCCAAGAGGGGGGTGAATTGGAATTTTAAAATGAATTTAAAGTTATATAATTGTTTTAAAGTAAATGTATCAGAAAATAAAAACAAAAAGAGCACAGGAGATTATTATAGTGGTTCAGATCCAAATGATCCTAGTCCTCTCTTCACCCCTCTCATTAACTGAGAGTGATGAAACCCAATATAACCAATATAATGAAATCTTACCATGAAATTTTCCCACTTATAGTAAAAAACCAATTACCAGGAACTTTTCCCATGGATTCTTAAACTGAAACCAATCCCATATTTTCTACCTGGCAGTAAAACCAAAATAATATGCATTTCCACCTGGAGGCACAAACCAATGCCTGATTTTTTTGGGAGTCAAAAATATATTAACTAACTTTTAATGGGTAGTATAACTCATTAAAATTATGAACACATAAAATGATGGAAATAATTAAATCCAAAAAACTAGATAAAATCTTCACAGTCTGAGAGTGAAGGCAGTAAGGTGCTCTCTAGTAGTAAAGGATCAAATGATTGTAGTTCAGTTGAGAGTTGTAGTTGATCATCAAATAATGCCTTAATTGTACAGTTTAAGAATATACTATGCCTCTAATAATTTACAATGGTTACGTAAACTCTAAATATAGAGTTATTTTATCACAAAAACTTTTCAAATTTGAAATCCATTGCAGTTTATCATTCCCAATGTTTAATGCAATATCATCATTGGATGCGCCTGAAAAATATATCCATGTGGGTCTCTTCGATAATATATAAAACTAAAAACATATTTTATAGTGATAAAACATTATAATAATTAGTACAATACCAATAAATAAAATATAATCAAAATTAAAGTCTCTTGGAAAACTCCCATAATGTGTGTGAGATAAATTGTTCATATTCTAAAAATACTTAATTTGGTACTTGTGTTTTCCCAAGAAATAACATTAAAATTTAACCTACATGTTGATCATTTAATCCTACATAAAATTATTCCATGTTAATTTACTTAGTATTAAAATAAATAATAAGTATTTAAGGAATAATTAAATCAAGATAATCATGTGAAATAAACATACAGTAATTCAAAACATAAAAATTTAAATAAAATAGAGTATGTTTTGAGCTAAAATATGACAAAAGAAATAAGTAACCATAAATAGATCATAAGGAAGGTTAAACACTTTACCAAAATTCAACTTGAAATCACTACATTTTTCTTTATATGGTAGGTAATTTGTTGTTCATACAGTTAGTACATTTAGTTCACACAATAGGTATATTTTTGTTCATGCGGTAGATACATTTTTGTTATTTTAATTGGTACATTTTTTTCATGTGGTAGGTATATTTTTGTTTATGTAGTAGGTATATTTTGTTCATGCACTAGGTAGATTTTTGTTCATGCGGCAGATATTTTTTTTCATGCAGTAGGTGAATTTTTTTCACATGGTTTGTATAGAATTATCCAAATTTTCACTCACTCCCAGTTTCATACTTTGCCAAATTTTCACTTATGGTCAATACTCATGGTCAATTATAGACATTTTCAAATTTTAACTCATAGTCAATACTCATGACCACTTACAGACTTTTCCAAATTTTCATTCATGTTCAATAATCAAGGTCACTTCCAGACTACTAAATTTTTAATCATGGTATGTACTCAAGGCCACTTATAGACTTCAAAATTTTCACTCATGATCATTACTCACAATAACTTCTAGAATTTTCCAATTTTTTACTCATAGTCAGTACTGATGGTCACTTTCAGACTTTTCCAAATTATCAATCACAGTCAGTACTCAAGGTCACTTCTAGGATTTAAATTTTTTTCACTTTTTATACTTTCCCAAATTATGTAAAAATTCAAAATAAACAAAAATTATGAGAAAAAATAATTATATAAATTATAAAAAATAATAAAAAATTGGATCAAATATCTGATAAAATATTCACCCCCTTTTTGATAATTGAAAAATTAATGTTATTTCTAGAAATCTCCCCTTTTTTAAATTGTTCAAAAATATTTAAGGTTTAAAGATGATTCCATTAAGAGAAATAGTTATTACTAAAATGAAAATAAGATTAAAAAATTGTACAAGGAAGAATCCCTCTGAATGATTACTATAAAATAAACTAATCCTTATAAAGTTACACCAAATACATAACTAGGCTTCCCTAACATTTTCAAACAGAATGCGTGGACATAAAAAACTACTTGTATATAATAGATACCTTAAGGGGGAATGTGAACATATCAATATTTTAAATGAATAATTAATGATGTTTAATGAATTAAATTACAACCAACTATTTAAGTACATGCTATCAAGGTAATATAATTAAACAAATTCAATATATACACTAACCAAATGTAAAATTTTAGCTCAAAATCCGAGTAAAACTCCCCCTAAATATATAATTAACGATTAAATTTCCAGCATTCCAAGTTCGAATTTGATTTTATCAAGATTATATAAATCCGAAGGTTTGGTAAATATATCAACCAACTATTTTTATAAAGAAATAAATTCAAAATTTATATTTCATTTTTGAAAATGATCCCTAATAAAATGACATCTAACATCAATGTTCTTAGTCCTAGAATATTGTAAGGGATTTTTAGAAATTTAAATGGAAGAATTATTGTCATAGAAAATAAGAATCTTATTAAAATCAAAACCAAAATCAAAAAGTGTTTTATTAATCCATAAATATTGAGCACAACAAGATGCAACAACTATATATTTATATTCAGTAGTTGAAAAAGCTATAAAATTATGTTTATTTGAATCCAAAGAAACTAAATATTTACCAGTTAAAGGGAATATAACTAAAGTTATATTTATATATAATTTTCATCCTCTAAAATCATAATCAGAAGTTATTATAAAATAAAAACTAGTTCTAGTATGATAAAATAAACCAATATTCAAATAACCTTCAATATATCAAGTATTTATTTTAATATATTTAATGTGAATTTCCCTTGGGTTACTTTGAAATCTAGAAAATATTCAATATGGAAAAATTAAATCAAGCCTAGAAGTAATTAAATATAATAGACTTCCAATCATGCCACTATAGGATTTCACATCAACATAATTCCTAGAATTATCTAAATATAATTTTCAAGTAGTACTCATAGGATAATTTTCACATCTATAGGATTATAAACTAAATCACTTAACTAAATCTTTAGAATACTTGGATTGGTTTAGAAAATTACCACCATTTATTTAAAATATTTTCAAACTAAGGAAGAATTTCAAACCCCTCATCACACTAATATCAAATGGAAAATTCCTAAATTCTTAAAATTCATTAAAAATATTTTCATTTGAAGATAAAAATATAATATCATCAATATAAATTTTTACAATAAAAATATCATTAAAAATTTTCTTAATAAAAAAACTAGGATTGAATTTTCCCTTCTAAAAACTATTTTTTAAAATAAAATTACATTACCTTCCATACCAAGATCGAGGAGCTTGTTTCAAACTATATAATTCTTTAGAAAACTTTAAAAAATTATTAGGATGTTTTTCATTTTCAAAACTAGGGGTTTTTATAACATACACTTATTCAGAAATATAACCATTTAGAAAATAGTTTTTGATATCCATTTGAAATAATTTAATACCGTTAAAAGAATCATAAAACAATAATATATTAATTTCTTCTAACCTAGAAACATATTCAACAGATTCCTCAAAATCAATAACCTCTTCTTGAGAATAACCTTTAGCAACTAATCTATATCTATTTTTAGCTATATTTAAAAATTCATCAAGTTTATTTCTATATATCCACTTTGTTCCAATAATATGATAATCATTTAGTGGAACAAATAAAGCCTAAATACTATTCCTAGTAAAATTATTTAATTCATCTTTCATAGAAAAGATCCAATTAGAATCATCTAAATCCTCATCATTATTCTTAGGAATAAAATAAAAAATAAAATAATAATATAAACATATTCCTTACAAATTTTCTAGTTTGAATAATTAATTTAATATTATGAATTATATTATCTATAGTATGATCTCTATGAATCTTCCAAGATTTTTCATGAATAGGTTCATATTGGGAAGAAATATCCCCCCTTAATATATGTATTTTTATCTTGAGGTACTTCTTATTCAAAATTTAATTCTCTAAATTCATGCTCAAGTTGTTCAATATCATCATCTCTTTTATTCAAATATTTTTCATCAAATTTAAAATGAATTTATTTTTCAACAACTGTGGTTCTTTTTTATAAACTCTATATCCTGTACTATTATTTGAATATCCTAAGAAAATTAATTTATCAGATTTTACATTAAATTTATATAAAGTATATTTATTTTTGAGAATAAAAATTCTATATCCCAAGAATCTAAAATATAAAATTTTATGTTTTCCTCCCTCAAAATCTCATAAGGTGTATTTTTCAACAAAGGTCTTAACATAATTCTATTTGTAACATGAAAAAACTTATTCATAGATTATTAATAGAAATATTTAGGAATGTTAATGTAGCACCATCAGTTTCTATTATATAACAATTTATTTATTCTTTTAAGTATATAAATTATATGGGTGAAGTTTGGAAGAGTTCTTAGAACTTTATTTGTGTTTTTGTGGCTAAAGGAAAGGCACACGAGCGGCTCATGGTTTGTCTAAACTATGTGATAAGCTGGGAGAAACCGTGTGGCTTGGGTATTTTGAGGAAGTGGCTTCAGTACGGTTGGTGAATGGTTATGGAGACCATTTAAGGATACTTTGCAAAGGGTCATCCCTAAGGTAGTGGATAATTCATGGTTAGCGCATGGTTTTCCTAATCGTGAAAATAAACTATGCACGAGTCAAAACCACCTCCTTAAAAAGTGGATCTAACATGTTTTTGCCTTTAAGTGTCTTGTTTTTCCTCCTATGAAACCCTAAATCAGGAGTTTTCTTCCACAAAGGTCAAGGAAGGTTCTACCATCGATCTATAGGTGATCCAAAAGCTTCACTTGGTGATTAGAAGCCGATTATTCATGGAATGTGATCATTCTTCATTGTTCTTGATTTTTTTCTTAGATCTACTTCACCCATATTATTGGTTTCTTAGATCTATTCTAGCTATGGGTAGATCTAAGGTTATGGATGCCAAATAAGTTTAGTTTTGGCCTTGGTTGTGATAGGGGAAGAGATCTAAGGCGGGTTCGTGATGATTTAACCCGATTTTGTTGGCGTTCTTCATTCATTTATCATTTTTTCCAAAAATCCCAGGGTAAGTAGCTTCAATCATGATTCCTCTTTCTATAATTTATTGGATAAATTTTAAATTGGTTTATTTTATTGAAATTTATTGTGAAATATTGGTGCAAATAATGATACAAATCCTCTTTAGTGATGATTTATGGTTTTTAGTGAAATTGTGGAATTTTGGTGAATTTTTGTGCAAATTGATTTAGTTCCTTGATTTTAAAATGGTAATTTTAAAATATGTATTTGATGGAATTTTAAAGTGGATTATTGGAAAAATGTTTTTCAATAAAAATATTGTTTTATTGAAATGGTTTTGGAAAATTGGTATTGACATGGTTTTTGAGCATACTTGGTTTGTGTGTTCATATTTCATTTACAAGGCTTGGTTGAAATATGAACTTGTGCTCAGTGCCAAAGGTGAAATAGAACATGGGAAATAATTACCTTGTTATGAAATGGTAGATCAATAAGAGACCGCTTATGAGTATGGAACTGTCATAACGAAGCATGAATAGTTAGTATTGTGGTTGTGTGGAATAAAATGGTTATGCCAAATGGAGTTTGTGTAATGGTTTTAAAAATATGATTTAGTTGCTTTCTTGAACAATGTATTTCGTTGTAAAATTGGTTATTATGGTACTTGTTTATATTTAATTATAAACTATTTTAGAAGTTGTTTATATTTAGTTATAACATATTTTAGAAATTGTTTTATATAAAATATTTTATATAAATGTTGTTAACTCTTATATCCTAGTGGCGTGAGTAGGGAATTCATTGGGGGAAAACCTACTGAGTTTTAGTAATCACCCCCTACTTTGGAACTTTGGTGATTTTGCAGATGTTATCTACCGGGACATAGAAAAAGGTAAATTATGACACATATTTAGAACTAATTCATGATACTTGGCTGTTTGGTGTTGTTGAAGCATGGATCTTGTGAAGCATGGAGACTTTTTGTTGTCTTGGAGTTTTATTATCCATATTACTCTATTTAATTTAATGTTAGTTTGGCTTCCATTATGGTACACTTTGGTGGGTTTTGATATAAAATAATTGGTTGAGTTTTCTTTCTTTTTTATCATGCATCATACAATGGTTTTTTTAGTATGGTTTTTTTTGGTTTCACTATTTTATTCTAAAAGGTTAAATCATCCTCCAAATGTATTAAACCCTTCAGCATTTATTTCCAGCCTTTCACATCTCAGGGATGTCACATAAGGCCTAGTAACGCCTCACTACCTTCTCAATCCAATGATAAGGTGCAATACATTACAAATGGTATCACTTTTTTTAAGTACAAAATCTTGTTTAACATAAGTGGTATTAACTTGTTCCTTTCATTGTGGAACAAGTAGTCATTAGTTTTCTTGGTCTTGGAGCTGAATTCATTATTTTTCCATTCCTTGTATTGTGATCATATAAAGGAGTAGGATTATCGGGACTTGAAATGTAGAGCATAAAAAGACATAGCTAATCTTTTTACGATGAACTTCAAGTTATCAAGGAGTTGGGTACATAAGTGTTTTGAAAACACTTATAGGATATTGGAATCTCATTGTCATGGGTTTATCCAATGATACAAGCATGACATGCATTAGAGGAATGAATTACCACTAGGATTTAATATTTAATTTTTATTAATGATATATTATTTGATTCACTATATTGATTTTTGAAAAATATTGCTTTTGTTTTCAAATGAAAGACTTTGAAAAGATAATAGTTGGTCTATTTTGAAACTGGATTGATTTTCAAAAGCGAGTAGAAATTTTTTCAAAGATGGTTGAATGTAAAAAATGTTGATTTTGTAAAACCATTTAGTGATAGATTATGTGATAGAATTTGAAATTCTATCTCTTCATTTTCTAAAGAGTGAGCCATATGGCGTTTTTTGTTTATTTAGAAAATGGAACCTAGTAGGCATCGTAGAAACCAACTGGAAGAAGCTATGAAGAATGTGGTTTCACCTGAGCCACAGATGAAACAAAAAATAGTTCAGAGTATCATCCAAGAATTTTAGACTATGGACACAGGGAACTGGAGGGATGATCCAAGAAAAGTGGATCATTCCATCCAGTTTCAGAAATTGAATCCACCCATCTTTAGGGGTGATTCTGAACCAGGAAGAACAGAGGTGTGGCTGAACATGATGAATCGTATCTTCGATTTTATTGGCACACTAGCAGAGATAAAATTCAATCTAGCGACATTTATTCTAGAGTATCTTTCACTCCAGTGGTGGGATCTAGTGGTATAGGATAAAGTGAATCAAAGCCTTGGTTGGGAGGATTTTGAGGAATTTTTCAAAAAACAATTTTATCCTTATACGTTTAAGATTCAAATAACAATAAACTTCTTCATCCTGAAGTAAAAAAATATCTCTATCATAGAGTATATAGCTAAATTCATGAATTTAGTGCACTTTTCACCAGAGGTTGCAGCTAGTGCGACCTTGAAATCACACATATTTGGATCAGGGTTAAGGTAGGACATTCACTCAAATATTTATGTGCTCTACATTACTGACTATACAGAGATGGTCAATAGAGTGTTAGTGGCTGAATGAGACATATCTGGAGCTAAAAGAGGAGGAAGTATCATGATACTTATTGTAAATGGTGGTAACTCTAATACTGGGAGAAAGCAGAATAGGCACACCTACTTCCATAGTGGGAGCGGGAATCAGAATCAGACAGCTGAATCGGTGAATCTTCCTCTGAGACCCATAAAAAAGGTGATATGTTTCTAATGTGGTTCCTTTAAACACATGAAGAGAAATTTTACAACACCACCAATAGAATTATGTAATTGCAACAAGACAGAAAATATGAATCACTATTGTCGTAGTGATCCAAGGTTAGGTGCTCGAGACACTTCTCAGGTTTCACAAGCGTCATATGCTTCGATGGGGTGAGGACATTAGAATTAGTCTTGTCAGCACAATAGAGCTAGCCATAGTGGTCCTAGGAATACCATGACTCCTAAATAAGGGCAATATCAACAAGTAAACAAGGAGAAAAGTGCAGTGATGAAGCAATTATATGGATATGAGAAGATGATTGTAGATGATCATGATGGACCATCTGTAATGAGAGGTATGATTCTTTTGAATTCTACCCTTATGTAAGTGATGTTTGATACTGGCACATATCATTCCTTAATTTTTTCTCATGTTGTTGATTTCATAAGTTTAAAACTTTAGATGATGCTTTCTGTGATAAAACTTCAAACTCCTCTTGGTCAAAGAGAATGTCGACCCATCATGTGCAGAGCATGTTCTATAACTGTTGATGGAGCTGAGCTAAAATGGGACTTCTCAGTGTTGGAGATGGATGTCTATGATGTAATCCTAGGTATGGATTTTTTTTACAATGTTCAAGTCTCACATAAACTATTATAGTAGAATGGTTAGTTTTGTGATTGAGGACGGTGATGACCATATCTTCAGAGGATAAAGGGTTGTAAAGACAGGTGTAACAAATTTGTTGGAACTGACAATGGGAATGATATATTATTAGTTGGTGATGTTAACTTTGGTATTGATGGAAGAGATCAATGATTACCATTTTATAGTAGTCATGGATCAATTTCCAGATGTTTTTCCCAAGAAATTCTTAGGGTTACCACCTATAAGGGAAGTGGAGTTTACGATTGATCTCCTTCTAGAGACCAGTACTATTTCCCTTCTATATTATAGAATGGAACTAATATAATTAAGTGAGCTTAAAGTGTATTTGGAAGAACTCTAAAGTAAGGGTTTCATTTGACCAAGAACATCTCCAGGGATATCACTGATCTTGTTCGTAAAAAAAGAATATGAAACTCTTCGAATTTGTGTCAATTATCATAAGATTAACCAAGTTAAGATAAAGAACATATATCCACTTCCATGAATTGATCATCTGTTTGATAAATTGATAGGAGTTCAGTGGTTCTCTTAAATAGACTTGTGATCATGATATCACTAATTGTGATTTTGAAAGGAGGATATTCTGAAAATAGAATTCAGAAGAAGATATGGCCATTATGAATACATGGAAATGCCTTTCAATATTACAAATGCACCAGTAGTATTTATGGCATTGATGAATCAGACATTTTATAGATACCTAGATTCTTTTATTGTGGTGTTTATGGATGACATATTGGTGTATTCAAAGACAAGGGATGAACATGAAAAAACATGACGATAGTGTTGGAAACCTTGAGAGACCATCATTTGTATGCCAAATTGTCAAAGTGTTATTTCTAGATACAAGAGGTATGCTTTATAGGCCATGTAATCTCTGAAATAGGTGTTTTAGTGGATTCAGAGAAGATAGAAGCTGTTATCTCTTGGAAACCGCCAAATAATTTATTTGAGATATGAATATTTCTTGGTATAGATGGTTATTACTGACACATTGTACTTGAATTTTCATGGATAGATTCTCCTATGATAGCTTTGACAAAGAAAAATGTCCCATTTCAATGGATTGAAGAATGCCATAAATTTTTCCAAGAGCTAAAAGTTAATATTACATTATCACATATCTTGATTTTTATAGAATTAGGATAGGGGTACGTGGAGTAATATGATGCTTAGGGATCTAGGTTGGGGTGCATTCTCATGCAAGGAGATCATGTTGTGTCTTATGGCTCAAGGTAGTTGAGGGTTCATGAGAAAAATTACCCAACACAGTATTTGGAGTTAGCTATAGTTGTCCATGCCTTGAAGACTTGGAGTTGTTATCTCTTTGGTGAGAAATTTACTGTGTTTATATACCGTAAGAGTTTGAAACATATATTCTCACAATGAGATTTTAATCTGAGTCAAAGAAGATGGATTAAGTATCTCCAAATGTTTGAATTTGACTTGATGTATACATCGGGTAAATACAACATGGTGGCAGATTAATTAAATAGAATGTCATATGCTCAGTTGGAGAGAGAAGCTTTAGATGAGTGGTATTTGATGGAGGTACTAGCCAACATGAATGTGAAATGTGAATATTGAGGCGATTTTTCTATTTTCTTCTGAGTTTCGGTAGTTCGAGATTTAGTAAAGATAGTTAAAGAGGAAAAAAATCTGATGATGAATGTGTTTAAATGAGTTCAAAACTCAATGGTGGGGAGAGAATTGAGAGTTGGAGGCTGGATGGGAGTTCAATCTTGTGGTTTAGGAATCAGATGGTTTCACCTATGGATTTTCAGGAACAACTTCTTCAAACATACTACCATTTGAGATGGGATATTCATCCAGGAATATAGAAGATATATAAGTATTTGAAAGCACAGTTCTTGTGGAATGGTATGAAACAGAAAGTGGATGAGTTCATTTCAAGATGCTTAACTTGTTAGTAAGTTAAGGCAGAACATTAACAACCAGTAGGTATGTTGTATTATATACCTATCCCAGTGTGGAAATGAGAGAAAATAGTGATGGATTTTGTCATAGGTATCCCAATAATAGTTTGGAAACATGATTCCATATGGGTGATAGTGGATCAGCTCACAAAGTCATACCATTTCATCCCTATTCATGAATCTAATATGGTGGAGGATCTATCCAAAATATATATCAAAGAAGTGGTAAACAAACATGGAATACTAGTTTCAATCATATTAGATAGGGATCCGAGGTTCAAATCTCATTTCTAGAAAGCCTTACAGAATTACCTTGGGACTCAATTTACTATGAGTATTGCATATCATCCTCAGACAGACAAGAAATATGAGAGGACAATCCAAACATTAGAAGACCTGCTACATGCATGTGTAATGTATTTTGGTGGCTCATGGGAAGAGTACATACCCTTAGTGGAGTTCTTATATAACAACATCTATTAGGACTCAATACATATGGATCCTTTTAAAGCATTATATGGGCGTCCTTTTCATTCTCCACTTTTTTGGGTGGAGACATGTGAGACTTCCCTGGTTGGGATGAGCCTTGTATAAGAAACAATGGGGAATATTCAGTTGATCAGGAAATGCATGGATATGGCTTAGAGTCAACATAAATCATATGAATATCATTTTCAATAGCCGTTTTCATTCGTGGTGAGTGATCATGTGTTCTTAATAATCTCTCCAATGCTTGGACATCATCATTTTAGAAAACATGGAAAGTTATCTCCTCGATACATAATCCCTTTTGAGATACCAGAATAGGTTGGAGAGGTGGAATATTGATTGACATTTCCACCATGGTTCAGTGTGGTGCATAATTTTTTTCATGTATCATAGTTGAAAAAGTATCAGCCTGATCCTGACCATGTGATCAGATGGGGTCATGTCAACCTAGAGTCGGATGCTTCATTGGTACATATCCCGATACAAATTGTGGATAGGAAAGATAAATCCTTGTATAGAAAGATCATTGGTCTTATTTAGATTTTTTGGAAACATGGTCATATTATGGAAGATATATGAGAATACGATAAGGAAATTAAAGAGCAATGGATAAAACTCATTCAAGACACCGATGGTTTTCTACATTCTGGGGAAGGAAAGACCAATGGTGGGGAGAATGTAGCACCCCCAATTTCTGGTATGTAACCCTTTATTTATGATTTTAAGTATATAAAGTATATGGGTGAAGTTTTTAAGAGTTGGGAGAACTTTATTTGTGTTTTTGAGGCTAATGGGAAGGTGCAAGGGCGGTGAACGGTTTGTCTAAACCGTACGAAAACCTAATAGAAACCATGTGTCTTGGGTTTTTTGAGGTAGTGGCTTCAGTATGGTTAGCACATGATTATGGAGACTGTGTGATGATACCATGTGAAGGGTCATCCTTAAGGTAGTGGCTAACACATGGTTAGAACATGGTTTTCCTAACCATGCGACTAAACCATGCGCGGGTCAAAACCACCTCCTTAAAAAGTGGATCTAACATGTTTTTGACTTTAAATGTCTCATTTTCCCTCCTATGAGGCCCTAAATAGATATTTTTCTTCCATAAAGGTCAAGTGAGGTTCTCCTATCAATCTGAAGGTGATTCAAAGGCTTCACTTCATGATCAAAATCCGATTCTTCATGGTATGTGATCATTCTTCGTTGTTCTTAATGTTTTTCTTAGATCTACTTTTCCCCTCTTTATAGTTTCCTAGATATATGCCTAGAATGGGTATATCTAAGATCATGAATTATAAATAAGTTTAGTTTTGGCCATGTTTGTGATAGGGGAATAGATCTAAGGTGGGTTTGTGAAGATTTAACCTGGTTTTGTTAGAATTATTTGTCCGTTTATCTTATTTGCCAAAAAATATCAAGGTAGGTGGGTTCACTCTCGACTCCTATTTCTAGAATTGATTGACTTAGTTTCAAATTATTTTATTTGATTGAAATTGATTGTGAAATCTTGGTGAAAATTTTGATATAAATCATCTTTAGTGAAGATTTATGGTTTTAGGTGAAATTGTGGAATTTTTGTGAATTGTTGTGCAAAGTGATTTAGTTTCTTGATTTTAAAATGGTAATTTTAAAATATTTATTTTCTGGAATTTTGAAATAGATTTTTTGAAAAAGTGTTTTCAATAAAAAATTGGTTTATTGAAATGGTTTTGGCATATTGGTATTGACATGGTTTTTGAGCATACTTGGTATGTGTGTTCATATTGCATTTACAAGGCTTGGTTGAAATATGACATTGTGCTCAGTTCCAAAGGTGTAATGGAACATGGGAAATAATTACCTTGTGATGACATGGTAGATCAATGAGAGACCACTCATGATTATGGAACTATCATAACAAATCATGCATAATTTATATTGTGGTTGTGTGGAATAAAATGGTTATGCCAAATGGAGTTTATGGAATGGTTTTAAAAGTATGGTTTGGTTGATTTCTTGAACAATGTATTTCATTGGAAACTTAGTTATTATGGTACTTATTTATATTTAGTTATAAAATATTTTATAAGTTTTTTATATTTAGCTATAAACTATTTTGGAAATTGTTTTATATAAACTTTTTTATATAAATGTTTCTAACTCTTCTATCCTATTGGAACGAGTAGGTAAGTCATTGGAAAAAACCTATTGAGTTTTATCACTCACCCTATTCTTTTAGAATTTTGTGCTTTTTCAGATGTCATCTACTTGGACATGGGAAAAGGTAAAGTATCACACGTCTTTAGCACTACTTTGTGATACTTGGCTATTTGGTGATGTTGGAACATAGAGCTTGTGTAGCATGGAGTCTTGTGGTAGTCTTGGAGTTTTATTAGTCATCATCCGCTGTTTCCTTTGATGTTAGTTTGGATTCTATTATGGTATGCTTTGGTAGGTTTTAATATAAAATAATTGGTTTATTTTTCATTTTTTTATCATGCATCATATAGTGGTTTGTTGGTTTTTTTGGTTTTGTTGTTTTATTCTTAAAGGGTAAATCATCTCCCAAATTTATTGAAACCCTTAAAAGTTTATTTCTAGACTTTGTAATCTTAGGAATATATCTTAAGTCATATTAATTCCTCACCGCCTTCTCAATATATTGATAAGGGGTGGTATGTTTCAGTTAAACTCATTCATCATGGTCCAAGCCATTTCTTGGAGTGTTCTATTTTCCTTCTCTACCACACTATTTTGTTGTGGTGTTATAGGGGATGGGAAATTATAAAAATATCATTTTTCTTCCCAAAAATTGATAAATTATAGATTCTATAATTCACCACCATGATCACTTTTAATTGATTCAATTAAGTGTCCTTTCACATTTTGAACCGATTTAAAAAATGTGATAAACTTAGATAATGTTTCAGATTTAAGAGTAAGAAAGTAAACCCATGTGTATATAGTAAAATCATCAATAATAAAATAATAATATATTTTTCCACCCAAACTAGTAGGTTTGATAGGTAAAAATAAATCCAAATGAATAAGATCAATAGGAATCACAGTTTGAACTTATTTTATTAACTTAAAACTACTTTTATGTTGTTTAACTTTAAAGTAAGATTCACATACAAAGGTGTTTTCCACTTTAAGTTCTTGAAAATATAAAACTATTTGGTTCTTAGAAAATTGATGAAGTAACATGAAATCAAAATGTCCCAATATTATATTCTGCTAAATTTCATTATATTTTATAGTATTTAAGCATTTTACATTTTGATCAATTAATTCAACAAAAAATATTGAATAAATTTTGTCTTCTCTATTTTCATAAAACAAAATAAATTTATCTTTTAAAACTATACATTTATCATTTTAAAATTTAAAAAAAATTCCATCATCACATAGTTGTGAAATACTATTTAAATTATGTTTCTAACATTAAACATATAATAACTTAGAAATAATAACATACTTATAAATTCCAACCTCATTGAAACCTTTTTCCTTTCCCTTTAAATTATCACGAAATGTAATATTACCACCATCACACTTATTTAATGAAAGAAAACTTTATATATCACCAATCACATGTATAGAGAATCCATTTTCCATGTACCAAAAATCCTTTTTTATTCCCCTAAGAAACTTTTCCTAATTTGATTAATCCATTAAATACAAGTTTCCACATCCTTTTTAGAGTCAGATTCTTCAGTGGTACTTGAATCCTCAGTAAAACTTTATCCTATTTTCATTTCCTTATTTTATTTCCTATATTAACTATTCTTATTTTTGTACTTATTTAGTCTTGAGAAATTGGTTTTAATGTTACCTTTGTTCCTACACTCATAAAAATTATATCTTGACCATCATTAGAAATGAAATTACCTTTATTTTTCTCCTTGTAGTTATGCTTATGATAGTCTTTCTGGGATCCCCTTGTGTAGTATTTCTTCCTTTTATATCCAAAATTATTAACATAAGATACATTATTCATGTAATTTCTCTGTAACTTATAACTATAAGAATAAATAGATACATTTTATTTAAAATAAATTCTCTTCTTCTTTTAATTATCTTCTTTAGAAAGATTTTTATGTTCCAACTCATATTGTAATAATGATCTGATAAGAACATCAAGACTGTATTCCTTGAAATTTTTACTTTCATCTACAGATACCTTTTTAGAATAACACTTCTTGGGAAGTTCTCTAAGTGTTCTTTAAAAAAAATTATTTTCAAGAGTCTCTCCAAAAAATTAATACCTTTTACAATACTAGTAAATCTATGAAACATTTGAATGAAATTGTAATCTTCAATCATTTTAAATTCTTTATATTCATCTCTTAAAACACCCAACTTATTTATAATAAGTTTATTTTAAAAAAATGTGCAACTTGAAGAATTTTCTAAATGTCATGTGCAATTTTAAATGACGAAACATGACTATATACATTTCTATTTATTGGATAGTATAAATTAATAATCACTTTGTAGTTAAAAAACAAACTTTACCACATCATTTCTAACTAATGATTTAGGTTCATCTTTGAGAACCATGTATGGATATTCCATGATCATCCAATGATCAATGATAAGTTTATTTAAGAAATATTCTATCCAAGATTTCTAATAACCATAATTAGTTCTAGTAAAATGTGGTGGTTTTTGAGTTATCCACCTATCATTCAAGATAGTTCCTGCCATCTTAAACAAGATATTTCTCCCTTAATAGTTAAGTCAGGAATTTATTCTCATAAATAAAATATATATAAATCCATGGAACCTACAATTATACCAATTGTTTTTACAGATTTAAGATGAAAAAATATCCAAGAGGGGGGGGGTTGAATTATCCATTTAAAATGAATTTAAAGTTTTATCAGAGTTTTAAAGAAAATGTAGTAGAAAAAAATAAAAAAAACACAACAACTTTTTATAGTGGTTCATATCTAAATGATCCGAATACACTCTTCACCCCTCTCATAAACTAAGAGTGAAGAAACCCACTATAACCAATATAATGGAATCTTATAATGAATTTTCCAAACTAGAGTCACAACCCAATTATAAATCAGTTTTTCTATATAGGATTAAACCCAAACCAATCTGGAATTTTTCTAGATAGAGGCACAACCCAAACAGTCTTCCTTTCCCCCCTGGTGGCACAACCCAATGCCTGAATTTTGTTTGGGAGTCACAACCTGATTACCTAAATTTTAATGGTTAGTATAACTCATTAAAATTACACATATAAAAAAATATATAAATAATTAAATCTAAAAAACTAGATTAATGATTCATATTCTAAGAGTCGAGCCAACAAAGAGCTCTCCAGTAGAAAAGGATTAAATGATTTTAGTTCAACTAAGAGTTGTAGTTGATCATCAGAGAATGTAACACTTATACAGTTCATGAATATCCTCCACCTATGATAATTTTCATTGGTTCTTTCAACTCTAAATATATAGTTATTTTTTTCACAACCACTTTTCAAGTTTGAAATCCATTGTAGTTTATTGTTCCCAATGGTTCATGTGATATTATCATTGAATGTTCATGAAAAATATATCCACATAGGTCACTTTGATAATATATAAAATTAAAAACATTTTATATAGTTATAAAATGTTATAATAATTAATAAATTACCAATAAATAAAATATAATCAATATTAAAGTCCCTTGGAAAACTCCCAAAATGTGTGTGAGATAAACTGTTCATATTCCAACAACATTTAACTTAGAACTTTCATTTTCCCAACAAATATCATTAAACTTTAACCCACATAATGATCTTTTAATCTAATATAAAATTATTCCAAATAAAATTCCTTATTATTAAAATAAATAATAAGTATTTAAGGAAAAATTAAATCAATATAATCATGTGAAATAAACATGAAAAAATTTAAAATATAAAAATTTAAATAAAATAGAGTATGTTTTGATATAAAATATGAAAAAAAATAAGTGACCATAGATAGGTCATAATGTAGTTTCAAAAATTTTCTAAATTTCAACTTTGGTCACTTCATTTTTCTTTAGTGATAGGTATATTTTTTTCATGCGGTAAGTACATTTTGTTCATGAGGTAGGTATATTTTTGTTTGTGTGATATGTAATTTTTGTTTGTGTGGTATGTACATTTTTGTTCATGCGGTATGTATATTTTTTTTTCATGAGATGGGTGTATTTTTTTCAAGTGGTAGGTACATTTTTATTTATGTGGTAGGTATGTTTTTGTTTATGTGGTAGGTGATTTTTTGTTCACGCAGTCAGTACAGACTTCACTAAAATTTCACTCACGGTTAGTTCTAGACTTTTCCAAAATTTCAATCATGGTCAATGCTCACAGTCACTTCTAGAATTTTCCAAATTTTCAATCATGATTAGTACTCACGGTCACTTCTAGACTACCAAATTTTCAATCATGATCAGTACTCAAGGTCACCTCCAGACTTTGCCAAATTTTCACTCACGGTTAGTACTCACGGTCACTTCTATATGTTTCTAAATTTTTACTCATGGTCAGTACTCATGGTCACTTCCATACATTTATAAATTTTCACTTATGGTCAATACTCAAGGTCACCTCTAGCCTTTTCCAAATTTTTACATTCTATAATTTTAAAAATTATGTAAAAACTCAGAACAAAAAAAAAAACTTATGATAAAAAAGCATTATTGAAATTATCAAAAATACTAATAAATTGGATCAAGGATCCAATTAAACATTCTCCCCCTTTTTGATAATTGAAAAATAAATGTTAATTCTAGAAATATCCCCCTTTTTTGAAATTGGTCAAAACTTTTTATGGTTTAAATGTGATTACCTTAATAGAAATAGTTATTACTATAAAGAAACTAAAATTAAAAAATTGAACATGGAAAGATTCCCCTAAATGATTACTATATAAGAAACTAACCCTTCTAAAGTTACACAAAACACATAACTAGGCTTCCCTAAAATTTTCAAATAGAATGTGCTGACATAAAATCTACATGTATATAATAGATTTATTAAGGGGATATGGGGACATATCATATTTTTAATGAATTAATTAACGCTTTACAATAAATTAAACATTAAACAACTATTTAAGTACATTCTAGTGAGACAAAAAAATAAAATAAATTCAATATATACATTGGCCAAATGTAAAGTTTTAGCTCAAAATATGAGTCAAAATCCCCCTAAATATATAATTAATGATTAAATTTCAATCATTTCAAGTTAAAATTTTATTTTATCAGATTATATAAATCTAAAGGATCGGTAAATATATCAGAATTTTTTTTTATGAAGAAGTAAATTCCAAATTTATATTGCCTTTTTGAAGATTATCCCTAATAAAATGATATTTAACATCAATGTGCTTAGTCCAAGAATATTGTAAGGGATATTTAGAAATAGAAATAGAAGATTTATTATCATAGAAAATAGGAATCTTATTAATATCAAAACAAAATTCATAAATTGTTTCCTTAATCTATAAATATTGAGCATAATAAGATGAAAAAACTATATATTTAGATTCAAAAGTTAAAATTACAACATAATTCTATTTATTTAAATCCCATGAAACTAATGTTTTACCAAGTAAATGGAATATACCTGAAGTGATCTTCTTATCTGTCTTGTATTCACCAAAATCAGAATCATAATTGCTTATCAAATAAATATTAGTTCTAGTAGGATAAAATAAACCAAGAGTTAAAGAACCATTAAAATATATAATAATTATTTTAATAGATTTATTGTGACTTTCACTTGGGTCACTTTGAAATCTAGAACACATGAAAACTGAAAAAATTAAATCAGGAATAGAAGTAGTTAAATATAATAGACTTCCAATCCTGCCTCTATAGGTTTTCACTTAAAAAAAATTTATAGACTAATATAAATCTAATTTTCAAGTAGTACTCATAGAAGTATTTTCACCTTTAGAATATTCTAAACTAAATATCTTAACTAAATATTTATTATACTTGGATTGGTTTATAAAAATACCATCATTTATTTTAAATATTAACAAACAAAGGAATAATTTCAATTCCCCCCTCATACCCATATAAAATACAGAAGTCATTAATTATAAAAATTTATTAAGAATATTTATATTTTAAGAGTCTGATATAATATCATAAATATAAAATTTTACTATAAAAATATCAGTACAAAATTTCTTAAAAACAAGTAGGAGCAACTTTTCCCTTCTCAAAACTATTTTTCTAAAGAAAAGTAGTTTAACTTTCATACCAAGCTTTAGTAGCTTGTTTCAAACCATATAAACATGATCTAGATTTTTTAATTTTCAAAACCATAGGTTTTTCTAACATACACTTCTTTAGAAATTTAACCATTTAGAAAAAGAGGTTTTGACATCCATTTGAAATAATTTAAAACCATAAAAAGTAGCATAAGAAAATAATATCCTATGTTCTTATAACCTAGAAGAATATGAAAAGGATTCATCAAAATCAACACCTCTTCCTGAGAATAAAATTTAATACCTAATATATATTTATTTTTATCTATATTTATATATCCATCAAGTTTATTTATAGAAATATACTTTGTTTTAATAAAATGAGAATCATTTGTTCGAATAACTAAAGTCTACACACTATTCCTAGTAAATGTATTTAATTCATCTTGCATAACCAAGATCCAATTAGTTTCATCTAAATCCTCAACAATATTCTTAGGAACTAAATCATAAATAAAATCATGGTAAGGAAAAATATTCATAAAAATTTTTCTATATTAAATATTTAATTAAATATTACCAATTATATTATCTATAAGATGATCTCAATGAGACTTCCAAGATTTTTCATGAATTGGTTCAGATTGGGAAGAAATATTCCCCCCTTAATATGTGATTTTTTTTTCTAGAGGTGATTCTTCTTCAAAATTAAAGTTTCTAAATTCATCCTCAAGTTGTTCAATATCATCATCTCATTTTTTTAAAAAAAATATTTGTCATCAAATTTAACATGAATTGATTATTCAACAACCACGGTTCTTTTATTGTAAACTCTATAATTCTTATTATTATTTTAATATCCTAATAAAATTCCTTCCTTAGATTTTACATCAAATTTACATAAAAAATATTTAGTGTCGAGAATAAAATCTATACATCTAAAGACTCTAAAATAGTAAACTTTAGGTTTTATTCCATTCCAAATATTATAAGGTGTCCTTTTTAACAAATTTCTTAAAATAATTCTTTTTATAACCTAAAAAAACGTATTCATAGCTTCTTACCAGAAATATTTTGGCAGGTTAAACTCATTTATCATGATCCTAGCCATTTGTTGAAGTGTTCCTTTTTTCATCTCAACCAAACCATTTTTTTGTGGTGTTATAGGGCTGAAAAATTATGAAAATATCCATTCTCTTCAAAAAACTTAATAAATTCAAGATTATGAAATTCACCACCATGGTCAATTATAACTGATTTAATTAGTTTTACTTTCTCATTTTGAACCAATTTTCAAAATGTCATAGACTTAGATAAAGTTTCATATTTAAGAGTAAGAAAGTAAACCCATGTGTATCTAGTAAAATTATCAATAATAACAAAAACTGTCTTTTTCCACCCAAACTAAAAGGTTTGATAGGGAAAAATAAATCCAAATGAATGAGATCAAGATGACTTATAGTTTTAAATTCTTTTATTGACATGAAACTACTTTTATATTGTTTACCTTTCAAGTAAGATTCACATACAAAGGTTTTGTATAATTTAATTTCTAGAAACTATAAACTATTTTGTTCTTAGACAACTTATACATCAACCTAAAATTAGAATGTACCAACCTCCAATGCCACAAAATTTCATCAGATTATATAAAATTTAAACAATTTAAATTTTGATCAGTTAATTCAGGAAAATTTATTAAATAAATGTTATCTTTTCTATTTTCATAAAATAAAATAGATTTATCCTTGAAAACTATAAATTTATCATTTTAAAATTTTAAAAACATTCCATCATCACATAGTTGTAAAATTATTATTAAATTATGCTTAAAACCTTCAACTTACAATAATTTAGAAATAATAACATACTTTGAAATTCAAAACTCATCGAAACCTTTTACCTTTCCTTTTGAATTATCACTAAATGTAACAATACCTCGATCACACTTATTAAATGAAAGAAAATTTGATATATCACCAGTCATGTGTCTTAAGAATCCACTATCCATGTTCAAAACATCATTTTAAATTCTTCCAAGACACTTTTACTGATTTGATTAGGACATTAAATTCAAGTTTTATACATCCTTTTCAGAGTAGTATTCTTCAGTGGTACTTGAATCCTCAATAAAACTCCATCTGACTACCATTTACTAATTTTTTCCATCTACCAATTATTCTTGTTATTGTACTTATTTATCCTAGAGAAATTGTATTTTATGTTCCCTATATTCCTACAATCATAAAAAATTACATCTTGATCACCATTTGAAATGAAATTACCTTTCTTTTTCACTCTATAGTCATCCTTAGGATAGTCCTTCCATGATCTCCTTGAGTAGCCTTTCTTACTCCTATATCCACCTTTTGTAAAATAGGTTGCATCATTCCCATCACTAATTTGTAAATTAGAATTAGAAAAATAAATAGATACATTTTATTTAAAATCAATTCCATTCTTATTCAAATTATATTCTTCAGTAATATTTTTAAGTTTCAACTCATATTATAATAATGATCTGATAAACTCATCAAGAGCGAATTCCTTGAAATTCTTACTTTCATATATAACTACATTTTTAGAATGAAACTTCTCATGAAGTGATTTAATTAATACTTAAAAATAATAGTATTTTCAAGAGTCTCTACCAAAGAACTCATACCATTTACAATACTAGTAAATTTATGAATCATTTGATCGATAGTCTCATCCTCATATATTTTAAATTCTTGTTATTCAACTCAAAACATGCACAACATAGTTTTAATAAGTTTATCTGAGGAAATATGTGTTAATTATAGAATTTTTTAGATGTAATTTTCAGTTTTACATGTATATACATGACTATATACATTTATATTTATTGCACTGTATAAAATATTCATCAACTTATAGTTGAGAACATACTTTACCATATCATTGCCAACTAGTAATCCAAGATCACCTTCGAGTTGCTTGTATGGATTTTCCATGATCATCTAGTGGTAAATTCTAAGTTTCTTTGAGAATTATTCCATCCAAGATTTCCAATAACCATAACCAGTTTCATCAAAATGAGGTGGTTCTTGAATTATCCATCCATCATTTGAGCCAGTTCCTGCCATCTTAAACAAGATCTTTCACCCTCTACTATTTAGTTAGAAATTTATTATCATAAATAATATATATATATATATCTAGGTAACCTATATAGATATCAATTTTTGGTATAGAGTTAAGATGGAAAAATAGTGGGGGGGGGGGGGTTAAATTGGCCTTTTAAAAACCATTTAAAGTTATATCAGAGTTTTAAAGTAAATAAAAAAAATGATCATAGGATATTTTTTTAGTGGTTTGGATCTAAATGATCACAGTCTACTCTTCACCCCTCTCATGAACTGAGAGTTATGGAACCCACTATGAAAAATATAATGAAATCTTACAATGAATTTTACTAACATGTATTCACAACCTAATTACAAATCCTTTTTCCCCTAGAGGATCAAACCCAAACCAATCCCAACTTTTTTTACCTGGAGGCATAACCTGAACAATATTCCCTCTCCCATAGAGGAATAACCCAATTCCTAACTTTTGTTCTGGAGTAACAAACCAATTATCTAAATTTTAATGGAAAGTATAACCCATTACAATTACAAACATAGAAAAATATAGAAATAAGTAAATCCCCAAAACTAGATGAAATCTTTATAGTCTGAGATTCAAGGAAGATAGGAGATCTCCAATAGTAATAGGTCTAATTATTTTAGTCCAAATGAGATTTTTAGCGGATCATAAAATAATGAAACACTTGTATAGCTCAATAATACCCCCTTCCCCTAATAATTTTCAATGGTTCTATCAACTCTAAATATAGAGTTATTTTTTGCACAACCACTTTTCAAATTTGAAATATGTTTTATTTTATCATTTCCAATGGTTCATGTGATATCATTATTGAATGTGCATGAAAAATATATCCAGATGGGTCACTTCATTAATTTTTAAAATTAAAAACATGTTATGAAGTGATAACACATTAGAATAATTAATACCCAATAAATAAAATATAATCAAAATTAAATTTCCTTGGAAAAATCTCATAATGTGTGTGAGATAAAATGTTCATATTTCAAAAACATTTAATTTGGAACTCACATTTTCCCAAGAAAAAATTTTAAACTTTAACCTATGTGATAATCATTTAATCTAATATAAAATTATTCCAAATAAAATTCCTTAGTAATAAAATAAATTATAAGTATTTAAGGAATAAATTAATCATGATAATCATATGAAATAGACCTGTAGTAATTTGAAATAATTTTTTTTAATAAAACAGAGCATGTTTTGAGCTAAAAATATGAAAAAGAAAATAAGTTATCATAGATAGGTCATAAGGAAGGTTCAACACTTTTCTAAATTTCAACATGCAATCACTTCATTTTTCTACCTGCGGTAGGTACATTTTTGTTCATGGAGTTAGTACATTTTCTTTATACAATAGGTATTTTTTTTTCATGAGGTAGGTATATTTTTATCACATGGTCGGTAAATTTTTGTACTTGTAGTAGGTACATTTTGTTCACGCACCAGGTACATTTTTTTATAAGGTAGGTATATTTTTATTTATTTGGTAGGTATATTTTTGATCATGTAGTAGGAAAATTTTTGTTCATGTGGTCAGTATAGACTTATCCAAATTTTCACTCATGGTCTATTCCTAAATTTTCCAAATTTTCACTCATGGTCAGTACTAACAGTCACTTCCAGACTTTTCTAAATTTTCACTCACAGTCACTTCCAGGATTTTCTAAATTTTTACTCACATTCAGTACTCACAATCACTTCTAGAATACAATTTTTTTTACTCAAATTCACTTATATAATTTTCTAAATTTTCACTCATGGTCAGTACTCATGGTCACTTTCAGACTTGGCTAAATTTTCAATCATGGTCAGTGATCAAGGTCACTTCTATAATTTTTCAAATTTTGACTTTCCAAACTTTTCCAAATTATTTAAAAACTCAAAACAAGCAAAACTTATAGGAAAATAAAATTATTTAAATTATAAAAATACTAATAAATTTGATTAAAGATCCAATTCAACATTTATGTGGTGTTTCATAAAGATATTAAGAAATATATTTTATTAATATTCAATCCTTCATTGCCTAATCTACTTTGGGAATAGAAAAGGGTAATTTTATGGATCTAATTTCTTATATTATATTATATTTTTTTTCTTAATTTTGAATTCTTATTTATTTAAATTTTGGATCACATATTTTCTCCCATTTTTTGTAAAAAATCTAGGATTTTAAGATTTTTTTTTAATTTTGGTTTAATTTATTTTTATAATAATTTATTAAGATTGAATTTTGAAACTTTTGAGTGAAGGAAAAAATAAGGTGGAATGAGATATGGTATTTACTAAAATTTTGAAACAATTATAATACAGAATACACTTTTGATGTACCAAATACCCGATAGAGGTGGAAGAGGGGTTGGATTCATAGGATTAACCACTAGGTGTCCCTCTTAGCTCATAATGGGTGGTAAATGGCCACTAGGTGGTTGGTGTCCTAGAATTGGGTAGATGGTGTGTTCCTAGGTTTTTTATTTTATCAGGGCCATAAAAAACCTACTCAAGTGAACCTGCCATGTCACTTGAAATGATTCTCCACAAGGCTCAATGTACATTTTCGATCATCATAGGGTGAAAAAAGCACTGAGGGTATCAAATGCAACATTTAAGAATGGTTTCAACCAAGAAATCGCATAACCATAAAATAGACTCCATATGAAACTATAAAATGGGGTATCCATATGTCGAATAATAATGAATAGAGATAAACAATTCTAAAAGAAGAAAAAAACCAAACCAAACATGGCATAAAGTAATAAAAACAACCAAACGTAAATTTATAAACTAAAAATAATTTTATCAAAAAAATATCACATGTACATGAGAACCAAAATAAATTAAAGGTCAGAGTGGTTGATATATGAAAATACCAAGAGTAAATATAAATAAGAGGATCCCAAAAAGATCCACATGGTCTAACTCCTCATGACCCATGATTACCATCAGTCACCAAATCATCAAGAATAATAAAGTCATTAATATTCACAACCAAAGGATATATATCTTTTACATTTACTTTCATTGAAAAATACCAAGTCTATATGCACCCAATGGATGTATATAAGGTGGGAGGAAAAATCCCAGTAGGATACCATCATGAATCTATAAAATATATATAATAATCCAAACCATCATTACTTGTTTGAAAATACTATTTATAAGAAAAATGTTTTGTTTTATAAAGAATGAGTTTTCAAATTAGAACATTTTCCTTTAACATAATAAAAAAAATAATTTTAATGGTAATAAGAACATGAAAAAAATATAACTAAGGGTAATATAACATGATCATAATCTTGTAACTAAGATAAATTAGGGAACATGAAATGAAGATATCAAATTTAAATATAACATGGAAACATTCCTCAATATAAAACAACATGGGCTCTAACCATTAGGTTAGGTAAATGAAAAAAGGTGTTAATATATGAAATTGATTCATAGAACACTAACCAACCTATTTAAAATTGATATAAACCCAACCTTGACTTACCCACTTGGCCTCATTATGTGAAAATCCCCTAGTAAATGCATGAACTTCACTAGGGACTATCCATTTTAGTAATCTAAGATAGTGTATTACTCATCCTAATTAATAAAACACTTAACTAAGGTTTTACATGTGAAAATAATCAATAAAAAATTAACATAACATAACTAACATCATTTACACATATCAAGAAATATTCCAAGTTCACAAAGGCATGTTCTCAAAAAAATATACAACATCAAATAATAATATAATTAAGAAATACTTTCATGAAGAAAAGGATTAAAAATTAAATAAAATAATTTATATAAAAATACCCTTGTGAAAATTATTTTGGAAAACCCATTTAGAATCAAAAGAATAAGGCACAACCCACCTGTGCTGATGGATTTCTGAGTCGAACCATCACCGCTTGGGTTGTCACCCTCTGGGACGCTTTGCCATCTCGGTTGGTAATGGATCCTTCCTAGTTGGGGATATCTCTCGAGTGATCCCTTCATAGAGAGGGGGGTTTCCTGGTGTGAAGGGTTCAGAAATGACACACCTGTGAAATTACCTTTGAGGAAAAAAAAACGATACTAGTTTTATAATGAACAACATGTGAATATCAAATAAAACCTTCACGTTTTCCAATATAAGGTCAAAAATAAAAAATTAAAAATAATAATTAGTCCTAAATAATTTATTTCAATCATAACATGGTAGGAAAACCATTATAAATTTAAAGCATAAAAGGTATGCCATGGGAATAGTCATTCTATAGATACAACTACCTCAAATCCCTTATAACCTCCTCACATTTTTCAAATACCAATAGATTAGAGAGAAAGGGATCCCCAAAAACCCTAAGAGCTGAGAATTTCAGTTTTAGAACTATATATAGTCATAGTGTTAGTAAATAAAGCCAAATAGGGAAAATAAAAAGAGAAAAATATAAGAATAATATACTAGAGGAATAGAGGATAAGAAAAAAAATATAAATGAGGTTTTACCTTGAAGAGATTCACTTGAATCAATATATAAACACCAAGGGATCTTAGAGAAGGTGAGCTATGATAGAGAGGGTTTTCTAGAAGTTTGAATGGGAAGTTAGAAGATAAAAGTGGATTAAATTAAGTAATTTCAAAAGGGTAAATTTAGATGTTATATTTTTGTGAAGGTCACATAGTCCATCCATATTTTTTGGGAAACTAATTGGTAGACACTATGAATAAATCCACTCTACATAGGATTAATCAACAAAATTAGGAGTAACCATGCACCCTTACTCTACACAACATGGAACTCACTATATATAAGAGTAAAAATTTATTGTTACTCCTAGGTATTCACTAACCATGCACTAAATATGTGAATTTATCCTATATACAATGAATTCCTGCATGATTTGGAGAACCATGTGCCAGCCAAGCATACAACATTGAGAACATTCTCCCCCATCTTCATGGCTTGGGTGAACAGTGATACCAATTTTTTTTGTTGATTGTGTGCCTAGTCCCACCCACAATTTTGTATAATTTCAACTCTCCAACTCTTTAAACATTCAATAAAATAAATAAATAAATGAAAAATCAAAATAAATACATACCAGTGACCAAGGGTTATCACAATTTTCCCTACCATGGTACATTATACCCCCATGAAATCCTTAGTGATCCTCATTAGTGAATAAGTGAGGCCATTTCTCTTTTATCAAAGCCTCGTGCATGAAATTATTGTGGATATCTTTTTTATGCTACTATATCAAACAAACCAACTGAATAGATTTAATCCACAACAACTTATACTGATAATTCATAATATGAATAGACTACTAAATCATGATGGTTTTGGGTTCTAAATTCAAATCCCCTCACTAAACCATATGAGGCTAGTCTTAATGATACTTATTCAACTAGGGTACACATGACACATCATGAATAGATGTAAAATGAGATAGAAAGTCCATTTGATATTCCACTTTTTCAAGAAAATCCAATATATCAAATGGTTTTAAATACCACTATATCAGATTACCTTGATTAACAAATATATGATGTCCTAGTTGAGGAAAGATCCTAAGAAATCTTGATCACTAATAGTTAATTCTAACAGATAATGGGGATAATCAAAAAATGATCTCTAGGTAATTTGAACCATCACTAATATTTTCTATATTGATTGAACCTTAATAATCAAAACTTGAATAATACATGATCATAATAATGAACACCCACCCAATTCTAACTAGTAAGGAGGTGATGGGTATGGTCACCCATAAAGAGCATAAAAGGGATCCATATTTATCAAGTCTTGATAAAAATTATTATAACTATTGATAAATATTTTTCCAATGATCTACCAATTTCAAACACACAAGTTTAGAGCATATCCCCAAGAATCTAAATCACTTTCTTAGTTTGATCATCCTTCTATAGGTGATATGTCATGATCAACTTAATTTGAGAATGCATAACTTTATAAAATACCCTCAATAATTAGGAAACAATTATTAGGTCTCATTAAAAAAAAAATCTAATATCATTATATGAAGCTTTAGGATCTCTTGGATATATATATATATATATACAAGATATTTTACTTTAATCAACTCTTTTAGGGGAAAAATTGATATTTTTTCATCAACCAGTCAACAATCACCCAGATAGAATTCCTCCCACTTGAAGATCTAGGAAAGATAATAAAAAAATCTATAGAAATATCATCCCACTTTCAGATTGAAATAGGAAGAGATTTCAATAATCCCATAATATTTTGATGCCTGAATTTAATATTTTGGTCGGTAAGGCACAAATACACAAAGTCAACAACCATCCACTTCATCCCGGGTCACTAATACTAATGTTTGAGGTTATAAAACATCTTGGTGGAACCGATGTGAACTTCCCAACTCAAATGGTTCTCATATTTTATCACATACTACCTCAAGTTCAAAGGGACCCCATCTTATTTTTGTGACAAATGACACTATCGGTAGATCAATACCAATCCATTAAGATATACCTATCATTTATAATTTTTAAAATATATGGAAAATCAGGATTTGACACCCACCTTAGATGAATCTGATCATCAAAGGAAGGTGTGATTTTCACAATAACCAAGAATATCTTATCCTCCATCTCTTTCACATGTAGATGAATATCGATATAGAGGATCTTTAAATACCATTCATCCTCATATTCTTTAACCACTAAGTCAACAAATTCTTGTATAGGGAATCATCCAAGACATTCACTCTGTATAGGGTATAATACATATCAAAATCAAAGTTCTAGAGATACTCCACCTAGTGCCTCTATCAATGATTCAACTTATTCTATGAGAAGATGCACTTTAGAATTATTTTATTAATGTATACTGTTAACTTTTCCCCAAATAGATATAGACCCCATGATTTCAATTTATGAATCACTACTGCCACCTCTAATTCATGGGTGAGGTAGTTATTCTCTTGAGGGTATAACTGGTGAGAGCTATATTCCACAACACGGTCATGCTACATCAAAACACACCCCAAACATATATCTGAGGCATCACAATACCCTAAATATGAATCACTAGGATTAGGAATAATTAGAATGAAGTTTTATGTCAAACTTAATTTAAATTATTTAAAATATATTTTAAATTTCTCATCCTATTTAAATTTCACTTCCTTCTAAGTCAAATCCATCAAGGAAGATGATAAAATAGAGAAGTCTTAAACAAACCACCTATAACATCCAACCATACACAATAAATTTATGATCTTGAACACATATATAGGCATTCCCCAAGATATAACCACTTGGATATTCTCAAAATCCATATAAATGACTTTCTCATATATTACATGACCACCTAATTTCACTTCAAAGATCCATAATTATCACTCAAACATCTTGTATTACAGGTGATTCTCTTTCAAATTTACTAAAATAGTGTTCAAATGGTCTTGATAATCTTCTTTCATCTTGTAGTAAACTAATATATCATCCAATAACACCATGAAAAATGTGTTAAGATATTGGAGGAATTTTTTTTCATCATATCCATAAAGACTATAGGAGAATTATTAAGTACAAATGGAATAATAAGATAATCATAATTCCCATAACTGATCATGAAAGTGGTATTAGGAATTTTCATATCCTTAACTCTTAACTAATGGTATCCTGATCTATAATAGACCTTTTTTAAACCATCCAGCTACCCTGATTTGGTCAAAGAGATCATCAATTTGAGGCAATGAGTACACATTCTTGATGGTCAACTGATTGATATTATAGTAATCAATACAAAATTTGGACACTTCCACATTCTTTATTTATAAATAGAGCCAATGATTCCCATGTTGACATGCTAAGTTGAATAAAACCCCTACCCTCAAGATATTTTTTCTAGACCTTCAATTATTTTAGTTTATAGGGTTCCATTTTATAATATGGGAAGAAAATTGGGCTCATCCCCATGAGTTGGTCAATAGATAATTCTACCTCCCATTGGGGCAGTAACCTAGAGAAATCATCAGGGGAAACCTTACTATATCCATACACTCCTATATGAAACTAACTATATGAACTCCATTCAATAAAAATAAATAAAAAAATGGATATTTGACATGAAATCGATCTAATATCTAGAATAATGGGTCCTTCTCTACTTGATCTAGGATCACACTCACATTGGAATATGTGAGTGTTTCCATCAAGAGAAAAAGAATGTATCTCTCTCATGATGATAATAAATATGATCTTTAGAGATAAACATCCAGTCCATACCAAAGATAAGATCAAATATATCTAATTCAATAACTATAAAATCCCATATGATCTCAATACTAACAACCATCACATAGAACTCATGGCTCTTGAATAATTGTTACTTATTTTAAAAAGGAGTAGAAAGATCCATAACATATGGAATAAAATCATATTGAAACTCCAATGAATCATTAAAATTATATGTGATGAAGGAATTTTATTTACCTATGTCATATAAAGTTAAGGATATAGAAGAATCAATAAACATCATACCTCAAATGTTCATTGGATCGACTTTGAATTCCTCAAGCACATTCTCTATTGAAAATAAGTGCCTAGATTTAGGCCCAATCTAAGACTTCTTAGAAAGATGAGAATATACCTTTATCTAACTCTCTCCTTCCCATCTCAGAGGATAACACACTTTCCCCTTAGATTCATCCAAAGACACCTAATAGTATCTGGTATAAGAAGACCCATCCCTACTACACTGATGCTGATGCCTGTAAAAACATTTTTGATGACCTATTAACCTAAACAAATGGAATGTATTAGGAGATTACTAACAATATAGTTTAGAGTGAAACACATACCCACATTATAATAACACCAATGGATTAAAAAATGAAGATATCATGGGAATTAAATCAATGGGACATTTCACACTCCCACTAATACCACATTAATATTCCTATGCTTCCTCTTTTGGATAGATGCAGGATTTTGAATTCTTCCTATATTAGTGGAGGCACCACTAAACCTGATTAAACTAACCATATACATCTCATAAATCATTACCTTGTTTACCACCCCATCATAAGTTGGTAGATATAAAATAATAATTATTTATCTAACCTCTTTCATTAAACTCATATAAAATCATTAAGCCTTGAAGTAATCATTAATGAGAAGCTCATGGATGGAGACACATACTCATAAACACATGAAGATCTTCCCCTAGGGCTTTATAATAATCCCTTATCGTCAGTATGATTATCCCCCACCAACTCTCATTGATTTAACCTTTGTGGGTTGATCAACATTAGAGGATCTTTGAAGGATGTGCATTAAAAGATCTTGAATCTTCACTATTGAATTTCCCATTTCACATATCTATATCTAATCACTGGATTGTCATTCTATCCTCTCTCGCTGATCATACTATACTAGGTATCCTATTATCCATTCTCGCAATGATGGTGGTGGTCACGACTTAGGATTTATAGCATTGGTTGGCGACCAATTTTGGTGGTGTGTGAGGCCTCCCACTCTTTAGACCTGGTTTCATCTATATCTGAGAACATTTTTCAATTCTATTGTTGTTTCACGCTCTAGGGAGGTGGAAACTTGGTGTTTGATGGTGAAATAGGGTTATACAGGAGTAAAGGTTCATATTTACTTGGTTCAGTATGATGAGGTAAATGATTGATGGGTAGTGATGAGAGTTCATAGTGGCGGTTGGGTGTGGATCTGTAATTGAGATTATAGTAATCAACGATGGTGTTTTGGAGGCCTTTGTGTATCAATGGTTTTAAGAACGGTTTAGGGGAACCTAATTTGAATTTTTTTTGATATTTATTTTTCTTTCAGGTGTGGTTTATTAGTAATCCACACTGATTTTGGGACTATTTTTCTATTGGGTTGCAAAAATATTTTCTAGCATTGGTCTTTCTCTTGTTGAATTTAGAAGGTGGTGCAACATATTGTAGGTTACACTATGTGGGAAGCTTAGAAAGAGGAGTGGGTGTGATGACACCCATCATTCATCCATCAGTTATCATCTCTTTATGAATATATGGGCACCCTATCATTGATTTTTTCATAGTATATTCAGTTTGGTTTTGTGTTGCATCAGGTTGACACTACTGTGATTTCCTCACATGCATTATCGGGTGGGTGGATCAAAAAAGACATAAGTGTGCTGGAACCAATAATATGTCCCTTACTCACATGTTAGTGTGAGTTATAAGGGTTCTCTTCCATGTTGTGTTAGACCAACATGACACAACTTCTTGGCAGGGGGTGACACATCATCTTCAACTGGTTTAACTGTTTCATTTTCTAGGAGGGGGGGATTTTTATGGTGCTTTCCTTGATGTATGCTTCCCTTTGGACACTCAGGACCATTTTTAGAAATTTGGGTCCTGTTTTTTTAGGCTCATGCACCTTCGTTCCATGTAATGGGTTCCCTCTTTACCCAGGTTTCAAAATGGGTCTTATTTTTTATGCTCAATAAAGGGGGTTTAACCCTCAACCCGTTAAAAAAAATCATGAGAATATCAGGTGAAAATTGGACCAACTCAGCAAACCAAGTGGTATAATCCATAATAGAATAATTTCCTTACTATATAGTTATAAATTCCTTGGCCATCGTCTTATTCAGGGTCTCTAGGTAAAACTATTCATTGAACATCTTCTTAATTTTATCCCAAGTGAAGTCCTCATATAGGTTTTCATGAATGATGGATTTCTAGTATTTATAGCTCAGTCCATCTAATACATAAATGAAAAACTAATTTTACAAGTATTTGTGTTTTGAATAAATCTGTTGATACATTTGATCTTATCTATCCATTCTTCAAGTTCCTATAACCCTCAATCACTATAAGAATAAAGATGTTTTTTTCTTAGAAAATCCTTGAGTATAGTCTACCACTAAATCTTGATCTCACTTTACTTCTCAAATATTTAATAGTTCGGATGACCAAATCGATGAGATTAGGTTCCACATAATGTTTATTCAATGGATAATTTTCCACTACTCCCTCTCCATGATTCGATGTAGTCTTTTTGGGAGGTATTGTATATAAAATACGAAACATGGAACTTAATAAATTTGTAACTCCACTTAAATTAGCATTGATAAAGTATAATAGTTCACTAAATTACTCATAAAAAATTAATAATAATAAGAATATAAATTAAAAATACCAAAGGGGTAAAAATATCAAAATTTTATATATTTTATCACCATATAGGGGTTGAAAACGTGATTTGGAAGACCATATGCCAAACATGTGAGTGACATTATAAAGGTTTCCAGATCAGGTTTCATGGATTCTGTATGTTTTTTCTAAAATATATATCCAAACCATGTTCCTCTTTATATATCCCCATATCCACTTTGAGACTTTAAATTTTCATATTTTACTCATGGGATTTCCCCAGAACTCATAATAGATATAAATTAAAAAAATAAACATGAAAATAAGGATCAAATTTAAGACATAATTCCTAAAAACCCATGGTAACTCAAGACTCAGTGGGAAGAATAGTTGGCCTAAAAATATCCTATACCATAATTACCTCTCAATTTTCAAAGATACTATCTCGATACTTCCAATAATACCCTAAATATCACAAGATATATGATACCATTTCCAAATTAATTGACCTAATTTTACTCATCGCATAACCCAAAATGATTCACTATAATCCCCGAAGCACATCCCCAATTTCCATGAAATGGTTACAAGAACCAAACATACCAAATATAACCTCTATGAATGATATCACACTCAAAATCCCATAATCGTAAAATGGACTCCATTTGGGAATATGATATGGTGTATCCATAAGTTGGAAAAACATGCATATATATAAACAGTTCCAAAAGAAAAAAACAAACAAACCACTCAAGTTATAATCTAATAAAAACAAAATGACATCTAAATATAACTTTATAAACTATAAATAAAGTGATATAAAAACATCATTATTATATGATAACTAAAATAAAGTGAATTCCAGAATGGAAAAAAATATATTAAAGTAAATATATAATGACCCAAGTTTAACATACATAGAAATTACACCATTTTTACAGAATATTTCATAAATTACACGAACTCATGCCCAAAGACCATATTAGTTTAGTTCCTTTAGAAACTTGGAACAAAAAATTTTAGTCTGATGAAAGATCTTCAATGTTTCGTACAAAGATATTCCCCTTTAGTATTCCTACCTAAAATATTTCTTTATAACCTGGGGAAAATAAACATAAGAAAGGGTGATTTCAGATGCTCAGTAAGGGTAAACAAGGAAGATATCAATCATAATATAATTATAAGGTGTAAGTACATAAACAAAACATTTGAAAATCATATCCTGTATATCAATGATCATGATATTGTGTTAGTGAATAAATCATAGAAGTTCATAAATAATCAAAGAACATATTCCATGAGATCATAGCATAAGACATAGAATTTTATCCTACACATAATCATAGAAAATAATTTTCATATTAGTCAAGGATCACTACTAAGACCATCATAGTGGAAAAAGTACCTTACTAAATTGAGTTCACTCCCCGTTCCAGACCCGTATTACTGAACCGAGTTTATTTCCAATTAAAGTATTGTCTATATCATGATATATAAATCTTTACCAAATGCATTGTGGGGAGATATAGGTCCCACCCATCATATAATGAAAACTATACATATGTGTTCCATAAGAACATAAATCATTTATCATATCATAACCTGTGAAAGGAAATGGTTTTCATACAAATTTCATCATAGCATATCCCATGGAAAAGAAATGGGTTTCATAAATATAATTCCATCATATATATAAACTAACATAAAAAAGAATTGGGATAATATTATTGAAAAATATCCTCATTAAAGAATAAGTAACATCAAATAATGTTATCTTAGATAGAAAATAATTCTAAGAGATCACTTGAAATGGAATCTTTAGGAAATTAAAAAACATATATTTTTTTATAGCCATGAAATAAAAAAATAAAAAAATTTATTTGAAAAAACATTGTAATATTTTAATGGAATCTTTAGGAAATTAAAAAATCTATTCATTCTATATAAGTTAAAAAACATTACTTTCTTACTTTTTTCTGGAAAAGTCACAAAGAACCTAATTTGGAAAATGAAAAAAATATTCATTACAAACCGTTTAGTAAAAATTAACAAATGAGTAAAAATGAATTTAAAAAATTATAGAATAATAATAAAAACTATTTTGGAATTTTTTTTAAGAAACATGGACATGGAAGATAAATATTTCCCAGTAGATACTTACGTATAAACAATCCTGAATAATAATGAGATTTTGTAATTAACAATTAACAATTTATAATCAGTTTAATTGTATGAATCATGAAGTAAAGAAAATTATATGGATATATAAATTCCATAATATTCAGAATAAGTTTCATAAAAATATTCATGGTCAGTATATACAATACACAAAAGGAATAAGTAGCGTATAAGGCATGTGTCCCATAGAAATTTAAGTGAGACAAAAATCCCTTACCTCAAGTGTCACCTTTCCATGTTCGTATTAAAAACTCATGTATAATAAATATGGATTTATTACACATGTATTCCATAAAAATATATAAATAATACTATTTATCATTTGTTTATAACATCTTATCCCTATTTATTAATAATTTAAAATCACTGTTCTAGGTGATATCAGCTTTGTTTTCCAAGCATATTTCTGTTTGGAAGTCCCGATCCTTATAGTTTGATCATGGTATTATCATTTAATGAATAATTATTATGTTATATATGTCATATATATTCATAAAATTTATCCTTATTACCAGATATGTGAAATATATATGAAAAATGAATCACATCGCATCGTGGAGATGGTAAGCCATACGTACACATGAGCGGTGTTATCATTTCCCAAAAGATTATGCGGTGAAAAGGTAGATATGATATTATAATTCCAAAAGTATTATTATTTCATAAATATCATATATAATCATTAAAAACATCATAATTCCAACTCATTAAATGTGGTTATGTAAAATGAATTGTATTTCTACATGGAGATAATAATTTATACGTACGCACGAGCGATACTTTCACTTCTTATTCAATGGGAAAAGGGGATATATAGTGGTGTTTTAATAATAATAATAAAATTTAATAATATTGAGTATTATTAAGTTATTATTTTATGATATACATCATAGATTTAGAGTAGTTATATAAGAGTAGAAAAATAGAGTGATCGGTTAGAGTAATTACCTATTCTTCGAAACAGATCCTTTAGATCTCCTCTAAAGGACTCGAGAGTTGGTTCTTTGGGAAGATAAGAACCTCTATAATGTGCATAGAGAAGTGTATAATATAATTTTATAGAGTTTTATTGAGATAGAATACTCAAATTGGTGAAATAAGATGAGGGATGAGGTGTCCTTTCTATAATGACGGTGAGGGGTACTTTTGGAATTTCTCAAAAGATTAAATTATAGTATATTCGTTTTTGATCCAAATGCAACAAAATGGACATGAATTTTAATATAAGGTAGGATAGGGTTGTAATACCATCAACCAATATATTTTAGATATGATTTGGTTTCATTTTAAAACTTATCCTTTTGATTTACCCCTTGGTTAGTTATTTTTGACCTTAACCATGGTAACCATTATTTTAACCATAATTGATTAATAATGATAAGATAAATGAAAACAAGACTCATAAATGGAACTTTTATGATTTTTGTAACTATATTACATTCACCTGTTCTAATATATTGTAATGTCCCAGAAATTCCATGTATTTTTTTTTAATTATATGAGATTATTTTGAGACTAGACGCTTCGATGACACCTGATTCCAAGGCCTGGTGAGCCCATAATATAATTTTAAACTTTTTTAAGTTCATTTAAGTAAAAGTGAAAGTGGATTTTTCTAAATTTTAAATTGGTTATCTAATCAAAAATATGAGGGAACCATTGAACTCAGAACTTTGGGATTCTCCTAGAAAGGACTTAACTTTGATCGGTGAGGGTCGACCAGAAAAGATAGTTTTCAGACTTTTTGAAAAAATAAAATAACTTAAAAATTTATTTTATTTCCTTTTTCTCACCATTTAGCGGTAGCATGCCATAACTGTGGTGTGGTGACTAGGTGGTGATAAGACCCTTTAATGAGACCCCTTAATGGAAGCGAAACATACACGTTGTTTCATTAATGAAACTGTGTAACGATGTGACGACGCAGCATAATAGAAACGCTGTGACACGTTTCTTTATTAATGAGATAACATGTTGGAGAATCAAACGTGGAATTAATATGATAAACCTATGGTGAAAATCCTCTCTAACGATAAACTACGAATGCTGGTAAATTACAAGCAACATCAATGCACCCTGAGAACAGGATCAGAGAGCAATGAACTCCAACGTAATCCCTACAAACGGATCGCTCCAATGATGAACCTACTCCAGGTAGGGGTTGTGTTTGTTTTAATTTACTTTTTTCCATTCTTCATTATAAAATGATGAATGAGGATCAACCCACGAACAGGTTGATTCACGGATTGTTTGTTCTTGTGGGAGGGTGCCTTTTTCTTTGGATTTGTGTATTGGGATTGATTAATTGTTTGATATAACTCTAATATTAAAACTCCCCATGTTTAAACACTAATGCGGAGGGTGTGGGATGAAATGAACAAGGCCCGAGACCCTATTCTTTGTGTGTTATTCATGAAAAAATATCCAAGTTGACAGCAAGGTGATTTCAAGGCCTTAGCAGGGAAAATGGCACCCCATGGAGATCGGGGGCGCAGACGGCCTGAAGAACGGACCACCGGAGCATACCCGGTGCTCTGTGAAAGAATCCATCAGTGCGCCAGTGCTGAAAGAGGGTCAAAAACTACCAGTGGTGGCCTACGGTTGCAGCTGTGAGCGGATGGTGGTGTGCCAGGAGGCGGCAGTTGTGGCTATCTCGGGCCACGATGAGGCGGCAGGAGCCACCAGTTGGCGGTGGTGGACACGTCCACCCGGCCGCGTCGACAAAGCGGCCTGTGCCTGAGGGCTACAGTCCCTCGATGGAACGCAGTCTAGTGAACGCGTGTGGGACCTAAAGTGCGGTCAGCATAGCTGGCCACAATTCACTACAATTTGGATGCCCACGCGTCCGGCTGGAGGAGAACAGGCCTGCGCTCGCGGGTCGGGCAGAGGATACCGGTCCGATAGGCGGGACGAATCAGGGTGTGTAAACTAGTCCGCAACGCTTCCTGTGTTGGTTTAATCTAGCCCGATGTCATGGGATGGGCCAACGACATAATACTGGGTCGTTAGGTAGCCCAGGCAGGGAACAGACCAACCCACCGGTTGTGAGTTGGGCCAGATAAGACTGGGTCACCGGGCAACCAGGTGGGATGCCCCCCGACCAAACCAGGACGGGTCTAGACAGGCCCAATGGGCCTGGTCCAATGGTCATACCAGACAAAGCCGAGGTATGTGGGGCCCCTGGGTTGGGTTGGTCTGGACCGTCTAATCAGGTTGGACCGAGCGCAAACGCAACCAATCCCTATTTACTAAAACACCAATAACTTACAAACTGTGCATCCGATTGACAAGATGTCTGCGGTGTTGGAACCCTTGATATGAGGCAAGTATTTTGAAATTCTCTAAGGAGGTTTTCATGGAAGTTGAAAAGCGATGAATGGATTGAGGAGTGATTTATTCCAAAATAAAGCGAACTGTGTGCAGGAATCCTACGACCAATTGAGACTCGAAGACTGCTGACAAGCGACCCTGTGTGGATCAGATACGATGACCTAGTGGGAAGTGGATTTTTGTGAACTGATAGGAACATGGTGGGTAGCGGCTTTGTGTTACCCGACATACCCATAGTACTCCTTAGGGATGAGTACCTCAGTACGATGGCCAAGATGGGAAGCGACTCTGTGTGACCTGGTAGGACCACAGCGGGAAGAGACTCTATGTGATCAAGCATACCCACAATACTAATCATGGAGGAGTACCCCAGCATCCCACGATGTTTAGTGATATGACTAATGGTCTTAATTTCCTACTCTAGATTATACATGGTGTGAGTTTTCTTGCTTCATGGATTGCTTTTTGGATTGATTTATGTTATTTCCTTGTTGGTTTGGGGTCCCTAATGATTATATTATTAATAAACCCTACACAGGATTCACCCACACATGTTGTGTTTGGTTTAGATGACCGATGACTTGGTAAAGGACTTAGTGACCCAGGACCAAGTGGTGCCCAGTGAGATCAGGCAGACAAGATGTGCTTCTATGGCTTTCGAAAAATAATTTGTACTTACCCATTAGGTGGGATTTTCAAAGGGAAACTTTCCATTGATCCTGTACTTACTCTTGTTGGAGTTTTCTTTTGTTGGGTTTCTATTCTGGCCCATTTACTTCTATTTGTACCATTACACTTAGTGGTTGTTGAGTATCATGCATGTTCTCTTTTCCATTTTTGTTGGGACGTGGTTGTGTGCATGTGTATAGGTTCTCTGGAAAATGCCTCCCACTTGTAGGTTGACACCTTCAATGCTAGTAGCCAACCCCTGGCCTTCAGAAGGCAGGCTTAGGGGGAGTCACGACATGGGCCCTGGGGGATGAGTTGTGACAAAGTGGTATCAGAGGTGGTCAGTTCTACCTTAAAGACCGGGAGTCTATTGTTTTGTTTTTGGGCAACAATGTTAAATGTTTCAAGTTCGACTTTCAGATTCTAGGAGTCTAGTGTTGGTGTGGCATCCAATGTATCCATACATCAAGAACTTGAATTATTCTTTTCAATTGTATACATAAAAACACTAGTTGCATGCACCATATAAGAATTGAGTGTTTGCTCATGTTCTTCTTAAATTAGAGTCATCTCACCAGGTATAATCTATTGACCATGGTACAACTTCATCTGTATCAGGATGCCTCCATGCAGACAGCTATCTAGAATTCGATGCGTGACCATGAGGACATCCCTCCTAGCGATGAGGCGTCGGTTCAGGGACCAGTGCTAGAGATGGTCCCTCTGGTTGGTTCACCAACGTTACCACCACCCATTGATCGGAAGTTACTACCGGCACTACTGGTAGAGGATGCACACAGGATCAGTGCTTTTCATGAGTTTCAAAGATAGAGACCACCTAGGTTCAGGGGAGAGAAAGATGCTTAGGCCACTAAGGATTGGATGGAGGCATGATGTGGGTCTTCCGCTTAGTGAAGATGCCACTCAATGAGATGGAAATCTTAGCTGCGAGCCTTCTTCAGAGCTCAATAGGGAGATGGTGGAGCCTGATGATTCAGACTCATGATGAGGCGACCCTCTCCTAGGATGACCTAGAACAGCTTTTTTGGGAGGAGTTCTTCCCCACTACCTTGTGTTCAGTGTGCATATAGGAGTTTCTTCACCTACAACAGGGCAACATGTGAGTGGCTGAGTAATCTGCATGGTTCATAGACCTCTCCCGATACTCTACGAATATGGCGTGGGTCTTTTTATTCAAGGCCCATACCTTTGAGTTGGGACACATATGGGAGATCAGGGCGTCGATGGTTTCTCTCAGCATCCCCACTCAGGCTGGAGTTTTATAACAAGCTATACTGGTAGAGAGCTTCCTCACAGAGAAGGCACCGATGGTGGGAGATACCACTGGGTGACATGCGGTAGAGTCTTCAATAGTGAGTAGTAGGAAGTAGAAGTGGGGACCCAAGTGGGTCAGATATTTTGGGGGATTAATCCAAGACTCAAGGTCAGTAGTGAGGGGCTCCCAGAGTAGAGGGAGTCTGTAAGGAGCCAGGATGTGCTTCATGTGTGGCATGCATGGACACATGGCTCGTGACTTCCCAAATTACTGCACAGATGATCAGAAGACGATCGAGGGACTGCCGAGGCAGAGGTAGAGGTTCAAGCGAGGTGGTTTTCAGGACGACAAACATGGAAGGGGAGAAGGTCGAGTAGCAGGTGGTGGGAAACAGTTTGAGGTACTACCTCCACCACCCTTATTTGGTCCACCATGGCCTCAGAGAGTAGGTGGATAGGGGAAACCTCAGCTTTAGGCAGTGGAGGCCTATGGTCACAATGATTCAGAGATGATTAGAGGTACTATATGTGTATTCTACACATTATCTATAGTTATTATTGACATAGGTTTAGATAACTATTTTTTTCCACAAACCTAGTTCAAGTCTCAGAGATTTTGGTGGAGTTTTTAGATCGATCCTTACGATTAGAGACTCATAAAATAGGAGATTAAATAATTAAAAACTGGAGCTGAAAATGTGTGCTTACTCTTGGAGGCTATAGCTTTGGATGGGATATCCTAGTAGCGGTGCCGAGGCCTTATGATTTCATCTTGGGCATGGACTAGTTATCCATAGTTCATGCTCAGATTGACTATATTAGGCATAGGGTGTGGTGTGTCTGTGAGGATGGGACCAAGTTTTCCTTCACCAGCGAGAAGGGAACTCTTACAGCATATGACATACTTTCTCAGAGGAGGGTGTAGCTGATAAATCACCAATTGGATATCCTCACCCTTGGTGTGGTTGACGAGAGTAGTCCAAGCTTTCCTGTAGTGGTGGATGAGTATAAGGATGTCTTTCCTGAGGATATTCTGAGACTACCTCCTCGCAGGGAGGTAGAATTTGGCATTGACTTGTACCCTGGGATGACACAAATATCCACACCAGCACATCGGATGGATCCCATGGAGCTTTGTGAATTGAGGGTATAGTTTGAGGACTTACAGGTTAAGGGCTTCGTGAGGCCCATCATTTCACCATGGGCAGCCCCAGTGTTATTTTCCAAGAAGGAAGATGGGAGCTTTAGGCTATGCATAGAATTACAATGTCTAAAACAAGTGATCATGAAGAACAAATATCCACTATCAAGAATTCATGACCTCTTCGACCAGCTGAAGGGAGCGAGGTGGTTCTCGAAGATAGACCTCAGGTCAGGCTATCACCAGCTTCGTGTACAGGATGAGGACGTACTAAAGAAAACTTTCAAATGACAGTATGGCCACTATGAGTTCTTGGTAATGATTTTAAGCGTAACCAATTCCCTAGTAGTGCTCATAGAACTCATGAACAGGATCTTCCATCCTTACCTCGACTGTTTCATGGTGGTCTTCATTTATGACTTCTTGGTGTACTCAGCGTCAAAAGATAAGCATACCACACACCTATGGATAGTTTTAGATACACTCTCAGAGCACCATCTTTATATAAATCTCTCTAATTTCCAGTTCTGGATTCAGGAGGTCCACTTTCTAGGACACATCATCTCATATGCCGAAGTTGCAGTGGATTTAGAAAAGATAGAGGAAGTTCTTTCTTGGGATCCACCTAGGAGTGTGATTGAGGTGAAAAGTTTATTGGGGTTGGCCGTCTACTATCAGAGGTTCATGCCTGAATTTTACAAAGTATCATAACCCTTATTGGCTTTGACATGGAAGGGACATCCCTTCGTGTGAATGAAAAAGTGCCAGCAGAGTTTCCAAGAGATGAGGTAGAGACTGACGAGTGCCCCCATCTTGATACTACCAGAGGAGGGAATTGGGTTTGTAGTTTTATGTGATGCATCAGGGACCAGACTAGGTTGTTTCATGATGCAGGAGCGATCCATGATTGCATATGGTTCATTTTAGTTGAGGCAATATGAGAAGAACTACGCAACCTACGACCTGTAGTTGGCAGCGGTGGTTTTTTCTTTGAAGATGTGGTGACACTACTTAATAGGTGATCAGTTTATAGTCTATTCTGACCACAAGAGTCTCAAATATATATTATCCCAGAAATACCTAAACTTGAGGAAGCGGAGATGGATATAGTTCCTCCAGGAATATGACTTTGAGATAGTCTATATTCCTGGGAAGGGGAATGTGGTGGAAAATGCACTCAGCAGGAGGTCCGGTTTGCAGTTTCTGAGTGAGGCGATGGGGCAGCTAGCTGTGATTCAGATATCCTTCATAGATCATGATGGACCAGCTTACCTTCATTAAATGGACTTATCTACCATAATCTTATAGTGATTTAGGGAGGCACAACTTGTGGATACTGAATGTGAGGCCTGATGTGCTTAGTTATCCTTAGAAGAGGCACCTGATGAATTTTCGATAGGTAGAGAGCACATAATCCTTTTTAAAGGGAGCACAATAGTACCAGTAGAATTACAAGAGGATATTTTGAGGGAGTTCCACATCTACCCATTGGCAGTACGTCCTAGAGTGGTGAAGATGTACCAAGATCTATGACGTCAGTACTGGTGTCCAGGGATGAAGAAAGCAATGGATGAGTCTGTTTCGTGATGTCTCACTTATCAGCAAGTGAAGGCTAAGAATCAGGTTTCAGCAGGCTTGGAACAACCACTTGAGGTACCCGAGTGGAAGTGAGATGGTATCTCAATGGATTTTGTGATGGGATTACCACGTACGTCCAAGGTCCAAGATTCTATCTAGGTGATTATTGACTAACTCACCAAGTCAGATCACTTCTTACCCATCTGGGAGCAGGGATCAATAGAGGGATTGGGACACCTCTATGTAAAGGAGATAATACGACTATATGGGGTGCCTTCGATGATTATCTAAGACCGTGACACTCACTTTACATCTTGTCCATGGAAGGGATTATAAGAGGTGTTCGAGAATCAACTGCACTTGATCACAACCTTTCACTATCAGATAGATTTCCAGATGGAGAAGACCATACAGACCTTGGAGGACATGCTTTGTGCTTGCGTCCTTGATTTTGGTCTCCGTTGGGAGGAACATATGTCACTAGTTGAGTTTTCATAAAACAATAGATATCACTCCACCATTGGCATGGATCCATTTGAGGCCTTGTATGGGTGGACATGCAGATCATCTCTATGATGGACAGACCTAGGGAAGTTAGAACTAATGGGTCTAGAGTTGGTACGGGATACCATTGAGAAGGTGCAGATCATCCAGGAGCGGATGAGGACTACACAGAGCAGGTAAAAATATTATGCTGATAGGAGATGGAGTTACTTGAAGTTCGAGGAGGGAGACCATGTTTTCCTTTGGGTCTCACCCCGATAGGGATTGTGGAGATTTGGTTGGGGCGTCAAGTTATCTCCGATCTTCATCAAACCTTTACAGATTCTAAGCAGATTTGAAAAGGTGTCATACTGCCTAACTCTCCCCCCACAGATGCACCAAGTGCATGATATTTTTCACGTGTCAAAAATGAGGAGGTACATGCATGATTCATCACACATCATCGACTGGGACGAGCTGGACATTGACGATGTGACGACGTTTGTGGAGTTCCCAATATAGATAGTGGATCAACAGGAGGGGGTACTTCATGGATGGTCGAGTCCTTTGATGCACGTTCGATGGTAGCACGAGAACCTCTAAGAGAGCATGTAGGAGCCGGATGATCAGATTCGTGCTTAGTACCCCCATTTGTTTGTTTAGATTTGTTGTGGCTTACGTGGACGTGAAGCCCTAAAGGTGAGGGTAATGTAATGTTCCAAAAATTCCATGTAATTTTTTGTAATTATATGGGATTATTTCGAGACCAGATGCTTTGACAACACCTGATTCTGAGGCCTGATGAGCCCAAAATAGAATTTTGAACCTTTTAAGTTCATTTAAGTAAACATATGAGAAAGTTTTTCTAACTTTTAAACTAGTTCTCGAATAAAAAATCTGAGGGCATAGTTGAACTCAGAATATTGATATTTTCCTAGAAAGGACTTAACTTCGACCAGAGAGGGTTGATCAAAAAAGATAGTTTTCAAAATTTTCAAAAAAAATAAAATAACTTAAAAATTTATTTTATTTCATTTTTCTCACTGTTGAGAGGTGGCACGCCAGAACAGTGGTGAAACGATGAGGTGGCGACGAGCCCCCTTAATGAGACACCTTAATGGAAGCGAAACAAACACACTGTTTCATTAATGAAACAACATAACAACGTGGTGACACAATGTAACAGAAACACTGCGACATGTTTCTCTATTAATGTGATCACATGTTTGGGAATCAAATTTGTAATTCCTTTGATGAACATATGAAAAAAATTATCTTTAACGATGAATGAAAAACACTAAAAAATCGCTAGCAACATCGACGCACCCTGAGAACAGGACCAGAGAGCGAAAAATGCCAACAAAATCTCCATGAATGGATCGCTCCAATGATAAACCTCCTCCATGTAGGGTTTTTTGTTTTAATTTCCTTTTTACCATTCTTCGTTCTAAAATGAAGAATGCGGATCAACCCACAGACAAGTTGATCCGCGAATCGATCGTTCTTATGGGAGGGTGCCTTTTTATTGGGATTCGTGTATCGAGATTGATTAATTGTTTGATAGAAATACAATCCTAAACCTCCCCATGTTTGAACTCTAATACGGATGGCGCAGGCCGACACGAACAAGGCTTGAACCCCTTCGCCTTGTGCGTTCTTTGTGGCCAAATCTCCAAGTTGACGGTGAGGTGATTTCAAGGCCTTAACAGGGAAGGTGGCACCCCATGATGACTGGGGTCAGAGACGACGTGATGAATAGAACACCAGAGGGGAACTAGTGGTTCACGGAAGAACCTACCAGTGCACCAGTGCCGGGAGGCGACAGTCACGGTTGGCTCGGTCCATAGCGAGGTGGTAGGAGCTGCTGACAACGGCTAGTGGTTGGCGGTGGAGGACGTGGCTACCCGACAACATCAACGAAGTTTCTCGCGCCTGGGGGCCGGGGTCCCTTACTAGCATGCGGTCTGAAGACCACATGCGGGACCCAAAGCACGACCGACTTAGTCGGCCATGGAGCACTACAAGCTGGAAGCCCATGCGTTAAGTTGGAGGAGAACCAATCTGGAAGGCGGGCCGGACTGGGGTGCAGCCTGGGTTGGTTTAAGCCGACCCATTATCGTGGTCCGAGCCAGAGACATCATATCAGGCCGTTGGGCATCCCAGGCGGGGAACATACCGATCCACCAGTTTCGGGCCGTTCCAGATAAGACCAGGTCACTAAGTGACCCGGTGAGCTGGACCCTTGGCTGAACCAGGCCGGTTCCAGCCAAGGCCAATGGGCCTGGCCGAGGGGCCAGACCGGAATGGGCCATTTGAGACCCGAAATGAGTCGGTCCGGGTTAGTCGAACTGAGTCAGGGCATGCAGGGCCCCCAGGCTGGGTTGGTCGGGAAAGTCCTACTGAGCTCAAACTTAACTGATGCCTATTTACTAAAACACTAATAACATAAAAATCGGGTGTTCGATTGACGAGCCATTTGCGGTGTTGGAACCCTTGTAATGAGGAAATTCTTTTGGAATAATATAAGGAGTTTTTCATGGAAGTTTAATTGTGAATAATGGATTGAGGAGCAGTTTCTCCTAGAATCCTACGCACTACGTGCAGGAATCCTGTGGCTGACAGATACCCTAAGACTGCTGAAAAGCGACCCTGTGTGGATTAGCTACGATGAACTAGTGGGAAGCGGCTCTATGTGACCTGATAGGCCCATGCTGGGGAGCGGCTCTGTGTGACCCAGCAGACCCATGAAACTCATCAGGGATAATTACCTTAGTACGATGACCATGGGGGGAAGCGGCTCTGTGTGACCCGGTAGGCCCATAGTGGGGAGTAGATCTATGTGACCAAGCATACCCATGGTACTCATTAAGGATGAGTTCCAAAACAATCCAAGTATAGTGGGAAACAACTCTATGTGACCCAACAATCCCACGGTGGGGAGAAACTCTTTGTGACCCAGCATACTCACAATACTCATCAAGGAGGAGTACCCAAAAAGCCCAAAGTGTTCAGTGATATGACTGATGATCTTACTTTCCTACTCTAGATTATACCTAGTGTGAGATATCTTGCTTAATGGTTTGATTTATAGATTTCTTTGTGGTATTTCCTTTTTGTTTTGGGGTCCCTACTGAGTATATTATTACTCACCCCTACACGGGCTTCACCCACACGTGTTGTGTCTGTTGCGGATGACCGAAGACTTGGTGAAGGACTTGGTGGCCCAGGACCAGGTGGTGCCCAGTGAGATCAGGCAGACGTGACATGCTTATACGACTTCTGGAAGCTACTATGTACTTACTCATCAGGTGGTATTTTCAACGGATGACTTTCCATCGATCTTGTACTTTCTATTATTGCAGTTTTCTTTTTTGGGTTTGTATTCTAGCCCATTTACTTCCAGTTGTACCGTTACACTCAGTGGTTGTTGAGTAGCATGCATGTTCTCTTTTACAGTTTTCTTGGGATGTGGTTGTGTGTGTGTGTGTACAGGTACTCAGGAAAATGCCTCCCACTTGCAGGTTGACGCCTTCAGTGCTAGTCGCCAACCCCTGGCCTTCTAGAGGCGAGCTTAGGGGGAGTCATAACATGGGACCCGGGGGACGGTTCTTAATAGATATGTTTCTTACGAATTTTATAGAATTAAATAATTTATTATTTTGATAAATCATCATTAATGTTAATTTTGAATCTATTCATTTATTTTGACTTCAAATACATCAAAATAAAGGGTAAATTTGAATATAATGATTTAAAAAATCTTTAATATTTCATATATATCTTTTAAATTCATTTAAGACATCAAATATTTTAAATTGTATCCAAATTAATATCTTTAAAATCATTTATTTTATTTTTTTTCAATTAAATAAATACCGTATTTAGCATTTCGCAAGAATTTAAAGTAATTATATAAGTTTTAAAAATTAAAAAAAAATTTATATAATAAAAATAATTTCATTAAGATCAAAATATAAATTTAGGTCAATTAATATCCTGATTTTATCCCTATGTGAACACATAAAAGATATTAAATATAAACAGAGTGACATTTTGTAATTAGCGTTGATTTAAATAATATATAAGTCATTTTAGTAAAAAAGTGTCTATTAAAAAACTCAAATTAGAGAATAAATTTATAAGGGTCTAATTATATTAATAAATATTTTTTGATAAGTTTAGGTCATGGTTATACCCTTATCATTTTGTTTTAACCCTTATTTAACCCCATTAACTCTTACCGCGACAACATGTTTTTTACTCTTTGAAGGTTAATATAGTCATTATAAAATGCCAAAAGATCCATAAATGGATCAATTATTAAATTTTTAATATTATCAAAATCAATTAGATTCATTTAATATTTTTAAGAACTTTATATCATTTAATAAAATATTATTGGTTTTAAATATTATTAATGTCAATTTTGATACTATTTATTACTTTGATTTTTAAAAATATAAACACAATGAGATAAATTAATAAAAAATATTTTATTATATCTATAACATATCAATTTATTCTATAAAATTATTTTGTGACATTAATTATACCAAATTATGTTTATTTTAATATTTTTAATATCATTTATTTGATATTTCCATAAATAAAATAATTATTACATCAGAGTTGTGTGATAATTTATGTAATTATTTAATCACTAAAAATAATAAATAAATTACCATGATTTATATAAATATTTTATATTTACAAATACTATTTATGTTTAAAGATATCTTATGTTTATTTCTATATTAAAAATAGTATACTTATAAAAATTAAGAGTGTGACATTTTATCTCTTTCTTTGATTTTAATAATATATAAATCATTTTCATGGAAAAAAATCCATTAAATAATTAAATTTTAAAAATTATGTGTTAATATTAAAAATAATTTAATAAAATAAAATTTGTTCAAGTGCTAGGGTATTTTTCTAATATTTATAATGTTATTTTTACCCTTAATTACCCGATTTACCCTTAATCGTGGTAATAAAAAAAATACTAAAGTTACTGTTCATATTGTCCAAAAAATAAAAGGTGACTAATGAATAAAATTTTACCTTATTATTCTAAATATGGAATCCATTTTTCAAAATTAAATTTACAGAAGTTGTAGAAATTAACTTTAAATTAATCCCGTAGACGGGACGAAATAATGGTTTTTCAAAGTGAAAACATTCAAAATATTGAAATATTTTATTTCCAAATTTAGTGTTACATTGATTAAAATGACCTAAATTAGATTAAATGATATAAAATTGATCTAATTATACTTTAAAAACAATCAAAAATATAATTTAACACTATAAATTATTTAGATTAAAAAAACCGTTTTCAATTAGAATTCAATATTTTCCACTATTCAGTATTTTACACTATTTTCCACTATAATTTAAATTATTTTATTTTTTCAAATATAATTTATAAAAGAGTCAAAAAATATATTTAAAATAATTTCTCCATCAAAAGGCGGCCGAACTGTCTTTTTAGAAAAATAAATCTTTTTATTTGTAAAATTGGATTTATTCTTATATCATGTCTAGAAAACACATAAGGTGAATGTTAAATATTAGATTGAATATAGAATTCATGAATATAATTCAACAAGTGGTATTTGTTTATTTTATTTTTATAAAGCACACTTATTTTCATTTAAATATTTTTTTCCAAAAAATATTTCCTTTTAATTTCAAAAGGATTTTACTTATGTAAACTATAATTTCATAATTTATTTAATCCTATTGATACCCTCCATTATAACAGATAAGTTATAATTTTCTTGTTTAAATAATTAAAATAATAAAATAATATTTCATATAAACTCAGTTTTTCATGCAACACAAGCTAGGACAGTGCTGCATGTAATACAAGACATCAAAAAAATCTATTTCATAAAAATATCAGGGTATTACATTCTATCCCCCTTAAAATGGGTTTTCCCTCAAAATTTGTTTGGGTCATAGAAGTTTTAATATATGAAAGATACTTTCATAGAAACACATAATGTAAAATTAATACTAAAACTTCTAAAAAAAAAGAAATTTGGAAACTTAATAGTCATCCAAAGTAACTCATAACTATGTTTCCACATAGGATAATATAGGTGGAAAATGAAAACATTAACATGGTATAAAAATATAAATATCAAGTTATTATGGATAGTGATAGAGAACATGATCATGAAAAAGTTAAAAATAAAAAATCTATAAATCTATGATGATCTAAAGGACCCTCTGATTCATCAGAAAATAAGATACTAGGATAACATTTTTGGTTTTAAGATCCTTTCCCTAGAGTTGAAGAATTTTCATGAGAAGAAATACTTAATTAATTTCATTATATTTTATAGGTACAATCTCATACTTTCATTGTATCTTGATCAAATTACACTCCATCTCTTATTCCAAGAAATTAAGGTGAATTTTTTATTCATGAAGCATTAGCAGATCATGAGATCCATAAATAGAATGATAGGTCATTCAATATATCTATAGTTAACATCACAAAAAAGGTTAACACAAGTTATCCAATATGAATAAATCCTCATATGGAGAGATAATACTTTAATATCTAAAACATCATCCAAATTTCAATATAAAAAATTTCATAAATGGAAAAATTTATGATTCTTCAAAAATATTAAAATCCAAAATTTTTGAAACAAGGTCACAAAATTTTCAAAATAAAATTATCATTAATCCCCCAAACAACTTGACATAGATATTAATTGTCACACACCAATCATGTGAATATTATTATCATGTATTCTATTGAAACATGGTAATAAACTAAATTACCATAAAACCTTAGTGAAAACATGCATGATTTCAAAATTTAACTCTTTCCTCATACCATAAATCCAAACATTCTATAAAATAAATCCATGATATCATAAAACACTTTTTCATCATATTATTCCCAAGGGAATTATTAATATCCCATTTATTTTATCACAATCAAACATATCTTTATTTCATTATCCCAACATCATGAACATATTAAGGGTTATCTTCCCCTTAATTTTGTGTTTTATAAAAATATCACCTTATGACATCAATCACATGGTTTGGACACACAATTTAAGAAACCAGATACCAAACTTGTAGTAGCCACTCTAAAGGAATTCATTCTACACATGAGTAATCTACATGGTTATAAGTAATCATGTACTTATAATGTAACCATACTCTATGAAGCATAGAACTCAACCCATGTAAGTGTAAACCCACACAATTACTCTTAGGAATGAACTAACAATGTGGATTTTACTTATGTAGAATGAATGGATGCATGTTTTGTAGAACCATGTTTAAACCATGTACACACCACTAGATAGACCCTCACATGCCTTGGGTGCACAGTTTGCACTAACTGTGCACATATCATACACCTAGTCGTGCTCCTCTATTTTTTATACTTTCAAACCTATAACTATTGAAACTTTTAATAACTAAATAAATAATTGAAATAATCAAAATAAATACATACCAGTGACCCAGGGGTGTTACAGTGGGGATTTTAATAATTGTATATTCAATAGATTTTATAATTTTAATGTAATTCCTCATCTCTTAAGACATAATTACAAAAAAATTTCCCTCTAAACTCTATCCCTCTCCATAAATAACTTTATTAGTTTAATCATAGATTCTATGTCAAATTTAAATCTATTTTTGGCATTAGATTCATAAGGGAAACAACATCAAAATCCATATATTTTTATTCAAAGGTATTATAGTCTAGTTGTTGTTATTTTTTAATCTTATTCTATTATTCTTATTTAATGAAATTGTGAATTCCTAGTGTTTGAGAAAGAGATAGAGTTTCACACTTTATATGGTTTATCTAATAAGATGTAGGTGACATCTATCAATTATTATCTCATGCACACACACACACAATGAACTTATATTATTATTTAACAGTCAATGTAAGCTAAATGTGACAAGAATTAATATTAACACAATGATAATTATTTTAGATGGATTTTTATGTGTTTAAAACATATTTTACTTGTTTATCATGGATGAAAATGTTAATTAACATTGACTAAATGTTGGATAAATGTGAGATTAAGTGAATATGATTATAAATTTGATGTTATCATTATTTAGGGAATAAGTATTTAGTTTTGTGTGTTGAAAATTAATATTTGGTTATGTATTGTTATTATAAAGTGTTATTTATCATGATATATTTCCATTTTAATATTGTGTGAATTGGAATAAATTATGGATAATATATTGGGTGATAATTAAATGCCAAGTTAATAAATAATTTCCTAAAAAAATTATTTCTTATTTGAAAGTAAATGATATTTGGGGTAAAACTCATGAAAATAAGTTGGAATTTTTTTAAAGAGTTGTATTAATTTTATAATAGAGATTGCATGATGAAAAATGATTTATATTTTCTCAGAATTATGTTTAAATAAATATAAAGAAGTAAAATAATGAGGAGTACTTGGTTATTTTGGGTTAAGAATGAAATAATGAAACTAAGGTTATAAAATGGGAATTTAATGAGAAATGTGATTACTAGAAATTTTGAATTTAATCATAAAAAAGGTGATGAAATTTATGAATTTATATGAGTATTTTTACCCCATCACATGTATATAAATTATATTCATGGTGTTACAGGTAAAGGAAAAGAGCCTCAGTAGCTAGGATATGGTGTTAGATTTCATCATGGAGTTGATTTATTATATTTATGGAGTTATGTGGATGGGTTTTACATATATTAATTTTCTATATATTTTAGTTGTATTAATATTTAATTGATACTTGGGATGAATTTTGTACCTTTTTTAGATATATGATTTCATTTAACTATTTATGGGATTTAATTTTAAAGTTTTCGACATCAGTTGTCACTCATTTCCTTTACATATGACTATTGAGTTATTTATTTTTATGTTTTTTTATGATGGACCACTAAAGGGTAAATAACTCCCTAAATGATACTTATAGACACTCAGTGTTAAACACTAGCATATAGTTATTAGGTTGCATAGTTAAGGCCATGTGATATTTTACCTTGGTTAGATGGTCATTCCCAGGTGGGATGGTAAAAAAGAAAATCACAGAGGTTCCTTACTGAGGTTTTAATATTTTAAAAAATAGTATAAAATATATTATAAATCAAGACATATTATGGAATCTATGTGTGTGTTCTTTGAAAAAAATCATAATATAAGTCCATGTTTCCAAGAAAGTATGGGATTTTATTTGGTTGATTTATAAATGTGATTTTGGGGTATAATTATATCTCTAATTATGGGTGAGTGGTGGGTTATTCATGCATCATTTTGAAACATAAGGACATGACATGTGTATATGTGCATATGAATGTACTATTTGGTAACTTTATTTTAGTGAAATGATTGAATTATTTAAAAACTAAATAGCATTATATAAAATAGGTTATTAGTTAAAATTTAATTAACTAAAATCAGTGGGATTATTTTGATGGTGTAATATAAATTATTTTATTTGACTAATAATTTTTTGATTATATACAGGAAATTATGTATAGTGTGTTTGTTTAATTAAATTTTTTATGTTAATTACCAATTGGTGTTTTGATTTTAGTAGAATCATGCTACTAAAGAAGCATGAAGATGAACCTTATGTAAAGGTGGTAGAGTATCATCAATCTGATGATGGGGATTTAGAGGGAGAAGCTAAATAAGATACTTTAGTGGGAGAACTAGAGTCTATAATAAAGAATCATATTACTAAGAGTAATATTAAATTAATTTATAATATGAAAGTACAACCATATCAGGAGGTGGAAATAGATACTAACATGGTTTGATATTTCTTAGAACATAACCCTCCTATATTTAGGGGAGATTTTAGGTTTCTTGGTCTATGATAATGGTTGGAAACCATAGACAAGATATTTTAATTAATTAATGTAGAATAAGAGGAAGATGTGTTTCCTTAAATCTTTTTGAGATGCCCCAATCCCACACTTTCAAATATTATACTAAAAATTTTGTGCTAAAACCCACAATCTAGAGACACTTTTGGAACATCAAATAAAAACAAGATTTCTGGAAGGACTGTAATGATCAATACTCAAATTACTGTATCAAAGATGATAATTATTTTCACCATATCCATATACTGAATCACCTCTAAAAAAATCCTCATCCACACCAAAATATGAACAAAAAAAATGAAAAGATAACACTAAAAAAAGAAAAACAATAATTTACATGGTTTTGAATATTTCATACTCTATGGGAAACACTACCACTACACCTAAGATAAGAACAAGTGAAATATCTAACTATGTTGCAAGTGACTAATAAAAAATAACACCCAAGAGTAAACATAAATAGATTTTAAATTTAACCTAAATTTAAATGACAACACTATCCAAAAAAATTACACACACCCATATATTTATAGACATTCTCTTCAATAATTATCTAATTCCACCATATTATAATCATAATGAACATATATATTTTAATCAAGGTAATTTATAGTTTCACACTAAAAAATATACCACCTTCTTCTGGTGAATTTTAAATTTTCCACAACTTATATATAGGCTCTTATAAATTAGTTAACCTAGAACAGTGTTGTCACTACTACTACTACCTCTTTCATACCCCTAGTTCCACTTTAATTGAATCTACAAGTTATGTATTCTAATTCTAAAATATTCCCTTCAGGGATATCAAACACTTTTCTATAAAATTTTCTTTATAAATCCAAGCCTAATAATATCCCACTCGAATACTAGTTCCAAGGCTTCCACCAAGACCTTGGTCAGTTTTTAACTTCCATTTATACTCCTATTTTCACTATAGTTTCCAAGATCTTCTGATATATAATCATAAAATCCCCACTAAGGCAAAAAATTCCATATAATTTCCTATAATATGAATTTAGTCATCATGTTCAGAAAATTTTGGCTCCCACTAAACTTTCATAACTCCAACACTTCATCTTCTACAAGCTTCAAGATAAATGATATTTCAGATGAAAGTGTTTTGAATTAGAGTGAAATACTAGATTATTAAAAGATAAATTATGCTATGAATGTCACATAATGATGTTTAATTTTAATACTATTTTTCAAGTTTCTCTAAGAAACCCTTCAACCAGATCAACTCCTTTTCTACTTCTATAATTTTATTATATTCTTATTCCATAGTTAACTATGAAATTATAAGTTATAATTAAGACACACAAATCATAAAGTCTCTATAAATCTTAGGGTAATATTTCATGAATATACATATCCTATAAATTCTATATCATCAAACCCCTATAATGAATTGTTCATTCCATAAAATTGTACCAGGTCTGGAAAACTTGTGAGATATCGAAGAATCAACTTCATCGGTTCCCAGTGTTCCTTTCCCAAATTCACTATGAACCTGTTTAAAAATCCCACCACATACATGATATCCATAATTTTACAAACCATGGTATACATTATAATTCCCCCAACTAATTCATACCAAACCCCCACCATGTACATAAACACTTATTTAGTTATAGGTTCATTTTCCTTGGAAAACTTGAAATTTCCATCTAGGGGGTTAACACAGGGTTAAAATATATCATTATGAATTAATCCAAGACCATAAAGATGTAATATAACCGAGATGAATACAAATTTTCATTATTATTGACCATTTAGATCCATATAACCAAAATATGATTCATGGCATCGAGATCTTTCATCTCAAACATTCTATAAAAAACTTCTTTCAACTATTCCATCCATTCTTTCATCATAATATAGTAGATAAGATATATAATCCACATAGAGAAGAAAAATGATAAAAATACCATTTTTAAACAAATTTTAGTAGTATAAATTAGCCACATTGGTTTGAATGAATGGATAATCTACCATAAATGCATCAAAATTCCAGTTCTATTCTTTGGGTGCGTATTTTAGCCAATATAAACTCTTTTTGAGCCTGCACACTAGACCTTTCATTCCATTTCTCAAAAAAAAATCTAGTTTCTCTTTGTAGGTCCTATCCTATAAAAAACTATGAAGGAATGTAGTATTAACATTAAAATTACAAAGATAATGACCTTTTGAAGTAATAAGTTTGTTCACTATTCATATTAAAGAATTATTCATAACCAGATAATATAATTCTATGAAATATAATTAATTTTTATTACTTAAATAAATTTACAACTAGGATTTACTTGTACCATTTCTTACCATATTCTTCTTCTTTCCATTGGTAGATTCATCAGTTCTGAATTTTTATTTTCCCCAATGGTTATTTTTTTATCTCTCATCTTCTAGAAACATGCACATATTCCATATCCTCCTTCAATACTAACTCCCACTATTTCAAGTTGATAAAAAATTTACTCTCTTATAGACTCTTGGGGTTTTCACCATTAATTAGAAATATATATTGCATTCTATATTTAAACATTTTCACTGGTCTCCTGACCCTGGTAGACCACCTCTACACTTGAGGTTTAGCTCCTTATGAACCATACATTTTCAAAGACACTACCCTGAGATTTTTAAATCTTAGATCACTCTAGTACTTTATTAATTGGTACCTATGAATATTGATAAGAATATACCATTCTAGAACTTCCCCATACCTCCCAAAATTTTATAATCCCTAAATAACCTAGAACTATCAAACTTCTATTCAGATCTACTTATACATGATTTTTTGGTTCTTTTCTCTCAACATCACCTTTCACCAAATTTAGATCCTTCCAAAGGGTCCCCTAATTGATGATGATATTTTTAATTTTGATAACCTTATGTATATTATTATCCTAGAGAATAAATCCAAAATTTTCTCCATTGTACCTAAAAATAATCATGTTTAGAACTCTTCTTCTGGATTATCTCTATCCCTAGTATCCACATAGATGGATGTGATATACACAAAAAATTTCAGGTGACATACATCAACCTTCCTTATAGTTCAAAGATACTCTAAAAGTGCATTCCACACTAATTAAAAATACCTCATATTAATGAGATAAGATTCATGTTTAACATTATCTACATAAAACTCCTTAGGGAAACCTGAATGTAAAATCATACATCCAGATATATTATTCAAATTCTGACTCATCTATTCCACCACACTGTTCTACTCTAGTTTCATGGGTATAATATTCTCTATCCAAATTCCTTTTATACAATATATCTTTTGAATCTCTTTTCCTCTATACCTATCACAATTTTCAAACTGTAAGAATTTCAGATTCATTTTTTTCTTATTCTCCACCATTTATTTTTATATTCCATATCTAGTGATGTAAAGGGAACCTTTATTTGTTTACTAGGGATACAATATTTGTAATTTTTTTACTCCAAGAAGTTAGGTTTTAGTATTCCCATTACTGAGATGATCCTCAAACCTTTCTCACCAATGTGTCCCAGGCAGCCTTGCTATAACTTCATAGTTTCATAAGTATTTATTATGACATGAATTGCTTATTTTGAATATCTAGTCAGATATACTGTTCTATCCTTAACATCACAGGACACCACCATGGAGGATTTCTTGATTTTCCACACACCATCTATAATAGTTATACAAAAAATTACACCATTTAGTTAAAATACCCAGATTAGATTCTTCCATAATCCAGGCATGTGATGAATGTAACAACCCATGATTTTAGGAAATATATTTATATTTAAATAACTTTGTGTTATTAGAATCATGTTTCACATGAAACACCAAACTAAAATGAAACTCTATATATTATTGAGATAAAATTATTAAATGTGATCATTATAACATAGTCGTTGAATTGAAAAGTATAAATAGAAGATACCATATTATGAAATCTATATATATAGGAATATAAATGACATTAATAAGTGGGATTATTACTTATGAGGATCATTTATTTGGGATTGAAAATGATGTAGTGTCACTAGGGTTTTCCCTAGACCAAGACCAAGCTGAACTTCAACAAGTACGGTTTGAGAGAAATCATCTATGGGAGAAGTTCAACTGTAAGGAAATCACTATGAGAACCATGCTAGCTGAATCACCACCCATGACTACCATTATTTATTATCTTACCCATAGATCCTATGAGGACGTCTTGAGGGTTTTAATAATTAGAAGTTAAGATGATATAAACATGTAACTATCAATAAATTTTATATATGTTCTCATTATTTTATTTGTAATTTTTATAAAATTTAAATTTTAAAATAAATTGAAAAAGTTTTATTTATTAAGAAATTATTGATTAATGTTTATAAAATATGTAATAAATATTAAAAATTTATTATAAAATCATTCAATGTTAAAAAAATCTATTTTTTGAAGAATCATATTTTTATATATATTATGTATTTTTATTTTAATAAAATAAATTGATCACTATTGAGAAATTAATTTAATGGAATGTATTGATAATATTTTTAAACAAATATATTAACACTTATTTAATTAATAATTTATATGAGATATGATTAAAAATACTTAAAGTTAAAAATGTCAATATTTTAAAATTAAAACTTGTTTTAATTATATTTAATGTTTTCATTTAATAGTTAAATTTCTAAATTTTATAATTTTAATATGATAAAATTAACTTCATTTTTGGATTTTACACTTCAAAATTAGTTTAGGGTGAATTTATTATTTTTTTTTTGAAAAAGTTAAATTTTTAGTGAATAATAAAAATACCTTTTTTACAAATACCGTAACATTTATTACATATTCATGATATAATATTGTCTTAGAAATTTATGAAACATTTTTCTCAACATAATATGTATTTAAGGATAAAAATAATTCATTTAAAAATATAATATTGAATTTATAAACCTATGTTTGATATTTTGGAATATTAGTTATATTTTATTCTAATAAAAAACTATTTTTGGTCCTTTTCCTTTAATTAAGTATTCAAAAGATTCCATTCCATTTGAAATTGGTTTTAAAGTGAAATAAAATCAATTTTTTTAATAGTAAACCAATAGATATCAAGGGTATCAATACTATTCAAAATTTTTATCCTAAAAAAGTATAAATTCATTTTTTTAAAAAATTTGTTTTTATTATATTATGTGTACTTATATTGAAATTAATTTTCATAATTTTTATAAACTGAATAAAATAAAATATATTTCATATATGGAATTAACATATCCAAATTAATTAATAAGTTCAATTTTATTTGGTGGTATAAAAATAATTTACCATGGTAAAGGAAAAAATAAGGTAAATGAATCAAAAGGTAAAGACCTAAAATATAATAAAACTTATATTTAAATGATTTTATGTGGGATTTATCAATATAACCTAATATTATCTTAATTATTTTTAAAATTGGGATCTATACTCCCTGAAGATTACTTTTCCTTTTATATCAAGTAGTACAAATTTACAAAAATTCCACTCCTTTTCACTTATAAAAGGACCCGTCCACTGCTCCTTTAAATATACACCTAAAATTAATATTTACATCTATAATACACTATATTTAGTTCCCTAATAATACTCTCCCACATTTTTTAGCTTATTATCCCTAGATAATTCTTATATTCCTTCAAAACCTATAAGGTTTCCAAGAGGTGATAAGGTTTATTCTTTGTAAATGATAACTTCTTATCGCTATTTTTTATTTATCTTCTTCATACACGCCTTATGAATTATTATTTATCTTATTAATAATATCTAAATAATATCATTATCCTTTTTGAATGATTATTTTATAATAAAATTACTTCATAATCATACTCACCCACTAATTATAACATGTTGTTTGGGTTGATTTAACCACCTACATGATTGATGCTATAAATTTTTATCATGAGTGGTTTTGTAAACTTAATTACTTGTATGATATTATATTAATAAGTGAATAATTTATTTTTTTGATTATATAAATGGTAATATTAATATTTAACATACATCAATATACCACCTTTTATTCATTAAAAATTATCGAAACAAGCATGTTATGGATTTCATCTTATGGAAATATACCTGAAACTCCCATGGAATGAAAATAGAACTTAATAAATAAATATGTATCTTATATTGAATTATCTAGAATATTATTTATATTATGAACTTATGAACATGTAATAATGATCAAACCTTTTATACCAAAACATATAGGGAATGATTAAAACTACCAACACTAATGATCAATATTAACTAAAAATAAGTAACAAATATATAATAAATGAATATAAATGATTAATATAAAAGGTAATAAATATGAATAAAGTCTTGAAATATATTTTTAATTATCCTATGATTATCATATAGGTGTTTAGAGTGTGTTAGACCAAGAAGGAATCTAAGGTAAGGGTTTTTGTCGACTCGATTTTCTTTTTGTTAGGTCATAAACTTTCTTAATTGACTACGCTTTTCTAATTTTACTTTATTATAAATTTTTTCATTTACATATGTTGTTTTATTTTTTATATCTGGTAAAATTATATCATTACATCAATTCTATGATGGATTTCATTCTCTATAAAAATTTAATGTTATTAAAAATAATTCTCATCCTTTTTTAATGGACCTTTTCCCTGTATATACATATTATTTATTACCAAAGATGTTTTATTTATTATTATGAAATAAAAATATTTATTATATTATGTATTACTTATATAAATCTTTATCTATTTTCAAAAATAAAATTTCTAACTATTCTATCTATTTTGGTCTTTCTTTAAAAATTCCTAATATATACAAAGATATTTCTTTTCATGCTCATATATTTTTATCTAACAATCCATATTAATTTAAATAACATTAATTTATTTTAATGGATTAATTATTAGGGATTATTTTAAAGTGATATTTTATAAATTATTTCTTTAACTTTGTTGAAAATGAATTTTGAAAGTGACTTATAACTTTGAATTTTTTTAATAATGATAAAAATGTTATATATAAACATTTTTTCATGATTTGTCTTCCATTTTACTCTACACTTATAAAGGATCTACTATTTATGGAGTGATTTTCAATATCATTCTCTAATTAATTTTATACTCCTTTTTTGAGATTAAATTTTTGATACTAACCGATCTACTCTTGATTTCATGTTATGTGATACTGTTTGGAAATGATATGAAACCCATATTCTTTCCATGGTTTTTTCATGATGATTTATATAGATAATTTCACATGGAACACATATGTATGGTTTAAAATTATGTCATGGGAAGGGAGGGGGTGGGTATTATATATCCATCTAATTTATTGTTTAAATATTTATATCTCATGAGATAATTATGGGAAATGAGTTGTGATGATAGATCTACTATGGGAAACATATTATGATGCCCGATCTACTATACTATAGGAAATGGGTAGCAATTCCCAATCCACTATGTTACGACGGTCTTGGAAGCTAGCCTTGAAATATGTTATGATTTCCTATACTTATGATTATGCCACATTTCAATGTTATGTCAAAATTTATATTATGTCACATTCCTATGTTATGCTCTATGGATCATGATTATTATCTCATGACTCATCTTTATTATTCTATGGTATATACTGGAAATTTTTGAGGATTATATGTCCATCTATCATGACCTATTAAAAAATATAATTATTTCATGTTATTTTTAATAATATATTTCTCTCATGATCATATTTTCTCACATGATTATGATCTAACACTTTATAACCCATTGATAAGTTTTCTCTCAATGAGCATCTGTGATCTCTCCTTTTTTTTTTCTACTACCCTAGTGAATTAAATGTAGGAATATGTGTAGAAGGAAGTATAATGAATAAAAGTTTCTAGGATATATTGAATCAATAATATGTAATAATATATTTATATATATAATCTCTAAATACACTTAACCTTTGGGTACCGCAATTGAGAAACCATTATGAGATGTAATGTTTAAATTATATAAATATTGTAAAATATATATGTTTATCACTTTTCATATTATTTGGTATCATAGTGTTGGTTTAGTTTATTTTGGGTATTATTTTAAGAAGAATAAGATAACCCAAATTAAAGTTACCTAGGTTGAATCAAAAGTTTCATAGGATAAAATAGAGGTTTTATAGTTTAAGACATCACAAGATGAACATTTTTGAATTCATATAGTTGTTTACTCTTATTTTCATATGATATTATTATTTATTTATCATGTTAAATGATTTTAATTTTAATAAATACTTGAAACTATGAGGAATAAATTCAATAATGTGTGTGAAGGACCATGTGGTGGTTGTGTGAATGGATAACTTAATGGGATAGAAGATAGAGTATAGAACTTCATGGAAATGCTCTCTCAAGTTATGAATAATAACATAAATCATGTTGAGATCCTAAACATTTCAAGGAAGGAGAAAAATGTAATCAATCACTTTACATGAAAATGTCCACCCACTGTTAGAGTGTTTTTCAATCCACTAATCATTGATAAATATATCAATGCCATAAAAAGGATATTTCTGTTCTCCAGTGCTTGAAGCATGAAAAATAGGTTTTAACCATTTATTTCTTGAAAGGTGAAGTCGGACAATGGTATAATCTCATTAAGAATACAAAAAAGGAATAAGTTTACTACATGGAATGTGATGAGTTTAAGAATATATTCTTTACAAAATATTTCCCCAAACTATTTTTTTAAAAAAAGTGAGAAAATCCTTGTATTTGAAACAAAATAAGGGCGAGTCCACTGGTACTTATAAAGAAAACTTCATAAGACTCACAAGGTATGACTCTAGTTTTTTTATTGACCCAAAATAGAAGATCAATAATTTTTTAGTGGATTAAAAACAAGTCTTAAAAAAAATTATATATAAGATTCTTTGGTAGCTATGAAGAAACTGTTCAATATGAACTTAAGGTGGAGATGAAAACTAGATACCCTCATTATTCCCATGTATTTAGATACAAGAGAAGGAAAATGGATTCTTATGGAAACTTTAATGATAAATCACATGTAAGGAAGAGATTTAAATTAAAAAAATTCCAAATATGTGGGAGAAATCACATTGTAAAATTCCTAAAAGGTCCAAGAAGATATTTTAAATATGGTAGAGCTACCCATTAAGCACATATTTATCTAAGTGGGATGAATATACTGGTAAATACAATTAAGTATAAGAAAGAACTAACTAATTCCACACCCACACTATAATCATTAAAATCTATTAGTTTTAATATTATACAAATAATTACCTTAATATATGGGATAATAAGGAAAATAGGCATAAAAAACCTCCAAGGAAAAGGGAATAAGGAATAACCTATGAAATTATTAATTCTGAAGTGGACCATGATAATGAAGTTGATAAAGGTATGCTTATTCTATAATAAATATATACACATGTATTATTTTATTATAGTTATTTAATTTCTTTAATATCATGAATTTTTTTAAAAAATGTTGATTCACCACCTAAAACCTTGGATATTGAACTATCAATGGAAACACCTAGTGGTGAAACGATTGAATCCAAACTATATAGCTCTTCTACAATCAAGGTTTGCAGGAGGATACTTCATATAGATATAGTAAACCTTACCTTGGTATAATTTTATGTGATATTGGGTATGGATTGAATCTCCCTAAATATATCTCATAACAATTTTCAAGAAAAGGAAATCTCATTTCATACCCTAAATCATCCCATCATCAAATATCAATAAAGGGATAATTATGAACTCTATTTGGAAAAAAATATTTAATATGGGTATTGATACCCAATAATGTAAAATAATTGTGTCAAATGGTTAGCTAGAAAATAAAAATTGAAGAAATTTCTATCAGAAAAAATCATATTAAAATATTTCATAAAGATCTTCCTGGTCTTCCCTCAAAATGTGAGATTGAGATTTTAATTGAACTCATACCAGTTTCTATACTTATATCAAAGGGACCTTATAAAATAGATCTCTTTTAATTATAATAATTAAATAATAAAATTTAAGAGAATATTAACATGGGTTTCATATTCTTATGTACTTCACTATGGGGTACACCATCCTTCTTTGTCAAGAAGAAGGATGGATAAATGTGATTTTTTATTGATTATTGTGAACTTAACAAAATCTTGGTTAAGAAAAAGTATAATTTATCATGTATTGTTGATATGTTTGATCAAATTATAGGATATGAATACTTTTTGAAGGTGGATATTTTATTTGGATACCATCAATTAAGGATAAAAGGAGAACATATATGCAAGACAACTTTCCACACAAGATATGGACACTATGGCTTCATAGTGATGCCATTAAGACTTAAAATTTCCCATGTAGTCTTTATGGATCTGATTAATAAAATATTTAATTATTAACTTGAATTATTTTGTAATTATTTATTGATTATATTCACATATATTATAAGAGTATAAAAAATATGAAGAGAATTTTAGGATTCTGCTAAAGACCTTATGAAATGAGAAACTACACGACAAGTTCAAAAAGTGTGAATTTTGGTTAAAAAAGTATCCTTCTTGGTTTATGAAATCATAATAAATGGTATTTTTTATTATCCTTAAAATATATACGTGATTTAATAATGTCCTATATTGACTACGATGAAATAGATTCATAGTTTTCTTGAGTTATCAAGATACTATTGATGCTTTGTTAGAAATGTCTCATAATTCTCAAATCCTTTTACCAAGTTAAATTGGAAGGGGGTGAAGTTCCTATGGATTGGATAATGTAAATAAAGATTCAAGGAACTAAATAAGAGGCTATTAATTTTAATTGTACTAACATTACCCTATAATAGGTAAGTATTTTTTATATATAGTGATACTTTGAGGAAGGTCTTAAGATGTGTTCTTATGAAAAGTGAAAAAGTAATATCTTATACCTCACATCAATTAAAAACCCATGAGAAAACTTACCTGATGCATTATCTAGAGCTGGTGAAAGTAATATATTTATTAAATATTTAGAAGGATTATCTGTATAGTTAAAAGTGTGATATATATACCGATCACAAAATCTTAAAGTATATATTCACATAGAAGGAGTTAACATGCACCAAAGGAGATAGTTAGAGTTAATTTAAGACTATTACTAATCAATAAATTACCATAATGGGAAGGTAAAAAATTTGGAATATGATCTAAGTAGAAAATATCATGATACCCTATCCATTATAGTAATTTAAAGGGACCCAATATTTATGAATATTCAAAGTATGGATATCATAAAAGATAGAATAAAATATAACATTTACCTAATTATTTATCAACAGTCTATCTATATAAAGATTAAAAAGACTTAAAAAGATCATATGAAGCTAAAAAATAATGTAGGAAGTATTATGTATTTCAACTTTGACAATTATGAAGTTATAAGATTCTGGAAAAGAACACGCGACCTTTAAAAACTATAATTGAAGAAGGTTATATTAGATGATGCGCGTATATCAAACTTATATATTTATATAGGAAGCACAAAAATTTATATAGGTATTAAGAAAAAATTATAGTGGTAAAATATAAAGGGGAATATTGTGTAGAATATATCTTGTTTCTTGGTATGTCAGTAAGCAGAGGAAAAACATCAGAAATATAAGGGGATGTTTCAACCATTACCAATATCAGTATGGAAATGGGAGAACCTCACCAAGGATTTTATCATTGTTATTCCTAATAATTATAAAAGAAATAATTCTATATGGGTAGTGGTGGATAAAATTACAAAGTTAGTGCACTTTATTGATATTTGAGTGGATTTCTCACTCGATCAAATTTACAAGTTATACATAAAGTGGTAAGTCTGTATAGATTATCAAATTCAATTGTATCTCATCATGATCCAAGGTTCACATCAAAATTTTAGAGAAGTATTTAACAAAAATTGGATATAAAGTTGATATTTATCATAACTTATCATCCTGAAACTTATGGTCAATCTGAAAGGACTATTCAAACTCTAGAAGATATATTGAGATCATGATCAATAGAATTCAAAGGATGTTGGGTTCAACATCTTCCTTTGGTTGAGTTATCATATAATAATAGTTTCTAATCTAGCATCAAAATGGAACTATATAAGGCACTATATGGGAAGACATGTAGAACTTAGACATATTTTGATAAAGCTAGAGAAAGGAAACTATTGGGACATGGTATTTTCTATGAAATAACAGAGAATGTTTGAATAGTTCATTAATACATGAAAGCATCACAAGGTAAAAAAATAGTTATGTTAATAATCATTGATGAGATATATAATTTTAATTTGGTGATAAGGTATTTATTTAAATATATCCTTGTAAGAGGGTAATGATATTTATATAGAAGGGGAAGATTATCCCTAGATAAATTAGCTCCTTCAAGGTTATTGATAGTGTATAAATTATATCTTATCACTTAGATCTTACACCAAACCTCTATTAGGTGAATTATGTGTTACATATATCACTTTTGAAGAAGTGAATACTAGATCCATCATATAAACTAAACTTAGAAGCTGTGTAATTGGAATAAGATCTTCCTTGTGTGGAGAAAATAGTAGAGATATTGGATTGAAGAGATAAATTATTACAGAAAAATACCACCCACCTAGTTGAATCTCTATGAAAAAATCATATGTTTTAGGAAGCTATGTCATAACCTAAAGATATAATGATACAAAATTACCCTATTTAGTTTTTATCTAAGTAATGGAGTTTTTTGGGTGAATTTTCTTAAGGGGGATAGGGGTAGAATGCAATAAAATTCAATTTTAGTAGATATTTTTCTTTAAATAAATTTTGTGTGATCAGTAACTTGTTATACACAAAACACAAAACTAAATATAACTATGATATATTATTGAGATAAATTTATTAAATGTAACCATTATAACATAATCATTAAATTTATGGGTATATATAAAATTAGTCACATTATGAAATCAATGTAGAAAGAATAAGTACTGAAATCAAGTAGTGGGATTCTTCCTTACATGTCTCATTTTTTTGAGCTTGGAAAGGAGTTAGCCTCACTAGTTTTTTCTCTAGACCAATCCCAAGTGAAAAAACAACAATTTTGGATTGAGTGAAATTATCTACAAGAGAAGTTCAAGCTCATAGAAATCACTATGGTAGCCATGCTAGTTGAATCACCACCCCAAACCACTACCATTCATTATCTTATCCTTATATCTTATGTATAGGTCTTTATGGGTTTTTTAAGTTAGAGTTGGGGTGATATAAACATGTAATTATTAATAATTTGTATATATATTCTCATTTTTTTATTTGGAATTTTAATAAAATTTTATTTTAAAATAAATCTAAAAGGTTCTCTTTAATAAAAATGTATTTATTAATATTTATAAAACAAGTAATAATGTTTAAAAATTAGGAATAAAATCATTTAATACTAAAAGGACCTATTTTTTGAAGAATTTTATTTTTCTATATACTATATAATTTTTATTTTAATAAACCAAATTGATCACTATTTAATAATGAATTTAATTAAAATTATTGATAATATATATATAAAAATATACTAACACTCATTTAATTAGTAATTTATATGAAATAATATTAAAAATTCTTTAAATTTTAAAATTAACTTTTTGAAAATAAAAAGTGTTTTTTATTATGTCTTATGTTTTGATTTAAAATTTAAGTTATAAAATTTTTGAATTTTAATTTTATAAAATTAAATTATTTTTTGGATTCATCATGTAAAAATTATCTTAGGGTGAAATTTTGTGAAATTTATGAAAAAGTTTATTTTTTGGTGAATAATAAAAATATAGCTTTATAAATACTATACCATTTTATATATCATCATGATATAAACATGGATTAAAAATTTATGAAACCATTTTCTCAAAAAAAATTATGTATTTAAGGAGTAAAATAATGAATTTAAAAATAATATTTTGAATTTAGAAACCTATGTTTGATATTTTGGAACCTCACTTATATGTTATTCTAATACAAAACCTTTTTTTGTCCTTTTCCTTTAATTAAGTATTAATAAGGTGTCATTCGATATTGGATTGTTTTGAATTCAAAATAACCATCATCTATTTAGTCACAAACTGATAAATGTCATGGGTATTAATACTATTCATAATTTTTGACTTAAATAATTATAAATTCATTTTTAATCTTAAAAATATATTTTTTATAAAAAAATTACTCTGTTATGTGTAATTATATTGAAATGAATTTTTATCAGTTTTAGAAATTGAATGAAATAAAATGGATTTAATATTTGAAATCATCATGCATAAATTAATTAATAAGTCCAATTTTATTTTTAGGCATATAAATAAGTTACCATGGTAAAGGTTAAAATAAGGTAATGATGTTAAATCAAGAGGTAAAGACCTAAAATATCATAAAAACATATCCTTAAATGAGTGTATAATAGATTTATTGACCTAACATTACATTATATTCATTATTTTCCAAATTTGGATCTTATTTATATGAAAATGAATTTTCTTTTTTATATTAAGTAATAATTATTTATGAAAATTACACCCCTCTTACTTATAAAAGGACCCCACCACCACCTCATAAAATCTTCACCTAAAATTTGAATTCCACTCCATAATTTTCCATATTTCCATCCCTAATAAAACTATCCCACATTGGGTAGTGATGTTCCTTTTTTTCATTACATTATCCCACTTATATTTTTCATGATTTTACTATCTTTTAATAATAAAATATATTATAATGGAGGAATATTGAATGGTGTTTTTTTAAAAGTTGAAATTTTAATTCATTGAATATTATTATTAAAATGATGATTTGTGTACTTAAATTTTAGGGTGTCATTATTTTAATTTCCATACATTTTGGGAAGAAACAATTCAGATGATTTTTTATTTCTTAATTGAAATTTATTTTGGGTTATATTTTTAGGTTTCAAATGGTTATACTTAATTCTTCCGTGTTCCATGGTTTTGATTATGAATATAAATTATTGGAAATCCAATAATTTGTATGTTTTTGTTTTGGTGATCTTTTGTGTGGAACACATTTTGTGTTTGAATAATTAATCATTTAGAATATTAATTTTTATTCTTATTCCTCATGAGTATTTTCATAAGTCTTAATTATATTTACAGGGGAAGAGTGTTTTGTAGCATGATTTTCCACATTATACATAGCCTAATTTTTATGTAGCTAGATATTTAATGAACTAATTTTGAAGTGAACTATATTTCCAATGTTCAATTTGGTTACTTATCTAAGTGTACAACAACTTTCACATATCAAAAACCCCTACTTTCCACATAGCTAAATTTAGAGCATCTCATGTGCCCAAATTTGTTATGGAGATTTTATAGTATCAAGGACATAACCAATTTTCTACATAGATGAATTATTTCATGTATCCAAAAATGGGTATATCTATATAGAATAATTGTTAAAAGGAGGATGTCACATATCCATTTATTTGGGTATGTGATTAATATATACCTAATTATCTCATATAATCAATGATAATATCTTAATTCGTCGTTTCAAAATCCCTTGAATATTGAGCTTATATGGGGAATAATCAATCCAACGAAGAAGAATATAGGGCTGATTATGATGAATGGATCTAGATAAGATTGAATGAAACTATTGAAAATTAAGAAGACAAACCTGAGATGTAGATGATGCAAGTTTCAAAATATTATTGATGAAAATCCAATGTTGTGTTTATGAGAAGATTATGCCTGGACTATGCTATCTATCCTGCACTATTGAGTGATTTGAAGCATAATTGTTGAGTCAACAAGAAAAAAATATGAAGTCAAGAATATATAAAAATTAATTTGAAGCTGGAGCTAGGATTGTGTAAGCTTCTTAAATATGAAGAAAACAATATCAGTTTTGAGTTGAATATGAAAGATACATCAATGCTGATTGAAAATTCTAAAGTTGATGAGAATGAAATGGGGTCCTTGAATCAATACAAGACGATAGAGATAGAAAACCATTGTAGGATGAGGTTTTCTAACCCAAGATGATCATGTTTCACCTTGGTATGAGGATAACCAAATTTGGGTATCTGAGTGATTTACCGAAGATGACTAGAGTCCAAAAGTTTTTTGAAGCCAAAATTTAGGTAATGACCATCCTTGAGCTAAATAGTGATGAAGAAAAATATTCTTGATAATTATTTGAGTCCAAAGTGATCTGTTCTTAAATATAGTTTCCACCATAGAAGACAACGTGAGTAGGAGACCTATTTTCTCTATATGTGTTTCCTATATAGGGATGAGATGACAATGGGGCCTCGAGGTCCTCAAAAATTATGAAATCAAACTATGAATTTAATGCATTATACATGCTTGATAAAACACCTCAGTGATCTTAAGTTGGAGTTTTTGAAATTGAGATGCAGAGCTAAGTGTTTCTTAGTCTGAACCCTTCCATATTTTTTAGAGATAAATCCAAGATTGTTTCCAATTCTATTTTCATAGAGAAACTAAAGTTGTTTAAGGATTTGAAATTTTATTTCTTGTGTCGAAAAGGATGTGTTTAAAGAATTTAAGTCTTGATTTGTTCTAGTTATATAATGTTTCTTTGACATACGATTTAGGGAATATAATACTGGGAATTTAAGTAATCATTACTAATATTTAATTGGGGATATTATGTAGTCAAAAGTAATTATTGGGGGTTCTATATAGATAGAGATCAATGGAGTTTGGTCTACAACATTTAATTACTACATAAGTTGAGGAGGTTTTTGTCGACATTCATTAAGGTTAAAGGAGTAGTGACACACAACTTCACTAGAGAATAAAAGAACTTATGATAACCATTAAGCAATTTTAGCATTTGAATTAGTGATTAAAAGTAAAAATAAAAAGGATATAGGACAAAACCTTGTGTTTCCAGAAGAAAAATTATGAATAAATCAAGAAGATGGAGTGAAGAAAAGCAAGGAAATTTGACATAATGGAGAAGAATTATTTATTTCTTTTATTTCTTTTTCTCTTGTAATTGATCTCCACATGTACATCTTTGAAGTTATTGAATTTTAAATGATCAGATAAGCATTTTCTTGGGGAATAAAATTGTTTTGTTTCATTCTTACTAAATTAAATAAACAATATATAAAATTGTATTCTGAATCTTTTTATTATTTTAAAAAAATCAAAATCTTTTGACCAAATTGATTCTGTTTAAATTTCATTCAATAATTTCATGGTTGGATAAATATTGAATGTGGTGAGATACAATAATCATCCAAATGTAGGTTACTCTCTTGGTGAAGGATATTACCTAATCAATTTTGTGGTTGCACATGTAATAAATTTCCCATGAATGAATAAATTATTTTAAACCAAACAATTAACATTCCCCTTGAACATTATTATTATTATTATTATTGTTTTTAGTTCTTGTTCTATTTTTAACCTTCTTTTTACCATATCTTGTTTCAAATAACTACATACTTATTTGTTTTATTTTAATAAATCAAAATTTTGAAAAAAATATCATCTTGTATTGTTTTTTTTATTTTTCTTTCTCAGTTTAGATAATTTTTCCTTCCCCATGGGTTCAAAACCATACTCATTACTATATAATAGTTCATAAGAGTTATAAATAATTAAATTTTAATGTGTTCAATGATAAAATTTTCCTATTTGTGGAATCATTTTTGGAGAGGGCTTCATGTGACCATGTTTTAGAATATAAAAAAATGCATTCATAAAAAAGGCCATAAAATATGATAACTATTGTTTAAAGTAATATTTTAAAAACCTGTGTGTTCTATACTATTTTCTATGAGCTATCCTGGTTTTTTTAGTTTAAATTCTTGAAAATTTCATGACTCATATTCATAAGAAAATATTATAATAGGTCAGATCCATACATTCCTAAAATAAATAGACATTTGAGTACCTTGAAAAAAAAAATTGAAATGGAAAATTGGAAGAGAGAGTTTCTATTAATAATGAGCATAATTTCAACCTAAAGTCATTCTTGACAGAAATGAAAGGTCTAGGATGAGGGAGTATCAAGTACCTAAAGTATCAAGAAACCCCTATTTGATTATATTACCTCCTATATCCTAAAACTATGAGATAAAATAGGCACAAATATTCTTTTTTCCCACATTTAATGGTTTTTCTAATGATTATTCTCTATAATTCATTAGATACTTCTAAAACACAGTGTAGAAATTTCCTTTACAAGGGATCACTGAGGATAAACTTAGTATGATATTGTTTCCCTTTTTCCTTAATGGGAGTGTTATAATTTTTTTTTAATTCTAAATGAGAACATGTTCAAAACATGGGAGGAAATTTATAATTATTTTGTCACAAATTTTTTCCCAAGGAGATTAAAAGGATAAATTCACAATTAGATCCCCAGTTTCTTATAAGTGGATGTATATGCCTTTAATGAGGATTGAGATAAATTTAGGGAAATTATTAGGTATTTTCCTCATCATCAACTCTCTTCCCATGTCCTCATGGATACTTTCTATAAAGGTTTGTCCTCTTCATGTCATAATTTTGGGGAATAATCAACTGGTGAGAATTACAATAATAAACCTAATGAAGAGTTTAAAAAAATTTACAAAAAATTTATCTCCAAATTCACATAACAAGAATTATTGGAGAAGGATATTAAATAGATAGGGGAATAACATTGGTTTAGGTGATAAAATGAATGTTTATTTGGCTAAAATCAAGGAATAAATTAAATTCTCAATGAATGAAAATTCTAAACATAGTGTCAATATGGTGGGCTATAAAAATAAGAATTGGTCACTTAAATAACTATAAATCTAGTTATAGAAATCATCAAAACCATTCATAGAAAGTACAAGTAATTCTTAGAAAACCTTTTGTGTCTAGTTACCAAAATTAGCTTAGATAATAATTTCAAAACAAAAAAAGAAACACGTAATACAATTCTAAAGGGAATTTTAGGGAAAAATTCTTACAAGGGTGGAACAAATTTTGTGAATATTTTAATCTAACAAGGATAATTTCAACTCAAAAAATAATTAACATGGTTCAAAAAATGTTTAAATTGATTCTAAAATAAAAAAACCTGAGTTTCTAATGGGTTAATTGGTTAGAAATTTAACTTCAAGAGATAAAGTTAAATTCCCAAGTAGATATGAAATGAAACCTAGGGATAGTTCCATGTTTTTGGTTATTAGTAGTAGTTTAAAAAATCAATAATAGGTTAAAGGTTCCCACATTAATTTTCAAACTAAAAACCTAGAAGAATATAGACACAAAAATCTAGGAAACATTCAATTTTAAAATATGGAAATTAATGAAGAAAGGAAAATTAATTTCACTATTATATCTCAAAATCAATATAGAAAAGACTTGAAAAATAAGAATAAAAAAGGGAAGGGGAAAAATTAAGAAGAAATTGGGGGAATCCCTTCTATTTTAAATAATTATTCCTACCCATACCTTTCCCAGAAAAATTGAAATACAAAAATTACAAAACATAATTTCTCAAGTTACTTAGTATTTTCAACAAGATCTAAGTAAATATTTATTTCATCTAAGCCCTAATTTAGATTCCTTCATATCTAAAATCACTTAATTAAATTGTTTCAAATAAGATAAATTTAGAATAAACTACAAATTACAAGCTCATTGATGAGTGTATGGTTTTAATTTAAAAGAAAATCCCTCCAAACATTAAAGATCATGGTAGATTAATCTATTGGAGTTGGTGGTCTAGAACCAACTACTTTGTACTTTATTCATTAAATAAAAGCCTTATCACATCTTTATTGTTCTTCTGCGTGACATGTCATGTGATAATGTCCTAAGGACAGCTGTTGCATTTAAGGGTCGTAGCGGATCCCTGCTATGATGAAAACCCGGAAGTGCCATAACACTGTTCTTGAATGTATGTTCTATGGCCGGATGATATTATTTGAGGGACACAAATAATACAGGTCATTAGGGGTGAGGAATCATAAAACTTTGAGGCACCTTCTCATGGTGTGCACCCTTGGTAATATCCAGGAGGATATTATGAGAACGAGACCCGCCAGTAGCAAATCCACATTTCATAGTGTCATTGGATGTTCCTATCTACGAACGTGTGTATTGATCCTTAGAATTTAAGATTATTATTAATGGGTATTACAACTCGCGCACTTAGATGTATTGAAGAAAATTGTGACGACACACTATTCGTAGCGAGGTAGGATACGTTGGGTGCATCACGAGTAATACTGCATTAATAGATAATGCGAGAAAGGATTTGTCCCTTCCGTTCCATAACGGAAGTAGATATCTCAGGCCCTTTGATGGAATTGATATAGCCTAAATAAATCCATGGCCATGATAAGGTATGGGAAAGTTCAATTCTGGGAAGTCAACGAAAGAATAATCAAGCACATGGGTTGATGGAACTAGCATGCAACCCGCTTGATTGGAGATATCGAGACAAAGGATTATATTACACGGTAAGCGTTCGTAGGAGGTAACACGTCATTGAGGCGTTAACTTCTTTCTCTATGGGTTCCTTGGCGTGTTGCTAGACGCTAACCTTGGAATTTAGGCAGGCTCAGCCTAATTCCACTGATAAAGAGGCCTAGAGGGTCACACATTAAGTGTGTCCATGTATCTCAGTTAAATATTAATTTAACAAGTTAAATAAATATTATTCACGACTGTGGTTTAATAATTATTTAAGGATGTCTGATCGCATTTATTTTGACACTAGTTATTCGAGAGAATATATTGTGGATGAAATAATATATTTTTTAGCGAGTAATGAAGTTAAATTTATTTAAGAAATAAATAGTCATTACTCAAGGTCTAATAAATGTGGTGGAGAAAAATGGAAAATAAAAGTACACACCGTGTATATTAAATATACACACCGTGTATATTAAATATACACACCGTGTAGTTTTATGGAAAACAAGTACACGCCATGTATTAATTATTACACGCCCTGTAGTTTTTCCAGTTGGGATTTTGAGGATTTAATATTATTTTATTAAATGATATTTATTATAATCAGCGTGGGCGCATGTCAAGGAATTAATAATTCGACATGGGGGGGTTTTCAATAAGAGTTAATGAAATAAATAAAACGCATAACGCGTTTATTTATTGTCATAACTCTATTAACCTCAAACATGATTATAAATATCCTCACAACCCCAACATTTTGAAGAGATTTTGGTTGTGCACAACGGATTTGGAAATACTCTCATGCCAAGAGAGAATTCTCTTTCCACCAAGAACGCCCTCAAGTTACGAGAGCAAGATCCTCCACCGGATCAAGGTGGTCAAAGGCGGATATTGAAAGCGAAGGTTCTTCCGCGCTAGCACTCGGAGATCCCTTCAGCGACGTCTATAGATACGTGACACACGTGTGGATCACCTCTAGAGGAATCATACACTTGGATTCTACGACGCAACGACGGATCACCGAATCGTGACCGGACACATCAACGAAGAAAGAATTCCAACGAGGTAATTCTTATGAATTAATTAAATTAATTATAATCAACATATGATGATCCTCCTCAAGGGTTCCAGGACTCTTCTTTTATTTTCGTTCTTCATTCTATTCCAAAGATTAGGCGTTTTATATCGTGACAGATCTCGAATTGAATGTTGTTTAACGTTAAAATTAAAGTTGGGGAAACCCACTAACACGCTTCTGCTGCATCCAGAACCTACAAGTGGTATCAAAGGGGTCATATCATTGGTTATAATTATTTAGTTTTTCGTTGGTGATTTACGCATTTAATAATTTAGTTATTTCAATTCATATTTAATCGTTCTGAAAATCTGAATCTCGAGATCTGTTCTTCCTCCCTCGTTTCTCGTTCACCTCACAAAAATAGATTTTTCTTTTAATTTTGATTAAAATAAAATAGAGGAACTCATCTGGAGGAGCCAAACATTTCTGGCCGTATAACACTAGAATACACGGTGTGTATTCAGAAGTACACGCCGTGTAGTCTAGGTTCAATGCATTGACTAATCCGCCAAATCAGGCCATGTATTGGATTCTTTCTAAGAATTTAAGACACCGTGTGTTGACCAGAAAGAGGTGGCACACAGTTTCCGGAATACACGCCGTGTGGTACAATGAACACGACGTGTAGTCCCTTCGGGTTAGGGTTGGGTCGTGTACTCCGTACACGGCCTGCCCGGCTGGAAACCATGTAACGCGGAAACTACACGGCGTGTGTCCCACTGTACACACCGTGTACTCTGAAAATTTCCGAAGTACATTAACACGCCTTATCCCCGGGCGTGTACTTCGGATGGACGGTGAAGAAAAGTACACGCCGTGTAGTCGGAACTACACGCTATGTACTCACCCAAATTACGCAGATTTATTAAAATTTATTATTATATTATACAAACCCTTGAGATGTGTACCATGGTGCAGGCGTAAAGCTGAGGCACAACACATGATAGGTGTTTTATATATATGTGTTTAATTTAACATCTGCGTAATAAATGGGAATTCACCGGGTTGCCTCCAAGGTACAAGTTACGTACAAGGACAATTTTAAATGAATTTATTAGTTTAGAATTATGATGGATGAGAATCTCAAGGAAATTCAGAAAATTGATTTAAGATAAAAGGATTTATTAATTAAAGATAATTAATTGATTCGAGCATGATTTATCTTAAACAAGAACGATTAAAGAATTGAATGCTAGTTTTATTTATGCGTAAATATCGTTGCATGTATGGATAATCATGAGCTAGACCGAGACCTTTGTATGATAATGGTTTCTTTTAATTTATTTATTTAAATTAAATTTGTTGGCCTGTGAGCCATCTCCTCATTAATATGTAGGGCCTGCGCGCCCAAGGATTATTTTATGTAAAAACCCCTTTTTACCCCTCACCTGCGTGTGAGATAAATGCATATGTAATGGATGGAGCTCCCAAGCTAGTGGAGGCGGCTCAAGTCAGGAGCCAAGGTGAAACCAATCCATGGAGATACAAAGGTGGACAAGTGGAAAGCTGTAGACACGAACCCGAAAGGTTCAAGGAGTTTCTCCCCTAGGTCTTGGGTTAGTTTATCAACCGCTAGATAAACTAACCAATAGAAAAGCTCATGATCATACCATTTATTTTATTTCTGTCAGTTGCATGGTTTATTTATTGTGGGTGTGTTGTCACGATCACACAATTAATGAATTAAACGAGCATGCAAGATGGAACTAAAATAAAATTGGCTTATACGTAAATATTATCTTAGACATGGTTAATCACTTAAGTATATCCCACTTAATATTAACAAGCATGTAATCAAAGATAATAAAATGGCAATTTACGTATAAGGATAAAATCCCTCAAGATAAATATTAAGTCAGCATAGCCTTCCATAATCTTGGTTAGAATCGAACCATAGTTCAAAGTGCTTGACCAACCCTAGTTGGGGTGCTTTCAATTATCGGGGAATTCTAATTTAAGGTTTTGGTTTGAATTGACTTGGTTCGCATCAAGGGTTTACTGCCACAACAGGACTTGGTGTGACCAAGAGGCAAAGGTTGAGGAAATCCAAAAAAAGGATTTCAGGATTGGGGAGTCCACTCAGCGGATCAAGGAACTACGAGTTAATGCAGTTGTCATTTGGAATGCCTACCTAAAACCCTTTAAGTTTCTTGACCAACCCTAGTTAGGGTAATGCGAAGGGTAATATGGATCCTTGCCACTATAATATTCATGCAACAGAATATTCTGAAGTCAATGGTGAGGGCTATGGATTTTGATAAAATAGTGGAAGACTAATAAGTATTAATTTATTTGTCTCAATTTTTATAATAAAGTACTAAACCTTTGCTCATCTTAATTTGTAGAAACGGCAAGAAAATGACTTCAAACATATCATTGCGCACCATACTCGAGAAAGAAAAACTTCTCACTGACACCAATTTCCAAGAGTGGCAGAGACGTTTACGCGTCGTCCTTCGCCACGAAAGGAAATTATATGTGCTGGAAGAGCCAATTCCAGTTGCACCTGAGAAAGAGGCTAGTGATGAGGAATTATCTCTCTACATGAAACACATGGATGATGCCACAGATTTCCAGTGTTTCATGCTATCGGCCATGTCTAATGAGCTCTTGAAGAAACATGAAAACATGGATGCGTATAGCATGATGTCTCACCTTAAAGATCTCTACCAAGAGAAGGTGAGACAGGAGAGGTATGAGATCTCCAATTCTTTGTTTACCACGAATCTTGGAGAGTCTGCGCCAGCTGGGCCTCATGTAGTCAAGCTTATTGGCTACATTGAACGCTTGGACATCTTAGGGATTAAATTCCCGGATGAGTTGCGTACAGATCTCATCCTATCATCACTGCCCAAGACCTTCTCTAGCTTCATTGTTAACTATAACATGAGCGGCAATGAGAAGAGTCTATCAGAGCTTCTGACCTTGATTCGACATGTAGATAAGGACATGGGGCGTGACAAACCCGCGGTCCTTATGGTGGACAAGAAAAGGAAGGACAAGGAAAAGGGGACAAAGACTTATAAACGGTCTGAAGCCCCAGAGCACCGTCCCTCCAAGAAGGGGAAGATCCAGAGGCAGGGCAAGGAACGGGAGGCAGTGTGTTTTTCATGTGGCAAGCAGGGCCATTGGAAGAGGAATTGCACCCAGAAGCGTGGGGACGCTAAAGGTGCGTTCGTTATCGAGTGCAATCTTTCTATTTCTACACATTGGGTATTAGATACAGCTTGTGGGGCTCACATATGTATTCAAATGTAGGAACCAAGTATATTTAGAAAAATCGCCAGAGGAGAGGTGGATCTTCAAGCTGCCAATGGCGCAAGGTTGGCTGCGTTGGCTATTGGCGACTATCACCTCTCATTGCCAACTGGCATGATTTTGGTTTTACAAAACTGTTATTTTGTGCCTAGTGTTACCAAGAACATAATTTCTGTGTCTTGTTTGGATATGGATGGATTTATTTTCAAGTTTGGAAATAAGGGTTGTCTCTTTTATAAGAACAATGAATGTTATGGTATGGAACATTTGAATAATGGTTTGTATGTATTAAATTACGAAAACCAAGTGTTGGAAATCGATAACGAAACAAACTCACATGACTCATACATCACCCAGTTATGGCATCACCGCCTTGGTCATGTGAACGAGAAGCGCTTGACAAAGCTTTGCCAAGATGGCTATTTAGACTCTACTGAGCTAAAACCACTTGATATATGTCACGCTTGTTTACAAGGAAAAATGACCAAGCCGCCTTTTGGTGGACAAGGTGAAAGGGCCACAGAGCTTCTAGGATTGGTACACACAGATGTGTGTGGACCATTTCCAGTAGAAGCTAGAGGTGGATATTCTTACTTTATTACTTTTACTGATGATTTGAGTAGATATGGCTATGTCTAATTAATGAGGTATAAGTCAGAGTCCTTAGATAAATTTAAGGAATTCAAGAATGAAGTAGAGAATAAACTTGGTAAGAAGATAAAGAAGCTTCGATCGGATCGAGGTGGAGAATATCTGAACCAAGAGTTCATCGATCTTCTACGGGAGTCTGGGATTCTATCTCAGCTCACTCCTCCTTATACACCACAGTGGAATGGTGTTAGTGAAAGGAGGAACCGCACCTTGTTGGACATGGTGAGGTCGATGATGAGTCATGCGGATCTTCCATTATCCTTTTGGGGATATGCATTACAAACTGCAGCATACACATTAAACCGAGTACCAACTAAGGCGGCAAATGGAATTCCATTCGAGTTATGGAATGGAAGGAAACCCACTTTGTCGCACACATGTGTATGGGGATGCGTGGTGTTTGTTAAGGCCTTCTCAGGAAACAAACTAGCACCCTGGGGCACAAAGTGTATCTTTATAGGATATCCCAAGGAAACAAAAGGATATTACCTATATAACCCCCAAGACAAGAAAGTGACTGTCGCCAGACAAGACGTCTTTCTTGAGAGGGAGAACATCCTCAAGAAGGATAGTGGGAGCAAGATTGACTTCGACGAAGTTGATGCTCAAGATACACAAGAGTTGGTACAGGAACAAGTTCCACAGGTCCCCGTGGAAGAGGTTCCAGAAACACAAGTACTGCGTAGGAGCTCAAGAGAGGTAAGGGAACCAGAGAGATTTGGTTTCCTAGTCACCGAGGATGGTGAATCATTATTGTTGGAAAATGATGAACCTATCTCCTACAAGGAAGCAGTAGAAAGATCAAAAGCTACAAGATGGCTAGAAGCTATGAATTCTGAGATGGATTCCATGTATCAGAACCAAGTTTGGGTTCTAGTCGATGTGCCAGTTGATGTAAAGCCTGTTGGATGCAAATGGGTATTCAAAAGAAAGCTGGACATGGAAGGTCAAGTTAGCACCTATAAATCAAGGCTAGTGGAAAAAGGATTCATACAACGTCAAGGAATTGACTATGATGAAACCTTCTCGCCAGTTTCCATGTCTAAATCCATAAGAATCATACTTGCCATAGCAGCTTACCATGACTATGAGATTTGGCAGATGGATATCAAAACAGCATTTCTTAACGGGAACCTTCAGGAAGATGTCTATATGACACAACCAGAAGGGTTTGTGACACCAGGTGAAGCCAAACGGGTTTGCAAGTTATAGAAATCTATTTATGGATTGAATCAAGCATCCAGGTCATGGAACATTCGATTTGATGAAGCCATAAAGGAATTTGGTTTCATTAAGAACGAATGTGATCCATGTGTTTATAAGCGGTTTAATGGGAATGCAGTCGTCATCCTAGTGGTATATGTTGATGACATATTACTTATTGGAAACAACGTACCATCCTTACAGTCAGTTAAGGACTGGTTGAACAAGTGTTTCTCCATGAAGGACTTAGGAGAAGCAGCCTACATTCTAGGGATCAAGATCATTCGTGATAGATCCAAGAGGCTGCTTGGACTAAGTCAGGGTACATACATTGACCAGATACTAAAGAGATTTAGTATAGAAAAATACAAGAGGGGATTGGTTCCAGTGTCACATGGCTTACATATTTCTAAGAAAATGTGTCCCCAGACACAACAGGAGAAAGATTGGATGAGAAAGATCCCATATGCTTCGGCTATAGGATCCATCATGTATGCCATGTTATGTACCAGGCTTGATGTTTCCTATGCACTGAGCATGGTAGGCAGATATCAAGCAGATCCAGGATAACAACATTGGACTGCTGTTAAGACTATCCTTAAGTATCTGAGAAGAACTAAGGATATGTTCCTGGTATATGGAGGAGACGAGGAGCTTGTCATCAGAGGGTATGATGATGCTAGTTTTCAAATAGATCAGAATGATCTGAAGTCGCAATCTGGATATGTTTTCTGTCTCAATGGAGGGGCTGTGAGCTGGAAGAGTTCAAAGCAGCCAGTTGTCGCCGATTCTACAGTGGAATAGCGGCTTCTGATGCAGCCAAAGAAGCCGTTTGGATTCGGAACTTTGTCTAGGAGCTTGATGTGGTGCCTAGCAGTAAAGATCCCATTACATTGTATTGTGATAATACTGCAGCGGTGGCTCTTGCAAAAGAACCAAGGTCACATCAACAGACAAAGTACATACTCCGGAAGTATCACCTCTTGAGGGATTTCTATAAAAGGGGTGAAGTTGTAGTGAGTAGAGTATCCACGGAAGAGAACGTGGCGGACCCCATGAATAAAGGCCTATCTCAGTAGAAGCATGAATATCATGTGAGAGCTAGCAGGTTAAAGGTTGTTAGCAGTTGGCTCTAGTCCAAGTGGGAGTCTGTTGGAGTTGGTGGTGTAGAACCAACTAATTTGTACTTTATTCATTAAATAAAAGACTTATCACATCTTGATTGTTCTTCTGCGTGACATGTCATGTGATAATGTCCTAAGGACAACTGTTGCATTAAAGGGTCGTAGCGGATCCCTGCTATGATGAGAACCCGGAAGTGCCATAACACTGTTCTTGAATGTATGTTTTATGGCCGGATGATATTATTTTAGGGACACAAATAATACAGGTCATTAGGGGTGAGGACTCATAAAACTTTGAGGCACCTTCTCATGGTGTGCACCCTTGGTAATATCCAGGAGGATATTATGAAAACGAGACCCGCCAGTAGGAAATCCACATTTCATAGTGTCATTGGATGTTCCTATCTATGAACGTGTGTATTGATCCTTAGAATTTAAGATTATTATTAATGGGTATTACAACTCGCACACTTAGATGTATTGACGAAAACTTTGATGACACATTGTTCGCAGCGAGGTAGGATACGTTGGGTGCGTCACGAGTAATACTACATTAATAGATAATGCGAGAAAGGATTTGTCCCTTCCGTTCCATAATGGAAGTAGATATCTCAGGCCCTTTGATGGAATTGATATAGCCTAAATAAATCCATGGCCATGGTAAGGTATAGGCAAGTTCAATTCCGGGAAGTCAAAGAAAGAATAATCAAGCACATGGGTTGATGGCACTAGAATGCAACCCGCTTGATTGGAGATATCGAGACAAAGGGATTATATTACACGGTAAGCATTCGTAGGAGGCAACACGTCATTGCGGCGTTAACTTCTTTCTCTATGGGTGCCTTGGCGTGTTGCTAGACGCTAACCTTGGACTTTAGGCAGGCTCAGCCTAATGCCACTGAGAAAGAGGCCTAGAGGGTCGCACACTAAGTGTGTCCATGTATCTCAGTTAAATATTAATTTAACAAGTTAAATAAATATTGTTCCCGACTGTGGTTTAATAATTATTTAAGGATGTCTGATCGCATTTATTTTGACACTAGTTATTCGAGAGAATATATTGTGGACGAAATAATATATTTATTAGCGAGTAATGCAGTTAAATTTATTTAAGAAATAAATAGTCATTACTCAAGGTCTAATAAATGTGGTAGAGAAAAATGGAAAATAAAAGTACACACCGTGTATATTAAATATACACGCCGTGTAGTTTTATGGAAAACAAGTACACACCGTGTATTAATTATTACACGCCGTGTAGTTTTTCCAGTTGGGATTTTGAGGATTTAATGTTATTTAATGATATTTATTATAATCAGCGTGGGCGCATGTCAAGGAATTAATAATTTGACATGGGGGGGGGGGTTTCAATAAGAGTTAATGAAATAAATAAAACGCGTAACGCGTTTATTTATTGTCATAACTCTATTAACCTCAAACATGATTATAAATATCCTCACAACCCCAACATTTTGAAGAGATTTTGGTTGTGCACAACGGATTTGGAAATACTCTCAAGCCAAGAGAGAATTCTCTTTCCACCAAGAACACCCTCAAGTTACGAGAGCAAGATCCTCCACCGGATCAAGGTGGTCAAAGGCAGATATCGCAAGCGAAGGTTCTTCCGCGCTAGCACTCGGAGATCCCTTCGGTGACGTCCGGAGATACGTGACACCCGTGTGGATCACCGCTAGAGGAATCCTACACTTGGATTCTACGACGCAATGACGGATCACCAAATCGTGACCGGAAACATCAACGAAGAAAGAATTCCAACAAGGTAATTCTTATGCATTAATTAAATTAATTATAATCAACATATGATGATCCTCCTCAAGGGTTCCGGGACTCTTCTTTTCTTTTCGTTCTTCGTTCTATTCCGAAGATTCGACGTTTTATATCATGACGGATCTCGGATTGAATGTTGTTTAACGTTAAAATTAAAGTTGGGAAAACCCACTAACGCGCTTCCGCTGCGCCCGGAACCTACATAATCATCCCTTACACCTAGGGGAATGGTAACCAAATAAATTGTTTGTTTGATCTTAGTGCTAGTATAAACCTAGTCCCTTTCTCACTATTTCAATAGCTAATATTTGATGAGTTCCAACCCACCACTATTGTTCTATTGTTTTATGATTGTTCATTCACACCTCCCATAGATGGATTTGACGATTTTCTAGTCAGAGTTAGAAATTTTTTTCTTCCGGCTAACTTTCTTAGGTTAGATATGAAATGCGAGTGGACAATTCCCATTATTTTAGGAAGGTATTTCTTGGACACTAGATTAACTATTATTGATGTGTCTAAAAGTCAGTTAATCTTTAATTTTGGTGAGAAATAAGAGGAGTTTAATGTTTTTAAAAATGTCAAGGAACCAAAATTTGGTGAAAACTACTCAAGATTATAGTTTTTAGAAGCTAAATATACATTTTATCATTTAAAAGAGTTTAAGAAACAAAATTTGGATGAAGAAATGCCATTGTAATTTGAAAATTATGTTTACCATCATGATGAGAGTGTTCAATATGTGAATCATAACAATTTTAAAACATTGTACAATAGATCTATTCTAGTTGATAAGTGTGGTTTAGAGGATGAATTTTATATTCTTGATCATAGAAAATTTCTAGGATGGAGTGAGGCTGACTTTCCTACTTTAAAAAAAGTTTAGGAACATTTTGATGAATGTGAGGGATATATATTACCACAAAATAATGAAATTGATAAGGAAAAAAATCATTAAAAAAAATCGAGACATAGTGTGCAGTGATCTATCCACTTTGAATAGTAGTTTGAAAAAATGTGTTTCTGAATTTTTAATTTAGAATGTGTCAGATTTTCATAATGAAATTAAGAAACACGTGGATGATCTTGGACCTCCTAGGCTCAAGATTCTTTCTTTTAGTGAAGAATCACCATAGTTGGAGCTTAAAACTTTTTCTTCACATATTCAATTTTCATTTCTATGTAAAAATTCAACACTTTTTGTTATTATATATTCTGAACTAAATTTAAATCAATTGGAAACATTATTGTGTATTTTGAAAAAGTTAAAGATTGAAATTGGTTGGTCCATAATAGATATCAAAAGGATTAATCCTTATTTTTTTCATGCATAGGATACCTTTGGAACTAAACCACAAACCAAGAGTTGAGGTTCAAATAAGGATGAATAAAAACATCAAAGAGGTTGTGAGAGAAGTGTTAATCATGCTACTAGATACATGAATCATTTAAATTATCTCGTATAGTGCTTGGGTTAACCCGGTTTAAGTACTTCCCAAGAAGGGAGGCTTCACTTTTGTTACAAATGATAAGAATTAAAAAATTCAAGTTAGGAAATATAAAAAATAGAGAGTCTATATATATTAAAGGAAGCTTAATTAATCCACTAGAAATGACCATTTTTCTATGGAATTCCTAAATAAAATTCTTAAGGGACTTGATGGTAATGAGTTATTTTGTTGTTTTAATAGTTATTTTGGTTACAACCAGATCCTTATAGCCCTAAAAGACCAATAAAACACATATTTAAAATTCTCATTTGAAACATTTTTCTACTAGATAATTCCTTTTGGATTTTGTGGTTCCCCTACCAACTTTCAAAGGTGCATGATGGATATATTTTTAGACATGATAGAGAGGATCATTGAGGTATTTATAGTTGTTTTTTCCATTGTTAGAAGTACTTTTGAGAGTTGTTTATAAAATTTGAGTTTTAGGGAGGTTCCAAGAAACCAATATTGTTCTTAATTGGTAAAATTATTGGTTTATCGTTACCGATGATATTTTTCTTGGTCACAAGGTTTCTAAGAAATGCATTGAGGTTGATAATGCTGAAATTGAGGTTATTCAAAAATTTCCTCCTCCTAAAAATTTCAAAGTTGTTAGAAGTTTTTTATGGAATTCCATTTTTTTTCAGTGATTTATAAAATATTTTTAAAAGATCTTAAAGACCATGTGTTTACTTATAGTCAAAGATTTACAATTCTTATTTGATGAAATTTTCTTGGAATATTTAAATCTCACGAAGGTAAAACTTACTTCTTCACCCATTATCACTACACTCGATTGGAAATTACCTTTCAAAATCATGTGTGATTCTAGTGATGTGGATTTTGGAGTGGTTTTATAAAAAATTAAAGAAAAGAAACTTTATGTGGTGTATTATGTTAGTATATTTATAGATTATGATAAAAGGAATTAAACCACTATAGAAAATAATGTTTTAGTTATTGTGTTTAATTATAAAAGTTTAAGCAATTTTTTTAGGTCCAGAATCATTGTTTTCACTAACTATTCAGACCTTAAATAATTTACATAAAAATATAGGCTAAAATAAGGCTCATTATATGTATTATTTTATTTTAGGATTTTTATTTAGAAATCTAGGGAAAGAAAGATGCTGAAAATATGGTTTTTGATCATTTTTATGAGTTGTCTAGTACCGAAAGTGATGATCCTTGGGAGATAAACTGAACCTTTCCTGATAAAAAAATGACCAATGTTTCTGTTAAGTAATATTATTAGTATACATATTTTTCAAACTTTTTAGCCACTATAGTGATTTTCAAGAATTTTAAATAGAATCAAAGGAATAAATTCATTACCGAACTTAAGTATTACATTTGGTATGACCCGCTAATATTTAAAAGTTATGCTAATTGTATTCTTAAGAGTTGTTTTATTGAATAAGAAATAATTCTAATTTTAGATAATTCTCACCTATCATCTTGGGGAGGTCATCATGGAAGTCAAATGATAGACCAAAAGTCCTCAAATTAGGATTTTATTATCCAACTTTGTTTAAGGATGATAAGAGTTTAGTGGTGGGTAGTGATAAATGCTAAATGTTAGGAAATTTTGGTAGGAAGTATGATTTGCCTCAAAAATTTCACTTTAGAAGTTGTTATATTTTATGTCTAGGGGATATATTTTAAGGGACCACTTCTATCTTTTAATGGAAATAAATACATCTTGACGGTTGTTGATTATGTTTCAAAGAGGGTTGAGGCTATGCAATTACCCACCGATAAATCTAATTATGTGATCAAATTCATAAAAACAAATATATTTCCTAGATTTAGGGTGCCCAAATCCTTTATTACTGATAATGGAACTAATTTTAAAAATTTAAAATTTAAATAATTGATGGAAAAGTATGGATTTACCCATAGAATATAAACTGATTACCATCCACAATTTAGTGGATAGTTTGACATTCCAAATAGGGAGGTTAAATAGATTTTATAGAAAACTATCTATAATCTTCGAAAGGATTTGTCGTTAAAACTGGATGAAGCATTATGGACCTAAAATACTATATTAAAAACCCCAATTGGTATGTCGCTATATGCATTTTTTAAAATATTATAATTTACCTATGGAGTTGGAAATCAAGTCATACTGGTATTTTAAGGCTTTGAAATTTTATTTTATGATAGTTGAAGATAGGAGGTTACTTGAGTTGAGTGAGTTAGATGAAATTAGGAGAGTGTATTATGAAAATTCTAGGATTTACAAAGAGTGGGCTAGGGATTTTACATTATTCTATCATTCAAATTAGACAATTCAAGACATGTCATAAGGTTTTTCCCTTTAATTATAGACTTAATATCTTTCTATGAAAATTGAAATCCAAGTGGTTTGGACCTTTCTTCATTATTATAGTGCTTAAAAATAGATATGTTGAAATTGTTGGATAAGAGAATAGACTAATCCTAGTTATAGGCCAGAGGATCAAACAATTTTTTTAAGGGAATCCAAATGGATTATCTTCGATCTTTATGATTGGAATTTAATTTTTACTAAAGTTTAACCGTAGACTATAAACTCAGTGCTTCAAGGGAGTCAAACCATGCTTATTTGTACTATTTTTTATTATTTTCTTTTATCTTAGAAGAATAAAATGTGTTGCAATCTTATTTTTTTTATATACATTTTTACCAAGTGATTTTGGAAGTTAAACCTTTTTTCCATTCTTATAGGACAAAATTCATCACTTTTATAGCTATAAATTGGTACTAGAATTAAGGTTATCAGAGAGTTTGTTATTAAAGGATAATAAAAGTACTTAATTTGGAGAAACCAAGTAGTGATGCACATGTTCAAAAGTTAGTGATCTTTCGAATTGGTATAAAATAATCAGACCCACATCTAGTTAGGAAAGTTTCCAAAATTTTACATATGTTTTAAATTTTTTAATATTCTTGAAGTTACTATATGGTTTCCCTATTTTACTATTGATATTTTTTAAAGTTCAGTTTTACATCTTCTCATGGATAAAAATTAACTGTGTGTGTGGGGGGGGGGGTGGTGCTTTAAATTTAAATTGGATGATACATGAATTTAGATTTTTTAGTTTCTATTCACGATTTTATCTAATAAGTTGAAAATAAATTTGAAATTTTCTTGAAACATTGATCAGTACAATAGAATTATATTTTACATGAAATTAAAAGTTATAGATCTTTAGCTGCTTCTTGATTTATTTTGGTGATCATGCTTAATTTTATAATCTTATTTGTACACATTTTTTATTCTTGAAATTTTATGGCATGCATTTTATTTGATCAATTTGAAATAAAAAATTTCTTCAGTAAGACTTTGGGAGAATGTTATAAAATAATAATTTACTCAGTACTTTTTAAGTTGAATTTAACTCAGAAGATATATATCCAAATGGATTTTGAAATCAAAATCCTAATCTAAGTAGAAATTTTTATTATTTATTCTTTTAACTAATTGATGGATTAAGAATTCATTATTTTGATTTATTAATCATACCCATCCATTTATTTATGTTTAACTTGTGTGAATTTTTAATTATTATGAGTTTATTCTCACAGAGGTTAATAGAAGTTTGGAATTTTTGTTGAATGTAAATTTAAGTGGGTTAAATTATATTTAAATTTTTTAATTTCAATCATTTTTGTAAAATATTAACCAATTTTACACATAAAACATGCAATTCAATAGGAAAATCACACTTTCTACTTGAGATAATCCATGAGGGAAAATCATTTTGAAAATTAAATTTTTGTGGAATTTTGGTTTTTCCATTTTGAGAATTATTCTCTACTATTTGTTTTGACTAAATAATTTCTTGAGGATAAGAAATGTCTTAAGTTTGGGGAAATTTTATGTGTCTTATTTCATTACATTTTTCAACATATATTTTTGAGGATTTTATAGCCTATTAATGTAAAATTATCTCATAATGGAGGAATATTGAATATTATCATTTTGAAGTTGAAAATTTAATTCATTGAATATTATTATTACAATGATGATTTATGTGCTTAAATGTTGAAATTTTATTTTTTTATTTTCCTCACATTTTTATAAAGAACAATTCATCTAATTTTATGAGACTTAATTGAAATTTATTTTGGGTTAAAATTTTAGGTTTGATATAGATAAACTTAATTCATTCATGTTCCATAGTGTTTATTTTGAATATAAATTTTTGTATCTTGCTTTATTTTTTTGTTTTTGTTTTGATGCTCTTTTGTGTGGAACTAATTATGTGTTTGAATAATTAATAATCAAGAATATTAATTTTTATTCTTATTCCTCAATAGTATTTTCATAAGTCATAACTTTATTTGTGAGGTAATAGTGTTTAAAAGTAATATTTTCCATAATTTACATAGCCTAATTTCTATGTATCCAAATATTTTCATAACTAATTTTGAAGTGTATCTAAATAGCCAGTTTTTAAATAGGTTATATGTCTAAGTGTACAATAGCTTCACATATCCAAAACTCTTTCTTTACACATAGATGAATTTAGAGTATCTCACACACACAAATTTTATATGATAATTTTATAGTAGCAAGGATGTATCCAATTTTCGATGTTGCTAAATAATTTCATATAAAAAAGTTAGATACATCCATGTAGAGGAATTGTTGAAAGGGGGTGGTCATATATCCATTTATTTGGGTATATAAATGCTACATACTTGATTATCTCTTAAAATCAATGAAAATACCTAATCTCTATGTATCTGAATCCATAAAAGGTTGATCTTATGTTGGGATTCATTGAGCCAATAGAGAAGAATCAAGGTATGAGTTTGATGAACAAATATAAACTAGCTTTGATGAATCTATTAAAAATGAAGAAGATGAACTTTAGACTGGAAATGATATAAGTTTCTGATGATTGATGATTAATCTTAAATGATGAGTTTGTGAGAATATGAAATTGGGACTATGGTATATTTTTTTTTGCATCGTCAAGTGAGTTGAAGATGAAGTATTGATTCAACACATAATTAAGATGAAGTAGAGGCTAAAATAAAATGAATTAAAAGTTGTTTTTAGAATTGGGTGATCTTATTAATGATGAAGATGACAATGTATACTTTGAGTTGAATATGAATGATGCATCGATGATAATTGGAAATTATGAAGAAGATGATATAGAAATGGGTCCTTGAATCAATTCAAAATAGTAGAGATTATGAAACCTTTGGAGGCCAAGGTTCAAGAACCCATGATGACTGAATTTCCCCTAGGTATGAGGATAAAAAATATGGGTATCTTAGTGATCTACAGAATTAAATTAGAGTCCTTTTTTTGAAACCATAATTTAGTTAATTCCAAGCCTTAAGCTTAGTGGCAATTAAATCAAGGAATGTTGATAAATATTTGAGTATAAAGGGAACTATGTTTGAAGCTAGTTTTAATTATAGAAGTATTTGTGAGTTTGAGACCAAGTTTATCTGTGTGTGTTCCCCATATAGGGATGATATGATAACCGGAGCTCGAGGTCCTCCAACATGGCATCCTCAAACTAGGAATTGAATGTGTAGTACATTCATGATAAAATGGCTCATTAAGCTTAGACTATAGTCATTGAAGCTAAGACATTGAGTTGGGTATTTCTTAGCCTGATCCCCATCATATTTTTCTGGATTCAAAGCCAATATTTATTCCAATTAGATTTTAATCAAGAAACTTGAGTTGTTTCATAACCGATCATTTTATTTCTTATGCTGAAAATGATGTGTTGAGGGGGTTTAAGTCATGAGTTGAGATTATTATTTGAGGATTCTTTGAAATGTGGTTTGTGAAATTTAATGCATGGAACTTAAGTAATCATTAATGATATTTACTTAGGGCCAAAATGTGTTCAAAATAAATTATTTGGGGTTCTAGATGGATAGATATCAACAGAGTGTGGGATGCAACATTTAATTTCCATGAAAGTAGAGGACTTTGTTAAGGAGGTTCATTAAAGTTACAGGAGCATTGAAACATGAATCTGTTGAAGAGTAAAAAATACTAATGATGACTGGAATTTGATTTTAGTATCTGAGTTGTTGATTAAGAGTAAAAATATAAAGGATATGGTAGACACACTTGGGATGAAAAAAGAAAACTTATAGATAATAGTGAAGCGGAGCAAGGAAATTCAACCTAATGGGGAATAATTATTTATTTATTCTCTTTATTTTTGGTTATGATTGATCTTTATATGTGAACCTTTAAAGTTATTAAATTATAAATTATTTAGCTAAACATTTTATTGTGGAATAATGTTGTTTGGTTCCATTCTTACTTCTTCTCAATAACTTTCTCTATAATTGTATTGTGCATCTTGTGATTATTTTCAAAACACCAAAATCATTTAGAGAGATTGATTATTATGAAATTTATTTCAATAATTTATGGTTGGATGAATCTTTAAATTGGTGAGCTATAATAATCATCCCACTACAAGTTAATCTATTGGCGAATTAGATTTACATAGTCAAATTTTTTTGTTTCACTTGTAATAAATTTCATATGAAACTAGAAATTATTTTAAACAAATAGTTGAAATTAACCTTGAACTTTCTCATTATTTTTTTTTCAGTTCTCATTATCATTTTTAAAACTTATTCTTGACTTATCTTGTTTAAAATCACTACCCCCTTCTTTTTTTTCATAAATCAAAATTTTGAAAAAATATAATCCAACATTGTTGTGGTTTTAAGTTTTTTTCCTCACCTTGAAAAATTCTTCCTTCCTTATAGAGTTAACACCCTACTCATTTCTATATAGTAGTTAACATGAGTTATAAGTAATTAAATTTTCGTTTTTTCAATGAAATACATGTGAGGTATCTTCTAGTTCCTATAGATATACCAAATTCCTTCAAAACTACAAATATTTCCAGAAGGAGATATGATTTCTTCTTTTATAATTGATAACTTCTTATAATTATTTTTCATTTATCTTCTTCATCAACCTCTTTTAAATTTTTATTTATCAATTTAATAACATATAAATTATATAATTATGTTTCTAGAGTGACTGACTAAAAATTAATTTTTTTTATTATCAAAACACTTTTAAGGAAAAAGTGAGAAAACACAAGGTTCAAACAGAGAAATCAGTAAAGGAAACTGAATAATTATTGAAAGAAAACTTGATCCTATTATAACTATTCTACCTAAATAGTTTCTAGGAAATATTGGTTACTTGAAGGTTTGGATCATCCTCTATAGGGTCTTCATAGTGGTAAACCAAATTTTCCCAAGTTTGGATGAATTATTCTCTACTAATCATCCCTTCATTGAATCCTATTAGTAGTATTAGGTTATACTTATCAATCCATGCAGTTTTCTCAAAAGTCATCTCTCCATCATCCTATTAGCTTCTTCATGTGTGACATTACCGGAACAGGTGTGTTATGGATTTCCTCTTGAAGAACCATTCCAAAAAATCCCATGGAACAAACATATAACTTCATAAATATTATGGAACTTCAATTATAGTACCTTTAATATTTTTTATATAATGAAATCATGAACATGGAATGATGAACAAACCCGTTATACCAAAATAAACAAGGAATAATTAAAACTAGTAACATCTACGATCAATATTAACTAAAAATAAGTAATTACGATGTAATAAATTAATATAGTTAATAAATATTAAATTATCTAAAATATATGGATAATTAATCTATTATTATCATATATGAGTTTATATAATTTCTAAGAAAGTGGGAATCCATGGTAATGGTTTTTGTTGAGTCAATTTCTTATTTTTTAGGGTCATAAATTTTCTTCCCTGACTATTCTCTTCGATGTTTATTTTATTATATAATTTTACTATTTTATATGTTATTTTCTATTTATCACTTGGTAAATTATATCTTTACATAAAAATATTATTCTATGATGTATTACATTTTCTCTAAAAATATGATATTGTTAAGAATAATTCCCATCACTTTTAATAGATATTTTCTATCTATATACATATTTTTTATTCCCAAAGGAATTTTATTTTTTATTATGAAATAAAAATATTTTTTATATTATTTATTCATCATATTTATATTTATCTCATTTCAAAAATAAATTTTCAACTCTTTCTTAAATGTGGCTCTTTCTTTAAAACTGCTTAAAATCCAAAACAACTTTTTTTATACATTTTTATCTTCCACTCCACATTTATTTACATAAAATTTATTTATTTTAAAGGTGTAATATTTTAAAGTGACATTTTATAAGTTCTTAATTTTACTTTCTTAAAGATGAATTTTGGAAAAGTCTTGTAACTTCTCATTTTATAGAAACGAGAAAAATATTTTCCAAAAACACTTTTACATGATTCCGCTTCCATTTTTAGTTCTAACTCTAAAGGATAAACCACTTAAGTTGTAATTTTCATGATCATTATATAAATTATTTTATAATATATTTTTTAGATTGAGTTTTGGGTATCAAATGATCTACTCTTGATATCATGTTATGTGACACCATTTATAAATGATATGAAACCCATTTTCTTTCCATGGGTTTTTTCATGATGATTATTTAGCTGGTTTTATGTTGTAAAAATATATATGGTTTATCATTATTATATTCGTTGGGTCCTATATAACAATCCAATGCATTGGTTAAATATTTATATCTCATGAGTTAATTTTGGTAAATTAGTGGTGATGGTCAATCAACTATGAGAAACAGATAGGGACGCATGATGCACTATATAATGGGGAACATGTAATAATTACTAATCCACTATATTATAGTGGTTTTGGTTGCTATAATTGGTATATTTTATGATTTAATATGATTATTCTTCTTCCACATTTCTATTTTATTTAAAAATTTTATGTTATTTCATATGCTAATGTTATGCTCTATGGATCATGATTATTTTCTCATGAATCATCTTTCTTATACTATGGTATGTTCTAGAACATTTTTTGGATTATATTTACTTTTATCATGAATGATAAAAAGATTAATGATTATATGTTCCATTTAATAATATATTTATTCCATGACCATGTTTTCTAAAATGCTTATAATCTAACCCTTTATGACTCGTTGGTAAGTTTTTCCTTATTAAGCATTTGAGATCACTCATTAATTTGTTTTTAACTTCCCTAGGGAATTATATACTGAACTATTTATAAAAGTAAGTATAATGTAGAAAATTTTATAGGATGTATTGAAGCAAAAATATATAGTAAGATATTTATGTATTTAATCTCCAAAGACAAAAAACCTTTGGGTTCCAGGATTATGTGATCATTATGAGATGTAATGTTTAAATTATAAAAATGATTTAATATATATATATATATATATCATGGGTTTCCTCATTGAAAACCCTAAAATTTTATCATGTATATGTGTCCTTTATTCTGACAGTCACATCAAATTTTCTAACAAAATCAATTTTTTCTCCATACAAAAAGTATACTTTGTTGAGGATCCTAGATACATAATTCACTATGAACCCCTTCTTGAACATTAAGTTAAATAAATCCCTAGTGTTAAGAATACACGACTCCAATGAGCTCATGAAACTTATAATCAATGAATTGTCTTCCTTAGATATAGAGTTTGTGGATAAATTGGAACCATAATTTTCATAGTCTACTCATCTCTCTAGATAGTTCCCCTATAAATTATATTTATTTCAAAAGTGGAAACATACAACATGGACTGAACATATTGATTTTTCTCAACTTATTTCTCTCATACCTTCTCCCTTCTTTTGAATTTTTCTTTGAGTAAAAGATCCCCTTCCTTATATACTGACTGTGGTTCTAGTAACACATGATTCATACTTCTATCGAATTCATTTATTCAGAATATGATTTTAGATCTCATTAAACACCAATTTAGCCTTATAATTATAATTTATCATAGTGATAACCATCATATCCCATGATTCCATAAGTAATGATAGAACCATCAACACATACACTACCTAAATGAAAATTACACCCACTAATTCCAAATAAATCTTAATCACATTGAATTCATTAACATAATCCAACACCAACAATATTTCTAATATATTCATGTTTAAAATTATCCAAATTAGAAATAGTTTGTCAATTATAGTTACATTCTCATATATTTTTTCTAGTGTTGATAATAATTACATAATGGCCTTTATCCCCCATATTCCAAAGGCCTCATTCTAGGATAACATCATTTGAATCAAACCTAATACCTTATAGTATAGCATTTTCCAATCTAACTTTTCCATTTAATCCAGTCTGACCCCCATCAATGGAAGTTATAAATCTCTCCGGAACATAGAATCCTCAACCTGTATCCTCTAGAATTAAAAATTTGATATGTTGTACCTATCTATCTAAACCTTAACCTCTTCTAATTCCATCCTTAAAAAACTACCATTTAAATGAAAAAGAGTAAAGGATAGGATTTATGTTTATAGTGAGTCACCAACTAGGCTCTACAATTAATCTCTACACCAAGATTTAATACCACTTGTTACGTAGAAACACTTGATCTAGAAACACTTAAAAACCTCAAATACCGAATAATATTTCTGGAAGGTCTGAATCAATCAAAACTTATCTTATATTATCTGAACTAAAAAGTATTTTCACCCCATACATTCATTAAATTTCCACCATAAAACCCTCAAACTCCCCAAATTATAACTAAGAAAAATAGAAAGATAACACTCAACAAAAAATAATTGTAATTTACATTGTTTGTAAAAAGTCATATTCTATGGGTAACACTAGAACTTCACTAAATAAAATAACAAGAAAAATATATCACCGAGTTATAAATTCCCAATTTGGAACACTGATTGGGACAAAATAGAAACAAATTTTATATTCAACTTAAAGTAAAATGACACTACTATCTGATAAAGTAACCCATGACCATCTATTTATAAATGATATCTACAGTAGTTATCTGGTTCTACTAGTTCCACTTCCTTCCTATATTTTTGTCCATCCATCACTAAATCTTGTTAAATACAAGCTTCCCAATGATCCACTAACTATACCACCTTATTTTGTTGAATAGTATATCCTCTGGAACTCATCTTTCTGCTCTTATTAATTGGTTCACCATATATGGTTCTGCCACCATTATTTCCACTTCTATCACCCTGGTTCTACTATCACTACCTCCACCAGTTTCTCATTTTAATTCTAAAATCTATCCTTATAGAATTCCATACACTTTGATCAAAAATATTTTTTACACAACCAAGACTTAAAAAACATACATAATTTTATACATAACATGAAATTATATCCAAATCGAAAGATCAGAATTGCAGTTCCTTTGGGAACTAGGTATATAATAAATCATCAACCTATACCTATACCATATAATTAATCAAATCCATCATCGCAGAACAATTAAAAAATGATCAATATATCACTAACACCTATGATCACCTAGGTAAAGAGGTATACCAAAGAAAAAAGTGAGCTAAAATAATCAGTAAGGGGAAAAAATTAACCAATATATATAGAATAACTTATCAATATCTCAAAAACAAGTGGAATACATGATCATAATAATAATGAAATGGTTAAAAAATTTGACCGTGAAATCATAAGAAGCCATCATGAATAAAAAGAGAATAATGATAAAACATAGAATAAATAAGTATAACTATAAAGGATTATCATGAAATCATTACATATACCATGATATAAGGATATAAAATCATAAAACAATAATCACGAATGATGGTGATATAAAATAATAATGTGGAACATGCATAATCATAAAAAATCATAACATATGTCAATGATCTCTGCCAAGACCATCATAATATAATGGATTGGTTTTACTCCCTAGTTCCATAATTATAGTTATCTTAGGAGATTCAAAACTTTACCGAATGTATTAGAGAGATATATAATTTAGATACCAACCATTATATAATGATATATCTATACACATGTGTGCCACATAAATATGAAAATAGTCATAAATAAATCAAAATTAGAGAATGATTAACCTATGAAAATAAAATGTGAATTTAAATAAATATATTTATCTAAGTAAATACTCATTAATAAATATATTTAAGTTTAGGGTATTCACATTGTATAAAATAAAGGGTTTATGTTCAAGTTAATTATTTACCCACTAAATAAAATGTATAGGTATCTAGGAGAGCACTCATCATTAAGAAGAATGATGTATATAGTGTTCACAATGTAATGTCATTGGATGAAAAATTATCTTTATACTTAGTTAATGATAAGGAACAAATCTAGTGATGGATCTTTTATCTCATATAAATTTCATTTACACCACACCACATATACATAAGAACATTGATAATGAACTAAAGGACATAATAACCACTTATGAAAAAGATACCATTATAGGTGATACAACATAATAAATGTATAAATGGTGGAATATAAAATATAATTTACATAGATAAATAATCATTAATAGGAAGATATTTAGTTGAATAAGTTTTAATAAAACATTTACTTAGTTTTTAAGAAACATTGAAAAAACTAAAGAAAATTTCATTTATAAGGATGAAGATAAATATAAGATTTTTTTTAAAAGAAATTATATTTTAAAAATGAAAAGTGAGTAAAACATGTAATATAAATAAAGCCTTTGTAAATTAATCTTGATAAGAATAAATAATAAAATAGAAGATAATTCTATAAAATACATTTCATAATGTTTGGTGATGTTGTCATAAAAATAGATAAATAAACTACTTTCAAAAATCATTTTTAAAAAATTATAAAAAGAATTTTAAAATTTTATTTTAATATAAAAAATTTCACAATAATGTAATCTTGAAATGAAATGGAGTTAATGTAGAAGAAACTTAGAGAGGAGGATACTGATTAAAAAACTTCCCTTGTAAACTTTACCGAGTTTGACATTATGAAATAATATAAAGGGAACTATAAATGAATGAATATACTTAGAAAAGGATATATAAATAACCATAAATAATAGAAATGAATCATATTATAAAGTGGAAAAGAGGAATAGAGATAAAGAGTGTGATAGAGAACATAATCACAAAAAAGAAAAATTATGGGAAAGAACTCTTAAAAACAAGATAAGGTAAGATGTTTGAATACATATGAGAGTTAAGAGTAAATATAATTCCTTAAAACCAAAGGGAAACCAATAATTAATACATTTAATACATTTTAAATAAAACTTATAAGAGAAGATATACCATAGATAATAAATACCTGGAAAAAATTGATATTTTAAAGAAAACCCCTTACCAAAATTTATATATGGGTAAAACATATTTTAAAGTAATTAAAGGCATAAGGTCTTCTAAAAAAATATAAAATTAAAAAAATATTGGATATAAAAAATTATTGATATAAAATCATAGTAGAAGAATATAATTATTAAAAGAGGAAAAAATGAGAAAAAGAATACTTGAAAATGTTTCTATTATATACTTTTAAAATAATTAACATAAAAAATTATTTGAAATAGTAATAGAAAGATTTGTTTTACCCCAAAATAAATAAAGGTAACATAAATTAAATGAAATTTATAATGGAGGTAGATATAATATATAATAAACATAGGTATAAAGAAGAAGTATGATATAGAATAAAGATAATGAGAAGATCCCCCTTACAGATTTTGTAATGTAAGAAAAATTATCTAATCAATGGGAGAAAATGGAATATAAATGTAAATTTACTTAATTAAAAGTAAAATGTATAAAAATAATTTTAAAGTGGTAGTGTAAAATCTTTATAAAATATGTTATATTAAGAAGAGGAGACATGACCCAAAGTGGTGATATTGAGATGAGAACCCCATTACCTTGAGTCTTAACTTTCTTGGATACTCCTCTAACCTCATGAATAGTTGAATTACATATGTTAATTACATAATAATTTTTTTTATTAATGTATATTTCATATAATAAAATCCATTTATTAATATATTCTATTTCATTTATTATATTTATGTTACTCATCTTAGTCATTTTGGGTTGTTCAATCAATTATTCAAGAATTCGATGGGAGTATATTACTAAATGAATAATTATTTAATAAAAAAATAATAATGGTTCTATTTCATATTACCCTAAATTCTAAAATAGACACAAAGGTATAAAATTGACACTTTTTTCTAACTCACACAATGCCTTCCCAAACATGCATAATCAAAATGTGCATAGGGTATAAAATCTTCCTATATCTCTATGATTTGTGGGTATTTACCATTTAACTATAATTGAGTATTCCTAACTTAGGGAGATTAAATTGTGATCCTATAAATTACTTTTATTGGAAAATAAATCCTTAATTTTTTTATACAATGGTATTTAAGAAATTATATAAGTGAAGGGTATATTTCTATGGTGTTTCTTAAATATATAAAATAATATTTTGTATTAAATTTCTATCCTTACTTACCTCATATACTCTAAGAATAGAAGAAGTAAATTGTATATATCTAGATTCTTGTATTTCATTATATTTTATTTATTTTTAATTTTTCATTATTTTAATTTTTACTCACATTTTCCTCCAATTTTTGTAAACTCTCTAGGTTTTTAACTATGTTTTTGTTTTTAACTTTGGTTTAATTTATTTTTATAATAATTTATTAACATTTAATTTTGAAATTTATGAGTGAAGGAAAAAATAGATGGAAGTAGAGGTGGAATTTACTAAAATATTGCAATAAGTATAACATGGTACATGATTTTGATGTACCAATTATCTTTTAAAGGTGGTATAGGGGTTAGATTCCATGGATTAACCACAAGGTGGTCATATTAGTTCAAACTGGGTAGTTAGTGGCCACTACATGGTCAATGGATAGGAAATGAGTAGCCATTGGGTTCCTAGGTTGTTTCTTTTATTAGGGGTGTAACATACCATTTTATGTGAACATGTGATTTCACCCATAATAACTCACCATAAGGATCGAAGCATGTTCCTAATAACCATAGGCCAATGATAGTCTCCAAGGGTATAAAATGAAACCTTTGGGAACAATTTCACCCCAGAAATTATATAACTAAGAAAACAAACTTCATCTAGTAATTCAACTTGGTGTATTCATAGGTTATATTTCCATGAATATAGATAAATATTTCCGAAACAAGAACCAAACATAATGAAACAAAGAATAAAATAATAAAAATATCCAAACAACACTTTATAAACTAAAAATAAAGCAATATATAAAACATTATATGTATATGATAACAAAAATAAAGTAAAGGTTGGAGTGGCCAATACACGTGTTTGTATGTGAATCCTAGTTTTAGAGCATCAAAATATCATGCAATAGATTTTCATTTATCAGAAATAAAGTTATTATTAGGTGTTTATACTTGGTGTAATGATAGTGGTAGCTCTTCTCTCTAGTAGTAGTAGGAACATCAATAGTTCTTTCTACTAATTAAATTATTGGTGGTTCATAATGATTGATGGACTATATATAAAAAAGTTTCTAAAATTAAGAATCTATAAGATTACCAATACAAGCGGTCGAGGTCAACAATGTTATTAGAAATCAATAGTAACAGTTTATATAGAGGCTCTCTATAAATGTGAGAAGATAATGTGACTAGTGCAACTAGATGAGGGTCCTATAGGAGGAAGTGGAGGCCAACCTTGAATAGAGCATATTTATCATTAACAATGAATTTGAAAATGACATGGTGAATTGGATTATTTTAGTGTGTTAATCACTATATAATGAAATATTATTGACTAATTTTTTGTTTCATATAATATTTGTAGAGACGATAATATAATAAAGTCACAGTGGTTATTCCTATGCCTGTATGATAACTTTTTCGAAGAATGTTATTCTCTTATGTTCTTTTAATAATTCATGTACTTTCATTTCATGTTATATCATTGACTGAAATTATAAATTTTATTTATGACTGTATGTTTCTCTGATGGTGTTTATAGGGTTTAATTTGTGTGGTGTGTATGGTTCCTTGACTTCCTACCTTCCGTACACTTAGTTGATTGGATGGTAAAAATTTTGAGGTTCTAGTTTTTTACTATGTTGATATTGTGAAAGAATTCAAGTAGATTGGTGTGATGAAGTTTTTGGGGTTTTACCAATAGCTCAGTCAATCTGATTTTCATGGGTTCTCAACAAGTTGTGTCAAAGATAGGTTCAAAACATTGATCGTAGCATAAGTATGGAATTATATGAAGGGAAGATCTAGATCAATAAATTTGATTGAATGTATTTTGGAATCTAAAGGATCAAAATAGAATATTACACCATATAAAAATATTTTAAAGTACTATTGAAGGTGTTAATGCTGAAATAAAAAATACAGGAGAATTTGAAAATCTAGATAGAAAGGATTTGGCACTAGTAAGAATGTCTCTGGGATGAAATTTTACTTTTAACATATAGGAGAAGAAAACTATAGTGGATGTTATGAAGGCCTTGGTGGATATGTATGAAAATCCAATGGATATTAACAAAAATTTTATGTTGTGATGGTTGTTTGGATTAAATTTTTTGTGAATAAGGTTGATGAAAGATCATGTGAATGAATTTAATATGATTCTTGGGTTGATCTTATCAGTGAAGGTTAATTTTGTTGATGATATATGGTTATTTATTCTTTTAACTTCAATTTTAGAAAGCTGAAATTCTATGTTTACTATAATTAAAAACTCTGGTAGAAAAATATATTTTATGTTTGATTATATCTATAATTTTATCTTGAATGAATAGATTAGGAAGAATAAATTTCAAATACTATCCGATAGTGCACTTAATTATGACAAAACGAGAATGTCATCCCATCAGATATTCAAGAAGAAACAAATGGAAGAAAAATAAAATTAAAGGAATTGAATAAAATTGGATGGACCATGTCATACATATTATATTTTTTTGTAAAAAAATGAATCAAAAAATTCATAGGGAGAACATCGAAAAAGTGAAAAAATAGGAAAGTTCAAATTCTGTCAGTTTAACGAAAGAATTTTTTAACTATATTCTGAGTGTGAACATTATTTTAGAATCTTGGTCGATTGAATATAAAACATCATATCATTCAATTGGTGATTAAATATGCATGGATAACTATGTATTAGGAAAGTTTTTAAAAGTCCATTTATAAGATGATGAGTCCTTGGAAGTTTTTGGAAAAGGAGTTGTCAATATCTGAATAAAGAATAGAGGATTATTGAAGTTAATGAATTTTTGATACATTATTAATTAAACAAATTATTTCTATTAGACAATATTTCCATTATACAACTTGATAAAGAAGGTTTTGGAACTAACTTTTTCAATGGATTATGGAAGGTTACGTGAGGATCCATAGTGATTGAAAGAGGACTAAAGTAAGGGATTCTTTACTTAAACAAAAATTTATATGAGAGTGAAGTTTCCAAAATTATAACTTATAATGATTGGGATGTTTGGAACTATAAGTTTGGTCACCTAATTGAGAAGAATATAAATGTGATAAAGGATAAGTATTGATCACCCAAAAATTGGAAAGTGTGAAAGTTGTGTGCTAGGAAAGAAGAGAAGGGTGTCCTTTAAATTTGATTGATGGAATCCCAAGAATTTTCAGTTGGAACTTGTGCACTCAAATGTTTGGGGAGCTTCCCCTATTCAGTCTTATAGTGTCTCCCTATACTTATTTTACTTTCATTTATGATGATATTAGGAAAGCATGGATTTACTTATTAATGAATAAGTCTAAAATATTTCATGTGTTAACATAGTGGAAAGATATTGTGGGGATGGAATGTGATCAGAAGTTAAAGTAGATATAGATTGACAACGGTGGAGAGTACATTAGACACAACTTCTAGAACTTCTTCCAAATGGAAGGAATAAGAAATGAGATTACTATTCCTAGATTAATATAGTATAATGGATTATATGAAATAATGAATATAACTTTGAGGGTGAAAGATCTAAGACTGAGGTTTCAATCAAGAATGCCTTAGGTGATTTAGGTTGAGGCACTCAAAACAATGTAATATCTCACTAACATAAGTTCATCATCGACAATTGGGAATGAAATTATGGAGGAACTATGGTTTTAAAAAATGACCAAAAGTAAAACATATTAGAATCTTTGTAAGTTTAAAATACATACTTTTAAATAATAATGAAAGAGATAAAGTTGAATCAAAATACCAAATGTGTTTCTTACTTTGTTATAGAGATGAAAATTTTGTATATCGATTTTGGGATTATGAATGAAAAAAAATCAAAATGATTTTGGATATTATCTTCAATGAAAATATTCTATGGTAGGACTAGAACTTATATGAGAAATAATTTGAAGAAAAATAAAATATTAAAGTCCAGGTTGATCAATGTAAGAATATCACAAGTTCAAAACTTCTGGTGAACTCAAAAGTGAGTGATAAAAGAAATATAAGTCTAGGAGTAAGACCCCCAGAAAGATAAGATAGCTCAAGGGTAGATAAATATTGAGTGGGGTATCTATAATATTTGTCTCTAGAAGTCATAGTATCGAAATTTCAGTTATTAGTAGATATAATATATCCTATTAGTATAGTTCAATAAAATCAGTTGAGGAGATAAACCAAAGTTTGAAATCCAATTAATAGGTTTAAGGCTACTATAAATTCTATACTCCTAATTAATAGAGAAGAATCTAAATATCTAGAGGAAACAACTTTGATCAGTGATTAAAAATAGTGCGAGTTATCCATGAATGATGAAATGGTTTCATTGAAGTTTAATAAAACTTAAGATATGGAAGAAATTTTATAGGGTAAAAAGGAACATGAAAATAAACGGGTTTACCAGATTAAGGAGGAGGCTGATAGAAAAAAATGATAAAAATAATGACTTGTTGTAAAGGGGGTTCAATATTATAAAGGATTTGAATTCTCATAAATCATATCACCAGTATTAAAACATTCAACCATCCATATAGTGTTAAGTATGTTGGCATAAAAAGGTATACACTTAGAGAAAATGAATTTCAAGATATCGTTCCTTCATAGTGAGTTAGAGGAATAAATATATATACAGTGGACAATAGTTTTATTGGAATTTTGGAACCAAAATTTGGTATATAGATTAAAGAAAAATATTATATGGATTAAAGCAATAACCAGGATAATGGAATTTAAATTTTGACTCTTTTATGTTTGATAAAGAATTGTTAGATATAATTCTAGTCCTTATTGTTATTAGAAGAAATTAGATGATATGAAATTTATTATATTTCTTTTATATGTCAATGATAGTTAGGATAGATGATATAAACATTCAGAAATTAAATAATAAATTGTTTGAATGTTTTGAGATGAAGGATCTCAAGAAAGAGAAGAAGATCTTAGAAATAAAAATCAAAATAGATAGGAAATATAGATCATTGTTTTTATCTTATAAAGTTTATATCTAGAAAATCATTAACAGGTTAAACTTGGATAAATAAAAACTAGTATTGAATCCTCTTTCTGGAAAATTAAAACTATCTAAATCACAAATACCAATAACAAAAGAAGAGTTATAGTACATAGAGAAAGTGACTTATTCTTAAGTTTTTGGAAGTTTAATATACTCTATGATTTTTAATCAGCACAATATTTATTTTTCAGTGGGAAAATTGATAATTCATTAAGTGGAACATTCATTATTTGAAAAGATCAAAATATGTGGCTATTTGTTTTGGGGAGGATGATCCACTACAAGGATTCATGAATGCTGAATTTGATGGAAACTCTGACGATTAAAAGATCACAAAAAGGTTTGTATTCATCTATGGTGGAATAAAAATTAGTTATATGTCATAATTATAGAATATCATCACCTTAAGTAGAATAGAATATTAGTATATTTATACAACTGAAGCTGTGAAGTAGTTGGTTTGGATGAAGCAATTGGTGAATGAATTAGAAAGAATTTAGAAAGGATGAATTATTTTATATGATAACCAAAGTTAAATTTACTTGGATAAAAATCCAATTTTATATTCAATAATGAATAACATAGATCTAAAGTACCACTTAATTAGAAACATGATTGTGGTGAAGGTGTTAGATCTCTAGAATATCATTGGTAGTAGAAATCAAACAACCATATTCACCAAAAACTTGGTTCAAGAAATTATAAAGAAACATCATGCCTCAGTAGTGATTAGGTGGATAGAATAAGATGGAGGAACACTATATACTATAGAATAAGGGTTAAAGGAATTTTCTGAAGAGTTTTATTAGGTGTTTCCCTAGAACAAGTATTCAAGTGGGATATTTTTTGGATGTGAAGCCTAGTTTCTATTGAAACCAACCTATTATTTAATGTTAATGGAGTATGATTAACATGGAAGATTAGGGAGTTTTCAAGGAAAGTGATCTTACAATATATATTGACAACAATGTTGAAGGTGATGTCGTTTCCTAGTGTTTTCAATTTTTTGGGGTCAAAAATCTGAAGGAAGGGATAACATCATGAAGTGTTTTTTTCTGGAATAAACTCTTCATAAAAATGATAAAGGAATGGGTTTCATGAAGACTAGGATGATATTCATGAAGATATGGAGCATCACGAATGGTGATGGTGTTCTCCATGATTATGAGAATTGGAGAATCACGAGTCTATGATGGTTTGACAGAAAGCTTCACGACAATGTCAAATATCAATGGAGATTATCAAATGGAGGAGTTCCATGAAGATAGTTTTGAAATATCCATAAAATGAGATAGAGGTGGTGGAGAATCGCAAATAATCAAGCCTATAAATATAAGGCTACCCACTTTACTTTAAACGAAACCATTCAAGGAAAATTTAGAATTTATCTGATTTCATGAAGCTAGGGGAGCTATGTGAATCTGGATTTCTATGTGATCTTGAGCATAAAAAAAGACAAGTTTAATCTTGACTGATACCAATACTTCTGAGTAAAGGGTGATTCACAATGATGGGTTATTCCACATTTACTCAGCGAGATTTAAAAAGGTAGTTGGTTCCGTGAAGATAGGGTGCTTCATGAAGGTAGTGAGCTTCGCAAAGGAGCTTCACGAAGGTAGTGAGCTTCACAAAGGATCTTCATGAAAGGAAGTTTCGAATATCAGTTTTTAAGTGATTAGATATTTAAAATTGTGTCAACTCAGATCTATGGTTCAATAAGGGTCTCATTCTAGATAAGGAAAAATACTTTAATTCCAATCCATTGAAGCGACCTTCAAATTGATAAACCGAGTTAGAATTTTCTCAAAGTGGTGAGCTAGGGGGAGTCAATATAAGTGTTCTAAGGGACTTAGTGTGTTATCCCTAGAATCTTATTAAGGAAGAGTTCTTATAATATAGTGACTATTTTTAAACTCTCGTATTCCACAACTAATTAATATTAGGGAATTTGTTGTATGACTGACACACAATTGGAATATTCTCCTTGGACTATCCATTAGTGATGAACCAAGTAAAATTGATGTGTTATCTCTTTCCATGTGATTTTTTGTTTTCTACACATTTCTATTAGATAGGTTTAATTGGTTCCTACCAATGTGGGAATAAGATTTGAAACTTTTGAAGAAAAATTAGACACCCTGATTCACCCCTCCCCTCTCAGGGTGTTTCAGGGTCCTTCAAGTGGTATTAGAGCGTATAGGTTGATGGGGTTAAATCTATCTTTCTTTGCTGTCCTGGAGAACTCAATAAATGTTAGGGGATTCCCCCTATTTTATTAAAAAAACTTTTGAATTTTGAATAACAGGATTAGATCTCATATAAGATCAATTACAAGGGAAGTAATATTAGCTACTTCATAAGGGATTCAAGTAACTGATGCAACATGACTGTCTATGATTGAAACAAATAGGAAAATTCTTGATGTAGATTCCAAAGTGAAAAATGACCTTACTAAAGAACTATCTGATCAAATTTATATAAAGGTAATGAGTTTCACCTCAACCAAGTCTATATGGGAAAATATTTAAAATATATATGAAGGTGATAACAAAGTGAAGGAGGAAAAATTTCAAGTTTTTTACAACAAGTTTGATGATATAAAGATGCATCCTGATGAAAATGAAAATAACTTCTTCAATAAAATTACTGATGTTGTAGTGGAAATTCAAGGTCTTGGTGAAGAAATTAAAGACATTGACAATATAAAGAAGATATTAATAAGACTTACACATCTTTACAATCTAAAAGTTTCATCCCTTTCTTTCTTTGTATGATTTGTTGAGTAGTCTGGTAGCATATTAAATGAGAGTCAAACTAGAGGATGAAAAAAGTCATGCTAGCAATTAGATGACATTCAAAGCCATGGAAAAGCTTGAGATTTTATAAGACAGTGGTAATGAAGGTAATGAGTAAGATGAACTTATTTATCTCTTTTCTAAGAAATTCAATAGATGAAAAGAGACATTTGAAGTAATTCTACCATTGGTATGTTTTTGTTGTCATAGAGTTTGGAACATTGCCTCTCAGTGCTCAAGGAAGTTTGATGATGAAGAAAGTGAAGTAAAAAAACCCATAAAATCCTCAAAAAAATTTCTCTCAAAAGGGATACTTCAAATATAGAAAGAAATTATAGAGAAATAGTTTTTTCTATAAAGAAGAAGATGGCGACAATGAATTTTTTGAGGAAGAAGAATCAGAGTTTAAATCTGGAACCCAAGTATCTATGATGATTATAGTTGAAAAGTCATATCCATCAAAAGATAAATCTAGAGATAATCAGTTGATTTCTAATGCTGATCTCAAGATAAAACTTTAGGATTCTCTTGGTGAGTTTAAGAATAAAATAAATAGAAGAAAAAAGTGGAGAGAAGTTGTGGAAGAATCATTATAATATACTGATCGACTGAAAGCTAAAATTAATTGGCTGGAAGAAGTTGTAAAATAACATTCAACATCTTTTGAAACCATAGAAGATATAGTAGAACATAAGCTCAGAATTGAAGAATAAGAAAAGGTAATCAATGAACTTACATCCAGACTAGAGGATATGTCCAATACTATTGAGGGACCTTAAGAAGAAGTTGTTACTCTTAGGATTAAACTTGAAAGGAAATTAAACTCAAAAGAAACAAAGAAGAAAATATAGTTAGGAATATTCTCATATGCTGAGCTACTGGAGAGAGTTAAGCATGGTTTTGAAGGTGTAGAGAAAACTTTTAATGACCAAAAATCCACATGAATGGTAAAAAGTGGAATTAATTGTGATGTTGAAACATCAAATACTGGAAATAAAATATGCCAAAATAATATCAAACTGAAAGTTGCACATATCAAAAATTCACTTAAAGTACTAACAAAGAAATCCTCAAATAAAATTGAAATAACTAAAAACTATCCTCAGGTATCAAATTTTTTTTAGTTAAACTATTTTCCTAAAGAAGGGAAAAAAATGGGGAAAAGAAATGATAAGATGTTTCCTCTTATGAAATTTTAATTTTGCGGCTATCTGGGTCACACCATGTCATACTGTGAAGAGGCAAGGAGCTATTTGAATTTAAAAGAGCTAGGAAGTCAAAATAGGAGAATGAATTCATATCCTACATCTTATATAAAAAATATATTTTATGAATATTGTTTTCACTTCTCTAACTTTGGCCATAAAGCTATTCATTGCAGGCAGAGGAAAGGTGGAAATGATATTGACAAAACTCAGAGACAAGTCAATACTCACCAACCAGATGGTGTTTCTCTTACAAAAATCTTTCTCCTCTAGATGAACAATATGAGTATGATGAACCGATACACATGGAAAATATAGTGGAAATACCATATTTATCTTCCACTCAATAAAATATTTCATGGAAGGAAAAGAAGAAAGTCAAGAAATCCAATCTTGCAGAAGTCGCTCTCAAAGCTATAAAGAATAGTAGCACCTGGATTCTTGATAGTGGATAATCATCCCATATGATTGGAAATGTAGATTTTTTGAAGAATGTAAATAAAAGGGTTGATGTAATAGTCAGGTTTGAAAATGATGGTACATTGAAGATCAAAGGCAATGGGAGCAGATAACTAGAAAGTGACAAGCTTAAGAAAACTGAAGTTCTTTATGGGGATAGTTTGCATCATAATCTTCTGAGTGTGAGTGAACTATGTGACTTAGGAATTACAGTGAATTTTAATAAAAAATGATGAACTATAAAAGTAAAGACAAGGAATTATCTCTTTAAAGGTTATATAATAGATGAAAAATTATATCAAGTTGATAGTAAAGAGAACATCTTCTATATGATAGTTGAAGAAGAAAAAAACTTGAGGCATCAAAGGTTGGGTCACATTAATCAACAAGAAATGGAAAATATATATAAGCTGAAGATATTCATGGATCAACCCAATCTAAAATGTGAACGGTAAAGGACTTGATATTATTGTATATTAGGGAAGTTATTCTATAGTTAGTATCGACTAAAGAAGAAAAGGGCATCAAATCCTCTTGATATCATCCATACAGACATATGTGGTTCGATAAAAGTTGCTTAAATAAATGGAGAAAGGTACTTATTTCTTTTCATTTATGATTACAATAGGATGGATTGTGTGATGGTCATATATAGGAAAAAAAGTGCTTGATTACAAGAAAATTTATCACTGAATAACAAAGAATGATATTGGCCTTATGATCAAAGTTATATAGTCTGACAATGGAGGGGAATACACATCCATTGAATTTGAAAATTACCTAGATAAAATTGCAATACAACATGATGTGGATTTTGTAAAAATCCCATAACAAAATGGAGTTGTTGAGTGTAGGAATCGATAGGTAAAACATACAGCCATAACTATGTTGATTGAGAGTGGTATCTCTCGCCATTATTGTAAAGAGTCCATTCAAGCTGCAGTGTATACTCGAAATCAAATAAGGCTTTATATGGGAGAAACCAAGACACCATATGAGTTGTGCCATGGAAGGAATACCTCTTTGATGTATTTTTGTGCTTTTATAAGTAATCTTTTTTATCAGAAACAAGGAAGGAAATCAAGTAAAGTATGGTGATGTGGAAGATTAAGGAATATTCCTTGGTTATTCAATGCATATCAAAGCTTACAAATGTTTCAATAATTGTCTTGTGATAATTATTGAAAGTAGTGATGTGAATATACTTGAATATAAGACCATAAATACCTTAATAATCCCTTATGATGATATGATAGAAGATGAAGAAGAAAATGGACATGGAATAGATTCAAATATAGAAGTGGAAGGAAACATAAAAAATATTCATAGGTCACAAAACAATGATGATTCAGAAGAAGAATTGGAAGAAGAAACGATTGCTGAAGACAATTAATCTGAACCTCATAGGATAAATAGAAGAGATGAAATTGATCAATCTAATATCATTGGGGATTAGACCTTACCAAAAATTACAAGGATAATGAGGAATAATGAACAGTCTTCCCTCTTATCAATTGTAAAACCAACCTCATTTGAAGAAGCTATGCAAGATGAATCATGGGTTAAATCCATGAATGAAGAACTCGACCATATTGATAAGAACCAGATATGGGATCTTGTTAATAGACCTAAAAATAGTAATGTGATTGGAAAAAAATGGATCTTCAATTTTTTTTTGATGAGCATGGAAATGTGATCATAAACAAGGAATTCCTAGTGTGTAAAGGCTATGCACATATTGAAGGAATTGATGTTGAAGTAACATTTTCTCTAGTGGTGAGACTAGAGTTGATTAGTGTAACACCCCGACCATAGAAGACCATAGTCAGTGCTTTATTTTAATACATTGGCATGATTACAAGGAATCAAATCCCAAAGGACTGATTAGTTTAGTAGTTTTGGAAAACTATATACATACATAGGTTCAATATTTTAACTTTAAATGAAATATAACATATAAGTTTTATTGGGAATATCCAAAACTCTAAGTTTATCTCTATAGATCATTAATAATAAACTTCTTCATGTACTAAGAAAATGAAACATATGAAAGGGGTGAGCTCAGATGCTCAGTAAGGGTAAGAAATATTGTGGAAGATATCATAAATATAAACATTTGGCATGGTGATAACTAAAAACACATTCCTTTAAAAATAATCTTGAACATAATATGGTAGGAATATGAGTTGAGTAAATATTTCCATAATACAACATAATCATGGGTATTATATTAGTTGAATAATCACATGAATTATCAATTTATAGATTCATAATGAGGGAAATGCAAATTCCAAACATTCTGAAACATACCATCAAGGCCTCAGCCAAGACGTCAAAAAATGATTTAGGCTTCAACCAAAACCATATATCAAAATGGGAAAGGAATTGAACAAGTCCATATCTATTTGTCTCATGAGACCTACCGATGCATTGAGAGGCTATAGAAATCACAACCTATAAATTACTAAGTCCAATTCATTAATCATATAAAAGGGGTGAACATAATCAACATATACATTAATATTTAAACTAAAAAATTTAATTTAAATAACTTCCCTAGTCATTTAACATAAACACTAACCATTTAGAGTAAAATGGTGAATGATATCAAGATATCATATCCAAAATCAAACTAATCATAAAAAATTCAGCAACATATTACAGAAGATATCATAATAGATATACCTCAATGAATTACAAGATTCAACAAGCTATTTTGACATAGATGAAGCTACTTTTAAATGAGACCCTTGCAAAATTCCTGAGGAAATAATCCTTCAACATTCCAAAGTGTCCCATTCCACCTTGAAAAATTAAAATCATAATAACTTATAATATCATGAGAATATGGAGACTATTGATATGATATAACAAAGGGAATTACATACACCACATGAATGGAATGAGTGGTGAACATGGCATATATTTCATAAAAGTTAATGTGAGATGAGAAAAATCCTTTTTACTTTTGAAAGATGAGTTATTTTGGAAAATAAATTGTATTTTACATAAAATTAGATTATAAATATGTATATCCCAGGAAATAAAAGTCCAGGACATTGAAATTATATTTTAGTCATAAAAGATGTCCTACTAAATTGAAATCATCTAAAAAAGAATTCTTAAGAATCTTTAGAAATAAAACATTTTAGATCATTTTAAGGAAAGTATTAAAGATAATTTTAAAGTAGAAAAGAATGTTTTTTATATTAAATCTAGAAATGATCCAAGATATTTTTTCATGATAAAATTAGTGGTTTTATAAAAAAAATGGTGTCTTAAAATAGATTCTGGTGTTCACTTGAAAAGGGGTAAGAATTTGAGAAGTTCCCTTGAATTGGGTTTGTTTATCGAGATAAAATTTTGAATGATCCTTTTAAAACATGTAAATACCCATAAAATATAGAAGTATTTTGGTTGGTAAAAATATATAGAACATTCACATAAAATTTATCTGTATTAGATAAGAATAAATAATTATTTCATTGAGGTAAGTTGAGAATAAGAGTAACCTGAATGAAAATGGAGGTTCGGGTAGAAATCCCTTACCACTTTATAATCAATTAGTTTGTATGAACCAAAATTAATAATATTAAAATGATAAATTTAATACCATTAAGATAAATAGATTCATGATATGATACATCAATGTTTTGTATACATACACCATACACAAGTAATAGTAGTGAATAAGGAATATCTCACAAAAATGGAAGTAGGGCGAGGAAACCCCTTACCATAATCCGATGGTGTTCCTAACTTGGTCTTAGTGTCCTGGATAAAAAAATTAAATTTATTAATTAATATTTTAAAAACCTATTATTTATGTAATTTATTTATTATATCCCAAAAAAGTTCATTCATGGCCTTCTTGATGGGTTTAAGAGGTTTAATTTCATTGTTTGGGAGTGATTTCTTCCTCAGTATTCATGACCAGTTTACTTATATACATGTAAGGATAAACATGTAATATGAGAATGGTTGTACAGAATAAAAGTTGTATTTTATTTTTTAAAATCCAAATGATTACATGTTTATAAAATTCATTTGGTTATTGGGAGTGAATATGAATCATTATATAAAACTTTAATGATAATTGTTTGGGTTAATTGGCTGTTTTTGATCAGAATGGATTTATTTTAATTTATAAATTAATATCATGTGTGAAAAAAGATTCCATAACCTTAAATAAGTTATAATACATATATTATAGTCCGTTTCAACCATCAAAATGGTTTTATGACCATAATTGAATACAGTAATAGAAATTGAAAACCCATCATCCATGAATGTGATAAATTAACACATCTCAGATGGTGTTTTGACTTCTAGTATAAAAGAAGAGGAAATGAGAGATGATGACGAATTATTCCATTATCACAAAAAAATTACATTACATGTAGGGTAATCGAGTTATCATAACATTTTGATGAATGGAGGTGAGGAAAGAAAAAAATAATAGAAAGGAACTCGAAATAAAATAAAAGTTGAGAAATCCCTTACGAAAATTTGGTAGCCTAACGACGTCTCTTAAAAATTCATAAAATATTTTGATGAGAGAAAAGGGGTCTATAATAATTTTTAAATAATATGTAAAGTAAAGGGGATAAGTAATTACATATCCCAACATAATAAAATTAGAAATAAAATAGAATAACATAAAAAGAGTGCTTGAAAAAGATAGAGATTTTGAAACAAAAACTCTGCAGCATAACAGCTATTGAACATGGTTTTAAAAAACATTAAAAAGAGAAAAAATAGGGGTCAAAAATTCATAAAAGACTCATAAAATATTATAGGTAAAAAATAAAATGGAAATAAGAACATGGTATGGAAACTTGAAATACGTACCACATAAAAGAGAACTTGAATGGAAAAGAGAAGTTGAGAATTCCCTTACCATGTAGAGTAAGTCCTAAAACTTGAAGGTTGGGAACTTGATGGATTGAGGAAACCTTGGGAGGACTAATAGGTAGGTAAAAATACCATATATTCAAGGATAATGAGTTTGTAATGAAATAAAACGAATTAATGGGTGGGTATTTTTAGTAAAAGAGAGGGAGTTTGTTTTAATTTCAAAGGACACCTCATTAGTGGTTTTTGCAAAACCATGGGCTTGACCACAGTATTTTCCCATGGTATTGGACACTTGGGACACCTCATATAAAATTTTAATTTAAAAAATTTTACCATCATTTTATATTAATTATTACATCATTATGATTTCATTAAATATAAAAAAAACTCAAAACTATATTCTTACAATTCATGAAAAATTAAAGTATTTTAGAAAAATCCCAAAAATTCACCCCAACAATTTTTCAACGTGTAGAATTCAAAAATGAAATAATTTTTTCAAAAATAATTTTCTAATCATTTTTAATTTAATTTTTAAATAAAATCATAACTTATTCCAAAAAAACATCTTTAAAATTATAACTCGTTTTACAACACCTTGAGAAATTAATAAATATCCCATAAAATTATCTTATAACCATAAGACAATAAAGTAACAATTTATGATTAAATTTTATGAAAATACAATTCCATTTTAAATTATTAAATTAATCATAAAATTTTAATTAAAATATTTATGACATACAAAAATACCAATAGTTATACAATGATCATTTTTTCACTTATAAGATGTCTAAATTGTATTTATACATTATTGGGTAAAGTTTCTATTCTTTTGTTTGTTTTAGTATTAATTACTATTAATAAGTGTATGTTACTATTCACAAGGGTATGTTACTATTCACCAAAAAATATGTTTGTCTTATCAGACTCTAAATATCTTACTAAACACAAAAGTGTATAGCCATTTTCCAAAATTCAAATCACAGAGGTGGAAAAATTATGTTTACTGGATAGGTTATAACATAGTGGTTATTTTAGAGACTTAGTGTTTTATGAATTTTATATTAAATTTATTTGAAAAATCTTGGGATGTTACATTATCCCCTCCTTACAAAAATTTCATCCTCAAAATTTGAAATTGAACTTCAAAAGTTAATTGTGGATACTTGAAAATTTAATTGTGGGAAACCCATATCAGGAATACGGTTAAAATAATATCTGAATAAGAGGAAAGGAAAATGCATCAGTTACTAAAAAAACAACTCATTCTAATTGGACAACATGGTCAGGTAATAATAATCAAACCATCTTGTTTTGATGGAAACTGATAGAGAACATTCTCCGATGAAAGATCATTACCACAAAACCTTAAACTATAGTTATGAAAAAAATTCATTGATATCATAAAAAAATATTAATAGGAAAACATTTTAATTTAAGACTCTTTTCTTGGAGTTTATGAATTATTACACTCTATAAGAGTATATATATATAGCCCTATTACATAAACACAATATTATCCTTTTTTTTGTGCTTTGAACTATCTATAATTTATCTCTTAGCACAATTTGCATCATGTAGTGACATTAAACTATAAAACCTCATACAATGATCAAATTAAAACATTTAACAAATAGTTTAACTTTCCAAAATATCATGATCAAATAATTTATAATCATTCTCATATCCATCCTTTCTAGACCCATATATATGGGGTCCTTAGAAAATCCTCATTTTGTTTAGAACTCGTTGTTATATCCTGCTCAATGCATATGCTACCTTATTTTCCTTTAATCAACATGAAGCTCCCCTAAATTTTCACATTCCAAACATGTGAATATCTTCATCAAGTGTCCTCTTTAAATATGATAATAACACAAATTACCATAAAACCTTATTGTAAACATGAATTCATCCTTACGCATGCTATTTGATATATTTATTATATCCAAAAATGTTGTAAACTCCATCAATGATTATATAGAACACTTGTCAACAAGTCAAAAATCAGTTTTGAGTTTATCATTACTTATCCAAATGAATCATTTCTTTATCATTATCTTCATTATTAGAAATATATTAATGGTTTTCCTTCATTTAATCACGCATTTTCCAAAAAAGTTTAACCTTCCACTAAATATATTTTCTTGTTACCATTAAACGTATGGTTTAAAATACTTAATGAAAAATTATTGGAGTACAATCCTCATATATTTTATAATTTTTATAACCAATACATTTCTGAGAAAATTTTTAAATGACATGATTCTAGACTAGGTATATTAATCATTCCACTTCATCTACGACAACATCATAACTTGATCATTATCATGAATCATCATTTGGGGTATATTACTTTGACGCTTGGGAAATTGATTCATATAGTGTCCCATATCCTTGTATTTGAAGCATTGTACATTGGAAACCTTTTTATTACCCTTTAAATATTGAACTTGGTGTCCCTTTTCTCCACACTTATAAAAAACACCCATTCCCTTAAAGCATTTACCAGGGTGATTCTTTCTACAGTTATCACATGTGGGAAAACCCTTCTTTACCTTCTTCCATTTATCTATATTTTTTGCTACCATCCTATTCCCCTTTGGCTTCCCTTTAAAGACATAAGACTCATATAATTCTTTACATACCTTGTTAACACATGATACTATTTACTCATATGTCAGGATACATGAGAGATTATCTTCTTTTGAAACGATGTCTTAAGACCATGAGAGATACGGTCATTCTTAGTATTTTCATAACGTGCATTGGTGATGTTCTCATTCTTTTTTCTTGGAGCCATTTATAATCAATTCCATATGCTATATTAGCTTATAAAATTATAAACATTCTGTAAATCTAAACATGGTATAGAAAATATCATAAATTTATACATCGTAAATCCTAGAACCATATACTTTGGTTACTTTGGAAGAATAAATCCTACCTAATGGTATGTAAGAAAAAAAATGTGAATTATCCTAAGCATATCCCCTGGGAGTATCAAACCTGGTGGGCAGTATGGACCATTTTAATATACCAGGTTAACCTGGGTCAATCCTGAAACACCTTGTCAGAGTTGTTACTCATATGAATATCTGTGCTAGAACAACGTCCCCTTGTAGTATCGAGACAGGGATGCATTTTCTAGAAAGATGCACATAATCTATTCCTTACCAAAATACCAGGATGTTCTTGAATGTTTATCCTCAACTACTATATTAGGGGTTTGTTCCCTAATATAAGTTTTCTAAATCTAGTTACCACATTTTCTAATAAACTTCCTTTAATACCAACTGTAACGCCCCAACCCCAGAATCCCAAAGAAGGTACATTATTTTAATACATTGGAATGATTATAAAGAATCAAATCCCAAAGGACCGATTAGTTTAGTAGTTTTGGAAAATAAGATACATACATAGGTTCAAAATTTCAACTTGAAATGAAATACAACATATAAGTTTTTTTGGGAATATCCAAAACTCTAAGTTTATACATACATGTCTTTCATAATAAAATTCTTCATGTCATGAGAAAATGAAACATAAGAAAGGGATGAGATCAGATACTTAGTAAGGGTAAGAAATATAGAGAAATATATCATAAACATAAACATCAGGCATGCTGAATAACTAAAAACAAATGCCTTTAAAAATAATCTTGAACATAATATGGCAGAAATATGAGTTGAGTAAATATTTCCATAATACAACATAATCATGGGTATTCTATTTGTCAAATAATCACATGAACTATCAATTTATAGCTTCATAATGAGGGAAATTAATATGCCATAAATTCTAAAACATACCATCAAGGCCTCGTCCAAGATGTAAAAAAAATTATTAAGACCTCAGCCAAAACCATATCTCAAAATGGGCAAGGCCTCAGACAAGTCCATATCTATTTGTATCATGAGACCTACCAATGCATCGAGAGGATATAACATGCCCCACCCATCACTTACTAAGTCCAATTCATTCCCCATATGAAAGGGGTAAACATAATCAACATATATGTTCATATTGAAACTAACAATTGAAATTTATTTACTTCCCTAATCATTTAACATAATCAATAACCATTCAGAGTAAAATAGTGAATTATATCAAGATAGCACATCAAAAGTCAAACGAATTAGAAACCCTTACACAAAATATTTTAGATGATATCATAAGATGTAGACCTCAATTAATTACAAGATTCAATAAGGGATTTTGAAATAAATGAATTTACTTTGAAATTATACCATTGAAAAATTCCTGAGGAAATAATCCTTAAACATTCCAAAGTGTCCCATTCCACCTTGAAAAATTAAAATCACAATCCCTTAGAATTTCATGAAAATAAGGAGGATATTGATATGATATACCAAAGGTAAGTACATACACGACATGCATGGAATGAGCGGGGAACAAGGAATATATTTCATAAAAGTTAATGTGAGATGATAAAAATCCTCTTTACTTTTGAAAGAAGAGTTCGCTTGGAAAATCATTTTTATTTTCCATGAAATAAGATTATAAAAATTTATATCAAAGAAAATAAAATTTTAGGACATCTAAATTATATTTATGGCATAAATAATGTCATACTGAAGTAGAATAATGTAAAATATAGTTCTTGAGGATCATTAGAAATAAAACATTTTAGAGCATTTTAAGAAAAGTATTAAAGAGAATTTTATAGTGGAAAATAATGTTTACTCTATTAAATCCAAAAATTATCCAGGATCATTTTTCATAATAAAATGATTGGTTTTATAAAAATAATTGTGTCTTAAAATTTATTCTGGTGTGCACTTGACAATGAGTAAGAATTCAAGAAGTTCCCTTGAATCAGGTCTGTTTATCAGGATAACATTTTGAATGATCCTATTAAAACATGTAAATCCCCATAAAATGAAGAAGGATTTTGGTTGGAAAAAATATATAGAACATTAACACAGAATTTATGTGAATTGGATAAGAATAAATAATAGTTTTATTGAGGTAAGTAGAGAATAAGAGTAACCCAAATGAAAATGGAGGTTCAGGTATAAATCCCTTACCACTTTGTAATCAATCATTTCGTATGCCCCAGAATTAATAATGTTAAAATGATACATTGAATACCCTGATAATAAAAAGATTCATGATATGATACATCATTGGTAAGTATACATAAAACATACACAAGTAATTGTAGTGAATGTGGAATATCTCACAAAAATAGAAGTGAGGTGAGGATACCCCTTACCTTAAGTACGATGGTGTTATCCACTTGATATTAGTGTCAAAGATAACCTAATTAAATTTATTAATTAATATTTCCAGAACCTCTTATTTATGAAATTGATTTAGTATAGCCCTATTAAGTTCATTCATGGCCTTCTTGATGGGTTTAAGAGGTTCAATTTCATTGTTTGGGAGTGATTTATTCCTTGGTATTCATGACCGGTTTACTTATATACATGTAAGGATAAAAATGTAATATGAGAATGGTTGTACAAAATAGAAGTTGTATTTTATTTTTTAAAATCCAGAATATTACATGGTTATAAAATTAATTTGGTTATTGGGAGTGAATATGAATCATTATATAAAACTTTAATGATAATTTTTTGGGTTAATTGGTTGTTTTCGATCACAATGAACTCATTTTAATTTATAAATTAATATCACATGTGAAAATAGATTCCAGAACCTTAGATAAGTTATAAAAAATATATTATAATTTTTTTCAACCATAAAAATGGTTTCATGACCAGAATTAAAGTCAATAATAGAAATTGAAAACCCATCGTCCTTAAATGTGATAAATTAACACATATCGAATGGTGTTTTCATTTCTAGTATAAAAGAATGGGAAAGGAGAGATGATGATGAATTATTGAATTATCATAGAAAATTTTCCGTAAATTTAGGGTACTTTAGTTATCACAACATTTGGATGAAATTAGGATAGGAAAGGAAAAAATAATAGAAAGGAATTCGAAATAATTGTTTTTTGAGAAATCCCTTATGCAAATTCGGTAGCCTAACGATGTCGCTTAAAAATTCATAAAATATTTTGATGAGAGAAAATGGGTATCCAATAATTATTACATAATATGGAATGTAAGGTTTATATGGAATGAAATATCCCAACATAATATAATTGAAAATAAAATATAATAACATAAAAACAGTGCTTGAAAAAGAGAGAGATTTTGAAACAAAAATTCTGCAGCATAACATCTATTTAACATGGTTTTAGAAAACATTAAAAAGCTAAGGGAAATTGGTAAACAATTCATAAAATACTCATAATAAAGTATAGTAATACAATAAAATGTAAATAAGATCATGGTATGGAAACTTGAAATACATACCACATAAAAGAAAACTTGAATGGAAAATAGAAGTTTAGAATTACCTTACCTTGTAGAGTAACTCCTAAAACTTGAAGGTTGGGACCTTGGAGGATTGAGGAAACCTTGGGAGGACTCATAGGGAGGTAAAAATACCATATAATTGGATATGATGAGTTTGGAATGAAACAAAAGGAAGGAATGGGTGGATATTTATAATAAAATAGAGGGAGTTTTTTTATTAATTTCAAAGGACACCTCATTTGTGGTTTTTGCAAAACCATAGGCTATCCCATGGTATTTTCCCATGGTATTTGAAACATAGGACACATATTATCATATTTTAATTTAAAAAAGTTTAATATAATTTTATATTAATTATTACATCATTATGATGTCATTAAACATACCTAAAACTCAAAACTGTATTTTTACTATTCACGAAAAATTCAAGTATTTTAGAAAAATCACAAAATCTCACCCCAACCATTTTTAGATGTGTAGAATTAAAAAATTAAATAAATTTTTGAAAATAATTTATGAAATATTTTTAATTAAATTTTTAAATAAAATCATAATTTATTCTAAAAAAACAACTTTCAAACTATAACTTGTTTTATAACACCTTGAGAAATTAATCAAGCTCCCATAAAATTATCTTATAACCATAAGACAATAAAGTAAAAATTTATGACTAAATTTTATGAAAATAAATTTCCATTTTAAATTATTAAATTAATCATAAAATTTTAATTAAAATATTTATGACATACAAAAATACCAATACTTATTCTATGATCATTTTTTCACTTATAAGATGTCTGAATTGAATTTATACGTTAATGGGTAAAGTTTCTATTTTTTTGTCTGATTTACTATTATTTACTATTCATAATGTTATGTTAATATTAAAAAAGGTATGTTACTATTCACCAAATGTTATGTTTGTATTATCAGACTCTAAATATCTTTCTGAACGCAACCGTGTATATTATGTTTTTAAAATTCAAATCACATAGGTGGAAAAATTATGTTTTCTAGATAGGTTATTTTAAAGTGGTGCTTGTAGAGACTTAGTGTTTTACGCATTCAATATTAAATTTATTTTTAAAATCTTTGGGTGTTATATTATCCCCTCCTTACAAAAATATCATCCTCAAAATTTGAAATTGAACTTCAAAATTTAAGGGTTGATACTTGAAAATTCCCTTGAGGAAAACCCATATCAGGAATACAGTTAAAATAAAATCTTAATAAGAGGAAAGGGAAATGAATTAGTTATTAAAAAAATTCATTATAATTAGACAACATGGTCATGGAATAATAATCCAACCATCATGTTTTTATGGAAACTGATATAGAACATGCTCAGATTAAGGATCATCACCACAAAACCTTAAACTACAGCTATGTAAAATTTCACTGATATCATGAAAAAATGATAATTGGACAATATTTTTATTTAAGACTCTTTTTTTGGAGTTGATGAATTATTCCACTCTATAAGAGTATAAATATATGTTTCTATTTAATAAACAAAATTTTATCCTTTTTTTATGCCTTGAACTATCTATACTTCATCTCTTAGCACAAGTTGCATCATGGAGTGACATTAAACTCTAAAACCTTATACAATGATCAACTTAAACCATTTTAAAAATGGTTTAACTTTCCAAAATATCATGATCCAATAATTTATAATCATTCTCATATCCATCCTTTCTAGATCCATGTATATGGTGTCCTTGGAAAATCCTCACTTTTTTTAGAACTCTATTATCTATCCTGCTTAATGCATCTGCTACCTTATTTTCCTTTAATCAACATGAAGAAGCCCTAAAGTTTCAACTTCAAAACATGTGAATATCTTCATCATGTGTCCCCTTGAAATATGGTAATAACTCAAATTAACATAAAACATTATTGAAAACATGCATTAATCCTTACACATGCTATTCAATATATTCCTTATATCCTAAAATGTTGTAAAATCCATCCATGATAGCATATACCATTTGGCGACAAGTCAAAAATCGATTTTGAGGTAGTCAATACTTATCCAAATGAATCATTTATTCATTATTATCTTCATAATTAGAAATATATTAATGGTTTTTCTTCCTTTAATAATGTGTTTTCCAAAAAGTTTAACTTTCCAATGATTATCTTTTCTTGGTACCGTTCAACTTATGGTTTCAAATCCTTAATGAAAAAGTATTGCAGTACAATCCTCATATATTGCACAATTCTTATAACCAATAAATTTATATGAAAATATTCAAATTAAATTATTCTTAACTAGGAATATTAATCATTCTACTTTATCTATGACAACATCATAACTTGATCATTATCCAGAATCATCATTTGGGGTATATTCGTTTGATTCTTGGGACATTGATTCATATAGTGTCCCATCTCCTTGCAGTTGAAGCATTGTACATAGGAAACCTTTTTATTACCCTTTAAATCATGAACATGGTGTCTTTTTTCTCCACACTAACAAACACTCATTCCCTTAAAGCATTTACCTGGGTGATTCTTTCCATAGTTATCACATGTGGTTAAACCCTTCTTTTCCTTGTTCCATTTATCCATATTTTTCACTACCGTCCTCTTTCCCTTTTTATTCCCTTTAAATCCATAGGACTCAGAGAATCCTTTACATACCTTGTCAACACATGATACTATTTCCTCATATGATGAGGATACATGGGAGAATATCTTCCTTTGAAACAATGTCTTAAGACTATGAGAGATATGATCCTTCTTAATATTTTCATAATGTGCATTAGTGATGTTCTCATTCCTTATGCTTAGATCCATTTCTAATCAATTACATATTCTATATTATCTAAATAATTATGATCTTTCTATAACTCTAAACATGGTATTGCACACATCATAAATTTATGCATCGTAAATCCTAGAACCATATACTTTGGTAACTTTGTAAGAATAAATCCTTCCTAATGGTATGTAAGAAAAAAACATGAATTATCCTAAGAATATCCCCTGGGAGTATCAAAATAGGTGTGCAGTAAGGCTCGTTTTTGTATACCAAGTTACCCAAGGTCAATACCGAAACACCTTGTCAGCGTTGTTACTCTTAGGTACATCTGTTCCAGAACCACATCCAGTTGTAGTATCAAGATAGAGATGTATTTTCTAGAAATATCCACATAATATATTACTTACCAAGATACCAATATGTTCTTATATATTTATCCTCAAATACTATCTTAGGGGTTTGTTCCCTAATATAAGTTTTCTAAATCTAGTTTCTAGGTTTTCTACTAAACTTCCTTTGACACCAACTGTAATGCCCTGACCCCAAAATCTCAGATCCAGTGCATTATTTTAATACATTATCATGATTACAAGGAATAAAATACCAAAGTACTGAGTAGTTTAGTATTTTTGGAAAACTAGATACATAAATAGGTTCAAAATTTAAACTTGAAATTAAATACAACATATAATTTTTAATGGGAATATCCACAACTCTAAGATTATCCCTACAGGTCTTTCATAATAAAATTCTTCATGTCCTAATAAAATGAAACATAAGAAAGGGTTGAGCTCAGATGCTCAGTAAGGGTTAGAAATACAGATAAAGATATCATAAACATAAATATTAATCATGGTGAATAACTAAAAACAAATTACTTTAAAAATAATCCTGAACATAATATGGCAGGAATATGAGTTGAGTAAATATTTCCATAATACAACATAATCATGCGTATTATATTTGTCGAATAATTGCATGAACTATCAATTTATAGCTTCATAATGAGGGAAATGCATATGATAGAAATTCTGAAACATACCATCAAGGCCTCGACCAAGATGTCTAAAAATGATTAAGACCTCGACCAAAACCATATCTTAAAATGGGAAAGTCCTGAGACAATTCCATATCTATTTGTCTAATGAGACATACAAATGCATAGAGAGGATATAGTGGGCCCCAACCATCACTTACTAAGTAAATTCATTCCTCATATGAAAGGGGTAAACATAATCAATATATAAAATTATATTGAAACTAACAATTGAAATTTAAATGACTTCCCCAATCATTTAACATAAACACTAAACATTTGGATTAAAATAGTGAATGGTATCAAGATAGCATATCCAAAGTCTAACAAATCAGAAACCCTTCAAAGAAATATTGTAGATGATATCATAAAATATAAACTTCAATGAATTAAAAGATTCAACAAGGGATGTTGATATAGATGAAGTTACTTTTAAATGAGACCATTGAAAAATTCGTCAGGAAATAATCCTTAAACATTCCAAAGTGTCCCATTCCACATTGAAACATTCAAATCATAATCCCTTAGAATATCATGAGAATAATGATTCTATTTATATGATATAAAAAATGGTATTACATACACCATATGTATATAATGAGTGGTGAACATGGTATATATTTCATAAAAGTTAATCTGAGATGAGAAAAATCCTTTTTACTTTTGAAAGAAGAGTTATTTTTAAAAATCATTTGTATTTGTTAGGAAATCAGATTGAAAAAACTTATATCACAAAAAATAAAAGATCAGGACATTGAAATTATATTTTAGGCATAAATTATGTCCCATGGAAGTGAAATCATGTAAAAAAGAGTTCTCAAGAATCCTTATAAATAAAACATTTTGGAGCATTTTAAGGAAAGTATTAAAGAGAATTTTAAAGTGGAAAAGCATGTTTTCTATCTTCAATCCAGAAATGATCCAAGATAATTTTTTATAATAAAATTATTGGTTTTATAAAAATAATTTTGTCTTAAAATATACTCTGGTGTGCACTTGAAAATGGGTAAGAATTAGGGAATTTCCCTTGAATCAGGTTTGTTTATCGAGATAAAATTTTGAATAATCCTTAAAAAAATATAATTCCCCATAAAATAAAGAAGGATTTTTTTTGGTAAAAATATATAGAACATTAAAACATAATTTATGTGTATTACATAACAATAAATAACAATTTCATTGAGTTTAGTAGATAATAAGAGTAACCTGAATGAAAATGGAGGTTCAGGTAGAAATCCCTTACCACTTTGGAATCAATCAGTTAGTATGACCCAAAATTAATAATCTTAAAATGATACATTGAAAAACATGAAAATAAAGAGATTAATTATATGATACATTATTGGGAAGTATAAATACAACATACACAAATAATTGTAGTGAATAAGGAATATCTCTTAAAAATGGAAGTGAGGTGAGGAAACCCCTTACCTTAAGTCCAATGGTCTTATTCACTTGATCTTAGTTTCCTAGATAACCAAATTAAACTTATTAATAAATATTTCTAGAACCTATTGTTTATGTAATTTTAATATTATATCCCTATTAATTTTATTCATGGCCTTCTTGATGTTTTTAAGAGGTTCGATTTCATTGTTTGGGATTGATTTCTTCCTTGGTTTTCATGACCGATTTACTTATATACATGTAAGGATAAACATGTAATATGAGAATGATTTTATAGAATAGAAGTCGTATTTTATTGGTTAAAATCCATAATATTACATGTTTATAAAATTCATTTGGTTATTGGGAGTGAATATGAATCATTATATAAAACTTTAATGATAATTGTTCGTGTTAATTGGCTGTTTTTGATCAGAATGAACTCATTTTAATTTATAAATTAATATCACATGTGAAAAAAGATTACAGAATGTTAAATAATTTATAATACATATATTATAGTCTAGTTCAATCATAAAAATGGTTTCATGACTATAATTGGAGATAATGATATAAATTGAAAACCCATCGTCCTTGAATGTGATAAATTAACACATCTCGAATGGTGTTTTCATTTCTAGTATAAAAGAAGGGGAAAGGAGGGATACTGATGAATTATTACATTATGAAAAAAAAATTATATTACATGTAAGTTATTAGAGTTATCATAAAATTTGAATTAAATGATGTGGGGAAATAAAAAAATAGAAAGGAACTCAAAATAAAATAAAAGTTGAGAAATCCCTTATGAAAATTCGGAAGCATAACATCGTCGCCTTAAAATTCATAAAATATTTTGATGAGATAAAAGGGGTATATAATCATTCTTAAATAATATATAAAATACGGTGGATATATAATGATATATTCTAACATAATCCAATTGAAAATAAAAGAGAATAACATAGAAATAGTGTTTGAAAAAGAGAGAGATTTTAGAGACGAAAATTCTATAGCATAACAACTATTGAACATGGTTTTAGAAAAAATTAAAAAGAGAGGGGAAATGGGTAAAACATTAATAAAAGAATCATAATATAGTAAAGTGAAATAATAAAATGGGAATAAGAAAATGGTATGGAAACTTGAAATACATACCACATAAAAGAGAACTTGAATGGAAAAGGGAAGTTGAGAATTCCATGACCTTGTAGAGTAACTCTTGAAGCATGAAGGTTGGGACCTTGGGGGATTAAGAAAACTTTGGGAGGACTCCTAGGGAGGTAAAAATACTAGATATTTGATTATGATGAGTTTGGAATTAAATAAAATGAAGGAATGGGTGGGTATTTATAGTAAAGGAGAGGATTTTTTTTATTAATTTCGAAGGACACCTCATTAGTGGTTTTTGAAAAACCATGGGATTGCCCATGGTATTTTCCCATGGTATTGGACACTTGGGACACCTCATATAATATTTTAATGTACACAAGTTTACCAGAATTTTATATTAATTGTTACATCATTATGATTTCATTAAACATACCAAAAACTCAAAACTGTATTTTTACTATTCATGAAAAATTAAAGTATTTTAGAAAAATCCCAAAAACTTAACCCTACCATTTTTAAAGATGTAGAATTAAAAAATTAAATCCATTTTTTGAAAATAATTTTCTAAATATTTTTAATTTAATTTTTAAATAAAATCATAATTTATTAAAAAAAATAACTTTAAAACTATAACTCGTTTTATAACACCTTGAGAAATTAATCAAGCTCCCATAAAATTATATTATAACCATAAGATAATAAAGTAACAATTTATAACTAAATTTTATGAAAAAAAATTTCCATTTAAAATTTTTAAATTAATCATAAAATTGCGATTAAAATATTTAGGACATAAAAAAAATACCAATACTTATACTATGTTCATTTTTTCACTTATAAGATGTACTAATTGTATTTATACATTCCTGGGTGAAGTTTCTATTTTTTTTCAATTTAATATTCATTACTATTCATAAGGGTATGTTACTATTCACAAGGGTATGTTACTATTCACCAAAAAATATGTTTTTCTTATCAGACTCTAAATAACTTACTAAACATTACAGTGTATATTAGTTTTTGGAAATACAAATCACAGAAGTGAAAAAATTATGTTTACTGGATAGGTTATAAAAAAGTGGTGCTTGTAGAGAATTAGTGTTTTGTGCATTAAATATTAAATTTAATTGCAAAATCTTAGGGTGTTACAGTCAGGGTTTTCCTTACTATGGAAATCCAAAGAGGATAAAAAGATTATCATATGGATTTCAAAACAACAGTCTTAAATGGTGTTCTAGAATAAGAAGTCTACATTGAACAACCAATAGGTTTTCTAATTAGTAATGATGAAATAAAGGTTTATATATTGAAGAAGGATCTCAATGGTATGAATTACGCGCCATGAGCATGGTATTCTCATCTGGATTCATTTATGAAGAAGATCAAATTTCAAATAGGAGGTGTTGAACATAATCTATTTGTGAAGAATTTAAAGTAAGATCAATAAATGGTGCTAGTATATGTGGATTATATTATATTTGGTGGAAGTAGGAAGGGATTAGTGGAAGAATTTACTAATCACATGAAATCAGAATTTGAAATGACTATGATTGGTGAACTCATATACTTCATGGGGCTTTAGGTGGTACAAAATAAAGACCACACTTTCATTTCTTAGGAAAACCAGGCAAGAGAGTTGCTGAATAAATTCAATATTTATGACTCCAAACCAATGTAAACTCTGATTGTGGTTGGAAATAAAAAAAATCACAAGGATAAGACTTTTGTAGATCCCACTATGTACAAGAGAATCAGTGGAATCTTATTGTACTTAACTGCAACATGGATATATATTGTCTTTGAAACATGATTAGTGTCCCACTTTCAAAGTAATTTGATGGAATAATAGATGGTGGTGGTTAAATGAATCATGAGTTATATTCAAGTTAAACTGAATTTTGTCTTATACTTTGTTTCAGGAAGAGACAACGAGTTGTTGGATTTTTTTGATGCTGAATGGGCTCGAGATATGGTTGATAGAATGTCCAAAAGTGGTGGAGCATTCTTTATTGGCAAGAAATGTGTGGTCTAGTTGAGTAAGAAATAGGAAAGTACTTCTCTTAGTACTGTAGAAGAAGAGTATATATCTTATACAAAGGATTTAACTTACCTATTGTGAATGAAACAACAACTGAATATTATTGGTGATGAGGTGAAATAACCAATGGTGATTCACTGTGATAACAAGAGTGCGATCAATCTTATGAATATATTGTTCACCATTATCATATGAAACATATTGAAATCAGGTATCACTTCATCAAGAAGAAATTTGAACAAGGAATCCTTAAAATGGATCATTTTGGAACTAATGACCAAGTGGGTAACATTCTGACCAAGCCATTGGAAACACATGGGTTTGAGAAACATTCATTAAACTTCAATGTTCAGCCACATCGCAGCGCATGAGGAGGTTATGGGTTTTTCCCTCCCCCTAGTTGTATTAACTATTTTAATATTTTTTTTGGATGTGATGTAGGTTTATAGGGGAGATATGATCCAGGGGGAGTGTGTTTTAATCTCAACACATACATATATAGTTTCTTTGGGTTTATTTCCAATGGGGAATACTGGAGAAAATAAATTCAATGATACAAAGGAGAAGAATGAAAATTATATGGTTTTATGGTTGTAGGATAATAGATAATGTAGAAAGTAGTTACATTTTTTTTAAAACATGCAATGCTTCTATTACATGATGAGAATCAAGTGTTATGAGGAAACAATTTAGGGCATACATTTCAGGTCATGCAATACTTCTGTGACATGATTAGAGCTTAGCTGATAAGATCTTAGCTTGGAAAACTTTAAGAATTCTAAAACATGAGAAATTTATTCATTATTCCCATATTGTTTTCTAAACCGATATTTTCTCCCATAAAATTAGAGTTTTGGATGAGTTTTTTCTTGCGTATCTGGTTTTTATAGAGGTTAGTGCTTTATTGAATTTATCTGCAGATTGCCAACAAACCCAAACAGAGAGATTTTTGGAACCAAGGATGTTATTTTATAATAATAGAGTCTATTTTGTGTTTTTTTAAATACTCAATATGGAAGATCAGAGAGTTTTCAAGGAAAGTGATCTTATAGTATAGGATGAAAATAGTGTTGAAGGTGGCACCATTTCCCTGTGTTTTCTATTTTTTTCGTGTCAAAAATCTAGAGGAAGGTCTAACATCGCGAAGGGTTATTTTCTAGAATAAAATATTCATAAAAATGATAAAGTAATGGGTTTTGTGAAGACTGGGATGATATTTATGAATATGTGGAGAATAGCGAATAGTGACCATGTTCTCTACAATTACGAGAATTGAAACATCATGGGTGTGTGATGGTTTGATGCAAATATTTGCGACAATTTCAAATCTCAATAGAGCTTTGTGACTGGAGGAGCACCACGAAGATAGTTATGAAAGGTTTGGAAAATTTTCTAGAGGTAGCGGGGTATCACGAATGGATGAGACTATAAATATAAGGCCACCCACTTCACTTTACACAAAACCATTCAAGGGAAATCCAGAATTGCTTGGATTTTTTGAAGCTAGGGGAGCTCTATGAATCTAGATTTCTATGCGAGCTTGGGCATCACGAAAACAGAAGTTTAGTCTTAACTAATTCCAATGATTTTGAGTAAAGGGTGCTTCACGATTATGGGGTATTCCATATTGACTTAGTGAGATTTGTGAAGGTAGTTAGTTCCACGAAGGCAAGTTGCTTTGTGAAGGTATTGAGCTTCGCGAAGGTAGTGAGCTTTATGAAGGAGCTTCACGAAAGGCAATTTTGAATATCAATTTTTCAGTGAATAGGGATTTCAAAGTGCATCAAGTCAATTCTACGGTACAAGTAGAGTCTCATTCTAGACATAGAAAAATAATTTAATACCAATCCATTAAATGGAACTTTATGTTGATAAACTATGTTAAACTTCTCTCAAAGTAGTGGCTAAGGCGATTTGATAGAAATGTTTCGAGTGACATATTGTGATATCCCTAGAATATTGTAAAGGAAGTGCTCCTGGAATAGAGTGATTATGTTTGAAATATTATATTCCAAAAATAGTGAATATTAGTGTATTTTGGTATTATCGACACACCATTGGTGTATTCTCCTTGGACCAACCCTTAGTGGTAAAACAAGTAAAATTGTTGTGTTATCTCTTTGAATGTGATTGTTTGTTTACTGAAAATTCCCATAAAATAGGTTTAATTGGTTCCTACCAATGTGGAAAAAAGATATGAAACTTTTAAAGAAAAATTTAACACTATTATTCAATCCTCCTCTCTCAGGGTGTTCTAAGGTTCTTCAATTTCAAAGCATAGAAATTTCATGCATTATATTTATGTTTACCAAAAATATAGTTTTTGGAAAGAGGATGTACTTGGTGTGATGATATTAGTAGGTATTCTATTCTGAAGTGATAGTGCTATCAGTAGTTAATTCTACTGATAAAATCAATGGTAGAATATAATGATCGATAAGCTCTCTAGAAGAAAGGCACTCGAATGAAGACTCTAGTGGTTTACCGATGCAAGCGGTTGAGGTTAGAAATGTCAGTAGAAATCAATAGAAACATTATATATAGAGGTTATCCATGAACATGGGAATGTAGTATGAATAGTAAATTCAATTGAAGTTCCTATAAAAGAATATGGGGACTAACACCGAATAGAGAATCTCGATTAAGAACAATATACATGAAAAATACACGGTGAATCAGAGTATTAAAATGTGTTAATCACTTGGTAATGAACTATTATTGATAGATTTGTCGGTTTATTATAATATTTATTATTTTGGTAAAATAATAAAGTCATAGTGGTCCCCCCATGCACATATGAAAACTTATCCAAATCATGTTAATATCTTGTGTTCTCTTACAACTTTATTTACTTCTGTTTCATGTTTTACCATTGTTTGAAATTATGAATATTTTTTATTCCTATAATTTTATGCCAAGGTGTGTGCAAGATCTACTTTGGGAGGTGGGTTTAGTTCCTTGAATTAATACCTTTAGAACACTTAGTCAAGGGGATAGTAAAAATCTATAGGTTCAGGTTTTTATTCTCCATTTCTCTAGCTCATGAACTTCTAGTGTATTAGTGTGATGAAGTTCTGATGGTTTTATCAGTAGCTCCTTCAATCTTATTTTCATGGGTTCCAAATATAATGAACATTTAAAAATTAAATATCCACAAGAGGGGAACCAAAAGATCTACATGTTTTAACTCATTGTAACATGTAGTCACCACCAGTCACTACATCACCAATAATAATAAAGGCATCAAGAGTCTTCACCAAAGAAAGTGGCTCATTTCCCTTTACCCATGTTATAAAATTATAAGTCTATAACCACCTAATGGACATATATAGGGTGTGGGTAAAAATAATATTAGGATACTACTATAGATATGCATAATATCTTTAAAAATTAATATCATTAGAACAAGTTCGAAAATAACATTTTTAGGAAAATAATTTTATTTATAAACCAAAAGTTTGATAATAAAATCTTGTTCCTTTAACTTCATTGAACAAACTAATTTTAATCTATGAAGGATATGGAAAACAAAAATATATATAAGAGAAATATTATATGATCATTATCAATTAACTAGAATAAAATAGGTAACATGAAAGGAAGACATCAAACATGAAAATAACATGAAAAAATTCCTCAATAAAAAAAATTTGGATATAAACTTTGGGTCACTTAAATAAAATAAGGGGGTAACCTAGGACCTCGCTTCATAAAACATAGTCTGAACTATGTAAACCTGATAAAAATACAACCCCAACCTACCCTATTAGCCTCATTGAGTGAAAATACCTTATTCAATGAATAAACTTTACTATTATAGTGACCCACACTTTTCATACATAGATATTATGTATTAATAGATGAATATTTATTAAATAACATAATGATCCATGCTATAATATTATAGTTTTAGCGCATTTGGAAACTTAGATACATAAAAAACTTGTTCATAGGTGAACTACATCATCTCCCACTAAGTTATTCATAAATAGTAACCATATTAGACATATCATACATAATACCTTTCTTCACAACCTGGGGAAAGAAAACATAATTAAGGGTGAGCTTAGATTCTTAGTAAGGGTAAAACTGAGAGATATCAACATAAAATGAGTATAAAGGTATGATATCACGAGAATAACATTTGAAAACCATACAATTTATATCATATATCATAAACTTATGTCATGGAATAAATCTTGACAATTCATTAGATATGAATCATAAAGGAAACAAATAACATAATCCATGAGAGCATAACATTTTCATAATACATAGATTTGTGGCATACATATAAGCACAAAAATATCTTATGACAAGGATACCAACCAAGAAATTCATAACATGTTAGGCTTGATATAACCACATATGCACCTTCTTTGGTCTTAGGATAACCTCCCGTGTTCCCTATTTTGGGATTGGGAGTACCTCCTATGTACTCTCTTTTGGGATTGGGATAACATCTGGTGTACCCTATCTTGGGATTTTGATAACCTCCTATGTACCCTTTAATCTCATAGAAAATTAATAATTACTCAATGAATTGTATGTAGATATAGGACCCAACTATCACATAATACATACATTTGTGTGCCACAATATCATAAAACATTCTTCATATCATAACCTTTTAAATGGAAATGGGTTTTATAAACATTTCACCATAGCATAACCTGTGAGAAAGAAATGGATTTCATAATTTTTTTAAATCATAATCATAAACCATCCAAAGAAAGGGTAAGGATTGTATCATTATATTATATCCATACTAAATCATTAGAAACATATGACTTTGTTTTCATTAATTTATATAAATACCATAAAAATATCATCAAAAATATTCCTGAGGAAAAAACCCTTTCCAAATTGAAAATCATGTTTTTAAAATATAAAAAATTATCAAATATTAAATAAAAAATTTTATTTTAAAATAAGCATAGAAACTTTAAAATTAAGCTTTAAATAATTGAGAAGTTGTGATAGTGTGTAATGCAGTTCATGTCCTACATATGAAAATAAAGTTTCCTTTCACATTTTCAGTAAAAAGTCAAAACTATCACAATTAGAAAAATACAAGAAGATTCCATTTAATTTTTTTAATTAAAAAATTGGTAAAATGTCTTTAAAAAATATATTTTTATGATGGTAAAAAAATTCTTTAAAATATTTTTGGAAAATAAGGTTATGGAATAAAAAATGTTTTTAACCAAATAGAGAAATAAAGTCTATTTTCCTTAAAAAAATTATTTTAGAATCTTTAGTACATAAAGAGATTAAAATGAGAGGAAAACATGTAATATAAATAAATAAACAAGGTAAAATAAAATCCATGACTTTTTTAATATTTATATTATAATATTTCATCATCATAAGCTTAATCATAAAAAAATCCTAATAAACAATGATATTGTAATTTAACAACCTTTCCAATTTAGAAACTTTTGAATTGTAATCCCCCTAAAATAAAGAAACTTATATGGATGTGTGTATACCATAATTTCCATAATAATAATAATAAAATACATACATGGGTTGCATAGAAACCACACAAAATAAACAAGTGGTGAATATGGTATGTGTGTCACAAAAATAAAAGTGGGAAAAAAATATCTTACCTCAAGTTTTAACATTCTTAGTACACATTAAAACCTACTGTATAATAAATATAGGTTTATTATAAATATTTTATATAACCATAATCATATATATTATACTATATATGATTTACTTATGACCTTTTATTACCGTTTTATTAAAACGTTCTTGTTGAAATCACATTTCAGGTAATAAATACTTCGTTTTTCATGCATGTTTTGGTTTGGTATTTTCGGTCCTCTAAATTTGATCATGGATATATAATATCCATAATGTTAAAAATGATATTATTATCATATATATTCATTATAAATGTATTTATAGTAATCCATTAAAGTTATAGATAGAAAATGAATTACATCGTTCATGGAGACGGTGGGCCATACATACATATGAATGTTGTTTACATTTTCTCGAAAAATGGAACAAAAGAAAGGTAAATATTAATTAGACCTTAAAATTTAATTTTTATATAATATATATAATATATATAATATATATAATATATATTCATTAAATATACTCTTATTTCCATTAATTTCAATATAAAATTTAAAACCTATCAATCTTTTCCTGGAGGTGGTTGTAGACACATACACATGAGAAACATTATCTTTTTTCAATAGATTGGAAGATAAGAATATAGATGTGATATTATAATTATATAAGTATAATTATTTCATAAATATAATATAAATATGTTAAATATATCATTATATATAGTTGTGAAATGAAGTGATGAAAAATTAATTACATCAGTTCGCGAGGTGATAGTCCTCCGTACACATGATCAGTCGTTTTATTTCCCATTTTTTGTGAGAGGAGATGAATATAGGTCATAAAATTAATAGAATAGAATATAATTATATTTTATCTATTTATGTTATTATATAATCATATTTTAAGAATATTTTAAGGAGGTGGAAGAAGAAATAAAATAAAAACACTCAGTTAAGAATGATTCCTCTTCTTCATACAAACTTCTTAGGTTAACACTAGAATCCTTCTTAGGAGGGTTTAATATTCAAAATAATTCCTCTAGGAAATTTTGATAGATTTAAGGAAGATACTATTTTATATATTTTCTAAAAAAAATTTTCAGGATTGGAATTATAGAGGATATGGGGTTCCCTTTTATAAGTAGGGGAGGGGACACACTGATATTGTTTGAAAAGAAAAAGTTATCCCCACATTTTACACATGAAAAATGAACAAAAATGGATGATTATATAAAATTAGATGATATAAGTTTGAAATATTTTCATAAAATATTATTTGTAAAAGTTTTTTATTTATTTTAACCCTTATGTTTTTAGTTTAACCCCCAGTAAACCTGTTTTAACCTTAACCAGAGTAATTAATTTGTACTGTTTTTACAATTAATTACAACAAAAAATTAATTTAACATTTTTAGATAATATTAATTATTATGATTCCAAATAAGGAATCAATTTTAACAAATTAAATTCATATAAATTTCATAATTTAATTTAAAATTAAACCCGTAGACGCGATGGAAAATAGTTTTCCAAAGAAAATGTTTTCATAAGCATAAAAAAATTTTATATAAAAATTCAACATTAATTTTATTTCAATGATATAAATTGGATTAATAATACTAATATTTAACTTATATTTCATTTAAAACATTTTAAAAATAATATGTAACTTTTTAAATTCTTTAAACAAAAAAGATATTTTTGAATAAAAATTAGTATTTTTCACTATTCATTGAAAAATTGATCTTTTCAATGAATTCTCAAAAATTCAGTATAAGATAATTTTTACATTTTGATTTCAAAAAATTAATTTCATTTTTTAAAATAAATTTTCTAAAAGTGGTAAAAATTACTTTTATTATTTATTCACAAAAATAAATAAAAATATTGTTTTGAGAAAAAAGTATTTTCAAAGCATATAAGGTTTTACTAAAAATTAAGTACATTTTATAAATATGTTTTATTTATATAAAACCGTTAAAATTATTTTTTAAATTTTTTTATTTCTATTCATTTCACCAAGTTTAGTGACTAAGTTATAATAGTCATGTTTAAATAATAATAATAATATTATATTGTGGTTAGTTAAAGCTTGGTGTTACATGTAACCCAAGATATCAAAATCAAATCCATTTGAAAAAAATATTTCATAAAATCTTGGGGTGTTACATTAAATACCCCTTAAAATGAATTTTTCCCTTGAAATTATGTCACTCTGATACAAACAACTGAGGTTAATTCTACCTCATCATATCTTAGGTTCCAATGTAGCTTCTTTAATTTGGCAGTTTCATCACAATACTTTAACCAGGTGAGTGGTCTCATTTCATATAACTTTCTCTCTATAATCCAAAATATACAACAATTTTTCTTCATAAGAAAGATTATGATCTAGTGTTATGATCTCTAAGTTCATTACATTTGATGTATTAGGTATTTAATCCTTTAGGATAGATATACATGACACATCATGGACTTGAGTGAGGTTTGATGGAAGTGCCAAGTGATAAGAAACATCCCTACTCAATCAATAATCTTGAAATGAACAATATACATAGGGATAATATTTAGTTTATTTATGAATCTCATAACCCTCTTCTATGGATAAATTCACAAGAAGACCTTATCACTAACTTAAAACTCTAGATCAAGCTGACGATTGTCAGCATAACTTTTCTATTGACTCTGAGATTCCTTGATGTATTTTTGAATGGATCAAACTTTCTCTAACACTTCCTTAGCTAGTTCATGTAAAAATATCTATAACCATGTTATTATTATTGATAATACACACTATTCCTTTTTTATGCATCACTATAGATTAAAACACTTCTCCATTATAGGGTAATGTAAGCGTAGGTGTGCTAACTAATATTCTCTTTATTTCCATGAAAGTTTCCACACATTAATCTATCCAAAGGAACTTGGATCCCTTCTAAGTAAACTTGGTGAGTGGATTAGATATTCATGATAAATTTTACACAAACCATTGATAATATTCATCCAAACCAAGAAAACTATGGATCTTAGTCATAATGGTTGGTCTGGTCCCATGTTCAATAACCTTCGTCTTTTATGGATCTACCGATATACCATCACGTAAGATTATATGACACAAAATTTTTCATTTTTTATCAAAAATTCCCACTTTGTAAATTTTTGATACAACTTATCCTACCTTAGGGTATTCAAAATAATCCTCAAATGATCTTTTTTATCTTCCTTACTCTTTGAATATATATGAATATTAACTATAAAGACTACTACAAACTATTCAATGTAATATCTAAAGACTCTATTAATTAAATCCTTGAAGATAAATGTGGAAGTAGTAAGACTAAATAGAATTAATATATATTCATAGTGTCTATAAATTGTAAAAAATATTGTCTTGGGTATATCCTCTATATTAAACCTCAATTTATGATATCTAGAATGAAGATCAATCTTGGAAAAGTATCGAGCCCTATGTAGTTGGTCAAACATGTCATGATATGAGACAGATGATACTTGTTCTTGATTGTGATCTTATTTAGTTCCCAATAATCAATGAAAATTCACATCAATCCATATTTCTTCTTGATAAAAAGAATAGGTTCACCCCAAGGTGACACACTTTGGTGAGTAAATCCCTTTCCAATATTTTCTTAGAGTTTCTTCTTCAATTACCACAAGTCAATAAAGGACATTATATAGGGAGTCTGTTTCATCATCCCACGGAATGTGTGTTCTGGTTAGGAATCACTACTTTCGAGTGGTTTCCATTGGATTTATATATGGAACCAGAAACATCCAATAGTTATTTATCTAAAGGGACTTTCTTTCCAAAGGCAGACATTCGTTAAGTTTTAACTTATGATACTTAAGAACATGCATTAGTCGATAGGATGGGAGGTCAGACTCATCACACCCTTTTGGGGGGAATTATTACCTACTCTAAGACTCTCTTATATATTTGAGAAATTTTTTATGAATCCTTATTAATTTACCAAGTATAACATAGGTTTCCCTTGAAATTTGCAATCAATTATTAGCATGTATGAAATTTAGAATCATCCGTATATATTAGAGGTTCTTCATTGATGGATACATCCATATGTATTGAAGATTCTCCATCAATGGTATTCTCTCATATACTATCTAGAGATTATTTTAACCATCATTATGATAGTACTAGTTTTTAAGCCACTCAGTGGGGAACTCTAGAATTTATTATTGTCCAGGGTGATGAAGGTTTATTTTGATGTCAGGATTGTACCCATAAATGGGATACCTATGTATCCTTGTAAAAGGAATCAAAAGCCTCATAGTTTGGTGTTTCTTAATGGGGCACATAATACATTTTAAGGTCATGTGATGAGGAATTATCATTACAATTTAATGTCATGTGGTAATGACATCTAAGCGAAATGTGCTTAGTCAAGGTTTGGTGTGGGACTTAAGCCTATGCATCCCAAGGATCTTGGAAATAATATGGGTTTCCAAGTTGGATTAGACACCATTGGGAATATGGCTGAGGAATAACATGTTTGATTTGAAGTGTTGGGTTTGAACCTCAGAGAGGTGTCCTATGTATCCCATTTGGATGGGAATCTAAACCCACATAGTTCGATGAGTCTCATAGGAGAGTATAGTCATTTGAGAGAAATGAGTTTGGGATTACTTTCTAAAAATGATGCCTTTTTATGGATGAAATGAGATGGATCTTGGGCCTTAGGAAGGCTTACTACGTATCCTAATTATGGTGGGAATTAAAGTTCTCGTAGTTCAAGAGTTTTAGGTGTTTGTGAAAATGTTGTGATTATGAAAATCTCTAAGCCCACATGAGTCATGCTTAGTGTGATAAACAATAGGATTTCAAAGATTCAATAAAGTCACACACACACTTTTTCTCCTCTATTGGTGGAATAGGATGGGCCTATGACAGAGACGTTGGAAGAGTATAAGGTGACCGTGGAAGAGGGCATGGTGACAAACCTTCCCTCTATTCTCTTTACATTATAAAAGGTTCCAATGTAAGGAAGGAGTGAAGGTGAATGAAGTAAAGAGGAGTAACACTACAACCTTATAATTGAAAGGTTAGGGGATTACACCATGATGGCTGTCCTAAAATTGGCCCTGGTAGGGGAGGAATATTTCTCATTTGTTCAAAAGGAAAAGTAGGTGTGAACCATACCTTCCCTACCAGAGACTTGAGGTTCTGGGTTTTAGAGATGAAAAGGAGAGTTCATGACCCAAAACCTAATCCTCCAAACTGGGAACTTCCCAACACTGTTCCTGAGAGAAATTTCCATGTGACTGCGGATATACAAACCCACAGACACTCTATGAATCCCAACCTCATTGAAAAACAAATGTGATAAACCTCTGACGGCAGACATACAAACCCAAATAGGAGACATGCTGATGTGGCTTTCCCAAAGGTTTGATGAGTCATGAGTTTTTGGTGTAGGTTTCAACATAATCCCTTTTAGACAAGGGAGCTAATAAATAATAATCATTTTCATGAATGTCTTTAAAGAAGGTTTGATGAAAGGATTTATAGATTAAAGGGATTAGGTAAATTAAAGAAGGGTGCCCAAGTTAGTATCTGGAGCATAGGTATGGGAATGCAAGTAGGCTTGGGAGAACTGATATTCACTTAAGTGACGATCAACCTGGATGTTAATACTTGGGAGAGACCTCGCTTAATCCTTTAAGAGTATTCACATGTATTCACAGAAGTGGGGTGCTCAAGTTATTTTGAGAAGAATGGGTAGTGCGCAAGTGTTTCTGATTCAGGGAGGTTGGGAACTTTGGGAGTGCAAGTGTTATGGATTTCAAACACTAAAGGATCTCAAGTAATATGATCCTCCTTCAACTCCTCCACTCTAGGTGTTAAAGAACAACCTTGAAGATTTTAGAAGACTTAGGTGAAGCACTTAGGATACCAGAGAAACAATTAGGCTTCAGGGAAATTTTTCCTTACAAATAAAGGAACCAACGATCTATTTATAGGAAAATAAGTGACCCTGGTTAAAATAGTGGTGGGGTGAACAAGTGGGTTGAATTCCAGAACATGGCGCGCAAGTACCTTGTGCATCGATGGATCCTTGGATTGACTGGGGAGATCCAATTTTTAAGCCTTTTTAAATCTTGATTTTCTTCATGTGCTTTATCCTCTTTTTTCTAAGGCATTTCCCTTTGCCACTTTTTAGAATTTGTGTGGGAACTGAGTGTCAAAAAAATCCCCCCCTCAGAATTGGATCTTAAATGAAAAGAGGATCCTATACTGAGGTAAAGTTATGAAAATGGTAATAAGAGGTTCATGTGGCGTGCAAGTGGTAGCGCACGAGATATGGTCATGCAAGGTGATGGAGACCAGTGTCATATTAATCACTTATATACAATGGATTCACTTTATCAAAAATTACAAATAATTCCAGAAATCCATCTCTCGACACGCAAGTGCTTTCACTCAGATGCTCCTGTTGGTTGCACTTCTTCTGTATGTTTTTGATATGTGCACAAAAACTAGGGCTCCATACTTGCGTGATGGATTTATACATGCACGCTGATTCCATACATTTTCACCTTAAGGTCTTTTTTAAAATTTCTTAATTCATCTATTAAAAACATCAAAAATGAACTTACTTTAAAGATGATTTTTGATCTATTTTACATGTTCAATTATAAAAACTCTACTCTTTATTTCACACTTAATCATAATTTATTACATAAAATATTCTCTTGATACAAAATAGAAGACATAGAGGTGTAGTGTCTTTGGGTCTTAGGAACATTACATAACAACTTAAATCATGAAATACATGTCTTTATCGAAAACTTCTTTTACATGACCACACACATTCCTTAATACTTAGCATTGCATGAGATAACCTGAGGACATGCATAAGAAAAGGGGTGAGCTATAAATACCAGCAGGGGAGTAAACAAATAATAACATTAAGAATAAAATACATGTTAGGAAATAGGCATATCAACATAGAATAATAGAAATATGAATATAAATCCATGATATATCATGATTATCATAACATAGAAATGTGACATCAACATTTAAGATGATATTAGCCTGAGATAAGGATCATTGGACATGGAGAATGAGTAAACCCTCATTTCACTTGAATTAGAATGCGTAAACCCTCATTTCACTTGATGTATCATGATACTAATCTTTACCCAATGCATCAAAGCACTATCAAGACACACCATTCTTAATCATTTTATTTCATGCCTAAGTGTGCCACTTGGATCATACAAAAGGGAATCATTCTACATAATAATTTATTCCAAGATAAAGAAATGTGGAATACATAAATGAAACTATATAATAAATAAGTAAATGAGTGTAAATTTGAATACCCTTGATAGAGAAATATGCATGGTATTCACTACACAATGACTTTGGCTTAGAAAACCGCGGTTCAATTTTGGAAGCATAACGACGTGATATAATAATTCATAAAAATGGTTAATGATAGATAAAGGAGTATATCATCATATGTAAACAAAATGGAAATTAAGGGGGGTCATATAGATACATGTCCCAAAATATGTAATGGAATTTAGATGTATAATATAAAATAATTGATTGAATGTAAATGAAAAGAGAGAAATTCCTTATGGAATTTTGGCATGGTAACGGGTGTACATGGGAGGAATTAGTGAGAGAGAAAGAGGTCTCACATCATTAAAAAATATGGAGGTAGGTATGGGGGATGTGTGAAATTATACCCCAACATTTTTAATTGAAAACAAAAGGGTACTATAATATAATGAAATTTGGATGAAAATGAGAAAAGAAGAAATCCCTTACTTGGAAGTGTGATCCCAAAGGTTTGGGGGAGGATTGAGAGAGGATTATAGGGATCTTGGGGCACCTTGGGAGGATTATATAGAGAGGAGGGTAGGGTTTGGTCGAGATCCAAATGTTTTTAGTGAAGAGAAGTGGGAGATTGTGTGGGTTTATATAGAAAAAGGGAGGGAATTCTTTATTATTAGGTTTTGGACACTACACATTAAACTAATCAAAACCACAAATAATCCAATGGGGTTTCCCCATGTTTTTTTGACAAATTGGAGTGTAAAAAATTATTTTATAAGTTAAATTTCCTAAATTATTAAAATATTTGTCTTGCTTATGTGGAGGTGAGTCACACTCTCAAGAATATTATTTTAAAATTTTAAAGTGTTTTATATGTCTTGGAGGGTCCACTAAGGATTTTTAAAATAAATAAAACAAATATAAAATTACATTATTTTAACGGTAAATAATATATTAGGTGAAAATCCTATTTATAGTATTTTATTACATCACTATTGGTTCATTATGATGTCATAAAACAAATTATATATTTAAACGATATTTAATTTTTACCCAAAAATTCGACTGTCTTAGAAAATTTTGAAAAATTAACCATTGGATAATTTTGAGAACCTGATTCCAAAAATAATATTCATTTTATCTAAATAATTTTCTAAATATGTTAACTTTTTCTTTTAAAATAAAAACCAACCTTTATCGAAAATTCACGGGTTTTGAAAAAAAAACAGCTTTCAGACCTTAATAAAAATCAAAATTTTATTCATAAGTATTACATGATCATTTAAATTTAATAAAAATTAATTTAGTAATAATATTTTACCAAAATATTATTTAATTCCAAAATCCATTAATTCATCAAAATATATTTCTTAATTTAATTTAAATATTAACTAAAAATACTATTTGTGCTTTTAAAAACCATTTACAAAGTAAAAATAATAAAATAAATGTATATTATTTACAACAAAATAATTCACATAATCATAGTGCTAGGGTCTTGTTACATGAAACCTTATAAAACTCGCATAATACCTAAGGGTAAGGTGTGCAATGGTGACAGACTCTTGGGGTGGCTTGGATAACATCGCTCGAGTGGTAATCTCTATTAACTTCCACTTCTCCCATAGGCGGTTCTGTTCAAGCTTAACATGTTGAAGCTTGGCTTGGGATTGGTCAAGAGGGAAGCCCAGTGATGCCACTTCCTTTCTGAGCTCTGACATATGGGATTTTTATGGAGCAATTCTACTGAATGAGGCCATCACTTCCTTTGTCTGAGTAAGTTGGATTTGTTAAAGCCCTATATTTATACTAATTATGTGATCAATATTCAAAGACTATATTACCAATGTTAACAATTCTTAATGGTATTTTAAAATCAAAAAACATAAAAGCAAGGAAGGGAATATGTTTTTTATAACCATTTTACATAATAATACATTTAATTAGACTAAGATACATTTTCATTAATAAAAGTTTGGGTCGTTACAATATTCCTCCCTTAAGAAATTTCTCCCTTGAAATTTCCTTTTCCCACACTAAAATAGATGTGGGTAACTCTGCTTTATCACTTTATCTGATTCCCACGTTGCCACTTCAAACTTGCGGTTTCTCCACAACACCTTGACTAGAGGTATTTTCTTATTTCATAAAACTTTTTCCCTATGATCTAAGATCTTAACAAGATTATCTTCATAGGAGAGTTCATTCTCCAATGGTACCACCTCTAGATTGAGTACATGTGATTTATTATGTATGTACTTAATCAATAGTGATACATGGAATACATCATGTACTTGAGATAGGTTCGGTGAGAGTTCTAGTCGATAGGCCACTGCTCCAATGCGATCAGGGATCTCAAAAGGGCCGATGTACCTTAGACTAAGATTTCCCTTCTACCAAAATCTCATAACCCTATTCCATGGTGATATTATGATGAATAACATGTATCTGACATTAAACTCTATGTCCCGTCGATGATTATCAGCATAGCTCTTTTTTTGACTCTCAGTAACTTTAATATGATGCTGGATGGTCTTAACATTCTCCACAATTTCTTAGAACATTTATGGACCTAGAAGTTTTCTCTCCCCAAATTCATCTCAACATGCCAGTTTTCTTCACCTCTTCCCCTAAAGGTCTTCATAAGGATCTATTTGGATTCTTGAGTGTAAACTGTTATAGTAAGCTATATCAACTAGGGGAAGATGTTGATCCCATCCTCCTTTGAAGTCAATTGAGGATTCTCTCAACATTTCCTCAAATTTTTGGATAGTTTTCTTAGATTGGACATTATTTTGAGGATGATAATATGTATTTAAGTTTAACTTAGTATTCAGAGCTTGTTGGAGACACTTCCAGAACTTAGAGGTGAATCTTGGATTTTGATCGGATACAATTGATAGTGGTACTCTATACAGCCTTACCACTTCTCTGATGTATATCTGTGCGAGTTGATCTAATGAGAAATCATCCCAAATTTCAATGAAGTGTGTAGTCTTTGTAAGATAATCCACAAAAACCAAGATAGCATTGTTTCCTTTATATGTATTTGGAAGTCCAGTGACAAAGTCTATAGTGATATTCTCCCATTTCCATGTTGCTATGGGTAATGGTTGCATCATCCCCTTAGACTTCTGCCAATCAGCCTTCACTTGCTGACATACTAAGAACTTTGATGTAAACTCATCAATATCCTTATTTATGTTATCCCAACAATAATTCTCTTGGACATATCGATATATATTTTTGTTTCGTGGGTGAATGGAGAAATTCGATCTATGTGCATCATCCAAAAGTTCATTCCTTAACTTCGAATTTGATTAAACACATGGCCTTGTCCCAAATCTCACAATTCATTCTTCATTAACATTGAACTCCAAGGATTTCCCTTTTCTGATAGTTTCCACTTTCTTCTTAATTCCCACATCATTATTTTGAGCATCCTTTAACCTTTCTAAAAGTGATGGTTGAACAATCATTTTTGAAAAGATTGAAGACGTTCCCTTCTTTATGATTCCCATGTCCATTTTCATCAAATATATGAAGATTAGACCCTTTTAAATTCTAATAAATGATAGAATTGTTGGGTCCTTTATAATTATATCATCCTCCACCTTTTTCACTTTCCTAGGGTGGTAATGGATTGAGCAGTCATAGTCTTTGATAAGATTTAACCATTTTATTTGGCGCATATTCAACTCTTTCTGTGTGAATATATACTTGAGGATTTTGTGATCCGTATATATTTTAAAATTCTCCCAAAATTGGTAATATCAACAAATTTTTAAAGTGAGTATTACTACAACCAACTCCAGATCATTTGTTGGATAGTTTTTCTCATGAAATTTCAATTTCCTTGAAGCATAGGCAATAACTTTTTCATTTTACATCAGCACACAGCCTGGGCCCTTCTTTAAAGCAACACTAAATACCACAAAAAGTTCTCTACTTTTGGGTAGTGTGAGCATGGGTATAGTGACAAGACTTCTTTTCAACTCCTTGAATATATCTTCACATTCATCACTCCAAGAAAAATTTACTCCCTTCCAAGTTATCTTGGTAAGAGGGTTGGATAATCGTGAGAATTTTCTAAGAAATCAGTGATAATATCTAGCTAACCCTATGAAGCTATGAATATCCGTTAATGATGCTGGAATTAGCCGTCCATTAATTTTAGTTGTCTTGGAGGGATCCATAGATACCCCATTTCTTGTGATGATATGACCCGAGAATGAGACCTCCTTCAACTAGAACTCACACTTGTTGTACTTTTCATAGAGCTTCTCCTTTCACAAGGTCTCTAGTACAGTTCTTAGATGATCATCATGATCCTCCTTGGTTTTGGAGTATATTAGAATATCGTATATAAAGACTACCAAAAATTTGTCGAGGTAATCTCTAAATACTTTATTCATCATGTCCATGAATATTTTTGGAGCATTAGTGAGTCTAAAAGGCATTACTATGAATTCATAGTGCCCGTATCTTGTATAAAAAACAGTCTCGAGGATATCCTCCTTCTTCACCCTTGATAATATCCCAACCACATATCCACCTTGGAGAAGTATTATGCTCTATGTAGCTGATCAAACAAGTAATCAATTCATGGCAGAGTATAATTGTTATTTATTGTGATTTTTTTGAGCTCACGATAATCAATACAAAGGATTGACCCATCCTTATTCTTAACGAAGAGGACTAGTGAACCCCATGGTGAAGCACTTGGGTGTATAAACCCTTTATCCAGATTCTCTTATAGTTATTTCTTCAGCTCCTTAAGCTCCAAAACATCCATTCTATACAGAGTCTTGGATATTGGCAATGCCCCGGGTATAAGATCAATTGATAATTCAACATCTCTTTATGAGGAAGTCTAGGAAATTCCTCTGGAAACACTCCAGTGAATTCCCTCACAATAGGCATGTCTTCAAGGATGGTTTCTTCCTTAGAATCAATAATATGAGCAAGATATGTGTGCTCATAGGGTAGTAATATCCATGCTTTAGAGGATGGTTCTAAAGAAGATTCATACTTTTCCTTGCACTTGTACAGAATCAGGAGTCGATTCTCCATATGGAGAGTGATTTCCCTCTCACGACAATTTATGTTGTCTCTATATATGGAAATAAAATCCATGCTAATAATTGAATAAAATTCCACCAAAGAAAGTATAAAGGGGTTTTCTGGGAAGTTCAATCCAAAAATTATGATAGGGGAGGAGTTATATTCATGGGATGAAATGATTTCCCCATTTTCTATTCTCATCGACATCTTTACTTCCATGATTTTTGGTGGTGTTGGGATTGTTCTACTAAACTTTTGGGATATAAAATTATGCATATAACCAAAATCAAAAAGTTCATTCGCTAATCTTGAATTAATAACTAGCGTACCTATCACCACTTCATTTTCAGGGTTCACTTCGGCGGTAGTGATGGAAAAAGCTTTCCCTTGCTGCCTTGCAGGTTGTTGGTTGCCTTAAAAAACCCTTGGCTTAGGGAACTGGTTTGCAAAGTGCCCTGGTTCTTTGAAGTTGAAGAAATGAACCTCATGTTGAGGGTTGAATAAATAATTCCTCTCCTCTGTTGCAGCCGTGGGTTTTTCATGTCATTAGTTAATGGCTAGGTGACCATATCTTCCACACCTAAAGCATTTCCTCGACCCCTTCAGGCAATTTTTGTGGTGATTCTTTCCGCACCTTTGGAAAGTGGGGTGATGGATTTTATTAGCACAATTGGATTTATCCATCAGACCACCAAAATTAAAGTCCACGTTATTCTTCTTATCCCCATGATACCCTTGAGATTTTTCGATCTCTGTGTCAACTTTGAGGGCACATCAGACAATTTCCTCATAGCTATCGAAGTCATGGATCGCTATGGATTTCTGTAGGCTAGGTTTTGGCCCACCAAAGAAGTGGTCAACCTTGAATTCAAAGGTAACAACAAAGATAGAGGTGTATCGTGCAAGACTTTTGAATTTATCTTCGTACGCTACAATTGATTCACCATATTTTTTCTTGAGGTCAAGGAAGTCCCTTTCCATCTTAAGTCAGAGGGTGCATGGAAAATATTTATCAAAAAACATTTTTTGGAAATATTTCTATTCCAACACCTCGATCTCTTCCTCGTGCTTCATATTTTTTATCAATGCCCACCATTGATCAGCTTCACCCACCATACGATAAGCAACTAGAAGAACCTGCTCTTGTTCAGAAAATTGAAGGATGGAGAAGAACTTTTCAATGGAGTTGATCCATTGTTCGAAGATTGAGGGATCAGTTGATCCATTAAAAGTAGGAGGCTTTTGTCTCATGAAGATATTTATTGTAGATTGTTCTTTCTTGGGGGGGGGGGGTAGACGTTCTTCTTGACCCATGTTTCTATTCAAAACTCGAGTTAACTGAGAGAGTATCGTGACAAAGTTTGCGATTCCCGCTCCCATCAAACTGGGAATCTCATTTGAATAGTCATAACATTGATCTTTACATCAGTTTTTATCCCGAGTCCTCATATTACCAGCCATTGGATAGAATAAAAGGAAAGATAGGGGTAACACATAAAGGGTAATCCAATGAAAAATGTATAATTTATAAATTACATTTATTTCCTTTACTTATCTATGTTATCCATGATCTACTTCCCAACATATATTCTTAGGGGATTTTTTTAAATTACATTAATAATGGTTCATACTAATATTATGAATTTACCAAAGCATATCCACCTGTGAGTGTCATAACCAAGAGTGCAGTAAGGCCCGTTGTTATGCACTAGTTCTCGTTCGAGTCTAGCTCAAAGTGGTGTTTTTAGGTTTTACCCCTAGATACATCTATGCCAGAGCCACCTCTACCTACTCGTATCTATATAGGGATGTATTTTCTTGATAAACCACTTACTAAATACTCAAAAAAATTTAGAGTTGTTTTTATTATACTTAGTCTTATCCCCAAGGCTTTCACTAGGCTTTTCTAATCCTAATCCCAAAATAACTAAACCTATCCTATGATACAAACTATAACAACCCCACTCTTTATTTCACACTTAATCATAATTTGTTACATAAAATATTCACTTGATACAAAATATAATATAGATATGTCTAGTTTCTTTTGGGCTTAGGAACATTATATAACAACTTAAAAAATGAAATACACATCTTTATTGAAATTTTCTTTTACAAGACCACACACATTCCTTTGTACTTAGCATTGCATGGGATAACCTGGGGACATGAATAAGAAAAGGGGTGAGCTATAAATCCCAGTAAGGGATTAAACAAGGAATAACATGAAGAATACAGTACATGTTAGGAAATATGCATATTAATAGAGCATAAGAGAAACATGAACATAAAGACATGATATAACATGATTATCATAACATGGAAATATAACATCAACATTTAACATGATATTAGCATGAGCCAAGGCTCATTGCACATGGAGCATGAGTAAAACCTCATTGAAATTGAATTATCATGAGTAAACCCTCATTTCACTTGATGTATCATGATACTAATCTTTACCCAATACATTGGAGCACTATCAGGGCACACCCTTCTTAATCATTTCATTTCATGCATAAGTGTGCCACATGGATCATACAACATGGAATCATTCAACATCATAATTTATTACACAATAAAGAAATGTGGAATAAACACATGAAGCTATATAATAAATAAGTAAATGTTCATAAAGGTGAATACCCTTGATAGATAAATGAGCATGGTATTCACTACACAATGACTTTGGCTTGGAAAACCACGGTTCAATTTTGGGAGCATAACGACATGACATAATAATTCATAAAAATGTTTGATGAAAGAAAAATAGGTATCTCATAATATTTACATGAAATAGAAAGTAATGGGTATATATAGATACATTTCCCAACATATGTAATGTAATTTAGATGCATAATATAAAATAATTGGTTGAATGTAAATAGAAGAGAGAAATTCCTTACGAAATTTCGGCATTGTAACAGGTGTACATGAGAGGAATTAATGAGATAGAAAGATATCTATCATCATTAAAACATAAGGAGGTAAGTATGGGGGAGGTTAAAAATCATACCCCAACATTTCTAATTGAAAAAATTGTACAACAATATAATGAAATTTGGATAAAAATGGTAAAGGAAGAATTCCCTTACTTGTAATTGTGATCCAAAAGGATCGGGAGAGGCTTTAGAGAGGCTTATTAGGAGCTTGGGGAGACTTGGGAGGATTATATAGTGATAAGGGAAGGGTTTGGTAGAGATCCAAATGTTTTTATTTAAGATAAGTGGGGGCTTGGGTGGGTTTATATAGGAAAAGGGAGAGAATTCTTTATTATTTAGGTTTTGGACACTACACATTAAACTAATAAAACCCATAAAACATCCCATGATTTTTCCCATGTTTTTTTATAAAGTGGAGTGGAAAGAATTAATTTCTAATTCCAATGGAGGAAATTATTAAAATATTAGGCTTTCTTATGTGGAGGTGAGTCACACCCTCAAGGAAATCATTTTAAAATGTTAAAATGTTTTATAAGTCTTGGAGGGTCTACTAAGGCTTTGTAAAATAAATAAAAAAAATATAAAATAAAATTATTTTAAAGGTAAAACATATTTTGGACAAAAATACCATTTATATTATTTTATTACATTACTATTGGGTCATTATGATGTCATAAAACATATTATATATTTAAACGATATTTAATTTTTACCCAAAAATTCGACTGTCTCAGAAAATTATAAAAAATTTACCGTTGGATAATTTCAAATTCCTGATTCCAAAAATAATATTAATTTTATCTAAATAATTTTCTAAATATGTGAATTTTTACTTTTAAAATAAAAACTGACCTTTATCGAAAAATCCTGGGTTTTGTAAAAAAACAACTTTCAGACCTTAATAAATATAACAATTTTATTCAAGCTTAATGTAACCCCTCATAACACCCACATAAGACCTAAGGGTAAGGTATGCGATGCTGAATGACTCTTGGGGTGGCTCGGATAACATCGCTCGGGTGGTAATATCTATTAACTTCTACTTTCCTTATAGGCGGTTCCGTTCAAGCTTAATGTGTTGAAGCTCGACTTGGGCTTGGTCAAGAGTGAAGCCCAATGATGAAACCTCCTTTCTGATCTCTGAAAAACAGGATTCGTATGGAGAAATTCTACTGGATGAGTCCATCACTTCCTTTTTCTGAGTAAATTGTATTTGTTAAATCTCTATATTTATACTAATCATGTGATCACTATTCAACAACTATATTAGAAATGATAAAAAATATTAAAATTATTTTAAAATCCAAAAACATAAAACCAAGGAAGTTCATATGTTTTATATAAGAATTTTATATAATAAAACATTTAATTAGATCAAGAAGAATTTTCATTAATAAAAGTTTGGGTCGTTACATCGATGGCTCCCAAGAGAATCAGAACTGCTAATGAATTGGAAAATAAGAGAATTGATGATATGATGAAGATTTTTTGTCATGATTAATTTGATGTCTATGACACTACTCGCCCAGACTTGGAAAAGAATCTGAGGAAATATCACTCAAATTTTCCCCGGAGTACTTATTTGCCTCTGTATGGTTATGGACATCTGTAGGATATCAACATACCAGACCCAAAGAATTATATGGGAAAAGAGATAAAGGAATTAGCGGAATTATTTCCTAATAAAGATGTTACCATTATTTTATAAACCTATTGTGGGAGTTTTATTATATAGGGATAACTAGGGAATATGCTGCATATCCAAAGAGTGGAATATTTTGAATGGAAAGCCCATTATGTAAGTAACTTATGCAAGACCACGTAGGGGCACGTACTGTATAGTCAGAAAAAAGAGCTCTAAAACATTTGACATTCTATTGAAAAAAGATGAAGAATGTTTATGGAGATTTATATTTTACACAACATAGAGTTTGGTTTATGGAGAAAGGTAACCGAATACGGAAAGAGTATTTCCAATCATTATTTCCAAAGGATCAGAGGAATAGAATTTCTACAAATGTTTAACCCAAACATAAGAAGTATGGTGTCTGTAGTTTTAGGTCATAAGACTAGGACCAAAATGGAAACAATAAATGATATGTGGTCAAATTATCCAAGGTTATTTCATATTGATTTGAACACATGGAGAGGGAAATGTGTAAATCATGGTCTTGAAGAATTTCATATCGAGAGAAAGTTAATGGAAAAAATATACATGGATGGCTGTTTTAATATATAGATTCTTGTTTATTTTCATCATATTTTGAAGGGAAAAAAGACATTTTAACCAAGAATGAAGTTACAATTATTTGAAAAACCCATTATAGGGGTTGTATTATGTAGGGAAAATTGGAGAATATGCTACATATCCAAATAGTGGTATCTTTTGATTGACATGCCCGTTATATAGGCATCATATGCAGGGCCACCTAGGGGAACATACTGCATAGTTAGGCAAAAGAGTTCTCAGATATTAGGAACTCTTCCACCAAAAACTATAAGAAATATTATGAAGATCTAAAAATATTCAAGATTAAGAGTCTGAAATATAAAAGGGGGTAATGCTCAATGCACAAGAGAAATATTTGAATCAATATTGGCCATGAGTTTAGAGTCTCTTACATAGATCTAACTCATATGTAAAATGAGGACATTTCTTATTTCCTTGGCGGGATCTCTAAGGAGAGGACCCAAAATGAAGACTCCTACATAGATTATTAATTATATATGGAAGAGAGATAAAACTTTATCTTGTGGCTTGGACTAAGAGCTAAGGCATAGTTTTCACTAGGTATCTCAATGGGATGAGAACCAAGCCATACGTAGTTCTTTGGGTTCTTTTCATTTTATTGTCATGCAGCAAGGACATTATGTTGTGAATTTTAGAGTCATGCAATGAGGACATGAAGTGATTCTAATGTAAAAAAGGAATATTGTGGCTAGACCAGAGGATTGAACCTGGGTGTCACTACATATCTCATATGGATGAGAATCAATCCACACATAGTTCTTTGAAAACTTCCTATGCAAGTTCAACTCATACACAGAAAGTGGGGGGTGGGGGTTATGGTGGTTGGGACCAAGATTGGAGATCTAAGAATCCATACATATCTCATATGGATGATAATCAAGCCAAATGTAGTTCTTGAAACAATAATTTTCCATACTAATTGAGTTTGATGTGGGAGATGGGGGATTTTAACACATTATGAAAGAATGGTTAAACTCAAGACACAAAATAGGATGAAGATCAAACCTTGTATCCTAAAAGAGCATTCTGTATAAATCTAGTTCATATATAGTGGGAGAAAAAGGAAATAATTTTTTTGGTTGTGGATGGGCCCAATATTGGAGATCTAGGAGTCTCTATGTATCGCATTGAAAATGAGAATCAAGCCACATGTAGTTCTTGAAATGAGGTCCCTATATATATCTGATTCAAAAATAGGGAGAAATAGAACTCATGTTCCACTAAGGAGTAGAAATGATGCCAGTGATTCTTTCACATGGAAGTTCTTAACATCAAATAAAGAAGATGATAAATTTATAGTTTAATGTCGTGTAATGAGGAAAAATCTTTTCATGCAGTTTAATGTTTTGTGAAAAGGACAAAGATGTTATACATTTTAACATCATGCATCATGGACACATATGGTTGTTATGCAGTTTAATTTCTTGAAACTAGGACTTTGTGCTGTGCAGTTTAGAGTTAAGCAGCGAGGACATTTGGTGTGCAATTACACAAAGTACTTCTTCAAGAATCTTGCATTTGTTGGAGTTGTAATAACTTCTCCATCCATTTAAATTAGGGAATAATCTCTATTAGAGTATACCTTATGTATAGAGCAAGGTCCTTACCACTTTGCCTCATGTTTTGGAGGCATCTTTCCTAGTATCATCAGATTCATAAGGACCAATACCAATTCTCCTTGAAGAAATGAGTGGTGTCACGACCCATCATCGGGGCCCGTGTCGTGACTACCCCAAGCCCGCCTTCCATAGGCCAGGGGCTGGTGACTAGCACCAAGGCGTAAATCCCGATAAACAGGGAAGGCATTGCCTTTGTAAAGTAAACAACCATCACAGAGTAAGCAAGCGGAAAGAGTAAACACTAAGTAAAAACTGTAACAAGCTGTGCTGAAAGTAAAAGGGGCCGGAAATACAATCCCAACTGTAAAGTACAACCGAAAGGGGAAAACAGCAACTGAAAAAAAAAGCCACAGCGTAGAGCCGTCCTCTGGAAGTCCCACCTGAAGGGCAAGCACAGATAGCCTCCACAGCTCCTCGGTCCAGCCGTCCGCTCCGAGTACGTCCCGCCCAGTGGTCCACCTCCAGGTACCGTCCTGCTCCACAAGCCTCCACCATGATCAGCACTGTCCGTCGTCTGCAACCAACACAACGAAGTGCGGGCATAACCTGTGTAGGGGTGAGTATAAGCTACTCAGTAGGGACCCCGAGACCCCCGAAGGTCTCCCGAAATCCACAAATGATAAACCACAAAGGAAAGATACAATCACGAAGTAACAACCGACACTGCTTAGGTATATACCCATACATATACCTAAGTCATCAATTCCCGTTCTGCTCCAACATCCGAGCCCAAGCACAACCCAGTCCACACAGGAAAGAAAAACTTATACTCACACAGAATAGAAAAACACAATCCACGAAGGAGAGCAAAAGTAATCCACAAAGGATAGCTCAACACAGTCCACAAAGGAAAGTAAATAGTAAATCCACACAGGATAGTTCAACATAATCCACAAAGGAGAGTAAACAGTAAATCCACATTGGATAGTTCAACACAATCCACAAAGGAGAGTAACACAGGATTCAGCTCACACAGATATACTTCGTCGAAAAGGTGAAAGGGATGATCAGATATAGATACTGAATCATCTAAGCTGGGACCCAATGAGGATACAAGACCAGCTGTCTTCATTGATTCATCTATGCTGGGACCCACATAGGATACAAGACCAGTACTGAATCATCTAAGCTGGGACCCACATAGGATACAAGACCAGCATAGCTGGGACCCACATAGGATACAAGACCAGCACTCTTCATTGATTCATCTATGATGGGACCCATATAGGATACAAGACCAGCACTGAATCATCTAAGCTGGGACCCACATAGGATACAAGACCAGCACGGCTAGGACCCACATTGGATACAAGACCAGAACTCTTCATTGATTCATCTATGCTGGGACCCACATAGGATACAAGACCGGCACTGAATCATCTAAGCTGGGACCCACATAGGATACAAGACCAGCACGGCTGGGACCCACATAGGATACAAGACCAGCACTCTTCATCGTCGCAGTCCACTGAGGATCTCTGCGTAGTCGTCATCGTCGAAGTCGCAGCCAGCACTAGGGTCCCCGCACACAGCAAGCTCGTTCGGGAGGGTCCGCTCCATGAGCCGAGAGGCTAATACATCAACTGACACAAAGTCCAGAGTTGATGTATCCAAAAGTTCCGTATCGTCAATAGGAACTCAACGCCGCAGACGATGCGTCAATCAGACGCCCGGTCTGAGAGTTATTAGCTTTTTCGTCTCAGGGGCCCGGTTGGTTTTTAAGGAAAAACCAACCCGACCATACACCACCTGCGTCCAAACCTCGGGCAGAGTATGCCAAAAGATCCGTCTCACTTAGAAAAATCCACCAAAGTCTACGGCACGTCAATCGGACGTCCGAAACTCAAGATATGAGCGTTTTCGCTTCGAGGACCCGGTTGGTTTCGTGGACGAACCAACCCGGCTGAACCCAAAGTATTCTGAAACCTTTAGTTCAGTATACCGAAATGACTGTCTCGATCCAAGGATCGCGTTGCCGCTAACGGCGCATAAATCGGATTTTCGTAGCCCAAGATATGGGCATTTGACCGAAAGTAGTCCGAAATTAGGGGGTCTGGGCCCGGCCCGGCCCGACCCAGTACCCCCTGGGTCGGCCGAACCGGGTCAACCCGGCCTGGGCGGCGAGCTGGCCCGACAACCCGGCCTGGCCCGGAAGCCCGGCCCAGCCGGCGGCGCGGCCGGCGCGGCCAGCGTGCTGCACGAGCGCGCCCAAGGGAGGGGCTATGCCCCTCATTTATTTCAAAACGGTGGCCCCCTTTAAGGGGCCGCGCCACGTGTGAAACCCAGGGGGTGTAACCCCCCGACTTTTCCCCTGTAATGGCCGGCCAGCGCAGGGCTGGCCGGTTTCTCGCCGCGGGACCCCGCGGTCCCACGCCTTCCGGCCGCCTTCTTCGAATTCTCCGGTGGGTGGTTTTTCCGGCCGCTACTTCCAGGATGGCTGCAAATTCGTCCGGTGCGGCGTGATTATGCCGCGTCCTTCCGCCACGGCCCGACTCCGGCCGCGGCCTCGTTCGTACCCTTGACGCAGCGCGACGGCGTCGCGTTTCTTCGTCGTGGCCCGCATCGTTCACGTCTCCTTTCGCTCAAGCGCGGTGCAACGATGCATTACCGTCTTCGCTAATCAAAACGAAGAATAGAAAAAAGGGGGGAGGGGTATCGGCCGTGTTTGTGCGGACCGATCCCCTCCCGTTATCTCGATAGTAGTTGGCTGAAACGTAAAACATTTAACCTTCACAATTTTTAATTTAAATAAAAATTGGAACGTGGCCGTCAGATTTATCATTCTTATTCGAAGGAAAGAAATCACCAACTTAAAAAGATTCAAGCCCCTACCTCGGTTCAGGAATGGTGCACGTCAATCGAGCCGCGGAAGACAAGCGTCGCGGAGGTTGGGTGTCGTGGGAAACGAACGTCGATTCCGTTGTCGTCGAGGAACGTTCGAAGAGGAAACGTCATTGGAAGTAGACGTCGCGTTCTTCTACGGAGATGTTCTTCGTTGAAGAACAGTGTTCTTCACGCTCTTCGTCAAAGTTGAAGAAGAATAAGAATTCCTTTAGCTTTCTCTCAAAAAGCTCTCAAACAACCCAAAACTAACCCAAATAAAATAAGTTCCCAACTTATTTTATTATCACTAAAAGGTTTTTGAAAATTTAAGAGTTTGAAAATAAAAACCCACACTTAACTCACTCAAGTTATTAACATGAGTTGTAAAAATAAATGAGGAGTTAAGTTGGCAAGACTTAAATGGGGGGTTAAGGAGTTTAAAGGGGGAAGGTGAAAGGTTGGGGCTCGTGTGGGCCCCACACTTTCAATTATCCACACATGGGAAGTTGGGTGGATGTGGGCCCCACCACCAACTTCCCATGGGAGAAATTAACCACCTTGATATAAAATAAAATTGATCCAACAATTTTATTTACTTCTTAATTAAACCCCATTAATTAACTTCTTCTTCCGCACAAATGAAACTACGGTAAAGGTTCCCTTAAGCGATTACAGGCGTTGCGAGTTCATCAGTGCCATCGAATTTCAATTCTGAGCACCGGTTCAAAAGATAGGAAAACCCGCTCGTTCGTTCACTGAACGTACCCGAGCCAAACTTCGGAAATTGATTTCAGGCACTCCGGGCCTCGGAATCAAGTGCCGTTAGAAACCGCATTCTTGTAAAATTCCAAAGAAAATTAAGAAAAAAAAATTCCCTTGAATTTTATAGGTCTTTACAAGTGGATACAAACCTTATTGTTAAAATCTCATTCTATTATATTCTGATAGACTTCTAAATGATGCAAAGTCTGCAATCTCTTTTCATATAATTGTTACAAATAATCAAATCACTTTTGAGACTGCTCATCTGTAAATAACTGATGAAAGATTGAAACTCATAGTGAAGACAAATTAATTTCACTTGAAAAAACTACTTTTTTTCCATACACTAATGAATACAGAGTTTCATGAGTGGCAGTATAGGTAGTAGTCCGATAATCCCATAAATCATGAAAAAGTTTATATAGACAATATTTCTTTTTATCCACCATTTTTTGGATTATATTTGATAGGGTATTATTGAAAGACTCTATATGTACATTGAATGCTGCATGATAGCAGGATGAATGGTTGGATTTGATATTCTTCTCTTGATATAACTTCTTTACCTCAACAAAACAGAAATTGGTACCATTCTCCATCAATATAGTATGAGGGACACCAAATATAGTAATGATATTAGCTTTGACAAATCTAACAATGATTTTGGCTCCAAATTCTTTGAGAGGTATTGACTTAACCCATTTAAAGAAGAAATCAGTAGTAGTAAGAATATACTTTAACTTCTTAGCCATAGCTAGAGGATAAGGTCTTACTACATCCATTCCCCGTGTAGCAAATGGACAGGAGTATTTAGCTGTATGTAGAAACTCTAGGGGTTGATGAATGAAGTTGGCATGCACTTGGAAAGGATGAAATTTCTTGGTGAAATCTATGCAATTCTGTGTCATTGAAGGCCAGAAGTATCCAAACCTTTGGATTTGATTAGAAATCCTATGCCCAGATTGGTGAGCACCACAATCTTCAACATGTACTTCTTTCATGACAGCTATAGTTTCTTCTCCGTCAATACACCTGGAGAGGATTCCATCAAAGCCATGTTTTTAAAGGATCTTCTAGTGATCTGGACTATCATAAAGAGTGAAATTGTCCACTCATCATCAGATCTTTTCTTTTTGAGCTCTATCTGGTAGAATTACTCCATTTTTAAGGTATTCTATGATGGGTGTCATCTATCCTGTAGTATTACCTTACGTCTCGAAAATAGGGCTTATTTAATTAATTTCCTCTATTCCAGTTTGAATGAAAGGTGAAACCACACAACAATGGGTAATACAGATGATTCTCTCATCCTAATTTGGATCTTCCAGGGCTGTGGCTGCATTATCCATTTCAACAGCTTGATAATTTTGTGATCGTGGGATATAAGACAATGTTGGTTCTGAGGGAAATTCATCCATTAACACTCTAATGTAATCACACAAATGGATTAACTCTTCTTTTTTGATAGAATAATCCCCATTGATCTATTTTATTACCAAATCTGAATCACCTTTCACTTTAGGTGGTTCACTTGTACTTGGAGCACCAATTCTAGGCCTGTAATGAGATCTTCATATTATGACTCATTTTTGGTACCGCCTTCTGATAAAAGAAAGGAATATGGAAGCACTACCTTTTCTGGAGAGATGATTAAAATTCTTAACCCAACTTTGTTGAGTTTGGGTTTTTCTATTCTCATCCTTGTTGGACTTCTAGAAGCACATTGAAAGTAAATTTCTCTTATTTGGGGATTATCTTTAATAGAGAAGATTTCTTCATCAGGATGTTCAGTATTCAATGATGTATCTTCTATAGATGGATGTTCAGTAAGAAAATCTTCCAAGGATTATCCTTTAATTACTTTTTGAGGCACAAACTGAATATCGAACTGTTGAAAAATAACTGTCCACCATGCCAAACATCCTGTAATCATAAGACGATTGAGGATAAATTTGAGTGTGTTATTGCGAGATACCAGGTGGACCTCGTGATGTTTTAGTTAATGCCTCAATTTTTAGACTACAAAGATTAATACTAGGTAGCACTTCTTGATATTTGAATATTGAGTCTCTGTGTCAAGCATAGTTTGACTAATATAGTAAAGGCTATTTCCATTCCCAGTATTATTCTTTTGGGAAAGGAAGTCACCCAATGATCTCTCTAAAGCCTTCACATAAGGAATAAGTGGATTTCCTTCAACAAGTGGCATTAATACTGGTGGACTCAAGAGGTATTTTATGAGGGTATCAAATGCCTCTTGGTTATCTTCAGTCCATTGATAGGTGACTCCCTTCTTCATTAATCTGGTAAAGGGTAAACACCTGCCTGCCAAATTGGAGATAAAGCACCGAATATAGGCTAAGTTCCCTTGAAGTACTCTTAATTATTTTAAATTTCTATGAGGTTTCATTCTAAGGATTTATTTTTTGTTATCAAGATCAACTTTGATGCCCTGATGACATACAACGAAGATGAGGAATTTTACTCATGTTACCCCAAAAGCACATTTTAAGGGATTCATCTACAAATTATGTTGCCAAAGTTTATTTGATATGGTCTCCAAATCAGTCAAGTGATGGGAACATTTTCTAGATTTAACTACCAAATAATCCACATAACATTCGAGAAATTTTCCTAAGAAGGGTTTGATGATATGGAGCATGGAACATTGATTCGTTTCCCCTGCATTCTTTAAGACAAAGGGCATTAACCAATAGAAAAACACACCTTTAAATGATATGAAGGCTATAAAATCCTCATCCTCTAGGGATATTCATATTTTATTGTACCTAAAGTATCCATACATGAAGGAGATAGCTTCATAGATAGCTATTGCATCAATTAAAAGTTCCATGATTGGAAATGGAAAGTTATATTTGGGACAATGATGATTAAGATCTCTAAAATCAATGAAAACTATGATTTTCTCATTCTTCTTTTTAACTAGGAAAATTTTGTCCATCCATTTGGGATATTGAACCCCCCTAACAATTTAATCCTTGATAAGATTATCGACTTCAACTTCAATATTAGAGGCACTAGTTGGGTGTGTTCTTCTTGCGACCTGATTGAATCCTCGATTCTCTTATGGAAAACCTAAATGATGAGTGGCTACATCAGGATTAAGGCCTGAAATTTCTATATAGTTCCAAGAAAATATATCTTGATGTTGCTTTAGAAATTATTTATACATTTATTACTCTTTAGAAGTCATGGATTCACTAATTTGAGTGGGGTATGGATCTTCTTCTATACCCAGATTTATTTCTTTGAACTCATCCACAGTGGTGGAGATGCCTTCCTCTAATGTTGGAGGTGCGTCCTTAAGATCTTCTTCTTCCTTACATGTCACTTATTATATTTTTGATTTCATATTAAGTGATGAAGAAAAAATTTCAGAGTTAGGGGATGAGTCAATATTTGAACATCCTGAAGAAGAGGCAACCATTTCTATCCCTACTGATAATGAAGGGTCTTCCTAGAGCATTGAAGAGAAGATGATGGGTTGGGAATCAACATCCTTGTCTTCCTATAGTATTGTGATAAATTATTCTAGATTTTTTTGAGGAATCAAAGACTTGTTGAAGATTGGTGTATGAAATTTATACATCTCCATTTATGTTTTCATCATTGCTTAGTAAATCAACAATTTATCTCCTGCTGTCAGGCTCAATTTCTGCAATTGAAATTATGGAAGTCACTGAATGAGTTCTTGGATTTGGGTTTATCTTTTCAATTTGATTGATAGGAAACACATAATAAATAATTAGATGTTTGAATGGGTTAGCAGGTATCTTTTCCAGGCCATTAGGATCATTGATTCTTGTTATATATTTTTCTATGGACCTTGTTCCCTTTGTATGATAGAATTCAGATTCAATATACTAAGATTCACACATTTTGAATGGAATCTTATCACCATAAAATGTTCCAATTTTACCATTGAAGCAATACTCGAGACATTGGTTATATGATGAAGGAATGGCCACATGTTGATGTAGCCAAGGTCTTTCAAGTATAATTTTGAAGGCTCTATCCTGACAGACAACCATAAAATATGAATTAGATACAATATCTCCAAACTAAGTTCTGAGTGTAATCCCTCCTAAAGGTTCTTGTTAATTCTTGACATAACCTTACAGCATCAAAGTTTAAGGAGATAAGTCAGATTTAGTGAGACCCAATTAATGAAGTCTATGAATGGGAATGAGGTTGACTCCTGATCCATTATCAATTAAGGCTCGTTAGATGTCTATATCATTAAACTCATCAGATAAATATAAGGTCCTGATGTGTCTATACACCATCATCCTCATCTTCATCTGTAAAATATATGACTGCATGACATTCTGCAGGATCATTATGTATATGGTAAACCTTAGCAGTAATAACCTCGGTCTCAAACCCTTGAGGACTTGAAAAAGACTCAATAAGTGTTTCTCAAATAACTTTTGATAGATTCAATGCATCCAAGATTGAAAACTTATACGGTACTTGGGATCTCTATTTTAAAAAATCAATATTTTGGCCCAAAGGTTTTCATTTTCTAGCATAGAGATGCGGTTTTGCAGGCACCTTAGAAGTTGATGATCTTGATGTAGATATACCCTGTTTTGGGGTAGGAGTTGGAAATATTTCTACTTTTGGTAGATTATACTGATTGGGTCTATCTACTTTCTAAGATAATGATGGTGTAACTTCTAATCGGTCCTCCAAGATAATCATGTCAGGAATGATCCTGTCATACATGAGAGAATTTCCTTGTTTTTTTTAGCCCACTAAAGGGATCTCCCATGAGTTTCTTCCACATAAATGGTTTGAGCAGGGGAAGAGTTAAAATACTGGTTTGTAGCATATCCAAATATTCCCCTATATCCTCGACCTTATCTTCTTCCTCTAGTTCCCCAATTAGGTATATGGAATCCAGGTTCATCATAACCAAAATCATAATTTTCATAGGGATCCATTAAGTGGATAATGTTAACAAAACTGAAGATCAATTCATCGTCTGATAAAGATTCTACTTGACAGGTTGGTTTTGGTTGTGCCTTTTGGAAGGGCAGTGCCCATGATTTTGAAACAGATGGTATGAAATCTACCAAAGTCAAGGAAAACTTTTTCCTTGACACAAGATCGCCCTCTTTTGACTGATCTTTATCTTTTTTATCATGTTTCTTCTTTTAGGATTGAACTTTAGAGGACTGGTCTTTTGATAAAGATGGATTTGTTGTGGCAGAAGTGGAAGAAGACACAATAGGTTGTTTCAACTATGTTTGTAGAATTACATGTGTTCGATCGATTGTTTTCATGATCATCCAATCATCGTACTTCTGTGCATTTTTTTTGACTTCCTACCACTCACCTTCTTTCTCTGGATTAGTAGCAGTAACACATGCTACTTGGGATGATGAAATTTTCAGTTTCAATTTTCTAGAGTCTACCATTTTTTGAAGGAGGTCTTTGAAAAAAACACTCCTGAATTGGATGCCCCAACATTTGATGAAAGGGGAAATGATTTGGAAGATCTTAATATCCTAATTTTTTCAGTTTCTTCAGCCTTGGAAACTAAACCAAATTGTTCTTCAAAGCTGAAATAAAGTAACCAAGAACCTGTTCATTTCAAAAATAATAAACTTTATTCTTTAACTCCAAAAACTATTTCTGCATTTGATCTTTTTGATCATCTTGATGAGGTGGTCTTTTCTACTGAAACTCGTAAGGGGTAGCCCTTCGGTACAATAAAGGTTTTGAGGTAGAAGTATGTATAGGTGTTAGTTTGAGTGTGACTATAGCAGTCTCTACTTTACATATTCTCCTTCCCAGAGCTAATGGAATTACATGAGATTTATCTTTAGTTTCCAAAATGGAATCCTCTAATTATTGGGCAATTGAAGAAATGTATCAAAACTCTCCTATTTATTTAACAAGTATTATTGGTGTACATAACTCATCATGCATATTTTCCACATAAATCAACAATAACCATTCTTGAGGGAGTGCTATATTTAAGGAATATGTTAATCATTTCCATCGATCAATGAAATATAAAACTATTTCATTTTTTTTCAATTTGTAAGATTAAGAACAATTTTCTTATGCAACATTGGTCTGAATTAGAGAAGGAATTTCTGAAGAAGGTCTTCCCATCTAGTAATTGATCGAGACTGTAAAATTGTATACCAGACAAAGGCTGACCCCTATAATGATTGCACAAAAAATCTGAGATTTATTTCTTCTTTTTGTTTAGGGGTCCCCATCATGGGATCACAATGAGAAAAAAATACGTTAAGTGATACTTTGGATCCCCCTAACCATTAAATATTAGAAATGTGGTATTCACAAAGTTTAGTGGTTGAGGGATCAGATCTACCCATTCAGGGTAATATTTCTTTTCTAGTTGTACTGGTGCAGACCATTCTTTTATAGCTTCTAAATGAGTTGTTAATGCCTCAATTGTGTTTATAATCATTTGGGGAATATCTGGATGAGATGGGTCCTGTACAGGTACAACAACTGGAGCTTGAACTGGTGCCATGACTGAAAAAACCACTGGTGGTGTTACTACTGGTATTTTTCTTGGATAACCAATGGGGACATTCCTATAAGGATGTGTTTGATCCTGTCCTAGATGTGTATCTAATGAAGGGAAATCATTATCTACATCTATAGTTGCAACAAATTATCTTTGTTGAGGAGTTCGTACAGATGTGAAAACTGAGGATCATCTTGGGGAGCATGTCTAGAAGAAATTCTGCTTTGAAGTAACTTTGCATTGAGTCTTTTTAAATTCTTCATCTTCTCTTCTTGCAGGGAAAATCTTTCTTCAAGTGAAAGAGATTGTTCTTCTCTAGTGTAAAAGTGAGATGTGATCTGATCTTTACCTTTCCCCTAGTTATATGCCTTTTGAATGGGGGGGGGGGTTGGTTACTTGAAAGAATAACCAGATTTTGGGTAAGCCTCTGATTTTGGGTATGCACAACTCCTTTATTTTCTTCTGTGTGTACCATGTTATAGATAATAACTTCATCTTACGTCTCCCCTGAACAAGCATCATTCTATATATGTTCTTCCATAATGGAATTAAGGACATTCAATGAAGCATAATGCATTGATGGGTTAGTGTTAGTATTTTTGTAAGACAGTCTCCTTATGTATCTTACATGAGAATGTTTTCTACAATATGCTGAATTCCCAAGAACTGTTTGATAGATAGTAACTTGAAGGGAATCCTTGGATAGTTCAGCTGTGCATTCACTTTTTGGCTTCTTCCTTAATCAAGAGAAAACTGACTTCTGTCGAGGAGGGGATTGTGGATGTGAAAAATCCCCCATCCCTATAGGTTGTGGCTTTTCCTATTCTTCTTCTTCTTTTTCTTCTTCAAACCTTTGAACTTTTTTTATTGAATTCTAAGGTTGAATTAAACAATCCCCCAACCCTACAGGATGGGGTGGCTCTTTAGCTGTTATAGTTGAGATTCGTGTAGCTACTCTTCTGATTTTGTAAATTTTAGTCTGAACATTGGCCGGGTGCATTATCCGAAAACCACTTAAATCACCTGTTTCAGAATCCCACTTTCCATTTCAGAGTATTGCGCCATCTGATGCCTGAAATCCTCTATGTGGGAGACCTACTTATTGTTTTCAGATTCATAATGCAATAATATCTCAATAGCTTTCTCTATTTGGGCCTAACTTTAATGAGAGTTAGTCTAGGAATGTTCATGATCATATCTTTTATTACACACAAAATCTTTTGATTGTATCCATCCATGGGAAATAACATTGCATGAGACCACATTTGGAAGGCTTTTTTGATTTCAGAATGTAGTGAAATTCAATGATCAATGTACACCCCATCCTCTGATATGAACACCAAATGGGGTGTCTGAAATTAAATGGAATAGCCTCTTTAGTGCATCAAGGCATGCATGCCAAAGGTTTCTATACTACTTTTCAACCTTTGGATGTTGGGAAACTAAGAGATATGACAAGTCAATTTGGTTTTGAAACCCTACTATTACCTTTACATGACTTTGATATTCATCATATGGTAATAATTTGGATTTCAGATGACAAAGAGTTTTCCAAATGTTGAGACATATATCATGAATGAAATCTTCTGCCATCAATTCTAGAATGATGTATTGAGAGGTTATCAAATACCATAACATGATTGATATTTCACCTTTAGATAATTGTTTCCCCATATTCAACATATCTTCATCATATTTTTCTAGAGGTTTCTCAACTTGGTCTAACCAGAGTGGACGCTTCTCAATTGTTTTATTACAAACAATTAAATCTGTTCCTTTTTCCTCTACTATATTAAAAGGAAAATGATCCAAGGAAGGTTCAAAGAATGAATGCCGCCTTAGGATGTTTTTTGATTGATAAAGTATTTCATCTTTTAGTGATAAGGCATCAGACAGGACTGGTCTTATGTTAGAAAGTGCCACAAGATAGGAGGGATTTATCATTACTAAATTATCAATTAGGGAATTTCCTTGACAAAAAAAAAACACTACTTTGGAGAGAACTTTCACAGTGAATTCCATAATCAGGAGGACCACCATGGTGGATTAAAACAAGGGATAAATCTTATTTCTCCTTGGTCTTATGTCCATATGGAGGGTTGTTGTAGCTCTCATTCATAGATAATCTCTCTAGATTGACCGTATTTTCATGAATCAAGCCTTCATAGCGATGTGTTCAATGGGTAACTTCAGAATTACTACTAATGCTCCCATAATTGGTAATGGGATGGTAGGACCTTGAGTTGCAATAGATAAATATCTGATGGATTCAAGAAATTCAGCATTAAGAGGATCTAGATCACAGATTGGCTCTTGATTTTCCAAATATGTTTGGTGAGACTTATTCTTGGATACTATTTTGCATGTAGTTGGGGCCAATTGCTAAGAAAAGTGGTTATCATGGGCAGGTGTATGTGTCTACCTTAGAGTGGTCATCAGAATGAGATGATTATCTCCAATTGGAAAGGTTGTATGTTCCTAATCCGGTTTTCTGTATGATATGGTGGAGTATGCCCCATAACCCTCCTAGACTAGAACATAGGTGTGTATTTGTTCTGGGATGGCATGCTAAGGATTCATCCTAGGTGTGGGGATAAAATTATGTGTCTGTTCCCCTAGTACTGCTGAAGTTGCTGTTATGATATTTTGGAAAGCTTGTAGAATATGGCAAGGAATTTGTTTCTGTCATTTCACCATTTCTAAAATATGTTTGGTGACTTCAGTAACTAAAACATGAATATATGTCCATTCCATACATGGAGTAAGTGTATTTTCCTACTCTTATCCTCCCTTTATTATTAGTGGGTTATAACATTTCTCATGTATGGGGTAAAGAGTTGAGTATACCCCAATATTGTCATCAGAGATTTCCAACTGACTTCTCTGAGTGCTATGAAATGAGATTGTTGATAGAATTGGTGAGTGTAGGATGGTGTATATTCATACTTACCATTTTCCACCAAATTTGATTGGCGTGATTTCTTAAATTCAGTCAGACGAGACTGTTGATTGACTGATAGTTTGTAAGAAGATGTATGTGTCTGTCTCACAATACTCCACTAGATTTAAATGGCAGGATTGGTGGATTTCTGCTAGATGAGTCTGCTAGAAAGCAGAATTGGGACGGACAGGTGTATGTGCAAGTTCATTTTTTTCCACCAAGTAAGGTTGATGGACTTATCTGGAGGGAGAAAAGGTAAGAACCTACTCCCTGTTGGCCAGACGTTGTCCCTAAAATTTCGTCTTGCATGCCTGAGTCTGAGGGACCTGGGATGAACAAACGAACGTAACACCCCCATCATGTTGGGGGTTCACTACCACACGATTCTGCTGATGGTGATTTTTGGTAGAAGCCCCCAAGAAGGACCCATGTATCTTTAATTTGAGGCCATCACTACCTCTTGATCCACCTCCCTATAGTATGGGAAGGATTGGTTGTTGAGTTTTGGGGATAAGGACCTAAAATGCTTGAAGATGGTGGTTGGCACCATCTTCTTCTTGACCATCGGTCGTCACTGACCGGACTATCGAGGGTTATTGTTAACCTGTAGAGCATTTCAGGCATCCTATGAGGTTGGGATAGTACTGTGTTGATGGTATTCCCATACCAGTACATTTGATACCTAGCATTAAAGATGTTGAGTTGGTTTTGACGTCCTTTCATGGGATGAGAATCTAGCTTGAGTAGTGGCCGGGGCATTCACGGGTGAAAACTTTAAGGAAGCCATTTGGAGTGAAGGGAGTTCTAAGAAAACTTGAGAAAAACAATGAACTCCATTAAAGTAACATCTTTTAGATGGAAACATGCATTATTTATTCTTTTGTGTATCCTTCCATTATAAATTGATAGGGGTTTGACATATGCGTAACACTACTAACTTGGTTAAGGATTCTGATTAGGTTCACCATTTTCATTTTTTCATCCCATGAAATGTGTGTTCTGGTTAAGAATAACTACTTCTGGGTGGTTTCCATTGGATTTATTTATGGAACTAGAAACATCCAATGGTTCTTTATCCAAAGGGACTTACTTTCCAAAGGCAGGCATTCGTTAAGTTTGAACTTAAAATACTTAAGAACATGCATTGGTCAAGAGGATGGGAAGTTGGACTCATCACACCTTTTTGGGGGGAATTATTTCCAACTCTAGGACTCTCTTATAGATTTTAGATATTTTCATGAATCCTTATTAATTCACCAAGTAAACATATGTTTCACTTGGAATTTGCAATCAATTATTAGCATGTTTGAAATTTAGAATCATTCATATGTATTAGAGGTTCTTCATTAATGGAGACATATGTATGTATTTTAGGTTTTCCATAAATGGTATCATCTCATATACTATTTTGATATTCTTTTAACCATCGTTATGATAAAATTGGTTTTTAATCCACTCAGTGGGGCACTCTAAAATTTATTATTGTCTATGGAGACAGAGGTTTGTTTTGTTGTTGGGATCGTACCCATAAATGGGCTACCTACATATCTTTGTGAAAGTAATCAAAACCCTCCTAGTTCAATGCTATTTAATGGGGAAAATCATACCTTTTAAGGTCGTGTGATAAGGACCTAGATATACAGTTTAATTTCATGTGGTAAGGAAATCTAAGTGAAATGTTCTTAGTCAAGGTTTGGTGTGGGACTTATCCTAGAATCCCAAGGAACATGGAAAGAATATGGGTTTCTAAGTAATATTAGACCCTATTGGGAATATGGCCCGGGAAGAACATGGTTGATTTAAAGTGTTGGGTTTGAACCTCATAAAGGCTTCCTATGTATCCCATTTGTATGGGAATCAAATCCCACATAGTTTGATGAGTCTCATAGGATAGTATAGTCCTTTGAGAGAAATGAGTTTGGGATTACTTCTTGAAAAATATTATTTTTTATGGATGAAATGATATGGATCTCGGGCCTTAGGAAGGCTTCATACATATCCAATTATGGTGGGAATCAGAGTTCTTGTAGTTCGGGAGTTGGAGGTGTTTGTGAATATGTTGTGATTATGAAAAATCTCTAAGACCATGCGAGTCATGCTCGATGTGAGAAAAAAGAGGATGTCAAATATTCAACAAAGGCACACACACACTTTTCCTCCTCCGTTGGTGGAAGAGGAGGGGCCTATGATGGTGAAGGTGGAAGAGGCTGAGGTGACTGTGGAAGAGGGAAAGGTGATGAACCTTCCCTCTATTTTCTTTACATTAGAAAAGGGTCCAATATAAGGAAGGATTGAAGGTGAAGGAAGTATAGAGGAGAAATATTGCAACCTCCCACTTGAAAGGTTAGGGGATTACACCAGGATAGCTGCCCTAAAATTTTCCTTGGTAGGGGAGGGAGACTTCTCATTTGTTCAAAAGGAAAAGTAGGTGTGAAACATACCTTCCCTACCAGAGACCCGAGGTTCCAGGTTTTAGAGATGAAAAGGGGAGGTCATGACCTAAACCCTAATCCTCCAAACTGGGAACTTCCCAACTCTGTTCTTAGGATAAATTTCCATGTGACTACGGATATACAAACCTAGATACTCTATATGAATCCTAACCCCATTGAATAAAAATGAAAGAAACCTCTAACTGTGGATATACAAACCCAAATTGGAGACACGGTGTTGTTCCTTTCCCAAAGGTTTTATGAGTCATGAGGTTTTGGTGGAAGTTTTAACATAATTGCTTTCAGAAAATGGATCTAATAAAGAAGAAGCCTTTATATGAATGGCATTGAAGAAGGCTTGATGAAAGGCTTTGTAGACTGAAGGGATTAGGTGAATCAATGAAGGGTGCCTGAGTTAGTATCTGGCATGAATGTATGGGCGTGCAAGTAGGTTTGGGCAACTTGATGTTCACTTAAGTGATGAACAACATGGATTTTAATACTTGTGAGAGACTTCTCTCAATACTTTAAGAGTATTTATAGGTATTCCCAGAAGTGGGGTGCTCAAGTTCCTTTGAGAGGAATGGGTGGTGCACATGTGTTTCTGATTCAGGGAGGTTGGACGCTTTGAGTGCACAAGTCTTATGGATTTCAAACACTAAAGAAACTAAAGTCCTATGATCCTCATTCAATTCCTCCACTATAGGTGTTAAAAAACTACCTTGAAGGTTTCAGAAGACTTGGGAAAATAACTAGGGTGACCGAGGCATCAATTAGGCTTCCGGGAAATTCGACCATACAAATGAAGGCATAAAGGGTCTATTTATAGAAAAATAAGTGACCTTGGGTGAAATGGTTGTGGGGCGCACAAGTGGGTTGCATGCCAGAATGTGGTGCATAAGTACCTTGCACACCGACGGATCCTTAGCTTGACTGGGGTGATCCAATTTTCAAGCCTTTTCAAATCATTATTTTCTTCATGTTTTTCTCCTCTTTTTTCTAAGGCATTTCCCCTTTTAAATTTTTAGACATTGTGATAGAACATAGAGTCAAAAGAGTCTTTGAAATATGTGTGGAATGAGGTATGATTTCTATTAATAAATAAACTTCATCTTTTAATGGAATACTAGGTAAATATTCTAAAAATATATAAAAAACTCCCACACAATAGGTGTATCATCAATGTTGAGTTTCTCCCCAACCATCTAAGATAAACACTCATATTGAAAAGGAATCCAAACCCATACAATGAATTTGATTTACATTAAAAATTCATATTTATCATTCCAATGATAGGTGATCATATATTGGTTTGGAATATCAAACATGACTTCCCTTCCTCAGTGATTGATGTAGGATTTATGTATATAAATCCAATCCATGCCTAAAATAACATAAAATTCATCTAGAGGGAGAATAACGAGATTTAGAGGAATCCCATTCCCAAAAACTTCAACCAAAGAAGAATCACAAACTTGATATGTGATCATCATGCCATTATGTGTTTTCACTACTAATTATAAATATAATCGTTAAGGATAGGAATTAACATTAATACTTTTCATGATATAAGGGAATTTTTATAACTAAGTTCAAATAAGATACTTCAATATTTGATCATAATTTTTACCACAAAGCCTCATATCCTACCTTCAATCCCTTAATAAAACCAATATGGATAGCATAACCATCAATCATTATTAATTAGAATAATTAATCATGATAAATCCTTAATAGGATATCTTAATAACGACTTCATATTTTCAATCTATGAGACTTTAGGTTTAAACTATGTCATTCATGGTTTTCATCTCTTTAATTCCTTCATAATGGGTTGTAAAGAGTTTTTAAATTTCCAAAAAATATCCCCTAGGAGTGTTAAACTAGGCGTGCAACAAGGCCCATTATCGTGCACCAGGTGATGATCGTGTCAAAGACCAATGCACCCTTTTTAGAGTTATTACTCCTAAGTAAAACTTTCTAGATCCCCATCCACTTATAGTATCCATACAGGGATGTAATTTCTTGGAAACCTCTTGCTTTATCCTACACTGAAATTCTAGAACATTTTACTATAATTTGACTTATCCTTAGGGTTATCACTAAAGTTTCCTCATCCTAGATTCAAAATGTTAATTAAAAATTTCTCTGATAATAAATATAGTGACCCAAAATTTTCATATATATGTTTTACATATTAATATATGAATATTAATTACATAACATAATCAGCCACACCAGAATCATATAGGTTTAGTGCATTTAGAAACATGGATACATAAAAAAATGGTTCATGGGTGAACAACATCATCTCCCACTACGTTATTGATAAATAAAACCCTTCTTAGACATATCATACATAATAACTTTCTTCATAACCTGGGGAAAGGAAACGTAATAAAGGGTGAGATAAGATGCTTAGTAAGGGTAAATAAGGGAGATATCAACATAACATGATTATACTTGTATGATAACCTGAAAATAACATTTGAAAACCATACCCTTTATATCATAGATCATAAACTTGAGTCATGGGATAAATCTTGGTAGTTTATAAAACTTGAATAATAAAGAAATCAAAGAACATAAGATATGAGAGAATAACATTCTCATAAGAAATAGATTTATAGCATACACATAATCATAGAAAATATTATATCAAGGCTATCCATTAATAAATTCACAACATGTTAGGATTTGTCTAACCACCCATGTACCTACTTCGGGCTTGGGATGACCTACCATGCACCCTCTTTTGGTCTTGGGATAACCTCCCATGTACCCTATTTTGGGATTGGGATAACATCATGTGTACCCTATTTTTTCATTGGGATAACCTCTAATGTAACCTTTGAGCTCATTGAAAATTAATCATCACCCAATAAATTTGAGGGAGATATAGGTCCCATATAGCTACCCTACTTTTCTTACATTAAGATTACATTATTTTAAAGATAAGAAACAAAATAGTGTTACAAAATGAGGATCCAAAGGTTTATTGTCTTTTGAAAATTAGTACCAAACATAAAATGTAAACAATAAAACATAAAAATTATTTAATTACTTATTATCTAGATTTTTATTGGCCTTTGTGCTCTCTTTAGTACAAGTAATCACATGAGGATATACATCAAATAAAGGAGCGAGCTAAAAGACTAGTAAGAGGATAGATATGAATATGAATTAATATAAAATGGCTGAGAATATTAATCATCATCATAACATAAGAATGGGATCATCATAATAATCATGAGAGGGATAATTACATAAAATCAAGGAATGTGGAAATCTATAAAAATGAAACATCATGTCTTAGTAGTCAAATACCACATATAGTTGTGAACAAAGTCAACATTATGTTCACAAATAACAAATGTGAATATTCATAAAATAATCATTGTGAAAAAAGTTAGAATCATGTTCACACATATTTCACATTATATCATTAGATAAATCATTGGAGTTCTATATAATTCTGGGCACACCCATCACATCATAACATTTATATAATCATGTATGCCACATAAAATGTATAAATTTTTTTACATAAAATAACCCATGGAAAGAAAATGGGTTTCATGAAAATTTCATAAAACATACATTCATGGGTAAAATTTGGAGTTCCCAAAATAAAAAGGGAAAACATACTTGGTATGAGAATCATCAATCTTTAGTGAAGAAGAAATAATCTCAAGAGAAGTCAAAGGTGTTTTTTAAAGAAGAGTTATTTAGATAAAATAGTTGCATTTGTCATAAAACCAGATTGAAAAAATGTATATAACATAATAGAAAAGGTATGTAAAATAAATTATATATAAGGAAAATTAAAGGAACATCCCGACTGAAAATTAAGTGAAAGATGGAAAATCCCAAGGAAATGGAGTTGGGTTCGAGAATCCCCTTTCCTTATGTCTGAATTATTTCTTCACTTTAATATCTTGGATATTAAATTTAAATTCATTAATTAAGAAATAAAGGACCTATTATACATATATTTTATTTATTATAGTTTTATTAAGTTCATTTATGGCCTTTTTGATTAGTTATAGGGTTCAATTTCATCATTCAGGAGTGTTCATTTTCATGGCTTTCATGATCAGTTCACTTGTTTATAGGTATGGAAGTTCATGTATAATAAGAATGATTCTAAAGAATTTAAATTATATGTTATTAATGAACATAAATAATTTTAATTGGTCTTATATATATATATATTTTTTCTATATACGAGGATGATTCATTAGATAAAATTTTAATTATACTCGTTCAAATTAATTTTAGAGGTTTTCGATCACAACGAACTAGTTTTGTTTTATTATTTAATATTATGCATATAAGTTAGTTAAAAGACATAGAAAGGGTTATAAAATAAATTTTAAAATATTTTTCATCAATTATGATGGTTTTATGACCAGACTTGAATGAGGTAAAATAAAATGAAAATGCATTATCCATGATGGTGGTAAATCGACACATCACGAACGATGATTTCATTTTTTAGAATAAAAGGGAGAGGAGAATAGGTTTGATGATGGATAATTACATTAACACAATACATTTATATCATATATAAGATACCATAGTTACTATGCTACTTGGATAAGGGTATATGAGGATATAATAAGAAAAGAAAAGAAATTGAAAAGAAATTAAAAGAAAATGAAAGAGGGTTTTACCTCTTTAATTCTCCTCCTTGAGAACATCATTAGGGAAATTGGTTTTGATATTTTTTGAGAAAAAGGATCTTGGAAGTGTAATATGGGATTTAAAAGATTATTGGGAAGAATTTTTACAAGGATAAAAGCTTGGAAGGTGTGAGACGAAGAGGTGGTGAGGGGTAGTATTTATAGGGGAGGAGAGGCGTGTTTTCTCATTATTTTATTCATTAGTTTATTATTTTAGCTCAAGAATTTTAATGGTTTGGAAATTATCTATAAATATATTAAATAATTAATTATAGTTCAAGATTGTGGTGATTCCATCATCCATGACTCATGTAATAGTACATTTAATTTATAATTTATATATACCGTAAATTACCATATTTTTCTATTCAGCAAAACTTCAAGTATTTCAGAAAAATACAAAAAATTAACCCTTACCATTTTTTGATGTATATAATTAAAAAATTAACTCCATTTTATGAAAATAATTTTATAAATATGATAAATTTAATTTTTAATTAAAATCATCATTTACTCAAAAAATATATATATTAAAATTATAAATGATTTTAAAACACTTTGAAAAATTAACTAAGGTCTCATAAAATTATACTATAATCATAAGACAATAAAATAATAATTTATGAATATATTTTTTGAAATTAAAATTTCTTTTAAATAATAATATAAATTATAAAAATATAAATAAACATTTATGTTTTATAAAAATACCAACACTTAATTAATAATTTTTAAAATATTAAATTACTTATAATATGATATATTTATATCATATTATAATTTATAAGATGTATAAATTTTATTTATATTTTCATAGATGAAGTTACTATTCTATTAGCCAGATTACTATTCCTAATGGTCACATTACTATTCCAAAGGTCAAGTTACTATTCCATTGGTATAGGTTTCTTAACTTCTAGAAATACCTCTTATTACATTCATTATTCATTTATAAATTTTATATTATTTCCTCAATGTGATTTTATGTGATTTATACTATGTGGATTAATAATAATAAGGGAATTTCCAATGATTACATTTTGGATTGTTACATTTTTCCCCCTTCTGAAATTTCTCGCTCGATTTTTTTTACATTCTAAGTTGAAAACATGTGAGGGTAATTTTCCTTCATCACTTTCTATAGTTACCATCTTGCCTCTTCATACTTATGGTTTCACCATAATAATTTGACCAAGTGAGTAGTCTTGTTGCATAGAACTTTATCTCTACGGTCCAATATCTTCACTAGATGCTCCTCATAAGAGAGATAGTTTTCCAACTCTACCACCTATGGATTCAGTATATGTGAGAGATATAGTATGTACATACTCAAGAGGGATACGTGGAATACACCATGTAATTGAGGCATGGTAGGTGGAAGTGCCAATCGATAGGCCACATATCTGACAAAATCAAGAATCTCAAAGTGGTCGATGTACCTGGGACTTAGCTTTCCCTTCTTCCAAAATCTCATGATCTTCTTCCATAGAGATATGCGAAGGAATACCATGTCACCAACCTCAAAATCTAGATCTTGTCGATGATTGTCTGACTATCTCTTCTCTCGACTTTGGGATTCCTTGATGTGCTATTGAATGGTTTTCACCTTTTCTACCATTTCTTTAACCATTTCATGTCCTAGAAGCTTACATTCATTGACCTCATCAAAAAATGCCAATGTTATGCTTATTTTCCCATAAAGAGCTTCATATGGAGCCATTTGGATGCTAGTGTAGAAACTATTATCGTAAGAGATCTCGACCAGAGGTAGATGTTGGTCTTATCCCCCTTAGAAGTCTATAGAAAATTATCTCAACATGTGTTTTGGTGTTTGAATTTTCTATTCAGATTGGAAATAAGTTTGAGGATGTTAAGATGTACTGAAGTTTAGCTCAGTGTTTAGAGCATGTTAGAGACTTTTCAAGAACTTAGAGGTGAATCTCGGATCTCGATCAGATACAATAGATAGTGGTACTCCATATAGACATACCAAATATATGATGTATATTCGTGCAAGTTTATCTAGTGATAATTTCTATCAAATTATGATAAAGTGAGTTGTATTTGTAATAACATCCACAATAACCCATATAACGTTGTTTCCTTTGGATTTCTTTGGAATTATGGTGACAATGTACATGGTGATGTTTTCCCATTTCCATGTTGGTATGGGTAATGGTTGCATCATCCCCTTATAATTTTTTTCTTTCAGCCTTCACTTTCTAACATACTAGGCACTTTTATATATATTCAATGATATTATTATTCATATTGTACCACCAATAGTGATCTCCGAGATATTGATACATCTTTGTGATCACTGTGTGAATAGAGAATGTTGATATATGTGCATAACTCAGAATCTATTTCTTTATCTATGGATTAGATGGTACACATAATCATGAACCAAATATGACAACTCCTTCCTCATCAATTTTAAACTTTAAGGATTTACCATTTCTCATGGATTCCACATTCTTCTGAATTTCCACATAATTTATTTGAGAATCCTTTATTTTCTCCATGATAGATGGTTGAGAATTCCTTTGAGAAATGATTGATGGTGTTACTTACTTAATTATTCCCATGTCTATTCTTTTAAAATATAATAAGATTGGATCCTTTTTAATTCTCATCATTAATAATGTTGCAATATCCTTTCTACTTAGAGTATCCAACAATTTATTTACCTTACCATGATGGTAGTGGATTGAGGAGTCTGAATCCTTGATGATCTCTAACAATCTTCATTAGTGAATATTAATATCCTTCTATGTAAATATATATTTGAGGCTCCTATGATCAGTATATATTTCAAACTTCTCCCCATAGAGATAATTCCTCTATATTTTCAATGTGAAGATCACATCTGCCAACTCCATATTATGCATAAGATAGTTTTTCTCATTAATTTTCAACTTCCTTGAGGCGTAGGATATCACATTATCATTTTGAATTAATAAAAATTATAAGACCTTATTTGAATAATAATTTTATACCATAAAGAGTTCCCTAATTTTTAGAAGTGTGAGTACTGGAGCAGTGATAAGCCTCCTTTTATCTCTTTAAATCACTCTTCACATTCACTGGTCCATAAAGTTTTTTCTCCCTTCTGAGTTAGCTTGGTTAGTGGGTTTGAAAATCATGATAAGTTCTTCAAAGATCACTGCTAATACCCATCAAGACCAAGGAAACTATAGATATCCATCATAGATATTGTCCTCAGCCACTCTTTGATTTCTTTTGTTTTGGAAGGGTCCTTAGATATTACTTTGTTGGTGATAACATATCCCAGGAATGATAATTCTTCCATCTATAAATCATATTTACTGTACTTTGAATATATCTTATCCCTTCTCAACATCTTTAACATAGTATTCAAATACTCTTCATGTTCCTCATTTCTCTTGGATTATATTAGAATATCATCTATAAAGACTACCATAAACTTGTTGAGGTAATCTCTAATTACTCCATTCATTAAGTCCATGAATATTACTAAAGAATTAGTGTATATGAAAGGAATAATTATGAACTCTTAGTGTCCATACATCATTCAAAAGGTAGTCTTGGGAATATCTTCCTTACTCACCTTTAATTGGTGATATCCCAACCAAAGGTCCACCTTAGAGAAATAATTGACCCCACATAGTTGATCAAACAATCCATCTATCCATGGAAGGGGATACTTTTTCTTTATCATGATTTTTTTGATCTCATGATAATAAATGTATAGGTACATTGATCCATCCTTATTCTTGATGAAGAGGACTGGTGCACCCCACGGTGAAGCACTCAGGCATATAAAACCCTTGTCCATATTCTATTGTAACTACTTCTTCGGTTCCTCCAACTCAATGGTGTCCATTCTATAAGGTGTGTTTGATATAGGCAGATATCCCCGAATAATTTTAATTGATAACTCAACATCTCTGTCAGGAGGAAGACTGGACAATTCTTTGAGGAAAACATCAGTTTATTCCCTCACAATGGGCTTGTATTAGAGCATGATTTTATCCTTTATCTAAATCATTGGAGCTAGATATACTTGGTCTTAAGGAAATAATATCCATACTTGAGATTATGGTTCTGAATAAGATTCATCCTTCTCCTTATACTTTTAAAAAATTGGAGGATTCCTCAGTTTTTGAAGACTGATATCCCTTTCCCAAAATTTTATGTTGTATTTATATAATGATATCCAATCCATTCCCAATATAGAATCAAACTCCACCAAAGGAATTAAGAACATATTTGATGGTAGGTTAAGTCTACAAACATTAACCAGGGAGGAGTTATATACTTTGGATGAAATAATTTTCCCATTTTATATTCTCATAGATAACAAAACCTCCATATTTTGAGGTGGCATTTGAATTGTTCTACTAAACTTTCAAGATATTAAAGAATGTGTAGAACCAGAATCAAATAGTATATTCTCTATTCTTGAATGAATAACTAGAATACCTATCACTACATCATTTTTAGGATCTACATCAATAGTAGTGGAGGTATAAGATTTCCCTTTCTATTTTGGATTTAGTGGCTGCTGATGTTGAATTCCATCAAGGAGTCAAGGTTTAGTGCATTGGCTTACATAGTTCCCTTTCTCCCTACAGTTGAAGCACTGAACCATGGGTGGTTCTCTCCTTTCCTACACAATATTTTGCTACTTCCTCATGTCTCATTGACATTAATGATATTGGTGGCCTTCTCTCCCACACTTGAATCATTTCCCCATTCCTTTGAGGTAACTACCATGGTTCTTTTTCCCAAATTTTTTACATGTGAGTGATTGAGTTTTCTTTCCACATTTTCCATTAGATCCTATAGCTCCATATTTCATTTTTCATCTCCATAGCCATGGGACCATTATCCAAAACCCATCTCCACTTTTAGATCACATAAAACTACTTATTCATATCTCCCAAAGTCTTGAATTTCTAAAGTATTTCGAATTTGTGGCTTTAAACAACTAAATAATATATCAATTTTTTTTATCATTATTGATAAAAAAACCAGAAGTGTACCTTGAAAGCCTTTTGAAATTTTCTTTTTAGCCTATGACACATTCACCTTTCTTTTTATTTAGATCTATAAATTCTCTCTACATATTTGTATGAAGATTTCAAGGGAAATACTTGTTAAGAAACATTATCTTAAAGTCCTCCCACTATATCTCTTTAGTTTTTCCCTTTGCTTGGTGTTCTTAATCAATGACCACTATTTATCAGCCTCTTCATCATCATGATAAATGGATAGAGTCACCTTCTCCATATCAGAACAATGAAGTACAAGAAATATATTCTCCATTGAGATGGTCTACTATTTCTTGATGACTGGATCAGAGTATCCACTAAACATTAGTGATCACTGCTACATAAATGACTTGATATACAGAGGATACCTCTTAGGTGAAGTTGTATGTTCCACAATATTCAGGTTATTATTCATAGACTGAGGTAGTTGGGTAAGCATCACCATGAAATTTTGAACTCCACCTCCGAAGTCATTGAATATGTCATTCGAGCAATCATTGCATTTTCCCTCACATGGGTTGTTGGACCAGTTTATCATGGTTCCCAACATTTTCAAAAATAGAAAAGGTTCAAACAAAACATTATTCAATATGTAATGAATAAATAAATTATTCCTTTGGGCAATTAAATTTAAATGCATATCTTGTGGGATTCCTATCTGTAGAATTTTTCTAAAACAAATCTTCTTAGGTGATTTAATATACTTAGTCTCATACTAAGGGTTTTCACTAAAGTTATCTAATAATAGTTCCCAAATTAACTAAACCATGCTCTGATACCAACTATAGCAACCCTAATTTTCCTACATTACTATTACATCATTTTAAAGATAAGAAACATAATAGTGTTACAAAACCAAGATCCAAAGGTTAAGTGTATTGGGAAAATTAGGACCAAACATAACATTTACACAATAAAATATAAAAATTATTTAATTAATTATTCTCTATATTCTTATTGGCCTTTATGTTCTCTTTATTATAAGTAATCACCTAAGGATATACATCAAAGAAAGGGGTTATCTAAAATCCCAGTAAGAGGATAGATAAGAACATGAATCAATGTAACGTGGGTGAGAATAATAATAATCATCATAACATAATCTTGGTATCATAATAATAATCATGATATAAATCATTATATAAAATAATGGAATGTGGAAATTAATAAAAATGAAACATCATGTCTTAGTGGTCAAATACCACACATAGTTTTGAACAAACCTAGCATCATGTTCATGAATAATATATGTGCATAATCATAAAATTATAATTGTGAACATAGATAGCATAATGTTCAAGAATATTTAAAATTATATCATGTGATAAATCACATTACCTAATGCATTGTAGCACTATATAATTCCAAGCACACCTATCACATAATAACATTTGCATAATCATGTATTCCACATAGAACATATAACAATATTTTCCATAAAATAACCCATAAAAAGGAAATGGGTTTCATGAGAATTTAATAAAACATAAATTCATGGATAAAATTTGGAATTCCAAAAATAAAAATGGAAAAAAATTCTTGGTATGAGAATCATCAATCTTGAGTGAAGAGGAAACAATCTCAAGAGAAGTAAAATGTGTGTTTTTTTTGAAAGAAGAGTTCTTTCAGAAAACTCATTGATTTTTTCATAAGATTATATTGAAAAAATTTATATCCATAAAAATAAATGTTAATTAAAATAAATTATATTTAAGGAACATTAAAGGAACATCCATTGAGAAAATGAAGTGAAAGAGGGAAAAACCAAAGGAAATGGTGTTGGGTTCGAGAATCCCCTTACCTTATGTCCAAATGATTTCTTCAATTTAATATACTATATAATAAATTTAAATTAATTAATTGAAAAATAAAAAACATATTCTAAATTTATTTTATTTATTATAGTTTTATTAAGTTTATTTATGGCCTTTTGATGATTTATAAAGTTCAATTTCATCGTTTAGGATTTTTCATTTCATTGGCTTTCATGATTCGTTTTCTTGTTTATAGGTATGGAAGTTCGTATATAATAAGAATGGTTCCACATAATTGAACTTATATATTATTAATGAAAATAAATAAGTGTAATTGTTATTTTATATTATTTTGTTTCTACATATGAGGATTATTCATTTGATACAATTTTAATGATACTTGTTTAGATTAATTTTAGGAGTTTTCGATCACAAAAAACTCATTTTGTTTTATTATTTAATATTATGTATATAATTTAGTTATAGAACATAAAAAGGGTTATAAAATAAATTTTTTAATATTTTAAAACATTATAATGGTTTTATGACCAGAATTGAAGGGAGTAAAAGAAAATTAAAATGCATCGTCCGCGATAGCTGTAAATCGAAACATCACGAAGGATGATTTCATTTTTTAGAATAAAAGGGAGAGGAGAAGAGGTTTTATGATGGATTATTACATTGAAATAATAAAGTTACAGTAAATATAATATAATGGAGTTTCCATGACACTTGGATAAGGGTGGATGAGGAGATAATAATAAAAGAAAAGAAATTGAAAAGAAATTAAAAGAAAATGAAAGTGGGTTTTACCTCTTGAATTTTGCTCCTTGAGAACCTTATTAGGGAATTTGTTTTTGGTATTTTTTGAGATCAAATTATCATATATGTTGGGGAGGGTCTTGGGATGTTTATTGGGTATAATTTGAACAAGTATCAAAGCTTGTAAGATGTGAGAAGAAGAGGTGGTGAGAGCTGGTATTTATAGGGGAGGAGAGGGGCGTTTTCTCATTATTTTATTCATTAGTTTATTATTATAGATCAAGACTACAAATAGTTTGAATATTATCACTAAATATATTAAATAATTAAGGATAGTTCTATATTATAGTTCTTACTTAATCCATTATTCATGTATTAGTATATTTAATTTATAATGTATATATACTATAAATTACCGTATTTTACTATTCACCCAAACTTCAAGTACTTCAGAAAAATCCCAAAAAATTCACCCTAAATTTTTTTCACATATAGAATTCACAAATGAACTCCATTTTATGAAAATAATTTTCTAAATATGATAAAATTAATTTTTAATTAAAATCATTATTTACCCAAAAAATATATATTTTAAAATTATTATAACACTTTGAAAAAATAATTAAGGTATCATAAAATTATCCTATAATAATAAGACAAAAAAAACTAATTTATAAATCTATTTTATGAAAATAAATTCTATTTTAAACAATTATATTAATTATATAAATATAAATAAACATTTATGTATTTTAAAAATACCAAAACATAATTAATATTTTTTAAAATATTTAATTACTTATACTATTATATATTTATATCATATTATCATTTATAATATGAATATATTTTATTTATGCTTTCATAGATGATGTTACTATTCTATTGACTGGATTACTATTCTTAATGGTCACATTACTATTCCAAAGGTCAAGTTACTATTCCATTGGTATAGGTTCTTTAACTTCAAGAAATACCTCTTATTCCATTCATTATTAATTTATAAAGTTTATATTGTGTCCTCTATGTGATTTTATGTGATTTATACTTTATGGAATAATTATAATAAGGGAATTTCTATTGATAAAATTTTTAGTGTTTACATCCCACCCATCACATAATCCATACATTTTTGTGCCACAAGATCCTAAAATATTAATGATATCATAACTTATGAAAATTAAATAAGTTTCTTAAACATTTCATCATAGCGTAACCCATGGGAAAAATGGGTTTCATAAACAATTTTAATTAGAATAATAAACCATATAGATAATGGATAATGATGGTGTAATTAGATCATATCCTTAGTAAATCATAAGAAACATATGAGGTTGTTGTCCTTAATATATAGAAATACCATAAAAAAGACCATTAAAAATGTTCTGGAGGAAAATAATTTTTTCAATTTGAAAATCATGTTTTTAAAATCTAAAAATTTCCCAAATATTAAAGAAAACATTTTATTTTAAAAAAAACTTGGAAAATTTTAAATTAAGCTTTAAATCATTGATTGATTATGATAATGGGAAATATATTTCATGTCGTACATATTAAAATAAATATTCCTTTCACATTTGACAAGAATATTACTTCTAAACCATTTTATAAAAATTAAAATATGGGTAAACATTTATTTAAAAAATATTTTGATAATAGTAAAAATTTATTTAATTTTTTTTATAAAAACAATTTTATGGAAGAAAATGGGTTTTTAATCGAAGAGAGAAATAAAGTCATTTTTCCTTAAAAACATTCTTTTAGACTCTAGAGTACATAAAGAGAAGAAAATAATATTAAAACATGTAATATAAAGAAATTAATATACTATAAGGATATTAATTAGTATATTTAGAGTTATATCATACAATTTTATCATTATAAACTTAATTATAAATAATCTCGATAAACAATGAGATTATAACGTAAAACCCTTACCACTTTAGTAACTTTCGAATCATAATCCCCATGAAAGAAAAAAATTATATGGATATATATACCCCATAATTTTCATAATATCAATCCTATATTAAATTCATGGGTAGTATATACACCACAATAAATAAATAAGTGGTGAATATGGGATGCATCTCACAAAAATAAAAGTGAGATGAAAATCCCTTACCTAAAGTATCAAGTTTATTCATACACATTCAAACCTAATATATAATAAATATAGGTTTATTATACATATATTTAAGATCAAAAATCATATATATCATTCCATATATTATTTACTTATGACCTTTTATTACCTGTTTATTATCAATTCCTTGTTAAAATTACTTTTTTGGGTAATAATTTCTTTATTTTTCATATACGTTTTGGTTTGGTATTTTCAGTTATTTTAATTTTATCATGGTTCAATAATATCCATAATTCTACCCATGATATGAATTTAATATATATTCTTTATACATGTATTTAGAGTAATCCATTAATGTTAGAGATAAAAAATTAATTACACCGTTTATGAAGATGGTAGGCCATACGTACACATGAATGTTGTTTCCATTTTCTTGATGGATGAAATGAAATAAAAGTAAATATTAATTCAAATTTATAGAATAAATTTTATACCATATATATCATATATATATATACATTAAATATACCCTTTTTACCATCCATTTAAAAATAAAATGAAAAGCATGTCACATCGCTTCGTGAAGGTGGTAGTCTATACGTACGCATGATCGACATTATTATTTTCAAAGGATTAGAAGGTAAGAAGGTAGATGTGATATTATAATTAAAAAATATAATTATATCATAAATATAATATAAATATGTTAAATCCATCATTATATCTACCTGTAAAAGGAGGTGATGGAAAATGAATTACATCGGTTTACGAGGTGGCAGTCTACCGTACACACGATCAACGATTTTGTTTCCCATTTATTAGTATAGAAGATGGATATAGGTCATCCCATTAAGATAATAAAATATAATTGTATTTTATATACTTATTTTATTATATTATCATAGTTGAATAATATTTTAATGAGGTGGAAGAAGAAATAAAACAAAAATTCTCGGTTAAGAATGATACTTCTTATTCAGATAACCTCCTTAGTTCATTACCAAAAAACTTCTTAGGAGGGTTTTATAATAAAAATAAGGACTCTATAACATGATTAGGGAAGTAAGTAAAATATTTGGGCAGTTATGTTTTTAATCCAAAGATATTTTGGAGTCTTAAGAGGAGATGATAGGGGGTTCTCTTTTATAAGCGGGGGAAAGGACACACTAGGATTTTTTGAAAATAAAAAGTTGTACTCACGTTCTACACATTACACAAGGATAAAAAATGTATCGTTATCAAAAATTAGATGAAATAAGTTCGAAATATGACTATAAAATAAAAGTTGGAAAAAAATTAGGTAATTTTAACCCTTATCTTTTAGTTTAACCCACCTAATAAACCCATTTTGACCTTAACCATGAAAATTAATTTTTATAGTTTTCGGTATTCATTATGAAAAAATTAAGTAAACTTATTTTATAATATTAATTATAAAGATTAAAAATATTTAATCCACTTTACCAAATCCAATCTACAAAATTTATAGAATTTAATTTAAAATTAATCCCACAGATACGATGAAAAAGGGTATGTTGACATATTCAGAACTTGATTAAGCCATGGAAAATAAATGGGTTCCATAAAAATATATTTGAAGCATTATTAACCCAGGAAAAAAATGGGTTCGATAAATATATATTTAAAACATAATTAACTAATGGAAAATAAACTGGTTGTATAACGATCTCTTTGAAACATGATTAAACCATGGAAAAGAAACAAGTTCCATGTTAATCTCTTTGAAACAATATTAATCCATCCAATGAAAGAATTAGGATGGAATCTTTACAAAATATCCTCATTGGAGATTAAGTAAAAATAATGGTTGTTGACATTGATGAATTGAAATACCATTAAAGGACAAATAAAAACATTTTGTATGAAAATAGTAATTTTATTTTGAAAATCACTTTTAAAAACTAAAAATTCACAAAATATTATGAAAATCCATTTATATAAGAAAACATGGAAAATATAAAGGAAAATAAAGGAAAATAAGGTATATGATGGCGAGAAAATTTGTTCGTTTCATAAATGTTAAAGACAAACATTATTTTGAAAACATTTTGAAAAAGGGAGTCAAAAGTGACCCATTAGAAAAATCTTAAGAAATTTCCTTTTAATATATTTTAAAGAAGGTAAAAGATCATGTAAAATGGATTTAGGAAATAATTTATTTTTAGAAAATATTTTTTTGAAAATATTTTAGAAAAAATAGATATGGAAGAGAATGATACCAGATCTAAAAGAAAATACAAGATCAATATCACTTAAAAATGTTTTTCCGGATGTTTTTTCAACAAATATGGAAGGAAATTGAAATTAAAAATATTAACCAAATTCAAATATAGAGTATAATAAAATAGACATGGTTAAAGAAAAAAAATAACATTATTTCCTCTAAAATAACCTTGAACATAAAAAATCCCAAAAGAAAGGAGATTGTGACATCAAGCCTTTTCCACATTGGTAACTCTTCAATCATAAGCCCCATGAAATAATAACATAAAATAATACTTTAAATATCATAAAAATAAGTATTTTCATTATATAACATGTCAAAGGAAAGTATATACACCTCAAAAATGAATATCGGTGTATATCATAAACGTATGTCACAAAGAAAGAGAATTTGAGATGAATAACCCTTATAAAAAACATACCATTGAATTTTGATAATTAATAAATGAATTGATTATGTTTATCAAATGTAAGTACACATAAAAAGTGTAAATATAATATAATAAAATCAAAATTCATTACACAAATAATCATGTAATATCAAATAAAATGAAGATGTAATATCACCCAATGAAAATAAATTGAGTTATGAATTTTTTTACAACTTGGAAAATTTCAATTCAAATATCCTTATAAGAAATAATTAAAAATGAAACTTAAAATACCAGCATTTATGAAGGATTCATGTTAGTTCATGTAAAATAGGTGTTATATTGATTTGGCAGTGTTTTCACACTCTATGCCACATCCTTTTTGTATATTTTATTGACTTTTTCATTTTAAAATGATTGTTTTTAGCAAATATTTGATAATTAATGTGTTTTTGTACTTAGAGTACTGAATAATTATTTTTTAGTTTAAAACATGTGTTTTAATGTGCATTAGTGTCATTTTAAATAATTATTATACTAATTTAGTCTTGGGAATTAGTCCTTTATTTATTCATTCTTTTATTTTTGTAATTTTTCATTCTAGTTAGTTTTTTAATTCATTAATTAAATTGATTAATTCTTTATTTTTATATTTTAAATAAATAACACATGTTACTTTTCAAGTGTTTAAATAATTTTAAGAATTTAATTTTATTCAATTAATTTTTCTTATTCTTTAATTTACTTTATTAATTAGGTAATTAATCGGTTAAAGAAAGTAACCATTTTTTTAATGTGTTTTAAATTATTAAACCCAAATAAATTCATTCCTCTTAATAAAGCACCATTAATTTTATTATTTAACTTTGTTTTATTTATTTATTTTTCAATTCCATTCTATTTAATTTAATTTATTAATTGATTAATCTAATTTTAGTTTGATTAAATTATTTATTTATTTAATTTGTTGTTTGTTTTGTAGGTGTTGTCGTGCGCCACAGTTTCTTCACGCTCACGGTGCCACCGTATTGCCTCCAACCTGTCGCACCGTTCTTCCCTTACTGTCCCACACTCACCCTCACGGTGAGACCATGAGCAACACTCACGGTGTCACAGTACCCCCCTCTTCACTGTATCACCATTTCAGCACTCACTGTGCCACCGGTTCCCCCACTCACCGCTTCATGCTAACGGTGTCACCCTGTCCACCATATTACCGTCTCACCGTTTCTTTCACACTCCTTCCACAACAAAACAATCTCCATTCCTCTTCACTGTCTCACCACACCCTCTCACCGTTCCTTCTTCCATTCACACCATCCATCCAGCAACACAACATCACAATAAACAAACCGCAGCAACAACCAATCAACCAAGAAGAAGAATACATAGCAGATTTCAGAATCGAAAACCAAAATTACAGTAGAGAATAATCACAATTTGAGCATTTTCAGAAGGAATTCGCACAAGAAAAATGGCATTTTTAAAGAACATGAAATCAAAACCCTCACACCTTACCCTCTTCCCGAATCAGCATCTCTACCATTCATCCACCACTATCCGCTGCACCCTTCATAGCAGAACCGAGAGGCGACCCAATCTGACGAAGTCGGCGCCATCCAAACCCGAGCCACTGCTGCCTTCTTCCACAAGCTCATCGCCATGCTAGATTTGAACTCCCTTCCTGCCTAGCTTGCCGGACCGAGTCTCACTGCCTGATTTTATCCCTTAATATCGGTTGAGATCCGTCTCTGAAACCCTAAGTCGAAGTCCTCCAAGCCGAGACCCGCCACGACCCTCCTGCCGCCGCATGCCCGCACGACCATCGCTCGAGTTTCCGCCTACCTGATCCGAGCTCGAACATGCCGCCGCACTAAGCTTCCCCCGAGCCGAGACTCCCCTGCCTCCTTCATCACCGTCGCGCCCCTGCTTCCACGCTGAAACCCGATTCCCCCTTCTTCTTCTATTTTTATTTGTTTCTTTTATGTTGATTTATATAATAATTGTTACATATATAATAAAATATATAATATACATAATATATAATGAAACGATTCATATATATATTTATATATAATATCAATTACTTTTGTCTTATAATAGGTATATATTAATAAATGAATATTATAGTTATTAAAACACATATATATTAATATTAGGTAATATATAAAAATATAGATATATATATTAATGAGTATTTTTAAGTTGTGATTTAATATATGATATATATATATTTTATTTTATTTTTATTCGACTCACGTGCGTTTTGTTTGGTGTTCCGTGCAGGGGGAGCTCCTCATTGAAGTAGTGATAAAAGAAGCAGTATGTGGGAAAGCACGAGAACATTAGCGAGTTAGTTGTAGGGGAATTGGATACACTCATAGGGAGTTCACTCGAGAGCTGGTGATGAGCGTAGTCAAAGATGCGCCATGTGGATCTGCTGCCTGTTAGTTTAGTTTTCTGTTTTTTGTCTCTAAATAAGAGGACGTGGAACTCCTCTCTAAAAAAGGCTGGGGTGGAGAGCAGAGCACCCGGGGGAGGGTATCATTCCACAACAGGAGGAGGAGACTTCATCCCGATTGACACATCCATTTCATCCACATCTCATGGAAAAGGATCGTCTCCGACCTGGAGATGGAACCTGCTCCTCCATTATCTGACTCACACCCATTGCTCTATTCTAGTTTTAATTTCAATTGAGTCTATAAATACTTGTGTTCTGTTTAGTTAATATAATTGTGATGTTAGTTATGTTTAATTGTTTGTATCATTTATTCATCCTTGCTTTGTATTGTGATCTCCAATCTACAGAAATGGAGATCTAATTTGCGAGGTTAGATCTAGGTTAAGAAACCTGACACGATCTCGAGATCGGCACATTAATGAGATCACATTCTTTTTATTCGCATTGGTAGATCGCATCTGCTTGTTAGATTGAGCGAGAGCGAGATCTTGCATAGAACGATCAACTACTTTCTTGCTTAATTTCTTCTCCCCTTCCGGTCTTGATTTCTCGAACTGAGAATCAAGATTGGTTGTTCGATGTGATGATCTTAGTGGAATCATTATGTATTGTGAGAAATTCTTTCCAGAATGACTTTGCTGGGTGAGTCATTTGTAGTTCAGAGGAATGCTTGAGCATGGCAGAAATTCTATGTTTGAGTGTTTAATTTCTAGGCAAGACTGGTGTGTGATCTGAGATATCGATCATGCACTGTGATAATTTGAGAATTGTTTATCAATTTCTTAATCTGATCTAGGATAGAGAGTATAGGGTGAGTTAACCTGTGTCCGACCTTGTTCACTCTGACTATTGTCTTGTCCTGAAGTCATCTGTTTGTTATGTGTCTTGTGTTCTGTCCGCGCCTTCTTTCTTTCTCTGGTTTTGTCCTGTGTTTTTGTGTTTTTCATTTTTTTCATCATTGTTTCCCCCTCCACTGTTCTCTTCATCACTGATTTTTAATTTCTTAGGATTTGTGTTTTTATGTTTTCAAAGCATTTAAAAATACAAAAAGATTTTCGGAACAGACCACTTAGGCTCTCGACACTGCTTCCTTGAGAGCGACCCCAACTGTGCTATATCTTGGGTCTTTATAAATGTAAGATTGACCGTCCTCGCAATAAGGACGAACGTCAAATTTTGGTGCTGTTTCCGGGGAAGGCACGTGCGACCAAGTTAAAAATAACTCAAAAAAATTAGAACAAAAAAATATATATACAAAACTTAAAAACTAAAAAAATCTCAATAAAAGATTGTTGTTGAAACTGCATGCACACTAGAGCTTCTAAGTCAGAACTTGAAACTCCTATTCAAGAAATCAACAAACATTATTCTGCACTTAGAAAACAAAAGAAACTTGAAATGGAGAATTTGGAAAACATTGCTGGAAATCAAAATGTCAATGGGCCACAACCCTTAGTTTCTGCCCCTGAGAGACCTAAGATTAGGGAGTTTCAAATTCCTACTATGTCAAACAATCCATCCTGCATCAAATTGTCCCCTAGGTATAGGAGCTATGAGATCAAACAGTCTCATATTTCTCAACTACCATCATTTAATTGTCTTCCAGCAGAGGACACCTTAGAGTTTATTAGAGATTTTTATGGTTCTGTCCAACAGTTGCCTCTGCGAGATCTTAGCGAGGAGGAGTTGAGGTTGAGGTTGTTTCCTTTCTGTCTAAAGGGGAGGGATAGGACTTTGTTGTCACGACCCGACCCTACCCGGCCTTGATCCAAAACTACCCCAAGCCCGCCTCCATAGGCCAAGGGCTGGCGACAAGCACCGAAGGCTAAACAACTCAGGGAGGCCTTTGCCTGAGTACCTGTATGCACACACACACATCACACTCAATGCAAAAGTTCAGAGTAAAAGAAAGGACAAGCAGAGTAAAATAAAAACTGCTATATATATATAAACCACAGATGTGCATCGCCCTTTAAACAGTACAAAGTACAAGCTGAAAGTAAACTGAAAAGAAAAGGGGAAAAACACGCGCCCAACCAAAAAGTGCCACAACCCAGCAACAGGTAAAACAACAGCAAACAACTGGGAAGGTCCCACACATGGAACCCGACAAAGACCACCGTACGCGGTCCAAGCTCCCTGCTCCTAATCTCCTCTGACGTCATGACCAACCTGTCTGTCATCTGCAAGGGCACACCAAGTGCGGACAAAGCCCAAGCAGGGGTGAGTATAAAAATACTCCGTAGGATACCCCGAAGGCTCGAGAGAGCAACAAAGGAGGTACTGAAGGGTGACCAGTACATCGAATAGGAAAAGTAAATGAGTGCAACCGAGAGTGCAGTAAGGAGTACAACAGTAAGGAGTCCAGCTCAACCCAACAAGAGAAAAGAAGGTAGGCTCGTCCAGACATAAGGAGATGGAAACGGTGAGATGATGAAATTTTCGTCGAGTCTTCGCTACCTATAGCAGGAGAGTAGACTTGTCCAACCACGAGAAGCTAGACACAGAAAGCACGTGGCATACCCTGCGCGTCTTCACCTCTCTTGGAAGGAGAGTAATCCAAAACCCAAGAAGTGGGTACCAGAAAAAGGTATATACATAACCATATGCCCAAACAAGAAGCCCGAACAAGATCGTAAGGGGATCTCCATCCCGTAGCTCAGCCCAAGAAGGTGAGTAGCCAACAGTCCCAGAAGTAAACATCATTGATGCCCAGCATCCCGCACATCTGCCCCGAACTGCAAGTCTAGGGGCTCAAATAACTGCACCTTGACACTATTCGTTTTGGGCGGTACTGACTCGCCCACACGGTTTTAGGTCACGTCTCAAGGACGCGTCACGGTGGGGAAAGTGCCCCTCGTACTTGAGAGTTCTGGGGTAATGTTAAACCACACCACGTCACTGCCCCGCAGTCGAGAGGTCTGCTCAAAGTCAAAGTTGTCACATCACTGACCCGTACAAATGAGGGTCCCGCTCCGGTAATCACAGAGGAAAGCCACAGACTAGCCTAGTAGAAAAGACTGAGTCTAGAATGTCAACGGGTGACCCACTGCCCAGCCATATTGGAGGGTAAACCATAATACATCATCAGGCGACCCACTACCCAGCCGTACTGGAGGGTAGACCTGGAACTAGACGACGAGCGACCCACTGTCCAGCCCTGCTGGAGGGTAGACCCTAAGATGTCGTCGGGTGACCCACTGCCCAGTCTTTGTTGGAGGGTAGAACCCCTAAGAGTGTCGGGTGACCCACTACCCAGTCTCTACTAGGGGGTAGACCCTAAGAGTGTCGAGTGACCCACTGCCCAGTCTCTACTGGAGGGTAAACCCTAGAAGTCAGTGAGCAACCCACTGCCCAATCTCTACTGGAGGGTAAACTCGGAACTGCTCTGGTCATCTCCACTGGATGGTATAACACAGGCCAACAGAACTTGGAGTGGGTATCGCACAACCACCCGACTCCGGAACAAAACCAGGGAAACCCTCTCAACCTTGCTGACCTAAACCATCGAGCACATAGTCAGGGGGAAAACTCAACCCCGCTGGTCAACAATCGGGAACTGAGGGACACTCTACGTCGTGAGAGGTCAAAAGTATGCAAAGCAGAACACAACACGCACCTGGGGCCCACATGACGTGTGGCCCCAAGTCAACCCCAACCAAGCGCGCAAATGTTCTTAGGTACAAACATCCACATGTACCTCCCAGTGTTCTCACATACTCCCAGAGTATGCCACGTCTCCAGCCAAAAAGGCTAACGTGCACATGACACCCATCATCAACGCGAAGGCGTAAACATAACAACTCCAACTTTCCACCTCAACAGCTGAGGTATGACCAACCACATCTCTTTAACCACCAACATCACTCTCCCAGGAGTGCACGCGATCACACGCCAAGGGTCCGCTACAAACACGGTAGAAGAACCGCCACCGGTGCACCTTTCATATTTCCACATTTAATAAGATCACGTATGAGGCTCTGCTCGCCTGAACAGATTACACCATTGTAATCACCACGAAAAAACACGTGAGGTGGACTACTTACTCACCCGAAACGGTCAACCGGTGAAAAAGGCACTATTCACCGTAACCAGCCAGTGTGGGGCCCACCCCAAGATCCCGAAACTGAACAAACGGGTCACACCACAGTGATCCTCTCAGAAAAACACACGGGATAGACTACTCAATCGCCCAAAATGGACACCTGGTGAAAAAGGTACTATTCACCGTAGGCAGGTCAGGTGGGACCCACACAACATCCCCGAAAAAGGTCGGGCGAACTGCGCCATCGCAATGCTCTCGAAAAAACACGTCAAATTGACTGCTTACTGGCATGGAACGAATGTCCCGAGAAAAAGGTGTGTTCCAACATACCGAACACGAGCGGTGCTGCGTGGGACCCGTATCTTGGTTCCAAAACGTTGCCAACGGATTGCACCATTGCGATCCTCTTGAAAAAGTACACAAGATGGACTATTCATTTTTCTTAAACGGACACCCGGTGAAATAGCTAAAATTCACCGTCAACGCCCAAAATGAGCTCCGTGGGGTCCACGCCTCGATCTCGGTTTAAGTGCTCAATATCAGTCTTGAAAAGTCCGCCTCAACTTTAGGGTCGCGATGCCACTGACGACGCGTCAATCGGATTTCATATGCAGACGTATTGTCCAATACAAGATTCCATCAAATAATAATTATTATTTTATTATTATTATACTTGAGTGTTCCATGAAATCATGCCATGAGTTTGAATTAAGCATCCAAGATTGGACTCAAAATGACAGTCTCAAAAACAGGATCATGTCGCCGCTGGCAGCGCATCAATCGGACGTCGCACAGGGGAGTTACGACCGAAAACGATATTTAATAACAAAAGAATAATAAAAAAAATATTTTATTATTATTATTATTATTATTTATTATTATTATTATTAATTAACTCAATCAATCACACCCCCTTTGTTTTCTCCTCACGGGTGGCGCCCCCCTCATGCCATATTTCTTTTTCTGTTCTTTTACTTCTCTCTCCAATCAAACCAAATTCTCTCCTTTCTCCCGTCAAAGACCAGGCCCACACCGTGCGAGTCTTGTTCCCCCGCCGATCGCCCAGGTCGCTACCTTGAGCAGCTCGCCGCCAGATGCCCACCGTCCCGGCTCTCCGGTGCACCGCCGTCCAGCCACGCCGGCAACTCCCTCGGCCTCCAGCCTGTCGCCAGCCTGGGTCCAAAGACCCAGGTATTCTCCACCGACCACGCGGACCGCCCCCACGGGTCTCCCCCTGCCGCTCAGACACCCGCACCGACGACCGCCCAACCTCCTCGCTCCGATCAGACACCCACGGTCGTGAACCGCCGCCTCACCGACTCGCCCACAGACTCTGCGGACTGCCGCCGCAGGTCAGCCGGACCGTCCAAAAAAAAATGCCGAAAACACTTGTTTTGGCCGAAAAAAACCCTCCAAAACCCACTGCCTTTCGGCAAGCGTTTGCGATCATCTCGAGGCTCGGATTTCAAATCCGAAATTTGCGTTGGATAGGTTATAAAAACTAATACGCATTTATGGGGTTTGTTCGAAGATTTGACAGAGATTCAACGCAAGATAACCAACTCAAAGAGGGATGTAGGAATTGAAATACGAAGCAAGAACCCTACCCCGTGGGCGTAGCCTGAAGCTTCGACGTAGATCTGCCGACCACCGCACTTGGAGAGGAGGAGGTGATAGAGGAGAGATTTTTGAGGGGCTCTCCTTGTTGAGCCTTCTTCTGCCAGGGAGCTCCAAAATGAGGAGGAGAGGATGGAGTTAAGGCTTTAATTAAGAATTAATTAATTAAAAAGTTTAATTAATTAATCTTTAATTTAACCCGCATCTGAAACCCTCGATGGGGTCAAGGTTAAGCATCCTCTAGGGTAAACACCACCTACTAAGCACAACAGAGGTCTCAGAATTTTAATCTGAGACACCGATCAAAAGTTATTAAACTCTACGCCTGAGGCCACCAAATTATGAAAACGCCCCTGGGGCCATTTTTCACAGACGGACCGCGCCCGCGAAGATTACACCCCTCTTAGGGTAAACAACACGTTCTGAACTCAACGATGCCCTCAGTTTTCCCGTCTGAGACACTATTTAAGAGATAATAGAGTTTAACCATTAAACAAATAAATAAATTAATTAATTTATCCGTGTAACGTTCTGGGAGTGGGCGAGGGGTCCAAACATCCCGCGCCGACAAGTTTTATGTTGTTCATAGGGTAAAAAACCTATTCCGGACCCATCCATATACTCGGATCTCTGATCTGAAGCACTGTTTATGAGTTATACCATTTATTTGTTGTTTCCAGTGTGAACGCACTAAAAATTTAATTCCGGCCACACCGGGGCTCGGAATCGCATGCCGTCTGAAGGCACTACTCTGGAATAATATCAAGAATATTCCAGTATTTTATATCTAAAAACTGGGTTCTTACATTGGTTTCAAAATTTAGATGAGGAAATCTTTGAAACCTGGGAATAGGTGTGCAATGCCTTTGTATCTAAATTCTATCCCAGGTACACCACCATTGAGGTTAGGCATAATATCACTGTCTTTGTCCGGGATGAGGGAGAACTCTTTCACGAAGCATGGGACAGGTTCAGAGGTCTTCTTAGACAGAGCCCCAACCATCAATTAACTCCCCATATGCTCATGGAGACTTTCTATAATGCCCTCACCCCCTACAATCAGAACTTAGTTGATCAATCTTGTGAAGGTGATTTCTCTGATTCCACTACTGATGAGATGAAACAATTGTTTGATAAGTTGGCTAAAAAATCTCAGCACAAGTGCACTAGGAAGAGATTCATCCATAGGGATGATACAAATCCTCAAGCAGCTGTTGATGATGATAGGGTCCTTAGGGAGCAGTGCTGTCACTGTGGGATGTTTGGTCACACTCAGAGATATTGTCCAAACTTTGATCTCCCTGGTTCATGTGATGAGAATGCCAAATTTGTTGATTAAAGGTCTAGGAATCAAGGTGTCCATGCTCAACTCTCAAATCCATACCAATATGGATATCCAGGTCAGCCCAATCAATCATGGAGTGAACAAGGTGCCACTAAGCACCCACTGCCCCATACAAGCTGCCCACTGCCCCGACTTTCCACCCACAGCCCAAACAAATTGTCTAGAATCAATACGAGGCTGAATCTTCTAATTATCAAGGGGAGTTAAAGGGGATGCTGCAACAAGTGTTGAGTGAGATCAGCTCATTTAAGGACACATATTCTAAGATTTAAAATTTAGAACTTCAAATGAGTCAAATGGATAAGAATCAAGCTGGTAAGGAAAAGAGCAAGCTGCCTAGCACTTCAACCCCCAATCTAAGAGAAAATGCGATGGTAGTAACAACCAGGTCAGGGCTTAAACTTAAGGAACCAGTTAAAAAACCACCTAGGCAAGAGGAAAACAATGTTCAAGCTGAAATTGAAAATGAAAATCTGGAAAATCCCAATTCTGGAAATCTGGAAAGCGAGTTTAAAATTAAACATATTGTGCAACCCACACTTGAGAAAGCTAAGGAACCAAAGAAAATGAAGTGGGAATTGATTAAGGAAGCAAAGAAGAAATTGGGGTATGAGGAGAAGGTGAATAACCTACTTATTCTGAAACATTATGCCCTCCCATTCCCTTCCCTGAAAGATTGAAACAAAATGATGAACCCGATTACCTGAGATTTTTGAAACTGATTCGAAGCTTCACCATAAACAAGACTTTTTTAGAAGCCTTGGATAAAATCCCTTCATATGTTTCATTCACAAAAAGTTTTCTGAAGAACAAGAATGATTGGAAGAAGTTGGATAAAATTGATCTCAATGTGGAGTGTAGTGAAATTGTCCAAAAAAATATTCCTCCCAAATTAAAGGACCCTGGTGGCTTTATCATTCAGTGTCGAATAAGAGGAAGTGGGCAACTGAATTGCCTGTGTGACTTAGTAGCGAGTATCAATATTATTCCTTTCTCCTTGTTCAAAAAGATGGGTCTTCGGGATATCCAACCACTTCTGTTTGTCTTCAGCTTGCTGATAGATCACTCACACACCCTTATGGGAGAGTAGATGACCTATTAGTAAGTGTAGGAAAACTCACATTGCCCACTGATTTCCTGATCCTTGATATGGAATGTGATGAAAAGGTTCCAATCATCTTAGGCAGACCCTTCCTTGCTACTGGTGGTGCCATCATTGATGTCTCCAAAGGTAAACTCACCCTCCAAACTGTAGATGATGTGGAGGAAATTTTGGTGTTTGAAAGGCCCCTATATGAGGTTACTTGTGATGTGATAGATGTGGATGAAAATCAATGTTACAAAATTGAGGTTAGAGCTGAGTATGGGACTTTCCCACTTGTGGTCACAGAGATACTAATTCCCCAACCCACTGAAAATTTTTCCCTAGCCATTGCCATTTCCCCACACCCTCCTGTTGATGAGAAAATACTCTCATTGGAACACATTCTGGAGAGTGAGTCACAACTTTGTCCTGAAATGTCTCAACCTGTTTGTGAAAGTTTCCCTTGTGAAGTTGACTGTCTAAGAGTTCCTGAAGCTGGAGAAAGCTCTGGATTGAGCCCTACTGAAAAACTTGTTGATTTCCATTATGAACAAGTGCATTTCCTTAATATCTTCTTACCTTCTCAGTTTGATGTTGTGAGTAATGATTTCAAACCTGAACTTGAAATATTCACATCATTTGAGTCCTCTGTGGACATTGAGAACAACTTTTTGATAGCTGAATTTGATAACTTCTTCTGGGAGATTACTGAGTTGTCAGAGTTGCGAGCTAACTTTGGGACTTGCTGAGGGTTTTTTCAATGATTCCTCTTCTATTTTTGGGTTTGAGCAAAACTCTAAGTGTGGTGGAAGCTATGGAAGTATTATTGATCCGATCGATGATTTTCATGAGCAACTGTCGAACTTTTTAAGAGCTAATGAACTGATTTTTAGAGACACAGTTGAGCTGGGAAACATGAATCCTCTTAGTGATCTGGATAAATTTTAGAGAATTCCACTTAGTTCTTAAGATGAAAATGTCTTGAGTTGTCCTTCTCTTGATTACTTAGACAATTGTGAAGTTCACACCATTGAAAACTATTTACCATTAAATGATTATGGTTAGAAACATTTAGGGGAATAAGGTATGGCTAGGGACTTTAAACCTAGCACTACATGGGAGGCAACCCATGTTTTACTTTTTTTCTGCTTTAAATTTTTAGTTTGAATAAATACTCCTTGCTCAGTTGTTTGTCTCTCTGTTTGGTGAACAATAATGTTTTCATTTACTTATCATATGATGCAAGTGGTCTGGTGGTCTTGGTTTGCTAAGAGAATCATGTCTCAGTGGTATCCACATTTGGAACATTCATGGTGGAAGGATGTTGTCGTCAGAGAACACTAGATTCATGGATAACACTCCCTAACTCATACTCTATGGTTGTTTTTTATTTGAACTTAGAATCTATAACACTAATGTTAAACTGTTTCATCATGTAGGTGCCAAACTGGAGCATCCAGAGTTCATGCATAAGGCAAACAAAGGGAGGCATTTAAAAAAATGCATTGAAGCTTCCATTCAGGGAAGTAATGTTTTAAGTCTACAATTTGTTTCATTCTTCTCATTTATTCTGTGTGTTGCTGTGAATTAAGTGTGGGGGAGTCCCCTGATTTTCTATGAAAAGTAAATTGTGCTTCTTTCTTGGGTGTTAGCTTGCTAATATCTAATTAGTTGAAAATGTATTTTGAGCTGATTTGTGAAACATGCTTGCACCCACTGCTTACAATTTCTTTATGATGCTGCTGCACCTCACTGTTAAACATGATACTATTTGAAGTAAATTGATACAATCTTTTGTTTGCACACAATGATTCAAGCATGAACATTTTAGGAATAGTAATTACACTTGGTTGCTGGTGATGGTTGGTGGGGTTGGGATCTTCTGTTTTCTTTTGTTTTTGTTTTTTTTTTCTTTCACTTTTTGTGTGGCAAATAAAATTTTTGAACCTCATTGCTACCCTTCCATATCCTTTTTAAGATGAATTGTCCATAAATCTTGTACTTAAACTGTCTCCCACCTTGATATTCAACATTGGGGACAATGTTGGGTTTTAAGTGTGGGGGAGAGGGGTCATTCTAGTGTCATGTTGAATTCCCCCTTCCGGAACCTGAGTTTGTAGTTGTTTAAAAAATGGTCAAATTTTTTCAAAAAAATGGTTCAAAATTCCTTCAAAAAATTTCAAATTCTTTCTTAACATGATGGTCATTGGATGTTCACTATTACTTCATTTATGTTTTATTTAGTGGATAACTGTTTGCTGGATGTTGAGAGTGGAACTGAGTCAAAAACTGTTAAGTATGAATGATTGCTGAGTGCAATTGTTCACTGTCTCTATGGATCTGTCTGTTTAGGAATTGAGGATGAGAGTATGACAAGATAGGTTTTGTGGAGTAAGGATCATGGATTAGGGTAACTTGATGTTCTCACTTGAACCCAGGGGACTCACATTTTTATTAAATAATATTCAATCACTTTAGGAAGTCAATCCAAATGATTAATAATTAAGTCCTTTGTAACTAGAGTAAAATGGGAAAATGGGATCCCATGGTGAGTATCTGAGACAAGATTCATTGGGTGCATTTCTGTGAATAAATAAATCCAATTTCAATATTAATAAGTGCTATGCACAGTGCTCTGCACATGGAATATGGCTGGGAAAAAGTGAAATAAAGTGCCCTTGTCAAAAATGAACTCATTAAGGTGAGGGGAATTTTGAACCCAGATGAAGAAGGGAGCAATTGACTTGGTTAATTTTCATTTGGGTTGAATCAATAAAGTGATCAATTTCATGGAATTTAATTTATGGAACCTGGAGGAAGGTGAGAATGGAAGGTGATTTTGGTTAAGTTTTAAATTCCACTTCATATAACCTGTCAACACTCCTTGAATCGGTACTTGAATTGGATAGCAAAGCAGGATAGTTACTGAATACACATAGGAGTCATGACATACTTGACAGTGTATGAGTTTGTGAGGCTTTTGATTTCCAGTGAGAATTTGAAGCTAGACAGGACAACATTTTTGAACACCTTTGAAAAACCTTACTCATTGTTTGGTCCTGTCCATCTGGGTATTAAAGTTTAGTCATGCACTTTGTTTTGAACTGAGCTTTAGAAATCATCTTTCTGTTTTAAAGTTAAAGGCGTGTGCTTGTTTGAGGACAAAAAAGGTTTTAATTGTGGGGGAGTTTGATGTGGCAATGTTTTCACACTCTATGCCACATCCTTTTTGTATATTTTATTGACTTTTTCATTTTAAAATGATTGTTTTTAGCAAATATTTTATAATTAATGTGTTTTTGTACTTAGAGTATTAAATAATCATTTTTTAGTTTAAAACATGTATTTTAATGTTAATTAGTGTCATTCTAAATAATTCTTATATTAATTTAGTCTTGGGAATTAGTCCTTTATTTATTCATTCTTTTATTTTTATAATTTTTTATTCTAGTTAGTTTTATAATTCATTAATTAAATTGATTAATTCTTTATTTTTAGATTGTAAATAAATAACACACGTTACATTTCAAGTGTTTAAATAATTTTAACAATTTAATTTTATTCAATTAATTTTTCTTATTCTTTAATTTACTTTATTAATTCGATAATTAATCGGTTAAAGCAAGTAACCGTTTCTTTTAATGTGTTTTAAATTATTAAACCCAAATAAATTCATTCTTTTAAATAAAGCATCATTAATTTTATTATTTAACTTTGTTTTATTTATTTATTTTTCAATTCCATTCTATTTAATTTAAGTTATTAATTGATTAATATAATTTTAGTTTGATTAAATTATTTATTTATTTAATTTGTTTTTTGTTTTGTAGGTGTTGTCGTGCGCCGCGGTTTCTTCACGCTCACGGTGCCACCGTATTGCCTCCAACCTGTCGCACCGTTCTTCCCTTACTATCCCACACTCACCCTCACGGTAAGACCGTGAGCAACACTCACAGTGCCACAGTACCCCCCTTTTCACTGTCTCACCGTTTCTGCACTCACTGTGCCACTGGTTCCCCCACTCACCGCTTCATGCTAACGATGTCACCCTGTCCACCATATTATTGTCTCACCGTTTCTTTCACACTCCTTCCACAGCAAAACAATCATCGTTCCTCTTCACTGTCTCACCACACCCTCTCACCGTTCCTTCTTCCATTCACACCATCCATGCAGCAACACAACATCACAATAAACAAACCACAACAACAACCAATCAACCAAGCAGAAGAATACATAGCAGATTTCAGAATCGAAAACCAATATTACAGTAGAGAATAATCACAATTTGATCATTTTCGGAAGGAATTCGCACAAGAAAAATGGCATTGTTAAAGAACATGAAATCAAAACCCTCGCACCTTACCCTCTTCCCGAATCAGCATCTCTACCATTCATCCACCACTATCTGCCGCACCCTGCATAGCAGAACCAAGAGGCGACCCAATCTGACGAAGCCGACGCCATCCAAACCCGAGCCGATGCTTCCTTCTTCCACAAGCTCACCACCACGCCATATTTGAACTCCCTTCCTGCCTAGCTTGCCGGACCGATTATCACTGCCTGATTGTATCCCTCAATCTCGGTAGAGATCCGTCTCTGAAACCGTAAGTCGGAGTCCTCCAAGCTGAGACCCGTCACGACCCTCCTGCCGCCGCATGCCCGCACGGACGTCGCTCGAGTCGCTGCCTGCCTGCTCTGAGCTCGAACATGCCGCCACACTACGCTTCCCCCGAGCCAAGACTCCCCTGCCTCCTTCATCACCGCCGCGCCCCTGCTTCCACGCTGAAACCCGATACCCCCTACTTCTTCTATTTTTATTTGTTTCTTTTATGTTGCTTTATATAATAATTGTTACATATATAATAAAATATATAATATACATAATATATAATGAACCAATTCATATATATATTTATATATAATATCAATTACTTTTGTATTATAATAGGTATATATTAATAAAAGAATATTATAGTTATTAAAACATATATATATTAATATTAGGTAATATATAAAGATATAGATATATATATTAATGAGTATTTTTAAGTTGTGATTTAATATATGATATATATAAATTTCATTTTATTTTTATTCGACTCACGTCCGTTTTTTTGGGTGTTCCATGCAGGGGGAGCTCCTCATTGAAGCGGTGATAAAATAAGCAGTATGTGGAAAGACGCGAGAACATTAGCAAGTTAGTTGCAGGGGGATTGGATACACTCACAGGGAGTTCACTCGAGAGATGTTGATGAGCGCAGTCAAAGACGCGCCACGTGGATCTGCTGCCTATTAGTTTAGTTTTCTGTTTTTTGTCTCTAAATAAGAGCATGCACAAATCCTCTCTAAAAAAAGGTCAGGGTGGAGAGCAGAGCACCTGGGTGAGGGTATCATTCCATAGCAGCAGGAGGAGACTTCCTCCCGATTCACACATCCATTTCATCCAAATCTCATGGACAGGGATCATCTTCGACCTGGAGACGGAACTTGCTCCTCCATTCTCCGTCTCACCCCCATTGCCCTATTCTAGTTTTAATTTAAATTGAGTCTGTAAATACTTGTGTTCTGTTTAGCTAATAGAATTGTGATGTTAGTTATGTTTAATTGTTTGTATCGTTTATTCATCCTCGCTTCGTATTGTGTTCTCCAATCTCCAGAAATGGAGATCTAATTTGCGAGGTTAGATTCAGGTTAAGAAACCTGACACGATCTAGAGATCAGCACATTAATGCGATCACATTATTTTTATTCACCTTGGTAGATCGCATCTGTAAGTTAGATTAAGCGAGAGCAAGATCTTGCACAGAACGATCGACTACTTTCTTGCTTAATTTATTCTCCCCTTTCGGTCTTGATTTCTCGAACTGAGAATCAATATTGGTTGTGCGATGTGATGATCTTAGTGGAATCATTCTGGATTGTGAGAAATTCTTTCCAAAATGACTTTTCTAGGTGAGTCATTTGTAGTTTGGAGGAATTCTTGAGCATGGAAGAAATTCTATGTTTGAGTGTTTAATTTCTAGGTGAGACTAGTGTGTGATCTGAGACTTCGATCATGCATTGTGCGAATTTGAGAATTGTTGATCAATTTCTTAAGCTGATATAGGATAGAGAGTAGAGGGTGAGTTAACCTGGGTCCCGCCTTGTTCACTCTAACTATTGTCTTGTCCTGAAGTCATCTATTTGTTATGTGTCTTGTGTTCTATCCACGCCTGCTTTCTTTCTCTGGTTTTGTCCTATGTTTCTGTGTTCTTCATTTTTTTCATCATTGTTTCCACCTCCACTGTGCTCTTCAGCACTGATTTGTAATTTCTTAGGAGTTGTGTTTTTTTTTGTTTTCAAAGTATTTAAAAATACAAAAATATTTTCGAAACAGACCACTTAGGCTCTCAACACTGATTCCTTGAGAGCGACCCCAAGGTTAGCCACTATGCTATATCTTGGGTCTTTATAAATGTAAGCTTGACCATCCTCGCAACAAGGACGACCTTCATACATACACCATATAAAATAAATTAGGTAGATAATAATGAAATATTCCTCAATTAAACTAAATTGAGACAAAATAAATTACGAATTTGGTAATATGTGGATCAAAACCCCATAAAAGATAGAAACTCATATGGATTTGTATGTAGCGTCCCCAACCCGATTAGTCACCTAAACAGTGCTATCGAACTAGGGGCACAACAAGTGGTATCATAGGTGTTTCTTTTACCTCTTTTCTTGGTATTACTATTTGGGTTATGGTAGACTGGATATTATGTTGTGGTTGGAACTAGATTTTGAACTCGTGCTTAGGTGCATGCAACCCCATGTACGATGAGAACATTGAGTTACCTTGGGTGGGAATGCTGTTCTATTTTTCTCATATTATAGTTTATATGATTTTCACCTTTGTGGCTTATCTTGGAATGTGATGTTATTGGTTGTGATATGTGGCCCTTAACCCGATGAATTAAGGGATTAGAATATGGACCCTTGTCCTGGTATAACAAGGGGGTTATGATTCTTATGTTTACTTGGATATTGATAGGAACATTTTAGGGTATTTAAATTTTATAATTGCATGTATGATTTTTAACGTGATCATAACATGTGATAAATATCAAACGCCATGTGAAAATGCGAAATTCCATGATTTAAATGATTTTTAAATGTGAAATGTGATATGTAATTGATATTAAATTCTTTATATATATGAGAAATTTTATATGGCATGAGAAATGGGCCTGTCCCTTATTGGAGTAGGTAGGTATTATGTCTAAGGTGATTTAGATCACTAGGATTGGGCGACTAGGTCATCGGATTGAGGTAATGTTGGTTTTCAGGATGGTCATGGTCTAAGGTTATATTGATACTTAGCTCTATCGAGGGCATGAAAAGAGGATAGGATGCAATGAGAATTTTTGCAATAGAAAAGAGTATGAGTAGTTGTTATGAGATCACTTTTTAACTTCTTTACCTATCTGTGTTATATATACTATTATATATATATAGGCTATCTGACCATTTATGGTATTCAGTGGGTTCCTCCTAGAAATATTAGATGGAGCATTAGGTGGGTGATGATATAGTGCCGCAATAGAAAAAAAAGGTTCAGACCCCCGAGGGTCAAGAAGACCATGAGCCGCAAGTACATGTTTAGGTTTCGGATCCAGTATAGGCTGGGCTCCTACCAGAATTGACAGTGCTTGGGCTATGGCTTGACGAATAGCTCCAATCAAGCTTGGTATGTGTCTTGAAGGGGATCGATAGAGGTGACCAGGGAGAAGATCCCTCTATGGATTACCTTCTATGGGAGTTCCAATCGCAGCACCCACCTCTTTTTCAGGGCAAGGGTGGACCACATGAAAATGATAACTAGATAGAGAGAATGAAGATGATCTTCGAGAAGTTCGAGATGCCTCCAGGGTGGAGGGTTAACCTGGATACATACATGATTAGGGGGACATCTAAGAATTGGTGGGATGTGTAGGTTCAGGCTGGCAGACACGAGGGACTATCCTGGAAGGATTTTTTGGCCAGGATCTTCAGGCACATTTTCCCAGAGACACTAAGGGTGGAGAGAGCTCAAGAGTTCTTAAGACTTCAATAGGGTGATATGTCTGTCATAAACTATAAAACTACCTGAAATGAATTTTATCTCTTCACACATGGTATGGTAAGTGATGAAACGTTGAGGGGGAGGTGCTTCGAAGATGGATTATGATATGCCATTCGGGTGTAGGTAAAAATCTTTAGGCTGGCCTCATTCTCAGAGGTGGTGAATCAGACACTCATATCTAAGAGAAACTTATGGGAAAGATCCTTCTTGAGTTGGGTGGTAGCTTCAGGTGATGGTTAAGATGGTAGGAATTGAGGTTTGGATGAGTTATAGTAGGGCGGTCATGCCAAAGACTCAAGCAGGCCACCTCAGAGTGGATCTTCTATAGTTTTCTTTCAGTGTGGGTATCCAAGACATGTTAGAACTACGTGTGATTGTCTTCAAAAGGAGTTATAGGAATGTAGATAGGTCAGTAACCTTGAGAGGATCTATAGAGATCCTTCTTAGACAACCGGAAGACAGGGACCAGGGTATAATTACGCATCTGGAGTCAGTTCGGGATCAATATTGGTTGACGGTAGTTGAGTATCGGCTACACATGGAGGACAAGACAAAGATAGTGGGAACCAGACATGGGGTTAATGGCCGGTGGCTGGAGTAGCACCACCGGGTGGATAGGCTTCAGATAGCTGATTACCAGGCCAGGTCCATGCTGTAGAGCTTCTAGGGACTGAGCGGGCTAGTGAGCCAATGATGGTCAGAGGTATGCCACGAGTGTGGCTATGAGTTTTTTGTTTTATTTTGGCATGGCCTGATGAGGCATGTATGTTTTGAGTGTACGAGGTGCACACACTTTATATAAACAAACTAGAAGATGGTAAGTAGGTTGTCACCATCTCAAGTGTGTGATTATATATATATATAAGGTTTTTGGAATTAGGAGCATTGTTGGATGCAAGTTATGAGGTGATTAGGCATCAAGGAATCCTTGGGATGTGGGTTACTTGAGATTCCTTGGGCATCAGGGAATCAAGGATGTGTGTTTTATTGAGGTGCGAGTCACTGAGTTTGTTTCGATCATCCATGGGTTAAGGGACCTCATTGTTCCATGGGTTCCATGGGATTGAGGTGGGCACCAATGTACTAAGAGACATGATTTAGGTGTCCAGAGTGATGCGGGAGCACCTGATAAGGTGCTGGAGTGATAATGCATCAAGTAAGTACCATGGATCTAAAAATAGGTCGATGGAACTTTGATTGATTTGAGTTTTGAGTTGAAATGGTTTCAGTTAGAAAATTACTAAGCTGGGGAGACCTCTTTGAGGAAGTTGACCTATTCCTTAATATCAACGAAGTCTGAGTTAGTTTTACTGGGATGATTATGTTTGGTTCCATATCTAGGTTTTGTTTGATATCTTGGGGATAAGCTATGTTATGGTGGGGAGATTGTAACATCTCATGTTTTTTAGTTGGGTCAAAAATCACTCTCGATTTGAACTTTTGAATTAGTGGATATGTTATTTTGTTCATTGATAAAAACTCAATTCCGAGAGTTCTGTTGGATTTATATGATGGTTTTTGGTTAGTCTTGGGGCTTGGATAGTGCCCCGAGTGATTCAGTTTGGTTTTAGGAGCATTAGAGGCTAAATGGAGTGCTTTGAAGTAGCAGGTCAGGGTGCACAGTTTAGGGTAAATAGTGAGGCCCCTTCTAGGTAACCATATGGACCATTTTGAACTACCACATGGTTTAGGAAAATAGTAAAAATGGGACACACAGCTGTGCGATCTCATTTGTATAAGTTTTAGAGAGCTTCCGCATGGTTTGAAAATGGTAAGTGAAAACTATGTGGTAGGTTTCACGGGTACTTCCACTTAGGTAGTACCTGTGAACTATAGCATACACAGTTACCACACGATTTGGAAAACCATGTGGGTAAACCATGTAGCCCAATAAGGGTAAGAATTTATGGGTTTTCCCTTAATTATCTCCCCCTTTTTATTTCTTCTTTATTTACTCTCATCCCTATTGGTTGCACGCACAACATAGGACTTTTCCTCTTTTCTCCCTCCGGTGGATTTTGATCCCTCTCCTCAACCAGTGGTCCATTATTCAATTTCTTGGTGGCTATAGGACCACATTAGTAAGCCTAATCCCATGCACCATTCTCTTCAGCTTTATTTTCTCCTTACGAACCACTCTTTCCAATTAATCTAATTTTAGGGTATACGATAGAAACTTAGATCTATGTTGATCTTCTTTGAATTGGACCTCGATATCAGATATGCCTATATCTACAAGTCTAAGGTAGGTGGTGTATACCTTGATTTGTGTTTTCGTGGACTTTTGGGTGGTGTGTCTTTTTACCGCATCAATGGGTTTTGAGCGGGACCCTGTTATATCATGTTAAACTGATTAATAGACGATGTGGGATGTCGTTGGGAATGCCCTAATTTTTTTTTCGGATGAGAAAGGCCGAGTTAGAGGCTTTTTCCCCATGGGGTATTTTGGAGGGGGTGCTGGAATTGGATGAATTGATTTTTTTTGGATTTAATTGGATTTATTTAAATTATTATATCTAAGTTAGATGAATTAGAGGAATTCAAGACCTCCATGTTGAATTGTTATAATTTTTAGATTGTGAAATTCAATCTGATTAAATTGAATTTCTTGTTTAAAGTGTTTTAAATTGATTTGCATATATCTAATTATTTAGATTGCATATGTTGAGACCCACAGGGTCATGACAGGCTCAGCCCCAGGTTGGGATGTCATGGACATCACGATTGAGGGATGTTGATCACTGGTTGGGCTTGGCCCAAATTTTCTTGAGTGGTTTTGACCATAGTATTGGGCATCATAGGTTTCAGATTGAGGCAGTGAGGCCGTTAGGTTGGGCAAGGCCCATGATACATGGATATCAAGGCCATTATATTCGAGCGACATGATAATAGGGGCATGAGGTGATAGATATGGTGTGTCTTAGGTTCCTTTATTTGGTGATTGTCACTCACCTATGATAGTCAAATCACCGATTGAGTCATGCTTACACAGGCTGACTCCATGATGAGGTGGTTTTAACCAATCTTGTGGGTAGAGGACCCTGATAGGTTTGGTTTATGTAAACATGGTTTGGGGGTGATTACCATAGAAAACCACGTGGAAGGTGAGGAGCCTTCGATTGATAGTGATGAGTCTATCAAGTTGGGGGATGAGGCATGCCCGTAATTGAGGCTATGGTCCTTGATATCTATTTTAAGTCATACAATGTTTCTCCTTCGGCTGTCGTGCCACGAGATGACATGAAATTTCGAGTAGGGCTCTGTGGGACAAGGATACTATTACTTGGGTGTGCCTTTGGGATGTTGGGACTATGTGATACATGAGATGTTAGGAGGCATGTGGTGCCGAGTTATAGGATTTGAGGTGGAACCTGAGGGTTCACTTGGGCTATGCTACATCTGGGGTACCTTAGGCCATGGGCCAAAGAACCTATCGAATTTTGAGATTCTGGTATTGGATGAAGCAGGTGAAACTTCTTGGTGGCTATTGAGTACTATAGGGGTTGGTTTTTTAGTTTTTTACTTTTTTCTACTGCTTATTTAATTATATTTCATGCAGACTTAAACACATATTCTTGGTACACACCATTGGGTGGTATCCTTCTGAGATTCATCTCACACCCTACATGGGTCTTTTGGGATGTATGTAGACTTTATGTACTTACATACTGGTAAAGGACCAGCCTCAAGATCTGGATATTAGTATCTACTTTCATGGAGTTGGCATGGACGTTGAGTTCATGCCTAGTTAGATCTTTAATTTTTTTAGATTTTATTTCTATTTCAGCATACTTTTGTATATTGTATATAGCTACAATGGTTATCCATGAGATCCCATGTTTATATTGATATGTAAGAACTATTATAAAATATATGATTATTTTGGTAGTTGATACAAATGGTATTTTTCATGATGATCTATTTACTTTTCCCTGCTTTTGTATTTACTGATTCTGCTGTATATTTGATATTAAGAATGCTTCCGCTATTGGAAGGTCTGGTTCGAGTCTGCTGAGTCATTTATTTTCACTGCATGTTATATATTATTACTTGAACCAATATTATTATAATTCCCAGAGGGTATAGCCTCCACACTATACCTGTTACACCCTCACTACTAGTCATAAGCCTTTGGCATTTGGGGAGAAGCGCCTAAGGCTAGTGGCACCCGACCATATAACACTGTTTGGGTGGCTATTTGGGTCGGGGAAGCTATAGTGTAAATAAAAGTAATTTTCAATTAAATAATCATAAAATAAATTCATGGTCATTACATACATCACAAAACAAAAATAATTGGTGAATATGAAATATGTATAATAGAAATAAAAGTGTGATAAGAAACTCTTACCCCTAGTCTGAAATTATTTATACGTGTTCGAACGTCCTCTATAATAAAATTATATTAATTATTTTATTTATCAATAACCTTTTCCAGGTTTAATATATTATTCTAAAATAATTTATTTTATTTATTTTAATGAAATATTTAAATACTAAATCAGGTAAGTCCACATCAGGTGTTTTGAGGATGTTTAGTTCATTGCTTCAAAATGGATTTGGTGTGTTGAACATGGTAAAAGAATTTATTAATTAAACATATATAGAATAATAATCCTGAAATATTTATCATATTTATACATAAGTTATAATTTTAAAACCAATCATGAAATATGGTTATCAAAAATGAACCGTGTTACAATCATGGAGATGATAGGCCATACGTACGTATGAGTAACATTTCTGTTTTTGAATGATCATTATAGAAAGAAGATAAGTAATATTTTATATTTAAATAATAATATTAACATCATAAATAAAATATTATTTCATTAAACATACTTATATATATATATCATCTATGTCTTTTGGTGATGAAAAAAAGAATCAGATACCTTCATGGAGGCGGTAGTCTACACGTACAAACAAACGACATTATCATTTTTCACTATAAGAAAGAAAATGATATATTGTATTTTCATAATGATAAATATGTCATGAATATTATAATAATTTCATGTATATGAAATATATTTATTAAATTTATCCTTATTACCTTCCATGTAAAGCGTTAGCGAAAAACGAATCACATCGCTTCGTGAGGTGGTAGTCCACCGTACACACGAGCGATGTTATCGTTTCCCACACAGAATCGAAAGTAATAAAATATATGTAATATAATAACTAAATAAGTATAAATATGTTAAAAATATAATATATATACTTTAAATCCATTATTATAACAGTCTATGAGAGGTGATGATGTAAAAAGAACGACATTAGTTCGCGAGGCGGTAGTCTTTCTTCACACGAATGAAGATTTCATATCCCATTTGATGGAATAGGAGATATATTTAGGTTACTAAATTAAAATAATAAAATATCAGTATATAGGAGATAATTTTATTATTATATAAAAATAATTTAATAAGATATAAATGATGTAGAATAAAAAATAATATAAAAACACATGGTTAAAAACAATACATCTTCTTCGGACAACCTCTTTAGGTAAGCACCAAAAGCCTTTATAGGATGGTTTTATGATCAAAATAAGGGATATAAGACTTATTAAGACAAGTAATAAAGATATATGGTCACATATTGTCCAATAATAATTCCTTTAATGGTGTCAATATGAGAGTATAGGGGGTGGCCTTTTATAAGTGAGGTGAGTGACACACTTGTAATTTTTTAAAAGAAAAAGGTGTAACCATATTTTTCACATGGAAAATGGATAAAAAATGGAACATTATATATCTTGGTACATTATAAGGTTTAAATATAGTAATAAAATATATTTTAGACTAATTTTTAGGTCATTTTAACCTTTATTGTTTTAGTTTAACTATTGGTAAACTGGTTTTCACCTTAACCGCAATAATTTATTTTTACTATTTTCTCTATTAATTATGGAAAAAATTAATTTGAACTTATTAGATAATATAAATTATAATTATTGAAATTTTTTAATCCATTTTACAAAATTTAATTCAAATAAGTGGAAAAATTTAATTTAAAATTAAACCCACAGACGCGATGAAACAATGTGTTTTCAAGAAGTGTATTTTTCATGAAAATGATAATTTTATATTAACTATATAACTAATAATATTCATTTTATGAATAAAAATAAATATTTATTGATATATAATCTCTAAATTTTATTTGAATCATTCCTCATTATGTGAGTTTTTAATTAATTAAAAAAGATAAACATTATGCACTTTAAAATATTTTTTAGAAAAATTACATTTTTAAACCCAAAAACAAACTTATACTAAAATACAATATAAAGATGATTATAATATATTTAGTTGGATTAAATATAAATAAATAATACTTATGTTACTTTAAATAATATTCAAAACATAATGGGTCTTTTAAAATACTTAATTTATTGAAAATAAATGATAATTTTACAAAAATCAGTATTTTCACTATTCACTGAAAAATCTACATTTTCCAAAAACTCCCAAAATTTCACCCATAGTAAATTTTGATATGCCGATTAAAAAAATGATGTTAATTTTATCAAATAATTTTTTTTAAATGTTTTAATAATTAATTATAATATTTTCTGCTAAAAAGTAATAAAAATTATTTTTGAAGAAAATATATTTTTGAAAATAAAATGACTTTACTAAAAATAGATTTATTATTTACTAAAAATTTATCAATAATTAATATTATGTATAATATATATATATATATATATTTTATAAAATGGTTAATACTATTCTTACCCACCAATTTTATGAAAAGGTTATAATGGCTATATATTTTTCAGGTCATTTAGGCTCGATGTTGCATGTTAAATATGATATTGAAAATAATGATATTTTTTAAAATCTCAGGGTGCTACATCCTCCCCCACTTTGATATATTGTGTCAACAAAATTTGAACTTGAACTCAGTAATCAAAGGTTTTTCATTTAAAAAAACACCAATTTTTGAAACCTATTTAGTAAAAAGGGATAATAAAATATCCTCTCGATAAAGATAAAATGACGTATGAGGTTCACATATAATAACACATACTCGGTTTCCAAATAGGAAAATATTGGTGGTGAAGATTTGAACAAGGAAGGAAATTTTAATTTCTAGATAATGATATAGAGTGACCAAGATTATTGATCATAAGAATGTGAATGATCATGAGAAAATTAACAACCACAAAACCATAAACCAAAGAGGTGTGAAAAAGGTCATTGATATCATCAGAAATGATGGTAATAGGAGGAAATTTTGTTTCAAGATAGTTTTCCTATATCTAAGGAATTAATTTTCCTACTAGATTGGGAGAATAAAAAATATACTTACTTAATGAGTATAATTTCATTATTTTATCGATTTCCACCACAATCTTATATTTTTCTCCTAACAAAAAGTATCCATGTTGATTTTTTTCATGTATTAAACACTAATATCAATGTTTAAAGGAAAACATGACCATAGAAGGGATAATAAAGCTATTCCACCTATCTTTAGGAATTAACCAAAACCAATATGGTTAGCACTTGGTAATAAGTCTCCAAAAATTATAGTGAAACTATTCCAAAATGAAATTTATCACCTAATCACCAAATCACTTTTCAATCCAATTTTTATCTTTAAAATAATACATACGTTCCAAAAAATAACTTTATCTTTATATTTAAAACCATTTAAGTAGAAGTAATGATTTCATACCAACCAAGACATCACATAGGCCAGTGGTAGGCACTTCACCCTTATCACCCTTCAGTTATGGGTTCAATCCCTACAACCATGTTGGATGTGATGGGTCGTCACTTAACCTTTAGGTTTTCCTTTTTCCTAAAATTATATCCTTATAACTTTCCCATGAATATGATAAAATCCTTAAAAATAACCTTAATAATCAAAGATCATTGAAAACCTATAGGTTATCAATAAATTTAAACTTATGAAAAGATAATTCCTCCTCAAATAATACTTCATGTTGAACCTAAGGGTTACAAATACCCTAACCTAAAAATAAATCTCCCAAAATGTCATTAATAACCCCAAAATTTCATTATTTAAAAGATTAAAAGGGGTTTCTAATAATTGAACATATTATTAAAATTAAACCCATAAACCCATGACAAAATCCATAAATCTTAAGATAAACTCACATGAAAACATAATAATATCCAAATTTATCTAAACCCTAGTCTGATACCAAATATAACTTCCCCTAATCGGTACTCCCAAATTTTGGTCTGAAATCATAAATATTACATTTATAACTTTGATATCGATGAAGGTGACCTAATTTTCACCATCCAAAACTTTCAAAATCAAAAGGAAATATTAGATAACTTAACTTCTCAAGGATATTTTAGGTTTAAAGTTTTAGATAATTAGGAAAAACTCTTATATAAAAAATACCCATGTATTTAAATGATCATTTCTATGACTTAATCAAGATTTTATTATTTCACATTAAGTCATCATTATCACACCCCAACCAATGTTTTATTTATATATTTCTTGATTCTGGATCTTTTGGTTGAGGCTTGGGTTGAATTTATGACAATATTCTTTGGGTTTTGGTGATTTTAGTTTGTTTTTATACATATGCATGCTTATTGTGAAATGCATTTAGAGAAAGTGGCATCATGAGGATTTTGTGACACCCACAATGTCATAAAATCATATTTAAATCATTAAAGGATATTTGGGTGGAATCTCCTAGTTTTTAGGGTGTCATTTGTGGGTTTTGGAAAATTTTTCAGGTCATACAGTTTGATTACGGTTTTCACAAACCGTGCAACTTAAATATGAAAGTTTAAAAAATGTTTCCACCAGCAATCACCCGGTTTAAAAAACCATTCATCCCATTAAGAACTAAATAAATTTTATTTTAAAAACCCTATTTAAGTTATTCCACCTACCATTTGAAGACTTATCAGTTGGTTATCGACCAGAGGGATCCCCCTTCATTATCTTTTGTCTTGGGCCACTTTTTTGGCGATTTATCCCAAAATGTTAGTGATTATTCATGATTTATTCATAAAATATTCCTCATTACTATTCTCCTCTCCCCCCTCTCATTTTATGGTTCTATTTTGTCTTGGTCCCATCTTTTCCAAAACCTATGGTTATGGTTGGCTGATTTTTGTAGATTTTCCTGATATTAGGGTGTGAAGATCATCTTTTGGGGCATATTCTTCCTCATCTCGAAGTTTTGTTCCATTCTCACGCCATTGGTGTAGGTGTCTCCATTATTTTCCTTTCCATCACATTCCACTGAATGATTGACCTTTTCTAGTTGCTTTAAAAGTAATATAATCTATCTTGTTACATGTTAGTATAAATTGATTTTGTGTTTCTATGATGGAGAATTGGTGTGAATTGTTTTTAAAGTGTTTTCTAAAATATGTTTACGTGTTCATGTGTGAAAGGTGTTTGATAAAATGTTTCTTGGTTCCTTTTTATGAAATTAAGTGGTTTAATAGTATGTTTGGCCTTGGTTACATTATGATATTTTAGTTTTATGGTGATATGAACATTGGGTGTAAGATGTGGTTCTTTAAAAAGGGTTTGTATGCTCTATTGGGATTTCATGGGTGTGTCATTGGATGTAGGAACATCCATATGTGCATGGGTTGAACGTATGGATGTGCCAAGAAATGATAATGGACTTGTTTAACTTAAACAACCAGTTTTTAAAAGACTAAACCATTCCTCCTCCCATCTCTTTCAATTTACTTTAAGCCTATATATTTTCTAAATGGTTCATAGTCTCGAAGTGGATTGAATATGGTTTTAAATGTTATGATTGAAATTATGGCATGTCTGGTACCTTTTAAAATATGGTTTTTTACTAAATGATATGAAATCTCATTTGAAATCTTTAATTATGTTGTGTGTTTTCACTTTGTCTTGAAGTGGTGTTGGAAAAGAAATTATATTTGAAATATAAGGGCCCATTTGGCATTGTTAACATGGAAGTGGTGTTTTATGTTGATTTGGAAATGGTTAGGAAAATTTTTAGTAATGTATTAGAATTGATAATGTTGAAGGACCAGTTATAATTTATAATGTTTTGGAAATTAATAGTGGTTTTGGAGCTGTAGATGCCTAGTTGGAACTCTAGCCAATTTTGAGAAATGATTTAAAAAATTATGTGATGTGACAACTTGATTGGCACTTGAAATAGGATTATTGTGATATGGGAACCCTTATGGAGGATTCCCCAAGTATGGGTTATCTTATAGGTGATGTCAGTGTTTGGGGTAGACAAGTGCGATAGTGGCAGGTCTGGTGATCTACGCACGCGAGGGCCTCTTATTTCACTATGTACTATTACTATGGGTTCCTGAGAATATTTTAGAGTGTGCAGTGATAGTTTTTTTCAATCCCAGTTAGATGGGTTGGAACCCCTTTGACTTTATAGTTCTTGGTGTGATGTGCCACTGGATTGGATAGTTTAGAGCAGCTAGTTGGTTATTGACTATAGAGTTACACCATACACTGACAGGTGAGTCTGATTCGAGTACATCTAGGGATCCCTCTAGGGATGTTTAGGAAACTCCTACGGAGACTATATGTATGTGTTTGTTTATTTTTCTATTTAACTCAGTTTCTTGTTTGGTATCACTTTATTTTATTTTTAAAATAATGTTTTATCACTTGTTCTGGATTCATGTGTGGAATTTTGTTTCTAAAATGGTAAATTTGTTTTGAAAATAGGTTTGTAGGGTGTGTTGTTTTAAAAAAGGGAAATCTGTTTTTGTTTTTTAAAAATGATACAAACCCATTTCTTTATATTTATTTTAAACTATTTTCTGTGGACTATTTCGGGAAAGGAAACATTTGGATTTTGTGTTAGTTGCATGCTGAGCTGTTAAAGCTCACACCATACTTGTACCATTTGGTGTCGGTAGACCTGGACTGTTTTGTAGGTTTAAGTTTTTTGTTAAAGTTTCCTTTGGTGTAGGTTATTCTTGTGTTCAATGGTGACCAAGAGGTCACATAAAGATCATATGGGTGTGGTTTTGTAGTCAGTTTTTATTATGTTAAATAGTTGTTGTATTTAGATGACTTTGTATATTTATTGATGTTCAGTTGTTGGACTTTTCTGTGTATTCATTTTTTTTTATTATGGTCCTTTTGATTCTTGGGATAAATCATTCCCAATAGATTATTTTGATTCCGAAAAATAGTTTCCAACTCATGGGGATTGGGAATGCCCTTCAGGCCAAGTCTTGGACCAGGTTAGGTGTTGGGTCGGATGGCACCCCATCCTGGTTCGTGACAAAATGGTATCAGAGGTAGGTTCTTGTTATTTTGGGTGCCTAGTAGATTTGAGACTAGGATTTTCGGAAGTTAAGAGGTAGGTATGGGAATGATGTCATGAACGCTATCTCATTATGATTTTCTCGGAGTATTCTTAGATTTGAGTAATTTTTCTTTTTTTATATTGAGGAATGACAATGGAGGTGAGTCGATGCCATTTTGTGATCTCACATGGAGTAGTGACCTAGGTGGAGTCCGAGTTCATGGTTTAAGGTCCTATTAGTTGTTGAAGCTTACTTGGGTCATGAACCACTAACCATGTCTCTAATTTATTCATGGACACTAGTTCCTTATCCTAGTATTTTGGCCTGAGTTGTGATTTGGTTTGATTTTGGTCGATGTGGGTTGGTTTTTGAAGTGGAAAATAATTTTCTGAAAAAGGGATTTCAAATGGAAATTGATTTTTGAACATGTGATTTGTTGTGATAGAATAATTTTATGTTTTAATTGGATTGAAAAAATGGGTTTTGAGAGTTTGTAAGTGGACTTGGAAGAAGGTGGGTTTGAAATAGGAAAGGGATTGGTGGTTTTGAAAAGAAAATTATGGGTTTTGTTTGTGATGTTTGGATTAAGGGATAGTTGTTTTGATTGAGTTGTTCATCTTGGTTGAGATTTTGTTTTTTTGTTGATTTTCGGTTTGTGTTTTGATTTTGTTCAGAATATACCACCCAAAAAGGCCCCTAAGGTTTCTAGTGGGTCTTATCCAGTATTTAGTCCTTCTTAGTTTTTTCCTGTATTTCATGGTGATTGTGGTTTTTTAGAGGTAGTGGAATGGATTGAGGAAGTTAAGAGTGTCTTTGTATTATTGGGAACTCATGAAGTGGTGAGGGTTCAAGATGTCTTGGGGTTGTTTGAAATTTTAGCTTTTTATTAGTGGAAGGTGATCATCCCATCACTGTTTCTAGATGGGATGACTTGGGAATTTTTTAAGACTAATTTTTCAATGATTCATACTTGAGGAGGTAAGGATGAGGAAGGTGACAGAGTTGTTGAGTATTCAGCAAGGCCAATGGCCAGTGAAGGAATATGTTGACCACTTCAAGTAGTTGGTTTCTTTCCCTTCAGATATAGCTTCCAAGGATCATCTAAGTGATCTTATTTTCATTTGGGGTCTTCAACTAGATATTGAGGAGCAATTCCTCTCATATGGTGAAGTCTATTTTGAGAAGTTGGTGGATGAGGAATTTTTAGATGAGTTTCTTCTCAAGATGCAGTAAGTGATGGTTGTCTTCCGTGAAGGTTTTGAATTTAGTGAGAGATGTATGTTGGAGGAACCTATTTTATATGATTCTACCTTATTGGTTCTATCTCCTCATCTTTCAGACCTGTAAGGGCCCATATCCATGTGGGTCGACCCTTGGTGTGTTTCTAAAGACCAAGGTGCTAGGAGGAGGCTCAGAAGAAGTATGGATGAGTTTATATGTGAATTGTTGGAAATAGGAAGAATTACATTTCTTGTAAGTTAGGTTCAAAATGTGTAAGTTTTAGGAGTTAAATAAAATGAAACAGTGACACATTTTTAGGAAAAAACTATACCCTAAGGATTACATGATGTGAAAGGGGATTACACATTGTGTAATTCCCCATTGTAGTTATATTTTATGCATTTTAGCCACTCAAGTTATACATAATCCTACAGCTTCAATGGATATCTCTCTTATTCTATGAGACTTTCCAACCCCCTCTTTATCATTTTGGAGATCCCTTCAACAGGAATTGATCATCAGGATTCCATATTCAATCTGTGGTGACCCTGGTTGATCCAAGGCATGTTTTTTCCTTAATTTTCAGTTGTTTCTTCCAATTTGATCTCCTTTTCCTCCCGTTCATCTTTCTATGTAATTTTAGATGATCTCCCATGTTCCAAAGGGGGTTTCTATTGGTTTTTTGGGTGTCGTTGAACCGCAACATCCTTGGATGGATGCAGTTATTGTGGTAGGGGTGATTGGATATCCATTGTGTGGGTTTTCTCGTGCGAAGAACACTGAAACCCTTTTGATGTAGGGGATTTGTTACTTCTATCTTTAATTCCATGGAATCATAGAGTTATCATGATTTTCCCCTTATATCATAATGTTATTAACCTAATAATCACTTGAAACAGATTACAAAATTGATATCGATTACATGGTGATGTTGTTGTTTGTACCGTGATAACAAATTGCCTCTTGATTTGATAGATTGTGTGGTATTTATGATGTACTTTCTATTCTTGGTTTATCATGTGAAATTGGTAAAGAAATTAAATCCAGAATTAATTGACAATTTATTGGCTAAAGTTTTAAAGAGGAATGTTTAATGAATCCGGTTGTTGTAATTTGATGATAACCAAATTAATTTAAGTATGCATGTTTAATTTAATTGGTTAATAAACCTGAATCATGATGATGATTGTTGATAAAAAAATTAAAGGCATGTTAAATTAATTAATTATTTAATTTGTGATAGATTGAGATAGCCTAATACTTAGTTTTCCCGTAGTTAGAAACTATGATTAATAAATTAGTTAATTTAATAGGTAATAAATATTGGTTTTATGAAAAAAGATAATGCCTTCATAGAAACTGAGTCTCCTGTTTTCTTATAAAGGCCATATGACATGTGCTTTGGATCCATGAGATCTCACTGTGTGTGAAGGATGGATTCCTTACTTTAGGGCCAAGAGCCTGGTTGCCATGTTTGTTTTCTACTTCTTGTGATGCGTTGTGAGCCTAGGATGGCTGATCCTGGAGGTCTATTGTAGTATGTTGGGTTGGGAGGCTCAGTTATTGTGAAAGCAGTGGATTCTTGGACTTGTGAGATGAATTAGGATATGCATGTGGGTGTCAGAGAGGACACCAAAGATTTTGAAATGAGTTGAAGCTAGGCTTACCCATTGTTATGAAATCTAGATGCTTATTTGAATCAGTTTCTTGGCCGATGACCATGCTTTTGTTTATATCCTTTCCTTTCCCCACTTCTTTAGGTAAATGCTTTTAGTTAATTTCCTTCCAAGATAGGTGAAGATGCATGGGGTATTCCATGTGCTTTATGTGTTTATCTTCTCATGGTTGGATGAGGATACACTCCTACTATATGTGGAGAAGACTTAATGGGTAGTTTATCTACTCACCATGTTGATCCACTTGTGTTTGTTAGGTTATAGTGTTTTAATAGAATACATAGTAATATGGAAAATAATTATGTTAATAAATGAATAAATGTTTAAACCATGGGGTTGGATCTTGCTGGGATGCAATTTTGAGGTTGTAATTCGGAGAAGCTGTTGAATTGGTTTGCTTATGAATGGAGGGAATGGAACTTTGTTATAATAAAATGTGGAAAATTTTAAGGGTTAATTAATGGTTAATAAATTAATTAACATAATGTGAAACTGATTAAAAGGAATAAAATAATTTAATGTATCTCTTTAAATGGGTTTTCTCATATAGGATATATTGTCTTAGCAGTGGAAGCTGAGATTCCAAGAGATGTTAACTACAATTGAGTTTGAGACTAGGTTAGGCCCATAGTGTGGTTGTGAGATATATTATATCATGTACTTTTTATATTTTCATATGCTACTCCACCCTATCAATTAGGTAAACTAACAACCCATAAATTCTGAGCATGGGGGGGGGGTGGTGTTTTCCCCAACATTCTAGTGGGAGGATGGATGTCTGACTACCCCCTTTCCCCCCGATCTCTTATCTTGGTAGTTGTGCTGGTATGCACGATAGTTAGTTTTCCTCATTTATGTGTGGAGAGAGTTGTAATGGATTATGATTATTTTACACACATGTATTCTATATATAGTTTCGTAAGGAATACTGTAGGTATGACATGTATAGGCTGTGATGGCTTGATGATCCTTACTTAGTGTATCGGCTATGATGGATTGAGGTATAATACCTGATATATGATACATGTTTTATAGAAGATAGTGGATCTTGGAAACTACCTAGTTACATTTGGTTTCATGGATGTGGTGGTGTGTTGCATGAGGTTCATGTTGCGGTGATTCACCCAGGTGTCTGCAGGCTATCCTTTTTGAAGAGAGATGCTCAGGACATGCAATGTTTGGGAAGAGAAGAAAACCAATGGGGAAGTGGTAGAAAGGGTACCCATGATATTATTTATTATATTGTATTCTCTTGTATGCGATACTTGGTGATAGTAGCCATGGTGAGGCTGTAAACTTAGTATACCTCTTTATGTGATGAGTTAGTCTCACTTGTTTTTCACTGTGCTTTAGCATGATTTCGTTACCTTTTGCATGAGAGGCTCCAGGGAGGATCCCATTAATAGAAATTCAGGCTATATACATGATTTTAAACCATGTCTATAGGTCCCTAAACTGTGGCTATAGGCAATAGCCATAGTTTTGGGAACCGTGGCCGCTATTGGCTTGGAAATAGGGCCACAGATATATCCACAGTTCTAAACCGTGGCTATATACCTATATCCACAGTTCAAACTATGGCTATAGATAATTTATCGAATAGATACAAACATGATTTCAAACCGTGGCTCTAAAACTAAAACCATAGTAAAAACTATGGTATTATCTCTATATCCATGGTTTAAAACCATGGCTACATGCTTCTTTATCCTAAAAAACCCAATTATGTAGCCTCATATAACAGCTGCATACCAGTGCATACCAGATTCCCACTACACCCCCTCATACCAGCCCTTAATCCTTAATTAATGGTATAAAAACTCCATATCCCTATAAGTTAATATCTTCTCTAAGGCTGAGTTCCTAAAAAAATGCCTATGTTAGTGAGAAGACAAAAACCCCTCATAACAGCCCTACAATGCCTCATACCAGCCCTTAATCATTAATTAATTGTATAAAAACTCTATCATATCCCTATAAGTTAATATCTTCTCTAAGGTTGAGTTTCTATAAAACTACCTATGTAGGTGAGAAGACAAAAACCCCTCATACCAACCCTGCAACCCCTTATACCAGCCCCTAAAACACCACATACCAGCCCTTAATCTTTAATTAATGGTATAAAAACTCCATCATATCTCTATAAGTTAATATATTATCTAAGGTTGAGTTTCTAAAAAAATTCCTATGTTGGTGAGAAGATAGTATAAACTTGATTCCATTGGTTATAAGTCAATTAAACCCCTTTCAATATTTAATTCTTTCGAAGGATTTTAAATTTTATATCCTCAAGAATGGATACCTTAGCTAAAACCATACCCTTAATGGAGATGAGATAATAAATCAACCTAATAGGGATGATCCAATGAACATATACAACTATTGGTCCTCATTCATTATCAAGAGAATGAACAAGCATTGATATAGTGTGATAGGATATCATAGATATAATGTACGTGGATGGGGTTTTTTTGTTCACTGGTTTTATTGTTCATTGGATAAGTAGGATAAGATCGATTCTTGAGAAGACCAGGTTTCCAAAATATATCCAACGATGATGACTCAGGTGAAGGAAACCATATATATGAGTTTTTTTATCCATATTCATGGAAGAATAAACGACAATGGTTGTGCGGGTGAGACGCATGGAGATTTTAGTAGTTTATTGAAAATTCTAATATACATGACATGTACTGTAGAGAATAAACTCAGTATAGTCCCCTAGTTATGGCAACAAGATTTATGAAAATATTTAATAATGCATGTCTTGTAACCCTATACATGATGTGTTACTCATAGGTAGAAACATGGAATATACCCATAAGATACACTTGCATATGAATGGAGAGGTATACAGGCATGACTTGGAACACTGGAATAAGAACGATTAGTGTACCCAAAAAAAACTTGGTACATGGTAAAAACCATAGTATATAGTCACGAGACATCAAAAATGAGAAGGGTTTGGATTAAATAGGTAGAACATGGGTATCCATGGGAGGTTGTCTACACCTTATGCATGTCATGTACATTCCTCAAGAACTTCCACTATGTGTATTGCCCATTTTGGACATGGATTTGTGCTAAAAACTAGCCTATCCTAAGTAGTTATGCTCACAACACACAATAGTGAACCAAATTTTGGATTTATAGATATGACATGATATGTTAAAAGTGTGAGTCATCCTTCAGTGGCCCTTATTGACTATCAGAGAGATGATAGGTTTCGTACTACCTTCTTGCACCAAGGAATGGGTCCCCCACAATATTTTTATAGGATTATTCAGTACTATACTATTCAATTTCAAGGTAAATATCCTATATATATGGATTGGTAATCTATTATCATTAAGACCTGGTTTGGATCGGGTCCTCTATGGGAGTTTGTGCTCCCTCAGATGTAGAGAACAATATTGAGGAGCAGACTCCACCATTATTTAACTTCTTCACCTATTATAACAAACTCATTTCATTCTCATCATTGGTTATTATATAGACTATAGAACATACCCCTTTTCATCTCAAGATTACTAACGATGTCCCACTATTAATATCATCAGTTCAGTACTACTTCTATAGTGGTTACAACCTGAAGGTATATTCCCAAAACAATATCATTCACCTATGAATGTTAGTGATCCCATAAATAAACCAACCCTTTATCCCACCAATAGGATAATTACTTACTCATTCGCACTGTGACACTAAAGGATTTCCCTCACTAGTCATGCATTAATAGTCATTGTATCTTTCTCAATTGAGAGCTCATCTATCAGGAATCTCATTATTTCAAGATTATATTTTTTATAGTAGAATGAGATTTAATTTCATGAAATTAGAGGATAGACTGTGAGGAAAAACCATAGTTCATTCTATTTATTAGTCAATTCTAAACCCTTTGAACCCTATTAATCAATCACTTGAAAATTGAACCTTCAATCGAGTGGGAAAACTAAAGAGAACTGATGAAGGTGCTTCAAGCAGTTCAAAGAAAACTAATTACTTAGGTACTAAGCAGTGAATTATTCCTGTTAAGGTAGTTAATTTTATCTTGTTCAATTTCATAGTGATGTTAATAAAGAAAGTTTCAAGTTTTAAAGGATGGTTGTTTGTGTTTTATGAAAATAAAACAAATATATTCTTTACGTTTTAGCTCTTTATGAGAATACTCAGTTCATGTTTTCTCAAAATGAGGATAATGTCATCTCTAAAGTGAAGGAAATTTCATATTGAGTTGGCTGAAATTTTCTACTAACCACATGAATAGAGATTAATTTTAATCCCTAATAATGAAAACAATTTTTTAAAACAATCAAGAAATTATATAATTCAAATTAAAGGTTCATGCATAGGAAACCTACCTCAACCTCAAGGCGTGCTGCTTTTGATGAAAACAACTCGAATATTCCTTTTTTACTTGCATGCATATTCTCCTTCACATATATATAAGGTCACCTATTCCCTATGTACATATTTTCATGGACAAATATTCACAAGAAGATCCTTAGATATATGTTTATACTTGCATATACCCCCTTTCACTTACATATGTATGCATTTTTCATATCTATATATAATCACACCTAGCCCCAATATATATATTCATACATCCATGATTGAATATATATAAAAGGGGAACTTATATATGTATATACCTACCTATGCATACACATGTAAGTCACCTTTTCCAATTACTGCTCGAAATCACCTCAACGAGATCCAAAACGCACTGCTAAAATATAGAGAACCCAAAAATACCAAAAGCCCTAATTAAAATTGGGCCAAAGAATAAAAATAGAATAAACCTTACCTAGATCCGATGTCGAACTCACTACCTTCGATGGTGATGGATACAACTAATCTCATTATAAGAAACCACCTGTAAGTAAATAATGGGAAAAGAAGCGAGATATAAAAAATTCTTATATATATGTGATTAGTGTGTCAACTATACATGATAAATGATACATGACTCCATAACCCACAATGAAAATAGAATATTCACATTGATATGTACATACCAATACTGAATAACATGATCCTTAATAAAGACTTTTTTTCAAATTAAATCCAATGTCATTCAATACATACTCCACGGAGTGGTATCATGAATCACAAGATAACATATCATGCAGTTTCAATTCATGCAATAGGTGTAACGCCCCGACCCCAGCTACCCAGAGTCGGTGCATTATTACATAACATTGGCATGATCACAAGAAAGATCAAATCTCGAAAGACCGATTGGTTTAGTAGCCTTGGAAACACTAGATATATTCATAAGTTTTACATTACATCATAAAATGAAAAACTACTACAACAACATAATGTATCCATAATCCATACTCATATCCCCACATAATATCCCTGCAGGTCATTCATAACTTACTTCTTCACTTCCTGGGAAAAATAAAACATAGAAAAGGGGTGAGCTCAAATGCCCAGTAAGGATAACAATATAGCGGAAACTTCCATAAATAAGAATAAACATTTAAGGCAATGTATAACTAAAACAAAAGCCTTTCAAACTTGAACTTTCAACATGGTATGGAATTAATAAAATTAAATAATTCCATTTACTTATTGACATGGATATTCTACTAATCGAATAATCACATGCAAAAATCAATAACCACTTTCATAATGTTGGAATGCATAATGCCAGACTATCATAACCACATAGTCAAGGCCTCGTGCCAAGACTACAAATAATATTTTGTCAAGGCCTTGTGCCAAGACACTAGTTTGTCTCATGAGACCTACCGATGCATCGAGGAGCTATAGCGGGCTCCACCCGTCACATATTAAGTCCAATGCATTCCCATATGAAAAGGTTTAAACATAACATAAACATTCGTATTAAAAATAGCATACGAAATGTCAATAATTTCACCATAAACTATGAATGGTATAAAAATAGCACATCCACAGTCAAACATATCACAAAACCTTCAATACAATATAGAAGTTTTGTATCATAATAAATCAACTTCAAATAAGCGTAAAATCCATCAAAGGATGTTGACATAGATGAAATCAAAACACTTTTTGGAGAAATATATCTTTCTATTTTTGAAATCATTTAAGAGCCATATAAAATAAAACATTTTCTTGAAAATATTCTTACAAGCTTGTAAGGAAAACTTTGAAGATTTTATAACGGCAGAAAATAACCGCACTCACCGTATAAGTTAAAAAAAACATTCTTACCTTAATTCTGTCGAAAAGGTTAAAAGGACCTTGTTTTGAAAACGACGGAAAGATTCCTCTTATAAAAAGTCAAACAAGGGTATAAATGACTTTAACCCATATTCTTGTAAATAATAAAAATGTTTTGAAATACATTTTTAAGAAAACATGGATGTGGATGATAAAGAGATCCCAGTAGATTATTACATATAAACAACCTCGGATAATGAAGAGATTGTGAAATAAACCTTACCTTGTACTTTTTCTTGGTTGGGGTAGGTTAACCTCCTGTATAATGGTGAAATAATTGTTATTAAATTATACAAGAATCATATATATTAATATGATATCATATATGATCTTTTAACATTGATTTGTTAATAATATCTTAGAATTATCGTCGTTTCGGGTGTTAACTTACTCATTTTCTTTTATATGTTTTGTTACATAAGCCATGTTTGTTGTATCTTATTCATATCCAGAATGATATCAAGTCCTTAAACATCATTTTTAAATCATAAAATGATAATTATACTTGAATGGATACGATGGAGAATGAATCTCATCGCGTTCGTGGAGACGGTAGTCCGTACGTACGCACGAGCGACGATATCATTCTTTTGATATTAAAATAATATATAAATGGATGGTATATCATATATAAAGAATCATTAACATGTTATATTTATTATTTACATGAGTTACACATCATTATTATACCCATCCAAATAATAATATATTGAATAACAATTACACCACGACGTGGAGACGGTAAGCCGTACGTACGCACGTATGGTGACATGTTATTCAAAGGGTGGATAGAATACTGAATATGGTTGTACCATATTTATAATAACATCACAGTATATGTGAGATACTGGAGTTATTATTTTAGAATGGTAAGAACAAAGGAAGAAGAAGTGGAAGAAGAAACGAACTTAGAAAAGGGTGGTGAAATCATTACCTCTTCTTCGGGTTCTTCCTTTTGATTTGATCAAAAGGGCTCCTTAGGTTGGCTTTCTGATCAAACTAAGGCCCCTAGGTTGTATTGAGGGAAGTTGGGAGATTATTTGGGCAGAGTTTGGCCGAACCAAAAGGCTTTGAAGGTGTGAAGAAATGATAAGGAGGAGTGCCCTTTTATAAGAGGGGTGAGGGGCACCTTTGGAAAAGCTAGAAATATTAATTTATAATAAATTCATATTCGGTTTCTAATGGCTCCAAAGTTGATTATTCAAAGTTTAAGGTGGGGATAGGTCAAAAAACACTCAACCATTAGAATTTAGACAGGTTTGGGTACTTATATTAACCTTATCTTTAAGTATTAACTCTAAGTTAATTAGTTTCACTTTTACAATGTCTCTTTGTATTTTTATATAATATGGTTAATAAACTTACTATATACATCCAAGATACCCCCAAGTGGTCCATTAATGATGAACCTATCATGATATAAGTCTCTTGGCCGAACCATAGATTTTTAGGAATTTAATATCAATTAATAATATAATATTTGTTTTAAGAACTCTTTTATGTCAATTTTGACACTATTCAATAGTTGATTTTTGTGAAACTCATAACAGATTGATTACTTCGAACAAAGTCAATTAAATCAATCCTAATATATCATATTATCCTAAAAAATTAGTTTAATTCATTAAAAGTTTCATATTATATTTATTTGGGTATTTATAATATCAATTATTTTAATTTTTCACTATTATAGTAATTACTGCATCATCATTGTGTCATAAATAAAATAAATTATTTAATGTCTAAAAATTATAAATAAAATATAATTATTTAGGAAATAGTTTTATCTTTCTAATGAATATTTATAATCTAAAATCCAACATATATAACCCTATGTAACAATTGTTTTTCTAAAAGATATATGCTTGTGTCATTTTTGTATTCATTTTAACTTAATTAAAATAAAGTGTCATTATCACTTACAAGTGGATCCATGGGGTCCCAAAATTGACACAAAGATGCCCATGGTCGACCATGTATCAACAAATAGGTTTAAGACACGTTTTAGGGTAATTTAGTATTAATATAATATTATTTTTTTAACCCTTATTTACCGGATTTACCCTTAACCATGGTAAATAAAATATTTACCGCAGTAATTATTCAAAATGTCTAAAAATAAAAGTTACCTATTTACACAATTTGAACATCCTGATTCCAAATATGGAATCCATTTTCCTAAATTCAAAACACAGAAGTGGCAGAAATTAATTTAAAATTAATTCCCGCTGTCAAAACAAAAAGCGTGTTTTTAAGAGATAATAACTATCAAAAGATTGACACTTGTTTATGTTCGGTTTAATTGTAAAATTATGTCCAATGACCAACATTATATGAAATGGTAAAAATATATTCTAAATATACTTTAAAACCACTCAAATTCATAATTTATCAATATTAATTATTTTGATTAAAAAAGTTGTTTTTAATTAAAATTTAGTAATTTTCACTATTCATCAAAATATAAAAGTTATCCGAAAAGTACCAAAATTTCACCCTAGGATAATTTTGATATTCTGAATCCAAAAATTAAGTCTATTTTGAAATATAAAATATATATAATTTCAAAAAGTAGTTATTACTATTCATAACGGCTAGTTTAATTGGTTGTTAGAACTCGGTGTTGCGTACAACACACGCTATCACATTATTCAAAGAGAAGCGTACCGTAGAAGCTTGGGATGTTTCATTTTAAATTTTTGATGTCCCCATTTAGTCAAAAAGTTTAAAATATAGTATTTAAAAAGGTTTCACTATTAAAGTTGATAAAAGTGCAATACTGAAAATGAATTTTTTCTTGCATTATATCTAAGAAACTCATAATATGGATTCTAAAATTATAAGGATTATATAAACATTAAAATTTATCTAATACTATTCATAACCTCTTTTTAACGACTTGTTTGGTAAGTCATGGTGTTCTTGAACTTGGTGTTGCATGTAGTGAAAGTTATTGAATTATTTTGAAGAAATAACACACTATGAAATCTTGGGGTGTTACATTCTCCCCTCCTTCAATAAATTGCGTCCTCGCAATTTGAAATTTTTCTTCGAAAATAAAAGGTTTAAAATAGATAATATATTTGTGGGAAAACCCACATCGGAAATTGGGTTACTAAAATTTAGTCTTAATATGAGGAAAAGAGAAATGAAAGGGTCACCACCAAATTATGATCTCGATTAGGAGAACATTGGTGGCAATTTGAGACATATAATTGGAGGAAAAACGTAAATATTTATAGGTAGTGATTGAGGTCATCAATCACAAACAAGTATAAAATTGGGGTCCTTAAATTCATCAATCTATGATGATTTGAAATACCATCGGTTCAACAAAACATAGGGTATTAGGATAACACATTTTTGACATTTCAAAATATCTTAGTTGAAATCCCACATCGAAAAATGAATTAATGAGGCCTCTATTTAAAATAAAGAGTCGAAAGTATGAAGATTACCGAAAATAAATCATACTAGGGTTCCATGTAGGAAAATATGGATATGGAAGAAAAATCTAACCATCAATTATCTGATGGAGAGTGGTAGAGAACATGGCTATGAAAAGGCCAACAATCCCAAATCCATAAATTAGTGATGATTTAAGGTACCATCTAGGAAAACATTTTTGTTCTAAGTTGCTTTTCTTAATATTGAGGAATTTATTTATGAGATTGGCTAAGATCATAAGGAGATATACTTACTTTATAATTAGAGTTTTATCCATTAATAAATTTCTACCACAAACTCATCTTTCACTCTAAAAGATAATAGAATGTAAAAAAATTCTATTTACACTATTCGTATAGGGTTCCAAAATAAAGGAATTTATAATTCATCTACAAGATCTTTTAATAAAAACTACATTATTTAATCCAGGACATCTCGTGGGCCAGTGGTAGGTGATACACCCTTGTCGCCCTTCGGTTGCGGGTTCAAGTCTCGCAGCCTTGCCGGACGCGACGGGTTGCCGCCCGACCTCCGGGTTGTCCTTTTATGGAAATCCAAAATAATCCAAACTAGAACTATCTAAAATACTTCTATCCAAACTCACAGTCCAACATTTATAAGGAAGGTAAACATAATATAGATCCTTTTTACCCCGTAATAGCATATGAATACCTTCATCATGTATTACCATATTCCTTATTGATTACATTCATGTTCCCTTATTCCATATAGAATGCTGGATATACTTCATTAATCCAAAAATGTTTTAAACCCCAACAATGATGGAATATAAAAATCATTAATCAGCTTCAAGGTAGTCAATAATATCCAATATAATTTATCCAAATCAATCATGTATTATTCTAAAATCACCACCTCGGTATCTGAACCATATTATGGTTTATCTTTCTCTCAACCATATATTTTCCAAACATTTAACCTGCTACTGAGTCACTTTTCTTTGTTCCACACCATCTCAAGTCCTTAATGAAATAGTACTGCAGTACAATCCTTATATACTCCATAATTATTATAACAAGTACACTGTTGATACAACACTCAATTGATATAATCAACATAATAACTCTAATCATTCCTCTTCATCTGTGGTAGTATCATAACTTGATTATTATCCAATAGCATCATTTGCGGCATAGTCTGATGACTGGGATATAGGTTCGCGTAGTGTCCAAACTCCTTGCAAATGAAGCATTGTACATTTGAAACCATTTTCTTACCCTTGCAGTCATGTACTTTGTGCCCTTTTCCTCCACACTTATAACAAACTCCCATTCCTTTCAGGCAAGTTCCAGGGTGTTTCTTTCCACAGTTACCACATATGGGAAAATTCTTCTTTTCCCTCTTCCCTTTATCCATCTTTCTCTCTTCTATCCTTTTCTTCTCTTGCTTCCCTTCAAAGCCATAGGACTCAGTAAACTCTTTACTTATCTTATCAACACATGATATTATTTCTTCATATGATGATAATACATGGGAGACTATTTCTCTTATAAATTCTAGCTTAAGACCATGAAAGATATGATCCTTCCTTCTCTTTGGATCATGTGCATTTCTGGAGTTCTCATTCCTTCTACTAGGCGCCATTTCTAAACAATGGAATACACTAGATCAGTTTATGAATCAAAATACATAATCCCATACTTATAAAACACTTAACATAAATTGAACTATTTATGGATATAATCCATAATCATAAAAATGTCTCATTTGAGGATGTATATACTCATAAACCCTTCATAATGGTTTGTAAAGAAAATGAGAATTATCCTAAGCATATCCCCCGGGAGTGTCGTAACCAAGAGTGCAGCAAGGCCCGTTGTCGTGCACCAGTTCCCGTTCGAGTCTAGCTCAAAGCGGTGTTTTCGGGTTTTACCCCTAGGTACATCTGTGCCAGAGCCGCCTCTACCTGCTCGTATCCAGACAGGGATGTATTTCTCGGAAAACTCACAAAATCTCTACAATACCAAAATTCTAGGAAGTTCTTCTATACTAATCCTCAAAGTTCATCTTAGGTCTACGTGCTCTAATCAGAGTTTATCTAAATCTAGATTCCAAGGTTTGTACTAAACTTCCTCTGATACCAACTGTAACGCCCCGACCCCAGCTACCCAGAGTCGGTGCATTATTACATAACATTGGCATGATCACAAGAAAGATCAAATCTCGAAAGACCGATTGGTTTAGTAGCCTTGGAAACACTAGATATATTCATAAGTTTTACATTACATCATAAAATGAAAAACTACTACAACAACATAATGTATCCATAATCCATACTCATATCCCCACATAATATCCCTGCAGGTCATTCATAACTTACTTCTTCACTTCCTGGGAAAAATAAAACATAGAAAAGGGGTGAGCTCAAATGCCCAGTAAGGATAACAATATAGCAGAAACTTCCATAAATAAGAATAAACATTTAAGGCAATGTATAACTAAAACAAAAGCCTTTCAAACTTGAACTTTCAACATGGTATGGAATTAATAAAATTAAATAATTCCATTTACTTATTGACATGGATATTCTACTAATCGAATAATCACATGCAAAAATCAATAACCACTTTCATAATGTTGGAATGCATAATGCCAGAATATCATAACCACATAGTCAAGGCCTCGTGCCAAGACTACAAATAAGATTTTGTCAAGGCCTTGTGCCAAGACACTAGTTTGTCTCATGAGACCTACCGATGCATCGAGGAGCTATAGCGGGCTCCACCCATCACATATTAAGTCCAATGCATTCCCATATGAAAAGGTTTAAACATAACATAAACATTCGTATTAAAAATAGCATACGAAATGTCAATAATTTCACCATAAACTATGAATGGTATAAAAATAGCACATCCACAGTCAAACATATCACAAAACCTTCAATACAATATAGAATTTTTGTATCATAATAAATCAACTTCAAATAAGCGTAAAATCCATCAAAGGATGTTGACATAGATGAAATCAAAACACTTTTTGGAGAAATATCTCTTTCTATTTTTGAAATCATTTAAGAGCCATATAAAATAAAACATTTTCTTGAAAATATTCTTACAAGCTTGTAAGGAAAACTTTGAAGATTTTATAACGGCAGAAAATAACCGCACTCACCGTATAAGTTAAAAAAAACATTCTTACCTTAATTCTGTCGAAAAGGTTAAAAGGACCTTGTTTTGAAAACGACGGAAAGATTCCTCTTATAAAAAGTCAAACAAGGGTATAAATGACTTTAACCCATATTCTTGTAAATAATAAAAATGTTTTGAAATACATTTTTAAGAAAACATGGATGTGGATAATAAAGAGATCCCAGTAGATTATTACATATAAACAACCTCGGATAATGAAGAGATTGTGAAATAATCCTTACCTTGTACTTTTCCTTGGTTGGGGTAGGTTAACCTCCTGTATAATGGTGAAATAATTGTTATTAAATTATACAAGAATCATATATATTAATATAATATCATATATGATCTTTTAACATTGATTTGTTAATAATATCTTAGAATTATCGTCGTTTCGGGTGTTAACTTAGTCATTTTCTTTTATATGTTTTGTTACATAAGCCATGTTTGTTGTATCTTATTCATATCCAGAATGATATCAAGTCCTTAAACATCATTTTTAAATCATAAAATGATAATTATAATTGAATGGATACGATGGAGAATGAATCTCATCGCGTTCGTGGAGACGGTAGTCCGTACATACGCACGAGCGACGATATCATTCTTTTGATATTAAAATAATATATAAATGGATGGTATATCATATATAAAGAATCATTAACATGTTATATTTATTATTTACATAAGTTACACATCATTATTATACCCATCCAAATAATAATATATTGAATAACAATTACACCACGACGTGGAGACGGTAAGCCGTACGTACGCACGTATGGTGACATGTTATTCAAAGGGTGGATAGAATACTGAATATGGTTGTACCATATTTATAATAACATCACAGTATACGTGAGATACTAGAGTTATTATTTTATAATGGTAAGAACAAAGGAAGAAGAAGTGGAAGAAGAAACGAACTTAGAAAAGGGTGGTGAAATCATTACCTCTTCTTCGGGTTCTTCCTTTTGATTTGATCAAAAGGGCTCCTTAGGTTGGATTTATGATCAAACTAAGGCCCCTAGGTTGTAGTGAGGGAAGTTGGGAGAGTATTTGGGCAGATTTTGGCCGAACCAAAAGGCTTTGAAGGTGTGAAGAAATGAGAAGGAGGAGTGCCCTTTTATAAGAGGGGTGAGGGGCACCTTTGGAAAAGCTAGAAATATTAATTTATAATAAATTCATATTCGGTTTCTAATGGATACAAAGTTGATTATTCAAAGGGTAAGGTGGGGATAGGTCGAAAACCACTCAACCATTAGAATTTAGACAGGTTTGGGTACTTATATTAACCTTATCTTTAAGTATTAACTCTAAGTTAATTAGTTTCACTTTTACAATGTCTCTTTGTATTTTTATATAATATGGTTAATAAACTTACTATATACATCCAAGAGACCCCCAAGTGGTCCATTAATGATGAACCTATCATGATATAAGTCTCTTGGCCGAACCATATATTTTTAGGAATTTAATATCAATTAATAATATAATATTTGTTTTAAGAACTCTTTTATGTCAATTTTGACACTATTCAATAGTTGATTTTTGTGAAACTCATAACAGATTGATTACTTCGAACAAAGTCAATTAAATCAATCCTAATATATCATATTATCCTAGAAAATTAGTTTAATTCATTAAAAGTTTCATATTATATTTATTTGGGTATTTATAATATCAATTATTTTAATTTTTCACTATTATAGTAATTACTGCATCATCATTGTGTCATAAATAAAATAAATTATTTAATGTCTAAAAATTATAAATAAAATATAATTATGTAGGAAATCTTTTTATATTTCTAATGAATATTTATAATCTAAAATCCAACATATATAACCCTATGTAACAATTGTTTTGCTAAAAGATATATGCTTGTGTCATTTTTGTATTCATTTTAACTTAATTAAAATAAAGTGTCATTATCACTTACAAGTGGATGCATGGGGTCCCAAAATTGACACAAAGATGCCCATGGTCGACCATGTATCAAAAAATAGGGTTAAGACACGTTTTAGGGTAATTTAGTATTATTATAATATTATTTTTTAACCCTTATTTACCGGATTTACCCTTAACCATGGTAAATAAAATATTTACCGCAGTAATTATTCAAAATGTCTAAAAATAAAAGTTACCTATTTACACAATTTGAACATCCTGATTCCAAATATGGAATCCATTTTCCTAAATTCAAAACACAGAAGTGGCAGAAATTAATTTAAAATTAATTCCCGCTGTCAAAACAAAAAGCGTGTTTTTAAGAGATAATAACTATCAAAAGATTGACACTTGTTTATGTTCGGTTTAATTGTAAAATTATGTCCAATGACCAAAATTATATTAAATGGTAAAAATATATTCTAAATATACTTTAAAACCACTCAAATTCATAATTTATCAATATTAATTATTTTGATTAAAAAAGTTGTTTTTAATTAAAATTTAGTAATTTTCACTATTCATCAAAATATAAAAGTTATCCGAAAAGTACCAAAATTTCACCCTAGGCTAATTTTGATATTCTGAATCCAAAAATGAAATCTATTTTGAAATATAAAATATATATAATTTCAAAAAGTAGTTATTACTATTCATAACGGCTAGTTTAATTGGTTGTTAGAACTCGGTGTTGCGTACAACACACGCTATCACATTATTCAAAGAGAAGCGTACCGTAGAAGCTTGGGATGTTTCATTTTAAATTTTTGATGTCCCCATTTAGTCAAAAAGTTTAAAATATAGTATTTAAAAAGGTTTCAATATTAAAGTTGATAAAAGTGCAATACTGAAAATGAATTTTTTCTTGCATTATATCTAAGAAACTCATAATATGGATTCTAAAATTATAAGGATTATATAAACATTAAAATTTATCTAATACTATTCATAACCTCTTTTGAACGGCTTGTTTGGTAAGTCATGGTGTTCTTGAACTTGGTGTTGCATGTAGTGAAAGTTATTGAATTATTTTGAAGAAATAACACACTATGAAATCTTGGGGTGTTACAATAGGGATGAAGAACATCTAATTTAACATCTTACATCAATGAAATTAAACATGAAATTTACATTTTACACAATTATAACATAAGAATATGTAATACATGTACATCACATTATGGTTTCTAAAATGGAAAACAAGCATTAAGATAAACATAACATAGTTTATAAAACATAATTCTTTTCTAGATACATTAGATATGGGTAAAACTATTTATATGTTATATGGGATGAGAATTTTCTTGGTGTTTTATTACCTATCAAAACAAGTCTATAACTATTTCATGGGTAGTAAATAGGGTGTATTAATAAAATTCTAGGTAATAGGTAGTATTTTTCATAGACAACACATACCCAATACAACTTCTTTTAAATAGAAACTCCTAACATGTAACTAACACTAGAGATGAAGACAATAAATTAGAAAAGGAAGATTAATGAGAGAAAATTCCAACTCAATGTAGGCTAAACACATCACATGAAACTGAACTGAATGAAAAAGTGTCACAGACCTTAGTTGGTAAGTTCCATGATAGTAGTGACTATATCCATATCAGCAGCTTTCAGAGCCTTCAGAGCCTTGGCCTTGTAGACTCAAGACTGTTTCATCACCAAATCGGTGTCCTTAGTTGGAAACCTCAATGCTCAGGATTGCATTAACAAAATTTTAAATGAATAAATACATTATAAACATAGTTATGACATCCGAAAATACACCTCCTTTCCCCCTTCACACCCCTACCCCCTGCCCCATTGCACACCCCATGCACACCCCTTGCACCCCCTCCACCTTACACCCCCTAAACCTTTCACCCCCACTTACACCCCCTGCCCCCTCCCCCAACACCCCTACCCCCCCCCCACACACACCTTGAACCCCCACACCCTCCCCCTCCCCCTTACACCCCCTTGCACCCCCTTCCCCTCCCCCCTTCACACCCCACTTGCACCCCTGCACACCCCATTGCCCCTCCCAACTGCACACCCCCTGCCCCTACCCCTAGGACACCCCCTGCCCCTACCCCTAGGAAACCCCCTTCCACCAGCACACCCCCTGCATACATCACCCCCTTCACACCCTGCACACCCAACACACCCAACACCCCCTTCCCCCAACATACCCCCTCTCTATAGTTAATCTATAAACAACCTAGGTGAATTAAAAGTAATCAAAAAATGATATATGAAGTTAAATTTTCTTTTCTCCCCCAATCCTCTAATCTACATTAGATTTAGCCCTATAAACCCTCACTCTTTTTAAAACAAGGTAATATGATAATGATTTATTCAGAATTAAATTATAAAAAAAATAAGAAACACCACAAGGAAAATAAAATTAAAACATGTTTCAACCACCAACTTAATCTAATTCCACACCACATATGTAACCTAGACACTTATAACAGTTTGATCAATTATAAAATAACATTGATTTGTAGAACATGAGATATAAAATGTTATTGAGTAAAGAAGATAAACATACATTTATTGATTATGAAAATTGAATAAGTTTTCCTCTATTATAAAAACAAAAACAAAAAAGAGAACACAAAACATAAACAATGAGTGATGCTTAGAAAATAATGTTAAACATACCTGTGAAGCTATGAGTCTCACCACCATATTCTTGTGTGATTCTTGAATCTCCCCAGCAATTAGAAGCTCATCCAATAAATAAGCCTTCCCACCATTTTTTATCATCAAAACATCACAAAATCAAATATAGAAAAGCATGTTAAACATACCTTGTGAAAATTGAAGATCAATTTTAGTTCACATACCTGATAAACATGAAAAAAATAACTCATTTAGATCAACACTGTTAACTATTTCATGTTTTAGCAAGAAAATCTCACACTACCAAAATAATAGTCCAATATCTCAATATAGTGGTGAATTATTTCAAGGATCTCCAGTTCATTATCATCCTCTTTGATGCACATGAAAAAATACAGGCCCATGTATCTGCAAATCCATAAAAATAATTTATTCTGTGTTGCGTGAAAAAAAAATACAGATAGTGATTAGGAATTAGAAAATGGAAAATCATGTTGTACCTTTTATAAAAGGATTTTTATCCCCTCCATTAAACAAAGTTTCAATGCTTGGGATCATGTGTAGTCATGCCTACCTATCAACCCAAACAACCTTAGTAACATGATATTCCATCATAAAGGAGCTTACATGCCTTTTAATGGGTTACAAATGAATTCTTAAATATCCTACATCATGTATAATCTTAATCTCAACTATACCAATAGCGCTAATAAATCACATGAATTTATTATAAAGAGTACAAAGAACACATGAGGTGTAATGAGCATGCACCATCATACAAAAACTGAAAATGATAGAATAAAGATATAGTATAGGAATCGTTATCACACTGAATCTATCCATTCTGATACAGCTCATGTAGAATTATACACTAGAAATTTGAATCATCTCGAAGCCCATTTCAAATGATCCAACAACTCTATTATACCGTCATGTAAAAACACCACAAACCAAATTGTGCATAATTTCTCCAACACTACAGACATTGATATTCATACCATAATTATGTTTTAGAACATCTACAACTATGTAATAAGTACTCACCACAAACACAACAATATGAATAGGACAAGGCAATGAGGATTCCCTCCCCAATTAGTTAACCTCATCATATTTCAGTTAGCAGTTGAATGAAATATGTCTACAACTTTGGTGTTCCATGTAAATATCGAAACCGATGTAAAATTATGAAGCATACCTATTAGATTCGTGTTACAAGGAAATAGATATTTTTGGATAGACTGGCCACATTATCCCAATTAAGGCTTTATACTCAGCTCTTAATCTTTACCTCTAATGGTGTTTTCTCCACTAGTATAAATATCCATGCATCCATATCTTTGATTTATATATATGCTTCTTGGTAAAATTACCTCACTCTCATCATATTTTGTTTATAAATCTCCCCAACTTACATTTAAAAATTATGGATACCTTCCAAGTTCCTATGAATAAGTTAATAAATCCTTGAATACATTGAATTTTTAATTTATATAAATCCACTAATCTTTAATTGGTGTTCCTTGATCTCCTTGAGTTATTTGAGTATATTTATAGATCCTAAATCAACTTTCTAAATGAGGAATCATGTTTTCATTATGCTCACTGGTTATTCCTTTTTTAATAACCAGACTACTATTGAACTTGGTAATTTATTAGTACACTATTTTTGAAATTTCTTTTCTTCGTCAAGTTGATTTTGGGAGATAATTCTATCATGTGTTAAATATATCAGAATAAGTTAATTCTATTATGAGTTTTCTCCCTAAGTTACCCATGTATCTTACTTCCACTATTTTATCTGCTAATGATTCTTGTGGTTGAATGTAAAAATTTGTGCAATGTATGAAATTTTATAAAAACATAAAATAGTATATTAAATTTTTTCTTTAGTTCCTCGAGAATGAATTACCTGTATACCATTATACATCTACAATCTGTGACTTTACATCATCTTTCATTATCACAATTTTCACAATATCTCTTTAACCTTTGATTTCATTCTCTAGAGAGTTAACAACTAACATGTTGTATATTTTCTTGATCCCAGCTTATTTTTGACACTATAGTGGACTCTTACTATAGTATCAAATAATGTATTCCCCATCACATTAATTTATTTATTGACTAATTACATTAGTATATAATGTGATAATTAATGATGAGGAAAATTTTGGTTTTAATCCAAAAATATATCCATTTCTTAATGAAAATATTCTTTAACCTTATGTATAAAACTATAGAATGTTTTACTAAGAAAAATGGGTCATTATATAGGGTAAAATCTTTTAATAAAATCATTGTAGATATAATACAATGTGATGAAATGATTTTATTTTTATTATAGAATTCATGTTCAAGTGTGTTCTTTCAAAAATTAATGAAGCACCTCATTCTATGTTCATCCTCAATTACCATGTTTACTAGAAAATTATAAAAAGTAGTGAAAAATTCCCAAACTAAATATAGGGAAACATATGAAGGAAACCTATTAAATGTGTTCATATAATTAAGGTAGTGATGTTTTAGCTTATAATTCTGTACATTGAGGGTTAATTTGATACAATAATATTTTATAAATACTCATGGAACATTCAAGTCTGTAACATCTCGGTCCCGGGTGCCACGCAACAGGTGCCCCGAGCCCGATTCGCCACGTGACCTCAAGCGCATTTCCCCAAACGCCAAAGGCTACTGACTAGCAGCGAGGGCCCAGGTCTGATAGTGGGGAAACTATGCCCTCATTTGTCAAAGTGTAGGGCAGCGGAATGCTAAAATAAACATACAACAAACAGCAGAAGCAGTAAACACACACAACTGAAATAAAATACAGCAGTGGATATAACCAACAGTATATGAACGATGATTCTACATGTTTCAAATTCTAAGAAAACAGCCAGAACATGTTATACATCACTGTGATACAACCAAAAGCAAAGTACAACAAAACGAGTAAACAGCTGGCAGTGGCATCGCGAGCCTAGGCTCGGTCCCATGCCCTCCTACTCCACACCAACAGTCAAGTACCTATATAGGGACTCTTTCCCCTATCCACACCTATAGAAACGTAATCTGTTTGGGCCAAAAAGCATGACCCAAACAGGGTGTGAGAGATATATCTCAGTAGGCACCCACCAAAGGCCCGTGCCCAACTGCATGTAAGCATGCATCAACAGTGTGTAATAGTAAAATGCAATAAGGTAAGCAGTACTAAACAGTAACTAACTTAACAATTAAATTTCCATTTTATTATTTATTTAATTTATTTAATTTAGTATCATTCTATGCTCAACAGCACCACACCCTCAGGCCAACCAGTATCTCACCCTCATGATAATATAGTGAACCACGCCCTCAGGCTATACAGAATCTCACCCTCAGGAATTGTAACAGAATTCTCACCCTCAAGCATACGAAGTGTCTCCCTCAGGCACAGAAGTCAAGACCTCAGGCACGAAAGGTTGCCCTCAGGCGGAATAACGACAGCCCTCGGGCTAATATAGTCATGCCCTCAAGATAATATAGTCACTCCCTCAGGATAATATAGGTAACCGGGCCGTGCCCAACATGTAAAAATGCAGTAAACAAGCAATTCCTCTCAAGGAAATTCTTACAATTACTACATTGAAGTCATACCCTCGGGTATCCTGGCCAAACGACTAAACAGAGAAACACACCCCCGGGGTGGTTCCGGATCCAAGAAATGATCCCAACCAACATTTTATTATCACACTTAAATACCTAATAAATTCTAGATATTAAATATAGCAATGACCTCAGCCACACGACACCCCAACGTGGGTTCGTGGCACAAAAATGCACAAAACACACAGCAGTTGGAAAACTAAACACAAAGCCACCGACCTTATACGACAATGAACGCTATACCCGAACGCCAGCTCCAGAAACGCCCAAGAACGGCGTAGATCTGACGAAGAACAAAAACCATTCAAATGTAAATAACTTACGTTAGGTGAAGAATTGTCAAGAACCAACCAAGGAGGTGGAATCCCTTACCCGTGCGGTTCCAATGGGATCGTCCGAGACAGAATCGGATTCCAAACGAATGCCCGAAAGTTCTTCAAAGATCCGGCCTCCTCCTTTGGATCCAAAATGGCTCAAACGCCTCCTTTGCCAAATGAGGAGGCTACTGCCTGTTTTATGCCGAAAAAACAAAGTACACGGTGTGTACTTCAAAGTACATGGCATGTACTCCTTTCATTTAACTGTTCATTTGGCGGCACCGCCACACTGTTCATCTGCCGACAAGAGTACACGGCATGTACTCCCAAGTACACGGCGTGTACTGCCGCCCAACTGGTGGCGACTTCACCACCTTACTTTTTAACCTGTCGACTGACTACACGACGTGTAAAGGACCACTACACGGCATGTGGTCGGTTCCTACACCCTTTGTCACCGGCGAGGCTACACGCCCTGTGTACTTATCCCAACACGGCCAAAAGTACACGACGTGTGGAAAAATACACGACGTGTAGTTTTAAAAATATAGCATTCTTTTCCATTTTCCATATTTTCTCAAAAACACTTAAGGAAAAAGAAAAAGAAGAAACCCGTACCTCAAAGATAAGAACCAGGTTCTTACAAACTTCCCCCCTTATAGCAATTCGTCCCCGAATTTCCCTTTCCAGGGTGGAAAAGATAAAGTTCAGAATAGCTCTGGCCATTGAGCACGTACGTCGACCTCCCGCTCCCAGGTCTCGTCCTACACTCGGCCATGCTGCCATAGCACCCGTACGAGAGGAACTGACCGGCCTCAGAGAACCTTCGTTCTCCTGTCAACGATACGGATCGGATGCTCCTCAAAGGATGCATCATGTTGAATCTCAACCTCCTCAGGATGAAAGGTGTGAGACGGGTCTGAATGGTAGCGACGCAACTGAGACACGTGGAAGACGTCGTGCATGGATCGGTACCGCTGTGGTAACTGCAACCGATAGGCAACCAGCCCGAATCTCTCCATAATCTCAAATGGTCCTACATACCTCGGTGAAAGCTTACCCTGTCTCCTGATTCGTTTGTGTCCCATCCTCGACGAAACACGCAAGAAAACCTGATCTCCGACCATGAACTCCAAAGGTCGTCTACGAAAATCAACATAAGACTTCTGACGAGACTACGCGGTAGCCATCCACTTCTGAATCAACTGGACCTGCTCAGATGTCTCCTGCATGAGCTGTGGCCCTAGCAAAGCTGCCTCACCTGCCTCTAACCAGCACAAAGGTGATCGGCATGGCCTACCATATAAAGCCTCGTATGGTGCCATCTCAATAGTCTCCTGAAAGCTATTGTTATAGTAAAACTCGACTAAGGGTATATGCTTCTCTCACGAGCCCCCAAAGTCTAGGACGCATGCGCGAAGCATGTCCTCTAGCACCTGTATCGTCCACTCAGACTGACCATCTGTCTGAGGGTGGTATGTTGTGCTTAGAAGCACCTGTGTACCCAGCGCCCTCTAAAAACTCTGCCAGAAACGAGATGTAAAGCGGGCGTCCCTATCTGAAATGATAGAACGAGGGAACCCATGAAGATGTACGATCTCTCAGATATATATCCTTCTGAGCTCATCCACACAAAAGGTCTCCTTGATTGGCAAGAAGTGAGCTACCTTCGTGAGTCTGTCCACAACAACCCACACAGCTTCATTGCCTCGAGGTTACCTCGACAATCCCGTCATGAAATCCATCACAACATCATCCCATTTCCACTCTGGAATGGGAAACTGCTGTAACAGCCCAACTGGTCTCTGATGCTCCGCCTTCACCTGCTGACAGGTGGAACATCTCGTAACAAAACCAGCTATCTCTCTCTTCATACCCGACCACCAGTACTGACGTCTTAAGTCTCAGTACATCTTGGTAACCCTGGGATGAACTGCCCAAGATGAAGAATGAAACTCCCGCATCTGATCATCACGTATATCCCCTGGAACCCATACTCGTCCATGGAAACGCAAAACCTCGTCATCGCCTATCGCCCAACCGGGAGGAGGGTACTCACTTGCCACTGATTCCCATAGAACTAGGCCTTCTGAATCAGATAGCTTCCTCATCCTCACTCTGTCCAGGAGGGTAGAAGTCATAGCTAATGAGGAAAGTTAAGTCTTCCCCTGACTATCATGCACCTCCAGATGCATCTCCGAGAACAAAGCCATAAGATGCCACTCACTACTGGCCTCCTGCACTGCCTGTATCTGAGTCTTCCTGCTTAGTGCATCGGCTACTGCATTACCTTTACTAGGTGTATAGGCAAGCTCAAAATCGAAGGAATGTAGGTACTCGACCCACCTTCTCTGCCTCAGATTCAGGTCACGCTGAGTAAAGATATACTTGAGGATTTTGTGGTCGGTGAAAACCACAAAATGCTCTCCCAATAGATAATGTCTCCAACAGCACAACACATGAACAACTGCAGCCAACTCGAGATCATGCGTTGGGTAATTCTTCTCATGTGGCCTCAACTGCCGAGACCCATATGCAACAACTCGGTCGCTCTGCATCAAAACGACACCCAGCCCAATCCTTGACGCATCACAGTAAACTGTATAGCTCCTCCCTTGCTCTGGGAGTATCAGGATCGGTGCTGATATCAGCCTTCCCTTCAGGTCCTGAAATGCTATCTCACAAGCTTCTAACCAAACAAACTTCACACCATTCTTAGTCAGACCCTTCAACAGTGCTTCTAAGTGGGAGAAGTCCTGTATGAAGCGCTTGTAGTAACCAGCCAGCCCTAAGAAACTCCGCATTTCAAGCACGTTCTTAGGATGATCCCAGGAAACTACTGCTCTCACCTTCTCTGGGTCTACTGAAACTCCTTCCTATGAGATGATATGACCCAGGAAGTGAATCTGATCCATCCAAAAGTGGCACTTCGAGAGCTTAGCATATAACAGATGCTCTCTCAGTGTAATAAATACGATCTCAAGATGGGTGGCATGGTCGTGTTGAGTGCGTGAGTGCACCAAGATGTCATCCATGAATACTACCACAAAAGAATCAAGATACGGATGGAACACATGATTCATCAGAGCCATGAAAACTGCTGGCGCGTTTGTGAGTCTGAACGGCATAACCGTATACTCATATAGACCATACCTACTCCTGAAAGTAGTGAGAGGTATATCAAATGGCCTAACGCGCATCTGATGATATCTGGATCTTAGGTCAATCTTCGAGAACACTCATGCTCCACGAATCTGATCAAACAGATCATCAATCCTCGACAAGGGATATCGGTTCTTAACCATCAACTGGTTCAACTTTCGATAATCCACACAAAGCCTAAGGGTATCATCTGCCTTCTTCGCAAAAAGGACCGGAGAACCCCAAGGAGAAGTACTAGGTCGGATAAAACCCTTCGCCTGTAGCTCCTCTAACTGCCTCTTGATCTCCTGCAACTCAGGCGTGGCCATCCTATAAGGAGGAATGGACACCGGTGCTACTCCTGGCACAAGTTCGATAGAGAAATCCACCTCACGCACCGGAGGTAGACCTGAAAAGTCGTCCATGAAGACATCCCTGAAACGATCGACAACTGGAGGGAAATCCGTCTGACAAGTCCCCTGGTCATCCAGATATAAGCTCGCAATATGGGCTGTGACTCCACATCGCCCATGATGCTCTAGTCCAGCTTGACTCGCCTGAACATCCCACTCACCCTTGTATAGAAACTCCCCGCCCTCTGGTGACGTGAAACGCACCCTGCGATGATAGTAGTCTACAAAGGATCGATAGGGAACCAACCAGTCCATCCCGAGAATGAAGTCATAGCTCGTCATCTCTAAGACATAGAGGTTCCAATGTAAGTGACACCCTCCAACCTCAAGGGGGCACTCCTTACACTGACGCACACCAGTCGTTCTCATCCCCAACGAAGTGTCTAGCGTCAAGATATCGGAAGAAGTAGAAACACAGAGCCCAAGGCTCTCCACCACGGGTACAGATATAAAACTATGTGTAGCACCCGTATCAAAAAGTACTGAAGACAAGACAGAAGCTACTAGAATAGTACCTCTGACTGTCGAAGGTCCGAGATCCTACTCTTACTGGGTCTGTTGCACTGCATATGCCTGCCCAGTGCCACGGCCCTACGACACAGCCTGGCTACCCTGAGCTATCCCGCCCTGCTGCCTCTGTGATCCTGGTGTCTGGCTACCACGACCACGACCACCATCTCTGCCTGCACACCCTGACGCATTCCAGTTCCCTGACTGGTAAGAATCCACTGGTCCTTCTCCCGCACGCGGAGTCTGCACAGAACCCCTCTCACTAGCCACTGGTAGAACTGTCCTACAAAAGAGCTGCAGATGACCCATCTTGCCGCAAGCTCGGCACTCCACTGGGTCTCGTGGACACTGCGGCCTCTTGTTCCCCTCTCTGCCACACTGGTAGCACCTGATCGGGCCACCTGAAGAAGCTGCCTGGCTGGTACTGCCACCCTGAGAGAATTCCATCTGTCTCTTCCTTTTGCCAGTAGAAATAGTACTAGTAACTGGTGCCGAACGACCCTAGCCCACACCACCAGATTCTCGCAGGTTCCTCTCTGTAATCAACGCCTGGTTCACAATCGCGTGTACAATAGGTAACCTGAAAACATTCACCAGGACTCAGATGTCATACCGAAGACCATACTCAAAACATCTGGCTCTCAACATCTCATCACCCACCAGCATGGGTGCAAAGCGCTGAAGCTCCATAAAACGAGCAGAATGGTCCATCACCAACATGGTGCCCTGCTGCAGATTCATGAAATCTCGAGCTCTATCTGCCCTCAGCATCTCAAGAAAGAAGAAGTCATAGAAGACTGCCTGAAAATCTTCCCACGCCATGTCCCTGTGATGCTCTGACTGGGTGGTCACATCCCACCACCTCTTGGAGGAATCACGCAGCATGTAAGTCGTAAGCTTGACCCTCCACCCTCGAGGGGTCTCTAGATACTCGAAAATAGTCTGCATCGATCCTAGCCAAGTCTCTGTGTCCTGTGGTCCGCCATCCCCTGAAAACGTAGGCGGATGCTGCTGCTGAAAGATACACGTCAGCTCGGCCATAGATGTGGCAGCCTGCGGTGCTCCCTGAAAGGTCTGCATGAACCACAATAAGACTTCACAGAACTGCACCTCCGCGCCCGTGTCCGATATAACAGCTGGTGCCGCATCTGGCTCTGCTGGTGGATCAACTGGTAGCCCATGGCCCACCATCTCCGGAGTATAATCGCCGCCGCTCTCTTGGCGAACAACTCGCGGTCGTCTAGGCGGCATGACACTACAAGGTCAAAAGCATGCCTCAGATTCAAGATTATTAAGACTGAAACGAAGGAACCACAAAGGTAAAAAGAGGAAGACGGTATCCAAAATTGGCAAAACAAGACTACACGACATGTACAATGACTACACGGCATGTAATTGACTTCCTTTCCCCTGCCCGGGTCCTTCTACACGGCTAAGACACATGGCTTCCGTTCAACAGAACTACACGGAGTGTATAATATCTACACAGCATGTACGGTGTTATTTTCCAACTGCCTGTGTCGTCTGTGACATGGCCGACTACTCGGCTTAACACTACACGACGTGTTACACCCGCACACAGCGTGTACAACACCCCATTTCCCAGTCACACGACTAAGTCCACACGGTCTATCCTCAGACAAGACTACACGGTGTGTCCCATAGGTACACGGTGTGTTTAAAAGGAGGTGACACCAGCCCGTGTTGTTAGTTACACGACCGAGTCCCCAAGTCACACTACACGGCGTGTGCATCATTGACACGGCGTGTTCTGTCAAGGAGTTCACCGACCCATGTTGTTAGTTACACGGCCGGACTCCGGGTCAACACTACACGACGTGTACAAAACTACACGGCGTGTTTTACCCAAGGAATTCCTTACCCCGTGTTGCCGCCCACACAGTTTGTGACACGGGAAGAGACTACACGGCGTGTACTCGGGGTACACGGCGTGCACTCAAAAGTTCATTTTCCTTCCTGAACAGAAGAACATACACAGCGTGTATAAAAATACTACACGGCGTGTATACTAGGTTTCCGGACAGTATGCCTTGGAAACTTCTACGAAACCCAGAAAACACTGAAAAACAACACCTAAGTGTCAAATTCCGACCCGTGGGGGCCCATACACCCCACGAATCAAAGTTTGACATATTATTTGTGTTATAACCAATAACCAGTCAATGATCCACCAAATTCCGGTCAATGGGGGCCCATAATCCCCAAAAACCAAAGTTTGGGGTCCATTCTATAAACAAGCTCACAAATATCATATCACAAGGCAGGTATTTATCAAGCAGCTATCACAACAGCATGTTTTTTTAGCACAACAACTATCACAACAACATGAAAATTCTAATGCACCTACATGGCATGGAAACTATGCATGGCATGTGATATCTAGCATGTGCCTATATGATGCATGAGACGACATACCCTCATCTCATTGGGTTGCAACTAATGAGAACCCATAGATAAATATAACATCACAATACAAGTGCGTCACCCAACGGTGAAAGCATAACAACCGTAAAATTGAAAACTCAGAGAAATTGTAAAATACATGGCAGACTGGCTTTTCCTTGTACACAGGTTAGCTATGCCCGGGCACAACTTATTACCAACTACCTTTTGTCCGATCCCTGACTACGTCTCCAAACAGTAAGTCAAAGAAAATAAACCCCTTTGATACCAATTTGTAACGTCCCGGTCCCGGGTGCCACGCAACGGGTGCCCCAATCCCGATTCGCCACGTGACCTCAAGCGCATTTCCCCAAACGCTAGAGGCTGCCGACTAACAGCGAGGGCCCAGGTCTGATAGTGGGGAAACTATGCCCTCATTTGTCAAAGTGTAGCGCATCAGAATACTAAAATAAACATACAAAAAACAGCGGAAGTAGTAAACACACACAACTGAAATAAACTACAGCAGTGGATATAACCAACAATATATGAACGATAATGCTACATGTTTCAAATTCTAAGAAAATAGCCAGAACATGTTATACATCACTGTGACACAAATAAAGGCAAAGTACAACAAAACGAGTAAACAGCTGGCAGCGGCATCGCGAGCCTAGGCTTGGTCCCATGCCATCCTACTCCACAGCAAGAGTCAAGTACCTGTATAGGGACTCTTTACCCTATCCACACCTGTAGAAACGTAATCTGTTTGGGCCAAAAAGCATGACCCAAAAAGGGTGTGAGAAATATATCTCAGTAGGCACCCACCAAAGGCCCGTGCCCAACTACGTGTAAGCATGCATCAAGAGTGTGTAATAGTAAAATGCAATAAGGTAAGCAGTACTAAACAGTAACTAACTTAACAATTAAATTTCCATTTTATTATTCATTTAATTTATTTAATTTAGTATCATTCTGTGCTCAACAACACCACGCCCTCAGACCAACTAGCATCTCGCCCTCAGGCTAATATAGTGAACCACGCCCTCAGGCTATACAGAATCTCACCCTCAGGCATTGTAATAGAATTCTCGCCCTCAGGCATATGAAGTGTCACCCTCAGGCACAGAAGTCAAGCCCTCAGGCACGAAAGGTTGCCCTCAGGTGGAATAACGACAGCCTTCGGGCTAATATAGTCATGCCCTCAGGCTAATATAGTCACGCCCTCAGGCTAATATAGGTAACCGGGCCATGCCCAACATATCAAAATGCAGTAAACAAGCAATTCCTCTCAAGGCAATTCTTACAATTACAACATTGAAGGCATACCCTCGGGTATCCTGGCCAAACGGCTAAACAGAGAAACACACTCCCGGGGTGGTTCCAGATCCAAGCAACGATCCCAACCAATATTTTATTATCACAATTAAATACCTAATCAATTCTAGGTATTAAATATAGCAATGGCATTAGCCACACGACACCCCAATGTGGGTTCGTGGCACAAAAACGCACAAAACACACAACAGTTGGAAAACTAAACACAAAGCCACCAACCTTATACGCCAACGAACGCTATACCCGAACGTCGGCTCCAGAAACGCCCAAGAACGACATAGATCTGACGAAGAACAAAAACCATTCAAACATAAATAACTTATGTTAGGTGAATAATTGGAAAGAACCAACCAAGGAGGTGGAAGACCTTACCCGTGCGGTTCCAACGGAATCGTCCAAGACAGAATCAGATTCCAGATGAACGCCCGACGGTTCTTCAAAGATCCGGCCTCCTACTTTGGCTCCAAAATGGCTCAAACACCTCCTCTGCCAAATGAGGAGGCTACTGCCTGTTTTATGCCAAAAAAACAAAGTACACTACATGTACTTCAAAGTACACGACGTGTACTCCTTTCATTTAACTGTTCATTTGGAGGCACCGCCACACTGTTCATCTTCCGACAAGAGTACACGACATGTACTCCAAAGTACACGGTGTGTACTGCCGCCCAGCTGGCGGCGACTTCACCGCCTTACTTTTTAACCTGCCGACTGACTACACGGTGTGTAAAGGGCCACTACACGGCGTGTAGTCAGTTACTACACCCTTTGTCACCGGTGAGGCTACACGCCCTGTGTACTTATCCCAACACGGCCAAAAGTACACGGCGTGTGGAAAAATACACGGCATGTAGTTTCAAAAATATAGCATTCTTTTTCATTTTCCATATTTTCTCAAAAACAATTAAGGAAAAGGAAAAAGAAGAAACCCGTTCCTCAAAGATAAGAACCAGGTTCTTACAAAGTCCTTCAATATAAGTAAAATGTTATCAATTTTTCACAATTTCATAAATAAAATATTACTCTTCATTAATCTATGGATATATAAAATGGTTTAATTTTTCTATATACATTGTGGTTCTAGATCAAACTTTTTAGAAGTAATTATATATTTGGAATGAGAGGTAGTATATTTTCACTAAAGGACTTAAGATGGATACATATGAATAAATTATCTTTGACCTCAATTTTGTAATAATAAATGGGTGCTAAATAATGTAAATCATTATAACACTAAAGGGAAACTCAAACTATTCCACTCATCAATTTAGTGCTAGAAATAGAATGAAGATGTTTTCTTGTGAACTAATATAGCCTTATATTCCAATGCACAATATGTTCTTGATGTAACATAGGTATCATTGAGATATTCTATATTTTTAGAATATCAAACACCAAATTGAAATATTCTGAGAGAGTCACAAAAATGCCTCATATTATTCCATGAAACTATACTAGTGATAACAGTACCTCACACATTAACGTAACGTTTTCTCTCATGATAATGTTATCAATCACCAAAACCCTACATGCCATCGATGCCTCAACATAGTATCACATTCAACCTTATCATTCCTTTTTCCCATTAATGCATCATTTATTGTTAGAAGTCATATTAAAAACCTTGATCACCCATGAAAATCATCAAATTACCATATTTATCATCATATAAAGACGAGGTCCTGGAATGGTCATATAGATTATCTGATAGTTGTAAAGAACATATCACCTCTACATAGAACACATGAAATCCAAGGGGACCATATTGGAAACCTCTCACTCAAGTTTTCTAACAAAAATTGGTAATTAAAAAAATAGAATACCACATGAAAGGATATCATGAAGAGAGGTATATAGTAAATATCATAAAATTTTTCATTTAAATAAATTATTAACTAGGAATGAATACAAATTCCAATATGGTAGTGATCCATACATCCATTTACAAATGTCAAGATAATTTTTTTTGAGAATTAAATTTCAAAAAAATTACGTAAAGAATAAAGAAAAAAAGGGAGATCAACACTAGAGGATCAAAGTGAATACATATAAGAAGAGAAGGATTGAGTAGAGGATAGGTAGTGCTCTAATAAGAAGTCAGAGCTAAGAGGGGAATTTTCACTATTGAGAAAAGGAGAGAAGATCTCTTTTCAAGAGTTTTCTAAACCCATTTATTTATATCTTATTTTTTTTCTAAAATTTTGGTGTCATAAGATATTTATAAAATATAAATTTAAAATTTATTTTAGATAATATAATTTATTCGCCAAACTATTAAATCCTTGAATGATTGAATCCTTATTTTGTTATTAATTCCTAATTAGATGGAGTTAGTAAATGATTATGTAAGAGATTCAACAATCAAAGCTAAGATTCACATTTTCAGTTATTGCCTAATTGATATCATTAAGTGTTGAACTTGGAGTATAAGAATCAATTGAAGGTCGAGGAAGAACTTAAGCATTTGGGATAGATGATTTATTATTTTGGAATAAATATTGTAGGGAGTGACACCCACACAAAGTGATTGAAAACCACACCAGTGAGGGCCTGACACACCTAAACCAGATACACTAGCCAAGATAGGTTTTAAAGCACATACATGACTGATTGAGTTCTTAATGCATCTAGTTTGAGATATATAGGAAACTTAAATGGTATATGTATTTATTTTTAAAATGAATATAGATATTTTAAAGGATCATTTAAAGTTATCCAATGGCGATTGTTCACAATAATTGTTTGGGAAATTGTAAGACTTTCATAAATTAGTTGATTTACGTCAAATTACAAGTGTTTTCCACTTCCTATGGATTTAAATCACTGTTTTTCAACCTAAATTAGTTGATATTCAATATTTATTTTCCATATATCTCTACAAATACATTATCAACATTTTTCTACTGATTTTATATTTGAACCAACCAATTACACTAGTGATTTTCCCCTGACCCATGTGGTTATGAGATTGTTCTCACTAATAATGTATTTGATTAACCATGTGCACATTTAGAGGAATATTTTTAAGAATAGAATATTTTGTCCAAGAACTTTTGGAATAGTTACCAAGGATATAAGTGTTTTTTCTTTTGATTTAGTGTGAAAATACTAAAAACATCTAAATAATTAAAAACTCAATAAAATTTATTATTAACCTCATGTGGATAATTTTTATTGTTTAAACTATTCTATTTTAATTTCAACTAACTTTTATTTAATTATTTTATTTTTGGTTCTACATAAATGAAAATTTTTGGGTTTAAGGATCTATAAGAGAACATATATAACATATGTTGAATCCTTGGATATCCATTTTGATAAATTTATGGATCAAACCCAAAAACTACCATGGATCAAGATGTTCATGGTGAAAAATAGGAAAAGGAATCCCCCTTTTATGTGGTAATATATTGTGGGTAATAATATGAACCCATGTAGAATGACCTAACAACCTATATAGACTTAATGAAAATCAACTGGAAAAGTACGGAGGTTGATAAATTGTAACACTTCACTGGAAGAAGAAAACTCCAAAAGTGGTGGTTTTTTGTTGTAAAGTGGGTTTCTACCATGGGTCCTTGGATTTATATTATGGAAATTGTTATACTTAAAATCCATGGAAAAAACTAAACATAGTGGTTAAAAATGATAAATCCACACCCCTACTAATTGGGGATTTATCTTCATATAAATTCTAGCAGAAGGGATTAAAAATCAAGTTATGGTTGAGAGGTAACCCAAAAAAATTTGAAATTATCTTTCATAGTTCATATTTTATTTTTTGTTAAAATAATTAATATTTCAACACACTAAGGTAATTATTTAAATTTTCTAAATAGAAGTAGTGGGAGGAAATTAGGAATGGCAAAAACAAACATGGCATAAAGAAGAGCTTTTTTTCAGGGTAGTATTCTAGTATTCACTTTATTTTAATTTTAATTTCCTTAATTATCCATAACCGTATTTCTCTTTTTTTTATGAATATTGTTCATAGATTGTGAACAAACTATTAGGGGGTCTTTTGAGTAGACCTAGGATTTATGTGTGACTAATACACTTAAAATATTTCTATATATCATTATCTTAGAGAAAAAATTTACCTAACCACTTGAAACTCATTGAAAAAACTAGATTAATGGAGTATAAAATAGTAGAAATTATGTGAATAGAATAGGACCAAAATACTTATAGATTACCATGATAAGAAGGTCAACATTCACAAATTTCCACAATGAGGGTGAAATCCGGAGTGACACGATGCATGAACCGTATGGTAGAAGTTGGGATCATGAGTGGGGGTAGACATGAGAATGAAATGGAGAGCAGTGAGGAGACCATGGTAGAATGATATTGTTGAAACCTTATGGTATAAGGTCGGGATCCAGAGAAGAGGTAGTCATTAAAGGGATGATAGGTATGGAGAAGCCAGAGGTGGGGCGGCCAGAGGTAGGGCGGTCAGAGGTGGGGCGACTGGAGGTGGAGTAGCCGGAGGTGGAATGGCTAGAGGTGGAGAGACCTAAGGTGGAGTTCCAGGAGGAGGAGGTGGATAGGCTAGAGGAGGAGGCAAAGCGGCTGAAGGAGGAAGAAGATGTGGAGAGGGGAGAAGAGGAGGGAGAGGAATTATCGACTGTGGAAGAAGGTTTAGAGAGAAGGGATCACAGGTAGGAGAGTAATGCTGTGAGGGAGGGGGAGAAGGTTTGGAGAGAATGGATCATGGGTAGGGGAGTGAAGCCCGAAATTGAGGATCTATTTCCGTGATTTTAAAATAAGCGTGTCTATATCTCAGCCTATAACCATAGTTCAATTAAACCTTGACTATAGTTATGTTTCTTTACGTCATTTTTCTAGTAGTTTCCTACTGAGTATACTGTTATATGAAACCTACATTTATATAAACTGTTTATAGGTTAGTTGGAGCCAGTTGGATATCAGGATGGTTACTACTAGATTGGGGTTTAGTAGGAGCTATTTGGGATTCGTGGTCACTACTATATTTAATTTTTTTTGGTACTTTTAAATTTACCTTTAGTTTTAGTAGTTCTTGAATGAAATTACATATGTAAATTGTGGTATTTATTCTATATCGGAGTCAGTGAAGGAGTTAGTTGATGTCTATATTATATCTATTTTTTCATGCGTTCTCTTAGAGGGTAATGCCTCCCATCTGTTTGTTTACTATACCCTTGGTGCTAGTTTCCAACCCAGGGCCTACTGGAGGTCTAACTTGTGTGTCACTATCTCTCTTCTCCCATTTCCGGGCTAGTATGGGTACACCTTGTGTGGAGTGGGTCATGGCAGAATGGTATCATAGGTTTAGTTGAGGGATATGATAGAGTTTTGAGTTAGGAATAGGTGAGGTTGCATGGGTTGGTAGGTAAACAATGTCGTCTACATTTAGTAAGATCTATATACAAGTGAGACCGGTTGAGATATGGGTATTTTGGCCCCCTGTTATATGATGCACAAACCATTAAGCTTACAGAGACTATTAAACGAGTTGATACTGGTTACAGGGTAGAGACCTAGGAAAGGATCATACATAATTATTCTTTTTGCATATGTTTTAATGGGAAAACCTTGGGATAGGTTAACCAAAAATGAATAAATGAAAACAATTAATTAATGTTAAAGTTTTCCATATAAGGGGTTTAGGTTATATAATTGTTTTTTATTTTGTAGGCATGGGTATAGGTTGACATCCTCATTAGGTTTGTGAGGAAGATGTTCAGAAAGATGTGTCAACAGATCACCGCAGGGTAGAGGTTGACGATGATGAAACTTGGAGGAGGAAACCTCGAGAGTTTTATCAGGAGATTATATAGAGGCATGCAATCTTTGTTTCAGATGTAGTCACAGAATACTTGTTGGAGGAGGTTGAGATAGCCTTCAGTTTGATCCATTCTCGGAAGGAGCACCGGGTATCATTGGCTATAACGGTGCTGCATGGGGCAGTGAGGCAATGGTGGTTCTTGTTCCTCAGAGATAGAGAGGAGTTGATAGTCTCATTGGAGGAGTTCCAAGACTAGTTTAGAGTTGAGTATCTTTCTTCGATCGCGAAGGTGGCCAGTCACTGGGAGCTTCTTACCCTTTGACAGTGGAGCTCTAGTGTATGAGAGTTTGGGATCCATTTCTGAAACCTTATATAAAATATACTTCAGACCTATAATCAGATGAGGAGACAAGGACAAGGCATTTCAAAGAGGCTGTGCATCCTAAGATCCAGTTCCATGTTACCCTGTTTATGATAAAGATGTATCAATAGGTGATATAAAAGGTAGAGGTAATTGAGAGAAAGTTATTCAGAATCAGATCATCATGATATGGGAGTTTTTAGGATTTATCATGAAGTAGACATGTGGTCTGAGGCTCCTTGTTGTCAGTATAGAAGATTTTCTGATCAACTGAGGGTAGGTCCCATCCCAAAAAGTATCATTTCTATGGGGTCAATGGATCTCAGGACTATATCAAGGGATCAAACACATGTTTTAATTATAGTGTCCAATGCCATTAGTACAGAGAGTGCCCAAACTTTCTAAATATCTAGTGTTCACTAGCTATTCCAATGCAGGTTCCTCCACTGAGGCTGTTATAATCAAGGAAGCAGAAGAGGGTTTCTCCATCTTGGGATCATTATAGAGTAGTTGGGGTAGTAAGGGGACATCATCGAGATGCTCCCCTTCCCCGTAGAGAAGAGTGCAGCTATGTAGGTGGTTGTTGTAGGGTCAAAGAGGTCGTGGAGTAGGTTGTGGACTTCTTCATGCTTTAGTGTTGCCAGCGCTAGGAGAGACAGACATCATTTGTGGTACCCTTTACTAGTTTTCTACTTGAGTGCATTACTTGTTTGATCTAGGAGTGACACACTCCTTCATATCACCTACCCTTATCCATACTTTGGGACTTGAGGTAAAGAGACTTCTAGTTCCCTTAGAATTGACTACACCAGTTGGAGGTTGAGATGAATTGTTTGATGTATGTAGAAACTATGATCTAGTGTTGGGGAAACACCACTATTGCGGAGATTTCCTATGCTTATGGATACAAACACATGAAATCATCCTCAAAATGAATTGTTTGTATTCATTATAGGATATCATGGATTTATTAGGAGGTAGGTTGTGTTCTTCGATGCTAATGGAGAGCCAAAAATGTTTGTTGGTGAGAGAGACCCTCAGATGGGTTGAAGGTGTGTTCCGTACTTTTTATCCTTGATGGATGAACTAATGTTGAGTTCATCATAAGTTTAGCAGTCAACATTTCTCAGGGCAATAGAAAACCACCTTGACATCTTTCCAGAAGTGGTTTTAGCATTACCCCCTCAATGAGAGATCGAGTTTGGGATCCATCTACAACCATTCATGTATCCTATCTTGTTGTCTCCATATGGTATGGTGACTTCTGAGTTTTGAGATCTTCATACACATCTCAATGCTCTATTATTGTGTGTTTTTTTTGCTAAGTGTGTCACTATAGGGGGAATGATATTGTTCTTAAAGAAGGCTGATGACAGTTTGTGGTTGTGTATCAATTATCTTCACTTGAACCAAGTGATAGTGAAGAACCTCTATCATCTTGCATATATTGATGATCTATTCGATCAATTTAAGGGTGAAATTTTCTTATTTAATATCTATTTGTAGTCGTGATATCATCAGATACATTTGAAGGATGAGGACATCCCAAAGACTGCTTCCCATTGTCATCATGGGAATTATTATTTTTTTGTACTACCGTTTGGTGTGATAAATGCTCTATCTGTGTTCATGGTGTTGATGAACACTATGTTCTGATATTTCCTAGATAAATTCATTGTGGTTTTCATTGATAAAATCCTTGTTTAATCTGCATCTATGGAGGATCATACAAAGCATCTACATGCTGTTTTGGGAGTTCTTCTCTATGAGAAGTTGTTTGTGACGTTACCGAAGTGTGAGATTTGGGCTTGAGAAGTCCATTTCTCAGGGAATGTTTTATCCCAGTAGGGATTAGTTATGGATCCATCTAATATATACGTATTTGTGTCTTTGGAATCCCCCAAGATAGTGGTAGAGGTGCAAAGTTTCTTTGGTCTTTCAGGCTATTACAGGAGGTTCATAGCTAATTTCTCTCAGGTTGTGACCCATCTAATAACATTTACGAAAAAAGATTAGGTGTTCTTGTGGATTAATTAGTGTCAGACTACTTTTGAGTATCTGAAGGAGAATTTGGTCAGTGATCCAGTTCATTGTCTTCCAGCAGAAGGAGTTCAGTTTGAGATTTTCTATGACACTTCACGTCTGGAGTTGGGCTATTTTCTCATGAACTAGATATCAGTCATTTATTATAGGTATTTTCTATTATTCCCCCATGAGAATAACTATGAAACCCACAATATCTAGTTGGAGGTTGTGGTGTTTTCTATAAATTTATGGAGACATTACCTCATCGATGAGCATTTTTTGGTCTTCACCAATCATAAGAGCTTGAGGTATGTTTTCTACCAATGTGACTTGAACTTGTGTCCGAATCAGTGGATGAAGTTCTTACAGGAGTACAACTTCATTATTTCATATACACCTAGAAAGGGGAATTTCATGGATGATGCGTTGAGAAGGAAGTCATGTAGTGATGCAGTGTAGGAATTAATCGATTCCAGGAGAGTGATGGAATAACTTTCAACATTGCATCTTGATATGGGAGAGGTTAGGGGCGGATGTTTTCTTTTTTAGATGACAGTGAAATCATCTCTAGTGAAGCAGATGGGGGAATCCCAGTTAGGGGATCTTGAGGTGGAGGTTTTGAGAAACCAATTTGTTTATGGCAAGGTCCATAATGGTTGATCTGAGGATGAAAACATTAAGAGTTGTTTCAGGGAAGTCTTTTTTACCCTTTGGTGATGCTTGATATGGTTCTCAGAGAGTTCCATAGTTCACCTTTAGTGGTACATTATAGAATGAAAAATATGTACTGAGCTTTGATAAGTAAGTTTTGTAAACATAGGTTGAAGCTTGTAGTTGCAGAGTTTGTGTTTTGAAGTTTGGTCTGCAAAAAGGTGAAGGCCGAGCACCGTGTTTCAAGTGGTTTTCTCCAACCACGAGATGTTACTTAGTGGAAGTGGGAGGACATATCGATGGGATTTATTACTAGTTTACCTCAATCTTATAGAGGCTATGAATCTATATGGGTGGTAGTGGATCCTTTGATAAAATCATCCCACTTTATAGTGATCAAGGATTCGTTCTCATTGGAGGTTTTTTCAAGTCAATATCTAGAGAAGGTGGTGAGAGTCCATGGAGTCTTGAGGATGATTATTTCCGATCGAGATCCTTGTTTTACCTCTAAGGTGTGATGAGGTCTCCAACATGCTTTTTGTTCTCATCTATTCCTTAACATTGCTTTTCATCCATTGACAGATGGTCAAATAGATAGGACCATCTAGACTCTTGAAGACATGTTGTGCTCTTGTATCCTAGATTTTAGAGGTTTGTGGATGATGCACCTTCCATTAGTAGAGTTAACTTACAACAATATTCTCCACTCCACCCTCAGTCTGGAACCATTTTAAGCCTTATAGGTCCGACCTTTCCATATTACATTATGCTAAACTGGGTTCGGAGAGTCAGAAATTCTTGAGATTGAACTATTGCATAATATGACAAAGATGGTTCAGGTGATTCGTGAAGGATGAAAGTAGCACATGATCATCATAAATCCTATGCCGGTCATAGGAGGATACCTATGGAGTTCAACATTGGGGATCATGTGTTCCTAAAGGTGACTCCCCATCGTGGGTAGTGATGGTTTGGTCTTGGGAGTAAGATTTCTCCCCAGTTTATTGAGTCTTTTGAGGTGTTAGGAGTTGTGGCATATCAGATATCACTTCCCCCATAGGTGAGTCAGATCCACAATGTTTTTTCACATGTGATAACTCTATAGTTATCTTCATGATGTCTCTCACATCAACGATTGGGGTGTGACTTAGTCGAAAAATTTGATTGTTTAATAATAAAAAATCAAGGTTATATTATATCTAAAATTTATTATATTTTGTTAAAGACAATTATATCTCTTTAAATTAGTAGATATTTTACTAATCCATAAACCAGCAATGATTCCTAGCGAGACTCAATATAAAATATAGACAATATAGAGACTATATGACCATTGGATTGACCATGGTGGATATATGGAAAATTAATCATGTGACCATAATAAATACAGAGTGACTGCACATTGAATCTCCATCAACTTCCATGATTATGATTTTCAAAAATCCATGGATTTTCCACAAGTCAAAATGATTGATTATGTGCCTTTCATATTGATTGCAATCAATATATATCTCCATAGATCCATATAAAAGCATCTATGTGTTATATATCTTAAAAAGGATGGATTGAACATAAAGAAATATTTGATTCACCAGAAATTTAAGGAAGAAATAATGTATGAAATATATAATTTTGATAATGTAAAGAGATGACCACAAGTCTAAACGAATGTATTGTGGCCAGTAGTATCATATAGACAAGATAATGAATTGACCATAAGCATAAGGTGATCGACAATAAGTTCAATCTGACTAAACATAAGTTCAAATGATCAAATATATGTTATATCATTTAATATGATAAAACATTTCATAAATTATTGATTCGACCACAAATGAAAACTTATAAACCCTAAATATACCATACCTAAATGTATATTTTATATTATAAAATATATTATTTAAAATAATTTTTTGTGTAAAATGAAATAATTGCATAATGAATTTTTGAAAAATGATTTCATACCAATGTTAGAGGATCATATATTATGATTTATCAATCATAATTTTTGGAGAGTTTGTTTTTATTTTAGAGACCAAAGAAACACGGTGAATAATTCATAGATTTAGGGATATCATAATTTTTCATGAAACAAACAATGATCATATGTTTTGTTTAAAATATATACAAAACTATGTTCTCATATGAAATTAAGAAATACATTAGAGAGCCCATTTTAGTATTCATGAAACATTTCCTAATAAAAAAATGACTTTATTAGGAGAATAATTACTTATAGAACAAAATAAAAACTACATCCAATGTATCAAATTATTTTAATTCACTTACTATAATTTACATACGATTTGATCAGTGTGTAAATTAAAATGTATATCATTATATAAAAAAACTCTTTCCCTGATCATGAGAGTGTATGATACACACTCACTCATTTCATTTCCTTTACACCCATGAATATTTATGGAAGAGGATTTTTATCTTAGACATCCGAATTGGAATTTTTTATGACTTATTGCCCCATGTAAATCTATAGAAGAGGATCTATATAGCTTGGAAAACCATGTGCACTTTTATTTAGAACATGATATTAATTTTTAATCATTTTATTTGAATAAAAAATTTCTTTTTAGTGGGTGATTTTTAGGTGGAGATAACTAGGTATCGTCTTGAGATTGAACCTCTGTTTTTATTATGCTATTTTCCCATTTTACCCTCTTTTTTAAACTCTATATATTTTTCTTAAAAAATAATTTCAAAAAATTACATTTATAGTTAAAATATATTAATTTCTTATATTCTATTTTTGATTAAAGTACAAAATTTTTAAAAGTTAAATTCATTTTAAACTTATTTTAGCATTGTTATGATTAGAATTTAAGAAAATTTTTGAATATCAAAATTATATATTTTTGTAGATTTAGATAACTATGATTTATTATTATAACTAATATGAATTCTATTTAAATAATAGTTAATAGATACTTTAATTTGAATATCACTTCACTCACCCCTATTTTTTCCACACAGACAAAGTTTTGGAATGAAGGGTTATTTTATTTATTTTCAACTATTATCTAGTGTTACCAAAATATAAAAAACTTTTTATATTTCAAAAATTTCATCATTATGAATAATAATAGAAAGAATAAATAAAAAATAATAATCCTCATTATTTTAATGGGACAAAATCTTCTTAGTGGAAGATCAAGATGAAAATTTTCATAGTGAGAATGTGATTTGATATTTAGATTTTAATTGAGAAAAAATATGAAAAAAATAAAATCTTATAGAGGTCCATTCAGAGATAACACTGAGGAAAACTATTTTAATAATTATAAAGATATGAATTCATTATGATATTCATTAGAAAATGATGTGTTTAATAGAATATCTATTTATTCTACATCAGTTGAAATCTAGGGCAGACATCATGTTTCTCATGAAGGAACATAAAAAATTAACCAAATTATTTATAATACTTATACCATTAAATATTATACATTTATAGAGAAACCTAAAAATTATTTATCATATGTATCTTAGGATTGATGATATTTTTGTCATAATGAAGGCATAAGTGAAGAAAACTGAAGATGCAAATTTGGTGATATGAATACTATAATTTATACCTAAACTTTGGAGTGTAACCTAATTTTACATAATATAATCATGTTCCATAGGTAATGTACTAGTGAAAGAGGTTATTTGAATGCATATTATTTATTAGGAGTAACTGAAAGTGTACAATGAATACAAAGACGAAATAAAGAGAAATTCAATAGATTTAAATACAACTCAGCCTGTAATAGAATTAAAAATAAAATATTATAGTTCAAGTGATGATGAATAACCATAAAAAGGTATTGAGGAAATGGATCACACTGATAAGTGATTCAACAAATACTATAGGAATATGAAATTATTCAAGGAAAAAATCATAGTGAATGTATGAAAAAATAGAAGAAAGGGAAAATGGAAAATTAACTAGGTGATGTAGCCTATTATCAATGAAAAATAAAAGGGATCATATAAAAAATACTAAAATGAAATAAATGAAAAGATATGAGGATAAATGAAAATGTAGAAAGAATTTTATGAATTCCACCTAGACCTCACCAGAGGATAGATCAAGTGACACTTACTCAAGCAGATAAGATATGAATGATATGAATAATATGTGTTTTATGACAAACCCATATGAGTTATAAAATAGTTTTCATGTATCTCATTTTCATATATCAAATTATTCATAGAATTTAAAAATTAGTTAAATTTAAAATATTATGATTTATTTGTTATTATATCATTCTTGAAGAAACTCTAACTGGTTCTAATGTTAAATACAAATTTTTAAATAAGTTACATGATTTATAAGATTTTTTAATCTAATTTTTCTATAGAAAATGGCAAAAATTGTACGTTTTTGGAAGAAAATAATAAACTAAAAATGTCATATGAGAAATTATAGAACAAAAAATAATGATTTATAAATGTTTAATAAACATAGGATACTATTTTTTACAAATTAAATACTCATAATTATACCACTATGATTGGTTACCATCATGAAAATAAGATATTTTATAAGGATAAATTTGTTCCTAACTAAAGATCATTCATCACATTAAACTATTATTATTATATGGATATAATTTTTTAGTAAATCCTTAATACCATTTATATGAATCCACTTAAATATATTTCCATTCCTAATTCATTAATTACTAAAATTTCTAGACCCATGAAAACATTTGTACCAAAATCATTTATCAAATAATTTTTCTTTTAAAAACCTACTTAAAAAGTAACAAAAACCCTTATTATATATTTAATGTGGTCGATCAAGACACATGGATGGGAACTACTCACACTTCATGAAACATATCATGTTATATGATGGATAGGTCAATTTCTATGGAAATTCCATATGAAAAATAATTTTAATCAGTCAAATCGATATTTCTAGTACTTTTTGATTTCAAATTTCTTATTTTTAGATGGTTTAAATATAATATTCTTATAATATCATAGTTATATAGTGATGGGTACCATTTTAATATGAATATAATTCTTCCAAAATTTATGATTCAATGCTTTGTTTGGTTTTTATTTCATTTCCAAAATAAAAAATTTATATAGATGAATTAGATTCTTTATTATCTCAAAATATTTCTTATTTAAGTGACTTTAATAAGGATCCTAAACCATTTAATACGACACTGGGACACTACAAAATTCACTAACACAGGAATCTAACTATTAATAGATTATTTATGGATATTACAAAACTAGAATTACAAAAAGGAAAATCATGAAACCCCTATCAAAGAAGGAAGAAACATAAGATCTCTTTCAAACCAAATAAATATGTATCTAATTATCATCCCTTATAGGTTGGTTCACATGTAAATTCATGAACTTGATATATTTTATACCTATAATGGTGTTCATTATGATTTTTTTCTTGTGGATGAATTTTCAAGCTACACATGGGTATTATTTATTGCTCACAAAAGTGAATCTTGTTCCCAATTTAAAAAATATAAATAATATATAGATAAACATAATGGAAATATGATGAAGACCTTATATAGTGATCATGTTTTTGATTTTTGAAATCAATACATTGAATCATTATTACCATGATATGGATTCAATCACAACATTTGTTCTCATATGATCCCACATTATAATGGTGTTTTAGATGGAATAAATAGAACACTTTTAGAAATTTTACTGAACATACTTAATGTTTATAATCTAACTATTTATTTTATTTAAAAATTAATATGAATACATATATTTATATTATAAATAGGGTTATAATTATATAAATTTTATAAAAAACTCTATATGATTTACGATATGTATGTATATAAATGGTTAATTATAATTGACTTTTTACTATAATTTTCTTATACTCAAAACAAATGAGAATTTATATAGTTTTTCATCCAAAAGTGATGATGGTATTTTCCTTGTTTATTAATCATCCAATAAATATTTTATGGCATTCAATAAGAAAACCAATAATTTGGAAGACTATGTACATGTGAAATTTAATAAAATAGATACACACGATCTTTAGAATTATTTATAAAAACATACGAATTACCAATTTTTTTTTTATTATCAATGCCTCAACCGACCATAGAGATATTTCAATGTATCCTATTGTAGAAAAATAAACCAATTATGAGGTACTGTTTGTAAATTGTAGAAAATTATATACAAATTAATTCAATCCCATGATGCATTAGGACTCATTTTGGCCATACTATAGATGGTGTAGTTGGAGATTTAGATAGAGGAACTCAGAATAGATCTTCTCATAAAAATAACGTTGAACATAAATCATTCTTTTCAAAACCTGAATCTAAGAACATTAATGATTCAATTGATGATGAATTTTGGGTAGTGTAAATTCATGAGAAACTAAAACTATCTGAAGGAATAAATGTATTAAAACTAGTTGAAAGTCCCAAGGAATTATTTTCCATTGGAATGAAGTGGGTGTTTACGGTCAAGTTTGATGGGTCTGAAATTATAATTAGAAATAAGTATATACTAGTTAAATAGGGGTACACTTAAGAAAAAGGTGTTTACTATGAGGAAAAATTTTCACCAATATAATCACATGAATCCATTATATTGTTTCTTTCATTTATAACAAATTTTAATTTCAAATTATATCAAATGGATATCATACGTGACTTCTTAAATGGTAATTTCATTAAGGATGTTTTTATATAAAAAATCATGGATTTCCAAACAGTAATTTTATATATAATTTTTTTAAATTAACAAAATGACTTTATTGTTTTAAAAAAAAGATAATAGTGCATTATATGATAGGATCATGTCTTTTTTTACTTCATTTTTTTTTACAAAAGGTATTTCTGGTATAAATTATTTATTAAAATAATTTGAATATATAATTTTATAGGTCCAATATATACTGAATAAATTACATTTGTATCATCCAAAAACTAATTGTGTCTTGAAATTTTAAAATATATGAAAAATTAAATTTAAATGAGTGTAATGGGTGAAAAAATTCATTCTTGGGTATCAAATCATTTAAAATAAAGAGGGAATCATTTTAAAAAACTTCATGAAAATAAAATATATTTTATAATGTGTTGGTTTAGATCATTCAAAAGAAAGTGATACTCCAAATGGTATAACCTATAAATAGGATATTTATGAAACTGTGAAATGAGCTAATAAAACTATTTATAGAGGTATTAATTGGTGTTTAATTTATAAATTTTTTAGTTGGGAAATTTTTTTAGTGTTTGTATGTGTGTTATATTTCAATAAAATAAAGAAAAATATCATTTGAATGATGTCAAAATAATTTTTAAACATCTCCATAGTAAAACCAATCTATGATTATTATACTCTATAGGAATTCAATATCATTTATTTAGTTATTTATAGACATATTTTTGTGTTCATATAGTATATATAAAAAGAACCTATATAACATGCATATATCTAGGAAAGTGCCTTGTTTCATGGTGTAGTAAAAAAAACTCTATTACATTATCCACTACTAAAATGAGGGTACAATTACAAGATGATATTTTTCATGGATTCTATGGATGAAACTAATATTTTGACATAATGGATATCATTTCATATATATTATTTAAATGTTTTATTATACAAGTGAGATATATATTTCTAAAAATAATTTATCACATTATAGGACAATAACATTGATATAATCCATCAGATTATGGGGGATCAGTTTTAAAAATATTATATCACTCTATAATTCATTATCATTAAATATTATCTTGGAAAAATTTTTACATTGTCATTGATTATTGGGAGATTAATTAATATCATATGAGAATTATAAATAATTAATTATGTATACAATTTTTTATGATATACATTCAAAGATATAATATTTAAGAAGTATGTTTTGTGTATATCAGGTATCATTTTTTCAATATTTTTAAAAAATAATTATTCGTAAAGGATTTCACAAATTGTAAACATTTATTTATATTATTTCCCATAGGTTACAAATGAAGAAGGCCCAAAATTATATAAATGTGTAATGAAAAGTTTATTCATCACACTTATTTCTATCCCAATCCAAAATCTCTTTTTATCCCACTTTCTCAATCCATTCTTTACTAAAACCAAAGATTATTGAATAAGGAATCTCAGTATGCATAATCAAAATGAAGATATCTTTTGAAGAAGATACTACCAAATATTACAAGAGAGTATAATCATGGTTGAGAAAATAAAAAGTGATTGTGATCCTCATATGCATCATAGTTATATTGTTCTATAAAATTTAGTGGACATTAAATGATTTTGAAAAATTCGATCCTTGGTATGGAGATCTATTCTTCATCAGAATTAGATGAGTTGGTTCGTATATGAAAATGTTTCTTTTATCAATTCTTACTAATAGAGTTGTACCAAAACATGGTTTTATAATGTAGAGATAATGTGGATTTGATAAAGGTTTTTATTTATGGATAAGAGTGTGTGTTGATTTGGACCATTTGGGATGATTCTTGAAGAGTTCTATATCATGGAAGATATTATGAGTTTCAGAGTTCATATCCTATGAACCAGCTCAATTTTGAGATATATAATGCACTATCAGAGCTAAATGATGATGGAAGATGTCAATGTGTGAATTTAAAACATAAAATTTCATAGTTTAAGTTTATGATAAAGCTCGTACAAGACATGATATTCACTTGGATGGGATAATTCATCTCCCCACACTTTCAAGATATTTTCCTTCTATACCTAATTTTTCCTAGAGTTTACATTAGTTTCCCTTGGCTGTTGATTTGTCATATAGAAAAGATAACTAGACCATTTTTAATTTATGTCACCCTTATTTATAAAAATATTATTTGGATAATGTTTGAAAGAGAATAATAATTATTCCTAGAGTAGAGAGATCTACATATTATAGTGGAGTCTCCAAAAATCAGACCACCTAAAAATGATGTGAATCATCTAGAAATCATAGGAAATGATATTGATATCTAATCAAGAAATATTATATAAAATAATAAATCCAATCCACAACTCTACAAGACCAAATAATATTATTGACCCATGTTTGGAACCAAAAGGGATTGTTGAAGAAAACTATTCATTTGACACGGTTGAGTCTCAAAATCATTTAGATGATTCTAGAAAATAAAAAAGAGGATCTGGGTATAGATTGTTTTTGGAAATACCATTCACGAGGTTCCAAATGAGGTAAAACCTATAAGTGAAGAGGAATATTTTATTCATGGTGTTCCACAATATCATAGAGTTTATGTTGAAGCTTTAGAAGATCCTAAAATTCTTTTATAGAGTGAATCAATTGAAGAATATGTTTTAAATTATGATAGGGGATTCATAGATCTATATTGTTTTTACCACTACTCATTATTTCAAAAAGTGATAATTATGTGGATGGAGTAATGAAGAGTCATCCCATGGTTGAAATTAGGGGATATCTCATCAGTGATTCTTCTCCCACTAGTGAAGAATCCCCTCCAGATAATACTTTCATTGATATGGTTTTGTCTCCCCCTCATAATGATAATTTTGAGGATGAAAAGACTTGTAAGAATGAATGAAATAATGATCCTATGTATGATGCTGGAAAGGGTGTTGTGGATTCATTAAATTAAAAGTGCCTTCCATTCATATTATTTAATGAGAGAGAGAACCTACTACACTAGGTAATAATTCAATAACTATTATAGAATGAACATTAAATCCTAGGTAATTTTATGATATTTTGAAGCTATTGGATACTCTTCTATTTCCCTAATAAGTACATCAGTCCACTTCTAAATAAAAATTAGTGTATGTATTTTTCCACAAACTGATGTGGCTCCCAATTAATATTTATAGGAATAATCAAAGGATTTTGTTAATGAAATTGATAAAAACCCTATGATATTTTCTCCTAAAGGATAATAATGGAAAATATGAATAATTTTTTATTTTGGTGATTATAATTCAAATTTGGATTTTAAGGATGGGGTTTCTCCTTCAAAACATGAACACGATCAATATATTCCTACTTCAGATCTTCAAAGTGGACCTTCTTATTCTCAACCATTAGTAATAACTTATTTAGACTTCATCCAATTCATGAATGACCTTTTGGATGTTATCATCGATTTGATTTTGACTATTAGTTTGTCTAATGATCTTGATTGAGAGGAGGATATTCCATACACTGTTGAAGGTGTAGTGGTTCAGATCGAGCCAAAGTTATTCCGTAATGTGGACTATATGTAACATGTGATTATAGTTTTAATAAGAGAGATATAATTATGTATATGTAAAATTATATCTCTATAAGATAATTATAAGATATTTCAAATACCCTAGATAGAAGGTATTTCCCTATTGTAACCAGACTACATAGACCATTTAATTCTCCTCCTCCACCTTCTACTTTAGTCTCAATTGATGAGGATATTTTTAAAGGGAACATTCATGCAAAAATTAATAATTTCCTTGACTATGTAAAGGTTTTAAGATATAATGTGCAATTGAATATTTATTCTCATTAAAGAAAAAAAAAATATAATTCTATTGTAGAAAAATATAATAATATATCCAAAGATTATGGTGAAATTAAGGGTTGAATATTTATTAATATTAAAAGAACATTCAATAAAATAAGTCTCAAATATAAATTATATTTATTGGAATGAGATATGATGATTCCACTTTTGAGTTAATTTTTGAAGCCATTTTGGACACAATGTTAGTATTGACACATCTACTCAATTAGTTCATGCCAGAAATGGACTTGTTACTTATGATTTTGAATGATTGAACATGATTTTTGATAGATATAAAAAGGATTATAGAACAATATATCTATATTACTAATAATAATGTGTTGGAATCTCCTTATATAAATATACCATGAGTTTGAATATCTGTTTCTACAACCGCCTCAACTCGGACCTTAAACCCACCTACTGCACCTTCAAATGGACCTGTTAGTCTCTATTTTTTAAGATCATATCTAGATCTGTCTAATTTGAAAGTGTATAACAATTCATAGAGATTATAATAATCTATATAATACACTTTTTCTTACAAACTATTATTGAAAAAGGATAGGATATCATGGTCCCTTTTACCCATCTAGATCATGAGAGCTCAGATTCTAATTATATTTTCACATGAGTTTTAAAATATTTTTTCACTCATAATGAAAAATCTATTCATTCTTATTTTTCGATTTTTTTATGTTCAATAATTATTTCCCTATCACTAATTATGATTTATTTTTGATAATTGAAAATGGGGAGTAAAATATATTATAAAATGAAAGGGGGATGTTTTTTAAAACTGAAAATGATTATATAATTTTATTACAGGTTACAATAGATTATAATATTTAATGATTCAACTTTCATATTTTTGTAAGGATATTAATTTCTTGATTTGTAATAATTAAAAAGAGAGAGATTATAGGTTTAGTATAGAAATTTATTATTTTAACATTCACAAATCATGATTATATTTTTTCAAGACTTGATTATTTTTTATGAATGACAATTATATCTCATGAAAATAGTGGAACTTTAAAAAAATATTCAATTGACCAGTGAAACATTGAAAGAATCATTCGGCCCCATGAACAAAGAAATAACCATGAGACCATCAGATTGATAATGTATGGCATATGGAAACTGATTCTAGTAACTGTATGAAAAACTAAGGTCCTCCACATTAAATGTATATCAATATCCATGATCAAGATTTTAAAAAGGGAAGGGATGGAAAACAAGTCAGATGGTTTAGTCCCATACTTCACATAATGACCATAGAAAATTTATCATCAACTTTTGGATCAAACCCATGAAAAAATATATTAACCATGAAGATATATGGAAGTGACCTTGTGTCATAAATCCCAAAATTGACAGATTGACCACAATGTAAAATTTCATTGATCTCACGTTGAAGGAAGAAACTATATGTGTAACATAGAATTTATAAAATATAACGAATGTAATGAACTATTATATGAACTGACTATGGAATTTATTGTTAGGTTGAAAAATTAATGAACCAAACTTAAGTATATGGTGATCAAATATAAGATCAATGTGATCGACCATAAAATAAAAGGATATAACACAATTCCCATCAAGGAACCCAATTTTAATTTTTTCATTATGTTGAAGTGGTTAAAAATATTATCTTGGAAACTATAAATAAAATTACCATAATCTATGTTTTATATTATTAAATAAATTAAATTAAATAATTTTATTTGTATTATTTATATTGGATAGAAAAATTTTACGTCACCATATTTCATATTGATGTATAAGGACATTCAATGATGATTTCTCAACTACTCTTTTCATAGAATTTTTTATCTTTTTAAAGACTAATGAAACATAGCATAAAGTTGAATTATATAGAGATATCATAAATTTTAAAAGATAAAAATAATGAACACATGGTTTTTTTTTGAATAAATGATACTATTTTTATTCATTTAAACTCTAATGGTACATCATAGAACAACTTTTAGTCTATGAGTAACATTTTAAAATCAAAATAGGACATCAGAAAGAAAAGAACTACCAATATAATAGTAGAACTACTATTTATTATAATTGAATTTTTTCACTTCCCTTATAATATTTTATGACTTATTGATTTTTTTTCATTTCCATTTATATCCTTTTAATCATTATCTACTAACCTGAACTAGAGATACAAATACACATAGACTCTATTTCCATTACTTATACTCCCCTGATAAATTTTGGATGAGGTTTTATAACCTAGAATACATGTGTGCAATTTTCATTATTTTATTCTCCAATATGGATCTATAGAAGAGGAACTATTTACCATATATAGACTTGTGTGATTTTTTATAACACATTATCCAGGTTATGGATTTGTTTATTTTATTAACAAACTATTTGGTAGTGGGTGATTGGAAAGTGGAGAGAACTAGGTCTCAACTTGAGACTAAACCTATTGTCTTTATTCCATTGAATGTTTTCCTACTTTTTACACCATTTTAAAAATAATTATATCTTTTTTTAAAAAATAAATTTAAAAACATTAATTTAGTACTTAACATTAATTTTATTCTTATATATTTTTTTAATTAAAGCAAATCATTTTCAAAAGAAAAATGGGTTTTAAATATTTTATAGTTAAGTTGTTACCAAACTTAAATAATATGATTTTCTAAAGGAAAAATTATATATTTTAACAGTTTTTGTTAATTGGGCCATATTTTATAAACTCAAGAGATTTTGTTTTGAATCTATTTTAATATAAATATTATTTGGAAACTCAACACACCTCCCTCTTGAGTTTTCCACACTGTACAATAGGGGAATGTAGAAATAGGCCACGATGATGAAGATTGATCTAGTTTAGTATTGTTTTATTAGGTATTCCTTTGTATTAGCCATGATGGGTAAAAAAAGTTTTCTTAATTTATGTAATACTATTTTTGTTTTGTCTAGTTTATGAGTTATAGTATTTATTCATGATGTAAAATTTTTCTAGTTGTCTCACTTTTATTTATTTTTTTACTATTATACATGAGAGAATAAATAATGGATCTGTCACAATGGATTTATTAGTAGAACTTTTGAGAAAATAATTCGGTCTTTCATGTGTGAAATCATTCCCAATTATCTATTATTCATACCTCAAAACTAATTTCTAGTATGAAGTGATCAGGAACATGCCTCAATCCTTTCCATAAACTAGTTTGGGTTCCATGTTTGGGGGTGATCTGGGCTGGTTTGATTAATATAATAATGATGTAATAAGTTAGATGATAATTAATTATTCTTATAAGGGTAATGAAATATTTATTCATAAATTTTTGTTATTTTGGGGTGTAGGTTGAATGTAAAATATCATATTTTAATTTTATTAACATAATGAATATTTATTTTTTTAAATAATATAAAAATAAAATGAAAACAAATTATTAATTTATATTAATTGATCAGTATTAAAAAAATATTGATCTATTTTTTTATTTAATGACCATACAAACAATTAGAAATAAGGATTTTTGAAAAAAATAGATATATCAAAAATATTTTTGAAAAAAATAGAAAAATGGTATTAATAAATATTTCTAAAGAATGTCAGTCCATTTAAAGGAATTTATTATGACTATTATATATAAGCCAAGTGGATATTTGAATATTATATATGTTGATGCCAGATAAGTGATCAATTGTTTTGTGGTCGTTGGATATAAATATATCGAACATGTAAACATGTTATATTATTATTAAATTTAAATAATGTGTTTCACATCAAATATATATCATTTAATTAATACAATAAAAATATTTGTGGAATAAAATAAAATATATTAGTTTGTTTTTTAAAATATCATTCATTTTAATGATATTATTATATTAATTAATTTGTTATATAATTCTATCATTTTAATAAAATATAATGAAAATAATTTATGGAATGATTGAAAAAACAAGTAAATAACATCAAAAAATAAATCATGAGTTCTATGGAATGTGAATTTAATAATTCAAGGTCAAATAGAAATGTTTTTTAAAAATGTTTATTTTTTTCTGAATTAAAAATTAAAAATTAGAAGTTAAAATTTTTATATTTGGACTATTAAATATAATTTTTTTACAGATTAAAAAATAGATAAGAATTCATATATTTATTATTAATTGGTTTGAATTAATTCAAATTCATTTAATTTTTAAAAGGATACTATTTTAATTTATTTATTTTTCCTTTTTATAATTACCCCTTATGGTACCAATTGTATGCTGGCAGTGAGGATAAGGAAAACTACCAATGCCCACCTCCAATCAACCTCAATTTCGAGACTAGGAACGTGGTTAATTAATCTACAAAAATAGAATGTATCACACCCAATATATAATTGTTTAGGATAATATATATGACCCCCCTATAAAATAAATCACATAAATAAAATAAAAGTCATCAAAATAAATGAATTTAATTTTACAAAATAAAAAGATAAATAAAATACAATAAAAAAATCTGGGCTAATAACAATGTCTCCAAAATCTCTTAAACAAATCCCCTAGCTAGTAATTAAAGTTAAATCATCAACATCCTCCTATAAACATGATGACAATATATATATATATATATATATATTGGGTTATTATACCAGTATACTAAATAATTTCTTCTAAAAAATGTCATGAAAACGATAATGAATAAAAATAAAACCCACTAAATAAAATAAGGAATACTACATGAATCCTAGATAGGATATATTTTATCATATCCTCCCCATATCTTGGCAAATGAGTAATTAATTAAAGTATGTCATTCTATATAAAAATAATATATATAAGAAAGGCACCCTGCATATACATCCCCATAATTTTTTCACCCTGATAATGTGACACCCTAAGATTTTATGAGATAACTTTTTAATTTCTTTGATGTCTTATGGTGTACACTACACCAAGATTATATTAACCTATACGCATCACTATATTAGCTTGCTGTATATGCAACATTATTTTTTGGCTTTTGTTACACCCAATTTCATGTTCTTTTGATAGAACTCATATCACACATCACAGAGTTTAGATTTTGATCAGTGTAAAAAATAAATATGTTTAGATTATGTTATACACAACACCAAAGGAATATTTAACTAAATTAAACACTAAATTGGCTTGTGTTACATGAAAGAACCACCATCCTCAATAGCTTGTATTGTACACAATACCGAGTTTCACTAAACAATGATATATTATTAAAAGATATTATTTAATGGGATATAAACTAGCTGTTATGAATAGTATTAACAGAATTTTTAATTTTATATAATATTAACATTAATTTTATATATTTTCTAGAAATGATATAAGAAAAAATATAAATTTTCAGATAAAAGAAGTATTTGTCAAAAAATACAGTTTTACATCCTTTTGATGGAGAACCCTTTTTAAATGTAATTTTTAAAAATTTTAAAAGTTGTTTTTTATATAATAAAATTATTCTTTGGAAGAGGGACATCAAAATTTTCCTTGGTGAAATTTTGGTATTTTTCTGATGAAATTCATATTTTAATGAATAGTGAAAAATACTGCATTTTAATTCAAAACTGCATTTTCATCTAATTTATTTATATAGATAGATTATATTTTTAATTGGGTTAAAAGTGTAATTGGATTATGATTTTATAATTTATTACAATGTTGGTCATTGTATGTAATTTCACATTTAAATTGGATATAACCACATGTCAATCTTTTGATAGTTTTTATTTCTCAAAAACCTACTTTTTGGTTTTGACAATAGGAATTAATTTTAAATTAATTTCTTATAATTCAGTGTTTTGAATTTGTAAAAATAGATTCCATATTCGGAATCTGAATATATAAATGGTTTAAATATGTACCTTTCAATTTTGGATACTATGAATAGTAACTTCAGTAATTTTTTTATTTACCATTGTTAAAGGAAAAATCAGGTAAATAAGGGTAAAAAAATAATATTATAATAATATAAAACTACCTTAACTTGTGTAATAATAATATTGGACAAGTCATGGGTGACCAAAAAAATTCTTAGGTCTAAATCTTGGAATTTTAGAACCACTTGGGTGTGAAAATGACATGTTATAATAGTTAATTTAATGTAAAGGGAAATATAACCTAAACATGTATCTTTTTACTAAAAAAATTTAAAGTTAGGGTTATATGATTTATATATTTGACAATAAATAGTAATTATAAAGATACAAATATTTCCTAGATCATGGTATTTAATTTATAATTTTTATACATTAAATAAATAAATTTATTTATAACACAATGATGATACAGTGATTACCTTATTAATGAAATATTCAATAAACGATATTATAAATATTAAAATAAATGTTTGTTGAAAATTTTGATTCCATCCAAAAAAAATTTAGATGAAATTGACATATGGGAGATGAATTAATTCCATTGGTTTGAATGAATCAAGTTTTTATGACTTCAACAAAAATAAATTACTAAATATGGCCAAAATTGACATAAATGAGTTTTTAAAACAAATACTATTTTATTAAATGAAATAATATTCCTAAAAATATAATATTTGAAAAAATGACTTATATAAAGTTAAAAATGTCACTAGTGATCTATTTGAGGTTATCTTGGCATTTTATAGTAACTATATTAACCATATAGTATAAAAATACAAGAAGACATGGTAAGAGTTAAATTATTTAACTAAGGGTTAAAGGTAAATGATAAGGTTATTTTTGTGACCTAAACTTGTATAAATAATATTTAATGAGAGTATTTCAATACATAATCCTCTTATATTTGAACTAAATTAGTTTTGTGGCATTATAAACCTAAAATAAATTTATAATAAATTAATATTTCAAGACTTTCCTAATGTTTCCCTCATCCCTATTATAAAATTCCACCACCTCTACCCATTTTCTCACACCGTTAATGCACTTTTTATCATCCAAAATCTACTCAAATAAGATCCCAAAATCCCTCCCTTCCTCTTATAGGCCAAAAATTGGTCATAAACTCATCATAGGGATACCTTTTGTGGAAATCGGAAGGATATACTTGAAAAAGAGGTAATTGTTTTATCACCTCTATCAATTTTTCTTCTTATTCTACTTCCAATTCTTATGTTTTTTACATAATAATGTAATAAATCCAGTATCATATACATTATGAGATGTTATTATAATTACGGGACAACTTTATACCTCCTTTTATCCATCCAATGAATAATAATATCACCATGCGCGCGTACATACAAGTTACCGTATCTTTATCGTGGTGTAATTTTTTATTCAACAATACATAAATTTTATGGGTATAATGATGATTATAATTGATTTAAATAATAAATGAAACATGATAATTATTCTTTATAATTAATATAACTTCCAATTCCATACTAGTTAACCATTAAGTGAATGATATCATCGCTCGTGCATACGTACAACTTACCGTCTCCACAATGCGATGAGATTTAGTCTTCACGTTAACCACTCAAGAATGGTTATAAATTATATATAATAAATAATCATGAAATATATGAAATAATAATTCTACTATATATATATATATTTCATTTACTTTCTTCTATTCAATTCAATAAGGAAACAGAAACATCGTTCATGTGTTCGTACGACCTACAATCTCTGTGAACGATGTATTCCATTTCATTTATCTATCTATTATATATATTTATATACCTAATATATATGATATATAAATAATTTTTTACATTATAGAAGAATATAAATCACTATCTATGTAATAATATCAATAATAATAAGGAAAAACATGTACGATAAATAAAACGATTATTACCCAAAACCTTTCTTAAACATGGAATTGATAATTGAATGGGTAATATAAAGTTATAATTGAATCATATATGATAACATAAAAATTATTATGGTTATGTTACAAGTTAATAATTTGTTTAAACCTTCTATACAAGAGTTTCAGATATATACGAAGCGTATCAAACCTATGGTAAGGGATAATTTTTCAGTCTCATTATTATCCGAGACTCTTTATTCGTAAGTATTAATATGGGTATATTTATTATTAAAATACATGGTTCCAAAATATATAATATTATTTATATTATTATACTATTTTTACAGTCAATTTTACCAATTGGTGAATTTTTTATAAATGGTATGGAAGGAATATTTCTTTCATTTTCCATATGAGGTACTTTTTGACTTTTTTTGTAAGAGTATAAGAATAATATTTTTTTAAATTATACGACATAAATATATTTTTACATAATCATAATACCTTATTTCCATGAAGATTCCTATACATGATTTAAATTTTATTTTCAAAAAATATTTTTCTTTTAAGATTGCATGGTATTTTGAGAAAAGAATTTTTTTAAAGAAGAAAGAATATTTTCCTCAATAATTGAGTTCAAGTGTTTTATCCAAATTATTTTCCATCTAAGATGACAAAGAGTTATGTTTATATCCCTATTATTACAATGATTCGATTGTTTTAATAATGGAATGATATTTTATATGGATCATGTTATTATTGAATGATTTATAAGAAATACATTTTATTTCATGTGTTATGTTATGATGAATGATTTATGTTTTTATGGAATATGTAATAATAATTTCACTATGATATGGGTGGGAAATATATCTCTATCTAATGCCTTGGGTAAAGATTTATATCTCATGAGATAAAAATAACTGGAACAAAAAGAAAATCTAGTTCAACAATACAGGGCTGGAATAATATATAAAGCTGGTTTAGCAATACAGGGATAGAATGGCAAGTAAATCTGGTTCAATAATACATGGTTGGAATAGAAATTAAAAACTGGTTTAGTAATTGAATTTGTCCACTATGATGGTCTTGGTAGAAATGCGTTGAATACTATGGAAATCACATTATGTGATTATTTGTTTGACACAATTACATGTTTTATTCCAATTCTATTTTATCATGGCTAATGTTATTTTGTGATCTATGACTTATGTACTACCATGATTTATTTCACGACTCATGATTTTTTTTTATTTTAAATTTATGTTCATGTTTTTACATTCTTATGTTTATGGTTTGTTTTATGTTCTCCATGTTGACCCTTACTGATCATTTGAGCCCACCCTTTTTATTTTTTCTTTTCCACTAAGATTTGAAGAAGGTTATTATGTAATATGTGTCAAAAAAGGGGTTATAGTTATGAAGGATAAGGCATGAGATTATGTAGAAATTTTATGAGCTGTTTTTTTATGTTTTCCAGTTTTGAAAGGAACTAAACTGATATGGTCTTTGGGAGCCTATTTTTTTCATGTATTAAGTGTTTCACAAATTTTATGTAATTACCATGTACATCATGCCTAGGTAGTTAGAGTTGGTATCAGATCGAAGGTTTAGTTGACCTTTGGAAACTAGGATGAAAAAACTTTAGTGAGATCCCTAAAGTTATTTCTATAGTATGTTTAGGGATTTACCTAAGGGAAAGTATAAATATAGGTTACAACCCATGGATTATGGTAACAATCATGAATAACCTAGAATTAAACTTAAGATGTTAGATATTGAAAGTACTCCCCCATGATTATGTTGTTTTCCATGTATGTTTTTTTGCCTCTCACACTATTGTTATTAGGTTCTAGACAATAGATGGAACCTAAAGGAATTGTGTTAATGATCAATACACTTGTAAATGTAATGATTTTACTCATAATTTTTTTTAATGGATATGAAATGGAAAATCTTATTGCTATACTTCTACAAGATATGAATCATTTTGGACTTCCAAATGAGCAGAGAAGGGAACAACATCCTATTGAGTCCTTCATGAGGAAACATCCACCTACTTTTAGTTGGTCTTTTGATCCACCTTTTGCTGAAAAATGGTTCAGTACCATTTAAAATACATTTTCTATCCTTCACTATTCGAAAAATGAAAAATTAATTTTGGATGTTTATCATTTAGAAGGTGAACCAGACCAGTGGTGGACTCTAATCTAGAGTAGAAGTCATCAAGATAAAATTGAATCCATGGAATGGGATGAGTTCAAGGACTTATTTTTCAAAAATTAAATTCCTTTTATTCTTCAAAAAAATATGGAAAATTAGTTCCTTGAGCTTATTAAAAAGGATGATGAATCTGTTGGTTCATACGCGGAAAATTTTACAAGACTTGCAAGGAATTCTTCTGGTTTTATCATCCAACCTGAAAGTAAAGTTGATTAATTATTTATTGACTTAAAACCAAGTTTTCTAATGGAATTAACTATAAGATAATTTGGTAGCTATAAATATATTTTGTGTTGTGCTATCGAGTTAGAAATGGAAGTTGGTGTTATATATAAATCTCATGGTTTTGACAAGAAATGAAAGATGGAGTTCAAAGGAAAATCACAAAACAATGGTGAAAATAAGATGAATGTTTCCTTATGATCAAAGTGTGGAATGAAACATGGTGGAGATTGTATTAAAGGTATTAGAAAATGTTTTAAGTGTGGATAATAAGGTCATCGAGTAGTTGAGTGGTGAAGAAATGGGAAAAGGCTGCTAATGATGTGAATAGAGAAAATACTACAGAGAATGAACCACCCAACCATCAATGCTATAAGTGAAAGGAAATGGGGAATTATTATAACCAATGCCCCAATAAAAGGGTTATGGATTATTATAGACACCAAAAAACTCTTAAGGCCAAAGAAAAAGGAAAATCACATGCGATCACTGTTGGTGATGTTGAGTATGACAACGAATTGGTGGAATGATTAAGTGTTTATGTAACGGGATTCCAAAATAGTGTTGTAGAATATCTTTTATGGTATTATTGAATATTAAAATATATATTTATTGGTCCACTGTGTTTTTCTATAATAACATGGTATTGGTAACCATGAAAAGTGATTGAAATATTATTATAAAGAACATGATATGTGCATAATGAAGGGATAAGGAGATAATGAGATGTTTGATAGTATTAATGACCTCAAGACTGATACAAGGAGAAAGTGATACCATGGATTGAGTATATAGACTTTTTGGTATTATTGGTGTGAGGAAAGAGTTAATTTTAACATAATTAATGTTTTCACTATGGTTCTATGGTAATTCTTGTTGTTATCATGTTTCAAGAGAATACATGATTAAGGTATTCACAAGTTTTGAATGTGACAACAAAGAAATTACTTATGAGATATAGAAGATACATATTATGTCAATTTATTTCACCTATTTCTAAATATTTATATTTTTTGTTTTTTAAGGATTGTAATGTTATCCATTTATGGATAGTATAACTCATATTCGGTTTGAAGTTTGTTAGATTGATGTATTTTCACACTATATGTTGGCTTAAGAATATTTGATTACATGTGCTAAACTTTTTGTTGAGACAAATGGATTGACCTGTCATTCTATCTTATAACCTACTAACACTTAAAGAATTACAAATTCAACTTCATTTCTTTAAATAAGATATTAAGTGGAAATTATTCATGGCACGACCAATAGTGAGATTGTACTGAAATCAAGTATCTCTTCTCATGTTCTTCATCTTTAGGGAAAGAATATTGAAAACCAAAAATGTTATTTAAGTAGATTCTTATCTGATGAATCAGATAGTCCCTTAAATCATCATATATTTACAGCTTTTTGGTTGTTAACTTTCTCCATCCTTATTCTTTATCACTATCCATACAAACTTGACGGTTAGATTTCTCTTCTATATCCATGCTTTCACTTCCCACCTATGTTATCCTATGTGGAAACCCAATGATGAGTAACTTTGGGTAACCATTATGTTTCTAAATTTCATTTTTAAAATTATGTTTTTTTATTCCTTTTTTTAATGTCAGTTTCTATGAAATAAACTTTCAAGTAGTAAATCTTTTATAACCCCAATGAATTTCGAGGGAAAAATTCATTTTATGGAGGGTATAATGTAACACCCCAAGATTTTATGAGATAATTTTTTTAATTTCATTTATGTATTGTGTTTTACACTACACCAATATTAGCTTGTGCTATACACAACACCTTATTGGCTTTTAGTATACACAACACTATTCTTTTCTTTTGTTACACACAATTTCAAGTTATTTTGATAGAATTTATTTCATGCAATAATGAGTGTAGATTTTGTTTAGTGTAAAAAAGAACTATGTTTGGATTATTTTAATAATAACACCAAAGGAATCTTGAACTAAACACAACACTTACTTGGCTTGTGTTACATAAAAGAGCGACCTTCCTCAATATCTTGTGTTTACGCAATACCAAGTTTCACTAAACAATAATATATTATAAAAATATTATAATTTAATTGGATGTAAACTAGCCGTTATGAATATTATTAACCACATTTTTAATTTTATATAACATTAAAATTCATCAAATATATTTTCTAGACATGATATAATAAAAATTCATTTTTTAGATAAATGATGTATTTTAAAAAAAAATACATTTTTACGCCATTTTAATGGAGAAAATTTTTTAAATATAGTTTTTGAAAATTTTATAAGATCTATTTTACATAATAAATTTCTTATTTGGAGGCGGGACATCAAAATTTACCATGGTTGATTTTTTTTTTATTTTTATGATGAAATTCATATTTTAATGAATAGTGAAAAATACTGCATTTTAATTCAAAACTGTTGTTTCATCTAATTTATTTATATAGATAGATTATATTTTTAATTGGTTTAAAAGTTTAATTGGATTATTTTTTTTATAATTTAATATAATTTTGGTCATTGGATGTAATTTCACATTAAAATTGGACATAAACACATGTCAATCTTTTGATAGTTTTTATTTTTTAAAAACCCGCTTTTTTGGTTTTGAAAATAATTATTAATTTCTACCAATTATATGTTTTGAATTTGGAAAAATGGATTCCATATTTTGAATCAGAAGGTATAAATTGTTTAAATATGTACCTTTCATTTTTGGACAATATGAATAGTAACATTAATAAAAAAAATTATTTACCATGGTTAGATGGTAAATAAGGTAAATAAGGTTAAAACAATAATACTATAATAATATAAAAATACCCTAACACATGTTTTAATCCTATTGTATGAGTCATGGGAGACAAAAACAATCCTTCGGTTGAAATTTTGGCATTGGCGAACCACTTGGGTGTGAAAATGACATGTTATAATAATCAATTTAATGTAAAGGGAAATATGACATAAAAATGTATCTTTTTACTAAAATAATATTAAGGTGGGGTTATATAATTGATATATTTGAATATAAATATTAATTATAAATATGAATATATTTCCTACATCATGGTATTTTATTTATAATTTTTATACAATAAATAAATAAATTTATTTATGATACAATGATGATGCAATGATTACCTTATTAATTAAATAATAAAATAAATGATATTATAAATATTATAATAAATGTAATTTAAACATTTACATTCCATACACTAATTTTTTGGATAAACATGACATGTGAGGGATTATTTAATTCATTTGGTTTGAAGGAATAAAGTTTTTATTATTTATCAAAAAATCAATTACTAAATAGTTTCAAAATTGACATAAATGAGTTTTAAAACAAATACTATTTTATTAAATGATATAATATTCCTAAAAATTTATGATTCAGAAAAATAACTTATATATTGTTAAAAATGTCATTGACAATCAACTTCAGGTTCTATTGGAATTTTAGAGTAACTATATTAACCATATAGTATAAAAATAACTGAAGACATGGTAAGAGTTAAATTATTTAACTAAGGGTTAAAGATAAATGATAAGGTTAATTTTGTGACCTAAACATGTCTAAAACCTGTTCCTATAGATGATATCTACCCAGATTCATCTTAAATTCTAATTAAATGAGTTTTTGGGCATTATAAACTGAAATTAATTTATAAAAAATTAATATTTCAAGACTTTCCTAAAATAGTCCTCTCCCCTCTTATAAAAGGCCACAACCACTACCCACTTAATCACATCTTTCAAGCACTTTGGTGCATCCAAAATCTACTCAAATAAGATCCCAACATCCCTCCCTTCCTCTTAAAGGCCACAATTTGGGAAAAAATCCATCCTAGGGAGTCATTTTGTGCAAAGAAAAAGAAGATACTCGAAAAAGAGGTAATTGTTTTATCACCTATATCAAAATTCCTTTCTTTTTATACTTAATTTTATTATTTTGTTTCCATAATAAAGTAATAAATATAGTATCTTCTACATTCTGAGATATTATTATAATTATGGGACATCTTTATAACTCCTTTTGTCCATCTTATTAATAACAATACCACCATGCGTGCGTCCGTACAGATTACCATCTCCATGTCGTGGTGTAATTTTTTATTCAAAAGTACTTAATTTGGATGGGTATAATGATGAGTATAATGGATGTAAATAATGAATATAATATGATAATAATTCTGTCTAATTAATATACAATCCAATTTTTAAGGAACTGAAAATTCCATATTTTTTTTAAAATTATTTGGGATTATTACGAGTCTGTGAAAATTGAAGACGCTTGATTCCGAGGCCTGGTGTTCCTGGAACGAAATTTTGAAATTTTTTTAAGGTATTTTCAATAAATGTACGAGCGATGATTTCTATATTTTTAACTGGTGCTTAGAATTGAAATATGAGGGCACTGTTGAATCTGCAACGTCAAGATTCGCTTAAGGGAGGCTTAACTTTGACCATAGTAGGTTGGAAGAAAAAGATAGTTTTTTTGACTTTTTTTAAATAATAATAAAATAACATAAAATTGATATTTTATTTTTCTACCAACAGTTGAGTGGAAGTCGCATGACCACTGCATTTTCAATCCATTTAATGACTTGACTCTTTGTTTTTGTAACCTCACCATTGATAGTTAATAGGATCATTCATTAATAAATCTCATTAAACTCTCACTGCATAAATCATCATTTACCCTCTATTTAAACGAGGATCGTGATGGGGTTTTTGACCAAGAAGTGAGGAACCTATGAAAAAGTGCCATAGAGTCTTCCACCGATGAAGAATAGAGGGTTGTACGACAATGTTAGAGGAATCGATCACGGAACGACGAACTCCAGTGGCTTCTTCAAACGTGGAATTTTTCTTCCACAACTGCAAAATCTCCTCTAAATACGAAGTACAATTTTTATTTAAATTCAAGTGAATTTGTTTCTTTTCCTTGTTCTTGAATGTAATGATGAATCAAAGAAGTATTATAGTTTATCTATGTTGAATTAATTTCTACCCACTTGTTATGTTGCTAACGTGGAGGGCGTGGGACAAATAAACATGGCCCGGAGCCTCTGTCGCTTTCATTTTTTCACGTTATTCATGGGAAAAGTTTGAAATTGACAAAAAATTGAATCCGGGAGCTAGGTAGTGACAGGAGCATCCCAATAGGCCCGTAGGCACGTTTGGAAGAGAAAACGGACCACCGGAGCTCACCTGATGGCCTGCAGATGTTCCATTGGTGCAACAGCGGCCGACCCTCGGTCGACTGTGTGGGAAAATGGCGGTGCTCCATCATGCGCGATAGTGATGAGGATCTAGCTTTGAAGCCGTGAAAAAGGAGAAGGGGACCCGTGCCCTGTGGGTCCCACTGACAAGAAGGCGGCGCCATGTGGCACCACCGTTGCAGAAAAACCGAACAAACCATTAATCTATTCGAGAGGGGAAAAGTCCCTACACGACCACCCAGTTGGGTGCTGTGCCAGCTAGAGGGTTGGGCCGGTCTGCGGCCCAGTGGGCCGAACCCGCGGCCTAGCAGACCGAGCCTGCCGCGACCCAGCCCACTCGAGCCGGCCCAGCTAGTTTGGGCTGGGTCAGGTCAGGTCGACCCGAACCGGGTCGGGTCAACCCGAACCAGGTCGGGCGGCCCAAGATGGGGCAGGTCGGGTTAGTCCAACCGAGTCGGACTTGACCCGGACCCTCTTCATCCCATATCCACTTAAAAATCCATATCTCACAAAACCAGACGTCTGTTTGATGAACCGTTTGCGGTGATGGAATACTTGGAATGAGACAATCCTTTTGAGATACTCCACCTGAGTTTTGGAGAAAGTTGGAGTATGGCTAGGTTGGATCAACCCCGAATATAACTGGGCCGTTGGCACTAAAATGCCTATACATTACAGACTGGACATCCAATTGATGTTCCGTCTTTCACGTTAGGACCCTTACGACATAGCGGTCCGTTGGGTTACTCCTTTCTAGAACGTCATGGTAGTTGAGACATGACCGATATCTTGAGGAGAGGATACTATGGAACTCAAGCACACCAAGTGTAGGGAATCCTGTGGATGGCTATCAATTGAAGAGCATCCCTATGTGGATCAACATCATAGCGACCCTGTGTGGATCAACATCATAACGACCCTATGTGGATCAACATCATAGAGACCCTGTGTGAATCACCATCATAGCGAACCTGTGTGGATCAACATCATAGCGACCCTGTGTGGATAACCATCATAGTGACCCTGTGTGAATCAGTATTATAGCAACCCTGTGTGGATTAGTAGTGCGTGACCCGACGAGGACCTTCCTTAGAGCATACCGTCATGTACCGATGACATACGACCCTTTGTGGATCAAAAATGGAACGAATTCTTCATGGTTCAGTTGTGGAAAATTCCTAAGGGAATAAAATGATATAGCTTAAGACTAATCATCTTTATTCCCGACCTCTGAGTTGTATACCTGGTTTGAGCTAAGTATTTTGATTTGTGATTTGTGATTGAGATCATACTTTGTGGTTTTCCTTTTTGGAATTCTAAGAGACTTTCGGGGGTCTCGGGGTCTCTACTGGGTATTGTTATACTCACCCCTGCATGGGCTTCTCCCATACTTTGTTGTGTCTTGTGCAGATGACAAGAAGCTCAACTGAGACTTTAGGGATCTAGGACCAGGTGGTACATAGAGGTGAATGGTTGATGTGGATAGCTGTAGAGACGAGTTATACCTACCCTTCAGGTAGGATCCTTGGTGGAAAATATCAGGAGTTGTTTTCTATTGTAGTTGTATCTTTTCACTTGTGCTTGTATTCCAGACCCTTTACTTTCAGTACACACTATTACTAATGCAGTTTCACTATGTGGTTTTCATATTTTCATGTTCTTGGTCTGTGTGTTTATAGGTTTAAAGGAAATGCATTCTGAATTCCAAGGATATGCATTTCCGGTGCTTGTCTCCAACCCCTGGCCTATGGAAGGCTAGCTTGGGGTAGTCATGGAATGGTCCTCGGGGGACAAGTCATGACAAAGTGGTATCAGAGGAGTCAGTTGTACTAAAGAACTAGGATTTTGATCTTTTCAATAGAGCAATAGTGTTAAGTGTTTTGAGTGTGGTTTTAAGTTCGGGGAGTCCAGTGTTGGTGTAGAAGCTAATATATACATACACCAGGACCCTAAATTCTGATTTCTGACTCTTTGCATGAAAACACTGATTATGAGTGTTTTAGAAATGTTTTACTTTTGATCTCTTTTGAGTCAGCTCACCAGGTATAACTTATTGAACATGTCATATCTATTATTTTTTAGGATGCCTCCACGTAGACATCCATCCAGGAATCCAGAGAGAGTTCACGATGACGACCCACCGATTGATGAGGATTCGGTGTAGGTCCCGCTTACAATGATAGCACCTTCCGGTGGTGCACTAGAAGCACCCCTAACCATTGGGAAGTTGTTTCTACTAGACCCACTAGAAGACGATGCACATCAACAGAGCATGTTGTATGAGTTCCAGTGGTATAGGCCTCTGAGGTTTTGAGGCGAGAAAGATCCCCAGGAAGTTGAGGACTGACTGGAGGTTGTGGCTAGAGTTTTCCACCTAGTTGGGACACCAACAGAGCATATAGTGATCCTAGATCCTAGTCTTTTTAGAGGCACAATAGGGAGATAGTGGAGCCTGATGCTCCAGCTACACGATGAGGTGACCCTCATTTGGATGGACTTCGAGAGCCTCTTTAGGGAGGATTTCTTTTCAGCAACACTACACTGTGTGTATTCAGGGGCTCCTAAACTTACAGCAAGGCAGCCTGACAGTGGAACAGTACTCGGTGAGATTCACTGACCTCTCGTGAAAATCCACCAACATGGTACGAGACCCTTTATTCAGGGTCCGGACCTTTGATCAGGTTCTATAGTAGGAGATCAGGGCGTTGATGGTATCACTTAATATCCTGATGCAATCTAGAGTACTCGAACAAGTGTTATTGGTGGAGATCTTCTTAGCTGAGCAGGCACCAACAGTTAGAGCCAACGCCGGACAACAGGTAGCTAAGTCTTCTACAGAAGATAGTAGGCAGATGACGTAGAGGTCCAAGTGGACCAGACCTTCCAAAGTACGACCCCAGGATGTAGGTTTGGAGGTGCATAGCTCACAAGGTAGAGCAGGCCACCCGGGGAGCAAATTGTGCTTTACGTGCGGTGGGCCGGGCCACATGGCTCGCGACTGCTTGCCCCACTGTACCGATGATCAGTAGATGGTCGAGGGACAACCAAGAAAGAGGTAGAGATTCGATGGAAGAGGACCGTAGGGCGGAAGATGTGGCAGAGGAGAAGGTCGTGCAACAGGTGGTGGGTAGTGATTTGATGTTCTACTGCCACCACCTCCAGGTGGTCCACCCAAACCCCAGGTAGTAGGTGAACAGGGACAAGCCGAACTTCAGGTATACGAGGACTATAACCACAGTTCTCCAGAGATGATTTGAGGTATGATATGTTACTAATCCACCCTAGCTTCAGTACTTGTAGACACATGTTCCTGTCACTCTTTCATTGCCACAAATCTTGTTCTGAGCTCGAAGATTCTGGTGGAGCCATTGGCTCGATCCTTACAATTAGAGACTCCTACGGGAGAGGATTCAAAGATCACAAACTGGTGCTGTAAGTGTGAGCTTACTCTAGGAGGCGAGATATTTGACTGGGATCTTCTAGTAGAAATGTCAAGGCTTTAAAATGTCATCTTGGGTATGGAATGTTTATCGACAATCTATACATAGATTGACTATCTTAGGTGAAAAGTGCGGTGTGTCTGTGAGAATGGGACTAGGTTTTCCTTCATCAGTGAGAAGGGATCCTTTTCAACCTAGAATGTACTTTCTTGGATGAGGGTACTGTCAATCACACATCAGTTGGCTAGCCTTACCTTCAGAGCAGTTGATGTGAGGAGTACGGGTTATCCTATAGTGGTGGACCAATATGCTGATGTCTTTCCTGATGATGTTCTGGAAAAAACTCGTCGCAGAGAGGTAGACTTCTACATCTACCTGTACCCCAGGATGACAATGGCATCTACTCCAGTATATCGTATGGCTCCCATGGAGCTTCGTGAGTTGCGGGTACAGCTGGAGGACTTGTAGAGGAAAGAGTTCATAAGGCCTAGTGTTTCTCCATGGGAATCCCCATTTTTTTTTTACTAAGAAGGAATATGGGATTATGGGGATTTGTGTGGACTATCGGTGCCTAAACCAGGTGACCGTGAAGAATAAGTATCCTCTGCCGAGGATTGATGATCTCTTCGACCAGCTGAAGGGAGCTCAATGGTTTTGAAGATAGACATCATATTAGGCTATCATCAGCTCAGGGTATGAGATGAGAACGTATCTAAGAAAAAATTCAGATGTCGGTATGGCCATTAAGAGTTCTTTGTGATGCCCTTCGGCATGGCCAATGCTCCGGCATTATTCAAGGGGATCATGGTCAATATCTTCCAGCCTTACCTCGATCGCTTTTTGGTAGTCTTCATTAACAATATCTTGATTTACTCAGCGTTTGAGGAGTATCACGCCACACACCTACATATTATTCTAGATACACTCCGAGAGCACTAGATTTATGGAAATCTCTCAAAGTGCCAGTTCTAGATATGGGAAGTCCACTTCATAGGGAACATTATCTTGGAGGATAGAGTTGCAGTAGATCCGAAAAAGATAGAGGTAGTTCTTGCTTGGGAGCCACCTAGAAATGTGACCAAGGTGCGGAGTTTCCTAGGATTGGATGGGTACTACCAGAGATTCTTACCCAACTTTTCCAGAGTTTCAACACCCTTGTCATCTTTGAAAAAGAAGGTATGACCCTTCATGTGGATGGATAGATGCCAGAAGAGTTTTCAGGAGCTGAGGCAGAGACTAACGAGTGCCCGAATTTTGAGACTACCAGAGGAGGTAGTTAGGTATGTAGTCTATTGCGATGCATTAGGGACCAGACTAGGTTGTTTTCTAATGAAGGAGCGAGTGGTGATCACCTACGGCTCACAGAAATTGAGACATCATGAGCAGTACTATGCTACCCATGACCTGGAGTTAGTAGTAGTGGTCTTTGCGCTGAGGTTGTGGCTGCACTACTTTATGGGTGAACATTTTATAGTCTACTAGGATCATAAGAGTCTCAGGTATATCTTCTCACAGAAGGACCTGAAACTAAGAAAACAACAATGGCTAGAGTTCCTCCAGGAGTATGACTTCGATATAGTCTATAATCATGGGAAGGGGAATGTGGTGGAAGACACACTCAATAGGAGGTCTGATATGCAATTGCTGAGTGAGGTGATAAAGCAGCTAGCCACGTTGAAGTTATCCTTCATGGATAGTGATGGAGCGGCTTACCTCCATTTTATGAAAGTTACTCCCCCACTCCTTCAACGAGTGAGAGAGGCACATCTTGGGGACCTTGACTGCGAGGGCCGACATGTGCAAATATCCTCAAGACTGTCTCCTAATGGATTTTCTGAAGGTGGGGAGAAAGTCATCATTTTCATAGGACGCACTTTGGCACCAGTGACACTACGGGTGGAGGTGTTGAAAGAGTTACATACACCCCCTTTGGCGGTACATCTTGGAGTGGAGAAGATATACTGGGACCTCCAGCGTCAGTACTGATGGCCTAGGATGAAGAAAGAGGTGGTGGAGTTCATATCATGATGCCTCACTTGTCAGAAAGTGAAGGCCGAGCACCAGGTACTAGAAGGATTAGCTCAACCACTTGAGGTACCAGAGTGGAAGTGGGATGGCATCTCCATGGCCTTCATGTCAGGGATACCACATTTGTCCAGGGGCCATGATTCCATCTGGTTGTTCATTGACCGACTCAACAAGTCAGCCCACTTACTACCCATCCAAGAGAAGGGATCAATATAGAGCTTGGGACGTCTCTACATACAAGAGATTGTACGACTTCATGGGGTGCCATCAGCGATCATCTCAGATCATGATGTTCGTTTTACATCCCTCTTGTGGAAGGTATTATAGGATGCGGTCGAGAATCAGCTACATTTTAGCACCGCCTTTAATCCTCAGACAGATGGTCAGACGGATCAGACCATACAAAAGCTTGGGGACATGATTCGTGCTTATGTCCTTGATTTTGGCCGCAGTTGGGAGGACCCCCTACCACTGGAGGAATTCACATACAACAAAAATTATCACTCCACCATCAGCATGGCTCAATTTGAGTCTTTTTACGGGTGACCATGCAGATCACATCTATGATGGGTATACTCAGGGGAGTCATCACTTATGGGTCCATAGTCGGTATAGGCTACCACAGAGAAGGTGCAGATTATCCAGGAGAGGATGAAGACTGCACATATCTGACAGAAGTCTTATGCCGACAAGAGATGGAGACCCATGGAGTTTGAGTAGGGAGACCATGTCTTCCTATGGGTCTCACCCCGATGAGGATTACAGAGGTTTTTCCAGGGCAGAAAGATATTTTTGAGGTTCATTGGACCTTTATAGATCCTCAGTAGAGTAGGCGAGGTGGTATACCATCTAGATATCCCCCCACATATGCATAAGGTGCGTAATGTTTTCTATGTGTTGCAGATAAGAAGGTACATGCATGATCCATCGCATGTTATCGATTTGGGAGAGCTGAAAATCAACGATGGGGTGACATTTGAGGAGTTCCTGGTGGAGATAGAGGATCGATATGAGTAGGTCCTTCGTGGGTGGTCGATTCCTCTAGTGCGAGTTAGTTGGCTGTACGAGAACCTCCAGGAGAGAACATAGGAGTGGGAGGCTCAGGTATGTGCTCTGTACCCCCATTTGTTTCCCTAGTTTTGTTATAGCTTTCGGGGAGGAAAATCCCTAAGGTGGAGAGAATGTAAAGAAAAAAAAATTCCATATATTTTTTTAAATTATTTGGGATTATTAAGAGTCTGCGAAAATTGACGGCGCATGATTATGAGGCCCGGTGTACCCGAAATGGAATTTTGATCTTTTAAAGGTATGTTCCGTAAAAGCGCGGGTGACAATTTCTATCTTTTGAACCATTGCTCAGAATTGAAATTCGAGGTCACCATTGAATCCATAGTGTCAGGATTCACTTAAGGGAGGCTTAACTTCGACCACAGTAGGTTGGGAGAAAAAGATATTTTTTGGAATTAAAAAAATAATAATAAAATAAGATTAAATTATTATTCTATTTTTCTACCAATAGTTGAGAGGTGATGGTGGGACCAATGAGTTGTCATGCCATTTAATGTCTTGAATGTTTTTTTAACCTCACCATTTAGAGTTAATAGGTTTATTCATTAATGAACCTCATTAAACTATCGTTGCATTAATCATCCTTTATCCTCTATTTAAATAAGTCTCAGGCTTGGGTTTTTGACATGGAAGTGAGGAACCTATGACGAAGTGCCATGAAATCTTCCACTGAAAAATAATAGAGGGTTGGACAACAATGTTGGAGGAATCAATCCGGGATTAATGAACGCCGGTGGCTTCTTCAAACGTGGAATTATTCTTCCACAACTGTGACTTCTCCTCTGAATACGAGGTAGGGGTTTTGTTTAAGTTCATGTGAATTTGTTTATTTTCACCGTTCTTGAAAAGAATGATGAATTTAGGAAGTATTATAGTTCATCTATGTTGAATTAATTGCTACCATCTTGTTATGATGCTAACGTGGAGGGCACGAGCCAATCGAATAAGGCTCTGACCCTCCTCTTCTTTGGTTTTGTCGCGTTCTTCATGGACGAAGTTTCAAATTGATGAAAACTTGAATATGAGAGCCACACAGTGATGAAATCATCATGGGAGGAATATAGGCATGTTCAAAAGGGAAAACAGACCACCATAGATCACCCAGTGGCCCGCGGAAGTTCTGCCGGCACAACATCGGCGTGACGGTGGTGGCCGACCGCGTTGGCGAAGGCGGTGCGCCGTCACGCGCCGTAGTGAGGTGGTCACGGCTTCGTAGCCGTGGCAGAGGATAAAGTGACCCATTCCCTATGGGTCCCACTGACAAGTAGTAGGTGCCACGTGGCGCCACCATTGCAGAAAAAACGAACGGACCCTTGGTCCGTTCGGGAGGGAAAACGTCCCCACGCGGCCACCTAGTTGGGTTTTTCCCCTGCTAGCGGGCCGAACCACGCCCAGCCGAGGTGGGATGGGCTAATCTATAGCCAAGAAGGCCGAGCCTGTAGTGGCCCATCCCACTCGGCCCAGCCCAACCGGTTCGGGCCGGGCCGGGTCGGACCGGACTCAGACCCTCTTGTGCCTAGATACGCTTAAAAGACCGTATCTCACAAACCAGACCTCCATTTGATGAACCGTCTACATCGCTGGAATCCTTTTAATGAGAAGGTCCTTTTGAGATACTCCACATGAGTTTTGGAGAAAGTTGGAGTATGTCCGGGTTGGATCGAACCCGAATCCAACCAGGACCTCAACACTAAAATACCTATAACTCATAGACTGTGCGTCCAGTTGATGTGCTGTATGTCGCATTGGGACCCTTACAACATGGAGGTACTTTGGGTTACTAATTTTTGGAACATTGTGGAAGTTGAGGCACGAGTGATATCTTGAGGAGTAGATAACACGGAACTCAAGAGCACCAAGTGCAGGGAATCATGCGGCTGGCTGTCAATTGAAGAGAGACACTATGTGGATCAACATCATAGTGACCATGTGTGGATCAACATCATAGCGACCCTGTGTGGATCAGAATTCATAGAGACCCTATGTGGATCAGCAACATAGTGACCCTGTGTGGATCAACATCATAGCGACCCTGTTTGGATCAACATCATAGTGACCCTGTGTGGATCAGCATTATAACGACCCTGTGTGGATCAGTAGTGCGCGACCCGATGAGGACCATCCTTAGAGAAGACCATTGTGGATCAGCGACATATGGCCCTATGTGGATCGATAATGGAACAACTTCTTCGTAGTTCAGTTGTGTACACTGTCTGATGGAATAAAATGATATATATTAAGACTAATCATCTTTATTCATGATCTCATAGTTATATACCTAGTTTGAGCTAAGCCTTTTTTCTTTGGGCTTTGTGATTGAGATCTTGCTTTGTGGTTTTCCTTTGTAGAATTATAAGATACCTGCGGGAATCTTGGGATCCCTAATGGGTATTGTTATACTCACCCTAGCACGGGCTTCGCCAACACCTTGTTGTGTCTTGTGAAAACGAAAAGAAGCTTGGATGAGACTTTAGGGAGTAAGGACCAAGCGGTACCCAGAGGTGAATGGTTGATGTGGAGAGCTGCGGAGATGAGATGTACCTACCCTTCAGGTAGGATCCTTGGTGGACGATCTCAGGAGCTATTTTCTGTTGTAGTTTTATATTTTTAGTTGGGATTTTATTCCAGCCCCTTTACTTTCAATACACACTTTTACTATTGTAGTTTTACTATGTCTTTTGCATCTTGTAGTGTTCTTGGTCTGTGTGTTTATAGGTTTAAAGGAAATGCCTTCCCACTTTTAGGGATATGCCTTTCCGGTTCTAGTCGCCAAACCCTAGCCTATGGAATGATGGCTTGGGGTAGTCACAGAACAGGCCCCGAGGGATGGGTTGTGACACAATTACATTCCATTTAACCATTGAGTGAATGATATCATCACTCATGCATACGTACAACCTACCGTCTCTACGATGCGATGCGATTCATTCTCCACGTTAACCATTCAAGAATGATTGTAAAGTATATATAATAAATAATCATGAAATATATGACACTATAATTCTACTATATATATATATATATGTGTGTGTGTGTGTGTGTGTCATTTACTTTCTTCCATTCAATTCAATAAAGAAACAGAAACAACGTTAATTCGTACATACGACCAACCGTCTCCATGAACGGTGTATTCCATTTCATTTATCTATCTATTATATAAATTTATATACTTAATAATTATGATATATAAATCTTGTTTCACATTCCAGAATTATGTAAATCACTATATAAGTAATAATATCAATAATAACAAGTCAAAACACGTACGATAAATAAAATGATTATTAACCAAAATATTTCTTTAACATGGAATTGATAAAGAATGGGTAATATAAAGTCATAAGTGAATAATATATGATATCATAAATATTATTATGGTTCTATTACAAGTTAATAATTTTTTAAAAGACACTATATAGGAGTTTTGAAGACATAATAAGCGTATCAGACCAAAGATAAGGGATAATTTTTCAATCTCATTATTATTTGAGATTGTTTATTTGTAAGTATTTAATGGGGTATATTTATCATTCACATCCATGTTTCCTAAATAAATAATATTATTTCTATTATTATAATATTTTTCTAAAGTCAATTTTACCTATTGGTAAATTTTTTATTAAATTTTATAGAAGGAATATTTCTTTCATTTTCCATATGAGTTACTTTTTTACTTTTCCAACAAGAGTATGAGAAGAATGTTTTTTAACTTATACGACATGAATGGATTTTTACATGTTCAAAATTATTTATTTACATAATGCTTTATCTACACAATTTCAATATTATTTTCAACTAAATACTTTTTTTTTAAAATTTAAAGGCATTTTGAGAAAATAAAACGTTTTTGAACAAAAATGGATATTTTCCTCAAGAATTAAGTTCAAGTGTTTTATCAAAATTATTTTCCATATAAGATGACATAGAGATTTTTTTATATACCTATCATTACACTACTGTAAATAAGGCCATTAGCAACCGCCATTGGCGGTCGCTGTTGCCTCGTCGCTAGAGGCCTTTAGCGACCGCCATTGGCGGTCGCTATAGGAGGCCGGCAGATCGGCCTTCAGCGACCGCTTGGTGGTTGCTGAAGGCCCTCTGCCGGGCACCCTATAGCGACCGCCAAGCGGTCGCTGAAGGCCCTCTGCCGGGTACCCTATAGCGACCGCCTATGGCGGTCGCTATTCTAAAAAAAAAAAATTAAATTTTTTTTTATTGAATTGAATATATATATATATGTATATATAAATATTCATATATATACTATTAAATACAATATTTTAAATATTGATATATATTTAATATATTTTAAATGTTTTAATATATATTTAATATATATATATTATCAAATCATTGTGCTATAATAATTTAAAAACTTCGATTCAAGAAATAATCTCATTTCAGGTCTTTCGGAGCACGTTTGCTCCGAATGGGACCGCCGCACGCCGTTTTGGTGTTTTATGGCGCCGGAAACGCGTTTCCGGCCGCCGCGGTCACACGGCACCTCCGAATGAGGTTCCTTCTGGCCGACCATTTCAAAATTCACGCCCCGGATGTTGTCGTACGGTTTCGTGGCATTCAGAGGTCGTTCGGGTGGTTTTGACCCCCCAACGCGCCATTTCAGCGCGCGCCGCGCTGCTGAAAACGACACAATCGTACGTGCCACGCGCACCGCACGTCCGATGGACGTGCGGCCTCCTCCTGCATCTCAGGAATAATATTTCTATCGTTCTCGTGCGGTTTCAGGTCGTTCGGAGCACGTTTGCTCCGAATTGGACCGCTGCACGCCGTTTTGGTGTTTAATGGCACCGGAAACGCGTTTCTGGCCGCCGCGGTCACATGGTACCTCCGAATGAGGTTCCGTCTGGCCGACCATTTCTCAATTCACGCCCCGGATATTGTCGTACGGTTTTGTGGCATTCGGAGGTCGTTCGGGTGGTTTTGACCCCACAACGCGCCATTTCAGCGCGCGCCGCGCTGCTGAAAACGACACAATCGGACGTGCCGCGCGCACCGCACGTCTGATGGACGTGCGGACTCCTCCTGCATCTCAAGAATAATATTTATATCGTTCCCGTGCGGTTTCAGGTCGTTCGGAGCACGTTTGCTCCGAATTGGACCGCCGCACGCCGTTTTGGTGTTTAATGGCGCCGGAAACGCGTTTCTGGCCGCCGCGGTCACACGGCACCTCCGAATGAGGTGCCGTCTGGCCGACCATTTCACAATTCATGCCTCGGATGTTTTCGTACGGTTTCGTGGCATTCAGAGGTCATTCAGGTGGTTTTGACCCCCCCAACGCGCCATTTCAGCACGCGCCGCGCTGCTGAAAACGACACAATCGGACGTGCCACGTGCACCGCACGTCCGATGGATGTGCGCCCTCCTCCTGCATCTCAGGAATAATATTTATATCGTTCCCGTGCGGTTTCAGGTCTTTCGGAGCACGTTTTCTCCGAATGGGACCGCCGCACGCCGTTTTGGTGTTTAATGGCGCCGGAAACGCGTTTCCGGCCTCCGCGGTCACACGGCACCTCCGAATGAGGTGCCGTCTAGCCGACCATTTCAAAATTCATGCCTGGATGTTGTCGTACGGTTTCGTGGCATTCGGAGGTCGTTCGGGTGGTTTTGACCCCCCAACGCGCCATTTCAGCGCGCGCCACGCTACTGAAAACGACACAATCGGACGTGCCGCGCGCACCGCACGTCCGATGGACGTGCGGCTTCCTCCTTCATCTCAGGAATAATATTTCTATCGTTCCCGTGCGGTTTCAGGTCTTTCGGATCACATTTGCTCCAAATGGGACCGCCGCACGCCGTTTTGGTGTTTTAGGGCGCCGGAAACGCGTTTCCGGCCGCCGCGGTCAAACGGCACCTCCGAATGAGGTTCCGTCTGGCCGACCATTTCACAATTCACGCCCCGGATGTTGTCTTACGGTTTCGTGGCATTCGGAGGTCGTTCGGGTGGTTTTGACCCCCCAACGCGCCATTTCAGCGCGCGCCGCGCTGCTGAAAACGACACAATCGGACGTGCCGCACGCACCGCACGTCCGATGGACGTGCGGCCTCCTCCTGCATCTCAGGAATAATATTTCTATCGTTCCCGTGCGGTTTCAGGTCGTTCGGAGCACGTTTGTTCCGAATTGGACCGCCGCACGCCGTTTTCGTGTTTAATGGCCCCGGAAACGCGTTTCCGGCCGCCGCGGTCACACGGCACCTCCGAATGAGGTGCCGTCTGGCCGACCATTTCACAATTCACGCCCCGGATGTTTTCGTACGATTTCGTGGTATTCGGAGGTCGTTCGGGTGGTTTTGACCCCCCAACGCACCATTTCAGCGCGCGCCGCGCTGCTGAAAACGACACAATCGGACGTGCCGCGCGCACCGCACGTTCGATGGACGTGCGGCCTCCTCCCTGCATCTCAGGAATAATATTTCTATCGTTCCCGTACGGTTTCAGGTCGTTCGGAGCACGTTTGCTCCGAATTGGACCGCCGCACGCCGTTTTGGTGTTTAATGGCGCCGGAAACGCGTTTCCGGCCGCTGCGGTCACACGGCACCTCCGAATGAGGTTCTGTCTGGCCGACCATTTCAAAATTCACGCCCCGGATGTTGTCGTACGGTTTCGTGGCATTCGGAGGTCGTTCGAGTGGTTTTGACCCCCCAACGCGCTATTTCAGCGCGCGCAACGCTGCTGAAAACGACACAATCAGACGTGTCGCGCGCACCGCACGTCTGATGGACGTGCGGCCTCCTCCTGCATTTCAGGAATAATATTTCTATCGTTCCCGTGTGGTTTCAGGTCGTTCGGAGCACGTTTGCTCCGAATGGGACCGCCACACGCCGTTTTGGTGTTTTAGGGCGCCGGAAACGCGTTTCCGGCCGCCGCGGTCAAACGGCACCTCCGAATGAGGTGCCGTCTGGCCGAACATTTCACAATTCACGCCCCGGATGTTATCGTACAGTTTCGTGGCATTCGGAGGTCGTTCGGGTGGTTTTGACCCCCCAACGCGCAATTTCAGCGCGCGCCGCGCTTCTGAAAACGACACAATCGGACGTGCCGCGCGCACCGCACGTCCGATGGACGTGCGGGCTACTTTTGCATCTCAGTAATAATATTTCTATCGTTCCCGTGCGCTTTCAGGTCGTTCGGAGCACGTTTGCTCCGAATTGGACCGCCGCACGCCGTTTTGGTGTTTAATGGCGCCGGAAACGCGTTTCCGGCCGCCGCGGTCACACGGCACCTCCGAATGAGGTGCCGTCTAGCCAAACATTTCACAATTCACGCCCCGGATGTTGTCGTACGGTTTCGTGGCATTCGGAGGTTGTTCGGGTGGTTTTGACCCCCCCAACACGCCATTTCAGCGCGCGCCGTGCTGCTGAAAACGACACAATCGGACGTGCCGCGCGCACCGCACGTCTGATGGAGGTGCGGCCTCCTCCTGCATCTCAAGAATAATATTTCTATCGTTCTCGTGCGGTTTCAGGTCTTTCGGAGCATGTTTGCTCCGAATGGGACCGCCGCATGCCGTTTTGGTGTTTTGTGGCGCCGGAAACGCGTTTCCTGCCGCCGCGGTCACACGGCACCTCCGAATGAGGTGCCGTCTGACCGACCATTTCACAATTCACGCCCTGGATGTTTTCGTACGGTTTCGTGGAATTCGGAGGTCGTTCGGGTGGTTCTGACCCCCCAACGCGCCATTTCAGCGCGCGCCGCGCTGCTGAAAATGACACAATCGGACGTGCCGCGTGCACCGCACGTCCGATGGACGTGCGGCCTCCTCCTGCATCTCAGGAATAACATTTCTATCGTTCTTGTGCGGTTTCAGGTCGTTCGGAGCACGTTTGCTCCAAATTGGACCGCCGCACGCCGTTTTGGTGTTTAATGGCGCCGGAAACGCGTTTCCGGCCGCCGCGGTCACACGACACCTCCGAATGAGGTGTCGTCTGGACGACCATTTCACAATTCACGCCCCGATGTTGTCGTACGGTTTCGTGGCATTCAGAGGTCGTTTGGGTGGTTTTGACCCCCCAACGCGCCATTTCAGCGCGCGCCGCGCTGCTGAAAACGACACAATCGGACGTGCCGCGCGCACCGCACGTCCGATGGACGTGCGGCCTCCTCCTGCATCTCAGGAATAATATTTCTATCGTTCCCGTGCGGTTTCAGGTCGTTCGGAGCACGTTTGCTCCGAATTGGACCGCCGCACGCCGTTTTGGTGTTTAATGGCGCCGGAAACGCGTTTCCGGCCGCCGCGGTCAAACGGCACCTCCGAATGAGGTGCCGTCTGGCTGACCATTTTACAATTCACGCCCCGGATGTTGTCGTACGGTTTCGTTGCATTCGGAGGTTGTTCGCGTGGTTTTGACCCCCCAACGCGCCATTTCAGCGCGCGCCGCGCTGCTGAAAACTATACAATCGGACGTGCCGCACGTACCGCACGTCTGATTCACGTGCGGCCTCCTCCTGCATCTCAGGAATTATATTTCTATCGTTCCCGTGCGGTTTCAGGTCTTTCGGAGCACGTTTGCTCCGAATGGGACCGCCGCACGCCGTTTTGGTGTTTTAGGGCGCCGGAAACGCGTTTCCGGCCGCCGCGGTCACACGGCACCTCCGAATGAGGTGCCGTCTAGCCAACCATTTCACAATTCACGCCCCGGATGTTGTCGTACGGTTTCGTGGCATTAAGAGGTCGTTCGGGTGGTTTTGACCCCCCAACGCGCCATTTCAGCGCGCGCCGCGCTGCTGAAAACGACACAATCGGACGTGCCGCGCGCACCGCACGTCCGATGGACGTGCGGCCTCCTTTTGCATCTCAGGAATAATATTTCTATCGTTCCCGTGCGGTTTTAGGTCGTTCGGAGCACGTTTGCTCTGAATTGGACCGCCGCACGCCGTTTTGGTGTTTAATGGCGCCGGAAACGCGTTTCCGGCCGCCACGGTCACACGGCACCTCCGAATGAGGTGCCGTCTAGCCGACCATTTTACAATTCACGCCCCGGATGTTATCGTACGGTTTCGTGGCATTCGGAGGTCGTTCGGGTGGTTTTGACCCCCCAACGCGCCATTTCAGCGCGCGCCGCACTGCTGAAAACGACACAATCGGACGTGCCACGCGCACCGCATGTCCGATGGACGTGCAACCTCCTCATAGATCTCAGGAATAATATTTCTATCGTTCCCGTGCGGTTTCAGGTCGTTCGGAGCACGTTTGCTCCGAATTGGACCGCCGCACGCCGTTTTGGTGTTTTAGGGCGTCAGAAACGCGTTTCCGGCCACCGCGGTTACACGGAACCTCCGAATGAGGTGCCGTCTGGCCGACCATTTCACAATTCACGCCCCGGATGTTGTCGTACGGTTTCGTGGTATTCTGAGGTCATTCGAGTGGTTTTGACCCCCCAACGCGCCATTTCAGCGCGCGCCGCGCTGCTGAAAACGACACAATCGGACGTGCCGTGCGCACCGCACGTCCGATGGATGTGCGGCCTCCTCTTGCATCTCAGGAATAATATTTCTATCATTCCCGTGCGGTTTCAGGTCGTTCGGAACACGTTTGCTCCGAATTGGACCGCCGCACGCTGTTTTGGTGTTTAATGGCGCCGGAAACGCGTTTCCGGCCGCCGCGGTCACACGGAACCTTCTAATGAGGTGCTGTCTAGCCGACCATTTCACAATTCACGCCCCAGATGTTGTCGTACGGTTTCGTGGCATTTGGAGGTCGTTCGGGTGGTTTTGACCCCCCAACGCGCCATTTCAGCGCGCGCCGCGCTGCTGAAAACGATACAATCGGACGTGCCGCGCGCACCGCATGTCTGATGGACGTGCAGCCTCCTCCTGCATCTCAGGAATAATATTTCTATCGTTCCCGTGCGGTTTCATGTCGTTCGGAGGACATTTGCTCCGAATTGGACCGCCGCACGCCGTGTTAGTGTTTTAGGGCGCCGGAAACGCGTTTCCGGCCGCCGCGGTCAAACGGCAAATCCGAATGAGGTGCCGTCTGGCCGACCATTTCACAATTCACGCCTCGGATGTTGTCGTACGGTTTCGTGGCATTCGAAGGTCGTTCGGGTGGTTTTGACCCCCCAACGCGCCATTTCAGCGCGCGCCGCGCTGCTGAAAACGACACAATCGGACGTGCCGCGCGCACCGCATGTCCGATGGACGTGCGGCCTACTCCTGCATCTCAGTAATAATATTTCTATCATTCCCGTGCGGTTTCAGGTCGTTCGGAGCATGTTTGCTCCAAATTGGACCGCCGCACGCCGTTTTGGTGTTTAATGGCGCCGGAAACGCGTTTCCGGCCGCCGCGGTCACACGACACCTCTGAATGAGGTGCCGTCTGGCCGACCATTTCAAAATTCACACCCCGGATGTTGTCGTACGGTTTCGTGGCATTCGGAGGTCGTTCGGGTGGTTTTGACCCCCCAACGCGCCATTTTAGCGCGCGCCGCGCTGCTGAAAATGACACAATCGGACGTGCCGCGCGCACCGCACGTCTGATGGACGTGAGGCCTCCTGCTGCATCTCAAGAATAATATTTCTATCGTTCCCGTGCGGTTTCAGGTCTTTCGGAGCACGTTTGCTCTGAATGGGACTGCCGCACGCCGTTTTGGTGTTTTATGGCGCCGGAAACGCGTTTCCGGCCGCCGCGGTCACACAGCACCTCCGAATGAGGTGCCGTTTGGCCGAACATTTCACAATTCACGCCCCGGATGTTTTCGTACGGTTTCGTGGCATTCGGAGGTCGTTCGGGTGGTTTTGACTCCCCAACGCGCCATTTCAGCGCGCGCCGCGCTGCTGAAAACGACACAATCGGACGTGCCGCGCGCACCGCACGTCCGATGGACGTGCGGCCTCCTCCTGCATCTCAGGAATAATATTTCTATCGTTCCCATGCGGTTTCAGGTCGTTCGGAGCACGTTTGCTCTGAATTGGACCGCCGCACGCCGTTTTGGTGTTTAATGGCGCCAGAAACGCCTTTCCGGCCGCCGCGGTCACACAGCACCTCCGAATGAGGTGCCGTCTGGCCGACCATTTCACAATTCACGCCCCGATGTTTTCTTACGGTTTCGTGGCATTCAGAGGTCGTTCGGGTGGTTTTGACCCCCCAACGCGCCATTTCAGCGCGCGCCGCGCTGCTGAAAACGACACAATCGGACGTGCCGCGCGCACCGCACGTCCGATGGACGTGCGGACTCCTCCTGCATCTCAGGAATAATATTTCTATCGTTCCCGTGCGGTTTCAGGTCGTTCGGAGCACGTTTGCTCTGAATTGGACCGCCGCACGCCGTTTTGGTGTAAATGGCGCCGGAAACGCGTTTCCGGCCGCTGCGGTCACACAGCACCTCCGAATGAGGTTCCGTCTGGCTGACCATTTCACAATTCATGCCCCAGATGTTGTCGTACGGTTTCGTGGCATTCGGAGGTCGTTCGGGTGGTTTTGACCCCCCAACGCGCCATTTCAGCGCGCACCGCGCTGTTGAAAACTACACAATCGGACGTGCCGCGCGCACCGCACGTCCGATGGACGTACGGCCTCTTCCTGCATCTCAGGAATAATATTTCTATCGTTCCCGTGTGGTTTCAGGTCGTTCGGAGCACGTTTGCTCCGAATGGGACCGCCGCACGCTGTTTTGGTGTTTTAGGGCGCTGAAAACGCGTTTCCGGCCGCCGCGGTCACACGGCACCTCCGAATGAGGTGCCGTCTGGCCGACCATTTCACATTTCATGCCCCGGATGTTGTTGTACGGTTTCGTGGCATTCGGAGGTCGTTCGGATGGTTTTCACCCCCCCAACGCGCCATTTCAGCGCGCGCCGCGCTGCTGAAAACGACACAATCGGACGTGCCGCGCGCACCGCACGTCCGATGGACGTTCGGCCTCTTCCTGCATCTCAGGAATAATATTTCTATCGTTCCCACGTGGTTTCAGGTCGTTCGGAGCACGTTTGCTCCGAATGGGACCGCCGCACGCCGTTTTGGTGTTTAATGGCGCCGGAAACGCGTTTCCGGCCGCCGCGGTCACACGGCACCTCCGAATGAGGTTCCGTCTGGCCGACCATTTCACAATTCACGCCCCGGATGTTGTCGTACGGTTTCGTGGCATTCGGAGGTCGTTCGGGTGGTTTTGACCCCCCAACGCGCCATTTCAGCGCGCGCCGCACTGCTGAAAACGACACAATCGGACGTGTCGCGCGCACCGCACGTCTGATGGACGTGCGGCCTCCTCCTACATCTCAGGAATAATATTTTTATCGTTCCCGTGCGGTTTCAGGTCGTTCGGAGCACTTTTGCTCCGAATTGGACCGCCGCACGCCGTTTTGGTGTTTTAGGGAGCCAGAAACACGTTTCCGGCCGCCACGGTCAAACGGAACCTCCGAATGAGGTGCCGTCTGGCCGACCATTTCACAATTCACGCCCCGGATGTTGTCGTACAGATTCGTGGCATTCGGAGGTCGTTCGGGTGGTTTTGACCCCCCAACGCGCCATTTCAGCGCGCGCCGCGCTGCTGAAAACGACACAATCGGACGTGCCGCACGCACCGCACGTCCGATGGACGTGCGGCCTCCTCCTGCATCTCAGGAATAATATTTCTATCGTTCCCGTGCGGTTTCAGGTCGTTCGGAGCACGTTTTCTCCGAATTGGACCGCTGCACGCCGTTTTGGTGTTTAATGGCGCCGGAAACGCGTTTCCGACCGCCGCGGTCACACGGCACCTACGAACGAGGTGCCTTCTGGCCGACCATTTCACAATTCACGCCCCAGATGTTTTCATACAGTTTCGTGGCATTCGGAGGTCGTTCGGGTGGTTTTGACCCCCCAACGCGCCATTTCAGCGCGCGCCGCACTGCTGAAAACTACACAATCGGACGTGCCGCGCGCACCGCACGTCCGATGGACGTGCGGCCTCTTCCTGCATCTCAGGAATAATATTTCTATCGTTCCCATGTGGTTTCAGGTCGTTTGGAGCACGTTTGCTCCGAATGGGACCGCCGCACGCCGTTTTGGTGTTTTAGGGCGCCGAAAACGCGTTTCCGGCCGCCGCGGTCACACGGCACCTCCGAATGAGGTGCCGTCTGGCCGACCATTTCACAATTCACGCCCCGGATGTTGTTGTACGGTTTCGTGGCATTTGGAGGTCGTTCGGATGGTTTTGACCCCCCAACGCGCCATTTCAGCGCGCGCCGCGCTGCTGAAAACGACACAATCAGACGTGCCGCGCGCACCGCATGTCCGATGGAAGTGCGGCCTCCTCCTGCATCTCAGGAATAATATTTCTATCGTTCCCATGCGGTTTCAGGTCGTTCGGAGCACGTTTGCTCCGAATGGGACCGCCGCACGCCGTTTTGGTGTTTAATGGCGCCGGAAACGCGTTTCCGGCCTCCGCGGTCACACGGCACCTCCGAATGAGGTTCCGTCTGGCCGAACATTTCACAATTCACGCCCCGGATGTTGTCGTACGGTTTCGTGGCATTCGGAGGTCGTTCGGGTGGTTTTGACCCCCCAACGCGCCATTTCAGCGCGCGCCGCACTGCTGAAAACGACACAATCGGACGTGTCGCGCGCACCGCACGTCCGATGGACGTGCGGCCTCCTCCTGCATCTCAGGAATAATATATCTATCGTTCCCGTGCGGTTTCAGGTCGTTCAGAGCACGTTTGCTCCGAATTGGACCGCCGCACGCCGTTTTGGTGTTTTAGGGCTCCAGAAACGCGTTTCTGGCCGCCACGGTCAAACGGAACCTTAGAATGAGGTTCCGTCTGGCCGACCATTTTACAATTCACGCCCCGGATGTTGTCGTACGGTTTCGTGGCATTCGGAGGTCGTTCGGGTGGTTTTGACCCCCCAACGCGCCATTTCAGCGCGCGCCGCGCTGCTGAAAACGACACAATCGGACGTGCCGCACGCACCGCACGTCCGATGGACGTGCGGCCTCCTCCTGCATCTCAGGAATAATATTTCTATCGTTTCCATGCGGTTTCAGGTCGTTCGGAGCACGTTTTCTCCGAATTGGACCGCCGCACGCCGTTTTGGTGTTTAATGGCGCCGGAAACGCGTTTCCGGCCGCCGCGGTCACACGGCACCTATGAATGAGGTGCCGTCTGGCCGACCATTTCATAATTCACGCCCTGGATGTTGTCATACGGTTTCGTGGAATTCGGAGGTCGTTCGGGTGGTTTTGACCCCCCAACGCGCCATTTCAGCGCGCGCCGCGCTGCTGAAAACGACACAATCGGACGTGTCGCGTGCACCGCACGTCCGATGGACGTGCGGCCTCCTTTTGCATCTCAGGAATAATATTTCTATCGTTCCCGTGCGGTTTCAGGTCGTTCGGAGCACGTTTGCTCCGAATTGGACCGCCGCACGCCGTTTTGGTGTTTAATGGCGTCGGAAACGCGTTCCCGGCCGCCGCGGTCACACGGCACCTCCGAATGAGGTGCCGTCTGGCAGACCATTTCACAATTCACGCCCCGGATGTTGTCGTACGGTTTCGTGGCATTCAGAGGTCGTTCGGGTGGTTTTGACCCCCCAACGCGTCATTTCAGCGCGCGCCGCGCTGCTGAAAACGACACAATCGGGGGGCTGTACGGGGGTGGCGGGGGGCTGTACGGGGGTGCGGGGGGTTGTACGGGTGTGTCGGGGGGCTGTACGGGGGTGTCGTGGGGCTGTACGGGGGTGCAGGGGGGGGGGGGGGGCTTTACGGGGGTGCGGGGGGGGGGGGGGGGGGGGCTGTACGGGGGTGAGGGGGGCTGTACGGGGGTGGCGGAGGGCTGTTCGTGGGTGCGGGGGGCTGTACGGGGGTGGCAGGGGCCTGTACAGGGGTGGCGGGGGGCAGTACGGGGGTGCGGGGGGCAGTACGGGGGTGCGGGGGGTTGTACGGGGGTGCGGGGGGGGGGGGGGGGGCTGTACGATGGTGTCGGGGGGATGTACGGGGGTGAGGGGGGCTGTACGAGGGTGGCGGAGGGCTGTACGGGGGTGCGGGGGGGGGGGGGGGGGCTGTACGGGGGTGCGGGGGGCTGTACGGGGGTGGCGGGGGCCTGTACGGGGGTGGCGGGGGGCAGTACGGGGGTGCGGGGGGTTGTACGGGGGTGCGGGGTGGTTGTACGGGGGTGCGGGGGGCTGTACGAGGGTGCGGGGGGGGGGGGGGGGGGCTGTACGGGGGTGCGGGGGGCTGTACGGGGGTGCGGGGGGCTGTACGGGGGTTGCAGGGGGCTGTACGGGGGTGGCGGGGGGCAGTACGGGGGTGCGGGGGGCTGTACGGGGGTGCGGGGGGGGGGGGGGGGGGGGGGCTGTATGGGGGTGCGGGGGGCTGTACGGGGGTGCGGGGGGGGGGGGGGGGGGCTGTACGGGGGTGGAGGGGGGCTGTACGGGGGTGGCGGGGGCCTGTACGGGGGTGGCGGGGGGCAGTACGGGGGTGCGGGGGGCTGTACGGGGGTGCGGGGGGGCTGGACGGGGGTGCGGGGGGGCTGTACGGGGGTGCGGGGGGGGGGGGGGGGGGGGCTGTACGGGGGTACGGGGGGCTGTACGGGGGTGCGGGGGGCTCTCCGGGGGTTCAAAGGCCATCCCATTGATTACAAAAGTGAAAAATAAAAGTGATAACATCTAATTAATACATATTTCTTTTATCGATACCATACATAAATTTATAAAAAATATATTGGATAATACGTAATCTATAATATCAGATTTATTGATCTGTTGGAATTAGTTCGACTTTTTCAAATGTAGAATCATTCAAGATTATCTGATCAAAAACTCAATATGTGTATAAAATATTTAAAATACCACCATGGATGGTAATAATGCATTACTTAAATGAATAGATACAGTACATCAATGTCAACCGTACCGGTAAAAACAAAAAACATATCTCGTGAATATATGGTGCGTCACGCGTTGCCATCACTGCTACCTCCTTCTGGTGGGCCAGGTGCCTACAACAAATAAACATTATAAATATTTTAATAACAAAAATAATTTAAATTAAATAAATAAATACAGTATATACCTGCGTCGTATGATCCCCTGTACCATCAGCTCGACGCACATATGCTCTAACCTCAGCTGTCAATTGCGCATTTGTCTCCTCGGAAGCGCGCAGCCGTGCCTCAAAATCTGACATCTGCTGTGTCATATGAGCAACAGTAGGACCGACAACCGCAGTGCGTGACACTACAGAACGAGGAATCCCTGCTCCATAGGTCAAACTATAGCCATGCCCGTCCCGACCAATAATGCGATGAAAGATCTCATCCCGTCGCATGGGAAGCTGTCGCTGGTCCTCTGGAAGATGTTCTAACTCAGCTTCAAATTGATCCTGTGAAATATTTAAATATATATAAATATATATATGTTAATATATAGATTTATGTAATTATTGGTAAGTACAGACACTTACTATCAATGCTGCAACCTCTGGATCATTGCGATCACGAGTCCTTATCCACACCGACATTTTATCAGTTGCTGCACCTTGCCCTCACAACTGTATATTAAAAGAATATAAACACAAAACCATATTAATTAATAAATTAAAAAATGAATAATATATACCTCATGTCGGATCTGAGACACGTGACGAGTCCCGAGCCTGTGAGCTGGTCCCTGCAACGCTCGATTCTCCGAATGGCGTATTGACACCTCCTACATTCAATTCATTCAAATTTCAAACAAATCACATATTGTTGAAAATATATATACAACAAAATAATTAATATACAAACCACAACACCCTCAGTAGACCAATATGCAACCAAGTCACGCCACTGAGCCGGGAGGACACCTCTCGGGACTTTTTCCAAAATGTCAAGGGCACCCACATTTGGTACCCAGTGGTCCCTCTTCACTTTGCCTTTATAATCTTTCCACAGCTTACGGCATTTTCTCATACACACGGGCTGAAACTCTTCAGGGCATACTTTCAAATTTTGCTATAATGAAAATAATCAAACATATTAGTATTATTTATAAATAGAAAATAAAGTAAAATTATTTTCTTACCTGAACCTCCCTCCATAGACGATCTAATGTGTCCTGAGGGATAGAAGCCCAATCACGCGTGGTCAATGGAAATCGATGTGGGTCACGTATGATATGACCCGGCTGACGAATAAATGCCGGGGCATTCGGTCCCACGGGATGAAATACCTCATCAAATGAAACATCTATCGTCGTGTCAGAATTCCATGATAATATGCCACGACCAGGGCCTCTCCTACGAGAGGAAGAAGCAGCCGAGTCTGATCCTGTTGAAAACAATTTTATATATAAATTGACAAATGTTATATATATATATATATATATATATGTCAATTACATAAAAAATATAGACAATGACATTCAAACATACCTCGACCCTGAGACGTAGATGCCTCAGATGGATGATGTGGATTTTCTGCCTCTTCCCCTGACATGTCTACAGTCATACAAAATATCAGTAATGAGTCCAAAGTGTTTAAAAGATAAATTGGATTGTTCTTAATAAATCAAACTTGTACAACTGTTAATCAAAGAAAAAATGGATTGAATAATTAGTTGTGAATGAATTTTAAAAAATCAGAAAGTTAATCAACCTAAATATTTATGACTGAATTAACTTACAAAAGTGAGGATTAAAACTTATAAGGATTTATAAAATGATTAGATAATTTATGATATCCTAGGACATTCTACTGAATAGTGGGAAAACAATTATACCTTTCATTAAGCATGCAAATCGACCGTTTCTCCTTCAACAGCCGCTCTGACCCAATAAATATCTTCTTCACGTTGAACTACGGTATGTTGATCAAGTTGTTGGTAAACAAACGGAACAGTCTCGGGTTCATCTTCTTCAAATAAAAACACTCCTCACCGAGACATTTTGACAACAACTTGCCAACTTGGATCCGAAGGCAAAGTAACGAAGAATACTTGTTCCGCTTGTGATGTCAAAATGAAAGGTTCATTCTCAAATCGTTCATTATTTCTGTATAACATATAGTTAAAATTCACCAATGAAAACTGATATTGATCGACTTTACATCCACGCACTGGATCAACCCAATTACACTTTAATAATATGTACTTCAAACCGTGTGTGTATACAACTTCAATGATGTCTATCAATTGACCATAGTAATAACCAGAATCGACAAAGGGACAACCGATGCCACTGTTTTGTGTTGCTCGTTTGTCGTCAACATCTTTAATGCGAAATCGAAAACCATTAGCATCAATAGCTTTATAACGACGAGCCGTTATAGATGGACCCTCAGCCAGTTGGATAAATACTTCAGGTAGCGTGGGGTCCCCTAACTCCCTCAGCTTACGAACCTACATAATTTATAAAAATCAATACTGATATATGCAGAAAGAATTAGTTTAATACTTCACTCATAATGAAAATCAATTTATACATACATAATCCTTGAACCAATCATGAAATGCCGCATAATGAGATTGTTGAATTTGCAACTCAGTCGCACGATGCATCTCTTCTTTTATCTCATTAATGTCTTTCCTGCAAATGATTACGCGATGTTTAAAAGATCAACTTATGCAAAGAAAACATGTAAAAGTTATACAAGCACATTGATAAGATACTTACTGCATTAATGGTGCAACTGATGGAGTATTGAACAAGATATATCGATGTGCTTGTCTCCACTCGATGTTGTCCATATCAAATGTGGTTCCTTCTCCAACTGGACCATCATGAATCCGAGAGGGCTTATCTAATTTTGTTTCAACATCCGTAAGATATTCTGCACAAAAGGTAGTACACTCATCCATCAAATAACCATTGGCTATTGATGCCTCTGGACGAGCTCTGTTGCGTACAAATCTTTTCAATGTACTCAAATACCGTTCAATAGGATACATCCACCTGAATTGCACTGGACCAGCAGCCATTACTTCATCAGTTAGGTGCACTGTCAAGTGGACCATAACATCGAAAAATGAGGGGGGGAAAAGTTTCTCAAAGTGACAAAGCGTAAGTACAATTCGGTCCTGCAAACTTTTTAAATCACTCATTCGTTGATTTCTTAAACAAAGCTGTCTAAAAAAATTACTCATCTCAATCAAGGGCTGAACAACATTGGGGGATAAACAATCACAAATTGCGATTGGAATCAACTGCTGAAGTAATATGTGATTGTCATGACTTTTCAACCCTTGCAATGTCTTGCTCGTCAGATACACACACTTTGAAATATTAGAAGAGTAACCATCAGGCACCTTGACCATCTTCAAAATGGAAAGAAATGTCTCTTTCTCCTCTGTAGTCATCGAATACTGTGCAGCAGGCATATATGCCTTGTTTCCCTCAGCTAACTGTAAATGCAACTGTTTCCTTAAACCCATTTCTTCCAAATCACGACGTGCATTAACATGGTCCTTTGACTTTCCACTGACACCTAAAATGGTCCACAATATGTTATCATAAACATTTTTTTCAATGTGCATGACATCCAAATTATGCCTCAACATGTTAGTTTTCCAATACGGAAGACTATAAAAAATACTTTTCTTTTTCCAATTGTGACTGCGCTACCTACCCGCAGCACGAATATTACGTACTGGAAGAGCCACCAAATCCTGAATTTCATATACCGTGCGGATGTTTTCTTCCTCAATTTGCGATAACATTTCGACTCCTGTCATGATCTTTGGTGCTGGGCTGAACTCTCTAGAACCATCAAATGCCACTCTGTCCTTTCTGAACCTGTGCTGGGGAGGGAGAAAACGCCTATGACCCATGTATGCCCATTTTTTGGAATGTTTAAGCCATACAGATTTTTTACTTTTATTGCAACAAGGGCAAGCAAATTCCCCTTCCGTACTCCAGCCTGATAAATTTGCATAAGCTGGGAAGTCATTGATTGTCCACAATAAAGCAGCATGCAGTTTGAACATTTCATTCGTTTCGCAGTCATAAGTCATCACACCATCGCCCCAAAATTCATTTAACTCATCAATCAATGGCTGAAGGTAAACATCAATCTTATCCCCCGGACTTTTAGGTCCATCAATAAGAGTGGAAAGTAATATAAATTGTTGCTTCATACAAAGCCACGGAGGAAGATTATATGGAACCAACACCACGGGCCATGTGCTATGAGTTGCACCAACCATAGACTTGAATGGATTGAAACCATTTGCTTCCAATCCCAATCGGACATTACGAACATCTTTAGCAAAGTCGGGATGTCTCTTATCAAAATCCTTCCATGCATGAGAGTTTGCCGGGTGGGTTAACATGTCACTTTCATGAACTCTTTCTGCATGCCATCTCATTAAATTAGAAACTTTAGATGACATAAAAAATCTTTTCAACCTCGGTTTAAGGGGAAAGTAACGCATTTGCTTTACGGCAATCGGTTTCCCCTGTATCGCAATCTGACTTTGATGAGTCTTATTTCCCCTGTTCTCTTTCCACCTGGAAGCGCCACAAACCGTACAAATATCCAAATGAGCAGTTTCATTTCTAAACAACATACAGTTGTTTTCACATGAATCTATAGTCTCATATGTAAAACCTAAGTTCTCTGTCAACTTACGAGCATAGTAATACGACTCAGGAATCTTAGCATCGACAGGAAGAACTTTTTTCAATAAAACCAAAAGCATGTCGAATGATGTGTCTGACCAATTATTCAAAGTCTTCAAATGCAACAACTCCACAATAAATGACAGTTTATTGTAAGAAGTAAATCCAGGATATAATTCTGTTTTCACATCATCAAGTACTTCATAAAACCTCCTCGAATCACGATCTGCACCAGAGCGAAGATTTATCTCACCGGTCTCAAGATTCTAGATGTCAATGCCTTCAGGATCAAACCCACGTACCATTTCAGTAAGCATTTCACGCATTGGATCAGTCATCCTTGCATCAACATCCATCTGAGCTGCATCTGTATTTTGACAACGAACATATTCTTCTCCATGACGAGTCCAACTCTTATAATTTTTCAGAAATCCATTAAAGAAAAGGTGCTCCCTCACAGTATATCGTGTGAATTGATATCTGTTAGCACATTTTCTACATGGACAACTAATATAGTCACTTTCAAATCCTCTCGTGAAGTCAATAAACTGCATAATGCCATTGAAATATTCTCTAGACGTTCGATTTGGAAGATCAATCCAACTCTTATCCATAATAATATCTGTATAACAAACATTTACACAATACTTATTACATTTACATTTTTCAAATCAACTATATTCAAAATAAATATTAACCATTTGTTTATGAACCATTGATAAAATAATAATGTAACTGAAAGCTCATGTTACCTAATTGAGCTACAAACCTGAAAGGGAGGGGAGCCGAAGGCGGTGCTGCGAGGGAGAGGAGGCAGCGAAGGGGAGCTAGAGCCAAAGGCAGTGCGACAAGGGAGTGGATGGGCGGCGGCGGCGGTGGGGAGCTGGAGGAGAGGAGGCGGTGAGGGGACGGGGGACGGGCAGCGAGGGGGGGGGGGGTGTCCGGGGTCGGGGGGGGGGGGGGGGGGGGGGCTGTCCGAGGTGCGGGGAGGGGTGTCCGGGGTGTCGGGGGCCTGTCAGGGGTGCGGGCAGGGGTGTTTGGGGTGAAGGGGTGTCCGGGGTGCGGGGGAGGGGGGGCTGTCTGGGGTGCAGGGGGGCTGTCGGGGATGTGGGGTGGGGTGTCCGGGGTGTGGGGGGCCTGTCCGGGGTGCGGGGGGGCTGTCCGGGTTTGGAGGGGGGGTGTCCGAGTGCGGGGGGGGGGGGGGGGGGGGCTGTCCGGGGTGCGGGGAGGCGTCCGGGGTGCGGGGGGCGGTCCGGAGTGCGTGGGGGGGGGGTGTCCGGGGTGTGGGGAGGCGTCCGGGGTGCGGGGGGCGGTCCGGAGTGCGCGGGGGGGGGGGGGGGGGGGGCTCTCCGCGGTGCGGGGAGGCGTCCGGGGTGCGGGGGGCGGTCCGGAGTGCGCGCCGGGGGCTGTCCGGGGTGCGGGTGCCGTCCGGGGTGGGGGGGGGGGAGGGATGAGAGGCCGGAGGGCGGCGGCCGGAGGCCCGAGGGCGGAGGGCGGCGACCGGAGGATGGATGGCAGGCGGCGGGGGAGGGCGGGCGGCGGGGGAGGCCGGGCGGCGGGGGAGGCCGGGCGGCGGGGGAGGCCGGGCGGCAGGGGAGGCCGGGCGGCGGGGGAGGCCGGGCGGCGGGGGAGGGGAGGGCGGCGAGGGAGGGCGGCGAGGAAGGGAGGGGGTTAGGGCGGAGGGAGATCGAGGGCGCGGGGGGGGGGGGGGGGGGCGCAGAAGCCCCCCGTTTTTCTTTATGTAGGTTAGCGACCGCCATTGGCGGTCGCTAATGGTTAGCTATAGCGACCGCCAATGGCGGTCGCCCGAGTCTGGGGGGCTCCAATGCCCCCTTTTCTAGTAGTGTTACTATGATTCAATTTTGTTAGTGATGGAATAATATTTTATATGTATTATGTTATGATGGAATGAAGTTTAATAAACCCATTTTATTTCATGGGTTATGCTATGATGAATGATTTATGTTTTTTGGAACATGTATGAATGATTTCACTATAAGATGGGTGGGACCTATATCTATCTCCAATTAATTGGGTAAAGATTTATATTTCATGAGATATACATGATTGGAATGGAAATCAAATTCTGTTTAGTAATACTGGGTTGGAACGACATGTACATGTGGTTCAGTAATATAGGGCTGGAACAACAAGTAAATCTGGTTATGTAATACATGGATGAAAAGGTAAGTAAAACCGGTTTAGTATGGAATTTTTCCACTATGACAGTATTGGAATAAATTCCTTAGCTAAAATGGAAATCAGATTATGTGATTATTTGTTTTCCACAATTCCATGTTTTATGTTAATGCTATTTTATCATGTTTAATGTTCTTTTATGATCTATACCTTACGTACTGGAAAGATTTATTTCATGACTCTATATTTTGATATTTAAACTTTATGTTCATGTTTTTACATTATTATGTTTATGGTTTGTTTTATGTTATCCATGTTTAACCTTAATAATCATTTTAGATCACCCTTTTTGTGTTTTCTTTTCCCCTAGGATTTAAAGATGTGTATCAAGTAATATGTGTCAAAAATGGTTTCTAGTTATGAAGGATAGAGAAGGAGGCAATATTTTTTTATGAAATAGTTGTTTAGGTTTTCTAGTTTCCAAAATCACTAAACTAATATAGTCTTTGGGATCCCGTTTGTGTCATGTAATAAGTGTTCCACAGAAGTTATGTAATGTCCATGTACGTCAAGCTTGGGTCGTTAGACATATCACAACACTAATGATCCTATGTAATAATCCATTCCATAATTCATACTAAAATTAAGAAACCATATCACAACTATATTTTCATCTCATCCTGTACCTTGTGCAGACATATACCAATAATATCAACAAAAGATGCAATTAGACCAAAATGTATTACAACCTGTGAATCATGCATTATACCTCAATATATCAGATCCAATGCACATTTACCTTTGGTAATCATAGTTACAATAACATAAATACATGTATATGTTATAACCTAAAGCCCCTACAATTCACAGAAAATTGCATGGAAAAAACGAGATCCATCATAGCCAGTACAGACACATACATTATATCACAATCAACCATCAACTGAATATTACTAAATAATATGATACTTTATAAGGGAGATAGAGAAATATTGATTAGTTGTTAATACAATATCTTTCCATCCTGAATATTGTATAGACACATGAAACCCAAAATATTTTGATTTTGAATGACCACTAAACATAGATAGAGGATAATATGAAATAAGAAAATTTACCAAATAGTATTTCAAAAAACAAATCAATGGGAAATTAAATTACCTTAGAATTTAATTAAAATATCAACCCACGAGACTTATAATTGCAACTGCTATAGTCAATGAAAATAGATTCCATATAATCACATAAGATTCAATATTCCACATTCGCAATCATTTTTATTTATTAAATATTATTTAAAAAACATTCATTAACCCCATTATAAATAATAGATTATTCATTTTATTTCATCATAAGAGATTACTTTTATAACCTATATTTAAATTTCTGTATTTCTATAATATAATCTTAATGAATTTAATATAACAATCCACATATTTTGAATTTGTAAACCATACATATCATCAAAACTCATTCTAATAAATTCATTCAAAATTAATCAAATATTATATTTCATAGGTAACTTATGACTCAACTCAAATTACCACATGGGAAGATTCAAATGTATTGAATAGGATAATTATAAATGGAAATTTGTATTCACACTATTCAACTATCAAGAAATCATTCCTATAAGTGAGAATCAAAATATAAAATATTCAATTCTATCTCCTAATCCATAACAACCATCAAATTTACTTCCCAAAACAACAATATTGGTAATAGGGAATCCATGACCTCAAAATTTTCCATCTTTACCAACATCATCCTTGTCTCAAAAAGTAGAAAACACACATGTCCAAATATCATCCTATTAAATGGATTCATTAATGTCCTGAATGTAAGAGGTTCATAATGATTAACTATAAGGGTTAAAAAAATATAAAGAATACACATATGACCAAAATTTTATTTCCATCATATGAGACTCAAGAGAAAAAAATGATATTATAATAATTCATATAAACTAGAAACAAACAATGATAACATCCCAATATCCCCTAAATATTTAATTATATTAAAAACCATTTTTACATTAAAATCATTTATTAATTAGTTAATTATTTTTATTTTTTATAAATAAAAGTCCCAAAAAAGTTTCTCACGATGATTAGATCAACCAATAACTGTGATTATGTAACACTTTAATGTTCAATAATTTTCTATGAATAACGGTAATCACACTAAGATAACTCATTCATTATTTACATTGTCTAATGATATAATTGTTGTTGATAAAATTTCATGAGTATAAACCATTTAAAAAAATAAAAACTAAAAACCACAATAAACTTCAAAAAATATAGAAAATATATAATTACTTCTAATAAGAAATAATTTTTTTGATTAATTCAAGTCATTCCACATCTCATTATATAATTATTTTGTAGCTTCTTTTAGTTGATTTGACCATTCAACCAAAAAATATAATCAATATTAATACCATAGTTTCACATAATATAATGATATTTTTTGAATTCACTATATTCATATGAATATTTCAGCAATCATTGTGAAATTATAAAAGGAAAAAACAAAATAAAAATATTAAATCCCATGAGGAACCTATTACTCATAAGGATATCATCCCATGATGGTTTAAACAAACAGAATTAATGAAAACCAAAATAAAATGGAAGGAAATAATTCCTCCATTTCATGATAGAGAGAAAATTATTGGGCATAACAAACTAATTATAAAGAAAATATCAATAGATAAACATAATTTTCGCTCTAAAAATTGTGGGGTTAAAGGTTAGTCATGGGTGGTCAAAGTATACGAAAGATTCCCTTAGGCCACTAAGGGTTTAAAAGAGAAATAAGAGAATAAGTGAATTTTTATCGGGGTCAGAAATTTATATAGGCTAGATAAAAAATAACATCACGGAACAAAACCCAAAACTATTAAATAATAGTATGGATTTATAATACATCCCTGATTAAAAATGGTCAATACACTAAAATAGGTATAGTCAATGTTTACCTATAGATATCATGATGAAAAACATATATATTTTATACTTCCAAAAAAAATTCAAACCCAGCTATTTCAAATATTGGTTAATATGATGACATAGTTAAGAAAAAATCTATTTGGGTCCCCAGATCAATTAAACTGAGTGTCCCAAACCTGAGTACTACGACATAGACTTAAAAACCATGACTATAAACCAACAAGGATATAGAGAAAATAATACATTAAAAATTTCCATAAGTGTAGCCTAATTACCATAATATAGTTCGAAGTAAATAAATGGAGCCACCAAATAGGCTATTCAGTGCTCCATGATGTATCCTTTCATTAATGGAATTTTGACCTCTAAATAATGAGAAATTGAAATCTGTTATCTTTATCTTCCCACCACGAGGGTATGGTCAACCATGTGGTCCTAATATGAGATGAAAAAACACTAAAACCAAAAATACCACCATAGAGTTCCAATCATAGTGTAACACCCGAGACTTTTATGTTATATAAATCATCAAAGGAATCTTTTTCTACACAACACTTGCTTGGCTTGCTTTACACGCAATCGCGACCTTCCTCGATAGCTTGCGTCGTACGCAATACCGAGTTTCACTAAACAACAATATGCTATTAAAACTAGCCGTTATGAATAGTAATAACCACTTTTTGAAATTTTATAAATTTTATTTTTTCAAAATGGACTTCATTTTTGGACTCAGAATATCGAAATTAGCCTAGGGTGAAATTTTGGTATTTTTCTGAAAACTTTCAATTTTTGATGAATAGTGAAACCACTAAGTGGTAGGTTAAAAACTGAATTTTGCATAAAACTTAATTTTACCGCTTCTGTGAATGGAATTTCAAAAATCCGAGAGACACAGTTAATATCAAGGACTAAAATGTGGTTCAATGAGATGAAAATAATTTTTTGGTGAATAGTAACTTTTTACTATTTTTACCGCGGTTAATAGTAAATAGGGTAACTAAGGGTAAATATGATATTAATATTACCCTAACACATGTCCTAATTCTATTGGACAAGTGTAATTCGACCAAAAACAAACTTAGGAATAAAATATGACCATTTAGGCCCACTTGGATTAGATTAGGACATTTATTATTAATTTATTTAAAGAAGGGTTAAAATAGTTAAAATCAAAGTTTAATAAGTAAATCATTTTTAATATAGGGTTATACATAAGATAAATTCGATTGTAAATATTCATTAGAAAGATAAAAAGATTTCCTACATGATGGTATTTTATTTGTAATATTTAGACATCAAATAATTTAATTTATTTATGACACAAAGATGATGCAGTAATTATCTTATTAATGAAATATTGAAAAAATTGATAATATAAATACCAAAATAAATGTAATTTGAGACTTTTTATGAATTCCACTAATTTTCTAGGTTACTATGATATATTAGTATTGATTTAATCAACTTGGTTCGAACATATAATTCTGTTATGACTTTCACAAAAATCATATATCAAATAGTGTCAAAATTGACACAAAATAGTTTTTAAATCAAATATTATATTATTAATTGTTATTTTATTCCTAAAAATCTAAGGTTCGGCCAAATGACTTAGATAAGGATATATATATTAATAATAAACAATTTGGGGTTCGTTTGGCATGCTATAGTAAGTGTATTAACCATATAGTGGAAGAAAACAAAAAGACACGGTAAAAGTTAAATTAATTAACTTAGAGTTAAATCTAATTGATAAGGTTAAAATAATACCCTAAACTTGTCTAAATCCTATTGGTTGATAGTATTTCGACCCTTCCCCACTTTAGCTTCTAAATAAGACCCTTTGGAACCATTATAAATCGATTTTGACTTTAATATAAAATAATATTTTGAGATATTCCTAAGGTGCCCCTCTCCTCCCTTATAAAAGGGCACCTCCTCCCCCTCCTCCTCACACCAATTTGAGCACTCAAGCTCGGCCAACCCCTGCCATTTTTCTCCTCTCCACTTCCCTAGAATAATCCTAGAGGTCCTGGTCTTCTCCAAAGACCAATCTTAGTTCCTTAAGTGGAGGATTCAAAGAGGCGTTCCAAAGAAGAGGTAATATCCATTACCGATCTTTTCAATTTCTTTCTTCTTCAACTTCTTCTTCTTTAGTTGTTTCATGATAAAGTAATAACATCAGTATTACTTACATACTGATATGTTATTATAAAACAACCCTAATTCACCTTCTATCCATCCTACGGAAAAATGAAATCACCGCGCGTGCGTACGTACGGAATACCGTCTCCACGCCGTGGTGTAATCTATTTTCCACCATCACCTTACAAGGATGGGTATAATGGTGTAATGAGTAACTATATATGATTATTATTAAGTAATATTGATACTGAAATAATATATATATATACTCCAATACAATTCCACGATCATATGAACGATATCATCACTCGTGCGTACGTACGGAATACCGTCTCCACGATGTGATGCGACTCGTTCTACATGATCTTCATTTCATAATGATTATATAAATGAATTGAATGAATGAATATGGTATATACTACACTAATACCATTCTGGAAATGAATTATCTATAACCTAAAGAAAAGAATAAGAATTTATTCAACAAAACACGCATAAGAACAAAAAGTTATAAAGACCCTAGTAACAAGTAACAATGAAATATTACTAACAAGAAGCTAATAATATGACCATATATGATATCATATCAATATGTATGATTCTGGAATAAGTCAATAACATTATTTAAACCATTATACAGGAGATTCGAACACGAACAAAGCAAATCGGACCTAAGGTAAGGGAAATATCACAATCTCATTTTTATCCGAGATTGTTTATTCGTAAGTATTTACTGGGGTGTATTTTATCATCCACATCCATGTTTACTCAATATGTAATATTATTTCCATCCACCTAAAATTGTTTAAATCCATTTTTACCCTTCGGTGAGTTTTTAGTAATACGTATGAAAGGAATCTTTTGTCGTTTTTCGTACGAGGTACTTTTTGACTTTCCGACAAAAGTACGAAGAATGTTTTTTTTAACTTATACGGCACGAACGGATTTCTACTGTTTTATAAAGCCTTATTTTCATGAAGCTTACTCTGAAAGATTTCATGACTATTTTCAATAAAATCTCTTTCTTTTAAAATTGCATGATGTTTTGTGAAAAGAAATTGATTTTGAAGAAGAAAGGATATTTTCCTCAAGAATTCAATTCAAGTGTTTTATCAAAATTATTTTCCATCTAAGATAATAAAGGGTTCTGTTTCTATCCATATTTTTACATTGATTTGACTATGTTGTGATGGAATTATGTTTATGAATTCCTTTATCTTATATGAATTGATTTATGATGTCATGATGTTTCAAGAATCCCATTTTTGTTACATGTGTTATGCGATGATGTATGTTTTATGATTATGTGGCACACATAAGAAAGGATTCATTATAAGATGGGTGGGACCTATATCTCCCTCCAATGCATTGGGTAATGATTTTATATCTCATGAGACAGACATGGCTGGAACGGAAGGTTATTTCGGTTCAGTGATACAGGACTGAAACGAGGAGTGAACTCGGTTCAGAAAGGGACTTTGTCCACTAAGATAGTCTTGGCAATGAGTCATGACTAACAAGAAATGATTTTCCATGATTATGTGTGCATTCCACAAAGTTTCAAGTTTTATGTTATGATTATGGGGATCTCATTTTCACTTCTATGATTTATTCCATGTTAAGATATTATGATCTCTTTTGCAGGTTTTGATTTTCATAAAGATATGATATGATTTTTATTTCCTTTATTTTCCCTTGCTGAGCATTTGAGCTCACCCTTTTTATGTTTTCTTTTCCCCAGGTCAGGAAGATGGATATTAAGTAGAATATGCTAAAAGGGACCCTAGATATGATGAAATAAATGGGAGACACTGTAGAAGATTTATGAACCAGTTGTTTATGTTTCCCAGTTTCTAAAGACACTATACCTATACGGTCCTTTGTGGTTTTGTCATATGTTGTAATAAGTGTGCTTCAATTTTGAAGTATTAACAATGTATGTAAAGTGTGGGTCGTTATAGTTGGTATCAGAGGGAGGTTATAGTCAACCTTTGGAAACTAGGATGTGAAAGCCTTAGTAAGAACCCTAAGGATAAGTCTAAGCATAGAACACAATCTTAGTGTTTTAGAAATGGCCTTGAATAACCTAGGATAAGACCTTAAACATGAAAATTTTATTCTTGAATTATGTGGTTTCCTATTATAATTAGTGTTGCTCACACCATTCTTCTTGGTTTTAGTCAATGGCTGGAACCCGAAGGAACCGTGTTAATGCGGAATGCGATGGGCAATGCAATGATTGTCCCCCTGAGCAACCAAACGATATGGGAGCTGGAATGCAAAATCTTGTAGCCATGCTCACACAACTTTCTCAAGCTATGAATCATGCAGGATTTCCAAACGAACAAAGGAGGGAGCAACATTCTGTTGAATCCTTCATGAGGCAGCGTCCACCTTCTTTCAGCGGGTCTACTGATCCATTAGTTGCTGAACAATGGATTAGTACTACTGAAAAGATATTTTCAGTTCTTCAATGTTCTGAGCATGATAAAGTCATCCTAGCAGTGTATCGTTTGGAAGGAGATGCGGATCAATGGTGGAATCTTGTTAAGAATACGAGGCAAAGGGATGAAATTGAGTCTATGGAATGGGACGAGTTCAAGAACTTATTTTTCAATAAGTACTTCCCTCGTATTCTCCGAACAAAGATGGAGAAAGAGTTCCTTGAACTGAAGCAAAGGGATGATGAATCTGTTAGTACCTATGAAGCAAATTTTACAAGACTTGCAAGGTACGCTTCTGGTATTATTATCCAACCTGAGAGTAAGATCGATCGATTCTTTAGTGGCTTAAAACCAAGTCTTCGAAGGGCGTTAGCCATAAGGGACTTCAATAGCTACGAGGAAATCGTTCGATGTGCTCTCAAAGTCGAGATGGAGATTGGAGTAACCCATCAGTCACATGGGTTTGATAAGAAGAGGAAGATGGAATTCAAAGAAAAATCTAAAGAGCACACGGAAAAGAAGATGAACTTTCCCTTATGCTCAAAGTGTGGAAAGAAACATGGAGGGAGTTGTCTTAAAGGGACAAGTAAATGTTTTAAATGTGGAAAGGAAGGTCATCGGGCATTTGAATGCCGTGATAATGGGAAGAAGATGTCTAATGATGCAAACAAAGGAAGGGATACACAGAATGAACCTACTACACTTCAATGTTTCAAGTGAAAGGAGATGGGGCATTATTCCAATCAATGCCCAAATCCAAGGGTTGATGATGATGGTCGACGTCAACAAACTCTTAAGGCTAAAGACAAAGGAAAGTCACATGCAATTTCTATCAGCGATGTGGAGTACGATAACGATGTGGTGAAAGGTACACTTACCATCCACTCTAAAGTAGCAAATGTTTTATTTGATTCTGGATCCACCCACTCTTTTATTTCTGAAAAATTTTCTAAGGGTATCACCGTATTACCTCAACAATTAGATGTTGAGTTAGCTGTGACAACACCTAATGGCACATCAATCGCATCAGAAGTTTATAATTCTTCTCCGATCGAAGTTTGTGGGAAAGTGCTTCCTGCAAATCTTGTGATCCTTCCTTTAGTGGAATTTGATGTGATTCTTGGCATGGATTGGCTTTCTCTACATGGAGCTCATATCAATTGCCAAAGAAGGGAAGTCACATTTCATATTCCAGATCAACCTACGATCGTCTATCAATGCAAGGATGAACATAACCTTCCAGTGGAAATTTCTTCCATCTTATGGGTATTGATTCCACTAAATGAAGGTTATTTATCTCAAATAGTTGGTGAGAAACTCACGATTAAGAATATGCCCATTGTACGGGAGTTTGATGATATCTTTCCGGAGGAATTACCGGGTCTTCCACCAAATCGTGAAGTTGAGTTTTCAATAGAACTCGTACCGGGTGCTTTGCCTATTTCAAAGACACCTTATAGAATGGACCCAATTGAGTTGCAGGAATTGAAGAAGCAACTCCAAGAGAATCTTGATAAGGGATTCATACGCCCTAGTGCGTCACCTTGGGGAGCACCTGTTCTATTTGTTAAGAAGAAAGATGGATCAATGAGACTCTGCATTGATTATCGAGAACTTAACAAGATCACTATCAAGAACAAATATCCTCTCCCACGCATTGATGACTTATTTGACCAACTACGCGGAGCTCAATACTTTTCCAAGATTGATCTTCGTTCAGGGTATCATCAATTAAGGGTCAAAAGGGAGGATATACCAAAGACGGCTTTCCGTACAAGGTATGGACACTATGAATTTATAGTGATGCCATTTGGTCTTACTAATTCCCCTGCTATCTTCATGGATCTAATGAATAGAGTCTTTAGAGACTATCTTGATCAATTTGTGGTAGTCTTTATAGACGATATTCTTGTCTATTCAAAGAGCAAGGAAGAGCATGAAGATCAATTGAGAATTATATTGAAGACCCTGAGAAAGGAGAAGCTTTATGCCAAATTTACCAAGTGTGAATTTTGGCTTCAAAAAGTTGCATTTTTGGGTCACATAATCTCAAAAGAGGGGATATCTGTGGATCCAGCAAAAACAGAGGTTATCTAAAGATGGTCAAGACCAACAACAGTAACTGAGATCTGAAGTTTTCTTGGTTTGGCTGGATATTATCGACGTTTTGTAAAAGATTTTTCACGATTATCTAATCCACTCACCAAGTTGACTCGGAAAGGAGTTAAGTTTGTCTGGACAGAGGAATGTGAAGAGAATTTCAAGGAGTTGAAAAGAAGGTTATCCAGTGCACCTGTGCTCACACTGCCTTGTAGTGGAGAAAGGTTTGTGATCTACAGTGATGCATCCAAGAAGGGATTGGGGTGTGTTCTTATGCAAAATGATATGGTGATAGCTTATGCCTCACGACAGTTGAAAATCCATGAGCAAAATTACCCAACACATGATTTGGAGTTGGCTGCGGTAATCTTTGCATTAAAGATTTGGAGGCATTACCTTTATGGTGAAAGGTGTGATATTTATACTGATCATAAAAGTTTAAAGTATATTTTCACACAAAAGGAGCTGAATATGCGCCAAAGAATATGGTTGGAGCTGATTAAGGATTATGACTGCTCAATCCATTACCACCCTGGGAAAGAAAACAAGGTGGCAGATGCATTAAGTCGACAAGACCATGCTAGTTTATCCATGATGAGGATCACAAAAGATCCAATATTTATGGATTTACAAAGGATGGATCTTGGAATTATAATGGAAGGGGAAAAATCTTATCTTTCTCAAATGAATGTTCAACCATCTATACATGTGAAGATTAAAGAGGCACAGAAAGAAGATGTCGATTTACAAAAGAAGGTGAGAAATGTTCCTGAATTCAACCTTGATTGTGATGGGATAATAAAGTTCAGGAATCGGGTTTGCGTTCCTCCCATCCCCGAATTAAAGAATGAGCTGCTGGATGAGGCTCATAGTTCATCATTCTCTATTCATCCTGGAAGCACGAAGATGTATAGGGACCTGAAAGAGTACTTCTGGTGGGATGGCATGAAAAGAGATGTTGCTAAATATGTCTCTCGATGCTTGGTTTGTCAACAACTTAAAGCTGAGAGACAGAAGTCTAAGGGGATGTTACAACCATTACCCATACCCGAATGGAAATGGGAAAACATCACTATGGACTTTGTCACAGGACTTCCTAAGACATCCAAAGGCAATAATGCTATCTGGGTCATAGTTGATCGTCTTACAAAGTCCGCACACTTCATTGCTATTAGAGAGGATTTCTCTCTAGATCAGCTTGCCAGGATATATGTAAAGGAAGTGGTAAGATTGCATGGAGTACCACTTTCTATTATATCTGATCGGGATCCGAGATTTACCTCAAAGTTCTGGCGAAGTCTTCAGCATACTCTGGATACAGAGTTGAGTTTCAGCACTGCTTATCATCCCCAGACAGACGGTCAGTCTGAAAGAACAATTCAAACCCTAGAAGATATGTTGAGATCTTGCTCTATGGATTTCAAAGGAGGTTGGGATCAACACCTACCTTAGGTGGAATTTTCTTATAATAATAGCTTTCACTCCAGTATTCAGATGGCTCCTTATGAAGCTCTCTATGGAAAGAAATGCAGGACTCCAACTTGCTGGGATGAAGTTGGGGAAAGAAAGCTATTAGGACCTGATCTCGTTGATGAAATGGCAGAAAAGGTCAGATCTATTCAACAACACATAAGAGCAGCTCAGAGTCGACAGAAAAGTTATGCCGACAACCGAAGAAAAGACCTAGAGTTTGAAGTGGGTGATAAAGTGTTCTTACGAATATCTCCCTGGAAGAGGGTTATGAGATTTGGAAAGAAGGGGAAGTTGAGCCCTAGATATATCGGTCCTTTCGAAATACTGGATCGTGTTGGGAAAGTAGCTTACCGATTGGCGCTTCCACCGAATCTCTCTCAAGTTCACGATGTGTTCCATGTATCTCTCCTGAGAAAGTACATACCAGATCCTTCACATGTACTCAGCTCAGAAGTTGTACCGCTGGAGCAAGATCTTTCTTATGAAGAACAACCGATAGAGATTCTGGATCGTAGCGAAAAAGTCCTACGAAACAAGACCACTCGCTTAGTGAAGGTTTTATGGAGAAACCACCAACTTGAAGAAGCTACATGGGAGCTTGAGGATATGATGAGGGAGAAGTATCCTCATTTGTTTGTTGCAAAGTGACGAATTTCGAGGGCGAAATTATTTTTAAGGGGGGTAGAATGTAACACCCGATACTTTTATGTTATATAAATCATCAAAGGAATCTTTTTCTACACAACACTTGCTTGGCTTGCTTTACACGCAATCGCGACCTTCCTCGATAGCTTGCGTCGTACGCAATACCGAGTTTCACTAAACAACAATATGCTATTAAAACTAGCCGTTATGAATAGTAATAACCACTTTTTGAAATTTTATAAATTTTATTTTTTCAAAATGGACTTCATTTTTGGACTCAGAATATCGAAATTAGCCTAGGGTGAAATTTTGGTATTTTTCTGAAAACTTTCAATTTTTGATGAATAGTGAAACCACTAAGTGGTAGGTTAAAAACTGAATTTTGCATAAAACTTAATTTTACCGCTTCTGTGAATGGAATTTCAAAAATCCGAGAGACACGGTTAATATCAAGGACTAAAATGTGGTTCAATGAGATGAAAATAATTTTTTGGTGAATAGTAACTTTTTACTATTTTTACCGCGGTTAATAGTAAATAGGGTAACTAAGGGTAAATATGATATTAATATTACCCTAACACATGTCCTAATTCTATTGGACAAGTGTAATTCGACCAAAAACAAACTTAGGAATAAAATATGACCATTTAGGCCCACTTGGATTAGATTAGGACATTTATTATTAATTTATTTAAAGAAGGGTTAAAATAGTTAAAATCAAAGTTTAATAAGTAAATCATTTTTAATATAGGGTTATACATAAGATAAATTCGATTGTAAATATTCATTAGAAAGCTAAAAAGATTTCCTACATGATGGTATTTTATTTGTAATATTTAGACATCAAATAATTTAATTTATTTATGACACAAAGATGATGCAGTAATTATCTTATTAATGAAATATTGACAAAATTGATAATATAAATACCAAAATAAATGTAATTTGAGACTTTTTATGAATTACACTAATTTTCTAGGTTACTATGATATATTAGTATTGATTTAATCAACTTGTTTCGAACATATAATTCTGTTATGACTTTCACAAAAATCATATATCAAATAGTGTCAAAATTGACACAAAATAGTTTTTAAATCAAATATTATATTATTAATTGTTATTTTATTCCTAAAAATCTAATGTTCGGCCAAATGACTTAGATAAGGATATATATATTAATAATAAACAATTTGGGGTTCGTTTGGCATGTTATAGTAAGTGTATTAACCATATAGTGGAAGAAAACAAAAAGACACGGTAAAAGTTAAATTAATTAACTTAGAGTTAAATCTAATTGATAAGGTTAAAATAATACCCTAAACTTGTCTAAATCCTATTGGTTGATAGGATTTCGACCCTTCCCCACTTTAGCTTCGAAATAAGACCCTTTGGAACCATTATAAACCGATTTTGACTTTAATATAAAATAATATTTTGAGATATTCCTAAGGTGCCCCTCTCCTCCCTTATAAAAGGGCACCTCCTCCCCCTCCTCCTCACACCAATTTGAGCACTCAAGCTCGGCCAAACCCTGCCATTTTTCTCCTCTCCACTTCCCTAGAATAATCCTAGAGGTCCTGGTCTTCTCCAAAGACCAATCTTAGTTCCTTAAGTGGAGGATTCAAAGAGGCGTTCCAAAGAAGAGGTAATATCCATTACCGATCTTTTCAATTTCTTTCTTCTTCAACTTCTTCTTCTTTAGTTATTTCATGATAAAGTAATAACATCAGTATTACTTACATACTGATATGTTATTATAAAACAACCCTAATTCACCTTCTATCCATCCTACGGAAAAATGAAATCACCGCGCGTGCGTACGTACGGAATACCGTCTCCACGCCGTGGTGTAATCTATTTTCCACCATCACCTTACAAGGATGGTTATAATGGTGTAATGAGTAACTATATATGATTATTATTAAGTAATATTGATACTGAAATAATATATATATATACTCCAATACAATTCCACGATCATAGGAACGATATCATCACTCGTGCGTACGTACGGAATACCGTCTCCACGATGTGATGCGACTCGTTCTACATGATCTTCATTTCATAATGATTATATAAATGAATTTAATGAATGAATATGGTATATACTACACTAATACCATTCTGGAAATGAATTATCTATAACCTAAAGATAAGAATAATAATTTATTCAACAAAACACGCATAAGAACAAAAAGTTATAAAGACCCGAGTAACAAGTAACAATGAAATATTACTAACAAGAAGCTAATAATATGACCATATATGATATCATATCAATATGTATGATTCTGGAATAAGTCAATAACATTATTTAAACCATTATACAGGAGCTTCGGACACGAACAAAGCAAATCGGACCTAAGGTAAGGGAAATATCACAATCTCATTTTTATCCGAGATTGTTTATTCGTAAGTATTTACTAGGGTGTATTTTATCATCCACATCCATGTTTACTCAATATGTAATATTATTTCCATCCACCTAAAATTGTTTAAATCCATTTTTACCCTTCGGTGAGTTTTTAGTAATACGTATGAAAGGAATCTTTTGTCGTTTTTCGTACGAGGTACTTTTTGACTTTCCGACAAAAGTACGAAGAATGTTTTTTTTTAACTTATACGGCACGAACAGATTTCTACTATTTTATAAAGCCTTATTTTCATGAAGCTTACTCTGAAAGATTTCATGACTATTTTCAATAAAATCTCTTTCTTTTAAAATTGCATGATGTTTTGTGAAAAGAAATTGATTTTGAAGAAGAAAGGATATTTTCCTCAAGAATTCAATTCAAGTGTTTTATCAAAATTATTTTCCATCTAAGATAATAAAGGGTTCTGTTTCTATCCATATTTTTACATTGATTTGACTATTTTGTGATGGAATTATGTTTATGAATTCCTTTATCTTATATGAATTGATTTATGATGTCATGATGTTTCAAGAATCCCATTTTTGTTACATGTGTTATGCGATGATGTATGTTTTATGATTATGTGGCACACATAAGAAAGGATTCATTATAAGATGGGTGGGACCTATATCTCCCTCCAATGCATTGGGTAATGATTTTATATCTCATGAGATAGACATGGCTGGAACGGAAGGTTATTTCGGTTCAGTGATACAGGACTGAAACGAGGAGTGAACTCGGTTCAGAAAGGGACTTTGTCCACTAAGATAGTCTTGGCAATGAGTCATGACTAACAAGAAATGATTTTCCATGATTATGTGTGCATGCCACAAAGTTTCAAGTTTTATGTTATGATTATGGGGATCTCATTTTCACTTCTATGATTTATTCCATGTTAAGATATTATGATCTCTTTTGCAGGTTTTGATTTTCATAAAGATATGATATGATTTTTATTTCCTTTATTTGCCCTTGCTGAGCATTTGAGCTCACCCTTTTTATGTTTTCTTTTCCCCAGGTCAGGAAGATGGATATTAAGTTGAATATGCTAAAAGGGACCCTAGATATGATGAAATAAATGGGAGACACTGTAGAAGATTTATGAACCAGTTGTTTATGTTTCCCAGTTTCTAAAGACACTATACCTATACGGTCCTTTGTGGTTTTGTCATATGTTGTAATAAGTGTGCTTCAATTTTGAAGTATTAACAATGTATGTAAAGTGTGGGTCGTTATACATAGAGTTTAAATTTATATTTAAAGAAAAATTATACTCTTTTATCTAATCATGGAAAACTCCAAGAACCAAAAAACACAATATAAGGGATCATGGGAACTTTACCCTTTATGTTTTGAATTTTAATTTGTTTAAAGTAAAAAATATTTTGTATAAGAATGTATTTATTAAAATTTATTATTTATTAGATCAAATAATGACTACCTCTTAGAAATAATAAAAATGAAACCTATTAAAAATAATACACCAATTAAATATCTTTATTATCCTTCCTTAAACTAAACCTATATCACAGAAATAATTTGTCCATAATACCATAAATACATGGTATATGTAGGGATTTTGATAATGATATTTATGGATTTGAGAATGTTTAATCATGAGAAAAACATATGGGTGTTGTATAATGTGAGTAAAATGAAGTCTCATATGTATAAAAAATCATAAATATTATCCCTATAATGGTATCAGAATAATTTTGGAACTATGAATTATAAATTGAATAGTATACTGCATTAGAAATATAAATAAAAATTTGAAAGAGAGATAAAAATGATCCAACACCTGTCTTCAGCTTCATAGAGAAGTTATTACCTTTAGAAAAAACTAAACTCTTTATGGTTAGATATAGAAATATTTGATATAATCCTTGAGAGTAACATGAAAATAGAATTTGAATTTGGTTTTCTTATAATTGATAAAAAGATATGGGATTTTGTTAGAATGGTGGGAATATTTTTCTTTAATAAAGTGTTGAATATTTTTTATTTACATTATTCAAATAGATACAATACTCCCTATAGTTACACATTACTAACTTTGACACTCTAATAAAACAAATAACACCAAAAGTAGTGAAATATAACTACTATGGCTCGAGTTATTCATGATTATGTATACGTGATGATAGATTCTCTATATTTCTACTAATTATACTATTTTTAACTTCATCATTGTCTCATTGTGATAATCATTTGATTCCCTCTTATTTTGATAATATTTTTTTAATTTAAATAAATATTTAATCATATAAATGGAAATGATAATTTTAGCCTTTGTTTATTTCCCATAAAAATACATTATTAGAAAAGAAAAATATATAACTCTCATAGTGACAATATAATATGAACAATTCACATTATTATTTTAATTTAATCATTTCATATTTATATCATCCAATAATTTCACACAATATACTTTTATATAATTTAAAGTTAAAAAAGTTTCATATAGGAATATTAAATAACCTTGGTAGTAATCATTATTTTTGAAATACATAAAAAATTAAGAATGATTTAATTAGAATGATTTTAAATTATTCTATGACACTTGTAACATGCAAATATATCATATATTAATAAATATTGTAAAAATAAACATTTATTAAACATTTTGTAAATAAATAATAAAATTTCATCACTTATAAATTATATAATAAATGTATTAATATTAATGTACATACATATATGTTTTAATTTTTTGTTTCATCAGAAACATATCCTTATATTCTCAATCCTCTCAAATTAATAAATTAAAAAATTAAAAATTGAAACAAAAATATTTTTTTATTGTGATGGTTATTTTATATTGAATTATGAATATTATCCTAGTAATTAAAATTTTTTCACATTTCATTAAATTGAGAATATAAACACATGTATTCAATGAGCTATTTATTCTATTTTAAGATCCTTGTGACCCAAAAATAATCTCAAAACACAAGATCTAACTTTAAAACCATACAAATACCATATATAGTAGGAATAATATAAAAAAAATATAACCATACCATATATAACATTGAAACATGTTCTTTTATAGTAAAAGTTTTTATTAAGATAAAAAAATGTTATTTCCAAATCCATATTTCTTACAAAAATCATTTATAAAATCATAGGATTCAAAAAAATGAAACCATTTTGTAATTTTATACCCTAATATGACCAGGTTTTATAAGAAATGAATCCTAATAAATTAAATAAGGTCATAAATTTCCAATTGTTGATGACCAACAAAAGTTTTATATGATACTCTAAGGGTATTATTTTCCCATGTATCATGAGAAATAAAATAAAATAAAATATAAATAATTCGATAAATATATTAATAAAATAATAAATTGTGAAATACTTAGATAAATTCATTTTTATCACATTATTAATAAAAAATTATAAAAAAATGTAAAAAAATTGCATTTTCATTAAAAATAAATATAGGATCAATCTGTTTCCCATTAAAATACATAGTTAATATTAACATGTAGTAGTTCAGATGATCATTTTTCCTTATCTACATCCCAATAGATCTATTCACTACAACTATATCTGGACCAATCTTGTAGAACATTAGATATCCATATACGTATCCCACATACCCTTCTAATACTTTAAATATTAAAAAATGTTTTTCTATAAATATTAAAATATAGTTTATGTGAACGATAAATACACATAATTTAACTCAATAGTATTACACATCTATGATAATATTATTGTGATTTTATTACAGATATGTAATTACAAAGTTATAAAATCCATTTATACTAATTTAGATAAATTATAACAATTTTATCAACAATCCATGTACTAAATTTTCCACCATTTTTCTTTACGCTACTGAATTTAACACTTTCTTGGAAAACTATATTAATTAGTATTTATATATTATCTTTAAAAAGTTCAACCACAACCTAGATATATTAATCAGTATAATCACAGGATAATTACATAATAATATAATTTCTTTGGAAAAAGATAACCTTAATCATGAAATGTTTCTATAAGAAATTGATATTATTAAATCTAGTATATAACATAACCACAGACAAGAAAATTCCTATAAATAATAGTTTAATATCTATTCTAAAACATTACATGGTAGCTATCTTGACATTATATATCCAATTAATTGATATAAAATGGAAATGGATATTTCATACAAGAACCATAACCTAAACTTTCAATTAATCTAGTTGTGACTGGAAATGGTGTTTTATGTATTGAGAGGATCTTAGTTTCCCAATATAATATGTAAAATATATTAATATTTTAAAAAGGTAATGATGATTAAATTTAAAGAGTTAGTGTTTTATATTTCAACTAACATGTTAATCATATGGTTTAGCTCTATTTGGTTCTTTATCTTACTTGATGAAAATTGAAAATATAGTTCCATAGAAGTTTGAGACATATTCAATAATTTAGAATCGTTTTATATGTATGGTTTGGGGTTTTTAGGATATATTAATTTTATTTTTAGGGATTTTGTAAATTATTGGGAGGATAATTTAATAGTATAAGTGGTGTTGTTTTTAAATTTTAGTAGAGAGAAAATCATACGACATTTTCCTTTATATAACAATAATGTATAGATTGAAGAGGTGGGATTACATGATAGTGATAGTCCTTATAGTGTGAATTCTTAAGATATGGGGTTTATGTGTGTTTATCAATCACGAGATAACTAGTTCACTATTCACAAGGTTGTGGAAAGGATCTTAAGGGGTCCACTCTTCTTATTTTCATCTAAAGGGAACCTATAGAGTAAAAATATAATTTTCTATTAGAATTAAAGGGGGAAAATTGTATTTTATCTATCATTTGTGTTTTTAATTTATTATTCTAAAAGTTTTGAATAATGGTTTTATACTAATTTTTTAGAATTAGTGGGAAACACATGGGTTCTATGACATGTATTTTGGAATGTCATTATTAGTTTGATCTTTTTTAAGTGGACTTAATAGATTCAACATAGTATTGGTTAATACTATAATGAATGTTGTGTGGTTAAGAGGATTTCACAATGGTTCTATTAAATTATATCCATAAAAATTATCATATTACATTATAATATTATTATTTTATCTATTCTTCTTCAGACCCAAGGTGACCCAAGGGTCTTATTTAAATACTTTAAGACCCATTTTCTAAGATTTAACCCATAATTTTTTAGATCTATTCATGTTTATATTATGTTTTATATTCCTCTCTATTAGTCTCATTCTCTCATTTTCTATCAATAAATTCATGGAATTTTGGTTTTATTCAGTTCATGTTTGATTTCATTGATGAATATGATTGATTCCTTATGATAATCCTTTAGTATCATGAGTTTCTTTCATGAGAATGTGATCAGAGTTCTACTCTTTTTATTCCATTTTTTCTTATAGAATATTTTATGTTCTATATCATATTTAGGGATTCCTTAATTATCCTTATTTTTTATGAATTTTTGGGATTGTTATAATTTAGTTTCTTTGAATAATGTTGTAATTTACCAAAAAGAATATAATTACCATAATTTTGATTGAATTGGAAATGGATTTCCAAAATATGTTCCTAAAATATATTAATTATACATATTTATATTTTCTAGATATCATTCTATCTATTGTTCTATGATATTTCTTCACTCTTGATCGATATACGTAAAAATGGATAAACAACATAATGTTTATGAATAAAAAGTGATGAAGGATAGAGTAATGTGATTTCGATTACCATTCATCCTTGAGAACTATTGTCTATGGATTTATTTCTACAAGTATGTAAATGTTGATTCCATAATATTGTTAGTTACTGATGATATGATTGTTTTTTATAAATGCACTGTATAATGATTCCGTTAATTTATTATAGAAATAAAAATAATATTTCTTGGAGATACATGATTGGGTATATGTGATCCAATCATTGTTTGTTATTGGATTATATTCCTAGATGTTCTGGCCTTAGTAACCCATTGAATTTTTTTTCTGAAATTAATTTTTTATGTGTATGATAATATTATTCTTTGATCCCATTCTATGATTTTTTAGAAAACCTAGAATGGTTGTGATTTTATGTATATGATGGGTGAAATGAGTTATATGTGGGGGTATTCTCATTTATTATTCATTTAGACAAGCTTTATGTTTAGATACATGATATATTTTTAGAGAAGGGATTTCTTGTTCCAAATATAAATTATAATATGTTTATTTTTATGATATGATCATTGGAACTACCTATATTTCATGGTGTTTCACTTTGATGATTGAGTTTGTAGATAATTTTATGATATTGATTACATATCATTACTATAATATTACTATAATAGAATATTTTATATTCTTTCTATTATTTTCAAGTTGTGTCCTAGAATAACCATTTTCTTGAATGGAAGAAGATTTTAAAACTTACCCGTTTGATGGGTCTTATTGAAGACCGTAAGGATAAATAAAATTAAATCCTAGGGATGGTTGAAAGTAATTTTATGATCAGAATGAAAAGGATATATATAGATTGTAAAACTATATAAAATGTGATTTAGATGATAATAAATTGAATTTATTAAACCATGATTTTTAATGGGTTAAAATAATTGTTTAATATAATTTTCTTAATTAATAATTGTAAAGGATGATGTTAGAATTCTATGTTTACATATATTTTTTATATACATGTTCCAAGGCCTTAGTAGGGGTACATGGGTGCCCTAATAGACTAAAATAGTATTTTAACACAATTCAATGTAGTTTCCCTTTGTTTTTTTGGTGTTATATTTTTCATATATTTTATTATTTTATATTCATGAGAAATTGAGTTTCCTAGGTAATTAATGCCAATTTTTTCTAGGGATTGGTGTTTTCCCATCATCCAGGTAGGGTTTTGAACATACAGTTAACTTCAACATCATCACCATGATCCCATTTATATTACTTGATGTGTAGGATTATCTGGGATATAATTACTAAATATATATGGAACATGTATGTGGGTTTCGATGACTCTAAATTTTATAATAAAGTTGGGTGTGGCTTTCCTAGCTTATGGTCATCGGATATACTTTTATTCTTTCTATGGTGACTATAGTTTCATACTGATGATTATACATGGTCAATTATGAGATAAAATTTAATGCATATTAATTAGTATATAATGGAATTTATACTTTCTATATGGTTATCATATGAGGCTATAGAGACATTCATGTGGTGTTGTATGACATTTGAGAAAGATTATAGCATAAAACATTTGTATTGTTTTAATGAGAGAGAAAAACTAGTAGGGAAGAGTATGTAAGATTACTTTATATATATATATATATATATATTTATATATAATGAATTAACTCTAAATGCTACATGGTTAGTGATTATTAAGTAGTATGAGAGGTATTTTTATCTTCATATGTAAATATATGGTTCAAGTTTTCTATTAATTTGGATTTGTTAGGATTCTTTTATATTATCATGTATAGTACCCCCAGTTTAAGAATGTGTCCTTTCATTATGCATTTTTTATGTGTTTAAAGTGCATGGGATGAGTTTGGAAGAGGTTGAGAGAGTTTGGAATGGTTTTGAATGAGTTTGGAGGCTTTAAAAAGGGAGCAGGGTTTGAGCCCGGTTAGGGGAAACCGTGCGGATGCTCCAAAGAAACCGTGCAGGGGGATACAGTAGGATTCGCACAGCCTGCACACGGTTTTCAAAACCTTGCGAGGAAACCATGTGAACCCTTGCTCTCGAGGTAGTAGCGTGCACACAGTTAGCACACGGTTTGCCAAACCGTATGGGCTAACCCTACGACCACTTAAAATAAGGTTTTAAAACCCGAGTTCACTCAGGATTACCTCATTCCTCTCCAAATCCTCTCCCACTCAAGCCTCACTCAGGATTTTGGGTCCTCAAGGGTTGAAGGTGATCTTCCACTGATTCTTGAAGTGATTCAAATGGGTTTTGTGGTGGTTTTAAGGTGGTTTCTTTCAGGTAAGTCTCTCCTCTTGGTTTTCTTGTGGGTTCATCTAGATCTAAATCTCCCTCTTTCTTGGTTTCCTAGATCTACACTTGTTGTGTGTAGATCTATGGTTGTGGTTTCCTTGGATGAATATTTTAAGGCTTGTGATGGTTAGGTAAGGGGATCTAGAGAGGTTTTGGTGGTGCGTTCACCAGATTTGAGGTGCGGGTGCTTGTGGGTCGACTTCTCGGGAACCCTAAAGGTAGGTGGCTTCTCTCTCGACTCCACTTGGTTAGAACTAGTGGTGTTTTATTATAATTAAATTTTTTTTCTTTAAATTAATTGTTATTATTGTTCAAAATTTTTTGGAAATCCCTTTGGTGATGTTTTGGGGATTTTTGGGGAAAAATGGGGTTTTATGGCGAAATGAAATTGTTGTGGATTTTAAAATAGAGATTTTAAAATGGGTTGTTGAGATTGATTTGGGAGAATGGTTTATGGAAAATCATTTTCAATAAAGATGTTGTGTTTATTGAAATATGGTTTGGCATGAAAAATGGTTTTCAATAAATGGATAATTTATTAAATTGGATTGGTATGCGATAGAATTGGTTGATTGCATGTTGTTGTGACCTTGGTGGGACGTATGCTTGTTTATGGATTGATGGGAATGTTATGTAAAAGTGGCGAGAAGTACCACTATAAAAAAGGGGATGGATAGTAGACAAAAGGGCCACCATCAAAGGATACGTGGACAAGAAGATCCACTAGCTGTGAATGGGTGAACGATTTGGATGGAAGATCCACCATTTGGTTGTGGTCGAGAAGTACCACTAAGTGTGAATGAGTGAACGGGTTGGACACAAGCTCCACCGTTGGGTTGTTTTGGTTTTTTGTTGTGCATTTATTCGCATGTTGGAAATTGTTGTGCTAGTGTGTGAATGGTGAAATGGATCGTGGAATGTTTGGTTGGCTTTCCCTTGGTTGCTTGGTTTGGGTGTGATGGCTTGGTAAGGGCATGGTTGGCCTATGGAAATGGTTGTACTGGTGATTATTATATATATTATTTTATATAAATGTGCTAATGGTTTTATCCTAGTTGCATGTGTAGGGAAGTCATTTGGGGAAAACCTACTAAGTTTTAGTACTCACCCCCTTCTTTGGAACTTTGGTGTCTTTGCAGATGTCGTGTACCATGACATGGGAAAATATAAGGCATCTCCCTCCTTTAGTGGTGCATCGTGATGTCTGGGTGGAGTTTGGAGCTTGGAGCTTAGTGTAGAGCTTTGGTGGTATCATGGCACGTGGTGATTTGTTGTTTGGACTTTTGCGTAGTACTATGATATTGTGTTGTTTATTTTGGTTTTGGGATGCATTGTGTAACATTTGGTTGTCTTTTGTGAATTCATGTTAGAGTTTTTTATTGACACGCATTATATAGTGGTGGTTAATGGATGGTTTGGTTGGTTTTGTCTTAAGGGAAAACCGTTCCCCAATTTGATCTTGAAGCCCTCGACATTTATTTCCAGCCTTTGGCATCTTGGGAACGTCTCTTAAGGCCAAGTAGTCCTCACCACCTCCTCAAGATAATGAGGTAGGGGAGGGGTGTTACAAGTGGTATCAGTTTGTTCAGTCCTTAGATTTCAAGTGAGAGTAGTTGTTCAGTCACTTTGGCGCCTTGGTTTTGGAGTTGACATTCGTTGTGGTATATTCCTTGAGTTAGGATGGTATCATGGCATAGGAATGTCAGAAATTGGAATTTATAGAATAAAAGGACATAGCTAACCCTCTTATGCTGGAATTCAAGTTACCAGGGATTTGGGTACATAAGTTTTTTGGAGACACTTATAGGCATTGAAAATCTCATTTTCGTGGGTGTAGCCAATGAGATGTGCATGGCATATAAGGTAGAAATGACTTCCCTCTAGGATTCATATTTCATTGGGGCATAATGATTTATGGTGTGATATGAATGTGTGAAATTATAATGTGAATAAATTGGTATTTTGAAAATGGTTTGGTTTCCAAAATGGTGAAACATGGAAAATGTGAACTTGTGGAAAGCCTTGTGCGATAGTGTTGTGTAATGTGATTAGAAATGGGAATTATTGATGTCTATGGAAGTGAGACTCATGGTTGTTGGTTTTCTGTTGATAGAAACGACACCGGGTAGGTGTCGTAGAGACCAACCAGATGAGGCTGCTGAGAATGTGGTAGCACCTGAGCCTCAGGTGAACCAACAGCTAGTGCAAAACCTAGTACAGGCTTTCCAAGCTATGGAAAGTGGAAATAAAATGGATGAACCAAGGCATGTGGATCATGTGGTTCAGTTTCAAAAGTAGAATCCACCCATCTTCAGGGGTTATTCAGAGTTGGAGAGGGCAGAAGCATTGTTGAATAGAATGAACAAGATTTTCGAGTTCTTAGGAACACCGGTAGAGTTAAAAGTGAAGTTGGCCACGCATATGTTGGCATATATTGCCCTTCAGTGGTGGGAGTTGGTAGTCCAAGTGGGGAAGGACCAGAGTGTGATGTGGGAAGGCTTTGAGGCATTGTTTAATAAACAATTCTACCCACATATGTTCAGAATTCAGCGTACAACTGATTTCTTCATTTTGAAGCAAGAGCTTATGTCTGTTACGAAGTATGCAACTAAGTTTATGAACTTAGTGAGGTTTTAAACCTAGGTGGCGGGTAGAACGTTGCTGAAGGAAAGGATCTTTGAAGCGGGGTTAAGGCATGAAATCCGTTCAAAGATAGTAGTACTATGTATAGATTATTACATAGAGATGGTGAATAGAGCCTTGGTGGCTGAGCAGGATCTGTTGGGCGCTCCGGGTGGAGGAAGCATGGTGGTACCCATGTGGAATAGTGGGAACTCTAATGTTGGGTTCAAGTGAAGGAGGGACACTTATTCCTAGGGAGGGAATATGGCATATAATCCGATAGCAGGATCGGTAAATCTTCCCTTGAAGCTCCAGAGCAAGCTGAGATATTTTCAGCATGGTTCTACAAGCCACATCAAGCGAGATTGTACGACACAACCTTGAGCATGTCATAATTGTAAGAAGATGGGGAATATGCAATGTTATTGTCGGAATGTTCCAAGGTCGGGTGCGCGTGACACTCCTCAGGGATCGTAGACGTCATATGCTTCGACGGGACGAGGACAACAGAACACCCCTCGTCAATAGAGTAAAGTGGGTCATGGTGATTCTCAGAAGACCATGACACCTCAGCATGGAAATAAAGAGAAAATCATGGCAAGAAAAAATGTTTTTGGAGCTGATCAGGTTGTGGTGGATGATTATTCAGGACTATCCACGATGTGAGGTACTATTCTTTTAAATTCTACCTTGATGCAAGTTCTGTTTGATACGGGTGTATCAAAATCTTTTATTGCTGCATGTGTGGTTGATTTGTTGGGTTTAAGGGTAGAAATTATGCCCTCGGTTTTAAAACTTCAAACTCCTCTGGGTCGAAGAGAGTGTCGAGCCTTCTTGTGTAGAGCATTTTTTATTATTTTGGGCGGGGGTGAGCTTATGTGGAATTTCTCAATACTTGAGATGGATGGGTATGATGTAATACTGGGAATGGATTGGATAGTGTCTTTTAAGGCTCACATCGACTGCGATGAACGAAAAATGGATTTTACGACACACGATGGTGTTAGACATCTCTTTAGAGAAGAGTGGCTTGAAAGTCAAGGTGCAACGAGTTTGTTGGAACCAGCAGTAGGCACATTATTGTATCAGTTGGCAGTGTTGTTGATGGAATCGATAATGGGTGTTGAGCAGAGTGTTCTTCCGGAGCATGAGACACACATGGAGATAGTGCTCGGGATATTGAGGGATCATCAGTTTTATGCCAAATTGTCAAAGTGTGACTTTTGGATACAGGAAGTTCGTTTTCATGGCCATGTGATTTCTAAAAGGGGTGTTTTAGTCGATCCAAAAAGGATAGAGGATGTTATCTCATGGAAACCGCCAAGGAATGTGTTTGAGATACAGATTTTCCTTGGTCTAGCTGGGTATTATCAGTGTTTTGTTCGTGATTTTTCACGTTTGGCTTCGCCAATGATAGCTTTGAAAAGAAAGAATGTTCCATTCCAGTGGAATGAATAGTGTCAGCAGTGTTTTGAAGAGCTAAAGGGTCGCCTTACATCAGCACCAATCTTGGTTTTTCTAGAACTAGGAAAAGGGAACGTGGTGTATTGTGATGCATCGGGATCAGGGTTGGGGTGCGTTCTCATTTAAGGGAATCATGTGGTGGCATATGGATCATGACAGTTGAGAGTGCATGAGAAGAAATACCCAACTCATGATTTGGAATTGGCAGTAGGGGTGCATGCTTTGAAATTGTGGCGTCATTGTATCTTCGGTGAGAAATTCATGGCATATACAGATCATAAGAGCTTGAAGCACATTTTATCACAAATGGATTTGAACTTGATGCAAAGGAGATGGATGGAATATCTCCAAGTGTTTGATTTTGACTTAATGTACACACCAGGTAAGGGAGATTTGGTGGCAGATGCATTAAGTAGAAAATCATATTCTTAGATGGTGAGCATCAGACCAGTGGTATTTGATGTTGGTTATTGCCGATATGTGGTTGGAATGTGAGGATCAGGGCGATAGAGCAGTCTTCTTTCCAGGTTTGTTGATTCCTGACTTGGTTGGCTTGGTTAAAGAGGCACATATATCTAATTCTGAGTGTGTGACCATGGGGTTGAGACTCAATGGTGGGGAGAACATTGAGGGTTGGAAACTGAATGGAGATTCAGTTTTGTGTTTTCCGAATCAGATGGTTGTACCAGTTTCTTGTCAGGAGGATCTTCTTAGGGCGTATCATCATTCCAGGTGGGATTTTCATCTTGGAATTCGGAAAATGTATAAATCATTGAAGGTGCAGTTCTAGTGGGCTGGTATGAAAAGAATATTGGCTGAGTTTGTTTCGAGATGCTTGACTTGTTAGCAGGTCAAGGCAGAGCATCAGAGGCCAGCAGGAATGTTGCAGTCTTTAACAATCCATGTTTGGAAGTGGGAGCAAATAACAATGGATTTTGTCAGAGGTCTCCTAAGAACAGTCAGAAATCATGATTCCATTTGAGTGATAGTGGATCAGCTAACGAAGTTGGCCCATTTCATTCCAATCCGTGCATTTCATACGGTGGAGGATCTATCCGAAATCTATATTCAGGAGGTGGTAAAGAGGCATGGTGTTCCAATTTCGATTGTATCCAATAGAGATCCAAGGTTTACATATTGTTTCTGGAAATCCTTATAGAAAGACCTTGGAACTAAGTTGACCATGAGTACAACGTATCACCCTTATACAGATGGTCAATCCGAGAGGACTATAAAAATTCTGGAGGATATGTTGCGGGCTTGTGTTATGGATTTTGGTGGCTCTTTAAAGGAGAACTTGTCATTGGTTGAGTTCTCATACAATAATAGTTATCAGGAATCCATACATATGGCTCCGTTTTAAGCGTTGTATGGCAGGTCGTGTCATTCTCCAATATGTTGGGTGGAAATAGGTGAGTCCTCAATGGTTGGACCGAGCCTTATCCAGGAGACTACGGAGAAGATCAAGTTGATCATGAAGAGAATGGAGAAAAATTATAGTCATCATAAATTGTATGCGGATCGTCATCGACAACCATTGTCATTCGAGGTGAGTGATCATGTTTTATTGAGGATCTCTCCTAGGTTGGGACATCGTCGGTTTGGGAAGCAAGGAAAGTTATATCCAAGGTATATTGGACCTTTTTAGATTCTTGAGCGGGTTGGTGAGGTGGCTTAACATTGGGATTTTCCACCTAGGTTCAGTGCAGTGAACAATGTGTTTCAGGTGTCGTAGTTGAAAAAGTATCTGCCGGATCATAACCATGTGATTCGATGGGATCATGTTGAACTAGAACCGGATGCTTTGTTGGTTCACATGCTAGTGCGGGTTGTGGATAGGCAAGAGAAAGTCTTGTGTGGTAAAATAATTGGTTTAGTTCATGTTTCTGGCAGCATGGTCATATTCAAGAGGAGACTTGGGAGTGGGAGAAAGAGATGGTCGAGTAGTGGCCCGAGCTCTTTCGGCAAAGGGTGGGTTAACTACATTACGTGGAAGGAAAATCCAATGGTGGGGAGAATGTAGTACCCCCTGTTTGTGGTATGTGGCCTTTGATTATGCATATTTTTTGGGTTTAATGTGCATGGGATGAGTTGGGAAGAGGTTGAGAGAGTTTGGAATGGTTTTTAATGAGTTTGGAGGCTTTTCATAGGGAGCATGGTTTGAGCACTATTATGGGAAACCGTGCGGATGCTCTAGGAAACCGTGCAGGGGGATATAGTAGTCTTTACATGGCCTACACATGGTTTTCCAAACCGTGCGAGGAAACCGTGAAGACCCTTGCTCCTGATGTAGTAGCATGCGCATGGTTAGCGCACGGTTCTCCAAACTAGGCCGGCTAACCGTGCGGCCACTTAAAATCGGGCTTTAAAACCCGAGTTCACTCGAGATTGCCTCATTCCTCTAAAAATCCTCTATTACTCAAGCCTCACTCAAGATTTTGGGTCCTCAGGGGTTGAAGGTGATCTTCCACTAATTCGTGATGCGATTCAAAGGGGTTTCGTGGTGGTTTGACGGTGGTTTCTCTTGGGTAAGTCTCTCCTCTTGGTTTTCTTGTGGGTTCCTCTAGATCCACATCTCCCTCTTTCTTGGTTTTCTAGATCTACAATTGTTGTGTGTAGATCTAGGGTTTTGGTTTCCTTGGATGATGATTTTAAGGCTTTTGATGGTTAGGTAAGGGGATCTAGAGAGGTTTCGGTGGTGCGTTCGCTGGATTTGAGGTGTGGGTGCTTGTGGGTTTTCTTCTCCGGAACCCTAAATGTAGTTTGATTCTCTCTTGAATTCAATTGGTTAAAACTAGTGGTGTTTGATTACAATTAATTTTTTGTGCTTGAAAATAATTGTGATTGTTGTTCCAAATTGGTTGGAAATCCCTTTGGTGATGTTTTGGAGATTTTGGGGGAAAAGGGGGTTTTATGGTGAAATTCTATTGTTGTGGATTTTAAAATAGATATTTTAAAATGGGTTGTTGATATTTATTTGGGAAAATGGTTGATGGAAAATGGTTTTCAAAAAATATTTTGTGTTTATTGAACTGTGGTTTGGCATGGAAAATGGTTTTCAATAAATGGACGATTTATTGAAGTGGATTGGTATACAATGTAATTGGTTGATTTCATGTTGTTATGACCTTGGTGGGTCATATGCTTGTTTATGGCTTGATGGGAATGTTGTGTGGAAGTGGTGAGAAGTACCACTATAAAAATGGGATTGATAGTGTATGGAATGGACAACATTAAAGGATAAGTGGACGGGAAGAGCCACTAGTTGTGAATGGGTGAACAGGTTGGACAGAAGCTCCACCATTTAGTTGTGGTCAGGAAGTACCACTAGGTGTGAATGGGTGAACAGTTTCGATGAAAGCTCCACCAGGTTTTTTGGTTATTTTTTGTGCATTTCTTTTCAATTTAGAAATTGTTGTGCTAGTGTGTTAACGATAAAATGGCTTGTGGAATGTTTTGTTGGATTTCCCTTGGTTTCTTGGTTTGGGTGTGATGGATTGGTAAGGGCATGGTTGGCCTATGGAAATGGTTGTACTTGTGATTATTTTATATAAATTATTTTATATAAATGTGCTAACAGTTTTATCCTAGTGGCGTGTGTAAGGAATTCATTTGGGGAAAACCTACTGAGTTTTAGTACTCACCCCCTGCATTGGCACTTTGGTGTCTTTGCAGATGTCATGTACCATGATGTGGGAAAAGGTAAGGTATATCCCTCCTTTAGTGGTGCATCGTGATGTCTGGGTGGAGCTTAGAGCTTGGAGCTTGGTGTAGAGATATGGTGGTATCATGGCACGTGGTGCTTTGTTGTTTGGTCTTCCGCGTAGTACTATGATATTGTGTTGTTTGTTTTGGTTTTGGGATGTATTGTGGAACATTTGGTTATCCTTTTGGAATTCATGTTGGGATGTTTTATTGACACGCATCATATAGTGGTGGTTAATGGATGGTTTGGTTGGTTTTGTCTTAAGGGAAAATCGTTCCCCAATTGGATCTTGAAGCCCTCGCCAATTATTTCCAGCCTTTGGCGTCTTGGGAACGTCGCTTAAGGCTAAGTAGCCCTCACCGCCTCCTCAAGACAATGAGGTAGGGGCAGGGTGTTACATCATGGGTGTTTTTAGGGAGTATCCTACTGAGTATAATATATATTCAACCTATGAAAATATAAACCATTTTGGTTTTTAAGAGTTAGTTTGGGATTGAGTAAGGTATTACTAGATCAGGGGGTTTTCAAGAGCTGTTGACGCTTCCTGGCTACTTCCTAGGATTTTTTTTGGGTTTTTGATATATTTTCCATTTTTCATGACATTACATTTAATCATTAAGATGTTTTATTTATTTATTTAATGGTTTTTATTAGAGGATATTTTCTAATATATTATCCTTAAATTTATAAAATATGGATTATGGTTTCTAATTAAATGCATTTTGTAGACCCGAGTCAAGATTCCAACTCACGGCCTACATGTAATGTGACTTAGTGATAATACATATCATCAATTTTGATAAAAGATCATTTAAAATAGGGGTGATAGGGGATCATGAAATTATTTTAGATTTTTAATATTTATGATATCAATTTGATAGAACATTATTTTACATGTGATATTTTTTTTGATTTCTATAAAATGTATTAAATTTATTTTTATGTCCCAATGCATAAACCTCATTGTCTTATTTATTTGTAAATATAATATACTTGATCTATTAATTATAATATATGTGATATAAACCCATCAAGATATTCATATTTACATTTATCCTAGACACATATTTTTTAGAGATGGTTTCACGTTGAAAGAAGGGTTGTACGACGAAATATATAATAATTCCACAAATTCATAGCCATAATTTTCTAAAGAATATTTTTTTTCATGTTTTATTTTTATTGATTATGACACAATGTAAAAAAGTAATTATATTTTAAATTTTATATTCCTTTTCTAATAGAGGAATACACAATGGTATCAAGTCATAATGTTTTGAGAAAATCTATTTTTCTAGAAAGATAAGTAGAAAAATTGAATTAGGCTAGATGAAGAGTAAATTTAAAAGGAGGTTTAAGATCATTATATGGTAATTAGAATAATTATGTTATAATTAATACAATAAAATCATGATTTATATATATCTATATATTTTTAATTTATGATGATGTGACTGATGAAATGAAAAATTGATGTATTCATTCTTATCCATTACATAATTGAATTTATTCAACAGTGATTATATGTTTTGAAGTTTTCTTATGGATTGAAATTGAAGTGTGATTTTAACAAGATTTTAAGGTTTGAGTTTTTTTGAAATTTAAATTTATAAATCAAATATTTAGAGGTAAATTTATATAATCTACATAGTGTTAAAAGAATAGGTTAACTGTAGAATTGTATAAGGATGAGAAGAATAAGAATTAATTATAAAAAATGAACTCATAAATATTGATATTTTTTAATAGTACTTAGAATTCAGTAATCCTTATAAATTAAGAATTGGTCACTCAATTTCTTTTCGATGATTTACTAGAAAGGGTTTCATGAAATATATGGCGGTGTTAATGAACCCTCCCCAAACTCAGGGGAGGGGCCTAAATCCTTAGAGGGTTCCTTCTAGAGGTTTGTTCTTTGATCTATTGACTTTAGTCAATTCCCACCACCATTATAAAACCACGTACTATATAGTTCTTCACTCCATAGTTATTAATTAGAGTTAAAATACTGTAGATATCTTATTCTAAGATGAAATGCGCAATGGATTCTATCAAAATTATCTTATTCTAATGATTTTACTTGTGATATAATTCAACAGATGTCTTTGATAAATACATTAATATAAAGATGGGTGTGAAGAAAATGTTGTGTTTGGATTCCATGACCCCTATTCCATTAATATTTGATGTGTTTTTATAGAATACATAATTGATTACTATTATCAAATCTTTTTTAAAATTTCTGGTCTCTCTGATATCATTCCACATGTTTGATATTTTTGATTCATGTAGAAAAATATTTCCCATTAATGGTGGATCATATTTCACTCCTAGGTATTCAACTACATTTCTATAATTTCATTATTCATTAATGTTTTGTAGATATGTTTAGGAAGTAAAAACTAGCTAATTAGTGGGAAATGACTTATAAGAAAACTATTTACAATATAATTTTCTTCGAATTATTCCTATCATAAGCTCTATAGGGTTTCAATTGGTTATATAATGAGGGTGGATCAATCCTTAAACAAAAACATGTTTTCAAATGTGTCACCACATAATTTCATCACTTTGAAAATTTGGGGAATAGTATTGATTTATATTTTATGAGTTGTGTGGTTGATAATTTTGTTATTCCTTCCCATGCGTTAGTGAATTTTGATGGCCCCCTATAGGATCAAATCAAAACAGTTTTATCATATAATTGGATATTTTGGTTTTGGATGGTAATGCTAGATACACTACCTTATCCTTGCGAGTTAGAGTTATGGTATTAGTGTTTTATCAAGGGGTATGATGGGGTGATCTCCCCTAGAGTTTATTTACTAGTTTTGTAGTGAATTCGTAGCCTTATATGTGAATAATGAAATGTGGATTATCATTTGGGATAGGTTATTATCCTCATCCTGCATCTGAGATATTGTGGGAAGAAATGTTTGAACAAAATTTAATTAGTGTTGTGAATTGTATAGATGATGAGAGTAATTCATTATCCTATAGGAAATATTGGGTTGTTTTTTCATCCCTTGAGGGGAAAGATAATTTGGAATGAGTACCCACTCAGGGTTTTTGATGGAGTAGGCCCCCCTAATCTAAAGGAATGAGGTTCATCAAGTAATAAGGATAACGATCTTGTTGGTAGAAGGTGTACATCATGTAATTAAACTAAATTAGTAGATTTTTTTTCTTCAGGTTTTTATATTATTATTTTTAGGGCATTACCCTTTTCATTATTATAATCCCCCAGGGTTTTATCCTAGCCTAGGGGTAGTTATAAAAATATTGGAAAGTAGTAAGGTGTCCTTGAGAAAATTATCATGTTTAGTGGAATTGATGAATTTTTTTATAAGAAATGACAGGGATTAATATAATTAGTTATAATATATAATGAATAATAAAATAGATTGGTATAATACTCATTTCATGAATTGGATCAGATAAGTTACAAGGAAATGTAGCTCATTCCCTTCTTTGAGGATGACTCACATGATGAAAAAATATCATTGATGAATTATTCTTATGAATAATAAATATTGGTTTATGAAGTAAATCATCAATGTATAAAAAAGTAATAATATAGGGATGATGCTTATAATAAATAATGATTACTTAAATTTTCCAATTCCAACGATGAAACGATTAATTGGACAATTGTTTTTCATTGAGTGGAAAAAGCATGAATCCTAATTGCATGTAAAATATATTCTAATTGAGCTTCCTATATAATATTTAGTGTCCTTGTAAAAGGAATTTAATATTCAGAATAGAGGTATCAAAATGTTTTAGGAAAATTTATATGCCCATGTAACACCTATATTAGATAAACTAGTATTAAAATCCCATAATCCAAAAAAATCTTTTAAAAAATGAATTCTAATATAGATAACACATTTATAATCAATTATAAATATCTCAAAAAGAAGATATAAGAAATAAATCATATATATTTGATCGTATTTTATATTCTAAGGATATAAAAGAGGCTTTATACATATATTTCACTAGAGTATGTTGATATAATGTGAAATATAATAATAAATGTTTCCTTAAATTAGGGAAAATGGAGTGATTCAATAATCACAATTGTATTTTTTTAATTTTTTTAATGTAGGTAAGATTAGCTTGATAGTGATTATGACAAGATGGGAAAAAATGACCCTTCACTTTATGGAAATCAATGATGATGATATTGTAATGGGTTTAAGTTCCATATAAATAGTTATTACATATGACGTAATAGTCTAAAATTTCAACTTTTATTGGTATGGTATAAGGATTTCATATGTAGCATAATTGTTTTTGTATTTATATTAATATAAGTGATCAAACATAATTCAATAATGCTATCTTCTAGAGAAAAAAAAGTATAATAGGGGGGATATTTATAACATATAAAATAAAGGTATATTTTTTTATTATGACCTAATTAATTTATAAATAATGGATGATTATGTAACAATAACAAAAAAAATCAGGATATTATAATAAAAGTGGAAGGAAGTTTTTATGTTTTTTTAGAGATGTGTTTAATTTATTTTTTTAAAAATAATGATATTAAATTTGATAGGTTTAAAAATTACATTGTTGACATCATTTACTACATTAATTTTTTTTTTCATATAACGATTCATGAATTTGTCTGCCAATTCATACACCTGAAAACATTATTAAACAAATAAAGGTTATAATACATTAATGAGGTTCAATGAGTTTACAGAATAGGGAATTTTTAAGATACACAAGAGTGTAACATAAATTAAAAATTGTGCATAATAGATATCAAAAAATAGTGCATCATACCTCAAAAGCATGAACATTTTACGCATTATGATACAAAACAAAAAAAGCTATGAGAACAATCAACTGAATTGTTTGAAACGTCAAAGAGAATAATTTTTATCCTTTACCCAAGTTCTAATACCATTACATTGAGAGTTAAATGATTCATATTCCTTGACAGTACCCACATCAGTTAGAATTTGATAATGAGGGATGAATATCATTCTCCCATGAGAAAAATAATTACAGTGAAAATGATATTATTCCATTTTCTAATCAGGAATAACATCCCAAAATTCATTGTCCCATAATAGAAAGATATGAATTCCAGTGTTCCCTATAGTTCATTGGTAAACATAATCACATCAGTTTAAGATGTAGAAAAACTAGGTGAAACAATCACATCATGATATAAATGAAAAAAAATAAAAAACCCCTAGATATGAAAAAAATACACTATGAGAACATGGGGCATGGATAACCTTGAACCCATTATTCCATAAATTAGTGTATACTATAATTACACTAGTATAAGATATAAGAAATTTCATCCTGAAAGGCTGATTAGTTTATTATTCATAGTAAACTAGATACATGCGTGAGTCTTACATTATATATAAATGCACGAATTAAAGCATAATTTTTTAGAATATTATTATTCCTTATATAATAATCTTAAATATTTTTCATTTTAACCTTCATGAAATCTTATCCAAAGGTAACAAAATATGGGTGAGCTCAATTTTCTAGTAAGAGTTAAGTGTAGTGGTAGCGTTCATGAATCAATAAGCATAATCAATATGGAATGGTAATAACTAAACACACATTACATATTCAATAAACTAATAAGGAAGTTCATATTTATATAATATCAAAATGAAAATCTATAGGATATTAATCAATATGGGATGAGAAATAATTGAACACACATTCTATTTGAAAAACCTAAAATTATGAATATATAATTCAGAGTCAATATTGAAATGTGAATAATTGGAAACAAATGTTATTTATTCCATAATGTATAATGAAATTCATCTTGAAATAATGTCTTTATGAAAATATTCTCAACAATAGTTATAATTTTAATGAAGGAAATACTTAATAATCAAACATCATGATTCCCAGGAAAATGATACATTTACCATCAAGATCTATCCTCTTGATGGTTTAAAACATGCTGCATGGAAACCCATTTACCTATGTACAGTAAACTGATTCATCCCATGAGTATGCCAATTCCTCAAGGGCCTTACATGAACTGCTACCCATCCCATGTATTTAATGTCCAAATAATTACTCATATATGAAACAATTGATTTAATTCATAAACAAAAGTCCTTATCAAATATCCATATTGAGTAAAGTAAATATATTTATCAATATTTCCCCAGATAGTCATATAACTTTTAATGTTATCACTGAATGTTAAAAATAATATGATTATTCAATAATAATATACATAATAAATGATATGCACATTTTGGGTAAATTTAACATTAAATGATCATAGGAAAGTGAATAACTAAAGGGGGTTTTAATTACTAGGAAATTAATTCAAGGAACTAAATGTCAACAATATCACGGTTCAACATAATCATAATTCATCCAGATAAATAATAAGGATAAATTCAACCCAAATTATACATATTTGAGTAATAAAAAGGGTTCATGTCATTGATTACATTAAAAAGATATTGATAAAATCCTTAAGTAATATTTCATTTTCATTTTGAAACTCACTTTTTAAAACATAATTAATATTGAATATCATTATATTTGGAAACCAAAAATAATTTTCATCATATTTAAAAAACATCATCTTTAAATATATCCTTGTAAATATTCATTGGATGATTCAATGAAAGGAAGAATGCTAATTTTTTACATTCCCTACAATGTATGAATAACATTCATTTTGAATTTTAAAATGTTATGAAAAGCTCATTATTCTGAAAAAATATGAAAATTCCATGAAATTTGGTAAAAAGAAAAAAATTGTTATAAATGAATTTAATAAAAAAATTGAAAGGTTAATTTTTTTTTGAAACATTTAATTCATATCCCCAAAGATGAAATAATTCAAATTCAAAATTAAAATACAATGAATAATGAATTATTAAATACATTACATTTTAAAGGTATACCATATACAAAATATAAAAGGAACTAGGTTTATAACATTATAATTTTCCCTAGTGAAAAAAAACTAAGATGAAATCCCTTACCTCAAAATTTCCATCAATAAAACATGGTTTAACCTCATTTATAATGGTTTTAAATTTTTTATTATCTTATTATTGAACCATATTAATATTTATAATATCATATATAATCATTTAATAATTTATTTTCACCCGTTCATTAATAATATTACATTATTTTCCTTGTTTCGGGTGTTAATTTCCTTTTTTCTCCTGTGTGTTTCATTATAATATTCTAGTTCTTGCAGATATTATATATTCACACCATATAAAAAATAATAAGTAATACATACTTTCATATTTTTACAATAATTTTTCTTAAAAAATAGTCATAAATGAAAGTTATTAAAAATGAAGTGCATTTCAATCTAGTAGATGGTAGTTTGTATGTATACATGAGTAACATTACAATTTGCCAATGATCATTATTGATACAAGGTAAGTAAAATTATAACATTCTAGAATGATCATAATATCATATATACAATATTATATTCATACATTTGTCATCCAAGTGGTGTAGTGATGGAATGAGAGTCACATCACTCCGTGAAGGCGGTAGTGCACACATATAAGAATAATTTTATCATATTTATATGAGTGAAATGGTAATAAATAAAATGATATATATATATAAATACATATATATATATATGTATGTATGTATAATAAATTTGAAGAAGGGTAAATATTCCATTATTATCATAATTATTTCATTTATATCACATACAATCATTAACTATATCTTTATCACCTTTCATTTAAAGCATTAGTCAAAGAATAACATCATCGACCCACGAGGTGGTAATCCAATATACACACAAATAATAATTTCATACCTCTTATGATGGATTTTTGTGTTTTATTAGGATTATCACATAACATAAAATCTTTTTAAAATATGTACGACCCTGATTTTATTATTTAATTATGGTTTAATAGGAATTGGTGGTTGTGGATAACGAAATAAAATAAAGGTATTTATTATGAGAAGAAGGGTTCTATGATTAAGGGAGGTATTTTAGAAAATTATTTGTGTAGGGATTGGACAAAATAAGTGGATTGTGGGTGTGAAGTGGAGAGGAGAGGGGATGACCTTTTATAAGTGTGGGGGGGGGGCACTTGGTATTTTTGAAAATAATTGAGTGCCCCCACATTGTTTATATGTATCAAGGGTCTATAATGGACCATTAATAAGCCTTATGAGGGGTTTGTTCAATATATTTCAATATAAAAGTTTTTAGACAACTGTATAGGTTATTTTTATCCTTATCTTTTTAGTTTGACCCATGATAAACCAATTTTTACTTTAACTACAGTAATAATTTTTTACTAAATTCAGTAGATATTTTGGAGAAATATTATGTTGAACATATTATATTTTATAATTTATTCTAATTGAAAATATGGAATTGATTTTTATAAATAAATTTCATATAATTTTTAAACATATTTTAAAATTTAACCCCCATATATGACAAGAAAGTGGGGTTTAACGTGAAAATGGTAAAATGATTACATTATTTTCATATGTAAATTAAAAATTAAAATTTTCTAATTACCTAATATTTATTAATATAATTATAATTTTACTATTGTGAGTTTAAAAAAAATCTATATATAAATCAACATGGTAGTTTATCTAGAAAAAAATTGGTTCTCTATTAATCTCTAGTATTTATCAGTTTTAATAAAACATGAATCTTCCAAGAAAAATAAAAATAATAATCCTAATATAATTTGGGTATTGTGATTTCAAAAATTATGTTCCCTTTTTCAATTATATTTTCAAAAATTTACTAGAAAAAATTTTAAATTATTTTCACAAGCGTGACAAAATCATCTTTTTGTAAAATACAGATTCTTAAAAAACATTTATAATTATTTTAAATTATTATTATCAGTATTATTTATAAAAATTAGATAATAAATAAATGTTTCTAAAATATATATTCTATTATGTTAGTTAATCATATTAATACCCACCATTCCAACAGTGTAATGTCCCAGCCCGGTGCTAGACACAGGTGCCCCTGTCAGTTTGTCACATGACCTCAGGTGTGCCTCGTTGTATGCTAGAGGCAGCCAACTATAAGCGAGGGAAAAATATATAACATGGTTATACAATACCCTATTTATAAAATTATAAAAATAGTGTAAATAAATAAACAAGAATTCTATGATAATAAAAAAACCATAATAATACAAGTATCAAAAGATGGAAAAAATTGGAATACAATATCAAAACCAAAACATTAAATATGTCATGATTGATATGTGTCATGTGTAAATATAAAATAAAATAAAATAAATACATAATGTAAAATCTAAAATGGGTCCTGAAATAATTTCACATTTCATTATACATGATGAATCCAAAATTAGCCATATAATATAGGGGTCCTTCCATTATCCTAGTCCGAAAACATGAATTATGTTTAGGTACCGATCAGGAAGCCTAACTAGGGTGTGAGTACAACTTAGTAGGACACCACCAATGATGTCTAAACTAATATCCATTCAATAATAGAATATTAAATTGTACAAAGAATAAAGGAGAAGTTATAAAATAACTAGTTTACCAATTTAACTGTCACTCAATTAATAAGATAATTATCTTGGGTTCAAGATGACACCCAAACCATATGTACATGATTTTCCTCATGGAGGAGTATGAACCATATCACATAGGTAATAAAAATTCACTGTAAAATGAAATTCAATTATAAATTTCATTTCACTTTATATAATCACCACTTGAACCATAGTTCAATTCCCATCTCAGGGGCATAAAACATCATCTCTAGAACCCAATGGGTATTTGGAGAATTAGTACCTACCGCACACCTTATGGGTATTTAGATGATCAGTATATTTCCCAAAAAATAATATTCACATGAATTCATTTGGGCCTAGAACATCATGGCTTGAACCCCATGGGTATTTAGAGCATTATTACTTATCCCACACCACCTTTATCAATAAATCACATACATCACACACATAAAATTGAGCAGGGTTAAAAATCATTAACCCCCTCCACAACATTTCACATAATGGTATACCATTTTAACTATCAAAACAATTTAGGTTCATCAATTTAATTCAAATGGAATAATATGTAGAATTCACTTTAAAAAAATATCCACATTTAATCATATGATTAATTAACCCTAAGGATAATAAAATCACCCATTACATAAAATTAATCAATAAATTTAAATTTCTATTATTAAATCAATTCCATAATCCCATCATGTGACCAATTCCATAACCCCAATAACCAATCAATTCCATAATCATGTAAATTAATTAATTAATTAATTTATTAATTAATCCAATTCAATATGTGATTTCCAATCATGGGAATTTCTATTTCACAAATCCATAAACAAAATTATAATCAAGGCAATAAGATTTAAAATTTAATCCACCTTTATCAATATCATTGATGAGCATTCTCCAAGCCACAAATCCCCAAATTGAAGTAAAATGTTTAATTACACAATGAAGAATGAGGTGTACAACCAAAAAATAGATCCATGAATAATAAAACTAATATAAATAAAAACATATATCTAAATATATTGTTTGAAGTGAGTATCTCATGAGGGGTGAATTTAGTAACCAACAAAAATTTCTATGTAAATTGGACAATTTTAAAATTTCCAGAATATTCAAAAATAGCCCAGTTTATCCAAATTAGTAGTATGATATATATCTTAATCATTATAAATGTTTTCCTTAAAATTTATTAGTTCTTGGATGAATAATTTAAATAATATTATTGAATAATTTTAAATCAATTTACATGATTTAAATTCTCTATGAATAGAAAGTAAGATAAAATATCAAAGTATATATTTTGTTAATAGATTATAAAGTTTTCAATTTTAAAGGTAAAACAATGTAATATAAAATTAACAACACATAACATAAAATTTAATACAAGAGATTCAGTATCATGTCGAGACATAGTCCCCTCCAATTGGTGATCAACAGCCACCAAGAATTTTACCTAAAATAAACAAATGAATCTAAACTTGGATTAGGTTTTACCACAGATAAAACTGTTTAGGTTACACATGACTACTTCCAAAGTTATTCATGAGATTAAAGATAAACATGCCACCTAGGTACCACTACCACTCTTATCTGTGGAAAAAAAATAAGAAGACAGTCTGAGAAGATATCTTGTTTCATGTATTTTATCTCATGAGATAGTGTGCATGCATAAAAGAGAGTATAGGAAACACTTCTCAAATGTAATAAAATATAAAAATAACCAAGAAATATATATGTATATAGTTTATAAATTATCATACTATTTCAATGAATATTTTGACTCTTGATTTGGTCCATAAATGAAGCTCGAGTAATGTTTTCTCTAAATATTCAGAAAAAAGGAGTGTCGTAAAATCTTGTTTTCTAATAGGAATAAATTACTGAATGAGATGATGTAGTTTAGCTTTCTTATTGATATTTCACTATAAGTCGGATCTTTTTATTTTCAATAGGTTCATCTTGATAACTTTGGTACATCACGATTCTATTCTATTTCTTATAAGTGTTCTCTATCTTGTTCCCTACTCCATAATGATGTGTATTGTAGATTTATCAGCAATAACAGCGAGGAGAATATCTAGAGATTCTTCCTCGCACTACTTGACTAAAATCCCTTTTTTCAGAAATTTAATTCACAATCATTAAAATAGTAAATAACATTAACATAAATAAAAAAATCAATTATTATTATATAATTAAAAAAACTAATGTAATATAAATAGTGAAAGCATCTTAAGATATGGTGGTGTCTTGTGTTCTGGGCGCGTCTCATGTTCTGGTGGTATAAAACTAGCATTATGATATTGACGGTACATTGATCTGCTATTGTGTTATTCTGGTAGTGTAACACTGATGGTGTCTTAGACTTATCCAAATTTCCAAAAAGTTAGCTATGTGACACTAGATGTGTCACAAATAACGATGTATGGTTCGACAGTGTATTCTCTGACAGTGTCTCAGATTTAGTAAAATATTTAGTGTAGGTGATATGAGTTTGACGAAATGATATTGAAGGTGTCTCATCTAGAGGTATCTCATAAATTTTTATTTTTTCATTCTAAAAGCAAGAAATATTGGTGGTGTGTCAATCAACAGTGTCTAACTCAACGATGTCTCATGCTTTGTCAAGTCTTTAGTCCAATGGTATGACATTATGACAGTGTGAGGCCCAGGTAATATCTCAAACTTAGGGAATTTTTGTACTAGTGGTTTTTCATGACCAATGGTGTCACTACTTTTAGAATTATCACTTGTTATTATAATACATATTTCTTACAGGTAAACATGAAATTCATTAGTAGTATTAAATACCTGATTTTGAGATCATTAAAACCTGGAGGTCAACAATTTCCCAATTTTGATGATCAAGAATCATGGCATGAAAAGAATACTATAAAAGTAAAAACAAGTCATCACAGTTATTGGATAAGAGTAAACAAAATATGTAATAATAAAAAAAGACTTATCATTCACAGTTCGTGGATATGTAATTATATATACAATAATAAAATATCTCAATGATATAATGATATAAAGAATATAATTTTAAAAATAAGGATTAATTAAGCCATAATAATTATCCACCTCTTGGGATTATGAAAAAGTCAAAGGAGAGAATAATCAAGGAATTAAGTAGTAGGTAACAGTCAGATACTCAAAATAAGAGGTAGGAAAGATATCATAGAGATGAAAAACATTCTATTATAAGAAAGATACCAACAAAGAAAAAAGAGTACAATCCAAAAAAGTATAAATATAAAGGGTCAGTTTAAGGGTCCATCGGTTCTTTTAATTTAGCATGGGATCACTCTTTCTTCTAATCTAGGGATGGCAGATCATCCCAAGGAAGAAGAGATGGGACACCAGAAGATTGACTAGAAATAGTTCTGGGATGGCTTTCTACCACTGTAACTAGACTAAGATGTCTAAGAGCTTCAGTAGGAGACAGTGGGAAATATTGTTGGTAAGGAGGTAAAGGTGAAAAAAGATTGGCGATCTTGGAAGAATGGTAGTGTGTATGATTTGAAGGGTACACTGGTCCAACAGTGAGTCCAGTAAAGGTGGAAGGAATAGGAAAAGCATCCTGAGTTTAAACTGTAGAAGTATGATCCTACAGATAAGGCTTCAGGAGAGATTGATAAAGTCCATAATAATTTTCCACCTTTTCCATGGACATGTTGAGATCATCTTTATTCCCCATGAAGGTGTGAAGAGTAGGAGTGAGTTACTTTCATTTCCTAACTTTCACTTTAATGGATTGAGTCACCATAGAAAATCTCAAATTCTCAACTAAGTATTTAAAATGAGTATCCATAGAATTTTTGGTATAGATTATTAAGATATAAAAATTGATAGAATTAGTAATATTCACCATGTCAATATTCATATCCTTGGAATATATTCGGATCATCATATCGTCATGCTCAGTTCATTTCTCAAATTTCCTTACAATTTCTAAAGAAATTATATGTTCTCCACTAGAAGGACCACTAGAGGCAGTTCCAAATTCATCTATAACTATTGTAGGCATGATATTAGCATCAAACCTTGGAGGAGTAATATCAGAAAAAAATTATCTAATGAAGTATACAAATGAATTTAAAGAATACCATCCAAATAATATCGTAACTCATATTTGATTTCATTAAGCAATGATTTTAGAGAATTTAGCTCATTTCAAATTCTCTTATTTTCAATTTTCACATCCAGAATATGATACATCATTTTTTGTTGGATATGCATAATAAACAACTCAAATAAATACCTTTCATCTGTTTCACTGATCTTTGTCAAAATATGGGTTTGAGATCTTACACAACTATGAAAATTAGACAATATACTTTCACTAAATAATTTTAAATCATCTTTATTGACAAAATACAAGGGAATAACAAGAGGATCTAGAGAAGATTCCATAATAAAAGGTTTCATAGAGTTGAACTTTTCAAGCATTCCATTAATATAAAATCGGTCTTTCAAGGATCCATTAGGGTTAACTTTAACATTTAATTTAGTTTTGTCATCCCTTGGATGGATTCTTTCAACAATAGATAATTTCCCCCACTCCTCTTCCATAGGGTCAACCCGACTCATAGAAACAGAAACTGTGGTAGCATGTACCACACTATAAGAAATAAATGAAACCACCTAATTAATATAATTTTCAAAAATCTAATTAGAAATAGTGTGTCCAACACTGGATGATTTTTCTTCCAATTATATATTAACAGTGGGTTCACTTTGAATCTCAACGCCTCTCTGAGAATCAGTAGAAGTGGACTCAACTTCCATGTTTTCTTCTTAAAGGGACATATGAACATTTAGAATAGATTACTATTCACTTTAAAATTCTTCCTCAATCAGTTGGTTTTTCTCTCTCTCAGAAAAATATTGTTCAATAGAATCTCTAGATACCTCAGTCTATTATTCATCACATTTTATGAATTTTTCAATTTTAGGAAACCTCCTAGGTAGAATAGAATCTCCATATGTGATATGAGAAGCATTGGGAGACATATTAGGATCACTACCTACATCAATTTATTGATCACTGTCTACTTCTTCAACATCAACCTCATCATTATCTTTATCAGATTAGATAAAAATCTCATCAAGTTTCAAACTAGGATCAATATTATCCTTAGGTATTCTAATATGATCAATTGGATTATAACATGTACACAATTTTTTATAATCTTTAACCCATTTTCTATTCCACAGATTCTATCTTTTCTTTATTCTAAGACAAGTGACAATTCTTATACAAAAACCACCAAAATCAATGACTAATTCATCATCATCATGAACTAGGCCCTTGTCTGTCAACATAGTATAAATCATCTTTGGGTAGGAAATCTAATTAGATCTATTGGGTTATTTGGTCATCTCCCACATATGTACAATTTTATATATACAATTATTAATCTTATGGAATTCTGTAATAAAAAATAGAAGATAAAAATCCTAGTATATCAAAGTAGAAAAATATACCTTCATTGGATAAAGTATATGTTTCAAAAATTTGAAAATATTCCTACACTCTCCATCAATATTAGAAGAGATAGGATTTCATATTCAACAATATCCTGTTTTCATAGAAAGGGATTCCTCATAAATGAATAAGTCACTAGATTCAGAAATACTACCTTCATAATCATAAAAAGCTACATCATGGGGTACATCCAAATAGTTATCCCACATTCTTGAAGAGAAACCATATACCTGACCTCTTACATAGCTCTTCAGCCAATTTGTGCCATCTTGATTGAATGAAATCATCAAATGATGATAGAACTCATGTACCAGTTTCAGGTAAAAATATAACTCATTTGATAAAAACCAATCTAACCAAACTTGGTTTTGATGAACCTTGAGTACTATAGACTTACTTGATAGAAGACACTTAAATCTACATACCTTTTTATGACAACAACATAACTAGCAAGCTAGGGGTTAACTGGAGAATATAGAGTAGGTTCTTTTGGTTTTTTCTTCTGTTTGTTTGAATATCTCCACATAAATGGAGAAGACACTAAAGGTCACTTAATTCTTGGAATCCAACTCATCTCAAAAGACTCGGATGAAGGTTAGGTGAATGTTTTAAATGAATAATGAAAAAAGTTGTGCACGACCCAAGAGAGATATGAAAATATAGAATGGGGATCAAGATTATTTTGGAATGTAATTATTTTTTATTCATAGAATTTGGGATATTAGGTATTATAATATAGAAATTATAAGAGAAATTGAAATTAACATCAAGATAGAAAAAAATGCATCAATTTTTAATAAATCAACTAAACTAAGAAATAATCTGATGGTTTTCAATATTGAGAAACCAAATTATTTTCTAAAGGAAAAGAATCAATGGTATGAAAAACAATAGTATGAAAACCAATGGTATGACTGAAAATTGTATGAAAACTACTGGTATGAAAACCAGCAGAAAACATAACAAAAAATTTTCATTCCTAATTCATGCTTGATATAATTCATTCTCATTGAATTCAATTTCTATGACTATATCAGCTAACTGATGCTTATTACTAATAAATTCAACAGTGATATCTCTTTTTTGAAAATGATCTCTAAAAAATTGATGTCTTATATCAATATGTTTCATTTTGGAATGAGAAATAGGATTTTTAGATATGTTTATCTCATTTGTATTTTCATAGTTTATAGGTACATGTCAGAATTGATATCCATAGTCTAGTAGAGTGTGTTTCATCCACAAAATTTGTGCACAACATCTACCAGTCCTTAATAGAAGATCATGCAACCAATGTTTTATTTTCACTACACCATGAAATTATAGACTTTCCCAAAAAGAGACATGTTCTAAAGGTGATTTTTCTATATATCCACCAAAATCATCATCAGAATAACATACAAAATCAAATTCTTGTCTTCGAGGGTAAAACAATAATAATTTTTTGTATATTTGAAGAATTTGAAAATTATTTTAATAGAATTTAAGAATGGTTCCTTTGGATTTTCTTGAAAATTCAAACACATACACACACTAAATATAATGTATGGTCGAATTGTAGTTAATTAGAGAAGACTTCCAATCATACCTCTGTAACTAGTATGATCAACCGGTTTCCCAGTTTCATCAAGATCTGATTTATAGGAGGTACTCATAAGAGTATCACTAATTTTGGTTCTATTCAGATTAAAACAGTTTAAAATATATTTTGTATATTTAATTTGGTTTGAAATAATTCCTTAATTGTTTTGAAAATTCAGAAATCAAATTACGAACATGTGTTCTCCCATTATATTCAATTAAAATTCATTTTTCATCATTTTAAAAAAATCAGTACAAAAGTAATTTTTAAAGATCCAAAAATAATATCATCAACATAGATTTTTTACTTCTAATACATCTTCTGAAATTAATTTTAAGAAAATGGTAGCTATATATATTCCTTTCAAAAATCTTTTTTAAATCATAAAATGGCTTAGCCTTTCATACCATGCTCTAAGAGATCGTTCTAATCCATATAAAGCATTAGTAACTTTATAATCTTAATTAAGAAAATGTGGATTTTGAAAACCAAGGTATTGTTCTAAAAAAATATCCTAAACCATAAAACCATTTATGAAAGCACTCTTGACATCCATTTTATGATGTTTGAAATCTATATGAGCTTCAGAGGCAATCAGGATTCTTATGGACTCAATTCTATCTACTGGTGCAATGGTTTCTTCAAAGTAAATTCCTTCTTCTTGATTATAACCTTATGAAAAAAGTCTTACTTTGTTTCTAACTACATTACCTAACTCATGAACTTTATTCCTAAATACCCATTTAGTGTGTATAGTCAAGGTATCATGGGGTCTATCTATATGTTCCCACACATTTTTATTTTATAATGATTCAACTCTTACTACATTGTTGTTACCCTTAATTCATCATTAATTGCTTCATTGATGTTTTTAGGTTCATGGTGAGACAATAAAGATTAATGTTAAACCATATTTATAAGATAAGATCTAGTTTGGGTTTCTTTATCTAGATCTCCTACACTAATATCTAAAGGATAGTTCTTGAGAGTTCTAATTCTTCTATAGAAGGTTGGACTGATTACTTATGTATTTTATTATGGAAGTTCAAGAAACTCTTCTGAACTAGGTGATTCTTATGGTTGTTTTACAGAAGAATCTAATGGTTTGGAATATATGTTCAAAGAATATAATTAATCCTTAAGATTATCTAAATTGGTACTAGTCTCATGTGAACCAGTTTCATCAAATTTTACATGGACAGATTCTTCCACAATATTGGTATTTTTATTGAAAACTCTATAGGATTTACTAAAAATTAAGTAAATATGGAAGATTCCTTCATCACATTTGGAGGTAAATTTTTCAATATTATCCTTCATGTTAAGAATAAATACATTTCAACCAATAACTCTAAAGTAATTAACCTTAGTTTTCATATTATTCCACAACTCATAAGAGGTCTTCTTAAGGACATGACTAATCAAAAGTCTATTGGTGATGTAGCAGGATGTATTGAATGATTCTTCCCAAAAATAGATTAGTAGGTCATACACATTTAGCATAGTCAAGGATATCTCTTGTAAGGTTCATTTTCTCATTTCAACAACTCTATTCTATTTAGGAGTCATAGGAGCAGAGAAGTTATGAGTGTAGCTATTTTTTGAGAAATGTGATTCAAAATTATGATTTTAATTGTCATGACCATTGGAAATTATTATTTTTTTAATTCTAATTCCAATAATATTTTCGATAGACATTACATAATTGGTAATGTAAGAGAAAGATTCACTTTTTTGAGTTAGAAAATATACCAAATTATACATAGAATATTCATCTACAACAACATAAACATAGTGCATCCCATTAATACTAGAAACTATAGAAGTTCCACACTAATCCATGTGAACCAACTCGAGAGGTTGAGAAGTTAACACTTGTTTATTTAGTTTAAAAAAAACTTTGTGTTATTTCCTTTTTTGGAAAGGGTTACTAAAATTATAAGTTGGGAACTCAATATTTGGTAGATCCCTTACTAATATTTTTAGATTTATCTTTCTAAGTGAATGAATGTTGCAATGTATTTGGTATCCTATTCCAAAGCCAAGTTTCCTAATTAAAAACACTCAATCATAAATCATTCTGAGAAACTAAATAATTTTAATCTAAAGTATAAAAATTTTCATTTCTTAAGGTAGTAAATATTAAATACTATTTAGAATTAAAAAAATTACAGAAATAATTTTCAAATATAACAAAGAAACCATAATGACACAACTAAGAACTTATAAGCATATTATATTTTAAACCATCAATATAAAAAACTTTCGAAATAAAAAACAAATTTTTGTTACCAAATTTTCCTAGGCTGATGATTTTTCCTTTTTAATTTTCACTAAAGGAGACATGGACACCATAAATATTGATAAGACTCTTATAAAAGGAATAGTCTCCTATCAAGTTTCTTGAGCATCCACTTTCCAAGTACCATATACATCTACTAGTGATCTTTAATCATTTTCCCAACAAAATAGATTTTAAACAAGAAATGATTTTGGTACCTGAATCTGTTTGGGTCTAGAAATATTAGAAATAATTGATTTGGGAGCCTATATTTTCCTCATGGGTTTCTAGTAAACAAATTGTAGAAACTTATAAACAACCACTTTATTTTTTCCTTTTAAAATTATTTAGTAGTAGAGATTCCTTGTCTGGATTTAGGAATAAAATTATTTTTTGTTATGATCCTCTTTCTAGGTTCATATCCTATTCTAGTAAAATATTTGGGGGAAAAATTATTTACCATGTTTTGTGTTAATGTCTCTCTACCATTTTTAATTTTTTAGAGAACATTATTTAATATCTCATTTGAAATTTAATGTTCATTTTTTTCATTGAGGAGTTTAATATTATTATCTTTTTCTATAGATAGCTCATACATATAGTTTATATTTAGAGAATGATGTCTTTTCAAATTATGATATTTATTTTTTAAATCATTAAATATGTATTCCAATATATTTCAGTAGTCAAATTATTCTTTATTTGAAATATTTTATTTATCATGATTTTCATTATCAAACTTATCAGATTCATCAAAGTCACGATTAAGAAGAATATTAGAAGAAATGGATAAAGATGACACCTCATTGACTTTAGTAATAAAGCACATACATACTCTGTAATTATTTTCTTCAGGTGAAGAATCTGAGTCAGTTGATCTATCTTTAGATGCATTACAAGAGGATTTCATGGCCTTTTTATATCTTTTTTCATTATCTTCATATTTCATCTTTTATTTTAGTTCAGGACAGTCAGATTTTATATGACCTTTCATTTTTCATGCATAATAGACAACTTCCTTTTAATTATCATCCATTTACTTCTAATTCTCTATGTTTTCATATTTTCCTCTATAGTTTGGTTTCATGAAATAAGTTCTTCTTCCTGTAGAACTTCTTTAATCTTCTGAATAAGGGATCTATTTCCTCATTAATGTTAAAAGTAGACTCTCTATCACTCAATTAAACATCTTTTACCTTTTCTTTTTCTTTTTCATTATCTTTTCTAGGGGAATTAGTCTTGAATGTTACTGTATTTCTCTTATGATTCTCATTCTCCTCATGGTTTACCATAAGTTTTTCTTTGTACATTATAAGCTTACCTATTAGTTCCTTGACTAGAAATTTACTAATATCAGAGGATTCTCTGATTGTAACTTAAGTGCCTCTCCATCATTTAGGTAGACATCTCAGCAATATCATTATCTATTGCTTGATATATATAAGATTTCCTAGTTGGCTCATGGTATTAACAATATCATTAAACCTATGGTACATATCCTTAATAGTCTCATCAAGTTTCATTTTAATATTATCATATTTAATAGTGTAAGTGTGAAGCCTCATTTAATTAACATTTTTAGTTCCTTCTTGTGATATAGCTAGAGTATCTAAAACCTCAAAAGATTTTTTACATGCATAAATTATATTAAACTCTTCATCACCCAAGGCACAGTATAATCATTCATGGATTTCTAATTACTACTATAAGAAGAATTATTTGAATGATCCCAAGTATTTATATAAGTAGTATGAATTTTATACTAATCTACTAAGAAAGACCAAATCTTAAAACCCATACATTTAATATGAATTTTCATTTTTAATTTCTATTGGGCATAATTTGTCTCATTGAAGAAACGAGGATTGCTGGTAGTAGAACCATCCTAACGATTATACATAATAAAACACTAGTATATATATATATATAAAGAACTGAAAATTTAGAGCTTATAGATTTTTAAAGGTCTTTAACGCTCAACTAATATCAGAGTTAAAAAGATATTTGATAATTATTTTATCTCCTATGATACCAAATTTTGGTCGAAGTTAGTATATCAAGATAAGGGGGTGAATTGAGTACCAATTTTTTTTTTCTAATATAGATTATTTTGAAATCCCCCAAATATTCAAATACAACCCATCTTATCAAAATAAGTTGTATGATATATATCTTAATCTTTTTAAATATTTCTCTTAATATTAATTAGATCTTGGATGATTAATATAAATTATATTATTTAATCCTTTGAAATAAATTTACTTGATTAAAATACAATATTAACACAAATTAATATTAACTATCAATGTAAAAAAAATTATACTTAAAATAGTTTTCAATTTTAAAGAGAAAAAATATAAAACAAAATTAAAAAACAAATAGTGGAAAAATGAATACAAGAGGTTTTGTCTCAAGTTGAGACTTAGTCCTCTCTACTTGGTTATCACCCACCATTAAGTAGTTTATATAAAATAAACAGATGATCCCTAACCTGGATCGAGTTTGACAATAGATAACACAATTCTGGTTACACACAACCTTTTCCATAGTTATTCATGGGATTAAAGATAAATAGGGCACAAAAGGACCTTTACCACTCTTATCTATGGAAGAAACAAATAAAAATAATGTTTGAGAAGATATTTTGCGTCTTCCAATTTAGCTCAAGAGATAATGTGCATACATAAATATAGTATACCACACACTATTCAAATATAACAATATATAAATAAAGACAATAAATCTTGGAGTAAATAATTTAGGCATGATTAATATATTGTAATGAAATTTTGACTCTTGATTTGGTTATGCAAAGAAGCTCAAGTAATCTTTTCTTGAAATATTAAAAAAAAAGAGCGTCGAAGACTCTTTTTTTCTGACTAGACTAAAGAAATAAATGAGATGATACAGATCAGCTTCCTCATTCATATTTCACAAGAAATATTCTATTTTGATTTTGAATATGTTAAGATTTATACTTTTGGTACTTCAGTCTTATATGCTATTTCTTGAATGTGTTCTCTCTCTTGTTCCCTACTCAACAATGAAGTGTGCTTTAGATTTATCAACTATGAAATTAAAGAGAATATCTAGAGTTTCTTCCTCCTACTAATAATCTGACATCCCTTTTGTTGGACATTTAATAAAAAATAATTAAAATATTAAATATCAATAACTTCAATAAATATATCCATTATATTGATACAATTCACAAAAATAAGTGAAGTAATATAAACAATGACAGTGTCTTATGATTTAGAGGCGTCTAATTTTTTTTGGTGGTGTCACATGTTATAGTTATATGAAATGGGTGGTATGATATTGATGGTACATTCTTCCAGTGATATGTTGTATTTGAGGTGTAATACTGGAGGTGTCTTAGACTTATCTAAATTCCCAGAAAGCTCTTGTTTTAAAACTGGCGATGTCATGACTAACGGCGTATGATTCATATGTGTATTATCTGACGGTATCTCATATTTATTAAAATTTTCAATGTCGGTTGTGTGAGTCTAATGACATGATATTTATAGTGTCTTAACTAGTAGTATCTCATAGTTTTCCATTTTTTTCGTTCTGATAGCATGACATATTTGAAGTGTTCCAATCAATAGTGTCTAACTCAATGATGTCTCATTATTCTTGAGGTATCCAGTCATGTGGTATAATTGTCTTATAATGTGATGTCTTGGAGGTATCTTAGACTTAGATATTTTTTTACTAGTGGCGTGTGAGGACCAAAAATTTCACATACTTATAGACATATCAACTATTCTCAGAATACATATTGCTTATAGGTAAACATAAAATTCATTCGTAGTATTAAATACATTATTTTAGGATAATTAAAAATAGTAAGTCAACAAAATAAATTTACAATAGAGTAATTCACCCCTTCAAAAGATGAGTGAAATATAAGAGAGAGGGAAAAAATCAGGAAGAGGTCACATAAAGAAAAAGTTGAAGATCCATAAATCATATTGTTGATTCTTCATGAAAAGGAGTTAGAATGGCCTAGAAATATTTCTAATAGATTCCAAAAATTAGGGTGATCAAGTTAGGCTGAGTGGAAGTGAATGATTTTAAATGATGGGGGGGGGGGGGGGGGGTTAAGTAATTTAATATAAATATTCGAGAAAATTAATTACACACACATGGTTTTCAATACAAGGGTGTATGGTTTTACCAAATATGAAACCTAAAAATGAAACTTTTCTATGGGTAATATGATTACTAGAAATTTAGGGCATAATTTGAAAAACTATGCACCATCCGTGAAAGTCCCATCTTATTGGGTTTTCATGGTTTGATGGGGTGGGCACACTATCTGACTAAACCATGTGTCAACTGTCCACTGCCCCTCTTCCATCCAAAATTCCCATTTTACCCAACCAAAACCAAAATAAAAATGTAAAAAAGATATAAATAATCAAGGTTAAATGAGTACCAGTAAACTATCATGAAAAATCTCCACAAATGGTTGATATTTTACAATCTCTCCACTTTATAACATCTTGTCCTCGAGGTTTATTCACAATAATATCTAGAATTACTTATTAAAAATCATACCACTAATCTCACATATCTAATTCTCTACCCCATGTTTCCTTCTGAAAATTTCAATTTTTCATAATACATGAACTATCAGAATAGTATTTCCCAAAAAAACACTCTCATTGTGATCCAAAACATGTATCATATTCTCCTAAAAGGACACATTGGTCTCAAGATCAACATCATTGCATCGATCACGTGATAAGGTTCTAGCTGATACGAATTATTTTGGGAAACAAGATAAACATAATTTATAACACTATACCTATGTGGAAGTTCTATTCAGTACACCACCACCCAATTCAATCCACAACCTAAAAATGTCTAACAAACCTAGGCGCCAACATTCCCTACCTTCAAATTATTTGTTATCCCAATATAGGTGATACAAGAAGGAACTCATGATCACATACTATATACTAAAGGTGATTTATATGTCTATATGAATATGAATTATTTTTAATTGTAGACATAGAAATATGTTTCAAAATCTATAGAACCTGATCTGATGTATCCCACATGAGGCTCAGTCCCAAAAATTCCGACTCACTTACCTCCATCAAATATTGAGGTGATCTAGATGTCCGAACACAAAAGCCTCATATTTTATGATTTGATTGGTTTCATGATAACTATTGTTATAGGAGAACTCTCCCAGTTCTAAGAGCTTCTCACATGAACCACCAAGGATAAGAACACATTTCTAAAGAATATTCTCCAAAACATGTATAATACATTCTGACTGCCCATCACTCTGTAGGTGGAAATCCATACTCATAATTACCTATGTATGAAGTGCCTTATACAGACAATTAAATAAGAATAATGTAAAATATTAGTCATGATCTGAAACTATACTCTGTGTAACCCCAAGCAGACATATAATCTTTCTAACAAACATTTCTCCGTACTGATCTATAGATAATGTCTCTCGAATATAAAATAAATATGATACTTTTGTAAATCGATATATTATCACCCAAATAGCTTTATTCTTACAAGTAATCCTTGGGGTACCCACCCCGAAATCCATGGTAACATCTTACCACAAACATTTTGGAATGGTAAATGGTTGTAGTAAACCTTGAGGTCATTGATTCTCATCCTTCACATCTTGATAGGTTTAGAATTGTGTTACAAACAATACAATTTCCTTTTTCATGCCTAACCACCAATACTATGGATATAGGTAAAGGTACATTTTTTTCAAACTTGAATGCACCACCAATATAGAGGCATGAAATTTACACATCCTCCCTTATCTCATGATCATAGAAAAAACAACCCAATTCCCGACATTAATGATATCATCCTCATCTATGGTCCAATATGAACGAAACTCCCTACCTTTAAAGACTTCCCTTAAGTATAAATAATTAAGATCCTCATATTTACTCTACCCGATCTAGATAAAAATTGTGGATTATACTTATAATAACATGAGGGTGATACTCCCATTGTACTCCTTAACCACAACATGTATCTAGGCCAAAAAATTTATCATCTTCCACTCAGAACTTCCTAAATCCGAGGTTTCATACTCAATGTGTCAGCAACATTGTTACCCTTATCAGTGGTATACTCATGATCAATGTTGAATAAAAACATATAATCAACACATATACATTCATGTGGAAACAAATTCCATGGCTCATACACCGAAAATAAATCTCCCTATACTGAAAATGAAAACATTTATACACCAAATGCATCAAAAAATAGTGTATACTCTTCACTTGTCTTAGGTAGGATCATAATTTGTGTGGTAGTAAAAAAAATCTTTAACACCTATAATGAATTCTCAAATCTCTAGTAAATTAAACCATAACTACAATTTTGGTCCATCCATAAATTGGTTCATCAAATTAGGATAAGTCAGAGATGAACCTCATGTATTATCCCTCTAATCCCATAGATCTGTGGTAATCAGAGAAATTATTAGGTTGCTCTCAAGAAACCAATTCTTGTAACTTCTATGGGTATACTGACACAAAATCCTATGATACAAGGTGACTTAATAAGTGTACCACATCAATCCATAATTGAAACATACATATCTTGGCATATAGATTATGTAATCTTAGTGTACTCAAGATGATTTCAAGATATTGGTCAAGATCGTCAAGTGTCCTCAAGTACTCCAAGATGTCATCCAAAAACTGTACCACAAATAGATCCAGTTACGAGTTGAATATTTTCTTAATCAAGGCCATAAATAGTAAAAATGTGTTATTTAGCCCGAATGACATCACAATGAAGTCATAAACTTCATACCATTTTCTGAAAGTATTCCACGATATATTAGAATATAAAATGTTCAATTGATGATACCCTATTATAATTTCAATTTTTGAGACCATGAAAGGCCATCTTAACTTTTCAATTATATCATCAATACATAGAAGAGGGTACCTATTCATCATCATTACACAGTTCAAATTCTGGTAGTCAATACCGAAGCACAGGGTCTCATCAGTCTTCATTGAAATAAAAAATAAGGAAAACCCAAGGTGAAATACTCGGAGAGATAAAATCCTTATCACTCAACTTCGTCAGTTGAGTGTTAAGCACTGGAAGCTCTATTGGTGATATTTTTCAACATTGATTTAAAATTAGCTCAGTCCTAGGCATGAATAAATCATAAATTCCATATCTCTCTCATCTTGAAGCCCTGATATGTACTCATGCTACACGTCATTTATCTGGTATACTATGATTGCAATGAAATCATGATTCACACCACTCATCATCCAGCTAATAACATGAAACCTAGGTGGTGAGATCCCCCATTTTTTTTGATGAAATGTCCCTACATAACCCGCCCTAATATCCCATTACCCACGATGAACACAATTGACATCCTCATGAGACATAAATGTCATTATACTATGGTAATAATCTATGTGTGCATTGTATGGTACCAAATAATCCATACCCAAAATTAATTCAAAGCTTGAAATATCAAGGATGTATAGATCCAAACTGAAATGATACTACCCTAAATCGATAGAAAACCCATTTCATAAGAATATATCTATTGACCATACTCCCAATAGTGCATTGATTTTAGAAACCTCACTCACAAACTCAATTTCTAGACTCAGATCATTCAGAAGTTGTGTAGTTATAATAAAATGAGAGGAACTAGTACCAATTAAGGAACTAAAAAGTGTATAAGCAATATGAATAGTAAATATATATATTAAAGGTATAGCCTCATTAAAAAAATCTATAATATGAATTAAATTCAACTATCCCTCCCTTATTCCACATGACAATATTTGAGAACATGAGTTGTACCACTCTGCTAAAATATGCTTCTTTCCTAGAAGTACCACATCCACTACCTCAACCATCATGGCTAGTAGAACAATAAATTTTAGAATGGTATACTGTATAATACCTTCTTCCAGTACCCTAGTTTTTTCTATCCACTCCATAACTACCCATATTTCATTAGTTCCTACAGAATCACTATAGATGTCCAATCCTTCCGCAATCTTGGAACTCTACCGATAGTTGGGGATAATGTCTAAGCAAGTGACCTATCCTACCACACAAGTGGAGTAGTGATCGAGTAAGATGATATGAGACTAATCCTCCCCATAGAATCATTTCTTTCTATATATTTGATCATAAATATCATATCAACGATTCCTACTCTCAGAAGACATACATCATGTTTTATCTAGTAGAAACCATATGTCTTCCCCTAGCAGCCACCTTAAGTTTCCCCATAGATACAAGATCTAGATTTACCAATAATGGAAACATATTCATCACGATGATTTTAAATTATGTCTTAATATTAAATTTAATACCATCCTAAAACCATTTTTAGTATTATCCTCATCCCCTAAAAATGCTAGAACAAAACACTGCAAATCAAAAAACCAACCAACATAGTCTATCATAGGCATACTGTAACATCCCAAGTAAGTAATGAGTAATATATATTTTTATATATGTCTATTAATGAATTATATAGTGTTTTAGAGGCTTAAAATGAAAATAAATTCTAATCTTAAGCATGAAATACACTAATATTTTTAAAGGATTGTTTTACTGCCTTTTGATGGAAAACCATTTTTAAATCTATCTTTTTACAATTTTATAATGTATGTTTGTCAAAATAAACATATTAATTTTTATTGGGACATTGAATTTAACATTGGATAAATTTTTGGTATTTTTCTGACAATGTTCATTTTTTAATGAATAGTGAAAAATATTGCATTTTACATCAAAACTGCTTTTTCATTTAATTTAATTATATGGTTATATTATATTTTTAATTGGTCTTAAAGATTAATTGAATATAATTTACCATTTAATCCAGTGGTGGTCATTAGGATTAATTTCACTTTGGAATTGGTCATAAACTAATGCCAAACTTTTCATAGATATTGTTTCAAAAAAACCCGCTATTTGTCATGATAGCAGGAATTGATTATTAAATTAATTAATGTGACTTATATGTTTTTAATTTTGTAAAATAGACTTCATTTTTGAATTCGGAATATCAAATATAGCTTAGGGTGAATTTTTGGTAATTTTCTGAAAAACTTCAATTTTTGATGAATAGTGAAACCACTAAGTGGTACTTATAAAAACTGATTTTTCCGTTTAAATGAAATTTTGCCATCATTGTGTTTTGAATTTCAAAAATCCGACATATATGGTTGTCATTAAGAAGTAAAATGTGGTTCAATGGGATTAAAATAATTTTTTGATGAATAGTAACTTATTAAGTTCTTAATCGCGATTAGTGGTAATTAGTGTAGTTTAAGGTAAAAATAATGTTTTAATAGTATGAGATGAGCTTGACACATGTCCTACCCTAATTGGATGTGTCATGGACGACCAAGAAAAGCCATGGGTCAACTTGGGGACCCCATGGAGCCACTTTGGTTGGGAAATGACATAAATAACTTTTTATTTAATGTTAAAGTAAAAATGACACAAACATGAGTTATTTTACTAAAACAATTTTTACATGGGGTTATACAAGTCATATTTTTGACTATAAATATTAATTAGAAAGATAAAAAGATTTCCTACATCATAGTATTTGTTTTATAATTTTTAGACATTAAATAAATTAAATTATTTATGACATCATGATGATGCAGCGATGACCTCATTATTTAACGATTTAAATAAAATGGAAATATAATGTAAAATCTAAAACCTTAACATAGACAAAACTAATTTTATGAGTGTATTTCGAACCATTATCACCTTATCCTCTAATTATATCAATGTGGGACCTTTTGAATCCGAAAATCATTTTAAAATAAAGTAACTTATCTTTACTTTCCAAGAGTGCCCCTCCTCTCCTCTTATAAAAGGCCCCCACCTCTACCTCCTTACCCACACTCCCAAAGCCTTTGGCTCGGCCAAAACCTGCCCATTTTGTCTCTCCAAATCCCTCTCTTACTCCTTGAAGCATCACTTTGGGCATAAGTCTTCCCAAGGAAGCCTTTGAACTCAAACCAAAGGGAGTTACCCGATTTTAAGGTAATGTCTTCTTTTGAGAACTTTTGTTTTATTTTTCTACTCCAACCCCCTAAAATCTTTTTATTATTTTCTTTTGTAACAACTACAGTATCCTAAATATACTAGGATGTTGTTATAATAAGTATTAGAGCTACACTTACACACACCTACATCTAATGGTTAACGAACATACTGTTTCCGTTGATGGCGAATTTATGCCTCCCGAAACGATGATTGTTCAACATTATTTTAACACCTTAAAAGGTGGCCATTAAGTTGTAACTATATTTATATATGATATATAATATGTTTATGTTTTCCTTAAGCTTCTGTTTTTTTCTTTTTGGTCATACCTATATGGTTTCCATTATGGGTAAACGCGATATCTTCATTTAAGGAAGTGCGGACTACCGCCCCCTCAAAGTGATTTGATTCGTTAAATACCATATGTGGGACGTATAAAGGATGGAACTATGATATTATATATGATATTATAATGGAATTATAATATACCTTTATATAATTATGATTCCATTCTATAAAATACGAAATACAAATGAAATTAGTGTTCATGCGTACGTACGGCTTACAGTCTCCATGAACGGTGCATTTCATTTCTTACCTCTAAATGATTATGTAATATTATAAATGCATGTATATACTGGATATATATGATATATACATAATGATTATAATTCTGTATATAATGGATACATGAACAACATGTAATTATAAAGGGTTTAGTTTTGACTCAAGTACCAATGATCGTTAAAATGACCGTTATTAACTTAAATAATTACATAGTGTCAATGACATGGAAATAAGTGATATAAAAGGAATAATGAACTTGAAAAAGGTTATTAAGCAAGTATAAATTAACTCAAGTTTATTATTCAGGACATTAAAGAACGATCGAGTCAAGTCGGACCCGAGGTATGGGACTTCGTCTCAATCTCCTTTCATTGAGGCATATTTTGTTTTATACACAACCTTCTTTTATACGGTGTATAAACCCCTTTGACTTTTACGTTTATCGAAAAGGAATATTTTTTTATATGAAGCGTTTACTAAACGACAAAAGGGAATGTTTTGTCGTACGTATGCGGCGACAATGACTTCTCTGCCGCCGTGACCATTATTTGAGTTTCGGCTTCCTCTACAAGACATACCTTTTTTTAAAAGAAAAATAAATACCATATTTTACTTTTCTTTTATTTTGGTTTTGAAAATGGTTTTCATAATGTTTTTATATCAATGTTTTGTATTGATATCTTGTGATTGAAAGGTGGAAATGTTATGTTTACTTTATGCATGTTTTATGTGATACGATTATGTTGAGGTTCTTGGGAATTATTATGAAGACGGGTGGTTCCGTGATAAACTAAGGGTGGGTGAGCCCGATATAGCTCTCTAATGCATTGGGTAACGTAAAGGAGTGAAACGTTAAGGTTTCTCCAAAGAGATTTAGGGAATATACTGTGATGGGTATTCCAAACGTAACCAAGAGGGTTAATCCCTATGTAAGAATGTTATGAATGCCTCAAGTTACCTTTATGTCTTATGATTTCTATGATTTATTCATGATTTGATGAGGTATGTTAAAGTGCTTATGTTTTATGGGTAAAGTATGATTTCATTCTTATGTATATATGTACCCATGTTTCCTTTCTATATTTTTATATCCCTTACTGAGATTTTTATGCTCATCCCAAGTTTTTTGGAAATGTTTTTCACAGGTCAAGGGAAAGGTACATCATATGATGATAGTGTCAAGGAAGTGTCAAAAAAGAATCCATGTTTTATTTTAACTATGTTTCCATTTATGGGAAAGAATAATACTATCTTTATGTAACAACTTTGTTTATATGTGGAATGTAATGCAAGTTTTATGATCTAATTCTCTAAAACTCTAAACCCGAAAAGATCCTCAATGTGTAATCTTGTAATAACTCAAGATTAAGTAAGGTTTAAGGCTGGGGCCTTATATTTGGTATCAGAGGTCGGTTTAGATAACTTTAGGATTTATAAATCTATTTAATGATTATCCAAAAATATTTTTTTTTGAAATGACATAGCATTTGAAGATTACCATGTTGCTTCATCTAAGACATGTTTGTTCAGAATGGTTTTCCGCAGAGGAAACAGGGAAGCAATGCTAGGAAGGTATACAGAAGGAAATAACCTTCCGAATCAGCATCCTGAGATGGTTGGAATTGGAACTGAACAGTTTGTTGTAGTAATGGTGCAGTTGACTCAAGTGATAAATGGCGGTGGTATCCATACACGAGATCAACCAGATCAACCGCAAAGGAACATGTCAGTGGTGGAACATTTCATGAGGCAACATCCCCCATCATTCAGAGGATCATCTGACCCTGTGCTAGCTGAAGGTTGGATTAAATCAATGGAGAAGTTTTTTGATGTCATGGGGTGTTCAGACAATCAAAAGGTTAGTCTTGCTATTTATCATTTGGAGGGTGAAGCAGATCAGTGGTGGTCGATGGTTAAAAATATCAGGGACGCTGATGAGATTGATGCTCTCGAATGGGATGAATTCAAAGGTATGTTTCTTGAGAAGTATTTTCCTAAGGCTGTTCGACTTAGGATGTAAAAGAAATTCTTGGAATTGAGGCAAGAGGAAGACTCAGTGGCTACCTATGAAGAAAGGTTCACTCGATTGGCAAGGTATGCTCTAAATTTTATCCGAGACCTTGATAGTAAAATCAATCGTTTTTACTCAGGATTAAAGCCAAAATATCGAAGGGCATTAGCTTCTCGTGAGTTTAAAAGTTATGAAAAGCTTGTTCGATGTTCTGAGAAGGTGGAAATGGAGTTTTTCGATGATCAAGTGTTCTATAACAACCAATAGAAGAAGATACCGAGGTGGCAGGAGAAAGGTAAGAATTCTTCAAAAAAGTCCGATGGTAAGAAAACTAAGTTTCCAGTTTGTGATAAATGTGGAAAAAGGCATGCTGGGGAATGTCTTATGAATTCTGGAAAGTGCTACCAATGTGGTAAGATGGGACATAAGGCTCGTGATTGCACTGAAAAGGATCAAGGTGAAGGTAAGACCAAATTTGATTTACAGTTAGTGAAATGTTTTAAGATGGGTCACTATGAAAATGCGTGTCTGAAAAAGAGCTTGAGTGATGGGAAGCAGTTAGAATACAAGCAGAAAGGGGTGGTGAAATCCTTTGCAACTATTTCAGTAGATGTCGGGCCATCAAATGAAGTTGGATCAGGTACTTTGTTTGTTTTTTCAGATTATGCCAGTGTGTTGTTTGATTCGGGGTCTACACATTCTTTCATTTCTGAAACCTTTTCTAGTAAAATGGGAATACCATCTCAAGAAATTACTCCTGAACTTTTGGTAAAAACACCTGGGGGGAATGTTGAGGCAAAAAGAATTTATAAGAATCTTCCTATCCCTATCTGTGGAAAGACCCTACTTGCAAACCTTATTGTTCTACCTCCAGTAGAGTTTGATGTTATCCTGGGTATGGATTGGCTCTCTATTTACCATGCTAAGATTGAATGTAGAGCTAAAGAAGTTTATTTTCAGAAAGACTTTCAGTTTGTGTACAAGAATGAATCCTTATTATTGATAACTTATCAAGAGGCCGAGAAACTTGTAAAAGATGGAAATGAATGTTACCTTGCACACATTGTTGAAAATAAAGGAACTGTTCAGATTAATGATGTGCCAGTGGTAAATGAGTATCCTGATGTTTTTCCTGATGAGTTGCCCGGAATAATACCAGATCGGGAAGTTGAGTTTACTGTTGAATTAGTTCCTGATGCTAAGCCAATTTCAAAACCCCCTTATCGAATGGCTCAAATTGAACTTTTAGAGTTGAAGGAAAAATTGCAAGATTTATTAGAGAAAGGTTTCGTTCGACCTAGCACATCACCATGGGGTGCTCCTGTCTTGTTTTTTAAAAAGAAAGATGGTTCAATGAGAATTTGCATTGATTATAGAGCCTTGAATAATATCACTATTAAGAACAAATATCCTTTGCCTCATATCGACGATTTGTTTGATCAGCTCCAGGGAGCTCAGTATTTTTCAAAGATTGACTTGAGATCGGGGTACCATCAGCTGAAGGTAATGGAAGCAGATGTTCCGAAGACCGCGTTTCCGTACAAGATATGACCATTATGAATTTTTAGTAATGCCTTTTGGGCTAACCAATGCACCTGTTGTATTTATGGACTTAATGAATATAATTTTCCATGAGTTCTTGGATAAGTTTGTGGTGGTTTTTATTGATGATATTTTGGTGTTTTCTAAAAGTAAAGAAGAGAATGAAAGAAATTTAAGGGTTATCTTGCAAACCTTAAAAGAAAAGAAATTGTATGGAAAATTCAGAAAGTGTGAGTTTTGGTTGCAACAAATTTCTTTCCTTGGTCACGTTGTTTCTAAAGATGGGATAACTGTTGATCCTGTAAAAACAAAAGTTGTGGAAGACTGGCCAAGACCCACGAATGTAACTGAGATTCGTAGCTTCCTTGGTTTGGTAGGCTATTACCGAAGGTTTGTTAGAAATTTTGCACGGTTATCTAGTCCAATGACTAAGCTAACTCAGAAGGGTGTTAAGTTTATCTGGACAAAAAAATGTGATGATTGTTTTCAGGAATTGAAAAGAAGATTGGTGAATGCTCCAGTTTTGGCACTACCTTCCAGGAATGGTGAGTTTGTTATCTACAGTGATGCTTCATTGAAATTACTTGGTTGCGTCCTAATGCAGAATGATCAGGTAATTTCTTATGCTTCACGACAATTGAAAACTCATGAGGTAAATTACCCTACACATGATTTGGAATTAGCTGCTGTTGTTTTCACTTTAAAAATTTGGAGGCATCATTTGTATGGAGTAAAGTGTGAAATATATACCGATAAAAAAGGTTTAAAGTATATATTCACTCAGAAATAATTGAACATGAGACAAAGGAGATGCCTAGAATTAATCAAGGATTATGATTGTACAATTCATTACCATCCGGGAAAAGCAAATAAAGTGGATAGTGCTTTGAGTCGAAAAAGTAATGCTTCATTAGCAATGTTGCGTTTGGAACGTGATCCTTTGGTTAAGGATTTGATGAACCTTGGCATAGAAGTTGTGGGTGCAGGAAGTTCTTCTGTTTTGTTTCAGGTATCAGTGAGATCATCTCTATCAGATAGAATCAAGCAAGCACAGAAGCAAGACAGTGAGTTGCAGAAAAAGGTAGAGATGGTTCAGAAAGTTAAGTTGCCTGAATTCAACATTGATAATGATTTCATTTTGAGATTTGGGAAGAGATTGTGTGCGCCTTGTGATTCACAGTTGAAGAGAGAGTTGTTATGTGAAGCTCATAGTTCTCCGTTTTCAGTTCATCCTCGCAGTATTAAGATGTACAAGGATCTACGGGAGTATTACTGGTGGGATGGAATGAAAAGAGATATTGCTGATTTTACTGTGAAGTGTTTGACTTGTCAGCAAGTTAAAGCAGAGCGGCAGTTACCGAAAGGGATGCTTCAGCCTTTACCAGTGCTAGAGTGGAAATGGGAGAATATATCCATGGACTTTTTTGTGGGATTACCAAAGACATCTCGAGGTAATAATGAAATCTGGGTTATTGTTGATCGTTTGACTAAATCTGCTCATTTCCTTGCTATACGAGATACTTTTTCACTAGATCAACTTTCCCGTTTGTATCTTAAAGAGATAGTCAGGTTACATGGAGTTCCCCTCTCCATTGTATCTGATCGTGATCCCAGGTTCACTTCTAACTTTTGGAAAGGCCTTCAGAAGTCGTTGGGTACTGAATTAAATTTTAGTACAGCTTTTCATCCTCAATCAGATGGGCAGTCAGAACGAACAATTCAGACCCTGGAGGATATGCTACGAGCTTGTTCTATGGATTATCAGGGAAGTTGGGACCAACATCTTTCTTTGGTTGAATTTTCATATAATAATAGTTTTCATTCCAGTATACAGATGACACCATTTCAGGCATTATATGGGAAGCGGTGCCAAACTCCAGCTTTTTGGGATGAAGTGGGTGAAAGGAAGTTGATGGGACCAGAATTGGTAGAAGAGATGGCAGGAAAAGTTCAGCTGATTCAGAAGCACATGAGAACAGCTCAGAGCAGGAAAAAGAGTTATGCGGATAACTGGAGGAAGGATCTATCTTTCGAGGTAGGTGATCATGTTTTTCTCAAGGTTTCTCCTTGGAAAAGTGTGATGAGATTTGGTAAGAAAGGAAAGCTGAGTCCAAGGTTTATTGGACCATATGAAATTCTGGAGAGAGTTGGATCAGTTGCATACCGAGTGGCTTTACCTCTGAGTTTATCTCAGGTACACAATGTTTTTCACGTTTCAATGTTGAGAAAGTATATGCCAGATCCATCTCATGTTTTAAGTCCAGAGGTAGTTCAGCTGGAAGAGAACCTATCTTATGAGGAACAACCGGTCCAGATTCTTGACCACAGGGAGCAAGTGTTACGGAATAAGGTGATTATGCAGGTAAAGGTTTTGTGGAAAAACCACATGATGGAAGAGGCAACATGGGAATCTGAAAATGCAATGAGGGATAAGTACCCCCATTTATTCGATAAGTAAATAAATTGCGGGGAAGCAATTTTCAAAAGGGGGAAGGATGTAACATACCAAGTAAGTAATGAGTAATATATATTTTTATCTATGTCTATTAATGAATTAGATAGTGTTTTAGAGGCTTAAAATGGAAATAAATCAAATCTTAAGCATGGAATACACTAATATTTTTAAAAGATTGTTTTACTGCCTTTTGATGGAAAACCATTTTTAAATATATCTTTTGACAATTTTATAAGCTATGTTTGTCAAAATAAACATATTCATTATTATTGGGACATTGAAATTTACATTGGATAAATTTTTGGTATTTGTCTGACAATGTTCATTTTTTAATGAATAGTGAAAAATACTGCATTTTACATCAAAACTGCTTTTTTATTTAATTTAATTATATGGTTAGATTATATTTTTAATTGGTATTAAAGTGTAATTTGAATATAATTTTACCATTTAATCCAATTTTGGTCATTAGGATTAATTTCACTTTGGAATTGGTCATAAACTAATGCCAAACGTTTCATAGATATTGTTTCAAAAAAACCCGCTATTTGTCATGACAGCGGGAATTGATTATTAAATTAATTAATGTGACTTATATGTTTTGAATTTTTTAAAATAGACTTCATTTTTGAATTCGGAATATCAAATATAGCTTAGGGTGAATTTTTGGTAATTTTCTGAAAAACTTCAATTTTTGATGAATAGTGAAACCACTAAGTGGTACTTATAAAAACTGATTTTTCCGTTTAAATGAAATTTTGCCATCATTGTGTTTTGAATTTCAAAAATCCGACATACATGGTTTTCATTAAGAAGTAAAATGTGGTTCAATGGGATTAAAATAATTTTTTGGTGAATAGTAACTTATTAAGTTCTTAATCGCGATTAGTGGTAATTAGTGTAGTTTAAGGTAAAAATAATGTTTTAATAGTATGAGATGAGCTTGACACATGCCCAACCCTCATTTTATGTGTCATGGATGACCAAGAAAAGCCATGGGTCAACTTGGGGACCCCATGGAGCCACTTTGGTTGGGAAATGACATAAATAACTTTTTATTTAATGTTAAAGTAAAAATGACACAAACATGAGTTGTTTTACTAAAACCATTTTTACATGGGGTTATACAAGTCATATTTTTGACTATAAATATTCATTAGAAATCTAAAATGATTTCCTACATCATAGTATTTGTTTTATAATTTTTAGACATTAAATAAATTAAATTATTTATGACATCATGATGATGCATCGATGACCTCATTATTTAACGATTTAAATAAAATGGAATGATAATGTAAAATCTAAAACCTGAACATGGCCAAAACCAATTGGATGAGTGGATTTCAAACCCTTATCACCTTATCCTAGAAATATATCAATGTGGAACCTTTTGAATCCGAAACTCATTTTAAAATAAAGTAACTTATCTTTACTTTCCAAGAGTGCCCCTCCTCTCCTCTTATAAAAGGCCCCCACCTCTACCTCCTTACCCACACTCCCAAAGCCTTTATCTCGGCCAAACCCTGCCCATTTTGTCTCTCCACATCCCTATCTTACTCCTTGAAGCATAAATTTGGGCAGAAGTCATCCCAAGGAAGCCTTTGAACTCAAACCAAAGGGAGTTACCCGATTTTAAGGTAATGTCTTCTTTTGAGTCCTTTTGTTTTATTTTTCTTCTCCAACCCCATAAACTCTTTTTATTATTTTCTTTTGTAACAACTCCAGTATCCTAAATATACTAGGATGTTTTTGTAATAAGGATTCGAGCTACACTTACACAAACCTACATCTAATGGTTAACGAACATACTGTTTCCGTGGATGGCGAATTTATGCCTCCCGAAACGATGATTGTTCAACATTATTTTAACACTTTCAAAGGTGGCCATTAATATGTCACTATATTTATATATTATGTATAATATGTTTATGTTTTCCTTAAGTTTCTGTTTTTTTCTTTTTGTTCATACCTTTATGGTTTCCATTATGGGTAAACGCGATATCTTCATTTAAGGAAGTGCGGACTACCGCCCCCTCAAAGTGATTTGATTCGTTAAATACCATATGTGGGACGTATAAAGGATGGAACTATGATATTATATATGATATTATATATGATATTATACTGGAATTATAATATACCTTTATATAATTATGATTCCATTCTATAAAATATGAAATATAAATGAAAGTAGCGTTCATGCGTACGTACGGCTTACCGTCTCCATGAACGGTGCATTTCATTTCTTACCTCTAAATGGTTATGTAATATTATAAATGCATGTATATACTGGATATATATGATATATACATAATTATTATAATTCTGGATATAATGGATACATGAACAACATGTAATTATAAAGGGTTTATTTTTGACTCAAGTACCAATGATCGTTAAAATGACCGTTATTAACTTAAATAATTACATAGTGTTAATGAAATGGAAATAAGTGATATAAAAGGAATAATGAACTTGAAAAAGGTTCTTAAGCAAGTAGAAATTAACTAAAGTTTATTATTCAGGACATTAAAGAACGATCGAGTCAAGTCGGACCTGAGGTATGGGACTTCGTCTCAATCTCCTTTCATTGAGGCATATTTTGTTTTATACACAACCTTCTTTTATACAGTGTATAAACCCCTTTGACTTTTACGTTTATCCAAAAGGAATATTTTTTATACAAAGCGTTTAATAAATGACAAAAGGGAATGTTTTATCGTACGTATGCGGCGACAACGACTTCTCCGCCGCCGTGACCATTATTTGAGTTTCAGCTTCCTCTACAAGCCATACCTTTTTTTAAAAGAAAAATAAATACCATGTTTTACTTTTCTTTTATTTTGGTATTGAAAATGGTTTTCATAATGTTTTTATATCAATGTTTTGTGTTGATATCTTGTGATTTAAAGGTGGAAATGTTATGTTTCCTTTATGTGATATGATTATGTTGAGGTTCTTGGGCATTATTATGAAGACGGGTGGTTCCGTGATAAACTAAGGGCGGGTGAGCCCAATATAGCTCTCCAATGCATTGGGTAACGCGAAGGAGTGAAAAGTTAAGGTTTATCCGAATAGATTTAGGGAATATACTTTGATGGGTATTCCAAACGTAACCAAGAGGGTTACTCCCTACGTAAGAATGTTATGAATGCCTCAAGTTACCTTTATGTCTTATGATTTCTATGATTTATTCATGATTTGATGAGATATGTTAAAGTGCTTATGTTTTATGGGTAAAGTATGATTTCATTTTAATGTATATATGTACCCATGTTTCCTTTCCATATTTTTATATCCCTCATTGAGCTTTTTATGCTCATACCAAGTTTTTTTGAAATTTTTTTCACAGGTCAAGGGAAAGGTACATGATATGATGATAGTGTCAAGGAAGTGTCAAAAAAGAATCCATGTTTTATTTTAAATATGTTTCCATTGATGGTAAAGAATAATAATATCTTTATGTAACCACTTTGTTTATATGTGGAATGTAATGCAAGTTTTATGATCTAATTCTCTAAAACTCTAAACCCGAAAAGATCCTCAATGTGTAATCTTGTAATAACTCAAGATTAAGTAAGGTTTAAGGCTGGGGCCTTATACATACAACCCTGGGCCAGCCTCATGAAAAAGGCTACCCTCTCCTGGGTTAGGGTATCATGGTAAAATTTCTCTAAGTGATTTTCTTAGAAGTCTTAGCACACCATATTCTTCAACATTCCATCCTAAGGATATATGTCCCACCAATGCTTCACCTAACCATGTAACATATATGCTACCAGGTGATTCATTACTTAGTTTGTGTCCCTATGTGCTCATGGATCATCTGGGTAGAATCATTCTAGGACTCATCTTACTCAGGTACACCCTCTTTGATTATTTTTAGAGGGTTTTACAACTAGAAATCCCATGTCAGGTTAGACATACTCTCCACAACCCAGTTTGGGTCTCTTTCCATAAATTGTATGCACTGAGAAATATTCTCAAGGAACTGATATCTAGTTTCATCACCTTGAACTATCAGGGCCTCTGGTTCCACTAGAACATGTTCATTTCTAGCCATGTCCTCTTATCTTTCTATCATAAAGCATTATCATGTATGCATAATTTTACAATTCCAAACCCACATCTTAAAAAACCTTACTCTCCTTCAACATAATTAATAATAGAGATTCACATATATCAAGGAAAAACATCCCATGAATCTACCCACATAGTTAAAACCAAGGGGATATCACTAATTTCAGCCATCCCTTATCTAGTTCATGGATAAAAAATAGAAAACACATTTTCAAAATTCTATATTCTCATTAGAAAAATATTTATCTACATTATTTACCACATTTATCAGCATTTTACAATTATAAATTTCATATTATGAACATATTAATTCCAAATTCACAAGTAAAGAAAAGTATATCCACTTAAACATCATACTCAAAACATGATTTTCCATTCATTCCTAAAATTTTACATGTCATTTAAAAATATAAATATCTAAAATGATACACTATTACTCAAATCTTATGCCATTACTGGGCATGATGAAAAAATATCAGAACAAAACAACATCACACCATAAGTACATCACTCAAGGTGAAATAACATTCAACATTAATAGAAAAAATCAATAATGAAAATCCCAACCTAGGTAGTTTGTTTTTACAAGTACATGTGTTAGCTACTCCAATTCACAAGCTCATGAAAAATTCTCTACTCTTCCTAGTCACTGATCTACCATTTCTAATTAATAAGAAAAATGAAATGAAATAAATATGGGATCTGATTCCACTTTGTAACTTCCTGACCTGGTTCTCTAGTTAGTTGGTTACATGACCTCAAGAATTCCACCTCATACTTCATAACCTATCAAATATTAACAATAATTTAATATATATCATGGGTATACTATATTATCTTTAAAAAATTTTAACCATAGAAATAAATAAACAATAAAAAAATGATAATAACCATAACCAAAATAACACTTCTATAATAATATTACAAGAATAATAAAACAATATCCAAAAAAATAAAATTTATATGTCATTCCAGATGTTCTTCAAGTGTCAATATGAAATATCCATAAAAAAAATCAACTATAAATCTGAAATAGGTCCTGACACCATGATTTGTTCCCTTATCCATGATCCATCAAAAATCATCCATATGACATATGGAAATTTTCCTTATCATAACATGAAAACATGAAGTCTATTCTTGTACCGATAAATATACCAAGTAGGGTTTGAGTAAAAATCAGTAATCCACCTCTAAATGCTTCTAAAAAAATATGCATACAAAAATAGTGTATGAAGTTGTATAAATAATAAAACACAAGTTATAAAATATACACTTTACAAATTAAATTATACTTTAATTTACCACATAAATATCTTTGGTTCACAATGACACATAAACCTACAATTCATACTTTGTTTTGTGTTGAAATATGAACCATATCACATAGGTAAACACAAATCATTATAACATGGTCTTTCGTTATCCATTTCATTTTAATTCGTAGAATGACCATATGAAAAAATATTATAAACAAATCATATGGGGAGAATGATTTAAAAAATGAGGGAGAATGATTTAGGTCGAGTGTTAGTTAAATACATTGAATTTATGGGGCATGTGAAATTAAAAAAAAATATGCAAAAATTAATTTCGTATAAACGATTTCCTAAGAAGGGGAGAATAGTTACCAAAAAATTGCACCCTAATTATGAACCTTTTCCAAGGGTCTCACAATTACCAGAGATATGGAGAATGGTTGACAAGCCATATGATAACCATGTTTATTATATAAGAAATATAATTTAATATAATGTGATTTTTTATTATCTTATAATATAGGTTAATCATGTAACATACGATATTTAATGGAATGTTGTTGTTTTAGATTTTTTTGGGTCTTACATTATCATAACATTGAACAAATTGTGTTTTCAAAATTTAAACATGATATCATTAATAAAGGCTTCTACATTTGGAAATTCAATTATTGAAAAAACAACAACCTAAAGTATTTTATAAATTATACTTTTAATAATAGAGGAAAGGTGGTATGAATCCCATCTAGAATAACATGTAACAAGGTTTCTGTGTAGGATATCATTTTTTGTATGTGGAGGTATATACATGGAGAAAAATAATAAATATTTTTAGAGAGTGATATTGGTATTTTATCACAAGAATTTGAATAATAAAATGGAATGTGAAGGGGGGTAAAAACTATAAATATGTGATGGTTTATAATTCCACATCATTCATCAGATATGAATGTAACATGGTTACATTTTCTTTATTTCAGGATCAATTTCATAATGTTGACAAATTATTTTCCATTTTTTTAATATATAAAAATATTATTAATTTATATGTTTTTGTAACAACAATATAATTACTTGGTTTTCATTCATTCTATTACTCTATGAAATGAATATTAGAAAATTAATTTATATGACTAAATCACTAAAACTCACTTTTAAAGAATTGTATGTTCCAAAAATTAGTGACATGTCATTCCATATTTTGATCACTATTTTCAAAAACTAATAGGTTTAGAATAAGTTATCAAACAAATTAATCTATGAGACTAAAAATTAATAGTACTGGTTCACCATTAATATTTATTTTTCATGTTATTTAACTAATTAAAAGTTTACCAAGACATCAAGTTGGATTGTGGCATGCGATAATCCCTTATTAGAGTTTAATCATAGCTTCTATCCCTACTGCCTTTTTAGAAATAATGGTTTGTGAACCATTATTAATGGTATCCTTTTTTTAATCTATATTAATTAAATTAATATAATGTTCCCAAAAAATATTAATGACATCCTTGAAATAAAGGTAATTATTAAATAACCTTTTACTAGGGTTTTCAATACAAATTTTTTACAATGTTTAATAAAAATATTTCATTGTTATTTCAATTTCATTATAATCATAATATTGTTAATGTTTATCAATACATTCAAACTTATTTCTATAAAATATAATGAATTTTTAAATAAATAAATTTTCCAATGAAACATATACATTCCATAAATTTCTCCAAAATTTCCTTAATCTTAGAATGTTCTCACCACATAAAACCTAAAAATAATTTAATATGTCTATCAACATATGATAAATACTAATATATTGAACCCATGATTATTTCCATTGAAATTATGATAATGAATACACAATATCATCTAAAATTTATCATAATACTTAGAGGTTTCATGAATTTAATAACCAAAAATTAATTGGAAAAATATTTCTACACTTTACTTATTACATAAAAATCCTTAAATACTTCATCCATTTTATTTACATATAGGTATTTTCATAGCCTATGGGTTACCCTTAATGAATATTTAATGGAATTATGTAATTACCATGTTTCCAACATTTAAGAAATAAACTATAATTTAATTTTATGATGAGTTTTATTTTTCTTCTATTATATACATCAATTTTACTTAGAAATTAATTAATTTATTCCCTTATTTTCTAGACATAATTTATTTTCTCATTCCCATAAGAAACCTTCTGGGGCGTCTCCTTCCATATTTGTGAAATGATGGAAATTGATGATTCTTTACTCTATAGTCTCCATAACTTAAGATCTTATAGAACTCTATCCATCTCTTCTTTGGAGAGTCTGGGAGTTAGTTAAGATTTATGTTGTCAATCTTATTTAGGTAAAATTCACTATGCATAATAAAAATATCTTTCATTTTATTATTTATATAACTTGGTTACTCTTATCAATCAAATATTTATTCATATTCAATGTTATCATGATTTATTCGGGTTTCAGTCATTGAAAAAAACTAAAGGCATAATGTGAGATAAAATAATCATAGTAGAAAAACCATATAAATATCTGCAGGATGTCTAAATATTGACACATTATTTTAAATATAAGACACATTATGTTTAACCTTGGTCATTAATGGTCATAATATTTTCATATACATAATAATAGGTTTTAAAGGAAATGTGAATTATTGTAATCATATCACTTGTAGGGTCAAACTAGGTGTGCAATAATGCCTATTTTTGTGTACCGGGTTATGCTCGAGTTAAGCCAGACACAACCTTTTTGTGGTTATTTCCCTTATGTATATCTATGCTAAAAACACTTCTGCATATAGTATCTAAAAAATAATGTCTTCCTAGAATAACCAAATAATATCTACCTTACCAAAACATTAGGATAATCATCAATATTTATCATCAAAGACTATCATTGAGTTATGTTCCCTAATTTTTTTCCTAAATGTAGTTTCTAAGGATTATTATAAACCTACTTTGATACTAATTATAGTTTCATGATCATAGTGTGTCTATATCCAGTGTATACTACCATTTTATTGGTATAAGATAAAAGGACTCTCACCCAAAAGTATTGGTCAGTTTAGTTGTATTGTGAAGTTAGATACATAAAAGATTCTTACATAAAATTTGAATAAGAAAGTAAAAAAACATTTTTTTTCAAAAATATCTTAATTTACTCTAGAATATTTATTCATATCATTCATATTAATGTTCATGGAATCTTGTTAAAGGTAATAAAAATAGTGGTGGCCTAAAATTCCCAATAATGGTAAAGTATATTGGATGTATTAATGTATCAATAAGAATAATCAATATACCAAGAAATCTTAGTTAGAGGAAGTCCTATGACCCTTTATTAAAATAAAGGAAAAGTACAGAAAGAGAGGAATGAGAGTACAAGCATATGGCTCAGCCACATTGAAATATCAGTTCCAACCAGAAAATAATAACTACATATCATAGTAATCATAATCCTCACCACATCCATAATAAGGCACATCCTCCGCAGTAGCCGACTCTCATTTAGAGTTCATATCATATGCCGTAAATACCTTGGAATAATTCCTTCTGAGATCCAGTTTCTCCATAGAGAGTTTCTCCTTATTTGATTGCTTTCTCACACAGCTCTTTTTAGTATTACGGGCATCCCTGTTTTCTTTCCTGGATGAGGATTTGGTGGATAATGGATTTGGTAAGTATGAGTAGTCCTTTATTGGTCTCCTCTTTTGTGGAGAAGTCACATTGCATTCACTTTCAAAAAACATATTCTGACCACCTTGAACAATATCACTGTAAGAAGTTCTTGCAACCCCTCTATCATTCTACTTATCACTGTTAGATACATTTCCCCATTTACCAGTGAGATTCACAGGGATGAAGTTTTTGCAGCCAACTTCTTTCCTCCCCAAGACTCCATCTGAGGTTATCAGAGACTCTCCTCAAATATTCCAAGAGAGCCTATTGTGATCAATAAAAGCAAGGCATTGAGGGTTCACCTCATTACCAAGGTCCTCAAGAGTTACCGTCCTTGAGACATCCACTGCATCCTTTTCCGGATTATTTGAACCAATTTACATATTCAAGACTGCATGCACTTGTGGATCAACCATCATAGTGGGTGGATCCTCCTGCTCTAGGCCTATGAACTTGTTACCTGAGAGGACCTGTCCACCCTGTACATCAACCACTCCTCATTATTCTCGGTTTAGACTGCCAGAGACTAACTGCACTTGGCCATCAGAACACTCTAGCAAGGGAAACTCATCAGCACCAATCCCACATTTTATCTGTTCAAATACCTGATTCAATGATGGATTGAGTGAATCCCACACCTATTTGATTTCAAAATCAGGCATACTCACCTCTGTGTAAACATCTTGCCTCACCTCCCACTCCATGCACGTACCCATCACTGCCTCACCGAGATAGGGGCTTCCCACCTAATCACCCCGCTCAACAGAAACTGCAAGGCCACCGCACTCTACAAGGCCACCCCTGCCTCCATTCTCATTCCCCCACATAATCACAGGTACATCAGAATTGGATGTGCCCAGAATTGGATCCAATCCAGTGGTCAAACCACCATTGAGGCTTCTTCTTTCAACTACCTGTGAACTACTAAGCACCCTACCACTATGACAAACCAGATCCAGATGACCAAATCGAGAACATTCCACACAAAAACGCATCCATGACTCAAAGATGACACCATGTCTCCATCTAAACTCCTTGTTTTCTATGACCCAGACACAGTCCACCAGTGGGATTGAGACATCAAACTCGATGCAGATCTGTGGAAAAATTGGGTGACACACGAACTCGGTTTGATGATCAGAACATAAGTATCGACCGATCATATAGCTGATTGAACATAAAATAGAGAGATTCTGAAAAGAAAAATTTAATCCAGGGAGACTTAACCACGTTTTAATCATCGTGAGATCAGGTCATATGTGAAAATAAAATCTTCAACAAAACATAAAGAAGGTAGAATTGTTGCATCTTCGAGGAGCTCATGACCAAGCTGCAATCAAGTCCACTTCTGAGCCAAAAGGATCATTATATGCCTCCATTCAAGAAGACCAACAACTGTCTGCGCCTGTAGCTCCAAATATTCTATGAAAAATCACCCAAACTCTTCAACTGATGGGAGTTGAGGACAAAACTGTGAAACCAAGGTTATCTTGCATAAATTTGAGGTGCTATTGATCTCAGCCGGTAGAAGGGGAAGTTATGCTACCTCTTGAAACAGATCTGGAACCTTTAGGGAGATATGGATACTTGGGAATGGCAGAAGGAATCCAGACTGAGGGCTACCCTTATTGAGAAATTTCAGAACTCCCCCCTCTGATCAGGAGGGGGGAGCACAACTCATCTGCATCAAATCTAGGGAATCTTCGTGATTACCTCTGGGATCCGAAGATGCAGGGCTCTCAATATTACAAAATAATCAATATATGAAGGTAATAAAACAAAAAAATGCCATATTGTCATTAAAATGTGAATGAATTTATTCCATAGATAATGTAAATGTGAAAATATCTTGTATAATAATCAATATTAAAAGGAAACTAATTATACATACATTTAATTTAAATAACATGAATAACTGAATTACTAAGTCATAATCTATATTGCATTATGAATAACTGAACACACATTCCTTTTATTAAATAAATTCTAAATAAATGAATCCATAGATAATGTCATCATTAAAATATCATAGATAATACATATAACTGAAATGAAGGAAATTCTTAATTATTAGACATCATGTTTCCCTAGAGCAAGATCTATTTACTATCAAGATCTATCATCAAGACTATTTAAATCATACATGGTGAAAACCTATTTTGCTGAAACCAACCAAACGATTCATCCAATGAGGAATATTATGCATCAAGGGGTTACATGAACTAGTCCACAACCCATAAATTTAACATCCAAATCAGTTATCATATATCCAATAATCAATTTAATTCAAAAAAATATGCCTTATAAAATAACCATGTTAAGTAAATGATACAAAATTTTCAATATTTTCCAATATAATCAAATAAAATTCAAAGTGAACACCATATGTAAAATTGATATACTGTTTAGGTAATAATTATATCCATGATAAAATATTAGGATATCAAAAGTAAATTTAATGTTCAATAATCACATGAAGGTGAATAACTCAATAGGAAATTAATTACTATGAAAATGATTCACGGAAGTAAATTTCAACACTTTCATTTTTCAAAATAATCAAAAAACATCCAAAGGAAGAATATGTATGGTATCAATAAAAAATATACCTATTGGATTGAGGGTAATGGTTTTTATCATTGATCAAATGAAAAATACAATTACAAACATTCTTAAGGAAAATATCATTTTATTTTGAAAATCACTTTTTAAAACATATTTTTTTTGAAAATACTATTATTTGAACATCAAATTAAGAAAACTAAGAATTTACATAATATTAATAAAAAAATCTTTAAAAACATCCTTGGAATCTAGAAATGGAATCATTAATGAAATTATGGAGGGTAATTTCATACATTTCATTCAATGTAGAAAGAACATTCCTTTTTTATTATAAAAAGGGTAGAAAATTTTCTTTTTAGGAAAATGAAAATAATATTATTATCAATACATTTGGGAAAAATTTAAAATGGGTAAAAATTTCATTCATAATCATTTTTAAAAGGTTAAAAAAAATTGAAAACACATTTACATAACATGGTTTTCATAGAAAACGAGTTTCCGACTGAAGAGAGAAATGATTCCAGGTTATCTTAAAAAAATTATCTAAAACATCTAATTTAAAATTTTAATATAAAAATGTTAGTATTATTAAAAAATAGTGATCTATAACTAGATACTAATAAAGTGAAAGGGTTTGTTAAATAATGATCTAATAATTTCTTTTAATGGGAATTCAGGTGTAAAAAGTCATGAATACAACTTTATTGTGAAGTAAACCCTTGAAAAGATCATAACATTAATGTGAGAATACACCAATGAATCAATTTTGTGTATAAAATTTAAAACCAAATATTAAAATTGTAAACATAATTCTATATAGTAAAATGTTTTAAACCCATAATCTTATAATATTAAAGACAATGAGGATGTATTATAACCCAATATAATGAAATTGAGTTATGAAATTCATTACCACTTGGTAAATCTTAATTAAAATAACCATAGATGAAATAATCACAAAAGAATCATATATTTATATGAATAAATATTTATTCTCAAAATTAAATTACAAAGGGAAATTATATTCACCATATAAAAAAAAGGTTAATAACTTTAAAATATGCCCCAATGGAATGAAATTGAGATGAAATCTCTTACCTCACACTTTCCTATTGCTGAAAATGTTTTAATATCATATATTATGGTATTAATAATGTTATTAACTTATTAAATATACAAATTATTATTTATAATATCAAATATTATCTTTTAATAATGTCTTATCACCCATCCCTTAATAATATTTCATTATTTTCATTGTTTTAGTTGTTTATTGCCTTGTTTTATCATTTGTGTTTTGTTATGAAATCTTAGTTCTTGAACATATTATATAGTTATATCAACTAAAAATAAATAATAATGAATTAATTATAATTTTTTTTCAAAAATATTCACTTTTAAAACTAATCATGAATGATGGTTATGAAAAATGAAGTACGTTACAATCATGGAGATGGTAGGATATACATATGTATAAGTACATTTTTATTTTTCAATGATCATTATGGAAAGGAAGTAACTAATATTTTAACTTTATAGAATAATAATAATATAATATATACCATATTTCTTAATTATATATATATATATCATACATGTGGTTTTGTGATGAAAATAGACTAACATCGCTTTGTGAATGTTGTAGTCCACACATAAATGAATGATGTTATAATCATTATGTGCATGAAAATGAAATCATGTGAATGATATATACATAAATACATATATAAATATATTGTATTTTAGGAATTATAAATACATCATGAATATAATAATTATTCACTTATATCAGATTTAATAATTAAACTTATCGTTATAATTGTCCAAGTAAAGCGTTAGTGAAAGAAGAATGACATCACATTCTGAGGCGATAGTGCACCATACACACAAGAAAAATTTTCGTATCTACTACATAATGGAACTTAGGAATTTATATATGATATATTTATTCTATTATTATAAATATTTTATAAATATGATATATATAATTTAAATATATCATCAAATCCATCCTTGAGAGGTGGAAATGGTAAAATGAATGACATCGATTCTCAAGGATGTAATCCACCGTACAAATTATTGGTGATTACATAAATCATTTGATGTATTTTTGGGTGGTTTTATTACATACCAATTACATAAAAACATCTCATTATATATAATATACTGAGGATATTTTATAATCATTTATTTATGGGAATTGAAGGAGATGGAGAAGAAAATAAAATAAAGGTTCTTGTTAAAAAACATTACATATTTTTTAGGTATCCTCATTAGGTTTTCATTAAATCATTAAAATTATTAATTTAATCTAAATATAAGGCTTCTTGGATTAGGGGAGATAATTTGGGAATTCATTGGGTGTGTTATTTTCTTATCCAATGTGGTTTGAAGGTGTTACGTGGAGAGGAGAGGGGTGTACTTTTTTAAGTGGGGGAGAGGACACACTTCATATTTTTGAAAATAATGTAGTTATATCATGTTTTTCATATATAAAAAGAGTAAAACATGAACCGTTACTGATCCTTAGAGGTTTTAGGGTCTAAATATGTCCAATAAAAGTTTTTTATAAAAGTTTTTATTTTATTTATATCCTTATATTGTAAGTTTAACCTATAGTGAAACCATTTTTACCTTAAACATTATAATTAATTTTTACATTACTCACTATTCAGTTGCTGTAAAATTATGTTGACATTATTAGAAATTAAAAATTATGATTAAATGAAATATGGAATCCATTTTTACAAATTCATGTCACATTTTTTTTTTCAAATTTTAAATTAAAATTAACCACGTGCATGTGATGTTAAAGAATGTTTCAATGTAAAAATGTTCAAAATATTAAAGTATTTATATCTAATTTTAAAATGAAAATTAATCCAATGAAAAAAATTGATTACAATATTTATTTTTGAGGTATTGGGACTTTAAGAACAAGTAAAAATATAACTTAACATTATAGATTATTTAGATAAAAGGAATTTTACAATAAAATTAAGTATTTTTCACCTTTCATCAAAAAAATAATCTTCTGAAAAAATCCAAAAATATCACATTAAAATAATTGTGGTTTTCTAACTTCAAATATTTCTTTTATATTATAAAATATTTTTTTAAAATTTTTTAAAAATTTATTTTAAATTATGTGCGCCTATGGAGACTAAACTATCATTTAGGAAAAGTGTATTTCTCTTAAATATTTTTTTATTTAAAATGACTATTTTTATCATTTATAACCATTATATAACAAAGAAATTTGTGTAATGTAAATATTTTCATATTTTTTTTAATCATATTTTCTAACTTCTATTTAAATGGCTATGTGAAAAATATCATATTAAATAATAATATTCATAGTATATTATTGTTCAATAAAACCCAATCATGCATGTAACACTATATTTTAAAGAAAATCATTATTTCATGTATCATAAGAAATCCATGAATGTAAATTTATTCTCAAAGAAATATATTTTAATGTCATCGGGTGTTATACTCTCTTCTATTCTAGTTGTTTCTCAGAACATAATCTACAGAAAAAATGACACTCTTTTAGTATTTTTGGGGTGTTACAAGGAATGAAAACTATTATAGAGAAAAATATAAAAAACATAGTATAACTTCCCTAAAAATCTAAAGAATCCTCTATCAATACTAAAAAAGAGGATGAAAAAAATTGTCACCAATGAAACATAAAATCTTAAAATGATATAAAAATCCTAGAAATTAATAAAAAATTCTAAAGATTCAAACATAAAAAATGATAATTAAAAAATAATATCATTCCCAAGGAATGAACATATTATTAAAAAAATATTTCATTTTTATTCATTCTCCATTTTTGTGTGCATCTGTTCTCGGATTTGAAGATAAACCTATACAGTTAGTGTAACACCCCGACCTGGGATCCATGCGACAATGCCCTGAGTCAGTTCACCAAATGATCTCAAGCACGCCTCCCCATACGATAGAGGTTTTTGAATAGAAATGAGGGTCTGGTAAGTCATTAATGGGGAGACTATAATCTTATTTAATAGAAGGAAACACTAACAGAAATAAATAAACTAATGTGGAAGCATATATAACCAAAAAAAATACTCATGTCACAAGATAAACAAATAGAAAATAAAATACTCAAATGAATGGGAAAATATGTTATGCCAAAAGAGGTGTCAAGTTCATATAATGTGACTGAAATTAAAGACACAAAGACTCCCCATGTGGGTCCCAAACCATGTCTGGTTCCCTCCTCCAAGATCCATCCCCAATCTGCAATCTTTCACAGGGCCTTTTACATTCTCTAGTACTGAAAAATTATAATCTATTTGGGTACCGATCAGGAAGCCCAGGTATGGTGTGAGTACAACTTAGTAGGACACAACCAATGATGTCTAAAATAATTCTAGTCAAAAGATAGTGTATGTAGTTCTAAAATAAAAATTACCAATGCATAAATAACCAGTTATTACATTATCATTTATTCTTATCTAACTACATTAACTCCAGGGTTCCCAAGGATACCCATACCTCAATAATAACTTCATCTAATACTAGAACTCAATGTGTTCCCTAGGTAATATCATACCCAAATACCTTCTTGACTAAGTTCAAATTATTCAATGTGCTATGGCATCTCAGTACCTGATTCGACTCATGTCGGATTTATAATATTCTCACATGAGGCCATTAATTAGAGTGCCATTATTTACATTCATTAATTTCACATTTCAATTACCCATTTCCAAAATTACCAATATCAAAATCACATAAGTATGATGACCATTTTACCATGCTTACCCATCAATAGAATTACAATATTCCCATTCTCATTACACATAGGAATAATGACCATGTTACCATGTATACTTCACATTATGATGACCATGTTCCCCTTAAATTACTCATAAGTATGATGAACATGTTAATATTTGTACTTATAAATTCCAAATGTAAATTTTCCCATTCATAAACACATAATTAAACCATTAATTAATTATCCACATCAATTCTCTTACTAATTAAATAATTATTTTAATAAATCAAATACAATAGTTAATAGAATAATTAACTAAATGCCTCAACCCCATTAATTAATTAACCAACATCACAACTCATATCCAATAATTATTTTTCTAGAATTAATTATCTCATTCTAAATTTCAAGTCTTCATAATTAATCCCACAATTAATTATCTAGATCATAATCTCAAAGCACATAATTAATTCACAATTAATTATCTCAACTTATCAAATTTAATATCTCATAATTAATTTCCTAATTAATTATAAAGATGAAAACCCCCATATATTATAACCAAATTCCTAAAATTAACTATCTAATAGGGATTCCCCTCAGTCTCATGGTCAATTATCAAATTAATCATCTATTTCCATAAAAACTTCGATAAATCAATTGGACAATCTAATTATCCCAATATAAGAAAATAAATTTCAAATGGATGCTATCAATTCTACAATATTTAAGATACATATCAAATCCATGACTATGGGAAATATATTTAGACCTCCTACCTTGATTCCTTGATGGATTTTTTCCCAATGGATATCCCCAAAATTTGATCAGCATAATGACGTTGATAAACGTTCGGGATGTAAATCCCTAAAGAAAAATCATGATCAAGGACATCAAGATCTCATAAATATAGATGTAGTTCCTCAATAATAGATCTATCTCTTACAAAAAGGTTTATATCCAAGTAAAAAGAGGATATATTCCACGAAAAGAGCAAGGAAATTTAGAATAAAGAATAGGAGAAGCATCGGGATGAAATCCACTTAGTGGAAGAAGATAAGATCTTCAATTGGGGATTTAGATCTAGAAGAACAATGATCATAAGGCCTTCAAATACCTTTGGATTGATGGGAGAGCCTTTTTTTACCCTTAGGAAAGTAAAATCCCGAGTTAGGGCCACATATGAGGTGAAACAAGTCATTAAAAGTTGAAAATGAGTGAGATCCATAATTTTAGGATCTCACTGTCGTCCCTCACACGGTTTAGTCGCACAGTTTTACAAACCATGTGTTAACAATGTATTAACCACTTCTTAAATGGGTCACTTCACACAACCACCTCACATGACCTCTCAAATGGTGCTTTAATCATTCTGAATCCACTACCACAAAAGGACAAAGAGCACATAGTTTCCCCTAGGAACTCGCAGGGATTGTACAAACTGTGCCCCAACCATGAACATCCTATTTTCTAAAAAATTTTCTTAGAATTCACCCAAAAAACCCCAATACAAAACTCTAATCAATTTTACATATTTAATAACAGAAATTACCTGATATCGCACCTGATATAACTCCATAAAAGTTCGGTATTCTATAATCTCCCCACCTTATAACAACTCGTCCTCGAGCTGCACTTCCAAGTATTTATACGATTCTGAGATAAAAAGACCGGGACATTGAGCCCTTGTATCTGCTTCCCTTTCCCATGATTCCACTTTCCCACAACAATGTTTCCATATACACAAACTATTGGCATGATATTTCCCCCACAACACATTCTCACTACGATCCAACACACGTATCAGATGATCCTCAAATGACGTATATATCTGAAGGTTTACCTCATCCACATAAATCACATGATAAGGGTCAGGGTGATACAGATGATGTTGTGATACATGGAAAACATGATACATAGCACTGTACCTCTGTGGAAGAGACAATCGGTATGCCACCAGCCCAATTATCTCTACTATCTCAAAGGGTCCAACAAACCTCGGTGGCAACTTGACCTACCTCTCTATCTAGCTGTGACCCGAACAAGGCGAAACATAAAGGAATATATATCTCCCTCTATCTATGGGTGAAATGTTGTGATCAATAATAATTGTGTGCCCAAAACTTTTTTAAATCCCTATCAGAGGCATGAAGAAAAGAATGGATCATGATCTAAAACCATAGATTGTGGCACTCTATCTAGTGGGACTATCTCCCAAACATACAGTTCTCCAAACTATTCTACTTTAAAGGTTTTCTCTTAGAGGAAAGAAATGCGACACCTTTTTAAGTTTATCCACAATGTCCCAAATAGAATTATTATTATTAATAATCTTTATGAGACCCACCACAATGTCCATGGTCACATCATACCACATCCTTTCCAGAATAGGAAACAAATGTAGTAAACCTTCAGGTCATTGCTGCTCTGCCATTAACTGTGGACAAGTGAAGCAGATTTTTACAAACCCAATTATCTCATTTTTCAGGCCTAGACACTAGAAGGGTCATCGTAGGTCATGATACATTTTGGTTACAATCAGATGTATAACCCATTACACAGAATGGAATTCCCGCATGAGCACCACTCAAATACTCCTAGGCACAACAACTCCATTATTCACATAAATGATCTAATCCTAATCTATCAACCATTATGAAGATTTATACCACATTAAAAATTACCCCCAAGGATAAAAACTCTAGATCCTCATGATTTCTATCATAAATCAATCTCAAAAGTGTAGAATCCACTACAACTAAAACCAGATTCATCTTCCCCTAATTATCTTGAACCACCTCATGCATTTCATCCAGAAAGGTCATTATCTTCCACTATGAACTTAACTCTTGAAACCTCTGATTCTGATTTTTCTTGATCAAGGAACTAGCCACACTATTTACCTTCCCAGGAGTATATGTCAGTTCAGATCAAAAGGCTGCATATACTCAACCTATACCCACTGCTGAAGATTTAAATAACACTATGAAAATATATATTTCAAACTCTTGTGATCTAGATAGACTGAATATTTTTCTTCCAAAATATAGTATCTCTAACACATAAGATCATCAACCACTGTTCTCAACTCAAGGTCATGTGTAGGGTAATTTCATTCATGAGGCCTCAATTGATGAGACCCATACTCTACAACTCAATTACCTTTCATCAACACAACTCCATGTCTAATAACTGAATCATCACAATAAACCGTATACTCCTCACCTGACTTAAGTAGGATCAAAATTGGAATTGATGTTAAACACATCTTCACATACTGATAATCTATCTCATAAGCCTTTGATCATTCAAATGTTACTACCTTTTTGGTCAATCCTAAAAGTGGATATTCCAAATGGGAAAAGTATTGGATGAATCTCTTATAATATATAGCTAATCCCATAAATCATCAGATATAAAAAACATTCATCAGATGCTCCTAAGAAACCAAAATCTGAACCTTATCTGGTTATACTAACACACCTTCCATTGAGATGATGTGCCCCAATAAGTGTACCTGGTCAATCCAAAACATATGATTTGATTACTTAGCGTATAACTGATGCTCTCTCAGAGTACATAGGATGATTTCAAGATGTTGGGCATGATCGTCACGAGTCTTAGTGTAAACAAATATTTCTTCCACAAACACCACCATGGACTTATCCTGATACAGATGTAATATCCTATTCATCAAACCCATAAACACTACTGGTGCATTTTTCAACACAAATGTCATTAAAAAAACTCATAAAGGCTATACCTACTTCTGAAATTACTCCTTAGTATATTCGTAGTCTGTAATCTCAATGGATGATACCCTAATATCAAATCGACCTTTGAGGACACTCAATCTCCCTTCAATGGGTCAAATAGATCATCGATTTATGTAAGATATATCAGTTTTTCACAATCATTTTTTTCAACTTCTGGTAGTCTCCACCCAAACATAAAATCTCATCGACCTTTTGTGTGAACATAATAGGTGATCCATAAAGTGACGTACTTGGATGGATAAATCCCTTATCCTCCAATTCCTCCAATTGAGTCTTAAGCTTTTAAATCTTCGTTAGTTCCATTATGTATGGTGGAAAAGATACTCACTTGGCCTCCAACATGAGATCAATAGTTAATTACACATATCTATCAAGTGGTAGTTCTGAGAAGTATTTTGGAAAGACATCCTGAAATAATTTCACTACTTGAGGAAGGACATCTACCCTAACACCCCCATTATCCAACAAAAGACTAGAAACCTTGGATATGAGATCCCCCAATTGCTAAGTAATTTTCACTTCTCTTCCTAACTTGATATACCACTCTTCACAATGAATATACTCGTTTCCCTTATGAGAGATAGAGGCCACTCCCCTAAGGTAATAATCGATGCGGGCTCGTTATGCAACTAGAAGGTCCATAACCATTAAAAAAATTGAATCCTGACATATCAAGAACATAGATATACCATAAGAAACGATATTCCCCAATCTCTAGTGAAAATCCCTTACAAATATAGGTATCTATAGAACATACTCACAACAATGTATTTATAGTCATAACCCCACTCAAAAACTCCATTGTGATGCGCAAACCATTAATAAGTTTTACAGATATAGAGGAATGAGAGGCTCCAATATCAAACATGGAACTAGATAATGTAGAAGCTATTAGAATGGTACCTCTCACTATCAATAGTCTAGCTTCTTTATCTAAAATTGTAAGTTATACTACATTTAAATATTCTTTCCCTCTTCCCTCTGAATCTTTCTAACGCCCTTGAGTAGCAAGAAACTGTTGATGTGGGTGCTCCTACCCAGAAGCACCACATCCACTACCTCTACCACCTCGGCCAATATAATTTTAACTGCCAGCTTGATATAGTGTAAAAGACCCCCTTCCCACACTATGACTATTCCCAGCTTCCACTTTAATACCTATATACTGTTTTGCCTTACAAAACTTATGTAGATGTACCATATTTCCATAATATCGACACTATATTGGTGGTTGGGAACAAGGTTTATGATAGTGTCCCATCCTATCACACTTATGATAGATCACCCCAATAAGGTCCGGTCTAACCAACCCATCTATCTGCGTACTCTACTTCCCACTTCCTTGGATAAAGTTGTCATAGCAAAACTTCCTACTCTCAGAATTCACACCTCCTAAATGTCTAGTAACAACTACCTACCCGGCACTATAATCCTCCCTCAGTTTCACTTCAAATATGAGAACTTGATCCACAAAATTCTTAATTTTTTTAGCCAGAATATATTCACTGGGGAAATAATATCACACTTAAGTGCAGCATGAAAATGTTTCACCGTAGCTGCCTTGTCTCCTACTAATGTTGGAGAAAAGCATTTAAGATCTATGTAGTGTCCAACACAGTCCATCAATGGCATGCTCCCCTATGTAAGATGCATGAACTCAACATCTTTCTCTTGTCTCAACGTCTATGGATTAAAGTGTTCAAAGAACCCCTCCAAGAAGTGCTTCCATAACATACTGGTAGTTTGTCCAGTTCGTTCCTGAATGTCCCAATAGAGCTTCATTGATCCTTGTAGCATATAAGCATCCAACTTGACCATCCTCTCAACCAGTGTCTCTAAATGTCCATGTATTTTCTCTATGGAATCAACCCAGATTTTAGCTCTCTTGGGTTCACTCTCTCAGGTAAATGTTAGAGGGTACAATAACTAAAACTCCCTTGTCAACTAAGACATAATTTTGATAACCCTACCAGGGCCTATTTCCATTAATTTCATGAAATTAGAAAAGTTCCCCTGGAACTTCTCCCCTCAATCTTCAACTAGATCGATCAATTCCTCATATTCCCTAACTTGAAAGTTATTCCCAGGCACTCGCCTCAGTCATCCCCTCAGAAAGAATCCTGGAGGAATACTCTCAACAAATCCAAACACAAGTCTCTTATCTCATATCAAAACCTTATAAAATTTATGTAAGTGGAAAATAATCATAGCAAGCCTTTTCCCCCCACCTCCCCATACAGTCAATATTGAGTCACTATCACTACCCTTAACCATCATACTCTGAGGTTTTGGTTAATAAGGGTAAACACACTATCATAATTAAGTTTCTCATTTAGGCACCCAATTATTATCATTTTTTACCATTTTAAAATAATTTTAAAATCATATTAGGCACTATTTTTCATTTTAATCTCACAAAAAAAGAAAACAGTTCAAGTTTAACAACTTGCCCATACCACTTTTTTCCATGTGTGCTTAAAATGATTCATGTCGAAATAACCTTATGTTCCTAGAATGATGCATGAAAACTCAACTCTTGTGCTATTCTGGTCTATGAATCAATACTAATAAATTCTCAGAAACAATAATCACATCACACCACAAGTGAATCACCCAAGGTGAAACAATATTCAACAATAACAACAAACAAAAATAACAACAATCCCACTATTTGTACTTAGGTTATCCATCATAAATGGGTTTGTAACTCCCATGCATGAGATCATTACCAATCCTTGAATCTTCCTAGTCTCTTCTTTACATTTTCAAAAATAGTAAGAAAATATAAGAAAAAAGAAAATTGGACATCTAATACCACTTTGTAACATCTTGACCTAGGAGCCACGTGATAGTTCCCTGATCTAGTTCTCCACATGACATCGAGCACACCTCCTCATATGCTAGAGGAAACCGACTAATAGTGAGTGTCTAGTAAGTACTTCATGGAGAGACTATACCCTCATTTATAAAAATAAGACACCAGAATAAATAAATAAACAAATGTAGAAGTTTATATATCCAAAACATTACTCATGTCACAAGATATCCAAATAGAAAATACAATTCTCAACTAAAAGGGAAAACATGCTAAGCTAATATAAATGTCAAGTGTCTATAATATGACTAAAAGTAAATCCACTAAGACTCCCCAAGTAGGTACCGAACCATGTCTGGTTCCCTCCTCCACAAGACAATCTATCATAGGGCCTTTTCCTTTATCTGGTCATGTAAAAATATAATCTATCCTGGTACCGATCAGGTAGCCCGAGTAGGGTGTCAGTACAACATAATAGGCCACCACTGATGGTTTATAAAACTGTACTATTCAAAATATTTTCTATTCATTTTTATATAAAATAATCACAATGTATAAATAACCAATTAAAACATTATCATTTATTCTTATCTAACTACATTAAATCTAAGGTTCCCAATAATACCTGTACCTCAATACTAACTTCGTTTCGTATCGGAGCCCAAAGTTTTCCCTAAGTAATATTATATCTTAATACATACTTCTTGCCGAAGATCAATGTATTCAAGGTGCTAAGATATCATAGTACCTAATTAGACTCATGCTAGAGTTCGAATATTCTCGTGTGGGGCCATTACTCAGAGTGCCATTATTTCTATTATTTAATTTCACATTTAAAATACCCATTTCAAAAATTACCAATATCATAATTATGTATGTAATATGCCCGTGTTACCATGCTTACCCTTAAATAGAATGACCATGTTCCCATTCTCTTTACTCATAAGTATAATTACCATGTTACCATGTATACTTCACTTTAGAATTACCATATTCCCATTCTATTACTCATTAGTATGATCACCATGTTACCATTTGTACTTCTCAATTTAGAATGACCATGTGCCCATTAATAAACCCATAATTTGTTCATAAATAAATTATCCACATCAATTCACTTACTAATTAAAAAATTAGTTTAATACATCAAATCCATTAGTTAACACAATTATTAAATAAATTCATCAATCCCATTAATTAATTCATTAATTAATTATCCAACATCACAACTCATATCCCACAATTAATTTTCCATAATTAATTGTATCATTATAAATCTAAACTATTAATAATAAATCCCAAAATTAAATATCCAAATCATAATCTCAAATAACATAATTAATTCACAATTAATTTTTTCAACTTAGCCAATTCAATATCTCATAATTAATTTCCCAATTAATTATCTAGATTAAAACCACTATCTCTTATAACCAATTACCCAAATTAATTATCTAATAGGGTATCCCCTTAGTCTCATGATCAATTCAACAATTAATAACATATTTCCAAAAAATAGTTGATAAATCAATTGGTCAATCTAATTAAACCATTTTAAGAAAAGAAATTTCTAAAGGATGCTATCGATTATACAACTTTGCATATACATATCAGATCCCCGAAAATGGAAATTAGATTTAAACTTCCTAACTCAATTAATTGATGGATTTTTTTGTAATAGAAATCTCTAAAATCTGATAAACACAACAACATTGATAAATGTTATAGATCTAAATTCCTTAACCAAAATCAAGATCAAAGTTATCAACATCCCATAAAGCTAGATCTAGTTACACATTCCTAGATATAGATCTACCACATTGTTATAGATATAAGTAAATATAAGGTATCAACCATGAAAAGATCGTGGAATGATAGAATAAAGAATGAGTGAAGCATTGGGATGAAATCCACTTACCAGGAGAAGAGTAGATCTTCAATTAGGGCTTTCGATCTTAATGAATGGTGTTCGTAAGGCCTTGTAATACCTCTGGTTTAATGTGAAAACCTTCATTTACACTTAGGAAACTAAAATACCAGGTTAGGTCCACATAAAATATGAACAACTCATTTAATGTTGAAAATGAGTGGGATCCATGATTTTTGGATCTCACTTTCATCCCTTGCCCGGTTTAGTCACACAATAAAACAAACCATGCGCTAACTATGCATTAGCCACTTATTCAAGGGGTAACATTAAATGATCTCCTCACATAACCTCTCAAACTGTGATTTAACCATGTTGAAGACACTAACTCAAAAGGCTATAGAGTGCATGGTTTCTTGTACGAAGCTGCACTGTTTTTACAAACCATACACAACCTTTTTTCTCAAAACTTTTCTTAAACATCATCCAAACACAACCTAATAAATAAATCCTATAAAAGGCACTTAAATTAAAATAAAAAATTACATGAAATTGCACCTTAGATAACACTATAAATAGTTGGGATCTTATAGCGAGTTCTCAATTCTTTTATTTTTTCGAACACAATTATATTCTTTTCTTCAAGAAAATATTTTGGTTATTCCCCTCAAGTCATATTTCACCCAATATATATTACATAATATTGTGTTATCATGTTCATCATTATTACTAATTGAATAAATAGATTTTGAATCAACCATGAAAGATGAATTGAGGCATTAATTTTTTTAGTGGGTGACTGTACTAATTTCATCCTTCGTTTTCCCTTCTAGTGGGGGGGGGGGGGATTAGTTACCTTTATATGTATTCATGAGGATATTGGGATATTGGTTCTTTAAAATCTATAATATTCAACATGATTCCATGAATTTTTCATATAACAAGTGATTAATGAATCTTATACAATAATTGGATTATATATATTTTATTAGCAGTGTTGTGAGAGGCATCCTAAAAATGTTGTTATTTATCAAGATATGTATTATATGAATCATTAATAAACTCATAAAATTATATGCATAGTTTAGATGTAGAACATGATTCCTTGTGACATTTCGTTTTATCCCCTTCATGATCCACACTGACAGAATAAGATCATTTCTTGAGCTCGAAAAATACAACGTCTTGAAATATGTGTTATATTCTCTTTCTCAACCCACATATGCTTGTTTTGAATCAGAGGCTTACTAGTAGGTAATTATAAATTCTAAGTTTTAGAGCCAAATGATTTAAAAAATAACCACACTTGATATTGAATAATAGTAATCATGGAGGTGTTCATATTCAACATAAAAAAAATACAATAGTCTATATTTTGAATATAGATTCATGATGAGTGAATTTTGGGAATATAAACTTAAATTCATATTCATAATACTGATGGTAGGAAAATATTTTTAGTTTCCACATGAAATTTGATCAATATCCTCATACAACATGAAATTTATAGAGTTAAAAAGGTTTGAAGAGATAAATCAAAAGACCATAGAAACACAACCAAACTCGAGAACAGGGTGTTTCATCACCACAAGATAAACCTATAGACCACTTTATCCCTTTCTTGGGGAATGGAAAAAATATTATGTACTATGAATCCAACATTTAAAAAAGAGTGTCTTGATGTTAACCTCATTTTAATCATTTTATTTGGTGAAAATTATATATTATTGAGGAATTGTAAACAATTTCCTATTTTTTATTCATTATCACTCCTACAGAATTATTATGGAACATGACATTGATTCAACTATTTCAACTATAGTGGTGTTTATAATAACCTTGTAAAATTATAAGGATGTAATAAATTGGATGTGTTAGGTGATATTTATTTTTAAAAATGGTATTGTTTTATTAATTTTTCGACCCATTAGGAATCATATAAATTTATTCACTTGAAATGGTGTTCCAACTTGTTATTATAAAAAGAATAGTTATTTAATTAAATGGATATTGTCATACTTTGTCTCATTATGTACGGTTGCTGTAAACAAAATAACTAAGGGTTTTACTCTTTTTATAGTTGGTTATGAAATAAATCAAGATTATATAATGAATATTGAGTGGGGGAACCCTGAATGGAATTTTATCATGCCTTATCTTTAAAAAAATTATATTCAGATTTTTTTTTGATAAGAATAAAAAATGTATTTAATACATGTTATATATTATTTATGAAGGGGATGATTATGTCAAAGAAGAAAATAATTAAATATGGATTTTAAAATCTAAAATCATTCATAATGATAAATAAAAAATTATATTATTTCAATACATTAGTGTACAGGGATATGATCCATATAATATTTTTTAGAGAAATAATTGAAATTTTATCATTTTATTAAATGATTCTTGAGGTTTTTTTGGAATTTTTTGGTGTAAAAGTTAAATATCTTGAATTTTATGATCTTAATTTCAAAGATATTAACTACAATTTCTGTTTTATTCTTATGATAAAAGAAAAAAATAATCACTTAATAATATCAAAAGGCTATAAAAAATAAATTTATTATGAATACATTAAATTTAAAAACCCATAATAGGGAGTATGGGAAGATGATAGAAAATCATATTTTTATAGAGATAATGAAATAATATTTTATATATTAATGATGGTATCTTAAAATAACATTTAGGGATTGTGGTTCACCATCACATATTACATGAAAAATAAGTTTTTATAATGGATTTGATAAATTTATAGAAGGATAATTCACATTTTTTAATAATGGTCCTTTTAAAATTAATGATCTTGGATAAATACTTATTTATGGAAATAAATCGATATAAAATAGTGCACACTTTATTGATAGTTTGGAACATATCCCGATGAGTATTTAATAAGATTTTAATGATTTTAATGATGTTATCTATTTAAAATATAAATATAAAGAGATATTTTTTAATGAAGAATGTGTTAAGAATCATGGAATCTAGACTATAGGGAATATATTTAAATATAGAAAAGATAAAAATTTTAATATCTTGTGATTTAATAATAATAATTATTTATGTAAAATGTTCGTTAGAGGAATTTCCAAAAATAGAATGAATAATTTAGTTATAGGAGGTGATTTTTTTTCAATTTATCCCAATAAAATTTTCATAAGAATGAAGTAATGTTCAAAAATATAAAGGGAAGATATTACGAATTGTATTCATAAAAAGGATGAGCTTAAAAAACTTATCCATATTGATTTTTTAATTAATTTATTTATGGAATGATGATGAAGAAATGAAAATATTTTTTTTGTGTGTAGAACACTAAACAATAGAAGATATATAGAAAATATAAATTGTTACCTAAAATATTAAACGGGGTTTTCAAAGATCAAGGGAACAAAGAGTTATTTTATATTAAATAATATGAGAGATTTCGATCTATAATTTTTCTGAGAAAATGATTAATAATTTACTATAGGGAAATATATATTCTAAGGAAATTAATTTTAGAAAAAAATTTGATGGAATATATTAATTTCTGATGAATTTTTTTGAATTTTTAAAAATTTGAAAGATGTATGTGAATGTTCAAAGGTACGGTAGAAGTATTTTGATGTATAGAAGATTATTTTCAATCAACATAGTCATCAAAACCACAATCTGTGGCATCAAAATATCTTTAATTTTTAGTTAATATGTGTAAATATAATTAAATGGAAATGAATAAGAAGAATATTTCATCAATAGAGGAATTTTGGAATTTTCAAAATGATATAAATGGTGATGTAAAAATTAAATGTTGGAAAAATAGAATGATGTCATATTGAAAATCAATGGCTAACATATAATAATATATACTAATAAATCTCTATAATTGTTTAAAAAAAAGGAGAATATATATGTTAAAAAGGTGTAGGAAAACATTTGTCTAAATGTTGATAGAAAAAATATAATGTTTAGTTATTTTCATTTAATAGCCATTATTTCTATTTTGGTGGATCCAGTCATATGTAATGAATTAAATGGTTTGATAACTGGAGTCAAGACCCCCTATCTACAATGGATCCCATCCTGATTCATTAATTATTAAAAGGTGATAATGAGACCATAATACGACCAAAAACAGTAAATAGGTTAGTGGGAAGCATGAATGGTATAAATGTAACATAAATTGGAGGAATTAGCCTTAATATAAATTAAATGAGTATGATGAAAGATGAAAAAAATCACTAAAAAACTCCCATAAATAACTAATGAAGAAACCCAAATACATGAATGTGATGTCATACATAACTAAAACATTATAAAATACCAAAGTAAATCCTCTTTTGAAACTAAAATTAAACAATAGCTCATGAAAAACGCTTTATGATTGTAACACCTAACTCAATCACTAGCTATCTACTGTAAAAATGATAAAGGAATATATATATATATATATAGGATAAAAAAACACGTGTACATGAAAAAAATACTTTGATAAACCTCATATGAAAAATATTAAAGAATAATAATAAAGTATAGTGAATAAATAAATGAAACCATATTTTCAACTAAATAGAAAATACTATTTTCCCAACCCTATCAAGTCTCAATCACCATGTAATGCATAGATGAAAATAATTCAATATTAAAATCACATATATAAATAGTGTTACCATTCAACCACTTTCCAACTAGTTTGATTCTATCACACCCCAATGCCTTACATCTAATAATTATCCATTTTAAATTTCATCCTATACATTATGTGTATGTATCATACCATTCATGCACATACACTTGTGGGAATCTAGATCCACTATAATAGGATATAAATATGTTCTACATGATAAGGCATTTCAATCCACACATAAATGTATTGTAAACTGAGACCAATCATATAATGGGTAGGAACAAACCCTATACATTAATCCATTACAAGGTGGGATATGTCATTCCCAACAACAATATAAGAGAGATTATAGAAGTGGGATATGATATCCTCTTGTTCCCTCTCTTTCATATTTCTATTTTTTTTAAAAAAAGTTTTTATTTTTGTTTTTCTACCAATGAGGGTGGGGAGGAATGTGAAATAATAAATGAAAATAATATCCAACACATCGACACTAATAGAAACTATCAAGATATATAATCATCTACCATTACTGTGACACACGAAACCAAGCTACCACTACTAAGATATATGTTTCAAACTGGTATACATTCCACTTGTTCCATATTAATTAATTATTTAGTAATTAATTATTATTATCCCAAATTCATTTAAAATATTAACATATTAATCATTTCTGAAAGTTCCCTAAACACAATAGATTAATTTATTTATATTTTCATGTATATCATCAGTATTTAGAATCACTATGAAGCATAAAACATTGCATTCTTTTTATAAAATCATAAATTATCCATGTAAACTAGGAATCATCTATACTAGTATATCAATGATTCACATTTCATGCAATGTTTCAAATTAATTCAAGTAGTTTGAATCAATTGTAAAATATATCAGAAAAAACAATGAACAAAAAATATACAAACAAGAAGATATTTTAATGAGAAATCCCTAATAAAAACTCATCAAATCCATCTTATTTTCATTCCTTCACCATTTATTATAGTTTAATCAGTCCCACTATCACATCCATCAAACACCACTATATCCTTAGATTCACATCCCTTTAATCAACATATACGTAACGATCAATATAGCACTATAACTCTAGCAAAATTATCATTAAATAATTCAAATGATACTAGGATATAATTAAATAAATCCATTTAACTAATTACACTATATCATATATACATACTAAATTTATTTTTTATACATCGAAAAGAAACTATGGCCATGGAATCAAGGATGTTAAGCCTCCCATAATGAAAAATAGGATTGTTCAAAAATAAAACTTTATTCTATAAATTAAAAATATTTTAATTCCATCCTAAATAAACCATTTTATTATGAATTGATTTTATAAATAAATAAAAATAGAGGTAGTTCAATGGGAAATATTGAAAACAACATGACCCTTATTTATATATTCTTCCAATGTTTAATCACTTCCAATAAGAGATGCAATTATTCTCTTCATTTGTCTTCTATATAAATAATAGTATCGTCTATTATTAGGAATTCTATCCATTTAAATACATTTAAACACGCTTAATGAAAATAATAAAACACATCCAATAAGATGTCACATATTCTAGTAAATATAAAAAGGAAACATAAACATAATTAATACATAATAAATCACACAATGTTGAATCATTTATGTGATCACCCCAATGAAATATTAGCTGTTAATCATATAATAAATATTCCATTTCATTTATATAATAATAAATTTACATAATAATTATAATAATAAAATAATAAAATTATACACCGAATCAAGTGAAACTATTATCATTATTATAGATTCCATGCTTTGAGTTAATATCAATATTTTTTCATGGGGGTTATTCCTTTTATCTTTCCTAGATAGTTACATGAAGAAAATATTAATATTTATTATATTAGGATTTTAATAATAAATTATTCTTTTAATTTTTCATATTAAATGATAATTTTATTCTATAACTCCATTATATTAAAAATATACACTAATTTCTATACAATTTTTAAAATATTAAATATTATCCAATAATTAAGTGATTATCCCAATTTATCTCTATTTAGTTATCTTCTAGTTGATATGTAATAACATCAATTGAATCATGTGATTTATGTTTTATAAATGAATGTAATAATATAATTACTATAATACATCTTATATTTCAATTATTGGAAGAATAAACATAATATATCAACTACATTTGATGGTATGTAGTTTTCCATAATTCAAAATAATATAATCATTGAATAAAATTATAAAATTATTATTATTTTTTGATTTATACTTTTTATTATATTTATAATAAATTATTTATTTTATTTAGAAGGATAAAAAATTATGATAAACTAAAATATGGAGAAAATAATATAATTTAGATCACTGAACTCTTTGATTCTTCTAATGTTGTTACAATATGAAAAATGAAGATAGAAGAAAAGATTATCATAAAATAAAAAATATGAAGAGGAAAATAAAATTGGTTGATTAAATCGTGATGGTTTTTAATGAATGAAATTGGGTCCCAAAGAATCAATGGATAAAAAATAAATACAGTTCGCGAAGACTAGTTGATTTTAAATGAAAGTAGATATGTTTTATAGATGTTTTCCTAAAACTTGGTTGGTGCCATTTAAATTATCATTTAATATTTAATGGTTAAATATTGAGATTATATCTAATTTAAATATTTATAAAAATTACAAATAATTTTATTAAGTCATAATTTGTTATAAGAATTAAATTTCAAGTCATTATTTAAAAGTAAAGTTTAATTTAGAGTTACACATTGAATAGAGAAAGAAAAATCAATTTTATTCATATGCATCCCAACCTGTAGAGAATAATAATGATTTGAAAAAGAATAATATGAATTAAACATTAATAGTGGTATACCTTCATGTGAGATACATTAATAACCTAATGAAATCATCACAATACATACACACAAGACTCAAACTACTCATCCTATAAATTTACATGACAAGAATCCACTATAATGAAAGATGGAGACTACCCATATGGAATTCCGTCATCTACAGTTATGTGACTGATATACCCACATGGAATACATTATCTACCATAATATAAGGACAAAAGTCTATGAAATCCTTATATAGAACTAAAAAATCCCCATGAATCCAATGTATTCTACCTATACGCATCTATAAAAAACTATCCTTACACATGGAAGAAGGAAACAATAATTGTTAGAATATTTTTAAGAGAATATAAGGAATGTGATTTAATATTATTAAATTTTTTACAATTTATATAAATAATAATTATTTCACAATAAAATTACACATATAAATATTAAAATTAATACAAAACATCATTCTAAATATAAAACAATAATCTTGAGTAAACAGAAACATAAAATGACTAGTGAATGGATCAAGAATGATTCAAACACTTATATTAGGAAAGTCTCAAAAAATTATCATCCTACAAAATGGAAAAAATATAGAGAGTTGATTGAATAAAAGGGGAATAAATCAACCACCTTTTGAGATACTTAGTAAGGATGTCACATTATTAGTAATACAACCAATACAATACTGAAACTAAAAATATTACAATAAAAAATTATAAATCAATATAATAAAATATCTTGTGGGAGGTAATTTTCAAAAAATAAAAATACCATCAATAAAAAAATTATCAGGAAATATAATCCATATTATTTAAAATCATAAGGTAAAATAAACCATCTCAAAAAAATAAATCATTAATCACTTCAGGATATTGTGTATAGATCAACAGCAATTATTCACAACTGCTGACACAGAAAATAATAATTAATCCCATAATGGAAGAAAAAAAACCCAAAAATAAATTCATATAAATCAATATTTAATAATATAATAAATTATTTAATCTCATAAAAGGAAAAACATGTTTTTAAAATAATAAGTTCACACTGATTTTATAAAACATTTTATTACATATACATTGGTAAATCATCATATTAAATTCCTGAACACATTTTTTACTTATAAATGATTTAATATGTAATTGTTTCATGATTTATCCTCATGAATTATAATTTTAATTGACCACATAATTTCTATATATCCCATAATAATTCATTATACATAAATCATTATTGTAATAATAAATTATGAATAAAATTTAGTTCATGAAAATAGAACATATCATGTTTAACATGACATGAAAAACATAATATATAATGATTGAATAACAATTTAATAAATCTCAGATACAAGATAATTATAAAATATTTTGATTCATACAAAAACACTTCCTTATTTAATATTTCTAATTTCTAATTTTATTTAATTACATACTAGATTTTTAGGTTAAGTTGATAAAATTATTATGATGATTTTCAATAAATGTCATAAATCCAATTAATTTTGACTAGTTTTTTTGTTTTAGTAATTGGGTTTTCACTTTAATAACAATTTATATTATAAATTTCATGGAACATCAAATCATTATTTTGAAGACCCAAAACTCATAAATTTTCATTCAAAATATTGTAGGTTAGAAGGCCATTAATGGAAAACTCTTTTTAATATTCTTTATAACATTATGCTATCCAAAATATTTTTCTCAAATACACATAATACATCTTTCTAAAAAATTTAAATAAAGGAATTATTTATAAAATGTAATATCATATTTTATTTATGTAAAAATTTTACCAAATAAAATGTTTTCTTGTGGGACTTACCAAATATTTCATAATATATTATCTCACATCATGGAGAAAATTCCCAATGATAGCACAATCTTGTAATGTTTTACAAAAAAAAAATCATTATTAATTTTATAAACCCAAATTCATTTAATTATCAAATTTAATATATAATATATCCTATAATTTATATTTTTCAACAACTACTATAATTAGAAACATTATCATAATTAATGTAAAATTAATTGATAATTGTGATAAATTTATTATATTTCGAGAATTATTTGAATTTAATTGTATTTAACATAAATTCCAAAATAAATCATTTTTTAGAAAGGATACTTTATTTTATCACAATATTTGTATTAAATAAACAAATAAATACCTTTATTTTTTTAATAAATAATCAATACGCATAACTATTGAGTCAATTTTTTTCCTTATGACTTTTTCATTTCTTTATGATTTGAAAATCATAGACATTTTCTTGAGGAAAATTATCTTTCTCTAAGAAACATGTTTTTAGGGAAAATTATATTTCTCTATGAAACACATTCTTAAAGAAAATTTGCATTCAAGAAAAATGGTTTCAAAATTATCTATAGTGTTCAATGCCTTATCTAATGTTTTTTTAAACCAAGTCTAAACCATATTTTTCTTAAGTAAAATATCATATCATTATCTAAACTCAAAATCTTATAGTTACTTAGAATTTGATTCCTCGAAAATTGTGAATCTGATTTCTTATGAAACCGGACTCAGATTTCTCATGAAATCAAACTCTGATTTCTCTAGAAATCAGACTCCAATATCTTCTAAAATTGGACTCTGATCTCTTCTCAAATCAGGCACTAATTTCTCCTGAAATCAGACTTTGATTTCTTCTAAAACCAAACTCCCATTTCTTCTAAAACCGGACTTCAATTTTCCTTATTTTAAGAATATGATGAAATGTGTTTCTTATTGTTACCAAATTTATTTAATGAAATGTTCCATTTTATCAGATCCTAGATGTTTTAATGTTTTTTAATCTTAGTAATTTTTATCATACTTTGTTATATTGAATGATTCCATTCAATCTGTTTTAACATAATCATTTCCTAAGTTCCACTTTTACAGGTCCCTCTGAAATTCAATGTAAAATATGACTGTTGTAGGAGAAGTTGACTGTTATATTTTTTTCCCAGTAAATACCCATCCATTTGAACTAGTAAGATAGAGTTTAACTCTAGAATTAAGCGATACTTTTCATGAGCTCTACTCAAATCTTAGTTATGCGAGTGATGTGAACAAATTGTTTAAGTTGAGAACAACATATTTAACCTACATAGTATAAATATTATTGTTTTAGTTATAAATCTAGGGATTCTGAGGATAGAAAGATAGAGGTGATGATTACCTATTTAAATGAGGTCTTGCAGGGATAGCAAGATAGATAAAGATATTCATATCAAGGTCTCACCCTGGTGTGGGTAAGACAAAATTTCTTGAAAGTGTAAATTAGGGGACCTTTATCCAAGGTTTTTTGATAACCTTCTATTTGGGTTAAAATATTTATCATACATGTTTACTTGTTGTTGTTTCATGTTTTATTTCCTCTAAATTTTGTTAAATATATAAAGTGTAACTTTTTTAAAGTTTCTTATTCTTACTTACTCTAATATTGACTAGATTCTATACACTTTAAGGAATAATATTTCTCTGAGTAAAATTTTCTTTAAGTTTCTTTATCAGATCCATTTTATCATATCCTAAGTAAGTTAGTTTCTTTTTTAATAACTAAAGAGTATTTCTGAATCCATATTTTTTAACTTGTTAAACATAGATTTTCTTAAGGATAAAAATGATTTTTTAAACATAGAATTCACCGCCATATTTTAATTAAGCAATTTATATGTAAATTTTGATCCTACAACTGGTATCCAGTCAAGTCTATAAAATAAATATATTTTCATATAAGTTTTCTTACTAAACATTTCTTGATTTTTTTTTTATTTTTTTCTTAAATATTGTCATTTTTCATAAAAATTTAATACTAGTCCTTTTTTGGATAATAATTTCTCTTAATAATAAAAGGAATGAACATTGTATCAAAAGAAAATTTAAATCAAACTAGAAAACCAATTTTTGATGGAAATGACTATAAATACTAGGGGGATAAGATGGATAATTTTCTTATCAGTACCAGTGTGGATAATTTTTTTATGATTACTGGAGACTACAATATTCTAGATAAGGAAATAAGACCATTCACCAATTAAGAAAAATAAGAGTATCAACTTAACTTTAAGGTACACAATATTTTGCTGTATTTTGTGACCAGGAACATTTATAGATAAATTTGATCATGTAAATATTCTAATAGAATCTAGAAGAAATTAGAAGTTACACAATTTGGCACATACATGGTTATTGAAACTAGAAGATCTATGCTTAAAGATAAATACTATGATTTCATGTTTCTTTTTGGAGAACCTTTATGAAAAGTTGAACAATGGTTTATGACTATATTCAAAATCCTTCAATATATGGGTGATAAAGTACTTGACTATGATATTATTATGGATAAGATAATAGATATTATTCCCAATGGAGGGAATCCAAAAAAAAAAACAAAAATTGATGAGAATATGAAAGTCTCAAACATCAGTCTTGATGAGTTATTCAGGATTCTTCTACAACATGAAACTAGAATGAAGAGAGATGTATAGATCAACAAGAAAAAGAATTGTAATGGAAGTGTTGCTTTCACTACTACATAAAATCATATGAAAGATAATACTCCTAAATAAGGTGCTAGAGAAAAGGGTATGAAAGCTACTATTATATAAGTATCAAGTGACAGTGATGATTCTGATAATTAACATTCCAATATTTCTTGAAGAATGAACATGATTGCGGGAAAGAAATATTTACATTATATATACAATAAGAAATACATAAAGGATAAGAAATATTTATAAGTGACTTATTATGAATGCAAGAGGGTAGGTCAAATAAGACCAGATTATCCTATAATCAAAAGTAAATAAAGAAAGGATATACATTCAAAAAGAAATAGTATGAACTAATACAAGTATAATTATAAGAAATTAATGAAATATAATGACAACTAGAGTTCCATTGGTGAATATTATTCTTATGAATCTCTTGATATTGAATCTTCTAGACATAAGAATATTGGTCTAATATCCATAATTCCTATTGAAAATCAATGTCTCTTGGCTAAGGTAAATAATTCTAAATCATTAACCAATATTTATTAATGTACTAATTATCCTAATATATAATATTATGAATCTTTAGATGAAAAATCTTCCTCATCCAAATATAATACTTTACCTTCTTTTGAAGAAGAATATACTTTTTCCAAGTTACTTGAGAATGAAAATATTAAGATCAATATGAAACATGATAAAAAAATTCTAGAATATCTATTTTAAAAAAAGAAGTATTAGATCATTCAAAAGATCTTGATCAGAAAATCCTTAATTTTGAAAATGTTTCCAAAAACCATATTCATGTAAATTTAGAGAAGGATAAAATTTCTATGGATCTTGAAAAATTTATTTCCAATAAAAATGTTTTAGAGACAAACTCAAATTATAAGACTAATGACTATGAGGATAATATTTTATTAATTAGAAATAAAATATGAAATATTTTATTTAAAGAAACATTTATCAAACTTTACTCATGTAAAAGATGGTTTTGATAAAATTTATTCATATCTTCTTCTTCTTTGGAATTGTTTTGGATTTGTTTATTCTCATTCAAATCCAATTTTTAGTCACAAAAGTTTTGTACGCCAAAGTGATTATTTTTAAACTAAGTTTTAATGTGGTGAACATTGGGAAAAAATTGTTCTTGGAAAAAACCCATTCGTTAGGTTTTTGTAAATACCACTTTTCTAAGAAAATATAGATACATTTTATTTTACCTTCAAACATTTAAGGATATAAGAAAGTTTTGATTCTGAAATTTTAACTAAGTTATTTTCAGGTAAACAATAGAAGTGCAAACAATAATACATGGTACTTGGATAGTGGACGTTACTGGCACAAAAGTGGTAACAAAAACTTATTTTAAAATATTATTAAGATGAAAGGTGGAAATGTAAATTTTAGAGACAATGATTGAAGAGAAATTGTTGGTATATGTAACATTGTTCTTCTGGGAAAGATTTAATTTCAATTTTTTGTTTATTAAAGGTCTTAAGCATAACCCTATAATCATAATACAATTGTGTTATGAAGGTTACCTTGTGAATTTTAAGAATAATTAATTCCTAGAACACAATTCTAAGGAAGATTTTTTTCTTTCTGACCATAGAAATGATAATGTTTATACACTTAACTTAGAATACCTTAGAATCCAAGACTTACCTTTCCTATGTGTAATGGAAGATCAATCTTGGTTATGGAATAGGGTAATAGGACACTATAACCATAGGAACATATGAAAACTCTCAAATAAAAGATTTTATAAGGGTATACCGGAGTTGAGATTTGATTCTTCAAAAGGTTTTGATACTTTTGAATATAGAAAGATACATTAGTGAATATTGAAATCAATCAGTGAAGTATCAACTTCTGATACATTATAGAAAGTTCATATGGATCTTTTCAGTCTAATAAAAATTGGAAGTATTAGAGTGAAATACTATGTATTTTTCTAGTCGATGAATACACTAGATTTATGTGGGTCTATTTTCGAGAAAAGGAATATGAAGACTTTTCTTATTTTAAATATTTTTCAGCCAAAGTTAAAAATGAGAAAATCCTTCAATTGAAAACTATTTGTAGAGATCATAGGGGAAAATTTAAAATTTATATTTCAAAACAATTTTTAGTAAGAAAGGCATTACTCATAACTTCTCAGCTATAAGAACTACTTAATAAAATGGTGTTGTTGAAATAAGAATTTATATTTTTCAAAAGACAACATGAAACATTTTGATTGAATACTCTATTGTTAATTTTTTTGGTATGAATCTGTTAGTATTGTTTTCTATATTATAAATCATCTTTTAAATAGACCTTTTCTTAACAAAACAGCTTATGAGTTATGGACTGGTTGAAAACCTAATGTTTCATACTTGAAAGTATTTGGATGAAATGTGTTAAATTTGAATACTAAAGATATCTTAAATAAATTAGGACCCAAATCCGATGAAGAAATTTTATTAGGATATTCCACTACTTCTAAGGCATGTAGTGTTTTTAACAAAAAATGTTCTACTGTCGAAGAAACAGTACCTATTCAATTTGATAAAACTGGTCCTTTTGTTTTTATACAACCCCATCCTACATCTTAAGATGGGTTTTCAAAAAATTATTAATACTAAAATACTCAATAAAATGTTTCTGATGTATTTTCCCTAGACTATTTTATACCTTATATTGATGAAAAAGTTTTACAAAACCTAAATAATTTTTTTCTTAAGAATCATTATAGTGATAGTATCATTGGTGATGTAAATCAATATACAAGTACTATAAGATCTTTCAGAAATGAATTAGAGAATCTAGAATTTCATTCCCAATTAGAACCTAAAATCACTAAGGAATCTTTAAGTAATGATTATTGGATTAAATCTATGCAAGATGAACTAAATGAATTCGAAAGGAACAAATTATGGACCTTGGTTGAAATACCTAACGAAACATCTATAATTGGAGGAAAGTGGGTCTTCAGAAATATGTGTGATAAAAATGTAATCATTGTAAGAAGTAGAGAAAGATTAGTTGCTAATGTCTATAATCAACAAGAAGGAATAGAATATGAAGAAACCTATTCTCCAGTAGATATACTTGAATCTATTTGTATTATAATATCCTTTGAATCATTTTTCAATTCAAAGAATTTCCAAATGGATGTGAGGTGTGATTTCCTTAATAGATATGTTCAATATGAAGTTTATACTAAACAACCTCCTTGTTTTAAAGACACAAAACATCCTAAACATGTTTACAAACTTACCAAAGATTTATATGGACTCACACAAGCCCCTAGAGCCTGGTATGATGGTCTTTCATTATTTTTTCTACAAAACAATTATGTTAAGGGAAATGTGGATCCACCCCTTTTTATAAATAATGACAATGAAGTTGTTTTTATTTTTCAAATTTATGTGGATGACATTATATTCATATCATCTTAGCAATACTTAACTTATTCAGTTGAGAATCTCCTAAAATCTTTGTTTGACATGAGTATGATGGGTGAGTTAACATTTTTTCTTAGTTTTAAAATTTCTCAAAAACCAAAAGGATATTTTATATCTAAATATAAATATATTTACAATCTTCTTAAGAAGTATGGATATGACAATGCTAAACGTATAAATACTAAAATCGGTACCTCAAACACTCTTGATCTTGATGAAGCTGGGAAACCAGTACATCAAATAATTTTAGAGGTATAATAGGAAGTCTATTATACATAATATCTAGTCATCTAGAAATAATGTCGTCATTATGCTTATGAGAAAGATATAAATCTAAAACAAAAGAATCCAATTTAAATTTTTTGAAAAGAATTTTTCTCTATTTAAAGGGATCCATATATTTAAGAATTTATATTATTCGAGAAATTATTTTGTTATAATTTCTTTTTAGATACTGACTTTAGTGGTTGTAGAATAGATAGAAAAAGTAGATCTAGAACTTGTAATTTATTAGGATATTCATTAGTTTCTTGGTCATGCATGAAACAAAACTCAAAAGACCGGAACCTGTATATCCTTCTTCAGCATTGATATCAACTATCAGATTAGATCCAGATAATCTCAATCATTGGATTGATTCAGGAATAGGAACTGTCGCTGCGAGGACTATATAAAGGGACCCCTTATTTGCATCCCACATTGGTTTTTACAGTGTTTTTCACTAAAGCTCTTTTTCCATTCAATTTTTTTGTTTAGTTTTCCCCTTTTCCTTAAGATATAAATGTCTCTTGTGGTCTTCTCATAGATTCATATGGTGTCAAACAAGGAACTCAAAGATTGGCTAATCTTTAGGGAAAGGTTGGTGAACTCTAATTTCTTTGTCAATTATGACTCTTTTATTTAAAAAATAATAAAGAAGAATGGATGGGAAAGTCTCTTTGTATCCAATGAAAAGAATCAGGATTCTATGTATCCTAGTTTGGTTATAGAATTTTATGATATAGTTCATTTTTACAAACAAGGTGGAAAATTAATGTTTTCTTTTTAGTGTTATAGAAGGTATTACTCTATATCATACAAGAAGGTTGTAAGTATCTTGGATATACCCTATGAAGGAGAAGAAATATTTTGATCTCACTGACTGCCTGATAAAGAAGGTTCCTTTCTGAATGTTAAGGATATTGAATGCATTTGGATTAAGGTAGTAAAGATGAAAAAGATAACACATCTTTCAACCAACCCCAGATTGGTATCACTATGGATGTAAGGCTTTTTGATTCATAAAAATTAAGATAAGGATTCTCTAAAGATATATGATATCTTTATGATGTATTTCATGGTGAATTTAAGAAAGATAAACCTTATTAAGTACATTTTTTTAAGAATAAACAACATTAATAATGGAACCATCAAATCTAAAATCATTATGTACCCTGTGATCTTGTCTAATATCATTTTCTTGTGGTTAGATTCCTTGAAAATTCTTTGAAAGTCAAAGAAAAAAACCTTCAAGATCTTTTTGTTAAGTGAAAATTCCTTGAGAAGGATGATGATTGGTTTTAGTGTTATGTTAAGACAATTCTTTGATCTTCTTGATAAGGATGACCAAGCTATCTATAAGAAAGGAGAAGTTGGAGAAAGATCCAAGAAAACCCCTAAGAAAATAAAATCCAAAGAGGTTGAACCATAGAAATAAGCACCAGCAGCTAAACCCGTATATTCTCCACCCATGCCAAAGAAGCAAAAGACTTTTTCCGATGAGGTTGTTGGAAAATTGAGGGAGCTCAAAAAGAAGTAGAAGGAAGGTGTGTAGTTTTCGGGTTATATCCTACCGAGTATAAGGACTTAAAAGTTTAAGGATCTGAAGATCTTGAGATAAAACCAAAATAAAAGAATATGAAGAAGAAAATTCTAGAAGCTAAAATTATCCAAGTATTGTTAAGAGACACTGTGAAGTCATCTGAATAATTTCAGGTACCAAAATTTTTCTCACAAGAACTAGTGTCAACTGAAACTCTACTTCTAGATAATATAAAGAAGGATATTTGAATTCTGGAACCAATAGTTTAATAAGAATAAGAGGAAGAGGAAGAAATTGATGATGTGATATGAATGGTAGAATAATATCAAGAGAAAGAGAGTCCTTATGACAATATGTCTATAAGAACTTCTCATGTTGACTCCAACAAGATACATTCAGAAGGAAAATCTATTTAGAAATATAATGTTGCCTAGGATGACGAATCTTCTAATGAATATATTTTTCAACATGTTGTTAATGAAAAAACTAAAAATGTTTCTGATAAAGGGTATGATTAAGAAGTTGATGTTGATGATGTTTTTTTAAGTTTCTAATAGTGAGCATGAAACTCATAATGTTAAAAATAAAATCCCTATGGGTGAGAAAGGTAATCATGTTCTTGTTGATTAAACAAAGAAATTTTTTGTTGAAAAAGTGAAGAACGTTGTGGTTGGAACATCAAACAAGAAAGAAGATGAGAAAAATAAAGTTCCTCCACCAATAAAATAATTTCCTTCAAAATATTCATCTTTATTAGGATATGATTTTGTGGTTTAGTCCTCTACGAATCTTGTGAATTCAATTCCTTTTCATTCCCATCATTGATTACAGATTTCAACTACTTCATGAAATAGTTAATCATAAGAAATATTTAACAAATCTTCTTATAGAAAAGTTTATCAAACTTAAAACAGAGTTCAAGAATTTTCAGATCAGTTATGATTCTCATAGATGATCTTACGAATAAATTAAAAAGTTGTCAAAGTTAGTCATAGATGATCTTAAAATCATTGATGATTTAACTGACTCAGTCCAAGATGATTTTGATAAGTCTGATGACAGGATCAAGAATTTATCAACATGTTTTTTATAGAAACTAAATGAAGGGAAAGTTAGACGCCAACAAGAAGACAAATATCTCTATGGGAAACTAAATTCAGTTGCTCTTAATCTAAATAGATAAAGGTAAATCAGGGATGAGTTGGATGAAATACTCAAATATGAGGAAGAATTGATCAAGTATCATTGTGAAATATTCATGTATTAGTAATAAATAATCAAATATCTTGAATGGAAAAAATCAGGATCATGAAGAGTTGATTAATAAGTTTTAGATGACCACAATGAATTGAAAAAGTTAAAGTAAACTTTGAAAAGTTTGATACCAAAAGAGAAGAAAAATAAGGATGCATATTTTTTATTCTCAAATATGGTCTTTTTTTTATAATAACCTTTTTTATCTTAATAATTTTTTTATTTTTCTATTATTTCATTCTATATGTTTCCTAGCCTTTTGGGTACATTTGTTTTTCATTACCTACATTCCTTTTTAAAAATCACAAATAGAGAGAAAATAATGATGAAAAATTATATTATGTTAAAGGAAGATAATGTCTAAGTAAGGGGGAGATTACTTATAGAAGGAATTCCTAAGTACAAAAGAGTTTTTTTGAAAATAAGGACATATAAAATTAATGATGAAGATCAGCAGACGTACATATGCAGAGCCAAGAAGGGAAATTTTCTAGCCAGAGCTGGTTGTCATCGAAGGGGACTGAGGCCGCTAGCTGATGGGCCACATTGTTTCCTTCCCTTTTGGTCAAGGAGAAGGTGCCGTAAGAGAAGCCTTGATGAAGTGAGCAAATTCTTCTGATGATGAAGCCAAATGACTGGAGTCTGCCATCATTGTGGTTAATAGCATCGATTAGGGTGAGGTAGTCAGACTTAATAATGATATCAACCGATCCACGTTCCACAATGAGCATCATACCTACAAGTATGGCAGAGGCCTCAGCTACTGAAGGTTCCCAGAAGGCATGATGTGATTCATATTTTGCAGCAATGATTTGCCCTAGATGATTTCGGGCCAGGAGACCGAGAGCAACAAGCCCCTCCTTGGGGAGAGACGCATCCATGTTCAGATTAAGAATCCCTTCCATTGGGGGATTCCAATGAGGGGGATAGGAGGGGGTTACACCTGGCATATAGTGTCCTTTGTGTTTCTTCCAGCTCTCAATCCATGAAATGGCCCGTTCAATCTAGAATTCAAGAGGTTTATGAATGTGGTGAAAAACAACATCATTATACAAAACCCAAATGATTCGGGCCAGGGTGCAAAGTGAACCTACATTATTATATGAGAGAGAGGAGCACCAACGCCTTAGAATATCGGGTAGGTCAAGGGAAATTTCCAGTTAAGCATATGAAGTCGAGCCCCATTTATTCCAAATTTCCTTAGCTCCTGGGCAGTGAATGATGGCGTGCAAAAGAGTTTTTGGAATATTTCGGCAGAATGGGTAGGAATTAGCACTGGCCATATGTCGGTAAATGAGAAGTATCATGGTAGGGAGGGTGCCCATGCACACCTACCACCAAAATTGGCATATTTTTGGGAGGATGTTGAGCTTCCAAAGCGATTGCCATGGTCCCTATTCCTAGTCGACAGAGTGGTTTCCAAGAGGAAGTCTGTAACCGGATCTCACCATGTAGTCGCTCGATATGTCATTGGTCTAGAATAGATGGTTGGGTCCTGCATCTGGGACCCAGGGGATGCTCAGGATAATTATTTAGTCTCTTTCATTAAACCATTCATGGATCTTTTCCACACACCACCTCAATCCTTGGTCTGAAAGGAGGCAGCTGATAGTGGCATCTTCAAGCCCTATTTGGGCGGGGGATGTAGCCCACATACCATCCTTATTTATCAGCCAGGGATCGGTCCAGATGTTGACGGATGATACATTCCCAATCCTCTATCCCAACCCTTTTTCCAGGAGATTTTGGGCCCCCCAAATGCTTCTCCAGAGGAAGCTAGGACGGGGGCCAAGAGAAGAAACATGGAAGTCCATGTAGGGAAAGTACTTAGCTCAGAGTATCGGTACACAGAGAGATGATAGATGGTTAATAAGGCTCCATACTTGCTTGGCCAAGAGTGATTCATTGAAGAGAAGAAGATTCCGGAATCCCATCCCTCCCTACGACTTGGGTTTGCAGAGTTTCTCCCAGGCCATCTAGTGGGGTCTATGCTTTCCATCATTTTCCCCCACCAGAAGTTGGCAGTACGTGAATGGATCTAATTGATGATGGCCACTGTGAGCTTAAACAGGGACATCAAATAGCTGGGGATATACTGGATGACAGCTTTAATGAGGGTTTCTTTGCATGCTTTGGAGATTATTTTTGGGGTTGAGCCTTGAATTGTTTCTCAATCCTGTCCACCAGAGATGCAAAGATTTCTTTTTTGGACCAACCAATCCCCATGGGTAGCCCGAGATACTTCTTGTGTTTATCGACCATATGGATGCCTACTGATGTACAAAGTTCATCTCTCTTGGAAAGAGGCACCCCTACGCTGAAGGAGATTTCTAATTTTCCTTGATTTATAGATTGTCCAGACGCCCTCTCATACTGTTGGATCACATGGATGATCACCCGACATTCATTTATAGTTGCTCTGGAGAAAAGGATACAGTCACTGGTGAAGAAGAGATGTGACACTGGTGGGATTTCATGACAAACCTTTTCCCCATTAATAGAATTAGAGGATGCAACCCTGGTAATAAGGTTAGAAAAAACATCATCGACCAAGATGAAGAGAAATGGGGAGAGGGGATCTCCCTGGAACATGCCTCAGGTTGGGGAGAATCCTCAGGTGATCTCCCCATTGACCTTGATTCTGAAGGAGACATTCGAGATGCAGTGCATGACTATATCTGTCCATTTATTACAAAAAAACCATTTTTAGCATCACGACTCTAAAGAAATTCCATTCCACTTTATCATAGGCTTTGGTCATATCTAGTTTTCAGGCCACGGTTCCTCTTTTTACGGTGGAGCGTGTTTTCATAGAGTGGAACACTTCATGGGCCACAATTGCATTATCAGTGATCAGTCTCTTGGCCACGAAGGAGCTCTGGTTTTTGGAGATAATACCAGGAATCCAAGGGAGTATCTAAATAACAAGGATCTTTGAGAAGATATTATAAGATAAATTATAGAGGATGATAGGTCTAAAATCAGGGATCACCAGAGGTTTCTTGATTTTGGGAATGAGGATGAGGACAATTTCACTGATGGCAGAAATGCTTGTATTCCCCGCCCAGATATTTTTTTTATCATTTTATAGATGTAGGGACCGATGATGTGCCAATATTGTTTAAAAAATTGGGCGTGGAATCCATCCAGTCCTAGGGCCTTAGTGGGGTGGATATGTTTCAGAGCCAGATGTATCTAATCATTCGTCACATCTTCGGTAAGATTCCAATTAATCTCTTCGGAGATCACAGGTCTGATGCATTATTCCACCTCAGTAGACATGAAAGAAGTTCCTATAGAGAAAAGGTTCTAGAAGTAGCATGTCAAAGCTTTGTGAATTCCAGTGGTGTCATAAACCTTTCTTCCCTCAGGTTGTGAGATACACGTGATAGAATTTTTCCAGCGCCTAACTGAAGATTTCTGGTGAAAATACCTTGTATTAGCATCCCCTTCTTTAATGTGGATGTCCCGCACCCTCATATCCTAGAAGCTTTCCTTAACGCGCAGGGCCACATCTAGCTCTCTTTGAGTGGCACCAATCATGGAGAGATTGTAATTGGATGGGGGTTTCCTGAGTAGGTTGTGCAGTTTCTTTTCAAGGACATCACAGTTCCTATCAGGGTGGCCTAATTTCTTGTTGCTCTAAGATCTCAAATCGGATGCTACCTATTGGATATTGAGGCCAACATCTTTGTGAGAACTATTCCAGCTTGATCGGACCACCTCTTCGCATTCATGGTCTTTTGACCAGAATCTCTCAAATCTGAAGGGTCTGCTGGAATGCCTGTTACGTTCGCCTTGAGTGCAGTCAATGAAAATTGGGCAGTGGTCCGAAAAGTTGAGCGTCATGTGGCCGGTGTGGAACATACTGAAGTGATTTATCCAATCAGTTGAGCCCAGAAATCTGTCAAGTTTCTCAGCAATGCGGGTACCATCCGTATTACCTCAGAACCATGTGAAGGGATTACACGTGTATCCCAGATTGACTAGGCCCACCCTAGAGACCGAGTCCTTAAAATTTGACATCGGTGCATAGGGTCAGACAATTCCACCCTGTTTTTTATTGTGGAACATAATCTTATTGAAGTCCCATCCGAAGATAATAGGGCTCGAGAGATCATGATGCAACTTTCATAGAAGATCCCATGATTTCCCCTTCTCATTATCGGACGACCAGCCATAGAATCCCACAAAAGTCCAAGGTGGGGTGTGGTCCACCCGAATGGCTACAGCCACATGGTGAGAGGAGAAGGAGAATATCTTTCCATCGATATTTTCCTTCTATAGGAGATAGAGTCCCCCAAAATGGCCTTCTATGGAGACCAGGAGGCAGTCTTGGAAGCAACATTTCAGAACAATGCTAGTGGTGGCCTTGTTTTCCAGTATGGTTTCGGAAAAGAAAACCATATTCGGGCGACTTTGGGTGCAATTCCGCTGGAGCATGTGAACCTTTTGTGGGTTTCCAAGCCCACAATAGTTCCAAAATAAGACAATAATTGATCTAGGTGGGGCTGGGTCTCACCCGCCTCTGCCTTTGAGCTCTCCGAACATGATTTTCCACCCATCGTTTTCCATATTTTTGGGGAGTTCCCCATTGACTGGCTTGTTTCAATTCGTCTTTTCAAATCCCTGGGTTTAGGGTCTTCCAATTTACCGTCTCTTTATTCATGTTTCACACTTTTCCAGGCTCGACATGTGATTGGTCCAGGTGGTGGAGTTCCTGTCATCCATTATTCACCTTGTGGTAGGATGTTTGACTTGGTCCTTTCTGGATCAGGATCAGGATCAGGTGGTTCAAAGTGCATCTGCTTTGGCTTCGGGAATTTTTCTGGTGGGTCTTTTGGTGTCTTCATTGGCTCTGTAAATGTTGGGACAGTTCCCTTCAGGGAGTTATGATATATTCCAGTTTCCCTCTGAGTGGTTGGGCCATCTTTAGGGACTTTTGGTGGTCCAATCCTAAAGACATTTTCATGTATAGTTTCCGCATGTCTGGTATGGGCCCATGTGAGACGGTCATGGTCCTTTTGTTTCTCCGTCTCAGGGATGAAGGCATATCTAGTCGATTTGGCTTGGAGACATGAGGCATATTGAAGGATGAGAATACCTGAATCATTCCTTTTCTTTGAGACACATGCTCTTTCCAGATGGCTGAGGCGTCCACAAAAGAAAAAAAATATTGGGAGTTTCTCAAACTCGAATGATATCCAATTGTTGGTGTCATCGAATTTCAAAAACATGCCCCTCATTAGAGGATCTGACACTTCCATTATAGCATCCCGTATTTTTATCACATAAACTTTCATTACATTTTACAAAACCGAGGATCTTTAAGGTTTAGTGTCTTGGAAACCAGGAACTTAAAACATGAAAACATAAAACATTATTCTTAAACACTTGAAAGTCTTCTCCTCATGCTCATCCTAGGTTCATTACTGCATCTCAAACCTGGGGACATACATCAAAAGAAAGGGTGAGTAGAAGGCCCAGTAAGGGAAACAAGGGGAAACATTTAACATGTGAACTTGGGATACATCAAAAATGTCATGAAAAGAACTTTAAGGCATGGGAAAGAAATCATGAGATATATCATAATAAAAATAACATTTTTCATAACATGAAGATGTGGCTGAAACATTTAATATTGACAATCATTTCGTTTTACCAAGGTCCATCCCCAAGGTGTCATTAAAAATTACCAAGGTTATTCACCAAGGAATCAGTCTAAAAAGTCATCTCTAGAGATTAAGTCTTTACCCAATGCATTGAAGCGCTATCTGGGTGCACCCTTGACATGTCTTTATTATCATGTGAGATACATATATCTTCATCAATCATTTCATAAACAACCCATATATCATAAAAGAAATGGGTTTCATTTCATAATCATAACATTTTAAAAACTGCTTTAAAGACATGATCTTTATGTCACTTTAAACCCACAGAAAAGGGAAAGCGGGTTTCATGTATGTAAATCCCAAAATTTAAAATAGAACATTTTGATATATATGTGAATACCTCTATAGAAATAAGAGCTTTGAGTATTCACTTAATAACATAAAATAATTTTGAGATAAAGAGGGAGGCATTTTGAGACGAGAACTATGCAGCATAACGTCTACGATACATGGTTTTAGAAAACATTGAGAAGAGAGGGGACATGGGTCAAACATTCATAAATGATCCATAAAACAGTAGGGGGACAGAATATAAAGGATTTGAGAACATGGTAATGAAATTTGAAATATATACCATATGAAATGAAGAACATGAAAGGAAGACAAAAATAAGATTTCTCTTATGAAAATTCGGCAGCCTAACGACGTCACATAAACTTTAACCAAAAATGAATTCATGAGATAAAACAGGGTCTCTCATCATATGAACATAAAAGATCAGTATGATAGATATATATATCATACCCCAACATAATAAAAAGGAACTTTCAAGACTTGACATGGAATTAGAACTTTGAAAAAAGAGAAAGGTGAAAGAACCACTTAAAAATTCAGCAGCCTAACGGCGCCACTTAAAACTTCAAAATACTAAATTGAAGAGATCAAATGGGTCTCTCATCATATGATCATAAAAGATCAGTATGATAGATATAGAGATCATACCCAAACATAATAAAAAGGAACTTGAAAGACTTGACATGAAAGTAGAACTTGAAAATGAGAAGGGTGAAAGAACCACTTAAAAATTTGGCTGCCTAACGACGTCACTTAAAACTTCATAATACTGAATTGAAGAGATCAAATGGGTCTCTAATCATATGATCATAAAAGATCAGTATGATAGATATATATATCATAACCCGACATAATAAAAAGGAACTTGAAATACTTTACATGAAAGTAGAACTTGAAAACAAGAAGGGTGAAATAATCTTTTACAAAAATTTCGGCAGCCTAACGGCGCCACTTAAACATTCATAAAACAAAATGATGAGAGTAAGAGAGAATATCTCATCATATGAACTTAAAAAGGTAAGTAATAGGAATATAAAAGAACATCCTCCCACATAAGAACACGGAGCATAAAAGGAATGACATAAAAGAGATTACTTGAAAAGAAACAGAGAGGTTAGATCCCTTACCTTAAAACGTAACTCTTAAAACTCAAAGGTTGGGACCTTGAGGGCTTGGGGGAACCTTGGGAGGACTCCTTGGGAGTTAAGGAGACCAGAACTTTGTTGGGGGAGAGTGGGGAGTCGAAATGGATGAGAGGATGGCTTGGTATTTATAGGGAAAGTGAGGGGACAAGGCATTAATGGCCAAGGGACACCTCAAAAGTGGTTTTCTCAAAACCATGTGTTCTCCCATGGTATTTCCCATGGAGTTAGGCCACATGGGCCCCCCATAAAATAATTAATCACCTTTGGTCGGCCAACCCATAAAATATCTCATGACATCATCATGACACAGTTATGATGTCATTAAACATACCGAAACCCTAAAACTTTATTTTTACTATTCACTGAAAATTCAACTTTCTCAGAAAAATCCCAAAATTTCACCTTAACCAAATATCGATGCTCTAATTACATTTATGAACTCAATTTTATAAAAATAATTTTCTAAATATTTTTAATTTAATTTTCAAATAAAAACACAATTCATCAAGAATTCATTTTTTTTTCAGAAAAATTCCCAAAAATTACCATAACATAATATCGATGCTCTAAGTTCAAAAATAAACTCCATTTTATAAAAATAATTTTCTAATTATTTTTAATTAAATTTTTAATTAAAAAATACTATTCACCTGAAAAAACTAATACTTGAATAATAATTTATGACACCATTATTTAACCATTTTATTGAATCACATTACTTAATCAAGGTGCCCAGATTATATTAATACTTTCATTAAGTGAGATTACTAATCCATTTGGTCACATTACTAATCCTAAGCATAAAATCACTATTCATAATTTACTATTCATCAAAAATTAAGTTGATCTTATTAGACTCTAAATTTCGTACTGAACATAATTGTAGAAAGACCATTTTTTGAAAATCATTACACATTTTTAATTATTTAAGGTTTACCTAAACATTTTTAAAATATCCTTTTTCTAAAATTCATCAAAAATATGCATACTATATTTATCTGGACATTTGAAAATTCATAAACTTCATCATAAGAAGAAATCAAATTTTTTTATTTAAAACAAAGGGTTACACAAGGCAGTTACGGTATCCTTACATAGCCCCTTATAACACCGGCATAGGACCTAAGTGTAAGGTGTGCTAAGGTGAGGGAATCTGAGGGAGGCTCGACCAACATCGCACGAGTAGTAATTTCTATCAGGTTGAACTTCTCGCGAAGGCGATTCCGTTCTAGCTTCACACGATGAAGTTCATCTTGGGTTTGGTCCAGAGCAAAGCCCAGTGGTGCTACCTCATTCCCAAGTTCTATTAGATGGGATTCGATTGGTCCAAGACTACTGAGTGAGGCCATCGAATCTTCTTTCTATAATAATTAACCAAGATTACTTGTATTTAGAGACAATAATCAAAACGTTTAGTTTCCAGCGGTCATATTGACCAATGGTCATATACCAGTCAAAACCCAACGGTCTCATTTTAATTATACTCATGTTATCAAATGAAACATTTTTGTTGAGTATAAAAATAAAATAAAATAACACATAAAATTAGGAAACAAGATTTATTCAAAATTTCAGGTTGTTACATCCATTTTGGCCTTAATTTGAACCTCGGGCCCCCATTGGATAGGGTCTGAGCAGTCCCAATCTAGTAATTGGACAATGCTATCCTTGATTTCTCTCATAACTCATTCCGTTCATGGGTGAAAAGTTATTCCTTTGATACGTATCCAGAAGTGGGACTGGGTGATATTAATGTGCTGTATATCATCCCTCCCTTTGTATTCTTCCATGAGGAGGAGTTTATTGTCGAAGAACCATGGTCTACCTCTCAGGATTTTATCTATATATCTCTCTTTGAAGAACTCAAAAACAATTCGGTTGTTCCTTGATTCTCGAATAGCTACACTATATTCCAGTTTCCAGAGGTTCTGGATGGTGTTTTTGATCCCCCCTGATTAACTAAGATAATCTCCATGAACTTTCCGACCACTAGCAGAGACATGCGTTTTTTCAAAAGTGTATCTTCATTTTCTTAGGCCTCGATTGTTTACTTCTCTCTGTCCGTCAGGGAAAAACTCTTCCATTGGTTCACTAAATCCACCTCCATGGATCAGTGATCGTGGGTTGGGAAAGAGATCCTAATAAAATGCCTGGTGTTCTGCACTTCTTGGGTCAATGAGTGGTGGTCAGGTTGCCTCAGCAAGTCGTGCTTCACTGCAGTGTTAACCCTCAATTTTGGGAGATCACATACAAGACTCACAGACCTCCTCAAATCAGGGAAATATCAAGTCCCGACCCAGTTCAATTAACACATTTTCTAGGCCCGGTCCAAGCAAAGGGCCCTTGGACCGGAAACCCCCCTCCACGGTCTTCGTCCACGACCAGTCCTGCACAATCAATTCATTAGCGAAGTGGCTTTGTGGTCCACAATCAAGGCTACCGTGACCTCACTCACTCCCGGATTGATCTCACCGCGAAGCACTCCAGCATTCGTGGAATGGCTCAACATGACGGGCTCTTCTCGATCTTTCTTCATGGTTGGATCTTTGTGGCTGATTCTTCATGAGTCAATCACAACGTAGAAGATTATTCGTGAACCATGATTCTTCATGGAAGATTCTTCACAAGTCAAAACCTACGTGGAAGACTCTCCACAAACCCCAGTTCCGTCGTGCTACCCCTAATCAGAAGTACGACCTTCGTTCGTCACAAATCAGGTATGTCATTAGCGGCAGGGGTTATCGAAGTCCATGATTCCTCTCTTCCGATGTCCGTGCGGATCAAAATATGGTTGTGGGTTGGGGATCCGGTATCACCCCCAGTTTTTATATCTATCCATAGTGAGGGGAGACGTCGTCAGTAAGGTCCACGCCACAATGGGGAAGAGCAGAGGTTGCTTTTTCCATCGAATTTAAAAAATGAAACCTAACCCCCCTAATTTGCAAGTGCCAGGGTTCAGATTCAAGCAAAGACAAGCTATTGTAGGAGATCGAGCTTGCCTCACCACAGAGGAGTTGGGAGATGACAAAGGTGAAAGGATTCATGCACTTATTGCAAGTCCCGAAAAGGGGGCAAGGGGAATCGGATCCGAATCAGTACTACCTAAGGAAGATGGTGCACGACTGCAACTTGAAGGATTTCAGGTCCTCCACCCGCCGCCGTGAGCAGGTCAGGAAAGAGGGAACTCAAACCCTAAGATAACCGAGGAGGGAGATAAGTATTTATTTTAATGTTAAAAAATTAAAACCTTAGCCATTTATATTAGTTTATGAAAAGTTATTTGTGCTTTCAAGAAATAGGGAGATTATTGAGTCAATAAGTTTCCTTATAAATTTTTTCTTCCTTTCTGTTTTGAAAATCACAAACACATTTTCATAAGTGTTGGTAGGAGTAGATTACTCAAGATAGGGGTGGGGGAATTTAGTATCTATAAAAATTTCTGGTTAAAAAGTATTCTTAAAAGGTTTCCACAAAAGGATAAATACATCCCAGTTAATTAAGGATATACTGTTATAAGAGTTTGACTATTTAAATAACTTCTTAGAAGATTGATTAGTTCTCAGAAATCTTATGATCAGTTGTTAATATGAATTTTGAAGCTATCCTACTAAGACAGGACAATTATAACTTCTTTCCAAGATTAACTATCAATGTGAATTTAGTGATTTCTAAATTATATAGTAAAGCAGTAAAACTGAGAAGACTAAATTAATAAGCACAACGAATATGAAACAAGTGGTTCATTCTCAAGCCGAGACCTAATCCACTCCACTTGGTGATCACCTGCCACTAAGAAGTTTATATAAATAAACTTGATCCACACCCTGGATCGAGGTTAAACAACAGTGCATATGACTATCCGGGTCACATAGGGACCTCTTCCATAGTTCTTTGTGGGTACAAACAACCAGGCCACACAAGGACCTCTTCCACATGTATCAGTGGGTATACACAAGTGTAAATTGTTTTTTGAGTAAGGATATTTTGTATCCTTAAGTTTAATAAAGGAGACATAGTGTGTTGTTATAAATATACACATACTTCTCGAAATCTAGTAAAATGATACACAATAGAGTAGAAATATTGAGATAGGATTAGAAATGCTCTGAATGTTAGTTTTTGTAGCTCTGGACTCCTAAGATGAAGCAGATGCAGAAATCAAGTCCTCGTATGGAAAACAGAGTGTCGTAAGTCAGACATTTCCGGCTTGTGTTATACGTGATGTTTGACAGTGTGAAGATGTTCTCGATTCTAGGATTCAAGTATTCTTAGTGTGTTTTTCAGCACCGTTGAGTTTCATGAGACAATTATTTATTCAAAAAATTCTCTAAGTTTATTCTTCATTGTCGTGATCACACCCACCCACTTGTTTCTCTTTTCAGTCTCTATTTGTTTCTGGGCTGCACTACTCTTTTATCTTGGAGTGCATGTGTTTGAGCCAACAGGTTGCATGTATTCTGCACCTTATACCTCATACTGTGAGATGACATGTCTACAAAGAAATATTAAATATGTTAGTTCATTTAAAATCTTCAAATATGGCTGTTAGAGATTAAATTGAAAGATGAAAAAACATATTATGAAATGGTGTCACAATATGTCAGGGTAAAAGTGTCTCATTCACGGTGTTTGGATTGGTCAAAATGTCTTGTGGTCACAGTGTCTTGTGGTAAAAGTGTCTTGTGGTCATGGTGTCTACTTGTTAATGGTGTCTAGATTGGTCATAGTGTCTTGTGGTCATAGTGTCTTGTGGTCACAGTGTCTTCTTGTTCACGGTGTTTTCTTGTTCACGGTGTCTTGTGGTCATGGTGTCTACTTGTTCACGGTGTCTGCTTGTTCACGGTGTCTGGATTGGTCACGGTGTCTTGTGGTAATGATGTCTTGTGGTCACGGTGTGTGCTTGTCCACAATGTCTTAGACTTAGTAAAATATCTGTATTGAGACTTAAGCAGTGATATATATAGAATGGATTAAACTCAATCAATTTTTAGAGAAGTCAGTATAAAGTAGATCAACATATAGTGTATAGTAACCAAACTGAGTGTATAACACTAAAGATATTTGGATAGATTTTACTGAACAACTGTGCATTTGATGTGAGATAGATTACATAGAGGTAACAATGTTTATAGACTGAATAGTATTTGTGATAATTAGAACATGATTAATACATGAGGAGTCCAACAATATCTCCCTTTTTGATGATCAAAAATCATGTATATTTAGAGTGTATATTTCTTCTAACAAACAATCTTCAAATGTGCATATAACATATATAGAGTGAGTGTTCTTCTATAGAGATTTCTACCCCTTTTCGGATTATCAAAAAGTAGAAAGAAAAATAAAGACAAAAGAGACAAGAAAAGTGCATAATGTATTAGATAAAAAGAGGGTAATAACAAAAATTAAGACAAATGTAACAAGATTACAATCAAAAGAGAGTAAGCATAGTCCTTATTCACTGGCTGGTCTTCTCTTTTACCTTAGCAGCAATAACAGAAGAGGAATCCATAGGAGTAGAGGTTGAGGTAGAATATGGGAGTGAGCTGGTTGAGAGATAACGTAAAAGAATACCTTCAATGATAGAGGGAGCCAAATTAGGTGCAGTAGAAGACCGATGTAGTTGTTGATCAAGGATCACATGCCTTATCTGACTCAGTGCCTGACTGATAGACATAGAAGTGGAGGCTAGGGCAGAGTTGAATATAGGAAAACTAGGTCTTAGAGGTGCATCCATAGGAGGAACAATGGATATACTATGTACATGAAGATAGGGCCTCAGAATCTTGATAAAATCAGAAATGATCTCTCCACCATACTACATAGCTTTCTCAAATTCATCCTTATTTTCCATAAACATATCCAATAGACGAGTGAATTCTGTGAGCTTTTGGACTTGAGTCTTTAATGCTTGAGTAACAGGAGGAATCCTCATGTTTTCTATAAGATATTTGAAATGATTGGTCTTGTCAGTCTTTGAGAAGATTCCGTTGAAGTAGAAATCCACTTTCTTGGAAATTTCTTGGTGAGAATCATTAGAAATTTTTGAATGGATTTGGACCAGATCAAGAACTCTGTCACTGTTCTTGATAACTTCAGATAGAGAATATTTATTGAAACAACTAAGCACATTCTAAAGTTCTTCTTTGACTACTATTTTGAGTAGGTCACTATCTAAGGAATGTTGAGATGATTGTCCAGATGCTTTAGTGACAGATGAGGTATGAGATTTTAGTTGATTAAGCACTTTTTGAAGGCACCCCATATACTCATCAGTGATCTTGTTAAGATTGACAACAAGCTCTCGCATTTCATTCAAAATCTGTTTGTTTGTTTCAGTGACCTTTTCTGCTAAGGAAGCTAAATGAGGTTGAATCAGAGAGGCAACATTCTGTGGGGTTTGAGGAAAAACAGGCTCCATAGAATGAGAAGAAATCTCTGATCTTGAATTCATCACTTTTCAAGTGTTTAACCATACCTCTTAGAGTCTTTAATACATCACTAAACAATCTATTTTCAACTCTAAATTCTGGAATCTCATGAATCATTTTGGGTTGAATCTGCCAGATAAATTTTTCCAACAACAGTGAGGAATCTCTCTCACTTAGATTTGTTACAGGAGTTGGTTGGGTATTCAAATGTTTTTCAACTCTAGAAAAAAGGGTAGCTCTAAATTATTTCAGATCATCTTTACTCACCAAGGATGGTTGTTCTGGTGAAGGTTCAGAGATAGGGACTGATACGGGCTCAGGTTCTTTTTCAGGGGAAATATTAGAGATAGATTTCAATTGGAACATATTAGAAAGGTGAAGGCCTTTTACTAAGACTTCCTGAGAGTCATTAACATCATAAAAGCTGGGGAACTTATACCGAGTGTCTACAAGGCTTGGATCAATTGGGTTTGGTACTTCAATAGATTCCAGATTTGGGGGTTGCTCCCCCTCAACAGGTGCATCTTTCTCAAGACTGAGAGGCTTAAGGTCTTGATATATTTCCATGAATTAATATCTTAGTTCCTCTCTTATTTCCTATCTAGCCAGTTGAAAAGCCAGTTCTATCCTATCCTAATTCGAAGGAATGACTTCAAAAATAGATTTTTTCCATTGGGAGTTCCTCAAGGTCAACTTTTTTCATAACAGGTAATTCCTCGACTATAAGATCTTCTAGATCATTGTTTTCGGTTTCTTTGACAATAGATTCTGTTTCAAATTTGGTTTGATCTTCCAGATTAACAACATATTTAGAAGCAAGGACTTTATTTTCACTTAATACACGAGGGACATGAGTAATGTCTTCTTTATCAGAAACAACATCCCTGGGAGGCACAACAACCTCTTCTTTTTCTTCTTCTTCTACGGAATACTCAAAAACTCCATATGGTTCCAAACCAGGATCAGAAATATCTTTTGGTCTTGAGGGATGTTCCACTGGATTGAACGTTTCCTAAATCCTATCATTTTCTTCCACCCATACCTTTTTTTTCAAGGATTACAATTGATTTTCATCCGTTTGATAATGACTTTTTAAACGAAGAACTCAAAATCCTTGATATCACCTTCATTAGGTCCAACCATACCTTTAGCATGAAGCATGGCTGAGATAAGACGAGAATAAAACAAGGAGGTTGACTTGGATATGGTTTTTATCAGCTCACACATATGGTGTATGACATACTTACAAAGGATGATCTTATGCTCATTTTTCATAAGATGAATTAGAAACACATCCTGATATTTTAGTACAACAAAATGACCTTTTTGGTGGATAATCAAGTTCTGTATAAACTTAAAATGAATTCTATATTCTCCATCCAGTTCAGCAGCGATGACTCTCCTCTTGGTTCCATTTCTGGTTAAGATTCTCAAAGAATCATCCAAAACAAAAAATTCACTAGAAGGTATAGGTCATCTATGATAGTCCTCAAAAATGACTTCATGAGGTATCCTAAGGCATTCATCCCATTACCTCAAAGATATTGTGCATTTCTGGCCAATTATCCATCTTCTCACAGCATAACTATCTTCAGAATCAAAGGGGAACTGAACATACTGATAAAATTGAGCCATGAACTTAGGGTAGATAAGTATATCTTCCTTTGAAAACCATTATAACCAGCCTTTCTCTTTTAAAAATTTCAAAAATAGAGACTTACTAAACATAATACACTTAGGGAATATCTCTTTCTCAGATACCACTACTCGGTTCCCCAGATTTGGATTTAGAGGGCCTTCGGGTGCCAGCTTGGGTGCGATACTCTTCTTCTTTAAGCTATGTTTCTCAGGAGTCGATGACGAAGGGTGTTTCATCCTGGGAATTCACCGAAGGATCGAGAGAGATAAGGGTTGAAGGGTTGAAGAAGGGTTACAAATTGAGTTAATAGAAGAATTATCAAGTGAAGAACAAGTGATACTTCCTTTATTTTATTATTTAGGAATACTAAACATCGCAAAAGTAAAAGCACGGGAAATTAAAAAAGGTGAAATGAATAATTACCATGATAAATTTTTTAATTTGTAAATAAAACCCATAAATAATCTTTACGGTGAGACCATATTAGGTCTTTATAGTGAGACAGTGAATAAATCTTACAGTGAGATAGTGACTGAACTTTACTGTGAGACAGTGAATGAATTTTACAGTGAGACAGGGACTATCAGATAGTAATCATGTAATACTAACTATGAGACCATAAACATGGAACAATAAGATATAAAATAGTAAGATATTTACTTAAGATTTATCATGAATTTTTCATGTATGATGTAGTCTATTCTTTCAGAATTTAATGGTTTGGTAAATATATCAGCAATCTGATATTCAGTACCGATGAATTCCAAACTGATATAACCTTTTTGATAATGATATCTCAAAAAGTGATGTATTATATAAATATGCTTTGTCCTAGAATGTGAAACAATTTTTTTTGAGATGTTAATAACACTTGTGTTGTCAAGATTTATAGGTAAATGCCTGAATTGATATCCACAATCTAGTAATGTGTGTTTCATTCACAAGATTTGTGCACAACAACTACCAACAGCTATGTATTCAGATTATGCAGTAGATAATGCACCAGAATTTTGTTTCTTACTACACCATGATACTAGTGACTTTCCTAAAAAGTGACATGTTCCAGAGGAGCTTTTTCTATCTAACTTACAACCACCGAAGTCATCATCATAATAAATAACTAATTCAAATGATTGTCCTCTAGGATAAAACAGTCCTAGATTGGGTGTATGCTTGAGGTATTTGAAAATTTTATTTACAGTATTTAAATAAGATTCCTTAGGATTTTCTTGAAAATGATCACACATACACGCACTAAACATAATTTCAGGTCGACTAGAAGTTAAGAAGAGTAAACTTCCAATTATTCCTCTATAAGCGGTTTGGTGAACATATTTTTCATCTTTATCAGAATCTAACTTACAAGTGGTAATCATGGGAGTGTCACTACTTTTAGTGTTATCCAATCCAAACGTTTTAGAATAACTCTAGTATATTTACTTTGAGTTAAAATAATACCATCATTATTTTGAAATATTTTAAATCTGAGAAAAAATTTTAGTTCACCCATTAAACTCATTTCAAATTCATTTTGCATTATTTTTAAAAAAATAATACATAAATAATTTCTTGAATATCCAAAGATAATGTCATCTACAAATATTTGAATAACAAAAACATCATTAGAAATTCATTTTATAAAAAGGGTATGAATTTCTATTCCTTTTGTAAAATCTTTGGAAATAATAAAAGTACTCAACCTATCATACCAGGCTCTTAGAGCTTGTTTTAAACCATATAAAGATTTTGATAATTTAAAAATATGATTTGGAAAATGGGGGTTTGCAATTCCAGGGTTTGTTCAACAGATACATCCTCATATATATACCCATTTAAGAATGCACTCTTAACATCCATTTAATATAGTTTGAAATTCAGATGTGCAACATAAGAAAGAAGGATTATGATGGCTTCAAGTCTGGATACTAGTGCAAAGGTCTCCTCATAGTCAATTCCTTCTTCTTGACTATATCCTTGTGCAACCAATCTTGTCTTGTTTCTAACCATGTTACCAGCTTCATCTACCTTATTTCTAGACACCCATTTATTGCCTATGGTTAATGTGTCCTTGATTCATTCAACAAGTTTTCAAACATTGTTCCTTTCAAACATATTAAGTTCTTCATGCATAGACATCACCCAAAATTAATCCTTGATATCATAAATAATGATTTTAGGTTCAAGTTTTGTCAAGAAGACTTGATGTTCAACCTGATTTCTAAGATAATATCTAGTTTGAGTTCCTTTATCTAGGTCTCGTACAATAACATCTAAAGGATGGTTATTAATAGTTATAACATCTCTAGGAAATGAAGGACTAGTGATTTCAGGTTCATCAATAGGTTCAGGTTCATTGTGACTTGAGTCTAAGGAATTTCCAGATCTGGAAGTTTTCACAAATTCTTTCATAGAAATGTTTGAGGATTTTGGATTAATGTTCTGATTTTATACATGATCCTCCAGGTTCTCTAGAATGGTTTTAGGCCCATTTGGATTTGTTTCATCAAATTTTACATGAACAGATTCTTCCATACATTTAGTTCTTTTATTGAACACACTATAGGCTTTACTAGACATGGAATACCCTAAAAAGATACCTTCATCACTCTTGGATGTAAATTTTTCAATATTGTCCTTAGTATTAATGATATATAATTTGCAACCAAAAACTTTGAAGTAGTTCACCTTGGGTTTTAAATTGTTCCCTAAATAATAAGGAGTCCTTTTAAGAATAGGTTTGATCAACACTCTATTGATTATGTAGCATGATGTATTAATAGCTTCAGCCCAAAAATAAATAGGCAGGTCATATTCACTAAGCATTGTTCTAGAAATCTCTTGCAGGGTTCTATTTCTTATTTCTACAACTCCATCTTGTTGAGTTGTTCTAGGGGTAGAGAAATTGTGACTATAACCATTTTGGGAGCAAATGGATTCAAACTCTTGATTTTCAAACTCACGACCATGATAACTTCCTAAGGATTTAATTCTATGTCCGCTAAGATTTTCCACAAACTTGGCATATTTAGTAAAATAATAGCAGGTTTCACTTTTGTGAGCCATAAATAAGGTCCATGTATATCTAGAAAATTCATCTACAAGAACATAAACATAATGATTCCCATTTAAACTAGAAACTCTAGATGGTCCAAAAAAATCCATGTGAACCAACTCGAGAGGATGAGAAGTTGACACTTCTTTCTTTGGTTTGAAGGAAATTTTGTGCTGTTTTCCCTTTTGATAGGGATTACACACTTTTTTATTTGGAAACTCAAGTTTGGGTAAGTATTTAACAAATCATTTTCTAGTTATATTTCTAAGGGAGTGAATATTATAGTGTCCCAATCTCTAATTCTAGAGACAAGACTCTTTATGAAATACACTTAAACATGAAGCATTTGGAGAAGCTAAGGAATCTAAGTTAGCTGAGTAGATATTTTCATTTCTTAATGCATAAAACACTAATTTTTATTTCAAATTAAAGACATTGGAAGCATCATTTTCAAATATAACATGAAATACATCATCACATAATTGTGATATACTAATCAGATTATATTTTAATCCATCAAAAACACAGAACTTTAGAAATTAAAATTGAGTTAGAGTTACTGATTTAGATGAGGCCAATAATATTTCCTTTCACATTGTCACCAAATTTGACATGTCCTCCTTCTATTTTTATTAGGTTCTTAAAGCATGAGTAGTCTCATGCCATGTGTCTTAAACATTCACTATCCAAGTACCATAAACTTTTACAGGAACTCTTTAAGCATCATTCATACAAAATGATTAAGCAAAAAAATATTTTGGTACCCATATTTGTTCGGGTCTAGTAATATTAGTTTTAAGTGCTTTAGGAACCCATATTTTCCTCATAGGCTTCCTATAAGAATTATGCAATGTATTTGAGAAATAAACTCTATTTGGTCCAGAAAAACTTGAAATAATATAAAGTGTATCATAAATTGAATTATTTGATTTGTGTCCAGAACTAGTAGTAAAACTATATGTCCTAGATTTAGAAACAAAATTTGTTCTACCAAGATTTCTTTTTCCAGGTTGATAACCGATGATAGTATTGTATTTAGGGGTAATTAGTTTTCCTAGAATTTGAATAAGTGTATTTTTCCTATTGGTTAAATTTTCTAGTTCATTCTTCAATTGCTCATTTGACATTTTTAATTCATTGTTCTCCTTGATTAGTTGATCATTTTTCTCTTTTTCAGTTGTGAGTTGATATTTAAAAGTCACAGTAAGAACATACTATTTCTTCAATGATTTATATTTGTATTTTAGTTTATTGCATGTTTCTTCAATCCTATTACAATATTCAAACATTTCTTCATTATTCCTATTTTCAGAGTCACTCTCATCTTTTGAATAGTATGAATTATGTACAGGAGAGTCCAGTGTTACCTCAGATGTGTTTTTCATAAAACACATATTGGATTTGTTAGCCTGTTCATCATGTGATGTTTATGAGTTTCTTGAACTATCCTCAGAAGTACTCCAGGTTGCTTTCACTGCCTTTTTATACTTCCAATCCTTGTCCTCATATCTCTTTTTCTACTTGAGATTTGGACAGTCAGCCTTGATATGTCCGTTTCTCTTATATTCATAGAATACAATCTCATCAGTCTTGTCACTACTTTTCCAATCCTTCTTACAACTTCCTTTTTGGTCATATTTTCCCTTGAATTTAGGCTTTCAGAAAAAGTTATTATTCTTGTAAAATTTCCTGAATATTCTAGCTAATTGAGCCATATCCTCATCACTGTCAGGCGATGATTGTTCACTACTAGAACTTTCTACCGAAGCTTCCAATTTCCCATTGTCTTTGTGTTTAGAGGTGGTGGTCTTGAATACAACAGATTTCCTTTTTGGTTCATCCTCCTATTCCTTATTGACGTTCAGATATTCTTCATACATCATCAGTTTCCCAATGAGTTCTTTTACAGGTAGCTTGTTCATGTTTCATGATTCTAAAATAGAGACAGAGGTTCCTCTCCATATGCCAGGATGACATCTGAGAATTCTCATGATCTATTATTTAACAGTAACTTCTATTCCAAGAGAAATCATTATGTTGAAAATCTCATTGAACCTAATATACATGTTAGAGATAGGCTCACCATATTTCATTTTAAATTTATCATATTTAATAGTATAAGTATTAAGTATCATTTCTTTTACACTAAATGTTCCTTCATGTTAGAGAGAGAGGGTATCCCAAATTTCATGGACAGTTTTACAAGTAGAAATTATATTGAATTCCTCATCTCCTAAGGAGTAGTATAAAGCATTCATATCTTTGCAATTGTTATTTTAGGTAGTTTTTATAGATTCATACCATGTGATTTTATCAGTAGTAGGAATATTATATTCAACTATAATGGAAGACCAAATTTCAAAACCCATACTCTCTAAATCCATTTTCATTTTAATTTTCCATTGACCATAGTTGGTTCCATTAAATAATGGTGGTCTTTTGGTTAAATCAACTTCCAATATATTATCCATAATACAAAAATACATTGAAGGAGATAGAAATTTAAAATTTATAGAAATTTATAGATCATCAAAGCACAACTACAATCATAGTTTAATATGGTTAAACAGAGTCTTAATAAACAACCTTTGATACCAAATATTGGTCATAGTAGATTACTCAAGAGGGGAGGGGGGTGAATTGAGTATCTATAAAAATTTCTGGTTAAAAATTATTCTTAAAATGTTTCCCCAAAAGGTTAAATAGAGCCCAGTTAATCAAGGTTATACTATTGTAAGAGTTTGAATGTTTAAATAACTTCTTAGAAGATTGATTCGTTATCAGTAATCTTAAGATCAGTTATTAATATTACTTTGGAAGCTATTCTACTAAGACAAGACAATTATAACATCTTTCCAAGATTAAATATCAAAGTGAATTTAGTGATTTATGAATTGTACAGTAAAGTAGTAAAACAGAGAAGACGTAATTAAGTAGCACAACGGATATGAAACAAGTTGTTCAATCTCAAGCTGAGAACTAATACACTCCACTTTGTGATCACCTTCCACCAAGCAGTTTATTTAAATAAACTTGATCCACACCCTGGATCTAGGTTAAACAATAGTACAGAGGACTATCCAGGTCACACATGGACCTCTTCCACAGTTCTTCATGGGTACAAACAACCATTCCATACAGGGACCTCTTACGCACTTATTTGTGGGTATACACAAGTGTAAAAAGATGTTTGAGTAAGAATATCTTGTATCCTTCAGTTTAATGTAGGAGATATAGTGTGTTGTTATACAGATACACAAACTGCTCGAATGCTAGTAAAATGATACAAAATAGAGCATAAATATTGATATAGGTTTAGAAATGCTATGAATGTTAGTATTTGAAAATATGGACTCCTGAGATGAAGCAGATATAGAAATAAATACCTCTTATGGAAAATAGAGTGTCATAAGTCAGACAGATCCAGCTTGTGTTCTTCGTGATGTTTGACAGTGTGAAGATGTTCTCAATTCCGTGATTCAAGTATTCTTCATGTGTTCTTCAACAACGTTGAGTTGCATGAGACAATTCCTTCTTCAAAAAAGTCTCTAAGTTTATTCTTCATTGTCGTGATCATTCCCACCTTCTTGTTTCGCTTTTCAGTCTATGTTTGTTTCTGGGCCGCACTGCTCTTTTATCTTGGAGTGCACGTGTTTGAGCCAACATGTTGCATGTATTCTGCACCTTGTACCTTGTACTGTCATATGACATGTCTAAAAAGAAATATTAATTTAGTCAGTGCATTTAAAATCATTAAATATGACTGTTATAGTTTAAATTGAAAGACAACAAAACATATTATGAAATGCTGTCACAGTATGTCATGGAAACGGTGTCTCATTCACAGTGTCTGGATTTCTCACGTTGTTTTCTTATTCATGGTGTCTCAGACTTAGGCAAATATTTGTATTCAGACATAAGCAGTGATATTTATGGAATGGATTAAACTCAATCATTTTTCATAGAAGTCATTATAAAGTAGATCAACAGATAGTGTATAGTAACCAAACTGAGTGTATAACACAAAAGAGATATAGATAGTTTTTACTAAAAAAATGTGTATTTGATGTGAGATAGATTACATAGAGGTACCAAGGTTTAATGATTGAATAGGATTTGTGATCATTAAAACATGATTAATACATGAGGATTCAAACAATAAGAAAAACTCTCTTTTTCTAAGAAACATTTTCTTAAGGAACATTTTCATTCTCCATGTTTTTTGTCCATACCCATGGTTTCTAATGAATTATGTAATCTTTTCATAAACCATGTCTAAACCATATTTTTCTTATGTAAAAAAATGGATCCTTATCTAATCTTAGAATCATACATTTCCTTAGAATCTAATTTCCCTAAAATTGTGAATCCAATCTCTTCTGAAATTAGACTCCAATTTCTTCTAAAATAAAACTCCAATTTCTCCTCAAATCATACTCTAGTTTCTTTGGAATTAACACTAAAATCTCTTCTGGAATTAGACTCTAATTTATCATGAAATCAGACTATGATTTATTTGGAAATAATACTCCAATTTTTTTTGAAATCAGACTTTGATTTCTTCTGAAATCATACTCTGATTTTTGTTATCATAAGAATAAGATTAAATGATTTTCATAATATTACCAAATTTACTTAATGTAACATTTCATTTCATTGGATCCTAAATTATTTAATGTTTATTACTATTAGTAATGTTTATCATACATTGTTATATAAAACGATTTCATCTAATTTGTTTTAACTCAACCATTTCCTGAGTGCCACGTGTATAAGTCCCTTTAAAATTGAAGAAAAAATATGACTTTTGTAGGAAAAGTTGATCATTGAAGATTTTTCCTATAAATACCTAGCCATTTGAACAAGCTGGATAGAGTTGAAATATGGAATCAAGTGATACTCTTTGGGAGCTCTTCTCAAATATTCCTTGTGCGAATGCTATGAACAACTTGTTCAAGTTAAGAACATATTGTTCATCATACCTAGTGAAAATATGATTGTTTCTGTTATAAATCAAGGGATTATGGGGATAGGAAGATAGAGGTTCCAATTACCTTCTTAATCAATGGATTTTGGGTATAAAAAAGACATATATTGATCATAATATCAAGGGATTACCCAGGTGTGAGTAAGATATACTTTCTTAAAAGTATAAATCAAGGGACCTTTATCCATGGTTGTTGGATACCCTTCTCTTTGGGTTAAAATATTTCTTAAAATTTTTTACTTGCTGTTGTTACAAGTTTTATTTCTATTTCATTTTTTTAAAGATAAGATGTATAACTTTCTTACACTTTCATGTTTTTTCATACTATGATATAGATAATATTTTATATTCTTCAAGTTGTAATCTTTCCCTATGTAATCTTGTCTTAAATTTCTTTATCAGATCCATTTTATCAGATCCTAAGTTAGTTAGTTTCAATTTTAATAACTAAAGAGGATTTGTGAATCCATCTTTTTTAACATTGTTATACATAGATTTTCTTAAGTATAAAAATGGATGCTTTTAAACCTACAATTCGCCCCTATTGTAATTGAGAAATATATATATATATTTTGATCCTACAATAACCTCAAAAATAAATAATCCAAATTCATATATAATTTCATTATGGGCTCTCTTCTTCGGAATGATCGCAGCGATGCCCTTGGCATAGATGACTAAGATATTGTCTCCCTTATATATTGGAGGGGGAGTTTCTCACCCTCAATCATCCTTAAGAGAGTGACTTCTCTGCTTCCTTCCATTCTAAAATCTAGAGTTTCCTCCCCCATTTCCATAGATCCCAATTTTCCTGAGAGTCCTAGATCTGTATTGAGGATCAACTCACCTCTAATTACTATGAAAAAAGTTCTATAATGATTTGTATCTCTTCAACCTGACTCTCGTGGCTCGATTCCAACAACACTGTAATTATATTGACGCGTTTGACCACTTTTTCTTTGAATCACATGGTTTATAGGAATGTGTAGTTATAGGAATTATTGATCGAAGGCATATTATGATTCAGTTTCAGTCGATGGAAGATATCATTATTTCTTAGTCCAAAGCTCCTCACTGATGCAATGGATCCTTATTCTATCTTATTTGATGGAACTTTGAATTTTTAAGGAAGTGAGATCCTTCGACTTCAGAGATTTCTATAAGCTTCCATGAACTCCCTCTATCCTTCAATAACCCCTTAATTTTGTGTATTATTGGGAACCTTGTTAGTTGTTACTTGTGCTCTGATATTATATCAAATGCAGTTTTTCATCCCATTTGTCCCCGCATTTTTGTGTAAATAGATGTTTCCAAGACTCCAGTGGATTGGGTGTGGATAATATAAGGACATAATTTTTTTGGAGACAAGATATTTAATTTTAGTCGTGGATAAACTATTTTGTCTCTTATAAATGGTAAGGAAATATTTCTTCAGTCAATCGTAGTGGGTCTCCATGAAAGATGGTGCAAGAGCTAAGGAAAGAGGCCTTTGTAGCACATGATGGATATATAGTATATCAATTTAATACTCATGTAAAAGAACATCTTGAAGGTTTAATTCATGAGGCGTAATGAATAGTCAAAGATCCTAGGGTGGAGGTTGTCTTTGATCGGATGATGAGTGACTTGGGTGAGGGGTCTCTTAAGAAGACTTCAGTGTGGTCATGGGGTGTGGAGGGGGAACATAAAGGTCAATCTTTTTCCCCATTATTTGATGATATGGTATGAAATTATTCTATTTATAATAGGGATTCAAATGATAGAGAGGTGAAATTGAATGTAGAAAATAGTCATGTTTTTTTGATGACCGTGGGCATGGTTAATCATCTCAATCAGTATAGGGTGTTAGATATTGGGGGGGGGGGCATAGGATTATTGTGGATGAAAATATGTCAATGGGATATAACTTCATGAGGGGAAATGTGCTACTTTAGATGATTAAATGGATACTGATTCTGGTATGCAGTAGGGTTCCCTAAATTTAGGAAGTTGATTTGAATGATTACCTATTGATCATCCAATTTAGGAGTTTGAGAAAGAGCCAATTAGGACCTACATGGATGGGAAGAAGGTCCCCAGGAAGGAGTAATGTGATGACTGTTCTTGCTATTTTATAGTGAAATAAGAGGATGAGGTTCAAGGTGGATGGCTTCAAAGCTCGATCAGAAGTATGCGTTTGAGAGGAATTCATAATGATAAATGGATTACTCATCTTTTCCACATCCAATGGTGACATGATAAGCAAATAATTTGAAAGCCATGTGGATGGAAAATGATACCCTCATTTTCCACAAGGCTGATTTTCAAAAGAGGCTATAAGGTTATGTTCTTGATCAATCCTTGTAATTTCTTATGAGATTCTAAGAATAAGTTGTTGAATAGGTTCTTTCACTTAATTATACTAAATAAGAAGATATAAAAATTATGGGGAGGTTATTAATAGTGGCTATAAATGAGGATCAGTATACAAGGGTCAACAAGAATGACCTGATTTTATTAGGGGGATACAATAATGGGAAGATCAGCCATGAAGAGTACTTAAATCTTGGGACAATATGGAATTCCCATTCGAAGAAGTTTTAAAGGATGAAATAGAAACTCAGGTAAGAAATATCTCTTGGAATATATTTAGGGATATTAAAAATGGTAGTCTGAAATTTTACTTTAATGGATCTATAATTTCTTTTTGTGGTTAAACCCATGGTTTCTAAATTGTTCCATAAAAGTGTTTGAATAATAAAAAATTAATTTTCAGCCCAAATTCACATATAACATGAATGAATTTTTTAAAACAATATATAGTATTTATCTTGAATATTTTCCATGCTTTATTAAAAAACACCATATAGCATGGACACACTCTTGAAAAATTGTAAAATTTTTAATGATTATATTTACGATTCACTAGAAGTGAACGTCAATAGATTAAGGAATTTTAATTTAACGCAAAATTGTATTCCTCAATAATTTTGTGTACAAAGATCAACCTGAATATTCCTTACGCAAAAATAAAAATAATGTGAAATGATCCACAACATAGTGTTATTTTCGGATTTAGAATTCCTTGACTCACCTTGACCAAATTTGAAAGCTACCATGAAAACAACAAATATTGTGTAGGGGAAGTGTCCCATATTATATTCCTAAATTGATAACATATTTTATCATCATAAGATAAATTCCTCTGGTAATATGTTCACATTAAACGAAAAACACAACATGTATAGAGTCAAAAACACAAATCATGATAAGAAATAATTCAATTCAGAACATATAGTAATATAATAAAATAATATAAATATAATAATGAAAATGATAAAATATAATATATCAACATCCTATGGACTAGGGTGTAAATCATTATTTCTAAAAGAATAATTCAAAAATAGAAAAGTGTGAGACATACAATGAAAACATCTTCCAGGACAAATCTCCACCACATCATTACAGAGAGAAGATTTATAGAATGAATATGATTATACCATTCACACCCAAAAACCATTCCTTCACAACCCTTCACCAAATGAGATATTTATGGAATGAAAAAAAAAGTTTAGATAAAATCTTTACATATGTCATATCTCTATATCAACACTATGTCTATAGAGTGATATGAACATGCTACCTCAAATATAATTTTTTTTATAGGTGGGTGGTCAATGTTTGGAGTGGTACACGAAATTGATTCATGGGATTCAAAAGGTGGGATTGAATTAGAGAGATTAATAGATGTACCAATTATATATGTGAAGGGTGGAAATTCAAAAATGAATGATGATAATTCATGTATTTTAATTATAGGGGATCAAAATAAAATAATTGTGGATAAAAATTAGTTTTATGGTTATATATTATATCAAGAGAAGAACTTTGAAATTCCAATGGGGTGGGAATGTATCACATGATAATAAGACACCTTTAAGGATGATGAAGGAATCTCAAGATGAAATTGAGCTTTAAATATTACCACACTAAAACATACATTTTATAATCCATGAGGAATGGGAACCACTAAATCCATGATTCCCTATATAGCATCATCACAACCAACAAAAACCTATTTATTCATCCAATAATAAATTAAACTAAAGTCTATATTAGCTTCTAGCAACCAATAAACTTTATTAGTATTTTAAATAAGGACCTAATACTTATTTTCACCACGTCACTAAAACTATAGATTTTTTCTCATCTATTTTCAACATCATTAAACTCCACTATAGATAGACTTTATTAAACATAAAGCTAAAAATATATATCATGATCCTTAAATTAAATTTACATAGAGGAACTCTATACAAATAGAAATTTTAGGGGACTCATTATTCATGAAGAATAAAATTTATGGTGGATTAATTAATTACATTTTTACCCTATTTCAAATAGTCAATCACATTCCATCACCTGTGAAAACATTCATGATGTGTGATCCTTTCCTATATATTTTCCCCGAAAATTTTATCACCTATGTTTGTTTCTTTACTAAACCTGAATTTCCATACATTAGTTAATTGGGGGCTCGAAAATACCATTTCCTAGTTGGTCACACTTATTCACATTATTTTATAATGTTAGACAACATTTTTCCCTACCCACACATATAATCCAAACCACCATCCATATTCAAACATAATTATCTCATTCAACCATCATATTTGATTCCACTATTTCATGATCCATATCTCCAATGGTACCACCCTAGTGACAGTAATGGTGTAAGGGATATAAATACCTCAAAGGCCCACATCCAATAGTCCAAAGATCTGTGACTAGCACCATGATTGTACATGTCACCCAATTTAAAGGAATTACACACAAAATATATTTATGAAATATGAGATAAGATGATAAAATAACCAATTAAATCATATACATAAATCAATAATAAATCCCAACAGTTACATGTGATGGAATTTATTATAGAAACATCAAAAAAGATTAAAACAAATCATTGATAGTGTATAAGATGCTCCAAAACACCAAAAAAATCCTCAAGACAGTAACACGTAGCTTAATGAACTACCATATTCCTTGGATAGAAAATATAGTTTATATATATATAAATAGAAGAAATTTTATACCCTCTAGGATCAGACCCAAAACCTCTCATATAAAATGTGATATAATCATACTAATGAATAGTGACTAAAAAATCAATCTAACTGATCATCTTAAGAGGAAATAATATTTTAATTACACAAGAATATCCTAATCAATACTTAATGTATAGATTAAAACAATTCAATATAAAATATATATACATAAATGATAGTTACCCACTTCCTCTTCTTCTCGAGATTGTTTCTCTCATATCGTAATTCTACAAATTGTGTTCTTATCCCTTCCATTAGTCATCTGATGCATAGTGAATCTGTATCATAGTCACTTTTTCATAATGTGTTCTATAAAACATCATCATCATTATCACCACCTATAACAGTAAACATAAGTATACACATAAGAAACCATGTCTTTTGTAAATTCATTATACCTCTAGATATCATTCCCAATAAAGGTATACCTATGGGAATCTAAATCCACTATGAACGAATACATGTATTTGGTATACCATAGGATTTTCTAACCAATAAATAAATATATTATAAACTAAGATCAGTCATAAAATGTGTATGATCACACCCTATTTCAAATTACCTTATAACCAAATATACGCCTACACTAACAAAAACTTAAGGGAGAGAATGGATGAGGGAGAATTAAAACATCCATTTCAATATAATCCAAAAAATTAGAGAAAACAACCCCAAAAAAATTGGGCTTTGGATTATCTACCATTGGTTTTGGTAAAACAAATGAAATTATAAAATATGAATAGTATCATACAAATACACACTATGTGAAATTACCAAGACATAGACACATTAATAAAAAATTTCACACATGACACCCAACTTACACCACTAAGGTCCTAATCTCAAACAAGAAAACATGAATCATGTTTTATAACAATTATTTTAAAATTGAATAATATCATCACTTATCCATTTCCAAGATTAAAACATTAAAATTGCATGCTAGTGCATTCAAACCATTAAATTATGTAGTTTATATTCTCAAGTACATAATTATAATTTAGAATAACAATGAACCATCCTTATTAGTTTATAAATTAATTTATCATTTCGTGAAACATGAGAATTCTTTAAAACTCATCATAATTTTATGAATCCAAGATGCACATGTAGTGAGATATGTCAAACTATTTCAAGAAGTGAAAATAGATACCAAAAAATATTCTGATAACTATATATCAAATGATAACAATCATGAATATACATTAATGAGAATGGGCACACAAAACTTTTCTCAACAACCCTTTTGTCATTCTAATAGAATTTTACATAGTAAAGTATGTCATTCTATCACTACATACTTGGGCTCCCAAAATCATTCCTAATATATAATAAACAATCAATATAGTATTGATCCCCTATCATATTACTCGTCAAATAATTCCCACTATACTATATTATCAATAAATCAAAAAAAAATGGATCTAATATTTATTGAGCGTAAATACATATTAAATATATTTTCTAAAAAAATGTTACTAAGGAAATAGTATAAAGGCTGTTAAGCCTTTTTTAATAAATAATGGGATCATTCAAGACCAAAAAAATCTCTAACAAATAACAATTTCATTTCCATCAGGAATTATTTTTTATATTTTTCAAAGTAATTCGGAATCATGAAACCTCTAAGTAGTATAAATGTAAATCAAAAAACCAATATCAGAACTATATATAATTATTTCCATGTCTAATCAATTCGAATAAAATAAATATTTATCCATATATTTCCAATTTCATTTAAATTTTTAAATAATAACATGTTTTTGTTGATTTAATGTTATCAATCCATGATAAACCAAAAAAATAACACAACTAATAATAATACATAGATTCTAGTAAATATCACCTGGAAATATGAACACACTATAGACCTAAGTGTCCATACAAAACCCACCATTATTTTATTCCCAATTTAAAATATAGTTATATGAACATGAAACAAATATCCCATTTTAATTCAACAATAATTTATTTATATAATAATTCTCAATATAAAATAAAAAGTAGATATACGATAGTATATAATACTATAACTATTATTTTAAATTCCATTATTTTAATTAATATAATTAAATTTTTATATATTTATTATTTTTCAATATCATAGATAATTTCTGAAATAATGAATTAACATTAATTATTTATAACATGTCATAATAACTTATTCTATTAATTAACCATCATAAAAGAAATTAAAATTAAATAATTCCATGAAATAAAATAATATTGAAAAATATCGATGTGATTTCTAAAATATTAAACATTATCTAAGATAAATGTGTTTGTCTCTCTTTCTATATATTTTATATTTAGTGTGTTATAAACTAAAAATATCATTATAAAGATATATGATTTCTCATCCAAATTTTTTATTTTCCTAGGGATATATATTATACCATTATTAAAAATAAAAAAACAAACAGTTCATGAAATTCATGGGATTTAACCAATATGGGAGTCAATTTCACCCTAGATATACACATGATCTAGGGGTGTGAAGTAATAACAGATCCAAAAAGACTACATAAAGATCATATATATAATGTTTCCCATTGATAGGAAATTTACAGCATGACTAGTTTCTTTATACGTACCTGAGACATCTATGTTGATATTACTAGTGGTTTGAAGTAATTATATCCATTGAGGAAGAAGCTTCCGTAAAACATTTATAGTTATAGATATTAGGGTTTCAATGGAATTATTTTAGTTTTAATGTACTAGGAGAGGATTACATCAATTCTTGAAAAAATGATTGATAGAAATAAATATAGTCTACAATTCAGCCTCATAGACTATTCCATTTCAAATGTAGTGGTAGAATAATCCTTCGATGAATCCATTATTGTTAATAAAATAACATCTACATCCATATAGTCCTAGCATAATGTAATATTCCCTATTGAAATTCACCATGATTCACATGTTAATTCGAGGGATCTAGTTAATGGATTTTGGAACTTTACTTCTTTTAGAGCTATTGTGAACACCCAACAACCATAAGATACTAAGATCAGAAATGGTAATTTCCATCACACATATTTTTCTTTTAGAGGATGAAAATACATCCTTATGCATGCCCATAATAAAATTGTAATATCCCAGCTAAATAAATAATATTAAATTTTCATATTTATTAATATTTTTGAATAAAATGTTAATATAACTTTAAATTGAATGCAATGTTCGATGGCGTACCAAATACACAACAACGAGTTTCTTTGAAATCTTACATTGCACACTAATAATATAATAATATTATTTTAAATGGTAGTTAACGCCTAGCCATTGTAATGTTGGTAATGAACAGAACTACCTAAAAAATTATTATATATGTTTGTTAAATATTTTTACATTTATCCAATAAAAGTTAGAGTCTTAAAATAAGAAAAGAATTCGATTTTAAGCATAAATATTCTAATGTTATTTAAAAGGTCGATTAACCGCCTTTTGATGGAGAACCCTTTTTAAAACTAATTTTTGTCAATTTTATATGTTATATTTGACAAAATAAAATCCTTCTTTATAATCGGGACATCAAAATGTACTTTGTATAAATTTTTGCTATTTTTCTGATAAAGTTCATTTTTAATGAATAGTGAAAAATGCTGTATTTTAATTCAAAACCTCTTTTTAATATAATTTATTTATATGGTTAGATTATCTTTTTAATTGGGTTTAAAGTGTAGTTAAAATATATTTTTACCACTTAATCCAATGGTGGTCATTGGAATTAATTTCACTTTTAAATTGGACATAAACAAGTGTCAATCTTTTGATAGATATTGTTTTTTTAAAAACACGTTATTTGTTTTGATAAAGGGAATTATTTTTAAATTAATAACTGCATTTTCTATGTTTGAAATTTAGTAAAATGGATTCCATATTCGGAATCAGAAGTTCCAAATTATGTAATTAAGACTCTTTTGTTTTTGGACATTATGAATAACAACGACAACAATTATCTTTAATTATCATGATTAATTAGTAATCGGGTAGTTAAGGGTAATAAAATAATATCATAATAATATAAAATTACCCATAAATGTGTCTTAATGATATATTTTGAGTCATGTCCGACCATGGGATTCCTTGTGCCATCTTTGGGACTCCATGGAATCACTTTAGTGTGATAGTGACCTTTTATCATATTATTTTTAACGAAAGGAACATATAACCAAAGTATGTATCACCTAAGTAAAAAAATTTTCGTTTTGATTATATAAATGATATCTTAGAATATAAATAGTAATTGGAAAGCTAAAAATATTTCATACATAATGGTATTTTTCTTATAATTTTTAGATATTAAATAAATAAATTTATTTATAACACCATGGTGATACAGTGATTACCTCATTAATGACCGATTTAAATAAAATGAAAAGATAAGGTAAGCTCTAAGCCTTAAACTTGTCTAAAAACTATTGGATGTGTTTATTTAGAACCCCTATCACCTTATACTCTAAATATATCATTGTGGGGCCTTTAAATTCCGAAAATCATTTTATAATAAAGTAACATTTCAAGACCTTCCAAAAGTGACCCTCCTCCCTCTTATAAAAGGCCCCAACCTCTACCCCCTTACACACACCTATCAAGCCATTGGATAATCCAAAATTTTCTAATGTTATCTCTTCAAATCCCTCTATTACTCTTATAATCCTCACTTTGGGCAGAAGTCTTTCCAAGGAAGCCTTTAGCTCAAATCAAAAAGAGTTACCCGATTTAAAGGTAATGTCTTCTCTTATGTTCTTTTGTTTTATTTTGCTTCTTCAACACCCTAAAATCTTTTTATTCCATTATTTTTTAACAAAAAAAGTATCTTAAATATACTAGGACGTTTTTATGAGATTTATTAGAGCTACACTTACACACAACTCCATCTAATGGGTGAAGAACATACTGTTTCTGTGGACGGCGAACTACTACCTCACGAAACGATGATTGTTCAATTATCTCCTACCACCTCTAATGGTGGCCATTAAGATGTCACTGTATTTATATATGATATATATTATGTTTATGTTTTACTTATGCCTCTGTAGTTTTCTTTTATGGCATACCTTTATGGTTTCTATGATAGGTAAACACGATAATTTCATTTTAGGAAGTGCAGACTACCACCCCCTCAAAGTGATATGACTCGTTCATGCCATATGTGGAACGTATAAAGGATAGAATTTATGAACTTATGTAACATATATAAAATATATATTATATTGTAATTATAATATACCTATGTATCATTATGTTTTCATTCAATTAAAGTATGAAATAGAAATGAAAGTAGTGTTCAAGCGTACGTACAACTTACCGTCTCCATGAACATTACATTTCATTTCCTATATCCAAATGTTATATACTATTATAAGTACATATATATAATGTATATAAATGATATATATTACATATAAATTACAAATATCATTTTGTATTTAATGAACTTTGGACAACATGAACATCATGTATAAGAAGTCCATTTTTTGCCTCATGTACCGAACATTGACAAAAATGTCTGATATGAACTCAATTAATTAATAAAATAATTGTAAAATTATAATATGTGATATGAATTGAATAATAAAATTTAAAGGAGTTCCTCAATCAATTATAAATTGACGAAAGTTTATTATTCATGATTATAAAGAAACGAACAAGACAAGTCAGACTTGATGTAAGGGATCCTATCTCTCTCTTTCTTTTTAAGTACTCTCTTTTATGTCATTCCTTTTAATCTCCTCATTCTTATGTTGATGGATGTTTTTTATATTACTATTACTATAATTTTTATTTTCATATTATGAGAGACCCTAGTTGATCTCATCAATCCATTTTTGGAAGTTTTAAGTGGCATTGTTATGCTGCTGAATTTTCGTAACGAGATTTCTTATCTTACTTTTAATTCTGTGAGATTTCCACTGTTCGCCACTTATTTATGGCATGTGGTGTTTTTTGTAATGAAATTTTAAATATATTATCCTGATTCTTATTTATATTCATGTTATTCTATAATTCATTTGGTGGTTATTATATTTTGATCAAACAAATCGATTGATTACAACGAGTTAAGGGTTTTTTATCTCACTATATATTCCCGTGAGATTCACGATATATTTGCCACTATCTAATTTGAGTGGTGTATGTACTGAACATTATTATATTCTTTGTGTAATATAATTTCATTTATGGGTATTTACATCAACATTGTATAGTACTTCTTTCATGGGGGTGTACATTTCAAAAGTTACCCAAATCGGTAAAGGAACCTTTCACCCTCCTCTTTTTAAAAGACATATTTTTGTTAGGTATCTTAATTTACATATTCTTATGTTGGGATATGTTATTATATATCCTTATTTCTTTAAATTTTATGTCCAAGTGATTATATACCTTTTTTATCTCTCATCATCTCATTTTATGAAGTTTAAAGTGACGCTGTTTGGCTATCGAATTTTTGCAAGGGAACTTCTTAATCCAATTTCAATTATTTGGGGTAATCCTCTACTTATTGATTATGTTTTGCTATTAATATGTGTTGATGACCTCTGATTGTTTTACACTTAATATCCACTTATATTGGGTGTATTTATATTTTTCACACATAATTACGTAATTTATTTATCCTTAATCTAAGGATACCGTCTTTGTAAGGGACTTCGTCTCAATATTTTTCATTGAGGAATATTTTAATTTATACAAAACATTATTTTATACGGTGTATAAACCCATTTGAATTTTAATTTTATTCAAAATGAATATTTTCTCTATGAAGTGTTTTACTAAACGAAAAAAATTCTTGTTTTTTTAACGTATGCTGTGACAATGACCTTTCCACCGCCGCGAGTATTATTTAATCTTTGGCTTCCTCAACAAGCCGTAATGTTTTAAAAGAAAATAAATACCATATACTCTTTTATGTATTTTGGTATTAAAAATGGTTTTGATAAAGGATTATTTTATGTCAATATATTTAAATGATATATTGTGATTGAAATGTTGAAATGTTATCATTCCTTTATATTGGTTTTATGTGTTATGATTTTATTATGGTACTTGGACATTTGATAGGTGGTTACGTGATAAACCAAATGACGGGTGGTGCCATGAAAACCAGGATGGTTGGTTACATTATAACCTCCAATGCATTGGGTATGGAAGTTAGCCGTATGACTGTTCCATTTAGTGACTTCTGTGGAAGTCGACCGCATGGTTATTCCATTTAAGTATGTTTATTTCCCAAGTTATCTTTATATGTTATGTATTATTTATATGTGTTTTATGGTGATCTTCTGGTTACAAAAGGGTAAGCAATGATATTTTATTCACTAAAGAGTATTTACCACTTCATAAAGGTGAAAAGTATTACTTATGATAAAGTATTCATGATTTACTTATTGTTTTGAAAAACTAATAGTTTAACTTCTTTGTGTATCTCTTACTGAGATTTTTATACTCATCCCATGTTTTTAAATGTTTTCCACATGACTTAAAGATTAATAGGTTCAAGTATGGGATCATGGAAAGACATTATATCTAAAACATGGAACTAGACATGTTTCTTTTTAAGAGTTTTTATTTTATGAAAAAAATGGAAACTGAGTAGAAGTGTCTACTTTTTAATCTTTGAGATGTAATAGTTATGTCCTAATTATCTAAAACTCTAAACCTGAAAAGATCCTCAATGTGAAATTATTAATTTAATTCATGATTATGTAACGTTTTAAGGCCGGGTCCTTATAGTTGGTTTTAAAGGGAGGTTTAGAAAACTTTAGAGGTTAGAGTGTTGTTTAAGCATAAGTGACAAGTTTTTTATAACCATAATGGTTAGTATATTAGATGGAGTCATTGTTATTTATGAAAGTTGGAATGAGTTTGAGATAACTTGGATAAGTATATCTTAGTGTTTATCTTCCTCATTAGTAGATAACGATTTTACTAATATACTCACACTAACCTTTTTGGTTTTAGTAAATGGATGGATCTAGCAGGCACCAAAGTAACAGTGGATGTGAAGAAAACTGTGATGTTTTTCTGAAGGAACAACTTAATGATATGGGAGCTGCAATGAGAACTCTTGTGGTTATTCTCGACCAGCTATCAGGAGTCATGATTAACCATTTGAACCATGGTGAGTTATCTAATGCATCATGTACGAGAGAACCAAATCGATGTGTAAGTTCAGGTAATAATTATAAAGGTAACCATTAGGGTTTATATGATGCTTACTTTTGAGGTAATTATGGGTTACTATATGTTTTGATATAAAATGAAAGGCATGAGATAAACTTGAGGTTAAATTATGTTATGGTTATTTTTGAAGATTTTATATCTTTTTGGGGAATGTTTTAAGAATTATATAGTTTTGGAAAAAGGACAACACACAGACCGTGTGACAACCCATCACATCAGACAAAGCTGTGAGAATCGAACCCACAACCAAAGTGCGACTGGGATTTATCGCCTACCACTGGATTACGTGAAGTCCTTGGTTAATATGACTAATTCTTTTTAGTTAGACGATCTTATGAATCAGGAATAAGTTTATTTTGGGTTATCTATGGAAATGATTAACCTATAATAGATGATATATGATTAGGTTAATTACTTTTCAGTATGAGACTTTAAGAGTAACTGATGTTATTTGGAGAAAAATGTTAAGATTTACCTTGGAAGACTATGTGATTAAATCCTTTAGAGAGTTGTGTTTCAATCCTAGTTTGGATAACTTTGAAGAATTTTATGGATAAATTTTTATTTAATGGTCTTTCTTGAACCTTGGGTTCTTTTTGTTTAATTTTGGAGATTAAGAGTAGTAATTCCTTTTATAAAGGATTATACTTTTGGGGATTATCTGATCTTGTACTAACAATTTTGGTTTTGGTTAAGGTCAAAATACATGGGAAATATATTTCATCTTTTATGGATTAGGTGATTCTCAAGAAGTTGATTATAACGCTCTTAATGTGAACAAGTCATCCTAAATACTCATATTTTGGAGAAAATATGAGTTTGTGTAAGAAATATAGTAAGAGATGAAAGTCTACATGACAAGTAAGTATGTTTCGTTATGATTTAGTTAAGCTCATAAATAAATTCCTCAATGAAAGGTAACTTAAAACAAAAACATTGTCTGTTAAATTTTCCTACTGGGGAATCAAATACCGTTTAACCCATCACAAGTTTGTGATTTTCTGTTGGTTAACTTTTCTTTTAATCGTGTTTTCTATCACTCTCCATCCGAACATGACCCTTTGTATTCTCTTCCATATCAATTTTTTCCAACATGGAATCCTAGTATGGGTTAACTCGGGTGACCTTTGTACTTTTCTTTCTTTATTTTAAAGTGATAGTTTAATTTAATCCTTTTCTGATGTGGGGCTTTCAATGAAGTTTCCGAGCCCAATTTTAAAATTTCGAGGATGCAATTCCCAAAAAGGGGGAAGGATGTAACATCCCAGGTAAATAAAGAATTTGAAATTTTCATATTTATTAATATTTGTGAATAAAATTTCAATATTACTTTAATGGGAACGCTATGTTTGATGGCGTACCCAATACGCAACAACGAGTTTCTTTGAAATCTTATGTTGCACACTAATAATATAAAAATATTATTTTAAATGGTAGTTAAAGCCTAGCCATTGTAATGCCAGGAATGAACAGAACTACCTACAAAATGGTTATATATGTTTTTTAAATATTTTTACATTTATGCAATAATATTTAGAGGATTAAAATAAGAAAAGAATTCGATTTTAAGCATAAATATTCTAATATTCTTTAAAAGGTCGATTAACCGCCTTTTGATGGAGAAAACTTTTTAAAACTACTTTTGGTCAATTTTATAAGTTATATTTGACAAAATAAAATCCTTCTTTAGAATCTATATGTCAAAATTCACTTTGTGTAATTTTTTTTTATTTTTCCGATAAAGTTCATTTTTAATGAATAGTGAAAAATGTTGTATTTTAATTCAAAACCTCCTTTTATTGTAATTTATTTATATGGTTAGATTATATTTCTAATGGGGTTCAAAGTTTAGTTAAAATATATCATTACCATTTAATCCAATGGTGGTCATTGTAATTAATTTCACTTTGAAATTGGAAATAAACAAGTGTCAATCTTTTGATAGATACTGTTTCATAAAAACACGCTATTTGTGTTGATAATGGGATTTATTTTTAAATTAATTACTAAATTTTTTGTGTTTTTTAATTTGTTAAAATTGATTCCATATTTTTAATTATAATTTCCAAATTATGTAATTAAGACTCTTTTGTTTTTGGACATTATGAATAGTAAAGACGACAATTATCTTTAATTATCGTGATTAATTATTAATCGGGTAGTTAAGGGTAATAAAATTATATCATAATAATATAAAATTACCCATCCATGTGTCTTAATGTTATTTTTGAGTCATTTCTGACCATGGGATGCCTTGTGCCAAGTTTGGGACCCCATGGAATCACTTTAGTGTGATAATGACCTTTTATCATATTATTTTTAAAGAAAGGAAAATATAACCAAAGTATGTATCACCTAAGTAAAAAAAAATTAGTTTTGTTCACATAAATGATATATTAGGCTATAAATAGTAATTGGAAAGATAAAAATATTTCCTACATCATGATATTTATCTTATAATTTTTAGACATGAAATAAATAAATTTATTTATGACACCATGATGATGCAGTGATTACCTCATTAATGAATGATTTAAATAAAATTAAAAGATAAGGTAAAATATAAGACTTAAACTTGTAAAAAACATATTGTATGGGTGTAGTTCGAACCCTTATCACCTTATCCTATAAATATATCATTTTTGGACCTTTAAATTCCAAAAATCATTTTATAATAAAGTAACATTTTAAGACCTTCCAAAAGTGACCCTCCTCCCTCTTATAAAATACCCCCACCTCTACCCCCTTACCCACACCTATCAAGCCATTGGATCATCCAACCGTAGCTCATATTATCTCTCCATATCTATATCTTACTTTTAGGAGCCTCACTTTGGGTATAAGTCTTTCCAAGGAATTCTTTGACTCAAATCAAATTGAGTTCCCTGATTTAAAGGTAATGTCTTCTCTTATGTTGTTTTTTTTATTTTGCTTCTCCAACCCCCTAAACTCATTTTATACCTTTATTTTGTAAAAAAACCAGTATCTTAAATATACTAGGATGTTTTTATGATAATTATTCGAGCTACACTTACAAACACCTCCATCTAATGGGTGAAGAACATACTGTTTCTGTGGATGGAGAACTACTTCCTCACGAAATGATGATTGTTCAATTATCTCCAACCACCTCTCATGGTGACCATTAAGATGTCACTGTATTTATATATTATATATATTATGTATATTTTTTCCTTATTCCTCTGTAGTTTTATTTTATGGAATACCTTTATGGTTTCCATGATAGGTAAACACGATAATTTCATTTTAGAAACTGCGGACTACCACCCCCTCAAAGTGATATGACTCGTTCATGCCATACGTGGAACATATAAAGGATATAATTTATGAACTTATGTAACATATATTACATATATATTATAATTTAATTATAATATACCTATGTATCATTATGTTTTCATTCCATTAAAGTATGAAATATAAATAAACGTAGCGTTCATGCGTACATACGGTTTACCGTCTCCATGAACAATACATTTCATTTCTTATCTCCAAATGTTATGTACTATTATAAGTACATATATATAAGAGATATATATGATATATATTACATATAAATAATGAATATAATTTTTTATTTAATGAACTTTGGACCACATGAACAACATATAATTATAAGAAGTCTTTTTTTGACTCATGTACCGAACATCGACAAAAACGTCTGATATGAAATCACTTAATTAACAAATTATTATAACATTATAATATGTGATATGAATTGAATAATAAACTTTAAATGAGTTCCTCAAGAAATTATAAATTTACCAAATTTTATTATTCATGAATATAAAGAAACGAACAAGACAAGTCGGACTTGAGGTAAGGGATCCAACCTCTCTCTTTCTTTTTAAGTACTATCTTTTATGTCATTCCTTTTACGCTCATCTTTCTTATGTTGGGGGATGTTATTTTATATTCTTATCACTTTAAATTTTATTTTAATATTATTAGAGACCCTATTTTATCTCATCAATCCATTTTTAGAAGTTTTAAGTGGTGCCGTTAGGCAGCCGAATTTCCGTAAGGGGATTTCTTATCTCACTTTTAATTCCATGTGATTTCCATTATTCGCCATTTATTTATGGAATGTGGTGTTTTTGTACTGCCATTTTATATATATTATCATGATTCTATTTATATTCATGTTATTCTGTAATTCATTTGGTTGTTATTATCTTTTGATCCAACGAATCGATTGATTACAACGTGTTAAGGGGTTTTTATCTCACTATTTATTCCTGTGAGATTCAAGCTATATTTTTCACTATATCCTTTGAGTGGGGTATGTAATTACCATTATTATAATCTTTGTGTAATATAATTTCGTTTATGAGTATTTACATCAACATTGTATAGTCCTTTCATGGGGTGTACAATTCGAAAGTTACCCAAATCGGTAAGGAAACCTTTCACCCTCCTCTTTTTAAAAGACTTCTTTTTGTTAGGTATCTTAATTTACATATTCTTATGTTGGGATATGTTCTTATATATCCTTATTGCTATAAATGTTATGTACAAGTGATGAGATACCCTTTTTATCTCTCATCATCTCATTTTATGAAGTTTAATGTGACACCATTTGGCTACCGAATTTTTGGAAGGGAAATTCTTAATCCAATTTCAATTCTTTGGGTTAAACCTCTACTTCTTGATTGTGTTGTTCTATGAATATGTGTGGATGACCTCGGATTTTTTTACACTTAATATCCACTTATATTGCGTGTATTTATATTTGTCACACATAATTACGTAATTGATTTGTCCTTAATCTAAGGATATCGTCTTTGTAAGGGACTTCGTCTCAATCTTTTTCATTGAGGAATATTTTAATTTATACACAACATTATTTTATATGGTTTATAAACCCCTTTGACTTTTAATTTTATTCAAAAGTAATCTTTTCTCTACTAGTGTTTTACTAAACAACAAAAATTATGTTTTTTTATTATACGCGGTGACAATGACATTTCCACCGCCGCAAATATTATTTGATCTTTGGATTCTTTAAAAAGACGTAATGTTTTAAAAGAAAATAAATACCATATACTCTTATATGTATTTTGGTATTTAATTTTTTTTGATAAAGTATTGTTTTATGTCAATATATTTAAATGATATAATTTGATTGGAATGTTGAAATGTTATCATTCCATTATATCTGTTTTATGTGTTATGATTTTATTATGGTACTTGAACATTTGATGGGTGGTTATGTGATAAACCAAGTGACGGGTGGTGCCATGAAAACCAGGATGGGTGGTTACGTTATAACCTCTAATGCGTTGGGTATGGAAGTCGGCCGTATGGCTATTCCATTTAGTGACTTGTGTGGATGTCGACCGTATAGTTATTCCATTTAAGTATGTTTATGTCACAAGTTACCTTTATATGTTATGTGTTCTTTATATGGGTTTTATGGTGATATTTTGGATACAAAAGGGTAAGAAATGATCTTTTATTCAGTGAAGAGTATTTACTACTTCATAAAGGTGAAAATTATTACTTATGATAAAGTATTCATGATTTACTTATTGTTTTGAAAAGCGAACAATTTCTCTTCTTTTTGTATCTCTTACTGAGCTTTTTATGCTCATCCAAAGTTTGTGAAATGTTTTCCACAGGACTTAAAGATGAATAAGGTCAAGGATGGGATCATAGAAATACATTCTATCTAAAACATGGAACTGGACATGTTTCTTTTTAAGAGTTTTTATTTTATGAAAAAAATGGAAATTGAGTAGAAGTGTCTACTTTGTAATCTTTGAGATGTAATAGTTATGTACTAATTCTCTAAAACACTAAACCTGAAAAGATCCACAATGAGAAATTATTCATTTAATTCATGATTATGTAATGTTTTAAGGTCGGTTCCTTATAAAAATCATGAATGGAGTGGAAATTTTTGTCAAAGAATAGTTTGTTTTGGTTATTATGAATGTCAAAAATGTTGGAGCAAGTAGCCACAAAGAATATTTTATAGACATTATTACTCTGTGAAGAAATATTGATGGAAAGAATTTGTCCCATTGGAATTCTACATGTGTAGATTTTGATAGAAAACATTTAATATAGATTCTCCAAGAATCTTTAAGCAGTTTATATGATAATTGAATTTTGTTTTTGTATTCGGAACACCTCTTAGACATTGGTGAAAGATAGAGGAATTATGAGAACCAATTTCATGAAACCAATAATGTGTAGGCATGTGATCTATCCTAGTCATCCAGAAGATAATCCATCTTGAAATATAAATGGAAGGATTTCAATGTTTTAGTATCCATGAGGGTATGATTAGGGTGTCCCCACATTTCACACTATATTGTTGATCAGTTTCAAAGATAACATTCCCCTTGTGATTCCATTTAAGGATTTCCCCCACAAAAGATAGAAAACTCTATTTTTAGAGAGAATATTGAGAGGTGAATAACTCATTTTGGTTGTTATAGATGTGAATAAAGTATTTCATTAACATATATTTTATATTTTAAGGGATCCACAATCCATTTTTTATATTTTTAAATGAAAATATTAATGGAAAAGTGTGATCCCAAAAAAATCCAACCAGAAAAAAATCCAATAGGTATTTCATACCCCACCCACTAAAAAAACCAAAGAACCTCACCCAACTTTTTTTCCAACATTAAAATTTCAACAGGAAATCATCACCCACATGCCATCCCACTTCATGCACCCTGTCACTTCCTACCTCCAACCATCATCATTGATGTCAAAGAAATATGCTACCCAAGACATCACTGTAGTCATTTCAACACTGAACATATCCTTTCATCACCGACACTACTGTCACATCACTCCATCACCATCGATATTTTCATCATTGAGTCGTCACCATCATCTAATTCTCCAACATTCTACACCATCACTGAACATCATCTCCGACTCTGATCTGCCACCACTATCATGTTCACTTCTCAAAAATCCCAGTGGAATTCTAAATCCCTCCATCATCATGACACCATTTACACTGTATCATCATATTTCCTAAAATGACCAATACCATAAAATGATACCACCATCATTGATCATGAACCACCATCAAGGAATAAAACCACAATATAAAACAAAATCAGGGCGATATCCCTAAAAGAAATTGAAACCATATACTAATGTGAATGAAACCTGAACAAGAAGAATAAAAAGGTATAATAGAGGATGAAACTCTAATGAAACTAGAATAAGAATGTATGATGAGTTATAGGGATGAATCATAAAAGTAGGACTCCATACTTTCAAAATATACAGTCCACAACCCATTTGTATCCATCTCTCCAAATCCGACCTGGAGAAGAGTGCTGGAACGCTATGTCAGAGAAAGGTGAGGCAGACGAGGATGAAAAAACTTGGATAGAAACCCTAGGATGATAACCCAAAATGAAAATTTGAAAACTGTGAATGAAACACAAGAAAGAAGAACTGACTCCGATAACACCTAGAAATTTGATGTCTTTCAAAATACTTGCACAAAACCTTAGATTATACCTTGCTCAAAATCTTGCTGGGAGAGGAGTGGTGGAAAAAAGGTCAGAGAAAAGTAGACGTGGATAGGGAGAAACCAAAAGTTCTTCACGCAGTTAGGGAGATGAATCTAGGAGGGGAATTCCTAATAGGAGTGAGTGAGAGAGATGAAGAACCCAAGGGAAAGAACAACCCAAATCAAGTGTGGAAGAGAAGAGAGAACATGAAAGGAGAGTGTCAAAGGATTCATCACCCCTAGGGAGATGTCAAAACCCTCGAAGGCAGAGGCCAAGTTGAGATCTTGAGAGATCCATGGAAATGAGGTTCCATTACCCTTATATATATTTGAAGGGAAAACCATGATTTCTTCATCGAGCGTGTTAAGATAAGGGGTTAAAAAAATTCACATCGCATTGAATTTATACAATTCATTTTGAGTATCAAATAATGTTATTGAGTCAATGTTTAATGGAAATCAAGATAGATGAATCATTTTAATGGGAATACCCATCAATAAACATTGATATGAATCTACTTTATAGAAATACAAGAAAAATATCATTAGATGTTATGAGATTCCATGAAGATTTTGATAGAATGTAATTTTTAAAGGTCTTAATATCCTTGATTATTAATCCTCCCATGAAGGGAAAAGGTTGATTTTCTCCATAAATTTCCCTACCCTTATGTGAGGAACCTGAATTTTATAATGGTAATATCGGTTATCTTTACCTAATAGTTTACGAAGACATTATCTATATCATACCCCAAATGCGAGCATTATAAGACCCATATATAATACTCATACTCCTCATCCAAACATTACATATAACTAGAATCCACCATAATTTTAAAAATATGTCATATATACAAGAGAACATCATCTATGCTTACTTGACAAAGCTACATACACACGTGCCTTTGATCACCTAAATATATTGACATAAGTCTAACTGAACCAAATATAGAACTAAAATACATTGACATAGTTGGAGCATTCTACCCTTATGTTACATTGAAAAACTATTCTTATATATGGATGAAGGATTATGTAATTATAAGAAAATAACTAGGTGAAAATAAATTTTCAATTTGAATGAAAAATATAAATAATAAAAATATATTTTTAATTTTTCAAAATTTAAAAAGTAAATATAACACAATAGAATCAATTTAATATTAATATTATAAATATTAAAAAAATTAAAAATATAATTTATGATTTATAAAAAATCCTTTAATCCATAGAACCGTCAAAATGGAAAGGTATGGATTAAAAAATATTTGGACTCCTAGAATTAAAATTTTAATAACACTAATAGATTTTATTTATTTATATTAATTGGTAGAAAACATACTCAATGGAGAAATGTTTTGAATGAAATTTAAATTTTAGGATTTTATATGAATAAATTTTTTCATGATCTAAAATAAATCAATCATAGATTTTATTTAATGAGTCACATAGTTTATAATTTCATCATTATTTCTATGGTATAAACGATTATTAATAATGATTATGTATTTCAATAGGTAAACTAAATAAGAATATACCAAGATCATATTATTGATGTAATCGTTAGGGAATCTAAAATGAACGTGCCTATATTATATGATAGGATTTATTAAAATGAAAATATTAATTAGAATAATCATATTATTTGAGATTTTTATGGATCAATCAATCCTATTTGGTAATGTTTGTTCCCTGGAAATAAATTTTGATAACTCAAATATTATTCAAGAAATAAAAATTATATCAAAGGGTACACTGATTATGGGTTATTTGAAACATAAAACAATGAGGGTTTCAATGTTTTATTAATAATAAAATAATTTTAATCTATATAAATATTAATATTATCTAATTTTTCAGAATGATATATGTGCATTAAATCTATAATTAAATAAATGAGGAAATATATTTTATGATGGAGAAGCTAAAAATTTCAGTTACCTAAGATTTATGGAGGATAATGAGTTTTCGTATATAATATTGGAACACATGGTCCAAAATGGTATGAAATATTTTAATCTTGGAGATGAGTTTTTTTATTCCACACAATTAATAAGATAGAGTATAATATTGTATTTAAATAGGTGGAAGGTAAATATAATGGATTCATCGTATAATAGTATGTAAAATCAAATAATATTTTTGTAACTTATCCTTTAATTTACTGGGTTAAAATTGAATAAGAAATTATAATATTGAGACTAGAATTTATTATCATATATTTTAAATATATAGGATTCATGTATATAGTTATTTTCTCCAATTTTAATGAAAATGAAAATAGTTATTCAATTAAAATATATTCTAATGATAGTAGAATAAAAAATATTTGTGTATGGTTCTAATAATATATAGAGAAGTATATAATTTGGTTTGATTATTGTGCACCATATATAAATACAAAATTTTCATTATGAGATGAAGAATCAATTTTTTACTAACATGGCTCCATCAATTTTGGTGGAGCACAAAACCACTTATATCATTTAGAGGTAAGAGACTAGTAAAGTGATTTTCCTTCAAAACAATAGTTTAAATTTATATAACTCTAATATGTATCCTTTTAAGAAATATTATTATAATACCTTTTTATTAGATTATTTATTTTTCTTTATAAATACTTTTATAATAAAATTAAATCTTTAAAATTTGGGAAATTTTATGAAAAGTGATGTTGATGGAATTATAGCTGGATATGTAGTGATAAAAATAAAAACCACTTCTATAAAAACAATAAAATAATGATTCATGGTTGATTGGATATTAAAGTGTTATAATATATTTTTAATTAGTTCAAATAAAAAATAATGCATTTTGATTACTTTTATGATGATGAACAATTGAAAGAAAATGGTGTTACTATTATGAAAAATAAAGACACATAGATTAATGGGAATAAAAATGATAGAGATTAAAATATATTAAATGATAATGTATAGAAATATTAACTTTATCAATTTCTATGGATATAGGTGGAGGTCTAAAAAATCATCACTAATGAAAGAAAAATGATTCATGAATGGATGAGAAAACTATTTGACACATAATTGATTTTTGATGCTAAATGAGATTGTTTGAATTAAACATTAAATTATAAAGGTGTATTGAATCCATGAATGATAAGTTATAATATAGGAATAAAGAAACATAATTTTTTCTTCCAAGGTTTAAAAATATGCATTTTATTTTAATGTAATGGAATTTCACAAAAAAGATGAATTAGATAGGGGATTTGATGAAAATTAATTTTATCCTTTCTCAATGGTAATGTCTAAGAGGAAGTGTACAATGAATCACCAAATAGATATTTTTTATGTAAGAAAAATATTTTTTATATATAATAAAATGGTTTATATGTTAAATAATGTTATTGGATCATGCCACATGCTATATGAATCACATTTAATGTCACTAAATTTCAGAAATCGTACAGTAGATAATAAACATTAGGTCATATAAATAATGGAGGCAATAAAAATTTCTTTATTTATTATTGATCATAATTTTTAATGAAAATAATGAATATATTTTTAGATAATTTCCAAGAAATGAATGTATTATTATGAATATCATTATTATGATACTTGATGTTCTTTTATAGACAATAAATTTCTATGTGAAAATTACTTATTTTTCTATATTTTGATAAATATATATGGGAATTATTGAATCTAGGTAAAATACAGAATGTGAGGCATATTAATTATCAAATTTATGTGCAGAGTAGTCTATAAAATCACGAATACTGACATATTGTTAGTTGAATGGAGTTTAGTAAATTTATGGAAGCATTTCACTATTTTAAGGAATTAAGATCAAATGTTTTGAATACTTTTAAATGAATTTTTAAATATATGTGTTTCCAAAAGGAATATCATTTCATAATATTTAATAAAATATAATGTTAAATTAAATAATGTATATTTTATTAACTATATTTTAATTTTCATGGAGAACTTAATTGTTTTGGATAGGAATATATAAAAACTGTATGCAATATTGAAAATTGAAAATATATTTTTGTATAGTATTTTCATAGGAGTTAAATCTATATTCTCAAGCATAAATAATAAATATTAAACCAAAAAGAGTATAGTGGAAGAGGAATTTTCATGGTTTATATAAGAGATATCTCAATTGATTTATATGAGGAAAAAACTTTTGGATTTAAATATAGAAATGAATTCATCAATTATATAATGTTGAGATAATAAAAAGTCCATAAATTATTTATAAAATAATAGTAATCATTATTGATTCAGGAATGTTGATATTTTAAAAAACTATCCCAGATTCTTGAATGGAACCAATCCAAATATCCAAAGTACCCCAAGCACACTACCAGGATAAAAGTGGTTGGAATGAACATAGTGAAATAAAATATATTCGAGTGGGAGCTCGATTATCCATATTAATAATTGATCTAAAAAATGGATAGTAAATATTCCATTCAATATTCAGGCATGAAAACTAGGGTCATTGGACCATGGTATCCATGTGACAAAAATAATCCAGTAGGAAACCAAGTAGTTGGGATTAAGAGTCAACAAGATATAATGAATACAGTATGATGAATAATTATTATCAATCCATTTTCCCTCATACCCTTAAGGTTTATACATGTTGAATAAATAAACACACATAATATTGAAAAATCATGCGAAACAAAAATTCCCAATGAGTCCCAAATTGAAAAGTCATGAGGTGATTTGGTCCACATTTATTTTTATTGATAATCCTTTTACCAATACTCAAAATGAAAATTTAAAGCGCTAAAAGGGTAAACTATGGCTCTAGAAATCATGTTCCATGGGTAAAATTGCTCAACTATACAACTCCTATAACTGTTGGATCCATTACTTTACATATGTATTAAATACATATTCTACACATTTTAAAAGAAATATTTGTGGGTGTGATTATGATATACCCCCTGGAAGTCACTATTTTACCTTATAATGTATGTCATAAAATAATGTGTGATATGTAGGAATATAAATTTATAGGGTAAGAATAAAAATAAATAGTTTCCCAAATGCGGTATTTACTAAACATGAAACCTTTCAAGATAAGTGAACACAATCAACATGTACTGATGTCATGGAAGTAAAAATACTATTTAATAATTATCTTACAATTATCAATCCCGAAAAACACATTAATAATTTTCTCCATATATACCTAACCTATATTGATCAATTCATGGAATATTAGTAGGGTACCTCTTCAAAATGAGAACTCTGTCTATTTGAAATGTCAATCTTAATAAATCCTCTATTAGAGGCATTGTATATAAATTGTTATATATATATATACATATATCATTTTGTGTATGAGTCTTGACCAACTTACTCCGGAACCCCACCTAGGACTCTACTGGAGTCAGGTGTAACCCCTAAAGCACACCTCTAATAGGTCATGGCTTATAAACTAGCACTAATGGTGTGTAAACACACATATGAATGGAATTTAAATTTTAAATATAAATAATATATAAATAAATCCAATAAACTCCATATATAAAAAAATAACTGTGTATTGAATTTAATTTCATAAAAAGAATTTATGACCCTTAATGTACCAATGAACTCATATGACAACAAAACCCATATTAATACTGGTCACCATAGAGTAATATGGTGTATATATTTTTCCAATACCCTCCCAGAAACCTATAAAAATATAGGAATATTTTTATGTGGAATATATAGTATACATAGTAATATCCACTATAAATACTATCCTTCAAATGTTGATGAGGAATACTAATGCCTTTGTTTGAAAATTTAAGATCTCACTAGCCACCATAACTTGGCTAGTAACCACCAATCCTAACCACAACTCACTCAAAAAAAAAGGAATCTATAGTGGAAACATAATAAAGAAATAATATATTAAAGAGGTACCCATTATCTACATCTCTAAATATTTGAACTGTCTCCCTCCCCAATAACATACATCCTATGGATAAATATTTTTCACAACCACAAATGTAAAAAATGAAATCCAAATCACAACCGTAACCATATATTCACACATATCACATCATAATTGAAACCATATATACATAATCATATACCTTATTAAAATCGCACATCACAACCTCATAATTGTAGGGTAACATGAATACGATGGAAATCAACTATGTTCCCTTGTATATCCATGAATATCAACCATAATGTATTCCAAATAAATAGTCACATAAATATGTCAACTGAGATATATGTATAATAATATAAATCCAATATATTCCATGTAAATATTCCTATCATGATCCATAGGAACTCATATTATGTTAAAATAGAGGGTGAAGAAGAGGGATCCGTCAATCATCTATTCCTTCCTCAACCTTTATATTAGGGATGAAACCCAAATCCCAAGTCCCATATGTGTGTAGGTAAGATTACCCAACTATAGTGGTAGTACATATGAAATAAAATGAAAATATTATCATTTTGGATTCTAAAAACCCAATTATAGAATTGAATAACATAATATAATAAATTAATCATTATTACCTACAACTTTTACATAATCCTATAAATCAAATAACAATGACAACTGAATCTAATTGAAAACCATACATGACCACATTACTCTCACCAAATAGAGACACAACATTATCAACATATCATTTAACAACATTGTCATTTATTTCAATATCTTAAAATTTTTCATCCCAACATATTTATTTGTTCTTATATAATGTTAATTCATCTATTAATCACTATATATATCTATTTTACCCTTTACATATATCATTTTAGCTTTTAAATCACATTAGTATCCTAATTAAACATTTCATAAAAATATTATTCCACAACCCATCCCCTGTCACTAAATCCCTCATACGTTAAAATAATTCAACATTATCCTTATTCCAGGACACAAAAACTAAATCTCAAAAGTCATTCCTGAATACACATTTACTACCACATAATCAAGAAAAACCATAACATCACCCAAATTTTATATTATGAAATTTTATAACATATTAACAATAACTGAGACACATAATTTCATGACCCCAATTTAATCCAAAATGGTATTATTGATATATGGGTATTAGTAAACAAAACAATACATAAAATCTAACAACATTATACAATCTTCATTAGTAATACACCAAAGTAAATTTTATAAATTATGTATAAAAAATATTTATAATAACTCATGATTCACAAATATCAAAATTTTTACCATATTTATGTGGGTATCAATTTGATAACGATGAAAGTAATTCCATTACATTAAATAGGGGAATCATATAAACACATGGTAATCATCAACCTATAATTAAAATGACATATAAATTATAATTTTTCTTCCAAATATCATCCCTAATTAGTTTCCTCTATGAATTTCTCTATCCATGTTAGCATAATCTTAATAATCTGTCCATGAAATGAATTAGAATTATAATTTAACATTTACATATGAACAAATAATAGTGGATCTTAATCCCCTCTTTCTACTAGACCATTAATTATTTTTGAATAAATGTAGATTAATTATGGTTGATCAATCAAAAACCCCAAGGGTATTTCTATAGAATATACAAAACATAAAATTTGTTAAATTCACTAATCATGTTAATAGAACTAATGAAAAATTATTAGAACAATATATCCCATAAGATAAAAAGACAGTATTGGGTAAATGGAAGATAATTTATCCTCAATTAAAATGACATGGATTGCATAATAAAAATAATCAATGAGAAATATTGGATATACTATTTTCGATTCGAAACTCAATTTTTTATATTTTTACAATGAATAATAGATATTTCAAGACCTAGGTTCGATACCTTATTGAGTCCACTCACACACAACAAATTTCTATTATCAATATTCATAACTGAAATATAATACTAAAAAATATATTAATATAATATCTTTTTAAAATATTCAAATGATATTAATATAATTATAAATATAGGTACATTTAAATGAAAAAATTAGGTTTTTGTAGATGAATCATTTTTTCTTATACTTTCACAATGAAGAAACCATTGTTCTTTAAAATATTCCAAAATATTCTATTCAGAATTGACACCATGAACTATCATACAAAACCCTCCTATGAGAAACCATACTACCTACACCGATTCCCTAGTATGTGAGATAATACGCTCTCAAAATATGGAAGGTGAGCCTATAAACTATAAAAAACAAAATCGATAACACTCCTTTATTTTCTATATTGAAATGGTTATATAGAATAAAGATAAATGAGAATAAGATCTTTACAAATGGAAAAAGGGAATGTCTGCACATCCTATTTTGTTTAACCTCATAATAATAATAATAATAAAATAAATATTGAAATTGAATCATATGAACTCAATGAAAAACTATACTCCCTCTTTTATAAGAATATATGAAGATAGTTTTCTATTATCATATAGATGTGATTCACAGAGGTAGAAAAAAATATGAAATAAGTATAAGACAATGAGAAGATAATGTATATTTTAAATACCCATAAGGTGTGAACAATGGGATATATCCGATTATTCCAAAATTATTAATAAAAAATGAACCAAAAACTACAAGGAGAGATTAGAATTTTATAAAATTTAAAAATTACCTCAAAATATGAAAAAATTCAACTATGAAGTTAGCCACCACCACAACATCTCATATGAAAGGATCTCCTCCATGTAATTGGCCATTTAAACCTTCTATCATCCCCTTGAGTATCTCCATATGATGAGGTGGAATACTTAGTAGGATAAATAATTCCTTCAAAATGGATAACCCCTTAATAATTTCCAAATTCTTTATATAACACATCCTTGTAGTTAGATCTCTCTAAAATAATAAGCATGTTTAAATTATTATTTATAGATTCCATTAGAGAATAAACCTTAGTGAAAGACTAACTATTGGAGTCACCCATTGAAGAATCTTGCGCATTGGAGTATGGTAATTCAATTTCATTGAAATTACATCCAACAATATACTACATTATGGGTTAAACTATCAACAATGTTTCAGCATCTATCTTGTTATTACCTTTATGACTTAAAGAAACTAATTTCTCTTAGCTCAATTTAAAATCCAAAGATTCATGAACATGATTTTCACACTCATATATATATCTATAAATAGAATATTTACATCATTAGTTTAATAATACACTACTTTAACCATGTGTTTATGTCCTGACATAGTGAAATTGGGACCACAACACTGTTATCATAATAGTTTCATGGTCCATCTTTTTCACCACCAACATGCCCATCATGCACGAGTAGAGTTTTAAACTACACATCACTTGCCTGGTCATCAGAATAAGTTAATTCTTGATTCAACCCTATTATAGATTAATGAACCCTAAAATAAATATCATATCCCTATGATGGGTAATCTTATGAATCCTTATATGATGTGTCATTCAACTTTAAATCTGATCATGTATCAATTCTATAAATTTGGTCACCATTATCCTATGACCAAATGATATTATTATTATGGAAATTTTTTTCATGTCATTTACATTATTAGAATATAATCCACATGATAAATCCTTTCAGAATTGATATTTAACATACCTAATGTAAAGATATATTGAAAAAAAGATAAGGGGATTCTCAAATTCAATTTTCAAATAGAAATCAACATATATCATAGAGGAAAAATCCTTTCAAGAATAAGAGAGATTAGTTCCACTTCTATGAAGAGACGATCATATAAAAAATATTTGGCTTCCTCTCTTTCTCAATCTAGTATAATGGGAACACCTAATACAGAAGAAATGTCACAATGAGTTATATTTTTATATAAATTCTAAAAAAATACCATATAATTTCACTTAAAACTGAGTCTTTGTGTTATTCACATCAAAATGATTAAATCTAGGATCCCACTCCTACTAGAAAAAAAATCTCGACAATAAATAAATAGATCCATAAAACTATGCATTTTTCTTTGGCTCATAATAGGGAAAGCGTATGTGAATTTATTATCACTCTATAGGGATGCGTTTTTTGTCACTAAAACAAAAAGAATTTGATAATCGATTGACTACTTACAAGGTATTCCAGAACATACCTCTATAAGGAAAAATATTCCTAGAAATGACAGAATACATATGGATCTTGAATCTTTCCAAAAATGGAATCCTAATTTTAAGTAATATGTATATTATTACCTCGTTTATTTTCTTGATTTATAGACCCATAAATTGAAGATTTTAAAGTCCTTTTCTACAATTTTCTAGAATCTAAACCAGATTCTGTAGCCTTCATCAGAGAATCCACATACTTGTCCTTCGTAAAGGATTCACCATGATAAAGAAGATTAGAAAAATATCATCTCACAAGGAGTTTGATTTTAATATTTCATGGAGAATCAATTGAATTAAGGAATACCTTCTTATCTACTAAAATAATACTAAATAATTTGAATTATAGTGGATATGCCCATTTAACTGTAAAAAGTAATGTTTTTTTAATTCTAATTTCATCCTATAAAATATTCCACTTTATTGAAAATTTTATTTGATAAATCCAACAAACTAAATATCATTAATGTTGATATTTTATATCTTATATATTTATAATCAAAATTTGAACACAATTTTCTAGGGGTTGAAAAAGTTATAACAATATTAATAATGAAAACTATTATCACACAATAGACAATTTGAGTTCCCATGATCAAATTTACCATTCATTTTAGACCATTAAAAATGAATAATATAGTAGATAAAAAGTTAATCAATTTGATTTTTTTCTTCAAAATTTATATAAGATTATCTAAATTTATCTTATTTGGATAGATAATTTATGAGATAGGGGATCATCATAATATCGATTACAATATATGACTTGATTTTAAGGACATAAATTGAATGATTTATTTGGGATATATATGGTATGATTCCAAATTAGTTCCAATTGAATGATATTAATCCCAATTACTTTTTAATGCACAATGAAAAATTTTCAAACCAAGAGTAGTTCATAAACTTCTTTCGAAGAACAATGAAGTTGAAATAAAAATAAATAATAATCATACGATTAAACTAAAAAAAATATTATTCAAAAAACCTAAAATTGTATCAATTAAAATATAAATTATTTTTGTGTATTAAAACATTGAGATTATTTATATAATTTATGAAAATATGTACTTTATCAATCTCCCAAACATAACTTCCTCCATCTTAGGAAATGATATATACTAAGGTAAATAAATTACCATGGAATAAAGGTCCACACCACTAAATTATTAAATTCAATGGAAAAATATTTCCTTCTATATGAATATAAAATACATTATGTCCAAAATATGGTCATAATATTCCATTAAATATGATATTAATCTCGATGTTCACTCCATACCCATGTCTTGAGAAATATATTTCTCTACTCACTCAAGAGTATTAATATGGAGATTTTCCCTTTACAAATATCATGTTTGGTATCTATATTTCTATAAAAATTCTCATCTTTTATCACTATAATATATAAAAACTTTTAAATCATAAGAAAATTTTCAATGTGAATTTAGTGAAAAAGGGTTGGTGGTAAAGGAATTTTAAATAATAAAATGCATAAAATAGGAGGGTAAACTCTTAAATATAATAATTAATTATTCTTGTGACATTATATTAATTCCCTAAATAAGTTATCCAAACAATTTTAAATATTTTACCACCTTTCTAAACTACATGAGTATAAAAACAAATTTAATGGTTTATATCCTCATAATTCTAGAATTTCCAATTTTTAAAATTTTTATTTTCATAAAGATGAGATGATAAATAAATATAGTGAAAGTATGAAATATCATGCCTGATGGAAAAATGAATAAATCAATATCATCTATTTTTTTTTTATTTTTTTGGAGAATATGATTATTTTAATTATTAAATAATGGTGATGATGACTAAGTCCTGTTACTATCTCTCTCTCCTCCCCCCAAAATAACTAGAAAAAAAATTATACAAACCTACAACAATAAACTTCCTCAATAAAACACATGAGTGACCTTTCCCCCAAAATCAAACATCGATTATCAATGAATATATATCAATAATAAATGAAGATAAATAAAAATATAATTTTAATGATAATTAATCAAATTAGGATATTAACAGATTAAAATAACTATAGAAGGGATGATGTAAAGGTAGGATATTAAATAATATGTAGCTTTCCAATGGAATGCCTTAATCACATAAAGAAAACATGAACACACAATTTTTTTATGGAGAAAAATAAAATGTATTGTTCTATATAATATAAATTAAATATCTCATACAAATTTTAAATATAAATAATATTTGAAAAATGTTTGAGATTTTTTTAGCTTGGGAATGATATTAATTTTTAATAGTAATTGTACACATGAGTCTGAAAACCTATAAAACATCCTAAAATGTAAATATTGAAAAAGTATATGATAAATATCAATTTATTATCCAGTGAAATCCTTAGATATTCAATAATTTAAATTTCCATAAATAATTAGATTGTTTTATTGTCCAAAATAATTATTTTAATATGATGATACAAATAATTATACTAAAATTCATAAAAGATAATATATGTATATATCTAGACAATAAAACATTGAAATATATAAAAAAAATATTCCTTAAATTTGGTTGAAATACCTCATACAGATAGATGTTAAATTCCATACATTTAATCTCAAATGAAATTGAAAAAAAAAGAGACAAAAAACCAAAACAGCAGAAGGAACAAAATATATTTTATTTTTTATTGGAATCCTTGAGTTATTCTATAGGTAACTAACATGTTAAATATAATAGGAAGTCAGAAAAAAATTATAGACTAATGATTGAAAAATAAATAAAAAATTTATAGTAGAAAAAAATATGAAGATAAAATAACTAAATGGGTAGTAGTTACTCAATACCACTATTATAAATTTTAAAACTATATCATAAATATGTTGGTGGAGGTGTTTTATTTGAGATTAATCACCACATGTGAATTTTATCAGTGTCCATGAGTAGATATAAAGAATAAAAATCCCAAAATAATAAAAATTAGGATCATCACCAAGAATGAATGGAAAAAAGGAAAGTGGGGAGGGTATTAAATGATGGGGTTCTTCTTATTTTTTTTATCCAGAGGTGTGGTTTCCAATGGTGAATTTTTTTTATGAAATTATGTGATATCTCTTTCTGTGTAGGATCAATAATTAATTCATTAATGTTTCCCTATTATTTTCCATCATCCTCATATGAATCATATTTTAACTCAATTGGATACTCCAATATCTAATAAAAATATGACACAACATTATATTCTTTATCATACTCTCAATTAGTCAATGTGAAAAATTATTCTAAACAAACAATGTAGTAGGCGGTGATGATCTATTAATTCTAAATAAAATTAAAAATAAATGCGTTATTTATTTTATCATTTTGTATTGGATTTTCAATTAATTATTCTTCATTTCTATATGAATCTAGATATTGGGTAGTGAGAGATTGTGAAATATAGTAAATTAGATATGCCTTCCCATGAAATTACACCACATCAATGGTGTCTTATTCTATAGAAATAATGGGGTAGAGAGTTGATTACTTTTATTTTTGAAACATCGTATATTCTCATACAGTTTCACATTGCATAAAATAATTCTAATATCCTTCCAGCTAATGTTCATCTCAAATATATGAATTTTTTTAATGTTTTACTTGGAATCCACTAAAAAATACCATAAAAAACTCGATTGGATAATTTATTATTTCATTCAAGACCTACATAGGTCTCTTAATATGGAATCCAGCTTTATTAAGAAACCCATGTTTTTCAAAAATAATTTTTTATTTCTTCCACAAAACTAAACTTTAAAACACATAGGTCAAATATATTTAATTTAGTTCCTAAGTTCTACTAATATTTTAAAAAAAATCACAACTAGAATTGTAAATTTATCTTACCCACTGGAGTCATACTTATTCTAATAAAATGAAATATCACTAAAATTATATATCTTAACCATTGAATTAATATATATATAATAATTTTAATATTAAGTTCTCTACAAACAATTCATGATTCTAATTTTGGGAATTTTTTTGTGTAATCTATTGGAATCCATTGAATTTGAAGTTTATTTTTTAGATGGTTTTTTCCACGAATAACATATCAGTATTTCCTTATTTTCATATATATTCAATAATGATAATGATTTTGGGTCTACCTCTTAAGGATGCCACCCAAAAAATCATAATTTCTATTATATGTGTTTGTAAATAAAATATTATACTAAATTAATTAATAATATAATTAGATTTCTAAAAATGAATATGATATAAAAATATAAATATATCTAAAATAAAAATTTAAAAAACAAAAAAACTAAAAGGGTGTAGTGAAGAAGAAAATGTTTTTCTTAGTTGTTAACAATTAAGAAGTTGTTATTTTTTAAAATATTCTTAATATTATATTTAATATTGAGATAAAAACCTATCACTCAATACCCACCCATTTTTAATTTTACTACCAAAAAATAATACATATAAATGTGAAATAATACACACTCAAACTATTTATTAGATACTTCCACGAAAAAATAATATCCTAAACACTACTCAATTATAAGAATTTTCAAAATGATAAAGGAGAGGAATAATGATAAATGTGATAAAAAATTGATAATATGGGAAATTTGAGTGACTAAATTCTAAAACCAATTTAATTACAATTTTTTTTGTAATAATGTAAAATAAAAATTAGTTCATATAAAATGAAATCAAAATGTTAATCCATACACTCAAACAATTGATTAAGATAGTTATCCACTTTTATGGAGATAATATTAATATATAGATATAAAAAACTAAATTATAAAATTATTATGATTTATATAACTATAAAATAATATTTTTAGAATATATAAATAAGTAGTTTAACAATTAAAAATATATTTTCTATGGAAAAATAATAACTCATTTGAATAGATGATTTGGTTCAAAATTATAGTGTAGTGGGGTTTCTTATTTCTATCCAATTATATCCTCAAAAATCTTGTGCATGTTTCGACTATTTAATTGAATGACCAATAAAATGGTCCTTTATTGATATTTTGAGGGGATTTTATGAAAGTAAAAATAATTAAACTACATTTGAAATATTTAGAAAATGTTATGACCAAATAATGAAAAATTGTTTCCATTAAATACTATGGTAATTCCTATATTGTAGTTTCAATTTATTTATGACTTCTAAATATTATTAATGTTGAGTATAATTAGATTATGGAAATAATATTTTTTTCTATTTTACATCATTTATATATGTACTTTTTACCTATTAGATCATGATAATAATCTATCAAAACTATGAATAAATTTCAAGGCTCCAATTGTATACTTTATTTGGTTCATCTGTACTTGGATTCAACTATAGCTCTAGAAAAATATAATTAAAAACAAAGAATTTCAAATAAAAACTAAAAATATTTTCAAAATTTATTAGTGTATAAAACCTTATTATTGAAATACATTTATTTTATTAAAATAATAAAATAATACCTTCTCAAAATAATGAAAAAATCAATCAAAAATATAAAAATTTTACAAGTCATGTTAAAATAAAAATTTGATTTGTTTTAATTTTTTTAATATTATATCATTTATAAAAATACGAGCATCATCAATCCCCCACAATCAACCAGTACACTCATAAGTAATCATCCTTACTTAGTTCAAAACAATATTTCCATGTATGAAATTGTCTAAAAACTGAATTTCCAAATTGAAATGAAATAACATGATTACTATATGAATATAAACTCCATAATTCACAATTATGGTAATAAAAATTGATTCAATATAATGTTAGTCCCCGTGATCATATTTAACCCACATCTAGATAAATTTATTTATCTCTTTACTAAATTAAATTTTTATGAATATTTTCTCATTCTCAGGAATATGTGTAATCTCTATAGTCAAGGAAAAATTCTCATATCTTTGAAAATTTTGAAAAAAATACTTATAATCATGAGGAATTTCTCAATGTGAATTTGGTGGATATGAGTTATTGAGTAAAACATTAAATTTTTTAAATTTTTAATAGATGACTTTAATATATTAAAAATCATTAATGATTATTCAAGTGAAAACATAAGAATTATCTCACTAAATTCCCCTTATATATATTAAAAAAGACCCCCCATTTTATAATTCCATAGGAAAGTAGTAAAATAATGAATTAAATGACTAATTTAATGAAATTTATCATTTTTATTATTACCATATTTTATTTTTTTATGATTTTTTTAAAATTTTATTCTACATAATTTTTTTAATAAATAAAATATAATTTATAAAATCACAATGAATAATTAAACATCATCACCATTTTTCTTCTCATTTTAACACATAATTTCATCTTTAAACTTTTTATGATAAATAGATAATATGATTAGAAAACAATTAATTATAATTAATGATTCCAAATTAACTCTCTCCACTATCCAAAATAACAAAAAACATATCACATAACCCAATAATAATCATGCTTCCAAGGATAAAACATTAATTACCATTCCCCCATTCTCAAACATGATATTTTCATGAATATATATTTGGAGTTAATGAGTGTAAGAAAAAGTATGATTATAATGTTTCATAAACCTATAATGTAATTCATTTCTTATAAGGTATAAACAATAGTTAATTTAAAGGTAGGTCGGAATCTAAAATCGTGACATATAGAGAAAATTTCCAGTCATAGAAAAAATATTTTTTCAATTCATAATCTATAAAACTGAAAATATCATTTTCGGGTTCCTAAATATGACCCATGGATCTCAAGAAATTGGGAAATGAAAATGATATTTTAAAATTTGATTATAGGACTCCCATGATAGGAATGATATTCCATTTTATTAATATTTTTGAATATGAGATTCAGCATGTATTAATAATAATTAAATGAAATTATTGGATATAATTGAGGAAATATTATTTAAATAATTTATAATATGAGATTTTTAAATTTTGAAATGTACCAAAAATAAAAAGTTGTCTTAAATTTCCCAAAGAATTCAATTAATCACAAGAATCCAAAAAATCCAAAATAAAAAATATATTATCATGAAAAAATACATAACTATTTATTTTAATGTTATGGAAAAATAGAAAAAATAAAAAAATTCATAAACATTTTCACATAAATTTCAAACATGTGATATAACCACACTTCATTTAAAATAAACTGTATTTAAAATAATATGGTATCAAAGAAATTATATATAAATACACAACATAGACATGAATAACTCTATTTTTATAGCTATAGTACTTAATATTTAATTTTATGGTGGTTGGGGATTCATTGAGACAAACCACCACATCTGAATTTTCATTGTGTCAATGTGTAAATGACAATAATAGACAAAAAAAGAATGGAAAATTAACCCATACCCAATAATAATAATTGAAAATATATTTATAGGTGAGAGGGTAATTTATAAATTGATTATCCATATATTGTTTTTTAATGAGTGATTTCCACTTCTAGTGGAGATATTAAAAAATGATATTCTTTATCTTCTAGTTTAAGCTCATGAATCAATTACACAATGAATCCATATTATATACCATCATTTGTTTTAAATAGTGTTCCAAAAAAATTTTCCAACCATTATCTATTCCAAATTATCCATTTAATTTTCTTCTTCAAAAATCATATAGGGAATCTTTGTGTTAGTTAAATCTGAAAAATCATTATTTTTTGTTGTAATTCACAAATCAATTTTAGTAAAATTATAATTAAATGATTTCTTCAAAATAATATCTCCCTATATTGGATTTGATTTTATTTCATCTTTATTTCATAGTTTCCCTTTTAATATTACTATTATTAATGGATATAGTAAGTAAAGCTTCCCTATATTATCTTTAAATTCAACTACATAGGTATTGGTGGAATGAAATTTGACAATTCCTTTAAATTTGTTACCAACATAAAATATATGGTTTCTTATTAGGGAATAATATGTTTTTATTTTTTATAATTGAGAATGTTTTGAAAATATTTGGAAAATATCCTATAAATGATATGTGTACTTAAAGGTTCATTGTCCTTGTCTAGGTCATTAGTAGGGTAAAAAAGAAGGTTTTTTCCTTTAGATGATTTTTGATAAAAGGAATTTATCTTTTAAAATGGATTTATTCATATGTTTTAATGAATTTTTTGAATGGAATGTTTTTAAGTGAATATTAATTTACAGATTCTTAAAGATTCATTTGATGTTAAATTTCAACTGACTAGAAATGAATTTTTATTTTTTTATGTTTCTAATTAACTCTTATTTAAAAAATTAAATTGTTTTTAAATAGACTGAGTGGTGAAAAATCATGATCCCTATTTGATGGTGTGATAAATGTATTGGAAACAAATGGGGTGATTTTTTAGTTATTTGATATAGATGATGTAAATGGGGATGATTCTTATGATGGAGTTGGCAGTGAGTTAATATTTACTATTTTTTGTAGACAAATCAATTCATTTCTTTCATTATAATACTTGTAGATTCATGGGGATCATAGGTCTCATAGCATGGGATGAATCATGAATACTCTAAATCACTGCTTGAATGGAATCTGATTATATGTCCTTTATCTTCTATTATAATAGTGTCCATGGGGTAGTGCCACCGGTGTGGCTAGGTTACATCGGTTGGTTGATTATGAACTTAGAATTCATTGATTTTCCTACAGATGGTTCCAACTATGTATGTGTCGAGTAACATCATTAGATGTTCCAGAATTGTCCTTGACTCTTGGTTTTATTCTATATAAATATTTTCTTTTGTTTCCTAGATCCTTTTGTATATATATATATAAATTATGTTTTACATTCCTTTGTAAATCATTTTACCTATAATTAATTACCACGTTGTTTTATCTATATTATATTCATATTTATTTTTATTTTAGATAGATTATAGAACTAACATTAATAAATTCATGTTCTAAACTATTTTTCAATTATCTTTAACCATTTTTTATAAAAGTGTTTTTGGTCATAGAAATGGGTTTTAATGTTATTTTTTAAATTTAAAAAGAATTATAATGATGTTTTATAAAAAACATGTGACATTTCATCATTATGTTTTCAAATAGAAACGATTATTTCTAAATTAATTGCAAACTATAATAAATAAAATTTTATTTTTAGGGAATAATATAGACCAATTGGTGAAATATTTCATGTGTGGGATTTACTCATTCAATTCATATATTTTTTATGTATTATATTCTCATAATTCCTTTCATGTGCCCTAAAATTGGTCATTTGGATCTAGATGTTCAGGGTTTCTACTATAGTTTCCTTGGGATATCAGTAGTGGTAGAGGGTCACCAAGAGAATCATGGTAGTAAATTTGGTTTGGTTTTTTATTTATTTTTATTTGGAATGTACTTTATTAACTTTGATAATTATTATTCTATATATTTATTCATGTATTGATGTCTAATATTTATGTATTAGTTCATATGAGGTTCTCATCATTTTTAATAAATTAACTGATTATATTTTTTTGTTTATATATTTATTATTAAACTATTCCCAATGTTTTTTCATTAACACCCTTTCACTAGTTGCATGAACCGGGTTGTTATGAACATTTTTCGAGTATATCATAACTTTTCTCGATTCATTGGTCATGTGGTGGATTATTTTTCTTCACGAAATACGTCACATGACCCTATGGTAAAAAACATGATAAATATTGAAAATTAAATTCCCTTTCCTGACACTCAATCATGAAATGTCTATGAAAACATAGTAGGAGTGAAGGTTGGTAAGGAAAAATCATCTTTTAATGTGGTTTAAATATATATATATATATATATATATATATATATATATAAATTCATAGATTTTATGTGATACACAATGGTAGATGTAATGGTATGTCTCCAGTTAAAATGTTTCTATCCAAATATATTCTTCAATCATATCCAAAACGTTTTATGAGCATAAAAACTTTTAAAGTGAAAAATCCTTATTGTATATGCTAAACTACCCAAGGACCTTGGGAAAGTGAGAAATGTGAGGAAGCTAAAAAATGGTTTAGAGACCATTTTGAGTTTAAAAAATTATTAATTTTGGATATTTCTAGTGAAACATAATTTCAAAATTAATCAAATATCCATAAATGAAATTATTGTAAATGATGGAAGAAAAATAAATTTAGTAATTAGTTAATTCATTAGATGTTAAAATCAGGTAATGATCTAAAAATAACTAAATCCTATTATTTTAACAAATATTTTTGTTAATAAAAAGAGTATTAAATATTTATATATATATATATTTGTATCAATAAATTTGAAAACATTTAAAATAATGAATGAAATAGTAAAAAAGTCCATAAAATCCTTAAATACACAAACACACCTAGAAATTAACTAAACAATATTAAAGCAGAAAGAAAATTGAAATAACATGGAAGAAATCCAAAATATAACGAAGGGAACAACCGATATTTTTTTAGGGAAACATTGATTTAATCACATAAATTCTACCATAGTAAACCTAAAATATAGATATAAATCTATAAAATATTTATAGAAAAAAATGAATCAAATAGTTGTTTGAAAAAAGAATTGGTTTGAACCCCTAGGTGGGTTATATTTTTTTTCTTACATTAAAACACTTGTAACTTTTTTTCATCAATATGATAGCTGATATATTTTCATTAAGATTAACTACCACATAAATGTTTTTAATTTATAAGAGTAGATATTGAGAATGGTGACCCCTAAAATAAATGAAATATAACCCATCCTCTCAAATGAGTTGATAAAATTCATGTAATGGTAGAGGGTAAAGTGAGAAGTGAACCCCTCCTAATTTTATTATGATAGAGGATTTCCTTCCATTGGTATTGAAACTATTAGAATATTTTGTGTGTTATATTTACATTTAATATCTAAAAATGATTCTAAAATGATTCATAACATTGTACTATTATCATCATAAGAATATATATATAACTCAATAGATTATACAATTACTATCTAATAATATTCAAATTCATTAAATTATTCATCAAAATACAAGGAAATCAATATGCCCGATGAATCTTAAATATATGTTTACATGGTGGTAACTATCAATTAATACTTAAAAAATTATAAATAAATTACTTGCATAAATGTTTGTCTCCTTAAATTGGATCAATATTTAATTCTTCTTTAGGGACTAGTGCCTCTTACATTTTGGTTATCATATATTGAAATAGGTAGTTAATATAGTCCCAATTCTATTAAAATTCCCTGACATTTTTGGTTTCTCCTTCATATTTATTTAACTAGTAGAGAGGTATTGTTTATTAATTTTTAAATATATGAAATTTATTTACATTTTCATGATCAGGAAATACTGAAAAATATTCTTCCAATTATTATTGTTCTACCACATGTTCATTTACTCACCCAGACTAAATAATCTTTTAATTACATTACACAAAGAAAATATTTACATATAATACATTTCCAAGAAAAATTAGGTTTACAGTTTTATAAAATTAGGAGAAAATATTAACCAAATATATTCATGTATTTTTTAACTAGTGGATATTCTTCCATTCCAATATGAGAGAAACTACATAATATATAACTAGTAATCATCACCTCCCATGAATGAATATCATCATATAACCCTTTAATAAATATTACGTATTACATTTATTTATAACATGGGAAAATGAAATTAAGATAATTTCATTAGATTATATACTCAAGAGAAGTTTAATCATTGATCATTAGTGTGAAAAATATGGGAATATAGGTATAATAATGACTTATAAGAATAATATACCCAATAATTATAAGGACATAAATCACTTAATAAATGATTAAATATAAAAATAAATCAATCAAAATAGAGATTCAATAAAACTAAACCATGAATTATTTACATAGTAATTTTAATGAGAATAAAACTATATAGCATCAATTAAATTAGGAACATATACTAGTTTATGGAAAATAAATGTCGTGGGACAAAATGTAAATTCCCTAGCTTATGATATAATAAAAATTTCTTGATAATTTATTATAGACAACATAAAAACTTATAATTAATACTTTTTGATGATATATTAGACCTACCCATCACATATGTTTACCATAATCACCCTACCTTGGATTACATCACAACCACCCACCATTGTTTATAATGGAACCACCGATAATTTGTTTATAACAAAAATAGACATCCATGGTTTAGAATGGAACTTCCCATAACAAAATTATTCATATATATATATATATATATGTCTATTGAGTAATAACTAATTCAATTTTTACATCATAGAGAACACATAGAAGAAAATTTTGTTAATAAAAACAAGAAAATGAATATAATTCACCTGTATAGCATAATAAACCCATTGATAGAAAAATGGTTTCATATCCCTTTAATAAACATTCATAATTCCATTAGTCAATGTAACAGGATAAAAACATGGAAAATAAATATATATCCAATGATATCTATTAATATTCTTAGAAAATAACATTCAATCAACGTAAAAAACTATAACATATTTATGGTTACACAAATAGAATGATTATAATAGAGGAAAAGCTTTAAAAGGATTAATATGGTTACATATATATAATTATTAATATAGAAAATGGAGTTGAATAACCCTTCGTATAAAATATAAGGACATTCAAAAACTTGTCAAGAGAATTAAAGTGGATAGTTAATTATGAAAAACCACAACTAGCAAGCAAAATATTTTCCAAAGGAAAACTTCAAATATGAAAAAAACTTTTAAGATATTCAAAAAATAATTGAATTAGAAATAGGAAATATAATAGATCATTTGAAATAATACTTGAAGTGATATTTTATAAATCAATGAGAAAAATAAATTTCATTTACAAACTATTGAAATGTGGTGATAATATTTCAAGTAAAAAGGAAATGGCGGCTAAATTATGTGGTCCCATGGAAATGATAAATATATCATTTTTAATAAAAAATTACCCACATGGAAAACATTAATTTATTTTTGATTAAAAAATTTCTAAATAAGATCAGATTACATTTAATAAAATAGTATAAATTTTAAAAACATAAAAAAGTATGACCCAAAATATGTGGATTTTACATTAAAGAGGAATTATCTTTTTAAAAATGTTTTCTTGAATACCAAATTAAATAAAAAAATTATAAAACATCATGTTTATAACATGAGAACCAGATTTCATATAAAACCAATTGTACATAGAGGATAATAAAATAATTTTGATCTTAGAATGATTTTCTAAATGAATTTCCCTGATTTTTTATCATATATTAGAAGTCTTTGATTTAAAAATGATATTCATAATAATAAAATTGTCTTGAGAGGAACTTAGAAAAAAAATTAAAGTAGAGGTAGATTTAAATTGAAATAAAATTTAATAATATAGGGTATTTTATGAGAAAAAATTACAATTAGATTGTTAATAAACAACTTAAATAAATTATGGGTAAAAAAATAAAAGAGGCATCAAAGATGAAAATTTGAGATGAAAAAACAATAAGGATTGAGTAAAGATTTAGTCAAACCCCATTTAAAATTAGAAACATAGTCAAACATGAATTAAAGTACTAAAATATATTTCATTATATTATATATCAAAATATTATTATATACACCACATAAATTAAATTAGGTGAATACTAACAAACATTACTCAAATAGAGCAATTTGAGAAGAAAAACCCTTGCCGTTTTTTAATTTAATATTCAATTTCACAAAAAAAATCCATCATAATTAAATTTAGTTCATTGAATACATATTAAATATCCTTAATCATAATTTTAATAATGTTTACAACTCATATATATTAATTCTATACACATATATAATAGTTGGTTTATTCCAAGTTTTTTATATAGGGAGTTTAGACTTTAGACCGTTTGAGATAGTTTTAAAAGAGCAATGTCATTATTAAATTTTAAAACAAATTTATTAATTACATGAACATTAATGTCAAAATAATATACTAATTAAAATTATTCTTAATGATTAAATTTTCATTCATGAACAATTTTATGTTTATCCTAGATGGTGAAATTGACAATGAACAATTTCAGGGATTTTCAAATTATGAATGACGCTTTTACAAATATTGAGTAAAATACTAATATATCCCTTCTAGAACCAAAAAATAATTATTTATATATTTATATCATGTTATAACTATAATTATTTTTTTCATAATCTTCCATGATTCAAATTGATATCATTTTTCAATTAATTGGTCAAACTGACTCAAACATGAACATACCATGATTAATAGATGATTATGAAGTGATTAATTTACAATATAATTGTACCAATAAAATAATAACATAAATTAATTTATATTAATGTGATATATCATAATTATAAATGAATCTAAGTAGAATCCTAGGATTTGAAAATATTACAATATATGAATAAGACCCTTTTCATCATATTATGCATGTTTTAAACGATTTAATTACTATGATCATCTTTTGATCAAAAAATAATAAGAAATCTAATTTATCATAATAAAAACATAACGATATCATAAAAATAATTCATATCAATTAAAAAAAATTCGTACATCCATCCATGAATGTGGGTAATGAATTGAAAAATGGAAATCAATCTACCTATGGATGTGGTAGCCTACATGTATGCATAGTAAATGATTTAAATTTCCATAGAATGAAAGATAGGTGGAATATGTTTTCTTATTATAGAAATAAAAAAATTATAAATATAATAATTATTTATTAAATAATCCCTATATTTCAGGCTTTTATGTTTGTGATGAAAAGTGAAACATGTTACATCATAGAGGAGGTAATCTACAAAATGCATGAAACTAGTTTTTTCTATAATGAAAATTGTGTGGTTTACTATTTTACCATAATTATAATAAAAAACAAAAAAATTTAATGATACATGTTTATTATAATGATATGGTAAAAATAAATTGATAAAATAAAAAAATTACTTAAATAAATATAATACAAGAAAATGTTGTTTGGAACCTAACCATCACTTCTATAATATATACTATTCAATGAAGATTAATCCTTTTAGGAATGAAAAATTCAGAACACAATAACCTCATTAATGTTTGTAGGAGTGTATAATATAGGATTGAGTATTTTGGGGGATTATCTAACTGGGATTTTTTAGGGGATTCTATGAGAGGAGATCCACCTTATAAGAAAAAAAATGATTTTCTGTTATATATCAAAATGTTTTCAATGATGTGAAGTAAATTTCTTAGAAAATTACTCCAAAATTGATAAATAATAGAGATAAATATTCATAACATAAAAAATTAATCTACCACCATGTTGGAAACATTCTTTATGGAATTTTGGGCTTTTTCCTATAAGGATTCACATTTTTCCATTTTAGTTTTCACTATAGTAATTATTGATTATATATTTAATTTACCCTTTATGCTAAAAAAATAATATATCCATATAAAATAACTAGACCTAGTGAATCAAAATTTTAAATCCATTTACTAATATTAAGTTTTTAAAAGTGTTTAAATTAATTTTAGAATAATTAATGCATATTGTACCATACACATTTTTTGATAAATATATCCAAAAATCTAAAATGAAAGATAACTGTTTGTAAATTAAAAAAAACATAAAATAAAAATTTAACTCTGAAAATAATTATGTTTTATTGTAAAAATGTTTTATTAATGTCCAATTCATAATTATATAATTATAATTTAATAAAAGTCATTCCTTTTATAAAAATGGTATTTTTTTACTATTCATTAAAAAATTAAGCTACTTAGATAATTATAAAAATGTATTAATAAAATAATTTTAAATTTATAAGTTACAAAATGATTTTATTTCAATAAAATATAAATTATTACAATCATATATTTAGTTAATTAAATAAAATTTACAAATATGACGAAAATACTATTTTTTATTGAAAATTTAATTTTCAAATTTTGTGTGTACTTAACCATATTTGATATATATTTTTAAATAATTGAATATCGAAATAATAGTTATATAAAATTTAATATTAACTATTATAATTAAATTTAATATTTTTTCAATTAATTTTTTTATGGTAGTATATTAGAAAATGTTTCAAGTTGTTCATAAAAATACGTCCTTTTTAAAATATTATTCATTCAGAATAATAATATATAAATATTTAAAGCATATTATTATTGTTATTTATATACTAATGAATATATTATTCATCTATTTTTATTATTTCATTTTTATTTCCAATAATTTAACTCATTTAATTAGAGTTTCCTCCAACATAAGCTATGGATAAAAGTATTAATTTAAAGGGTCAAAAATCCCTTATCGTTACATTCTACAACCATAAATAAATTATGAACTTGCATTTTTAATCATTATCCCGGATGAATCATGGAGTGATTACTATTTAAAAAAAATCTCCAATATATGAATATTAGTAAGACATCTATCTTCATATATAAAGGTGTGCCGATATACAAATTATTCCTCAGAAAACATTTATTGTTTATTCTAGAATCATATATTCTATAGAAATTCCTTTCAGAAAACCATTTGAATATTTAAAAATTGAAAACATTGGGAAATCAAATATTCCTCTAAAATTAACAATTGAACTTAACCACTAGTTTATAAAATCACAAAATATTCAATGTAATCCAAAAAATGATATAAAATTCACCAAAAATAACACGAACCAATTATCAATATAAAGGTTACAAATATTGTCTAACATAATTTTAAAATTTAATAATACGTTTATTAATTAATACTTAGGAATATAATATACCAAATGGTTATTCATACCAAAATAATTTTTTCCTCAACAGATATCCAATAAATATAACCTTCTTATAAAATACTATTTCAAGGATATTGATACAATTTAATATATCTTTCAAAACCATTGATGAAAGAATACAAAAGATCAATTCTTATTTTTTCATAATCCTTAAAATGTTTAGAGTATAACCTAATATCATCAATACATATCAATAACTAATTAAAAATTTTAATTGAATATTAATTTATTTTAATAAAGTATCCTTACTACATTAAATACATCAAGGAAAATCAAATTTTACATTATCATAGTCATATTCCAACATTCTCATCCATTTATATATGTATCCCTAATCTCTTATAATACATAATAGATTCTAGATATGTAACATTATCAACTTCATTTTTACAAAATTGTTTCAATGAAATATTATTACAAAAATGGTTATGATAATATTCATAAGAAATATAGTGTAAGAATATTAAATCTCACTATTCGTACATATTTTATAATGAAACCTTCTTTTACAAAATGTGACACATTTATTTCACATATTTCATATATGGTTAATAAAAAAAGACTAAATGTTCTATATTGGATAATTCATGTTTTGTTCTCTCATCCTTCTAATAATAATAAATCAAATTAATTAAGAAATAAATCCCTTATAATGGTTCTCAATGTGAATTTTATAGCCACACTATATAACCATAGAGTGTTAAAATAGGTGCGTAGTTAGGACTCATTACCATGCACTATGTGATTACCGTGTTAATAAAAATTTCTCTATTTTTAAGGTTTTTAGCTTATGTACATGTATTCTATACCAATCTCGATAGGGATATACATTACTAGAAAATATTGCAATATCCACGAACCTATAGAAACAATTTTATAGGTCTGTGTATATTGGTTAATTTATAGACATGGTTTAATTAAAATCATGGATATTTCATAATTAAATCCTATGTTTAGTAAAAACCATTAAAATATGGTTTATTTCTTTCAACCCTTGTGTGACTATCCTATCCTACCTGTAACATTGTGAGTATTCTTCCTTACGATTCCACATATCCTCACATGATTCATATCATATTGTTCCACCATGACACTCTGTTTTACAAATACTTCCTCCCCTCCTCATATGAATCATCCAATATTTTTCTACCCTCACATGATAAGAAATTCTACACTATGATGTGCTGATATCGATATTTATTGTGACTTCTGGGAAAATCAATAGGGGATTTTCCAGCTCAGTTTCCTTGCTATCTGAGGCTATTGTGTAAGATAGTTTGGCCATATGTGTAATTTTATAACCCATACGCTTCATTGTTATTCCTCATTACCTCCACCATATTCATTTTGAATTTATTCACCATTTATTCTCACAGAAAATCCATATTCCATCTATGATTATACCACACAGGTGTTATTATTGAGTTCTCAATTCGGTGCATCATTCAATCCCTTTTCCATCTATGACTGGATAGAACATGAGTTGAAGTTGATACCTTCCATGGGAAGGACCTGTGTGACATATCCCCTAACTTTTATAAAACTTGATTCTTCCCACTCATTCAAGTTAGTTTTCTTCCTTCATCCACACTATTATGTTGCAGTGTCCTTATTGTTATTGATCATAGCTTCTAGATCTACTAATATTCAACATAAAATTATTATCTATTTTATTTATTTATTATATAAATATATTTTCTCAGTGAATATTTTTTTAATATTATAAATTGGAATTTGAGTTTGTATGATTAGATCTCATCATATCATATTACATCAACAATATATTTATTTAATTATTTCGATCTGGAAGAACTTTCATAGAGATGGGTAATCCAACACACATAACACATTCTTCATATATAAATTTATTGATATGGTTTTACACACCATTTAATATTCCATGAGTTATTATTTAAGAAAATATTATGAAACAATAGTTTAGTTAAAATTTAAAAATTATGAATTCATTAACTTCTGATGAAATTCAATCAAATTTCATCGACTGGAAGATCTATTTTTTTCAATGTTTCAAAGTCCCTCCTTATTTTAAAACATTAAAAAAATTAAATAGTAAAATAAACATAATATTCTACATTTTTCAAACCTTTTTTATTTTCAAAATGAAACATAAATAAAGAAAAATAGAGGAAGAAGAAGATATAAACATTTAGTAAAATATATGAAAGTGTAAAAATGTATCCCCATTAACATTATTGTTTATCACCCTTCTGATAGATAGATATCCATTTAAATTTTTATGAATTTATATAGTATGAATTTTTATTCTATGTAATTTGTGATAATATCACCCCATAGAAACAATAAAAGACAAAAAATAAGCAAAGTTTCCGGGATAATAAAAATAAATATAAGGTAAATTAACCGATTAATAATTTAATAGACAACTATTGATGAATTGTAATATTTAAAACATAAATCAATCAACACATAGGAAAATATTCTAAATAAAATATAATTGTATAACATGAAAAATTTAATACAGCATAATTCTAGAAATAGATATAAAAATTTAAATTAATTATTTCATGATATATTTTATCATCATTTTATCCATCCACATCAACCTATTCTTCAAATATTTTAATGATTTTCTCTATTATATTATTCTATCTAAATATTATGAAGATTTAAATTATAATATTCCTCTTATATCTTCGAATACTGATGACATGAATAAAAGTTGTATTCTTCAACTTATTTCTAAAAAGCATCATTTTTTCAAGAATTTTTTTAATTTCTAATTCTTCAGTCTTCTAATATTTCTAGAAACTATTAACATTTAAGAGGTGAATATCTGAATCATCCTTAAAATTTTATACACCGTATTTATTTCATCCTTATAATCACATATATTTTTAAATTTCTAAGAGGATTGGGCATTCGTTTTATTATCCTATACATGGACTAACCTAGAATATATTTATTTAATGATGCATATGATGTCTGATACCCTGTATAATTATCTTATTATTAATAAAATATACCACTCTTTTTTTTAAAAGGGTTGAGGCGCGAATGCATCTTTATTTAATGAAAAAAGAAAACTGGAGAGGTACTACAAAGAACCACAAAGAATATAAATAACCCGAACCAGGGTACTTAACCCATTCTAGCGCTGCATTCTGATTGAAGGAGTCCCTCTTGAGTCCAGGCATTGCTGTCCATCAATTGATTGGAAGCCTTACCCAGAGGCAGGGCAGTCTTTCTATGAACTCTTGATGAAGTAACAGCATTTAGAGAGCCACCAGTACCCCAGGTGCTGTTCTCCTTCTCAAGATGGGATAGAGTTCAAATTGATGTCGTTTCTTCTCTTGTGTTTAACTATTCATCGTTCTCCAGCACCAGAAATAGGCTGGCCGACTCCTTTAAGTCTGATACATTTTCCTCCAAACTGAACCATCAAGCTGCACCTTTTCTGCTCTTGAAAAATTATCTAATGATAAATTTTAAATTTCATCAAAAAAATATTCAACTCTAGTTGTAATTTCTGATTGTTTCTTCTCCTTGGAAGAACTATTTTTGTTGTCAACATGTTGAGAGGAATATTTTTAATCAAATTTTTAAATATAAATTCTATTACAAAAAACATGTATTTTTTATTTCCATTTTAGAACTATATGTTTCACCACTAACATAGCTCATCCAAGAATATATTACAAAATATTTTTCATATATTTCTAAATATAATCATAAGAATATGTATGTATCTTTAAAGATTCATATTTTGATAAAGAATCCAACTATAATGAACAATATGATGATAAGAATAAATTATTGGTTACAATTTCATGTTGATGTGAGGGTCTATGGGTCTGTTGAATCATGGACTCCACATTATTTGATTCTATATGTTCAAAATTTTCTAAAATTGACTATAGAAGTTATTGAAATTATTATTGATAAAATTTTATTATTATACGATTATGTTTTCCCAATATATCTTTATAAAATTTAATCATTTTTCTCATTATCAATTGAAAATATTATATAATCTGTCTAATTGTAAAAATTAAAAGTAAAACGTAATACATCTAAATTTTAATAGAATGTTTCCTTAATTACTTATATTTATTCAATTAAATTATACCCTCTCACAACATCTCAACTTCTAGTTTGGATAAACCAAAATAGTTTTCCCCATATTTTATCCTTCAATATTATTTCTAACTTCATCAAATATTCACCGCAAAACATATCCAAATTTATCAATTAACTATTAAAAAATATTTATCAATAATTATTTTTATAAATTATTATATTCTAAAAAATATTTTTTACTTTCCTCATCTTCGTAATCATTTTTTCTAGAAGCAGCCAGATGTGTAACCTCTATTACCCTTTCCCCAAACTTCTTAAAAGGAATACCATATACCAGCTTCATTCTAAATATCACTAGTGTGTTTAAACTAAATTACATTACCATTTTTATTACCCCATTATTTTTGAATATATCTAGATTTTTTTCTTTACTATGGTTTAGTTTAGAATACTTTAATGAGTATGGATCTTAATATTTATTCTTTTAAAACATATAGCTTTGATATAGAACATAATAAAATTCATGGTATTTTATATAATCATGTTACAATGGAATTATTTAAAATAAGACTTTGAGATCTTGATAGTGTTCTCACTTCCTTTCTTTAAGACAATAAAACTATGGTTCCATTTGAATAAAATCATATCTTATAAATCCTACTTAATTTTCCTTGAATTATCTTCATCAAATTGAATGTGGTTACCTCACCTCCAAATGCCATGATGCATCCAAAAAAAAATCTATGAGTTTAATTTGATTTCTCCTTCTAGTTGTAGACCAACCCCATTTATTAAATCCTTTATCATAATGTTAAATTCGTGATCTATAATTTTTAACCTATTCATGTTTCCTAAATCTAAATTTGTAAAAAATAATTGTAGAGTAAAATTCATGAAAATTTTATTGATAGTAAAATTTATATTCATAACTACATTGGGATATATTTTACAATACTTGAAAATATTTGACTCTTTTCAATAAATATACATTCCTTGAATACCACCGATCATTAACAAACCTTTAATAAATAATTTTCCTAGATGAAATATCCCCATAGCATTCCATTTTGATTTAAAAAATATTAATCAATAGATTTTAAGATAATATTCTAGAGGAATATGGATATATAATAAATGAAGATAACTAACTGTGGATTGTGATTCCATTTATAGAGGTAATAATTTTTGTTATTTATTTTCTCTGATATAATGGTCAAAAACAATTCGTTCCAAAATAAGGATTAACCCAAATCTCATAATTAGTTTTTAAATTTGTAAAAAATGGTTACCTATTGATTATATTAGGTCCAATTAAAATACACACAATGTAAAATATATAATTTCTTTTATTAAAATAAAATAAAATTGAAGAATAAATGAATATGAAAATTTCAAACATTATCATTTGATGAATGGATGATATTGTTCTAATAGAATATGCTCAAAATAGTTGTTCTAATTTTTTTATTATATTCTATTAAATGTAATGTAAATTATGATCTCTATATAAAAAATAGTTATCAAAACTACACTACTCTCCCTTTATAATTGACATAAAGTATAATGAAAAACTTTTAAATGATAGACATAGGGAATATTAAAAAATACGCTTATAGGTATAAAACATACATAAAATAAATCATTATATAAAAAAACATTATTTAAAATATAAAATTTCCAATATAATTTGTAAACGATTAATAATATAAAAATCACAAGGGTAACATAAAAAAATGAATAGTAATGTTTAAAAGTATAAAAGATAAGTGTTACTAAGATTTAGATATTTGATTTTATCTATCGGTATAGGGTTATTTTTTACTATATTGGAAATTAATTTCTTTGAATCCATATCTAATTAGGTTTATAGGTGTTCAAAAAAATATATCTTGCAACCAAATTATTCTATTTTATATATGTTCAATAATAAAAAGTCTCCTTTGAGACATAAGCTCGATGAGTCCAAGGGACCAAATTTTGTTTTGTGAACATCTATTCTTCCAAATTTCAACAATATGAAATTTATAATATTTTTTCTTCGGAAAAAATTAATTTGTCTCAAAATTAGTCTTTTATCTTGATTTACAACCCAATATATATGTTTTCTTTTCTGGTCTCAACTATTTAAAGATTTTTCAAAAACTTTTCTTTCTAGTAGTGAATTATCATAGTAACATTTTTAAGATTAAAATTTTGATTTAAACATAAAAACTTTACCATTATCTTTTAAATATGAAATAATATTACCCTTTTTCTTTATATTTTTCTTTTGAACTTACTTCTCATCTCTAATAAATCTTGAGAACGATTATGATTTTCATTCATTTCATTGGATAATTATTTTTTAACTTATTAGTTAAAATAATATATATTATTATTTATTTATTTGAAAATTATTTTTAAATTATAAATTATTTATTTTATTTAGGTTAATGGAATTATATAAATTCATGGTTGAAGATGATATCAGACATAAATAAGAGTGATCTGAAATAAACTCATACTCTTAGACACACATCACTCCTTAATCTTGAAAATACACAAGTAATATAATATTTAAAATATTAAAATGTGATTCCATTATACATTTATTCATTACGAATTATAAAAAAATTCAATCCGTTATAGAAAAAAATATTTTAGTAATAATAATTCCATACAAACCATGTCCTTCTTATTTTTAAATTTTAATGTTATGATTTTCTATATTATAGAGAATTATAATTTCATGAATTCAATTAGGGTTGTTGGTCATCCCATGGGTAACTAGAAAACAATATCATTTTACAATCAATCAAGGACATGGATATTAAATTCATATAATTTTTATTTATCCATATTATTAATGATTTATAATTAAATCCTAAATTATTTCTTAAAAATGTTCTAAATTATAAATAGATTTAAATATAGATGGTCATCTGGATTTAATATCACTAGTTATTATCATTCCTTTACTTTGTTCATGAGTAAAATAACAATGTGTTATGTTAATTTACAATTTTTAACTTTGATTTAAAGGTCTTATACTTTTTGTTGATGATAAAAAATCCACAACTAGAATACCCACTAAGAATAATCTTGTGACCTAGAAAGTAAATGATGAGTCTATAAAACTTATGTTTTCACTCTAGTATATCAATATTACATAGGTTCCTCCCCGAAAAATGTTGCCTCTTATATTATATGATGTATATGAAAAATTTCCATGTTTCTTTTCATTCTTTATCACCAATAATGTATCAATACAAATACGTATAATTTCCTCTATTCTTTTCTTAAAAATGATGTAATATTTTATTCTACATGTGAAAAGATATATAGAACCTTTTTATTTTTCTTTATAATAGTTTTCTAGAGTGTTTAAAATTTATCTTCTTTATTTCTATGAACTAAATACATCTATACTTTGATATTATACCACAATACAATCATATAATACATTAAACTATTCTTATCTTCACAATTTCCCACTTTATCATTCTAATTTTATGAATTCATAAAGAATTAATTTAATTTTTCCTTTATTGGGTGATAGAAATTTCCACATCATATTCTTCCTCATTTATTTAGTGCATCAACAACATCACTTGTTCTATTCCTTTTCATAATGAAACTCATTCATTTCTTGGTTATATGTAAAATAGATATTCTTCTATCATGAAAGTAGGATATTATTCTTTGAATTAAAATTCAACTTTATAAACCAATATATATATATATATATAATTATATCATTGTTGGGTCATCATAACCTCACCTAAATTTTTTCATTCATAGTACCACCTGAAGGTGTTATTTAAAATTAAAAATATTATAGGTCATTCAAAATATGTATTATCTTTTCTTTAATAAAACCATGCACTAATTTTATTTTATTCATTTTTAGTCTTTATGTTTTTTTCCTTAATACATGGTGGAAGTGTTTACCCACATAAAATACTAGAATCGTTCCTCGACCAATAAAAATACATAAATTGTACAATCAATAGAATCTATATATTATTTATTTCCACATTTTCATTTTATCTAAAAATTTATAGTTTTTTTTCATTTATTCTCCCAAATTTCTGGTGACAAGAACACAATTATTAATTTCTTTTCTTCCTCCACATGCTAGAATCATGATTATTAGAATTGTGATATTTAGAAACATAGATCACAACATTATAGAATAATCATATTATTACCATATGACTTTAGATGTTATATGACTAAAATATCTTCAAATTCATATAAAAAAAATTAAATGGGGAGAGTTTTACACCAAATTAATAAGATGAAAGACATACACATAATTCATATGAACATATATCTCTTCATCCCTAGCCTCTCAATTATCATGATATTATAATATAAATCCCATTAATTTTATTATTCTCTTTATAGAAAACAATGAACATGTTTTCGATCATCAAACCATAAAATTATTCAACATAAGATAAACATAAAATAATCCATCAATATTTCAATTGTTCTAAATTCATGCAAAAATTTACTTATGGACATGAAATGTTTCATTGAATCTTGAGATATCTTATTCCCTTAAATGATGTGAATAACTTTTACTGAGTTCCAAATTATTAGAACTTAATTTTTTTCATTAAAAATATTTACAGATGACTTAATACCCATTATGTAGGTCGTGTTATTCCAATATTTCCTTTACATAGTTATAAATGACTGTTATATAGCTCTTGGATTTTTCTGTTAACCTTATTCGTGTTATGGATCCTTTGAGTTATGATTACATAGAATAAAAGAGACACTTACATAGTGAGGGTCCATTATTAATGTATCATTTTGAAATTATGGGATATCTTTTCATGAAAAAAGATCTTCATGAATATAACATTGAACATGTGAAAATTTTCTTTATGTATGTTCTTCAATGTTACCTTTACCTTGAATGAATAAACATTTAATTACCATTACATGAAATCAATTTCACCATTATAAAGACCATTATCATGGTGGTAGAATGTTACCCATTAAAAATATCACATTGGACACTAAATCTTCAACCAAGATTATTTTTGTCTTTATATTGAATTAAATTTTTTAAGATCAATTTTATTTAGTTTAAAATAGTGTAGGGAAAATTAATGTACTTCTACTGTTGCTTTATTTCATTGTTTTTTTCTAAAAAAATCTATTGAATTTTGTGGTTCATATTCCTCGCTCTAACATGCTTTATAGATGCTGGAAAATTAAAGTTGGTATTATGATACATAGTAAAACCTTAGATAAAATTGTAACTATGTTTCAATATCATTTATCTTGAATAATTTAATTTTTTATATTATTTAATAATTTTAATTTATCTTATATATCACAATGTAAAATTATTTGGAGGTATCATAAAAAAATGAACTGAAACATTTTGCCCTAGATAATCATATGCATTAGGTATTAGAAGATTAAAATCATGGAAGAGTGTGTTTATGACATGGGAATTGGATTTTAATATCTTTATTTTGGTCTTCTAACAATGTTTCTTTGAGTACCAGTTCTTGTACGATTATAGTAGAATAAATGAATTCCAATATAAAATAGGAGACTCAAAACCAGAAGAAAATACTCAATATCAAAATACAATAAATGAAAATATAATGAGACTAATTCTAGACATTCTTATTCACTTAAAATACAATTAGGTGTATGTGTTTATGATTTTCTGAATTTTATGTGTTCTATTAATGTAGATTACTCTCCTCCTACCAGTATCAATTCCACTACTGATGATACTACTAATGATGATCCCACTGCTGATATCTATGACTATGATGATGCTGGTAGTGTGAGAGGTCATGAAGGGGTTTCTATAGGATGTTTAGATGATGTTCATTAGGGTACTAATGATACTAATATTGAGGATCACATGTGATTTTAATATTATATTTTTTATTCTTATTTTTATTATGTAGTGTTGTTTTATTTTTTTTATATTGAATTGTTGTTTGGTTTTTCAATCTTTTTTTGCATGTATTGAATTGTTGTTTTATAGAATCTATTTAGTTCTACAAGAAAAATAAGGAAGCTTGATATTTTTACGCCTAATAGAGAAACCTATAGCCACTATTGGAAACTATGGAAACAAAAAAATAACCAATGTTTCCACTATGGAAGTAAACATATTTCAATGGTTTAAACAATCGACACTTTCCCATGTCATAGAAGAAAAACCTACATTTTAAAATTGATCCCGCATGTTTACAACCATGGTGTCAATAATGGTTATATATTATAGATACATTTTAAAACTATGGAAAGAGGTGCACTGCCACATCAAAGACTGTAGCTATATCCCATTAACCATTATTTCTAAATGTGGTAAAATAATACACCAGAATAATCTAGATCCATGATTTATAACCATCTCTATAATTTTACTATCACTGTGTCAACCATGGATATATCCAAATAAAAACATTTTAAACCATGGTTATAGTAGTGGCCCTATTAACACACATATAGGATCCATAGTCAACCAAAACATGCCTATTACCTATAGAATAGATTTCATGGAATATATCCATGGATATAATTAATGAGTGTAGAAAACATTTCTATTTATGATATATACTTTAAGAACCACATAGTCTCAAATATATGAAAATTTGGTAATATAACTCTATACATTTACTGATTCCTTATATTCTCCCTCCAGTTTTCACTAATTTTTTGTTATCCAAATACCTAGAATATTACCTTTAAAACCTAAATGGTTATCTATACATTTGAAATTATAATAGACCATTTCTTATCAAAGAATGATGAAATTTCAAACTTCCAATTTATCCTCAACTTATTCCATATGAATCATAAAATTTCTATAAAAACATATCTGAAACCATCTAATGGGACCTAGATAGAATCATCCTGTAATTTCATGATATAATAAAATATTTCATTACTATATCGTTCATTAAATTTTTATATATATAGTATTAATGGATTAGGTACAAACCTTAACTAACAAAACATATATCCATTTCAACTGATGTAAATTTATCCTTTACCTTATGATAGTAACTACATAATCCCTATAATTCCCTCATCATCTCACATTAATGATTCTCAAAAGTCAACCCTATATAAAAATTTAATTTGTTATTTATATTCAAAACCAATGGAAATAGATACAATAGAGTGAGGTGATCACAAATTATTAGTAAGGGTGCACATAATGGATGCTAATAAATTATTATAAGTGAGTATAAAAAGATTGAATTAGCTATATAAAAAATCATACCCAATAAATCAGTGGTCATAACTCATGGAATAAGTCTTGAAATAATTCATGCCTTGAATCAAAAGTTCAATTAGAAAATAATGATCCATGAGAGCCTAACATATTCATGAGATAAGAATAATATTATGACACATTATTCAAATATGAAAAAAATACTTTAATATTAGGAATATAAAATTCAAAAAAGACATAAATATTTCCCATTATTATGAGAGTATAATTTAGTAACTATAATAACTATCTCATTATATATAAAATCATAAAAAAAATCATTATAGTGTTATAAAATACCCAACCATCTCAGTTTTATAACATGAAACAATGTCCTTGGTATAAAATAAAACTACCCATCCATGGTTTATAATGAAAAAAACAATCCACGATTTATAATAGAACTACCGAACACTCATCCATATATATACGCTCCACATAAAAAATCATTAATGATTAAAATTATAAATAACCCATAGAAAAAATTGGTTTCATAAAACATAAAAATGGAAATCATTCCACTTTATATCATGAATAACCCATGGAAAGAAAATTGGTTTCATAAACCTTTCAAAAACATTCCCAATTACATTAGTGACAAAATATGAAATAACAATTCAAAATTAAATTGTGTCTTATAAAATTAATTAATTTTTTTTATGTCTTTAAATTTAACCATGATGAAAAATCATATGGTACTTACACTATAGTGATTTATGGTATACATTTTAAAAAATAATTTTCTAGAATCATTTTATTTATAGAATCTAATTGAACACCATTTAATCAATGGAATAATGAATATTTATTCATATAGGAATGGAATTTGAAGAAATATTATGGCTAAACATAGTGAAATATTTGGTTAGATAAAGGTATTGATGGATCACTTCTCCAAAATATGAGGATTTTATACAAGTCATAAATATAAATAATATGTATGATTTTTTTTTGAAAAAAATCAAAATTCAAGAATGAGATATACCAAATAAAAATAATTTAGATTTAAAATAAATTTAAACAGTTTTGAAAAAAAAACCAATTTTAAAATAATAAATAAAACTAGTAATTTAAAAATATTTTGAAATTCATATATTGAAAATCTTAGGGAGAAATAATTCTCAATTGGAAAATATGTAAAATTTGAAGTATGATTCAGAAAAAAAAGGAATGTTTTGAATAAAATATATATTCCCTTTGAAAACAAGAAAAGTTATTATTATTTTTAAATAATTTCCCATTTAAGAAACATAAATTAATTTCTATTTAAAATAATTCTAACTTAAAATATGGTAGTTTATAATTTAATTTTTAGCTATTCAAAATAGATAATGTTATTTTCAAAATAAGGCTCAGTTTAACTTAAAATGTAATTCAATTGTTTAAACACATTTATTGAAAAAATCATAGTCTTAACATATTTAAAAAATAATATTTAAAATAACAATGATAGTAGGAGAATATCAAAAATGATAACCATAAGAGAAAAAATTAAAAATTATATTAGAATGGAAGCCTATAAAAAGTTCCCAAATAGGATATCATATTTAAAAATAATCTATTTCAAAATGAGGTTCAAAATTTAAACTCCACATCTTGAGTGTCATCCATATCAAAACCATTAAAGGAGAAAGGTATTGAAATAGAATATAAAAAATTATTTACAGAGGTTATTTGATGATTAAATTTTAAAATAATTTTTTATTTATACCACATAAATTAAATTTGGTGATTAATTCCAAAAATGTCTCAAAATGTGGAATTTTCGATTAAAAAACCTTATGACCAGAGTCACACATTAATTAAACCCACAAAGAATCTATGTTTGTAGTTTAACATAATCATACATTATTATAATACATTTTCTTGGATGATATCCCCAATTTAATGAATTTTCACCACATAAAATAAAATATATTCACAATACCAAACATATCTCAAATAGAAGAATTTATTATGAAAAACCCTTACATAAAAGATGATTCATTCTTAAATTGCCCAAAAAATCTAGAATAATTTAATTATGTTCATTAAATACATACTCATGATGAATATTAATATCTAAAACCATTTTTAATCCTATTTTATTGGAAATATAAATAAAGTTTACCTATTTTTGTCTATTTTTCCATATTTGGGTGTTTACAGTTTTCACAGTTTTATAGTTTCGTTGGACTAATGTAAAAATTCATTCATAAAAAAAGTTAAAAATTAAATGTTTATTATGATTAATATAAATAATTAATAACACTGATTTATCAAGGTTAAATTTCATTTCATTTTTATATTTTTCTTTATACCATAACATTAAGTTAGCCACAAAAATTTTTCAGATCTTTTCATCCAATGAATATTATATTCTTAATTAATTTGTTAAATTTTCTTATATCCTAAAAAAAAGAAAATTATAATAATCGTTTACATATTTATATCTTATTATATGTGAATTTTTTTTCAAAATAATACATGATATAACTTCATAGCACTGATCATGTAGGTGGTCAATCTGACCCGAACTTGAACATACCATGATTAAAGGATAATTATGAGGTGATTAAGTTACAATATCTTTACACCAGTTTCATAATGACATTGTTTAGTCTCCAATATTTAGATATATCATAATATTAATTAATTATAAGTATATATAAGGGATTTTAATATATTTATTAATATGAAAAATAATATTTTACTCTTAGTGCACTTGTTTTGAATGATTTAATTAACAGTGATCATTTGATGACCATATCATTAATATATTATCCAATTTATCATAATAAAACCATAATGATATCATAAAAATAATACTTACAAATTAAACCAATTCTTATTTCCATCCATTAATTTGGGTAAGGAATATGAAAAATGGAAATGAATTCTTCCATGGAGGGGGTAGTACACACTTACACAAGGATGATAATTTCATTTTCTTTATTATGAGAGAAAAGAGTAATATGGGTCATTGACTAAAAATAACAAAAAAAGTAAATATCAAAATTATTTTTCATATTCAACGTTAATAAAATCCTTTTAAGGTGGTGAGGGAAAATAAAACAAGTTGCGTCTTAGATTTCGTTGTTTTGAAAGCTCATGATTCATATTTTTGCTATTTTTAATGGAAAAGGGGAGGGTTATTAATGCTTGTAAAATAATTTTAATAAAATACCAATATAATTTTGATATTGGTTTTACCAATATTAGATGGTAAAAAATAAATTTAATGAAAAATAGAAGCACATAATTCAATAGAAAATAGAAAATAGATGTTTGGAATGTAAACCTCACTTCATGGATTATCATCATTGAAATAGGGATTAAACATTAGAGGGATGTCATTTTTAGAAGAATAGAACCATATTATAGTGTTTTATAGTGTTTTATAGTGGATTTATTAGATTTATGATGGAGATAATTGTGTTTCTATGTGAGGGGATGTGAGTATAGGAGACCCCGCTTTTATAAGTGAAAATAGATGACATTTCTTAAAATTATCAAATGTTTTCAAAAAGGGGAAGTTGATATAAAATAATATGGATCCAAATTGAAAAAAGGATAGTTAAACCAGTCAAATTAAGCCACACCTCAAAAAAACCCATTATAAACATGATTCATACATGTTATACCAATTTTCTTTATGGTTTCTCATTTTAACCATTTTATTATTCAATATGGTAACTAGTTTTTCCCTAGGTAATTTATCCTTTATTTCGAAAAATAAAATGGTACTTTTAAAAACATATATACCTAATGAATCCAAAATTTATGTCAATTTAATGATATTGAATTTATAAAATTATTAAGTATTAATTTTAAAATAATAAATCTTTAAATTATTGAAAAACATTTCTTGGAAAATTTATCTAAATTTATAAAATGCCTTATATTGGTATGGAAATTTATTTTTTCTAAAAAAATTATAAAACAATTTATAAAATAAATATTAAGAGTTTATAAAAAAAATTCTTAAATTTTAATTCATACTTATATATTAATAATATTATAAAATTAATGTTATTTTTAAAAACAATACATCGTAATATTCAACAAAAAATCTATATTTTTAGAAAAACATAAAAAATAATCCCAAAGATAATTTGTATATTCGAAACTCCAAAATGATGGTATTTTTATCAAAAATGAATTTATAAAATAAATATAGTTATTTATTTTTATATGAAGAAATGTTTTTTTGTTGAAACATGACTTTTAAAAGTTATGCACATTAATTTTATTTTATATAATTATTTAAAAAACTGAATAATGAAAAAGTTATTTTAATATTTTCATTATTACCTATTATTATAAACAATTAAATGTTATAGATCAAATTTATTATGGAAATTTACTATTTTTCTTTTATGTGGTTCTTCAGAATACATGATGTTTATAAAATTAATCAATGAGAATAATAATATATTGATAATTTAATTGATTATTATCCTCTTTTATATTAATGATTGGTTTTTTAATTTATTTTAAATATTTTTTTAATTCTTTTTAATCATGTTTTAAATTAGTTTAGTGTTTCATGAGACATAATATATTGATTATATTATTAATATAAATTACCTATAATATTGAATAATTATAATGCATCGTTTGGAATGTCTTATTCAATGTCATTTTCTATAAATGGTTCTGAATGGGAAAATATTTTTTCTATTAAATCTATAATATCCTTGAAATATTCCTCTTATAAGAATTTATGGGTATAAAAATTCACTTATTCTTCAATTTTAATTTCTCATTCAATCCACAAAGCATTAATTTCTGTGATAGAATTGGAAAGGATTATCATTTTGTTACTCATTTGTTCCAACATTTTAAAATTATTACCTAATTAAAAATTTAATTTCTCTTCTCTAATAGAATCAAGTTTATTCCAATAATAAGAAAAACCATTAAAATATTCCCATATGACCTAGTAAATAAATGATTTTAAATGTTGTTCTATTTTAATTTTTTGAAATTTAACATTTTAATCATTAAAATAAGTGTTTGTAGGATGTTGGAATCATTGAAAATAGTGAAAAAATTAATGGAGGTATTTTTCATATTTTTAAATTAAATATTTTTTTTATTCATTATAATTAAATATACTTAAATGGTTGTGGGTCAATCTCTTGAGAAGTCACTCAAAATTTAGGAATTCCTATTATCAAAATTTATAACTAAATAACACTAGTAAATAATATACTAATATAAATGGGATTTAAAAAATGAATATGAGATATATATATATATTTTATTAAATTATATATAAATTTAAAAGAAAAAAAATGTTTTTAGTGAATAATAAACTATTTTTCTTAGAAGTTTACTATTATTAAAAAATTGTTCTATAAAATATTATCAATATTTTATTCAATGTTATGATCAATAAATATTATTTAAAATAGTATCATTTGAAGTGAAACTATCCCATACTATATCCTCTACATATTAAATAATAATCTCTCAATATTTTTCTAGGAGGCCTCGTCACCACACATCACAACCTTAACACTACTCCAACATATACAATATTGAAATAATGAAGGAGATATAGGGAAGTATGGGAATAAGTTGGAACCTAGGAAATGGGAGAGGTTATATGACATATTTAGTTTAGTAATATCCAAAATCATAGAATAAAATAAATATATACAATTCTTATTGAGAAATAAAATTAAAACACTACTCGATCCATTCAAGAAAAATATATAGTTAGTTAATTGTTTTCATTAAAATTATATTCAAAAGGTATGAAAAAAAGAATATAATATATAATTGGATAATATAATATTAAATAAATATATATTAATAATATAAATGAAAAATGAAATAGATCAAACCATCCTTATCTACTCAAAAAAAATCTCTTCTGAATGTAAGGGAAGATGTACCTTTATTTTCATCAGTTTTGGATTCTTTTCATAAAATTCTTCCCTCAATTCAAGGAATTTTTCCTTTATTGATAGTTATTTAATCATTCTTGTATATATTTTAAAAAATGACCTCCATTATCTACTTTAATAGAAATAACATTATTAAGATGGGTAATTTCATGTCCTCGATAATAGATTGAATTCACAGGTTCTCAATTCCCACGAATTTATAAGAGTAAACATGATTAAATTTAGAATCACTTCATTTATTAGAAATTTTCATTCTCCTTTTATAGATTTCTAGGTAATGTTTTAGCTCATTTAGATAATTAATTACATGTTATGGAATCATCATAAAAATTCATCACAATTATGCATAGATTTAAAGCCCCCAATTTAATGGATCATTTGTGCCATCTATGAAAAAATTCATCATCCTGAGGTAAAATATATTGAATTATAAAACAATTAATATAAAATCCATAAAAAATAAAATATTATAATTTTTTTGTTTAGAAATTTATATGGACATAATAAAAAATGTTATAAAAATATAAAATTAACATATTTTCAAAAAAATCCAAAAATACTCTTAGAAAGTAAGAATGAGATAACATCCATAAAAAAAATGTCGAGGTATTAAAACATTTATATTAATGTATATAATGTATGAATTTTTGATCTCATCTGTTCTATTTTAAATATACCCAAATTATCTTAAAATGATCTAGAAATTTCTCAATGTTCAATGGAATTTTTGATAATTTTTTCGAATATCAATTGGATTTAAAATTTATTTTTAAAGTAAGATAGAACTATCATAGTGAAATTATCCAATTAATAATTGGGTTCTTAGTCTATCAATAATGATAGTACCATTCACATATTGATTCTCAGTGGCTATCCAATGTGAGAGGAATAATTAATTAATGAAATATTTCAAATAATTGTTTTAGTTGTGATGAAAACTGCAAGACATGTCCATAAATACAAATCAATGAAATTTTATATATGTATAGTTGTTGATAATAAAAATAAATATAAATTACTATGATGATATAGATAACTAGTGTTATAGTTATAAATTAATACATATTGAAGATAATGATCAGATTTGGGGTGATATAAATTGTTATATTTTGGTGGAAATGATGAATGAACGTATGGATATGATGTTAGATTGAATGATAAGTAGTTCTAAATCATGGTACGTCCTTTTTAATGTTAAATATATACCTATTTGAATTACTTTAGTGAACAGAATTTAATTTTTCTTAAAGTTATTCGATGTTCGTTTTGTCAAAACTATATTAAATTTTATTTTATTCTCAATTTAGGAACCAATTTCTCCATTATATTTATTATTTTGATTCATTTATGTGTCTATATTATTTTCTATGAATGGTGGATAAATAAAAAATTTCCATTTTTCTTTTTACAATATATTGTTTCAATTATTTCATTCACCATTCTATAAGCGTTCATCACTGAATTTCAATTGACAACTAGTTCAACCATTTCCCACAAACCCATTTCAATTCATCATGGATAATGGGTTCCATGGAAAATGATTCATTATTAGTATAGTGAATTATGATATGTTTGAGGTGCGATGTAAATTTTGATTACAAAATTAAATATTAGGTGACGATGATTTCATGATTAAAAGTTGCAGTGGGATTTAAGGGTAATGAAAGACGCAATTTCTGATGATGGTTAGCTAGAATCTGACCATCATCAATGAAAATAGAATGATCAATTATTTTTTTGGGTGATTCATGTATGATATGCATAAAAATAGGTGAAGTTTGATTCTAAACCAAAAGATTAATTATGAATCATGAATTATTGAAAATTCCAATAACATGATATGTGGTTCAAAAGAACACATATGGTGTAGTCTATATTTTATGTTGCTATAGTTTATATTTTAGTCAATAACTACCTGATCAATTATCTAACCAACGTGTTATGAGACCCACACCCACCTAGCTTAGTGAGTTGAATAATTACATGCTTATAGAATAATTTATCCTCATATTTAGTGTCTTATAGTTCATACACCATGTACCATCATAGATTCAGAACTAAAGAGGATGATATAAATTACATATACCTCTACTGACATGGAATGTTGTGTGAAATTTATACATTAAAAATAGTCAAAATAAAAAACACTATAATAAATGTTAGAAAACATCCAGGTGGCTATGTTGGAAAAATACACCTAGTACACCTAGGAAAAACCATGTACCTTCCCTTGACCAAGGATACCTTTTTTAGTTACAGATTTTATGTACATAGTTTTTAGATGAAGATTAAATAACACCAGTTGGGTCTGAGATCCTACCACGGAGTCAGTATTTTTCCCATGTATGATTGGTTATAGGATCCACTTCCTATAGAATAAAATAAATTCTAAATTTATCCCACATTTTGTGGAAGATATCCCCAATTTTTGGTGTTTGTATTTCATTGATCTGTTGAGATAATCTAAGGTAGAGACACTCTATTGGAGTCATTATTACACTAATCAAAATACAAAAATGATCCACTTATATCATCTGATGAAATTTCCATGTAGGTCATTTATGTAGTAATATGATACTAGTGTATGTTTCTAAGTATAAATGATTATATACATACCCTCATATAACAAATGATACATATATAGGAGCGTGATCTTCAAGAGTGAGTTGACTCCCCTTCATGGATTCTATAGGTTGTTTGGATACTAAAGGCATAATCATTACTATCTTCTATGATTTTTTTTCATTCTTAGAAATCATGGGTATTTCCTTTGAGTTTTGGTGTTGTGGATGGATATTGATATCAGTATTTATGAACACTTTAGTGATGTGATTACTACTAGCTTCGCTTTAATATTTCATTTTGAGAAATGGACCATGATAATTGAGACTTCATATAATCCTTTAGTCCTCTAGTGCCTATGAATATCTAAATTTATATTCTTGATTTTTTAGTTACAGTATAGTGCATTGTGTGTTTTTATGACATAGAATTTGGGTTTCCCACCATTTTCTTACACCAATACATCATGAGGGCCAAGTGTGAAGTTTATTGTTTCTTAATACTCTTTGTTGGGTTTGGGTTGATCTACTTAATATGTTTATAATACCCCATACCCAATCCTTTGGCTAGACATGTTTTCTTAGTGTGAATGAGGTAAAGGTTACTGAATAATTTTTGGTAGTGGGGTTGACATGGATTAATTGAAGATGATTTCTAGTGACCATGAAAAATACACCATTAGAATAACATTTTTGGTACATAAAATTGATTCTCATAGTTGGTGTTTGTGATTGGAGCGAGCTTGTACTATGGGCCTCTTCCGCATGGATGCTTTTCGTTATTTCTTCTTAAATGTGGGCCTATATTTTTATAATTTTTATTATATTCTATTTATATTTTTTATCTTTTAACTCTACATAGATATATAATTTCAATATTTCATTAGATAAATTTTATTTTATTTTTATATATGCTATCTATTTTTTAACTTATGTTGTGAATTGGAGATACAAGTCTGTCACAGGTTGTTATAGGATAATCCCTCCCATGTGTGGGATATACCTACTTAGTGCTACTCACTATCCCCTCTTCTATTGGAGGTGGGATTGGGGAGTCAATTCTAGAATAAATAAAACCTAGGTGACACCCTATAAGATTTTGATGTGATAGAGTGTTGTTAAATCTTGTAAGCCATAACAAAAATGTTTAGTGTTAGTAGTCATATGAGGATTAGATTAAGAATTTGGTTCAATTGTGTTAATAGTCTATTGAGTATAGCTACCAAACTAGGGAAACAACTATATGTGTGGTGGTCAATATATCATTTCACTAGAATCTTGATAACCTTTTTTCAACCAAGATTACTAGGAAATTGATTTTATGTTACAAGTGAGTCAGTACATGCATCACATAGTGATATTTTAGGTTCTTCCATGTCCTTCATCTCTATATTCATATAGATATTCTAGTGTTTTTTTTCTGTTGAGACCTAGAAATTATTGAGTTCCACACACCAATAGACAAATTTTAATTAGAAATAGGTATATGATGGGATCATATCTGGGTTTGGTTCTCTCAATACCCTAAAATGGGAAAATAAGGCACTATTATTTGAGATTTTGTAGATAGGTACTCTCACCACAGTATTTCACAAGGCATATATTACCTTTTTATTGATGAATATCTTTCTCACAGTGAACAAAATAGTATCCTCTAGGTTTTATGTGACTAAAAAGTTGTTTTCTACATATCTATTTATAAAAAATTTGTTATCCTATAAGTTGAGATTAACACTTGTGAGGTTGGGGATCTTCTGGTTTTCAGTATTCACATCTTCATCCATTTCCTCTATATACTACTACGTGTTTGTTTCTTTATTGAACATTTTATATGGTACTGCAAAACATTATAGGATGATATATTACTCAATGTTATGAAATTAAAATTCTACTTTGGTTTGAGTTTTATATATTCTATTGGATGTTATTAATAATTTGAGGACATTGAACCATATATAAGGTGTCAAACATACTTTTTTTAAAATTACACATCAGAGGAAATGGTCCTTTTAATGTGTATTGTGAGAAAATTTATTTATGAAGTTGTTTGCGACATGTGATTTAGAAAGACTCATGATGAAGAGTCTTTGTGATATGTTTGATATTTCTTATCACCCACAAACACTCAAGTCAACTAAACAAATATTGATAGATTAGATATTGAGGTGAAGATAAGCCCTAGTCATGGAAAAATTCCATTTTTTGCATGATGAAAACTATTGTTGTGTGGATGATGGACTCTCAATTTCGTGGATTTTGGATGATAGAATCTACCTATTATGACCTAATTATTATAAGTAGTTTTTTTACAAAATTGGTTGTTCTAGGGTCAATTTTAAACAGTAATAAATTAATTATATCCCACAATAACCACCATTGGGTTTGATTAAAACTCTTATGGTGTGATGAATGTTTATGTTATCATATGACAAATGTTTTGGATTTCTATCCGTTAGTAGAAACTGATATGAACTGAAGTATGACTTATTCCTATTTCCCCCACATAAAATTCTTTTATTTTGTATAAAAATTAACTATTCACCGAATAGCATATAGCTACAATTTACATATTTTATTGGAACTACTTTCCTGATCATATTCATCATGGATACTTCTATTTATTTTTAGTGTTATCGACTAATCCTTATGTTAGAGTGAGTTTAAATCTATTGGAAGAAGATAAAATTTTTAGAAATGCCTTTGTTGTAGAGTAGATGAGTGTTGGTACCCACCTTGGTGTTTTTTGATACTTCTATGAGTATCAATTATTTGATAGAAATTGAATAGATAGGGTGATTAATCTTTGTTGTTGTGAGAAATATTTCATAGATATGGCTAATATATCCAACCCTCTAGATATCAATATAGCTTCTCTTCCATTGAAGATTATGGATTCATGTTTAATGGGTACAAAAATTAAATTACCTCCATAATAATATCAATTAATGTGTGAATAATTTAGAGGTGTGACATATGGATAACCCTTAGCATGAGGATAATTTATTCATCGACTGACATACCAGGAATGATGATCAACCTTTTGAAGCTTAGATGTATTCAATGAAATATCTTCATGATAATATTTTTTATTTAGACTATAAACCCTTCAAGATCCTATGGTATTAATCATGGATTGTATGATTTTATTGGGACATTAGAAACTATGAATTTAGAGGTTGTGGGAATTGGAGTAGTGGGGTTATTCCATTTTGGTTAGTGTCTTCAAAGAAAAGGACTTAGTGTCTAAGAAATGGTGGAAGTGTGTTGATAGTTAGCCCCAAGTTGAGGATCCCATTTTTGTAAAATGGTGAGATGATTATCACTATTGGTCGATGGTGGTTTCTACACACCATACTATATTGTTAAGTAATATTAGGGAATTATTTTTAATAATGATTTTATGTGAATGAATGCTCTCAAAATACAAACAAAAAGGTTTTTCCATGAAGGGATGAATAACTTCATCTACTTCCTTAGGTAGATAGAGAATCAACTTCTGTGAACATGATGGGTTTTGAGATTGAATCTTTTTTAGACACTGATTATCTCATCAATGATCTATTATTGGTCTTTCCAATTATTTTTGTTTTTTATACCCACCCATTTATTAAAATGGATTATTTGGAGGAGGAGGTTCTATCTAGGTATTGTTGATGTTTTTTTCTCACTTAGGTTCATTAAAAGGGTCTAATGTTGATTAAGAAGGGTCGATTTAATGGATAAACTATATACCCTAAATAATTATTGATAGGGTCACCCAAAAAATAGTTGAGTAGAATTTATCAACTGGTGTAAGTGATTGTTTTAACTTGTGTGATTATAGATATCAATAGAGAACGAGTGACGATACCCAATTGGGATATATTCACCCCTAATTTTGGGATATTTTAATATAATGATATGAAGGAAAATCCTCATATATTTTGGTGTTGAGTATTGGTTATATGGAACATTTTTCATCTAGGCTACATGCTCTAAATTATTGATAGTATGCCTTATTGGATGTTTATTGAATAAGTACCAATGAGAATCATTAAAATCATTTGGACATGTAAATTTTTTATGTTGTCCTATAAAATTTCTTAAGTACCTAGAGCGATAATATAGCATATATGGGATTAACTATGTGATGACCTTATAAAATTATCTTCAAATGGTGTGAATCTAGGTTCTCCCACTGTTATTAATATTTCTGGTAAAAGTATGAGGGAGAAAATTAGAAACATATATGATTTAACTTATCACTTGAAGTAGGATGAATATTTAATGAAATTAAATGGCTGAGTAGGTTGTGAATTTAGTAGATGAAAAACCCTATTTATTCCTACATCTTGATAGACTATTTACAATATCTTCACAGTTGTGGGACGGATCTTCTCTTTCATAAGTGGTGACGTAATGAGTTATCTTAGATGTAACATCTTGAAAGTAATGGTATTTTTTTTGATTTTGTATAGATTTTCTGTTAGTAAAATAATGATCCTTGATATTCTTTAACCATAGATGTTAAAATTTTGATAAAAAGGTTTTATGGTTGAGTGAATTTAATAGTCTGGGTCTTTACATGACTAGGACTCATAAAAATTTTCATTTTTGAATTCTTGGGTCATTACCAAGGGTAAAGGATTAATTCTAAAATAGTATTTGACTATGGAATATGATTTTGATTGTATGGTTTGATTGGTAATGTGAATATTACCGCCATGAAATTTGAGGTTGTAAAAATATTATTGAGGATATTTGAAAATAATTCATGTAAAATATTATTCAAATTATTTATCCATGAGTAAAATGTTAAATTAATCCCTGATATCTCCTAAATGTTTAATTAGAATGAAAAAATGATTGTTTGATTATTCCTTAAATGAGTTTTTTATCCTTGGAATTATGTTAATTGGGTTCATATTTAGATTATTAGGTGATTTATTGCACAAGAATTTGAATTATATAATTTAATTATTCATTTATTATTGAATAATACCAAAAATAATCCTTCATATATACACACATATAAGTTTTTTTCTAGGTATATACATTGATAATGACATGAAACCTTTAGAGGATGAGTGGTGGAGATAATGGGGACTATCGTTTTAGATGACGAAAGATCGATGAGTGTTATAAGATTCATACTGAAATCGATTTATGGAATTTTGGTGTTAATGATGAATATACCTATAGCCGTAACATAGGATTAAAACATTAATAATTTTATACTGAGTTATGAATTTTTTACTATTAGATTTATAACATTTCTATCTATAATAATTATTATTTAAATAATTTTGTGTCAATATATTTATGATAATATAAAATCATATTTTATTATTATATTAGTAATAACTAATTACATGTCCTAGAATATTGCAATTAATTTCTATATTTATAATTTTTTTCAGTAAATGGTAACCTAAATAAATATGACTATTTTTATTTAAAACTCAATTTTTTTTGCATTTAAACATCTATTCTACAAGTTCTCATCTATGATACCTGATTGGAACTTAGTTCATCCATTTACCATAGACCTATGTCATTATGTGATCAGTCATGTTTTCCATAGAATGATGTTACATGTTTAGACTTTTGTATTAAGATACATTGGAGGTGAAAATAAAATGAATGGAGTCTGATAAATGATTTGGTAATGGAGGCTTCATAAAGGAAGGAAAGTGAGCGATGTAAAGGGAATATGATATGAAATTTTTAAAGAAGGGTATAAATAATTTGGACACCATCATTGAAATTATCATGGTTTATATGATTTTATTCTATTTTTGGTGTGATATGTGGAAAAATTAACAAAGAATATTTTGAAATCAGAAGAAACAATATGAATATCAAACTATAGAAAATTCCTAACTACATGACATACGAATTTTATGATCATAGAACATAGTACCAATTTTATATCACTCTATTTTTTACGCTGTAATGATGGATCACACGACTATGTAGTTATCCCACACAATGTGAAAACAACACACAGATAGATTGAATTATATATGAAGTACATTCCTAGGGACCCATGTAGACACACAAACACACACACATCATGTGTTTTGGGTCGCACCATGTGTACCTTTAGAGGTACAAAACTCAAGGAGATGGTTTAAACAACATGTATTTCCACATGAATGGTACACCATAAGAGTTATAAAATCCTGGTAGTCAGAAAAATATGTTCAATGTTGAAAGGAAGAACATGGTTAGGTGTCTGACATGAAAAAACATGTCACATTACAATATGGTATGCATTTTAATTTCCCATGACCATGGATACCATGGTAAGAGCTCGATTTTCCCCTCTTTAATCACATGTAATGTTGATATGTCAATGATTATAAATATAATACTCCTTGGGATATTGTATTTCTTCCATGTATATATCAAGATCGGATATACTACCATTATTATCATATAGAGTATGTATTTATAGAGCATTAGGTGAAATGGGTCTATTATAATTGCAGTTAGTATTTCCCCATTCTAAAGAGCTCCATCGAGTTAGGGCTGCTTCATATGAGTATTTATTTCACATATTTTTATTGTATATGGTCATAAAAATCATCTGAGGGAATTAATATGAATGATTATAGATGATTTACTCTAGAAATAAGGCATTGGTTTAGTAAATATTGGTTTATTCTTACCCATTGGTGTCATGTACTACCTAAATATGTGAGTGAGCCTTAAGGTTACACAGATACCCCATGTTTTCTTCTAGAGGTGGTGTGGCTACTATAATCCTATATAGTGATAACTTCTTCAACATTTTTGTTTTTTAGAACACTACAAGTTTCCTTTGAGATGAAATTTTTTCACTCTCTATAAACTTTAGGCATCTTGGACACTACAATGTTTTGCCTATGTGATGTCCCATACCCAAATGCCACATAGGAGGTTCCCTGGACCTAGTGGGATACATGTTCTCAAGTGCATCTCCCCAAAAACTAGAGGCTACTGACTAGCAGTGAGTTCCAAGTGTGTGTCAGTGAAGGGAATATGTTCTCATTACCAAAGTGTATAATATTGGATAGTTATAAAAAAAGAAAATAGTAATGTAAGAAAGTATACAGAATGCATAGTGGAAAGAGAAAAGGATAACAATAACTGAAATAACTGGAATAACATACAATAGTAGATGATGATATATTTCATGTCCCTATAAGGTCAGAAACCATGCATAAAAAGTATAATGCATGCATTAAAAACCCAATGTAGTAAAAAAATACATAAAATATCCCAAGAATCCCAAGCTATATCTCAACCATCTTATTCCTTCTCCATCCTAGAAGAGTAGGTAATCAAGTGTCCAATGAATTATACTTCCCTTTATCAGCACCAACTATATGTAATCTTCCATAAGTACCAAACAATTTCTAAAGAGGTTTTTGAGATAAATCTCAATGGTCCACCACCAGTGTTGTCTATAACATCCAACTCTTATAATAGAAAAGTAACAATGTGAAGGGATGTATATTTATTATAATGTAGTACAATTTAACTAAATTCCACGTACCTTCTTCAACCCTTGGATAATATTTTAACATGTAACCAGTTTTTTAACTAAGAAATTACTAATTTATATTAACAGTTCATGTGAGGCATAGCCAGCACTAACATCACCTCTAGATTTTATAAATAATGATGGTTATAACATATAACAAGGAAACCATAATTGATAATTAATATGAAGTGGTTCTATGGAATTTACTAAGGCAACCTACACCCCAGGGGTTTCAAAAGTAGAAGTAATTATATCTTGAAAAGGGGGCAAGATAGTAATACATGGAGAATCTTCCAAGAAATTCCATAATAAGATGCCTATAGAGTCCAATGAGTTCTTCTAAGGTAAAATGAGGCTATGTAATGACTTAGCCCAACGGGTTGTAACCATGGAACCTACATTTCAATGTTAGATACAAGGTGTGTATCCAAGGCATAATTTAATAAGAATTAAGGGATCTTATGGTTTCATACTGGGACTCTAGAGGTATACAAGGATTAGGTTCCCATGTTGGTCTCACCCTAGGAAACTTGTATCCTTGATATGGAATGAAATCCTCGAGTACCCATGTAATTCCCTCTGGAATCAAAGCTTTAACATGAGTCAATCCATCTTATAAATATTTTAATATATATATTCTTAAGGGGAAACCTTACATTTAATTCATTACATTTAATTTTTTCAAATGACTAATTTTCCATTAATCAAGTCATTTGGTTCATACCTTTCATTTCATTAGTTTGACTGGGCCATGTAGAATGCAACCCCAAATTTAACCATATATGTCATAATAATTTAATTTGGTTAATCCACTACCTTCCTCCACAAGTGTAAAAGGGTGAAATGGTATGGAACCAAACCTCCATTTTCAATTAAGATGGCCATGCCATTTTCACACCACATATTTTCCCATTTATATCATTAATCAATTAATTACACTTAAGAAAATACATTATGTGGGTTACGTGGAAGTGACATGGTAATTTCCATTCAACATTACATAATTCACTCCACATTTAATATACGAAGGCTTACTATTATTGTGGTAAAGCTCGAGTAAACCCGAAAGATGTCTCAAAAGTGTCAAAACACTAAAAAATCAACTATAGAATATTACCCAACATGTGGTATTTGGAGTATTGGGAAAAAACAGAAACAATTAATCTCATATATAGAAATATCATAACAATATTTTTCCCATGACTATAAAAAAGGAAGGAAAATTCTATAAATTTTCATTGTTGAAATTGGTGGTCCCCACATGACAATCCAAAATCATCGAACTTGAGGGATGAGTTATATATCACCCACCTCATACTCATACGACTCTACTCCTCTAGAATCAACATTTAATTCATCTTGAAACTGAGTATATCTACGAAATGAGTGCAAAATCATACACCTAGATAATGAGGTTGAGATAAAAATGGATGAAGAACGACTTAAATGGAATCGAGTACTTACCATTGTACATCCAACAAGATAGAAAAAATATCAAACAAATCTCAGATTAAGGAGATCTATTGATCACTATGTTAATAATTAAAAAAACTCGAAAATTGGAGAAATGAATGTTAATCCCATTGTAAATAAGATAAAGGAATAAGGAATCCTTAATTAGATCATTAAGGGAAAAGTGGTAAAATCAATAAAAATTCAGCATGTTCATGGTTTGGCCACAGGTTTTTACAAACCGTATGCCAACCATGCATAGAAACCTATAGGAAATAGTGTACAACTCCGTTAGGTCGCATGGTTTGAGAAGCCATGCACCGACCAGGGGAGATAAATATGGATGAAAATTCAAACCATATGCACTTTTAGATATAACCGTGTGATATACCCATTTTCTACAAAAGGATGGGTTCCAGTCTCCAAATAATCCATAGAAACCATTTTGACATTTGTTAACTCATTATGAATTTATATTAGGCCTAACATAATGAACTATACCAAAATAAGATGGATCTATTCCTGGGGGAATAATCGTGTTCTTATGGTTTCCCCCATTAAATGAACTCATACCCAAGTTCACTTTCCAAGGGTGGTGATAAACTATCTGAGAATATCTCTAGACACTAGGCACATACGTCGGCCTCCTGCTCCCAAGTATCATCATGCACAGAGTTGTGCTACCATAACACCCATACAAGAGGGATAAACCAGCCTCGGAGAGCCTTTGTGATCTAGTCAATGATGTTTAGCTGATACTCCTCAAGGGTAAAATCAGAATTTAACTCAACTTATTGAGATCAAGGGTATGTGATTGTTCCACATGATAGTGAAGAATCTATGAAACATGAAAGGCATCATGTATGTAAGGGTACCTCTGAGCTAGTAGCAATAGATAGGCTATTGGCCCGACCCTCCCTATAATCTTGAACATCCCTAAATAAAGAGGATATATCAGCCCTTGATTCAGTAACTGTCTATGAACTAGAATGGGGGATACCCAAAGGAAAAAGGACCCCGCCCATGAACTCTAGAGGTTTTCAATGACAATAGAGATAAGATTTAGGTCTAGACTGGGCAGTAGACACACACTTCTTGATCATATGAACCCGGTCCGAAGTCTCCTACATGAGAAGAAGTCATAGTAGGGTTCCCTCATCTACCTCTGCACATTATAAAGGTGATTGACATGAATTACCAGATAAGGCCTCAAAAGGATCCATTAGAATTGTCTCCTGAAATGTGTTGTTATATGTGAACTTGATGAGAGGGATATGCTTCTCCCAATAACTCTCAAAATCAAGGTCACATTCTCAAATCATTTCCTCTACAACATGTATCATATTTTCTTATTTACCATCATTTGAGGGTGAAAAGATATTCTTAGAAGCACTTGTGTACCCACATCTTTCTATAAGTCCTACTAGAACCATGATGTAAAATAATAATCCCTATCAAAAATAATATTATGAGGGACCCTATGTAGTTGTATGATCTCACAGACATACAATATTCCCATCCCATCAACTGAGAAAGTTTTCTAAATAGGAATGAAGTGGTCTTCTTTCGTTAGCTATTCAATAACTACCCATACACCATATACCACATGGCGACCAAGGTAAGCTGACTAAAAAAATCAATTGTAATATATTCCCATTTTCATTATGGGATGGTAAGTGACTGTAACAATCCTATACAAATCAGGTGCTTCGAATTCACCTACTAACATATGGAACACCTAGTGATAAAGACTACGGTCTAACATTTCATCCTATACCGCAAATTCTAGCATCACATATCTCGATACATTTTGGAGATGACTATGTGAACTACCCACTGAGAAGCATGTGACTTTTTCATCAAAACCACTCTTATATCATTAATAAAATAGTCATTTCCATGAATACACATGATTTAATCATTATCCAAAGTCTAATCCAGAGGTGGGTCGACACCTGATATACTCTCATAGAGAACCAAGCCCTCCAGATCTGAAAATTTCCTACTCTACACCTTTTTATGTAGGGATGAGGTAACTACCAAGGTTGAGAGTTAAGACTACTCATGACTATAATGAAACATAAGATTCATATCAGAAAATAGGTTCATTAACATTATTTATTTAATGGATTTCTGTATGGATAGTATCTGAGTTTTTCAACTCAGTACATCATTGACTAAATTTCCTTTTCTAGGTGTATAGGCAAGCTCATAATAAATTAATGAATGTATTTGACCCATATTAATTTTCTATGATTTAAGTCACACTGTGAAATGAAATATTTGAGGGTTTTATTGTCTGTGTACACCACAAACCATTCACACAATAGACAGTGTATCCAACAACGTAAGGCATGGAAAACATCTTCTAGCTCAAGGTCATTCAATAGGTAATTTCCATCATGATGTATTAACGTCAATGATATATACCCAAAAAAATCTATCCTCATACATCATCACTACTCCTAGGCTGATTCCTAATGCATCACAGAAGATGATATATCTTCTGCAAGGCTCTGACATAATGAGAATAGGTTCCAAGACAAGCCTTCCTTTTAGTTCCCAAAAGCCTTTCTCACATTCTAATGAGCTCAATAACAGAACAAACTTATTTGTAAGGCCAATAATAGATAGATAAGGGAATGATAATAACTTTATGAAACAATTTTAATATTCATCCTTACCCAATAAAATCTTTACTTTAAACACATTATTTGTTTGGTCCTAGGAAACAATGCCACTAACTTTATATAGGTCAAAATAGACTCATATTTCTATGATAAAATGACCTTATAAGTGAATTTTTTCAATCCAGAAGTGGAAATTAAAAGTCTTAGAATAATTATAATGACCCTTTAGTGTAATTATAATGATCTAAAGGTGATTGGAATTGTTTCTACGAGTGTGATAATACACTAAGATGTCTTCCAAAAAGACTAAAATAAAAGAATCCTAATAGTGTTGGAACACCCTATTCATCCGACCCATGAAAACGACAGTGCATTTTCAAGACCTAATTATATAACAAGGTACTCATAAATACCATACATTCTATGGAAAGTTATAGGAGGTATTTGTGATTTCTTGAATCACACCTGATGATAGCCTAACCTCAAGATGATCTTATTGATGACTATAGTTCCTCAGAGCTAGACACAGAGATCATATATTTGAGGTAGTGGAGACTGGTTCTTGAACATAATTTGGTTCAAACATATTTAATCCACACATAGATGAAGGGTACCATCCTCCTTATTGGATAAGTGCATAGGAAAACCCCAAGAAGAAGTGTTGGTTCTTATAAAACCATTGGCCCCTAGATCCTCGAACTGACTGTTGAGGTCTTGGAGCCCAGTAGGTGCCATCCCATATAGAGGAATGAAAACCAATACTGACCTTGTAAAAATATAGATCTTAAACTCTACCTCCCTCTCCAGAGTTATTCTAGAAAATTCATCATGAAAAATATAAATGAAATGGTATACTACTAGATTAAATTCATCTTTTCCTAGACATTGATCCTCTCGTAAGAGATTGGATATCTAAGAGGTTACCAAACCTATCCCATGATGCTCTGGTCTAGCTCTACTAGCATAGACATCCCACTCATCATTATGTAGATAATTTCTTCCCTATGGTTAATTGAACAATGAACTAAACATCACATCCCAAGAATGACATCAAAACCCGCCATCTCTATAATAAAAAGGTCCCATAAGAAAGGGTAACTACCTGCCTCAAGGGAATAGTCCCTACACTAGAATATTCCCTATAATCATACCCATAATGGTGTATCTAGGGTCATTACACTATAGTAACACTACATTTCCAGCCCATGGAATTCCATGATATATAAAGAGATTAACCAGTGTGAATAACCTTTATCAAATAAAGTATATATTATAGTGGAGGCTACTAGAATTGTATCTCATTCTATAGATAGTCCCACAACCTGATCCTTAGGTATCGGCAGTAAACCATGGATTTGGACTGATCCATGGCCACGATCAACAACTGGACTACCACGATCAAATCTACTTTTCTACCATTAATGGTGATCAAAGGTTTGGCTACCATTTCCATAACCTCCTCCTTAGATAGCCATGTTGGTGCTACTCCAACTCCCTGCATGACATGACATAAAACAACCATCCCTTGAAGTTGGAACTTGTGCGTCTCCTCTAACACTATAATTTTATGGAATGGTTTTATAATAAAATTGAAGATGCCCCATTTGGTCATAATACCAACACTCTAATGGGTCTCTATATCATTGAGGCTTTAGATGGTCTGTACGTTTGCACTAGCGTTACACTACAAAGCTACCTACATGGGCACCCTGGATTCCATGACTATAGAATCCTACATTTTTATGACATAAACACCCATTACATTACAGAAAAATGAGGATCTGTATGGTTTAGTGTCTTGGAAACCAGGAACATAATACATGAAAACAACATAAAAAATTCTTCTTAAACACTTGAAAGGATTTCCTTAAATTCATCCTAGGATCATTACTGTATCTCATAACCTGGGGACATACATCAAAATAAAGGGTGAGAAGAAGGCCCAGTAAGGGAACAAGAGAAACATTTAACATGTGAACTTGATATACATCAACTATGTCATGATAAATAACTTTAAGGCATGAGAAAGAAATCATGTGGAATATCATAATAAAAATAACATTTTTCATAAATTTAAGATGTGGCTACATTATTTAAAATAGAAAATCAGGAACATATAACCAAGGTCCATCCCCAAGGTGTCATTTGAAAATTACCAAGGTTATTCACCAAGATATCGTGAAAATTATAATCTCTAGAGGTTACATCATTACCCAATGCATTGGAGCGCTATCAGGGTGCACCCTTAAATTTGACTTTATTATCATGTGAGCCACATATATCATCATAAAAAATTTCATAAATAACCCATATAGCATAAAATAAATGGGTTTCATTTCATAATCATAACGTTTTAAAAACTGCTTTAAAGACATGATCTTTACGTCACTTTAAACCCAGGGAAGGGGAGAGCGGGTCTCATGTATGTAAATCCCAGAATTTAAAATAGAACATTTTGATATATATGTGAATACCCCTATAGAAATAAGATCTTTGAGTATTCACTTTATAACATAAAACAATTTTGAGAAAAGAGAGAGGCATTTTGAGACTGAAATTCTGCAGCATAACGGCTATGTTTCAGGGTTTTAGAAAACATTGGAAAGAGAGGGGACATGGGTCAAACACTCATAAATGACCCATAAAACAGTAGAGGGACAGAATATAAATGATTTTAGAACATGGTAATGAAATTTGAAAGATATACCATATGAAATGAAGAACATGAAAGGATGACAAAAAAAAGATTTCTCTTATGAAAATTCGGCAGCCCAACGACGTCACTTAAACTTCAACAAAAAATGAATTGATGAGATCAAATAGGGTCTCTCATCATATGAACATAAAAGATCAGTATGATAGATATAGAGATCATACCCCATGATAATACAAAAGGAACTTGAAATACTTGACATGAAAGTAGATCTTTGAAAAATGAGAAAGGCGAATGAATCCCTTAAAAATTCGGCAGCCTAACGGCGTCACTTAAACTTCAACCAAAAATGAATTGACAAGATAAAAATAGGGTCTCTCATCATATGAACATAAGGGTTAAGTATGATAGATATAGATATCATACCCCAACATAATAAATAGGAACTCGAAAGATTTTACATGAAAATAGATCTTGAAAACGAGAAGGGTGAAAGAATCCCTTAAAAATTCGGCAGCCTAACGACGCCACTTAAAACCTCAAAATACTGAATTGAAGAGATCAAATGGGTTCTCTCATCATATGATCATAAAATATCAGTATGATAGATATAGATATCATACCCCAACATAATAAAAAGTAACTTGAAAGACTTGACAAGAAAATAGAACTTGAAAATGAGAAGTGTGAAAGAATCTGTTACAAAAAATTTGGCAGCCTAACGGCGCCACTTAAACTATCATAAAATGAAATGATGAGAGTAAGAGGGGGTCTCTAATCATATGAACATAAAAAGGTCAGTAATATGAATATAGAAGAAAATCCTCCAACATAAGAACATGGAGTATAAAAGAAATGACATAAAAGAGATTACATGAAAAGAAAGAGAGAGGTCAGATCCCTTACCTTAAACGTAACTCTTAAAACTCAATGGTTGGGACCTTGAGGGCTTGAGGGAACCTTGGGAGGACTCATTGGGAGGTAAGGAGACCATAACTTCGTTGATTATGGTTTTGGAGTCGAAAATATGAGAGGATGGCTTGGTATTTATAGGGAAAGTGAGGGGACAAGACATTAATGGCCAAAGGACACCTCAAAAGTGGTTTTATCAAAAGCATGGGCCCTCCCATGGTACTTCCCATATATTTATGCCACATGGGGACCCACAAACAATAATTCATCCTCTTTAGTCGACCATCCCTTAAAATATCTCCTGATATCATCATGACACAGTTATGATGTCATTAAACATACCGAAACCCTAAAACTGTATTTTTACTATTCACAGAAAATTCAACTTTCTCAGAAAAATCCCAAAATTTCACATTAACCAAATATCAATGATCTGATTTCAAAAATGAACTCCATTTTATAAAAATAATTTTCTAAATATTATTAATTAATTTTTTACACTATTCACCGAAAATTCATTTTTTCAGAAAAATCCCCAAAATTACCTTAACATAATATCGATGCTTTGAGTTCAAAAATGAAATCCATTTTATAAAAATATTTTTATAACTATTTTTAATTTAATTTTTAATTAAAAAACACTATTCACCCAAAAAAACTAATACTTGAATAATAATTTATGAAACTGTTATTTACCCATTTTATTGAATCTCATTACTTAATCTAGGTGTCTAAATTATATTAAAACTTTCTTTGAGTGAAATTACTAATCCATTTGGTCGCATTACTAATCCTAAGCATAAAATCACTATTCATAATTTACTATTCATCAAAAATCAAGTTGACCTTATTAGACTCAAAATTTCATACTGAACATAACTGTAGAAGACCATTTTTTGAAAATCATTACACATTTTTATTTATTTAAGGTTTACATAAACATTGTTAAAATATAATTTCTCTAAAATTCATCAAAAATATGCATACTATATTTATCCGGTCATTTGAAAATTCATAAACTTCATCATAAGAAGAAATCCCAATTTTTATTTAAAACAAAGGATTACACAAGGCAGTTACGGTCTCCTTATATAGCCCCTTATCACACCAACATAATACCTAAGTGTAAGGTGTGCTAAGGTGAGAGAATCTAAGGGAGGCTCGGCCAACATCGCACGAGTAGTAATTTCTATCGGTTTGAACTTCTCGCAATGGAGATTCCGTTCTAGCTTCACACGATGAAGTTCGGATTGGGTTTGGTCCAGAGCAAAGCCCAGTGGTGCTACCTCCTTCCCAAGTTTTGGAGAATGGGATTAGATTGGTCCAAGACTACTGGGTGAGGCCATCGAATCTTCTTTCTATATTAATTAACCAAGATTGCTTGTATTTAGAGACAATAGTCAAAACATTTAGTTTCCAGTGGTCATATTGACCAATGGTCAAATAACAGTCAAAACCCAACAGTCTCATTTTAATTATACTCATGTTATGAAATGAAACATTTTTCTTGAGTATAAAAATAAAATAAAATAACACATAAAATTAGGAAACAAGATTTATTTAAAATTTTGGGTCGTTACAATCTTCCCCCCTTAAGAAATTGCATCCTCACAATTTTTAAAATTGGGTTTTGAAATTTCATTGAAAGTCCCACATCAGAAAAGGAGTCAGTAAAACTATTACTTTAAAAGAAATAAAGGGAAGTACAAATGTCACCTGAGTTAACCCACACTAGGATTCCATGTAGGAAAACATGGACATGGAGGAGAAAACAAAGGGTCAAGTTCTGAGGGAGAGTGATAGAGAACATGATTAGGATAAATTTAACCATAAGAAAATCCCAAACTTATGATGTGTGTAAACGGTCTTTGATTACCTAGTAGGAAACGTAAACCAACAATATTTTTGTTTTACGTTTCTTTTCATAATTTTGAGGAATTCATTTACTACATAGAACAAAAATATAAGGAAATATACCTACCTTCATGTAGAGTTTCATCCTTTAATAAGTTTCTACCAAAACTAATCTTTTCTCCGAACGATGAGCATTCAAAACTACTTGGTCTCATCAAAACACAAGAATAATCTTATAGAGAATCACGTATTCCACAAAAGAAAAACTATCTATCTTTAAACATTTATCCCAAAAACAGAGAGGGTAAGATAAAACAACTCTTCAAAAAGAAAGATTCCAATAGGAAGGGAAATTAATTTTAAATCTTAAAAGTTCCACGGTACTACCCAGAGTTCATCATAGACCATTCCGTAAGTAACTGTCCTTAAAATTCATCAAAATAACCCAAAGTAAGATTGAAACCCAATACAAGAAGGACTTGATAACATAGTCTTACAAGATAAACTTTATCGTTCATCTCTGAACAACATCAACCACTCCTAACATCTTATAACCAAAGTAACTAACCTAAACATATTTTCCCAAGATAGGTCATTCATTTCCATAAGTAACCTAAATTACAATAAGTCCACATTAAATTCATCGATTCTTCAAAATATAAGTCAACCTTACTCCTCAATGAAAATACCATAGTAATCTATTTAACTCGATCATATAGGGTCCCCAAAATAGTGAACATCTTCCAAAATAATAATAATCTTTTAATCCCCTAATCATCTCTATCATATTAATACGACAATCGTCGCATTTCCTAACACATTGGTTGTTGGGACCCGTTCTTCCATTTCTCACCATTAACTAAGAAGAGAATGTATAATTAGAGGCTTAAATACTTAGCCAATAATCATGAAAAGGAACTTAAATCATATAAGGATAACTTGTAGAAGAAAAGTATACCCTAACTTGTGATCCCATAAGTTTCAAACTAGGTTATCCATGAAGATATATCCTTATGTGAATCTTTATTTTATTTTATCTTTATTCCTTTAATAATGTTTCATACTAAGCTTATGAATTTACCAAATCATATCCCCCGGGAGTGTCGTAACCAAGAGTGCAGCAAGGCCCGTTGTCGTGTACCAGTTCCCGTTCGAGTCTAGCTCAAAGCTGTGTTTTTGGGTTTTACCCCTATGTACATCTGTTCCAGAGCCACCTCTACCTGCTCGTATCCAGACAGGGATGTATTTGCTTGGCAACCCCTTACTTAATACTCACCAAAATACCAGGCAGATTTCCTATATATAAACATTTCTATAGGCTTCTTCCTAAAGTTTTCATATCCTAATTTCCATAAATAACTAAACCATCCTTTTATACCAAAAATATAATCCCTCCTTTTTATAACATAAACTTTCATTACATTACAAAACTGAGGATCTTTAAGGTTTAGTGTCTTGGAAACAAGGAACATTATACATGAAAACAACATAAAACATTCTTCTTAAACACTTGAAAGGATTCTCCTTAAATTCATCCTAGGATCATTACTGTATCTCATAACCTGGGGACATACATCAAATGAAAGGGTGAGCAGAAGGCCCAGTAAGGGAACAAGAGAAACATTTAACATGTGAACTTGAGATACATCAACTATGTCATGAAAAAGAACTTTAAGGAATGAGAAAGAAATCATGTGGCATATCATAATAAAAATAACATTTTTCATAACTTTAAGATGTGGCTACATAATTTAACATAAACAATCATGAACATATCACCAAGGTCCATCCCCAAGGTGTCATTTGAAAATTTCCAAGGTTATTCACCAAGATATCGTGAAAATTGTAATCTCTAGTGGTTACATCATTACCCAATGCATTGGAGCGCTATCAGGGAATACCACTAAATTTTCCATTATTTTCATGTGAGCCACATATATCATCATAAAAAATTTCATAAATAACCCATATAGTAGAAAAAATGGGTTTCATTTAATAATCATAATGTTTTAAAAACTGCTTTAAAGACATGATCTTTACGTCACTTTGAACCCACGGAAGGGGAGAGCGGGTATCATTTATGTAAATCCCAGAATTTAAAATAGAACATTTTGATATATATGTGAATACCCCTGTAGGAATAAGATCTTTCAGTATTCACTTTATAACATAAAATAATTTTGAGAAAAGAGAGAGGCATTTTGAGACTGAAATTCTGCAGCATAACGACTATGTTTCAGGGTTTTAGAAAACATTGGAAAGAGAGGGGACATGGGTCCAACACTCATAAATGACCCATAAAACAGTAGAGGGACATAATATAAAGGATTTGAGAACATGTTAATGAAATTTTAAAGATATACCATATGAAATGAAGAACATGAAAGGAAGACAAAAATTAGATTTATCTTATGAAAATTCGGCAGCCCAACGACGTCACTTAAACTTCAACAAAAAATGAATTGACGAGATCAAATAGGGTCTCTCATCATATGAACATAAAAGATCAGTATGATAGATATAGAGATCATACCCCAACATAATACAAAAGGAACTTGAAATACTTGACATGAAAGTTGATCTTTGAAAAATGAGAAAGGCGAATGAATCCCTTAAAAATTCGGCAGCCTAACGGCGTCACTTAAACTTCAACCAAAAATGAATTGACAAGATCAAAATGGGGTCTCTCATAATATGAACATAAGGGTTCAGTATGATAGATATAGATATCATACCCCAACATAATAAAAAGGAACATGAAAGATTTGACATGAAAATAGATCTTGAAAACGAGAAGGGTGAAAAAATCACTTAAAAATTCGGCAGCCTAACAGCACCACTTAAAACCTCAAAATACTGAATTGAAGAGATCAAATGGGGTCTCTCATCATATGATCATAAAATATCAGTATTATAGATATAGATATCATACCCCAACATAATAAAAAGTAACTTGAAAGACTTGACAAGAAAATAGAACTTGAAAATGAGAAGAGTGAAAGAATCTGTTACAAAAATTTCGGCAGCCTAACGGCGCCACTTAAACTTTCATAAAATTAAATGATGAGAGTAAGAGAGGGTATCTCATAATATGAACAAAAAAAGTTCAGTAATATGAATATAGAAGAACATACTCCAACATAAGAACATGGAGTATAAAATAAATGACATAAAAGAAATTATTTGAAAAGAAAGAGAGAGGTCGGATCCCTTACCTTAAAACGTAACTCTTAAAACTCAAAGGTTGGGACCTTGAGGGATTGGGTACACCTTGGGAGGACTCCTTGGGAGGTAAGGAGACCAGAATTTCGTTGAGTATGGTTTTGGAGTGGAAAATATGAGAGGAGGGCTTGGTATTTATAGGGAAAGTGAGGGGACAAGGCATTAATGGCCAAGGGACACCTCAAAAGTGGTTTTATCAAAAGCATGGGCCCTCCCATGGTACTTACCATAGATTTAGGCCACATGGGGACCCCCACACAATAATTCAACCTTTTTAGTCGACCATACCTTAAAATATCTCATGACATCATCATGACACAGTTCTGATGTCATTAAACATACCGAAACCCTAAAACTGTATTTTTACTATTCACTGAAAATTCAACTTTCTCAGAAAAATCCCAAAATTTCACATTAACCAAATATCAATGATCTGATTTCAAAAATGAACTCCATTTTATAAAAATAATTTTCTAAATATTAATAATTAATTTTTTACACTATTCACCGAAAATTCATTTTTTTCAGAAAAATCCCCAAAAATTACCTTAACATAATATCGATGCTTTGAGTTCAAAAATGAAATCCATTTTATAAAAATAATTTTATAACTATTTTTAATTTAATTTTTAATTGAAAAACACTATTCACCCGAAAAAACTAATACTTGAATAATAATTTATGAAACTGTTATTTACCCATTTTATTGAATCTCATTACTTAATCTAGGTGTATAAATTATATTAAAACTTTCTTTGAGTGAAATTACTAATCCATTTGGTCACATTACTAATCCTAAGCATAAATTCACTATTCATAATTTACTATTCATCAAAAATAAAGTTGATCTTATTAGACTCGAAATTTCGTACTGAACATAATTGTAGAAGACCATTTTTTGAAAATCATTACACATTTTTATTTATTTAAGGTTTACATAAACATTGTTAAAATATCCTTTCTCTAAAATTCATCAAAAATATGCATAATATATTTATCCAGCCATTTGAAAATTCATAAACTTCATCATAAGAAGAAATACCAATTTTAATTTAAAACAGAGGATTACACAAGGCAGTTACGGTCTCCTTACATAGCCCCTTATAACACCAGCATATGACCTAAGTGTAAGGTGTGTTAAGGTGAGAGAATCTGAGGGAGGCTTGGCCAACATTGCACGAGTAGTAATTTCTATCAGTTTGAACTTCTCGCAAAGGCGATTCCGTTCTAGCTTCACATGATGAAGTTCGTCTTGGGTTTGGTCTAGAGCAAAGCCCAGTGGTGGTACCTCATTCCCAAGTTCTGTTAGATGGGCTTCGATTGGTCCAAGACTACTGGGTGAGGCCATAGAATATTCTTTCTATATTAATTAACCAAGATTGCTTGTATTTAGAGACAATAGTCAAAACGTTTAGTTTCTAGCGGTCATATTGACCAATGGTCAAAGAATAGTCAAAACCCAACAGTCTCATTTTAATTATACTCATGTTATCAAATGAAACATTTTTCTTGAGTATAAAAACAAAATAAAATAACACATAAAATTAGGAAACAAGATTTATTTAAAATTTCGGGTCGTTACAATCTTCCCCCCTTAAGAAATTGCGTCCTCGCAATTTTTAAAATTAGGTTTTGAAATTTCATTGAAAGTCCCACATCAGAAAAGGAGTCAGTAAAACTATTACTTTAAATGAAAGAAAGGGAAGTACAAAGGTCACCCGAGTTAACCCGCACTAGGATTCCATGTAGGAAAACATGGACATGGAGGAGAAAACAAAGGGTCAAGTTCTGAGGGAGAGTGATAGAGAACATGATTAGGAGAAAGTTAACCATAAGAAAATCCCAAACTTATGATTTGTGTAAACGTTCTTTGATTACCTAGTAGGAAACGTAAACCAAAAACATTTTTGTTTTACGTTTATTTTCACAATTTTGAGGAATTAATTTACTACATAGAACAAAAATATAAGGAAATATACCTACCTTCTTGTAGAGTTTCATCCTTTAATAAATTTCTACCAAAACTAATCTTTTCTCCGAATGATGAGCATTCAAAACTACTTGGTCTCGTCAAAACACAAGAATATTCTTCTATAGAATCACGTATTTCACAAAAGAAAAACTATCTATCTTTAAACATTTATCCGAAAAACAGAAAGGGTAAGATAAAACAACTCTTCAAAAAGAAAGATTCCCATAGGAAGGGAAACTACTTTTAAATCTTAAAAGTTCCACAGTACTACCCAGAGTTCATCATAGACCATTCCATAAGTAATTGTCCTTAAAATTCCTCAAAATAACCCAAACTAAGATTGAAACCCAATACAAGAAGGACTTGATAACATAGTCTTCCAAGATAAACTTTATCGTTCATCTCTAAACAACATCAACCACTCCTAACATCTTATAACCAAAGTAACTAACCTAAACATATTTTCCCAAGATAGGTCAATCATTTCCATAAGTAACCTAAATTACTATAAATCCACCTTAAATTCATCAATTCTTCAAAATATAAGTCAACCTTACTCCTCAATGAAAATACCATAGTAATATATTTACCTCGATCATATAGGGTCCCCAAAATAGTGAACATCTTCCAAAATAATAATAATCTTTTAATCCCCTAATCATCTCTGTCATATTAAAACGGAAATCGTCGCATTTCCTATCACATTGGTTGTTGGGACACGTTCTTCCATTTACCACCATTAACTAAGAAGAGAATGTATAATTATAGGCTTAAATACTTAGCCAATAATCATGAAAAGGAACTTTAATCATATAAGGATAACTTGTAGAAGAAAAGTATACCCTAACTTGTGACCCCCTAGGTTTAAAACTAGGTTATCCATGATCATATATCCATATGTGAATCTTTATTTTATTTTATCTTTGTTCCTTTAATAATGTTTCATACTAAGCTTATGAATTTACCAAAGCATATCCCCCGGGAGTGTCGTAACCAAGAGTGTAGCCAGACCCGTTATCGTGTACCAGTTCCCATTCGAGTCTAGCTCAAAGAGGTGTTTTCGGGTTTTACCCCTATGTACATCTATGCCAGAGCCACCTCTACCTGCTCGTATCCAGACAGGGATTTATTTGTTTGGCAACCCCTTACTCAATACTCACCAAAATACCAGGAAGATTTCCTATATATAAACATTTCTATAGGCTTCTTCCTAAAGTTTTCATATCCTAATTTCCACAAATAACTAAACCATACTTTGATACCAAATATAGCATCCCGCCTTTTTATAACATAAACTTTCATTACATTACAAAAATGAGGATCTTTAAGGTTTAGTGTCTTGGAAACCAGGAACATAATACATGAAAACAACATAAAAAATTCTTCTTAAACACTTGAAAGTATTCTCCTTAAATTTATCCTAGGATAATTACTGTATCTCATAACCTGGGGACATACATCAAATGAAAGGGTGAGCAGAAGGCCCAGTAAGGGAACAAGAGAAACATTTAACATGTGAACTTGAGATACATCAACTATGTCATGAAAAAGAACTTTAAGGCATGAGAAATAAATCATGTGGCATATCATAATAAAAATAACATTTTTCATAACATTAAGATGTGGCTACATCATTTAACATATACAATAATGAACATATCACCAAGGTCCATCCCCAAGGTGTCATTTGAAAATTACCAAGGTTATTCACCAAGATATCGTGAAAATTGTAATCTCTAGTGGTTACATCATTACCCAATGCATTGGAGCGCTATCAGGGCACACCCTTAAATTTTCCTTTATTATCATGTAAGACACATATATCATCATAAAAAATTTCATAAATAACCCATATAGCATAAAATAATTGGGTTTCATTTCATAATCATAACGTTTTAAAAACTGCTTTAAAGACATGATCTTTACGTCACTTTAAACCCACAGAAGGGGAGAGCGGGTCTCATGTATCTAAATCCCAGAATTTAAAATAGAACATTTTGATATATATGTGAATACCCCTATAGAAATAAGATCTTTGAGTATTCACTTTATAACATAAAATAATTTTGAGAAAAGAGAGAGGCATTTTGAGACTGAAATTCTGCAGCATAACGGTTATGTTTCAGGGTTTTAGAAAACATTGGAAATAGAGGGGACATGGGTAAAACACTCATAAATGAACCATAAAACAGTAGAGGGACAGAATATAAAGTATTTTAGAATATTGTAATGAAATTTTAAAGATATACCATATGAAATGAAGAACATGAAAGGAAGACAAAAATAAGATTTCTCTTAGGAAAATTCGGCAGCCCAACGACGTCACTTAAACTTCAACAAAAAATGAATTGACAAGATCAAATAGGGTCTCTCATAATATGAACATAAAAGATCAGTATTATAGATATAGAGATCATACCCCAACAAAATACAAAAGGAACTTGAAATACTTGACATGAAAGTAGATCTTTGAAAAATGAGAAAGGCGAATGAATCCCTTAAAAATTCGGCAGCCTAACAACGTCACTTAAACTTCAACCAAAAATGAATTGACAAGATCAAAATAGGTTCTCTCATCATATTAACATAAGGGTTCAGTATGATAGATATATATATCATTACCCAACATAATAAAAAGTAACTTGAATGATTTGACATGAAAATAGATCTTGAAAACGAGAAGGGTGAAAGAATCCCTTAAAAATTCGGCAGCCTAACGACACCACTTGAAACCTCGAAATACTGAATTGAAGAGATCAAATGGGGTATATCATCATATTATCATAAAAGATCAGTATGATAGATATAGAGATAATAACACAACATAATAAAAAGTAACATGAAAGACTTGACAAGAAAATAGAACTTGAAAATGAGAAGGGTGAAAGAATCTGTTACAAAAATTTCGGCAGCCTAACGGCGCCACTTAAACATTCATAAAATTAAATGATGAGAGTAAGAGGGGGTATCTCATCATATGAACATAAAAAGGTCAGTAATATTAATATAGAAGAACATCCTCCAACATAATAACATGGAGTATAAAAGTAATGACATAAAAGAGATTACTTGAAAAGAAAGAGAGAGGTCGGATCCCTTACCTTAAAACGTAACTCTTAAAACTCAAAGGTTGGGACCTTGAGGGATTGGGGGCACCTTGGGAGGACACCTTGGGAGGTAAGGATACCAGAACTTCTTTGAGTTTGGTTTTGGAGTCGAAAAGATGAGATTAGGGCTTGGTATTTATAGGGAAAGTGAGGGGACAAGGCATTAATGGCCAAGGGACACCTCAAAAGTGGTTTTTTCAAAAGCATGGGCCCTCCCATGGTACTTCCCATAGATTTAGGCCACATGGGGACCCACAAACAATAATTCATCTTTTTTAGTCGACTATCCATTAAAATATCTCATGACATCATCATGACACAGTTATGATGTCATTAAACATACCGAAACCCTAAAACTGTATTTTTACTATTCACTGAAAATTCAACTTTCTCAGAAAAATACCAAAATTTCACATTAACCAAATATCAATGATCTGATTTCAAAAATGAAATCCATTTTATAAAAATAATTTTCTAAATATTATTAATTCAATTTTTACACTATTCACAGAAAATTCATTTTTTTCAGAAAAATCCCCAAAAATTACCTTAACATAATATCGATGCTTTGAGTTCAAAAATGAAATCCATTTTATAAAAATAATTTTCTAACTATTTTTAATTTAATTTTTAATTAAAAAACACTATTCACCCAAAAAAACTAATACTTGAATAATAATTTATGAAACTGTTATTTACCCATTTTATTGAATCTCATTACTTAATCTAGGTGTCTAAATTATATTAAAACATTCTTTGAGTAAAATTACTAATCCATTTGGTAACATTACTAATCCTAAGCATAAAATCACTATTCATAATTTACTATTCATCAAAAATCAAGTTGATCTTATTAGACTCAAAATTTCGTACTGAACATAATTGTAGAAGACCATTTTTCGAAAATCATTACACATTTTTATTTATTTAAGGTTTACATAAACATTGTTAAAATATCCTTTCTCTAAAATTCATAAGAAATATGCGTACTATATTTATCCAGTCATTTGAAAATTCATAAACTTCATCATAAGAAGAAATCCCAATTTTTATTTAAAACAAAGGATTACACAAGGCAGTTACGGTCTCCTTACATAGCCCCTTATGACACCCGCATAGGACCTAAGTGTAAGGTGTGCTAAGGTGAGAGAATATGAGGGAGGCTCGGCCAACATCGCACGAGTAGTAATTTCTATCAGTTTGAACTTCTCGCAAAGGCGATTCCGTTCTAGCTTCACACGATGAAGTTCGGCTTGGGTTTGGTCCAGAGCAAAGCCCAGTGGTGCTACCTCATTCCCAAGTTCTGTTAGATGGGATTCAATTGGTCCAAGACTACTGAGTGAGGCCTTCAAATCTTCATTCTATATTAATTAACCAAGATTTATTGTATTTAGAGACAATAGTCAAAACGTTTAGTTTCCAGTGGTCATATTGACCAATGGTCAAATAATAGTCAAAACCCAACAGTCTCATTTTAATTATACTCATGTTATCAAATGAAACATTTTTGTTGAGTATAAAAATAAAATAAAATAACACATAAAATTAGGAAACAAGATTTATTTAAAATTTCGGGTCGTTACAATGACCCTAAAGACAAACCTTTGGGAATCACATCATACATCAACATAACTACTATCCTGACTCATCACTGGTCATCTATGTATTGTATTGTCATGATCCCTCATGATTTGCTTAGTGATAAGTGATTGATTTTCTATTTCATTGAATTTTTTAAGGTGAAATACATCCACCTATGTACGGATGTCATACTGGACCCCATACTTGAATCATCTAGCATGAAAAAGCTCCTCACTGGCTAGGAGTAGTTCAAAGTTCTGCAACTTCATGAAACATGTTAAATTCTCCATTATCGAAATAAAACATTATTTTAGACACACAAATTCTCTAGCTGTATCATCTATCAACATCTGAGGAGAGAAAAATCATAGAATGTAGTTTGGAAATCAACACATAACATTCCATGATGATGACCAGCCTATTTAATCACTTCCAACTAGTGCTTGGTCTAATAACATAGGATTTACGTTGCATGTTTGAACCTTTTCTCTAGAGGTGTCTCTAAATGCTAAATAATAGACCGAGTGGACTCTATCCAAGACTCAGCTGCCTATAGACCTCCATCCCCCAAAAAGGTGGGATGATGCTGTAGCTAAAACTCACAAGTCAGATCATCCAATGTAGGTTTAGTTGATAGAGAATAATTCATGGACTGCATTATACTAATGAAATTATCATAGGCTTGGGAATCAATTATCAGATTAGGAACAACAGGTGGTTGCTCTAGTTTTACTCTTAATAGTAAGACTGGAAGCTCAAGGTCCAACACATCTATATAATGGCCATCACCACCTTCCTATTATATTACATGAAGGATTTCGTTGGGGCATTATTCTAAAAATTCCATCTGCACTCTTCAAAACATACTTAAGAGCTTAAATATATCATCACTAGTAGAAATTGAATGTAAGGAAGCACACTTACCAAGGAATAATACCCCAAATACCTAATTAGAGGTCCATATATTAGTAAGTTATAATATATAATTTTCAAGGGTTCCAATAGATGAACATTTAATAGTACCTTGCCACCTCATTTACTGGAAACCATTTTATTTCATTTAACATTTAGTCAATATGTTATCTCATTTTCCATTCATAATAATGAAAATGCAGGATAATGATGTGAAACTATTCATCTTTTATATTTTCATTTTCTTAGAACATGCATTAATGTTCCTTTAGTATGAGTTGTTTTTTCCATTGAATCATGGCCCATTCATTTTATCACTAAGATTTAAAACAACTTGAATTTTTAATTAAATAAATGATTTCGAAAATTAATCATTCCAACCCATGAGTGCCCATAAACTCTCATGAATTGAAAGAGGTGATAACTCAATCACAACAAAAAATCAGTACAATAATATATTTGAGCAAGGATGACTCAATAATTACTGACATAAGAGGTAATGAAAAGCAATGAATTTCACCTATATGGATTTAAAATATTCATGACATGTATATTCTAGGGACATACTATGATTCATGTAACAATGGTCTTTTCCTTCATATAATTTGGCCAAGGATAAAATAAAATCTCAATCAAAAATAAAATCAACAACACCAGACAACATCTGTGTCATCTGATGGTGAAATGATGTCAACTATAATAGGTAAAATCAAAACAACATTTATAATATAGGAAACTCATACTTTAATCTTAAAAAAGGTTCATGACACCCAATCATGTATTATGAAAAAGTTTCAAGTATTCCTAATCTCAAATCTATTTTCTCAAAATATTAATGTAATAAAATAACTACTATGATTCCATTTTTAATATCCCAATCTCACCCATGATAATTATATTGTCCACTTTGGTCCAAGCCTGCATAGTTTTCATTCCCTGGGCTATGGCCCTCAGTAATCCCCTAGTAAGAGACCTTGTGATTGAAGATTTATCCACAACACCTTATAAAGGGGTGCTTTGTTCTACTCCTCCTTCGATGTGGAATTTTTAGAATCCCCCTAGAAGGTACCAAAGTCCTCACTGTAACATCAAATAAACACTAGCTCTAATACAACTTTGTGACGTCCCGATCCTGGAAGTCACGTAGGAGGTTCCTCAAGCCTGGTGAGCCACATGACCCCAAGCACATCTCCCCAAATGATAGAGGCTTCTGACTAGTAGTGAGGGACTATAGTGTGTCTGTGGGGAGACTATGACCTTTGTACCATAGTGTATCACATCCGATAATTTTCCATTGATGAAAATAATAATTAATGAAAATAATAAGAATAAGAAGTATAAATAGAAAAGGATAAAAATAACTAAAATAACTAGAATAACATAAAATAGTCAATGATGATATATGTAATGTCACATGAATTCTCGAATACATGAATAACAAGTAGTTGAAATACATGGAGACATGAATGTAGTTAAAATGAAAAACATAAACTATCCCAAGTATCTCGAGTTATAGATCAGTCATCTTCTACTAACTCTATCCTAGCACAATGAGTAATAAATTTATGAAGCATTATTCTTCCCATTATCAACACCTGCATACACGTAATCTGCCATGGGTACAAAATAGTTCATGAATAGGGTGTGAGATTAACCTTCATGGGACACCACCAATGTTTTCTATAACACATGGAATGTCTAATGGAAAAGTTACAGTTTTCACACATGCATCTATAATTTTATGAAATAAAATTTAACAAAATTTAAATTACCTACTTCATCCCTCCACTTGTGTGTCAACATTTTACCTATTCATTAATTAAGAAATTACCAATTTATATTAATAGGTATCATGAATCATATCTAGCACTAACATCACCTTACGATAATATGAATAGTTAAGGTTCCAAGATATAACAAGGAAACCATAAATAATAATTAATATAAAGTGGTTCCACAGTATTTACCAATGAAACCTAGACCTCAAGGGTCATCAACATACTAGTAAATGTAGCTTCGAAATGGGATAAGATTTTAATCTAAGTAGCATCATCCAAAGCACTTCACAATAATATGCCCACCGAGTCTAAGGAGTTCATCAAAGGTAAAACAGGGAAATGTAGTGACTAGGCCCGATGGGATGTCACCATGGCCCCTACTTTTCAATGTTAGATCCAAGGTGTGTATCCATGACATCCTGTAATAATAATGAATGGATCCCATGGTCTCATACAATGCGGCTAGATGTAGAAAAATATCAGGTTCTCGGTAGGTCTCACCTAAGGCAACCAACATCCTAGTGTCAGAATGACGTCCTCAAGTACGCAATCCATTCCCTCAAGAATACAATAACTAAAACAAGTAAATAATTCCTATAAAGATGTCAAGGTCCATATATATAAGGTTTTACCTTACATTTAATTCATTAAAATTAATTTTTCCATATGAATAATATGTTATTTATCAATTCATTTGGTTCCATCATTTTCATCATTAATTTGACAATTCAAAGTAGCATGAAACCCTTAATTTTACCATATATGTCAAAATAATTTAATTTGGATCATCTGATACTTTCCACTGCAAGTGTAAAGTGGTTCTAAAATATGAAACCAACTATCCATTTTCAATTAATATGTCCAAGTCATATTTATACAACATAAATGCCCATTTATCAATATAATCAATTAATTACACTAAGGCAATTAACATAGGTAGGTCAAGTGGAAGTGACATGGTACTTTCCATTCACCATTACATAATTCACTTGACATTTAATATCTGTATTCTTATCATTAGTGTGTTTATGCTTGAACACACAAAAAAATGTCTCAGTGTCAAAACAATAAAAAATAAACTATGGAACATTACCATAAATGAGATGTTTAGAGTTGTGGGCATAACCACAAAAAATTAATCAGAAATATGGATGTGGAATAAACATATGGTTCTATTGATTATAATAAAGGAATACCCCCTAATGGCCTGAATGACATCTTTTTATTGATTTTTGATAACCCCCATTTCAAGGGATGAGGTGGAACCCTTATAAGGCCCATAGGCGTAGATATTACATGACCCACAGGTCTTAGAGGAAATATCCAGTCTATAAATACATGGAATTTCTCCTCCCTAGCATCTTAATTGTGATATCATCTCTTCACCTCTATAATAAAAGAATATAAATTCAATAAATGGCACTTGATGAAATAGTTGGGCCTCATCTAAGGGATGAGTTATAGACCACCCACCTCGTACTCATATGACTCTTCTCCTCTAGTATCAGACTCTAATTCTACTTGCAACAGAGTATATCTGAGAAAAGAGTAAAATAATTACACCTCAATAACTAGGTCGAGAAAAATATGAAAAATAGTGGATCAAACAAACTCAATTACTTGTTGTTGCACATCTAATTTAAAGAATGCAAGATCAAACAGGTCTTGGATGTCAGATACTTCTTCATCCCTAGGTTGGTCCTTCCAAAAGATAAAAAATGGGGAAAATTAAGGTTTATCCAATGAGAAACCACATTATAGAAGAAAGAAGGATTATTTTAGTGATTAAGGGAATAATGGTAAAATAACACAAAAATTATAATGTTTACAGTTTTGCTGCCCAGTTTAAAAAACTGTGTGCCAACCATGAATGAGAACATGTAAGAATGGGTATACAACATGGTTAGGAGACATGGTTTAAGAAACCATGCACCAACCATTGGAGATGGCTCTTCCCAAAAATATAGACCATCCTCACAATTATATCCAACCATACACCTTAACAACACAATTTCCATTAACCGTGACACATGCCCATTTTTCCCAAAAGGATGGATTCCAAACTCCAAACAAGACCTATAAACCCTTGGGACATTTTTCCAACACATTAATAATATATATTAGGTTCAAAATAAATCATTAGACAAAAATTAAAAGGATCAATACCTAAGTGAAAATTGGGTTCCTATAGTCCACAACCACCTACACATTTTAGGTGGAGTTTGAGGATTGGATATTGATGATAAGTACCTATATATTTCAATTAGTCATATAGTGTTTTATCAAATCTATATTCATATTAATTAAATTATTTTGGATACTCATTAGTGTTGGGATCCTTGAGCTGAAATGAAATTATGGTTCCCCTACTACCCTCCTCTTAATATGTTTAGTGTTAGTATTTTAGTTTATTATTGATTCATGATACATTTATGGTTTTTTTTGTATTAAAAAAATTATTTTTATACTCACACACATCAAAACCATTTTCCTACATGTTTTGTGTCCATGAAGATGATGTAAATGTAAATAATTCATTTATGAGAGTGAGATATAATTAATCTTTTCATATTTGACAAATAGAGACCTTAATGGATGTGGAGTTGGTATAATATTGGTGGCACCATGAGAAAATTATACTTGGATTCATTCATAATTAGATCCATATAGAAGTGATGGATTCTTCACCATGGTTGTTTTTAGTTATTTCCCTTAAAACTATTTTGTGTTTATTTTTTTCGATTCTTTGTTATATTTTATTCATATTGGTAACCTTATGGGTCTCTATAAATATATCATTCATTGGTAATAATCGATGGGGTTGTTGTAATTTTTTCTATATCTTACTACTTTTCTTCATACCTTATTCATTGGAGATATGAGTTTATTATGAGTTGTAATAGGATAAAGCATCCCATGTGTGTGATATGACTACTCAATTCTTGTCACCATCCACTAGACAATTTAAGGCTATCATGGTGCTTCACTTGATGTATACAACCTACCCATGTGTGGACTACGTATACCTAGAGGTGTTAGAAACAACACAAATAATTATTTAACATAAAAGAACCTAAAATTACCATAAAAATAATCCCAATAATATTGGGATACATAGAGTGAACCTTCAACTAAATACCACAAAGAACCCCTCTTGAGATAGTAGTGGAATTGGGAGTGACCCCAAATACCACCTCCAATATGTACTGGGTTAGTAAATATCAACAATGCTATAAAAACACTCATTTTAGTGGAATTAACCTAAGAATATAATTATTACAAGAGACCCACTAATAAACTCAATATATAATAAAATCAAACCTACATATAGTTATTAATGTAATTTTATAGAATAAAAATAATACTTACAACGTACTAATTAATTTCATATGACATAAATACAATTATTACTTCCAAGAATTGGGGGATTGTATGGTCATGTATGATAAAAAAATACACCCATAATCTAGTAGAAATTTATGTGATTATATATATATTTTTTAGAATGCACGTATAAATATTAAGATACTCCTTAAAACGCCAGGTTAAATGATGAAGAAGGATAGTTATTCCTTGGGGAATATTCAATTGTCCCCCCATAACAGCTCTAATAAGAAACCTACCACCCTTACCCACCATGGCTCACTCAACCAGTAATTATTCCAAGCGTATTAATAAAATAATAAAATAATATACCAAGTAGGAACCCCAAAAAATGTTCTTACTAATCTAGCCACTCTCATTCCCCAAATTTTTTTTTCAAGTGCTTTACTCCCTTCCACATACAAATATCCTATTTACCACCTAGAAGATCAAAACAATGAATAGATAAACACACATTCCACATCACAACATTATCCACATGCCCATCATTATATACTACACCATATAAAACAACACATCTTCATAATATTAGGGTAATATGAATATGAATTACATATATATCATGAAATATTATACCACGCACATCCCTCACCATATATCATACATCATAATCCATATAACTAGATCAACTGACATATACATGTTCTAAACATAAGTAATTATATCCTATATTGATATATGAATTGTGTATCATCAGAATAATAACTATGCCTAATAGTATAGTGCGGAAGAGGGAGTAGTCAACCATCAATTACCTCTATAATATAAATGTTAGGGAAGACACTTTGAACTCATGTCCTATAATTTCAATGATATAGATACTGAAAATGGGTGTTGGTGTGTATTAGATAACTAGAAAATAAATTTATGTAGAATTCTATATAGAATCCAACCTATGGTATAACTACAATACTAAATCACTATAATCACTACTACCAACAAATATTATTTCATCCAAGTTATCAAAAATAATTTTTTTATTATCTAGAAAACCTTAAATGATATATCTAATGAAAAAAATGAAAAACACAACAAAATCAACATCATGTTTTACCATATTAACGAATTTTCCCATATTCTTCCTTTTCTCAAAAAAATACAATATTATTGAAATATTTATTATTAAACCATTAATTAATTCCTAGAAAATTCTAATAAATATATCACAAGCTCCATTACACCTGATAATATGATATATGTTAATTAATTAAACATGTGTTTTTACCAGTTTCCAACTTGAACAGAACCCCATTTCACTAAATAATTTTGATATTAAATTAATTCAACACTAGTCTTATTATTTGAACTTAAAATATAGTTCTATCAACCATTTTCAAAACCAAATATACTATAAGAAAATTTAACTCAAAACCACAACATTATCCCATTTAACACATAAACTAACCCTACCACTACCAAATTTATAGACACATATCATTACATCACCCAAATCTAATTCACTTCATGATTAATCACATAAGGAAAAAAATAAATAATTATAAAGAACCAGATATTTATAGAATAATAATTTTTCATATCTATTAATATTTATGAAAAAGAGATTAATTTTATGTTAAAGAGGACATTTTTTGATGATATACTCAACATGAAGCAATGGATTTCTCTGAAATCTTGCATTCCACACAATATTGAGTTATACTAAAAATTAATATAATAATAATATTATTTTTAATTATAGATAATGCACATCTATTGTATTGAAAGGTATGAAAAGAAATGACCATATTATGATTAAACATGTTTGTTAAATGTTTTTACATTTACCCAATAAAATTTGGAGGCTTAAAATTAGAATGAATCCAATTTTAAGCATAAATACTCTAATATTTTTGAAAAAGTAGTTTTACTGGTTTTTTATGGAAAACCATTTTTTAATATATATTTTTGTCACTTTTTATTTTTAATTTGACAAAATAAAACTCTTATTTAGAATTGGGACATTAAAATTTACTTTGGGTAAATTTTTGGTATTTTTCTGATAAAGTTCATTTATTAATGAATAGTGAAAAATACTGCATTTTAAGTCAAAGCTATCTTTTCATATGATTTATTTATATGGTTATATTATCTTTTTAATTGGTTTTAAAGAGTAATTAGATTATTTTTTTACAATTTAATCCAATTTTGGTCGTTGGAAATAATTTAACTTTTAAATTATACATAAACACATGTCAATCTTTTGTTAGTTATTATTTCTTAAAAACACACTTTTTGGTTTTGACAACAAGAATTAATTTTAAATTAATTTTTAAAACTTCATTGTTTTGAATTTTAAAAAAATCATTCCATATTTTTAATCAGGAGGTCCAAATTGTGTAAATAGAAAAAATTTATTTTTAGACATTATGAATAGTAAATTTAGTAAATATTTTATTTACCATGGTTAAAGTGTAAACCTGGTAAATAAGATTAAACAAATTAATATTATAATAATATTAAATTACCCAAACACATTTAATAACCCTATTTTATGATATATTTCTGACCATGGGTATCCTTGGGTCGATTTGAGGACCCCATGGAGCCACTTGTGTATGAAAATGATATTTAATTACTAATAATTTAATGTTAAGGAAAATATAACCTAAACATGTATCTATTAATAAAAAAAATTAAATGTAGTTATATAACTGATATCTTCAACTATAAATATTAATTAGAAATATAAAACTACTTCCTAAATCATCGTATTTTATATATAATTTTTAGACATCAAATAAATAAATTTATTTATGACACAATTGTGATGCAATGATTACCTTATTAATGAAATATTTAAATAAATGAGATTATAAATATTAAAATAAATTTATTTTGAAACTTTTTATTCCATCCAATAATTTTATGGATGATTATGACTTGTGATATTTGAATTAATTTTTTTTAATTAATCAAGTTGTTATGGATTTTTAAAAAGTCATGATATGAATAGCATAAAAATTGACATAAATGAGTTTTTAAAACAAATAATATCTTATTAAATGATATAATAGTCATAAATATCTAATATTCAGGAAAATGACTTATATAAGGTTGAACATGTCCTTAATGGACCACTTGAGGTTATATTGTCATTTTATAGTAACTATATTTACCATATATTATGAATATATAAGAAGACATGGAAAAAGTTAAATTACTTAACTAAGGGTTAAAGCTAAAAGATAAGATTATATTTATGAAATAAACTTGTATGAAACCCATTTTCTAAGAGTATGTGGAACCATACTCATATTATATTAGAAATATATCACTTTTGTGTTATTAGAATTTGAAAATAAATTAATAATAAAATAATACATTCAAACATTCCTAAAGTGACCCTCCTTCCTCTTATAAAAGGACACCACCTTTAACACTTACTCACACCTCTAAATACCCCTTTAATCATCCAAAATCTAATAAAATAATTTCCCAACATCCCTATATTCCCCCTAAAAGCATTAATTTGGGAATAAGGCAATTAAATAAGTCCTTTTAACTTAAATCAGAAGAAGTTACCCGATTTGAGGTAATGTCTTCCCTCAATATTCTTTAATTTATTTTCCTTATCTACTTCATGTGCTCTTCTTATTAATTTTTTATATAACAACACTAGTATCCTCAATTTAATAGGTTTTTATGTGATTTATTCAAACTACACTTACACAGACCTCTGTCTAATGTGCATAGAAGATACTGTTTCTCTGGATGGTGAACTGCTGCCTCACGAAACAATGATTGTTCAAAATTATACTAAAACCTCTTATGGTGGCCATTATGATGAAAATATAATTATAAATGATATAAATGAAATTTATTGTATCTCTATTCTTCTTTAATTATCATTTATAACATACCTCTATGCTTTTCATGTTGTATAAATATAATAATTTCATTTGAAGAAGTGCGAACTACTGCCCCCTCAAAGTGATATGAATCATTCATTCCATGCATGGATTGTATAAAAGATGTAGTTAATTAAATTATATGTGATATTATACTATAATTATAATATACCTATTTATAATTTAGATTTTATTCCCTTAAATATGAAAAAGAAAATAAAGTAATGTTCATGCGTACGTACAGCTTACCGTCTCCATGAACGGTGCATTTCATTTATTATATTAATATGCTATGGACTATTATAAATAAATATATACTGGATATACATGATATGTATGATTTATATATTGTGAATATCATTCTGGAGATAATTGACTTTTGACCACATGGACAATTTGTAATTATAAGAGGTTCATTTTTGACTCAAGTTTCAAACATCGACAAAATGTTCAATATGAACTCAAATAATTAACTAATTGTTATAGCAAGGTAATAAGTTATATAAAAGGAATAATAAACTTTTGTAAATGTTATAAACAAATTATAAATTAACTTAAGTTTATTATTTAGTAATAACAAGGAATATACATGACAAGTTAAACTCGAGGTAAGAGACTTTGTCTCAATCTCCTTTCATTTAGGCATGTTTTGATAATATTAACCTCCTTATTTTACATGGAGTATAATTAACCCCTTTGACTTTTACCTTAATTCAAAGGTAATATTTTTTCTATGATGCGTTTTACTAAATTACAAAAAGGAATGTTTTTTAACGTATGCGATGACAACGACCTTTCTGCCGCCACGAGAATTATTTGAAATATGGATTCCTTAACAAGCCATGATGTTTTAAATGGAAAATAAATACCATATAATCTTTTTGCATATTTTGGTTTTGAAAATAGTTTTTAAAGTGTATATTACAATTTAAATATCATGAAATTATTTCTTTTGATTGAAAATGAAATTTTATAATTGAAATATTGATATTTTCAATCTTTTAGGTGTGATGATTATATAATGGTACATGGACATTTTATGGGTGGTTACGTGATAAACCTAATGACGGGTGGTTCTGTGATAACCCAAGTAAGCGTGGTGACATTATAACCTCCAATGCATTGGGTATGGAAGTTGGCCATATGGCTATTCCATTTGTAAGAATGATTTGTGGAAGTCGATTGTATGGTTATTCCATTTAAGTATTATTATGTCCCAAGTTTACCTTTATATGTTATACATTGTTTTCTATGGGATTTATTGTAATATTTTGGATACAAAAAGGGTAAGCAATGAGATTATATTTAGTGAAGTTTTTTTATACTTCTTTAAGGTGGAAATTATTACTTTATGATAAATTATTCATGGTTTACATGTTGTTTGAAAAAACTAATAGTTTTCCTTATTTATGTATCCCTTATCGAGCCTTTTATTCTCATATCATGTTTTGAAATGTTTTTCATGGGACATAAAGATGAATAGGGTGAAGGATGAGATCAAGTAAAAGTCATGTTGTCTAAAACATATAACTAGACATGTTACTTTTTTTAAGAGTTTTTGTTTTAGGAAAAAATAGATAGTGAGTAGAAGTGTCTACTTGTAATATTAAAGTTGTTATGTATATGTTATGTCCTAATTCTATAAATCTATAAACCTGAAAATATCCTCAATGTGAATTATAAAATTAATTCATGATTGTCTAATGTTTATGGATGGGTCATTACAGATGGTATCAGAGCTCATTTTAGATAAATTTAGCGGTTATGGTATAATTTAGGCATAAGTAAAATAACCATAACGATTAGCATATTATAAAAAGTCATAGTTATTTTAGATAAATAGAATGAGTTTAAGACAACATGAATACATTTATCTTAGTATTTACCCTCCTCATAAGATAGTATATGATGATTTTACTGATATACTCACACTGAAATTTTTTGTTTTAGTAAATGGTTGGATCTGTCATACACCAAAGTAACAATGGATGTGAAGAAAACTGTGACAGTTTTCTGAATAAGCTACCAATTGAAATGGGAGCTGAATTAGAACTCCTATGGTTATTCTCAACCAACTATCTAGAGTCATGATTGACCACCTAAACCTTGGTGATTTTTATAAGGAATCATATATACGAGAAACAAATCCTTATGGAAGTTCAGGTAATAATCATAAAGGTAAGTATATTAAAAAACCTATGTGTCAAGGATGTGGAAATAAAAACTTCTGAAAATTATTCAAAGTGACGGGAAGATTCTATAGATGTGGTACTTGAGGTTATAAAGCAAGAACCTTCCATAGAAAAATGGAAATGCCCAGTTGACTCCAGGAAAGGGAAAGAAGTTCTTTCTAAGGGATCAATTGAATTTTTTAAATGTGGTGTGCATGGTCATTATAAAAATAGATGTACTACAAAGAAGGTTCAAGAATGTGATCAGTAGGACCGTACGAATATATGTTTACCAACACCTAATTCCATTTCAATTGAGGATAAAGAAACTAACAATGACCAATGAAAGGTATTGATTTTTTCTTCATTGAGGTTTTGACATTATTGAACCTTAATATATGATTCATGATTTAGTTTGTAAGAAACAAGTATTATAGAATAAGTTTTAAAACAATGTTTAATGGATCATGAAGAACATTGAATGAGTAATATGTCTACATATAATGGATTCAAGAGTTATGGTAGATTTTAGGATGATGGAATACTTAAAAGTATTAAGGATCTTTTGATGATGGGATTACTTTGGAATATTTTTTCTAGTATGTGTAACCCTGAAGTTTGATATATGAAAATTTTATTCTATAAAGAATTATCTTTTATTGTATGAACATAATGGATAACCTTAGGGGTTAATATGATCTTTTGTTTTTTAGGTGATAAATTTTTATTAAATTTTGGGAAAAAATGAAAGGTATTAGATAACCATTGAGGATAAAATAGGTTGTGGTTATTTTTGAAGAAATTATTTTTTTTTGGGAATTTAATAAAATTATATAGTTTTTGAATAAGGACAACATGAAGAGTGTGTGACAACCCATCGTATTTGACAAGTTTATGAGAATATAACCCACAACCGAAGTGCGATTGGGTTTTATCGCCTTCCACTAGACTACGTGAAGTTATTGGTTAGTATGAGTTATTATTTTTTAGTTAAATGATTTTATGGATCCAGAATAAGTTGATTTTGGGAACTTATGTTTTATCAAATGGGTATCCTTAGTATAGAAAAATGATTTGGGGATTAAGCAATGAAGGTTATTTTGGAAGACATTCTCACTTTTGAGAACACTATATGCTTAAAGAAAATAGAATACTATATGATCTCATTTGTGGAGTAATTGTTGAAATTTTATTTTGGAAGAATATATGTTTTAATTTTAGACATATGGTGATTTGGGTTTTTATGGAAATGATTAAGCTATCATAGAGAATATCTTATTAGGTTAACTATACATCAGTATGAGACTTTAAGAGTTATAAAGACCCAGATTTTCCATGTAATTTTTTAATTATATTGGATTATTATGAGTCTGTGAAAATTGACGGTGCGTGATTCCGAGGCCCAGTGTGCCCTGAATTAATTTCTAAACTTTCTTTAAGGTACATTCAGTAAACGTGCGAGCTGGAAATCCTATCTTTTGAACTGGTGATTGAAATTAAAATCTAAGTGCACCGTTGAACTCACAACGCCATGATTCTCTTAAGGGAGGTTTAACCTCGACCACTGTGTGTTGAGGAGGAAAGTTGTTTTTACGTTTTCTTATGGATGAGTAAATAAAATAAATTTATTTTATTTTATTTTAAAAAAATCCTTCCTCCTCACTTTTATGTTTTGATGGTGGGGACCACAGGGGTGGTGGGGTATTTAATGAATGACATTAAATGCCTGGTTACACCATTTGTGTGATTAATGAAGCCCATTAATTACACCAATTAATGAACCACTTAATCACATATTAGAGAGTTAAACTATAATTTGGGGTTTTAGAAAATCATTGGAAAAGGCTTGATCTTAAGAGGATTCTTGAGGAAGAAAAAATCCCCTCACCAAGGAAGAACCGAAGAAAGATGATTGAGTGGCGTTGTTGGAGGCTTGTTTTGGGAACGACGAACACTGACTCTTCCTCAAATACAAAATTTCTCCAACAATCTTGAGGAAGGGATTTTATTTGGTTTAGTTTTAAAATAATTTTTGAATCTTATCCTTCCATCATGTTATCAAGCTAACGTGGAGGGCACATGCCAAATGGACAAGGGCTGGACCCTCTGCTATTTTTTGATCTATGCGTTCTTCACATAATTGTTATTCAGGTTTTATGGAACCTGGAACGGAGGGTCAAGAGGCAAAGAGGGCATCCAAGGGAGGATGTTGATACCATTGGATGAGAAAACAGGCCATCAGAGCTCATCTAGTGACCCGCGGAAGACCGCCGACGCGGCACAGGCACGATGACGCTAGCAACCAGTGCCGGTGGAGGTGAGTGCAGCGGCCAATACTGGTTGACCACAAAAATAGGTGGCTGCGTGCCATCACACACCACCATTGAATAGGGCCACAACATATAGATGCGACGAGCTGCAACGGCTGACACCGGGCGATCGTGGGCCGAGGTGAGCAGTGCGCCGTCGTGCACCGCTGAAGATGGTCATGGAATGGAATCCATGTTAGAGGGATAGGACCCACTCCTTGTGGGTCTCATGGGAGATCTGGTAGTGCCACGTGGTGCCACTGCTCTGCCTTCCGAATAGGAGGAGTCGTTTCCCCCTTCGCGAGCTAGGGAGGGCCCCAGCCAGCGGGCCGTGCGAGACCAGTGGGCCACCCGAGTCTAGCGGGCCATGCCCCTCTATGGGTCGAGCCGGACCGGGTCAGACCTGGGCTGGGTATGGGGTGACCTGAACCGGGTCGGGCCAGTTTGGTCCGATCGGGTCAGACCGGACCCGGACCTGACGAGGCCCACTTTCGCTAAAAGTTCTATAACATGTGAACCATATATCCATTTGATGAACTGTCTATGGAGCTAGAATTATTGGAATGAGACAATCATTTTGGTTTACTCCGCATGAATTTTGGAGAATGTTGGAGTATGGACAGGTTGGATCAAACTCAAATCCAACCGGGCCCTTGGTACTAAAATGCTTATAAATCAGAGACCGGGCACCCGATTGATACGTCGTATGTCACGTTGGAACCCTTATGATATGGTGGTCCTTTGGGATAATTCCTAGTGGAAATTCGTGGTGTTTGAGGTATGTATGAAGGATTGAGGAGTGGATCCTCCCAGAATCAAGCATGCTTAGTATGAGAATCTAGTGGCTAGCTGTAATGCGAAGAAAGAACATCAGTCCTATGTGGGTTAGCATCTATTGATCCTATGTGGTTTAGTGCTCAACGATCCAGAGTGGGTCATCGCTCACCAATCCTATGTGGGTCAGCACATACTAATACTCTGTGGGTCAGCATTAGAGGCTCTTGATAGAATAATATGATCCCATGATACATCTAATCATCTGTATTTTTGTACTTAAATTATACATGGTGTGAGATGAGTCTTTAACTTTTTGGTACTTTTACCTTCATTGTATTTACCTTTATGGTATTTTTCCCTCGTAGATCAGTTGTGCATATTGATTAAATGTTAGAGCCTTATGTTTCCTCATGTATGAGACAAGTATATTATGATAAATTAGGTAAATTTTTGGGCATATACCTAGCTAGATTTGATGAGTGCTTCATGCTTGTGATTGAGGTCTTGCTTTTTGGTTTTTCCTTGTGAAACTCTTAGATACCTTTATGGGTCTCAGGTTCCATAATGAGTATTGTTATACCCACCACTACATGGGCTACACCCGCACCTTATTGTGTCTTGTGCAGATGATATATAACATTGATCGAGGCTGAGGGAGCCAGGACTAGATGGTGCTGAGAGGTGGACCATTTGACATGACATACCATAGTTACTACTAATCATGATATGTACCTACCCTTCAAGTAGGATCCTTGGAGGATGAACACCTGATTTTTCTCTTTATTGTAGTTATACTTTCTCAGTTGGGCTTGTATTCCGTCCCCCTTTACTTACAGTACTCACACTTTTACTATATAGTTTTACTTAGTGGTTTGCTTATTGTTGTGTGCTTGGACTGTGTGTTGGAAGGTTTAAAGGAAATGTCTTCCCATTTGAAGGGATATTACTTTTCGGTGCTAGTCGTCAGCCCCTGGCCTATGGAAGGAGGGTTTGGGGTAGTCATAGCATGAGCCCCGGGGGACGGGTCGTGACAAAGTGGTATCATAGGAGTCGGTTCTACTGAATAACTTGGATACTGATAATTTCAATATGGAAATAGTATTAAGTGTTATAAGTTTGGTTTTTAGTTTACAGAATCTAGTGTTGGTGCGGTGGCAAATGTATCCATATAATAGGACCCTGAATTCAGATTTCCGACTCAATGCACGAAAATATTGAATGCGTCTGTTTTTGAAAAGTTTTTATTATGATATCTTTGAGTCAGATCCGATGATATAACTTATTGATTGTGGTGCATCTATTTTATTTCAGGATTCCACCACATTGACATCCATCCAGTTTTCTAGTGAGAGTTTGTGATGATGGCCCACCAAACAATGAGGCTTTGGTGTAGGGCCCTCCTTCAGTGATAGTACCATCGAGTGGTGTACCAGCAACACCACTACCTATTGGGAAGCCATTGCTACTAGCCCCACCAGCAGATATTGCATGCGAATTGAGTGTGCTGAATGATTTTCAGCATTAGAGGCCTCTAAGGTTCCAATGAGAGACATATCCACATGAGGTTGAAGACAGGCTGGAGGTTGTGACCAGAGTTTCTCTCTTAATTGGGACACTAGCTGATCGGATGGTGATCCTAGCTGCCAGTCTCTTCTAGAGAGTAGCTGGGAGATGGGTGAGTCTGACACTCTGAATACATGATGAGGTGACCCTCACCTAGGTGGACTTCGAGTACCTTTTCAGGGCAGATTTCATCCTAGAGACTCTACACTCAGTGCGTATATAAGAGCTTCTGCACTTACAGCAGGGAAACATGACTGTGGCTCAATTCTCGGCAAGGTTCACTGATCTCTCCCGCAACTCCACCAACATGGTACATGACCCTTTATTTAGGGAACATACCTTTGAGAGAGGTCTCCAATAGGAGATCAAATCATCAATGATATCACTCATCATTCTGATGCAGGCTAGGGTGCTAGAGCATGAACTTTTGGTGGAGAGCTTCCTAGCTGAGCCAGAACCGACAACGAGAGCCTCCATTAGACATCAGGTAGCAGAGTCATCTGCAGCAAGAAATAGATAGGTGATGCAAGGGCCCAAGCAGTCCAAACCTTCTGGTGGATGACCTCAGGATATAGGGCCAGTGGTGTGGGGCTCATGGGACAGAGGAGGATAGACGAGGAGCATACAGTGCTACTCGTGCGGCGGGCAGGGTCACGTCGCTCGCGATTGCGCAAACCGCCGTATGGATGACCAGAAGACAGTCGAGGGACTGCCAAGGAAAAGGAAAAGATACAATCAGGGAGGTCCATAGGCAATATGTGGATGTGGCAGAGGAGCTTTCGGTGCATCAGGAGGTGGGAGACGATTCGAGGTTCCACCACCACCACCTCCAAGTGGTCCACCCCGACCATAGGGAGCAGGTGTACATGGGCGAGATCTGATACATGAAGTTGAGGCCTATGACCATAGTGATCCAGATATGATTAATGGTATGATCTGTGTCTACTCCACACTAGCTCTAGTACATATAGAAAGAGGTGCTAGTCACTCTTTTATTACCACGACCCTCGTTCGGAGCTCAAAGATTCTGATGGAGCTGCTGGCTTTATCCTTACAGATAGATACTCTTAAAGGATTGGATTCGATGATTACACACTGGTTTTGTAGTGTGACCTTACTCTAGGAGGCGAGAGCTTCGGCTGGGATCTTCTAGTAGCGGCATCGAGCCCTTACAAAATTATCTTGGGTATGGACTAGTTATCTACATTCCATGCTCAGATTGAATGAATTAGTCACAAAAGTGTAATTCATCCATGGGGATGGGACCATGTTTTACATCACTGGAGAGAAAGTAACCTCTTTAGAATAAGATGGACTTACCCAAAGGGGGTGCAGCCGATCACTCATCAGTTGGCTAGGATTACCCTCAGAGTAGTTGATGTTGATAGTCCGACATATCCTATAGTGGTGGACCAATATGATGATGTCTTTTCTAATGATGTTTTGGGACTACCTCCTCATAAAGAGGTGGAAATTTACATCAACCTATTCTTTGGTACGACACCAATATCTACACCAGCATATAGGATGGATCCCATGGAGCATCGTGAGTTACATGTACAATTGGAGGAATTGTAGAGGAAGGGGATCGTAAGGCCTAGTTTTTCTCCATGTACATCCCAAATTTTGTTCTTCAAGAAGGAATATGGGAGTTTGAGACTCTGTGTGGACTATCGATGCATGAACCAGGTGACCATGAAGAACAAGTATCCACTTCTGAGGATTTATGATCTTTTCGATCAGCAGAAGGGAGATTGTTGGTTTTCGAAGATAGAACTCAGATCAGGCTATCATAAACTTAGGGTATGAGATGAGGATGTGCAGAAGATGGACTTTAGATGTTGTTATGGCCGCTATGAGTTCTTGATTATGCCATTCAGCATGACCAACATCCCAATAATGTTCATTGGACACATGAACAGGATCTTCCAGCCATACCTCGATCGCTTCATGGTGGTCTTAATTGACGAAATCTTGGTGTACTCAGTGACGGAGGAGGATCATGCCTATAATCTTAGAATAGTTCTGTATACACTCTTATAGAACCAGATTTATGGTAAGATATTGAAGTTCCAATTCTGGATAAGAGAGGTTCACTTTCTAGGACACTTTATCTCAGAGGATGGAGTTGTAGTCAACCCAGCAAAGATAGAGGTTGTGTTTTCTTAGGAGCCACCCTGGAGTGAGAATGAGGTGCGAAGTTTCCTGGGGTTGGCTGGGTATTACTAGATATTTGTACTTGAATTTTCTAGATTTGAAGTACCCTTGTCATCTATGAAGAAGAAGGGAAAACCCTTTATATGGTCAGAGATATGTCCGTATAGTTTTCAAGAGATGAGGCAGAGACTGACGAGTTCCCCTATCTTGAGGCTACTAGAAGAAGGCATTCGGAATGTAGTCTACTGCGATGCATCAGGGACAAGACATAGATGTGTCCTGATACAATAGAAAGCAGTGATCACTTAAGGTTCATGATAGCTAAGAAAACAGGAGCATAACTACACTACCCTAAGACCTGGAACTAGCAGCAGTAGTATTCTCTTTGAAGATGTGGCGACAATATTTGATGGGTGAACATTTTACTATTTACTATGATCACAAGAGTATCAGCTATATCTTCTAATAGAAGGACCTGAACCTGAAACAACAACGATGGCTGGAGTTCCTCCAAGACTATGGATTCTAGATAGTCTACCCTCCTATGGAGGGGAACATAGTGGAAGACACACTCAGCAGGAGGTCTGGTTTACACCTTCTGAGTGAGATGAAAAATCATATAGCTACGTTGCATATATCATTTATTGATAGTGATGGAGCAGCTTACCTCCAGTCTATGACTGTCACTCCCTAACTTCTTTAGTGAGTTCGGGAGGCACAACTTGGGGACATTGACTACAAGGCTCGATGTTCCCCGATCTCCTCAGCACAGGCACCTGATTGATTTTATAAAGGTGGGGAGCACGTTATCCTCTTTAGAGGACTTACCATAGTACTAGTGGCGTTACAGAAGGAGGTGTTGAGAGAGTTCCATATTTCCCCTTTGGTGTTACATCCTGGTGTGGTGAATATGTATTATGACCTCCGATGTTAACACCGGTGGCCATGTCCTACACATCCAAGAACATGGATCGATAAGGGGATTGGGAAGCCTCTAAGTATAGGAGATTTTAAGACTCTATGGGGTGCCATCGACGATCGTCTTTGAACATGACACAAATTTTACGTCCCAGTTGTGGAAGGGATTTCAGGAGGTGTTCGGGACTCAGATACGTTTGAGCACCACCTTTCATCCACAAATGGATAGTCAGACGGAGCGGACCCTTCAAACAATGGAGGACGTGATTCGTTCTTGCGTCCTAGATTTTGGTCGTAGTTGGGAGGATCAATTGCCCTTGGTGGAGTTCGCATACAATAATAGTTATCCATCCACCATCGGTATGGCACCATTTGAGGCCTTGTATAGTCGACCTTTCAAATCACCTCTATGATGGAAAGACCCATGGGAGTCAACACTTATGGGTCCAGAGCTGGTATGGGCTACCACTAAGAAGGTGAAGATTATCCAGGAGAAGACAAACACTTCATAGAGCAAGCAGAAGTCTTATGCTAACAGGAGACAGAGAACTTTGGAGTTAAAGGAGGGAGACCATGTCTTCCCATGAGTCTCACCTTGAGGAGGTTTGCGGAGATTTGGTTGGGATGACAAGCTATCTCCGAGGTTCATCAGAACCTTTTAGGTTCTCATCATAGTTAGAGAGGTGGCATATCACCTATATCTTCCCCCCAGATGCATCAGGTGCATGACATCTTCCACGTTTCACATTTGAGGAAGTACGTGCATGATCCATCATACGTTATCGACTGGGGATCGCTGGACATTGATGATGGGGCGACGTTAAAAGAGGTTCCAGTGTAGATTGAGGATCAATAGGAGCGATTCCTTCATGGACGATCAATTCCTATGGTGCGAATCCCTTGAAACATGGGATCCTCTAGGAGAGAACATGGGAGTGGGAGATTCAGATTCATGTTCAGTACCCTCATTTTTTTCCTTAGTGTATTTTGTGGATTTTGGGGATGAAAATCCCTACGGTGGGGAGAATGTAAACACCCTGATTTTCCATGTATTTTTTTTTAATTATATGGGATTATTATGAGTCTGTGAAAATTTATGGCGTATTATTCTGAGTCCTAGTGTGCCCAGAATTAATTTCTAAACATTATGTAAGGTAAATTTAGTAAACATGCATGTGGGAAATTTTAACTTTTGAACTAGTACTCGTAATTAAAATCTGAGGGCATCTTTGAACTCATATCACTGGGATTCACTTAAGGGAGGTTTAACCACGACCACAGTGGGTAAAGGAGGATTTTTTTTTGCATTTTTCCATTGATGAATAAATTAAATAAATTTGTTTTATTTTATTTTTAAAACAACTTGCCACCTCATTTTTAAGTTTTCATGGTGGGGACCACAGTGGTGGTCAAGCATTTAATGAAGGACATTAAATGCCCAGTTACACAATGGTTGTGTAACCACCCTTCATGTGATTAATGAGCCTCATTAATTACACCAATTAATTAACCTCTTAATCACATGTTAGAGAGTAAAACTCTAACGTGGGTTTTTGGAAACATATTGAAAAATGATTGATATTGAGAGGATTCTTGAGGAAGAATGAATCCCCCCAGCAATGAAGAACTGAAGAACAATGGTTGAGCAGCGTCGTTGGAGGCTTTTTACAGGAATGAAAAACATCGACTCTTCCTCAAAGGCATACATTCTCCAATGATCTTGAGGTAGGATCTTTATTTGGTTCAGTTTAAAAATAATTTTCGAATATTATTATTCCCTCATGTTATCAAGCTAACATGGAGGGTGCGGGCCAAACGAACAAGGCCCGAACAATCTACAACTTTGTTGATCAATGCGTTCTTCATATAATTTTTATTCAAGTTGGACAGAACCCACAACGGAGGGTTAATCAGCGAAGAGGGTGCCCTGAGGAGGACGTTGATACCTTTAGGTGGAAAAACAGGTCACCAGAGCTCACCCGGTGACCTGAGGAAAACTACTGGCATGGTACCAGCATAGCAGTGCTGACAACCAGTTTTGGTGGGGGTGATGGCAGTGTCCAGTACCGGTCATCCATGAAGGAGGTGGCCCAGCGTCGTCGCACACCGCCAGTGAAGAGGGTCAAAACATATAGTCGCGATTGACAAAAGCTGCTGGAGGCATATAGTCGCGGGGGACTGCGGTGGCCGACACCAGCTGGACATGGGCGGAGGCGAGTGGTGCACCATCATGCGCCGCTGAAGATGGATGTGGCACAGAAGATGTGGCGGAGGGCTAGGAACTACTCTGTATGGGTCCCATAGGCAACCTGACGGCGCCACATGGCGTCGTCGCTCCGCCTTCTGAACGGGAAGAGCTGCCCCCCCCCCCCCCCACGCCAGCTAGGGCGGGCCCCAGCCAGCGGGCCATATGAGCCCAACAGCCTAGGCCGCGCCCACTACGGCCCTGCCCAACCAGGCCGAGTTAGACCTGGTCTGGTTTTGGGTGACCCGAACCGGGTCGGGTCGACTCAGACTGGATTGGACCGACCAGGGAGGACCGGGCCTAGTTTCGCTAAAAGGGCCATAATTTGTGAATCAGGCGACTGTTTGAAAAACCATCTATGGTTCTGGAATCCTTGGAATGAGACATCCCCTTTTATATACTCCACTTGAATTTTGGATAATTTGGAGTATGGATAGGTTGGATCGAACTCGAATCCAACTGGGCCCTTGGTACTAAAACGCTTGTAAGTCACAGACTGGGCGTCTGATTGATGCGCCATCTATCGTGTTGGAACCCTTAAGAAATGCCTGTAATTTGGGATACTTATTCTTGGAACTTCGTGGAGGTTGAGGTATGAACGAATTCTTGAGGAGAAGATCCTACAAGAATCAACCGTGCTTAGTATGTGAATCTATTAGCTGGCTGTAACGTGAAGAATGAACATCGATCCCATGTGGGTCATCATCTATCGATCGTATGTGGGACAGTATCTATGGTTCCTATGTGGGTCAATAATTAGTGATCCTGAGTGGGTCAGTGCTCACCGATATTATGTGGTTTATAATCTACCAATCCTGTGTGGGTCACCAGCAGGGGCTCTCGAAATAATAAGATGATCCACCGATACATCTAATCATCTGTACTTCTGTACTTAAGTTATACCTAGAGTGAGATGAGTCTTTACCTGTGTGGTAATTTAACCTTCGTGGTCTTGACTTTGGGGTCTTTACCTTTGTGGTATTATTCCCTCACTGATTAGTTTTGAAAATGGCTTAAAAGTTGGAGCCTTATGCTTTCTCATATATGAGACGAGTATATTTTGATAACTTAGGTAAATGTATGGGTATATAACTAAGTAGACTCGATGACTGCTTAATGATTTTGATTGAGGTCTTGGTTTGTCGTTGTTTCTTATAGAACTCTGGGAGACCTTCAGGGGTCTCAGAGTCCCTACTAAGTGTTGTTATACTCACCCTTGCACGGGCTACGCCCGCACCTTGTTGTGTCTTGTGCAGACGACGGACAACATTGATCAAGGATGAGGGATCCAGGATTGGACGGTGCTCAGAGGTCGACCATGTGACATGAATTTCCACAGTGACTACTCATCATGAGTTGTACCTACTCTTCAGGTAGGATCCTTGGCAGATGAAAATAAGAGTTGTCTCTCTGTTATAGTTGTAATTTCTCATTTGGGATTGTATTCTGACCCCCTTTACCTAAAGTACTCACACTTTTACTATATATTTTTACTTTGTGGTTTGCTTCTTGTTTTGTGTATGGACTTTATGTTTTTAGGTTTAATGGCAATGACTTCCCGTTTAAAGGGATATGCCTTCCTGGCATTAGTCTCTCGCCCCTGGCCTATGGAAGGTGGGCTTGGGGTAGTCACATCACCTGCCTCGGGGGATGAGTCCTGACAAGAGAATTCGATGTTATTTTGTGATAAATGTTAAGATTTAATGTGGAATAATATGTGCTTAAATCCTTATAAGTTTTGGGTTTCAATCTTAGTTTGGATTACTTTGAATAAATTTAAGGACAATTGTTTATTTAGTGGTATTTGTTGAACATTGGGTATTGTTTGTTTAACTTTGGGTACTTTTTGTCGAATTTTGTAGATTAAGAGTAGTATTTATTTTTATAATGTATCATCCTTTTTGGGGAATATCTACTCTCTTACTAACCATTTTGGTTTTGGATAATGTCTAAAGACTGGGGAAATATATAGTTTAATTTTTTAGATTATGTGATTCTAAATAAGTTTATTCTAATGCATAAGATGTGACCAAGTCATCTTGAATACTCTTCGTTTGGAGATAATACAATTTTGAGGTAGAAATTTGATTAAAGGATGAAACAATACTATTCAAGTAAGTATATTTCCTTATGATCTTAGTCTAGGTAGTAATACAATTCTTCAACTATATGAAAAGGATCTTGAGGAATAAATATTATACGCTTTCTTCTATCATCGGACTTTTACCCAACCACAAATTTATGGTATTGTGGTGGTTAACTTTTTATGATCAAGTTCTCTATCACTCTATATTAATTTATGAGAGTGAGTTTCTCTTCTATATCTATGTTTTCTAACATGGAATCCTAGTATGTGTTATCTCAGTTGACCATTGTACTTCTCTTTATTTCTTTTAAAGTAATAGTTTTATTGACTCTTTTTCCAATGTGGGACTTTAAATGATGTTTCCAAGCCAAATTTTAAAATTGCGAGGATGTAATTTCCAAAAGGGGGGAATAATGTAAAGACCCAAGAATTTATAGAATAATACCTTTTAATATCAATTAATATTTATGAATAATATATTAATTTTATGTTAAAGAGGACACATTTTTTATAGAGTACTCAAAATGCAACAATGGATTTCTCTGAAATCTTACGTTGCACACAATGGTGAGTTATACCAAAAATTTATATAATAATAATATTATTTTAAATGGTAGTCGACGCCTAGAAATTGTATTAGTGGGAATGAATAGAAATAACCATATTATGACTAAAAATGTTTGTTAAATGTTTTTACATTTATCCAATAAAATTTAGGGGCTTAAAATGGGAATGAATCCAATTTTAATCATAAATACTCTAATTTTTTTTAAAAGTAGTTTTACGGCCTTTTGATGGAGAAACATTTTTAAATCTAGTTTTGTCACTTTTATATGTTAAATTTGACAAAATAAACTTCTTCTTTAGAATCTTGACATAAAAATTTACTTTGGGTAATTTTTTAGATATTTTTCTAATAAAGTTCATTTTTTAAAGAATAGTGAAAATACTGCATTTTAAGTCAAAACTGTCTTTTCATCTAATTTATTTATATGGTTAGATTATCTTTTTAATTTGTTATAATTTTTAATTAGATTATTTTTTACCCTTTAATATAATTTTGGTCATTTTAAATAATTTCATTTTTTAATTAGACATAAACACATGTCAATATTTTGATAGTTACTATTTCTTAAAAACACACTTTTGGTTTTGACTACGATAAATAATTTTAAATTAATTTCTAAAAATTCTATGTGTTGAATTTGAAAAAATGATTAAATATTTGGAATTAGGAGGTCCAAAATGTGTAAATAGGTAAATTTTATTTTTTAGATATTATGAATAGTAATATCAGTAAATATTTTATTTACCACGGTTAAAGGGTAAATCTGGTTGGTAAGGGTAAAATATTAATATTATAATAATATTAAATTACTTTAAAACATGGTCTATCACTATTTTATGAGATATTTATAACCATGGGAATCCTTGAGACTATTTTAGGACCCCATGGAGCCACTTGTGTGTGAAAATGACATTTAATTACTTTTAATTTATGTTATGGAAAATATAACCTAAACATGTATCTTTTACTAAAAAAATTTGTATATGGGGTTATATTAGTGATATATTCAACTATAAATTTTAATTAGGAATATAAAAATATTTCATACATCATGGTATTTTATTTATAAATTTTAGACCTAAAATAAATAAATTTATTAATGACATAATTGTGGTGTAGTGAATACCTTATTAATGAAATAATTAAAAAAATGAGATTATAAATATTAAAATAAATTTTTTTGACTTTTTTTATGCCATACATGAATTTTATGGATGATTATGACTTGTTATATTTGAATTAATGAAGTTTATTATAATTAATAAAGTTTTTCTGTATTTTTAAAAATTCATGATATGAATAGTATAAAAATTGACATAAATGAGTTTTTAAAACAAATAATATTTTATTAAAGGATATAATAGTCCTAAAAATCTAATATTCAGAAAAAATAATTATATAAGGTTTAAAATTTAATTAATTGACCACTAGATTTTATAATGGTATTTTATAGTAACTATGTTAACCATATATGCTGAATATACAAGAAGACATGGTAAAAGTTAAATTAGTTAACTAAGGGTTAAAGCTAAAAGATAAGGTCAAATTTATGACCTAAACTTGTCTAAAACCCATTATATGAGCTCATTTTGACCCATAATCAACATATATATGAAATATTTCACTTTTGTGTTATTATAATTTGAAATTCAACTAATAAAAAAATAATACATTCAAATTTTCCTAAAGTACCCATCCTCCCTCTTATAAAAGGAAACCACGTCTAACCCTTACTCACACCACTCGAGATCCCTTTAATAGTCCAAAATCATCCAAAATAATATCCCAACATCCCTATATTTCTCTTATAAGCCTTAATTTGGGCAGGATGCAGTTAAAGAAGTCCTTTTAGTTTAAATCCAAAGGAGTTACCCGATTTGAGGTAATGCCTTCTCTCAAGATTCTTTCATTTATTTTCTTTCTCCACTCCCTATGATCTTCTTATTTTTTGTTTATATAAAGAAAATATTATCCTATATATACAAGTTTTTTAATGAGAAGTATTAAAACTACACTTACACACACCTCCATCTATTGGGTATAGAACATATTGTTTCTATGGATGACGAACTACTGCCTCACAACACGATGATTGTTCAATCTTATCCTACCACCTCTTATACTATCCATTATTATGGAAATTTGATTATAAATGATATATATGATATTTATTTTATCTCTATACTTATTTATTTCTCATTTAGAACATACCTTTATGTTTTTCATGTTGTATAAATATGATAATTTCATTTGAGGAAGTGCAGACTACCACCCCCTCAAAGTGATATGACTCGTTCATGCCATGTATGGAATGTATATAAGATAGAGTTAATGAAATTATATATGATATAATAATGGAATTATAATATAGATATTTATCATTTATTTTTCATTTCTTTAAATATGAAAAAGAAATGAAAGTAGTGTTTATGCCTACGTATGGCTTACCGTCTCCATGAACGGTGCATTTAATTTCTTATATCCAAATGATAAAGACTATTATGAATACATATATTCTAGATATACATGATATATATGATATATAAATCATGAATATCATTATGGAGATAATTCACTTTTGACCACGTGGAAAATTTGTAATTATAAGAAGTTCATTTTTGACTCAAGTTCCGAACATTGACAAAATGTATGATATGAACTCAAATAACTAACTAATTATTATAGAAAGGTAATAAGTGATATAAAAGGAATAATAAACCTGAAAAATGATCTAAATCAAGTATAAATTAACTTAAGTTTATTATTGATGAAGAAAAATGAACATATAAGATAATTCAGACTCAAGGTAAGGGACTTTGTATCAATTTCTTTCCATTGAGGCATGTTTTTGATTATATACATCTCCTTATTTTACATAGTGTATAATAAACCCAATTTAATTTTACTTTAATTCAAAGGGAATATTTTTTCTATGAAGAGTTTTCCTTAATGATAAAAATGAATTTTTTTAATTATGCGGTGACAGTAACCTTTCTGCCGCTGCGAGCATTATTTGATATATGTCTTCCATAACAAGGCGTGACATTTTTAAATAGAAAATAAATACCATATAAATTTTTTACATATTTTGGGTTTGAAAATGGTTTTAAATGTGGATATTACTATTTCAATATCTTGAAATTATTTCTTATGATTGTAAATGAATTTTTATGATTGAAATGTTGATATTTTCAATTTTTTATGAGTGATGATTATAGAATGGTACTTAGAAATTTGATGGGTGGTTTTGTGATAAACCAAATGATGGGTGGTTCCATGATAAACCAATGATGGGTGGTTAAGTTATAACCTTCAATGAATTGGGTATGGAAGTTGGCCGTATGACTATTCCATTTGTAAGAATTATTTGTGGTAGTCGGCCGTATGGTTATTCCATTAAAGCATGAATATGTCCCAAGTTTAACTTTATATGATATATGTTGTTTTCTATGGGATTTATGGTAATATTTTGGTTACAAAAGGGTAAACAATGTGATTATATTCTATGAAGTGTTTTTACTACTTCTTTATGGTGAAAAGTACTACTTTTTGATAAAGTATTCATGGTTTACATGTTTTTTGAAAAAACTAATAGTTTTGATTCTTCATTTATGCCTTAATGATATTTTTATTCTCATCCCAAGTTTTGAAATGTTTTTTATAGTTCATAAAGATGAATATGGTCATGGATGATATCAAGGAAAACAAATGTTGTCTAAAAAATGGAACTAGACATGTTTATTTTTTAAGAGTTTTTGTTTTATAAAAAATGGATAGTGAGTAGAAGTGTCTACTTGTAATATTAAAGTGGTTATGTATAAGTTATGACCTAATTATATAAAGCTCTAAACTTGAAAATACATTCAATGTGAATTATTACCTTAATTCAAGATTATGTAATGTTTAAGGATGAGTACTTACAAAAACACTATTCATTGAATTATACAATAATAGAGAATATCATTTTAATATTCTACTATATTATGAACATTTATTAAGAATAAAATATATCATTTTAAATTGCATATTTACACTTCTGTATTTTATTATAGACTTTTTTTGGTCATTGATTTATAATAGCATAATTTTATGTCCATAATAGTAGAAAAGGGATTAAAATCAACACATTTTAATCATCAAATAAAAATTCAATGTCAATGACATAGAAATCATATAAATCACTTGTGAATCATCTTCTATCTTCCATTTAAATTTGCAGGTCCATTAACTTATTTATGAAAATTATAAAAAAAATTCCTATTTAAACCATAAGCATGATAATTTCATGTCAGCACACAAATAAATGAAGATAAGTGCTAACTCCATGAACTCAACCTGATAATTATATATAATTTTGATAAAATTTATAATAATGTAGTATTATCTTCAGAAAAAAATGAGGAAATATTTTATATGACATATTGTATGTGTAAACACACAAAACCTAGTATCCCAAAGCTTGTAGATACATTATTACACTGTAACTAGCTGAAACAGATTTTATCTTGAAGGATCATTTAGATTTTAAGTCATATAAAACTGGCTACATGATTGAATCTCAAATTACATTTGGATAAATTATATAAATCATAGTATTTTATTAAGATAATTATTATTACCTCTAGAATATCCTTACAATATTGAATAGTACACTTAATTGAATTCATGGAAAAGGAAAAAAATAAAAGAGTGATATCATATTTTCATCAAGGTAATGCTTAAAAAGGAAGCTATCATAGAATATATAATTAATTAATATGATTTTATTCATAAATAATGATAAATAATTGATATATAAATAATCACATGATCATGAGACTTATAAATGGGTAATATAACTATTTTAATAATCACATAGTCATCAATAATTAATTTTATAATGATGGAATACTTAATGTTGGACATATAAAATACACATTCGAGGCCTCCTTCCAAGACATCATACATAAATGGGTATGGCCAATGCCAAATTCCAAACTTTTATTTTATCATAAGACCAACCAATTTACATAGGGCTATTAATTTTTTCCCATATATCAATTAAAAATAATAATGAAATCATTGTATGAGTAAACAACAACAAAAATATAGATACATTATTAATAAATAACTATACATATAGGAAGCAAATCACAGAAAATGTAAATAAATTCCCACAAATAATCATAATTCATCATGAGAAAATAATGTGGAATGTATAATTGGATTATAACCACGTTATAACACAAGATTAATTAAAGGGTGTTAATATAGATTAAAATAAAATTAAAAAATAATTATAAATTTTCCTGATGAAAATAATCTATACATCTTGAAATAACATATTTAAAATATAAAAATTTCCAATAAAATTAGAAGAATCATTTTTTTCAGAAGATGTATTTTTTCACATAAAGGAGGATCAAAAGAAAATATTATTCAAGATAGTGGAAAATTTTATTTTTTTACTATGAATAGAGATAATATTCTCTTCAAAACTTATGTAAAAAGTGCCACTTTTAGAAAATTAAAACACCATTCCTTTTAAAAAAATTATAGAATGAAAATAAACTGCAAAAATGAATATAATGAATAAATGTGGATATCAAAAACATTTTAGTAAATTTTCTAAAAATATATAGACATGAAAGTAAATGATTCCAAATATAATTGATAAAAAACAACACCAATACATTAAAACCTTTATTTATAATTTTTGAGGAAAAAAGAATGCAAACCAATTATCTATTGTAAGAGAATAGATAAATAATAATAAAAAATGATGTAATTTATATTAAAAAGATCATTTAATTTACCCAATAGAAACTTAAACCAATACAATCCCTAATAAGGATGAGATTCAGACCTATTTTTTGTTTTCCATTAGCCTCCTACATAATGAAAATTTCAATTTTATTATACTATATTCATGAACAATATACATAAATATACTATCACATATGAACCACTTATAAAATTGCACCACCAGTTTAATAATAATTAATTATTAAAATAGTTGTTTTAAAGTGGTTACTATTTAATTTTTTATTTCTGTTTTAATTTGATAGATTATATCCTTCCATATTTCCCATTGATCTATTTTATCATAATTTTGTTCCTGAATTGTATATTATATATATTCATTTTAAAAATATTTATAATTATCATTGGAAAATAGAAATGATTAATTTATCATAATGTTTTGTGAAGGTGGTCCTCCAACCATATACACATGTGATTTTATCATTTTTAATGAGCTAAAGGGTTTGAAGATTAATAATATCATATTTTTAAATAATAATAAATATATAATAAATATCACATATTTTCATTAGTTACATACAACCATCTGAATATAGTGGTGAAAAAAATTTAAATACATCACTATGTGTCGATGGTTACCATTATATATGCATGATAGAATTTTTCATTATAATTTGGTTATAAATGTAGATTGCATTATTTTTAAAAGAACACTATGTTTTACACCATACAAGATACACAACATAAATCCCAAACAAACAATGAAATAATATTATTTTAATATACCCAATATATAGAGGCCATTAAATTAGATTGTGTGAATATTATTAAATAGTTTAGGAGATATATATATATATATCCTACTCAAAATAAATTTATTTATCAATTCATTGAATTTAATCTCTCAATTTTTGTTAAATCAACTTTATTCTTTATGAAACACATTTTGTTCAAAAATGGGTTTTATTAGTTTGGTAAAAAAATAATTTTAATTAATTTCCTTAACAACAAGAAAAAATGTTTCATAAAAATATTTGAATTTTATGACAGCATGTCAAAATTATCAATAGTTGAAATTTTTGGTATTTTTCTAGAGGGATTTATTTTTTAGTGAATAGTGAAAAATAATGATTTTTATATAAATATAATTTTATTTTTCAGTAAAAGGACTCAATATAATTTGAAAATTGTCTCAATGTAACATAACTTTTACTAATTATTATTTAGTAACAAATAATCAAATTAACATCATTTGAATAATCATTATATCTGATTTTTGGTATAAGTACATTTTTTTGGCATAAAAATCATTTTTCCAAAAACTACTTTTCATTGTGATCTTGGCATATATATTAAATGTAATTTCACAAAAAAATAGAAATCATATTAAAAAAATTTACTAATTTTTTATTTAAGGGTTCAATATTTGTTAAATAGGCACATTATTTTTGCATTTCCAATAGTAACATTATTAATTTTTTTACCATGGAAAAGTTTAATCATTAAGGTTAAAAATTATATGATAAGTACTTAATGATTATAACATATGTGTTAATTTATTTAGATGAGTATATCACATATATACCCATACAATAGTTGAATATATTTACTTTTATGTATTGTGTGCATGATTTTGAACTTTATAAATTTTAAGTGAATATAAATCCAAAAATATCCCACTATTGCCTATATTATTAATCAAATTATTAATATTATTATTAATATTGTTAGAAACAGAGTTTAATATTGGTTAAAAATTATCCTTCTAAAAATAATTTTTTATCATGGTAATTTTTAAAATTTTTAGTGGTGGAATAATTACCATAATGATTATATAATGATGAAAAAGTAATTAATCAATTAATACTAAAATAAAATAAATGAAATTAGAAATACTAAAAATACTATAAATTGAATGAATTACTTTATTCCATAATTTTCATAGAAAATAATGATAAATTTGGGATGTGTGGATGAAATTTATTGTAATTAGACTATTGTCTTGTAGTTTCAAAATTCAATGTAAATGAATAGTTTCAAAATTGACAATAGTGTAATTTTATAATACATAATAATTTATTAAATTATTTTAGATTACTAAGAAAATTATCACTAGATAATTAAATATCATATGGATGATAAATTAACCATTGTCCATTTATTTACCACTTGTATTTTTATGGTTAAAATATCAACCCTTTAAGAGTTAAACAACATTTTAATAATTGTCAAAAGGATAAAGGAAGGATTAACATAAAATAATAATGTTAAAAATGTGTTCCAAAATTGACCAAATCTTACTTCATTAGAGCATTTTTAGTAATATCCATATTATCTGATAATCAAAAAAAGTCTATTTTAACATCAATATTAATTTATATTTGTTAACTATTTTACAAAACTCCATGAATTTACCCTCCCCTCATTTATAAAATAACACACATATTTTCACACATTTACACCACATTAAGCATTATAGATTATCCATACATAATAAAACATCATTATAAACTTCCTTAGCAACATTATCGTTGTTTTTGTCTTCCTAAAAGACCAGCCCTATGATCTATAAGTGTATATCAGCATGAGTTCATTCAAAGGAGAGGTAATATCCATAACTAGTCACTTTGTTTTTAATTTTAATTATAAATAATATAAATAAATTTAATTAATTATAAAATAATAGATTATGTATCCGGAATATATCATTATTTTATTATGATTGTGAAACCATCTTTATTCACTATCATTGAATAAAATGGGATGTGTATTTATTTCTTGTGCAAGCTTTCTGGTTTCCACATCCACATAGTGATAAAATTCATTTCACAACACCAAATTTTATGAATGTTTATTTTGATGGGTGTAATGTTAATTTATTATAATTATTAAATAAATATAACTCTATTGTAATAATATAATATCAACTATCATACCTTCAAAATCATTGGAAAAAGATAATTTTTCTTATTCACACATGAGGACTACCACCTCCACGAAGTGATGTGATTCGATTTAATTAAATTTTAATTTTATGGTAATAAGGATGGATTTAATTAATAAATATGATCTATATTAATAAATAATTATTTTTAATGGTGAATTATTATTTATATTTAATTTTTATCTCCCACAAATGAATGAAAACAACCATTAGGATTACGTACATCCTACCTACTATATTAATAGAGTAATAAATATTTCTATCTAATCCTTTATTAATTAGTGTAATCATAAATATAATGAATATATATGATATTTATATTATGATTATAATTATATTTACGATGGAACCATTATCAATGTGTAAGGACCAAAACTACAAAACCAAAATATAGATGAATAACAATGTAGATATAACCCAGAACAATTATTTTTATAAATAATTGTTAAAAAATGAGAGATAAAAGATTACAGTTAAATGATATTAATAATTTAATATATGATTATAGTTATTTAGTATTTATATAATAAATCTTTATTTTTTAATGATTTTTCTATACATGTGAAGAAATTCAAACTTGTTTTAAGGGTTTTTTTCATAAATGTATTTCTATAAGATGCATGCCGTATTCACCAATTTTTCCTTTTATATGGTGTATATAATGGAAATGAATATATTTTATGATTATTAATATGGAATTTATGGTAATTTATATGTCCATATAAGGTTATTTATTTCATGGGACTTATGATTCAAAAAGATACCTATGTGGCATGTTATTTACGATTCAGTTATATTTTAATCAAGATTTTTTATGGTTGAATTTCAATTGGAGGTAATTATATAGTATTTATATGATTGAACCATTTCATTTTTTCATCCCCTAAATTTATTTCTGATTAATAATTATTTTATTTCATTTCACACTCTTTATATAACAATTATTTTGATTGGACATTTTTAAGGATACCCAACTATATTTTAATATTAGGAAAAGAAACTTTTTCTTCAACATAATTTCTTATCTAAAATGTTTTGAAGAATTTTTTAAAAATTATGAAATTATTGTTAAAACAGATTGATTACTCATGACTGATTTTAAAAAAAATGTTAAATGTAATAACCTTGTGGGTTTTCATGTAATTTTTAATTAAAAATTCAAAAAATATGATTAGAATATTTGATATTAAATTACACGAAAATTAAGGAATTTCCCAATATAATGGAACCTCAATGATCAGAAACTTACTTAAAAAGTATGAAATGTTCTTTTAAAGGAAAATTATATTCAAAATATTTTGAAAATAATTTTCTAAAACTTATTTTCAAATACGAGTGGTTATTTTTCTTATAAAAATTTCAAGTAATCATTTTGACACCATCCAAATGAGCCTTAAAAATTCTAAGATCGAAGGAATACAATAATAACATGTGTTATTTCCTTTAAAAAAATTATGGGAGAGGAATATTGAATACATAATGATCTAATGGTTAGACCATGTCAATCATGTAAACCCTCTGAGGATATATGATCACTTGGCCCTAGAAATGTCCCACCATCAGATCATATACTAAGTGTGATCTAATATTGTTCACTCCAATCACCTATGATGAGTCATTCCAATCATAAATATCCCTTTTGACAAGACATACCTTTTATGGTAATGGGATATATATAGGTATTACTAATCATGTGATGGAAACCAGACAAGTTCCCCTGATCATGGGACATGTCAACTAATAAATGCCTGAAAATTTCATAATACCCCTTAATAAATAACGTGTAAAAATATGGATAATTCATGTGATTGAAGATAAATTGGTTTAACTTTGTATGTCATATATGACTCGAGATATTAGTTTAGTGGTCAAGAGAGATCCCTAGTGACATTTTATTCAGGATGCGTGTGTAACAACAAATGTATTTATATTTTTTTAAATAATATTATATTTTTTATGTATTATGTTCCATGATACTTAATGATATACTTTATTTATAAACAAAACGAAGCTAATATTTCACTAAATGAATCAAATCTATTATCTTTTAGTACACTCAAAATATTTTTTGTATTGTGTCATACATAATGTCAAGTTCGTTCAATTTATTTTGTTACACGCAATATAGAGTTTTACTAAACAACGCTATACTATGATAGTTTTCCCCTAGCTATTGGAATGGAGATAATTAATAAGTATTAAATAAATTTTTAAATTAAGTACTTGGATTCCAATTAAATATTAATGAATATAAATTCCAATTGAAAATAAAGGATGTGTTTTTTTGAAAAAACTATTTTTATTCACACAATTGTGTTTTATTATAAACAATTAAAATATTCACTACTAGTTAACAATAGTAATGAAATTTATATTTTTTATATTCAATGAAATGTTTTGGTATTCATACAAAATGTTTAAATATCATAAAATAAAAAAATTCAATTTTATATTACTAAAAGATTTATTTTTTCTAAAAGGTTGTTTTACTCATTTCCAATTGAAGACTTGTTTTATAGCTTATATTTGAAAATTTCATAAATTTTATTTTTCAAAATAAAATTATTTTTTAAAATCATATTCTAATAATTATCTTAGGCTATTTTTAGGTTTTTTTCTAAAACATTTTATCTTTTGATCAATAAGGTAAATATTGATTTTTAGTTAAAATTGTATTTTATTTTATATTATTTACGTGCTATAATTATGTTTTGGATTATTTTTAAATTATAAAAATTTCATTTAAATTTTAAATAATCGAAATCTTTTTTTTATATAATATATTATATATGAATTTATAATAAAAACATTTCATGTTTTATAATGGAATTTTCAAGAAAAAAATGTTTTTCATCTTCTTTTATTGATTTCATTTTAAAATAAATTCTTTACCTCTTTTGTTTTTAATTTTGAAAAATGGATCCAAATTATGTTCAGACAGTCACAATTTTATGAATAGTACCCTTTTATTTTTTGCAAACATGAATAGTAACCTTGGTGAATTTTGTTGCCACAATGAAGGTAAATTGGTTAATTTACGTTTAGAATAAAATGATAAGGAAAATAAAATCACCCTAACACATGGAGAAATTTTTTGGCATAAATATAATTCAACCCTTAAAACCTAAGAATCTAAATTAATTTTTTTAATTGACACATTTCCATGAAATCGACTTATATAATAATTAAATTAATTAAAGTAAAAAATGTTACTTTAATTATCATAAATATCCCTCATGTATCCACAAGAGAGAAATATGTTATGAATGTTTTGAAACATAAATGTTTGACTTTATTTAAATATATTCATAATGTACATTTATTTTTTACTTTTTGGTCCACTTAGAAGAGATTTTGAAATTTTTAATATATTATAAAATAAAAAATTTAAGATGTCACATTCATGTATTAAATAATATATCCTTTTTTAATATAAGGTTTCCCAAAATATATATTTTATCGTAAGTATTATTAAAAAATATAGAATATTTATATTAATTAGTTTATTTTATTTTTTATTTTTTCATAAAAAAATAAGGCTATTAAATAATTACACAATGTTGATGCTGCAATTATTTTATGAATTTAAATATTAAATAAATGAAATTAGAAATATTAAAATAATTATAATTTGAGATAATTAATGTGATAAAATAATTTTATATATAGCCTTGACATATTATGTATATAATAAGATATTTTATTTTTTTTAATTTAACTGGTTATCTTGATATTTTTAAATACCCATGTAATTGATAATGTCAAAATTGACAACAATGAATGTTTTTATTAAATTACATAAAAGTAATTAAAAATAAAAAATATTTATTTTATGGTCTATAATAGTATAATTTTTTTATTTATGGTCTAATTTACATTACATAAATAAAAATTTTAACCTCTTAATATTGAAAATGTTGTTATGATACTTAAAATTAAAATTGGTTAACTAATGGTTAATCAAAATGCTAAGGATTAATATAATACAAAAACATTTCTAAAATCTATTATTTGATGAGATTAAAACATTATATAATATTTTATTTGAATATATATACTTTTTGTGGTATTCATATTGAGACATAATTTATTATAAATTAAAAATGTTTTGAAATTCAAAATGTTCCCATAATATCAATTATAAAAGGGCGCATCCTCCCTCACATCTTCACATTATTTTGAGCCTTAACTCTTCACCATCCCTTAAAAATTTCTCTTTTAAACATCCATATACATATTCTATAGGGTATTTATTCTAATATTAAAAACTTTAGTATCCCTAAGAGGATATGTATAGGATGTTCGCTGAAGAAGAGGAAATCATCTTTACCGAATATTTAATGATTATTTCTTCTTCTAATTTTACTTCATGTTTTGTTTCCATTATAAATTAATTATTCTAATATAAACTATATGATGATGTGTTATTATGATTATAGAATAACCATATTAAACAATTAATCCATATTATAAAAAAAATCATACTGTATTCGTACATATAACTTATCGTCTCAACGATGTGGTGTAATGTGTTTTCATCACTACATTAATTGAATGGGTAATATGATGGAAATAATATATATATATGATAATTATAAAATAAAATTTATTCATGAAAATATATTTATCATCCACTCCCTTCCACTTTCGCCATTAAGGGAATGATATTATCGCTCATGTGTATGTACGACCTACCATCTCAACGACGTGATGCAATTCATTTTCCCTGAAAAAAATTAAAGAATGATTATGTAAATGTAAATAATGAATAAATATGTTATAGATTACCTTAATATATTTATGGAGATTACAAATCATTATTCTATTCACAAGAAATGGTACTTATAAGACAAAACATGCATAGGAAAATAAAGTAGTTAACACCCGAATGAAGGGTAATGATGAATTATTATTAACACACAGGTGATAAGATGACATAAAGGGATAATTTATGATTTTATAACTATGATTATGGTTCTTGTATAAAATAATTACATTATTTAAAAAATTATACAAGAGGTTGAAATATGTACGAAGGAACTCTGGCCTAATGTAATGGGATTTCTAGTCTCACTATTATTTCTTCGAGACATATGCCATATTCACCGCCCATTTCATTTGTGTGGTATATATAATTCCCATGAATGTAATATCTGATCATTATCCATAAATTTAATGATATTTACATATCCATTTTTTTATCACTCTTTTATTGGGATTATATTTCAAAAGATACCAAATCAGTAAGGTAATTTTTTATCAATTTTCCTTCTTTGACACTCAAGTTATGTTTTGAACCAATATTCTTTTATAAGTTGTATATAATTCCATTTGTAATGTAATGTCATGAATATCCTTATTTTATGATATTATATCTTTCATGTATTTTTATTTTCTCATCTTTTATGAAGATGTTTTCCTTGAAATCAATGTTTTGTAAAAATGTTTTAAAAGTGTTTTAAATGAAATTTTAGGATTTTTTATTGAAAATTATTTCATATGTTTTTCAATTTGTTTTCAAATCCTTATTTATATGTTTTCAGGGATATTATAAATGAAAAAGGTTTGATAAATGTTTTATGATTAAATTTTTTTTTTCAAAATGGAAGGGATATTTTCCTCAAGATTTATTTCAAGGGATCATTCATAATAATTTATCCATCTAAGATAGTGTTATTATATGTTACTTATGTTTTACTAGGGATATGATACAATGATACAATTATTATTCCTTCTCATAAAGATTTATGCTTATGATGTATTGGTACTTAAAAATTTTGTTTCACTTCCATGAGTTATGTTATGAAAAAAATGACTATAAAACCCTTTTATTATATAGTGTTTGATACGATTTATGTTTTTGTGGGAAAAATATGTATGGTTTTCATCATCTAATGAGTGGGACCTATATATCCACCACTGAATAAAGTAATCATTTATATCTCATGATATATATAGGAATATAATTGGAAGAGAACATGGTTCAATAATATATGACTGTAACAGGAGTAAACTCAGTTCAGTAATATAGGACAGGAAAAGGTATTGAAACCAATTTAGTAAAGGACTTTGTCCGCTATGATGTTCTCGTAAATGATTAATGATTTATATAGAAATTAAATTATACACTTATTTGTATCCCACAATTTCATGTCTTGTATTTTGATTTCATGGCATATGTTCTTTGATTTCTTATGAAATAATATAACTTTTTCCATGACATGATATATACATATTTTACATACATGATATGATTTTAATTTTTTTATGTGCATATTCCATATGATTATTTAATGATTGATATCTCCCTTATTTACCCTTACTAATCTTCTAATCTCACCCTTTTCATATGCTCCATTTCCCCAGGTTAAAAAGAGAATCTTGGGTAGGAACACAAAAGGGGACGATCATTGTGGGAAACATTGAATATCTTTCACTAGACTATAAATTTTTCTTCCAATTTTCCAAAGGAAATAAAATAATATGGTCTTTGGTCATGTGATTGTGTGTGGTTTCAAATATTCCACAAAAAAAAGATTTAATGTGTATGTACATTATGATTGAGTTGTTAAAGAACGAGAGTCCTTGAGTATGTCACCTTTATTGTATGAATTCCCTAGGATGGGTCAATTAAATTATGTGATGCACCATAGACAAGAGAAGAAACCATCTATGACAATACACACATTTTGAAGAAAGATCTTTCATTGAACATATGAAACACTATATACATCAAGGTGAATGTTCATTACAATAATCCCACACTATTGTGAGATCTATCACTGATCATTCGACGCACCAAAGACAAGTATAGATACTGTGTGTGAAAATTCACACACACTATCTTGAGATCCATTAATGGACTTGAGATTTATTTATTGTTAACCAATGGGAAAAATATGGTAGTGTTGTAAAATAAATAATAAACTATAGAAAAGGTTTCATCTTCATGTGAGGAAAATTTATATTTTTTTACATATGAAGGGGTTATGTGACTCATGTGATCTTCTATTTTATATCTTGAAGAACCTTGGAAATTTCATGTTAATCATCTGAATACCCCCTGACAATCCATCAATCTATCATATTGGTCCCCGATAAAATTCCCTATTGATCGTAAAAAAGCCTCTTCAAGTGGTTCCCTAGTCCCATGAATACTCTAAGACATGTCAGTCTAATCTTGCAATGTCTATTTGAAATGCCGACATTATCATGAGAAATATGTTTGACAATCCCATGGTTGAATATATATAAAGATGAATTATTTTTATCATGATCATTTTTTATCAGGATATAAAAATATTTCACCATAGATGACTCGTGATAGGTTCACGTAAAGCATGTAATAGAATATCCCATACACTACCTGTATCCGATATCTGTGATATACACAAAAAAGTAGAGAAATATAGAATTAAGAAAGAGAGGCCTATAAATTCCTCCCCATTGGTATGAAAAAAATATGTATGGAACATAAATGGGATCATATAAGTGAGAAAATATCTTGGAGAAGAAACCCATGCTATCACAAATGTCTTCTCTAATGAAATCATTGGGAATAACCAAAGGGAATATGTGGTTTTTATATATTATTCTCATGATAAACCTATTGACCCCAAAAATTACATATAGTGTTCCAACCCAATTATGTGATGGATTTTTTCACATATATAATTGATTATGAAGAGATCAAAAGGCTAATTCATGAAAAATGTTGATGCATTTATGTAATAAAACATAAAAAGGACAGAATCATTACACAAATATGGATAACTAATTATCATGTGAATGCATGATTTGATTTTAATGAAATATATTGATCATACGGAAGAACCCAAACATGTCATCTAGATCATGTGATAGTGCTCGAACATGTTGGCCAAATGACATGAAATACTTTAAAATTCCCATCAATGTTATGCGAATCCACCTCTACATATTAGCTAAGTCAAGTGATGTGCTCTAGAAATGTTAGTTAGATCATATGAAAACTCTTTGAAAAGTCGTCTCTAATCATGATACACCCTTGTAGATATCATCTTAAATCACACGAAGCACCATAGATATATATGACTTGATCAGATGAGACCCTTGTACATCCCAATTTTGATCACGTGATGACCCCATACATGTCATCTGGGTTATTAAGTAGTCCTCTGGACATGGAAACCAGATCATGTGGCAGGCATTTGACATGTACACATTAATAATTTGACAAATACATAGACATGAATGTCTTGTTAAAATGAAACAATAGAGACATCATATATAAACTTAGGACATGTCAGCCATTGAGGGAGAGACACACTAGCATGTCAATCACATCTATAAGATATTCTAGGACATGATATTTTTTTATAGTAGACACCATTAGACATACACCATATTAGACTATGTGGCCTCTTATTCCTATCTAAATAGGATATGTAGGATGAAATCCTAGTTCTTGATATCTAAATGCACATACACATTGGTGTATGTACCCACCAACCTCAGACACTCTATCCTATGGGACCCAAACTCTCCTTTGGGTTTATTGTTCTTCCTCATCTATAAGTTGATTGATAAGTAAAATGAACTATAAGAACTATAACCCCTACTATAAGAAGGATACATAGTAAAGCCTCATAAGGATCTAGCTCCATATAAAACACCCCATTAGGGATGATCTTGTATATATATCCTGTATCCATATGTGATGAGCCTGATCACTATCAATTTCTTATTTCTCACAGAGTTCATAACTCCTATGTTCTTAGGTAATTTCAATGATCACTTTCATAATGAATTTCCCCCATCAAAGAAACCTAACTGTATAATACAAATTCAATAAATATTTTTGATTTCCCCATATAAGTGAATCCACCATGGTGTACACCCTAAAAAAATTTCTATATTGGAAAACAATGGGGAAATAACCCCCAGAAACATTACATATATTTCAGCACCCATATGTGGGTCGCAATCAGATCAAAATATAATGGATTTGATTCCTACTATATATAGGATACATAAGTCCCCTCAATATGTCTTGATCTATTTATCAAGTTCATTGGTTCCCTCATATATGTTTTTTCTACATGAAGATTAACTACATGGCATGGTATCAAATGAATTATTTTTGTTTTGATTTATTTTAAAAATTGGATATATAGGACACCTCATAATGGTTCAATACTATCATTAAACAACCAATGTCATCCCTGGATAGTAGTAAAATCCAAATATCATTGTTATATAGCTTTAAAATATAAAAAACCAACCATTTGTAATCAATAATATAAAATAGAAAGAGATCCTTAGAAAAATAATTATGATTTCATCAATTAAACCCCCTTCAAGATAGAAGGATTCAACAGCAACTCATTTTAATAGGCTAATGTATCATATATCTGGATTTGTAAGAGATTCATGAATATATTTTAAATATAAAATAGGGTCTTGAAATAGGAAATAATTCCCCCAAGAATGGTGTGGTGTGCCTAACCACCCATCATCTCAAAAAATGTGAGTTTTTATGTGCCATTGAGTTTGAAACCCCAAATTACCACCTACCTTTGGGTATAATTTCTATTCTAGGGTTGGATATGGGAGAAATTGGGAGATTCATTAAAATATTATATTTTTTAACCAATGTGAATTATTATGTTACCATAATTGGTCCCACCTAATAATTAATAATTAAATATCACATCTTTATGATGGAAATACGAGTAATTAACTAAATGTGAAAGAATGTACAGACAGATTAAATGAATTATAGTAGGAAGTGGGCTTCCTTCCTCCCAAACCTATATGATTCCATCTATCATATTTCAATTGAAACAAAATAATGAACCTAATTTGAATAAAAAAAAATAAAAAAAATGATTTGTTCACTATGTGTTCGGTTAATTTGTTTTGAATATACTATGCAATATAAGATGGTATACCCAATGCAAAATACCTCATAATTGGGTTTGTAATAAAATAACCCCATTATCACAATGAAAATTCCATGCATGAAAAATGTCCTAACTAAGACCAAGAAAGGAAAATTGAATTACCAATTCTTTATTGATTCACCATCTTTCACACCTATGATGATGCACTGGTAGGAGACCTTGTTCCTTTTTATCTATGTGACATTAAATTTTATTTCTCAAAGCCCTCATAACATGTGTTCATTTATTCATGAAGGGAAATTTATTAAACCTCATCAATAGTAGTAAAATCTTAATGTAGAAAAACTACATCCCCCAATGACATCTTTATCATTTTTTAGCATATATGATGGTTATGGAATACCACTAATATGGTATGATCCTAGACATTGAGGCTTCATGTAATGGTTTCCATGCACTAAAGCTAGAAAATCATCCTTTTTTGGGATATCTCTAATGAAACTACTGTTATATTTCACCACCACCAATTTTGTTAAAATATTATCCCCATAACAATGTAATTAGAACACACCATATCTTAGGATGGTGTATCAAGGAGTCTAATACATCTCCATCCTAGTTTAAGAGCTGTAATGTAGGTATCCTTTCAACATAAATTTCCAGAATCACCCCTATGGTTCCCCTACGTCACTTTCTAAGGGAACATCTTTAGAAATTTTCAACCTAGAAAATAATTCATGGGTACCAAGGAGGTCTCATATGGTGCATAATAATTTGGATAAATGCTAGTGGGATCCTATCCCCACTTCCACTAATGATGGTTGTTGGAATATTATAGTTGTAACCAATAGGAAGTCTCATATCTGAGATCCCATATATCAAGTATGTAATAATATTACCCTATAAATCATGGTGGATGCACATATCCCAACCCCCCACATTATTCCCATCAGAATATTCAGAAGGATCAAGAAGGATAATAGTTATATTATACCCCGAATTCAATTAATGACATATATATAGGAGAATGAAAATGTGTAGGCCTAATTTCCTATAAACACGTCACTAAAGTGTCACTGCATTCATACAATAGATGAAGTGAACATTGGTATATTAAAATACTATTACAAATAGAGGTATATATAAGTATTTTTATCATTATAGTCAGTGAAACACATCCCCATGATTATTAAAACAAGTGGGATCTAAATGGAAAGAAAAAACTCTTTCTCCCATTCATGAGCATTATTATCATACCCTAATAATGCATGATGATGCTTATATCCAAATTATGACTAGGGACCACAAATAAAATTTGGCATGCCTAAATATTGGTGCATGTTCCTATCAAAAAGCCCATCTACATTATTAAATGTCATAAGATCATCCTATTATCCCCATTTCAACATTGAATCAACAAGTTAGTTAGGAACATGAATCCAAAAAATCCCATAACAATCTCAGAAAATACTAGAAGAATAATCAAAAGAAATTGGACTAGGCTCATATCCCCACTCCAACCAAGGTTTTCCAGGATAATATTAAAATCCCCTCATAGTTGGGTCATATCCCTAATAATAAAGACACTCAACATATTCCAACAGATCATGTATGTCATGCTCATATCCAGAATTCCACCAATGAATGACTTCAATGGATTCCTTAAGAGGCCATGTAAAGGGAGTCTTATATCCCATATCCCATTTTAGTGGTCAATTGGCATATTTTGATAGTGAATGCATTTTTGAAGCTGAATCATACCCCATATTAAGCCAGGATTTACTAGTATAAAGTGATATCCACCTGCTAGTAGGATAATATTCCATCCAAAAATATATATTATCACTGACTAATTCCAATAAATTATCTATAGTGAGATCATATACCAACATCACCATATAGTTATCAACTTGTTTCAGTATCCATCATGTATCAAACTCATATCCCTAATCAACCCCAAAAGATAGGTTTGAATATTTTGGAAAAAATTTATAAAGGAGGATCATATCCCTTATCTTCTCAAATAATGTGTCTTTTTGGCTATTCAACTCATATATACAATAAATTAATGATCCATTTACTCTTTAAGTAATGAAAAAAATATGATCAGTAATATGAAAATATTCCTCTAAGTTGTGAAATGATGGATCATGGAGACACTACACTTGACATTCTCATTGTTCTTCCTTTCCATGGTTATATATCTATTAAAAAAGAAAATTATCCCATTTCCTAGATAGCTTCATATATAGATGTGATCAGAACTCAAGAACCTTCACAAAGATAGGTTCTTGAAACACTAGGGTTACCATTATAAAGTTCCATATTAATTATATATAGCACTTCACTGAGGTTAATAGGTGACCTAGAGAAGTATCTTTCATGGTTGGACCTAATAGATGTATATAAATCTAAGGATGAATATGATATCATGGATATATGGAAAGTGGTATCCTACACTAAGCTCCCATGCATGTTCATTCCCATTGTAACCTATGAATATAAAATCCCAGATGATCTAAAGACGTATTTCGTGCCTTACCTATGCTAAAATATATGATAAACTCATTAATGGTTCAAGGACCGACACCTCCCATATCAATAAAATGAGGGTAAACCTTAGAACATATGCATAAAATTTTTTCAAATGGACCTATATAATAAATTTAGGGTATGGGAAACAATATTTGAAAAGAATAGAAAAAACTATAACATGATTTCCACCATTAAAACAAAATTATTTAACAACTGATTGTTAAGGCCTCATAAAATACTTTTATTTGATGATGGGGATATTTTATAGTGCTGTACTTCAAATTATCCTTAAAAAAATATAACTCCCAATATATGGTGTCCACAAATGTGATATCCATAGGAGAAATCATAGAACCCAATAAGGCATGATCTGTTTATTCAATACAGTGACCCCACCTCATATGGAAACAATATTTTACAAATAGGGAGATATATATATATATATATATAGGGAGGACTGAAAACCGACCTTTATATTGGATCCCTCAAAGTAATAGGAACACATTTCATAGGACTAAGGCCATGTTATTGACCACCCAAGAGATTCCCATGGAAAATGGGCCCTATAATATGCATTCATTTCACCCTAATCATACATGAGAAAAATGGTTCCAAATCAAATGGATCTCAATTGTATCCTACTTAGATTTCACCTAGGATAGAAACCTACTCATAGGGACTGGGATATTTATACAACCAACTACACCCTCGCATAATAAAAACATGATATTCTATTGGAAATGTCCATGATAGTTAGAGCCCCACCCCATCCTATAGGGATGGGGTCATTTTTTTCTCAATCACTATCATCTGGTTCATTGCACACTAAGAGGGTCCTGGGGAGATCAATGGAGGTTCCAAACCAACTCTATCACATAAGGATGTGGGAATTTATATTTGAATTACTATCTTAAGACAAATTATGTTTGGGGAGGAGGAACTGTCATAATCATAAATATGGAAGCAATCAGTCTTTTCAAGGTTGAGAGGTAAATTTTAATGGTTGGCATCCCATCTATTCTTCACTCCGTGAGAAATACCTATACTATTTGGGTTAGGTTTGACATGCTAGACCTAAAACACCCATATGGTATCTATTCATAGACTAGGATAAGGGTAATGTATGATGAAGGGAATAATCTCACATTTGGTTAGTAATCCAAAATTTTCCAACATAAGAAAGGGATAGATAAATGTCCTAGATGTAACCCTAAATGGAAGAGTAAGCAGTGTAAAATCATCCAAGTGCATTAAGAGTAATGGTAAAACTACCATTTTTGGATACATCTATGTGAAGGATATCAGAAGGAACATATTAAATTATGTGGATTAGGACACAACCATAGAGGGACACAATATATAAATTGATCCTTGAGAGGATGGAAACCTAGATTCACCAATAATGGTTACACATATGTGGATTCAAAGAAGGAGACATGACCTAGAACCTACAAACAATTAATTATAACCTCTATTGTGGAAAACTACCATATATAAAGGGGAAGTTGTGTCTACATCTCACTCATCACCCATAGGTGTTGAAATATCTTATGTGGGGGAATGGAAAGAAAATTTTGAGAATGATATACAAAATATCATAGAACTCGACGAGGATATTATTTATGGAAAAATTATTACTGGGTATTTTATTCATGTTGTGATGAATATCCCTTCAACCACATATAATGAGAGGGAAAATGCGCTTAAAATAGATGCATCTAAGGACTAGGATGGATCTAGATCTATGAAAATTTTCTATATAAATTATGAAGTTGAGGATGATCATGAATTTATACTATTGCGGGAACAAACTATTCCCCATCAGAGTGATCATTCAATATTTTGATGGATTTAGAATCAGAAGGATATGTAAACTTGGAAACCTCAACAATCCATACGTGCTCCATGTAGTTAAGAGGGGGTCTAGAAAGTGGTAACTCTATCATTTCTCAATTCAACAGAATCCATGGTTACTCGAATATAAGAAATTTATTAGAGGAATGCCCTAATGATGAAAGAAATGAATCCAAATCCAGAATGAGTGGAAGATAATTTTCCCCAAACAAATTTTTAAATTTTAATATTCTCAAACATTGATGGAATTATAAATCCATAACATCATCACACACATCTTCTGTCTAGAGGTGGCCTAATGATCCTCCCTTGAGATCAATAGGATGTGAAAATACTAAGATGTTTTTTACAAAATATAATTGGGTCATCCTTTTGTTGGTAAAATATTCTTTTGGTAGATCCATTATTGGATGGTAAGACCTTTTTTGTCAATTCCTTGATTAGTTTATCTCTAAACTAAGGAAAATGAAAATTTTCGTCCTGGAAACCCTAAAAATGCTAAAATTAAAGGGTTTTTAACTTCAACACCATATGAAAGTGTTCAAATTATTTACATATAATCCCTCTCTCAAAAGGAATATTTCTATAACATAGTGTTGAAAATATTCATTATGAGATGCAAACACCCTTGATCTTGAAGAAGTATATATTTAGAATATATGATTGTGAAAAAAGGCACATTTTCTAGGAGATATTATTCAATGATCTCATGAAAATTATTATCCCACAACCTATACATAAGGAATAAGGTATAGGAATTCTTAATAAAACACTTCTACCCTCAAACTAGTTTGAGTTCCCATTAATGTATCGTTATAGGCCTCAAATCATCTAGCACATCTGGATGAGTGGTAGATGAAAAAAAATCACCGTCATCCCAAAGAATAAAGTTATCAGGGTCTCATGCAATTTGAGGAACCAATGAATAAAACATATTCCTTCAATAATGATCATGCCCATGATTATTTCCATATATCCATGAAAATTAACACACATGATACTAGAGCATTAGAAACCCAACAAGGTAAATATCATAGATTTCCCTAACTACTTACCATTCCTTAGGTTTCCAGGTCACACCATCTAGTATTGATATTTTTTCAAATATATTTATACAATAGTTTTTGATTCAGGATATTTTATGTAGGAGGATTGCACAAAACATGTGACTTTAGTAACCATCACTCCCTAAGAGAAAGTGGGTGACTCGCAAGAAGTTTGTTCTTTTCTTGGAATTAATCTTGATAATTTTATTAATCGAAATATATTTGAATGATCTCAATACATCCAAAGATCATACCTTCAAAAACAATAAATGATCCCTTCACTTTGGGATGTGACATTTAATACACCTCATCAAGGAAAAAATTACAATTCATAGGAAAATACATAAGAGAAGTAGTTGCATCCATCTCTCACACATTCTATGAATGTTGAAAATTTATTTCCATCAACATATAGAGTTTGGGAACCATAACAATTAATATAACCCCAATCAGATAAAGAGATATTTTTGGGTTTGTTAGCTTATTTAACTTAATAGATCACTTCCCAGATGATGAATTATCTTATTTTTATTAGTTCCCCTATCAATATAGGGAGATATAGGTTAAGGATTCATAAGTTGAGGATACTATTGATAGTGTATACATGTAAAAACACAATTTAGTTCATTACATACTAAAGAAGTAAATACTTGAAACTGAAACCCATAAAAAATGACTGAAGAATGCCCAACAAAACCTAGTAGATGTATCAGATCCCTACAAGTGTTTTCAAACCCCAATCATTATACATAACCATCTTACGTGGGTGAGAGATTTTTTATCAACTAGATAAAAGAGTTATGTGAATGTCACCCAATCCAGAAAAGCTAATTCACCCTCAATATCTTCTCAAACAATAGATAATTACACCCTAATCAAGTAAACTCAAAAGACATATAAAAAGGAGAAACCATACAATTGTATGTATAGACCATTGGTACACTTGTAAGAAATTATAAAATATTTTCTAGTTTTCCTAGAAATGTATCTATCCTAGATTATCTCCATCTATAAAATGAACAATGAGATGAACTCATCTAATCCCTCTAGATCTGACATGACTTCAAGACATGAGTTTTTGTAGCTAAGGTTTATCGATTAGATACTATTACATAATAATAAAATTTCACCATATCATTTATAGAACATGATTAGGAATAAGTTTTAAAGGGACATATCATACCCCTATATGTATTTGGAAACCATGAAAACTTCAGTATCTCATGGGATATTTGTGAAAATGGTTCTAGGATCAACCTCTTCTAAATTTGGATTATCTGGTGTTTGGGATATAACAAGATAGAATTATCCTGAAAAATCTAAACATTTAATGTTTTGATAAAAACAGGAAAATTCCAATAAATATGATCAATCTCAGGGAACATTTTATGGATCTATTATCTAATTATAAGTTCATGGTTATTAATAAATACATAGCATGTAATTTTCTTCTTAGAAGACCCTGGTTTCATAGCCACATATCAGTTCTATAAAAATTTCATCACTGAATGAAATAACCCATTGATGGGAAGGCCATAATAATACTTGGTTACTATTAAACCTTTTGGTCTTGTGAATCCCTATATGTTGAGGAAGATTCCTATATGAAGGAAGTAAATCTAGATATTGCAAAAGATGAAATGCTTGTTAGAGTACCCAATAACTTGGGGAATGCCCATGTAAATCCCTATAGTATGATCATAAATGATGATATTCTCCACTATAAACCTGATAGAGGTAGTATGCTTAATCTTATATGTCTAGGATCTTCCTATCCCTAGTGAAAATATATAATAAAACATACATCTCTGAAATCACTTTGTAGTTACTCCCATAGTTCTCTATGATAATGAGTCTTCTAATAGAATCTAATACCATGAAATTGATAGAGATTCCTCTAGATAATAAAAAATATCTAAAAATTAATCTATTGTCTCATATATATATGATGGTGAGGATGATCTTAGGAATTCACTGCCCTCATTTGAAGAAGGAATCTCCACTTCTATTTATGGGAATATGAAAGTGTATCTAGGAACATAAGAATACATATAAACTTCATTGATTAGTTCTCTATGACTCTAAAGGAGAATAAGTTTTATATTTAAATTCTAAAAAATCACTAACACATTTTCACTTGGAATTATACAGAAATTATCAACCTAAACCTTAATGTGGATTCACATCATCTAGGTCTACATGATGAACATCAATGTTTCAAGTCGGAATCCTGTAAAATTTACCCCATATCTTGCTGTGAATAAATAATTTCATGTTTATAAATAGAAAATGTAAATCATTATCTTGTATGTGAAGTATAATAAATGTATCTCTCAATTATTCTTTTTTAAGAAAATGAATTGGAATATCAAGGTCTGTACTAATTTTAGAGACCATAATAGGCATTTCCTGAAGGAATCTTTCCCATTTCTGGTCATAGAACTTTTTATTGATTCAACTTTAGGCCTCTAAGACATTTCCTTTATTGGATTGGTATTCTTTGTATAATTTGATAAATATTCCTGCTTAAGATAAAGAAGTAACTACCCTCAAAGTACCTTAGGGGATATTTTTTGATTAGGTCACTCCATTTGTAATAAAGAATGATGGGGCTAGCTAAAAATGGGTCATGAATCACATATTTAATCCATTCTTTGGAATAAGAATTAAATCATTACTACTAGGTATTAAAATATAAATATTTATGTTACCAATTCATGTATTTTAAAAACTATATACCAACTTGTGGCTATATCATTTGGAAATGATTCATATAAAGTGTTCTTTTAGTGTATAATTAGAAAAATCAATTATCTTTATTGTATGAAACCATGGAATCTAGGTGAACTTGAAACGATTTTTGAAATATGAAAAATTTATCCCCCTTAGAATCTCAAATAACTAAGGGGGGTCAATGGGAACATCACATACATTCACCATTCAATGGAAAATAGGGAAGGAAAATATCTCCCCTTCACATAGTTAATGAAGAAAGGAGTAACCTACCAATGGGATGAGGAATTCTAAGAATCCATTGATAATCTGGGGTAGTACTTGTTGAACCCAACATTATTTATTCCACCAGTAGAATTAACATAACATATCTTATTTTTTCAACCATGGAATGATCACTCAGTGTTATCCTTGAATAGAGAAATGATATGGGGAATGGATATAAAATCTACCACCATAGTCATATTATTCCCAGAACTGAGATCCAATATTCCAATATTGAGAAGAACTCCCTTACACTCTTATTTGTTGTGAATAAGATGATTCTTTACATGAAGAATAATGAAGTCCACATGGTGTGTTTTAATGACTCACATAAGTACATATTTCCTTCCTAGGTTGTATGGGTGTTTTGGTTGATGAGAGGTTATTTTATAATAATATTACATACAATTAGTCTCATAGAAGGTATTTAATGTGAAGGGCCTTGATGACTTAATTATAGCATATCCCACCATGGAATTCACATCAATAGAAGTTTAACATCCGGAGTAATTTTTTTTATGGAAAAGAATCTCCCCGATAACATGAGATATATTTTAATGTTGCCTCTGAAAGTCATATTGGAAAGAGGACGGAAAAACCGAATGTAAATCGAGTTTATCTTGGGATTATTTTTTATAACAATAAAATGTTTCCCTAATAATTCTTATAATAAAATTTTTTGTAAAAATAACGATTCACAATACCACGTCCTCATTGTTGGATTGGAACTATCCCTATAACTATAGATATTGTAGAGGATCATCAAATGAGATTAGAAGCTAGTGATAAAACTAATTTTCATCAGATATTCCATAAAGAAGGAATAATTACGCCCTCTGATTAGTTATGTTAGAGGACTTATGGTATAGTTTCCTTTTGAACCAACTTTTACTTGTGTACCTTATTCAGAAAATTCTCAAACTGATACACTAGTAAATATAGCCATAGTTTTGGCTGACACCAATTAAGAAAAAAAATTCCCACATCCCACGTGAATTTATGGTACCTTAAGTTATCATATGGGACATGGAGAAAATATATAATGTAAATATAGTCCTAGATAATGATGAACCAATATCCAACCATGTGTGGATGGATCCTGTTGTTGGTTTCCTATTAAATGGGATCCTACCATTAGATCGAGCCAAATGGGAATTTTCTCGACACTACATAGAAAACATTACCCATAGGGATGGTCAAAATTAGATAAATACATCTACAATTGAGGATTAAATGGAGTCCTCCTTAGATTCATTATAAATGTAAAGATTACCTAAATCATTGAAGATGTATAGATATATTCTTATGATTCTCATTTTTCCCAGACCATTCTCTCTCACCAAATTAAAAGGGTTGTTTACTAATAAAAAAATGATACATGACTACATTTAATTCCATAGGAAATTTCATGAATTTTATATTGATAAAAAATTAGACCATGAAATCATAGTATTGCTACAAACATCTACATTTTCATTAACTTTTATTATATGGGGAATGAAAATTGATGGGACACATCTTCACATCTATATCTAAGTTATTTAATAACATACTTACTACTACTAAATTCATATCCAAATGGGCTTATGGAATACCCCTCATTGTTGTTTGGATAAATAATATCATTAGAATTATAAGGTAATATATCGTAAATATATTTGGAGTCCCTCATGTGATATTGGTAGAAAACAATATGAACTTTTATTCTAGAAAAATTGAATAAATTTTACCATGAGTAAAATGTATAATCCAAACATTCGTCCCTCTATCATGTTGCAAAATTGAAAAATAGAGGCCTAAAATTATTATCTATCAAATATACTATAGTAAATTTTGGTTAGTGACAATGATTCTTGTAAGGAAATGATCCATAATGATTTGTTTTCCTACCATAAAAATTAATAAACAGAGACACATGAAACTCAATATTCATTGTTGTATATAACTGATGTAGTGTTTCCCATAGAATTACAATTTCCCTTACTCCCTATAGAAATCTATGGAGAACTATCCGATAAAGTGTAAATCCAACTATCAATGAAAGATCTTGAAAAGATCATTAAAGAATGGTTTTTTAGACTAAAAAACATCAATGTTCATCAGAATTAGATGACATGATACTTTGAAAAAAAGCTTCACCTTCCCTTGTTCCTTTTAGGAGAACTGTTATTGGATCTCAGAACCCTAATGATCCTGGAAGGAAAACTCTGTAGATTGAAACCAAAAGGGAAGATCATTAAATCATTCATAAGAAATATTCCAATGGAGATTAATTATTGGACACAATGGATAGGGAATATGTGATTTCCTCACAAATTCAAGTTTCTCAAAAACTACATTAGTTAGTTTCCATAAAAATCAAATGTATCGGATGTATGTATTTTAAATAAATACAACTAAATATTATTCCCCAATGATGATATAATACATAAAAATAGTTTTTAATAAAAAATATTAAACTGTATGGATGTAATCCATAAAAAATAACATTAAATTTCATGGAAGACATGCTTACCACAAGATGTTAAATTTCATAGAAGAAGTCATGGAGCCAGGAAATTAAACTTCACAACAACCCATGTCCTAGAAGTAATTATTTATACTTCACAACAAATATAATCCTTGTTATATTATGTTAAACTATATATAAGGAATACTTGACATGTGAATCTATAATGCACGGAAAATACTACTTCACATATGGATCCCTACCCATGATCTTGATTTGTATGAAATAAAAATGAATTTCTCCCATCCATGTTTGTGAGTTTTATCCACATTGGGAGTATCCTTATTCAAAAGCTATGTGTGTATAGATTCCTACTATCATATGATACATTGTGATTCTCATTTCTCCAATAATGGTTTTACCTACATTTATTAATGCAAAAAACACCCCCTATTTTAATTGGTTAGACTTGTGTGGAGAGTTTTTTGTTGTCTAACATAATGTATATATATATTTCTTAAATCATATGGTATAAATTGACACCTAGATACCCTTTACTATGTTTATCCACAACATTAAAATAAAAAATTATACTTATACGTATGGATTGGATCTAGATGGAGGGTTTTCCCTTAATGAACTACATGTGGCTTGATTTCTACCATCATGGGACATGTAGTGAATCCAATATCTCTAATAGAAGCCCCATCAACAATAGAAACCAAAAAAATTACCCCACTAATTATGGTTCATATATACATGGAGGGTTTTAAGTTCATGAACTATTTTTGGAATGATTCCAATAACCATAAGATATATAATGATGCCAAGATCTCTAATCCTCAGTCAAGAATTAATATAAATGGGAAAATTTTCCCTCTATATATGTGTCAGACATGTGTTGGAGAGTCCAAAATTCATGAACTATGTGTTTATTCATTCCATTTATTACATGATATACAGTGACACCTAGGTATCCAATCCAGAGGCAAGCTTAAATTTAAATTAAATAAATTACCCCTCTAGATATCAACCAACCCTTTAGAGAGTCCATTCCGTTCAAGAACTGTGTGTGTCTTGAATCCAATTACTGTAGGATGTGTTGAAACAAATGGTAGTCCAATAATACATCCAAAAATAGTAGGAATAAAAAAAATTAACCCTCTATATATTCATTATACTTTCATGGAGAATTTTCAATTCATGATATATATGTGTTTTGATTCTTGTAACTAAAGGATATGCAATGACACTTAGATCTACAGTCATGCATCCATTTGTAAAATAAATGAAACAAATTCATAACATTATGTATAGGTATGAACTACATGGAGAATTGTACATATAATAAATATATGTTTCTTGATTTATATTACTATGAGATATATTTTTATAGTCCGATATCAACTACTGGGTCTAGACACAACCTATAGAATAATAAAAATGCACCCATAAATATGGGATGGACCTATGTGGGGAAATATCTAGGGAAAATATGTGGAATGGTTCCCAACATCCTAAGATATATAGTGATGCAAGTTCCCTCTTTTTCAGTCATAGCTATCAGATTCAATAACTCTCAATCATATCCCATGCATAAAAGTTAGATCTACGTAGATATATCTCTTTAATAGTGCTAACTATAGCATGATTCGAGCCCTCAGAATGTGATTAGGGAAACCCATGAAATCCCATCTATAAAAAATTCATATACCTTTTTTAAGGAGATATAATCCAATAATAATTTATTTTTCTTATCATGAGTTATATATCTTTACATATTGATTGTGCGTGAAATAAGTAGGTGAATGTAGGTGTCCCATATAAGGAAGCCTACCAAAAATCTTATGAATAGCTAAATGGTGTTTATAACATTTAAATTTTTCCAAAAACATAAAACTACCCCCATTGATAATATGAACAATTTTATTTCGGTTCATTTGTCCAGACTGCATGACGTTTAATTGGAAGGGAAACATCTCCATAAAATTATTTTGAACTACACCATAGATACATCCCCACTAAATGATTTTAATATATGTAGACAATCACTCATCACCATTAGATTTTAAAAGACTACAACAATCCCAACTTCTAATAACTAGATTACATGGTTCATCAATTAAATTTTAAGAACCTCAACTGTTAAATCCCACTTTATGTCTTGACCACCTTGGGTTACTGCAAACTGTTCAGGTCCCATATAAAGTAAAACATATCTCATTATTTGACCATGATAGTGGTGGATCTTCATAAGGGATTATGAACCACTAACCGGGGTAATATTGGTCATATAAGAATCTATTTCAGATCATTTTGAGCTATGACACCACCATAGAAGATCTTATCACCATACAGTGATTCAAGATCATTTTTTCATGATTGTCACATACCATTTCTCATTTCTCAAGGACATTGAGCCATGATGTATAGAATTTTCATATCCTTCTCAAAAGAATTTTGGATTAATATTAACCCTAGGTTTTAAAATTTTCATACTATGTAACATTACCCTCATAATAGGATCACATGTATCACGACCTTAACCCACATAAAAATTGGTCAAAGTTGATTGACCATAAATAGTATCATCTCATGGTCCAAATTTCAAGACCATAAAACTACTAGTGAAAGATAATTAAAAAAATTTAGTATGAAAACCCGCAAAGGGAATCCTAAGAAAAATTAATGTCTCCAATCACTAAATTCTTCATCTCAAGAGTTTAGGAAGAAGTTCATTCATAAACAAACAAGGAATTAAACTCATAGGCCCATTATATATCCTTGTTGAAAGATGATTTATGCTCTTTACACCCCCTAGTAATAAAATATGATATAGTAATGAATTTTCAAATCCCCTTACTATGATAATGTGATAAATAGGCGGTGAAAGAAAATTTAGGGTTCTATAACCATTCTGGAATATTATGATTTCAATAAACCAACTTCATATCATCGATGTATGAGATGACATAACCAATTTGTTGAGTTGGAATCCTTATATTATAACCCCATGGTCCTCTTGGTTTTTTTCTATTAGTTCATCCATATACTGATCTATTATGAGGGAATTTATAATCCAAAAGGACTAAACTAGTATTCATTGATGAATGTTAACCTATGAAAGTGATTATTCACTAGGGGCTCTTGGACCTAGAGTTGTCCCCCTCAAATCCAAGACATATTTACCAAACTGCATGAAAAATAGTATTCCACCATTATCAATGGTAGACTATTACCAACCAGTTTCCAACTCTAGTTATTTAATATATACATATACAATGATTTATAATTCTCATAACAATAATATTCAAGTAAATTTAGTATCATCAACCTTATGTTGATCTGAATTTTACCCTCTGTCAAACTAAAAATGAAATATAATGTTCTTGAACTATTTGATGATGCACAACACGTAACTTGAAACAACATGACATTGTTCCTGAGCATCCATACCAAATGCTAAACTATCATTGGGTGTCATAACCCTGATTAGATCTCACTTCTCTCCACACCAACATCATCATAAAAATATTTAAATATACACAAATCAATAATTTTCCTAGGTAGAGAGTATGGAATAATCAATTTGGAAATAAATATATGTTATATGGGAAAATTCATTAGGGCTACTAACCCAACAACTAGTGGAATCTACTAATTTCATGATAGGATATCCAATTATCATGGTCCTTAGTAAACCCACAGTGGAACTCAACACAATATAATATTTTTGGTCATTCTTAATATGTCTTCCCTATTTCATAATCATTAGTAAAATATGTTATGCTATGACATAAAAAAATGCATTCCAACTATCCAAGTGGAAAAATCACCCATTATATTTCACTAATGATATAAATATCCTACTAAAAATGCATGGTTCAACCACCCATAATTGAAACTCATCCCACATATTTTCTAAAAGAATATAGGGTGCCATAATACTCCATGAAAATTTATTCTTAGGAAAATAAATTAAGAATCCACGGTGTTATAACACTTCACAGACACTCCTTCAGGATAAATGGTCTTAAAAATAATTATAAACAACACATCCATTATTTTCAACAAAAATTGTTCTAAGCGAAAAGAAATTAAATTAAAGAAATAGTTGGTCTAAGATAAATCAACATAAATTAAAGAAATTGTTTGTCAAAGTGAAAAACATAAAAATAAAAAAAATGTTGGTAAAAGAAAATATACTTCAAATTTTATCATTAGTGTGTCTGATATAGAAGAGTTTAGAATAAAATAGTATATAATAGAAGTTAGAAGACCATAAAATATGTTATAATAATGGTCTAGTTTGGAAAACATTAAACTATGGTATCAGATGTCTGGGTCTATAAGACCATAATCTACATCACCATAATGGTCAAGTTTGTATGACCTTAATAAATAAAACTAAAATAGACACAATTATCACATGGTTGAAACCCAAAAAATGATCCTTGAAAAAAATCCAATTCACTACTTACTGGAAAATCTCTTTGAGTTATCCATACAATATTGAGAACTAATAAAATTGAGAAAGCATAAAATTCGAATGTTGAAACCTATAAAAGGGAGGATGGGGGAAATCCAAGTCTATTCCAACTATAAATTCCCTCATATAAAATAAAAGAAAAAAATAGGGGAATTAATAAAAAGAGGAAGATACCATTATTTTAGGGTTCATAATATTTCCTTACAAAATAACCAAGTTATGCTTCATATATACACTTATTGAGGTATAAATTTTCACCCCCATTAAATGAATTTCACCCAGATTGACCTTTTTAAACAAGGGGGTCCTAATAAAACTAGATAAGATACATCAAAAAAGAATCAAATATCCATAGGAATTCAAGAGAAGTTCTCAAGAGAAATATCTTTTGATCTAGTATTTTTGGTTTACATGGTTTATAAAAATTATGGGTATCTCAGATAATATATTCAATATCAATTCAATAAAATTTGATGCACATCATGAATTAAAGGACACTAGACATTGAAATTAATTTTCAAAATATTTATTCTTTGATGATGTGAAAAATAATTATGATTCCCCCACATTTAGGAGACCCTCCTAATGTTTCAAGAAAATAATGATTAAATAACATATATTCCAAAAGAAATATCACAATAAAATATGGTTATCTGTGTTTTAAAAATTATCCTAGGTTTGTAGAGAGGTATAAAATGATCTCTAAAGTATCACCCAATCCATTTATTCTTATACTAAATATGGATGAAGAGTATTAGTTAAAGAGGATAGATATTTGGTTATTTTATGAGTAGTCATTAATGGAGAATATTATATCAATAGGTAGGATCTTAAGCTTCCATTCATTCATTGTATTAATGATATTTCTCTAGTCAAGAAATCAATCTGAGTGTGTATTTTTAACATCCTAATTAAATAAGGAAATATGATATTCTATTATTTATTAATATTTGTGAATTAAATATTAATTTTACTTTAAATGGGTTTCTATGTTCGATGGCGTACCCGATATGCAACAACATGTTTCTTTGAAATATTACATTGCACACTAACAATATAATATTATTATATTAAATGGTAGTTAACGCCTAGCTGTTGTATTGGTGAGAATAAACATAACTAACAACAATATGATTATACATGTTTGTTAAATGTTTTTACATTTATCCAATAAAAGTTAGAGGCTTAAAATGTGAATGAATCTAATTTTAAGCAAAATTTACTTTAGAAGGTTGATTTACCACCTTTTAATGGAAAAACCTTTTTAAATATAGTTTTGGTAACTTTTACATGTTATATTTGAACAATTAAAGTTTTTCTTTATAATTGGGACACCAAAATTTAATTTGGGTAATTTATTTGTATTTTTCTAATAAAATTCATTTTTAATGAATAGTGAAAAATACAGTATTTTAATTCAAATATGTTTTTTAATCTAATTTATTTATTTGGTTATATTATCTTTTTAATTGTTTTTAAAGTGTAATTAGATTATATTTTTACTATTTAATCCAATGGTGGTCATTGAAATTAATTTCACTTTGAAATTGGATATAAACAAGTGTCAATCTTTTAATAGATATTGTTTCTTAAAAACAAACTATTTGTTTTGACAATGGAAATTAATTTTAAATTAATTAATGCAACTTATACATTTTGAATTTTTTAAAATAGACATAATTTTTGAATTCTGAATATCAAATATATCTTAGGATAAATATTTAGTATTTTTCTGAAAAACATCAATTTTTTATGAATAGTGAAAACTCTTAGTAGTGGTTAAAAAGATGAATTTTTCATTTAAATGAAAATTTACCACTTCTGTGAATTTAATGTTAAAACTCCAATATACATGGTTGTTATTAGTAAGTAAAACACGGTTCAATAATATGAAAATATATTTTTTGGTGAATAGTAACTTTTGACTTTTATTTACCGTGATTAAAGGTAAATAGGGTAATTCAAGGTAAAAATAATATCATAATAATACAAAATTATTTTAAAACTTCTCCTAACCTTATTTTATTAGTCATGGACGACCATGGAAATCCTTGGGAAGATTTTGGGACCCCATGGTGCCACTTGGGAGTGATAATGACATTTTAGATTAATTAATTTAAAGTAATGAAAAAAATGAAATAAACAAATATCATTTGGTAAATTTATTTTTACATTGGGTTATATAAGTTATTATTTAAAGTATAAATATTATTTGGAAATATAAAAATTTTTCCTACATTTTTTTATTTTTTTATAATTTTTAGACATCAAATAAATTAAATTATTTATGGCACAATAAGGATACAGTGTTTACCTCATTAATAAATGATTTTAATAAATAAGATTATAAAGATTAAAATAATTACCAAAACCTATCCGATTCATATTGGATGATTTTATTTCGAACATGAGTCATCTTATATTCGAATTTAATTAGTTTATGACCATTAAAAACCAAAAATCAATATATAAAAAAATAGTAATTCCACACTTTCCTAAAGAGCCCCCCTTATAAAAAGTCCTCACCTCTAATCCATTCCTCACAACTCTCAAGCCCCTTGACTATTCCAACCCCTACCCAAATAATATTTAAATATCCCTATATTCCACCTAGAAGACTTACATTAGGTATAAGGTACTTCAAGAAGTCCTTTTGGTTCAAACCAAAGAGAGTTACCCGAATTAAAGGTAAAAGTTTCTCTTAAATTCTTTTGATTTAGTTTGTTTAATTTTACTTATCCAACCCACTAAACTCTTTTTATTAATTTATTTTATAAAAACACCAGTATCATAAATATACTAGGTTGTTTTTATAATAATTATTTTAACTACACTTACACACACCTCTATCTAATGGGTAAAGAACATATTGGTTCTGTGGATGGCGAACTACTGCCTCACGAAACGATGATTGTTCAAATATCTCCAATCGCCTCTCATGGTGGCCATTATGATGGAACTATATTTATATATGATATATATTATATTTATATTGTCTCTATGCTTCTGTATTTTTCATTTATAGAATACCTTTATGGTTTCTATAGTGGGTATATACGATAATCTCATTTGAGGAATTGTGGACTACCGCCCCCTCAAAGTGATATAACTCATTCATGCCTTATGTGGAATTTATAAAGGGTAGAGTTAATGAAATTATATATGATATTATAATGGAATTATAATATACGTATGTATAATTAATTTTTCATTCAATTACAATAATAAATAGAAATGGAAGTAGCGTTCATGCGTACGTATGGCTTACCGTCTCCATGAATGGTGAATTTCATTTCTTGTCTAAAAATGTTATGTAAAATTATAAATACATGTATATAATGGATATATATGATATATATGATATCTAAATGATGAATATCATTATGGTTATAATGAATTTTTACCACCTGAACAACATGTAATTATAAGAAATCCATTTTTGGCCCAAGTACCAAATATCGACAAAATGACCATTATTAACTTAAATGATTACATAATGTTTATAACATGGTAATAAGTGATAAAATTTAAAATGGACCTTCAGAAATTAGAAATTAACTTTAGTTTATTATTCATGATATTAAAGAATGAACGGGTCAAGTTAGACATGTGGTAAGGGACGTCGTCTCAATCTCTTTTCATTTAGGAAAATTTTGTTTTATAAATGACTTTTTTTATACGATATATAAAAACCTTTGACTTTTAATTTCAATCAAAATGAGTTTTTTTCAAAGAGGTGTTTTACTAAATGATGAAAAAAGAATGTTTTAATGTAATCAGTTACAACGACCTTTCTGCCGCTGCGAGTATTATTTGATCATTGGCTTCCTTAACAACCTGTAATGTTTTTAAAAGGAAAATAAATGCCATATACTATTTTATGTATTTTGGTATTGAAACTGGTTTTGATAATGGATTTGTTATATCAATATATTTAAGTGATATATTGTTATTGGAATGCGGAAATTTTTTCTTTCGTTTATATTTGTTGTATGTGTTATTATTTTATAATGGTACTTAGACATTCAACGGGTCGTTACATGATAATCCCAATGATGGGAGGTGCCGTGATAAACCAGGATGGGTTGTTATATTATAACCTCCAATGCATTGGGTATGGAAGTCGGCCGTATGGCTATTCCATTTAGTGATATGTGTAGAAGTTGACCATATGGTTATTCCATTTAAGTATGTTTATGTCCCATGTTACCTTTATATGTTATGTGTTCTTTATATTGGTTGTATAGTAATATTTTGGATACAAAAGGGTAAGTAATGATATTTTATTTAGTGAATAGTATTTACTACTTCATAAAGGTGAAAAGTATTACTTATGAGAAAATATTCATGGTTTACTTGTTGTTTTGAAAAGCTAACAAATTCCTTCTTTGTGTATCCCTTACCAAGATATTTATGCTCACCCCAAGTTTTTGAAATATTTTTCACAGCACATAAAGTGGAATAGGGTAAAGGATGAGATCATGGAAAAGTCATGCTTTCTAAAACAAAGAACTAGACATGACTCTTTTTTTCAAATTTTTTTATTTTTTTGAAAAACATTGAAACTAGTTAGATGCGTCTCCATGTAATATTCAATTTGTTATGTATATTTTATGACCTAATTATATAAAGCTCTAAACCTAAAAGGATCCTCAATGTGAATTATTAAAATAATTCATGAATATGCAATGTTTAAGGCCTGGTTTTTATAGTTGGTATCAGAAGTTGGTTTTAGATAACTTTAAGAGTTAGAATATTTTTAAATTAATATCCCTAAATTAATTTATGTTAATATTCAAATGATAGAATTTATAGATTACAATTTTTCTTCGCCTAAGATATTGATGTGTTTAGAATGGTTTTCTATAGAGGAAACCGGGGTAGCAATGTTGGGACGACATCAGGAGGAAGAAAACCTTCTAAATCAGAAACCTGAGATGGTCAGAATCGAAACTGAACAGTTTGTTACAGTGATGGAACAGTTGACTCAGGCTATAAATGGTGGTGGTATCCATGCACGAGATCATCTAGATCAACCATAGAGGAACATGTTATTAGTGGAGCATTTCATGAGGCAACATCCCCCATAATTTAGAGGATCATCTGACCCTGTTTTAGCTGATGGGTGGATTGAAGCACTAGAGAAATTTTTTGATGTCATGGGGTGGTCAGAACATCAAAATATTAGTCTCACTATTTACCGTTTTGAAGATGAAGCTGATCAGTGGTGGTCAATGGTGAAAAATATCATGGATAGTGAGGAGATTGATGCTTTTCATTGGGATTAATTAAAAGGTATGTTCCTTGAGAAATATTTTCCTAAAGGGGTTCGACCTAGGATGGAAAAACAATTCTTGGAATTGAGGCAGGAGGATGACTCAGTGACTGCTTGTGAAGGAAAGTTAACTCGACTAGCAAGGTATGATCCAAATTTCATCCGAGATCTTGATAGTAAGATAAATCAATTTTACTCAGGACTGAAGCCGCGATATCAAAGATCATTGGCCTCTCATGAGTTCAAAATGTATGAAAAACTTGTTCAATGTGTGGAGAAGGTGAAAATGGAGTTTTCTGATGATCAGGTGTTCTTTAAAAAACAGCAAAATAAGAGGGCTAGTTGGAAGGAAAAGGGAAATAATTCATCAAATAATCCTAGAGGTAACAAAACTAAATATCCATCTTATGAAAAGTGTGGTAAAAATAATCCTGGAGAATGTTTATCAATGTCTGGAAAGTGCTTCTGGTGTGGTATGTCTGGTCATATTGCTTGTAACTGTGAGGAAGATGATCATAAATTCAATGAAAAGCTAGAGGTAAGGTTTTTTAAGTGCAATAAATGAGTCATTATGCAAATGAGTGTCCAGCGAAAAACTCAATTGAGGGAAAGCAACCCGACTACAAGCGGAAAGGGGTGGTGAAGTTCTTTGCAACTACTTTAGCAGATGTTGGGCCATCAAATGAAGTAGTATCAGGTACACTATTTGTTTGTTCAGATTATTCTAATGTGTTGTTTGATTCGAATTCTACACATTCATTCATTTCTGAGAATTTTTATGGTAAATTGGAAACTCTATATCAAGATATGAATCCTGAACTTATGCTAAAAACACCTGGAGGAAATGTGGAGACAAAAGAGAAATTATAAGAACCTTCATATCCTTGTATTCAGAAAGAATCTACCTTCAAACCTAATTATTTTTCCTCTAGTAGTGTTTGATTTTATTTTGGGCATGGAATGGATATCTATTTATCATGATAATATTGAATGCAGAGCTAAAGAGGTTTCTTTTCAGAAATATTTTCAATTCGTGTACAAGAATGAACCCTTACTTTTGATAACATATCAGGAAGCTGAGAAACTAGTAAAAGATGGAAATCAATGTTACCTTGAATATATTGTTGAAAACAAAGAAACTTTTTATATTAATGATGTGCTAGTGGTAAATTATTATCTTGATGTTTTTTCTGATGAGTTTCCTAGAATTATACCTGATCGGGAAGTTTAATTTACTACTGACTTAGTTTCTGATTCTAAGACAATTTCAAAACCCCCTTATCGAATGGATCAAATTAAAATTTTAGTGTTAAAGAAGTAATTGCAGGAGTTATTAGATTAAGGTTTCATTCGACCTAGAACATCACAATGGGGTGTTCTTGTCTTATTTGTTAAAAGGAAATATGGTTCAATGAGACTTTTCATTGATTATAGAGCATTCAATAACATCATTGTTAAGAACAAGTATCCTTTGCCTCATATCGATGATTTGTTTGATCACCTCTTTGGATCCTAGTATTTTTCGAAGATTTACTTGAGGTGGGGGTAGCATCAGTTGAATGTAAAGAAAGTGGACATTCCAATGACCGTGTTTTGTACTAGATATGTCCATTATAAATTTGTAGTTATGCTTTTTGGGTTAACCAATGCACCTGTTGTATTCATGGATATTATGAATAGAATTTTCCATGAGTTCTTGGATAAGTTTGGGGTTGTGTTCATTAATGATTTTTTGGTATATTATAAAATCAAAGAGGAACATGAAAGTCAATTAAGGGTTTTATTCCAAACCCTAAATAAAAAGAATCTGTTTGGGAAATTCACCAAGTGTGAGTTTTGGTTACAATTTTTTTTCCTTAGCCACATTGTTTCAAAAAATGGTATAACTGTTGATCCTGTTAAAACAAAAGTTTTTGAATAATGGACAAGACCCATAAATATAATGGGGATTTGTAGTTTTCTTGGTTTGGTAGGTTATTACCAGAGGTTTGTTGAGAATTTTTTACGGTTATCTAGTCCAATGAATACGTTAACTGAAAAAGGTGTTAAGATCATTTGGACAAAATAATCTGATGATTGTTTTCGGGAATTGAAAAGAATATTGGTGAATGCTCCAGTGTTGGAACAACCTTCCAGAAATGGTGAGTTTGTTATCTATAGTGATGCTTCGTTGAAATGACTTGGTCGTGTCCTTATGCAGAATGATTAGGTAATTGCTTATGCTTCACGTCAGTTGAAACATCATGAGTTAAATTACCCTACACATGATTTGGAATTAGCTACTGTTGTTTTTTGATTTAATAATTTGGTGGAATCATTTTTATGGAGTAAAATGTGAAATATATACTGATCAAAAATTTTTGAAGTATATATTCACTAAAAAATAATTGAACATGAGATATAGGAGATGGTCAGAATTAATCAAGGATTATGATTGCACAATTTTTTACCATCCGAGAAAATAAAATAATGTGGTTGATTCGTTGAGTCAAAAAAGTAATGCTTAATTGGCCATGATATGTTTGGAATGAGATCCTTTGATTTTTGATTTGATGAACTTTGGCCTAGAAGTTTTTGGTGCAAGAAATTCTTCTGTTTTGTTTCAGGTGTCAGTGAGATCATCTCTATCAAACAGAATTAAGAAAGCCCAGAAGGAAGACAGTGAGTTGTAGAAAAAGGTAGAGTTGGTTTAGAAGGGTAAGTTTCCTGATTTTAACTTTTATAGTGATTGTGTTTTGAGATTTGGAAAGAGATTATGTGTGCATTGTGATTCACAGTTACAGAATGAGTTTTTATGTGAAGCTTATAGTTCCCCGTTTTCAGTTCATCCTAGAAGTACTAAGATGTACAGAGATCTTCGGGAGTATTACTGGTGGGATGGAATGAAAAGAGATATTGTTGATTTTACTGTGAGGTGTTTGACTAATAAATATATTAAAGTGGAGCGACAGTTACTGAAAGGGATGCTTCAGTCTTTACCAGTTCTAGAGTGGAAATGGGTAAATATATCCATGGAATTCATTGTGGGATTACCAAATACATCTTGAGGTAATAATGCAATCTGAGTTATTGTTGATCGATTGACTAAATATTCTCATTTACTTCCTATTAGAGATACTTTGTCTCTAGATCAAATTTTTCGGTTGTATATTAAAGAGATAGTCAGGTTGCATGGTGTTCCTATCTCTATTTTATCTGATCATGATCCCAGGATTACTTCTAACTTTTGGAAAGGCCTTCAGAAGTCTTTGGGTACTGAATTAAATTTTAGTACAAATTTTCATCCACAATCATATGGGTAGTCAGAACAAACAATTTAGACCATGGAGGATATGCTACGTGTTTACTCGATGGATTACCAGGGAAGTTGGGACCAACATCTTTATTTGGATGAGTTTTCTTATAATAACAGCTTTCATTCTAGTATATAGATGCCTCCATTTAAAGCATTATATGGAAAGTGTTGTCGAACTCCAGCTTTTTAGGATGAAGTATGTGAAAAGAAGTTTATGGGACCAGAATTGGTAGAAGAGATGGCAGAAAAAGATCAGTTGATTCAGAAGCACATGAGAACAGCTCAGAGTAGGTAGAAAAGATATGTGGATAACTGGAAGAAGGATCTTTCTTTTGAGGTAGGTGATCTTCTCTTTCTAAAAGTTTCTCCATGGAAAAGTGTGATGCGTTTTGGTAAGAAGGGAAAGTTGAGTCCGAGCTTCATTGGACCTTATGAAATTGTAAATAAAGTTGGATCAGTTGCGTATAGAGTGGATTTACCTCCAAGTTTGTCCCAGGTACACAATGTTTTTCATGTTTCAATGTTAAGAAAGTATTTTCCAGATTCATCTCATGTTTTGATCCCATAGGTAGTTTAGTTGGTAGAGAATCTATCTTATGAGGAACAACCAGTCCAGATTCTTGACCAAAGAGATAAAGTGTTGTAGAATAAGGTAATTAATTAGGTAAAGGTTATGTGAAAAAACTATATGGTTGAAGAGGCAATGTGGGAATCTAAAAATGCTATGAGGGATAAATATCCTCATTTATTTGATAAGCGAAAAAAATTACAAGGACGTAGTTTCCAAAAGGGGGGAAGGATGTAACATCCTAGGTAAAGAAAGACATAATATATTATCATATTTATTAATATCTATTAATTAAATATTAATTTTACTTTAAAGGGGTTTCTAGGTTCGACGTCATACCTTATACGCAACAATGAATTTCTTTGAAATCTTACATTTCACACTAACAATATAATAATATTATTTTAAATGGTAGTTAACGACTAACTGTTGTATTGACGGGAATGAACCGAACTAACAACTATATGATTATACATGTTTTTTAAATGTTTTTACATTTATCTAATAAAAGTTAGAGGCTTAAAATTTGAATGAATCTAATTTTAAGCACAATTTACTTAAAAAGGTTGATTTACCACCGTTTAATGGTGAACCCAATTTAAATATATTTTTGGTCACTTTAATATGTTTTATTTCACCAAATAAAATTTTTCTTTAGAATCAGGACACCAAAATTTACTTTGGGTAATTTTTTGGTATTTTTCTGATAAAATTCTTTTTTTAATGAAAAGTGTGAAATACTGTATTTTAATTCAAATCTACATTTTAATATAATTTATTTACAAGGTTATATTATATTTTTAATTGGTTTTAACGTGTAATTAGATTATATTTTTACCATTTATTCCAATGGTGGTCATTGTAATTAATTTCAGTTTGAAATTAGGCATAAACAAGTGTCAATCTTTTGATTGATATTGTTTCTTAAAAACACACTATTTGTTTTGACAACGAGAATTAATTTTAAATTACTTATTGAAACTTATATGTTTTGAATTTATTAAAATAGACATCATTTTTTAATTTGGAATATAAAATATATATTAGGATAAATTTTTAGTTTTTTTTCTTAAAAACATCAATTTTTTTATGAATACTGAAAAAACCAAATAGTAGTTAAAAGGATGAAATTTTCATTTAAATGATATTTTACCACGTATGTGAATTGAATTTAGAAAATAAAACATACATGGTTTTTATTAATAAGTAATATGTGATTTAAATAAGAAGGAAATATTTTTTTGGTGAATAGTAACTTTTGACTTTTATTTATCGCGGTTAATGGTAAATAGGGTAAATCAAGGTAAAAATAATATCATAATAATACAAAATTACCTTAACACTTGTCATAACATTATTGGACGAGTCATGTACGACCATGGGCATACTTAGGATGATTTTGGGACCCCATGGAGCCACTTGGGAGTGATAATGACACTTTAGATTAATTAGTTTAAAGTGAATACAAAAATGACATAAACAAATGTCATTTAGTAAATTAATTTTTACATAAGGTTATATAAGTTATCATTCCGAATATAAATATTCTTTAGAAAGATAAAAATATTTACTACATTATGGAATTTGTTTTATAATTTTTAGATATCATATAAATTAAATTATTTATGACACAATAATGATGCAGTGTTTACCTCATTAATAAATGATTTAAATAAATAAGATTATAAATATTAAAATAATATCAAAAACCTCTCAAATTATTATTAGAAAATTTTATATATAATATGTGTCATATTATATTATACTTTAATTAGTTTTTGATCTTTATAAATAGAAAATCATTATATAAGAAAATAATAATTCCACACTTTCCAAAAGAGCCCCTCATCCCCCTTATAAAAATACCTCACCTCTAACCTATTCCTCACACCTCTCATGCCCCATGACTCAACCAAAACCTCCCTAAATAAGCTCTAAAGATCCCTATATTCCACATATAATCCTTAACTTAGGAAAAAGGAACTTCAAGAAGTCCCTTTTTTCAAACCAAAGGGAGTTACCTGAATTAAAGGTTACTGTTTCTCTTAAATTGTTTTGTTTTATTTTTTTTATTTTACTTATCCAACCCCATAAACTCTTTTTATTCCTTTATTTTATAACAACACCAGTATCCTCAATATACTAGGTTGTTTTTATGATAATGATTCAAAATACACTTACACACACCTCCCTCAAATTGGTAAAGAACATACTGTTTCTGTGGACGACAAACTACTGCCTCACGAAATGATGATTGTTTAAATATCTCCAACTGATTCTCACGGTGGAAATAATGATGGAACTATATTTATATATGATATATATTATAATTATATTATTTCTATGTTTCTATATTTTTCATTTATAAAATACCATTACGGTTTCCATAGTGGGTAAATACGATAATCTCATTTGAGGAAGTGCGGACTACCGCCCCCTCAATGTGATATGAATCGTTCATGCCTTATGTGGAATGTATAAAGGGTAGAGTTAATGAAATTATATATGATATTATACAATAATTATAACATACTTATGTATCATTAAGTTTTCATTCCATTACAATAAGAAATAGAAATGGAAGTAGTGTTCATGCATACATACAGCTTACAGTCTCCATGAAAAGTGCATTTCATTTATTATCTCCAAATGTTATGTACTATTATAAATACATCTATATAATGGATAAATATGATATATATGACATCAAAATCTTTAAAATAATTATGGATATAATGAACTTTTGACCACATGAACAACTTGTAATCATAAGAAGTCCATTTTTGGCTCAAGTGCCAAATATCGACAAAACAACCATTATTAACTTAAATAATTTCATAATGTTTATAACATGGTAATAAGAGATAAACTTTAAAAAGGTTCTTAATCAAGTAAAAAATTATCTTTTGTTTATTATTCAGTAGATTAAATAATGAACGTGTCAAGTCAGACACAAGGTAAGGGACTTCGTCTCAACCTCTTTTCATTGATACATATTTTGTTTTATAAACAACTTTATTTTATATGGTATATAAACACCTTTGAATTTTAATTTAATTAAAATGGAATATTTTTCTACTAGGATTTTTACTAAATGATAAAAAAAAGAATGTTTTAACGTAAGGGGTGACAATGACCTTCCTGCCACCACAAGTATTATTTGATCTTTGGCTTCCTTAATAGGGCATAATGTTTTTAAAATGAAAATAAATGCCAAATGATCTTTAATGTATTTTGGTATTTATAGTGGTTTTGATAATGGATTTGTTATGTCAACATATTTAATTGATATATTGTGATTGAAATTTGAAAATGTTTTCTTTACTTTATATTTGTTGTATGTGTTATGATTTTATAATGGTACATGGAAATTTGACGAGTGGTTACATGATAAACAAAACGATGGGTGGTGCCATGATAAACCATGATGGGTGGTTATGTTATAACCTCCAATGAATTTGGTATGGAATTCGGTTGTATGGCTATCCCATTTAGTGATATGTGTGGAATTCGATCGTATGGTTATTTCGTTTATGTATGTTTATGTCCCAAGTTACCTTTATATGTTATGTGTTATTTATATGGGTTTAATGGTAATATTTTTGTTACAAAAGGGTAAGAAATGATCTTTTATTTAGTTAAGAGTATTTACCACTTCATAAAGGTGAAAAGTATTTCTTATGATAAAGTATTCATGGTTTACTTGTTTTTTTGAAAAACTAACAGTTTTTCTTCTTTGTGTATCCCCTACTAATCTTTTAATGTTCTTCCCAAGTTTTTGAAATATATTTCATAGAAAATAAAGTGGAATAGGGTTGAGGATGGGATCAAGGAAAAGTCATGCTGTCTAAAATATGAAACTAGACATGACTCTTTTTTGCAAGATTTTTTATTTTTTAAAAAAAATGGAAACTCGGTATATTCATCAACATATAATATTCAAGTTGTTATGTATATGTTATTACCTAATTATCTAAATCTCTAAACCTGAAAAAATCCTCAATGTGAATTATTAACATAATTCATGAATATGCAATGTTTAAGGCCGAGTCCTTATAGTATTTGAGAGACTTTTTGATGCTTATAATGATGTTTCTATGAAGATTCCTTATTGAGTGGTTCAAAGAACATTTTTCATTAAATATTCGAATGACTTTCTCACTTATGGATAGTTATTATAAGGCCATAAAAATCTACAACATGACGTCATATAACTTATGTAAAAAAAAACACCAATCCAAAAATATAGAAAGAGCTAAAAATGGTGTTCCACATGGCCATGAATATTATCCATGGTAGTCTTAATGGACAAGGTATGTATTTTTAGCTATGGTGTATATGGTTCTTGAATTTTTTTGGATTGGGAATATTGGAATGATTAATGGTTGATGGATGGTATTCACACATAAAAAACAATTAAATAAGTATTGAACGAGTTGATAAATAAGCATTAGAAGAAGTTACATATTCTCTCCTCTCAACTAGTGCATCCCATATCAGTGGAATCAATGTTCTAACATACTCAACAAAATATTTCCCACAAATGGGTTATTCTTCAGCGTAATGATGTAACTTTACCCATGTCCATAATAAACTATGCTCTACCTGAAGGAGTGGTAGATTTAGTAAACCAAAAATTTATGAATCTATACAAAACCTACTCATAATTATAAAGCATATAGATAGGTCCAATAGTATAAGAAGAATAATAATATTAATATTATCTACACATGAAAGTATGAGATAGAATTACAAAATGGGCCCTCGATTTCTTTCTCCCCTCATTCTAGATGAGGGAAAAGCTGAAAATACATGAATAAGGAAAAATGATATGGAAATAATTATTAGGTATATGGATTGAAAATAATTATATCTTCCATATGAGGGGTAATAACCCCATCCTGGATTGATATTTTATATGACCTCTCATTAAGAGAGACAATTTTGTTTACAACAATTAGGAAGGTTGGTGCATGAAAGCGAATGAAATTTGAATTTTCATAATGAATCAAAATATTGAAAACGTCATTCAGACCAAATGAAATCACCTTTTCCTTGAAAACATTCTGAATATTATAATGGAATAGAGAATGATGAATATTGGAAGTGTTTTGATATTTTTAACATTTTAAATGCTCTCCTATAATTCAAAAAAAAATTAGAAATGTCCTCAAATATTATAGGTGATATTACTATGTTGGATTTGACCAAGGAGTTGGTAATGGAGAGAAAGAGTTGGAAAATAATGATTAAGCAGTCACACATCTTCTAATAGATAATAAATCACCAAATTTCCCTCTCAAGCACCCAATAACGCATCTCTAACTAGGAAAATCCATTTATTCAAAATCATGGATAAAACCCATGCTAATAAATGTCTTGGAGATACCTCTGTACTAATACAACATCCCCATGACACATACATCCCAACTTTATGAAAATCCAAATAATACAATGAGTTGTGTTTACCCTATTAGGAAGGATACTGATAAATATGTATTTTTGTTAGTCATGTCCCACTACGGTGAAGTAATATGATGATCTAATACATAAATGATACAAGTGAACATATGTTAAAAGAACTCTTTATCTTTTCCTTTGAAATTATGGTAATGTCCCTTATAATGGTTGGGGTTTGTGTGGGGTAATCCAAAATTACCATCATGGGAAGGAATTAATTTTACTTCTCCATTAGAAGAGGTATTTACCCAAAATGGTAAATAACCTATAGGTTTATCCCTACTTGACCCTAAGAAAGATGAATGGAATTAGTATTGGGATACTGGTGGATAATCACCTCTCAAATGAGTTCCAACTAATGGTTAACTAAAAAAACATAGGTCCATGTCACCTTATGAAGATGAATAGTTTGTAGGTGGTTGGAGATTTCTGAGCAACTCAACTTGACCCAAAATGGCCAAGCCCATTCATTGGAGAAGTTACCATAAGGCCACAAGACCCAATTTGAGCTCCAATGAATTCTATGATCATTTAAATTAGTGATGATAATCCTCTAATAACTCTGATCATTTAGATAATGGGAAATATTACTACTATTTAGACCACAAGGGTTGTAATCCAACATATAGGATAACCCATGGAGCTGATTTTCAATAAATTAACTGTATTCAGAAATTATCGTCTGAATATTTTCAAGAGAATATGACCACCAGTGTGAAGGAAAATTATAATATGGTGAAGTATTTTAGGTGTCATCATAAAGACCAAATCTATATTAATGTTGTTAGTATTATATGTGATAGTTCTTATGTTGAGGTGGGAGAAACTAATTAAAAATAATTATCAAAGAACACATGATACAAAAGTTCAACATTATGATTCCCGTAAATCATATCCCACTTTATTGATAAATTTTATGTTGCCTACAATATTGAATCCATATATATAAGAATATGAAGTAAATATGAGGGGTTGTACCATCATGAAAAGGGGAATAGTTAAATGATATGTGTAACAAAATAAGTATCATGAAATTTTTTTACCCATAAAAGGGTGCATGAACACATGACATATTACTAATATCATGGATCATGCGATCCATGTAAAACCTCACAATCATGTGATATGAATTTTAGCCTCGAAATCATGTGTCCATATAGAAGTAATGTGACATAAACAATGATAATGTGATCACATGAAGAAGAATCATTAAACTATAAATAGTTTTCAAGACGAACCTTTAGTCAAAGAGGTGAAAAAATCCTTAGGAAATTACCATTGATTATGTCATTGATTGATTAATAATTTCATTCAAACAAATATTTCATTAAGGGACATCACAAGATCATAAATCCTGAAGCAATATTGTGGGGTGATTCTTGAGAAGTTGTTCTTAGGATACAAAATTTTAGAAAAGGATAAAGAGAATGGATATCTCAGTTGATCTAGAAGTATGAGTTGCTAGTGAAATGAACATATCCATGCTCACATATTTATATGGAATCTTATGGAATTCCAAAGGTCAACCAGAAGACAAATAGTTTCTTGGGACACTGATCAGTGGAAGCCTTAAGAACCCGTGTAGGAATTTACACTCCTCATAATCAAGTCATAGTCCCTATATACCTCACGTATTAGGGGATGGGGGTTTATTCTCTCTAAATGAGAACTAAAAATTGTTGGATTAAGGAAATACCCAAAGAATATGTATTATTTACATTCCAAATGGAAGGGAGGATCATCATGAACACATGTAAATCAGGTAGCCAGATCACATGAATCATGTAACCCTAGTAGGATACATAATCCAATGACCCTAGAAACATTTGAATATTAGCTCATGTGCTCCCTATTATCTGGTAATAATCATGTAAATCTCCATTAAAATGTACATATGATAAAAAAATCCTTCTAAAAATCCTCCTTTTCAGGGGAATGCATCTTGAAGAGTACAAATGATCATGTCAAGGCTTCCTAATGAGTTCCTCTAATAATGTGACATGTCAAGGGAAGGATTCCTAAAAATAACAAAAACCCTATAATGAAATAACAATGAAGAGGTGGAGGAATCATGTGATCGATGCTAAAATAATCTTTATATGACGGGATCATATGACTCGCATGATCAGTTCAATGATCATGTGAGATTCATAGTGACATGTTGGTTTTTTTGTGTAAATTTCATTGGGTATATCACAACCAGAATATGAATTCCCTTGAATGAATACTTTTGATCTTGAGACAAACCATAGACAAGCTAAGAGAATATCCATGAAAATAATCACATGTCATAAAAAGGTCCTTCACTAATCTTTAAATGAACCAAATATAATTTGGGTGACTATTTAAGGCAATTATCACACACTATCATGAGATCAATCACACATCATGCGACACACCACATAAACACTGAGTTAAAATCAATGAAAATTATTTCACATAATCGGGAGGTCCATTACTGATCATGAAACACCAAGATAAAGAACTAATGGGAAAAGACTGTATGTCCTATAAAATAATGAAAAAATGTTGTAAATGGTGGAACCCTAAAAAATGTTATAATGTGTTTCCTAAAAATGGTTAATGAAACTCATGGGATTAGTTCTATGGCCACCCAAAGGACCATTGACATTCTAATGTGATCTTATGTGTAGCCTATGATTGTATATATTTATCTCATGAAGGAATATAGGCGTGTCCTCCTTGATCATTTAAAAACATATTTGGTAGCCATCTTAGTCTCTTAATGAAACCCAGAAATATAATCCTGATATTGTGAAAGATATATGACATATCAACATGATCACATGGAAGTCCTTTGTCAATATGAGGTTATGAAAATTATGTGGATGATAGAATTATCTCAAATTTACTGTTTATCATATAACAAAAATATGATTCCATTGATCAACCATGGTAGGTTCATGAGAAGATTATGATTCCCCCTTTAATGAATCGATCCTATGACAGTGATATGTGTTTCATTAAATGTTGTAAAAAACTGGGGTTGTGAGGCTTGAAAATTCCTCCACATCATTATAAAAATAGATGCAAGGTACATCCATGTGAGTGATGAAGTGGAAGTTGAATTCATGGAGTGGATGTCCATGAAAATTAATTGGTCTTCAACTAGGTTAACCTGGGGATCAACCTTGGATATTATGTGGAATGTAGATACAATTTCCATGAACACCTAATTATCCTTTAAAATAAATTCTCATGTACCAACCATATTATTACAATGATTGATTTTTTTATAGAAGTGATCATATGGGGTCTCAATAGGAAAATTACTGGAAAGAAATTGGCATTTATATTATAAAATATGGAGAATATGAAAGCCTTATATGAAGAAAGATGCTTTAATTCTCATGTGAATGAGTCATGAGCTTCACCTGACCAATCAAGATCATTAGAAAACACCCTAACATGTCATCCAAATCATTTCATGGTGCCAGGGCATGTCATTCAAGTCATGTGATTTCCTCCAAACTTATCATCCTAGTCTTGAAAATTCCTCCAGACATATCAAACTAGTCACAAAATTTCCTCTAAACATATCATTCTACTAATGAAAAAAACCCTCTGGTATGTGATCCCTAATCTTGTGACACAATTGGGAATATATATATTCATCATACCAAGCACCATGGAAATAAAATAACTAATAACTTGACATCTGTGAAATGTTTGATTTGATCATTCAAAGAGCCTCATACATGGGATATGGGTTATTTAGCATTCCACTTGACTTGTTATCCATATCATATAGGAAACCTCTAACATATTTGACTCAATCATGAAAAGAACCATGGGATAATCCAGTGTCATAAAAATCCACTCACATTATGTTAGAGAGTCATTAATTACATGTATATAAGAAAGTCGTTTCATGTCAACCATGCTGGGAACAGACCCTCTGATGTGCAAGGCTTGTCAATTAGACACCTTGAAAGATGATAACATTTTCCATAAAACACATTTTTACATACACAATATTGAACTAGTAGTAATATGACTCCTATCCAAATAGGATAAGTATGATTCAATACTATGTCCTGATCTCTATGTTGGAATCCACATAAGTGAAAGTCACTCATTATTTTAGACACTCTAACATATGGGAGGAAAATTCACTTATAGATTTATCTTTCTACCTCATCCATTAAAATTTTTAAAATCTAATTAAACTATAACAAATATAATTTATACTATAATAAGGACATATTGGATGATTTCCAAAGAACCAGATCCAAAATAAGCAGTCAATTAGGGGTGCCCAAGGGCATAAGTTTTGTATCCATGTAAGATGCGTCTGATAACTTTCAATCCATTTTTTCTAACACCAGCAAGACTCATGTGGGATTATGTATTTTCAATGATTATATCACTCATAACATAAATTTCACCAGTCCATGTAAAAATCAATGTATAATCCATATTAAATTACATGATATTATTTCCCATATTAAGGGTTTTAAACCTAGTTTTATGTCTTAATGAAATTCCCATATCTGAAACCCATATGGAAATAACCCTAAACGTCACTAATTATCTATCACCTCCCATCAGTGGGTTTAGTATAGATTAAACTATAATGAAACTAATGCCTATAGTAATCAAGGTGAAATTGAAGCATTCATATGGATCTAGCTTCATAATTAATGCATAGGTTCCCACATATATTTCACTTCTTTATGACAGTAAACTACATGACTTAGACTCAGAAGAAATAATTGGTATTTGATTACTATTATAAATATTATATGTAGGATACCTCGTGAAGATTAAATAACATCTTTGAGGGACCAATAATTTCCATAAGTGATAATAAACTCCAAATTTTTTAGTTTTATAGCTTCATAATATAAAAAGAAACTCATTACTAAGAAATAATGTAAAAAATATTGGGAACCTCAGATACATATATGTTGCCTCATTAATATAACCCAACTTATATATTGAATGATTCAACATAAGATCATTTTATTAGGTTTACCAATTTCATATTGGGATTTGTAATGTATTCAAGAACTTATCTTAAATCTATATGAGATTCTTGGAATAGGCTATAAATGAACCCATAAGGTTGAAATAATAATGACCTCACATCCTCTAAAACAATGTGATTTATTATGTTCCATAATTTTTGAAATCTGAAATTACTACCTATTATTGGAATGTAGGATGAATTCTAGTTATGGATGTAGGAGTAATTCAGAGTTTCTATAAATTATGAAAATGGTAAACTGGGTGTGAATTATTGTGAAACCATATATGAAACCTCCACAATAAATCATCAAAAATCATATATCTACATTGGAAAAAATATTTGTGAACTTTATTTGAAATCATGTAATAGAAGAATAAATAAATCATCATATGTATTGTGAATCATTCCTTTTAATCCTTGGGGACACCATACGCCATCTCTCAATGGAAAGAGATCATTTAAAATAATTTTTTATATAATAACATCCATGATTATTATTTTTGATTTTTTGGGAAAATAATCCAACAATACCATTATTAATATATATATGGTTTCTAAACGTTAATTAAATTATTTTGAAACACATTTATCATCTACATTTTATATTATTATGAATTAATTTAATGAATAAAAATCTTACTTCCTTTTAATGGGTCATGATATGGTGATATGATGGAGGTTTTATAATCATGTGGAATAAATATGTATGGTTTTAATTATGTAATTATTTTTACACTATAACTATGGATATAAAATTTATAATAAAAATGTAAATTGGTTACATTACACACATTGTGGTCGTTACCTAATAACCAGGGACATTGGTTATGTTATAAACTAATGATTATGGATATGTTATAACCGAGATAAGGTGGGAACATAATTATATATACCTCTAATGCATTGAGTAATTACTGATATCTTAAGAATTAAATTGGAGTGTAATATGAAGTGAACAATATTTATTAAGGAAATTATCCATTATCATAATCTTGGGATTGAACTTTGACTACTATTATGGTTTGGGTAGTAAACCCATTTCATTACGATAGCCAAGGAAATGAACTTTGACTACTATTGGAATTAGTTTCCATGCTCATTTGTATTCTACAATTATTTGTCCTATGTAAATTTTATAGTCTCGTGTCTTAGGATATTTTATTCCTTTATGATTAATGTCCTAATATATACCAAGAATTATTTTACGACTCGTGATTATGAACTATGATTTGAAAGGTATGTATTTTTAATACTATGCTCATGTTCCCATACCGTCATGCTCAATTTATGGTTATGTGGTCATTGATATCTATGTTGTATTACCTTACTAAAAATATGAGAAAATTCTTTCTTGTGTTTACTTTTCTGAGAATATGAATAATAGATTTAGGAATGATATGTGTAAGAAGGGTTCCAATTATGAGGAAAAAATTGGAAATTATTATGAACCAATTTTCTATATGTATAGTTTTACATAGGAACTATACCTTTACTATTATGTAACATATCGTTATGTAATGTAATTAATATTTATATAAAAGGTTTATATATTCCCACAGATATATATATATATATATATATATATGAAAGGTAAACGTAGCTATAATGGTCATAAAAAAATTTATACAACATGTTTTAGTTATGGACTTGGGAGTCTAGGTCTTTGGTTGTCTCCGTTGATATTAGATATTGTTTTAGTTAAACTTTGGAAACTATTATAAAAACCCATTTTTATTATCCTTTAGATAAGTATAGGTATAGTTTTACTTAATATTTTTTTTGGTAATGAGAATGGATAATATTGGTTAATCCTATGGTATCATAGATTGAAATGGATGTATCATCATTAAGACATCCTATAAGTAATTTTACATTATTCCTCACAATGACTATTGTTTCTCACAAAATGATTTTTGGTTTTTTCAATGGATTAAACTAGAAGTATTTATGTTGATGATTATGGAAAATGAAATTATTTTCTTCATGAGAGACCAAATGAAAAGGGGTATGGAAGAAGAAACATTTATATTTTTCCTAACCAGTTATATTGATAAAATATTAAAAAACTTCTCTATAACAAAATCTCATAATCACAAATTAAGAGAAAGATAGATTTTACTGGGAGATCATGTGGTGTATAATATGATGGAAAGAAAATATATCTTCCTATATGTAGGAATGTGTGAACAATAACTCATAGTAATGTCTCAGAATGACTATAAATTTTTTTATAAATTATTTAATGGTCATAGTGTTATTAATTTCTTAAAAAATGAGATTTTTGATGGAGGTAAATAAATATAATCTATAGGTACAATTTATATTTCAATTTATCATTTTTGAGGAAGATGGTCATTCTAGAATCCAATTTCCTAATCAAAGGGTTATCTACTGGACTATGGAAAGACCTATAAAGTGATAGGGTTTTAGTATCTATTTGGTTTATATATTTTTGTTTTGGAAATTTCATATTATGGATATTTAATATTTAATTATCGTGAAACATCTATGGATTCTTCCCAAAATAATTTGATTATATATGTTTAGTTGGGATGAAGAGATAATTTACATTAATTGTATAGTGTTGGTTAAAATTAAATTTATTAGTTGATGAGAATGTTATTTAGGTCATCATTGATTGTTTTTATTTCATTTTTTCAATTTATAGAATATATTAAATATTTTCATAAATAATTAGAGTATTAAAGATTCTGATAATTTTTGGAAGCATATATGTTGGTTATAGATACCATTATAGGTTTATAAGTTAATGATTGCTTATATGATCAAGGGATTAAAGACCCCATCTTTAATGTTTAAAGAGATGAGATTTTTATGTGATTATAACCATTTATAAGGAATTAGTAAGAATAAAATTTTATGTTTTAAATAAACCTATTGTAATTATATATGGTTTGATGTTATGATGATTATAGACTACCTGATAGTGGGATATATATAATATTTATTTTTTAATTTTTTTTAAAAAACTAGGTGATATTTTTAGAGGGACTTATAGTGATGTTTTGTATTTCCGTTTATGTTAGTATATTAATTTTATTCATTATATATTGGTGAAGATAAATATATTAACATATTATATAGTGAATTATCATGGCGGTCAATGATACTTGGGATATTTTTGATTGGGTTGAGGTATATGTAAACTTTAGGATTGACATGTAATTTAACATGAAAAATTAGTTTGGAAGAATACAATTAATATTATGAATTTGTTTGATGGAAGGATTGATATTATCTTTAAAGATAAAACTTTATTTTTTTTGTTGAGGTTATTATAGTTGTTCATCATATAGGGATATTAATAGAATAATCTAAGTGGAACATTTCTTATCATTCTATAACTTTCTTATGGTAAATTTAATATTTCAAGGTTTATTTTTTTACAAAATATCCTATAAAATTGTCAACATTTTTTTTGGATATTTCCTAAATACATGAGAAATAACATGATATAATTTTCCAATTTTTTATTTGTTGATTTTAGTGCATTAGCTGTTAAAATTTTATTTCCAATACACACCATTTGGAGTAAAAAACAAGGTTTTACTGAATATTTATTACATTTTGAAAATATAAATTTCAACTGTATATATTTTTAAATAAATTAGTATAGATGATAAATGAATGCCTCCAGCTTAAGAAAAGGATATTATGAAAAAAAACGTTGTCTTATAGAATTTAATTTTGATGAATTCATGGTCATTTAACCCATCACTGATTCATGTTTATTTTTAAAATTTCCATAACTATGTACTTTAACACTACCAATTATTCCATGGGAATTATATTTGTCTAAAATACTAATATTTTCACATCCAAATGATGTTATACTATTTTTAAACCTGATTTTTTGGTGAATATCAAATTTACCTCAGTCATTTTATGAAAATTTTTTATTAACCCTTTATATGATAAGGGTTTTCAAAAAATAAATTTATAGATACTAAATCCTTTATTACCAAAAAAATTAAAATTTTGAGGATTAAATTTATTAACGAGGGGATGTAATTTAACACCCTTATATTTTAAAATTACACTATTTTTGATAGTGTATGATATAAAAAATACTGATTTTAAATGAGCTATTAAATTTTATTATTTAAATATGTTTACTCTAACATATCTATTTAATTGGATGGTATTAATAGTATTAACTAATTTACATAATATATATAAAATTATTACTAAATAAAAATGTATTTAATAACAATTAGAAACATGATCTCAATTTTTATTAAATAAATTTTATTCTTCAAACCCCCTTATTTTCTTCAAATATTATTTCAATTACTTTTTGGGAGAAAATAATAATTATTAATTTCATTGAATTATATAAATTTTATTTGAAAAAGGATATAATTTTATAAATCATCACATAAAACTTGTATTTGGGTGAAATTTTAGTCTATTTATAATGTGCTTGACTATTCCATTAAAACTGAAAAATACTGATTTTTAAAATCTATCATATTTCTCATTATGAAGTATCTATATCCTTTAAATTTAATTTTTGGTGAAAAATACTTATTAATAACTATAATTAAATTATATATAATAAAATTTAATTGATTTTAATAAGAATTATACATGATTTTTGGGTATGTACAATTTTTGTTCAAAAAAATCTTTACCAAAACATTTTTCATAGTGTTTTATGGATTTATATTAAAAGAAATTTATATCACCTATAAAAATCAAATATAAAAAATATATTCCATATTTTTAATTAGGGGATTAAAATTTAGTAATATTGACCATTTTATTTTTGAAAATTATGAATAGAAACATTATTATTTTTACCATGGTAATTGGTAAATTAGGTAATTATGTTTAAAAATAAAATGATAAAGACTAAATAATGAATGAAAATAATACATTAAATATAATTTTCCAGTATGTATAATCTATAACCATAAAAATTATAAATTATAACATTTTTCAATATATACATGATTTTAACCAATATTATATTTAATTGAATATAAATCCTGAAATTTCACTCTCTCAATTTTAGAAATTATATTATTTTTTATATTGGGAAAATAGAGTATATGTTAAGTTATAAATAAATATTTGAATTATAAATTAATTTTTTTATCATTATAGTCAATTTTTAAGTTTTAATGATTAATTAATTACCTTAAATGATTACACAACACAGACGCATTAGTAATTCAATTAACTAAAAATTTAATAAATGATAATAACACCATTAAAAGTAATATAATTTTAATGAATAACTATGATCCAAACTTTTTTTTAGAAAAACATAACATGATAATTTTTTTGGAAACTATATTTTAATTCTATTACTTTCCTTTAGTTTTAAAATTCAATATAATTGAATAGTTACAAAATTGACATTAGTGTAATTTTATAGTAAGTGATATTTTATTAAATTATTAAAAAATATTTATAATATTATCCACATAAAATTTTATTGGATATTGTTTTTTTAAATTTACCATGGTCCATTATTGGACCGTTTTTATTTAATTTTATCTATATTAACCATTTTAAATTAAAAAACATTGATATCACCATAATTTTCAAAAGGGTTAATGTAGGGTAAATCAAACTGATGAATGTACATATTTTACCAAAACATGTCCACATTTTACTAGATAAGAGGATTTAGTATTACACACATATCGTATTTAAAACATATCAATTTTTTGAAAATTAGATATCAAAATTAATTTATGTTAATTAAATATTTTATAAAATTACAAAGTTATCATCTCGTCGTTTACAAAAGTTCACCCCTCCTATCTCATATTTACACCTCATTTCACATTATATATTGACCATATTATTATTAAAATATCTTATAAATATCATTTTCCACATTATAGTGGTGATATTCATTCTAAATTACCATCCCTATGATCCTTAATAGGTCATGTAGTGTAGTTCATTCAAAGGAGAGGTATTCACATTAAATGATCACTTTCTTATTAATTATTATTTTACTTACTATAAATATATTTTATCCATAAAATATAACTTAATTATCCTAAATTTACTGAAATATTATTTTTACTTTGAAACCACCTTTATTGAGCATATTTTCATTAAAACGAATGTGAAAGTATCACTTGTGCATACATACCATGTGGCATCTACTAATAGTGATACAATTCAGTTCATATAACAATATTTAATTAATTGGATTATTGAGGTATTTAATTTTTACATATTATACTTATGAAATATTTATACCTATAGAATTAAAATATCAAATCAACATTCTTACCTACCAAACCATTGGAAGATTATAAGGTCTCTTATGTATACGTGTAGACTACCATATTTAGGAAGCGATGTGATTCATTGTTAATTTATGTTTTACTTAAATGGTATAAATGATTTATATAATTAAAATATATTATATATAATAATTAATAATTAATATATTATTTTAAGTTATTATTTTCTTTTTATTTTATCCCTTCGGTCAAAAAATGAAAATAGTGTTCATGCTTACATATGAGCTACTATCTCTATAAATGTTGTGAATATTTATTTTGTCTGTAAATTTATCAATGAATATAAAAATGTATATATTTAATTTATATGGTATATATATCATTATGAAAATTTTAATTATTGTGGATTAATAATATATATAAAAATAAAAATACTATTGAACCAAAGAATACTTAAAAATGAAGGAGATATCACCTAGAATAGTGATTTTGATATGGAATTGTTAACAAATGGATAATAAATAGTTATAAATAAATAATATATGTTTTTTATATAAGATTAAATTTATTTAATCTATTTATAATATTTACATATTTATTATCATGGGGTTTTTAGTGTGTATGAATGATGTCAGTCAAAAGGTAATACATTTTAATCTAAAATTTATTTCTTTTGGGCACATGTCATATTCACCAATGGATTCATTTATGTGGTGTATAAAATTCTCATGAATATAAAATTTTATTATCCTTATGAATGTTGTGAAAATTTAATATCCATATCTATTAATTTTCTTCACGGGTATTATGATGCAAAATTTAACAATGTGGTAGGTATTCATGTTTAAATCCAATTTTCATTGAGGTTTCTTTTCATTGAATTTCCATTATTAGAAATCATATTATCTTTATCTGATTAATCACATTAACATTTAATTACCTATCATTATCTATGAATAATATTTTTTTCACTTTCATAAATCTCTTTAAATAATCAATATACTAAAAAAATTGTTTTTATAAAAAATCATCTATGTATTGCAATTAAGATGGGATCCTTTTTCATCCATATCCATGTCTAAAAAATTGATTAAATAATTTTGTTTAAAATTATAAAATTATTATTTAAATAAATTTTTACCCATTATTAATTTTTTATAGAATTATAAATGATATCATCTTTTCATTTTCCAAATGGGGCACTTTTATTAAAATTTACCAAAATTGTGAAGGGAAATTTTTCTTTTGACTTATAAGGTTAGAACATTATTTCAATACATTATGATTACTCATAGTTTTTAAATATCCTTTACTCTATTTTATTTTTCAAATAAAAATTTTTCCATAATATTTTGGAAATATTTTTAAATTAAAATTTATTTTTGAGGTGAAAATTTGATTTTAGTCAAGAAATAATTCATCGTTATTATAATTTAATATTCATATATCATTACAAAATTTGATGATAATTATATTTTATTTGGTATATTATAAAATAATATCACTCTTAAAATTTATTGGTATTGTTAATTTTTATGAAATTTTTAGGAATCCCATTTATTTTACATAAGATATGCTATGATGAATTAATTAAATGTTTATGAAATCCTCTTTCTATACAAAAGTTATGATATAATGATATGATGAATGTTTTATGATATATTTTAACACATATGTATAGTTTTAATTATTTTATTATGGGATTTTATAACTAAATATGGTGGTTATGAGATATCCAAGGATGGTGGTAATGTTATTACCAAGACATGTGGTAACATTATAACCAAGGATATGGGTTATATTACAATCCAAGGATGGTGGTAACGTTATAACTGAGGATATGTGGTTTATCAGTTATATATCCCAAAAATTAATTAGATGAATATTGAAATAACATTATATAATAAAGACTAGAATGGGGAGTTAACCGAGTCCAATAATAATTTTTTCCAATATCCTTGTCATGGATGTAAAACCTCACTACTATAATGGTTTCGAGATTGATTTCATTCCACTATGACATCCTTGGAAATGATCCTTGAATACTATGGAAATATGTTTCTATGAATATTTTTATGAAACAATTCCATGTATTATTACAATTTTATTCACACATGGGCCATGTTATTTCATTCATTTATGATTAATTTCTTATAAACTACCAAGATTTATTCAATGACTCAAAATTATGATCAACGATATATAGAGTATGAATTTGAAATGTTAAGCTCATGTTTTCATTCCATAATCCTCATGTTATTATTATGTTACCTTTGGTATCTCCTTTATTTACCCTTACCATGTATCTGATATTTAAGTTTTATATAATTCTTTTTCATATTTATTGAAGATAAATTTTTACAAATAATGTGAATAATAAGGGTTGAATATATAAACAAAATAATCTAAACCTCTTATGAACCAATGTTTTGTATCGATTTTCCCAAATTCAATAGACCTATATAATTATGGCATGGATCATTATGTTATTTAATGAATATTCATCCAAAAAAATAAAATAACTTTGTGTTAATAGTATGTTTCCTTAGAGTTTGTATAAAAAAAATATACGGTATATTTCAGCATAGGATCTAGGAGTTCAAGTATTAGGTTTTTTAGAGAAATAGATTAATTTGGGTTTTACCAATATCATAATAAAATTTTATTTAATTCAGGCTACTAATATTATTATAAAATACTGTTTATAGATTTTTTTTAATGAGGTAAAAGAATAATTAAAATGAAAACAATAGGTTAAACGTTATATTTATCCGTTGGAAAACCACATTTGGTATACACTATATGCCTTAAATGATGGAAATTTTTTGAGACCAGAGAATATAGTTCATATGAGGAAATATGTGAACGGATTTGGGAAGTAATTGGTTGAGTTAGGAGAATCGAGTTTCTTGACGAATAGCTAATAAGTATTTCACTTTTAATAATGAGGGAAATGACACCCTAAGAAATACATAAAAGTTTTTTATAATGTTCTATTTTTATATAATTGATATAGATTAAAATTGTAAAAATCATCAAATATGATAAGTTAAAGGTTTATATAATACCTAAAATGACGTTTAGACATGTTTTTGTGACATTTTTAACCTTATTTATCAGTTTAATCCCCAGTTAAAATGTTTTTCACCCAAAACATGGTAATGATTTGTTATTATTTTACAATTAATTATGACAAAAAATATCTTTATTTTATTTCCTGATATTTAATATTTTCATTATAACTATGGATTTAATTTAATAAAATCATGTTTTATATTTTAATATATTAATTTTAATATATGTGTGAAAAACTCAATATAACCTGTTTTTTTTTGGGAAAATGCTAGTTTTAAAGATGATAATGATTATGATGAAAAAAAATTAAGGTTTTGAAAACAAATTATTTAATTATATTTAATTGTATTAATGGAAATAAATTTTTATTTATAAAAAAACAAACATATAATGTAACCATGTCAATACATGATTAATATAAAAGAGCAATAAATCTATTTCATTTTAATATAAATGTAACATAGATTCCTAAAATGTTATAAATATATTAATATGCTAAAAATTATATTATTAAAAGTATTATATCACATTAAAAAGATACATTTTAACTAAAAAATTAACCTGACCTTTTATGTTATTGTTACATCATTCAAATTTCATAAAAGTGTCAGCTTTTGTAAAAAAAGATATATTTTTTACTATTCATTGAAAATGAAACTATTTATAAAAAATTTAAAAAATAATCATAAAATAATTCAGAAATGATTAATTTAAAAGTGAAATTATTGAATAAAATTAAATTTATAAAATTTTATATTTTTTGTTTCATTTACATTCTTGAATAATTCTTTGGGTATGTATGTACTCATCTATAGGCATTACATATTCTACTGATTTTAAAATAGAATCCACATTATTACAATCCAAAAATCCTTTCAATTTTTAGTTATAGAGAACTAGGACAAACCCATGAAAAATAAATTCATATATCACTTATGGACACTTTTGAAAGTATCCATTTCATCCAAAAAAAAGTCTTAAAATAAAAACATGGTTTATGTTCATGATCAAATCTTTAACATTTTCCATATGATGTTATCCATGTCTCTATTTTACCATAAATCCAAGATTTTTTTTTAAACATGTCATTAATACAAAATCATTTCATGGTACATAAAGGAAATAAATCAATTAGTCTAGTGAAAATCCATAAAAACATTTTAATAAAAACATTACTTTTTATTCAGAAAAAAAGAAATCATATTTTAAAAATAATCCATATCATACCTTTTTAAAATCAATTTATTTTCATGTAAACATAGTATCAAACATCTAAAATATAAGTTGGTAATATGGTAAATTATTTTACATATTACACTGATAAATGGAGTAACCTGTATCGTTAGCCTATAAATTTGGAGTACCCAATTCATTTGATGTTATAGCATAACCACCTATCTGCAGTTTAGCACAGAACTAATTATCATCGGTTTTTCATATAACCACCCATAAGATTTTTAAAACTTAACCACTTGTAATCATAAACAATTCCCATGAGCCATAACATAAACACAAATAATGGAAGATTGCATCATAAAAAACTCTTTAAAGAAAATGAACTTTTCATTTTGAAATAATACATTATTAAATGGGGAGCATGTATAATAGGAAAAAAAATTATTTGAACATAACCATATAAACGTGAAATGTAAGCTTCAAAATATTAAATAAACATGGAAATGTGGAATTTTGTTCATGCTATTTATGTAACAAAAACATTCTTTTTTAAAAAGAATTCATAAAATGGGATTCACTTGTGTAATATTATGGATATTCTTGTAAAATGTATTAAGAAATCATGAATTTGAATAAAATAATATTAATGAAATTAAATAGATATAGAAAATCACATATATTAGTTTTCTTTATTTTATGATGATGATTCTTTTGTTAATGAAAAATTTTTAGTTTATTTTAGCCGGTTTTCTGAACACCAAGAACTAGTTTCACCTTATTTAAAATTATGCATATATATTTGTTATATAACATGAATTAGGTTATAATATAAATATTTAAATCATATTGAACTTAAATTATACTTTCATGACCATCCATGAAGGTGGTAATGGAAAATTAATAATCATTATCCACTTAGATAATTAATCATCATAATTTGGATAATAGTTTCATTTCCTTAAATCAGTTAAGGTAATAAAAAGGAAGTATATATCTTATTCAACTAGATACATATATCTTTATAATATAAATTATGTTTTTAAATGGGGTGGTGAGGGTTGTTATTTATACTGGTAAAGAGGTGGTTTATGTTATTAAATAATGATCATTTTATATTTAAATCCAACCACATTGTGGTAGAATTAATTAGAAATAATTAGACTGATAATTATAGTTTTAAATGATATTTATGGTAAATAAACATAGGAACCGATTAAAATTACCATAAAACCTAATATAGACCATCTAACTCTAAATATTTAATCCCTTTTACCAAATTCATTTTATAAAATTATCAATACATGATTTAAAGTTTTTCCCTCAGATACAAGGGAAAACATGGTTTTAAAGTGAAAACATTCAAATGATTGAAATCATTTTATATCAAATTTAAATGAAAAATTATTTCCAATGAATTACATTGTATTAATAAATTTATTCATGAACTAATTATAATTTAAAAGAAACTTATAATATCATTTTACTATATAATTAAATTATAAGAAAATGTAGTTTTCAATTAAAATTATGTATTTCTCAATATTTATCTAAAAATAAATATTCTCCAAAAAATAGTGAATTTTCACCCCCAATGTAATTTCTATAATCTTCCATAAAAAATGAAATTTATTTTTTGATATAATATTTATAAATATTTCATTATTTAGTTTTAAAATAGGTAAACCATGAAAATATTGCACAGTTTTATCTTAGAAAAATATTGATTTTAAAGTTAAAATTAAATTCATTCTTATTTTAAGCCTATAAAACATTTTAGAATAATTAAAAAACTTGTTATTGAATATATAACATTTAAATGTAATAAAAAAAATTCAATAATCATTATTAATTTAATTTATTAATAATAATTATTAAGAAAAAAAATTATCTATCAGTAACTAGGTTGTCACATTCTACTACACTTTTGGAAATTATATCCTTGAAATTATTTTCACTTACTAAAAAGAGTGAATATTTTTCCCTAAAATATTTTTTTATTCCCATATTACTACATGAACCATATGGTTTATCCTCAAAACCATAACATGTTTAATTACCTTATTTCAAAAAAACATTATCTTTACTGTTTATAATTTGAATAGGTTGTTCCCCATATTAAAGGTTCACATCTAACTAAACTACTCTAGGGATAAAAATAAAATATTGATACAACACATACTTTCTAAACATTTAAAAATTTTAAAAAATGTCTTCACGAGATAAAATAAGAGTAAAATCCACTTGGGAGGAAACACAACAAATTTTTTCAATAATTTCATATGGTTCATTTAATAATGTACATACTTTTCTTTCTTACCAAAATGAATAAAAGTTTCCATTGAGATATTTATTGAAAGAAACAACCCCCTACATGAAATAGTGATTATTCCTCTTATGATCTATTCAAATTTACTTCCTGTTCTAAGAACATATCATGTGTTTCTGAATTATCATCACCCAATCAACCATTTCATCTACCTATTTTGGTCCAAGACACTTCTTTTATCCATGTTCAAAAAAAAAGTTAGTGTTCAAAACAACCTTCTATATATTTCGTAAAACTTTTCCACATATATACTATAATTAAAATTTTATTGTAATAAAAACATAACCAATAAGGATTTTGATCCCAAATTACCTTGTAATACATCAAACAAGATTGACACATGTCCTCCAATGTATTAATTATTCTCTCGGACTATCCATCAGACTAAGGATGAAGAGAAGTGTTGATATTTAATTGAGTTCCAAATTACTTTTTTAGTTATGTCGAGAAATTAGAAGTGAATCTCCTATAACGATCATATACAATAGAGATAGGAAAATCATGTAACCTGAAAATTTCCAGGACATAAAATTGAGAATTTTTATATAATGAAATAGTATCTCGGATAGGAAAGAAATTTATAAGACTAATAAAAAAATCAATAATAACCCAAATCACATTGTTACTTCAAGATGTGTTTCGTAAACTCACTACAAAATCCATGCATATTTTTTCCAATTTCAACTCTAAAATTGGGAACGGATGAAGAATCAAATTCTGTAACATCCATTATTCTTTAACCTATTGAAAATTGAAACACTTCACAATAAGTTAAGAAATATCTCTTTTCATTCCATCATACCAATAATACTGCCAATGGTCTCTGTACAGATCATTACTTCCAGAATGAATGAAAAATAGAGAAATGTGAACATAAGTTAACAACTCAATCCTCAAATGGGATTGAAAAGGCTCACATAATCTTTTTCCCAATCATAAAAACCATATTTACCAATAATCAAATTAGTAAAATTTACCTTCTTAACTGATTCATCATATTCAAAAATAATTATTCCACCTTATCATCTTAGTTAATTATTTGTAATATAGTTGAAAATACTAAAATATAAAACAAAACAGATATTTTTCCTACATCCAAAACCTCTTGGCCAAGATTCATCAAATAATTTACCAAAGGATAATGTTCAAAACATATTTGGGTTATCATATAATTATTTTTCAACTGAACGAATTGACCACCTTAATTTATTTTTCTAGATGATAATGAAACATAAAATCATAATCCTTGATCAAGTCAATCCATCTTCTATATCAACGTTAAATTATTTATAGGATAATATATACATAAAAATTTTGAGAACAATATATATTTGAAACTTTATTCTATAAAAATGAGGCCTCAAATATGTTTATTTAAATAATAGTAGAAAATTTCAAATCATATGTAGCATAATTTTTCACATGATGTTTTAATTTCAACAATAAATAAGAAATTACCTAATCATTCTACATTATAAAGAAACCAAGTCCCTTTAGTAAATCATAATTGTAGATAAAAAATCACCAACTCTCAAGGGTAGGTCAAAAACTGGATCATTTACCAATAATCTTTTTGATTCCAAAATGAAATAATCACATTATTTTTTCCATAAAACATTAACCCCTTTTCATTTTAACATTGATAGTGGGATATATAGTCCAGAAAATTATTCAAAAACCCTCTAGTAATAACCTTTTTATCTAAGAAGACATTAATAATCAGTAACATTTCTAGATGGTGACCATCCAACAACCAATTTTGGTTTAGATTGACTAACTGAAATTCCATCTTTAATTATAATATACTAAAGAAAAAAATTATTTTGTAAACAAAAATGAAATTTTCTAAACTTTCTAGATGAATTATCTTCCTTAATGGTCTGTAGAAAAATCCTTATATATTTTTCATAATTCTTATATCTTTTTCAATAAACCAAAATATAATCAATAAAAACCATAAACATATCAAAATATTGAAGGAAAACTCTATTCATAATATATTTAAATACAAGTATGGAATTTTTCAATACAAAGGGAATCATAATAAACTCATAATGCCTATAGTTGGTCTAAAATATATTCTTTATAATACCTTTCTCAAAAATATTCAACTAATGGTATCAAAACCTGAGATCAAACATTGAAAAGTATTTTTATCCCTATAGATGATAAAAAGATTCAATGATATGATCCAAAGGGTACTTGTTTTTAAAATTGATGTTATTTAGAGCTCTATAATCAATATAATGAATCCTAGAACAATTTTTATTTTTAACAAAAAATAGGATCACCCTATGGTGAATTTCTAGGTCAAATAAAACTATTATCTAGAAACATTGTTAATTGGGGTTTCCATTCAAAATGATATACTTATTCCATTTGATAAGGGGGTTTTGAAATAGGCTTATCATCATGGACTAAGACAATAATAATCTCAAACTCCTATGAAGGAGTTACATAAGGAAATTCATCTATAAAAATATATATGTATTCATCCACTACTAACACATCACTAATATGAACATTTACCTTTTTTCCAATGATATGTGCTAAATATATTTAAATTCCATTACTAATAAACTTTACTACTTCTTTTAATGTTATTACAGCTATCAAATTGTTGAACCAAACTATATGAGGTATAAAATATATATTAGCATGATAATCTAAAAGATAATACAAACCTGAAATAATATCAAACTCAACTATTATAAGTTCAATTATATATTTATGAAAGACCATTTCACTTTCAATAGTATGAGTATTCTTATAAATCTTGGTGGAATTAATACTTCCTCCAAGAGTTATTAACAAAATATAAATCATAATTTCATGATGTTATATTCAATGTATTCATGATATTTTCAAAGAAATGAATGAATTCAAAGAAACATAATCTTGTAGGGTGTTAATATAACTTGAATACAAAAGTAACTTACATGCCATATATTCATTTGATGGACCAACATCAACCATACTAGTAGAAATAGATTTTTCCACAACCATTTGCTTCTTATATTGAAAATTTCTCTAATGGGTGACTAACGTTGGACACAAGTTTGCATGATGTGACAACATATTGTAATTAAATAATCTTACCATTGTATTTTCATTAATTTTATCAAAATTTTACTTACATTTGTGAGCCATGTAAAAACTATTTGCACATAGAATGCATATCCCATATTTTGAGAGACATTCCCTTGGGTTCCTCTTACCACAATTTTCACGGTAATTTAATTTTCTTACCTACAAATTTTTATGAATAAATATTCCCTAAAGATTTCTAACCGGATGGATTCTTATTTTTTTATTATGAGGATCATACATTTCAGAAAACACAAGCTCAAATTTTTCATCACAACAAACAAGATTCTTCTTACTTTCATCCTATAATGTATCCAATGATCTTTGTAAAATTAGTTTCAACCTTGAGTAAAATATATTTATCTTAATATACATATACAAATGAAAATATGGTATATACATATCATGTATTGTGAAATACTTATTGTATATAGCTACATAACATATTTCATTATTAATCATATTTGGGAATTATTTCTTCATCATGGGTCAAATAGTATTTGGAAAACATTTTTCAATAAAGGACACATAAAATAATCTCATTCAATAACATCTAGTTCATCTTTCACTCTATTATTATTAACCAATGAACAAAATTGATCGACTTCAACTATAAAAAAATAAATAAATAGGGTTACCTTTTTGTATTGCTAACATTTTATTGCTTCAAATATAATTTATAGAGATTTGATCAGTCCATAGGATACCAATGGATACGGGGTTCCACTAAAGGTTGGAGGATGTTTCAACATAAAATAATCTACTACTAATATATTCAATTAAGATTGATCCAACTACTCTCTTTCTTATGTAGAAAAACCATTTTTAGAAAGTTTAAATTGATATATAACTGCAAAAAAACTATTCTTATCTAATAAAAACCATCAAAATATGTTGATTTTAATAGATGATTTCCACTTGATACCTTCCCACTACAACTTGCATGTTTCCTTTCAAGAAAACTATTATGAACAAACATATCTTAGACAATAAAGCAAGGTAATTATCAAAATTTACATCCTCATTATATGGAATCATACTTAAACCTTACATAATAATGAGTTAAGTCAGGAATTAGACATTTAGGATCTTTTCATGTTTAGAGTTTTAGATAATTATTCCATAACTATTACATTACATCTCAAAAATTGCAAAGTAGAAACTTCTCATCCATCCCATTTTTTTCATAAAAATAAAACTCCTTAAACAAACAAGAATTATTTTATTGATATAAATCTTCCTAAATTCTTCTTGTATCTTATTCTTCATTATACCTTGTGAAAAACATTTCAAAAACTCAGGATGAGCATAAAAATATCAGTAAGGGATATAAAATAAGGAAAGGAAACATTAGTCCATGAATACATACAAATCAAAGAAGTCATACTTTTCAATCATAAATAAAAGCTATTTAATATACCACCTAAAATTATAATATTTATGAATTACATATATAAATCATAAATCACAATGTTAACTTGGGGAATCTATAACATTCTTACTTTTTAGCTTTCATAGCTACATAAGGAGTTACGTTTGGAATACCAATCACAGTATATTCCCTAAATCTCTTAGGAGAAACATTAATTTTTACCTTTGTCTTGTTACCCAATTCATTAGAGAGCTATATCGGGCTCATCCTCCCTAGGTTTATCCTGAAACTCCCTATATATGTAAACATTTCCCAAGAACTATAAATAAATCATAACACATATTATAAGGATAAAGGAAAGATAAATTTTCCACAATGCAATCAAAATATATCATTTCAAGATATTGACATAATCAAGGATTTCTCAAACAATTTTCAAAACCAAAGTACATAAAAAGGTTATATAGTATTTATTTTCCTTTTAAAAACATTACAGCTTATTAAAGAAGCCATATATTAAAGAATTCTCGCGATGGTGGAAAGGTCATTGTCTTTACGTATGTTGAAATGAAAAAATATTTTTGTTTTTTAGCAAAATACTTCGCCGAAAAAAATATTCTATTTGAATGAAATTAAAAGTAAAATGGGTTTGTACACCTTATAAAAGATAGTTGCATTTAAATCAAAATATGCCTCAATGAAAAGAGATTGAGATGAACTCCCTTACCTTGAGTCTGAATCATCATGTATGTTCCTTGTTATTCCTGAATAATAAGAATATGTTAATTTATACATTATTAAGAACCTTTTTCAAGTTTATTATTCCTTTTATATCGCTTATTACCTTTTTATAAACATTACATCATTATTTATGTTAATATCGGTTGTTTTGTCAATATTTGATACTTGAGCCAAAAATGAAATTGTTATAATTACAGATTATCCATGTGGTGAAAAATCCATTATCTCCAAAATGATAATAATGATTTAAATATCATATATATCAAGTGTATATATATATATCTATATATAATAGTAAATAAAATTTGGAGTTAAGAAATGAAATGCATCATTCAAGGAGACGGTAAGCCGTACCTAAAAATGAATGCTACTTTAATTTCTTTTACATATTTAATGGAAATAAAACTAAATGATACATAAGTATATTATAATTCTAGTTTAATATCCTATTTTATATAAATTAAATAAGTTTATTAATTCAATTATTTATATATTCCATGTACGGCCTGAATGATTCATATCAATATAATGGGGCGGTAGTCTGCACTTCCTCAAATGAAATTATCGTATTTACACATTATGGAAAGAATAATGGTATGATTTAAATAAAAAAAATAGTCCTAGAGGCAATATAAATATAATATATATCATATATAAATATAGTTCCATCAGAATGGCCACCATGAGAGGTGGTAGGGGAAAATTGAAGAAATATTGTTTCATGAGGTAGTAGTTCACCGTCCACAGAAACAATATGTTAATATCAATTAGATAGAGGTGTGTGTAAGTGTAGTTAGAATACTTATCATAATAATATACTAGTATATTGATGATATTTTTATTGTCATGTTATCAAATAATAAGAATATAATTGAGAGTGAAGAAGTAAAATAATGGAAAGGAGCTTTAGAGAAGACACTACCTCTAAAATGTGTAACTCCCTTTGATTTGAGCAAAAAGGCTTTCTCGAATTTCATTATTCCTAAGGTAAGGATTCTAGGTGGAAGAGGTGGATGTTGGGAGATTATTGTTTCATATTTTGGATGATCCAAGGGGCTTGAGAGGTGTGATTAAATGGGTAGAGGTGATTCCTTTTTATAAGAGGGAGGAGGGGCACTTTATGAATGTTTGAAAGTATTATTTTATTATAAAATTATTTTTGGTTTCAAATTGTCCCAAGGTCATTTATTTCAAAGATAAGAAGCTTTTGGGAATAAAATATCTCAACCAATAGGTGTTATACAAGTCTCAGAAAAAAATTTAACATTATCTTTTATCTTTAACCTTTAGTTAACTAATTCTACTCTTACCATGTCTTCTTGTATATTAATACTATATGGTTAATATAGTTACTATAAAATGCCAATAGAACCGTAAGTGTTTAATTAATTAAATTTTCAACATTATCAAAGTCATTTGGACAAACCTTATATTTTTAGGACTATTATATCATTTAATAAAAAAGTATTTTTTTAAAAAAATCATTTATGTCAATTTTATACCATTCATATCATGACTTTTTAAAAATACATGACAACTTTATTCATTCGAATTTTTTTATTAATTAAAATATAAAAAGTCATAATAATACATAAAATTATTTTTGTCACGACCCATCCTCGGGGCCCATGCCGTGACTACCCCAAGCCCGCCTTCCATAGACCAGGGGCTGGCGACTAGCACCAAGGCATAAATCCCGGAAAAATGGAAGGCATTACCATTGGGAAGTAAACCACAAACACCACAGAGAAAGAAGGTAGAAGTAAACACTAAGTAAAAACTGGTACAACAGTAAGAGCGGAAAGTAAGTGGGCCAGAATACAAACCCAAACTGAATGTAAAGTACAACTCGAAAGGGAAAACACCAACTGAAAAGTAAATCCATAACGTCGAGTCGTCCATTGGAAGTCCCACATGAAGGGTGGGTAAAGATAGCCTCCACTGCTCCTCGGGTCCAGCCGAACGCTCCGAGTACGTCCCACCCAGTGGTCCACCTCCAGGTACCGTCCTGCTCCGCAGGCCTCCACCACGATCAGCGCTGTCCGTCGTCTGCAACCAACACAACGTAGTGCAGGCATAGCCCATGCAGGGGTTAGTATAAGCTACTCATTAGGGACCTCGAGACCCCCGATGGTCTCCCAGAATCCACAAAGGATAATCCACAAAGGAAAGATACAAACACGAAGTAACATCTGACACTGCTTAGGTATTTTCCCATACATATACCTAAGTCATCAATTCTCGTTCATCTCCAACATCCGAACCCAAGTACAACCCAGTCCACACAGAAAAGAAAAACGTATACCCACACAGGATAACACAACACAATCCAAAAAGGAAAGCAAAAAGGATTCAGCTCACACAAGAATACTTCTTTGTATAATGATAAAGATGACCAGATATTGCCACTGATTAATCTAAGCCGTCGGGCCCACAAAGAGTTGATAGGTACTAACCCCCGCAATGACCCACAAAGGATCTGACCCACACAGGATCGATAGGTAAATAAACCCCGCAATGACCCACAGAGGATCTGACCCACACAAGATTGATAGGTTACTAACCCCCGCAAAGACCCACACAGGATCGGACCCACACAGGATCTGTAGGCGCTGGCCCACACAGGACCGCTGAGCGCTGACCCACACATGATCGGACCCACACAGGATCGGTAGCACTGACCCACAAAGAATTGTTGAGTGTTGTAGTCGTCGCCATCGAATTCACTGAGGATCTCTGCACAGTCTTTGTCGAATCCATTGAGGATCTCTGTACTGTCGCCGTCGTCGTAGTCGTAGCCAGCACTAGGGTTCTCGCACACAGCAAGCTCGTTCGGGAGGGTCCGCTCCACGAGCCGAGAGGCTGATACATCAATTGACACATAGTCCAGATTTGATGTATCCAAAAGTTATGTATCTTCAACAGGAACTCAACGTCGCAGACGGCGCGTCAATCGGACACCCGGTCTGAGAGTTATTGGCTTTTTCGTTCCAGGGGCCCGGTTGGTTTTTAAGGCAAAACCAACCCGACCGTACTCCACCTGCGTCCAAACCTCGGGCGACGTAAGCCAAAAGATCCGTCTCATTTATAGAGATTCAACAAAGTCAACGGAACGTCAATTGGACGTCTGAAGCTCAAGATATGAGCATTTCTGCTCCAAGGGCCCGGTTGGTTTTGTGTACGAACCAACCCGACCGAACCCAAAATATTCTGAAACCTTGAGTGTGATATACCGAAACGACCGTCTCGATCCAAGGATCACATTTCCACTGACAGCGTATCGTTCGGAGGCCCGAATCTCATGTTATGATAAAAAGAACAAAAAGGTCCGAAAACGGGGGGTCTGGGCCCAGACTGACTCGGCCGGCGCGGCCCGGCCCGGCTGGGCGCGGCCCGTCCCGACGGTCCGGCTGGGCGGTTCGGCCGGTGCGCTGGCGATGGCCAGGCACCGCGCAAGGCAGTCGCGGCCCCCCTCGTGGGGGCCGCTCCATGACACCCGGACGCGGCTTAAGACGCGTCCCTCCTCCACGGTCCCGCACGGCCGCGGGACCGGCCAGCGTTGCTGCCGCTGAAGCCGCGGCGGGTCTTCCCAGCGGCGCGCCAGCGGGGGGTTCCGTGAACCACCAAACGTGCTCCGATGGTCCAATTTTCGCATGTTTTTTGCCAGTGCTCGTCCCGGGACTCGAACTTCACTGCAAAGCCTTCAAAATTAACTTGCGGCCCTGTTTGTCGTCGCTCGCCAATCCGCGCATCAATGAAAAACTGCGGAGGGTTGTCGGGCCATGTTTGTTTGGGCCGCACCCTTTGCGTTAGGTGATAACAATTGGGAATAATAATCAACACATGAAAAACATAACAAGGTACAATTTTATTAAATTAAAATTGAACTTTGATCTGGGCTCTTCGTTTTGGAAGAAACAACCATGGGAATAAATATCATTCTCAAATAAAACCCCTACCTCGTAGTTGTCATCGGACGAGAGTTCTTCGCGAAATTGACCGTCGCGGAAGAAGAGGATCATCGCGTCGCGGAAGGGCATCGCGTCATCATGGAAGGGTGTCGCGTCGACGATCTCCTAAGGTTAAAGAAAACACACGGATTTAATTTCACGAATTAAATCCATGTTAAGGATAGAATCCACAAAGGAAAATTTAAAAGATCTGTAATCTCCTACCTCAAGCAGTTGATGATCGGAGATTGTTGCGGGGAAGAATGTCGCGGAAGAAGCGTCATGGAAGGCGAATCATCGATTTCGTGGAACACGGCGTCACGTCGTCGATCTCCGAGGGTTCAGCGTTCTTCGCATTCTTCACATTCTTCGCGTTCTTCGCGTTCTTCGCAAAGGGGAATGAAGGTACAGATTCTCCAAATCCTCTCAACAATCAACTAGTCAACAAAAAGAAAAGGTGTTGGTCTTATTTTATTATTATGCCAACAGTTTGAAAACATGTTAAGAAATGAACCATTAATTCGGTGAATTAATGGTAATGACTTAACTGTCCATTTAATAGGAGCATTTAAGAGTTTTAGAAAACACCCCAGTGGACTTTCATTAATGAGGAGTTATCACGGGTGCGTTTCTTAGAGGAAAAGAAACGGTGGGGCTCGTGCGGGCCCTACCACACAAATATCCTACCAAGAGGGTAGGATATTTTTTATTGCACCCTATCCGCTTCAACTTAGCTCAAGTGGATTTAAGTGGATTTTAAGTGGCTTTAAGTGAAATAAAAATAAAGTTGTCGCACCACTTTATTTTATTTCTTAACTTAACCCCAAAAATTTAAAAACCACACCTGAGCAAACGCAACTCTAGAAGAGGCGTTTCTAAGAAAATACCGGCGCTGTGATTTCATCGGTGCCCTCGGAATTTGATTCCAAGCACCGGTTCAAAAGTTAGAAAAACCCGCTCGTTCATTCACTGAATGTACTCGAGGAAAACTTCAGAAAATGATTCCGGGAACACCGGGCCTCGGAATCAGGTGCCGTCAGAAACCGCGTTCTTGTAAAATTCAAAAAAAAATTAAAAAAAATTCCTTGAATTTTACGGGTCTTTACATCACTCCCACCTCAGGTATTTACGTCCCCGTAAAGATACATCATAAACAAGGGAAACAAATGTAGGTACTGAGCACACATCTGAGCCTCCCGCTCCCAAGTGCTCTCCTGGAGGTTCCCGTGCTGCCATCTGAGATACATGGAAGACGTCGTTCACCTGCTGTAACTGAGGTGGTAGAGCCAGGTGATAAGCCACCTCGCCAATCCTACTGAGGACCTGGAATTGTTCGATGAAGCGTGGAGACAACTTGCCGCCTCAGCCAAATCTCTGTAAACCACGTCGAGGTGAGACACGTAAGAAGACGTGGTCGCCATACTCAAACTCTAGTGGCCTCCGCCTCCTGTCAGCATAAGACTTCTGTCGGCTCTGAGTTGTCCTCATCTGCTCCTGGATGATCTGGACCTTCTCTGTCATGGCCCAGACCATATCCAGTCCCACAAGTGTTGACTCCCCATGGTCTTTCCAACACAAAGGAGATCTGCAAGGTCGGTAGTACAACGCCTCATACGGTGTCGTCCCGATGGTGGAGTGGTAGCTATTTTTGTACACAAACTCCACCAAGGGTAGGTGGTCATCCCAACTGCGACCAAAGTCGAGGACACATGCATGGAGAATGTCCTCAAGAGTCTGAATGGTCCTCTCCGTCTGACCATCTGTCTGAGGGTGAAATGCGGTGCTCAGACGTAGCTGCATCCCGAACGCCTCCTACAACCCCTTCCAAAGTCGGGAAGTAAAGCGAGCATCTCGATCAGAGACGATAGATGATGGAACACCGTGAAGTTGTACTATCTTCTGAATGTAGAGACGCCCCAAGATCTCCACTGAGCCCTGCTCTCTGATGGGTAAGAAGTGAGCCGACTTGGTGAGTCGGTCGACAATCACCCAGATAGAGTCGTGACCTCTGGAAGTGCGTGGAAGTCCAGTCACGAAGTCCATAGATATTCCTTCCCACTTCCACTCTGGGACCTCCAGGGGCTGTACCAAGCCTGCTGGTACCTGATGCTCTGCCTTCACCTGATGGTAGGTGAGGCATCGAGAAACGAACTCCGCCACAACCTTCTTCATGCCCGGCCACCAGTGTTGTCATCTGAGATCCTGGTACATCTTCGCCACTCCAGGATGTACCGCCAAAGGAGAAGTGTGAAACTCTCACAGCACCTCCTCCCGTAAAGCAACTGGTACCAAGGTACGTCCCTTGAAAAGGACATCGTGCTCTGCTCCAAGGGAGAAACCATCAAGTGCCTGACCTGAGGATATCTGTGCACGCTGCATCTCATAGTCAGCGTACCCACACTGTACCTCTCTGACCCGCTGCAGTAGTGGAGGGGTGACTATGAGATACTGAAGGAAGGCTGCTCCATCTCTATCCACAAAGGATATCCGCAAAGCGGCTAGCTGCTCTGTCGCCTCCTTGAGTAGCTGAATTCTCTTCCTCTTGCTGAGAGCATCGTCTACCACGTTCCCCTTCCCAGGAGTATGGACTATCTAAAAGTCATAGCCCTGGAGGAACTCGAGCCATTGACGCTGTCTCAGGTTCAGGTCCTTCTGAGAGAAGATGTACCTAAGACTCTGATGGTCAGAAAAGACTGTAAAGAGCTCGCCCATCAGATAGTGTCGCCATGTCTTCAGAGCGAAGACCACTGCTGCTAACTCCAGGTCATGGGTAGCGTAGTTATGCTCGTTTGGCCTCAACTGACGTGATCCATAGGCGATCACTGCCCGCTCCTGCATCATGACACATCCTAGTCCAGTCCCTAATGCATCGCAGTAGACTACATACCCTACTCCATCCTCAGGCAACCTCAAGATAGGGGCGATGGTCAATCTCTCTCTCAGCTCCTGGAAGCTCTGATGACATCTGTCTGACCACACAAAGGGTTTACCCTTCTTCATCAAAGCTGAGAGTGGTGCTGCAACTCTGGAGAAGTCTGGCACAAATCTTCGATAGTACCCGGCTAGTCCCAAGAAACTCTGCACCTCCGTCATGCTCCTGGGTGGCTCCCAAGCTAGCACTGCCTCGATCTTCGCAGGATCCACTGCAACTCCCACCTCAGAGATAACATGTCCTAAGAAGTGGACCTCAGATGTCTAGAACTGACACTTCGAGAGCTTTCTATAATGCTGGTGCTCTCGGATTGTGTCCTGTACAACCCGCAAGTGGCATGTGTGCTCCTCCTCAGTCATCGAGTATATCAAAATGTCGTCGATGAAGACCATGACAAATCGATCAAGGTATGGCCGAAAGATCCTGTTCATGAGGCCCATGAACAATGCTGGAGCATTGGTTATGCCGAATGGCATAACCAAGAACTCATAGTGGCCATCCCGACAAATGAAGGTCGTCTTCTGCACATCCTCGTCCCGAACTCTGAGCTGATGACAGCCTGACCTGGGGTCTATCTTCGAGAACCACCGTGCTCCCTTGAGCTAATTGAAGAGGTCATCAATCCTCGGTAGCGGATACTTGTTCCTCGCCATCACTTGGTTCGGGCGACGATAGTCGACACAAAGTCACAAGCTATCGTCTGCCTTCTTGGCGAACAATATCGGGGAAGCCCAGGGTGAAACACTGGGTCGGATGAATCCCTTGCCCTGCAAGTCCTCCAACTGTACCCATAGCTCTCGAAGCTCAGCGGGGGCCATCCGGTACGCTCGAGTCGATATCGGGGATGTCCCAGGGTACAGGTCAATATAAAAGTCTACCTCTCTACGAGGAGGTAGCCCTGGAACGTCGTCGGGAAAGACGTCCGCATACTGATCCACCACTGCAGGAAAACTAGGACTCCACACGTCAACTGCTCCTAGGATGAGGCTAGCCAACTGATGAGTGATGGGCTGTCCTCTCTTCTACAGAAGTCCATCCTGTGCTGCGAAGGCTCCCTTCTCACCGGTGAAGGTGAACCTACTCCCTTCGGTGCGTACACATCGCACCTTGCGCCTAATACAGTCAATCTGTGCATGGACTATAGATAACCAATCCATGCCCAGGATGACGTCGTAAGGCCTCGACGCCGCTACAAGAAGATCCCATCCAAAGCTCTCACCTCCTAGAGTAAGCTCACACTGCCGGCACCAGTGTGTAATCGTCGAGTCTGCTCTCGTAGGAGTCTCTAGCCGTAAGGATCGTGCCAACGGCTCTGTCGGAATCTCCGAACTCCGAACAAGGGCAGTGTCTATGAAAGAGTGACTCGCTCCTGTGTCTATAAGAACTGCAGAAAGGGTGGAATAGACACAGATCGTACCTTGAATCATCTCGGGCACGCCGTGGTCATAGGACTCCACTGCCTGGAGCTGTGCCTGTCTCTGCCCGCCAGCTCCCTATGGCCGGGGTGGACCTCCTGATGGTGGTGGTGGTAGAGCCTCAAAGCAGCGCCCACCACCTGCTGCTCGGCCAGCTCCTCTGCCTCGTCCGCCTGCTCCCTGCGGACCGTCACATTCAACCCTCTGCCTCTGCCTGGGTGGCCCCTCAACCGTCTGCTGCTCCTCGGCACGGTGGGTTGGGCAATCACGAGCCATGTGGCCCGGCCCGCCGCATGTGTAGCACTGCCTGCCTCTCGAAAGACTGGATCCACACTGTGTGCCCCGCACTGCTGAGCCAGTGTCTTGAGGTCGTCTGCGTGAGGGTCTGGTCTGCCTGGACACCTGAGTCATCCGTCAACTGCCTGCTGTAGAAGACTTTGCTTCGTGTCGCCCCGCGGTAGGTCTCGCTGCTGATGAAGGCTCAGCAAGAAATCTCTCGATCAAAAGGGCTCGCTCCAGTACTCCTTCCTAAGTCAGAATGCTGAGGGAGATCAGCGATGCCCTGATCTCATGTCTCAATCCCTGCTCAAAGGTCTGGGCCCAGAAGAATGGGTCTCGTACCATGTCGGTCGAGTAGCGCGAGAGATCGGTAAATCTCGCCGAGTACTGGGCGACCATCAAGCTGCCCTGCCGCAGCTGAAGAAGCTCCTGGATGTGCACCGCACGGAGGGTGGCCAGGACGAACTCTGAGCGGAAGAGGCTCTCAAAGTCTGTCTAGAGAAGGGATGCCTCATCGTGCACCTAGAGCATCAAGATCCACCATCGGCCCGCTGCCGCGTGCAGTAGGCTCGCTGCGAGGATCACCATGAGGTCTGCTGGTGTCCTCACTAACCGGAAAACTCGTACAACTGCCTCCAGCCAATCCTCGGTTGCTTGGGGCTCCGTCTCCCCGCCGAACCTGGGTGGTCGCTGGTGCTAGAACTCATGCAGTGCACTGAGGCGATGTGCATCGTCAGCGGCTGGTGCTGGAAGCATTGGTGGCTCGGCGGGTAAAGGTACTTCCGGTGCCTCAGCTGTCAAAGGGCCCTGCACCGAGGCCTCGTCGCTTGGTGGGCTGTCATCACACTCAACTCTTGGAACCCTTGCTGGCTGCTATCGTGGGGCCATCCTGAAAAGGAAACAGATACGCCACGGTCAGAATAGTATACCTGGTGAGCTGACACAAAGTAATCACAAAGAAAACTTTAAACACACACGCAATCAATGTTTTCGTGCATTAAGTCGGAAATCAGAAGTCAGGGTCCTGGTGTACGGATACGTTGGCCGCCGCACCAACACAGGACTCCCTAGACTGATAATCACACCCAATACGATAAACACTATTGCTTCACATAGAAAAAGATCAGAGTCTGCAGTAGAACCGAACTCGTCTGATACCAATTTTTCACGACCCATCCTCAGGGCCCGTGCCGTGACTACCCCAAGCCCGCCTTCCATAGGCCAGGGGATGGCGACTAGCACCAAGGCATAAATCCCGGAAAAAGGGAAGGCATTGCCTTTGGAAAGTAAACCACAAAAACCACAGAGCAAGCAGGTAGAAGTAAAAACTAAGTAAAAACTGGTACAACAGCAAGTGCACAAAGTAAGTGGGCCAGAATACAAACCCAAACTGAAAGTAAAGTACAACTCGAAAGGGAAAACAACAACTGAAACGTAAGACGCAACGTCAAGCCGTCCACTAGAAGTCCCACATGAAGGGTGGGTACAGATAGCCTCCACTGCTACTCGGGTCCAGCCAACAGCTCCGAGTACGTCCCACCCAGTGGTCCACCTCCAGGTACCGTCCTGCTTCGCAAGCCTCCTCCACGATCAGCGCTGTCCGTCGTCTGCAACCAACACCACGTAGTGTGGGAATATCCCTTGTAGGGGTGAGTATAAGATACTCAGTTGGGACCCTAAGACCCCCGAAGGTCTCCCAGAATCCACAAAGGATAATCCACAAAGGAAAGATACAATCATGAATTGACATCCGACACTACTTAGGTATATGCCCATACATAAACCTAAGTCATCAATTCTCGTTCGGCTCCAACATCCGAACCCAAGTACAACCCAGTCCACACAGGAAAGAAAAAGTTATACCCACACAGGATAGCACAACACAATCCAAAAAGGAAAGCAAAAAGGATTCACCTCACATAGGAATACTTCTTTGTATGACGATAAAGATGACCAGATATTGCAACTGATTCATCTAAGTCGTCGAACCCACAAAGAGTTGATATGTACTAACCCCCGCAATGACCCACAAAGGATCTGACCCACACAAGATCGATAGGTAACTAACCCCCGCAATGACCCACAAAGGATTTGACCCATACAGGATCGATATGTAACTAACCCCCGCAAAGACCCACACAGGATCTGTAGGCGCTGGCCCACATAGGACCGCTGAGCACTGACCCACATAGGATTGGACCCACACAGGATCGGTAGCACTGACCCACAAAGGATTGCTGAGTGTTGTAGTCATCGTTGTCGAATACACTGAGGATCTCTGCACAGTCGTCGTCGAATCCACTGAGGATCTCTGTACTGTCCTCGTCATCGTAGTCACAACCAGCATTAGGGTTCCCGCACACAGCAAGATCATTCGGGAGGGTCCGCTCCACGAGCCGAGAGGCTGATACATCAACTGACACATAGTCCAGAGTTGATGTATCCAAAAGTTCTATATCGTCAACAGGAACTCAACGTCACATACGGCGCGTCAATCGGAGGCCCGGTCTGAGAGTTATTGGCTTTTTCGTTTCAGGGGCCCGATTGGTTTTTAAGGCAAAACCAACCCGACTGAACTCCAAATGCGTCCAAACCTGATGTGGAGTAAGCCAAAAGATCCGTCTCACTTAGAGGGATTCAACAAAGTCTACGACACGTCAATCGGACGTCCGAAGCTCAAGATATGAGCGTTTCTGCTCCGAGGGCCCGGTTGGTTTCGTGTACGAACCAACCCGGCCAAACCCAAAGTATTCCAAAACCTTGAGTGTGATATACTGAAACGACCATCTCAATCCAAGGATCACATCGCCACTGACGGCGCGTCGTTCGGAGGCCCAAAGCTCATGTTATGAGCAAAAGACCAAAAAGGTCCGAAAACTAGGGGTCTGGGCCCGGACTGACCCGGCCCAACCCCCCCTGGGTCACCCCGAACCGGGTCGACTCGACCCGGGTCCGGGTCCGACCCGGTCGGTGCGGCTTGGCCCGGCGGTCCGGCTGGGCGGTTCGGCCGGCGCGCTGGCGCTGGCCAGGCGCCGCGCAAGGCAGCCGCAACCCCCCGCGCGGGGGCTGCTCCGTGACACCCAGACGCGGCTTAAGCCGCGTCCCTCCTCCGCGGTCCCGCGTGGCCGCCGGACCGGCCAGCGCCACCGCGGCTTCAGCCGCGGCGGGTCTTCCTGGCGGCGCGCCGGGCACCGCCGCATCCTGGCGGCCGGCAGCTGCCGGCGGGGGGTTCCGCGGACCACCGGTCGCGCTCCGGTGGTCCGATTTGCGCGCGGTCTTCTCCAGTGCTCATCCCGGGACTCGAAATTCACTGAAAAGCCTTCAAAATTTACTTGGAGCCCCATTTGTCATCTGCCGCCAATCTTCGCATCAACGAAAAACTGCGGAGGGTTGTCGGGCCGTGTTTGTTTGGCCCACACCCTCCGCATTAGGTGATAACAATTGGGAATAACAATCAACACATGAAAAACATAACAAGGCACAATTTTATTAAATTAAAATTGAACTTTGATCCGGGCTATTTGTTTTGGAAGAAAAAACCATGGGAATAAATATTATTCTCAAATAAAACCCCTACCTCATATCTGTCGTCGGACGAGAGTTCTTCACGGAATTGACCGTCACGGAAGAAGAGGATCGTCGCGTCGCAGAAGGGCGTCGCGTCGTCGCGGAAGGCGTCGCGTCGACGATCTTTGAAGGTTAAAGAAAACACACAGATTTAATTTCAATAATTAAATCCATGTTAAGGACAGAATCCACAAAGGAAAATTTAAAAGATCCATAATCTCCTACCTCAAGAAGTTGATGATCGGAGATTGTTGCGGGGAAGAACGTCGCGGAAGAAGCGTCGTGGAAGGAGAATCGTCGGTGTCGCGTCGTCGATATCCGAGGGTTCGGCGTTCTTCACATTCTTCGGGTTCTTCGCATTCTTCGCGAAGGGGAATGAAGGTACATATTCTCCAAATCCTCTCAACAATCAACCCATCAACAAAAAGAAAATGTGTTGGTCTTATTTTATTATTACGCCAAAAGTTTGAAAACATGTTAAGAAACGAACCATTAATTCAGTGAATTATTGGTAACGACTTAACTGTCCATTTAATAGGAGCGTTTAAGAGTTTTAGAAAATGCCCCAGTTGACTTTCATTAATGAGGATTTTTCGTGGGTGCGTTTCCAAGAGGAAAAGAAATGGTGGGGCTCGTGCATGCCCCACCTCACTAATATCCTACCAAGAGGGTAGGATATTTTGGATTGCACCCTATCCGCTTCAACTTAGCTCAGGTGTCTTTAAGTGGCTTTTAAGTGGATTAAAGTAAAATAAAAATAACGTTATCGCACCACATTATTTTATTTCTTAACTTAACTCCAAAAATTTAAAAACCACACCCGAGAAAACACAACTCTAGAAGAGGCATTTATAAGCAAATATCGGCGCTATGATTCCATCGGTGCCCTCGGAATTTGATTCCGAGCACCGGTTCAAAAGTTAGAAAAACCCACTCGTTCGTTCACTGAACGTACCCGATCCAAACTTTGGAAAATGATTCCGGGCTCACCAGGCCTCGAAATCAGGTGCCGTCAGAAACCGCGTTCTTGTAAAATTCCAAAGAAAATTAAGAAAAAAAAATTTCTTGAATTTTACGGGTCTTTACAATTTTATGGTATAAATTGTTTTCAAATAAATGTATTATATTATTTATAATCTAATTTATTTAAATCATTCATTAATAAGATAATCACTACATCATCTTTGTGTCATAAATATATCTATTTATCTGATGTCTAAAAATTATAAATAAAATAAAATGATGTAGTAAATATTTTTAGATTTTTAATGAATATTTATAGACTTATTTATCACTTATACAACCCCATATAAAGAAAATTAGTAAAAAATACATGTTTATGTTTTATTTTTCTTTACATCAAATTAATTCTTATAAAATGTCATGTTCTCATCAAAGTGCCTCCATGGGGTCCCAAAATTGTCCCAAGGATGCCCATGGTCGGAAATATTTCATCCAATAGTATTATCAAACATGTTAAGGTGGTTTAATATTATTATAATATTATTTTTTACCCTTATTTAGGAAATTTACCTTTTAACCTTAGTAAATAAAATATTTACAGAAGATACTATTCATAATATCTAAAAATAAAAGGTACCTACTTACAGAATTTGGCCCTCATAATTAAAAATATGGAATCCATTTTTACAAATTCAAAAAATAAAAATTTCATAAATTTATTTAAAATTTATTCACGTTTTCAATACCAAAAAATGTGTTTTTAAGAAGTAAAAACTTACAAAAGAGTGGCATGTTTTTATATCCAATTTCAAAGTAAAAAAACATAAAATGACCAAAATTTGATTAAATGATAAAAATATAATCGAATTACACTTTAAAAACAATTAAAAGGAAAATATAACTATATAAAATTATAGTTTTGACTTAAAATGTGGTATTTCTCACTGTTCGTTAAAAAATGAACTTTATCAGAAAAATACCAAAAATTTACCCAATGTAATTTTTGAGGTCTCGCTTCTAAAGAAGATGTTTATTTTTTCCAATGTAACATATAAAGGTAAAAAATATATTTTAAAAGGGTTCTTCATCCAAAGGTGGTAAAACTACCTTTAAAAAATATTAGAGTATTTATGCATAAAATTAGATTCGTTATCATTTTAAGCCTCTAAATTTTATTGGATAAATGTAAAAAAATAAACAAACATGTTTAATAATAAAATAGTCAGTTATTTTCATTCCCTCCAATACAATATCTAGCGTTAACTACCATTTAAAATAATAATATTATATTTTTATTTTTTCAGTATGACTCAACATTGCGTGCAACATAAGATTTTGGAGGAACTCATTGTTTTGTGTCGGGTATGCCATCGAACCTAACATACCATTTAAAGTAAAATTAATATTTAATTCACAAATATTAATAAATATGAAAATTTAATATTCTTTATTTACGTGGTATGTTACACACTCAACATAATAATAATTAAAAAAATCATAATAGGTATTCTATTAACATTATCCTCACCCTAATGTTATCTAAATTGTGCTATTATACTAAATGTAAAGACACGACCTTAAACTGTTAATATTCTAGTGATTTTAACCTAGAATATACATTATTTAATTCCCAATAAACTTTTTGGTTTAATGTTTTAGATTTTTTGTATAATCCCTTAAAAAATAAAGCTGTACATTATAGGTGGAGAGTTGTACTAAGTATTCATTTTTTAATAAAAAATTATTATAAAAATACCATGGTTTTTTTCATGATCAAATAATAATAATTTTACCATGCTCTAATACTTCTCTCTATTATCCCTTAAATCATGTGAAATACATTTCAAAAAACGGGATGAACAAAAAATATTATAATGGTAAATAAAGGAAAAGAAGTTTTTAATCCAGTGAAAATCTAGGAAAAACTTTTCATAAAAACATAAATTTTTATTTGAAAAACAAGAAATCATATTTTCAAAACCATCAGAATCATAAATATTGAAAATCTATCTATTTTCATGAAAACTCATTAAAACGTATCTAAAATATAATTATATAACATGGGATATAATTTTACATATCAATCATAAAAATGTAGTGACTAGTATTTCCAACCTACAACTCTAGAGTACCAAATTCATTAAAGGTTATAACATAACCACTCATCCTTGGTTTATCATGAAACCACTATGCAGTAGTTTGTCACATAACACAACACAATTATTGTAAAATTTGACCATCATTAATTGTTTGATCATGTAACCACCCATCATCATAAACAGTTCCCATGTACCATAACATAAACATAAAACCTAAAATATTGCATCAAACATACTGTTTCAGGAAACTAATCTTATCATTTTATGATCCCAAATTTTGAAAATCTGCACATTTACAATTATTTTTTTATTCTAACACATAAAATTATAATATAACCTAAAAAATACTAAATATAAGTTAATGTGGTAAATTATATTCATTCCATATATATAGATAATATTCTTTTTCCAAAAAAATCATAAAATATGGTTTTTAAAAGAATTTAGATTATAAGTATAAGATCATTGAATATAACATTAATCAGATCAATTGATTAGGTGTATTAATTGTAAATAATAATAAAACAAATTTATATACAAATCATTATACTAAGAAGTCGTTTTAATCATAATTTTAGCATGATATAACCAAGAAGTATATGCTTATCCCAAATACTGGAAATTTTGATAAGAATTCCCTTACCTCCTCTTCTACTTCCATAAAATGTGTCAAAAAATCATATAAAATGGTTTAAATAATGTTATTAATTTAATATAGAACTATTTTCATATTTATAATACCTTATATTTTATTTTAATAAAATATTACTACTTGTTAACTAAAAATATTTCATTGTTTTCATTGTTTTCGGGTGATTTCATTTCATGGTTTCATGGTGGATTCACTTCTGTAATATTATAGATGATCTTGTAAAAAATAATTAAAAATACATATATATAATTAAATAGTATTAATAAAAATCTAAATTTATGAACATCCCTATATATCATTTTTCTTTCTTGTATGTGGATGATTCATTTGTTAATGATAAATGTTTAGTTTATTTTGGTGGTTTTTTTGAACACGGTGAACTACTTTCATATTATTTAATATTATGTTTTTATATTAGATACAGAACTAAGATAGGTTATAATATACTTATATCAATATTATTTAACAATAATGATACTTTTTCTACGATCCAATAAGGTGGTAATGGAAAATTAATTATCATTATACAGGGAGATGATTAATTCTCAAAACATGGACAACAGTTTCATTTCTATGAATAAGAGGATTTAATAAAAATTATGGATATAAAATATTTCATTAGAAATATTAATATACATTATACACATGATTATAGAGTAATCATAGATTTATGAATGAAGTTGGTTATGAGAAAGTAGAGGAAGAAAAGAAATTAAGAGTGGTGCTTTGACCAAATTACCTCTTTAATATCACCTCCAAGAAGGATCCCATAAATTCATGGGAAATGGTATTTTGATTATACCATATATACATAGAAATAGATATAATGGGTATAATATTGTTTGTATGATATTTTTTGAGCTTTGTGGTTTGTGAGATGAAATGCAGTGGTAATGGGTAATATTTATTCTTTAGAAGGTGTGGTTTAAAAACATAAAATAATTATTATTTAATTTATTAATACAACCAAATTGAGGTCTAATTAATTACTAAAAAAATGATTTTTAGTTAATTTTTTAAAGAATTAATATGGGTGATAAACAAAACAAACACCAATTTGAATTTTTAATTTATTTATATTTTAATTATTTACCTTTTAACATTAACTCATTTTATTATTTTACCTTTATTATGATAAATCAAATTTTTTACTTGCTAAACTTTTATACCTAAAAATTAAAATTACCTGAAAAAATAATTTTGAAATTATGAATCCAAATATATAATCTATTTTACAATAATCAATTTGTATAATTGAAAAAATTATATTTAAAATTAATCACACAAATAGAAGAGGAAAATATGTTTTTATAGTGAAAAGGTAAAATGTTTAAATGTTTTTACTACCAATTTCTATGTAAAATTGATTAAAATGACCTAATATTAATTTATTTATATATAATTGAAATAATTATACATTAAATCCAAATTTTAATATAATTTAACTCTATAGATAAATTATAAAAACATTTGTCTTCTATTAAAATTCATTATTGTTCACTATTTTTAAAAAATGAACCATCTCTAAAAAATAAAAATATTTTACCCCAAGATTATATTGATATTCCTCATTCCAAAATTAAATTTAATTTTTTGAATAAAACTTATAAAATATTCAAAATTTGGTTTTGAAACAAGTGCACCGTTATATGGTGGAAAATTTTCCTTTCTGAAAAATATTTCTTTTAATCCATAAAATTAGTTTATTCATAGTTTAATCATATCAAACATTTTGGATGAATTTTAAAAAATAATATTTAATATAAAACATATAAATTTCATTAATACCATTCACTAATAATTATTAATTTAATTTGATAATACTAATTAAAAATAAGGATTGTTTTTTAAACAAATGAAATGATTAAATAGGAAACATGGGATCATAAAAGTTATCATGATGAAATAACCAAATCTGTTATTGATGTTATACTCTTTAGATTTTTTATATTAATGTGTTTATGGAGGGAAGAATTTAACTTCCTTGAATCACAAGGAATAAATTTATCATTCTATATAAGGACACATCCATGATCAGTTTTGTTTTGTAACTATATATCACAAATACATCCCATATTGATGATAAAGTCACTACCATCACATCGAACAACCTACACATTAGTTTTTGTTCATTTATTGTACATTCCTCTATCTATATGAACATATCCCCTTATATTGAAGAATTGTTTATGGTTTTTATAGTATGGAATATTTATTAACATATCACTAACAGTAATGTGCTAACCCAAGGAAACTACATAAAAAAATTATGATTTTTTTTCCATTATTTCATTCCCTTTATTTTTTAAGGATAAACTAATATAACATCCTTATAGAAGATATTTCTATGAGAATGTAATTTATAAATACATAATTAACATTTATGAAATTTCCCAAATAAATCATTTATTTAAGTGACTCAAGAATCATTCAGAGATGAATATTATGTACTTATTATATTTTAGAGTATACCATTATATCATAAATAAACACAATAATTAAAATATCAATATATTCTCAGAACACTCTATTCATTAGTTACATAAAAACATATTTTTCATTAATAAATCCCTAGGGAATTACTATAAACTCACAATGTTAATACCATTTATGAAATCTTATCTTTTGAATATCTTCTTTCCATTATCACAATTCACAACAAATATAATATATATTAGTCAATGAAAAATATTGAACACCATTATGTTGATCAATAATATCATCAATATGAGTAATATATTAATTTTTCTTCCAAGAAATGGAATTTATTTCCCTATAATAAACACATATCTTCATGGTCACAATCTTCTACTTTAAAAATAAAAATAGATATCCATAAATAAAAAAACATGGTCATATGAATCTCTTATCACATAAAACATCAACATATTTTTTAAATACATTATCACTATTTTGTCTAATATATTTTGAGTCTTGGAATAGTTTTTATTTCTAGGGCAAGTTCTATAAAAAAATCAACGTCACACTTAAGTGATATTTTGGGAAGTGCTTTTTGAAATTAATCAATTTATTCTTTAATAATAAGAACATCCTCTATCCAAAGGTTATTCTTTCAATTTTTAATTTTTAATTTCTTTTCAAATCTTTGAATATAAAAAAGGATTTCTATAATGGGTTCATCTATAAATCATTTAGTTGAGGATTTATTTGTTCTATAGACAAGTAATTTTATATCATTAGAAAAAATCATGGTCTTATTATCTTCGAAATATATATTATATTATAATTTTAAAAAATATCCATAACATGGGTTATACTAATATTTACCATAGATATAATAAACACAATTTTGAATAGGGGATGTTAGTGAATAATAATGGGTATTTAATATCATATATTTTGTCAAAAAAATCCCCTATAAAATTATTAACTAACAACTCTCTTATTATTGTTCTATGAAAAAAACATATATTTTTAGAATACATTAATTGTATAAAAGTGTACATGGATCCAAAATAGAATAATAAAATATATGACATTGAATTTATGATCAAATTACCTAATATTATATCGCTACAAACTTGAACATTTGTTATTTTAATTTAATAATTTTAGAATTATCTCATTGTCCTATTCTATGGTGTGTCCCCTTGATGGATGGGGATTGTATGGAATAATTCTCCCATATCTATATAGTTATTCCTCTATATATTGATGTATACTCCCTTGACCCTCATTTTTTGTGAAATATATCATTTATATCACCGCATTAATCAAACACATGTTACCTTAAGAAATGTAGTAGGGAATTTTCTTCCACCTGCCTCATATATTAGAAATTCACCCTTATCATATTCCCCTCATCGATTTTTTCTTCATGTGTTTCTTGGAAGTTCTATTCTTCCCTTACATCCCTCAATGTCATAAGAAATAGTTAATTTATTTTATAACTTTAAAATATAAGATATTTTATCTATGTGTGATTATAATTCTTTGGATAATGGTTTCCATTGAAGGAATTTCATTTTCCAGTATAATAAATGGCCAATCATATTCTTATGATTATGTTTATAGTCTTCACAATGACTCACTATATCTGTAATGTTGGACTCATACATAGTAAAAGTTTCATCTACCAATTATCACTAAATTTATAATTTACTTTAACTTTCCACTCATAGTTCATGAGGGACATTTTATATAAAATAGAAATATATTAAATTACTTATACTCCATGGATTTTATTTCATCTCCATCCATTGTTATTTGAATCAGTTACCACAATTTATCTTTATCATCCATGAGATGTTAAACCATAATGAAAAAAATATCTCCTTGATTACATTTATAATTGAAAAGTATCTTATCTAGTTAACTTATCCACTTATTAGATACAATTAGAGTAGTTGTTCCATTTAATGATAGAGGATGTTTCCACGCAAAACATTCTAGCACTGTCAACCCACAATGCATATCAACAACATACTCTACACGAGAAAGGTTATTAGTCAAAACTTGGGTTTAATACATTGATATAATTATAATTTTTTTAAATATTGAACTAGATATAGCTCCATCAAGAGAATAATTTCCCTTATTTGAAGGTAAATACCTACATAGGTCACATGCATGGATATAGTTTTAATTCCTTACACTAGTCAACATTTTTAAAAAATGGTATACACTATATTTGATCATAACATTAAAAATAATTTTTTATAATTCAAAAATAGGTGAAACACTTACAAAATTAAAATTTATGCATATCTAATATGATAATCATAATATTTGTATTATTTGGTATATCATTAATGTTTAAATTTATTTTCAAATACTTCAAAATTGTTTGCAAAGGTCATATGGATCAAAAAAATCATGTCATAGAGAGTGTGTATAACGTGGACAATATTCGGCCCAATCATTGTGAATTGGTGATGATGGTGATTTTAATTCTCATTCATTTCCTTTCATAATTGAAACTTCTAGGTCCTTCTATTTGACTACTATATCTATTATCCAATATCATTTCAAGGAAGTATTTTCTATAAAAAACAAAAAACAACTACATTAAAAAATCATGAAGAAATTAACATGTACATAGACCTATCTATAAAATATATCAAGGGGTTATTTTACCAAATATATGTTATTGTAAATAAGGTACCTAGGGTCCTAATAAAATTTCCCTGATATGTACTATATCTACGTTGGCCCTAGTATCCCATAGCTGAAGGTTTCTTTTTCACTTTGGAAATAGATACATGTGATTACATCTGAAGGGATAATATAGTTTATTAGTCCTAGAAAACTACAAGTATTATTCAATCACATATTACATTAAAAATACTTGAATAAAACAAAGTATTTTGTATTGGAAAATTATTATTCCATATTTAATATCCTTGAATATCAATCATATCACACCTCCTTCTATCATAGGGAAATAAATAAAAATAAATGGGTGAGCTCATATTATTATTAAATGAATGCATACATGAAAAGTTATCATAGATTAAATAATTTAATAATAATTTTGATAAATTAAATGTAAATATAATAATTTTACACAAATAATTACATGTGTATGGAACTTAACCATGGACAATATACATGTTTGAATAATCAAATGGATATTAATTACATATTTCATAATTATGGAATTCATGATGTAATACATCTTAAACATACCATTAAGGCCTCATAGAAAGACATATTATATAATAGGTTATGTCTGATTCAAAATACCCAAGTTGTTTTCTCTTATGACATGTATGTATGCATCAAGAGAAATATAATGGATTTTATCATTATAGAATATTCTCATCAAATCACAACATTTACCATAGGATTTTTACATAGATAAAATAACTCTAATATATAAATGAAACATTTATTAAGGAAAATACAATTTTATTATTTAAATCACATATTTAATAAAATTAATACACAATAATAGGAGAAAAATTGTCATTGGAAAAAATCAAGGAAAATTATAATGGATGATTCAATGAAACTGGTAGCCATGATGGAGAGAAATTTTTTTCATGTGGTAAATGTTAAAAGAATGATTGTATTACCAACTTATATAAAATGTGGCTCCATTGAACATTTAAAATTTCATTCCTTTTAAACAATTATATCAGTTTCAAACACATGTAAAATTTAAGATAATAAACTACTGAAGGATATTAATTTAATTCCCAAACAAAATCAATGAAAATTTCTATATTAATGAAGAAGAATATTGAATGAATTGAATGGAAAAATTAATTTTCCTAAAAAAATTATCTTGTCCCTTTTGAGTTAAAAAGAATAAAAAATAATGAAATAATTATTTTAACCCTAATAAAAATCAATATTAGAGGAATTTTTATTTTTTTATGATAAAGATATATTATAATTCCCTCAATGGAATCATAAAAACAAAATATTGATGAAATTTAAGATTTTAAAATGAGAAATAGATTCCTGTTTGTCCTTATTTGTATGTGATTTTATCCTCACATAAATATAATTAGCTCATGAAAATATGAAAATATTATTTTTATTCATTACCTAGGATACATATTAATCTCTATGATAAAAGTAAAATGGTTTTTAAAATAATTATTTTTATCTAAACATAATAGATTAAAATTCATTAAAATATGTATCAAATAATATGTTTATATAGATAAAAAATATTTTAATTTTTTTATTTAATAATCAATAAGAAATAAAAATATAGTTTACTATAAAATTATTTTTTCTAATTTATTATGCTTTAATTTAAAATTAAATTTTCTCATATTTAGAAATAGAAGACTGTAAAATGGCTCAAAAATTGATATTGAACACATCATAATTTTTTAATATATTTTTTAATATATTTGTAGTACACAACTAATTATGATAGAATTTTTTTATTCAAAATTAATAAAGGTAAAGTGTAGTATCATGAATTTTTAATTTTTAAATGGTTACAAAAACCATATATTAATAATTTAAATTTCTAAAAGTCATAACCACATGTATCACCTACACTTTTTATACCTATATCACTAATATCTCATGAAATTCCATTCTTATCCCATAACAAATATTTCTTTTCTATGATTTGGACCTCTTTTTCACATATAAAAGGAGCTCAATTCCTCCCACATCCAACCACACATATATTTATAAATTCAATTGAAACTCTTACAAATTTACTTATTCTATATCTAATAAAAATTATTTTAAGATATTATTCCCATCATACTACCTCAATCACTTGAATTCCAAATGATAAATCTATAAAAGATCCAAATTATGAACTTTAGTATTATTTTCGCTTTAACTTTTATTCCTAATACTTCTCATCATCAACCACCTGAAAAAATATAAATTTTTGTATATAATTAAATAAATATAAATAATATTATAAAATTTCATAATAATTATGGTATAATAATTACCTAACCCTTTTCATTCCATCAAAAAAATGAAAAAGTTTCTAATGAGTGTGTGCAGACTACCGCCTCCATGAATGACATGATTCTTGTTTCATAAAAACCATTAAATAATTATTCTTGATGTGGGTTTTGGGAATAAGTTTTTTATTTATGTCATGATTTAGATTCAATAAATATAAATTAATCATTATAGAATCAATATTATAAATAATATATCATTTTGACATTAACCTTCATAGATAAACATACGGAGACAAAAATTATGTCATTCATATTATCTAATATTTAAATATAAACTTTTCCTCTACTACATCCTACAAAATTTAATATGTAAAAAAAATTAAAAATAAATAACATCTGTATTTTTTAGTTATAATTATAATATTACTAAAACACTTCATTTTCACCTATTAATCATACAAGGTTTAGGTTTGTGTCAGTTTGACCACCTACATGAAAAATACTACACATTTATATCCTGAATGACCATGAAAAGAATATATACCTATAAAATATGATCTAAATATTTAATTAATTTTTTTCTAGGTATGTTTGTTGGAAAATTTTACTCCTTAATTAATAAATCAACATTCATTCATTAGAAATCACGAAAACAAGATCATCACCGATTTCATCATTTTTTATCACACCCAAAATTATTATCGAATGAAATTATAACATTTTTATATATAATGGAACATTTTTTCCATTATATTTTATGGCCTAATTTTGATGAAAATTATAAAATTAATAGATAGAAAAACATTTATTACAAAACTAAAACAATATGGTAAAGACTACTTACACTCATTATTGATGATCAGTAATAATAAACAAATATATATGTATAAAATGTTTATAAATGAGGATTATAAAATGTTATTATTTTGAATAAGGTTAATAAATATAAATTTAATGAACTTAATTTAATTATTTTGGATATTTGGTACAATTTTGTTATGAAACAATATCAATATAAGGGTTATTATTTTAAAATACTTTCATTGAGACATGTTTGGTACTTTTCACATAATTACACTTATGAGGGGTATAAAATTATAATTTAATAGATCATATAATGAATTAACATATAATAATTCTATTTAATGATCAATTATAAAATAAATAATTCTTATAATTTTTATTATATATTTACTAATGTCTTAAGGGTTTTCTTGGTCTCAATTCTGATTTATTGATATATGCTATATGTTACGCACTATGTTTCATTTGTATAGTATTATTTTTCTTTTGTACACTAAGAGTGATATGTACTATATTTACTTGTAACTTTTAGGATATATATTCCATGTTATTAAATTTTATCCAAATTTCATTTGAATAATGTTTTACCTTAGTTGTGTGATTTTTTGGTTACTCATTTTTCATTCATTGAGTTATTATCATCCACATAAGTATATATATCTGGTAAAGTTTTCCAATTTGTTAAATAATGATGTATTTTATCATTTTTATAATACTTACCATGTTATACCCTTTTAAAATGGTTCACTCTTCTTGGAGTGTGTTCCCTGTAAGGGATATTTATATCTTAAGTCTCCACCATTGGGTTATATTGTTTTATCATGAACTTATCCCTTCTATGATTGAGATATAAAATAATAATATTTTATTATATAGTATTTTATAATTATTTTTGGTAATTGAGGTTTTATTATAAATGATTTTTTTTACACTTTTTATGAAGTGAGTTTTATGTAATAGTATTTTGAAAATAATCAAAATGATTTTTTTTTTCATTATCTTTCAGATGTTTTTTCTTCCATAAATCAATTATCCAAGATAAAAATTATTTCCTTAAAAGAAATAATTGATTGGGATTCATTTAAAATTTAATATTTTTAAAGGCTTTAAAATAACCTTTTAAAATTTTTCCTTTCAATGTTACATGAAAATATTTATTTTATGTAAATTTTAATTATCTTTTATAAATGATATTATGATTTTTAGTTTCAGTTTCCAATATCATTATCCAAATAATTCACCCTAATAGTGAATATGGTTAATCATTTATCATATAATATGTATACATTATCATTTTGTGTACTGAAATCACATTATAAAAATATTTTATTCTTATAATACCATTCAAAAAAATCTTTTATGAGGTTGTTTTTTTTCATTTAGGTCAACAACATTATATATTTCCATTATTTCACCAGGGTAATGTTCATTTGTAATAATCCTCTTTATTTATTAAAATTGTTTATTATAATGTTATTAAGTTTTTGACAATCATCATGGTATTAAAATTCATTATATTATTATTTCTATACTTATGATTATTGAAATTTGGCTTTTTAATGATTAACCTTACACCTTATTATTTCATATGGGGTACGCTCATGTTATCACTTCAACTAACATGGGTTAAAGTAGTGTACTTACATATTTTCTTATTTGTATATGGATGATTATTTTCAAATAGATTAGGTATAGTTCAATGATAAACCGTAATCAACATGATGGGTTGTAATATTGATATCCCATTTTCTATAATGGGGGAATGTTTTTGACATTGTTGAGGTTTTTTTTGCTGCAAACATAGGTTTAATATGTATAATCATTATATATCTTTCATTATATTGTTAATAAATTTTATTTAGAAATAAATTCCACAGTTAATAGTATGAAAGGTATGGTTGAATCTTATGGTGAATACATTGTAATTAATACGGTGATGGGTGGGGACCAACATTATGTATCCCCTTGATGCATTGATAGGTATCATTAGTTGAAACATGTAGGATTTTTTTATTCCTCTATTTGAAATAGGATACCTTCTTAGAAAAAAATCCCAGACCTCCGGTTTTTGGTGTCTATTATTGTTTGTTCCCTTTGTTTGGGATCACTTTATTGATATCAATGTTTTAATTTGTTTTTATAGATGTAACTGAATAACAGTTTCATGTTGATACTGAATTCAAAATTATTTTATATTCCTATCATAATATATATTCCATGATTATTCCATGATTACTTCAGTTATATGATTCACTTACAAAGTCTTTGAGTTAACCAATTTACTATATTAAAATTTTATATGTTATGAAAAAATATAGTACATGTGACATTTTTAGATGGTTAGGATGTGTGGATGAATTTATTAGAGTCACTAAAGACATATTAATAACTGTGTGGTTTCTTATATATAATTAAAAAACAAATTTCAATTATTTTATACTTAAAAAAGCATCAGTTTTAACACACATATATTTTGGGATTAAAACATTTAATTAACAGTAGTATTTTAAATATATTTCATTACAAAAAACAATATTGACTTTATACTTTGTTACATATAATATAAACTGTAGCCTTTATCATATGCAATACATAGATTAGTTTGCATTTCATGCAACAATGATAGTGTTCTGGATATGCGAAACTGAGTTTCATAAAAAAATGAAATTGTATTATTTTAAACATGAAAATTATAACAAATCTATTATTTATGTTGTTATGAATAATAAAAAATAATTTCGTATTTATACATATAAATTTACCACCCAATATAAATTTATTTATAAATTCTTATTAAATAATCAATAATGGTTTATTAATGTAACTATATTCCTCGAATAAATACTTTCTTCAAAAATAAATTATATTTATCTTTATGAAAAAATATTATAATAAATTTAAAGATAATATAAAAAAAATTATTAAAATGAACATAATTTTTAAAATCATCATAGAAGAATTAATTGATGGTGAAATTTTTGTATTTCTCAAAAAATAATGATTTTTCGGTGAGTAGTAAAAAATAAAAACTTTCTTTAAACAAAAATTTATTTTCAATAAATAAGAAATTTAAATGAAAAATTATTATTTAAATTATTACATGAATTATTTATTTATATTTAATCCACTTATATACTTTTTAGTAATGTTTATATTGAATTTTATTATATTTTTATTTTCAGGTTTAAAAGAGGGTTTTCTTAAAAATATTTGAAAGTCCACCATGTTTATAAATTTTAATTAATTAATATGAATCCATAATGATAACAATTTTAAATGAAAATTATATATTATATATCAAAAAATTATAATTTAGATTCATTGAATAACTATTAGTTAATAAGAAATTAATATAAAATCAGTTTGCTCGTGAAAAATACACTTCTTGAAAAATCTATTTTTTAATTGCATATATAGGTTTGGTTTTAAAGTTAAATATTTCCCAATTTAGAAAAGTTATGTGATAAAACTTACTTAATTTATTAAATAATCATGTCAAAATTAGGTTGTGTTGAATTTTTTGGTTTTTTATGAATAGTTTCATTTATCGATGACTAGGGAATAATACTGAATTTTAAATGAAAAATTCATTTAATTTTTATACCAATTTAAATTATATTTTATAAATTTTTTAATGCTAAAGTTGTTTAATTATACATCCATTAATCAAATTTATGTCATTTTAATCAATTTCACTGTGGTTATGAAAACATGTCAACATTTTCTCTTTTTAAACATGGTTCCTCGTCATGTTTATATGATTAATTTTATACTATCCACTTTTATGAGTGGATTTAGGAAAATGGATTCCATATTTGAAATAATAAAAATAAATATCATATAATTTTGTTAAAATAATTTTTCCCATAAGTAAAAGTAAATATAGTAATAATTAATTATCACAAATAAGGTAGAAATTGGTTTACAGGGGGATAAACTACAAATATAAGTCTAAAACTAACCAATATTATAAGGATCCGACTTTAAACACTACATAATCTTGAATTAAATGAATAATTCACATTGAGGATCTTTTCAGGTTTAGATTTTTAGATAATTAAGCCATAAATATTACATTACATCTCAAAAATTACAAGGTAGACACATCTACTCAGTTTTCATTTTTTTCATAAAATAAAATCTTTTAAAAAAGAGTCATGTCAAGTCCCATGTTTTAGACAACAAAACTTTTCCTTGATCTCATCCTTAACCCTATTCATCTTTAAGTCCTATGAATTTTTTTTGCAAAACATGGGATGAGCATAAAAAGCTCAGTTAGGGTTATAAAACAAAGAAAGAAAACACTATTTCATCAATACATGCATAACATAATCTCTTTAACATACCTCATGAAATCATAAGATTTATATAATAAACACAAATCATACCGGTATCTTTTGGAATCCATAACATACATACATTGTAGCTTTCACAGTTACGTAGGGAGTTACATTTGGAATACCCATCATAGTATATTCCCTAAATATCTTAGTAGAAACATTCACATTTACCTCCGTCACATTACCCAATGCATTGGAGAGCTATCTCGAGCTCACCCTCCCTAGGATTATCATGAAACCACCCATATACATAACAATTCACAAGAACCATAACATATTCATAACACATAAAACAAATATAAAGGAAAGATAACATTTCAAAATTTCAATCACAATATATCATTTAAATATATTGAAATAACAAATCCATTACCAAAACCATTTTCAATACCAAAATAAACAATAGAGTATATAGTATTTATTTTCCTTTTAAAAACATTACAATTTGTTAAGAATGCCAAAAGATCAAATAATACCCGCAATGGAAAAAAAGGTCGTTGTCACCACTTACGTTAAAAGAAACATTTTTTTGTCGTTTAGTAAACTTAATCATAGAAAAATATTCCATTTTAATGAAATGAAAATTCAAAGGTGTTTATACACCGTATAAATGAAAGTCATGTATAAAACAAAATTTTACTCAATGAAGGAAGATTGAGACAAAGTCCCCTACCTGGTGTCCGACTTGACCCATTCATTCTTTAATCTCCTGAATTATAAAATAATGTAAATTTTTACTTGATTAAGAACATTTTTCAAGTTTATAATTCATTTAAAATAACTTATTACCTTGTTATAAATATTACATAACCATTTCAGTTAATAATGGTTATTTTGTCGATATTTGGTACTTGAGTCAAAAATGGACTTCTTATGATTACAAGTTGTTCATGTGGTCAAAGGTTAATTATATACAGAATGATATTCATGATTTAGATATCATATATATCATATATATCCAGTATATACATGTATTTATAATTGTACATAACATTTGTAGGTAAGAAATGAAATGCACCGTTCATGGAGATGGTAAGTTGTACGTACGCATGAACGCTACTTTCATTTATATTTTATATTTAATGGAATAAAAACATAATTATAGATAGGTATATTATAATTCCAGTATAATATAATATATATAATCTCAGTAACTCTATCCTTTATATGTTTCACTTAAGGCATGAATGAGTCATATCACTCTGAGGGGGCGGTAGTCCGCACTTCCTCAAATGAGATTATCATATTTACCTACTATGGAATCCATAAAGTTATTTTATAAATGTAAAATAAAGAAGCATAGAAACAATATAAATATAATATATATCATAAATAAATATATTTCCATCATAATGGCCACCATAAGAGGTGGGAGGAGAAGATCGAACAATCATCGTTTCGTGAGGCGTTAGTTTTCCGTCCACAGAAACTGTATGTTCTTTAGCCCTTAGATGGAGGTGTGTGTAAGTGTAGTTTGAATAAATCTCATAAAAGCAACATAGTATATTGAGGATACTATTTTTTATTTAATAATGTAATAAAAAGAGTTTAGGGGGTTGGAGAAGTAAAATAATACAAAATAACTTAAGAGAAGATGTTACCATTAACTCAGGTAACTCCCTTTGGTTTGAACCAAAAGGGTTTCTTGAAGTGCCTCCGGCCTAATGTAAGGATTCTAGGAGGAATAGAGGGATATTGAAATATTATTTGGGAAGAGTTTGGATGATACAAGGGGCTTTAAAGGTGTGACTAATGGGTTATATGTGAGGTCTTTTTATAAGGGGGAGAAGGGGCTCTTTTGGAATGAGTGAAAATATTATTTTGTTATATGATGATTTTCGGTTTCTAAATGTCCAAAACTTATTAAAGTATAAGATAATATGAATCATGGTCTAAATAAAATCATCCAATAAGAATTGGACAGTTTTTAGATATTATTGTAATCATTATAATCTTATTTATTTAAATCATTTATTAATGAGGTAAACACTGCATCATTATTGTGTCATAAATAATTTATTTTATGTGGTGTCTAAAAATTATAAAAAAAATACTATAATGTTGGAAATATTTATATTTTTATAATGAATATTTATAGCCAAATATATCGATTATATAACCCCGCATTAAAATTATTTTAGCAAAATAATACATGTTTATGATATTTCTATTTTGACTTTAAATAAAAAGTTATTAATATCGTTATCTTACCCAAGTGGAATTAAAATGCCAAAAGTCTCACCCAAGGTTTTTCTTGGTCGGTCATTACTCATCCAATAAGTTTATGACAAGTGTTAAGGTAATTTTACATTATTATAATATTTTTTACCTTGAATTACCCTATTTACTTTTAACCGCGGTAAATAAAAGTCAAAAGATACTATTCACCAAAAAATATTTTCATCTTATTGAACCAAAATTAAATTAATAATAACAACCATAAATGTCGGATTTTCTAAAATCAATTTACTAAATTAGTAAAATTTCATTTCAATGAAAAAGTCAGTTTTCTAACTACTACTCATTGTTTTCAATATTCATCAAAAATTGAAGTTTTTCAGAAAAATATAAAAAATTCATCCTATAATATATTTGATATTCCAAATTCAAAAATGATATCTATTTTACCTAATTAAATACATTGAAGTTATATTTATTAATTTAAAATAAATTCCTATAGTCAAAACAAAAAGTGTGTTTTTAAGAAATAATAACTATCAAAAGATTGTCACCTGTTTATGTCCAATTGCAAAGTAAAATTTCTTCCAATGACTATCATTGGATAAAAAGTTAAAAATATATAATCTAATTACACTTTAAAACAAATTAAAAAGATAATATGACCATATAAGTAAATATGTTTGAAAGTTAGTTTTGAATTAAAATTCAGTATTTTTCACCATTCATTAAAAAATGAATTTTATCAGAAAAATACCATAAATTTATATAAAGTAAATTTTGATGTCCCAATTCTAAAGAATAATTTTATTTTTTCAAATAGAACATATTAAAGTGATGAAAACTATATTTAAAGAGGGATCTCCCTTAAAAGGTGGTAAATCAACCTTTTAAAGAATATTAGAGTATTTATGCTTAAAATTAGATTAATTCACATTTTAAGCCTCTAAATTTTATTGGATAAATGTAATAACATTTAACAAACATGTATAATCATATTGTAGTTAGTTATTTTCATACTCACCATTACAACGATGAGGCGTCAACTACCATTTAAAATAATAATATTATATTATTTTTATAGTATGACTCAACCTTGTGTGCAACGTAAGATTTCAAAGAAACCCGTTGGTGAGTATCAGGTATGCCATCGAAAATATAAACCTATTTAAAGTAAAATTAATATTTAATTCACAAATATTAATAATTATGAAAATGTTTTATTCTTTATTTTCTTGAGATGTTACAACCTTCCCCCATTTGGAAATTGTGTCCTCACAATTTTTATTCACTTATCAAATAAGTGGGGGTATTTATACCTCATAGAATTTTCAGATTCCCACGTTTCCTCTTAAATCATATGGTTTTTCCACAAAAACTTTACTTGGTGAATTAACTTATTCTGTAAAACTTGCTCTCTTCAGTAAGAATCTGGACTGACTGTTCCTCATAAGAGATATTCTCTTCCAACTAAACTATTTCTGGGATAATAACATGTGATAGATCTGGAATAAACTTTCTCAACCTTGAAAAATGAAAAAAATTGTGTACCTGGGATAAACTTGGAGGTAAATCTACTCTGTACACAATTAATCCAACTTTCTCCAGGATTTCATAAGGTACAATGAACCTTAGACTCAACTTTCTCTTCTTACCAAAATGCATCGCACTCTTACATGGAGAAACTTTGAGAAAGACATGATCACCTACCTAAAAAAGAAAGATCATTCCTCTGGTTATCTTCATAACTTTTCTGCCTACTCTGAGCTGTTCTCATGTGCTTCTGAATCAACTAAACTTTTTTTCCATCTCTTCTACCAATTCTGGTCCCATCAACTTCCTTTCACCTACTTCATCCCAAAAATCTACAGTTTGACACTACTTCCCATTTAATGCCTCAAATGGATTCATCTATATACTGGAATGAAAACTGTTATTATATGAAAATTCAACCAAAGAAATATATTGGTCCCAGCTTTTTTGGTAATCCAGTGAACAAGCACGTAGCATATCCTCCAAGGTCTAAATTGTTCATTCTGACTACCCATCTAATTGAGGATGAAAAGCTATACTAAAATTTAATTCAGTACCCAAGGACTTCTTCAGGCCTTTCCAAAAGTTATAAGTTAACCTGAGATCACGATCATATAAAATGGAGAGGGGAACTCCATGAAAACTGACTATCTCTTTAACATACAATCGGGAAAGTTGATCTAGAGACCAAGTATCTCGAATAGGAAGGAAATGAGAAGATTTAGTCAACAGATCAATAATAACCCAGATTTCATTATTAACTGGATATTTCTTCACTAATACCACAATGATGTCCATGGATATATTTTCCCATTTCCACTCTATCACTGGTAATAACAGAAGCATCCTTTTGGTAAATTTCTCTCTGCTTTAACCAGATTACAAGTCAAACAACTCATAGTAAAGTCAGTAATATCTCCTTTTATTCCATCCCACCAGTAATACTCCCGAAGATCTTTTTATATCTTAGTACTACTAGGATGAACTAAAAACGGAGAACCATGAGCTTCACATAACAACTCATTCTTCAACTGTGAATCACAAGGCATGCATAATCTCTTCCAAAATCTCAAAATACAATCATTATCAATGTTCAAATCTGGAAACATACCCTTCTGAACCAACTCTACCTTTTTCTACAACTCACTATATTCCTTCTTCACTTTCTTAATTCTGTCTTATAGAGATGATCTTACTGACACCTGAAACAAAACATAGGAATTTCTTACACCAAAAACTTTTATTCCAAAGTTCAACAAATCAAAAATCAAAGGATCTCATTCCAAACATAGCATGGTTAATGAATCATTGCTTTTTTGACTGAAATCATCAACCACTTTATTTGATTTTCCAATATGGTAATGGATCGTGCAATCATAATCCTTGATTGGTTCCAACCATCTCCTCTGTCTCATGTTCAATTATTTTTGATTGAATATATACATCAAAATTTTGTGGTCAGTATATATTTCTCATTTTACTCCATACAAATTATGCCTCCAAATTTTTAAAGAAAAAACAACTGCATCAAATTCCAAATCATGTGTAGGGTAATTTGACTCATGAGGTTTCAAACTATGTGAAGCATAAGAAATTATGTGATCATTATGCATAAGGACACAACCAAGTCCTTTCAATGAAGCATCACTAGTGATAACAAACTAAACATTTCTGGAAGGTAGTTCCAATACTGAAGCATTCACCAATCTTCTTTTTCAATTCCTGAAAACAATCATCACATTATTTTGTCTAGATAAACATAACACCTTTTCTAGTTAACTTAGTCATTGGACTAGATAACCATACAAAATTTTCAACAAACCTTCGGTAATAACCTACCAAACCAAGAAAACTATATATCTCAGTTATATTTGTGGGTCTTGGCCATTCTTCATCAAATTTTGTTTTAGTAGGATCAACAGTTATGCCATTTTTTGAAACAATGTGACCAAGTAAAGAAATTTTTTGTAACCAAAACTCACATTTGATGAATTTCCCATACAATTTCTTTTCTTTCAAGGTTTGAAAGATATCCCTTAAATGACTTTCATACTTCTCTTTGTTTTTAGAATAAACAAAAATATCATCAATGAACACAACCCCAAACTTGTCCAAATACTCACAGAAAATTCTATTAATAAGATACATGAATACAATAGGTTCATTGGTTTACCAAAAAGGCATAACTACAAATTCATAATGACCATATCTTGTACGAAACACGGTCTTTGGAATGTATACTTCCTTTACATTCAACTGATGGTACCTTGACCTCAAATAAATCTTTGAAAAATGCTAAGATCCCTGGAGATGATACTACATTATTTGATGGCCCAACATCTACTGAAGTAGTTTCAAAGGAATTCACTACCCCATCCTGCTTGTAGTATGGTTTCTTTCTCTCAGTTGAGTTCTTCATTTGACAGTCATTTGCATACTGACCCATTTAATTTCACTTAAAACATTTTCTGATTGTAAATCAGATTTCATATTACTAATACCCTGATCTTTTTCAGTGCAATTAAGAGCTTTATGTCCCATTTTACCACATTGGTAGCACTTACCAGAATTCAAAATACATTCCCCAAAATGATTTTTACCACAATTTTCACAAATTGTAAACTTATGTTTCTTACCATCAGACTTTTTTGAAGAGTTCTTCCCTTTTGTCTGCCACCTCGACCACTTATTCTTTTATTTTTCAAAGAAGAATTGATCGTCAGAAAACTCCATAACCACCTTCTCCGCACATCAAAAAAGTTTTTCATAACTTTTGATCTTACAAGAAGCAAAATCACTTCGATACTTTGGATTTAATCCTTAGTAAAAACGGTTGAATTTACTGTCAAGATATCATATGAAATATAGATCATACCTTTCCTGTTGAGTGAATTTTGCTTCATAAGTAGCTACTGAGTCATCATCCTGCCTCAATTATAGGAATTTTTTTTCCATCCTAAGATGAAACACCTTAGGAAAATATTTCTCGAGAAACGTACTTTTGAATTCATTCTAATCAATAGTATCAATCTCTTCGCTATCCCTGATATTTTTCACCATCGACCACCACTGATCAGCTTCACCTTCAAAATAGTAACCAGCGAGACTAACCTTTTTATGTTCGGAACACCCCATGACATAAAAAATATTCTTCAATGATTTAATCCACCCTTGAGCTAGCATAGGGTCAGATGATCCTCAGAAATATGGGGGATGTTGCTTCATGAAATGCTCCACTACTGACATGTTCCTCTGCGGTTGATATGGCTGATCCTGTCCAAGGATGTCACCAACATTTATAGCCTGATTCAACAATTCTATTACTTCCAAAAACTGTTCAGTTCCAATTTTGACCATCTCAGGTTACTAATTTGGAAGGTTTTCTTCCTCCTGATGTCGTCCCATCATAGCTACCATATTTCCTCTACAAAAAACCATTCTAAAAATAGAAATATCTTAGGTGAAGAAACATGGTAATCTGGAAATGCTATATCACTCCAATCTTACCATAAATGAATTTATGGACATTAATTTTACAATATCCTAACTTATAAAGTTGTCTAAACTGACCTTTGTTACCAATTATAAGGACCTGACCATAAACATTACACAATCATTAATTAAATGAATAATTCACATTGGGGATCTTTTTAGGTTTAGTGTTTTAGAGAATTAGGCCATAACTATTACATTACATCTCAAAAATTAAAAGGTACACACTTCTACTCAGTTTCCATTTTTTTCATAAAATAAAAACTCTTAAAAAAAATTTCATGTCTAGTCCCATATTTTAGACAGTATGAATTTCCCTTGATCCCATCCTTTACCTTATTCATCTTTTAGTCCTATGAAAAACATTTCAAAACCTAGGATGAGTATAAAAAAGCTCAGTATGGGTTATAAAACAAAGAAAGAAAACATTAGTTCATCAATACATACATAACATATGCTCTTTAACATACCTCATGAAATCATAAGATTTACATAATAAACACAAATCATAAAGGCAACTTGGGTCATCCATAACATAATTATGTTATAGCATTCATAGATACGTAGGGAGTTACCTTTGGAATACCCATCACAGAATATTCCCTAAATCTCTTAGGATAAAAATTCACATTTACCTCCATCACATTACCCAATGAATTGGAGATCAATCTTGGTCTCACCCACCCTATGTTTATCACGGAACAATCCGTATATGTAACAATTTCAAAGAACCATAACATATTCATAACACATAAAAAATATAAAGGAAAGATAAGATTTCCATATTTCAAACACAATATTTAACTTAAATATATTGACATAACAAATACATTATCAAAAACCATTTTCAATACCAAAATATATAACAACATATATGGTATTTATTTTCCTTTGAAAAACATTACGGGTTTTTAAGGAAGCCAAAAGATCAAATAATACTCACAGCGGCGGAAAAGGCCATTGTCACCGCATACGTTAAAAGGAACATTTTTTCATTTAGTAAAACGCCTCATAGAAAAATATTCATTTTTAATGAAATTAAAATTCAATGGTTTTTATACACCATATAAAAGAAATTCATGTATAAAACTAAATGTGCATCAATGAAAGGAGATTGAGATGAAGTCCCTTACCTCGTGTCTGAATTGACCCGTTCGTTCTTTAATCTTATGAATAATAAACTAAAGATAATTTATACTTTATTAATAACCATTTTCATGTTTATCATTCATTTTAAATCAATTATTACCATTTTATAAACATTATGTAATCATTTAGTTGATAATGTTTTTTTTGTCGATATTTGGTACTTGAGTCAAAAATAGACTTCTTATAATTACAAGTTGTTCACGTGGTCAAAACTTCATTATATCCAGAATGATATTCATGATTTAGATATCATATATATCATATATATATAGTATATAAAAATATTTATAATATTATATAACATTTGGAGGTGAGAAATTAAATGCACCGTTCATGGGGACGGTAAGCCGTACATACGCATGAACGCTACTTTCATTTCTATTTCATATTTAATGGAATTAAATGATAATGATACATAGGTATATTATAATTCCATTATAATTTCATATATATAATCAAATTAACTGTATCCTTTATATGTTCCACGTATGGCATGAATGAGTCATATTACATTGATGGGGTGGTAGTCCGCACTTCCTCAAATGAGATTATCGTATTTACCTACTATAGAATCTATAAAGGTATTATAAAAATGAAAAATAAATAAGAATATAAACAATAATAATATAATATATATCATATGTAAATATATTTCCATCATAATTTCCACTATAAGAGGTGGTAGGAGAAGATTGAAAAATCATCATTTCGTGAGGCGTTAGTTTTCCATCCAAAGAAACAGTATGACCTTTACCCATTAGTTGGAGGTATGTGTAAGTGTAGTTCGAATACTTCTCATAAAAAAAACATAGTATATTTGGGATACTTGTTTTTTATAAAAGAAACTAATAAAAAGAGTTTATGGGTTGGAGAATTAAAATAAAACAAAAGAACTTAATAGAAGATGTAACCTTTAATTCGGGTAACTCCCTTTGGTTTGAACCAAAAGGGTTTCCTGAAGTTCCATTTTTCTACGGTAAGGCTTCTAGGAGTAATAGAAGGATATTTAGAGCTTATTTGGGTAGATTTTTGGATGAGACAAGGGGCTTGAAAGGTTTGAGTAATTTGTTAGAGGTGACGGATTTTTATAAGGGGAGGAGGGGCTCTATAGAAAAATGTGAAATTTTTATTTTACTATATAATGATTTTCGGTTTCTAAATGTCTAAAACTTATTAACGTATAATATAAGATGACTCGTGGTTGAAATAAAATCATAAAATAATAATTGGACAGGTTTTTGATATTATTTTTATCTTTATAATCTTATTTATTAAAATCATTTATTAATGTGGTAAACACTGCATCATTATTGTGTCAAAAAAAATTAATTTATTTGATGTCTAAAAATTTTAAAAAAATTATCATAATGTATGAAATCTCTTTATATTTATAATTAATATTTATAGTGAAATATATCAATTATATAACCCCAAATTAAAATTGTTTTAGAAAAAAAAATACATGTTTATAATATTTTTATTTTTACATTAAATAAAAAGTTATTAATATCATTATCTTACCCAAGTGGAATTAAAAGGCCAAAGTTACCACGCAAGGATTTTATTGGTCATACATTACTAATACAATAAGGTTAAGACAAGTGTTAAGGTAATTTTATATTATTATAATATTTTTTTACTTTGAATTACCCTATTTATTTTTAACTGCGGTAAATAAAAGTAAAAAATTATTATTCACCAAAAAATGTTTTCATCTTATTGAACAAAATTTTACTTAATAATAACAATCATTTATGTAAAATTTTAAAAATTCAATTCAAAGAAGTGGTAAAATTTCATTTAAATGAAAAAGTTAGTTTTTTAACTGCTACTCAGTGTATTCATTATTCATCAAAAATTGATGTTCTTTAGAAAAATACCAAAAATTCAGCCTAATATATATTTGATATTATAAATTAAAAAATAATGTCTATTTTACAAAATTAAATACATAGAATTTTCATTAATTAATTTAAAATTAATTCCCGTTGTCAAAACGAAAAGCGTGTTTTTAAGAAATAATAATTATCAAAAGATTTACAGGTGTTTATGTCCAATTTCAAAGTGAAATTACTTCCAATGACCATAATTGGATTAAATGGTAAAAATATAATCTAATTAAACTTTAAAACCAATTAAAAATATAATCTACCCATATAAATAAATTAGATTAAAAGGCAGTTTTGAATGAAAATACACTATTTTTCAATATTCATTAAATAATGAATTTTATCAGAAAAATTACAAAAAATTACCTATAGTAAATTTTGATGTCCCAATTCTAAAGAATAATTTTATTTTGTCGAATAGAACATATAAAAGTGAAAAAAACTAGATTTAATGAGGTTTCACCAATAAAAGGGGTAAATCGACCTTTTAAAGAATATTAGAGTATTTATGCTTAAAATTATATTAATTTACATTTTAAGCCTCTAACTTTTATTAGATAAATGTAAAAACATTTAAAAAACATGTATAATCATATTGTAGATAGTTTTGGTCATACCCTCCATTACAATGGCTAGGCGTTAACAACCATTAAAAATAATAATATTATTTTATTATTTTTTTAGTATGGCTCGACCTTGTGTGCAATGTAAGATTTCAAAGAAACCCATTGGTGTGTATCGGGTACACCATCAAAAATAGAAACTCATTTAAAGTAAAATTAATATTTAATTCACAAATATTAATAATTAGGAAAATGTATTATTCTTTATTTACATGGGATGTTACAAATATACTAGTATACAAAATTATTTAAGGATATATATATCAACCATTAAACATATATGGTTCAATGATGGTCCTTTTTTTACCCTTGTGAGATATTAAAAATGTGGGAGAACATAATTATTTTTAAAAACAACAAGTGTATCCTCTCCGAAACATATAAAAGTTGCCCATCTTTATATCATCAAAGCCCATAAGTTCATACAAGACTATAAAAAATAACATCCCAACATCCCTCCTCCGATACTATAAGCCTTATTTTGTATTTAAATCCATAGTCATGATGTTTTTTGAGTAAACCAATGGGGATACTAGAAGAAGTGGTAACATTCATCAACAAGCATTTTTTTATATTTCTCCATTTTACTCAGTTTTTATTATATCATTCATATATAAAAACCATAGTATTATCCATATAATGATATGTTTTTATATTAAGAAAATTTCTTATAAAAATCTCCACTTCCATAAATTTTTTTATGAAATCATCATTCATGTGTTTGGTAGATAACCGTCCCACAAACCAATGTCACTTATTTTACAATTACCACGTACCAAGGTTAAAAATAATGACAGGTTTATTGTTTATATAAGATATTTATGATATTACTATTTTTTAAATAATTATATCACACATAACATAATTATTTTTATATTGGGAATATGATAATGTCGCTAGTGTGTTTGGAAGCTTTCCTCCACGCAAAAATATATGATTCCTTCATGCTTTACATGGAAGGTATTAAGGATTTGTTTAATAAAAATATGTGATATATATCAAATAATAATGAATAATTAATTCCAATATATCATTTAACTATATTAATTATTATTGAAAAATAAAATGGAAATAGCATTCATGCGTACGCACAACCTTTCATCTTAATGAATAATGTATTTCTTTTTCTATCCCAAAATTTTATACATTACTATAAGTACATATATATGGAATATATATGATATTTACATCACATATATCACTTTATAGATTATTTAACCATTATCAATTTAATATGACAAAAAATATATCAAAAAATCATATATGAAAAAAAGGATATTACGCAAATCATAAAATTAAAATTAAAATTTATAAAATATGTAAAAAATGTAAAAATAAAATCAAAATTTTGTATGATATAAGTATGAATGGTTCTATAAATTTTTTATAATAAACATATATTTATTAGATGATATTATTGAATATTTACACAGTTTTTAAATGATTAAAATAAGTATTTTTTATCTCACTTTTTACTTTTGTGAGACAAATGCTTTATTCACTACCTATTTCTATAATGTAGTATATGTAAATCCCATGAAATTATTTCAAATGAATCTCTTTAAATTATGGGGATTTATATAACCAGTTTTGAATATCTCTCTCATGGATGCTTTTGATTCGAGAGTTAACAAATCAAAATATGATTTCTATCTTCATTTTCCTCATTCAAGACATAAGTTATGTTATACACCTATCCTATTCAATAAGGTGTATAAACAGACCCTTTTACCTGATTCATCATGAGTTTCCTTCTTATAATTATATATTTTGTTTTGTGTAATTATATTCATTCTTGGGTTTATGATTGAAAGTTACCATGTTTGTAAGAGTTTTCTGTTAAAATCCCATCATTAATCGGCTTGTTTAACGATTATAATTAAGGTGATGAAATAATATGACCTATATCTCATGAAACTCATGCATTGTTTTCTAAAAATGTTATGAAATTATAATATTTATTATCCATTTATTTTCCTATCTTTATATACTCAAGAGTTCAAAATAATATTCTAATGAAAAATCATCTTTTGATTCAAATACTCTTTTTTTTCTAAAACATGTTTCCTGTAAAATTTTTCATAAATATTTTAAAATTTGTTTTCAAATATGAAAGGATATTCTCCTCATAAAAATTTTAAATTATTTTTAAATATTTAATAATAATTTTTAAATTTTCTTATGAAATAAAATCATTTTCATAAATTTATATGATTTAAAAATAGTTTTTCAAAATAGGAAAGGATATTTTCTTCAAGAATTGTTTTAAATAATTGTTCAAAATAACATTCCATATATGATGACATACATTGATATTACATATTGATTCGTCAAGATATGATCGAACGATGACATTATTATAATTTCTTTGAATGGTATATTATGAAAATATTTTTATGAAACCCATTTCAATTCCACTTGTTATATAATGATAAAATTCTTATGAATACTGATTCCTTCACATAGGATATGCTATGATGAAATGTTGAAATGATTATGAAAAAAATATATTTTCCACAAGCTATGATATGATTAATGTTTTATGAAAACCATTTCATATCATGGGTTATGACATAATGTATTTTCTTGTGGAGCACATATGTATGATTTTCTTTATATGATATGTGGGAACTATATCTCCCACTAATTCATAATGTAAATAATTATATGTCATGAGATAAAAATAGGATACTAGTGGAAGGTATTGATCCAATATGAGAAATAGTTATGTATAAATCCACTATGGTAAACTTTTTTTCCTAGTCCACGATGGGGAACATGTTTTCCTGATCCACTATGGGAAACATGTGCATTATAATCCATAGTGGGAAACAAGTGTATTCTAATCTATAATAGAAAACATGTTATATTTCATGATCCACTATGTTTATGTAAATTTCAATTTAATAGAAAATATTAATGGTTTTTCTATATCTATTATGGTGCCCCACTTTTATGCCATGAGTTTCTGGTTCATGATTGAATTATTATATTTTCAAACTCTTATATCCCTTGTTTTATAGAATAATGAACATTCATTCCATGGATATTTTTTATCATCAATATTAGGGTTGCTATGAACTTTTAATGTTATGTTCTTGATCACATATCATAATTCTAATCATATAATTTCATATGATCATAGATAAATATATAATATATCTACCCCTACTAAGCATCTAATATCACCCTTTGATATGTTTACCTCCCTAGTTTATGAAGAAATGTTTCATGTATGGTATTTCAAAAAAAAAGTAAAAAATGTGAACATAATTTTTTGAATAATCAAATATATTTGAAAATATTTTAGGATTATGTTCCATGATATCCGTGGAACTAAACTATTTCTATCCTGAAGTGTTTTTTCAGGTAATTTAATGAATATTTTTCTAAAATATATATTATACATGTATAGGAATCTAGGATTTCTATAGTTTTTTTAATATGAAAGGTATATTTAATATTTAAAAACTAGGAATAGAACACAATATTAATGAAATTTTGGACATGTTAATGTTAATGGACATGCATGAAGCAAATTTTGGATAATGACATGAAATTTTATCAAAGGATAGAGAAACTAATTTCTATGAAATTATATACCATTTTTATACTAAAAGTTGATTATCTCATGGAATAGATGTACTTAGTGGAAAAACCCCCACAAAAATCTTATTAATGTAGAATCGATTGAGAACTAGTGAAAAAACATTCTTTCCTACACACATGGATCCAAACTCACAAGGGACATGCTTTTAAAATAAAAAAAACTCATTAAGAACCATCATGAAGGATTTAAATAGACGGTGGATATGAATGACTAAAGATAAAACTATGGTATTATAGATTAAAAGAGGGTATCATGATTTTTACATCTTGTAAATATTTTCCATTATTTTTTGGGTTCTTTTATGATTATCTTTACCCTCATTATTATTTTTGTTTTTAGTCAATGGATAGAAGTATATGGAAGCATAATAACAATGAATTGAACATTAAATTTGGTGACTATGAGAAAAAATGGATGCTGACTTTAGCAAAAGATATTGTGATTATACCTAATCATATATCCTGATATATGATTAAAAATATGATCTTCAGTGATATTTATAACACATCGAATAAATTATAATATAGACTTTTAAGAAATTACTTGTCATAATGATCATTGATGAAATAATATTTGGCATCTTACATGTCATGAAGATGGGAAGAAAATCTTGAAGAAATATATCAAATGGGGTGAAGATGCCATATTTTTAGAAAATAAAGCAATAAAGTGAAAAAATTTGAGGGGTTCAATGTATTATCTATGGATAATATATGAATAACCTAAAAAAAATCCATGACATAGAAATTATAATCTATATGATGGAAAGACCAATTCAATGCCAATCATTGAAGTTTATGGTCTAAAGTATTTATGTTTTTTTGATTCATGAATTATCAATTATAAAATATATAAGAAATTTTTAGTATATATTTTTTTGTTATGGATTTGAAAAAATATTTCAAAATATTAATATTCCCTAGAAATTTTATTTAATGGAATTATGATATGTTTATTATGGAATGGTAACCCTTAATATGTTCTTTATGTATAAAAAATGGTTTTTATTTTCTTTAAGGAGATGATTTATATAGTTAATTTAAATCAGTTTGTATTAATAACCTCATAAATGGTAATGGATTTTTTGAAAAAAATTATCTTATCATTGATGGAGTTTATATAATTATAAAATCTATTTAATATGATCAATAAATATATGGTTTTATTTAAATAATGAGAAATCATTCATGTTATTATTGAGGTTCTTGGTTAATTTAAAGTTCATGAGAATAAAAGATGAAGGTAATAACATGTTTATTCTATAACAATTGAGTGATACTTAATTTTTTTGGGGGGGATTACTTATAAGATCATATTTGAAATTTAGTGACCTTATTTCAAATTTTTTGGATTTAAATTCTTTCGAAGGGTAATAAATTTAACCATTTAAGAAAAGGTTTATGTTTAACTTTGGATAAGGTTTATTGATTAATGTATTACATCACCATATGATGATTTATTCATAATGTCCATTTACCATATTTCTTTTAGCATAACGAAAGATAAAGAGCATAATTTTTAATTCAATTTATAGATTTTATGATTTTTTAGTGCTTCAAGATAAAAAAATAAACCTTTATTTCATGGAGTATAATATGAAGATGAAATTGATCAAAAAACCTAAGGGTGAGACTTTGATAATGAAATATAACAAATTCAATTAATTATACCTTCTCATGAAAAATTTTCAATGTTAGGAAAACGATTGGGAATAAAATGTAGTCTTGGTACCAAATTGTTTGATGATATAAATGACCTTTTTCAGGCCTCTTTGGTTTATGATTTGGGGATTTTGTATTTCTCATAATCACCCAACTTCCTATTATCATTGACATCAACCACAATCTATATTTATCTATGTATTTCATCCATAACCAAATCACAACAGACCACATGTTTTCTATTATGTAGAAAACTAGTTACGTGTTATTTAGGTACCTATTATGTTCCCAAAATTTTATTTATTTGGAGAGTTTTATTATTCATTTGTATGATGTGGTATTCTATGAAAAAAAATTAAATTTAAAATCTTTATTGATGTCAATTAATTTCAATGGAGAAATTCATTTTATGGGTGGTAAGGTGTAACACCCTGAGATTATGTACAATTTTTTCGAATAAAATTTAATTTTTTTCACATATTGTATTAAATGAATAACTAATTTTAACTTCTGTTAAACATAATAATGAGTATATCATTAATTATATAAAAAATTGACATTATTGTTCATTACACATAAAAATGATAGCTTTCCTGACATGTGACACTTAGCTTCAATAAATAATGAAAGAGTAATAATATTAATATGACTACTCTAATAATTCTGTATTGGTTGGTATGAATAGTATATTCTATTTTATTAAATATACATATATATTTTCATCCTAGTATAAATTTATTTAGAAATTCATAGTAAACAATCTATCCATTTTATGTAAAGTAATTCTATTCAACAAAAATAAGTTTTATTTAAAAATTATTTTTATTCATTTTTATGAAAAAACTATTGAATTAATTTATAAATATTGGATGAAAATTATTTTATCAAATCAACATCATTTTTAATCAATATATCAAAATTAACTTACTGGAAAAATTTGGTATTTTTTTGAAAAAAAATGTTTTTTCAAAGAAAAATGATGAATAAAAACTTCTATAAAACTATCATTACATTCAATAAATTAACTAATTTAAATTCATTATTAAATTTTATTGAAACATAAGCATTATTTAGTAATATCTGATACACTTAAGTACATTTTTTCAACTTTGTATTATATTATACTATAAATTTATTTTAGGGTTTAAAATAGTGTCTTTCTGAAAAATGTATTCATGTGGATAATGCTTCTCTATAATAAATAATTTAAAAAACCTCATGATAAATTTTTGAAATGGAATTTGTATATTATATATTAATTAATTGTAATTTATACTCATACTATGATTATTATTAGACATTAAGTTAATATAAAATCATCTTATGCTCGGAAAATACACTTAATGAAAACATTTTTCCATCACATCTGTAGGTTTTGATATAAATTTAATTTTCAAGACATTTTGAAAATTAATTTGGAAAAAATCATTTTTCAATCATCAAGTAAAAATTATTTGGGGGTGAGTTTATAAAAAAAATAATTTTTCGATGCATAGTAAATAATACAAAATTTTAATTGAAAACATATGTTTTGATTAATTTATTTTCAAAAATAAATTACATTTAAAATTTATTTTACATTTTAATTTCATCAATAATACATCAATTATTCCAGTTTACATCCTTGGAATCAATTTAATACTATATTTTGGTATAAATGTTTATAAACATATGAACATTTTCTCTTTAAGAACATGTTTTATTGTTGTGCATATATTATTAATTTTAAATTAAATTCTTTTCTCTTTTGTGACTAGTATTTTGAAAAATTAATTCCTTATTTTTTAAAATTATAATATATATTATATAATAATATTAACTTAATTTTTTTCAAAAATATATATTGAATGCAGTAATATTTAATTATTATAGTTAGGGAGAAAATGTTTTATTGTGGGTTAAACTAAAAAGAAATGGTTAAAATTTAACTATAAACTTTTCTAAAAACTATTGTATGACCATATTTCTAGCATTACACATATAAGGTTTGATAATGGACTATTTTTACCCTTTTGTGCATGGTGGACAGTTAGCGAGCGAAGCGCTATGATTTTTCACCCTTTACATATAAGGTTTCAAAGAAGGATTAAATTAATATATGTGATATAGATGAAGTAAAAATGAATTTATAATTAAAATATACCATTTTACACTGTTTCTTTTGAACCAAAAATAAAATGGAAATAATGTTCATGTGTACGCACTACCAACCTCATCTAGGAATGGTGTATTTTTTTATCACTTAATTTTATGCACTAAAATAAATAAATATTTGATGAATATATTTTATTAATATGATGGGTAATATTTAGGATATTTTTTGTCAATGATAAATTTAATAGGACCACAAACATAAAAAATAAAAACAGATATGAGAAAAATGATTATTCCTCAAAACATATCATTAACATGGAATTGTTAATAAAAAATTAATAGAAGTTAATATGAAAATAGTATATGTTATGGTTCTATAATAGATGAAAATAAAAATTATATTTATTATACAGGTGGTTATAAAATGAACAAAGGATGTCAAGAGGTAATGTTAGTGATTTCCAACTCACTTTTTACTTGTTTGAAACACAAGCCATATTAAAATCCTATATCATTTTTGTGTGTATGTACTACCCATGAATGTATTTGATGATAATTATAAAAAAATATTTTTATTTACATATCCATTTTAGGATCTCTCAATTACGGTGAATATGGTTTAAAATCTAATAAATTTATAAAGGATCTTTTTCAATGTTTTCCTTTATTGGAACATAAGTTATTTTATGTACATATGATATTTTATGAGCTGTCTACTCATATACTTTGATATTTATATCTAGAATATCATTATTTTCATGATATTTTATGTTTCTTTTAATAATATTTTTTCATGGTTATATGATTCAATGTTAAAAAAGTGGTCAATTTTTTTTTATTTTATAATATCATTGTTTATCATAACACTTTATCATTATGATTCCAGTGATGAAATATTATGATATAACTATAAAAAAACTCATACATTTCATTAAAAATTGGTTATTTAAATCTAATAAATGTAATCTCTACATTTGAAAATAATTATTTACTCAATATTTCAAAACAAAATTATGAAAAAGTGACTTTTTTGTAGAATTTTGTTTATAGTAAACCCATGATTTCTAAAAAAATTAAAATTGTTTTAAAATATGTTTCTCAAAGGCGAATGAATATTTTCCTCATGAAAGGTTTTATATTATTTTTAAATTTTTTATAGTTTTTTGTGTTTAATTTAGAGGAAACGTTTTAAAAAATATTTATGTTTTGAAACATGTTTTACAAAGCTGAAATGATATTTTCATCATGAAATATTTTAAATGATTGATAAATATAACTTACCACAAAAGATGACATCCATTTACATTCCCTGTGTTTTACTATGGATATGATCCAATCATACCTTTATTATTTTATCTTTGAATATTTAATTATGGTGAGATTATTACAATACATATTTTTATTCCAAGGGTTATACCATGATAGAATTATTATGTATCCCACTTCTTTTTCATGGGTTTTTATATGGTGAAATCATGAAATTAATATGAAACCTATCCATTTTCCATAGGTTATGATATAATGAAATTTTTATGAATACCATTTCATTATATGTATTACAATATGATAAATTTTTTATAATCATATAGCACACAAATTTATGATTTTCATTATAGGATATGTTGGAACTATATCTATCTTTAATGAATTTCATAATAATTTATATATAATGAGATTAAAATGGGGAAAAGTTTAATAGGATTAATCCACTATAGGAAAAAATTGTTTCTTATTTCAATATGGGAAATATTTGTGTCCTGATCCAATATTGGAACCATCTGTGTCATGATCCTTTTGGGGAAATAGGTGTGTCATGATCTATAATGGGAAATAGGTGCATCCTGATCCATAATGGGAAATTAGTTATACATACCGATCCATTGTGTTTATGGTTATGGTAGTTTACCTATACATAGGAAATGTATTTCTATATTTATAATAGTGACACAGTTTTATGACATAATATTTGGTTCATGATTGATTTATGATGTTTTATCGCTATTATAACCCATGTTTTATGAAATGATAAAGTGTAATTCTAGGAATCTTGTTTATCATCCTTGACTAGTTGGGCATGATCTCTATAAGTTATTTTCATTATCATATTCCTATATTGTATTATTATTATTTAATATTATAATATATTTATTTCTCCTATTTTTTCCCTTACTGAGAATCTGACAACACCCTTTATTATGTTATGGTTCCCCATGTTGTAAAGAAAGGTCTTATGTAGGATATGTGTTTGATGTTTACTAATTAGGAAGATCGTTGTGGAAAAAATTGATGGTCATCCAGCTTATTATATGATTATGTTCCATGTTTCCAAGTGCACTAAATTATTAGAGTCTTATGACATGTGTTCAAGTAATGTAACTAATATTCTTCTCAATGATAGATTATCTATCTATGAAAGCTAGGGCTTATTAATAATTATTTAATAATTTTTCATAATTTCTAATGCTATAAACTTTGACAGACCCTTATGATGATATATATTTAATAATAATTATTTATTTTTTAATATAGATGGTCATATCCTGATGTTTTTTGATGGTATCAATGAATGTATTTGTGTTATGTGTATATGAGTAGTGGATTTGGTAATACAGGTGTGGGGCATCATAGTTGGTATTAAAGGAATGTTTTAGATAACTTTGGATATTAGGATGGTTTTTTAGGATAATTTAATAGTTGATATATTAAGGATGGTCGTAATAGATGATCTATGGAATAGTTTGTTATTTAATGTTATAGAAGTAAATTAAATTTTATTTGGGGATTAGGATTAAATAACTTATTGAAAATCCTTTGAAAAAATATTTGAATTTGATAATATCCTTAATCTTTGGTAAATTAAGGATTTTGTATTTTTTTCCTAGAAATAAAACCCTATTTTGTGTCTTTAAATTGGATATGTATGTGGAATAAATACATCATTTCTTAATCACACAAAAATGGGTTTGTTGGGCATTGAACCAATCATAATTTTTATATATGATGAGTAGGACTAAGATGACACATCTGGCTAGACACTCTTATGGGATATTCCTGGGTTGGTCACATTCCCTTTATGAACTATTATAATTAATTTATGAATGATGTTAACTAGTTAGGATAGATAAAATAATAGAAAAATTTCCATCGATAACTACTGATTGAACACAAAGTTTCATAGGTTGATTTGAAAGTATCATATGTTAAAACAAATTGTGTCATTAGGGAATAAATTTTCTTACTTATGTTTTATATTAATATTTTTTAAATCTTTATAACCAATATTTATTTAGTATTTGATTGAAATTTGATCATAAAAAATGAATCCGATAATTATATATTTCTAGAATCCAAAATGTATTATAACTGAATAAGGGATCACACCTAAATTATTTCAAACACGAGTGTATGCATGATATAATGGAAAATTTTGAGTTTCACAGACATACCTAATATAGTGAGAATTATATATGATTATAAATTAAATCTCTAAAATCATAGCTGTTTTCATTATGGAGTAATATTTATTGATTATATTCTCGTATATACTAAATGTTATGAGGATTACATGAATCATTGATGAATTTTTCATCCATACTTTTTTACTTTAATGTTTTTGAAAAATATATTACATTATATCAATAAAAATATAAAGTATATTTATGAAATGTTTATATTTTTTTGGTTAAAAATTTTATAACACATGTTTGAGATATGGATAATACTTATGTTTAATATACCATTGATGTTGAGCTAATAAATGGTTGATTTATATTCAAAAAATTAGTTATATATTTTTTGTATCCTATGTGTGATAATTTATTCCAGATAGTTTTATTTATGTTTATCTAATTTTAGGGATTATGAAATACTTTAACTAGTATATGATCTTATAAACCAGTGGTTAATTCCATTTATGTGTAAAATATATTGTTAATTATTAGAGGAATAGATTACTTTAATGTGGATTGTTGAAAAGGATTTTCAAATGGGGTTGGGATATGTATGATGAATATAGGAGTAGGTTATAATCATACATGGGTATATGATAGTATTAATGAAAAAGTTTAATTAAAGAAAGATAGGAAACATGGTATTTACCAAGAGATTATGGTGGATGACATAATAGAGGTTATACCCTAAATGATTAATATTATAGGAATACCCTCACAAACATTATTCACTAAGTAATAATTAAAATTTATAGGATATAATTTATTTCATGGGGGGTGTATCACCTATATATTTTAATATATGATTACCTTTAAATAAGATAATGTGATATACTTCAATATAAAAAACAAAAAACATAAAAGAAATCATAATATATTTAGATGAAATGTGATATTACATTATGATTCTTAAAACTGATCCATTGGATTACTGAGAATGAATATGAGTAACAAATTTATAAATTATAATTATAAATAAATTAAATTCAACTTTTAATATGAACGAAATACAATTTTTATCTAAAATTATTAATAAGATCAATTTTAATTTAAAATATTATTTCACTAAAAAATAAAATTCTATGTCGTATGAATTTTCATTTCATGAAATTTTTCAATCATGATGATAAAATAAATTTGATATGAATAATGGGTCAATAGTAATTTAATAAGTAAATTAAATGAAATTTCGATGATAATGGTTAATATTATAAATAATATAGTTTTGCTTAATTTTTTTATATATTATCAATTTTTTAATTAATAAATTTTAAAAAATAATATGTATTTTAAAAAATGAAAGTTATTATCAGAGACATTGTAATAATAATTTCTTAAAGTGATTTTTTGGGATTTTTTAAAACACAATTTTATTGTAATGGAGTATTTAAAATATTTTCCATTATAAATATTAATTTTATTTTATAAACCATATTTTTTATTTATAATCAGTCAATCCAAATTATTTAATTATAGAAATTATATTTTTAGTAGATGAATATAAATTATATAGTGTACTATTTAAATACCATAATAAAAGATAAATGGTTATATTCAAAGAATTCAATATTTTTCCAAAATAAATTAGGATAACATAATTTAATATATGTCTCTTATATGATGCTTAATAACAAAGATAACTATATAATAACAACGTAAATTAATAGTTAATATGGAATAATATTAATGTTTCTTAATTTATAGAAGGTATGTTTCTATAAAAACAAATTTTCATAAATAAGATATAAAAAATTTAATATTATATTTCATATATTTACAAATTTGGTCAGTTTAAATGAATCCAAAAATTTTACATATGGTTTCTAAATTTGGTATGAAGGGTCTTCTTATATAATTACTAATAAAAAATATCCCAAGAGAATTTTTAATCAAGACCAGTATGCATAAAATGGGTAAATGAGTTTTCTCGAATATTTAACAATTAAAAGGAAACATACATCATAAAAATAAGGCATGTTTGTTATGAAAGTCATAACCTCATGTATACAATTAAATTTATCCACATAAATCTATTTAAATTCAATATTTATTCATTACAAAAAATTAATTTTTGGACTTTTCACTCTTTTTCACCTGCAATAGAATCTCAGTTCCTCTATGTTCATCAAACATATATAGTTAAAAATTACCATGAAAATCATACCAATTTATATGTTATATAAATAATCTAAATTTACTACCTTCTATCCTATTCTATGTTATTCATGTTTCTAGTTTTGAAAGGATACATCAATAGAATATCCAAATTCTCCATGCAATAATTACTTACCATTAAACATTAATTCTTTGTCCTTCCCATACAACCTCCTCCAAACCCATTAAAAATATAGATGTATAGTAATGTCTTTATAAATAATATATTGAAATCTTACTATATTTATGGTATGCCCATAACTTATTCCACTAACATTCATTCCAAAAAAATGATAACATAATTGACATGCTTCTATAAAAAACTTTCACCAATGAACAACACATTTTATTTTTCATCACCAACATTCAAGGGTCATTCTATAAATTGATTTAGTGAATAGATATGTAAATTTTTTGATGAGTTTTAATCTTTAGATATTAGTTAGGCATTATATGGTCAATATTAGGAATATGATATCATTGTAACACTAACCATCATAAGTAATCATACTATATTGAAAATATTTTTATTCATACAATATAATATTTTCATATAAAAAATTATTCTTCTAATTATATCAAATTTTAATATATGAAACTAATAAACACTATATGGTGTCATTATTCTTCTATTATTATTACATCACTACAACACCACCTCATATTCATCCACTAATAATGGTAGGTAAATGTTTGGGTTAGTTTAACCATATACATGACCAATAATGTTCATTTATAGAAAACATGAATATTAAAACATATATAGTGGAATAATATGATATATATATATATATATACATGTTTTTTTTGTAATTCTATATCAGTATATATCTCATTAACTATTTAATCCCCTTTTATTTTCTGAAAATCACTGACACATGCTGAACCCTAATTTCAACCACATGGGTCATAACCAAAACTACCACGGAATGAAAATATATCTTTATAATTTATCATGGAACATATCTTATATCATATCATATGATATATTATTCATGGAATTTGATAAAAAAAAATTCACCAATTCCACTTTTACAAATCTAGTTCAATGAGATAATTGTTAATTACACCTAGTGTTAAAAAAGGTAAAAAGAAAGTGATATATATTTATATATATATAATTAAGATTGTAGAATTTTATAGTTATAGTTATTGTTTTTAGTACATATTTTGTGAAGGTAATTTAATTATTTTGAACATTTTTGGCAGGTGCAGAACATATATTTACTTGGGTTATGGTTTTAATATCAAATACTCTCTTCATGTCATATTATGTATTATTAACCCAATTTCATTTATATGGTGTTTATAATACCCCATTGAGATATTATATCATTAACTGTATTTTAATCATGGTATATCAATTTCAATTTTGTGTTAACTATTTCAAGGGTGTTTGATTAATGTTTTACTCAATTCACAGGGATTTTCATGGTCGAATTGTTTATTCATTGAGATATATTACACATTCTAAAACATGTTTCAATTATGTGATGTTTTAATGAATTAATTTTCCTTTAATGAAATATATTATATTTATTTTTAATTCATGAAATAAACTATGAATGTTATTATATTTCCCTCATAAATCTTTTGAATCGTGTCTTACCCTAATAATAATTGTTTTTGGTAACTCAATTTGTGCTCATTAAGTTATTATCAATTCACATGAAGTTATATGTTTGGTACAACTTTCCCTTTGATTATATTATGTAGCATTTTATCTTTTTTACATTTATACCACATAAACTCCATTCCAAATTATTTATTCTTTAAGAATTATGTTTCTCAAAAGGTGTATTCATAGCACAAGACTCTGTCCTTTAATTATAATGTTTTGTAATGAACTTTTACATTGATGATTATGTTATCCAACTCTAATGTATCATTAATTGGTAGTTTATTATCCAAATTTGGAAAATGATGTATAATAAAAAAAATTATTTTTTTGTTATTCATCATAAAATGTGTGTTTTATAAAATGGTAAATTAAAAATAATTAAAATGATTTTATTTACACATTCATATGTTCCTTATTTGTCTTATATTATCTATTGGAAATAAATATTGAATTCACATTCATCCATTATATGATAATTTTTTTAAATTAATTTCTATAAAAGTATTTCATATATAATTTTTTAAAATATTTCATTTAGAGGGACATGTAAATATTAATTTTATTTCATGGGTATAATGGGTTTCAAGATGATATTTGAGGTTTTCTTTTACATTTTTATTATAGTATTAAAAAGGATTCAGGTTAACGGCTTCTATGTTTAATAAATACCCTAATTTTTTATACATGAATACTATAATGACACTACATTTTTTTACATGACTATTATATAATGTTAATGATAAAAAACATAATATTTATACATTCAAGGATCTGAACGTTTGGAATCATGGAAAAATATGGATCATACATGTCTAATACATTACAAAACATAAATATTTATATATTTCCATTATAATTCTATAATCTCATGTTCCCCTTAGTACATGTAGTCACTCGATGTTATAAATCCAAGAAATGGGTGACCTATAATACCATTAAGGGGTGAACTAATGAACATTAATCAATAATACATGGGATATAATAATCAACATCATCGTATAATAAGATTAAGATGATCTTAAACACATTGAAATAGAAATTTAATAATTTCATGTAATGTGGTGATTTCTAAAAAAGAATCATCATGTCATAGTGGTCAAAACCCAGACATAGTTGTGAAAAAAACCATCCTCATTTTTTCATATAAAATAAGTGAGTAAATAATAGCATCCATATTATGATAAAATATAGAGAAAAGTTTATAAGAAATACAAGTAATTTAGAGAGTTAAATCAAGATATAAAATTCATTAAAGGGTTATATAATTTGACTCCCACCTATCAAACTATTATATTTATGTAATCAGGTTACCACTTAAAACATAAAACAACAGTTTTCATGAAATTACCTATGTATTGGAATGGGTTTCATAAGGATTTTATAGTTCATGAATTTATGAATACAATTGTTCTCCCAAACTAAAAAATGGGAAATTTATTGGGAATAGTCATTATCATTATTGAGTGATGTATAAATAAATCAATAAGAGTAAAAGACATGACTTGGAACAAAAATAATTTTTCAAAAATCATTTTATTTGGATAAAAAATTTTGGTGATAAATTTTAAATCCTTGAAAGAAAATGAATTAAAATTTAAAAGATTTTTAATTAAAATTAAATTAATATCCATACAAAAATTTTGTGAATTAGTTATAACATAAAGAAAATGTGTATGGTTCAAAAATCCACTAACCATAAATCACACATTATTTTATTGATTTTCTACCTCAAGTATAATAAACATAGTTTAATTAAAAAAATATATCAAGAAATGAATTATTGTGTCTCTTAAAACCTGTTATCAATTATAATAATTTGAATATATTTATTAATTTAATTTGTTGAATGGAAGTCATTTTGATACAATTTTTCCCTTAAAATTTCTTGTTTTCCTCAATTTCACAATTTTTATCAATATAATCCATACAATATTAGAATTAATTATTGAATCCTAAAATAAATAAATTAATAAATTTTCATGTAATAAATAATTTAGTATAAATATCCATAAGATTGGTCGTATTAAATTAATTGGAAATATCCTGATTGCCTATTAACAGACCTTTAAATGGACACTGTCAAATTAGCAGGAATTGGAAGTGTAGAAATTTAATATGTCATAAATATAATAATTATATAAGGTTTACATTATTAATATAATATTAAAATTATAATTAATTATTCTTATGTGATTTGTGTTTTAAATGGGTATAGAAAAATACTGAGATTATAGGAGACAGAGTGGAAGAATTGGTGAGATCATGCCCTATTCTCGGTGTTGCTTCTTTTCAATGACTCTAAAATACTTTGACACTTGAATTTAAATGGCTCTATATAAACACTATATACTCTAAGAGACTTATCAGAGTTGATTTGAGAAGATATTTATCTAGGTAATATGAGGAAGGAGTGGTTTTCCAAGGGGAGGGAGAGGGGTATTTTTAGAATAAAATATTGAATTAAATCCTATATCCATGTTGAACACTGTAATAGTGATTTTTTTGAAAATATATGTCATATATAATAATTATATAATAATTTTAATAATTTAAACCTCTTTATAATTTATTCTTTTAAAAAATGACTTGGATGGGATCGATCTGACGGTTTGATTTCTGGTGATTTAAGACCTTCCTCAATCACTCACATTGGGTTTTCCATTTGTTTTGTCTTCCCTATAAACTCCCAATAGTTCCCAATCCATATATAGGTATGGAATTACTTTCCAAATGTAAGTGGTCCTTTGGATTTGCATTCCCAATTACTCTTAGAAACTCACATTGGTCAAGAGGATGGGAGTTCAGGCTCATCACACCCTTTTAGCAGGGAATTGTTGCAGACTCTTAGACTCTATTATAGATTTAATATATGTTCAAATCCTACCAATAACCCTATGCAAGACTAATAACCCTTATTTCAATTACATGATCAAGATCATTTATCTATAGGAACACTTACGTGCAAATCATGGGTCATCTATCACTCTTATTTATTTATGATGCTTTGGGATATATCCATATCTTGACAGTATAGATATTATTTCCATACAAGGAGGTGGTTGGGTTTTTTGCTATAAGATTAAAACTCTTTTTGGATTACTATGTATCTTTTTAAAATAAGAATAAAAACCCATGTAGTTCATTTATCATAGTTTAAATTCATTTGACTGGACCCATCCATGTAGTTTAACATTATGCGTTAAGGACATGAATATCAGGATTAGACCTAAGTGAGGTTCCCAAGAAGTCTTGTTTGATATAAGAATATGATTCTAAGTTTTTCTTATAAAGATATTCTTTTTTGTTGGATATGAAAAAATAGAGGCTCCATGTGAGACATATACATATAAGATTGCCCTATATTTCATTATTGATAATATGCCCCTTTGAAAATCGATGATATGTAATTAGGATTACATCTCAATAGTAAGGATCACGTGCATTGGGAATTATCAATATTCTTTTGATAAAAAAATTGATGGTCTCTAAGATCATATGATCCATGATTGTTGTGAGAAATAAGACATTGTGGTAGATCGAACACATTGCTTGTTAGTATATCAATATGATTCATACACATTAAAATTTCCCATTGGGGGGAATAATTTCTCATCTCATGGAGGATTTGATATAAATCTCTAGAAATAGTAAGGAATCTTATGTACTTTATTTTATAATAGGAATCATAGTCATCATAGTTTAATTTTTCACCCAAATACACCGATGGGTTTGAATTACATGAGGGAATGCTTGGGGCTTATACATAAAATAATGCTCTTGTACGAACCCACTTCTCATCTACTAATGTCTGAGGTAGAAAGTTAGACCTATGGGAGAATTTATTCCCCTATATTGAGAGTACTTGGAACATGGGGGGAGTTTTAGCTAAGTGAATTCCCATTTATCTCAGGCATCATGAAAGCATCCTATGTGTCCCAGATATAGCGTGAATTAGAGGCCTTATTGTTCATTTATCCCTCAACTCGATGATGGGATAAGGTGGATGATCACGCTTGGATAAATTATCATTATCTCTGAGGATCAAGGGATGTTAGAAGCTCATTCCATAATAGATTCCCTTTTTCTAGGGATTACACACTAGGGATACCCTGATGTTGGGGACATATTACATAATGTCATGAATTGGGTCTTACACACTGAGGATTCTAATTTACACACACATTATTTATCCTATGAAGGTTAAAGATAGATATTAACCATAAATGGTATATTTTAGAGAATGACATTTTTAGGGTCAAATGAGTGTGTAACCCTATCACATAAAGGACACTTCCCTTATAAAAGGGGGATGCAGCCAAAGGTTCTTGGTTGGGGTCCACATGGACCAGGTCCAAAAATTTTTTTTGGATAAAGTTGAAATTTTTTAAGGGATCTTCCTGACCTGTTTTCACTTTCTACTAGGAAATAATTGATTATTTTTTCAACATGTTATGGCATCATCCTGAAAAGGCAGACAGGTCCGAGGTTTTCTTCCTAATTAATTGACATGTCTTGGATGTCCTTTCATAATTAATGAGGGAATGTTTAGGATTCTTCATATAATTAAAGTGGACATGTATGGGGTATTATGTCGGATCTATGTAGAAATTCCAATTCTCTTTCACATGATAAAAATGACTCATCTCTTAATGATCTCATTATAATGCTGACACATGGATAAGAAATTTCATGATCATGCTAACATTTCAATAACTACATCACATGATCAAAATGAATTGACTTGTATATACTCACATGAACAAGAAAAAAAATTCTAAAGTGCCACACATGATTGATATGTCTTGTCCTAAGCATGTAACGTGACAATGCAGACCCATCAAGTGGTCATCACTGAATTGACAAGGCTTGTATTTGGGCTTCCATGTGATTGTCGTGATATGTAAATTAGCTATTGTGAGATCAAAATGGGTTTTCAATGGTTTGTATTATGATCCTCATGAAATTTATAAGGTTTCACAAGGTTATCGTGAGACCATCAAAGGGTCTTTTGATCCCATCTTCTTAAACTATTCACATGATAAGGCCTTGTGGATGTGTTTAGGATCTTTTTTTCCCTTCAGTTCCAAAAATGTACATCCAAAGGGATTGTTACCTAAGTTTAGAAGGATGGTCATTTTACTATGTATAGGGATACATGTACATGTAATCTTCTACTCTTGAATTCTCCACTTTGTTGAATCCATATACAATCTAGGGAATATTCACACGATAGAGATTCATAATTCATGTGATTCAAATGACTTTGATGGTGCCTCATGAGGGGTTATATAAACATGCACCTGGGGTTCCCAATGACATCGTAGTAATTTTACAAGGTCCATGATGCATAGCGATAATGGTTTTCCAAATGTATAACCTGCATGTCGGTGATTTCCTTCCTAAAATAAGGCGATGTCCATAAAATTATGACCATCACAACCTCCATGGGTCTAAAAATTATGCACAGGTTCTACATATCTGAACTGTAGTGCACATAAGAAATGGTAGGAATTTCAATCTTAGGAGGAGTTCATGGTATATGGGTTTTATATCATCATTTTATGCCTTTCATGAAGGGGAAGTCTGTGGGAATGTTGTGTCTTGAAGTGTCCACTTACAAGGACATATGTAATCATTGCATTGCATACTAGATCCTTTTTTCTTGTTGTTCTCATTTCTTCACCAAATTGTCTTATGATGGTCTCTATAATCACACCAAAGAACCATGGGGGTGTTTGAAAGCCAAGATATCCATTCCCATGGATGCATGTATTCACTATAAGAAAAACATGCTCGCGGTATTTATGTTATTGGGGTTTGGAATGTGCATTGATGCAAACTTGTGGGAACTAGCATTGGGAGCTCTATGATTTCCTAGGAGTAAATTATTGTGTCACATGAGGTTCCATCATGAATGAAATCACATTTTCTATGTGAGGGCCATCTAGGATTTTATGTGTATGAGTGTAGGTGGTTTACATCCAAAAATCAACACCGTGAGGTCGATCGAGAAACATCACGATACCCAGGGTTATTCTCCTTAGCTCTGCATGACAAAGTATTGTTTATGAGACTTAACCCTGTACAAGACATGATATCTTAGGGATCACATGAAGGAATCATGGGCATGTGTTGAAGATTCCTATTAGTACTTCATGCATGGACAAATATGTGCATTAGGGAATTTTTACCAACCATTTGTTTATGGGATTCATACTCAAGGTGTCTTCTTCACATATCCTAGGACCTGAGGGGTATTTCACACTAAATTCATCTCCTTTGGGCTATTTTTTAGCATCATGAAACTAAGATCTTATGATGTTGCAGGGAGCATGTCTATGAATTTATTTCAATGGAATTTATCATGAGTATGATGAATTTACATAGGCATGTCCTATCATGATTCATGCGGGTCTATAACTCATGAAATTGCGTGATCAAGTGGGGTAAATTTAGAGGAATCTCACAATCATTCACAATAGAGATAATGGCCTAATAGAGACTCTATTTTTATAGTGTTTTCATATGGTATTATCCTGTTATGTGATCACATGATCTTATGAGGATTATGTTACGGGTTCTCTTGAAGAAATCATGTGGCTGGATCTCATGAGAGGGGACTTTGATTTTACCTAGATAAGTGCTCTGATGATGGTGTAAGACCACTATTTCCCCCACTATTCCTTTATTCTTCTCCCTCTACTTATCTTTTGTTTCATTTTCTTGATATGTTATTGGTAATTATAGGTGATGTCAGCTCGTGAGGGGTTCCACTATGTGTGGGTGGAAGCCACATGCTCCAAAAAGATAGAAAGTTCTTCATCACAAGATCATTTAATTTGATCATGTGATTCCTCTATTACCTTTTACGATGCCATATTCTTCGAAAAAATATAAATTAATTCAGATGAAAAGTATTCCAAAGGCCTAAGGGATCATAGTCTAAAACATCATGATATTCTTTTATTAATCATATTCACTTCGATAAAAAGATTAATTCATGATCATGTTATGTCCTCGAGTGTTGGTGGAAGCTATCAAGAAATGTTGCTCGTATTCGTGATTGTGTCTTTTGGCGGCCCATTATAGTTTCCTCACACTCTTTTTGATATTTTATATGGACCAAAGATGGTTTTGATATCAAGATGATGTCATTACATGTTTATCCAACATTGTCGGAATGTGATAGTTGAGTGGGATATTGAATATGGAGGTCTTGAGCTATATGGGAATGGATGAGTTTGGATTTTACATTCATAGGATCAACTCAAATTTGAAATCTCTTTCTGTGGGACTAAAGTATATGGATGAGATTAGTGGATGGCATGATTGGATGGTTGTGATTCCACCACATGAATATTAAATGTGAAAATGTAATCCCATGTGGAAACCTTTTAGTGCCTCCCTCTGGAATATAATCAACTCCTCGGTTGTTGTTGGTTTGAGGTGACAATGGGGTTTGTAACCCATATCACATCTATCACCTCCACCTGGGCATCGGTCCTGTGGGATTTGAACCCACGCTATGAGCAGATTCTATATCACATACCACAAGCCCAATACTTGGGACTACTCGCTTCATATGGAAATTATTCTCCTCCTTGTGGTCTGCTGGATACACCAAGATGGATCCCATTGGTTGTGATTATCCTTACTCCCACATGTTTTTATGGTGGATCCTTGGCATGGCTTGCTAGTGGATGGAAAGACTAAGGGTGGTGGAAAATCCCTATATATAAATAATGGTCAATAGTCCTTATATTTTACATGAAACCCCCTCTTCATGAATCATATCAAGATATATCTATATTTCCACATAATATTTCAAATATTAGAAATATTGAATGATAAAGTGTGAAATGCACAATTATGGGTGCCAAAAAAAATGCCCCCATATGAATGTGATTCATTTTGAATGAGTAGAATATAATTATAATGTTAACATAGATCACTTTACAGTATATATGAATACATAAAGATCTATGATACTATGTCCCATAAGAGGATATTTCCAAAAAATGTCACTAAAGAATATAAGATGTTATCCATATGAGATTTATGACCACAACTATTTGTATAAACTTGAGAAAGGAAATGGATTTTTCTTTCTCTATTTTCACCTAATGATCAGAAGGTGTATGAATTACAGAATGAAATGAGGATTGGGTGGAATGGAAGTTGGGGCTAGATCTGATGTAAGGAACCTAGATGTCTCTATGTATCCCATTAGTATGGGAATCAAGCCTTACATAGTTCTAATATATACTACTATGCAAATCAAACTCATGCATAGGGAACACAGGTTCAAAGATGGATAAACCAAGGGTGAATGTCATTACATAGATCTATCTCATATGAAGGATGGGTAATGTCACTTTTTTGTGATGAAATACTAGGAAAAGATCCATGTTTATGTATATATTTTTCCCTTATCATCCAAAATACCCATCAATTTCACGTAATACCAAACAGATCCAATTGTCTGGATTTGAGTTCATGACTTAAAATAGGTTACTCATTGAAAAATATTCATGAATTCCCACTGGAATGAAATTATTCATTGATGAACCTTCTCTAGTAGTCTTGAGATCATCATATTTACAAGGAAAATTTTTACATGGTATCCTTACCAAATTCTATAGCTTCAACCTATGGCAGGGGACATAGTGAGCACAGATTGATTTTTTTCTAATGCCATATATTGTGCCCATAAGATTTGTATATTTTTTCCCTAAATTTTTCCTAAGAATAATATGGAGACGTAGAAGGAATAGACTTTTATTTTTATCAAGACTCCATACTACATTTTTTCGACCAAACATGTTTTTTTTTCTATTTTACATTATTTATTATCTATATTTTATGTGTCACAAAGAGTGCATATACTATCAGCAGAGACTAGAATTTTTGATAGGATTCCCTTATCATATTTTCATCATATTGAGTATCATGTCTTTTTCTATTTTAATGTATTTCTTTCTAGACCATCACTGCGTAGGAGTTTGAAATATTTTATCTCACACCTTTGTTATACTGTAGTTTACAGTATTCTATCTCAAACCCATGATGTGATGTAGTTTGTGGGATTCTATCTTAGACCTTTGATGTTTTTTAGTTTAGTTTATTTTAGAGTAGACCTTTGTTTTGTAGTTGTTTAGATTATTTTATCTTGATCCTTTGTTGTAAGGTATTTTTGGGTCTTTTAGATCAGAACATTATTATGTTTTAGATTTGGGTTCCTTTGCTCGGACACGTGATGAGTATAAAATATGGGTAAGGCATACTAGGGATGATGAAAAATTAACTAGGGTGATGAGTTCTTCCATGGTGTTCCCAGGGAATATGAGGATTGGTATTTTTTTATTTCAATGAGTATGTGCCTTTAGTTGGTTGGTCAAATAATTTATGAATCGATATCAGGGACAACCAAATTTGATATCCACTCATTTACAAGGGTCATGAAATATTTATGTATTTAATATGGGTTTATGTTCAAATACATGGAATGCTAGGTCTTCCATGATAGTTGGAATGTGGGTGATGTAAGTTAGAACCCAAAATATTGAGTTTGTGAATATAGGATCAAGAAGACATATCAGGTATGTCATGTAACACTCTAAGATTTTTGGATCCACCATGATTTTGTTGAAGCTCACAATTATTAGAAATATCTCCTTACATGGTAATGATGTCACCGGTTGGAGGGTAAAATCAATTCTACATCAGTTTCATGTCCATAATGAGAGATCTCTTTTTCCCTTCCATGAGATATGAATGATTTTAGAAGACTCATACTTCTAGCCAATGAAGTTTGGTATGGAAGGAAATTCATATAAGAAAGGATTAGGTACCCTATTGGAATTTATCTAATGATTTTGAAGCTCGAGCACTATTTCCCATGATTTTGAATTATGATGTACAGGTGATCAATGTTTTGATAATGTATTGTCACATTACTACTTTGAGAAAGGGTTAAAAACATGGTGGTGTAACATTGAGGGTGTTAAATTTGATTAAATATTCTGGTATAGAGATTGTAAATAATTGTACAAGGTTCTTGGGTCAGGAGTAATTATATGGGACAATCATACTAGGGATGATGCAAAACATACTAAGGTGTTGGGTTCCTCTATGGTAACTTAATGCTCACATGAATTAGAAAGACCTTTATACTAGGCCAAGTTGTCTATAGTTAGTGGTTCTATGAACTTATGCATCAATATCATATCTAATCAGAGAGATCACTTTTCTATTCCAATGTATATGAAATGTTTGTGATGACCCAATGAACATTAATCATAAAATGTGATTTATTGAAATTTTAGATCCATGAAGGATTTGGGAACCCTAAATTTTGTGCCACTACCTGTTGAGCATGTTCTCGTAGAGAGGAGATATTGAAAACCCTTACTCATACTTTTTCTTAGACCAGGGGTCCAGTGAGTATAACTTCGTTTTTATTGGGGCTATAAAGTAGGTCCCATGAGAGTTAGGCCTTATTTACTCATGCCCTAATTTTTTTCTAAAATTCTGAAGATGAATAGTTTAGTGAGAAAAGACACAACTTTGGATCAGGAAATCCTTTGCAAGTTTTCAACCTGATATGTTTGGTGTATATTTCGCTACCAGTTTATGGCCTTTTAAATTAGACCATAATAGGATAGTGTCTAAGTCCCTATATCTTTTACTGATGTATATGCAGTTTATGGTCATTACAGTATTGTACCTAATGTTGGGGATGCTACACAAGTTCCTAATTAGGATTACAAGGGCCAATAGTACTCTAAAATCATTTTAATTCGGATATTATGATGTTTTATGTCACATATTGAGGTCCTTTATTCATGATTAGTGATATGGGAAAGTCATGCCGGTGATTCCCCAAAACAGACGGAGGCATTGGGTTCCACCAAAGTGGTGTCATGATCATAAGAATCAAAAAATCTTTTATACTGGGTCAAGATGTCTCTAGTTAGTGGGTATGAGACCTTTTAAATCAATATCCTAGCCATGTAAAGAGATCAAATTTTATTTCCAGGGGATATGAAAGGTTGACAGTTACTTGAGGCTCTTGAGAAATGAAGTGTGGTATATGGATTGAAGTTCATTAAAAGATGGTGTAAGTACCATGTACTCTGGTTGACAGGGTAGTTCCCTTATGGTTATTTGATAGGGGTGATTAGGGGTGATGAACTCCAAAGTTTAACTTCATATAGTGGGGATGTACTTTCATCTTTGTAGTTTAACGTCACACATTAAGGACATTTTCATTTCATTTTAATATAATGTAGTAAAGGAGTACTTGTTGTGATGTTTTAATGTCATGAGACCAGGACATTTCATTATATTTTAATGCCATCCAGTAAGGACATGGGAACTAATTTGAAATATTTGTTCATAATATATTATGTAAACAAACAAGTCATGCATATATTTGGTTCATACACATGAAAAATGAGCTTCTGTAACTTGATTCCTATGCAGTTGGGGTGCATTACATATTTTTTGTTTCTATCTGAGCATAAGATTGGGGATTAGTATTTCACTTCATATAATTTTATGATAATAATCAAGACACATATAGTGGTTCAAATCCCACATAGTATAATTTCGTTGTGGACAAAGACAAACTGACCTGAATGAATGAAAATGTTGTGGTTGGGGCCAGTGGTTGCTGTTCATGTGTCACTATGTATCTCATGAAAATAATAATAAAACCACATGTAGTTTTAAAGGATTCATTTATTTTAACATTAGGAGGTGAGAATGTGGGTCCCCTAATATGAAATTGTAATTTTTTATCTGGGGTCATAAATAGAATTTTTGGTGTCACTGCATATCCCATGGTGTTTAGAATCAAGACACATGAAGTTCTAACGAGAGTTATCTGTGATTTTATGACTAATAAAAAAATTGGGGAACTACTATAAATATTTTATGTGACTAGGCCCATATTAGGAATTTTAGGCATCACTACAAATATCATTATGATAGGAATAATGTAAAACATATTTCTTGAATGAGAAAACATCTCTTTGGAGTTTTGACCCATGCAGAGAGGTGAGAATTGTTTATGTTGACTATTGTTATTGGTCATAGGATTAGATATCAATATTTATGTACTTATACTATGATCACAAGAATTAATCCACACATATTTCTTGAGGAGTCTTACAGTTTTATGTCACGCATCAGGGACATTAACTGTACAGTTTATCAATATGCATAAATGAATTTTAGTCTAGTAGTTGAATGTCTTTTGGTAAGGATGAATATCACCATAAATGAACGAAAATTCATGTAGTTATTGTGACCAAAAAACTATGGTTAAGGAATAAATACATATTATAAATGTAATGAATCAATCCATACATAGTTTTCTAGGAACCATGTAGTATCATGACATGAAACCAAGACAATATCTGTATAGTTTTTGTCATATGGTTGAGAAACATTCGTATAGTTTATCATCATGTGGTTAGGATGACCACCATAATTTTTATCATCATGTGTTTAAGATTAACACCATACATTTTAATGTCATGTGGTTAAGAAAATATCAATATATTTTTACATCATGTGGTATTGATGAACATAGTACAGTTTAACAACATGTGTTTAAGATGAACTCAGTATAGTTTAACATCGTGTGGCTAAGATAATCTCTGTACAATTTAACATCATTTGTTTAATAAAAACTTCATATAGTTTAACATCATGTGGCTAACATGAACTTTGTGTAGAGTATCATTATTTGGTTGAGAAGAACATTGTATAGGTTAACATAATGTTGTTAAGATGAACACTATGTAGTTTGAATTCATGCTATTAAGATGAACTCTATATATTTCAAAATACAATGGTTACAAAAAACTTTGTATAGTTTAATTTCATGTGCCTATGATTATCTATCTACAATTTGAAATCATGTTGTTAAGATGAACTTCACACAGTTTAACATCATGTAGTTAAGACTAATTCTTTCATTACCCTTTTGACCTGTTTGGGATCTCATGAGTGGGAATGGAAACATATCTAGGCTTGTTTGGGAGGTTTCTTCTGGATAACACTCTCTATATATTCACATTGACTACTTATTCATCTGAACTATATATCTTTAACTAGTACATGCCACTTAGAAATCATCTCTAGGTCACCTTTCGATTGTGATGATGTGATTCTATTCTTTAGAGGGCTCACTATATGTGGTTAATCTCAGTTTTGCAATCATATTTTTTTTAAAGATTCTTGATAATTTTCAACACCTCTCTATGTAAATGTATATGATATTTTTGAGCACCTCTCTATACAAAGGTTTATTGTAAAAGAGATTCTTTCATTTTCCATGGGAGATACCACCATGGAGAGGTTGACCATGGTGGATGTAAGTAGTAAAGTTCGTACGATCCATCTCCACACAACCACGAGGAGGACTACCGCAATAATGAACGTCTTCTGCTTTGCTGAAATAGTTAACGGACCCTTGTGATGTTTGGAATGTTCTCAAAACCACCTCAAGGAGACTATCATTGAGAAGATTAGGAATATGGGTCTTGATCTACATGGGGGTCAGAATATTCTGACATTCCTTTTGAAATTGTGTAGGGATATGAGCCGACAATATTACAATTTTTGGAACATGCTTATAACCATATGTGGCTATGAGAATATGTGAATGCTACTGAGAATTTATTGGTATATACTCATGGGATTATCTGACAAGGATATGATCCTTTCCCAAGGTGTATTATTCTATAACATGGTGGGACTCATCTAGTACAGGGATGTAGGTCTGATCATATCCCTTTGGAATATTTTGGTTGTCATTTTCGACATGAGTATGGAACCATCCTAAAGCATGTGCCACTCTCACATGGTAAGACCAGATTGGAAAGGGATATTAATTCAAACCAGATATGAATTCCCCATCAGAATATATTGAAGGACCTCTGAAATGGGATTAGGGATGTGATTATCCTCCTATATTTCCTCATAATGATTCTTGTAAAAAAATCATTGGTGGAAATAGAAATATGCATCTTGCATCTATGAATTTTTGGAATAATCCAAGTAGATTCACTAACATTAATATAATTCTATCCAAAATATTGTTCCATTATAACTTGGTAAAATATTGTTAGAATGAGAATATAGTCCCTATCCTAGGCCTTTGAATTATTCCACTAGACTTCATCGGCATGAATATGAGCATGTCCTGCAGCATGTTCCCCTCTCACATAGTGATCATCGATCAGGATGAGGATATGATACTGATCATGGTCCATTAGAATATTTCATTAGACTATTTCAATAGGGGTATGATCTCATCCCAAGGAATGTAACAATGTCACCTGGTGATCCCTGGTAGGAATATGAATGTGAGCCCAATCCTACGCCTCATCCTTTAACAGGATATGCCGATAATCCTCCCGGATGAGAAAAAGAATATATTCTTACTCCAAAAAAACACTTTTTTAATGATAAAAGTTTTAGAATAACCTTCCTATAGGGATAGTAATATATGCATGTCCCTACATGTTAAAAAATTATACATGTAGATCTCCCCTATTACTGTCATAAAGCAATGTCACTTCAATAGGAAATATTCAATAATATATTAATGTATACTCTTAGCTTCTAAGATATGTTATCTGATTCCTTTGATTGATGTGGGGATATATGACCACTCCTATCCTCCTTGATAAATTGGAATATACTGATGTAATTCATGAATGGGGTAGGGATATGTGCCCCCCTTCCTACTGCAGGAATACACTCACAGACTTGCTCTGAGTGAGTAGGGATAAGATCCCACTCTCTCCAGTGTATAGATTATTTACATTTTGATAGAGAATCCTTGACACCTAGATATAATATTTTTAGAGGTGACCCAAATGAGAATACCCTTATCAGGAAGCTGAGGGGTATTGGTGATTTTAGGATATAACTGGGATCAAGACAATACTACATCAGTGGTCCTTATGGAAACTTCAATTTCCACATGATGACGACAATGTCTTCCAGAGATTGAAATTCCATAGATTTTATTGTCTTGTGACTGGGAAGCTCTCTGATCAATTTATTTTCATGTGGAAAGGATGTGAATATATGTGGGTGGGCTAGGATATAGGATACATGCTTCCCTATATATCTCATTGAAATAAGAGTCAAGACATATGTAGTTATAGAAACTCCATGAAGTTTAACCTCTTATATAAATAACATCAACCATTATCTTTATTGTCTTCAAGTAAGGGAATGGGTACAATTGGAAGGGCCATGATATGGGATCCATGAATCCTTACCTGTCTTATTATGATGAGAATCAAGCCGTACATAGTTCTAGAAAACCAATGCAATTTAATAACATATAGAAGGGACATCTATCGTTTAGTTCAACATCATGAGAAAAGAATGTGGATTTAGGTGGTTAGGCCAGGATATAGAATCTATGAATCTGTATGCATGTCATTTGGATGAGAATAAATCCATAGGTAGATCTAGAAAAGATATCAATATTAATTTCATATGGAAATGATATCATCCATGATGTTTATCACAATATGGTAAGTACGTAGATATAAGTGGTTGGGCTAGGATATAGAATTGATGAGTCCCTAAATATCTCATCAGGATTATAACCAAGCTATACTTAGTTCTAGAATGCATGTGTCGTAGAATATTAACACCAACAAAGATGGTCCTCTCGAGTGAAGTTCATATGAATTTAAAATTTTATATTCTATAGTGGATAAAAACCATCCTTTTTAAAGTAATGTGATGATGAGTCATGGTATGGGTTTAAAGGTATTTCATTAAGGACCTAGATGATCATGTTGAAATATTTTACACCTTGTTTCTATGGGTATTTCATTACTGGAACTCTTAAGCCCATGAAAGCAATTATCAGTGTGAGAAATGAGGCATGTTATGGGTTCCCCTCACCATATAGAGAAATTTAAAATTAGGGCAGGGGAATTTTATATCATGTGGTGGGTGAATAATGATATATGATCTTGGTTTCCCTACGTATCTCAAAGAATTTAAAATTTTTCCATATGTAGTTCTATGAAACCCATGTAGTTTAATGTCAAGTAGAGTGGACATATTCTCTATAGTTTAACGTAATATGGTAAGGGTGTATACCATGTAGTTTTAATATCATGTGGTAAGGATGTCATAAATTTATATTAATCTCTTGTGGGGAGGATGATAGACATTTAGTTTAATGTATTCTGGTAGGGACATCATCTATGAAATTTAATGTCTTATAATAGGGAAAATGACCATATATTTTTACACCATTTCATAAGGATAGTATTCCTGTATTTTGACATCATGAGGTAAGGATGATGGTCATGTAGATTAAAATATTGTGGTAAAGACAATGGTTGTGAAGTTTAATTTCTTATATTGATAATAATGGTCATGATGTTAAATGTCTTTCAATAAGGACAATAGATGTGTAGTTCAACATCATACAGTAAAGAAGATACGTGTGAAATTTGACATCTATCTAGAAAGTGTCTCTTCTGATATATCTTGGATAACTCTTATACATATTTCTTGAGTTTTAGTATCTTTCAACTATACCAAGAATGGACTTATATGTTACTCCAACCGATCATTAAAGACAAGACAACTCTTTATTACATGACCAGTATGTCTATTGTAGGGGAAATGATTGTCATGGACTATCAACTGTACCACACTCAACTTCCTTATTGTTGGAAGTTCCAAATGACCATTTTTAATGGAACAGTAAAAATACCTAGGGACAAGTATTTTTTTGACGTAATATGATTTTTTGAATCACGATTTGAAAGATGATCAATTATCTATGGTAGGTACGTGTATCATTATCTACTACAGAAATTTTTTATCTTGTTTAGAGTGTCGAGATGACAAAAGTGGGGATTCAGGTGTCATTAGTTCCAATATCTCTATTTTTATATGTACCTAAAGCTAGCCCCTAAATCAAAATATTCCTTCTACCATGTACCTTATATGTTGAAGTTAGGAGAAATAATTTCCATGTTCTTCCATCATTTCTGCAATTTTCTTTCTCTTCATTGAGAGCTCTATCAAATTATTTTCCATTTCATAATTGAAATGGCGTAGAACATGTATTGATTGGATGGAATAAATTTTTCACTATCATTCTAAATGATATGGGAGAATATGATGCTTCTCTATCATGTTATGTATAACTACCATGGCACATGCACACTATTAAGTTTGGAGTTTATGGTATAATGTCTCAGACAATATTGGTTCAAAGGAAGGTTTTGATGCATTCAACGTCTTAGATGACATATACATATCCCATTGATTAAAACACACTAACTCTCCCAGATGATTTGTTGAAAAATCTTACGGTAGATGGAATCTGGAATATCCCTTATTATGAGGTTTAAAATATGGAAATTCCCCCATCCCCATGGGCTTGGGTTGTGTGAAAAAAATGTTTATATGTTTCTAAATTAGGGGATGAAAAATATGAAATTCCCCTAACCTTGTGGGATGAGGACTTCACTATAAGGCGGGATCCCATCTTTAGACATGGGTATATCATCTTAAGGTAGAAATATTAGGATTATTCATATAATTAACTCCCTAATATACTTATTCTATTTTTGGAGTTGATTGATTTGTTCTTCCCCCAACATTTCCTTATTATCATCAATGGGACGACTGGTAAGAGCTGTGAAAACACCCTCTCCTCTATTAGTTGTATGGTGAGTGGATGATAATGGGAGTTATAATGTATATCCCATAGAATGAACCTATAAGTGTCATGGTTCATGTGATACCTTATCATTACCCTTTTAAATACTAACACGATAAGTAAAACATTCTATAGATGCCTGAAAAAATGGGTATTTCATCTCCTATATAAGAAGGAAAAGGTTATACAAACTATGATAGGTCAGATAACTGTAGTATGGTCTGATTTTTCTCTTTATGAGTGTTATGATATGAATCTGAGGAGGATTCTTCAGTACTATTTGACATCTTATTGATTGAGAAATATGTGGGTCGGTGATCATCCTCGATGAAGTATCTCATTTTGCAGGTTATTTCCCGATGTACTGTTTGGAGAGTCTATGCCCATTTTACCATTTTATGTGTCAATTCCCATGATACCATTTTATGGGTTAGTGTCCATCCTAAATTTTCAGGGGTCTGTTACCATGTTAAAGATGATATGAGGATAAAATATGTTAAAAATTCAACATCATTATGTTCTGGTGTTCTCCCTAGAATTCCACAGTCACAAAGGTTACCTATGATGATGTCAAAAGTTCCTGGTGAGTAATGCTCTGAGATTTATGTTGGTCCACTTTTAGGATACAGTGGTGGGATCAATACATACTGTAAATAATTGGGATAAAATCCTGCTCTAGAGAAGCATCATTTGGATACCCATAACATGCTCTCCTACTGGGTTCCCCAACATAGACATTAGTGTATGAGGAACAACCCCTACATCTCCTCATAGATTCCAAGTCATATTATGATGATAATGGACAGAATAGATGGGATCTCACCAAGGAATACCCTAAATGATGAGTTTTCATGTCGAATATCCTCATCCATCCCCATAAGGTAGGTAAGGTATGCATTTCTACACTCTAGGGATATGATCACAATGTATTTGAATGTGGAAACATGGGCCACATACTCTCTTGTAGCCTATTGTGTGGAACATGGATATTGGGAATTCATCCACTAAAGGATTTATTGATCTGATTCTAGAGTCATAATGGAGCAGTTTATGTGGAATTCTTGGCCCAAGATGGTCACCGACTAATTATGGAAGTGGTGTGACGGTGATAATGTATTTCATGGCCTCAATACCAAAGAAGATTTTCCAGATATCTTTGAATCCATTGGAACATTCAATGATGTAATTTTGATTTAAAGTAATGATGAGAATTTCTATGGAAGAAAAAATAGACACCTTATAAGTCCAACATCATATATAAGAGTACATGTTAGATCAACAACTTTCGCTACTAAAGGATAAAGTGGAATTCCCTTCTTCTTATAAAAGGTTTACTACTATGAAAATAAATGTTCGAGGTTCACTATTTTTTTTAAACAGGAACCACATAAATTAGAATGATGGGTACTAGAAAATCCATCCTTTTGAACCATGAAATGGATAACACGGTTAAAGTATTTGACGTTGGGTTCACCATTTTTTTCATCAAGAATCAAGATGTTGATGGGATCCCCCTAAAGGTTTTATTGAGGCGGTTTTAAAGCCTTTCTTAATCTATCACGCCATGATTTCCATTTTTTAGACTTCCCTAGAAACATCCAATGATTCCCACATCTATAGATATATATGGACCTGCATTCCGAAGGAATGTGGTCCATTTGTGTTTCATGCCCAATGACCCTTAGTAACTCACATTGGACAAGAATATGGGAGGTCAATCTCACCACACCCTTTTAGGAAAAATCTTTACTATGTTGGGACACTTTTATAGATATAATAAATGTTCATGAAATCCTTCTTATACCCTAATGTATGACCACATACCCATGTTCAAATTACATGAATATGAATATGTATTCATTAAAACAATTATTTTTGTATCACATGTTCTTTATTTCTTTATTATTTATTTATGATACTTTGGGATATAGTTATATTTCATCACTCTAGAGTTTATTGTCATCTTGTGAGGTGGTTGGTATGATGGGGATAGGATTGACCATCTATGAGGAATCCAAATTACATGGTTAAAAAAATAATAAAAACCCGCATAGTTCATTTGGCATAATCAAAGGTCATGTGACTGGACACATCCATGTAGTTTAACGTCACACCAAAAGGATATTAATATCAGACTTGAACTATAATGATGTGTCATACATTACCTATTTTATATAGGAATAAGAGTCTACATAGTTTTTATAATGTGTGTATGTGTTGTGAGATAAATGAAATTACAAGCCTTATGTAGGACTTATGCATATGAGACTGTCATCGATTGCTTCTTCAATAATATGGACCATTGAGAAGATGTGATGTGTAATAAGAGTTACATCCCAAAGGTGAATACCCCATTTAGGGTTAATTCTCAACATTCTTTTGATATAATCATAAATGGTATCTATGCTCACTTGATACATTATCATTGTGAGAAACAAGAGATAGTTGTTGATTAAACACATGTCATGTGACCATATCCATACGAGGTATACAGATCAAATTTGACCTTCAAGGGGCCTGATTACCCATATCATGGAGGATAAGGTATGTATTTTAGTCTATAATACAGATTCCTATATATCCTATTTTATAACATGAATTATATTCATTGTAGTTTAGTTTTTCCCCCAACCCACTGATGGGTCTGAGGTACTTGAGGTAATGATCGGAGATTATACATCAAATGATTCCAGAGTAAGACCCCAAATCTTATATTATGATTGATGAGTAATAAATTCATACATATGGGATAATTGATTCCCCTAAGTTGAGAATACATGGGAAATTATGGAATGTCCCCCAAAGTGGATGCCCATTAGATCTCAGGCCTCTAGAATGTGTCATGCATATCTCGGATAAGAAAGGAATCTGAGTTCTCATAGTTCATTGATCCCATAACCTTTTGATGGTAAAAGTTGGATGATCACTATATGATACATTGTTATAGTCCTACAGGTTCTAGGGATGTTAGTCGGTTGTTCCATGATGGATTCCCTTTGGTCACATATTACACACTGGGGTTACCCTGATGATGGGGACATATTATATTATGTTGATAATCTGGGATTACACATTGAGGCTTCCCATTGAAACATACATTTTTATCCTCTGACATATTAATGAGATATGGTAACCCTATAATACATTTCCACGAGAATAAACTTGGTAGTGTCTCATGAGTTTATAATCATATCTCATCAAAGAAACATCCCTTATAAAATGGTGACGTGACCAATGGTTTGTGGCCATGGTCCACATTGAATTGGTCTAAATGAGTATGTGAGATGAATTTGACATAACATAAGGGATCTTCCTGAAAATTCTTGACTATTTGATAGATGGGTTTTGATTGTCTACCTGACATGTCATGGAATCTTCTTGAAAAGGAAAACATATCCAATGGTTCCTTCCTAATTAATTGATATGTCTTGGATGTCATCACATAATCAAAGAGGTCATGTCTCGAATGATTCACATAATCAATTGTACATGTTCAGGGTCTTTCACGTGATAGAGATATAAATTATTATTCACTTTTGAAAGATCAAATTGAATCATCTCTAGAATATAAAATGATAATGACGACATGTAAATGGGTAGTTTCATGATCATACCGACAAGTCACTAACTCCTTCTCATGATAAAAATTCATTTTCTTGGATATCATTTCACGCCCAAGAATGTAAACTTTTAAGTTCATCTAATCATCAATATTTCATTTTTGATGCTTGTCATATGTGAATTAAAACATGTCAGGGTATTTTATCTTGATCAACTTGGCTTAATATTTTACATTAATGTGGTAATGGTGACACGTCACTTAGATATCACGAGATCAACTTGGGTTGTTGAATGTCTATCTTGTGATCAACATAGCATGTCCAAGGCCACATAAGATCATAGAAAGACCATTGATGTGCCTCATGATCATGTGTCCATAAAACATTCATGATGTAGGGTCAGATGGATGTGTTTAGGATCTTTTCTTTTTTAATTTACACAAATGCACATACAAATGGATTATTCCATTAGTTTATATGGATGATCATTTTCATTGGTAGATGGATTCATGGACATAGAAGGGTCTTCCGAGGAATTATTTTCTTGGTTGATACCATATGAAAGTTGGGAAATATTTTCATGGGGGGAAGATTATTCATTCAATTCACATGACTCTAATGTGGCCACCCGATGTGTTCTTAAAACTTGATCAGAGGATTCTTAATTAAATCACTTGCATGGATGGGGCCCATAACGTAGATAAAAAATGTTTTCTAATTGAATATCCTTCATGTCTACGAGTTTATTCATGGCACCACGTGATGTACACACTCATGTCATTCTTATAACCTCCATGAGTTATGTACTTATGCATAGGGTCTGCATATCAAAATTATAGCATGAATGGGCGATTGTAGGAATTTCACTATGAGGAGGACTGCATGGCATGTGGGTTGCATATACTTATTGTCCACATTTTATGATGGGGATGTTAACATGAATGTTGTGTCTAGAAGCAGACACATCCAAGGCTACATGAATGAATCATGAGGCATGAAGTCTCCATTGTGCAAGCGGTTCACATGACTTCAACAAAGGGTATTGTGATGGACTCTACTATCATGCAATGGAACTATGGGGTGTTTTCAGGCCAAGAAAACATTTAAAGGGTTTCATTTAATCACTAAAATACTAAAATACTCACTGTATTCATGATATTGAGGTTTTACATGTTCACTGGAGCATACATACATGTACCGTTATTGGTGCTCCAGGCATTCTAGGGATTGTATTATCATGTTACATGAGGTTCCACCACTCATGTGATCGAGTGTTCTGAGTGAGGGTCCTTCAGGTTGTTGTTTGGATGAGTTAAAGGAGTGCATATCCAAAATATCTCATCGCAAGGACGAGTGAGGAAGATTTTGAGACTGGGGATGTTTCTCCATAGCTTTGCATGACAATGATTTGTTTGTTGAGACATCACCCCATACACCCCATGATCTATGAGGGATCACATCAATGATTGATAGGTATGCACTAAGGTCGCATGTTAGTGCTGCATTCATGGTCAAAAAATTGGATATCAACCAACCTTTGGGAATGGTATTCATTCATTAGGTATCTCCTTCACATAACTAGAGAACTGTAAGGTACTGATCACTCATGAAATAACCATTGGGCTATGTTCGAGCATCGTGAAACTAAGAGCACGCGACATCACAAGGAATATGTCTATGGGTTTGTACATGTGAATACCAACTTGAGTATGATGTCAATAACACATGAACTCATGTGATCAGAAGTCATTTTATGTATTTCGAAAGATTTCATAAAAAATATCATGGTTGACTGGATACTTCATTTTTAGAGGGTATGCAAATTATATTATTCAGTCATGCAATCGTGTGATCATAAGAGGATCATGTGATGGGTTCTCATGAAAAAATGCCATAGTCAACCCTCGTGAGAGGGCCTATAATTTTACCTAGGGAAGAGCTCTAGTTTTGGGGGTTGGCCCCCTATTTTTATGTTATTTCCCTCTACTTCTATATCTCTTTCTCGTGTGTGTATTTTTTATAATGGAAGAAGGGTACTTATGGGCATGTTTGGACCATGGGTGGTTTCTATTTATATAGTGTGGATGTTGAATTAACCAATGGGGAAACCTAATCTTCATCAAATGATCATTTCATCTGATCATGTGATGCCTTTGTTTCCTTCTACAGCACCACATGATATGAAAATCCAAATTAATTCGGATGAAAAATATGCTAAATTAGGAAGGGCTCATTGCCATGAACAAATTGTGATGATTTTATTGATCATATTCACTTAAATCATATGATTAAAAGATGATCATGAAATTGCCTAGAGTATTGTTGGAATCTCTCGCGGCATGATAATGGTATTTGAAATTGGACCTTATAGATCCTATGACAGTTTTATTGGGCTCAATTAGATATTGGATAAGGACCAAAGATGGTGGTGATGTTGAGAGGGTGTCTTTCCATGTTGAAAAAGTAGTGTGGGAACGTGAAATTCAAGTGGGAGGTTGAAAATGGAGGTATTGTGTTGTGCAGGATTGACTGTGTTCGAATTTTCATAGTATAGTATTAGCTCATATTTGAACTCAAAATTTGTGGGACTTAAGTGGATGGCTGATATCAACAGAATGCATGATCGGATGTCTGTTGTTGCATCGTGTGAACAGTACACGTGAAAATGGAATCTTCCATTAAATACTTTACAATGAATCCCTTTGATATATAATCCATTACAAGACTATTGTCGGGTTGAGTAGATAATGGGGTTAGGAACCCATACCACATGCATCACCTCCACCCATAATTTAGCCTTGTGATCTTTACACCCACGCTATGTGTGTTTTCAGTCAAATACATCATGGGCCTTATACACTGTCCCACATTCTTCATGTGGATGCTATGCTCCCCCTGATAGTCTAGTGATGGACCAAGATGGCTCTCACTGGTCATTGAAGGCTTTGGCTCCACATGCACATATGGTTTATCCTTGGATTGGCTGGACATTGGATGGTTATTTTTTGGATAAGGGTGTGGCAACATTCCCATATATAAATAAGGGTGAATATTCATTATATTTAAGAAGAATCCCACTATTCAAAAATCCTATCAAGATATATAAGTATTTCCATATAGTCTTTTGAATATCCAAAATCTTCAGCAGAAAATTGTGAAATGAAGAATTATGGGTTCCAATGATCATTCAATTCAATTATTATTTTTAAATCGAATGTTGAAAAATAATAAAAAAATGTTATTATAAGTGATTTTTTTGACATTAGTCATTCAAATATGTTTTCCATGTTTATAAATTAAGATTAATTTTAAAATGACTAATTTCTTTAATTAAATATTTTGCATCCAAATATCAGGTTATAGAAATTATTTGATCATTATTACATCATTGAAAAATTAATATAAGAAACTCTCATTATGAGAAATACTATATTATTAATTTTAACATGAGAATTTATGTATTTAAGAAAATTACATAAAATAGTCATTTGTAAATATTAGTTTTCTGATTTCAAAAATGGTATTAATTTTTTCAAAATAATTTAATAACATAGGAAATTTTAATAGTTAATATAAATTATATTATTATTAAAAAAATCATAAAACACAGTTTATTAAAAATTTTCATATATTTTATTTCATTTTTAATCGTGATATTTAATTTATGGAATTTTAATATATATATTTTGATAAGTTTTTCATGATAGATATTGTTTATATAACATTTTATTATTTTGAGTTTAAATTACTATTCAAATAGTTAGGTTACATTTATAATGGTCACATTACTATTTCAATGGTCACATTACATCCTATAAATAGTAACTCGTTACTTTATTTATTATTCACATTGATTCCTCTCAAGGGTCTACATTTCCATTTTCTATAATTTCTATTATTTTATTAATTTTTTCTTGATTTCTATTTTATTATTTGTGGGAGGGATGACTCTTACCGATTAGGGTGATCCAAATGTTATCCTTATAGTGTTTCTATATTCTATTTTTATCCCCTTATAATATTTGATATTTTAATTGGTTTATTCATTGAATAATTCAATGAATTTCATTAATGAATTAATGTGTTGGTTTTTCACTATATGATCTATGTTTGTAATAATTATATAATATAATATAAATTACATTTGTTTAGGAAATAACTATCATTTAAAAAGTATAGGTTGTTTTATTCTTCACATGTTTATAAATTATTCTCTTAAACATTCAAATCATGGTATCAAATGGGAATAGATGAGGGTAAATCTATTTCATTACTTATTTTGGTTCACATGACTCATCAACATAATTATGTTCCCACCACAACTCTTTTATAAGGTGAGTTGTCTTGTTTCATTGAATATTGTCTCTTCAATGAATGATAATCACATCTTATTTCTCATATGATAGGTCATTCTGGATTTATTGAGTATGTACTTCCCCAAGAGAGATACATGGAACACATCCTGAACATGGGACTTATTTGGTGAAAGTTGAAGCCTACATGCCACTCCTCCTAGAAAATCAAGTATACCAAAGGGGACAATGTACCTAAGGACAAAATTACCTTTTCTTCAAAACCTCATGACATTATTATATGGTGATATTTGATGGAAAACATTATCTCTAACTTCAAAATCTAAATATCTTTGATGGTTTTCTGCATAGCTCATTTTCTAACTCCAACCAGATTCTATATGTTGTTTGATTGATTGAACTTTATCTATAATATAATACAAAATATCAGGTCCATATAGATTTCATTCTCTAAATATATTATAAAAATATGCAGTTATACATTTCTTCCCATATAGAGCTTCATTTGTAGTCATTTTAATACTTGAGTGGAAGATAATGTTAAATGATAACTCAATTGAAGGGAGTTGTTGATCACATCCTCCATTAAATTCCATTTATCAAACTCTTATCATTTCCTCATGCATCTGAAAATCCTTTTCATATTGGCCATTAGTTATCTAGTGATATACTTTAATGAAAATAAATTTAGTATTAACATCATATTCAATACATATCTAGAATTTTAAGGTGAAATTTAGATCAAGATCAAAGATTATTTAATATGGTACGCCATATAGCCTCACCACATTCATTACATATAACATGGAATGTATCTCCATTGAGAATTCTCCCTGAATAGTGATGTTATGGGATGTCTTGGTGAGTCGATCCACAACTATTAAGATTGAATTTTTTCCTTTGTATTTCTTTGGGAGACCAATGAAAATTTCCATGGGTATATTCTTCCATTTCCACATGGGAATCAGCAGTGCATGCATCACCACCTTGCACTTTTGTCACAAATATTTATCTTTCTTGCATACCAAAAACAACGAGGTGAACTCAGTAATTTCCGTGTTCATATTATCCAACCATAAGTTCTCTCAAATATTTCGATACATCTTAGATCTTCCATGATAGATTTTGATGATACATGTACATTATAAAATGGTTTCATCTTTATCTCAGGTGTTGTAGAAACACAAATTCTACTTCCAAATCGAAAAACACAATCATCGTTCATGTCGAACTTATGTAGATTCCCTTACGTTAATGATTTCAACTTATTTTAATGCCCAATATTACCCATTTTTGCCTCATTAATTTTTAATTGGATAGATGGATGCATAGTTATTTTTTCAATATAGGTTTTATTTTAGATCATTATGATTTTTATATCATTTTCTTATACATAAAGTTAGTATATTAATAAATTCACATCATGGATAATGTAAAATGTTAATTTCTAGTTAGAGCATCATCTAAATTATTTTACATTGTAGTGTGGAAATGAATAAAGAAATAAATGTCCTTGGTTAGATATAACTACATTCATGGATTCATTTTGAGCTCTATCTATGTTAATATATACCTTAGACTCTTATTATTGGTATATATATCACACATCTATCAATAAAGATCGTTCCAAAAAATAGTCATGGAAAATATCATAGATTTTAACTTTAGATCAAGCATCAAGTAGTTTTTATGCATTGATATTCAACTATAGTGAGGCATAGTATATAAATTTCTCACTCCATATGAGTATAGAATCCAACCCATTCATTTAGTCATCACTATATATCACAACCCCCCCCCCCCAATTTTTGTTATTGTGAGTACATATGTAGTTGTTATCCACTTCTTGATCACCTTAAGAATTTTACAAAATTCTTATATCAAGACTTACTATACCTCATTCCATTTTAACATAGATAGTGGGCTAGAAAATCATGAGATATATCTCAAAAAATATCATTAGTACCCTAATAAGAAAATAAAACTATAGTTTTCCTTGAAATTGGTGGGTGTAAGTCATTCCTCAATTTCAATTTTCAATGAAGGGTTTATAATAATGCCCTAAATTTTGATCAAGAGCCCTGTAATTAGACTTATTTTATCCAATTTCAAAACTTACTGAACATTTCATAAATTCTGTCCTTACAAAATGTAAAAAAAAAATCCTTAGATTCCCTTTAAGTACATCCTTGATCTTAGAGTAAATGGGAATATCACCAATAAATAGTAACACAAATTTGTTGAGTTCCTTAAATGAAATATTCAGTAAATACAAGATGATTATAAGAGAATTAGTAAGTCTAAATTTAATAACTATGAAGTCATAGTGTCTGTTCCATGTACATAAAGTATTTTTCTCAATTTCTTCCTTTATCACATTTATCTAATGATATTCAGAACAACGGTCGACCTTTGAGAAGTAATAATCTCTTTTTTTTTGATTTAACAAGTCATAAATAATTGGTTGATGATACTTGTTATTTTTGTTTATATTTTTAATCTCTAAGTAGTCAATACACAACTGCATTGATCCATCTATTTTCGTTACAAAAATCACGAGAACACCCTAAGGTAATGCACTAAGGAATATAAACCAATCATTCAAATGATGTTAAAGCTTCTAATTTAGCTACTCGCATTTAATAGGGGTAAACTAAGAGGGTAATTTGGATATAAGAGTTTATCTAGTTATAATTTCTATTGGGAAATCTACCTAGTGATATGGGGAGGTTTGGGTAAATCTTCAGAAAATAAAACTGTGTATTCCCTTATAAATGAAATTCCACCATGTTTGATTCTTTCCATTGATTTAACCTTTTGGGATTGGTATGCATCTTCATATGGTATCATCACACACACCATTGATGGATTTTTTAAATGATATTAATGGTCTTCCTTAAATTTAATGTGGAAATTGGATGGTTCATAATATAGAAATTGATTCCATTTCCCCAAAAGTTCATGTGTTCTCTATATAATGATATCCAATCTCTTCCTAGTTTAGCATTAAATTACAACAATGGAATGATTATGAGTTTTTTTATGGATTTACATACATATGGTATGCGTAGAACAACAAAACACTTGGGTTTCAGTGATGGCACCAGTATTTTTTTTAAACTATATCTCTTCTATAATGTATAACAACTTCGATTAAAAAGTTTGAGTAAACATATAGGATATAATTTAATGTGTAGAAAAAGAATAAAATAATACATTTTCCATTCATGATTTAACAAGATTTTTACATTATGTGAATTAATTTACATACTTCACTTTAGTAGTAGAGATAGAATATGATTTAACTTTATCCTTTAGCTTTAGTGGTTTTTAATTCTGATTACCCTCAAGGAATCGTGATTTAGTGAATGTGATTGCATAGTTTCATTTCTCCATATAGTTGAAGAATTGAACCATGAGGGCTGAATTATGAGGTTCAATTTATTCCCCTATCATACTGGATGGATTATTTATGTATCTTTTATATTCATGAGTTTAGTGGATTTCTATCCCACGCATGAGACATATCCCCATCCCGTTGTGGAAATTCACATTATGATTCTTCCCACATTTTTTGACTTTTTAGTGGTTGGATACTATTTATTCCTTTTCCATTTGACCCACTAGCATGAAACTCCATTAATAAATTCTTAGATCTAAAGAAATGGGGACACTCTCAAAACTCAATATCTACTTTGAGGGAATATAAAACTACATATTTGTACCTTCATAATTCGCAAAAAAATAGAGAATTTTGATGGTGTGGTTTCAATCAACTAAAGAATAAATCAACTTTTCTATCAATACTGACAAGAAAACATGAGGAATATAATATAAGACTTTTTATGTTTTCCTCATAAGTCATTGTTGAGTCACCTGCATTTTTCATTAGATATTAAAATTCTCTCTCAATATTTATTTGATGAGTTTGATGCAAATTTTTATTATAAATATTTTATTAATGTATTCACAATCCATCTATGAAATCTGTTCCATTGGATTTGAGTTCCTTATCAATTCCCAACATTATCAATCTATCAATCAAAATAATAGACATCTAATGTCACCTCTTTGTTCATATAATAGTGGAGTATCGACTGGATATTCTCCATTAAGTTAACCAACTACTCCATTGACCTATCGATCAGAAGATCAACTAATAATCGGTGGTCATTTCGGAATAAAGGACTCAATATCTAGTTTTTCCTTATTTGGTGAAGGCAGATATTGCATGTGGGTCAGGTTATTTTTCATAAACTCAAATATCTAGGTAATATTTCCTATAAACATTTGAACTCCACCACCCATGGAATTAGGCATATTGTTTGGAAAATCAATGCATTGTACCAAACATGAGTTATTATCCTCATTTCTCTAGGCTACCATAATTTTATAAACTAGAAAGGATATGAAAAAATATTTGAAAAAATATTAATAAATAATTTATTTCTATTTGAAAATAAATTAAAAAGTCATATTTGATGATATCTGTTTGTTTATAATTCTTATAAAATAAAGTATCCTATATGTTTACCTATTTCAAGACTTATACTAATGGATATCACTAATTTTCCTAGTCTTAATTGATAAATTAAATAAACATTCCCTCTAATATAAACTATAGTAACCCTAATTTCCCTAGCATGACTACTATAATGTCTATATTTTTCATAAATTACTATTACATCATTTCAAATTTAAAAAACATAATTGAAGTACATTAAAGGTTCTAAATGTTTACTATCATTGGGAAACAAGGATCATACATCCCTTGTAAATAATAAAACCTAAATATTTATTTAAATCATTCATAATTATCCTTCTAAAATATCATATTCTTCTTACCACATGTAGTCACCAAAGGATATACATGAAATAAAGGGGCGAGCTAAAAAAATTGTAAGGGAAGGAATAAGGTACATGAATACATAATACGTGGGAGAGAAAATTCAACAACATCACATTATAAGAATAATATTCCCATAAACACCATGATGGAAACATTTTTTAAGTACTATAATGTGGAGATGTATAAAAATAAAACATCATGTCATAGTGGTAAAATACCACACATAGTTAAGAACAAATCTAGCTTCATGTTCTTGTATTACATATTTCCATAAATAATAATATCATCATTATGAAAAATAACTGAATCATGTTCATTAAAAATAAACTTAATATCATCAAATACATCACATTACCTAATTTATTAGAGGTTTATAATTCCAGGCCCACTTGTCACAAAAAAATATTTACATAATCATACATGCCACATAGATTGTTTAATAATCACCATCATAAAATAACCAATGGAATAGAATGAAATTTATAACTATTTTATAAAGCATGATATCATTATTAGACATAGGGTTAGAAAATTATAAATAAAAAATATATTTTTCATATACATCATCATTCCTGAGTGTATAATAAACAACCTAATGGGAGTAAAAGATGTGTTTTGTAAAGAAAAATATTTTCAAAAAATATTTGTATTTCTATTCTAAATCAAGGTGGAAACATGTATATCACCAAATGAAAATGAAAGAATAGTGAAAGGATTTTCAGAGAAAAATATAGATATATCCAATCCGAAAATCACAAAAAATAGGGATAACCTAAAGAAAATATGTTAGGTTGTAGAATCCACTTACATTAAATCACACAATAATTGTTAACTTTTTCGCCTCTTGGATAATAAAAAATGGTTTATTCAAAAAATTATCTTGAAGAGAATTATTTTTTACCACTATTTTTCAATAATAACCATTTTATTATATTTTTAAATTTCCATGATTAAACAGAATATATTTTATTATCTCAGTTTCCTTATAAACTTTCTATTCTTCTTCACTTTAACCATTTTAATCAACGTAAATTATAAATTTTTTGAATTTTTGTATAATAAAAAATTAAATATAAATATTATTATATATTTCATAAAAAATATATTTTAACCTGACATAGGGGTGGTGATAATGAAATAATTTTAAATTTCCTCATTGACGGTTAACTTACTGTTAACAAGAAATTTTCAAAAGATCGTGATTGGGAACTATAAAAATTTAATATTTCATAAATATAATACATATATTCATTTAAAATCTTTAATGTAATGTAAAAATACAAATTAAGTATCCATTAATTATTTTTTATTGAATAGTATGGAGAGAAAGTGAAGGATGAAAGTGGTATGAGGGGGAAAATGGCGAAGTCATGCATTCTTATCATTGTTACTTCTTCTATGAGGCTCTAAAATCATTTGATTCAAGGGTTTTAATGTCTATAGAATGACCCTAAGTATTCTTAAAGACATAATATATAATATTGGGGAAAATTATTAGCTTATTAATGTGACATAAGATTTGATTTCTATGGGGTGGGGGATAGGTAACTTATACTGAAGTTGAGGGGTATTTTTTGGATAAAATTTTGAATAGAATTATATATCCATTTTACTCCTTCTAATAGTGAATTTCTGAAAATATAAATTATATATAATTATATTATAATTATTTTTATAATGTAAACACCATTATATTTATAATTTATTACTTTTTAAAAATAGAATGTGGAAGAAAAAAAATTGTTATTTTAGGGGAGAATATTTTAATTTAGACATTAGAAAATGTTTTTTAGGTTTTGTAATTGCGTTTAATTTATTTTAATTAATAATTTATTAATTTAAAAATATTATTATCGATTATCTTGTTCTATAAAAGATTATTTCATTATTTCATCATGAATGATGTTATTTAATATTCACCAAATATAAGAAAAAATATATTTTTATTATTCACTAGAATTTTCATGTAATTTAGAAGATTAAAAAATAACCCTAATAAAATTTTGATATTATGATTTCAAAAATGATATTAATTTTATCAAAATACTTTTCTGACATATGTAATTTTAATTTTTAATGTTATAATATTGTTTTTTATGAAACACTATTGTATATAATAGAAAAAAATGATCTTATGTTTTATTTCAGTTAATAATCATGATATTTATTTTATGGTATTATAGAAATTATATGTAGATAAACTAACCGTGATAAATATTATTTATTTTATATTTAATTATTTTGCGGTCAAATAACTATTCAAACTATCAAGTTTTTATTCCCACTGACCAGGTTTCTTTTCCCAATGGTCTTGGTACTATTCATATGGTAACATTAATATTCCAATGGTCATACTACCTCATATATATACTAATTAATACCATCATTAATTAATCATCTAATTTCGTATCAATGTTATATATTTCTATTTTCTATAATGGTGATTGAATTAATTATTTTTCACTTCATTTCTATAGTGTTTATCATGGGAGGGATGATTCTAATCGATTGATGAAATCCATATTTTGTCATTATTGTATTTATATTTTAAATATTTCATCTTATAATATCTATGAATTTATTTTTTTTATTCATAGAATAATGTAATGATTTTTTTAATGAATTAATGAGGTCTTGGTTCCTCTATATGATCTATGTTTATAATACTTACATAATATAACATAACACAAATTTATTTAGTAAATAATAATATTTAAAAATTCTGGGTCATTTCGTGTTTTATAATTTTCTCTATATAATATATATATCTGTGTGTGTGTGTGTGTGAATGATATAATTTTGGGGATTGAACAAGGGGCATAAAACAATTCAATTCAAGTGATATTGTTCCATGAATTATTTTGTGAGAGGTTTTTTCATTTATATCAATACTTATAAGATATTAACCTTTCATGTAGATGAATTTAGCTCATTTATAGGTACATTATTTCCTTTAATTGGGTATATCTTGTTTTTTATTACTTTGGGGAGATTTTGGGTGAATGTATATATTTTTTAGAGGTTTTTGTCAGATCTTGGTTGGTGTAGGGTTTTCCCAAACTGTCTGCCTTACCCCAGTAAACCGTATAACCCTAGACAAAGGGGTATTACATGGTTGGTGAATGGTTTGGAAAACTGTGATCACTCATAGTACTAACCATGTGAACCCAAAGTGAGTAACAATGTTAGGAATTCTGGTTTGGGGAACTGTGTTCCTCAATCCATGAGATCATTCATGCAGAAACAAATCTACAACAAAATTATTTTAAAAATATATAACCCCACGATTTAAACCCCAATTTGACTCCACTTAGAACTAAATTTTTTCCATCAATTTTGGAGCCTCCTAAATTGATTATATGGCCTTATGAACTTCTTTCTTGATGAATCAATTATTGGATTTCAAAAATTGAAACTCTCATAGAATGAGATTATCATCTTGATTAGTATTCCCCGCTCCCATATTTCACTCATCTTTTAAAAGGTTTATTTCATCCATTGTTGATGGTTTTGATCTATTTTTTCGTGGATATAATCTTTTTTATCTAGGGTCTATGTTTTGGATCAGAATATCATTCACTTTTATGAAATATAGTTTTTTTCTTCCTTTTGGGTATTTGTTTGGTGAGCATACATCAACGGTCATGATATAGGTGTTATCAGTTTAAAATCTCATAGTTTTTATTTAATTGCATGTAAGTAATTGATAAATTTATATTTACATTATTGGTAATTTATATCTATGATTTAATTGATTAAATTAAATTTCTATATGATAATGAATTAGGTTAAACATGGGAAAATTGAAATTTGATGAAATCTAAACATGAAGATTTTATAATTGGTTAATTTATAGAATATTGAATTGTTTGATAATGGTGATTAAGGTATGTTTGTTATAACCTTGAAGAGTTAATGGTTTTTGATTAAATTTTGATTGATAGATTAACAATAAACTTTTCATATTATTCATTGTGAATAATGAAACAATTTTGATTGATTTTATTATTGAAATTGTACACCTTGATGTGAAATATTGATGGTGGGGTTAATGTTTATTAATTTTGGAGAATGTGATATATTTGGTAAATTTGAATGATTGATAAATGGTGTGTGGTACATATACTGATGATCCAAATACCAATGGGGTTCTATCCATGATATTCTAGATGCAAATAAATGAATGTGATTATTATTTTAATGGACATGGATGGATGCTTCAAATACTGATTGGGTGTGGGACATGGACTAATTATCTAATTAACCATGGGGTTCTAGACATGATGTTATATACCCATGATATTGGCATTGAACTATGGTTCAAAATGTCCGTGAAATGAATTGAAATTAAATGAAAAATGATAACCATGGTATTGTGATATGTGATATTCCATGGGGATTGTTTAGAATCTAGCATGGAATGATGAAAGTATTGATTGTATGGGTCTCATCAAGAGCACATGGGTTTATTTCTTAAATAAATAATAATGAAATTTGATAAATGTATACATTATGCATTATACTTTTTTCTTTATACAACTTGATGCACTATTATTGAATATATATTATTTTAGATATCATTGGTGGTGCCTACTGAGTTGTACTAACACCCAAATTGGGATGCCTGATTAGTACATGATTATACATCATGATTCCAGGAACGAATAAGGGATTGATCCCTCTGTTAAATGGATGAGTTTAGAAGAATCATGTTTGAGGGAACCAAACATGTTGTTGGGACCCACTTGGGGAGTTGTCAGTGTGATTGTATTTTTTGTGTTTTATAAACACAAATGAAACTTTTATGGAATTACATATCTACTATTTTAGTTTGTATTTTGTTTTCCTATTTTGTTCATAATGTAACACTATTATTATTCTAGTTATTTTTATTATCATTTGGTTATTGTTATTTATTTATGATATTGTTCTCCTTTTATAAAGAGTGTATACTCACCTAATGTTTTATATTTTACCCTCACTGTTAGTCAAAAGCCTTCAGGGTATGAGGATAAACAAATGAGATTATGTTACAAACCATCTCTGGGAACTAGTGCGTGGAACCTAGATTGGGATATTACGAAGTTGTATTAGAAGATATTTTAATTCTTTACTTTTGTCTTACAATTTTGGAATGGTAGATTAGAGACTAGGAGAATTGGGGCCTTAGACATGACCTCATTCATGGGAGTATCTAACCCATGTATGGGGGAACACTCAAGTATACAGAGTTGCGCTTTTTTTTATTTGTGTTTACTCTTGTGGTTGGATGTTATTTCACCATGGTTGATGTAGTTTTTGTGTGATATGATTATAGAATCAGTGAGATTATAGGATTTTACTCATGGATTCATATGGCATGAGAGTTATGCATACGTTAATAATTATATCCATTGAGAATTTATTATGACATGAAACATTTCTAGTAATGCTAAGAATAACAAGTTTTTGGTAAATTGTTAAAATGGAATATTTTTCCTTCATTGTGTAATTGAACTAAAAAAGGATCCTAATATGAAATCGAAAATTATATAATGATGATAAATTTGGAAAATGGGTATCTAATGAGAAAAATGAGTTTTTAAATTTTTTTACCCTATTTTATCCATGAACTTTATGTATGATAGTTAAAGGTGGTGATAACACCTTGGTTTCGACTTTGTGGATGGTTGTTAGGGGTTAATTGATATGGATTTATGTGAATCAATATTTGTAAGTGTTTTAATGTTGTATTATGTGTCCTAAGATTTTTTTTTTGTAATTATAGAGATATATTTCCCTGAAGAAACTTATTGATAGGTAAATATTAGGAAATTGTTAGATATGATCATCCAATTGTGAAACATGAGGCTCTAATAGTTTTGGGTGAGGAAGTTATAGAGAAGTTCTATCATAACATTTATCATATTATTTATTCTCTAGAATGATATCCAATGATGGTTTTGAAGAGTTTTTCTAACATGAAATAGATGTGTTATTATAAGTATCATGATGAATTTTACTATTTATGGTAGATCTAAAGAAGATGAGTTCTGAATTTAGACTATCCAAATGATACATGACCATTTAGAGACTCCTATTGAGAAGAGAGTCAACCTATGAGCTTATAAGTTGTAAGGATTAGTAAAACAATTTTTGGGACATCCAGACATGGGATGGAAAATGAGAAAACATTTTATGGAAGTTCTTTTAAGATAAATTCATATAGAATGTTTTTTCTAGTGACTCTATGAAAGGAGAGGTAAGAAAAGTTTTTGAGGTTGACATAAAGGATTATGTATGTGATGGACTATTCGGTTCACTTTACTGACTTGAATCTCATTTCTCCAGCGCTGATTGGAAATGAGACAACAACAAGGTGTTTTCCAGATTATCCTAAATTGTATATTATGTCCCAAGTTAACATATTTTTATTAAATAAGCTTTACAAGATTGTGGATTCGGATCTAACATCTGAGGGGAACCAAATAGAAACTTTCAGTAGATGAAATTTGGCTTCTTTTGGATGACTATGTGGTATGTTTTCCATGATTATGATGCATATCTATGAGATTATTGAACAAAGTATTGGAAAAATAGTGTACATGTTATTGGATCAGTTACATAAGATCTCACTATAGTTCTCTTCCACTAGTGTGATATTTCAAGTTACATTCCTAAGCATTGTCCCCAAAAACCAATAGAGTGGTGATCTTGTGGCATGATGTTACATTTACATCAGTTCTATATGATCCCATAGAAAATGGGTGGTGATGGAGTGTCTAGGAATCAATAGAGTATGGAAATTGGTTATTCTACAACGGAACATTTTAGTAGTTATAGTTATACTGGGTGTGGCAGTCAAGTCAGTGGATGTGGTACTTCTAGGAAACACTGCCTGAATCAGTAGAGTGGTGCAGCGGGATGGACTCATACAACATCACAGGGATGAGGGGCATGATAGTTACATGAATACATTCTTACACTTGTGTATAGAGAGGCAAGACCATGGATAATTATAGGTATTATTCTTATATATTATATGCTTTCTAGTTTCTTATTTAATATTTGAGCCTCTCATTATTTAATATCTGTTCACCTTATGAATTGGTTGAGTATGTTTTTAGAGCTCATTAGTGGGGTGATAATGATTGATACATTGTTTGGAGTACATAGATGAAAATATATATATGCAAGGGGTTTCCTCTCATGGGTAGGGAAAATCATTTCATATGGGATCTTTACATCATTTATATGTTTTTATTTTACATAACTATGGGTACCAACTGGTTAGTGTAATATCGATCTCACATAGATTTCTATCACATGAGTGTAATTTTTTCATCTCTTGAGGGTTAAAATTATTTTCATCATGGATAGTGGGATATCTAGGTAGGCTTTATAGGTCCAATTATTCAACAATTGGGGGATCTCACCACCCACAGTACTAGTCTATCACTGGATGATGGGGGTAAAAATCCGGATGCTTTTCCACCTATAGTGTCTAGATTGTAATACATATTTCAAGAGTACATCTAATGGATTGGAGGGTTTTGGGGAAGTGAAAAATTAGAACACATTTTGGAAAATGGTTAAGCTTCTTATTAGAAACTGTTCTACTCCTGTGCGAGGTGTATAGTTATGGGGCACAGTTTTCCAAACTGTGCGCCAAAGCATAGGAAACCGAGAACACACAAATTACTCTCCTGAAAATTTATTTTAAAAATCTCAAAACTCTAGTTATTATTCTTGATTTGACCCCACGTGATCCTTACATTTCTCCTTCGAATTTAGAGCCTCATTGATGGATTCCAAGGCCTTACGAACTCCATTCCAGATAAATCAAAGAAAATATTGGATAATCTTTACCTCTTAATATAAGATATTCTCATATTGATTGGTTTCTCTATATCCTCTATAATTCCTTCATCTTTTGAAGTGATGATTTACTCTTTTTTTTGATGGTTTATATATATGTTTTCATGGATATAATCCATTTTTTCTTGTATATAAGTTTTGGATCTAGATATTTTTTTTGCTGTGAAACTGAGAATTTCGTTTCAATTTTGAGATTTTCATTAGAGAGTGTTCATCAACTATCTTGAGGTAGGGGGTGTAAATTGAAAATAACATGGTCTTGATTTAATAACTTATATGCAATTGAAAATTTATTTCAAAAATATTTTGAATATTCCATTGGATAATTAATTGATCAAATTGAATTTCCATTTGATAATGAAGGGGGTTATGTTAAGGAAATTGAATGTTATCGAATTGTGATCATGAAATTGATGAGTTAATGGGACATTGTAATTAGTTAATATATGGAATATTTAATTTATTGATAATGGGACTTGAGGGATATTTGTTATAATCTTGTTGTGTTAATGGGTTCTGATTAATTTTTGGTATATTTTTTAATGGAGAAATATTCATATAATTCAATGTGATTAATGTAAATAATCGTTATTGATTTGATAGTTGGAATTGGATACCATGATGTGAAATTTTTGTGGGAGGGTTAATTATTATTAACCTTGTTTAATGTGATATATATGATAAATATGGATAATTAAGAAATGGTATCAGGGACACAAATGAATTCTACAAACACCCATGGGGTGATATCCATGATGTTAAATACCAAAATGCATGAATGAGATTATTAATGTACGGGACAAGGACTGATTCTCCAAATACCCATGGGGTGTGGGAAATGGACTGATGATCAAATTACCCATGTGGTGATAGATATGACATTATATACCCATGATATTGGAATTAGACTGTGATTTCCAATGGCCATGTTATGAATTGAAATGAAATGTATAACGATATCCATGGTATAATGATATGTGATATCCCTTGGGGCTAGTTTAGACTTCATCACTATCCAAAAAAGCTATTGATAGAATGGGTTTCATCATGAACATGGGGATTTATGTGGTTTATTTAATAATAAAAAAATATGATAAATGTTTATTTTATGGAATGTACTTTATTATTTATATAACTGCATAAACTATTATTCATTGGATATTGTTTTTAGACACTTTAATTGGTAGCCTAATGATATATACTCACCCCTACTTGGGATACATAATTAGTACTCTAATAGACTTCATGATTTCAAAAAAATATAAAGGAATGATCCCTGTGTTAGATTGGTTATTTGGGATAGATATTGGATGAGGTAACCAGAAGTGTTGTCTGGACCTTCTTCGGGGATCTTCATTATGTCCTTGTTTTTGGGTTTATTTAGACACTTGAAACATGTATGGAATGACATGTTCACAATTTTAGTTCATATTTTGTATTTATGTATTTTTTATCATGCGATGCTTTTATTATTCTAGTTATGGTTTTTATCATTTATTTATTTTTTTGGATAAACAGGGTATGGTCTCCACATGCTATATATTTTTCCCTCTCATCTATATGTAAACCTCTAGAATATGTGTAGGCATGCTAGAGTTCATGTAACCAATGGGCATGGGGAACCAGTGTGTGGCACCCAGATTATGACATTACAATACTATTCTATTTTTTCATAATTGAACTGGGGTAATGTTCTTTTGAAACAATCCATATTTATCCATCTTATTTCTTATGATCATGTTAAATTTTTTATTGACATGGGGAAATGTATTGGAATTCGGTATTTTTTCATTCAAATATGGATGATTGAGGGAAATATTAGAATTTATTTTCCAACCATAATCCTTCATCCTCTCGATATTTTATGATGATGAAATCATTTTCATTGACATGGGAAAAAGTATTCTAATTTATTGCATTACTCTAATAATATTGATAAATAATGGTATGTTGACTATGTATCTTTTAACCATCAACCTTCTTCCTCTATATAGGTTATGATTGTATTATTCCTTTTATTGACATGAGGAATGATATTTACTTTGTTGATAATTTTTACTAATAACACATGATGATTATGTATTGAAATTTGGAATATTTCAATATATTAATAGAAAATATTTTATTTAGTATTAGGTTCCATTGTGAGTTATATGAAATGTATTTTCCAATGTTTTGATGAAAACATTGAACATAGACTATTGATGGGTTGGGGCCCAAATTATATAGCACCTCTATGCATCCATTGGTCTTAAGAGAGAGAAAAAGTTGGGTCATAGTGTATTCTTATTCCCATTATAGTATAGTTATTTGAAACACAACCTCGAAAATATGTTTTTTATGTTTAGTATTATGTATTTCTATAGTATGAGATCAATACTTAAATTATTTTATGAATATAAGATACACTGATTTACAAATAGATTATTTTTTCATGTTGGTTACCTATTCTTTCTATAATATATATTCCATGTTAACAACGTAATTTCTTCAGTTATTTGATTCTCTTTCCAATAATTTTAAAAAACCCCTTTTATAGGTTTTTATTCTACATTTTATAGATCGATTCAGTACATGTGATATTCATATAAGTATAACATGTGAGGAAGAATCTATCAAAGATGTTGAATAAATATCATGAATTAAGTAGGTTATTATATAGAAAATAAAAAAATTACATTAGTTGAAAAATAAATTGGCTTTATTAGTTTATGATTTTCCCAAATTCTTTAGAGCATTAAAACTAGAAAAATATTTTTGATTTAATATTTTCAGAAATTATTATCCAATATATAATTATATATGGTAATATCTATGATTTAATTATTGGTATTATATAATGTATTTAATGTATGATTCTATGATCTCTAGATCTATAACATCCCATTACTCTTCTAATATTATTGTTTTTAAACTGGTCATGGTATTCCTTTTTCATTATCAGGCTAAGACCGAGAAGGAAATATGAGGATACCTATAATGGGGATGTCAAAGAATTTTTGGAATTTTTTTCATGAATTATATTGATTATGCACCCTTCTGGAGAATTAAATGACCTCTGATAGGGTTACATGACATCGAACTCATAAATGAAATGAAATCAGTTTTTAATAAAAAGGAAATGAATTTCTCACCAAGTGTGAGAGTTTACAATTACACGATGTGTAATTGGGATACACATTGTGTAATTTATTATGGACTTTTTAAAATAGGTATCCTGGATGATTTTTCTTTTTTTCATCCTTCAGGATCCATTTCTCTTAACCTAGTTCCTTCCACATGCAATTTGGGAAGCCATCTTACCCATACGGGTCTTTTTGTTTGGAGATATATCTTCATTCCAATAATTGTTTGACATATCTGTTAAGCCTTATCTATATTTCATACTCACTTATCCCTTAGAATTTGATAGATCATCAAGGGATTTATGGATCTAATCTCCATGTTGGTGAATATTTTTTGTAGGGTGAGTTCATAGATCTTCTACACCTTCATTCTTCTTAGTGGATCCCCCTTTGGGTGTGTGTGACCAATGTTTTGAGGTAGGTGTCTCTATCTTTCACCTATGTTTGATTAAATTTATTGATCGATTTTTATAAATTTATTTATAGATAAATTAGCATGATATTAGAATTATTTTTTATGGGTATTGGAAAGGTATTTTGAAGCAAAATGGGTTTTCCTTGGTTTTCGAAAATAGAAGGAAAATGGGTATTTTTAAATAATTGAAGGAGTTGTGAAAACTATGTGGGTATGGTTACCCTATTAAATGTTTTATTGAAGAATGTTTCTTGAAATGGGTTTCAAAAATATTGATTTTTTTAAAACGAGCACATGGGGTACCTTGGGAACTGGGTGGAAGGTTTATCATAAGGCCATCATCCATTGTGGGGGTTCCCTATTATGGGTGTTCCTCTTTTCCTAGATTGTAGATTATTGGATCTAGGTATGTATATGATGTTGGGGTTTCATATTCTTGGGTAAATCCCTAGACTTTGAGTGTAGATAACTGGATTCAGATACCGTAGTGCACATATCATTGATTTTTAGGTACGAGTAGTCTACTGCTTGACCTGGTGTATTCCATTATGTTGGGATACATGTTATGGTAATTTAATTTTTTACTTATTGGATTTCTAATATTTTATGCTTGATATTCATGTTGATACTTGTGAGGGATGATATGGAAAATGTTCATTGAAATTGACATACCATCATTTTTTAGAACTCTGGAAAAAAGAAATGTTTTCCATGTTTTCTGTAGTACTACTTTAGTACTTATCATGCCATGATTTATTTTAAATGAGAATACATGACTTTTTATACATTGAATTGTTAATGAGATCCTGGGTGGGATCCTATTGATCCTATTAGATCAAACCCAGCACACCCCTTTGGTTGTGTGTAGACCTTTCTATGTCTTTCTATGTAGGGTAGGGAAAGGTTCCACTATGTTCTAGTAGGTTTTTAGGGTCATCTAAGTTAGATAGGTAGTGGTTATATGGTGTAAGGTTTCCCACACTATCACATAGAGTATATTCTTGATTTATTTGTCCTTTTGTGGGACTTTTCCCTTTGATTTTTAGATAATTTAGTGTTTGTTTTGTTTTTTCAATCCTCATACAGTTATGGTACCAATATATATCATTAATATATGATATTTTTTATACACTTAGTATATATATATTGTGATGTTCTTATTTTAGGTTGGGTGAAATCATTCCCTTGGTGTGTTGTTCGATTCCCGAGTTCTTTTTGCCAACCCATGGAGACCAAGAACATTAATGTGGCTTGTAATATATCAATTCGGGTTCCGTGTTTGTGGGTAACCCAAGTTTGTTTATTACGAAATGGTATTAGTAGATGTTTTTCCCAAGAGTTATTATCATTTGGTATCTATTATATTAGAGATAAGATTTTCAGGACATGGCAGGTATGTTGGAATTCTAAGTGTCTAGACAGATCTTATCTTCAAGATACTCAATTTTCCATGGGAGATTTGGACATGTCACTGTAGTGTTGGGTTTTGTTTTATATCTCAGTTTCTACCTATGGTATTTCTGGTTTGAACTGAGATGTACTATTTTTCAAGGTCATTATTCCTATTTTTGTGTGTTTTAGTATGCCACCAAGATGTGTTCTCTGTGTTCCTAGGGAGGGTGAATCTTATGCTTCTCAAGGTAATCAACCAATATATCATAAATTCATCAAGTCTATAGTACGTGAACTTCGTGCAGTTGATCATAATGTACCATGAGTTCACAACACGTATGTTGAGGTACATCTAGAAGATGGTAGAGATAGTGATCGATAGCAAGATTTCTGGTGGAATAATCCACGATCCATTAATGAAACGAATGAACCTAAAAAGGAAGAGGACTCGCTGGACATGATCATTCAAATATTATACATTCTAGTGACACCTGATAATATCAAGATGAGGTGTGTAGCATTCCAGATTGAGGGTTCTGGTAAGAAATAGTGGGATTCCATAGTCTTGTCAACAGAGACATGGACTTGTATTGGAAGGGTTTTAGAACCATATTAATCGAATATTTTTCTCCAGAGTTGTTGATTTGGAAAGATATCTAGAGTTCCTATATTTTTATATGGGAGAGAGTTTGGTGTCGATGTACACATACTGGTTTATTGATCTTGCCATTTTTTTCTAGATATGGAAAAGAATAACTAGTTAAAGTCTTAGAATTTCCCATAGGGTTTGCGACTAGATAATAGATCACTACTCTTTATATAAAATATTTCTACTTATGTGGAGAAATTAGGTAGAGGTATAATGGAAGAGATGAATATAGCAGTCAAGGTTGGATCTTCAAAATCTTATCTTCCATCCAGTGGAAGCTTCAGTGGTGCACACGGGAGGAATTGGAAGTGGCGAGATCATTGCAAAAGTATTAGATATGGGTCTTAGCAACGAGTATCCTCTAAATGGTCTTTTATAGTGAGTGGTGCACCTCTAACTTGATACCAATGTGGAAACTTTGAAAAATAAGAATTTTTTTCCAATCCCATGAATATGTGAAACAACTTTGGACATGTTGGTCATTTACAATGCTTCTATCAGGCTATGTTATTCCTTGTAATGGTAAGGGTTCATAAAATCCAAAGGCTACTATGGGATAGTCTGATGCTTAAAGGACTATAGAGGTCTATCCATAGGCCTCAGGATTGAAGCAATATCACGCAGTAGATGCGTGTTTAGTAGAAGTCAATGTTGGTCCAGTGACATTGAGAGATACTATCATTATTACATATTCCATATATTTTTCCTTATTTCATACTGGTGCATACCACTCATTTATATCATCATGTTTTGTAAATATTATTAAATATCCAATGAAGCTTATTTCTTTTATTAAGGGGTTTGTGACACCCCTTGCTAAGATGAAATAACATGGGTTTTAGTGTCCTTATTATTTGTTAATGATAGCTAACAGAGAATTAGTATGGGATTTTATTGTTCTTGGTTTTGATCTTTTTAACATCATTATTGTTATGGATTTCCTAGTCCCTCATTGAGATGAGGCTGATTTTTATCATCAGTGTGTTTTATTTCTTCCTGTTGATGGGACATCTCAAGTGTTTTAGGGGGAGTGGGACCTGAGGTCTAGTCATGCTGGGCCTTCCCACCTAGATCTCAAGAGTTTATTATTTTTTGTTCCAATTGAACATGATGATGTTTCTTCAATTGTTGTCCTTCCCATTTTTTAGGAATTTTATGAATTTTTACCATAATACTTATCCAGTATTCATATAGATAGATTGGTAGATTTTATTATTGAATTGTTTATAGGGATCTATCTGATATCAATACCTTCTTATCATATGGAACTAGTGGAGATGATGGATCCTAAAATTAAGTTAGATTAACTATTGGAAAATGGTTTTGTTCACCTCATCATTTCACCTTAGGAATCTCCAATTATCTTTTCCAAGAATGCATATGGTTCACCTTGATTGTGTGTGTACTATAATCAGTTTAACTAGGTAATAGTTATTATCATGTATCATTTCCATCATGTGGTTGATTTTTTTGATCAGTTAATGGGGTTGAAGTGATTTTCAAAGATTGGTCTTCTATTAGGTTATAATTAGCTCAAAGTTCAGGAGTCCGATATACTGAAGATAAATTTTAGGATAAGTAATTTCCATTATGAATATATTGTGACACCTCTTTGTCTAAGTAATGCTCCTACATTTTTTATGGATTTTATTAGTCATATATTCTATCAATATATTAATTTTTTTTGAAGTCTTCGTGGATGATATTCTGGTTTATTTGAAATTTGAGCTTGATCTCAAGCACCATATAAGTTTGGTTTTTTAAATTATGATAAGAACCTATTTTTATAGAAAGATATTGAAATTTAGTTTCTATATTTAAGAAGGGATTCCCTTAAGGAACATGATTTCTAAACATGACTTATCAGTTGATCCTAAAATTATAGAGGTTATCTTGTCATGGAACGAACCACAGAATGTCTTTGAAATTCATATATTAAATGGAATTTCTAGATATTTCCAATAGTTTTTTAATTATTTCTCTAAACTAAATCCCCTTTGTCCGCCCTTAAAAATAAATCTATGAAATTAACCTGTTATGAAAAATTTTAATCATCCTTAGATAAACTAAAAAAACTTCACATATCATATCCTATCATTATATTACCTGAACATAGTGAGATATACATGTTGTTTTGTGATGCTTATAGTGATGGTTTAGGTTGCATGCTTATGAAAGAGGATCGTGTGGTGGGTTATGGCTCTCTTTATCTTAGACCACTTAGGAGAATTACCCCACTCATAACTTAGATCATTCCATAGTTATGAATATACTTATGTTTTTTGTGACACTATCTTTTGGGGAAAGGATTAAAATATTTTCTAATCATAAGAGTCTGATTTATATATTTTCATAGACATATATGATTATTTGATAGAGACTATGGGTATAATACCATTAGACGTTTGACATTGATATCACCTACACCTCGGGGAATGGTAATGTCATTTCAGATGATTTGAGTAGGAAACTATTGAACAATGCAATGATAGAATCCTCATAAGAGTGGAACATGATTGAACATTTTTTATAGTTTCATATTGGAGTCCAGAAATTGGGCTATGATATCTCTTTGACTAGTGTTTAGTTGAACTCCTCTCTTCTCAAGTAGATTCTTCATGAACAATAGCATGACGATGAGTTCTATGGAATTAAAGAATCTCTTAAATTTGGGGGCCATTGGAGAGTGGTGGTAATACAGAGAGGGTGTTATTTGCTTATAGAATCATTTTTTGGTACTAAAATTGATAAAGAGAGCTTTAATTGGGAATTTCTGCAGTTCCTATTGGTATGTGCACCCAAGAACCATGATGATGTTCTATGACATGCGATGATAATTATGGTGTCCTGGTATCAGACAGTACACTAAATAATGTCTCTATATTTTCTATACACACCAATAGGTGAATTTAGATCATAAAAAACCTTGGAGTTTTCTTCATCCACATTCATTTCATACTTTGATGTGGGATGAGATCACTATGGACTTTGTGGTTGGGTTTACTCATAAACAAAAAAAGTATATTGTGATATGGGTTGTGGCTCATAGACTGATGAAATCAGATCACTTTATAACCATTTGGGACACAACCAAAGTTAAAGAGTTTGGATATCTATAAATGAAATAGATTTATCAGTTTCATGGAGTCCTATCTAGTATAGTTTCTCATAGATATCCCTAATTCACTTATTTCTTCTGGAAATGCCTTTGAGAGGAATTAGCATCTCATGTTATTTTGGGTACGACATGACATCCACAATTAGATGGACATAAAGAATGATACATACAAATTATTGGGAATTTGATTCACTCTTTTTTTCTCGACTTTTGTGTGGATTGGGATGAAAATTTTGGGCTGGTTGAGGTTTCTTATAACAACAGTAACCAGTCCACTATCAGAATAGCTCCTTTTGATTCCTTGTATGGTCAGGCTTGTAAATCATTGTTGTGTTGGTCAGATATTGGTGAAAGTTCCCCGATTAGACTAATCATGGTTTAAGATACAACAACAAATATTTGTTTTATTCACCAGAGGATGTCGACGGCACAAAGGGGGTATAAATATAATGCTGATAATCATTATTGGACTTTGGTGTTTTCAGTTGGTGACCATGTTTTCTTAATGGTTTCACCACTTTTGGTTCATCGATTACATGGAATTCTAGGGAAACTTTGTCCCCATTTTTTGGACAATTAGAGGTTGTGGAGAATGTGGGGAAGGTTTATTACCATTTGTCTCTTACACTACATATGAAGTCCATACATAACATGTTTCAAATATACCAGCTCTGAAAGTATCTATCTGATCCATCTCTTGTTCTGAGCTGGCATAGTATTGGAGTTGAGACTGTGTCATCTGTGACTGAGTGACTAATCTGGATAGTCGATTTTGAAACCAATGTAATTCAGTGGAGGATGATATCTTTGGTTCAAGTGATGTGGTAGCATGGTTCTGATTCTGATGAGACATGGGATCCTGATGCACTTATAAGAGAGTAGTTTCATCATCTATTTTTCATCGAGGATTCTTCATAGGGGTTTTACAGACATAATGTTTTTGTAGTGGTAAGGTTGTATCATCCTATTACTCTTATGAAAGGTATTTTTTAAAACTTTTTAAAGTTTTCCATTTTCTTTATCTGGGTAGGGCTAAGAAGGAAATGGGAGGATACCTATAATTGTGACATCAAAGATTTATTGTAATTTTTTCCATAAGATCTAATAATTCTATATCATGATGGAGAATTACATGATGTTTAATAGGGTTAAATGGTGTGTCACTAAAAAATGAAATTAAATATTTTTTTAATCAAAATGTGATAATTTTATTTGAAATTATGGGATTTGGAAATTACATCATGTGTAATTGGGTTACATATTATATAATGTCTTGATGACTATTTTTAATCAGGTATCCCAGATGATTTTTTTTTCTTCCTCCATGATCTCATTCTCTCTACTTAGAGCCTTCCCTAGGTAATGTTTTTATCCATACAACCCCTATGGGTCACTTTGCTCATCGATTGATCCTCATTCCGGTCATTGTGTGACATACTGGGTAAGAATTATCACCATTTCATACTATATTATCCCTTTTAGATTGATATATCAGCTAGGGATTGATGGATCTAAACTTCATGTTGTCTATTCTTGTTTCTAGGGTGAGTTGTTTGATATCCTGATCCTTCATTCTTATTGGTGGATCCTATTGAGGGTGTGTACGACCCGATTTATAAGGTACTTATTTTCATATCTAACCTGTGTTTGATAGACCATATTGTTTTTTATAAATTTATTTAAAAATAAACTCGTATGAAATTGTATTTATAGTTTGTGTGTGTTGGAAATGTATTTTGAAGAAAACTGTTTTTCTGTGGTTTTGGTTAAATAAAATGAAAAGGGGTATTTTCAAATAATTGAATGATTTATGAAAAAGTAGTGGGTATGGTTACCCGATTAAATTTTGAATTGAGTAAATGGTTTTCAAAAAAATTAGATGATTATGAAAATGAGCACATGGTTTACCTATGGTACTAGGGGTAATGTTTAGCTTGAGGCCATTTTCCATTGCGGGGGTTTGCTTTTTGGGTGTTACTTATATCCTAGACTGTAAATTATTGGATCTAGGAATTTATATGATGTTGGGGATTCACATTATAGGGTGACTCCCTCATATATGGGTGTAGATAATTGGCTTCAGGTACCGTACTGCACTAATAATAGACTTTTGGGTATGAGTAGTCTACTTTCTGGCCTATTATATTCCTTGGCATTGTGAGACCTGTGTTGTTACTGTTGTTTTGTACTTCATGGATTTTTACTATTTTATCCTTGATGTTCGTGTTCATTCTTGTGAAATATGATATGGAAAATTATAATTGAAATTGAAATACATGATTCGTTTTTAGAAATGTGAAAAAAGTAAATGTTTACCATGTTTTCTCTAAAACTGCATTACTGCTAAACATTTCATGTTTTATTTGAAATGAGAATTTTAGAATTTTTATACAGAGACTTATTATGAAGCACATAGTTTTGATCCTATTGATCACGTTATATCAAACCCTGATCCCCCATTGGAATTTGGTAGACCTTTATATATATTTCGAGGTAGGGAAAGCCAAGGCTCTACAGTGAGGTGGTGGGTTTTCATGTAAGCTGAGTGTGTAGATAGTGGTGAGATGGTGGGAGGATCCCCACACTATCACATGGATTTGTTTCCTTTTTTATTTTCCTTTACAGATGGACATGTAACATTTATTTTTTAGATGCATTAATAGTTGTTTTGTTTTTGTTTTCTTCTTACAGTTATGGAACCTAACTATATCATTCTTCTATAGTTATTTTATTATTTGATAATGTATATATATTTCCATGCTCTTCATTCAAGTTTGGTTAAATGTTCCCCTTGGTGTGTTGTTAGATTCATGGGTGCTTGTCATTAGCCTATGGGGATCGTCAATACCCTTCGAGTATGTAACGGGTTCGGTCAGGTGCCTGTTTTGAGGGAAACGTGTGTTGTTTCATTATAAAATCTAGTGGTATTGGTCTGGGGAATCACATATGAGCCTCAGTGAGAAAATTAATGGGTAGTCGATCTATTATTTTCATGTTAGTTCTACACATTAATCATTTAATCAATTCAATTTTTTTATAGAAATTTAAAATGAGGTCCAAAGAAGGATTATACTTATTATAAATTTTATACTCACCATATGTATATATAAACAATTCTTATAGTGACCATGGGGGTTTGGGTGATTGATCTAGGTTGAGATATCTTGCATCTTGATTTATTATTTGGGGAAACTACTTTGGGGGAATACTTTTAATTTAATATATTTATTCTACATGAGAAGATAAAAAATAATGTATTTTAATTTATTCGATCTTGGTTCATTTTATATAAAATGGGTTTGATCAATGTTTCGTCTCTTATGTATTTCCTGTAACATATTTTATGATGTTAAATCCTCAAATTGTGATTTTGAAAAAAAAATTACTAGGCTCTAACACATTATCTATTGGAGGTGGGATTCAGGGGTAACTTATCTTTATTTTTAGTTCATGAAGGGTTCTTGTGGAGGGTGGGGGTGCAACACCAAACGATTTTACATTTATCTAATTTTAAATAAATATTATGTATTTGATATATTTCATTATACACTTACTCATGATTAAATTATATCATTATATAGAATAAATTTATTGCATAGCCATTTTATTGGATAATATTAATATGTTTAACCAAGTTATGTAATATATGTAGAAATTGTTTCCTATTTTAAAACAAATTGATAATTGATTATGATATAATCATTAAATTTTTAATATGACAATGTAAATTTTAAATTACATGTTTTTAATGAAAATTAATTTTCTACATGCTTTGTAAATAATATATATATATATATATATATCGATAATAAAAAGTGATATTCAAGAAATTTATCATTTAATTATATTAATAAAGGAATAATTATCCCAAAAATTAGTTGTCAAAAGTTTTGGGATAATGATAAAATAATTTTAATGCATAGTGAGTTCTTTTTTCGTATTTTTTTTATCATCCCATAATGTTTTAATATTAATAAATTAAATTAATAATATTATATTCTTTTATTAAATGAAATATATAGGATATATATTGAACAATATTTTTTTATAATAATTTGATAGTTTTTACAAGAAATGGAATGAATTTTATCTTAGGGGTATGGTTAATAATACATTTATCAAAAAATGTGTTTTCATTAGGTTCCATATATTTTTTTAATATATTTTTATACCAAATTATAAAATTGAATTTTATAAAATGGATTCCATATTTGGAATATGAATTTCCAAAAATGATATTGAGGTCACAATTATTTTTTTGATATAATGAATTGTAAAATTAAAAAAATGTTTTCACAAATAAGATTAAAAATAGGTTTATCGGGGGTAAAACTGTCAGATCATGGGAAATATTTCAAAATAAAATATCCTAGTTCTTGTTGGTAGATGTTATATTTAAAAAAATCATAATTTGAATCTGAGTCTATTTAGAAGAATTTTATATGGAAATGATAGTAATTTTATTTTAATCATTGATGTTATTCCAATCATTTCCGCTGACATAAATATAAATGGGATCCTATTTTACTCTCTTATTAATAAAATATGAGCCCTATATCAGAGAAAATAACTTTTTAAATACCTTTTTAACTTCTATAACTTCATCCTCATGGACCTTTTCATCTTATAAGATCAATTTTTCAATTATTAATGTGTAAGAAAAAAGAGGTCCCTAAAAAAAGATATATAAATCCTAACAAATATCTTTCAAATTTATATATTATTTTAAATTTTATGTAACATTTGTATATAGTATAACATGATGAATCAATTATTATGAATATTATGACATGTTATTATGATGAATTCATTAGCATTTTACCTTCTTTTTGTTAAATCAGAAAAAAAAAATTATCTCTCATGCGTAAGCATGATCTACCATATTCACATAGATATATGATTAATTTTCAATAACTACCTCACATTGAAATTTTTAATGATGATTTTAATAAATATATAATATATATAATATTTTTTAATCATTATATGTTGATAGAGTATTATTTTTATTTCATTACTTCATATCATTATTTAATGAAAACTGTGTTCATGCATACAGATGGACTACATGTCAATAAATGGTGAAATTCAATTTTCTAACTCCAACATTTATCAATAATTATAAAAATATATATAATGAATATATATTATATTAATATTTTTTTTAACTTTATTGACATGATGGAGCCATGATAAAATAAGAATAACGTAATTGTCTAACTAAAACAAACATGACAACAATAATATTTAAAACCATGAAATGAATATTTTATTAAAGAATTATTTTAAAAATAGATCTATAAATTTAAAAGGTTGAAAAAATATGGTATTATAAGTATGAATATATCAATATTATATAATTATAATAAATTTAAATTTATTATATAATAGTTTAGATCAAGTAAGATGAATGAAAGACTTTAAATATATTTTTTACGTTACAATTTCACTTTTACATGGATTGTTTTTTGTTAGATTTTTGATAATGAAATTATATGATCAGTATCTCAGAAATATAATTTGTTTTATTATCCTATATTTATTTTTATAGATTGTATTTTTTTATCCATTTTCCTCTCATTATGTACACATGACTCCAAAATATTTTTTAAGGAAAATGTACTTTATTTTCTTTATTCGATACGATTCATTGTCTTCTATATCCAAATTTTATTTAAAATATCTTCATGGTATTATTTCCAATTTCCCATAATAGAATAAATTCATGTTTATAAATTTTCAACATTTAAAAATTTTTAAAAAAAATTAATATTTATATCATTTTTTAATGTGATTCTTCTGAATTTATACCAAAAATGCATGTGGAATCATTGTATTAACATACACCACATGATTATCATTTCGCAAAATTATAAATTATACTTAAATTGAAGAATATATTACAAAAATACAATATTCATTTCATAAAAAATGATTTCATTATTATTTTAAAAATATATATATTTTAGATATGTTATTTAAAAATGAAAATTCAATTTTCCTCTATAATTTATCCAATTATTTTTATTTTTATTTTAATATATATCAACATTAATTGATGTTCCTTATTATTTAACATAAATATGAGTTATGGTTACCATATTTATTTGTTATGAGGATGGTTTATGGACATGATGGTGATGTATTTATGGAAAATGTTTTTTTACAATGGAATAATATTTCATGTAATTATAAATGTCTTCATAATCCTTTGTAGTAAATATGAAGGGATTATTATTATAATAACTTAAACACTCTGAGTTTTTTATGGACCTTTTTTCTTCAATATTTTAAATTTTCACTAATATCTTCAATTGAAATATGACAAACACTCCTTCCACAAGTCATCAACTTCGCATATGTTACATAAATCATCGAATTCACACAAGTTACACGCAAAATCAAGTTTCCATACATGACACACATCATTGAGTTTCTACAAATGAATTTTTTCTATAATTATTTAAATGAGATAATTATAACCTAGATATTAAACATTGTAATAGTAATATAAATTAGTACTCTTAATATTTATTTTATAGTGGTACTGTTTAAAAAACATATTGATAATGAAAGACATAATTTCTATTAAAGTCTGTATATTCTAAAAAGTATTATTTTCCCAAATGAATTTCTTTTCATGTCCTTTTAGAAAAAAAATAAATTTAGAAAAATTTAGAAATTTAATTTGATAAAATAAAAAAAAAACTTTTATTTTAATTTATAATTATGAAATTATCTGAGGGAGAATTTTTGGGATTTTTTTAGAAATATCATTTTTTAATGAATAGCGAAAAATAATAAAATTTTAATTTCAAACCGCCTTTTCATCTAATTAATTTATAAGGTTAAATTATATTTTAAATATTATTAATAATTTGATTGGATTATATTTTTTCAATTAATGAAATTTAGGTTATTTGAATCAATTTTCCTTTTAAATTGGGTATAAAAACATAGCAATAGTTTGGATGTTTTTACATTAAAAACCATCATTTTCATCCTGTGTGTGGGATTAAATTTAAATTAATGCCTGCCACTTCTATGATTTTAATCTGAAAAAAATTTATTCCATATTTTAAATCATATTAATTTATAATTTTAGTTAAGGTAAAAATATTTTTTACCAAACAGATTAGTGAAACAGATTAAAATTAATGACAATGTTTAGAAAAAACAAGTTAAAAAAGTAATAAACCATAAAGTAAAGACCAAAAACAACCTATATTATTGTACATGATCCATTGACTTTAAATATTTAGACCCTATAATCCTGTGTATCGAATATTTTCTATTATAGGATCCAAATGACTTGGGAAAATGTGGGTGGAATTCCTTTTCCCAAAATTTAAAAGTGTGTCACTCCTTATCCACAATAAAAAGGGATCCTCTACTCCCACTTCCTCGCAACTCTCATTAAAATTTGTCTCGAACATGATCTTCCCAAATAGATCCTAGAAAATTCTTCCCCTAAACCTAGAAGCATCACCATTTTTATAAAGCAATCCATGGAATCTCTTTTCTTAAAACCAAAAGGAGTTACCGAAATAAGAGATAACATTTAACATCTCACCCCTCCTCATTGTATTGAGAAGGATTTGAGATGCTACTTGGACATATGAAACATTCCAAAGGTTTCAAAGGATAAAAATTAATGCTACAGGATTCAAGAAAATGTGGGAAATGATTTTTGATTATAATAAATCAACCAACCCCACAAAGCATAACCAACCATAACTATATGATGTATGTCAACAAATTTTACAACTCAACAAAACCAAATGACCAATACAACCAAGCCACACGAATCCATAGTCAAATTAATAAGTGGAAGACAACAAAACTATAACCCAAGAAGCTATGAAACAACTCCACATCTCCAAGATGAGCTCCATGCTCCATGCACTACAAAACCATTCAAGCATCATGATGAACTTCTAGAAAAAAGAGATGTTTTACCCTTACCTATATCCCAGAAAATGACATCTAAAAAAACACTAAAGGTAAAAAGAAGGGAGTGAGTACAAATACTCAATAGGTTTTCCCCAAATTACTTCCCTATGCACACCACTAGGATAGAACCGTTAATATATTTATATAAAATAGTTTATATAAAACATTAAACAGTGCAATAATTTCTATCAAGCCAAACACACCCTTACAAATCAATTTCCACCAAAATCCATAGAAACATGAGAGATCAAAAAAAAGAAATGATACATTTACCATATCACATTATTACAAAAATTCCATATTTCCTAGACAATATAATGATTAAAACAACACTGTGACATTTCACACACACAACCCAGAGTAATAATCATGATGGAACTTCCCATTCAAGACCATTTACTAATTTCACAATTTAGTGTTACTTATCGACCAATGATCCATTATGGGGTCCCTTATATCCACTATCCATCCCCTTTTGTACTAATTTATCCCACACACTTCACATCCATATTAATCACATGCACAAATATATAACCAATAATGATCATATAACACACAAAGTCCACAACATGATGCAAACAACCAATTCCAAACCAAACAATCCATTAAGACATTAACCATGCCACATTACCATCAATAAAACAACCACTTTTTATCTAAAACTATTTCCAAAAATCATTTTCATAAATCAACCCAAGAAACCAATTTTAAAACCTCTATTTTAAAATCCAACAACGATAACATATCACTACAATATCCCATTTTCCACAAAATTCCACAAATCATCCCAAAATGAATTTCCAAAAAACATTGAACATAATAATCAAAATTAATTCCCTTAAAACCCAATTAATTAAAATCCATGTTTATAGTTCTATCAAAATGGAGTCGAGAGATAAGCCACCTACATTAGGGTTTTGGTGAAATCAACCCACCGCACAACCGCACACCGAATCTTGGTTAAACATCTACAAGGATACATTATATCACATTCCCTATCATAAAAAATCCCAAACATTAACATTTTATTCTATAATTCTCTTATATATACCTAAAATAGGTGTATATGTAGAAAAACAAGAGAGATGGAGAACTAGTTCTAAGGAAAACAAAGAGAAAATCAAGGGTGGAGACTTACCGAAGAAGAATAACCATCACCACACCTTGAAAACCATTCGAATCTATTTAAAAATGGGTGGGAGAGCCCCCATAACCCTTGATAACCAAAAATTCCGCGTGAGGCTCAAGTGGGAGGAAGAATGGAGGGTTTAGGGAAAATCTTGACCAAGCCTTGATTTAAAAATCAAATTTTTTATTATTACGCACGGTTAGATAAATTGGGCGCAAACTCTACACATGATACCACCTCAAAAGGGACCCCACATGGACTCCATGCACGTTTAGACCAACCATGAGAAAATATTGAGAAGGCCCACTGTCCCATGTTGCACGGTTACCTAAAAATCCTGCATGGTTTCCCCTAACTATGCTCAAACTATGCACCCTTTAAAAAGATTCCAAACATTTCCAAACCTTCCCAAACTCTCCCAAACGTTACCCAACAACATTAACCACATAGAAAGGAAAAAAGGGGTTTCATACCTCAAAATTGTGGTGCTACATTCTCCCCACCATTGGACCCTTCGTCCTTATAAATTAGAGAACCATCGCTTTGCCAAAAGGGCATGGCCCATTGCTCGACCATCTCTTTCTCCCTCTCCCAAGTCTCCTCATGAATCATACCATGCTGCCACAAAACCTAAACTAAACTGATGATTTTACTATGCATAAATTCTCTTTCCTATCCACAATCCACACTGGCACATGCACCATAGAAGCATTCGGCCCTAGCACAACATCATCCCATCGAATCACATGGATAGGATCCGGCTAATACTTTTTCAACTAAGAGACATGGAATACATTGTGAACCACACTGAACTGTGGTGGTAAATACAACCTATATTCCACCTCTATAATCCACTAAAGTATCTCAAAAATCTTAATATACCTTGGAGGTGACATTCTATGCTTTCCAAACCAATAATTTCCAGCCTAGGATAAATTCTCTAGAACACATGTTCACCCACCTGGAACAACAATGAGCATCGACGATGGTCTGTATATGATTTTTGATGACTCTGAGACATCTCCATTATATTCCTAATCAACATGATCTTCCTTATAGACTCTTGGAAAATTCTTATCCCAACCATCTTTGTATCAACCTTTTCAACCCAAAAAAGTAGAGAATGGAATGGACACCCATACAATGATCCAAACGAATCCATATGTATCAAGGATTGATAACAGTTATTATACCAACATTACACTAATGGAAATTTCTCCTCCTACAAGCCACCAAAATCCATCACACAATCCCATAAAATATCTTCCAACGTTTCTATCATCCTATCATATTTCCCACCCATCTAAGGATGGTATGTCGTACTCATCATCATTTAAGTCCCAAGAGATTATTGTAAGGATATCAAAAAAAGAGATGTGAACCTCAGATCTTTATCTGATACAATCTAAACTGGAACACCATTTATCTTTACCAGATCACGTATATAGATTTTGGATAGAACCTCTACCATATAATATTCAGAAATAGAGATGAAATAGGCTGACTTTGTGTGTCAATCCACTATTCCGCATACGGAATCATGATTTCTGGTCATTATAGGGAGACCTATAATATAATACATCACTATATGTTCACACTTTCTCTCAAGGATAGGTAACCATTGAAACATTCTTTTCGAATTCTGATGCTCTACCTTGATATGATAACAATTCACGCATCTCAAAAAAAATTCCACCACTTTCCTTTTCATATCGACCCACTGGAACTGTGTTTTCAAAGACTTATACATTTTATAAATTCTAGGATAGGAAACCCATCCAAAATAATGATGATCCAAAATAATTTTCTACAGATAGGCCACTTATACAACCATATTATTCCAAATATAGAAAACAGAATTCCGATTCAGTTCCCAACCCTCGATGGTCTGCCCACCATTGATTTTTTGACCTCATTGTCATACACTTGGAATCACATATCTATTCTTCTTTATTCAAACCAACCAAGTCACAAATGAATGAGACTGGAATGAAAACTATTCTGTCACCCGGTTCCTCACATTCCAACCACATATTGGCTATAACTTACATTAACTGACTCTGATCGGATTCTTGCTTCACCATCTGAGTAGATGATTTTCGACTTCATGCTTCCACCACCGAATTTCCATTTCCTAGCATGTAAATCAATTCAAAATAAAACATTTAGAGATACTATACCCTTCTTCTTTTCCTCAAGTTCAAATTTATTTTTGAGAAAATATTATTTAATCTATTATGATCAGTAAAGTCCAATAATTTTTCAATGAAGATGTAATGATGTCACATTTTCAAAGCATGAACCAAAGTCGCCAACTCCAAATCATGTATTGGGTAGTTATTATCATGAAAACTCAACTTTCATGAGCCATATGCAGCCACATTATCCCCTTTCATGGGAACTCACCCCAATCCTAATCTTGATGCATCAGAATATACCACATACCCTTTTTCTAGTACTGGAAAAACCAAGATTTGGGATGATGTAAGGAGACCCTTAAGCTCATCAAAAGATTTTTCAGACTGCCCATTCAATTGAAATGGAACATTATTCCTTTTAAAAGTTGTCATTGGTGAGGAAAATCATGATAAATCATGAAAATTACATTGATAATAGCCTGCTAGACTAAGGAAACTTTGTATCTCAAAAAAATTCTTTGTCATTTGCCATGAAATAACAGCCTCTATCTTTTCTGGATCAACTGAAACACCTTTCTCATAAATCTTGTGGCTATGAAAATGAACTTCATATATCCCAAAGTCACACTTTGACAATTTGGAATACAGTAGCTGATCTCTCATTATCCCTAACACTATTTCCAAGTGCTACTCATGCTCCTCACTTTTCCAAGAATACAACAATATATCATCCAAAAATATCACTACAAAAGAATCCATATATCTTTGAAATATTTGATTAATCAATTCCATGAACTTTTCTGGTGCATTCCTCATACCAAAGGGATTAACCCCACACTCATAATGGACATATCTACTTCTGAAGTCTATTTTTGGAATATACTCTTTCCAAACATTCAATTGATGATATCCTGGATGAATATTACTCTTGTGGAAATACTGATCTCCCATCAACTGATCAAAAAATTAATCAATGAGTTAAAGTGGATATTGGTTAATTATCATAACTTGATTTATCATATGATAATCAATACACGTCCACATAATTTTATCTTCCTTATTAACAAAAAAGACCGGTGCTGCACATATAGATCTGATGGGTTGGATGAATGATATGATTTCTAACTCCTCCAAATTCACATTCAAATCCCTCAATTCTATCTGTTCTATTTGGTAATATGGAAGTGATATATGAATTCTCCTTGAGAGGAGATCAATTTTCAACTCCACTTCTCTCATTGGTGTAAAACCTGGGATTTCATCAGGAAAGACATCCAGGAACTGATCAACAACCATTGGAAAAATGCTTTGTTCAACTCTTTCCGTTTATTCTAATGCCAATGCTGCTAAATAATATAAGATCGTGCCAAAACCTGGTGCCAACAATCCTTTTGCACCCAACATTCCATTATTCACTCCTCTAAAGAGGTGTTCAACACCATCATACATCGTAAAACTAACCATTTGTATATTAGATGTGGTCCTTAAACATAATCAACGAGTCCATTTCAAGGATTATATCATACACATCCATATATAGCACTGATAAATCCCACATCAAATTAATCTCATCCTCAAGTATACAGCATGTTATAGAAAATAAGGCTTGACACTCTCTCTGAGCTAGAGGAGTCTAATATTTTTAAAATGAAGGAATCATTTCCACAGTTAAACCCATCAGACTAACAATATGAGAAACAATGAAAGAATGTGAAGCATCCATATCAAACAATGCATTCCTCAAATTGGAATTTAAAATAATTGTACCCCGCACACTGGATAGTACTAACTGATCATCCGTCACAAAATTGCCATCTAGAAAAAACTTCTTGCTTTCCACACTCTACTCTTTATTACCCTATTGAGGAGTTCTGTTATTCCTTGAATTGCCATGACTAACATTACTATATTGAAAAGGGGTATGCTGCTTTCAACATCCTATTGAGTCATAGGATTCATGAGACCCCTTAAAAGTTTCATGAACACCAATCCTCGGACCATTATGACAATAAAGCTAATGTTGTACTATCTTCTTAATGTTTTTACATTCTCAAGGTTGTTTCATACAACACACTTTGATGTGGCCCATAGAACAACGTTGAAAATATCCTAATGTACTTTGAGGCTTCGGAGGAAGATTGAATGATCCCAATATTGGATTTTGATCCATACATCCACCTTGAAAATAAGTGTCCCACTTCCCCTTGAACCCATCATTAGAGTTCATCCTATTTCCCATGGGTACTAGCATACTTCCCCCTGCATGTATCCTCAAAGGTATTTGATTCATCTATTATTTCTCTTTTCACCATTTCTATGTAATCACTTATACATAGTACTACTATTTTACAACAAATTTCCTGCCTCAACCCATCTTCAAATATTTCTTCCTTCAATGATGTACTACCTTCTACCTTGGGGGAAACCCACAGTAAGTTCATAAACATATCCAAATGTTCCATTACCGAGTGGTTCTCATTAAATGAAATAAATATATTATGTGATTAATTTTTACTCTATGAGGGTAGAATTTTTTACTAGATAAATATTTAAAACCATCACATTTAATACCTTGGTCTGTTTCATCTTGGACTGAAAACTCCCACCACAAAAAGGAAAGATATTCCAAAATTTAATATTATAGAAAAAATTTCAACTCCATCAGTGTTTCAAAAAATTAAAATGATATATTCACTCTATTAAACCATGATTTTTCCCTTTAGACTCCAAATCACCCCAAAATATGGGTGGATTATACTTTTGAAACTAAAAATCATGATCCACATGCTTCGAATCATCTGCTTTATTCCCACTTTCCACGTCTTATAAAGCATTCACTATACTCTTCACTAGTTACTGGTTCACCTGGGACTCAGGTGCAACCACATGTTCAACAGCCTACTCTAGTTGGCCTCTACGATTCCTACCTGGTTCCATTTCTATCAATAGAAAAAAACCATAAGTCTCACTCCCTTATTAAGAAAAGATTTAAAATTTTATGTTCAATCATATTGTAACTAGAACAACTAGGCTTTCCATGAGTTCACATTTCCCATGTTGCACCATTTTTGAACAAAAAACAACCATGTTTTAAAAATCTACTCATTTCCAAAATACCACAACCATCCATATTTAAAATCCACACATTTTGAAATACTTTCTAAATTCTTCACGAATCAACGTAATTATAACACAACACAAATATTTATACCCAATGAAATATAAATCATAGTGGGAATTAATTTTTACCATGAATTCCATGCTCATCTCATTGTATACACCCATGATAATGAGATTTACAATGTCTATAAGTGTCTCCAAAACACTTATGTACCCAACTCCCTAGTAACATGAAGTTAAAAAAAAGGGTTAGATACATCCTTTTATGTTATTCATTTCATGTTATTAAGATCTTATTCCTTAATACCATATCTACTCGAGGAATAAACCAGGAACGAATGCCAACACCAAGACTGACAATCAACACCAAGGAACCAAAAAATGTTGTTTTCAAGGACCAAACAAACTGATAGCACTTGTAACATCGTGCCCCTTCCCCATTGGATTAAGAAGGTAGTGATGTGCTACATAGACTTATGCGACATTCCCTAGGTGCCAAAGGCTGTAAATAAACTTCAAGGGCTTCATGAAAAGGTGGGGAATGATTTTACCTTATAATAAACCAACCAACCCAACAAGTAATAACCAACCATAACTATATGATACACATCAATAGAGTTTAAAACTCAACAAAACCAAAAGACAAATATAACAAAGACACATGAATCCATAGTTAGAGTACCATGCAGAAGTATACAAAAGCATAACCCAAGAAGCTATAACAAAAATCCAAAACTCCAACCCAAGCTCCATTCTCAAAGAAACACAAAACCATCTAAGCATCATGATGAACCGCAAGCAAAATTAGATGTTTTACCCTTACCTGTATCCTGGAAAATGACATCTATAAAAGCACCAAAGTTTCAATTTAGGGGTTGAGTACAAATTCTCATTATATTTTCCCATAATGACTTCCCTACCCATGCCACTAGGATAGAACCATTAGCATATTTAAATTTAATAGTTTATATAAAAACATTAAACAATGCAACAATTTCCAACAATCCAAACACTCCATTAAAAATAAATTTCCACCCAAATCCATAGAAATATGGGAGATACAACAAAAATACATAATATATTTACCATCACACATTATAACAAAAAATACATCTTTCCTAGTAATAAGCATGATCAACACAAGGCCATAATGTTTCACACCCTCAACTTAGTGTAACAATCATGGTAGGACTTCTCATATAAGAATATTTACTACTTTCCCAATTTAGTGGTACTTCACAACCACTTATCCTTGATAGTGTCTCATCCATCCAATATCCATCCCCAATTGTAGTGATATATCCCTCTCACTTCAAATTCATATCAATCACATGCACAAACACTTAACCAACAAAGAGAATATAAAACACCAAGGTTCCAACATGATGAAAACAACCAATTCCAAACCAAACAATACCTTACGACATTACCAATTCCAAATTACCATCAATAAAACAATCCCTTTTTTGAAAACTATTTCCATAAATCCCCCCAAGCAACTGATTTTAAAATCTCCATTTTAAAATCCAACAACAAGAACATATCTTCTCAATATCCCTTTTTTTCAAAATTCCACAAATCATCAAAAAAGGAATTTCCATCAAACATCGCATGTCAAAAACACCATTAATTTGAAGAGAATCCAATTAATTGAAAACAAGGCTTCTAGTTCAATTAAATTGGAGTTGAGAGAGAAGCCACCTACCTTATGGTTTCGGTGAAATCGGCCCACCCCACAACCTCACACCAAGTCTAGGTAAAACTTCCACAACACTACCATAGATCCCCTACCCTATTATTAGCAATCCCAACCGTTGAAATTTTAGGTAACCAAAACCCATGATCTACATGAAACAGGTGTATATCAAGAAAACTGAGAGAGTGGAAGAAGTATATGAAAGGAAAACCATGATAGAATAAAGCATTAAGACTTACCGAAGAAGAATAACCTTCACTGCACCTTAAAAACCCTTTGAATCACTTCTATAATGGGTGGGAGATCCCCTATAACCCTTGAGAACCAAAAATTCATAGTCAGGCTCATGTGTGAGGAATAATGGAGGGTTTAGGGAAAATCCCATCTAATCCTAGATTTAAAAAACCCTATTTTTTTACCATGCATGGTTAGACAAACCATGTGCTAACTATGTGCTTTATACTACCTCAACAAGTAACCCACATAGACTCTTCACACAGTTAGACCAACCGTGTGAAAACTTTGTAAAGGCCCACTGTCTCATGTTTCACAAATACCTGGAGATCCTACATAGCTTCCCCTAACCGTGGTAAAACTATGCACCCTTTAAAAAGCTTCCAAACATTTCCATAACCATCCCAAACTCTCCCAATAATTACCCAACAACATTAACCACATAAAAATTCAAAAAAGGGTAACATACCTCAAATTGGGGGGTGCTACATTACATCCTTCCTCAAGATAATTTAAATTATTTTCTTTCTCCACACCCACAACTATACATATTATATTATTATATAATAACACAATAATCATAAGTATACATATTTGTTATTATATTAATGGTTTGACCTATACTTAAAGACACTTCCATCTAATGGATGGAGAATATACTATTTACATGTATGGAGAACTACCACCTCACCAAACAATGATTGCTCATTTTTCCTTTACCCCTTATAATGGTTGGGTATAAGGATGTACACACTATTTATATATGATATATATTATATTAATCATGACTTTATGTTTCTATAATTATTTTATAACACATACCTTTACAATTTTCATTTTTTGTAAATATGATAATTTTGTTTAAAGAAGTGTGAACTACCACCCCCTCAAATTGATGTGATTCGTTCACAAACTACATGAAATGTATTAAAAATGGTTTTAGTGAAACTATATAATATATATGACATAATAATGCTAATTTAATAATATTATATAAATATATACATATATTTCATTTTCTTTCATCCTTTAAATATGAAAAAAATTGAAATAATGTTCATGTGTACGTACAGCCTACCGTCTCTATAAACAATGTATTTAATTTTATAATTATATATTATATTGATTATTATAATATAAATATGCTGAATATGAATGATATTTATTTCATGGTTAAAATTATATAAATCATTATATAATTATAATGTCAAATGATATAATAAATTAACACACATGCGTTAAACAAATAGGATGTTATGTAAATTGAGACCTTTACATGGAATTGTTTACAAGAGGGTAATATAAAGTCATAAAAAACAATATATGGTATTATATATACGAATATGGTTTTTGGTAGATGTATAATACAAATTTATTTATTATATAGGAATTTTTTATGAGTATGATGAGAGTCGATAAACAAGGTAAGGACATTTAATCTCACTTTTTATATTTGAGAGATACATACCATGGTCACCAGTCCTTTATTTTTTGTGGTGCATATGCTTTCCATGAATGAATTATATGATTCATATTGTGAATTTTTTGGGTTTTTACATATCCATTATATGATATTTATTTCATGAGTTTCATGTTTCAAGAGATTCCAAATCGTTAAGACATTATTCTCTCAATTTTTCTTCTTTGGGACACGTGTTTTATTGTGCACCCACATTCTTTCTTTAAGAGTATATACTAGAATTTTAAATGTTATATCATTAATATCATTATTATAGTGATATTGTAATCTTAATTTAATTTCATTTTAATACATGGAGTGTATTATTCCAAGTTACCATGTGGTAAGAGATTATTGAAACAATCTCATCGTTTATTGAGATTGTTTATGGTTATTCTCTCATTGATAAAATATTACAATACATCTCTCAAGAACACTCATGATATTTCATATAAATTTTTTATTCAAGATATATCCATGTATTAATACCATTTTCAACTCTTAGGTACTTAATTTTATTAGGTAAATGTTTTTAAGAAAAATTTGATCGTATTTTTCTCTTTGGATAGAAATATGTTTTATTTCAAAAACCATGATTGCAAAAATGTTATTTAAAGAAAAAAGATTTTAAAAAGGTTTTATGGCTTTAAAATATTCTTTTAAAATTTTTTAAAGATGTTTTCAAATATAAATATATTAAAAAATTCCTTATTATTTAAAAAAATCATAAAAGAAATGATATTTTCTACAAGAAATGTTTTTAAAATATCTTTTAAAATTAATTCCCATACATGATGACATCCATTTATTTTAATCACGAATTTATAGGGAAATGACTAAATGTAACCATTAATATTATTTCTATAAATGAATTACGTTTTATGGAATTATGTTTATGGAACCCATTGACCATTCATGGTACTTTTCTTCTGAGACACGCTCCTTTTACGGGTTATTCTTATAAAATTATTAGAAAAATGGTATATTTTTTCATAGGTTATGATATGATTACATATTTATGATACCCATATAATTTCATGGGTTATGATATGATTGTTTATGAATTTGTGTCACATGTATGAATGATTTCATTAGGATATGGTTGGGACCTATATCACCCTAAAATGTGTTGAGTAATGACTTATATCTTATGTGATGGACAAAGGTGGTCGTTAGAGTGAACCTTGAATTCTAAGATGTCCATGGGAGTGAACCGTGACTACCATGATTTTATGATGAATGAAAATTTTCTAATAATATAGAAATGGGAGTGAACCGTGAATACCACGATGGTATAGGGAGTGAACCCATACAAACAATATGGACTTGGAAGCAATTCTCTAACTACTATGGAATTCTTATTATAAGCTTATTTTTTACCATAGTAAAATGGTTTATTCATATGATATTATTTCATAACTTATGTTCCTTATTTCATTATGATTCATGTCTTATGCACTAACAAGATTTATTCCATGATTAATGTTTATAAAATTATGGTATAAATAATATGATATTATATTGTTATGATCACATCCTTATACCCCAATGCCCATATTTATACATACATCTCTCCCCTGTTTACCCTTACTAAGCATCTGAGCTCACACATTTTTATATTTCCTTTCCTATGTTATGAACATATGTATTAAATATTATTTTTCTAGTTATCTTTCAAGTCATTAAGAACCTAGGGGGGAGATATTATAGTTCACTTATGTACCAATTTTTGTGTTTTCATGTTTCCAAAGGTACTAGACAAATACGATCATTGGGAATTTGTTTTTATAATGTTTTAAGTGTTCTAAAGAATTTATGTAATGTTAATATATGAAAAGATAAGGTCGTTATATTTGGTATCAAATAAATAGTTTAGTTATCCTTTGGAAGCTATGTTGAGAAAACCATAGTGAGAAATTTAAGGACATTCCTAAGAATAAGTCAAAGGATAAGGAAAATTATTGTAAAATATCTTGGAATTTTGGTTAAGGATAGAGTAGGTGGATTACTATAAATACATTTCTTTATGGATACTAAAATTGAATGTGGATCCAGAAAAAAATTTCATTGGAGTAACAACACTGGCAAGGTGTGTCAGGCCAAACTCGATGTAACCTAATACATGACAATGGGCCTTGCTGCACACCTAGTTTGAAAGTACCAGGGGATATTATTTGGAAGTTCATGAAATCTTCATGAACCATCATAATGTGTTTAAATATATGTTGGCTATTAATGAACTAGGATAAACCTAAGGTGTCATATATTAATGAAGGTGTCATAATTAAGACATCCTATATGTGACTTTTCATGATTATTTCATTCCGCATTGTGATAATTGTCTCTTACTTTGTGATTTTGGTCTTAGTTAATGGTTAAAACCCAATGAAACCTCATTAATTGTAATTGAAATGGAAAATGGTAAATTTTTCATCCTGAGAAACAAAATTATATGAGAGAAATTATAAAAAATATCATTTCAATTCTCACCCAAATCTCTCAAGCTATGAATCCTCATGGACTTCTGAATGAGTAAAGGAGGGAACGACATTTTGTTGAGTCTTTTATAAGGCAACATATATCTTATTTTGGTGGGTCTTATAACCCACTTGTTTATGAATAATGGATCAGTACAAAGGAAAATATATTCTCTATTCTCTATTATACGGAGCATTAGAAAGTAATTCTAGCTATTTATTATTTAGAAGGGGAAGTAGACTTGTGGTGGATTCTAATCCAGAATATGATGCAGTAAGATGTGATTGAATCAGTGGATTGGGATGATTTCATGAAATAATTTTAAATAAGTACTTTCTTTTTATTATTCTAACAAATATGGAGAAATATTTTTTCAAGTTTAAAAAAATGGATGATGAAAATTTTGGTACATATGAGGCTAATTTTAGAAGACTTGTGAGGTACGCTTTAGGAAGTATCATCCAACCCGAAATTAATGATGTTAGGTTATTCAGTTGATTAACACCATGTATCATAATGGAATTGTACATAAAATATGTTAGTATCTATGAATATATTGTTCATTATAAAATCATGGTTAAAATGGAAATTGGATTCACGTTTCAATATAATGGTTTTGAAAAGAATAGGAAGTTGGAGTTTAAAGGAAAACATATAAAACATGGGGAGAAGATGATGATCTTTACTTTATGATCAAATTGTGGGAAGAAGCACAGAGGAAATTTTTTAAGGGGTCTAATAACTTTTTTACGTGTAGAAAGGAAGGTTATTGGGAATTTTATTTCTAATGGGAACATAAGAACTTATCTAATGGTGTGATTGGAAAAAACGTTGCACAGAATGTACCCCCCACGATTCAGTGGTATAATTGTAATGATAATAGGCATTATAATATGTACTTCCCAAACCCAAGGGCGGGTGATGATAAATGGCATCAGCAGCCTCATAAGATGATAGAAAGGGGAAAATATCATTAAATATATATTTCTAATGAGTTGTGGGATAATGAAGTTGCGAAAGTTAAACATAACATACACTATAGAACTACTAATATATTATTTCAGTCTAGATATACCCACTATTTCATATGTATTGAATTTTATATAGGTGTTAATATTCTAGTAAAATTATTAGATGTGGAATTAGAATTGAAAATACCTAATTGTATGATGATTGCATCCCAAGTCTATGATTCCTCTATAGTTGATATTTTTGGGAATGTGCTTCTTGAAAATCTATTTGTTCTTCATTGGTTGAATTTAATGTCATCCTATGCATGGATTGGATTTCTCTACAAAAATCCCACATGAATATTTGATTAATTGAAGTTACATTTGATATTTGATACCCTCCTATGATTATCCATCAATGTGACATTAAACATGAACTTCCTATGGATATTACATCCAGTGTATGGGTCTTATTTTCCATTCAGAAGGGTTTTTTTTATCAGAAATGGTTTGGGAGAAAAGTGGCATTGAAGAAATTCATATTGTTTATGAATTTTTGGATGTCATTTTAGAAGTGTTTTCTTGCCTTCCACCTAAAAAAGAAGTTGATTTATCAATAGAACTTATACCAGGTTCCACACCAATTTCAAGGACACCCTATAGAATGGCCCCGATTTAGTTGTAGAAATTGAAGAAGCAACTCCCATAAAAACTTGATAATCAGTACTAGAAATATGTTCTATACTAATGGTTTTTCCCAAAATGTTGGTATAGGTCACTAATTTGGACCTGTACCAAGGGTTTGGCCAAAACCGTTGGTATAGGTCACTTATATGGACCTATACCAATGGTTTGGCCAAACCGTTGATATAGGTCCCCCCTATACCAACGGTTTGTCCAAAACCATTGGTATAGGTCCCAAAATCAAAGAACCTATACCAACGATTATCAAAACCGTTTGTATAGGTCTATACCAATGGTTTTGAGTACCGTTGGTATAGTTACATGTATTTTTTATGGAATCTTCTTACCAAGAACATTGAATAAATCAAAAGTTAAAATAATTATGATAATACATATATATATTTATGAAATTAAGTTCAAAAAAGTCATGTTAGGTCAGTGGTTAGGTCATTAAATAATACTCTGCAGGTACTGGGATCAAAACCCATCAGATACTTATTTTTGAAATATATATACCAACAATTTTATGGAACCGTTGGTATAGATTTTTTGTATTACTTATACCAACGGTTTTGAAAACCGTTGGTATAGGTCTATACCAATAGTTTTGGGAAAATGGTTGGTATAGACCTATCCTCCCGGCTTAATTAGCCACGGCTATCCAAACTGTTGTTATAGGCTATACCAACGGTTTGGAGGCCTATACCAACAGTTCCAAACCATTGGTATAGGGTATTTTTCCAGTAGTGAGTGGATTAATTCAACCATATTTGTTACCTTGGGGTGCACCAATAATTTTTGTGAAAATTTAGATGGATAAATGATACACTTCATTGATTATTATGTTATGAACAAGATCATGATCAAGAACAAGTATCCACTCCCCCATATTGATGACTTGTTTGATCAACTACATAGATCTTAATAATTTTCTTAGATTGACCTGCATTTTAGATATCATCAATTGAATGTTAATAAGGATGATATACCCAATATGACACTCCTTACAATGTATGGACACTATGAATATATTGGGATTCCTTTTGGTCTTACTAATTCCACTTATATCATTATGGATTTTATGAATAGTGTCTTTAGAGACCACCTGGATTAATTTGTGATAGTCTTTATAGATGGTATTCTGATCTATTCAAAGATAATGGAAGAGAATTTATATCACATGAAAATTGTACTAAAGACCCTAAGTAAGGAGAAACAATATAAAAAATATCTAGTGTGTGATTTTTTCATGCAAAAGGATTCAATTTTGGGTAACATAATCTCAAGATATGGTATATTAGTCGATCCATCAATGAAGGAGGCTATTGAATTATAGACTAGACAAATCATGGTGACTGGAATTCATTGTTTTCATGGTTTATATGGATATTATTGACATTTTGTGGAGAATTTATCATGATTAAGTAATCCTTTGACCTATTTAACATGAAGGGTGCCAAGTTCCTCTAACTGAATGAATGTGAATAAAATTTTGAGGAACTAAAAAGAAGGTCAGTCAGCACACTGGTTCTTATATAACCCTATACTGGAGAATTTTTTTTAATCTATAATGACGAATCATAGAATGGATTGGGATGTGTTCTTATAGGAAATGACATGGTTATCACTTATGCTTCGTGGAAGTTTAAGATTCATGAGAAAAATTACCCAGCTCATGTTTCAGAGTTAGCAGTGGTAATTTTTTCATTAATGATATGGAGGAATTATCTTTATTTGGTAAAGTATGATATATATAACAATAATTAAAGTCTAAAATATATATATTCACACAAAAGGATTTGAAACGCAATTATTCACAACAATTACTCATTTAATCTTATTGCAGGTTGGATGAGGATCTTTATTGCCATCCGAGAAACATCCCTCCTTCATAAAAGACACTACGACAGCTCGGTTGGGGAATTTATGATTCTCTGACGCATCAACCTTGATGGAGTTTACACCAATACAAAGATCCCTATTGAGGTGTTTTGGCAAGCTCTGACTCCTGGATGGAACAAGATAAATTTTGATGGATCTTCCAAAGGAAATTCGGGCCCTATGGGATGTGGGGCCATATTCAGAGATTATCTTGGTCGTTGTCACGGATGCTTCTTTGGAAGCTGTGGAACTACCTCTACCATAGAATCTGAAATGATGGCGGTGATTCAGGCCATTGATATTGTTAATATAAAAGGATGGAACAAAATCTAGATAGAGTGTTACTCCACCACTATTGTGCATGCTATTTGGAATGGAGTGATTCACCTTGCATGGCCTCTCAATGCTCGATGGATGAACTGCCTCAATTCCCTTCTTGAAATAAGATACATTTCCACCCATACTTATCGAGAAGCAAACACGGTTGTGGATGGCCTTTCCAAAAAAGGATTCAACCAAGCCATAACATAGAGTTATTCTCTACTGATTGATCTCCTACCCTATTTCGTTATACATTTTAATAAGATACCATCTTTCTGTTTCATGTAAACTTTCTCTCTCATTTCTTTCTTAATAAATTTTTTCTTTGTCCTTCGAAAAAAACTCTGGGAAAGTGAAGGATGATGATGATTTGAGACAAAATGATCATACTTGTGTATACATGATTAGGATCACAAAAGATCTAAAATTTATTGATTTTCAAATTATGGAGCTCAAAATCTTTAAGGAAGGGTAAAATATTATATTGTTAAATTAATTTTGAACCCTCTATTTAATTGAAGGTTAAGAAGGCACCAGAGTACGACGTAGATATGGAAAATAATGACAAAATGTTTGTTGAGTTTAATATTGATCGGTATGGAATGATAAGTTTTAGGAATGATGTATGTGTTCCTTAGATTCCATATTTGAATAAGGATCTGTTAGAGAAAGCTCATAGTTCTTCATTCTGTATTCATCTTGGAAGTATGAATATTGATCAGGGATATGAAATAATACTTCTTGTTGTATGAAATGAAGATAGATATCACATAGTTTGTATATAAATGATTGGTATTAAAAAAAGTATAGGATGAAAGAAAAAAAGTAAAATTGAATGTTGTATCCATTTCCCATACCATAATGAAAATGGGAGAACATCAATATATATTTTCGTTAGACTACCCAAAACCTCTAAAGGGTTAAATTATATATGGTTGGTAGTCAATCACCTGGAAAAGCCAACACACATCATCGCTATCATAGAATACTTATCTCTGCATCATCCTACAAGGATATACAATAAGTGGTAAGGTTTCATGGAGTAACCCATTCTATTGTATCAGATTGGGATATGAGTTTTACCTCTACATTATTTAATTTTTTTAGCAAGAATATGGTATGGAATTGAGTTTCATCGTTACTTATTATCTTGAGCATGATGTTCAGTCTGAAAGAATAATTCAAACCCTAGAGAATATGTTCAGATATTTTTCTCTGGATTTCAAAGGTTATTGGTATCAACACCTTCCCCTACATGAGTTTTTGGAATATAATATATTTCAATCAAGCTGTAATATTTAACCTTATTAATCCTTGTATGGGAAGAAATTTAGATCTCGAACATGTTGGTGTGAGGTTATATAAAGAAATCTATTTTGACCAGATATCACTAAAAAAATATAAGAGAAGGTTAGAGCCATTCGGGAGCATATGAAGGAAGCTAAAAGATGGAAGAAAAGGTATGCTAATAACTGAAAGCGTGTTTTGGAATTTGATGTTATAGAGAAGTTATTTCTATGGATTTATCCCTAGAATAAGATTATGTGGTTTGTAAATAAATTCAAACTAATCCCTATGTACACTAGTCCCTTTGATATTATTGATCTTATTGGGATGACAACCTATCACTTATCACATTCTTCAAATCACTCCCAATTTCATGATTTTTTCCATTTATCATGCATCAAGAAGTACATACCTAAATCTTAACATGTACTAAAATATGAGGTAATACTTCTTGAGAATGATTTTTATTATAAGGAACAACCAGTTGAAATTATGGATCATACATAGTATGTTATAAAAAACATGGTCACTCACCTGGTCAATGTTTTTTTGAGAAATATCCAATTAGAGGAAGCTATATGGGAACATAAGTATATGATGAGTCCAAAGTATCCTTATTTTTTTACCCTGATGATGAATTTTGATTGTTAAAATGAATTTAAGGGGGTAGAATTAAACACCCTGAGTTTTTATGGACATTTTTTCTCAAATAAAATATATTTTCATTGATATCATTAATTAAAATAATTTATAAATTCCTTTCATATGGGACTGAATTGTAATATGTTACATGGAACACCTACATGTTGTATGTTACATACAACAATGACTTAACGTACGTTACATGTAACATTGAGTTTCTATGAAACATCATTTTTTATAATATTTTAAATGAGATAATTATAACTTATCCTTTAAACGTATTAATATGAAAAGTAATAAATAATTTTCAAATAATTTTTATATTTATTTTATATAAATAAAAAATATTGATAATAAAAGATATAATTTTTGGTAATGTCATTATATGTTTAAAAATACTATTTTCTCAAATGAAATACTTCTGATTTTCTTCTATAAAAGTAAAATAAATATAATTTTAGACACGTTTAGAATTTTAATTTTATAAAATATTATATTTATAATTTATAATTCAGAAATTATATACAGTCTAATTTTTGTGATCTTTCTGTGAAACTTCATTTTTTGATGAATACAAAAAAAATTCAAAATTTTAATTCAAAACTGGATTTTCATCTAATATTTTTATAAGGTTAAATAATATTTTAATTTTTTTACCATTTTAATATATATATTTTGAAATAATAAAATTTAGGTCATTTTAATATTTTTCACTTTTAAATTGGGTTTAAAAACATAGCACGATTTTGGATGTTTCTACTTTACTACCCTGCAAGTTATTCTCATCAGCTGAATTAAATTTAAATTAATTTCCTATAATTATATGATTTTAATTTATAAAAAAAGTTTCCATATCTGGAATCATAATGATATATAATTTATATTTTGGTCAACATAGTATTTGACAAAAAAATATTGGTGAAAGTTATTAAGATTAATTGCAACGATTAAGATAAAAATTAGGTTAACAGAGTACTAAAAAATTAATTTAGGACACAAAACTACCAAGAAGCCTTTATAAGAACCATTTTATGGCCATATTTTGACCATATACTCACTTTTCTATAATTTTATACATTATTGGATCCACATGACATTGTAAAAACGTTGGTGGAATTCTTTTTCAAAAACATACAAGAGTGCCACTCCACCTCCACTATAAAAAGGCCTCCTCTCCTCCCACTTCCTCACACTTCTCAATACAATTTGGATCAACCATGATAAACCCAAGTAGATTATAAAAATACATCCCCTAAACCTAGAATTATCACATTTTTCATAAATTAATCCAATGAATCCTTTTTGTCAAACTAAAATGAGTTACACAAAGAATAGGTAACATCCTTCCTTAAGCTCTTTTCTTTTATTTTTATTCTCCACCCCTAAACTCATATTATTACATGAGTATATAATAACACATAAATCATTAATATAATGAGTTGTTATTATATTAATTGGTTCACTTAAACATACTCACACTCTTATCTAATGGGTTATGGACATACTGTTTATGTGTACAGTGAACTACTGCCTCACGAAAAGTTGATTGTTCAGTTTTCCTTTACACCCTTTAATGTTTTTGGATTATAATGTACAAAATGTTTTTATATTATATATTATATATATATATATTAAAAACTTATAATTCTATAATTATTATATAACATATACCTTTACAATTTTCATTTTTTGTAAATACGATAATATCATTTGAGGATATGTGGGCTACTGCCCCCTCAAAGCGATGTGATTCATTCACAAACTACATGGAATTTATTAAGGATGTTTTTAGTGAAATTATATTATATATTTGAAATTATAATTCTAATATAATTTTATTATATAAATATATATATATATATATGTCATTTTCTTTCCTTCATTGAATATGAAAATAAAACGGAAATGATGTTCATGCGTATGTATGGCCTACCGTCTCCAAGAATGGTTGATTCCATTAACACTAATATATTATATGGATTATTATAATACAAATATAATTAATATAATTAATATTTACTTCATGTTTTACATTATTTAAATCATTATATAAGTATACAAACATGAGATATGACAAATATAGACACATGCGAAGAACAAAGAAGATATTACTCAAAGTGAAACCTTGACATATAATTGTTAACAAGTGGTAAATATATATTTCATAATAAAAAAATATAGGATATTATGTATAATAGTATTTTTATGTTATTGTTTTACAATAAAATTATATTTATTACATAGCATGTTTTTATGAGTATGATGATAGTAAAGATACAAGTTACAGGAATTTCATCACACTTTTTTTGTCTATCAAATGAATTACATGTTTACCACTATTTTATTTTTCATGATGTATATTATAACCATGAATTTATTATTTATTTATTATTTTGAAATTTGTGTGTGTTTACATATCCATTCTATGATCTTTCTTTCATGAGGTTTATGTTTCAGGGGTTACGAAATTGGTAAGATAATTTCTTCTCAATTATCCTTCTTTGAGACACATGTTTTGTTATGCACCTACATTATTTTTTGAGGTGTATATAAATCTATTTGACATGTTATATCATGAATACACTTATTGAAATGATATTTTAGGAATCATTTAATTTAATTTTCATAAATTTGGTGTCTAAATCTAGGTTACCATGTGGTAAGAGCATATTGAAACAATCTTTTCGTTTATCAATATTGTTTATGATTATTCTCTCATTGATGAAATATTATTAACCATACATCGATGATATATATGATTTTTCTTATCCTATATTAATTTAAGATATATCCATTTATTAGTACCATTTTTCTACTCGTTTGTACTTAGGATGATTAATAAAATATTTATCAAAAAAATATGATTGTATTTAACTCTTCATTCAGATATATGATTTATTTCGAAAACCAAGTTTAGAAAAATGTTTTCAAAAATATTATTCAAGAAAAATGAATTTATATTTTTTATGGGTTTTAAATATTCCTCTAAATGTTTTCAAGATTTTTTCCAACAAAAAATAAATTAAAAATTCATTTTTAATACATTTTTTCAATATAGAAAAGAAATTTTTCTCAATAAATTCTATTAAAAAATCTTTCAGTTATATTTCCCATTTATGATGTCTTCTTTTGGTATTACTCATGCTTTTCATGTAAAATTATTCAAAGTTACCAATCATATTATTTCTCTCAGTGGATTATGTTTTTATGGAATTATGTTTATGAAACTTGTTTCTCATTCATAGGTAATATTATTTTTAAACCCACTTATTTTTATGGGTTATGCTTACGAAATGATTATGAAACATATATCTTTTTCCATAGGTTATGATAGGATCACATGTTTATGATAAAATATTCATTTCATTGGGTATGATATTATTATCTATAATTGTGTGGAACATGTATTTTTTATTTTCTTATTATATGTGTGGGACCTATATATCCATCCAATGTATTGGGTAAATATTTATTTCTCGTGAGATATACTAAGATGATATTTGGAGTGAACCTGAAATACTAATATAGACAAGGGATTGAACCATGACTACCAAGATGGTATGATTAGTGAACTCATGCTACTAATATGTCCATGGGAGTGAACCATGACTCCCTTGTTGTTATAGGGAGTGAACCCATACTACCATGATGGTTTTGGTAGAAATTACTTGACTACTATAAAAATCGTATTATATGTATATTTTGTTTCCATAATTCCATATTTTGTTCCTATGTTATTCTTTCATGGCTTATGTTCTTTACTTCCTTATGATCTATGTATTATAAACTACTATGATTTATTCCATGATTTGTGTTAATAATCTTACGATATGCATGGTAAGATCTTATAAATTTGTGATTAGGTCCTTATACCCTTATTATCATCTTTATGCTTACATATATCTCTTATTTATTTTCAATGAGAAGCTAAGATCAATCCTTTTTATGATTCATTTACCATGTTATCATTGCAGGTATTATATATGATGTGTCTAATAAATGTTTATATTCATAAAGAACCTAGTCAGAGGTAATTTAGTTTACTTATGTACGCGTGTTTATGTTTCCATGTCTCCAAAGGAACTAGACTAATATGTTCTTCAGGCGTTTGTTTGTATAATGTTTTAATTATTCCTCGAAAGTTATGTAATGTTAATGTTTGAAAAGAGAGGGTATCTATATGAATATTTTTTGTGTTGTATACCTATAATAAATTTAAAAAATATTAATGATTTATGATATCAATGTGTATAGAATAGGTTTTTACAAAGCTACAAGAGTGTATATGGAATGTTATCTCTATCATAAAGCAAATACTAAGGTGGTTAGACTAATTATATCATGTGATGGCTATCTTTGAGGGTATCATTTTCATTTTATATATATGGTTAATATTATTACACAATTTAATCTACTTCAATATGAAATTTTATTATGCCAATGTTATGATCTCATGGCTTATTTTTTTTATCCCATTACAATGATTATCAAAGGAGCTTCCAAATATTATGCCATGACTTAAGATTATAAAAAATGAATATATGGGTATTAATTTAAAATGGAATGTTCTGTATCTAAACACATTGTATAATTAATATTATTACATATTAAATTTGATTGGTATCTACTATATATACACATGCTCAGAATCTAGTCTCACCCTTTCTTATGTTGACTTTTCCAAAGTATATAATGACATATTGTAAATATGATATGATATATAAGGGTTATATTTCTGAATGAATATGTTTAAGATGATGTAGATATTTTATATACCACTTGTTAAGGTATCCATGTGTAATGACCCGCATATTCTCATTGGATTGAGAGTACCACGAGTCATTACTAGGCCTTAAGCGACATCCCCAAGGCGCCAAAGGCTGGAAATAAATGCCGAAGGGTTTCAAGTACAAGTGGGGGACGATTTACCCTTTAAGAAATAAACCCATAAACCAACCAAGCATAACCAAACATTCACTATATGATGCATGAACAAATGAGAGACCAAAAAAAACTTCATTTATATCAAACCACATCAAAGTACACAACAGTGGAAGACCAAACTAAGCATTAAAGTACACAGCAGATGAAGAGCTCAAGACTCTGAAAAGACACCACAACACCACGCTCCATGAGCTCCCAACTCCACAACATCTCCCAAGCATCACCACAAGTCTCTATCATTAAGATGCATTACCTTTACCTATGTCTGGGAATATGACATCTGCAAAAGCACCAATGTGACAAAGAAGGGGTGAGTATAAAACTCGATAGGTTTTCCCCCAATGAATTCCCTACTCATGCCACTAAGATAGAAGAGTTAGAAACATTTATATAAAAATAGTTTAAATAAAACATTTTCCCAAAAGCAGTTTATAACTAAATATAAACAATCTTCCAAAACCATTCATAACCAAAGGCATTCCAAGAGCAATTGAAACCAATTTTCCAGCAAGTTATTTTTCCAGGAAAATAACCAAACCAACTTAAAACGCATTTCACAAACAATTCTTTTTGGAATACCCAACCATTTATACATACCCATGAAACCAACCATGTATGCTAACTGGAAGAGGGGAGAAGCCCTAACCCTTATTCATCCCAACCATGATGGGGGAGACTTCTTACCCTTATCCAACCCAAATTCACATGAATGGTTGATGGGGGAGATCCCTAACCCTTATTCATCCCAACACTGATGGGGGAGACCCCTAACCCTTATCCTTCCCGAATGCAATATGAACACACACCTTCCCCATGTTCCATTATCCCTTTGGCACTGATCACAAGGTCATATTTCAACCAAGCCCCATATTTCCCATGTGCCATTAACCCTTTGGGACAGAGCACAAGGTCACATTTCATCCAAGCCTCATACATGCAATATGAACACACACCTAATGTTCCCATCAATAATTCCAAAACACCACTTCAAAAAAACACCTTTTTATTGAAAACCATTTCCATCAAAACCATTTCAATGCCAAACCATTTCAATTCCAGAACATTTCAATAAAACTCCATTTTTATTGAAAACCAATTCCCTCAAAGTCATTTCAATCTCAAACCATTTCAATAAAACACCCTTTTTATTGAAAAAACATTTTTCATCAAACCATCTACAGTTTCAAAAAATCCATAATTTAAAATCAACATTTTAAATTCAACAAGCCAAAATAATTTGCACAACAATTCACCAAGATTTCACAATCTCATCAAAACCATAAATCATCAAAAAGGAAGATTTATTATATGATTTTCACAATCAAACCCATTAAAATAATCCAATTTGAATCTAATCCAAACAATTCTAACAAGAGGAGTCAAGAGTCAGTCCTCCTACCTCAAAGGTTTTGATGAAAACCACAGCAGTCGAAGAACTCTCAAGAAAACTGGGCTGATTCACCAAGGATCCTCCTTAGATCTCTTCTCCTAACACAATCAAGACCAAATCTCATCATATTTGGCATCCACACACTTATATCTACCCATAACGGGTGTATATCTATGAAACCGAAAGAAGAGTAGAAATAGATCTAAGTAGATCTATGAAACCAAACAAGAACGATCACATACCTCAAGAATCCGGCTTCGATTCGCCAAGAGAAGCCTTCAGATCGCCTCCAGAACGAGGGGTGAACCCTCTTTTACCTTAGGAGAACCAAAATCCTGAGTTAAGGCCGCTTAGAATCTTAAACGAGGAATTGATATGAAAAAACGCATGAGATCCACAATTTAAAGATCTCATTTAAGTGGTCGCATGGTTAGTTCGTGCGGTTTGACAAACCATGCGCTAACCGTGTGTCAGTTACTGCCTTGTCCACCCTTCTCGCAAGGTTCGGAGGCATGGTTAGAAAAACTGTGCGCCACCCGTGTTGAAGCCACTACCTCCAAGACCAACAACGCATGGTTTGGCCGCATGATTTAGACAAATCATGCACCGCCCGTGCGACTTCCCCTTTTGCCACAAAACTCATTCCAAGTTCACCCGACTCTCCCATTCGCCACCCTTAACTTTATAACCATTAAAATAATCAAGAAAGGGTTACATACCAAGAAACCAGGGGTACTAAATTCTCCCCACCATTGGAATTTCCATCCTTAGAAAGTAAAAAACCTTCACCGAATTGAAAGAGTTCCAACCACTACTCTTTCATTTCCTTCTCATGTTCCCAAGTCTCTTCCTGAATCAGACCATGCTGCCCTAAAACCTGCACTAGACCGATGCTTTTTTCAAGCACGAATTTCTCTTTCCTATCCACAATCCATACTGGGATATGTATCAACGAAGCATCTGAATATAGGTCAATGTGATCCCATCTAATCACATGGTCAGGATCAGGCTGATACTTTTTCAACTGAGATACACGGACCACATTATGCACCAAACTAAACCGTGGTGGTAATGCCAACAGATATGCCACCTCTCCAACTTAATCCAGTATCTCAAAAGGGACAATGTATCTAAAAGTTTACTTTCCCTGCTTCCCGAAATGACGATGTCCAATCCTTGGAGAGATCCTCATGAAGACATGATCACCCACAACAAACGACAACGTTCATCAATGGTGATCTGCATAATATTTCTGATGACTCTGAGCCATCTACATCCTCTTTCTAATCAACTAAATCTTCTACATTGTTTCTTGGACAAGGCTTGGTCCGACTAGTGAAATTTCACCAGTTTCCACTCAACATAGTGGATAATGACAAGGACACCCATACAATGCTTCAAACGGAGCCATGCGTATCGAGGCCTGATGACTATTATTTTATGATAACTCCAATAAGGGTATATGCTCCTCCCATGAGCCACCAAAATCCATTACACAAGCTCACAACATGTCTTCCAACGTTTGTATCATCTATTCAGATTTCCCATCCATCTGAGGATGATACGTCGTGCTCATAATCAACTGAGTCCCAAGGTCTTGCTATAATGATTTCCAGAAACGAGATGTGAACCTCGGATCTCTATCTGAGACTATAGAAACTGGTACACCATTTATCTTTACCACCTCTTGGATATAGATTTTTGAAAGATCTTCCACTGTATGAGGTTCATGAATAGGGATGAAATGATCTGACTTGGTTAAACGATCCACTATCCAACCAAATGGCATCGTGTTTCTGGATCATTCTTGGAAGACCTGTAACAACATCAATTACTATTCGATCCCATTTCCACACTGGGATAGGTAAAGACTGTAATATACCAGTTGGTCTCTGATGGTCTGATTTAACCTACTAACAAGTTAAGCACCGAGAGACGAACTCAGCCACCTTCTTTTTCATGCCGCTCTACCAAAAATGCGCCTTCAATGCCTTATAAATTTTCTATATACATGGGTGTAAAACCCATCTTGAAGGTGGTAAGTATGAAGGAGTTGTTCCTAAAAAACCATAGGTACAATCATCTGATCTCTGAAACACAAAACTGAACCCCCATGAAGTTTCCAGCCAACAATGGTCTCCCCACCATTGAGTTTTGAACTTACAACTAGACACTCTACAACAGATGTTTGTGCTTATTTGATCATCTTTACCAAATCAGGAACAAGCATAGCTGAAAAGAAAACAGCAACATCACCTCGGTCTTCACATTCCACATGCATGTCGGCTAAGACTGACTTCAATTTTCATTCATTTGATGCTTCTTTCTCCAACTAAACATATGACTTTTTACTCAATGCATCTGCCACCGAATTTCATTTTCCCAGTGTGTACATGAAGTCAAAGATATAATGTATCCATGTTTTCAAAGCATGGATGACTGCAGCTAACTCCAAATCATGTGTTGGGTAATTATTCTCATGCACCCTCAACTTCTTTGAACCATAGGTAACCACATGGTGTCCTTGCATGAGAATACAACCCAACCCTGATCCTGAAGCATCACAATACACCACATACCTCTGTCCTGATGTAGGCAAGATCAAGATGGGTGCTGATGTAAGACGAACCTTCAGTTACTGGAAAGACTTCTGACATTCTTCTATCCATTAGAATGGAGCATTATTCTTTGTTAGAGCTTTCATTGGTGATGCTAGTCGTGAGAAATCACGCATAAAGCGTCGGTTGTAACCGGATAGACCAAGAAAAATTTGTATCTCGAACACATTCTTCGGTGGTTTCCAAGAGATAAAGGCTTCTATATTTTCAGGATCAATAGAAATTCCTTTCTCCAAAATGACAAGACCAAGGAAACATACTTCTTATACCCAAGAATCACACTTTGATAATTTGGCATACAAATGATGATCTCTCAAGATTTGTATCATTGTTTCTAGGTGCACCTCATGATCAACCCTTTTCTTTGAATACACCAATATATCATCCACAAATGCAACAACAAAAGAATCTATATATCGCTGATATATCTGATTCATCAAATCCATGAAGATCTCTAGTGCATTCATTATACCAAAAGGCATGACCACATATTAGTAGTGGCCACATCTACTTCTAAAAGCTTTCCTTGGAATATCCTTTTTCCGAACTCACAATTGGTGATATCCTGATCACTAGTCAATCTTAAAGAACCACTCATCTCCCCTTAATTGATCGAACAGATCATCAATGCGTGGAAGTGGATATCTATTCTTTATCGTAACTTGTTTAAGCTTGCGATAATCAACACATAGCTGAAGAGTTACATCTGCCTTCTTCACAAAAAACACTGGTGCTGCCAATGGAGAAGTACTTGGTAGAATGAAACCCGTGCTTTTCAGCTCCTCTAACTGCACTTTCAATTCCCATAACCCTCTTGGTGCCATCTTATAAGATGGATGGGAAATAGGACTGGTCCCCAGAAGGAGATCAATCATAAAATCCACTTCCCTTAGAGGTGGTAACCCTGAGAAGTTATTTGGAAAGACATCTGGAAATTGATCCACAATAGCTGGAAAACTATTTTCCTCAATCTCTTCCATTGATTCCAAAGTCAATACTGCCAGTTGGTAAAAGACTGTTCCTGCCATTGGTGCCAACAAGCTCTTTGCACCTTTCTTTACCATCCTCTCTCCTCTGAAGATATGGTTGTTGTCTTCCTCAGTCGTGAAACTAACTATTCTCGTATAACATTCTATGTGATCCTTAAACATTGTCAACCAATCTATACCCCACATTACATCATAGACATCAAGTCCAACATTGAGAAGTACCATTTTAAGTCAGCTTCATCAAAAGTTATAGCACATGCTCTACACACAAAGGCTTGACATTCTCTTACACCAAGAGGAGTTTTTAGTTTCAAACCAGAAGGGATTATTTCTAGTTTTAAACATATCAAATCAATGGCATGAGAAGAAATCAAGGAATGGGGAGCCCCTATATCAAACAAAGCTTGCATCAACGTGGAAATTAAAAGAACCACACCTCGCACTCTGGATGGTCCCGACTGATCATCGACTACAACCTGCTCAACTCCAAGCAGATGTGTGCTTTCCATGCTCTGCTATTTATTTTCATAATGAAACTTCCCTTTCTGAGGAGTGTCAAAAACACCTGACCTAGGAGCTTTACAGAAAAAGCACTGAAGATGTCCCATCTTGTTACAATTATGACATTTTCGAGGTTTTGCCTTACAATCCTGCTTGATGTGGCTCATAGAGCCACACTGGAAACATCCCGGATTACACTTGGGTCTCTGAAGAAGTTTTAACAATATTGTGGTATGATTCTGATGTGTTCTTCCTCCTTGAGAAAAGGTGCCTGATTCCCTCTTGCTCTTAGTGTTAGAGTTCTCAGCTCCTCTAGTAAAGATAATCGTACTTCCTCCACTTGGATTTTTAGCAGTGACAGATATCGTAAACAAAGTATCCGGTTGCAGTCCCAATTCAATGGTTTTAAAAGCCTGAGCGATGATTTGGACCAACTGTTGGTTCACCTGTGGTTCAGATGCAACCACATTCTCATTGGCCTCTTCCGACTGGTTTCTATGACGCCTACTAGATGCCATTTCCTAAACCAACAACAAAACCCATCAATCTCACTCTATAGAAACTGATGGCTTAGAATTTCAAATTCTATCAGATCATCTATCCCAACATTGTTTTGCAAAACATCCTTTTTCCATGTTCAAAATTTTTTGAAATCATTCCTCATGCCTTTTGAAAATCAACCCTTTTTCAAAATACACCAAATATCCTTTTTTCAAAATCTTTCATTGAAAACAATTTCTGCATTTTTTTCTAAAAATTCACACCTTGTACAAAATCATAAGTCATTCTTCACAATGAGATATGAAATCCTAGTGGGAATGCATTCCTCTTCAATGAATTTCAGGATCGTCTCATTGGATAAACCCATGACAATTAGATTTCCAACATTATAAAATTGTATCCAAAACACTTATGTACCCAACACCCTGGAAACATGAAGTTCAGCATAAATGGATTATCTATGTCCTTCTATGACATACATTTCAAGTTCCTATAATCTTACTCCTGTCTAAGATTTCGACCCAAGGAATAGACAAGAATGAATTTCAACTCCAATACCAAGAAACATTGATGACTACTTGTTAGGAAAGGACCGAACAAGCTGATATAATTTGTAATGACCTACCAATTATCATTGGCTTGAGAGTACCACGAGTCATTACTATGCCTTAAGCGACACCCCCAAGGCTCCAAAGGCTTGAAATAAATGCCGAAGGGTTTCAAGTACAAGTGGGGGATGATTTACCCCTTTGATAAATAAACCCATAAACCAAAAATCATAACCAAACATTCACTATATGATGCATGAACAAATGAAGGACCAACTAACAACTTCATTTATATCAAACCACATCAATGTACACAATAACAGAAGAAAAAACTAAGCATCAAAGTACACAGTGGATGAACAGCTCAAGACTCTCAAAAGACACCACAACTCCACGTTCCACCAGCTCCCAGCTCCACAACATCTCCTAAGCATCACCACAAGCCTCTAGCAGTAAGATACCTTACCTTTACATCAGTCCTGGAATATGACATCTGCAAAAGCACCAACATTCCAAAGCAGGGGTGAGTATAAAACTCATTAGTTTTTCCCCAAAGACTTCCCTACTCATGCCATTAGGATAGAAGAGTTAGCAACATTTATATCAAAACAGTGTATATAAAACATTTTCTCAAAAGTAGTTTATAACTAAATATAAACAAGTTTCCAAAACCATTCATAACCAAAGGCATTCCAAGTGCAATTAAAACCAATTTTCCAGCAAGTTATTTTTCCATGAAAATAACCAAACCAACTTAAAAACCATTTCACAAACATTTCTTTTTGGCATACCCAACCATTTCCACAAACCCATGCAACCAACCATGCATGCTACCTGGAAGAGGCAAGAATCCCTAACCCTTATCCATCCCAACCATGATGGGGGAGACTTCTTACCCTTATCCAACCCAAATGCACATGAATGCTTGATGGGGGAGAGCCCTAACCCTTATACATCCCAACACTGATGGGGGAGAACACTAACCATTATTCGTCCCAAATGCAATATGAACACACACCTTCCCCATGTTCCATTATCCCTTTGACACCAAGCACAAGGTCATATTTCAACCAAGCCCCGTATTTCCCATGTGCCATTAACCCTTTGGAACCGAGCACAAGGTCATATTTCAACCAAGCCTCATACATGCAATATGAACACACACCAAATGTTCCCATCAATCATGCCAAAACACCATTTCAATAAAAACACCTTTTTATTGAAAAACACTTCCATCAAAACCATTTCAATGCCAAACCATTTAAATTCCATACCATTTCAATAAAACTCCCTTTTTATTGAAAACCAATTCCATAAAAGTCATTTCAATCTCAAAACATTTCAATAAAACACCATTTTTATTGAAAACACATTTTTCATCAAACCATCTATAGTTTCAGCAAATCCATAATTTAAAATCATCATTTTAAATTCAACAAGCCAAATCAATTTGCACAACAGTTCACCAAGATTTTACAATCTCATCAAAACCATAAATTATCACAAAGGAAGATTTATTCTACGCTTTTCACAATAAAATCCATTCAAATAAACTAATTTTAATATAATACAAACAATTCTAACAAGAGGAGTCTAGAGTGAAGCCTCCTAGCTCAAAGGTATTGATGAAAACCACAACGGTCGAAGAACGCTGAAGAAAACCGAGCCGATTCACCAAGGATCCTCCTTAGATCTCTTCCCCTAACACAACCAAGACCAAATCTCATCATATTTGGCATCCACACACTTAGATCTACCCATAAAGGGCGTAGATCTAAGAAACCGAGAGAAGAGGATAAGTAGAAATATTTAGATCTAATAAACCAAACAAGAATGATCACATATCACAAGAATCCAACTTGGATTTGCCAATACAAGACTTCAGATCGCATCCAGAACAATGGGAGAACCCTCCTTTACCTTAAGAGAACCAAAATCCCGAGTTGGGGCCGCTTTGGAGCTTAAAAGAGTCATTTAGAGGCACAAACGTGTGAGATCCACAATTTAAGGATCTCATTTAAGTGGTCATAGGGTTAGTTCGCACGATTTGACAAACCATGTGCTAATCGTACGTTAGCTACTGCCTCGACCACCCTTCTCGCATAGTTTTTCAACACAGTTAGACAAACCGTGTGCCTCCAGTACAGAAGCCACTGCCTCCAAGACCAACTATGCACGGTTTGGCCGCACGGTTTAGACAAACCATTCACCGCCCGTGTGACTTCCCCTTTTGCCTCAAAAATCCTTCCATGTTCTCCCGACTCTCCCATTTGTCACCCTTAACATTATAACCATTAAAATCATCAAGAAAGGGTTACATACTAGAAACTGGGGGTACTACACCATGTTACCATGTAAGCTAAACCATTATTTCCTAATAAATGATCGTATTGTCAAGAAATGAATATTCATGTAAAATGATTTGATATTCATTCATGTAATGTTTCTGTATCTATAAACCCATACCATGGGAGGAAAATGAAAGAAAATGAACCCAAACATCCCTATTATATACCAATCAAATTATTCACACAATATCAAAAGAAACTTATTTCTAAACCCTAAGAAGGAATATATTGATCTTGGAAGATATCAACTAATTGTTGTGGATGATTAAAACTAGGAGTAAGACCATCTATTACAAAAAAAACAGGAATTACACTAAAAAATATTCTCTTCATAAGTAAAATATTTTTTCAAACCCAACGACCTATTGATATACCTATTCAAAATAAATCACAACATAAAAATGTGATTAACACATCATATGATGAAAAAAATGTAAATCAAATTCATCCAAAAATCCCAAATCATTTTACCAACTCATTCTTTCAGAAAAAAAACAAATGTTTTTGAAATTATTTTTATAAATATATTAATCTAAGAATAAATAGACTTTTGTTACATTAAAATTTCATATAAATATAAAAATGATTATGATTTATTTTATCTTTTAATATTTATTTTCCTTCATTTTAATTTAATCAATAAACTGATGTTTAAAAAAATATCACTAAAATATCATTATTAATTTCATAGAAAACATTAAGATGAGTATACTTAGAATATTAAAATGAAACTATCTAAATTATAAATTCAAAAGATCATTTAAATGGAGTTTCTTATAAAAGGTACTAGGAAACTGAATTATAACATAGTCACTCATGAAAATGAAAACCAAACTAACCCTGTCCTAGCATACAATATAATTATTTATGAACACAATAAAAGAAAAACTAGTAAGCATTAAAAGTACATTCAACACTAATATCATAAGAAACTCATATTGTTGATCCTCACTTCATCATAATGAATGTAGATTATCGTACCCAACAAATTATTGCCTTAACTAATCAAACTCAAAGAATAGTGTTATTCCTAAAATAAAAAATACAACTACACTCTCTATTCTTTCATATTGTATGAACCCTAAATTAGGGAGGTATAATCAGCTTTTTCAATTTAACGATGTAACCCCACTTGATCACCAAAATATGATCCACCACATTAATTAAGTACACCAACTGAAAATAGACCATATATAAAAAATCTTCAACCATATAAATGTAATTTACACACTTCATCATTGGTGAAATTGTTAAAATATTTTTCAATCAGATCCCATAAATAAACTACAACATCAGTTATTCACATCCATCATCTATAAATTCAATAAAAATTTAAGAAAATTATCATTCCACACCTAATAAATGATCTCCCTCAACATGAAATGAAAATCACCACAATAAATATATTTCATGATATAATAAATCATTACCTAAAATATTCAAGAAACACGTCACTAAAAACTCAAATTTAGGAACACTTAAATTTGATCTTCTGTCACAATCCACATCATAAGGAATCAAAACCACCTCTATAAACACTCAAACCATATATAATTTTACCCAGATAATGAAATTCATTAATTATTCTATTAGACTCCTGATTCCACCTCATCCCTTGAATCCCTCGATATACGTATTCATTATAATGTATAGTAAATTCTTCAATGAACTATTTTCAACTCAAATTTCATCATTTTATAAGATAATTAAAATAATTAAATCACAAATCGAAATAATTAAAAATAATATAAATAAAGAAAATATTAACTCATTATCTATAAAGTTAAAAAACTAACCCAACACCAATGAAAATTTATTTCCATCTTACTCAATCAACATCTACTATTTATCCAATTGACATATCAACATCACAACTGCCCATAATACCTACCAAAAACCAACCACACATTTTTTTAAAAATGATATCATGTTTCCAATAATCATTTATTAAAACTAATATTAATGACTAACCCCATCATATGGAAAGCTCAAAATTACCTTTTGATATATAAGAAACTCACTTTAAATAAAATTCATCATTTTGAACTAACACTTTTGGGAAAACCATTATTTTGAAATTCAGAAACATTCCGTCAAAATTCCATTTCAAAAATACTTTGAAAATAAAATTATAAAATCATTTATTAAATAAGGTACTTGTTGCACACCATAACATACACACCCAAAAAATTATAAAGAACTTAATTTTTAAATAATAATTAATTTTTAAACAAAACAGCATTAACAAATATAATAATTTAAGTTAATATGTTACAAAAAACATGTAATTATTTAAACAAGTTATAAAAAAAATATAATGTAATAAAACACATATTTCATTAAAACACTATATAATTTAAAAACAAACATTTTCAAATCTCAGAAAACATACAAAAGTATTTCATTATCAATTTTAATTTGTCAGTCACCCAGAAAATTTGTAAAATGAACTCTTAGGAATGATAATATATTTATAGTTCAAACATTAATGTAGTAAATTTTATATTGTTTCATATTCAAACAGCTTTTCATGAACATTACATTCCAAATATTATAATTCTATAATATAATAATCATGTTGGGTAACACATCATTTTAATAAATATAACATAATAAACCCTAATGTATTTAAATTGTATGAATGATATATATTTAAAATATTTTAATTTGGATCTTAAAACCCCTATAATGATCTTATTATAATTCATATCAGTATAGTCAATATACAAATCAATATATATATATATTAACTCATGGCATGCTATATATTTTTAAAAACACGAAGTGTAACAAATTTTACCATGGAAAACTCAAAGGATTGTTTTATTACTAATATATCATTAAATATAAAGACACGATGAGTTAAACATAAGAAATACTCATTCAATGAACAATATTCGATGAAAAAAAATATTTTTTCAGTTTTTCATTATTTATAGTTTTCACTAAATATTATATTATATAAAAATTATTTCATTATATAGTCAAAAAATGTGTACCAACTAAAAAAAATTGTAATCAAGAACACATAATAATGACATTTTCCTCAAAACAGATGCATCATATGAATAGATAAATTAAAAATAACAAAGATAAAAAGTATACCAACTATTTCTTATAATATCACAATAAAGATGTGAAACTTTTTAGGAGTATCGCAAAATACCCTTAATAACCCTAAAACCATATGTTATATAATAATTTATAAAAATATCTATAATATGATCATTGATATCCATTAAAGAATTATAATTTATATTTCATATATCAATTTACAATTAATCATCCAAATTCACACACAAGTAAAAAAAATCTTGATGCATAATCCATGCCTATATTTCTACCAAAAAATATATATTATCTCAACTAGTATGATTTATATTATTACATTCTCTATATTGGATCACAAGGGCCCCAAAATTAATTTTTCATATCCACTCTCAATTGCAACAACACATGATCTATTTTTTCAAAAATTATTTCCTAATAAAACTATAATGTCCTAAGTAATTCTTAACTCCAATAACCATCCAACCACTCAAATATTTCTCTTACATCACTCTATATTGATATACCCCAACCAAAATCCCTCTTAGAATAGAAATTAATTAGAATTGAACCTCAAATACTTCCTCTAAAAGGTCATGTTATGATGACTACAATATAAGTGATAAAAGTATACATGTTGGTGGGAGTACACTAATAAATCTCATAAATATAATAAAAAAGTCAAAGAAAACCATATTAAATAAAACCAATGTACCATTATACATAAAAATTATTACATAATGATAGAATCCATATATGAAATGTCAATATTAAATTCAATGATAATAACCAAAAAACATATGTTAGAAACTTCATGAGCTATAAATGTGAATCCTGGTAAGAAACTATTATTTAAAAATATTACATATATATATAGGGTGATAATAAATTTATAAATAATTGTATCATCCCCAAAGCCTCCCTTGAAAATTATTATGAATCATATTAATGCCTTGGTGAATAAATATTATAACTAGCTCACACAAAAGTCATTTCAACTATTAGATATTCATAATAATTCCCACTCATCAAGTAATTAATCTGTGCATAGAAACCAATATCAAAATAAATATCATGTAGGTTCCTCAAATCCACTTCCCCACTAATCAATTCATTTTAACACCATAAATGCATATTCCATGAGATATAATGGATTATATAACCACATATATGAATTTAAATATGCAATAGTAGATCCATAATTGTTTATACACCATAATATAACACACAAAAATCTATATAACAAAGAATAAACACATAAGGTATATAGGAAAATGAAGAATGTAAACAATCTACTATCATCCTTCAACGTGAATACCCATCATATTAACTACATAAAATCGACATAACCATTTCATACAATATATATATATATATACTATGTAATCATTAAATTATATCCCATACTATATAGTTATATTGTGAAAATATAGTTCATATTATCTCTGATGGGGGATAGGGGAAAATGAGATGTTAACCATACGTTCCTTATAAAACATGGATGTTTGGTAAAACACCTAGAACTCATGATGAAATTTTTGTGTTTCTGTGACTAACCAAATTAACATGTTGAATATTTCAAATGGAAAAATATTATGTATATAAAGAAATACGAATCCCATCATATGTGTTTAATCATAGATTGAATTATATTCATATTATTGGAATATTTTAACAAACTTGTTCTATATACTTATAATCTATCCCAAAATTCAAAACATATACACCTAACCACCTAAAATATTCTCAAATAAATATACAACTTTCCATTAATTAAATACATGTTTTAAAATTAATAACTGAACTACATTCATTTAACCATTTTTTATTCCATATCCATAATTTATTATAACCTTCATGTACTTCACTTAAGTAAATAATTTTCATAGTAATTAGTTACATAAGAAATTTATATTAAATTGTAATCCCACTACACATCATTTATTCAATTTCTCTATTTGAAAAATTATTATTTATTACACCTCGTTAACCCCTCAATTAATTCAAAATTCAATTTTTTACTCATTATTTAATTTATTTATGTATAAAACTATGTTACAAGGGGTATTTGAAACCACTAAATCATCCTCTACCATTATTGAATCAAATAACCATATAAGATCATTAAAATAACAATTAAATTAATCCAACCATTTTTTGTAATTTCACCATCATATATATATATATTAAAAATGTCAGGATATATAAAAAGATATTAATTATCAACCCTGATTATAACCATAGCTATAACATATAAATTTCGTACACAATATACCTACCATGACTCACTAATAAGACTATAAAAATAATTTTTATTGTAGGAATGTGTAAAATATTGGTAATTTCTTTACTAAATTACACTAAGAAATATCTCATTAGTTTCACTAACACATTCATTTAATTCATTAGTTATAAACATATCCCTTACATTTCTGAATTCTCTTTCCAAAAATTGGTTATGAAATTTATCTGATGATAAAATTCTGATAATGATTAAATCATAAAAAACATCATTTAGAAAAAAATATCAAAATAGCTCAAACTATTTTATTTAATCATATATAATTATTGATTCAATAAACCATAGACAAACAATATCATATAAGTTTTTATATTTACACACCACCAATTTCAATAACATCTATAAGTGTAGATATATTATGGAAGTTGATTTAGTCATTAAAATAGTAAAATAAATATTTTATCATAGTAGCATGTTTAAAACATGGACCTTAAATATATAATATTTAGCATTAAATTTTATAAAAAAATAAATAAATCCCTTTTTTAAAAATTTATTTTATTTTACTCATTACCATATTTTATTAAATTCTTATTATCTATATAGAAATAAGAAATGTGTAATTAATCCACAATGAGACATAAGTAAATAATGATAAATCATGAATCCATTATCACAACCAAATATATTATCAAATTATCTATAAAATTAATTAGAAAGATTATAAGACAACTAAAAACCTTGAAGAAAGTCCCCCATAAATCCATGACATCCAAATCCACATCATGAACTTTACCAAGTGATGAAAAAAATATAATCAACAGATATAAAATACACTTCTATTTAAAGATTCAAATGATATTAATATAATATAATATAATATAATATAATGACAACTTATAGGCCAAAGTATTTATAAAATTAAGCATGTATTCTGATGAAACCAAATGATGATGAAAGATTTCAATTAATCTCTAAATGGAGCATATGACTCAATGGAATTTAGGTTAATTTAAATGACTCTAAAAGGATAAGAAAATTTATTTTATAAAACTAATAAGGGAAAATAATGAATAAATTGTAAGGTTCACTCTGGAATTATTTCATTCCTAATGAATCACCAAAAATCATGTTAAAATATTATAATATCTTCATCGAGGGAATTTTTAAAAACATAATAAAATATATCCTCTCATTGAATTTCATAATCAACAACTATATTTATGATGCGACACTAGATCCTTTAAGAATCATGAAGTAATCCCTAGTTTTCTTACTCAAATCTAACACACCTCTATGATCTCCCTTGGAAAATCTATAGACACTATAGAGAAACAATGAAATAATTAGTAGAAATTGGAATATTATCCTTCTTGGAATCCAAAGAAACTTTTGTATATCCATGGAATAATATGAGTGATTTATAATTAACACATAATCATATAAAAACAATTATTTCCAAGCATTACACAATAAAGCGGAACATACCATACATAAAATTATGATGAAACAAAAAATAACTTACCAAGTACCAACATGAATTATAATATATTTATATTTTAAGAAGGGAACATTATGTTTGATAGTGTACATGATATGCCACATCGAGCTTAAACTAAAAATTAAATATTTATTATTTAAATATTACTATATAACATAGCCATTAGAATGGTAGGTATGAATATGATTTATTAAGTTATAAAAATATGTTTTAGACATAGATATATATATGTATATATATATATATAATTAATTTTTTTGGGACCAATTAAAAAAATCCTTTTGAAAATAAAAAGAAGTATTTTCATAAAAACTATTTAAATGTGATATGAGTGTTTTATACCAAAAAATTAAAAAATATATGTTTTTTGATTATGTTATGAAGTATATATATATATATATATAATATTAAATATAATTTTTATTATTCACCAATCTGTTTCTTATACATGTTATAAAAATAAATCAAAACTTACACATAAAAATATATATATTTTTGAAAGTGATTTTCTACCATTTGATAGTAAATTTATTTTTTAAAAAAATTTGAACATTTAAAAATTATATTTCAAAAATAAAATTCATTTTTGAATTCATAATGTCAAAATTTACATAGGTTCAATTTTTGGTATTTTTTTGATAAATTTCAGTTTTTATAGAATAGTGAAGAATACTGAATTTTAATAGAAAATAGAGTTTTATCTGAATAATATATTATGAAAAATTGTATTTTACATTTTTTTATATAATATTATATAAATTATATATCAATTAATCAAATTATGTTTATTGAAACTTTTTTCAAATTTAATTTGGATAAAAAAAGATTGCATTCTTTTAAACATTTTTACTTTAAAAATATACATTCTCATCACATCTCCAAAACTAATTTTAAAATGAATTCTCTAAATTAATTTAATTTATTTTTTAAAAAATAATTATATATTCGGAATAAGGTGGTTTAAATTTATTAAATTATTTCATTTTACTTTTTACCATTATAAATAGTAACTTTAGTACATTTTTATATGACGATAAATGGTAAATTGAGTAATTTAAGTTAAAATTAAAATAACAAAAACTATAAAATGAACCTAATAGAATACAAATAACTTATTGAAAGAATTAAATTTTTCTCAAAACACATGATTAATGAAATTATGTTTTAAATGGTAAATTTTAAATGAAAATGCCTTATATATTATTTAAATCATGGAAAGTCAAATAAAGTCAACTTCATTATCTTAAATATCTCTTATTTTTAAATGTGGGGAGAAAGGTAGGTTATGAATGAATATAATAGTAAATATTTAATTCAATAAATTTACTTTCTTGATATAAACTTATTAAGGACTTTTGGGGCCACTTGAATGAGATTATGATGTTTATAATATGTTATTTTATGGAAAGTCAATGATGTCCCATTAATGTTATCAACAAATAAATAATTTTTACTATAATTATATTTAGAATATAAAATCCAATATAAATTTTAATCTGAATTATAATAGATTTTTATTAATCTTGATAATTTATTTATAATTTTTAGTAAAGGTATAATTTCAATAAATGTGTACACAACATTAATGGAGTAATTGTTCTATTAATCGAAATATCACATAAATGTTATTAAAAATATCAAAATAAATGTAATTTTATAAAATTATTGTGAAAAAATATATATATATAATAATGGAATCATAGGTATAAAAAATATTTTATTCAATGTCATATTGTTTTATTGATTTTTTAAGAGTCGATGTAATGAATAGTATAAAAATTGACATTAATGGTATTTTTAAAAAAAATATTTTAATAAATGAAAAAATATTCCTAAAAAACTTTTATTCTGAAAAATTGTTTTTATAAGGTTTTAAATTTCATACATGTTCCATTTATTGTTTTTCTGTGATTTTATTGTTTTTATATTAACCCTTAGAGGGTAAAAATCCATGTTAGCATGGTTATAGTTAAAGGAGAAAATATGGGTAAAAACCAAAAGATTATGATTATAAAAAAGCCAAAACTTTTCTAAATATTCTTTTATAAGTTTATTTAGATCCACCATCCTTCATATCTTCTAAATAAATAAATTCTTATTTATTTTAAATTTAATATTACTTTCAATTTATTTAATATTTTTATATATTCCAAATGTTCCCCTCTCATCTTTTATAAAAGGAATCCTCTTCTTATCATTTATTCATAGTACAAAACCATTTTGGTTCAACCAATATCTACCAAAATAAATTTATAAAAACCATCCCCTCATTCTACTGGACTTATTTTAGGTATAACACCACCCTTTGTGATCTTAAGGTGTAATACAATGAAGGGTTTCTAAATAAGATGTATCATTTTTAATTAAGAGTTTCAGTTATGATTCTTCATCCATATCTCTCAAACCTTATTCATAAATGGTAAAATAATTAATCCAATATAATTCATATACTTTTGTTTTATTATTTTATTTTAATTTCCTATAACCATATCCAATTCCATCAGATGAAAAAAGAATTAATAATTTGTGTGTACGATCAGGTACCACATCGCGAACTGATTTATTCATTTTCAAAAACCATATATAAAGTCATATTGTACAGATATAATTAAGGATTACATATGGTATTCATGAAATATTTATACTTATTTAAATATTATATATCATTTTCATTATTTCCCTTCCAAAAATAAAAAATTGAAAATGTCATTTGTGCGTAAATCTGATTTATCACATCTATGAAGTGATGTGATACATTTTTCATCACCAATTCACTTGGATGATATATATAAGTATATATAATTTATTAATATTATATTAATTATATTATGATAAATATATAATAATATTATTAAACTTATTTTATTTCTACAATAATCATTGAAAAATAGAATCAGTGCTCAAGCGTACGTATGATAGACCGACTCCATGATAGCAACATAGTTCATTTTTCATATCCATATGTATTTTATGGATTTAAAATAATAATTGATATAAAAAATTATTATTATTAAATTATTATTATTCTATTTATGGTGGTATTTTGAACACCATGGATATAGAAATCCAACCAAATTCATTTTGCACATAGTTACGAAATATCGTCAAAACATGTGTTGTGAACTTAAATGAATGATTAAAAATCTATAACATATAAATGAGTGATATAAATTGAATAATAATAATAAATATGGTTTTTAATCAAATATAAGTTAATATAACATTACTATTTAAAATGATAAATAATATACGTGATGATTTAGACACAATGTAAGAGAATTTTTAACAACAAAACTCCTTTTAAATGTTTTAATGATTTATTTTCTAATTAATCTTATTTCATGTCCATTTTTTTTAAAACAATTATGCATTGACATGATTGTTTTAATATGATAATTCTCAAATTTATCTAAATTATTTTAGGAAATTAATTTTTTAATGTTAATGACTTTTTTTTAAAATAATATTTTAAACTTTCTCTTTCGTATGTTTTTACAATGGTCAAAGGAAATGTTTTTTAAACATTTATAACATAAATGAAATTTTCTGACATCATGATTCTATAATAATTTATTGTCTCATTTATAATTTTTCAATATTATTTTAAGATAATATGGTTTTATTATTATTTTCACTTTATTAATATTTCAAATGTTATTTTTATAGTAAAATGGGATTCTTATATCTGGAAATGTTTTTACACATTAGTATAAAAGATTATTAAATGGTTTTATTCATGATAGGGTCCTTGGATTTTTTTTTGAACCCATTATAGAGAAATATATTATGTTTTTACCCCAATTATATCTCAATATTTGACAGGTGATGCCCATTATAGCTCTCTAATTAATGGGTACTATACAGATGGATGTTGACCATATTCTTATTCCATATATAAGGGTTGTTTATGATATTTAGGATGATTATTTCCCATGTCACCAAAATTAATTTTATAGTTTTAAAAATGAGTTATAATGGGAATTTTTTTATTTTTAATATTTAATATGATGAACTATTATAAAAATAAAATGAATAATTTTTAGGGTAAAAATTTATGTTCTTAAAAAAATACAGGCTTTCACTGGACTAACAGTTTTCTTTATATGTTATTCCTTAATGTGAATTAATTTCTAATATCGTGTTTTAAAATGTTTTTACTAAGGTATATGTCTGAGAAATATAAATGAGGAAGTGGATTTGAATATTGTGAGGAGTTTTTAAGAAAAGAAAACATATTTTATTTTAAAAGGGTGTTCTTTTATGAAAAAATAGACACTGAGTACCAGTTTCCACATTTAATGTATGGGTATATAATGTTAGTGTTTTTACTAATTATATAAAACTCTAAACATATATGATGTCTGAGAAATTGAAGTGATTTATGGTATTAAAATAACTATAAAATGTGTTGTTTATGGATGGATCCATACTATTGGTATTAGAGCAGGGTTAAGAAAACATTAACGATTATTATGGTCCTATTTTGTTATTATTTAATGTAATATATATAATATTGGGTTTATTATTTTTAGTTTGATCATAAGATTAGTGTCCTAGAAACCCATTTTGAGGATTTATGTCATGAAATTTTATGGTGACTGATGGTATTATTGGAGACATTAATTTTTTAGGTAATCATTAGTTATTACATTTTGAGATGAAAAATGAAATTTATGACATAAAAATTGAGGATAAAACATTTTATGGTTATTTTTGATGATTTTTATCACATTTTTTTAATTTTATAAAAAAAATAAAAAATGTAAAACCCAAAGAATGTGTGGAAACCAATCATATCTGGCAAGGCCATGAGGTTTGAACCTACATCTAAAGGGAGCAAAGTTTGAATCACCTAAAACTATCATACATGATTTCCCAATTGTTGTTACTTTGTTAAAACAATTTCACGTATGATATGTAATCTAATTTTGGTAATATATTTTTTATCATATAGATTTCCTTTGGATTAGAAAATGAATTTGTTATTAAGTGATTATTATTATTTCATAATATGTTCACTTTTATGAGAAACCAATAAGATAAATATAAATAGAATATTATGAGGAATAAGGTGTAAATTTTCCTTTGGAGTAAAATATTATTTTATTGTGGACTTATGGTGATTGTTTTTAGGGAAGTGGTTATCATATCATGGAGATCATGTGATTTAGGTAATTAAATTTTTGTTATGAGACATTAAGAGTGATTTATGTCATTTGGAATGCATTTTGATCAAATCCTTATGATATTTGGGTTTCAATATTAATCTAAAATATTTTTGAGTAAGGACAGTTATTTTTTGACTGATATCTGTATAACTTTGGAAATTAATATTGAATTTTTCATATTAAATGTATCTTTTATTCTTTTGATGGTTTATTATTTTTTTGGATTATTTAATATTAACTTAACCATTTTTGTTTTTGTTCATGCTTAATAATTGAAAGAATATATATTTTTCCTTTTCTCTATTTAGTGATTCATTGATGTTTATTATATTACATCATGAATGAAAAATTTATACTCTCCATTTGAAGAAAAATCTGATTTTTTGGCGAAACAGATTAAAGGTTGAAACAATACTTATCATATAGGTAAGTATTATCATGTTATTAGTATATATGTAAATGGAATTATTCAACTTTATGAAAAGGATATTTAATCAAAAATGGCATATGATTGATTTTCTTACTAATAAATAATTGAGCTTTTAACCCATTATTGATTTATAGTTTTTTTATTATTAAATTTCTCATGACCATATTAACTATCACTATCCATCATAATTTTATAGAAAGTGTTATATTCTATTTTAAAATTTTCCAAACTCAGACCATAGTATGTGTTTTCTCAGTTTTGTTTCATATATTTATTTCTCTCTTTTCAAATTGAAGAATTATTAATCCTTTTTTAGATGTGGGATTTAAATAAAGGTATTTTAAATATTTGAACCCTAGTTACTAAGATCATGTTAAAATCTCAAGGACCAAATTTATTAAAGGTGTGATAATGTAACATCTCTATAATTTAAGAATAAAACACTATGTTTGATTATGTACTTGATATTCCACATCAAGAATAAACAACAAGTAAATATTCTTATTTTAATGTTATAATTTTCTCATTTCCATTAGTATGGTGGGTAAAAATTTGATTAAATGAATTATGAAAATATGAAGTACACATACACGCACACACACACACACACATATATATATATATCTCTAATTTACTCTTTGGTCACCAATTATATAAAATCGTTATGAAAATAAAAGGAAATACTTTTATGAAAATTATTTAAATGGGAACAAGTGTGTTTTATACCAATAATATAAAAAAAATTTCTTTTTGGATTTTATTAATGATATATATATATATATATATATATATATATTATATTCAATATATTTTTTACAAATCATCTATGTGTTTTCTAGACATCATATATAAATAAATCCAATTTCACGCATAAAAAACTGTATTTTTCTAAAAGAAGTTTTGTTTTCATTTGATTTAAAAAATTATTTTAAAACTAAATGTTGACACTTTTATAAATTTTTATTTTAAAAAATAAACTCCATTTGGTAATTTGGTACATCATAGTTTATTTACTATTTTGATATTTGGGTACTTTTTGATATCTTTCAGTTTGTGTGAATAATGAAAAATACACGATTTTAATTGAAGAATGAATTTTCATCTATTTAATATAAAATATTAAATTCAATTTATATTTAATTTAAAGTATAGTTATATAAATAATAAATATATCAATAAAATTTATGTCTTTATAATCTTTTTCATATTGAATTTTGATAAAAAAACATTTAAGACTTTTTGACATTTTCACTTCAAAAACCCGCATTCTAATAAAATATAAGGGGCTAATTTTAAATTAAAATATATCAATAATTACATTAGATATTGAAAAAAAATTAAATATTTTTAATTAGGAGTTCTATTTTTATTAAATTATTTTAATTTTTTATTTGTACAAGATGAGGAGTAACTGTAGTAATTTTCGTTACCATGGTAATGGGTTAATTTTGTAATTTATGTTATAAATAAAATGATATGGACTATAAAATGACCCTACCACATTGAAAAATATTTTTTTATTTTAATTAAACCCATAACACATAAAGGTCAAAAATTAGTTTTCATATGAACACTTTTACGTGAAAATGTTTCTATATATTTTAAATCAATGAATGTAAAAAAATGTCTCATTGTTCATATCAAATATCTCTTATGTGTCCACATGGGAACAATGGAGGGCTATGAATAAAAATGAGTGTCTATATTAAATTTAATAAAATTAACTTTATATTATAAATTTACTTATGAATTCTTGGGAAACATGTATGATATTATGATTTTTATAATATGTTATTTCATAAAAAATCAATGACTTAACATTCATGTTATTAATAACAATGTCATATTTAAATAGGTTTATCCAAAATATTACATCAACTAAAAATATTAATTTTAAATTTATAATTTTTATCTTCTTCTTGGTAATTTATTTATAGTTTTTAGCAATGAAATAATTAACATATATTCTTATACAACACTAATGCAGTAGTTATTTTAATGATGGATATATCAAATAAATGATGCTAAAATATTAAAATAAATATAATTTTATATAGTTAATGTGATCTTTGTATTTTATTGATTAAATTTAAATATTTTTAATATAACAAAATATTTGGTTTGATTTTTTCTTTTTTTCTTGATATTTGTAAAAGTCAAAGTAATGAATAATGTCAAAATTGACATTAATGATATTTAAAAACAAATAATACTTTTATAAATGATATTAAATTCTTAAGAATCATATATTCTACAAAATTATTTTCATAAGGTTGAAAATATCATCCATGATTAATTTATTTTTATTTTTTCATTTAATAGTAACTATATTATCCCATAACATGTAAAAAATCTTGTTGTCATGGTATGATTTAATGGGGATAAACAAGGGATAGAATGAAAAGATAATGATTAAAAATAGTAAAAACTTTTCTAAATTATATTTTATAAGGGTATTTAGACCAATACTCATCTTATATTATAAATAACTCACATGAATCCATTTTAAATTGAAAATTATTATTTTTTAATTAAGATTTTGATAAATTCTAAGAGTTCCCACCCCATATCTTATAAATAGGAACCTATTATTTTCCTTTATTCATAATTAAAAACATATTTTAGTTTATTTTAATAAAAATACATTAATATAATTCCTCCTCTAATTATAGTGGTCATATATTATGCATAACACCACCCTTAGTGGTCTTAAGGTTTGAAGCAATAGAGGATTTCTAAAAAAGAGGAATAATTTTTTATTATGTAGTTTAGTATTGTCTCTTCTTCCACATCCCTAAAACCTTCTTAAAACATTTTAAAATAATAATTTTAAAATACTAAATATACATATATATTATAATTTTTGTTTTATGAACTATATCTATCTCTAGTTTCATCAAATGTGAAATTAATTAATCATTATTTAGTACGATGAACGACATCCTCCTGAGAAAATGTAATTTGTTTTCTATCTCCTTCTCTCAAGAATGGTTATAATTAAATTATTAAAGTATATATATGATATTAATGATATATTTATAATAATTATAATATATTATACCATTTACATTCTTACCATTATAGTCATAGGAATATGATAACATTGTTCTTCCATACATGTTAATTATCTACTCCGTGAAGTGATATGGTTTTGTTCATCACTATATCCCAAGGATGATATATATATATATGTGTGTGTGTGTGTGTGAATATTTAAATAATTAATATGATATTAATTATTTTATAATCAATCTATGAATATTAATTTATTATTACCTTTTTTGATAATGATCATTGAAAAATGGAAAAGCTACTCATGTATAAATATGATCTACCATCTGCATGATTATAATATAGTTAATTTTTCATATCCATATGTAATAGATTTATTAAAAGTATATTTTATATATAAAAATGATAATTATTTCATGATTATTATTTTGTAGATGACGGACTAATGACCACCTTAATTATATATATCATTCCATTATTATTTTGGACTTAGGTGGTGAATATCATCAAAACATCCAATGTGAACTTTAATGATTGATTAATTGTGTATAACCTATAAATTAGTGATATAAAATGAAACACAAACATTAAAAAGGTTCTCAAGAAATAGTAAATTAATAAAAATTTATTATTCAGAATGATAATGAATGCACAAAATGATTTGGACTAAAGTTAAGGACTTTGTTTAACAAAAAACCACATCTTAATATTCTAGAGATTTATTTTTTGAAATATTTCTATTTTATGTACTTGTTAATAAAATTTTGGTTTCTGGACATGATTTTTTAAAAATGGAAATTTTCAATTTTTTATCAATTTTTTTCAAAAAGAAATATTTTTTTAATGCATTTTCTTTTTCAAAAACTCTTTTAATGTTTCTCTTTCATTTATTTTATCAAAGGTTAAAGGATTTTTTTTAACATATATATAATGAACCTAATTTCCAACATTCATGATTCTTTAATTCTCTAATGTTTCATGTATAAGTTTTCATAGTTATTTTCAATGATTAATTTTCATATTATGTGTGATTTTTTTATATATTAAAAGTGATTTTAAAATAAAAAGGGAATTTTGATATTAGAGAGTGTTTTAAAACATTGTTTTAAAAGAGTTATCAACAGTTTTATTAATGATATATTCATTGGAAAGTTTTTTGATACGTTGACCCCATTATATGTTAAGATATGATAGTTTGGGCCTCATTATATATAAATATATAATGGGTCGAGCCCCATTATAACCTAAAATATGAATAGTGATCCTCATTATTGGTCTTTAATGCATTGGGTACTCCAGGGATGGAAGTTGTTCACATGGTTATTCCATTTGTTAGGATTATGTAAGAATTTATGATTATGATGTCCCAGGTTCATACATGACTTTTATTTGTTGGAAATTGTTCTTAATGGAAATATTTTTATTTTAAAGTGATATGATGAAGGTCTTTTTCAAATAGAAAAGTATTCATTTTTTTGGGAAAAGGGTGTTGTTTTAAGAAAATATTCTTATGGGTTTTAACTCTACTAAATGTTTCCTTTCTATTATGTCACATACTGAGATTTATTTCTCATCCAAAGTATTAAATTTTTTTCAAAGGTTTTATGGATGGGTAGTAGAAATAATAAATTCATGTGGATGGTCTTGAATATTTTTCATGAAAATAAGTCATTTTTAAGTTTAATTTTTTTTTCCATTATTTAGAAAAGGATACTGAGTATAAGTATCCACCTAAAATGTATGGGTGTAAAATGTAAGAGTTTCTCCTAATTCTCTAAAACTAGAAACCATAAAGATATTTGGGAAAGGAAAGTGATTTCTAGTTTTAAAATAATTATAATATGTGTTGTTTAAGGTTGTGTGCTTACATGAATGATTAGGTCATCACTACCAAAGAAAAATTATAACACAAAATATTGAAAATAAAAAACCTATACTCCATTAAAGATTAATAGGTTCATTATACTACCATAAAATGTACAAAATAACATAATATAATTTTTCAACACCTCCTCTATAAACAATTAATTAGGATATAATAAATAATTATCACAATTTAATTAATACTTCATGCTGGATATTCAATATAAAACAACACCTTTCTCATTGATTCGTCTTCAAACATCATCAATACTACTCCAATGACCATACGTCATAATTTAAGAACATAATAATTTATAGTTCATTACAACATGAATAATGGAATTATGTAAAATAAAGTATTTGAATCATCCAAAAACTATATGATATAGGTGTTCCACATCGTGTTAATTAGTTATAGTAATTGACTATAATCTTTTCGATGTATGTTAGTTATCCTAGGGAAAAATTTTGTATCTATACAATTATGTGAAAATATTTATTCAATAATATATATATACATATTATTTCTTCATTTTTCTACTTTATATAATGATACATTTAAGAATTATTATTCAATGATCATTATATCTGTTTAGATATCAGGTTTTCTTATAAATTTTATATTTAAAACAATTATATTAGATAAATTTTATTATATATTAATTGAAATTCAATTGATAATTAATTGCACATTGGGTCACATCCATTAAAAATATTGATTCAATGTCTGATTTAGTCTAATCATTTCCATGATGGAATAAAACCAACTATAAAATATGATTCTTGGTTTCTAAGGAATAAAATATTATAAATATTCGATACATCATTTTTATTATAGGATATTACTAATTCCTTCATTATAGATTTTTAATATTGATGGAATTAAAATGTATTGGGGTAAGAATTATAGTATTTTTGTAGTGATTCTATACTAAATGGTTTTATTTCACTTTTTTAAAATTAAGATAAATGATATCCAATCACACATGCCTCAATTTGAGTAGTAATATTTCAATTCAAATGAGTTGGTGAATTCTAACCCCAATGGATTATTACATTGAACATAACTCTAATCTTTTAAGGCATGTTTCATTTATGTACCCATTTCCCTCCATTCATAGGTTACAAAATTCATTGATTCTTTTGTGTGTGTGTGTGATATTAAATAATGTAGACACCTTTTAACATTACATTACCTTATTACAGGTACTTCTTGACCCTTATTATGATATTCTATTTATTTGAATGTGTTTAAAGACTTTCAAAGAAGTATAAAAGTTTTTGGGGAAGTGATTAATGTTTAAGGAAATATGTTTGTTTTAATTAATAGAGTCTAGTTATATATTTCCCAAACAAATTATATGATGGACTACGGGGCCTGGTTGAATTAATTTATGGGTTGTTTTTATGTGTTTATTGATGGGAACTAGCTATGGAAGGAATTTTAACTATAAATACTTTTTTTGCGATATAAATTGTATGTTGGTCATAACCTAATAAAATGGAATGTAACAAAAAATGATTTATTATATAAAATTTTAATTTTTGCAGTAAAGGTGTCTTATATAGTAAAAAATGGACTTACACTATAAATTTAATGCTCAATGTGTTTTTAAACTGAGGTGAGGCCCTTTTCTTATTATGTTCAACATAATGAATTTATACCATAAGCTCATGATTTATGAGATAAATTCCTAATCCAAATTTATTTTACATATAATTATTTTCTATATTCATTGGGAATTTTACAGACACTCCTCATAAGAATGTAAGGCTTCCCTCTATGCATAGTGAGTGAATCCTACCCCTTTGAAAATCTTAGTTTGGGTTTTGATCTTTGTTGTGTTTTCATTCATTTTCTTTATCCTTAAATATGATATACTTCATTTAAAGTGTTTTTATCTCATTATTTATTATTTAATCATAGATTAATCTTAATTTTTTATGATCTAGTATTTCTTGTATGATCTTCATTGTCTTGGTTCATCATTGGTAGTTCACATTATGATTATTGATTTCATCGCTGAAAAAATCTATATGATTCCATATGAATTTATAAAACAAAAATAACCACAAAGTTAATCATTTATTTTAAATGAGTTTTCAAATGAAATGAATCCCAAATTTTGAGATGAATTAGGTTTTATATTTAAAAGTTAATTAGGAAATTTATTTTGTGAAATGATTTTATGTTCAACCTTGAGAGAAATTTATTAAATTTAAAGACTTTTTTAAACTTAATTATTTTATTAAAACATATCATTTGAATAATGGAGTGTTGAAAACAAAAATTTGGTAAATATTATTTTAAAATTATTTAAAATGATTGATTATCCCATGATTGATCGATTGATAGAATGAATAAAAAATCCACCTAGGTAGTTGTTGGTTAATTATAAAATTTATTATTTTTTCATATATAACACCCAAAAATTCCATAATAAAAACAATTTATTCGATATCATATGTGACATGAATCACCAACATTAAACAACCCAAAATATATATTTCTTAGAATTTAATCTCAATTATTGCTGGTATAACACACTACCACAAGTCTAAATAAAACATAATATAATTAACCATTAGAAACATAATGTTAAATTATAGGGTTTCAATAGTTATAACTAAATTATTAAAATAATGGTTATTTATTTATTAAAAATAAAATAATAATCATTTAAAAGAAAAATATATATTTCCTAAAAAATAGAATCTTTTTAATAGGATGGTTTACTCATGCATGGAACACATTATTTAATGTCAAGTCATTTAAAAAAGGATAAAATTTATATTATAAAATGAAAATCAATTTTTACATTATAATATCAAATTTATCATAGTATGATTTTTTTATCATTTCCCTTTCGTGTGTATTTTTTTAAAATTAGTGAAAAATAATGAATTTTAATTGAAATAATCCTATTTTTTAAAATTATTTATAAATATAAAGTACATTTTAAATTGGTTTTAAATTAAAATTAGTTCCAAACTATATAAATTAATCAAATTTAGGTCATTGGAATCAGTTCAAAATTGAATTTTTTTGTAAATAGTATATAAAATTTTGATCGTTTTCTCTTTGAAACCCCAGTTTATAATTGAGACTATGAGATTAATTTTAAATTATACTTTTACAATTATTTGAATGTACTTTTTAATAATTGAATAAATATTTTAAATTATTATAATATATATTTCTTAGAAAGTTAAAAATAATTTTATAACAAAATTAATTGTAATAATAGTTAGAATTATTTACCATGGTTAAGGTAACAATGGGTTTTTAAGGAGATTATTATAAATTATATGGGTTAAAGTGAACTAAAACCAGGACTAAAATATATTTTATGACCATATTCGATAACTATATTGTATACTTATATAAAATAATATATTTTGGACCCTTTTTTCTTGTAAAAAATGTGTGTACACATTTTTATTTTCAAAAATTCCAAGTGTGGCACTCACCTCACATATAAAAATCAAAACCTCGAATATCGTATTCAAAATATAAAACCCTTTTGGTTCTTAGAATAACTTAAAAATTCTCTTCCCACATTCCATAAACTCATAAAAATAGCCTTTTGGTCATAAATTCATTCTATGGATACACAAGGAATAATTCTAAAAAAGTTATATGAGAAGAGGTATAATTACAAACTATGCGTTTTTCATTTATCTCTTATTCCACCGCTTTAAATTATTTTTTAAGACAATATTAAATGATAAAATTACTCCATTATATATAATTATTATATTATAATGGAATTTCCCAAACTAACAACCATCCCCACTTTGATTAAATGGTTTATGAAATTATTATTCTTGGGTACGGTGGATTTATCCTCACGAACCGATGTCATTCCTTATTCCATTAGCACCACTCAAGGTTGGTTATGAATATGGATATAAATCATATTTATTATATTTATTACACTATTATAAATTTGGATTAATTATACTATATATGAAATTTTTAATTTCCATTTTAATGGGGATATGATAACATTGCTCATGGGTACAACATAATACCACATCGTGAAGCGATGTGATTTTTTTCACTACTAATTTACATGGAATATAAAAAATGATGAATTTAATGAATACATGTTGTATAAATGAGATAATTTATATATTAATGCAATATTTATTATTCTTAAATTATAACATATCATTTTATTTCTTTTATTTTCACTCCTTGGAAGATGACAACACTGTTCATGTATGTGTCGACTATCACCTTCCCTAAGTGATGAGACTCTATTTTCATCACCACACCACTTGTATGATATATATATATATCTGTGTGTTTGTGTGTAAATAAATAATATTTTATTTATTATATTATAATCATTATGTAAATATAAAATAATACTCAACAACTTTCTATAGTGATCTTTGAAAAGTGAAAAGGTTACTCATGTGTATGTATAATCTACCATCTCCATTACTATAACATACGTCATTTAGAAAAATACCATTAAATATTGATCTAAAATGTATAAATTTATTTATAAATATTATAATTACTTCATTGATATTGCTATTTATATAACTGAGCAATATCATATTCAGAAGAATGAGAACATCCATGAAAAAATATGAATGAGAAAACATGGGAAATAACACCTAAAACAATGAAAATAATGAAAAACTATTAAGAAATGGGTAATAAGATATTATAAAAGGATCATATATGATATTATAAATATTAATATGGCTCCTTTATAACTTAATAACTTGTTTAAAAAACTATATAGGATATTAAATCATGTTAGAAAAAAAGAAGCATGAGGTAATGGACATCATCTCAATTTCGCTTCCCAGAGGCATATTGTAATGTTATGCCTAGAAATTTTTGTATATGATGTATGTATGATCCTATATTTTTTTCGGCACACCCCTCTTTTATTTCTTCTTTTGATCCATGGTGGATGCGTTTTTTTTGGGATAGAGAAATGTTTTTTGGGAAATGACTTAATGTCTGTGGATATATGTTTGTTGGAATGAATGGAGTCTAGGTATAACTATTTTAAATAGGATATGAGGGTTTTACATACTTAGAAGAATTTTGAGGTGTTCATATCCTTATACATTTAAAAAGGGGATAAAATTTTTCTAAATGATAATTATATGTAGTATAAAGGTTTTACATAGTATGTAAACATTGGAAGATGTGGGTCATGAAACAAATATAGGGCATTAACAGACTATGTTTCGTTTATGAAGTAAAAATTGGATATTGTTTTCTATAATTAAATATTTATCCAAGGATATTATTTTTAGGAATATCCCTAAAAAAATAAAAAAATAATGTGTAAGTGAAATACACTCCATGTAATTCCCTAATAGGATTTTATAAAAGTGTTTGTAGAGAGATTGATCTCATTGCCTCTAGTGTAGCTTTCTCATCCCCACTCTGTGAAAGCTTACAGAAGATTTTGGAGTTTATGTCTACATTTATGACATTATGATCATGCAACTAATCCCTAGTAAGTGGTTTTTTTGAGGTTTTTACTTCTCTCTCATTATTCTCCAGCTATTGCGGCTTAATATCTTTACCATGTGTGTTGTGGGTTTTTATTATGATAAGTTATTATCCATGATCCATATTGAAATCATGTATTCCTTCATTCGTGTTGGTGAGTCCTACTAGAATCATTGGTGCACCATCTATTAAAGGAAGAGGGTCTAAACCATAACCCTATGGTTTGATAATTTTCATTTATGTAAACTATTTAAATTCTCAAAAAATATCATGTGCTAAATAAATTAAAGATAATTATTTTGAATATTCTTTGAAGTCCCTTTGGATCCAATTTGTTATTGAACGGGAATATGGATACTATTTTGGTGGGAAAAACTTTGATCATAAATGAATTTATTAATGAGTAAATGTGGGTTTTTCATGATGTGGGATTTTGGGTGATTGCTTAATATAGACACACCTTGAATTGGTTTGTTTATTAGGACAACTGGCAAGTTATTGGATATGAAAAAAATGATAAATGAAATATGTAATTGGAAGGTAAATGGTAATTTTCATAATTAACCATTGAACCTTATGATGTAATGTGGTGATATCCTTTTTTATATTTTAGGATTCAGGTGTAGAAAAAGATTGTGATGGGTCCTGCACAAGTATTATTTTTATCAATATAGATCATCAATCAGAGATTTACATAATGATAAACATCATAATCCACATAATTCAATCAAAGAATATAGACAATTGATAGAATTTGGGGACCATAGATAGGATCGTCACATAATATATATAATTAGTTTAATCAATTAAAGAATTACATTGTTATAATACTTTATTCATTGATTAATCTGACAATAGATCTACATTTTACTATTGTTGTATTATAAGAATCAAAGAAGATTCCCCGTAGAGTTGTTCAACATATGTTTTACAAATCTCTCAACATCATCAATGGAATATCTTTATGCTAACATGGAAGATCTTATCGCTTGTGTCCCCTACCATTAATCACCTCGATAACTACTTTCAAAGTGATCTCTTGTATATCTCTTGGCATGAGAGTGGGAGGTGGAGGAATATCACTAATCCTTCATAGGAGAATTCTTGGAGATGGGATCTCTCTAGGGCTTGATTTAGTTCTCCAAATCAATTTGGCACAACCAAACAAATGAATTGAATCGCCAAAAAAATAATATAATTTGGGTTTATACATCACTAGGGTTAGAAATAAATAATTGGACAATTCCACTTATTATTTATGTAATCCCTAAATAACCCCATGTCAAATAATAATAACAATAATATTTTTTCTCGACATATGCTTAAATTATTAATTAAATTAAATATTATTTAATTAAATAATATTCAATATTTATTATTTATCACTAGACCATTATACATAGTTTTCCATTCATCCACAATATTTATTTGACCTTAAATAATTCCTATTTATTTATAAACTAAATATCAGTACATTGTTATCCAATAAATAAATAATTATTATATTCACTAAATAGAAAACAAATGCTTATTAAATATTCTTCTCACATTCTATATCTTGAATAAACAGTGACGTCCTTAATGTGATATAGCAATCATAAATAATTATTAAACCACATGTTAAATTAATATTTATTCAAAATGTTAAATAGTAAATAATATTATTGTTCTATAACTTAGATTCTATATACACTTAGCGTGTGACAATCTAGGATTCATTATCAATGGAATTAGGCTAAGTATCTTAATGTCTATGGTTAGCATATAGCAACATGCAATGGGACCTATAGAGAAATAAGTTGATTCTAAAATGACATAATACCCCATATAGATGATTACTGTCTAATATAATTACATTATCATGATATCTCTAATCACGCATGATGAATGTTGGTTCCAACAACCTACATTCTCGATTTCCCATTCTTTTACTTCCCAGAAATTAAAATTTTCTATAAAAAATTACAAAAATGGATTTATTAAGGCTATATAATGTCTATCAATGGGCTTGAGATATTAACATCCATTAAATAATAGAAGGTAAAAATCATTTCTCACATTATTCATTAATGCAATATTACTCGTGACACACCCAACATATCCTACCTCATCACAAACATATATCGTCAGAGTATTCGTCAATAAATAAATATTAGTGACACATAATACTCACTAATAATATTATTAATGTATTTGGGCAAATAAACATATCTGTAGATAGAAATATTCAATGACACATATATATTTGGATTTCCAACCGGTAGTTCTTGTTCTCATAATATCTTATCGGGTATTACCATGGAAGTACACCTTGATAAGGTGCCTCAAAGTAATATGAGTCTCTATCCTTAATATCCTTTATCATTTGTTTCCCAAAAGTTATATCGTCTAGAAATAAAAAATATATTTATGAATAGCTTCATAGAACGTATAACTCCAATCATAGTAGGTAAGTTTTATGACCTTTTTGTGAGATATATAATCTTGGGACATTTTCTCATACAGTGTCATGTATAATGACAATAATTATGCGGTCATTTGTTTAATAACATAAAAAACAATTAATAAAGGTTTTCATAATGTACAATAAAGAGGTTTCTCAGAAATATACTAAAACAGACTACAACTTTCACTTGATCCAACTAATAGTCACCTTTAGTCCGCTAGCAATCACATGATACACATTATTTTGATGATATAGGAATTTATTCATGGGGTATGCCACATTATCTTTCGTGGGTACTCTTCATACATAAAATACACCCTTCTAATAAAAATACCTCATGGGTTGATGCTTATGGAGTATATGATTTATTTTTTTGTCTGACCAAGGATATTTTAAAAGATCCACTGATGCAGTATTGTGACAATATAGTTTTATAGGTTCCTTAATTTTAGGTACCACATTGAGATCCTAGGAAATGTTTGGAATCCAAATGGTCTCCTTGGGTGCATCAAAATATTCTATATACTCAGACCCCCGCTTTTGAATCAGTGACAACTGGCTGCTTGGAACTATTCCAGATCGTAGATCCTATGCTATGATAGAAAACTTATCCTCACAGTGACATCAAATCATTTTGATCTATCTGAAAACTAGAATTAGTATAACCCCTAATGACTAGCTCCTCATCTCATCCATGCACCAAGAACATATCCTTAGTTTTTTTAGATACTTAAGAAAAGCCTTAATAGTAAATCAATGATGTTTTCTGGGATATTCATGATATCTGACTAACATTTTTAATGCATAATAAACATTAGGTCTATTATATAACATGGAATACATGATTGATCCTATCATAGGAGCGTATGACATATTATTCATTCCCTATTTCTCTTGTTATTTCTAAGGAAATATTTTCTTAAAAATATGTAAACCAAGTGACACTAGAACCATCCCGTATTGAATCATTCCATACTAAATCCCTTTAGTTTCTGGTCAAAATATTTACATTGACATTGTCCATGTATCCTCTTGGATCCATCATGAATGATCTTTATCTATTTAATATATGATATTTCACCTAATTCTTTCATTGAGAAACACTTGTTTAACTAGTTTTTAATAGACTATAATATGGTAATTTCATTTCCAATAAGTACTATGGAATAAATATATAGCACTATGATAATGAACTCATTCATACTAAACCTATTATATACGCATGACTAACATTTTGTTAATGAATCCAAATTATTTTTGGATTCATTGAATCAAATTTTCCATGACCTTGATGATTTTTTCAATCCATAAATGGATACATGAAACTTTTAGTGCCTTTTGGCATCACCTAGATTCCCAAAACATCTAGTTGTGTCATATGTACATCTTCCTGAAGGTTCCCATTATATAATGTAGTTTTGAAAACCATTTTCGGAATATCATAGTCATGGTAAACTGCTATATCATGTAGAATTATGATTTATTTTAAAATGGAAACCATTGAAAATGTTTCCTCGTATTCACTTCCATTATGCTTTCTAAACCATTTATCCATTAGCCTTTCTTTATAGCTATTTACATTACCTTCTACATCTAGTTCCTCTTGAATTCCCATTTTCATCCAAATAGCTTTACATCAATTGGAACATTGAATAGAACCCAAACATGGTTCTGATACATGGAATCTATTTTATAATTCATAGATTCCTTACATATTTATGATGTTGATCTCTCTACTACCTCCTTGTAGAAAAGGGGTACATCATTGTCCACCAACAATTAGTCACCATCTATAGTGACTTGAAAACCATATCTTTGTAGTTCTCTTACCTCTCTTATTCTTCAATGCAGTAGATATGTTTATGGAAATATTACTTCCATGGGGACCTAGGAAATATATTTGTGTGCCAAATATTTTTTATCATTAGAATAAACTTCATCGAAGTCAATCATTCTCCCACTATCCTTTTGGATGATTTTCTCCCTCCGAAAAAAGACAGTTTCTCTCGTGGCAGTCACATTCCTTTATGAGGGGTTGTATGGGTAGTATCCCTTTTTTTACTTAAAATACCCTATAAATATACACTTTGTACCCCAGGGTTCTAGTTTTTTTCTTGAGAAAGCCTTAACAAACACCTCACAACCCTATACACATGTGTAAAAAATGGGTTTATTTTCACACTATAGATCAAAGGGAGCTCAATATTCTACTTTAGTTAGTACTTGGTTTAATGTGTATGTCGTAGTTTTTAATTCATATCCCCAAAAGGATAATATATGATCTACATGAATCATTGTCAAATTTACTATTTATAACATGGTATGATTCCTCATTTCACTAAAATCATTACCAAGTGGTGTGTATGGTGGAGTGAGTCGAGATAGAATACCAAAATCCCATGGAACATCGATAAACTCTTGGTTGAGATATTCAATACCTTTATATGATCAAAGCTTCTATATACACTTAGTTGATTCTATACATCGTTGTTGAATTATATGAATTTCACAAAGGACTTAGACATAAACCTTATCAATTTGATATGGACATATCTACTCATGTCACCAGAAAATATTATGAAGTAAGAATATCCACCTATATATTATTTTTGAAATGGTCCACACAAATCAGCGTATACCAATCCTAGAATATTTGTGGCCATTTCAAAATTTCCACCAAATGATTGTTTGATAATTTTTTCTTTGTAAACAAACATGACATCATTCACGTTTTTTAGCTCAGAATTTTCCCGACAACCATCTTGGAAGAGCTTTGTCAAATGATTCTCATTTACATGACCAAGATGGTGATGTCATAGATGGTTGTTATATGAGTCGTGTGAAAATTATTCATTATCAATTTCCAACACTCGGTTTTCATATTTTAATATATAATGGACTTTATTTAAATTTTCAATACCCTAATATATTTTTTCCTTATAAAATATACATCTTTTACTTCCAAAGATGAAAATAAATGTAATGTCTTGGAAATTCCGTATAATTTTTTTTATTTATATGGAATTATTTCGAGATCGCTCACTCTGATGGAATGTGATTCCGAGGCCCAGTGAGACCGAAACATATTTTTTGATCTTTTGTTTTAGGTACATTCAGTAAATGTGCGATAAATATTTTCTATCCTTTTAACCACTACTCTAATCAAAAATCTAAGGGCACCGTTGAACTCGGAATGCTAGGATTCACCTAGAAATGACTTAACTTCAGCCTGCAAGGGCCGAGCGGAAAAGTTATTTTTAATAATTTTCATGAAACGTAATAAAATAATTTAAAAGAATTATTTCTTTTCTTTTCTCACCACTGGGTGGAGGATGAAGATGTTGTGGTGCAGTGACCAGGTGGCGACGAGGATCATTAATGAAGCTCATTAATTTCTTGTATCACACAGTGTAATGATGTAATAAAGTAATCGTAATAGTGACATTCTATCATAAATGAAAGAGTGTAACGATGCAACATCATAGCATAATAGAAATGATGTGACGTGATTCTTCTTATTAAACCAATATGTGGGGGAATGGGGAATTAAACTACGATGATTCTCTAATGAACTATTGATAGTATTCCTCTCCAATGAATAATGAAAAATGTCAGAGAGACTTCATCATCTTCAACGTGTCTCGAAGAACAGAGCTAGAACCGATGTCAACATCCTAAAACATAAAGGATGAACACTTAGGCATCAAACACCAATGAGGTAGGGGTTTATGCATTTTAAGTATTTGATAAGTTCTTCCTCGTTCTTGAAAGTTAACAATTAACGCGGACAAACCGACTAACGGGTTTATCTGAAAATCGCTTATTCTCAAGGGTAAATATTTTTGTGGGGTTTGAAATGGGGTTTTACTCTTGTTGTGTGGTTAATACTTTTCCCCCATGCTTAAAATCTATTGCAGAGGGTGGGGGTCCACATGAACAAGGCTCAGACCATATAGCATAGTTGTTTTTTTGTATGTTCTTCGTTGATGATTTCTCGAGATGGCGGAAAAGTGAGTTTGAGTTCATCACAGTGAAGGGTATAGACTAAAGATTCTATAGATACAAGATGTTTGAGAAAAGGACCACCAGATCAACACTGGTGGCCCATTAGCATGGAGATGATGTGCCTGTCGGTGCCGCGTGGAGGGGGTGGCCCATGTCCGGGCCACCTGAACGCGCTGAGGCGCGGTACTTCGACCGTGGCTGGGGGAAGGCCCACCGCATCGGGCCTGTATAGGATGGGCACGACTGGATGTTGTGTCCTAGGAGCACCCCAATGGCCGCACCGCGCAGCCAATCTTCGGCTGGTGGGCCGCGCCCTAGCAGGCGGCTGGGCCAGACCCGCACCGGCAGGATAGACCCACTCTAGCGGGCCGGACCTGAGCTCGACGGTCTAGACTAGTGCCCAATAGGCCAGAACAGCACCGGAAAGCCAGACCCACACCCTTCAGTCCGGGCCAGATGAGACCGGGACACAGTGCAACCCGGAGGGATGGACCATCTGCCAAACCGGGCAGGGTCTAGTGAGGCTCGTTGGGCCAAGCCCACTGTCCAAGACAAACCGAAAAATCCTAGACCCAAGACAGGTTCGGTCGAATCATTTAATACTAAACTAGGGTTTGTGGGACCCCCGAGCCAAGTTGGTTAGGTTGGTCAGACTAGATCGGACCAGACCCAGACGTAATTGACCCCCTACTTATTAAAACACCCGTATCTTGCAAACTAGGCATCCGATAGACATTTCGTTAGTGGATATGGGACCCTTGCAACAAGGTGGTCATTATAATATACTACACTTGAGTTTTTTTGGAAGTTGGAGTATATCCAGGTTGGGTCAGAATCGAATCCAGCCGACCCCTTTTTACTAAAATGCATGTAACCTACAGAACAGGCATCTGAACGACGCATCGTCTATTGCGTTGGGACCCTTACAATGAGACAATCCTTTGGGGTGACTCTATGTGGGACTTCATAGTGTTTTATGTATGACCAATGGCTTTTGGAGACGATCCTTTTGAAATCAATAGTGCTTAGTGCGGGAATCCAGTGGCTGGATGTGACGTGAAGAAATAATAGTGATCCTAAGTGGGTCATAACCTAGAGATCCTATGTAGTTCAGCACCTAGAGATCCTCTACGGGCCAGCACCTAACAACCCTATGAAGATCAACAATAGATCCATTAGACACAATAATATGATCTAGCTTTATAACTAACTACCTTTACTTTTGTACTTATGTTATACCTGGTGTGATCTGCATCTTTTACTTTATGCTATGTGTTTGAGATCTTTCATGGTTGTATTACCTCTGTGGTATTTTCTTTGTGTGTTTTCCTTCATGTATTATTGAGAGAACTTTGGACGTCTCGGGGTCCCTAATGAGTATTTCTATACTAACCCCTACATGGGAATTTCCCGCATGTGTTGTGTCTGGTGTAGATGATCGACATTTTGACAGAGGTGCTCAGGGGGATGGGACTGACGGATGCTAAGATAGTGGAATTGGTGGCCTAGGACTATGTGGGGCCTAGTAGGACCGAGCGGGAAGGACATAATACTTCATCTTCCATTAGATTCACTACTCTCATGAGCAGGTGGGGTTTTGTATGAATGGACATCATAGTTTCCTTTTGTACTTTTCTATTTTTAGTTCCTTGTTGGGTGTGTATTTTGGTCCACTTACTTTCAATTGTACTTGCACTCAGCTTTATTTTAGTGGTATACTTGTTTCCCCCTTATAGTGTGTTGGGATTTGGTTGGGAATGTGTGTATACAGGTTTAAAGGAAATGTCTTCCCCTTTTGGGGATATGCCTTTCCAGTGCTAGTCAGCAGTCCCTAGCCTATGGAAGGTAGGCTTGGGGTAGTCACGGCACTAGCCCTGGGGGACGGGTCAAGACAAAGTGGTATCAAAGTGCGGTCGGTTATACAAGAAGAACTAAGAGTCTAAATTTTCAATGTGTGAAATAGTGTTAAGTGTCTAGAGGTCGGATTTCAGTTCAGGGAGTCCAGTGTTTGTGCGGTGGCTAACGTACCCATACACCAAGACCCTGAATTATATTTTCCAACTCAGTATGTGAAAAAACTCGTTTCATGTGTTTTGGAAATGTTTTTTCTCTTGATATATTTTGATTCATCTCACCAGGTATAACTTATTGACAATGGTGCATCTGTTTCTCTACTAGATGCCTCCACAAAGACATCCACCCAGGATTCCAATAAGAGATCACGATAATGGTCCACCAAGAGAAGAGGCATCGGTGCAGTGACCACATACAGCGATAGAAACTTCATTTGATATACCAGAAGCACCACCACCTGGAGAGAAGTAGTTACTACCATCCCCACTAGTAGACAATGAACGCCAACTGAGCACGCTACACGAGTTCTAGAGGCCTCTGATGTTTTGAGGTGAGATAGATCCGCAGGCACCATATGATTGTATATAGGCAGTTACTCAGGTTTTTCGCCGAGTAGAGACACTGAGAGACCAAATGGTAGTCCTAGCTGCTAGCCTTTTTGAGGGAATGGTAGGGAGGTAGTGGATCTTAACACTCCAGACACATGAGGAGGTGACCCTTTTCTGGGCGGACTTTGAGATCCTCTTCACGACATAGTTTTTTCCAGAGACACTATACTCACTATGTATTCAGGAGCTACTGCACCTGTAGCAGGGCAGCCTGACTATGGGCCAGTACTCAGCAAGGTTTACCTACCTCTCCCACTACTCCACTAATATGGTATGGGACCCCTTCTTTAGGGCCCAGACCTTTGATCAGGGACTCTAATGGGAGATTAGGGTGTCGATGATCTCACTAAGCATCCCGATGCAGGTTAGAGTACTAGAGCGATCCATACCGGTGGAGAGATTCCTAGACGAGCAGGCACTGACGGTGAGGGCCACCACCAGAAGATAGGTGGTTGGGTCATCTGTAGTAAGTAGTAGGTAGATGATGCAAAGACCCAAATAGGCCAGACCGTCTAGAGGGAGACACCGGGATAAAGGGTTGGAGGTGCGGAGCTTTCATGGAAAAGGAGTTCATATGAGGGCTAGAGTTTTTTACTCTTGTGGTGGATAGGCACACATGGCTCGTGACTATTAGACTCCCCACACGGATGACAAGCAGGTGGTCGAGGGATCACTTAGTCAATAATAGAGGTTTGAACGAGGAGGTCTATAGGGTGGAAGATGTAGAAGGGGAGCAGGACGAGCGGTAGGTGTTGGAAGCCAGTTCGAGGTACTACCACCACCACCCCTAAGAAGTCCACCACGAGCTCCGGGAGTAGGTGGATAGGGGCGGGGCTAGATTCCGGTGATGGAGGCCTATAACTATGGTGCTCCAGATATTATTATAGGTACGATCTGTGTATTCTCCACCCTATATGTACTTCTTATAGAAACAGATGCAACTCACTCCTTCCTTTCCATAGATCTCATTCATAACCCGAAAATTCTGGTGGAGCCATTGGTTCGGTCCTTACGATTAGAGAATCTTATGGGATGGTATTCAATTATTACACACTAATATTGATAGTGTGATCTTACTCTAGGAGGTGATAGCTTCAGCTATGATCTCCTAGTAGCAGTGTCGAGGTCATACGACATCATCTTGGGTATGGACTAGTTATCCGTAGTCCATGCTCAGATCAACTATTTTAGGTTAAAAGTGTGGTGTGTCTGCAAGGATGGGACTAGATTTTCTTTCACCAGAGAGAAGGAAACCTTTACATAACATGATGGACTTTATTAGAGTAGGTTTCAGCTGATCACTCATCAATTGGCTAGACTCACCCTTGGTGTGGTGGATGAGGGGATTCTAATATTTCCTATAGTTGTGGAAGAATATGAGGATGTCTTTCCAGAATATGTCCAAAGACTACCTCCTCATAGAGAGGTAGACTTCTAAATTTACTTGTACCCAGGGATGAAATCAATGTCTACACCTACATATCATATGGATCTCGCAGATATTCGTGAGTTTAGGGTACAACTGGATGACTTTCATAGGAAGGGGTTTGTAAGGCCTAGTGTTTTTTCATGGGCATCCCTAGTGTTGTTTTCCAAGAATGCATATCGGAGATTGAGGCTATGCATGGACTTCTGGTGCCTAAACTAGGTGACTGTGAAAAACAAGTATCCACTACCAAGGATAGACGAACTCTTCGAACAGCTAAAGGGAGGTAGGTGGTTCTCTAAGATAGACCTCAGATTGAGCTATCATCAACTTGCGGTACGAGATGAGGATGTACCGAAGACAACCTTCAGGTGCAGTTACGGCCACTATGAGATCTGGGGGATGCCTTTCAGCATGACCAATTCCCCATAATTATTCATGGGACACATGAACAGGATATTCCAACCTTACCTCAATCATTTCATGGTGGTATTCATTGATGACATCTTGGTGTACTCGGCTTCAAAGGAGGAGCACGCTACACACCTGCAGATAGTCCTAAATGCGCTCTGAGAGCACCAAAATTATGGTAAGCTCACAAAGTGCTAGTTGTGGATTCGAGAGGTCAACTTTCTAGGACATGTCATCTCTGAGTCTGGAGTTTCATTGGATCTGGTAAAGATAGAGTTAGTTAATTCTTGGGATCCACCCCAAAGCATGACCTTGGTGTGAAGCTTCCTGGGTTTGGTTGGGTACTACCCAAGGTTCATACCCAACTTTTCCAGAGTAGCATCACCCTTTTCAGCTTTCAAAAATAAGGGACAACCCTTTTTATGGATGGATATATACCAGTAGAGTTCCCAAGATCTATGGTGGATATTGACGAGTTCCCCCATCTTGAGACTACCTGAAGAGGGAATTAGGTATGTAGTCTACTATAATGCATCAAGGACCGAATTGGGTTGTGTCCTGATGTAGGAGCAAGCAGTGATCACCTATGTCTCTCGACATTTGAGGTAGCATGAGTAGAACTACACGACCCATGACCTAGAGTTAGTAGTAGTGGTCTTTTCCTTGAAGATTTGGTGGCACTACTTGATGGGTGAACGGTTTACTCTCTACTCCGGACACAAGAGTCCCAGGTATATCTTCTCATAGAAGGACCTGAACTTGAGATAGTGTCAATGGTTGGATTTTCTCCATGACTATTCCTTTGAGAAAGTCTCTTCTCCTAGGAATGGGAATGTGGTGGCAGACACACTCAGTAGGAGGTCTTCTTTATAGCTACTAAGGGAGGTGAAGGATCAACTAAACACGATGCATATATTCTTCATGGATAGTTATGGAAAATATTACCTCTAGTCTGTGACTATCACACCCCCACTCTTACAGTGAGTTAGGGAGGCACATCACGTGGATGATGAATGTGAGGTTTGATGTGCTCAGTTATCCTCAGGATGGGCTCTTTATGTATATACGATGTGTAGGGAGCACATCATCCCTTTCAGAGGGAGCACCATAATTCTAGTGACGTTGCGGTAGGAGGTGTTGAGGGAGTTCCATACATCCCCTTTGGTGGTGAATCTTAGTATATAAAAGATATACTAGGACCTTAGACATCAGTACTGGTGTCCAAGGATGAAAAAACAGGTGGCCAAGCTCATTTCGTGATGCCTCACTAGTTATCAAGTGAAGGTCGGGCATCATGTTCCAGCGGGCTTGGACCAGCCACTCGAGGTACCAAATTGGAAATAGGATGGTATCTCAATGGACTTTGTGACAAGGCTATCACGTACATCCAGGGTCCATGATTTCATTTGGGTAATCGTTGACCGACTCACCAAGTCAGATCAATTTCTACCCATTTGAGAGTAGGGACCGGTGGAGGGCTTGGAATGCCTCAACATCCTGGAGATAGTAAGGCTCCATGGGGTGACTTCGATGATCATCTCAAACTGTGATTCACACTTTACATCTTAGTTGTAGAAGGGGTTATAGGAGGTGTTTGGGACAAAGCTTCTCTTGAACACAGCTTTTCACCCCCATATGGATGGTCAGATAGAATAGACCATACAGATCTTAGAGGACATTCTTCATGCTTGTGTCTTGGATTTTGGTCGTAATTGGGAGGACCACCTTCCATTAAAGGATTTTTCTTATAACAACAGCTATCACTCCACCATTTTCATGACACTGTGTTAGGCCATGTACGGGCGGCCTTGCAGATCAATCCTATACTAGACATACCCCGGGGAGTTGGAACTCATGGGTCCAAAGTTGGTACGGGCTACCACTGAGAAGGTGCAGATCATCCAGGAGTGGATTAGGACTACACAGATCAGCCAGAAATCTTATGCCTACCAGAGATGGATACCCTTGGAGTTTGAGGAGGGAGATCATGTTTTCCTTCATGTCTTACCCCGACGAGGATTGTGTAGATTTGGATGGGGTGGTAAGATATCTTCGAGGTTTATCGAACCTTTCCAGATCCTAAGTAGAGTGGGCGAGGTGGCATACTTCCTAGATCTTCTTCCACAGATACACCAGGTGAATGATGTTTTCCATGTGTAATAGATGAGGAGGTACATCAATGATCCATCACACATCATTGACGATGGGGAGATGTTTGTGGAGTTCCTGGTGGAGATAGAGGATCAACAGGAGCGAGTCCTACATGGGTGGTTGATTTCTCCAGAGTGAATTCTGTGGCAGCATGGGAACCTCCAAGAGAGAACCTGGGAGCAGAAGTCGTAGATTCATGCTCAGTGCCCCCCATCTGTTTGTGTAGTTTTTTCTTTTGGATTTTGGGGAAGTAAATCCCTAAGGTGGGGATAATTTAATGTCCCAGAAATTCCATTTAAGTTTTTTATTTATATGGAATTATTTTGAGACCACATGCTCTGACGGAATGTGATTCTGATGCCCAGTGAGCTCAGAAAGGATTATTTGAACTTTTTTTAGGTACGTTCAGTAAACATACAATAGGGATTTTATATATTTTTAATTGGTGCTCAGATTGAAAATATGAGGGCACCATTTAACTCAAAATGCCAGGATTTTCCTAGAAATGACTTAACTTTGGCTGGAAAGGGATGAGCAGAATGGTTATTTTTCAGACTTTTTGAGAAAAATAATAAATGAATTTAAAAGAATTATTTATTATCTTTTCTCACCATTGGGTGGCGGATAGAGAATATGTAGTGCAGAGACTAGGTGGAGATGAGGAACATTAATGAAGCTCATTAATGGCCCATATCACACTGCATAATGATGAAATAATATTAGTGTAACAGTGGTGCAGTTTCATAAATGAAGCATCATAATGACACAATGTTTCAGCATAATAGAAACATTGTGATGTGATTTTATTTATTAAACCAACACATGGGAGAATCAATAATTAAACTACATGGATTCTCTGATGAACTGCCGACAGTTTTTCTCTCCAACAAATAATGAAGAATGCCGATGAGACTTCATCCTCTTCGACATGCCTCAATGAATATATATGGAAGTGACAGAGAAATCTTGGAACCTCAAGGATGAATTATTCGGCATTGAACGTCATCGAGGTAGGGGTTTACGCATTTTATGTATTTGAAAAGTTCTTCCTCGTTCGTGAAATTTAACGAAAAACGCTGACCAACCGACAAATGGGTTGATATACGAATTGATCATTCCTATTCGTGGATATTAGTGTAGGGGTTTGAATTGGGGTTTTACTCGTATTGTATGGTTAATAAATTTCCCCCCATTCTTAAACTCTAGTGCGGAGGGCATGCACCAACATGAACAAGCCCTGAATCCTCTTCCATAGTATTTTTTTTGTGCGTTCTTTGTGGATGATTTCTCGAGATGGAAGCAATGAAAGTTTGAGGTTTTCGTAGTGAAGGTGATGGCCTAAAGATTCTGTAGGCATAAGAGGTTTGATAAAAGGACCACCACAATAACTTTGGTAGTCTGTCGAAGGTACCGCCGGCATGCCAACGCTAGCATAGGTGGTCGGCGACGGCCTGCGATGGTAGTCACAGGCGGAGGGGGGCAGCGTGTCCGGCAGCGTGCCACAACGATGAGGAGACGCGGCGCCCAGCGATGTTGCGTGGAGGGGGTGGCCCGTGTATCGGCCACCCAGATGAGATAAGTCGCAGTCTGTCGACCAGGACTGGAGGAAGGCCCTGCACCTTACAGGGGTAGTGGAGGTTGGACGTGACTGGATGTCACGTCCCAAGAGCCCCCATCGGCTGCACCGTGTGGCCGGTCTTCGGCTGGCGGGCCACGCCCCAGCCAGCAGCCGGGACAGACCCATGTCGGCTGGCCAAATCCGCATTGGTGGCCCAGACCCACACCCAGATGGTCGAACTCATGCTGGAAAGCCATATCCATGCCCTTTGGGGTGGGATGGACGAGACCGGGCTGCCGAGTGACCCGACGGGCTGGACCCTCGGCCAAACCGAGCCAGGTCCAACTAGACCAGTTTGGCCTGGCCCACTGGCCAGGCTAGACTCGACTGACCTAGACTCAAATCGAGTCAGGTTGAGTCAGTCGGAACTAAAACAGGGTATGTGGGATGCCCGAGCTGAGTTGGTTGGGTCAGTCACACCGGGTCAGTCCGAACCCAGATGCAACCACCCCCTACTTACAAAAATTCCCATATCTTACGAACAGTGTGTTTGATATACATTTTGTCAGTGGTGTTGGGACCCTTGAAATGTTTTGGTCCTCTGGATATATTCCACTTTATTTTTCATGGAAGTTAGATTATTCTTGGGTTGGATCATACTCAAATCCAATCAGGCCCTTATTACTAAAAATGCCATAACTTACAAAGAAGGAATCTAAACGATGCACCATCTATTGTGTTGAGACCCTTACGACGAGACGGTCCTTTGGGGTTACTCTATATGGGACTTCGTGGTGGTTGAGGTACAGTCGATGTCTTGTGCAGCGGATCCTCTAGAAATCAAGCGTGCTATGTGCGTGAATCCAGTGGCTGGTTGAGACGTAAATAATGAATAGAGATCCGGTGTAGGTCAGCACCTAGCGATAATGTGTGGTTCAGCACCTAGAGATCCTTTGTGGGTCAACACTGAGCAATCCTTTATGGTTCAGCACCCAGTGATCCTATGTGAGTCCGTACATAGCGATCCTCTGTGGTTCAGCACCTAGAGATCCTTTATGGGTCAGCATCTAATGACCTTGTGCAGATCATCAGTAGAGCCTCTCAACAGAATTAGATGATCTAGCTTTATGACTAATCATATTTACTTTTTTACTTATGTTATACTTGGTTTGAGCTACATCTTTTACTTTATGCTATGTGTTTGAGATCTTTCTTGGTGGTATTACCTTTGTGGTTTTTTTTTGGTTTTTTCCTTCATGGATTACTAAGACACCTTGGGGGTCTCGGGGTCCCTACTAAGTATTGTTATACTCACCCCTACATAGTCTTCACCCTCACATGTTACATCTGGTGAAAACAATCGATGTTTCGATAGTGGTGATCAAGGGGACGGGACTGACAGACGCTATGACGGTGGAATTGGTGGCTTAGGACAAGGTCGGGCTCAGTAGGATTGGGCGGGCGGGACATACTACTTCGTCTTTCAGTAGCTTAACAACTCTCATGAGCAGGTAGGTTTTTCCTTAGATGGACATCATATTTTGTTTTTGTACTTTGCTATTTTTAGTTCCTTGTTGGGTTTGTATTGTGGCCCACTTACTTTCACTTGTACTTTCACTCACCTTTGGTTTAGTGCTATACTTGTTTCCCCCTTCCAGTTTATTGGGATCTAGTTCGATGTGTGTGGTGGGGGGGGGGGGGTTAAAGGAAATGAATTCCCTTTTGGGGTATGTCTTTCCAGTGCTAGTCACCATCCCATGGCCTATATAAGGCAGGCTTGGGGTAGTCATGGCACAGGCCTTGGGGGACAGGTTGTGACAATAAACCCATATGAATATAGGAATGATATATAAATATTTTTCTTGGTAACATTTTTTATATAATAACAATATTTTAAAACCAAAAATCATTATCATTGGAAACGAAATGTGGTAGTCACTAATGGCTAGACAAATATCATTGCACCGTTGGTATCTTGTAGATCCACCACTCCTATTGTAATATTTTGGAATCTACTTGGTTCCTTCATCTATATACATATGTGAGAACCAAATTATATATCTAATACTCGATGTGTAGATATTGGATTATTACACTTGATAATGAACACTCCATTAGCTTTTCTTGCTTCTAGGTATAGTTCTTCTTCTAGTGTCCTAACTTGCTACATGAAAAACATTAAACCTCCTTTTCTATTCCATTTATCTTGATCTTCCTCTTCATGGAATGAAAGTTCTTGAGAGATTTATACTTGTTATGAGTCTTGGGGCCATTTTAATTTTTCTTCCTTTAATTATTCACCATAATGACTGATGGTTTATCATGGTGCATGACCTTATCCACTTTTAAAATCATTGTAAGTATTTCATGAAGATTCTTCTCATTATTTATCATATTCTAATTAAAAATAAAACTAGAGAATGCCTTGGGATGTAATGGATGTATGATATTTTTATGCAACTCATCTAGTAATTTAATCCCTAAGATGTCTAAGTGTTCAATGTAGCTAATATGATTTTCTACATGAGCCCCAGCTGGTGTATACTCTCTAATCATAGTCATAAAAAATAAATGGAGATCATATACCTCTCTTTTCTCACCTTCTCTTGATAGATACCCCAAAGGAGAGAAATCACGCTGTATGCATCTATTTCCTCATGATTCTTCAAAATATAAATGGACATGGATGATATAATGAAATACTGAACATCTATAGAATCATTTAGATGTTTGTCATTGATATATATATATATATCTTCATCACTTGACTCATTATTAGAAACATCAGGAATAGTTTTTCTAACACATAAAACTTTCATTCATGGTGAAGGATAACTCATAAGCTATATTTCCACTCTTGGTAAATTTCATGGGTGAAAAGGTTATCCGTATCAACTATGGTCCATAGTGATATGTTTGAAGTCATCATAATGTTGTTTCTAAAAATAATATGTGAAAACATTTAGTCGGTTATATGATAAAATTTATACAAATAAATAAAAAATATTAGATTTTTTAGTCTCCATCTATATTATGGAATCCCAATAACCCTCACCATTATTTTAGAATATCATATTTCTTATGAATTCGAGTGGTGGGGATCCATATCCCCTTAATCATTACCCCAACATTTTTTGGTCAAGAAACATGAATGGTTTTAGGTAGGCATTGCTAAATAAAAATGCATTAACTCATTGTTCCTTGATTCGTTGAGTCAATTACCCAATTCTAAAATCAATAAAATTGGATGTCCTCAACCTTCAACACATAGTTATACCAATTTCAACTTTGGAAATCAACGCTTGATATGAACTATGGTATGTCAACCCAAAACATCAGGTTATAATTTCTTGATAATTAAACATACATCAACATTGGTTGAAAAAGTACATTGAACTATGGATTAATTTTAACTGGTGTAGTGGAAGGATATACCAAGTTAATATATTTTATTGATCAATTTTATCCTTTTGTGCATAAGTTTAAAATTGTTTTCTATATCACTTTCTTGTTAATATTAAGTGGTTTTACATAGGTGATTAACCATGTATTAGGTAATATTTATGAATATGCCAATTCATTTTAGTTTTATCATTCAAGATGACTAATTTCACTAATTCATGTTTTCTTAACAAAAAATCAATAATTAAATAACCATGAAACATGGAAGAAATAATATATAATAGTAGTATAATCCTGAGACGTTACTAATGGTTATCCTATCTGGAGGTTGATAAACTGACTATTGACCAAGGGGAAAAAAACCTGAACCAATTATGGTTTGTGTGAAATCTTTCCACCTTTACACTTATGTATCTCTCTTGAATTTAGTTCATATCAGATTCAAACATGAACCACATCTAGTATCATGGGATCACTATCCAGTACATATGATTTTACTCATCTGTTGATGAGGGGGAAAGGGTTTACATAAAAGAAACCATGGGTATGAAGTCACATACATAATTAGTTGGTAAAAGGCATACATTCTAATGAAATTATTAAATAATTAATTAAATTATACTAATCACCTAAAAAGGTCTGTTCTATTCTCATGATCATCCACACGCATGAAATGAATTATCCATTTAATAAAACAAGAATTAAATTATAAATTTATCTAATTTAAGATAAATTGTTCTCAAATAAATTACATGTCATCTTTAATTAATAAATTATTTTATCTTAATTATCATCCAAATTTCCTTGATATTATCATCTATTAAAATTTTAAATAAAATAAACTTATTTAAAATTTAATATGTATATAAATTTACTTTGGGGGGAACATGGTGAAAACCTATATAAATCTACCCAACATGTATTATACCCATATTCTGTTTACTCTTGTGACATATGGAATACATGAAATATCAAATAATTTCCTGATATGTAGTAAAATATTAATGATTACATGAATTACATGATTTTTCCTTCAAGTTTTATGCTTCAATTCATGTATAGTAACAACTATTATATGACTCATACAAAAAATCAATATATTTTATTTTCAAAAATCCACTTTTGATTGTTATGTGGGAAACCTCACAAACTAACTCCATAACAAGTCTTACATACCTAATCAGCATGATTCACACACCATAAGAGATTGCAAAACCACTAAATTCTAAAATTAGTCTATTAGAATCATTTTTCATAAATAATTTCTGGTTCAATGTACTTACCTTTGTTCTTGTGTCCTCCTTGATGACATCTTCAAGGAAGTCAACTAATGTTTCCCATTTATGAATAAAGTCTTCTAAATTTATTATACATTCAATAAAACCTCTAATTAGAATTATTTCGTTATATTTGAACCAACATCTCTTCTCCTCATCCAAATCTGTTGACAGTTTTTCATCTATTGTATTTACATCTTAAAGGGGGGAAATAAATAGTATGGACTCCTCTAAAATTTTCCCTCCAAGTGAATTATTATTTCTTGTGAATTTCCATGATTCTATGTCTATCCCTCCCTTTCCATTAGTTGGCCTTTCTGAAAAGACCTAGTCTCCATCAAGTTAGGCAAATAGGAGTAGTTTTTCCTAATTTTGGACTTTTCCCTTTAGTAAGGAAGCAACTTCAAGATTCTTAGATTTCATTTTGAACATCCTATATTATAAGGATTTGAATACCTCTTTTATATATTCCATCTTTACAATCTCCCTAGAAGTATCTATAAATATCTTCATTTGACTTTACCTGCTGCACTGATTGCTCCCATTGGGATGTTTCTATTTCTCTAGATACTCATGTTCCTCTATCTAAACCTCTACTTCCAACCCTTTAAAATGATTCCAAAATTTAATAGAGTTCTTGTATTTATTGATCCCAACCCACTCCTTATATTCCACTCATCCCCTTAAAATTCATATATTCCCTACACTACATGCAAATGGTTTCAAATATTTTCATTGTCATCATATGACTCTTTCACCTAAGTAGCACCACATTTTAAAATTACAACATCTTTATATGAGGAGGTAGATGAGTTATAACTCAATGGTCCCTTAGTCCCCTTATATACTTCATTTCCCGCAAAATCATGTCTCAAATTCTCACAAACATCAACTTTATTAGGTTTTAAAAGCATGGCTCTTACATAATTATGGAAGGAAGGATGAATGCATACCTCACTGGTTCCCAGATTCTAAAACTAAAAGTTATTACATGGTGTGGAATCAACCTATTGTTCCTTTCAACACTCCCCCTACATGAAGAGGATAGACCTTACCTAAGGAATCTCAAGGAAGGGCCTCTTGAGAAATCTCAAGAAATCCGGAAACTAAAGACATCATGTTCAAGAAGACAACACGAAGATCAAAATTGTACCCGTGATTCTTAGAAAACCTTTTGATACCATCACAACTCACCAAAAATATCAATACCAATAGTTTCCATTAGTTTTATGGAAACTTCCAATTCAACATAAATTTTCAGAGTAATCGGATGACAGATGGTGTGGGTTCGGTGGTCCAAGCAGAGGAAGTGACCCACCAGATTTCCAATCAAATGAAGAATATCAAGGTTATGAAATAGTAGGGAAAGACCAGGAAGTGAGATCAATGTCACTATGAAGGGGGGAACTCACATTGAGTAACAAATTAATTACCAATTAAAGAATGAAAAATGTGAACCTGAGATAATTCACATAGAATTCATCCATGATGTCATTAGTTCTTCTTCCGATGAGAGACAAACCACGAAATGACTCAAATAAAAAATCCCTATTATGGATTAGACTTTCAATTATCACTTTTTAGAGAATAATCATTCAAAGACGTCGATATAATGAAATCTCTTACCAAAGGTGGCTATGAGTGAATGATCCAACATCGTAGAGGCCATCGCCAACTCTAGGGAAGAAATCAAAACCGTAGAAATTCCATCAATGCATGATTGGACTTTAGGGATAACCTAAATGGAAGGGGATCTAGGGATAGAAAAGGGATATATGAATGTATTAAAGTATTAAGGGTGATAAGGAAATGGAAAAGGAGGAGGATTCTCCTCACCCCCCCCCCCCATGGGCTAAGAAGGGACGAGGAGGGGATGCGGCGATGAGGCCATCACCTAGGTCATTTGAGGAGGGGGAGGTAGCACAGGGAGAGAAGTGCTCACCTGAAGGTAATGATATCTTCTAACAAGACTCATACGTGATTTTTAGATATAAAAATTATGTATATGTTAATTAATATATATATTGAAATCCATCACATGGAATGTCCAGTAAATGTAACAACAACACATAAGAACATATCGATAAGGATTAAATAATAAGATAAATAAATTTTAAATCTATGTAATTTTTTATAAGTACATGGCATGTAAAATAGAGATACACAACATGTATATCTCTCATAATCTATCTATGTAACACGCCTAGGGTCTCGACATATAAATAATGCCTTAGAAAAAATGTATTACATGACATGTACAATGGGTTACATGGTGTGTGGTCTCAAAATTACATAGTAACCAGTTAGGTAGGCCATTGATGGTAACACTTGAACCATCTAAGGCTCAGAGGGACTACACGCCATTTACATGTGCTACATGAAATGTACTCCATCAGACCATTTTCCACCCTCGCCTAGTCAACATGTGGTGTAATAAATAAATGCACCACATTTCATCTATTCACACAATTTGAAATAATTTCCAAATTAATTTCTTATGAACTGAACACAATTACACGATGTGTAAATCCAATTCCATATTGTGTACTCTTGTGTTATCCAGAAAAAAAAATTTCATATCTATATGAGATCTTTTCATTTATCCCATTCATAAAATTAATCGTATTAAATGGATATATGAGAAAAACAAGGTTAAGAATCAGATCTATCAATTAGGATTTAATGAATAATTATCCATGAATTAAAAACTAACTCAAAAAAGCATAAACCAATCTTTGATCTTTAAATAATTATATATAATTAATTCACTACTTGGATACCACTTGTTGGTTTCGGGTGTATTGGAAGGCTTCAATGGTTCGTTGCCAATTTTTCTTTTTTTCATGATCGATGATCAGTCTATGATTTACACAATGATTAATATTGTATTCCATACAATTAAATAAAAGATTATAGATAAGGGATAGAATTTCTGAACCAGAGAGAGGATCATCACATATTATTTATAATCTATTTAATTAATTTAAGCACTACCTTTTTGGAATTAATACTTAACTGGTGAATATGAAAATAGATGTGTATTGAATGGCTGGTGAATTTTATAAATCAAAGAATATTCCCTCTAATAGGGATCCTTGTGTGTTCTATGAATCTTTGAACATTATCATAGGCTTCTTTGGGAATAATCACAGAAGATCCTATCACTTATGGCATATTCCTTTGATCACCATGATAACTACTTAAAAATCATTATCTTTGATCTATTTGGGCTGGAGAGTGGGTGTTGGAGGATGATTTATCTCCATTCACAATAGCATTCTCGAAGAAGGGACCTCTCTAGGGATTGAGATAATTCTCCAAATACATTGTGCACAACCAAAACAAATTAATTAGTTCTAAAAAAATATAACTAGGTTAATATATTGTTATGGTTAGAGGTAAATAATTGTATAAGTTCCCCTTATTATTTATTTAATTCCCATGTAACCCCGTGTAAAATAAAAATCATATTATTATTATTATTATTATTTGTCATTTTATTAACTTGTGAATTAAAATAAATATTATTTAATTAACTAATATTCAACATTAATTATTTCTTACCAGACCATTAAACGAGGTATAATATTCCTCCAAAATATTTATCAGACAAAAAATAATGACTATATATCTATTAAATAAATTCCACTACATTAATTACCAAAAAATATTTATATACTATATTCACTAAATAGAAAATAAATATTTGTTAAATATTGTACTCAAATTATATTCTCTTGAATAACTTGTGATGAAATATATATGATCAAGAAAACAAGAATAATTATTAAACCACATGTGGGAATAATATTTATTCAACTTGTTAAATAATAAATAATATTATTATTATTTAATTGAGATTGTGGGTACACTTAGTGTCTGACCCACTAGGGAAATTTCTTAGTGGCATTAGGTGAAGTATCCTAAAGTCCAAGGATAGAATATATAACCACACTAAGGAACCCAAAAAGTAAGTACATAATTACACAATGACATAATACCTCATATGGATGATTATTGTGTAATATAATCCCTTTATCATGATATCTCTAATCACGCAAGATTCATGTTGGTGCCATCAACCTATATGTTCGATATCTTTTTCTTTAAATTCCCAAGAATTTAACATGCATATAGAATATAATGTAATCAGATTTATTAAGGCTATATCATTTAAATAAATGGGCCTGAGATATTTACTTCCATTAAAGAATACAATGGAAAAATCATTTCTCATATTATTCATTAATTAAATATTATTTGAGACAAACCTAACATATCCTACCTCACCGCGAACATATATCGTCACAGTTTCCATTAATACAACAAAGTACGCAACTCATAATAATTATTAATAATAATATTAAATTATAAGGACCAATATACACTTTCACATATTGGAACATCAAATGACACATATAAATGTGAATTTCCCACCAGCGGGTCTCGTTCTCATAATATTTTACTAGATATTTCTAAGGGAGTACACCATGAAAAGGTTCCTCAAAATCTAATGATTCTCAATCCATGGTAGATTGTTTCATTTGTGTCCCTGAAATCATATCATATTTCTATAAAACAGATATTTAAGAATTTTCTCTCATCACTTCAAAGTTCTCACCATATTAGGGAACTACTATGACCTTTTAGTGTGATAACTACTCTTGAGACATTATAAAATACAAAGTTACTCAAAAGAAAAATCATGATGTGATAATATGTTTAATAATATTTAGAAAAATCAATACATGTTATCATAAAGTACACCAAAGTCAGTTATAGGGAACCAACCCCAATATATGTGACATGGTTTGTGTTTTCTATGTCGTAATTAGTTTATGGACCATTTTCCAAGTATGATTGTTGTAATGCCTATTAGGGGTGTTGGTCTAATTTCATTATTGTTATTATTATCGTCAATGTTGGCCTAATTCTAATGCTAAAATGATTATATATCAATCTATTCCCTGAGACAAGCATAAATACATATATAGTGATCTATTCCTAATGAGGAACACTAAAATTGTTATATATCATTCATGGCCTTGAGACATGATGAAAATATAATATATCGTGCTAGGCCTTGAGACATGTAGAAATGATTTTATACCGATCATAGACTAAACACATGTTGAAATGATTATATATTGGGTCTATTCTAGACAGATGCTGAAAAGAATATATACTAGGCTCGACATTGATTAAATTCTACAATTCATATATAAAGGGATTTTATCTAGATTTGTGTAATTTATACCTTTGTTATAGGGTTATGGTTTTCATGGTTGGGAGTCATGCTCAGAGACATTACAACATAGAATTGATGAATTTTATTTCATTCTATGTTTATATGATTATGGTTATCATGCTCAGGAGATATGGTGAGAGATATTCTAGCATGAAGATGAAGCTGGTTGAAGTTGTATTGATTTAATTTATAAAGTAATTAATATACTTGTTTATTGAAACATTTCAAGCACTTATTATGATACTATTTATGTTTAGACATGGTGGTGTCGACCTAATTAGTTATACTCACACCATAATTGGACCCCTATTTGGTACCTAAGAATATTACATGGATGCAGGACTGGATAAGGGAAAAGGACAATACAATTGATTGTTAACATGATAAATGGGATTGATTTTGGATATGGGACCGATGTAGAGTTTAGGATTGGGGAATTTTGAGAATTTATTTGAGTCTTCTCATCATTTATTTTTTTACTTCAATCATTAAATTTAGTTATATTCTAGCACGTAATTACATTATTCCTTTATTTTTATTGTATTATTATGTTGGATTTTACTATTGGTTTCCACTTTATTATATGGTTTCCATTATTTATTTACTCTGATAATTATTTATTTATTTATTATTGGATTATTTCACTATGAGGTAGCATTATAAAAGTGGTATAGTCTCATCTCTATACACATCACACCCCCACTTCTAGCTGACACCCTCTGGCGTATAGGGATGCATGTGTGAGGCCTCATACCCAACTTGTTTTTGGAAACATGCGAGATCGAAATTAAAGGATGTTACAAAGTTATATTAGAGCATAATAGGTTAATTTTTATATTTATATTCTATTTGGGAAATTTAGAGAGGATACTTGGATTTTTCATGACATGGTAATGATCTTGTGCAAGAGAGTAGCTAACCTATGTAAAGGGGAAAATTTGAGTGCCCAGAGATCGGATTTCAGTTTATGTTGTTCAAGATTATAGTTGATTTTTTTCACCATGGGTGACTCACATGTTGTGTGGTGTTAATTTTTGATGATATTATTTATTCTTTGGATTTATACTCATGCACCGATATAAAGTTACATGAGTATGCATTTATCAAGATAGGCATGTTGAGATAGATTGACATGTATTGTTCATGATAGTGTCATATTTATTACACATGTTATATACTTCCCAATTTAAACATTGATATACAATACCTTTTATATTAGAGAAATTAATTAAATGAACTATCAATTCATTCAAAAAAACTTATAATCCATATTTACAGAGCTCATGAGTCAATAGTTCTATGTTGTTGTCACCTGAGGAGGTTGGCCCTAATTTTACAACTATTGTTCTATGGAGTGAGTTTGTATTATAGAAAAAAATGACTTCTATTGATATTTCAGTTGATCATCAGGATAGTTGAAATCTAGAATAACCTAATGCAGATGAACTAGTGCTTCCTATATCTTCTGAGGATCAGATTTATGTCCATCTTTGCGACAGTGTCCCGAGGGCCATGTGATCCATGGAAAGGTAGAATGTTGCACAGTTCCATCATTGTATGATCTAGAAAGAGACTTCCAGGTAAAACTTTGAATAAAATCACAGGGTAGTGGGTATATTAGGAAGAAAATTTCAAGATTGAGTCCATAAATACAATCATTATGCATCCTCAAACACCCAAAGATAAGAGGGTGAATCTTGTTTCATATATGATTCTTAGACCTTATAACTTTTTTTGTGATATTATAGATCTACTAAAGAAGTTTGAGGAACTATTTTGGATGTAATTAAAGATGAAATTCCTAATCCATTTATATCCTAATAATTTGATAGATGAAAATTATCAGGAGTTCATGCACCTTACTTGGGAGGGTATATCAATATTGTACTATGTTGATCATTTCACCATCATGCCACACATTGCACCATCTTGGTAAGGTGATATAATATCTTGGGAGATACATTTTCATGATAGTATTTACTATGAGATCAGGTCATAGGGGAACATGTTCTTTCATGAAGATTTTGTAGAAATGATGAATTTGGAACTCATCATGGAATAGAATCTGATAGAGTCCCCGATCAGCAGCCATGTTGTTTCATCAAGAAATATTTTTAACTCTTTTCCTAGTTGAAATTACCATCTCTATAACAATTTTCTCTAATGTAGTAGCAGTTAGGGAATTATAGTAAATGGGTGGACATCTCATGACCATATTCTATTGTAATGAAATAAGTTTGGAATGATGGTACATAAATGGAATCAATTTCTGTACACCGCTTTGGTGTTTGGTTCTAGTGTATTATTGGGATCCCTAAAGATGTTTTGTAGGAGAATGTGTAATTTTTGAATAGGGGTTTTAATGTTAAATTGGATGGTCTTGAAATAAAAGGTTTCATAAGTCCTAGTACATATCTTTGGGTTCACTTTTTCTCTTCACTAAGAAGGTTGATGGGCCTTTTCACATGTCTGTGGATTATCCAAGAATGAACCAGCAAATGGTCATGAATTGGTATCCTCATCCATGAATCAATGATATTTTATATAATTTGAGAGGTACTAAGATCTTCTACATGATCTATTTTAGATTAGGAAACCATCATTTGAGTTTGAGACAATTAGACATACCACAATATTTTTTTAGGAGAAGGTATGGATTGTATGAGTTCATGGTGATGTCATTTGGTTTTATGAATGAAAGGTTGGTAATCATGTCTTGATGAATATGATATTTCATCCATTTCAAAACCAGTTTGTGGTGGTTTTGTCAAATATATCTTAGTGTACTCAAATTCAGTATAAAATCATGCCAATCCAATTGACATCCCCCTGAGTACATTGAGAGTGAATCAGATTAATTCCATGAAATCCAAATTCAATTTATTTTTTGATAAAGTAATCCACTATGGACATTTGATATCAAAGTAAGTAGTGTATGTGGATATAATGAATGTTTCAAATGTGGAATCATGGGTTCATCCAAAGAATGTATTTTATATTCATATGTTTCTAGCTCTAGTAGTAAGTTATCAGTTCTTTTACTTGGAATTTTTTTAGAATCAATTATGTTAGGGCTGACCAAGAAAGGGGTGAAGTTTTATTGGATAGATTCTTGAGAGAGAGACTTTATTGAGTTTAAAGGCAGGCTGACCTATGCACATATCCTCAAATTACCATTTATAGGTAAATAACAAACAAGGTACTGTGATACATCTGGAGATGGAATCAGAGAAGTTCTAGTATAGGAGGATCGTGTAGTTTCTTACTGATCTACATAGCTGATATCACATTTGATTAAATACCCAACATAGAAATTAGACTTACTATAATTTGCACATACCTTGATATGATAGAATAAATATCACATGGGTAAGAGTTTTGGGGTATAAATAGACCACAATATCCTCTGTAACATCTTTTCTCACCAGGACCTAAACATTCTGCAGAGGAGGTGGGTGACACATTCATATTTGATGCAATTTATTTAGTAATATTCATTGATTTTTTCAAATATACTATATGAATTATTATATTTTTTTGAAGTTTTAATGAAAATTGGATATTTAAAAAATAATAATTAATACTTATTTAAATTAATAGATAATATTGATTTTTTGTGGTTAGTTTTTATTATGTAATTTTATCTGATCATCTATTGAAATCAAATTGTTGTTTGGATATTTATAGTGTGTTTACAAGGAACATTTGGCTATTCAAGTTGGTCCTCAACCTCATGGTACACACACCTCTTATGTATGACAAATGGGGTGACTAGCCATGGAGCTACAGATATATATTAGCACACAGAGTATGTCTTTGTGGTGGTGTGAGGAGAGTATTTCCAAGGATGGGGTAGTCTCAGGGTGATAGTAGGGGTCCTATGAACATATACTAACTTCACTAACGGATAGAGGATATAACTTGATATTTAAAGGATCATGAATGAGTTTTATTTTTCGATGTGTGAAAATAATACCACACTTACTTTCCTCAAAAAACCATTTAGTATTTCCTCTACAAATTTCACTTCATTCCCAATCATTTATTTCCACTAGGATAAGTGGAGACCACCATCTACACCACCAGGAAGCTTAGGATCAGGCTCACCCACAACTATCACCAATAGGGATCACCATGGATCATATCTAGAAACTTTAATGATCACTATATATCCCTTTTTAGATTCATACAGCCACATCAAAGGCTAGCTGAATAAGGGGGAGATATTATGACACCTTTCCACCACCACGTCAGGATATTCATATGAGACACAAACCCATTAAGGATGTGCAACCTCAAACTCCTACTACTCCATAAAATTCAATTCAAACACCCTATTTTATTGGGTGTTTCCATAGATAACCACAGGTTTTGGGGGTTAAAATATAACATAAAGACATAAAGATCCCAAAATATTTTTGATGACCTCCCACTAAAGGATATCCGGTTGAGGTACTCCTCCTATATTTATATAAGGGAAGTATCCCACTTCTATAGTGCTCAAACAATGTAGGGAGAATCCCTTACTCGAGGTTGGGATTCTACACATTTTTTATTTTCCTTTTAATTTTCAGGAAATTGTTTTATTTTTATTTCATACAGAGGATAATTTTTCTTTTCTTATAATAATAATTCATCAATATATTTTAATTTAATTTATGAACCATAATTTCTATTCTTATTTTTCTTATCTTATTCTTATTAATATTCTAATTAATTCACCTTGTCCATATTGTTTTTATTTTATTTCATTTCATTCTATCTCTCTGTCTTCTTAATTTTTTTGACATCGTGTATATATTTTATTCATATTCTTTTCTCATCCCCATTGTTTTTTATTTTTATTATTTTTGTCGTTTCTCTCTTTTTCTATTCTCTCATTCTACAAAAGTGATATATTTACTTAGATATTATTGGGAACACATGAGGGATGGCCTAAGGGAGTCAAGGTGTTCATAAATTCTCTCTTAAAGTTAATTTTATGTTTTTGGTATATATGTGTGGCATGAATAGGTGTTGTGATTGACCCCATGACATTAAACTCAAATAAATTTCTAATATTTTTTATAAAATTTCATTTCCCTATCTCCATTTGATTTGTTCATAACATGATGAATCTTATATGATAAATGGATGAAATTGATTTTTATGGTGTCGTTTCTTAGAAGATGGAACACCCTAAACTAATTTTTTCATCAACCATGATTACATAAGGTGTTGGAATTTATATTCATAAGGAATTCAAGATTTCAAAATTTCTAAATAAAATGATCATAATTTATCATGAGTTTTTTATTAGATTATCAAACTAAAATTAATCTAATTGAGGATAGTAATGAGGGAATCCAAAACCAAACATAAAAGCACATTATTTTATCATAATCACATTCTATTATCATTGAATAATAAGTTATGTTAATAATTTCTATATTTTGTGTCATTTCACTATCATAGAAAATAAAAAAACAAAATAGGTTTTCATTTCATTCATTAGTAAATAAACACAAACCAAATTATTAAACATGCGTGATTTAAAATAAGTGAGTGAAAAAAATGAGAAGCTCCTCAAATAAGATGACCACATTCATCTATTTTTTTGCACTAAGAGAACTTTCGAAATATTCTTTTTCCAAAAAATGTGAAATGAATTCTATCAGTGGGTTGAGTATTTTAGTCTATCAACATCAATTTTGATTATAAAATGGGAAATGGAAATTTTATAGAAGATTCGTTGAGTGTAATGACATAGTAATAGGTTTTATGGGAGTCGTGTTTTGTGATTCGGGTGATGTACCTATTTAAAGGGATGCATGTAAATGATCATGAGTCCCCAGAATGAGTAGTTATGACTGTGACATCTATTATACCTATGATTTTTTATCTGATCAAGACCATGCAATTATCTGATTTATAGGACATAGTCCTATGGGAAATATTATATGATATAGAGACACTATCTCATTGGACTCTTGGTAGTGTCAACTCCCTTCATTTATATGGCTGATTATGGGTTCCTACGGGCTTGAATGAGGAACTGATGAGAGAGATTCATGCTTCTAGATGGATAGTAAATCCTGATTTGGAAATGATGAATTGTGATATCAATAGACAATTCTGATGGACATGAATTAATAAGGAATTAGTAGTATTTTTAACCATATTTTTTTAACTTTTTAGTAGTTGAAAGTCAATCATCATATGTTAGGTGTTATTTTACATCCTTTTACCATTTTTGGTTTCAAATGGGAGGATGTTTCTATAGTTTTTTTTGAAACTATTACCTAAGAATACACATAGTTATTATGTTGTACTAGTGATCAATGTTCAATTTATGAATTCAACCCTCCTCTTTCCTACCATGGAGACCTTCATAGTTGATTATCTGGGAAGTCTTTACATGTGCAGGGTAGTTCAACTGCATCGTGTTCCACAGAGAATTTCTGCAGAAATAGATCCGTGTTTCATATTTTATTTATATAAGGGTCTCTATAAGTCTATAAGATCATAGGTTCTTTTTAATTTGTTCTAGCATCCTCATATTTACGGATTATGTGAGAGGATAATTTTGGTTCTGGAGGATATGTTATGAGTTAGTGTTGTGGATTTTGATGGTTTATGGGAGTAGCATATGGAACTCATGGAGTTTTAATATAATAGAATATTTTAGAAATATATATATATATATATATATAATTTTGAGGAATTTTATTCAAGGACATTCCAATCGCCTCAATTTTGGTTGGATGAAAGCGAGTCATTTCATTTTTTGACTAATCTCATGATTGAGATATTTAAGTAGGTTTAGATAATTATAAAGTAGTTGTTGAACATGTTGAGAATGCAGAAATAATACACTGACCATCATATATGACATAAATATTTCTAGGTTTTTCATTTTTTTGTCCTTCAAGTGACTCCTAGGTTGGGGAAACACCGTATCAGGAATCAGTGAAAGATAGCGCATGATTTGTTAGCATGTTTGATATAGATGATAGGGTTTGTATAGTGGAATATTTCTTTTCCCTTTTACAGCACTAAAGTTACATGAATGAAATATCTCATGTTTTATAGCCTTTGTGATATTATTTAGACCCTTCCCAAGTTAAAGGCGTAGTGCATTTTTATCTTAGTGATGATGCATCCTTTGAGGATCATCTGATTCGGAGTATAGACCGTAGTGAGAAGTATATATGGGGTAAGGTGATTCTTTTTTTTTTGAGTGTAGTGGAAGCAAGGTAATTTTTATTAGGAGGCCTAGAAGAGGAATTCTAAAAAAATAGAATCATGGATAAAATTATTTTATGATACCTCATAGTGATTCTTGGAGCATCTCGGGAAGAGCTATTATATGGTGGGGTGGTTGTAAGAGCTCGTCCTTTTCAAGGTACATCCCTCTTTGATTTTTTCATTTAAACTTTTTTGGCTTAGTATTGTTCACAAAAAGAGACCCTATTGTGGAAAATGAATTATTTTTTGAGTATATATGTTTATTTGAATTAATGGAGTCCTGTTATAAATGAATTAAATGGGTTATGATGTTTTTCAATGTTGGAATGACTTTGGAGGTGTTCAAATACTTATAGAAGGAAAAGTGGTCTAAATGATGTCTGTAAAATAATTATATGCAAATGAAATGTACTAAACACCACGTAAACTCTTCCCAACACATGTTGGGAAACAAATAAAGGTAAATAACTATTTACACAGCATGTAATAAATACATATCTTGTAATGTTTGGGATAACTAAATATTCAGGTAAAGAAATAAGATTGTTGGTTTTTCACTCTAAATAGAAATAAAAGATATGTAACTGAACTACCCATGGTGTAATTCGATGCATGTTTTTATAAGATATTTGCATATGTGATTGATCTCATTCCCTTTGGTGAAACATTCTCCTCATGAAACTATGGAAGCTTCTAGTTTATTATAGACCTCTAATGATTATGGATGTCCCAATCACCCATCTAATACATGGTAAGTGGTTTTGGTTAGGCTTTTTATTCCCTACCTTTTTTTTGAAAAAAAATTTTATCTAATATTTCGATCATGTGTGTTGTTGGTTTTGATATTCTTCAGTTATGATGTGGTATACTTCTTGTGATTTTATACTCCTTTGTTCATGATGATGAATTCTACGAGAACTGTTGGAGGATAACCCTTTAGATTTGGAGGGTATAATCCTTATACTTATGGTTTTATAATTTTAATGTATGTGTAATATTTCAATTCCACCAATGTATAATTTTATGAATAAATTATCATAAATGAATTGGGATATTCAATGGAGTCCCTTTGGATCAAAATAATTTTTGACCTGGGTTATGGATACTATTCATATGAGTAAATAATTGATCATAAATTAATTTATTAATTTAATTAGTTTTGTTTCACATGACATAGGATTTTGGGTGATTTGATGAAATATATTTACTTTGTCTTGTATTTTTTATTAAGATAACAAGAATATTATTGGTTATGACCAAATGATAATAGAAACATGTAATTGAATGATAAATAGTGACTTCAAATATTAACCATTGATCCTTATGATGATTTGTCATGATATCCTTATTGTTATAACATGTGTTTTGATATCTATATTTTAATGATTATAGGGGGATTCATCCTAGTTTTATTGTTTTAATTCCTATATGGGGAGTTGTCTAACATTTATTTTTGTACTACATATATTGTGTGTTGGCCAAGAGAACATGTTGAAATGATTATATAATGGGATATGCCCTGAGACATGTATAAACTATTATATAATGATATATTCCCTGTGAGACATGCTAAAATACATATATATATTGGGTTTGTGCATGATACATGTAGAAATTATTATGTATAAGTCTTGTCAATGAGACATAATGGAATGATTATATACCAATATTTTCCCTGAAACAATTTGAAATTATTATATACCGGTCATGGCCCTAACACATGTTTAAATTCCTATATACAGGGCTCAACCCTCATTTAATGATTAATTTCTTATATAATGGGTTTTGACAAAGATTGTTTTTTTTAGTTTAACCTTTTTATAGGGTTATGGTTGGAATGGTGGTGATACATGATTAGATTCATTCCCACAAGTATCCAAGGAAGGATATGTTGTTCCATGGTCATATGATTATAGTTCACATGGTCACGATACATGCATATAGATATTATGGCATAGGGATGAAGTAGGTTGTTGTGTTATTAAATTAATTTATTAATTTCATAATAAACTTGTTTACTATTTTATTACATTCACCTGTTATCAGTCTGGTTATGTTCGAACATGGTGGTGTTAACCAGTTGAGTTATACTCAAATCCTTCTAAGGTTTTCGTTTGGTACCCAAGCGGATTACAAGGATGTAGGATTGGAAAAACAATAAGTACCTTACTTTTGATCATTTTTATACTTTTTGTACTAGAGTTTAGAGATGAGACCGATATGGGGTTAATGACCGAAGACTTTTGAGTCTTTATTTGAGTCTACTTTTCATTTATTTATATTACATCTATCACAAAATTTAGTTACGTCTTGTAAAGTATTACATAATTAATATTTTTTATTGGATTATTTAGTTGGATTTTAATATTTTTTTCACTGTATTATATCATTTACATTATATCATCACATTGATATTTATTTATTCATTATGGTATTATTTTTTAACCCTCTAACTAGGGGTATATTCTCCACACTGTACACACCACACCCATGCTGGTAGTCGGCATCCTCTAGAGTATGGGGAGGTTTATTTGAGGTCTTATAACCATACCATTATGACCATGTGTGAGAGTTCCAGATTGGGAGACATTAAAATATATATACTAGACCATTTACATAAAATAACATGAATAATTCATTCTTTATAGTTTTTTATATATCAATTTAAATTGTTTCATCCAATGGGATTTCAATTGAATATTAACAAATGGAAATGTATTCCATTACATTATTTCATTTGATTGGGATATAATACTTTTTCATCATCATAGATAATCCATGATAATGTGTTTATTGACATTTGAAAATTTTATTTTTTATATACACATGTCTTATGTGGATTTATAGTAGATACAAAAAATCAATTCATAGATTTAATATCACTTAAATGTTATGATAATTGTATGTTTTTATTTTACAATATCATTCTTGTCGATATTTTCTATTATTTTATCAGCATCTCATAAACCCATTTAATATTTTCTTAAACTAGTTATTCATGTAATTTAAAAATAATAGTAAAATTTTTTCACTCTTTTGTACTTTGAATTTCTGAGAAATTTTTTTTAATAAAATCCTACTTCATTTATCTATTTGGTTGAAAATATGATTTCATCCAAAATATTGTTTTCTAATAATTTTTTAAAAAATGTTCTTAACATTATATATATATTTTTTTAAATATGTTATTAACTATATATATACATTTTAAAAAATATTTTAAAGGATTATTTATTTTTTTTTCAAAAATATTATTGTTTCGAATTTACCCAAAATTGGAAAGGAATTTTTTTTAATTTACTAATTACTTACATAATTTCCAATGATCATGACCACTCATTATTTGAAATATTATTTATATATTTCAAATTTATTTTAAATAGAATAATTTTTAATTTCTTTTGAACTTTTAGTTTTAAAAATTGATATTCTATATGAAATATATTTTTCATCAAGATTTATTTAATGTATTCTTTATGGTATTTCCATTCTTCAATTAAAATAGCCCTTTATTATTACTCAAATGGGTATATGTTGGATCAATTTTATCCTTATTAATTCAATGTATTTTTTATGATAATTTTGACCAAGGAATGTATTGAAAATCACTATCTTGACTCATTTTTGTATTCATTAACATTTTAATGAAATATTTACTTATTTGTGGTAATTATACACTGAGTTTCCCATAAATTACCATATTATTTATTTGGTATATTTTTGTTTCTTAAACTATATATCATTTTAACATACAATGTTCTACATTGAATTTTATTTATTCATTTAGGGAAATATTTGTAATTACCCAAACCAACCAGGGATCAAGCTGAAACTAGACAAGCATGACTCTATTGTTTTAGGGGTGGAAATAATTGCCAAAAATCATAACCTATATGGGAATCATTTTCCTATAATACATGTTGGCACAAAGTTGACTATATCAATGCTGATGTGTAGTAAAATAATAATAATGAAATTAATATATAGAATACAAGTATGCATATGAAAACCTCTAGGGTGTACATGAGTATGAAAGTGAAAATATAAAATCAGAAAATTATACACCTAACTTGAAAGATGTTGCAACCTAAAAAAATTGGAGACTAGAAATGATTAGAGCCTAGATCCTTAACTCTAGTATATGCCCAGTCTACACATTCCAATGCACCAGATGTCCCTATGAACAATTTTAGTCACCACTGACCTATCATTCAACAGTACAACAAATGAAAAATATTGAAAAATCCCATGTAGGGTTGAGTATATGCATATAGATTAGAAATCCATGATAGTTGAAGGGGTAGTAAGATAGATGATAAGAAAAGATAGTTGAAATTAGATAGCTCATCCTAAATGAAGATAGTATAAAATACAATGACAAGGATAATGACATATATATATATAGGTGTGTGTGTGTGTGTGTGTGTGTGTAATGAAACCAATAAAACCCAAATGAGGGAGAAGGGGATCTTATCTCACAACCCTGTTTAGGAAAAGAGTTCCAAAAATTTCAAAAGTCTATCAGTGATGCCTAGCATCTTTTGCATCTTTCCAAAGAAGTAACCCTGTGGAGGATAAATACCTCACAACTATGTCACAAAGTCAAGGTGGAACAATTTCAAAGCATAAGAACAACACCTTAGTGCATTATGTGGGTTCAACTCAGTGTAAGGTGGAATCATAACCTATTTGATAGGGTTAACACTAAGTAGACAATGAAATAACACCGTAATTCCATATGGGGTACCTCTTAGTAGATAGAGGGCACGCACCCTAATGCCCCAGGGGGTACCACTCAATAGATAGATGACCCACATAATGATTCCATGGAGGGTACCCATTTGTTCATAGAGGACCCACACCCTCATTCCATAGTGTAATACCACTCAAAAGATAGAGGATCCACACCTAGATGCCACATGGGGTACCACTCTGAGTAAGGAGGACCTACAACCTACCTGAAAATTGGTATTACTCGATAAATAGATAGAGAACCCACACCCTAGTCTGTTAGGGTGTACCAATATATGAATCATATATGATCACCATAGTAGTCGAGCACCCCTAATTAAGATTCATGCTCAGAACATCATTCAATATATCTAAAAACCCACCAAGGGGGCCACTATAGCATTCTATGTGAAAAGAAAATCAGGATAGTATACTCGTAGACCCCTATCCAAGTCTAATAAATATACATAGTAGAGTTTGATAATTCATCAAAAGGAAATAAGGATTAAAAGGTGCTTAAGGGAACCCATCGGGATTGTGGTCCTTCTCCATCACTTGGACATATCCGAGTCGGTATAGGCAGTACTAAAAAATAGACCTTTAGCAGCGCTGACCATTATCAACATGAAAAAAAATCACAACTAAAAAGAACCGGTATATGTGCTAAAACAAGTTATAATAAATGGTACCTATTATACATGTTTTTTAGTGCTGATAAAACATGCCCCTTATCAGTGATTTATTTTTATCCATGATAAAGGGAACCCTTTTTCATCTCTTTATTTTTAGCAGTGATAAAGTGTAACATCCCAGGTAAATAAAGAATAAAACATTTTCATATTTATTGATATTTAAGAATTTAATATTAATTTTACTTTAAAGGGGTTGCTATGTTCGATAGTGTACCCAATACGCAACAAAGAGTTTTTTTGGAATCTTACATTGCACACTAGTAATAAAATAATATTATTTTAAATGGTAGTTAACACGTAGTCATTGTATTGGAGAGAATGAATATAAATAACTAACATATGATTATATATGTTTTTTAAATGTTTCTAAATTTATCCAATAAACGATAAAGGCTTAAAATACGAAAAGAATTCAATTTTAGGCATATATACTCTAATTTTCACTGAAGATCCACTTATCACCTTTTGATGGAGAACCGTCATTAAATATAGTTTTGGTAACTCTTATATATTTTATTGGACCAAATAGAACTCTTATTTATAATCGGGACATCAAAATTTAATTTGTGTAAATTTTTGGTATTTTTCCGATAAATTTCATTTTTTAATGAATAGTGAAAAATGTTGTATTTTAATTCAAAACCTTTTTTTAATATAATTTATTTATATGATTATATTATCTTTTGAATTGGTTTTAAATTGAAATTAGAATATATTTTTACCATTTAATCCAACAGTGTTCGTTGGAATTAATTTCACTTTGAAATTAGACTTAAACTATTGTCAAACATTTGATATATATTGTTTCATAAAAACACGCTATTTGTTCTGACAGCGGGAATTAATTATTAAATTAATTAATGTAACTTATATGTTTTTAATTTTTTAAAATATAAATCATTTTTGAATTCGGAATATCAAATATAGCTTCGGGTGAATTTTTGTTATTTTTCTGAAAAACTTCAATTTTTGATGAATAGTGAAACCACTAAGTGGTACTTAAAAAAACTGATTTTTTGTTTAAATGAAATTTTACCACCTTTGTGTTTTGAATTTCAAAAATCCGACATACATGGTTTCCATTAATAAGTAAAATGTGGTTCAATGGGATTAAAATAATTTTTTGAGAATAGTACCTTTTAAGTTTTTTAATCGTGATTAGAGGTAATTAGTGTAATTTAAGGTAAAAATAATGTTTTAATAATATTAAATGACCTTGACACATGTCCTACCCTCTTTGTATGTGTCATGGATGACCAAGAAAATCCATGGGTCAACTCGGGGACCCCATGGAGCCACTTTGGTAGGAAAATTACATTAATAACTTTTTATTTAAAGTTAAAATAAAAATGTCACAAACATGTATTGTTTTTCTAAAACAATTTTTACATGGGGTTATACAAGTCATAATTTTGACTATAAATATTAATTTGAAATAAAAAAAGATTTACTACGTCATGATAGTTTTTTTATAATTTTTATACATTAAATATATTAAATTATTTATGACACCATGATGATGCAGCGATTACCTCATTACTTAACGATTTAAATAAAATGAAAAGATAATATAAAATATAAGACCTAAACATTCTAAAAACCTATTGGATTGGTGTATTTCGAACTATTATCACCATATCCTCGAAATATATAATTTTGGGAACTTTAAAAACCGAAACTCATTTTATAATAAAGTAACCTTTTATAACTTTCCGAAAGTGCCCATCCTCTCCTCTTATAAAAGGCCTCCACCTCTACCACCTTAACCACGCCTCTCAAGCCTTTGTCTCAGACAAACCCTGACCATTTTGTCTCTAAACATCTCTCTTTTACTTCTAGAAGCCTCACTTTGGGCAGAAGTCTTTCCAAGGAAGCATTTGAGCTCAAATCAAAAAGAGTTACCCGATTTAAAGGTAGTGTCTTCTCTTATGTTCTTATGTTTTATTTTGCTTCTCCAACCCCCTAAACTCTTTTTATTCCTTTCTCTTATAACAACACAAGTATCTTCAATATACTAGGATTTTGTTATGAGAATTATTCGAGATACACTTACACACACCTCCGTCTAATGGTTAAAGAACATACTGTTTCTGTGGTTGTCGAATTTCGGCCTCACGAAACGATGATTGTTCAATATTCTTTTAACACCATTAATGGTGGACATTAAGATATAACTCTATTTATATATGATATATATTATGTTTATGTTTTCCTTATGCTTCTGTATTTTTCATTTGTGTCGTACCTTTATGGTTTCCATTGTGGGTAAACACGATAATTTCATTTTAGGAAGTGCGGACTACCGCCCCCTCAAAGTGATTTTATTCGTTAATGCCATATGTGGTATGTATAAAGGATGGAGTTAATGTTATTATATATGATTTTATACTGGAATTATAATATAACCTTATATAATTATGATTTCACTCCATTAAATACGAAATATAAATGAAAGTAGCGTTCATGCGTACGTACAGCTTACCATCTCCATGAACGGTGCATTTCATTTCTTACCTCTAAATGTAATATACTATTATAAATACATGTATATTATGGATATATATGATATATATGATATCCAAATAATGAATATCATTCTGGATATAATGAACCTTTGACCACACGAACACCATGTAATTGTAAGAAGTCCACTTTCGACTTAAGAACCAAATATCGACAAAACAAACATTATTAACTTAAATGATTACATAATGTTTATAACATGGAAATAAGTGATATAAAAGGAATAATAAAATTGAAAAATGTTCTTAAGCAAGTATAAATAAACTTTAGTTTCTTATTCAGGATATTAAAGAGCAATCGAGTCACGTCGGACATGAGGTAAAGGACTTCGTCTCAATCTCCTTTCATTGAAGCACATTTCGTTCTAATAGAAGGCTTTCTTTTATACGATGTATAAAACCCTTTGATTTTTAATTTTATACAAAAGGAATCTTTTTATACTAAGATTTTCACTAAACGACAAAAATTAATGTTTCTTTTAACGTACACGGTGACAACGACCTTTTCCGCCGCCGCGAGTATTATTTGGTCTTTGGCTTCCTCAACAAGTCGTAATGTTTTTAAAATGAAATAAATACCATATGATCTTTTATGTATTTTGGTATTGAAAATGGTTTTTATAATGGATTTTTTTATGTCAATATATTTAAGTGATATATTGTGATCAAAGTTTGGAAATTTTTTCCTTCCATTATATTTGTTTTTTGACTTATGAATTTATAATGGTACTTGGACATTTGATGGGTGGTTACATGATAAACCATATGACGGGTGGTACCGTGAATACCAGGATGCGTGGTTACGTTATAACCTCCAATGCATTGGGTATGGAAGTCAGCTGTATGGCTATTCCATTAAGTGATATGTGTGGAAGTCGACCGGATGGTTATTCCACTTAAGTATGTTTATGTCCCAAGTTACCTTTATATGTTATGTGTTCTTTGTATGGTTTTTTGGTAATATTTTGATTACAAAAGGGTAAGTAATGATCTTTTATTCAATGAAGAGTACTTTCTTCTTCATAAAGGTGAAAATTATTACTTTGATAAAGTATTCTTGGTTTACTAGTTGTTTTGAAAAACTAACAATTTTCCTTCTTTGTGTATCTCTTACTAAGCTTTTTATGCTCACCCCAAGTTTTTGAAATGTTTTTCACAGGACTTAATGTGGAATAAGGTCAAGGATGGGATCAATTAATAGTCATGCTTTCTAAAACATGGAACTAGACATGTTTCTTTTTAAGAGTTTTTATTTTATGGAAACTTAGTAGAAGTGTCTACTTTGTAATCTTTTGAGATGTAATAGTTATGTCCTAATTCTCTAAAACTCTAAACCTGAAAAGATCCTCAATGTGAATTATTCATTTAATTCAACATTAAGTAAGGTTTAAGTCTGGGGTCTTATAGTTGTTATCAGAGGTCAGTTTAGACAACTTTAGGAGTTAGAAAATTGTTAAATTATAAGTTAATTTATGGTATGATTGAAACGATATAGCATTTAAAGATTACCATGTTGCTTCACCTAAGATATGTCTGTGTTCAGAATGTTTTTCTGTAGAGGAAACAAAGCAGGTATGTTGGGATGACATCAGGAGGAAGACAACCTTCCAAATCAGCAACCTGAGATGGTCGGAATCGGAACTGAACAGTTTGTTGTAGTGATGGCACAGTTGACTCTGGCTATAAATAGTGGTGGTATCCATGCATGAGATCAGCCAGATCAACCGTAGAGGAACATGTCAGTGGTGGATGATTTCATGAGGCAACATCCCCCATCATTCAGAGGATCATCTGACCCCATGCTAGCAGAAGTGTGGATTGAAGCACTGGAGATGATTTTTGATGTCATGGGGTGTTCAGAACATCAAAAGGTTAGTCTTGTTGTTTACCGTTTTGAAGTTGAAGCTGATCAGTGGTAGTCGATGGTGAAAAATATCAGGGATAGTGATGATATTGATGATCTTCACTGGGATGAATTCAAAGGTATGTTTCTTGAGAAATATTTTCCTAAGGTGGTTCATCTTAGGATGGAAAAAAATTCCTATAATTGAGGCAGGAGGATGACTCAGTGGCTGATTATGAAGAAAAGTCCACCCGACTGGCAAGGTATGCTCCAAATTTTGTACGAGATCGTGATAGTAAAATCAACCATTTTTACTCAGGGATAAATCCAAGGTATCAAAGGGCTTTAGCTTCTCGTGAGTTCAAAAGTTATGAAAAACTTTTTCGATGTGCGGAGAAGGTGGAAATGGAGTTTTCTGATGACCAGGTGTTCTTTGATAAACAACAGAATAAGAGGTCCAGTTGGCAGGAAAAAGAAAATAATTCATCAAAGAAGCAAGGAGGTAAGAAAACCAAATATCCATCCTGTGAGAAGTGTGGTAAAATGCATCCTGGAGAATGTTTATCCAAGTCTGGGAAGTGCTTTCGGTGTGGTAAGTCTGGTCATATTTGTAACACCCGAGATTTTTATGAGTAATATCTTGTTTTTATCTTATATATATATCATCAAAGGAATCTTTCACTACACACTAGCTTGACTTACTTTACACGCAATCGCGACCTTCCTCGATAGCTTGCGTAGTACGCAATACCGAGTTTCACTAAACAACGATATGCTAATAAAATATTATTAAAATTAGCCGTTATGAATAGTAATAACCACTTTTTGAAATTTTATAAATTTTATTTTTTCAAAATGGACTTCATTTTTTGGATTCGGAATACCGAAATTAGCCTAGGGTGAAATTTTGTTATTTCTGAAAACTTTCGATTTTTGATGAATTGTGAAACCACTAAGTGGTAGGTTAAAAACTGAATTTTGCATAAAACTTAATTTTACCGCTTCTGTGAATGGAATTTCGAAAATCCGACAGACACGGTTGATATCAGTAAGTAAAATGTGGTTCAATGAGATAAAAATAATTTTTTTGGTGAATAGTAACTTTTTACTTTTTTTTACCGCGGTTAATAGTAAATAGGGTAACTAAGGGTAAATATGATATTACTATTATCCTAACACATGTCCTAATTCTATTGGATAAGTTTAATTCGACCAAAAACAACCTTATGAATAAAATATGACCATTTAGGCCCACTTGAGTTAGATTAGGACATTTATTATTAATTTATTTAAAGAAGGGTTAAAATAGTTAAAATCAAAGTTTAATAAGTAAATCATTTTTAATATGGGGTTATAAATAAGATAAATTCGACTATAAATATTCATTAGAAAGCTAAAAATATTTACTACATAATGGTATTTTATTTATAATTTTTAGACATTAAATAATTTAATTTAATTATGACACAACGATGATGCAGTAATTATCTTATTTATGAAATATTGACATAATTGATGTTATAAACACCAAAATAAATGTAATTTGAGACTTTTTATGAATTACACTAATTTTATAGGTTACTATGATATATTAGTGTTGATTTAATAAACTTGGTTTGAACATATAATTCTGTTATGACTTTCACAAAAATCATATATCAAATAGTGTCAAAATTGACACAAAATAGTTTTTAAATAAAATATTATATTATTAATTGTTATTTTATTCCTAAAAATCTAAGGTTCGGCCAAATGACTTATATAAGGATAGATATATTAATAATAAACAATTTGGGGTTCGTTTGGCATGTTATAGTAAGTGTATTAACCATATAGTGAAAGAAAACAAAAAGACATCTTAAAAGTTAAATTATTTAACTTACAGTTAAATCTAATTGATAAGTTTAAAATAATACCCTAAACTTTTCTAAATCCTATTGGTTGATAGTATTTCGACCCATACCCACTTTAGCTTCGAAATAAGACCCTTTGGAACCATTATAAACCGATTTTGACTTTAATATAAAATAATATTTTGAGATATTCCTAAGGTGCCCCTCTCCTCCCTTATAAAAGGTCACCTCCCCCCCCTCCTCCTCACACCAATTTGAGCACTCAAGCTCGGAAAACCCCTGCCATTTTCTCCTCTCCACTTCCCTAGAATAATACTAGAGGTCCTGGTCTTCTTCAAAGACCAATCTTAGTTCCCTAAGTGGAGATTCAAAGAGGCGTTCCAAAGAAGAGGTAATATCCATTACCGATCTTTTCAATTTCATTCTTCTTCAACTTCTTCTTCTTTAGTTGTTTAATGATAAAGTAATAACATAAGTATTAATTACATACTTATATGTTATTATAAATATGAAACAACCCTAATTCACCTTCTATCCATCCTACGGAAAAATGAAATCACCGCGCGTGCGTACGTATGGAATACCGTCTCCACGCCGTGGTGTAATCTATTTTCCACCACCACCTTACAAGGATGGGTATAATGGTGTAATGAGTAACTATTTATGATTATTATAAATTAATATTGATACTGAAATAATATATATATACTCCAAAACAATTCCACGATCATAGGAACGATATCATCACTCGTGCGTACGTACAGAATACCGTCTCCACGATGTGATGCGACTCGTTCTACATGATCATCATAACATAGTAATTATATAAATGAATTGAATGAATAAATATGATATATGTTACACTAATACCATTCTGGATAAAAGGTATCTATAACTTTAAAATAATAATAAGAATTTATTCGGCAAAACACGCATAAGAACAAAAGGCAATAAAGACCCGAGTAACAAGTAACAATGAAATATTACTAACAAGAAGCTAAGAATATGACCATATATGATATCATATCAATATGTATGATTCTAGAATAATTCAATAACATTATTTAAACCATTATACAGGAGCTTCGGACACGTACAAAGCAAATCGGACCTAAGGTAAGGGAAATATCACAATCTCATTTTTATCCGAGATTGTTTATTCATAAGTATTTACTGGGGTGTATTTTATCATCCACATCCATGTTTCATCAATATGTAATATTATTTCCATCCACCTACAATTGTTTAAATCCATTTTACCCTTCGGTTAGTTTTTATTAATATGTATGAAAGGAATATTTTGTCGTTTTTCGTACGAGGTACTTTTTTACTTTTCCGACAAAAGTACGAAGAATGTTTTTTTTAACTTATACGACAAGAATGGATTTTTGAAACATTATTTCCAAGAATCTTCCTTTATAAGTTTTCAAGTTTATTTTTAATCAACTTTTTTTAGTTTATAATTGTATGACATGTTAAGAAAAGAAGAGTGTTTTTTAAGTAGAAAGGATATTTTCCTCAAGAATGGAGTTCAAGTATTTTATCAAAATTATTTTCCATCTAAGATAATAAAAGGGTTCTGTTTTTATCCCTATTATTACATTGGTTTTATTATGTTGTGATGGAAATATTTTTATGAATTCCTTTATCTTATATGAATTGTTTTATGATGTCATGTTGTTTAAGAATCCCATTTTTATTACATGGGTTACGCTATGATGTATGGTTTATGATTATGTGGAACACATAAGAAAGGATTCATTATAAGATGGGTGGGACATATATCTCCCTCCAATGCATTGGGTAAAGATTTTATATCTCATGAGATAGACATGGCTGGAATGGTAGGTTATACCAGTTCAGTGAAACTGGACTGGAACGAGGGTGACTCGGTTCAGAAAGGGACTTTGTCCACTAAGATAGTCTTGGCAATGAGTCATGACTAACAAGAAATGATTTTCCATGATTATGTGTGCATGCCACAAAGTTTCAAGTTTCATGTTATGATTATGGGGATCTCATTTTCACTTCTATGATTTATTCCATGTTAAGATATTATGATCTCTTTTGCAGGTTATGATTTTCAAAAAGATATGATATGATTTTTATTTCCTTTATTTGCCCTTGCTGAGCATTTGAGCTCACCCTTTTATGTTTTATTTTCCCCAGGTCAGGAAGATGGATATTAAGTAGAATATGCTAAAAGGGACCCTAGATATGATGAAATAAATGGGAGACACTGTAGAAGATTTATGAACCGGTTGTTTATGTTTCCCAGTTTCTAAAGACACTATACCTATACGGTCCTTTGTGGTTTTGTCATATGTTGTAATAAGTGTGCTTCCATTTTGAAGTATTAACAATGTATGTAAAGTATGGGTCGTTATAATATTGCTCGTAACTGTAAGGAAGATGATCAAGAAGGCAATGAAAATCCAACAGCAAGATGTTTTAAGTGTAATGAAATGGGTCATTATGCAAATGAGTGTCTAATGAAGAACTCAACTGAGGGAAAGCAGTCAGACTACAAGCAGAAAGGGGTGGTGAAATCCTTTTCAACTACTTCAGCAGATGTTGGGCCATCGAATGAAGTAGTATCAGGTACACTGTTTGTTTGTTCAGATTATGCCAATGTGTTGTTTGATTCAGGGTCTACACATTCTTTCATTTCTGAGAAGATTACTAGTAAATTAGAAATTCCATCTCAAGATATGAATCCGGAACTTATGATAAAAACACCCAGAGGAAACGTTGAGACAAAAAGAAATTATAAGAACCTTCCTATCCTTGTGTGCGGAAAGAATCTACCTGAAAACCTTATTGTTTTGCCTCTAGTAGATTTTGATGTTATTTTGGGCATGGATTGGCTTTCTGTTTATCATGCTAAGATTGACTACTGAGCTAGAATGGTTTCTTTTCAGAAGTATTTTCAGTTTGTGTACAAGAATAAACCCTTGATTTTGATAACATATCAGGAAGTTGAGAAACTAGTAAAAGATGGAAATGAATGTTACTTTGCACATGTTGTAGAAAATAAAGGAACTGTTCAGATTAATGATGTGAAAGTGGTAAATGAGTATCTTGATGTTTTTCCTGATGAGTTTCCTGGTATTATTCATGATCGGGAAGTTGAATTTATTGTTCACTTAGTTCCTGATTCTAAGCCAATTTCAAAACCCCCTTACCAAATGGCTCAAGTTGAACTTTTAGAGTTAAAGAAGCAATTGCAGGAGTTATTAGATAAAGGTTTCATTCGACCTAGCACATCACCATTGGGCGATTCTGTCTTGTTTGTTAAAAAGAAAGATGGTTCAATGAGACTTTTCATTGATTATAGAGCCTTGAATAATATCACTGTTAAGAACAAGTATCCTTGGCCTCATATCAATGATTTGTTTGATCATCTCAACGGAGCTCAGTATTTCTCAATGATTGACATGAGGTTGGGGTAACATCAGTGGAAAGTAAAAGAAGAAGACGTTCTGAAGACTGCGTTTCATACTAGATATGGCCATTATGAATTTTTAGTTATTCCTTTTGGGTTAACCAATGCACCTGCTGTATTCATGGACCTTATGAATAGAATTTTCCATGAGTTCTTGGATAAGTTTGTGGTTGTTTTCATTGATGATATTTTGTTGTTTTCTAAAATTAAAGAGGAGCATGAAAGTCATTTAAGGGTTATCTTACAAACCTTAAAAGAAAATAAAATGTATGGAAAATTCAGCAAGTGTGAGTTTTGGTTACATCAAATTTCTTTCCTTGGTCACATTGTTTCAAAAAATGTCATAATTGTTGATCCTGCTAAAACAAAAGTTGTTGAAGAATGGCCAAGACCCACAAATGTAATCGATATCCGTAGTTTTCTTGGTTTGGAAGGTTACTACTGAAGGTTTGTTGAAAAAATTTCACGATTATCTAGTCCAATGACTAAGCTAACTCGGAAGGGTGTTAAGTTTATCTGGACAAAAGAATGTGATGATTGTTTTCAGGAGTTGAGAAGAATATTGGTGAATGCTCCAGTTTTGGCACTTCCTTCCAGGAATGGTGAGTTTGTTATATACAGTGATTCTTTGTTGAAGGTACTTGGTTGTGTCCTTATGCAGAATGATCAGGTAATTTCATATGCTTCACTTCAGTTGAAAACTCATGAGGTAAATTACCCTACACATGACTTGGAATTAGCTGCTGTTGTTTTTGCTCTAAAAATTTGGAGGCATCATTTGTATGGAGTAAAGTGTGAAATATATACTGATCACAAAAGTTTAACCTATATATTCATTCAAAAATAATTGAACATGAGACAGAGGAGATGGATAGAATTAATCAAATATTATTATTGTACAATTCATTACCATCCCGGAAAAGCAAATAAAGTGGCTGATGTTTTGAGTCGAAAAAGTAATGATTCATTAAACATGCTACGTTTGGAATGAGATCCTTTGGTTTTTGATTTGATGAACTTTGGCATAGAAGTTGTTGGTGCAGGAAGTTCTTCTGTTTTGTTTCAGGTATCAGTGAGATCATCTCTATCATACATAATTAAGCAAGATCAGAAGAAAGACAGTGGGTTGCAGAAAAAAGGTAGAGCTGGTTCAGAAGGGTAAGTTCCCTAAATTTAATATTGATAATGATTGTGTTCTGAGGTTTGGGAAGAGATTATGTGTGCCTGGTGATTCACAGTTGAAGAATGAGTTGTTATGTGAGGCTCATAGTTCCCTATTTTCAGTTCATCCTGGCAGTACTAAGATGTACAGAGATATGTGGGAGTATTGCTGGTGGGATGAATGAAATAAGATATTGCTGATTTTATTGTGAAGAGTTTGACTTTTCAGCAGGTTAAAGCAGAGCGGTAGTTACTGAAAGGGATTCTTCAGCCTTTACCGGTGCCATATTGGAAATGGAAAAATATATCCATGGACTTTATTGTGGGATTACCGAAAACATCTCGAGGTAAAAATGAAATCTAGGTTATTGTTGATCGCTTGACTAAATCTGCTCATTTCCTTCCTATTCGAGATACTTTCTCTCTAGATCAACTTTCTCGATTGTATCTTAAAGAGATAGTTTGGTTTCATGGAGTTCCCCTATCCATTGTATCTGATCGTGATCTCAGGTTTACTTCTAACTTTTGGAAGGGCCTTCAGAAGTCGGTGATTACTGAATTAAATTTTAGTACAGATTTTCATCCTCAATCAGATGGGCAGTCAGAACGAAAAATTCAGACATTAGAGGATATGATATGTGCTTGTTCGATGGATTATTAGGGAAGTTGGGACAAACATCTTTCTTTGGTTGAATTTTCATTTAATAAAAGTTTTCATTCCAGTATACAGATGGCTCCCTTTGAAGCATTATATGGTAAAGGATGTTGAACTCCACCTTTTTGGGATAAAGTGGGTGAAAGAAAGCTGATGGGACCAGAATTAGTAGAAGAAATGGTAGAAAAATTTCAGTTGATTCAGAAACACATGAGAATAGCTCAGAGCAGGCAGAAGAGTTATGCGGATAACCGAAGGAGGGATCTATCTTTCGAGGTAGGTGATCATGTTTTTCTCAAGGTTTCACCATGGAAAAGTTTGATGCGATTTGATAAGAAAGGAAAGCTGAGTCCAAGGTTCATTAGACCATATGAAATTCTGGAGAGAGTTGGATCAGTTGCTTACCGAGTGGCTTTACCTACGAGTTTATTTTAGGTACACAATGTTTTTCATGTTTCGATGTTGAGAAAGTATATGCCAGATACATCTCATGTTTTGAGCCCAGAGGTAGTTCAGTTGGAAGAGAATCTATATTATGAAGAACAACCAGTCCAAATCATTGACCATAGAGAGCAAGTGTTGCAGAATAAGGTAATTAACCAGGTAAAGGTTTTGTGGAAAAACCATATGGTTGAAGAGGCAACATGGGAATCTTAAAATGCTATGAGGGATAAATACCCCCACTTATTTTGATAAGTGAATAAAATTGCAAGGACGCAATTCCCAAAAGGGGGGAAGGATGTAACATCCCAGGTAAATAAAGAATAAAACATTTTCATATTTATTAATATTTACGAAATGAATATTAATTTTACTTTAAAGGGGTTGCTATGTTCAATAGCTTACCCGATACACAACAAAGAGTTTCTTTGAAATCTTACGTTGCACACTAGTAATAAAATAATATTATTTTAAATGGTAGTTAACACGTAGCCGTTGTATTGGCGGGAATGAATAGAAATAACTAAAATATGATTATACATGTTTGTTAAATGTTTTTACATTTATCCAATAAAGGATAAAGGCTTAAAATACGAAAATAATTCAATTTTAGGCATATATACTTTAATTTTCACTAAAGGTCCACTTATCACATTTTGATGGAGAACTGTCATTAAATATAGTTTTGGTCACTCTTATACATTTTACTGGATCAAATAAAATTCTTCTTTAGAATCGGGACATCAAAATTTACTTTCTGTAAATTTTTTGGTATTTTTCCGATAAAGTTCATTTTTTTAATGAATAGTGAAAAATGTTGTATTTTAATTCAAAACCTCTTTTTAATATAATATATTTATATGATTATATTATCATTTGAATTGGTTTTAAAGTGAAATTAGAATATATATTTTCCATTTAATCCAATAGTGGTCCTTGGAATTAATTTCACTTTGAAATTGGACTTAAACTAGTGTCAATCTTTTGATATATATTGTTTCATAAAAACACGCTATTTGTTCTGACAGCGAGAATTAATTATTAAATTAATTAATGTAACTTATATGTTTTGAATTTTTTTAAATATACATCATTTTTGAATTAAGAATATCAAATATAGCTTTGGGTGAAGTTTTGTTATTTTTCTGAAAAACTTCAATTTTTGGTGAATAGTGAAACCACTAAGTGTAGTTAAAAAAACTAATTTTTCATTTAAATGAAATTTTACCACCTCTGTGTTTTGAATTTCAAAAATACGACATACATGGTTGTCATTAAGAAGTAAAATTTGGTTCAATGGGAATAAAATAATTTTTGGTGAATAGTAACTTTTAAGTTTTTTAATCGCGATTAGAGGTAATTAGTGTAATTTAAGGTAAAAATAATGTTTTAATAATATAAAATGACCTTGACACATGTCTTACCCTTATTATATGTGTCAGGGATGACCAAGAAAATCCATGGGTCAACTTTGGGACCCCATGGAGCCACTTTGGTAGGAAAATGACATTAATAACTTTTTATTTAAAGTTAAAATAAAAATGTCACAAACATGTATTGTTTTGCGAAAACAATTTTTACATGGGGTTATACAAGACATAATATTGACTATAAATATTCATTGGAAATCTAAAAATATTTCCTACATCATGATAGTTTTTTTATAATTTTTAGACATTAAATAAATTAAATTATTTATGACACAATGATGATGCAGCGATTACCTCATTACTTAACGATTTAAATAAAATGAAAAGATAATGTAAAATCTAAGACCAAAACTTGTCAAATACCTATTGGATTTGTGTATTTTGAACTCTTATCACCTTATACTCGGAATATATAATTGTGGGACCTTTAAAAATCGAAACACATTTTATAATAAAGTAACCTTTTATAACTTTCCAAAAGTGCCCCTCCTCTCCTCTTATAAAAGGCCCCCACCTCTACCACCTTACCCACCCCTCTAAAGCCTTTGTCTCGTCCAACCCCTGCCCAATTTGTCTCTCCACATCTTTCTATTACTCCTAGAATCCTCACTTTGGGCATAATTCTTTCCAAGGAAGCCTTTGAGATCAAATCAAAAAGAGTTACCCGATTTAAAGGTAGTGTCTTCTCTTGTGTTCTTATGTTTTATTTTGCTTCTCCAACCCCCCTACACTCTTTTTATTCCTTTATTTTGTAAAAACACCAGTATCTTAAATATACTAGGATGTTGTTATGACAAGTATTCGAGCTACACTTACACACACTTTCGTCTAATGGTTAAAGAACATACTGTTTCTGTGGTTGGCGAATTTCTGCCTCACGAAACGATGATTGTTCAATATTATTTTAACACCTTTAATGGTGGTCATTAAGCTGTCACTCTATTTATATATGATATATATTATGTTTATTTTTTACTTATGCTTATGTATTTTTCATTTTTGGCATAACTTTATGGTTTCCATTATGGGTAAACACGATAATTTCATTTTAGGAAGTGCAGACTACCGCCCCCTCAAAGTGATTTGATTCGTTAATGCCATATATGGGACGTATTAAGGATGGAGTTAATGTTATTATATATTATTTTATACTGTAATTATAATATACCCTTATATCATTATTATTTCACTCCATTAAATACGAAATAGAAATGAAAGTAGTGTGCATGTGTACGTACAGCTTACCGTCTCCATGAACGGTGCATTTCATTTCTTACCTCTAAATGTTATATAATATTATAAATACATGTATATGATGGATATATATGATATATATGATATCCAAATCATGAATATAATTCTGGATATAATGAACCTTTGACCACATGAACAACATGTAATTGTAAGAAGTCCACTTTCGACTTAAGAACCAAATATCGACAAAACAAACATTATTAAATTAAATGATTACATAATGTTTATAACATGGAAATAAGTGATATAAAAGGAATAATAAACTTGAAAATTTTTCTTAAGCAAGTAGAAATTAACCTTAGTTTATTATTCAGGAGATTAAAGAGCAATCGAGTCACATCGGACACGAGGTAAGGGACTTCGTCTCAATCTCCTTTCATTGAGGCATATTTTTTTCTAAAACAAGGCTTTCTTTTATACGATGTATAAACCCCTTTGACTTTTAATTTTATACAAAAGGAATATTTTTCTACTAAGCGTTTCACTAAATGACACAAAGGAATGTTTCTTTTAACGTACGTGGTGACAACGACCTTTTCCGCCGTCGCGAGTATTATTTGGTCTTTGGCTTCCTCAACAAGATGTAATGTTTTTAAAATGAAATAAATACCATATAATATTTTATGTATTTTGGTATTGAAAATGGTTTTTATAGTGGATTTTTTATGTCAATATATTTAAGTGATATATTGTGATCAAAGTGTGGAAATGTTTTCTTTCCATTGTATTTGTTTTATGTCTTATGATTTTGTAATGGTACTTGGACATTTGACGGGTGGTTACGTGATAAACCATATGACGAGTGGTGTCGTGAATACCAAGATGGGTGGTTACGTTATAACCTTTAATTCATTGGGTATGGAAGTCATCCGTATGGCTATTCCATTAAGTGATATGTGTGGAAGTCGACCTGATGGTTATTCCACTTAAGTATGTTTATGTCCTAAGTTACATTTATATGTTATGTGTTCTTTATATGGGTTTTATGGTAATATTTTGATTACGAAAGGGTAAGTAATGATCTTTCATTCAATGAAGAGTATTTTCTTCTTCATAAAGGTGAAATGTATTACTTTGATAAAGTATTCTTGGCTTACTGGTTGTTTTGAAAAACTAACAATTTTCCTTCTTTGTGTATCCCTTACTGATCTTTTTATGCTCACCCCAAGTTTTTGAAATGTTTTTCACAGGAATTAATGTAGAATAAGGTCAAGGATGGGATCAAGGAATAGTCATGCTATCTAAAACATGGAACTAGACATGTTTCTTTTTAGGAGTTTTTATTTTATGGAAACTTAGTAGAAGTGTCTCATTTGTAATCTTTTGAGATGTAATAGTTATGTCCTAATTCTCTAAAACTCTAAACCTAAAAAGATCCTCAATGTGAATTATTCATTTAATTCAATATTAAGTAAGGTTTAAGGCCGGGGCCTTATAGTTGGTATCATAGGTCGGTTTAGAAAACTTTAGGAGTTAGAAAATTATTAAATTGTAAGTTAATTTATGGTATGATTGAAATGATATAGAATTTAAAGATTACCATGTTGCTTCACCTAAGATATGTCTGTGTTTAGAATGGTTTTTCACAGAGGAAACAAAGCATCTATGTTGGGATGACATCAGGAGGAAGACAACCTTCCAAATCAGCAACCTGAGATGTTCGGAATCGGAACTGAAAAGTTTTTTGCAGTGATGGAACAGTTGACTCGGGATATAAATGGTGGTGGTATCCATGAAAGAGATCATCCAGATCAACTGCAGAGGAACATTTCAGTGGTGGAACATTTCATGAGAAAACACCCCCCATCATTCAGAGGATCATCTGACCCCGTGCTAGCTGAAGGGTGGATTAAAGCACTAGAGAAGATTTTTGATGTCATGGGGTGTTCAGAACATCAAAAGGTTAGTCTTGTTGTTTACCGTTTTGAAGGTGAATCTGATCAGTGGTGGTCGATGGTGAAAAATATCAGGGATAGTGATGATATTGATGATCTTCACTGGGACAAATTCAAAGGTATGTTTCTTGAGAAATATTTTCCTAAGGTGGTTCGTCTTAGGATGGAAAAACAATTCCTATAATTGAGGCAGGAGGATGACTCAGTGGGTGCTTATGAAGCAAAGTTTACTCGACTGGCAAGGTATTCTCCAAATTTTGTACGAGATCTTGATAGTAAAATCAACTGTTTTTACACAGGGTTAAAGCCAAGTTATCGAAGAGCTTTAGCTTCTCGTGAGTTCAAAAGTTATGAAAAACTTGTCCGGTGTGCAGAGAAGGTGGAAATGGAGTTTGCTGATGATCAGGTGTTCTTTGACAAACAATAGAATAAGAGGTCCAGTTGGCAGGAAAAAGGGAAGAATTCATCAAAGAAGCAAGGAGGTAAGAAAACCAAATATCCATCCTGTGAGAAGTGTGGTAAAATTCATCCTAGAGAATGTTTATCCAAGTCTGGAAAGTGCTTTCGGTGTGGTAATTCTGGTCATATTTCTCATAACTGTAAGGAAGATGATCAAGCAGGAAATGAAAAGCTAGCGGCAAGATGTTTTAAGTGTAATGAAATGGGTCATTATGAAAATGAGTTTCTAATGAATAACTCAACTGAGGGAAATCAGTCAGAACACAAGAAGAAAGGGTTGGTGAAATCATTTGCAACTACTTCAGCAGATGTTGGGCCATCGAATAAAGTAGTATCAGGTACACTTTTTGTTTGTTCAGATTATGCCAATGTGTTGTTTGATTCAGGGCATACTCATTATTTCATTTCTGAGAAATTTTCTAGTAAATTGGAAATTCCATCTCAAGATATGAATCCTGAACTTATGGTAAAAACACCCAGAGGAAACGTTGAGACAAAAAGAAATTATAAGAACCTTCCTATCCTTGTGTGCAGAAAGAATCTACCTGAAAACCTTATTTTTTTGCCTCTAGTAGAGTTTGATGTTATTTTGGGCATGGATTGGCTTTCTGTTTATCATGATAATATTGAATGCTGGGCTAGAATGGTTTCTTTTCAGAAGTATTTTTATTTTGTGTACAAGAATTAACCCTTTCTTTTGATAACATATCAGGAAGTTGAGAAACTAGTAAAATATGGAAATGAATGTTACCTTTCACATGTTGTAGAAAATAAAGGAACTGTTCAGATTAATGATGTGCCAGTGGTAAATTAGTATCTTGATGTTTTTCCTGATGAGTTCCCTGGTATTATTCATGATCGGGAAGTTGAATTTATGGTTCACTTAGTTCCTGATTCTAAGAAAATTTCAAAACCCCCTTACCGAATGGCTCAAGTTGAACTTTTAGAGTTAAAGAAGCAATTGTAGGAGTTATTAGATAAAGGTTTCATTCGACCTAGCACATCACCATGGGGTGCTCCTGTCTTGTTTGTTAAAAAGAAAGATGGTTCAATGAGACTTTTCATTGATTATAGAGCCTTGAATAATATCACTGTTAAGAACAAGTATCCTTTCCATCATATCAATGATTTGTTTGATCAGCTCCAGGGAGCTCAGTATTTTTCGAAGATTGACCTGAGGTCGGGGTACCATCAGTTGAAAGTAAAAGAAGAATACATTCCGAAGACTGTGTTTCGTACTAGATATGGCCATTATGAATTTGTAGTTATGCCTTTTGGGTTAACCAATGCAGTTGTTGTATTCATGGACCTTATGAATAGAATTTTCAATGAGTTCTTGGATAAGTGTGTGGTTGTTTTCATTGATGATATTTTGGTGTTTTCTAAAAGTAAATAGGAGCATGAAAGTAATTTAAGAGTTATCCTTCAAACCTTAAAAAAAAGAAACTGTATGGAAAATTCCGCAAGTGTGAGTTTTGGTTACATCAAATTTCTTTCCATGTTCACATTGTTTCAAAAAATGGCATAAGTGTTGATCCTGCTAAAACAAAATTTGTTGAAGAATGACCAAGACCCACAAATGTAACCTAGATCCGTATTTTTCTTGGTTTGGCAGGTTACTACCGAAGGTTTGTTGAAAAATTTTCACGGTTATCTAGTCCAATGACTAAGCTAACTCGGAAGGGTGTTAAGTTTATCTGGACAAAAGAATGTGACGATTGTTTTTAGGAGTTGAGAAGAAGATTGGTGAATGATCCAGTTTTGGCACTTCCTTCCAGGAATGGTGAGTTTGTTATATACAGTGATGCTTCGTTGAAGGGACTTGGTTGGGTCCTTATGCAGAATGATCATGTAATTGCATATGATTCCCGTCAGTTTAAAACTCATGAGGTAAATTAACCTACACATGACTTGGAATTAGCTGCTGTTGTTTTTGCTCTAAAAATTTGGAGGCATCATTTGTATGGGGTAAATTGTGAAATATATATTGATCACAAAAGTTTAACGTATATATTCACTCAAAAAGAATTGAACATGAGACAGAGGAGATGGATAGAATTAATCAAAGATTATTATTGTACAATTCATTACCATCCGGGAAAAGAAAATAAAGTGGCTGATGCTTTGAGTCAAAAAAGTAATGCTTCATTAACCATGCTACATTTGGAATGAGATCCTTTGGTTCTTGATTTGATGAACTTTGGCATAGAAATTGTTGGTGCAAGAATTTCATCTGTTTTGTTTCAGGTATCAGTGAGATCATCTCTATCAGACAGAATTAAGAAAGCGCAGAAGAAAGACAGTGGGTTTCAGAAAAAGGTAGATCTGGTTCAGAAGGGTAAGTTCCCTAAATTTAATATTGATAATGATTGTGTTTTGAGGTTTGGGATGAGATTATGTGTGCCTGGTGATTCACAGTTGAAGAATGAGTTGTTATGTGAGGCTCATAGTTCCCCATTTTTAGTTCATCCTAGAAGTACTAAGATGTAAAGAGATCTGCGAGAGTATTACTGGTGGGATGGAATGAGAAGAGATATTACTGATTTTACTGTGAATTGTTTGACTTGTCAGCAGGTTAAAGCAGAGCGAAAGTTACCAAAAGGGATGCTTCAGCCTTTACCAGTGCCAGAGTGGAAATGGGAAAATATATCCATGTACTTTGTTGTGGGATTACTGAAAACATCTTGAGGTAATAGTGCAATCTGGGTTATTGTTGATCGCTTGACTAAATATGCCCATTTCCTTCCTATTCTAGATACTTTCTCTCTAGATAAACTTTCTCGATTGTATCTTAAAGATATAGTCAGGTTGAATGGAGTTCCCCTATCCATTGTATCTGATCGTGATCCCAGGTTTACTTCTAACTTTTGGAAGGGCCTTCAGAAGTCGTTGGGTACTGAATTAAATTTTAGTACAACTTTTCATCCTCAATCGGATGGCCAGTCAGAATGAACAATTCAGACTTTGGAGGATATTCTACATTCTTGTTCGATGGATTATCAAGGAAGTTGGGACCAACATCTTTCTTTGGTTGAATTTTTATATAATAACAGTTTTCATTCCAGTATACAGATGGATCCGTTTGAATCATTATATGGTAAACGATGTTGAACTCCAGCTTTTTGGGATGAAGTGGGTGAAAGGAAGTTGATGGGACCAGAATTGGTAGAAGAGATAGTAGAAAAAGTTCAGTTGATTCAGAAACACATGAGAACAGCTCAGAGCAGGAAGAATAGTTATGTGTATAACCGGAGTAAGGATCTATCTTTCGAGGTAGGTGATCATGTTTTTCTCAAAGATTCACCATGGAAAAGTGTGATGCGATTTCGTAAGAAAGGAAAGCTGAGTCCAAGGTTCATTGGACCATATGAAATTCTAGAGAGAGTTGGATCAGTTGCTTACCGAGTGGCTTTACCTCCGAGTTTATCTCAGGTACACAATGTTTTTCATGTTTCGATGTTGAGAAAGTATATGCCAGATCCATCTCATGTTTTGAGCCTAGAGGTAGTTCAGTTGGAAGAGAATCTCTCTTATGAAGAACAACCAGTCCAGATTCTTGACCATAGAGAGCAAGTGTTCCGGAATAAGGTAATTTTCCAGGTAAAGGTTTTGTGGAAAACCCATATGGTTGAAGAGGCAACATGCGAATCTGAAAATTCTATGAGGGATAAATACCCCCACTTATTTTGATAAGTGAATAAAATTGTGAGGACGCAATTCCCAAAAGGGGGAAGGATGTAACATCCCATGTAAATAAAGAATAAAACATTTTCATATTTATTAATATTTACAAATTGAATATTAATTTTACTTTAAATGGGTTGCTATGTTCGATAGCATACCTGATACGCAACAAAGAGTTTCTTTGAAATCTTACATTGCACACTAGTAATAAAATAATATTATTTTAAATAGTAGCTAACACGTAGTCGTTGTATTGGAGGGAATGAATAGAAATTACTAAACTATGATTATATATGTTTGTTAAATGTTTTTACATTTATCCAATAAAGGATAAAGGCTTAAAATATGAAAAGAATCCAATTTTAGGCATATATACTCTAATTTTCACTAAAGGTCCACTTATCGCCTTTTGATGGCAAACCGTCATTAAATATAGTTTTGGTCACTCTTATACATTTTATTGGACCAAATAAAATTCTTCTTTAGAATTGGGACATCAAAATTTACTTTGTGTAAATTTTTGGTATTTTTCTGATAAAGTTCATTTTTTTAATGAATAGTGAAAAATGTTGTATTTTAATTCAAAATATCTTTTTAATATAATTTATTTATATGATTAGATTATCTTTTGAATTGGTTTTAAACTGAAATTAGAATATATTTTTACCATTTATTCCAATATTGGTCATTGGAATTAATTTCACTTTGAAATTGGACTTAAACTAGTGTCAATCTTTTGATATATATTGTTTCATAAAAACACGCTATTTGTTCAGACAGCGGGAATTAATTATTAAGTTAATTAATTTAACTTATATGTTTTTAATTTTGTAAAATAGACATCATTTTTGAATTCAAAATATCAAATATATCTTAGGGTGATGTTTTGGTATTTTTTCTGAAAAACTTCAATTTTTCATGAATAGTGAAACCACTAAGTGGTACTTAAAAAAACTGATTTTTCATTTAAATGAAATTTTACCACCTCTGTGTTTTGAATTTAAAAAATCTAAGATACATGGTTGTCATTAAGAAGTAAAATGTGGTTCAATGGGATTAAAATAATTTTTGGTGAATAGTAACTTTTAAGTTTTTTAATCGCGATTAGAGGTAATTAGTGTAATTTAAGGTAAAAATAATGTATTAATAATATGAAATGACCTTGACACATGTCCTACCCTTATTTTATGTGTCATGGCAGACCAATAAAATCCATGGGTCAACTTGGGGTCCCCATGGAGCCACTTTGGTAGGAAAATGACATTAATAACTTTTTATTTAAAGTTAAAATAAAAATGTCACAAACATGTATTGTTTTGCTAAAACAATTTTTACATGGGGTTATACAAGTCATAATTTTGTCTATAAATATTCATTGGAAAGCTAAAAATATTTCCGACATCATGATATTTTTTTTATAATTTTTAGACATTAAATAAATTAAATTAGTTATGACACCATGATGATGTAGTGATTACCTCATTACTTAATGATTTAAATAAAATGAAAAGACAATATAAAATATAAGACCTAAACTTGTCAAAACCTTTTGTATGGGTGCATTTAGAAATATTATCACCTTATCCTCGAAATATATAATTGTGGGACCTTTAAAAACCGAAACTCATTTTATAATAAAGTAACCTTTTATAACTTCCAAAAGTGCCCCTCCTCTCCTCTTATAAAAGGCCCCACCTCTACCACCTTACCCACATATCTAAAGCCTTTGGCTCAGCCAAAACCTGCCCATTTTATCTCTCCACATCCCTATCTTACTCTTAGAAGCCTCACTTTGGGCCGACGTCTTTCCAAGGAAGCCTTTGAGCTCAAATCAAAAAGAGTTACCCGATTTAAAGGTAGTGTCTTCTCTTGTGTTCTTATGTTTTATTTTGGTTCTCCAACCCCCCTAAACTCTTTATATTCATTTATTTTGTAACAAAAACAGTATCTTAAATATACTAGGATGTTTTTATGAGAATTATTCAAGCTACACTTACACACACCTCTGTCTGATGGTTAAAGAACATACTGTTTCTGTGGTTGGTGAATTTCTGCCTCACGAAACGATGATTGTTCAATCTTCTTTTAACACCTTTAATGGTGGACATTAAGATGTCACTCTATTTATATATGATTTATATTGTGTTTATGTTTTCCTTATGCTTCTGTATTTTTCATTTGTGGCATACCTTTAAGGTTTCCATTGTGGGTAAACATGATAATTTCATTTTAGGAAGTGAGGACTACCACCCCCTCAAAGTGATTTGATTCGTTAATGCCATATGTAAGACGTATAAAGGACAGATTTAATGTTATTATATATTATTTTATACTGTAATTATAATATACCCTTATATAATTATGATTTCACTCCATTAAATACGAAATAGAAATGAAAGTAGCGTTCATGCGTACGTACGGCTTACCGTCTCCATGAACTGTGCATTTCATTTCTTACCTCTAAATGTTATATACTATTATAAATACATGTATATGCTAGATATATATGATATATATGATATAAAAATCATGAATATCATTCTGGATGTAATGAACCTTTGACCACACGAACAACATGTAATCGTAAGAAGCCCACTTTCGACTTAAGAACCAAATATCGACAAAACAAACATTATTAACTTAAATGATTAAATAATGTTTATAACATGGAAATAATTGATATAAAAGGAATAATAAACTTTAAAAAGGTTCTTAAGCAAGTATAAATTAACTTTGATTTATTATTCAGGAGATTAAAGAGCAATCGAGTCACGTCGGACACGAGGTAAGGGACTTCGTCTCAATCTCCTTTCATTGAGGCATATTTCGTTCTAATACAAGGATTTCTTTTACACGATGTATAAACCCCTTTGAATTTTAATTTTATACAAAAGGAATTTTTTTTCTACTAATAGTTTCACTAAACAACAAAAAGGAATGTTTCTTTTAACTTACACGGTGACAACGACCTTTTCCGCTGTCGCGAGTATTATTTGGTATTTGGCTTCCTCAACAAGCTGTATTGTTTTTAAAATGAAATAAATACCATATAATCTTTTATGTATTTTGGTATTGAAAATGGTTTTTATAATGGATTTTTTTTAATGCCAATATATTTAAGTGATATATTGTGATCAAAGTGTGGAAATGTTTTCTTTCCATTATATTTGTTTTATGTCTTATGATATTATAATGGTACTTAGACATTTGATGGGTGGTTACGTGATAAACCATATGACGGGTGGTGTCGTGAATACAAGGATTGGTTGTTACATAGTAACCTCCAATGCATTGGGTATGGAAGTTGGCTGTATAGCTATTCCATTAAGTGATATGTGTGGAAGTCGACCGGGTGGTTATTCCACTTAAGTATGTTTATGTCCCAAGTTACCTTTATATGTTATGTGTTCTTTATATGGGTTTTATGGTAATATTTTAATTACAAAAGGGTAAGTAATGATCTTTTATTCACTGAAGAGTATTTTATTCTTCATAAAGGTGAAAATTATTACTTTGATAAAGTATTCTTGGTTTACTGGTTGTTTTGAAAAACTAACAGTTTTCCTTCTTTGTGTGTCCCTTACTGAGATTTTTATGCTCACCCCAAGTTTTTGAAATGTTTTTCACAGGACTTAATGTGGAATAAGGTCAAGGATAGGATCAAGGAATAGTTATGCTATCTAAAACATGTAACTAGACATGTTTCTTTTTAAGAGTTTTTATTTTATGGAAACTTAGTAGAAGTGTCTACTTTGTAATATTTTGAGATGTAATAGTTATGTCCTAATTCTCTAAAACACTAAACCTGAAAATATCCTCAATGTAAATTATTCATTTAATTCAATATTAAGTATGGTTTAAGGCCGGGGTCTTATAGTTGGTATCATAGGTCGGTTTAGACATCATTAAGAGTTAGAAAATATTTAAATTATAAGTTAATTTATGGTATGATTGAAATGATATAGCATTTTAAGATTACCTTGTTGCTTCACCTAAGATATGTCTGTGTTCAGAATGGTTTTCCACTAAGGAAACAAAGCAGTTATTTTGGGACGACATCAGAGAGAAGAAAACCTTCCAAATCAGCAACCTGAGATGGTCGGAATCGGAACTGAATAGTTTGTTGCAGTGATGGAACAGTTGACTCAGGCTATAAATGGTGGTGGTATCCATGCACAAGATTAGCCAGATCAATCACAGAGGAACATGTCAGTGGTGGAACATTTCATGAGGAAACATCCCCCATCATTCAGAGGATCATCTGACCTCGTTCTATATGAAGGGTGGATTAAAGCACTGGAGAAGATTTTTGATATCATGGGGTGTTCAAAACATCAAAAGGTTAGTCTTGTTGTTTACCGTTTTGAAGGTGAAGCTGATCAGTGGTGGTTGATGGTGAAAAATATCAGGGATAGTGATGATATTGATTATCTTCACTAGGACAAATTCAAAGGTATGTTTCTTGAGAAATATTTTCCTAAGGTGGTTCGTCTTAGGATGTCAAAACAATTCCTAGAATTGAGGCAACAGGATCACTCAGTGGCTGCTTATGAAGCAAAGTACACTCGACAGGAAAGGTATGCTCCAAATTTTGTACGAGATCTTGATAGTAAAATCAACCGTTTTTACACAGGGTTAAAGCCAAGGTATCGAAGGTCTTTAGATTCTCGTGAGTTCAAAATTTATGAAAAACTTGTTCGATGTGCGGAGAAGGTGGAAATGGAGTTTGACGATGATCAGGTGTTCTTTGACAAACAACAGAATAAGAGGTCCAGTTGGCAGGAAAAAGGGAAGAATTCATCAAAGATGCAAGGAGGTAAGAAAACCAAATATCCATCCTATGAGAAGTGTGGTAAAATGCATCGTGGAGAATGTTTATCCAAGTCTAGAAAGTGTTTTCGGTGTGGTAAGTCTGGTCATATTACTCGTAACTGTAAGGAATATGATCAAGCAGGCAATGAAAAGCCTGCTACATGATGTTTTAAGTGTAATGAAATGGTTCATTATGAAAATGAGTGTCTAATAAAGAACTCAACTGAGGGAAATCAGTCAGACTACAAGAAGAAATGGGTGGTGAAATCCTTTTCAACTACTTCAGCAGATGTTGGGTCATCGAATGAAGTAGTATCTGGTACACTGTTTGTTTGTTCAGATTATGCCAATGTGTTGTTTGATTCAGGGTCTACACATTATTTTATTTCTGAGAAGTTTTCTAGTAAATTGGAAATTCCATCTCAAGATATGAATCCTGAACTTATGGTAAAAACACCCAGAGGAAACGTTGAGACAAAAAGAAATTATAAGAACCTTCATATCCTTGTGTGTGGAAAGAATCTACCTGCAAACCTTATTTTTTGCCTCTAGTAGAGTTTGATGTTATTTTGGGCATGGATTGGATTTCTGTTTATCACTCTAAGATTGACTGTAGGGCTCGAATGGTTTCTTTTTAGAAGGATTTTCAGTTTGTGTACAAGAATGAAACCCTGCTTTTGATAACATATAAGGAAGTTGAGAAACTAGTAAAAGATAGAAATGAATGTTACCTAACAACCATTGTGAAGATTAGTGTGATGACTGTACTAATGAGATGCCCAATCCAATGGGAGTGGGAATCATGAACTTTGTCATGCTTCTCTCTCAGCTAACTCAAGTTTTGAATAGAAATATAGGTCAAGAGGAACATCCAAACCCCCTAAGAAGGAACAAGTCGCTATCGAGAGCTTCATGAGGCAAAGGCCTCTTACTTTTAGTGGATCATTTGATCACACAATCGCTGAACAATGGATCAACTCCATTGAAAATATCTTCTCCATCCTCAATGTTATGAACAAGAGAAGGTTCTCCTGGTGGCTTATCGTATGAAGGGTGAAGCTGATCAATGGTGGACGTTGATCAAAAATACAAAGCCTGAGGAGGAGATCGAGGCGTTGGAATAGAAGGATTTCTGGAAGATGTTTTTTGATAAATATTTTCCGTGCACCCTCCAGATTAATATGGAAAAGGACTTCTTTTACCTCAAGAAAAAAGATAAAGAATCTGTTGGAGCGCACGAGGAAAAATTCACAAGGCTTGTATGATACGCTTCTGGATTTGTCGTTACCCCCGAATGCAAGGTTGACCACTTCTTTTGTGGGCTGAAGCCTAGCTTGCAGAAAGCATTAGCGATCTGTGACTTTGACAGCTATGAGGAAACTGTCCGATGTGCCCTCAAGGTCGAAATGGAGATCGAGGAATCACAGGGGTATCATGGGGACAAGAAGCGTAAGGTGGAATTTAATGCTAGTGGTCCGATGGATAAATCCAACGGTGCTAAGTAGATCCATCACCCCACTTAAAAAAAGTGCAGAAAGAAGCATCCTAGAAATTGCCTTAAGGGGACGAGAAAATGCTTCAGGTGTGGAAGAGAAGGGCACCTAGCTGTTAACTATCGGCAAGAAAGAATCGTGGCTGCGACAGAGGAGAGGAACACTCCGTTCGAACCTCAACGTGTTGTTAAATGCTACAAATGAAAAGAATCGAGTCATTTTTCAAATCAGTGCCCTAATCCAAGGGTTTTCGGAGACAACCAACAACCTCCAAGGCATAAAGGAAGAGCTTTTTCCATCACTTCTGCCGAAGTGAACCCCGACAACGAAGTTGTGATAGGTACACTAGTTATTCATTCAAGAATAGAGAACGTACTTTTTGATTCAAGTTCTACGTATTCTTTTATATCTCGAAAGTTTAGTATAACAATCCCAACACCACCATAAATCATGGAAGTAAAGATGTAGGTGAGTATGGAAAATGGGGAAATCATTGCATCCTATGAATATAAGTCCTCCCCTATTATAATCTGTGGATTTAATTTCCTGGAGAACCTCGTCATACTCCCTCTGGTGCAATTTGATGCAATTCTTGGCATGGATTGGCTTGCCTTATATAGATCCAACATTAATTTTCAGGAGAGGGAAATCACACTCCATATGGATAATCGACCCCTGATTCTTTACAAGTGTCAGTAGGAAGATGAATCTCCTTTAGCTCCATCATCTCAAGCATGGATATTACTGCCCTATGAGCACATGTATCTGGTTCAGATGATTGAGTCCAAAGAAGAAACCATACATGAATAAATGCCTATTGTGAGGGAATTCGCGGAAGTGTTTCCCGAGGAACTGCCTGGTCTTCCTCCTAGAAGAGATGTCGAGTTCTCAATTGAACTTATACTTGGGGCGCTACCAATATCCAAGACTCCATATAGAATGGCTATTGTTGAGCTTGAAGAGCTGAAGAAACAACTACAGGAGAATCTGTATAAAGGGTTTATATGCCCAAGTGCTTCATCATGGGGTGCACCAGTCCTCTTCGTCAAGAAGAAGGATAGGTCAATGAGGCTTTGCATCGATTATCATGAACTTAACAAAATCACGATAAAGAACAAGTATCCTATCCCAAGAATTGATGACTTGTTCGATCAGCTACGTGGAGCACAATACTTCTCCAAGGTGGACTTGCGGTCAGGATATTATCAAGTAAGGGTGAAGAAGGAAGATGTCCCCAAGACTGCATTTCGTACAAGATACGGGCACTATAAATTCATAGTAATGCCTTTCGGACTCACCAATGCTCCAGTAATATTCATGGAATTGATGAATAGTGTCTTTAGAGATTACCTTGACAAATTTTTGGTAGTCTTTATAGATGATATTCTAATATACTCCAAAAACAAGGAGGATCATGAGGAGCATTTAAAACCTGTACTAGAGACTTTGCATAAGGAGAAGCTCTATACAAAGTACAACAAGTGTGAGTTCTGGTTGAAGGAGGTATCATTCTTGGGTCATACCATCGCAAGCAATGGGATATCTATGGATCCCTCCAAAACAGATGCAATTGAGGGTTGGCCGAGGCCAACATCGGTAACGGATATCCGTAACTTCTTGGGGTTAGCTGGATATTAAAGATGATTTGTGAGGAATTTCTCACGATTGTACAACCCTCTTACGATGCTAACTCAAAAGGGAGTAAAGTTTTCTTGGAGTGATGAATGTGAAGAAAGATTTAGGGATTTGAGAAGGAGGCTTATCACTGCGCCCGTGATCACTTTACCCACAAGTGGGGAACTTTTTGTGGTATTCAGTGATGCTTCAAAGAAGGGATTAGGTTGTGTGCTAATGCATAATGATAAAGTGATATCCTATGCCTCAAGATAGTTTAAAATCCAGGAGCGAAACTATCCAACACATGATCTAGAGTTGGCGGCTGTGATCTTTGCCTTGAAAATATGGCAGCATTATCTCTATGGGGAGAAATGTGGGATATATACTGACCACAAGAGTCTTAAATATATATTCAAACAGAAAGAGCTTAATATGCACCAGAGAAGATGGATAGAGCTCATCAAGGATTATGACTGTTCAATACATTACCACCCTGGGAAACTGAACAAGGTGGCAGATGCCCTAAGTAGAAAGGGCCCACCGATTCTATCAATGATGAGAATTGAGAAGGATCCAATATTCTTAGACGTGATGAAGATGGATATGGGAATCATAGAGAAGGGAACATAATCAATCCTTTCACAAATGATTTCTCAACTGTCTCTTTTTGAAAGGTTAAAGGATGCTCAAAAGGATGATGTGGGAATTCAGGGAAAAGTGGAAACTATCAAAAAATGGAAATCCTCGGAGTTTAATGTTAATGAAGAAGTAATTGTGCGGTTTGGTAAAAGACTATGTGTTCCATCACATACGGAGATAAAGAAGGAACTTTTGGATGATGCACATAGTTCAAATTTCTCTATTCCCCCAGGAATCACAAAGATGTATCGATATCTCTGAGAAAACTTTTGGTGAGATAACATGAAGAAGGAGATCGCTGAATATACATCAAGGTGCCTAGTGTGTTAGCAAGTGAAGGCAGAGAGGTAAAAGTCTAAGGGGATGATGCAACCATTGCCCATTCCAGAATGGAAATGGGAGAACATCACTATGGACTTTGTCACCGGACTTCCAAGGACATCCAAAGGCAACAATGCAATCTGGGTTGTTGTGGATCGTCTTACAAAGACTGCACACTTCATTGCCATTCGGGAGGATTTCTCATTGGATCAACTGGCACAGATATATATCAGGTAAGTGGTAAGGATGCATGGAGTACCATTATCTATTATGTCTGACCGAGATCCAAGATTCACCTCTATGTTTTGGAAGAGTCTTCAACATGCTCTGAATACTGAACTGAACTTTAGTACAGCCTATCATCTTCAAATTGTTGGCCAATCCAAGCAGAATATTCAAACAATTGAGGACATGATGAGATCATGCTCAATGGAATTTAAAGGAGGATGGGATCAACATCTTCCTTTGGTCGAGTTCTCTTATAATAACAGTTTCCACCCGAGCATCCAAATGGCACCATATGAAGCCCTATATGGTAAAAGGTGCAGAACACCGGCATGTTGGGATGAGGTCGGTGAGCGTAAGCTTCTTGGACCAGAAATGGTCAAAGAAATGGTGGAGAAGGTGAAAACCATTCAGCAGCATATCAAGGCAGCCCAGAGTCGACAGAATAGTTATGTAGATAATCGTCGATGAGTCATTGAGTTTAAAGTTGGAGACATGGTTTTTCTATGCATATCTCCGTGGAATAAGGTCATGAGGTTTGGAAAGAAAGGGAAGTTAAGTCCAAGGTACATCGGCCCCTTCGAGATTCTTGATCGTGTCACGGCTATGGCCTATCGACTAGCACTTCCACCTACTATGGCCAAAGTACATGATGTCTTTCATGTATCCCTCTTAAGGAAGTACATACCGGACCCTTCACATGTACTCTCTTCTGAGGTGGTACAATTGGAAGATGATCTTTCTTTTGAGGAGAAACCAGTGAAGATCTTATATCGTAGAGAAAAAGTTCTAAGAAATAAGACAATGCCCCTCGTCAAGGTGTTGTAGAGAAACCACAAGTTTGAAGAAGCGACTTGGGAATCGGAGGAAATGATGAAGCTGAGTTACCCACATCTTTTTTAGAGTGGGAAAAGGAAACTTTCGAGGGCAAAATTTCTTAAGGAGAGATTATTGTAATGAACCAAAGTTTCATTAATGGAAATCCCTCTTGATAAAATTAAATGTCTCTTTATGTTTATATAAAATGTCAACTTCATTGGTTTTATGTTAATAATTTTGACCATTGCTAATATAGTCGTTGAACAGTGATCACATGATTAGTATATATATATGACTTTAACAAATCCAATTTACTCAGACAAAAGAAGCGATGGCCTCGTCCAGTAGAATTTCTCCATACAAAGCCCATTTTTCAGAGCTCGGAAAAGAGGTGGCATCCTTGGGCTTCGCTCTTGAACAAGCCCAAGCTGAGCTTCATCATGTCAAGCTCGAACGTGACTGTCTACGGGAAAAGTGGAAGTTGATTGAAATTACCACTCGAGCGATGTTATCTAAGCCACCCCAAGAGTCTGTCACCATCGCACACCTTACCCATAGGTCTTATGCGGTAGTTTTAAGGGGTTATGTAACAAATAAATAGTACTATGTTCATGTACATTATTTTTTTATATAATAATGAATATAATTTCTAGTCATTATTGATACATTATAAATAGTTTTTAAAGTACAAATAGTGTTTTTAGTTATTATTTAATTAAGAATTCTATTTTTTTAAATTAAGGGATTTTTGAATTAAATAATATTTTAATAAAATATTACTATTATTTTTAAATTAATTTTTATTAAATATAAAAGATCTTATAATTTTATGAATGCAATTATAATTTTTATTAAGGTTTGAAAGCCATTTTTGTCAAAACCCGTGAATTTTCGATAAATGTCAGTTTTTATTTTAAAAGTGAAAATTAACATATTTAGAAAAATATTTAGATAAAATAAATTTTATTTCTGGAATCAGGACGTCAAAATTATCCAACGGTGAATTTGTCATAATTTTCTGAGACAGTCAAATTTTTGGGTAAAAAATAAATACCGTTTAAATATATAATGTGTTTTATGACATCATAATGACCCAATAGTGATGTAATAAAATACTATGATCTTTATGTTAGGCCAATATATGTTTTAACATTAAAATAATGTGATTTTGGATTTGTTTGAATCACTTTTGAAAGCATTAATGGACCCCTCAAGACTTATTCAACACCTTGCCTTTTTAAATTAATTTCCATGGGAGTGTGACTCACCTCCACCTAAGCAACCCTAATATTTTAAGAAGTTTGGACTTTGGCCTTATAAAATACTGATTTAATATTCCCTTTTCCAAAAACCAAGGGTAAAAACCATGGGATGGTTTGTGGTTTGGATTAATTTGATGTAAGGGGACCCAAACCTAAATAATAAAGAATTCCCTCACCTTTCCTATATAAACCCACTCAAGATCCCACTTCCTCCTAACTCAAAGCCCTTGGAGTTAGTACAACATCTTCCCTACTATCTCTAGAATCCTCCCAAGGTGCCCCAATCTCCCAAGAATCCTCTCACAAGCCTCTCTCTAGCCTTTGGAGGCACACTTCCAAGTAAGGGTTTTTTCTTCCTTTCTCATTTTTGTCCAATTTTCTTTAAGTTGTTTTGCCCTTTAAATTTCAATTATGAATATTGGAGTATGGTTTTGAACCTCCATCACACTGACCTATTTATGTTTGAATGATGGGATACCCCTTTCTCTCTCATTAAATGCCTCCCATGTACACACGTTACTATGCCGAAATTCCAAAAGGAACTTCTCTCTCCTCATTTACATTCAAGCAGTACTTTTGTATCATGAATCTAAATTCCATTAAAATTGTTGGGACATGTATATATATGAACTCATTAATATCCATTACATGTAAATATGATGAGGAACCCCTTTCTCTCTCATAATCCATTTTTTTGAATTCTTGTGTCACGCCGTTACGCTGCCGAAATCGCACCGATTTTCTAAGCCAATGTCATTGTGTGGTGAATACCATGCCCATTTCTCTATCAAGGGTATTCACTTTTATGCACATTTACTTATTGATTATAAAGTTTCATTTATGAATTCAACATTCCTTTATTGTGGAATAAATGATTATGTTTTATGAATCCATGTTTTATGATCCATGTGGCACACTTATGCATGAAATGAAATGTTTAAGAAGGTTGCGCCCTTATAGCGCTCCAATGCATTGGGTAAAGTATAGTATCATGGTAAGTCATGTTCAATGAGTATTGACTCATGCTAATTCAAGTGCAACGAGGGTTTACTCATGATTTATGTGCAATGAGGATTTACTCATGCTCCATGTGCAATGAGCCTTGGCTCATGCTAATTCCATGTTAAGTGTTGTTGCCACATTTCCATGTTATGATTATCATGCTTTATCATTCCTTTATGTTCATGTTTTTCTTATGCTCTATTGATATTCATATTGTCTAACATGTATTTAACTCCTCATGTTATTCCATGTGTACTCCCTTACTGGGCTTTATATCTCACCCTTTTCTTATTCATGTCCTCAGGTTATCCCATGCAATGCTAAGTACGAAGGAATGCAGTGGTCATGTAAATGAAGTTTTCAATAAAGATGTTGTATTTCATGTTTTAAGTTTTTATGTAATGATACTAGGACCCATAGACACTAAAACTCTCAATATTATTTGTTGTATCAAGTGATGTTTTATGTAATAAATCGTGTTTAAGTTGTAATAAAAAGCAGGGTTGTCATAGTTGGTATCAGAGGATAGGTTTAGTTATTTTTGGGATTAGGATTAGAAAACCCTAGTAAATCCATAGAGACAAGACTAAGTATAATAAAAACATCCCTAAGTTTTATTAATTACTGAGTAAGTGGTTTATCAAACAAATACATCCATGTCTGGATACGAGCAGGTAGAGGCGGCTCTGGCACAGATGTATCCTAGGGGTAAAACCTGAAAACACCGCTTTGAGCTAGACTCAAACGGGAACTGGTGCACGAAAACGGGCCTTGATGCACTCTTAGTTAAGACACTCCCGGGGGATATGTTTTGATAAATTCAAAATCTTAATATGAACCCTTATTAAGGGAATTAAAAAAAATGACCCTATTAATATATGTTAGAAAGTAGATCATGAAAAGCCTAGATTGAAGCCTATAGACTCATGAGTAAGGAAATAAAAGTTTATTTATAAGTCATAAACTTTTGTCTTTGGATTACCCTTTATGTGTTACCCCTAACTTTCCTTTTATTCTAGCCAATGGCCGATAATAGGAGGACTCGGGCGAACAACTGTTGTGAAGATCAGTGTGATGACTGTACTAATGAGATGCCCAATCCAATGGGAGCGGGAATCACGAACTTTGTCACGCTTCCCTCTCAGCTAACTCATGTTTTGAATAGAAACACGGGTCAAGAGAAACATCCAAACCCCCCTAAGAAGGAACAAGTCGTTATCGAGAGCTTCATGAGGCAAAGGCCTCCTACTCTTAGTAGATCATCTGATCCCACAATCGTTGAACAATGTATCAACTCCATTGAAAAGATCTTCTCCATACTTCAATGTTCTGAACAAGAGAAGGTTCTCCTGGCGGCTTATTGTATGGAGGGTGAAGCTGATCAATGGTGGACGTTGATCAAAAATACAAAGCCTGAGGAGAAGATCGAGGCGTTGGAATGGAAGGATTTCCGGAAGATGTTTTTCGATAAATATTTTCCATGCACACTCCGGCTTAAGATGCAAAGGGACTTCCTTTCCCTCAAGCAAAAAGATGAAGAATCTATTGGAGATTACGAGGAAAACTTCACGAGGCTTGCACGATACGATTCCGTCTTTGTCGTTACCCCTAAATTCAAGGTTAATCGCTTCTTTAGTGGGCTGAATCCTAGCTTGCGGAAAGTATTAGCGATCCGTGACTTCAACAACTATGAGGAAATTGTCCGATGTGCCCTAAAGGTCAAAATGGAGATCGGGGAATCACAGGGGTATCATGGGTACAAGAAGCGTAAGGTTAAATTAAATTCTGGTGGTCTGATGGATAAATCCAATGGTTCTCAGAAGATCCAACACCCCACTTGCCAAAAGTGCGGAAAGAAGCACCCTGGAAATTGCCTTAAGGGGATGAGAAAATGCTTCAGGTGTGGAAGAAAAGGGCACCTAGCTGTTAACTATTGGCAAGAAAGACTTGTGCCTTTGACAGAGGAGAGGAATGCTCCGTTAAAACCTCAACGCATTTTTCAATGGTAAAAATTCAAAGAACCGGGTCATTTTTCAAATCAGTGCCCTAATCCGAGGGTTTTCGGAGCCAACCAACAACCTCCAAGGCAGCAAGGAAGAGCTTTTTCCATCACTTCTGCCGAAGTGAACCCCAAAAACGAAGTGGTGACAGGTACGCTAGTTATTCATTCAATAATAGAGAACGTAATTTTTTGACTCAGGTTTTACGCATTCTTTTATATCTAGAAAGTTTAGTAGAAAAATCCCAACACCACCACAAATCATGGAAGTAATGATGTCGGTGAGTACGGAAAATGGGGAAATCATTGCATCCCATGAATATAAGTCCTCCCCTGTAATAATCTGTGGATTGAATTTCCCGGAGAACCTCATCATATTCCCTATGGTGGAATTTGATGCAATTCTTGGCATGGATTGTCTTGCCTTATATAGAGCCAACATAAATTGTCGGGAGAGGGAAATCACACTCCATATGGAGAATCGACCCCCGATTCTTTACAAGTGTCAGGAGGAAGATGAATCTCTTTTAGCTCCATCATCTCAAGCATTGATATTACTAACCTATGAGCACGCGTATCTGGCTCAGATGATTGAGTCCAAAGAATAAACCATCCTTGATGAAATTCCTATTGTGAGGGAATTCGCGAAAGTGTTTCCTGAGGAACGGCCTGGTCTTCCTCCTAGAAGAGATGGTGAGTTCTCAATTGAACTTATACCTGGGGCGCTACCAATATCCAAGACTCCATATAGAATGGTTGTTGTTGAGCTTTAAGAGCTGAAGAAATGGCTACAGGAGAATCTGGATAAAGGGTTTATACGCCCAAGTGCTTCACCGTGGGGTGCACCAGTCATCTTCGTCAAGAATAAGGATAGGTCAATGCGGCTTTGCATAGATTATCTTGAACTTAACAAAATAATGATAAAGAACAATTATCCTCTCCCAAGAATTGATGACTTGTTCGATCAGCTTCATGGAGCACAATACTTCTCCAAGGTGGACTTGCGGTCGAGATATTATCAAGTAAGGGTGAAGAAGGAAGATGTCCCCAAGACTGCTTTTTGTACAAGATACAGGCACTATGAATTCATAGTAATGCCTTTTGGACTCACCAATTCTCCAGAAATATTCATGGACTTGATGAATAGAGTATTTAGAGATTACCTTGACAAATTTGTGGTAGTCTTTATAGATGATATTCGAATATACTTCAAAAACAAGGAGGATCATGAGGAGTATTTAAAAACTGTACTAGAGACTTTGCGTAAGGAGAATCTCTATGCAAGGTACAGCAAGTGTGAGTTCTGGTTAAAGGAGGTCTCATTCTTGGGTAATATCATCACAAGTAATGGGATATCTATGGATCCCTCCAAAATAGATGCAATTGAGGGTTGGCCGAGGCCAACATCGGTAACGGATATCCGTAGCTTATTGGGGTTAGCTGGATATTATCGACGATTTTTGAGGAATTTCTCATGATTGTCCAACCCTCTTACGAAGCTAACTCGGAAGGGAGTAAAGTTTTCTTGGAGTGATGAATGCGAAGAAATCTTCAAGGAGTTGAAAAGGAGGCTTCTCACTGTGCCCGTGCTCACTTTACCAACAAGTGGGGAACTTTTTGTGGTATTCAGTGATGCTTCAAAGAATGGCTTAGGCTGTGTGCTAATTAAGAATGATAAAGTGATATCCAATGCCTCAAGGTAGTTGAAAATCTATGAGCGAAACTATCCAACACATGATCTAGAGTTGGCGGTTGTGATCTTTACCTTGAAAATATGGCGGCATTATCTCTATGGGGAGAAATGTGAGATATATACTGACCACAGGAGTCTTAAATATATATTCAAACAGAAAGAGATTAATATGCGCTAGAGAAGATGGATAGAGCTCATCAAGGATTATGAAAATTCAATACATTACCACCTTGGGAAAGCGAACAAGGTGGCAGATGCCCTAAGTAGAAAGGACCCAGCGATTCTATCAATGATGAGAATTGAGAAGGATCCAATCTTCTTAGACTTGATGAATATGGACATGGGAATCATAGAGAATGGAACATCATCAATCCTTTCACAAATGATTGCTCAACTATCTCTTTTTGAAAGGTTAAAGGATGCTCAAAAGGATGATGTGGGAATTCAGGAAAAAGTGGAAGTTATCAAAAACGGGAAATCCTCGGAGTTTAATGTTAATGAAGAAGGAATTGTGCGGTTTGGGAAAATACTATGTGTTCCATCACATTTGGAGCTGAAGAAGGAAATTTTGGATGATTCACATAGTTCAAATTTTTCTATTCACCTAGGGAGCACAAAGATGTATCGAGATCTCTGAGAAAACCTTTGGTGGGATAACATGAAGAAGGTGATCATTGAATATACATCAAAGTGCCTGGTGTGTCGGCAAGTGAAGGCAGAGAGGCAGAAGTCTAAGGGAATGATGAAACCATTGCCCATACCAGAATTGAAATGGGAGAACATCACCATGGACTTTGTCACCAGACTTCCAAGGACATCCAAAGGCAACAATGCAATCTGGGTTGTTGTGGATCGTCTTACAAAGACTGCACACTTCATTGCTATTCGAGAGGATTTCTCATTGGATCAATTGGAACAGATATATATCAGGGAAGTGGTAAGGTTGCATGGAGTACCACTATCTATTGTGTCTGACCGAGATCCAAGATTCACCTCTAAGTTTTGGAAGAGTCTCAACATGCTTTGAATACTGAACTGAACTTCAGTACGATCTATCATCCTCAAACTGATGGCCAATCCGAGCGGACTATCCAAACACTTGAGGACATGTTTAGAGCATGCTCAATGGAAATTAAAGGAGGATAGGATCAACATCTTCCTCTGGCTGAGTGCTCTTATAATAATAGTTTCCACTCGATCATCCAAATGGCACCATATGAATCCCTGTATGGGAAAAGGTGCAGAACACCGACATGTCGGGATGAGGTCGGTGAACGTAAGCTGCTTGGACCAGAAATGGTCGAAGAAATGGTGGAGAAGGTGAAAAACATTTAGTAGCATATCAAGGCAGCCCAGATTTGACAGAAGAGTTATGCAGATAATCGTCGACGAGACCTTGAGTTTAAAGTTGGATACATTGTTTTTCTACGCATATCTCCGTGGAATAAGGTCATGAGGTTTGTAAAGAAAGGGAAGTTAATTCCAAGGTACATCGTCCCCTTCGAGATTCTTGATCGTGTCAGGGCTGTGGCCAATCGACTAGCACTTCCACCTACTATGGCCAAAGTACATGATGTCTTTCATGTATCCCTCTTAAGGAAGTACATACCAGACCCTTCACATGTACTCTCTTCTGAGGTGGTACAATTGGAAGATGATCTTTCTTATGAGGAGAAACCAGTGAAGATCTTAGATCGTAGAGAAAAAGTTCTACGAAATCAGACAATGCCCCTCAGCAAGGTGTTGTGGAGAAACCACAAGTTTGAAGAAGAAACTTGGGAATCAGAGTAAATGATGAAGCTGAGTTACCCACATCTGTTTTAGTGTGGGAAAAGGAAAATTTCGAGGGCGAAATTTCTTAAGGGGGGAATATTATAACGACACAAAGTTTCATTAATGGAAATCCCTCTTGATAAAATTAAATGTCTCTTTATATTTATATAAAATGTAAACTTAATTGGTTTTATGTTAATAATTTTGACCGTTGCTAATATAGACGTTGAACAGTGATCACATGATTAGTATAAATATAGGACTTTAACAAATCCAATTTACTCAGACAAAAGAAGCGATGGCCTCGTCCAGTAGAATTGATCCATACAAAGCCCATTTGCTGGAGCTCGGAAAAGAGGTGGCATCCTTGGGCTTCTCTCTTGACCAATCCCAAGCTGAGCTTCATCATGTCATGCTCGAATGTGACCGTCTACGGGAAAAGTGGAAGTTGATTGAAATCACCACTCAAGCGATGTTATCTGATCCACCCCAAGAGTCTGTCACCATCGCAAACCTTACCCTTAGGTCTTATGTGGCTGTTTTAAGGGGTTATGTAACAAATAAATAGTATTATGTTCATGTAAATTATTTTTTTATATAATAATTAATATAATTTCTAGTGATTATTGATACATTGTAAATACTTTTGAAAGTACAAATAGTGTTTTTAGTTATTATTTAATTAAGAATTCTATTTTATTAAATTAAGGGATTTTTGAATTAAATAATATTTTAATAAAATATTATTATTATTTTTAAATGAATTTTTATTAAATATAAATGATCTTATAATTTTATGAATGCAATTATAATTTTTATTAAGGTTTGAAATCCATTTTTGTCAAAACCCGTGAATTTTCGATAATTGTCGGTTTTTATTTTAAAAGTTAAAATTAACATATTTAGAAAATTATTTAGATAAAATAAATGTTATTTCTGGAATCAGGATGTCTAAATTATCTAATGGTGAATTTTTCATAATTTTCTGAGACAGTCAAATTTTTGGGTAAAAATTAAATACCGTTTAAATATATAATGTGTTTTATGACATCATAATGACCCAATAGTGATGTAATAAAATACTATGATCTTTATGTTCGGCCAATATATGTTTTAACATTAAAATAATGTGATTTTGGGTTTGTTTGACTTACTTTTCAAAGCATTAATGGACCCCTCAAGACTTATTCAACACCTTGCCTTTTTAAATTAATTTCCATGGGAGTGTGACTCACCTCCACATAAGCAACCCTAATATTTTAAAAAGTTCAGACTTTGGCCTTATAAAATACTGTTTTCTTCTTCCCTTTTCCAAAAACCATGGGTAAAAATAATTTTATGGTTTGTGGTTTGGATTAATTTAATGTAAGGGGACCCAAACCTAAATAATAAAGAATTCTCTCACCTTTCCTATATAAACCCACCCAATCTCCCACTTCCTCCTCACTCAAATCCCTTGGAGTTCATCCAAACTCTGCCCTACTCTGTCTATAATCCTCCCAAGGTGCCCCAAGCTCCCAAGAAGCCTCTCATAAGCCTCTCTCTCGCCTTTGGAAGCACACTTCCAAGTAAGGGTTTTTTCTTCCTTTCTCATTTTTGTCCAATTTTCTTTAAGTTGATTTTCCCTTTTAGTTTCAATTATGAATGTTGGGGTATGGTTTCGCACCTCCATCATACTTCCCACTTTATGTTTGAATGATGAGCGCCCCCTTTCTCTCTCATTAAATGCCTCCCATGTACACCTGTTACTATGCTGAAATTCTAAAAGGAACTTCTCTCTCCTCGTTTACATTCGAGAAATACTTTTGTATCATGAATCTAAATTCCGTTACAATTGTTGGGAAATGTATCTATATGAACACCTTAATATCCATTACATTTAAATATTATGAGGAACCCCTTTATCTCTCATCAACCATTTTTTTTTTGAATTCTTATGTCACGTCATTACGCTGCCGAAATCGCATCGATTTTCTAAGCCAATGTCATTGTGTGGTGAATACCATGCCCATTCCTCCATCAATGGTATTCACTTTTATGCACATTTACTTATTGATTATAAAGTTTCATGTATTAATTTGGCATTACTTTATTGTGGAATAAATTATTATGTTTTATGAATCCATGTTTTATGATCCATGTGGCACACTTATTCATGAAATGAAATGTTTAAGAAGGGTGCACCCTTATAGCGCTCCAATGCATTGGGTAAAGTATAGTATAATGATACGTCATGTGAAATGATTGTTGACTAATGCTAATTCAAGTGCAGTGAGGTTTTAATCGTGCTTTATGTGCAATGAGTATTTACTCATGCTTTATGTGCAATGAGCCTTGGCTCTTGCTAATTCCATGTTAAGTGTTGTTGCCACATTTCCATGTTATGATTATCATGCTTTATCATGCCTTTATGTTCATGTTTTTCTTATGATCTATTGATATTCCTATTGTCTAACATGTATTGTACTCCTCTTGTTATTCCATGTGTACTCCCTTACTGGGCTTTATATATCACCCTTTTCTTATGCATGTCCTCAGGTTATCCCATGCAATGCTAAGTACGAAGGAATGTAGTGGTCATGTAAAGGAAGTTTTCAATAAAGATGTTTTATTTAATGTTTTAAGTTTTTATGTAATGATCCTAAGCCCCAAAGACACTAAACCTCTCGATCATATTTTTTGTATCATGTGAAGTTTTATTTAATAAATCATGTTTATGTTGTAATAAAAAGCAGGGTTGTCATAATGCATGTAGGAAAAAAATGTTTAGATAGTTTTTTTGGCACATTACCAAATGTTTTTACATAACATAAGATGACATCAAGGCTCGGATGCACATTGTTGACATGGGGATAAGTGATGAGTTGGAACCGGTGAAGGGTAAAAGCTGCAATTTTCTTCCACCAAAAGCTTATACTCTATCCAGAAAATATAAATTTCAATTTTTTCTTTTGCATAATAGTGTAAAATTTATATTGGTATTCATAGAAGGCCAATAATTCTATGTCAAGAACTAATTTGATGTTATAAGTAATAGAATCACATTACTGTCTTGTTTTGATGAAAATTTTTATGGTTTTTTCTTTCCATTTCATTCTACCTAAAAATGTATGAAATACATTAACTAGAATATCCTTATTTTCAAAGACATATATAGAAAATTTATAGACCTGACATAGTTTCCAATCATGAATAATGAATTTTCGGTCATATTATGTGAATTATAGATATTATTACCACCATAATAGTTTTTTTATAATATTCCACCCGATTTTTCACTTGGTAAGAGAGGTTCAAATATGTGGTCATGTCCATTATATATGGATTTTTGCCATTGAACAATATATGAGGGTTATGAAAGTGTATTTCAAGAATAATTTTTCAGATATAAGGTTATATTGCATAATAGTATATTATTGAAGAATCTATTAAATTTTGTACCGATTACCTATAAAATGTTGACACCATCAGTCTCCCAAAGTCTCATCACATAAACACCATATGGGAATATGGATTTTAGATGAGAAATGGTTATAATTACTTTGAAAAATAAGGTCCAAGAGAACATATATATTTTACATAATAGTGAAGATTTAGTTTCATACATTATATCCCACAAATAAATTCTTAATATATTCGAATCCATCAATGTCTAGAGGATGGATATCAAATACATACAATCAACACTTTATAGGATGGTTCCAAGATTAAATTTATAAGGGGTTATCCGATAATCTAAATTCAATTCCTGAATGGATTCAATGGCCATATAGAGGATGAAATTCAATTGATATATACTATAGTGGTTTTTTAATAAATAGTTATATGTTCTATAAAAATGAACATGATTACTATAGTATGATAAAAATTGTACTGTTACACTTTTGGCAGAAGCGATGCACATATATTTCTCCAAGGATATAAATCCTATTTATGAAAATATTTCATATTTTTGAATCATAAAATAGAAATAAGTGTTGGATTATACGACATTTTAGGATCCAATTTTCTATTCCAAATGGGTTGACGATACGAGTGAAGTTAAATTTGAAGAAATCAGCTTCATGAAGGTGTATTTCGTTATGGAAGGAGAAAAATACAAGCAATACATAATTGCATCACAAGCAGTGAAAGTATTTTACTTCTGAGATCCATCAAATAATAACTGGTCGAATATTATACTAAAATCTAAAACAAATGTCAGGATAGATGAAAATTCAATTGAAGATGACCCTTTTATTGGGATATCACAATCAGTTCATACTGGTCCAAATGTAGAAACATTCTTGAAAATTAGATAGGACCACAAAGAGGTGGTTTGGACTATCTATAGAGGAACCAAATAAATAAAACCATTTAAAAAATGGGGTTCAATGATAATGCAAAAGAGTTTTTTAATGTACTATGTTTTTTCTTCATAATATTATATTTTCTAATCTCCATTAACATAATCAAAATTAAATTTTTGAGAACTCATGTAGAAAATGGATTCTATACTTGATGATGTAACGAATCCATCATTAGAACACACTATAACAAAGGAAACCCTTTGGAAATATTTAATGATAATGTTATGATATACATTCTATATTTTATCAGGAAATTATATAATGAAAATTTTATTTAATTTTTTTTACACATTCAAGAGTTCATTTATTTTTATTATTTATGTATATGTTTCATTGGTTTATCTCCCAAAACATCCATATACTTCTCCCTCAAAACCTTTTCACCATTGAAGTGTCTTAATTAACACTTTTCTTCAAGTTCCATCCACCTACTTTTCATGAAGAGAAATTATGCTGCCTATGCTCTATCACAATGGAAATCTTGATGTTTGAATAGTAAAATAATTATTCCTAGAATAAAAAAATTATTTCATATTTTGGATTAATTTACTTATTTTTAGTTTTAATAACATAATAATTGTTTTCTTATACAAGTGTATTAGATTGTTTTAGTTGGGATGGTCTATTAGTATTTTGTGTTGTTCAGCATGAAAACATCCACATAATTCTTCTCGCTCAAAAACTTTTCACCCCTAAAGTGTTTATATTTATCACATTCCTTGAATTTTCCTCCACTAATAAATCAAAGAGTTAATCTTGATGTTTTCATAGTAAAATCATTTTCCATTGAATTAATATTTTTTATCATATATATGTTTAATTTATTTATTGTTATTATTAATCATATAATATTTTTACCCTGTATAGGTGGCTTATTTTGTTTTATTTGGGGTGGTTTGTTCAGTGATAATCATGCTCAAGAGAGATTGGACTTCGAGCCTTCAAATGAGATAATGAAAATAATAAAATGAACTGAGAATGCATACAACCATCATAAAATTATGAATTCCTAATACTTATTTAATTAAATTTGTCATAATTGTATCTACTACATATAGTTAAGTGGTTTATCATTTTTATCTAATACTTATTTTTTTCACAGATCTTTTGAAACTGGTATTTTTCTTTCAATTATCCCCAAAAAGCCAAAAAAGTGAAAAACAATTCTGCCAATGTTACCACAATTTCTATTTTCATTTCCTTTTTTTCAAACTAGAAACACTACATACTGAATTAATTTTTTTAGATGAAAAAAAATTCTCATTATTAAAATCTTGAAATGAAGAGGAATCTCATGTTCCCATTGTGTTGAATTCTCATGATGTAATGGGGCACAATAGCTTTCTCAACTCTATTGGATTTCAACAACTAGAAATATTTTTCAGCTAATAACATTGAGTCAATATGAGATGTTGGAAATTTTAAAAACAATGGAAATAGAAACCATGAAAACACTGGCATTTATTACTAGTTTTAGAATTTGGGATATGTAGAAATCAGCTACACCTTAATCGGAGACATGATGTGACTAATATAACTCAAGTGATTTATTTTATTTATAATTAACATTAAATTTAATAAAAAGAAAAACATACATACTCAAAACTGAGAGAATATAGTTTTATTATTTTGATATTTTATGAAAATGTTTTATAAGACATTTGGGTGTGTATGAGTTATCTGAGCCGAAATATGACACATGATGTGGCAGATGTGACTCCATGTGTATGTTTGTGTTTAAAATTGACATCAATTTTTGTAAAAAGGACAACTAACCTACTCAAAAGTGAGAAAAAACATTCATATAGTTTTGATACATTGGTTAAATGATCCATAAGTCATTTTTGATGGTTAAGAATCATCCACACCTCAATACGATACACGATGTTCCCGTTAGGACTTGATATTTCCATTATTAGTTTAAAATCGATAGTTTTGTTTAAAAAATTAACCCACTAAAAACAAATAAATTTATTTCTAATTTTCATGGTAATTTTGGAAATCTATTCATAAGTGGTTTTTGAATTTTATAAATTGGTATCATGTAAAACTGATACAAGATGTGTTTGGTATGAGTCAAAGTGCATGTTTACAATTTCAAATGATATTTAAGAAAAAACATGAGACATAATCCAAAATAAGGAAATGAATTAGTATTGTTTTGATACTTTAAGACAATGACCCATAATTCATTTTAGATATGTTGGAATCATACAGACCTAAATCTGATGCACGATGTGATTGCTATGACTCCAAGGGCATATTTTTATTTAAAATTGACATCATTTTCAGTAAAAATGACAATTGACCTACTCAAAACCACGAAAATTTATTTGGATTGTTTTAATAAATTATAAAAATTATACATATGACATTCGATATGTGTAATAATCAACCTCAAATCAATATTTTTCATGGTGTGAACAATATAACTCCAAGCGATTTTTCTAAAAAAATTGACATCAATTTAATTAAAAAGGGCAAGTGACCTAATAAAAAAAGATAAATCAAATTCATAGTGTTTTTATACCTTTGGAAAATTACTCATATGTCATTTTCTACATTTATTAATTGGTATCACCTCAATCTGATACATGGTGTGCGGGTATGATTCAATGTTTCTGGTATTAGTTCAAAATCCATAGTTTCGTTCAAAAAGTGTCACCCACTGAAAACTGTGAAAACATGCTATGATTTTCTTGATAATTTTGGACATAGATTCATAATAATTTTCAATGTGTAGGAATCAATGTGATTCAATGTGTGTGTTTCTAGTTAAAAATAACATTTTAGTAAAAAAGCCATGTATCATAATCAAAACCGAGTAAACTCATTCAAATTGAATTGATGCTTTAGAAAAATGATCCATAAGTCATTTGGGTAGTGTAGGAATCATCCACACCTCAATATGATAATTTCTGTGACCAATATGAATCATAGTGTCCTTTTTATTTAAAATTGTCATAAAATTTTGTAAAAAGCATAACTAACCGACTCTAAATTGAGATAACAAATTCATATTGCTTTGATACTTTAGGAAAATGATCCATAAGTCATTTTTTATGTGTAATAATTATCCTAACCTCAATATGATGTATGATTTTATTGGTATGAATTCAAGATCATCTTTTTATTTAAAATTGACAAGAATTTTAGTAAAAAACGACAACTTACCTACTCAAAACTGACCAAACACAGTCAGATTGTTTTGATAATTTTGGATAATGACCCCTAAGTCATTTTTGATGTGTATAAATATGATGCACCTAAATATGATACATGATGTTCCCATTATCACTCAATATGTCTTGTATCAGTTTAAAATGATATTTTAGGTCAAAATGTTTCACTCGCTGAGAAATGATAAAATGTGCTTGTATTGTCTTGATAATTTAGGAAAATGATTTATATGATATTTTTGACTTGTATAAATTGTATCATGTCAAACCAACACATGATATGACTGATATGAGTCATAGTACATGTTTCTATTTTAAAATATCATTTTTCTCAAAAATATATATGACGGAATAAAAACCAAGAAAACAAATTTGAATTGTTTTGATACTTGAGGAAAATGATCCACAAGACATTTGAGAGATTTAAGAATCGTAGAAACATCAATATGACGCATAGTGTGATTGATATGACTCCAACTGTGTACTTTCAATATATAAGTGTCATTTTAGTTTAAAACGTGCATCAAATCTCTAAAACTAAGAAAATGAGACTACATTGATTTCTCACCATTCTATCTACTATTACATAATTAATTTCCTTATTATTTTTATCTTTTAGTTATCTAGTTAATTTTTATAGAGATAATGCTTGAAAGATTAGAAGTAATGGAATTACATGAATTAATCAACTTCAACTTAATTTGCTACATAGGGTTCCTAGTATGACTCAACATTTAGTTTAAAATTATCACATTATATTAATTTTTTACGAATAAAAGAATTTTTTTCTTAAACAAGAATTTCTTTCCCTAGTAGGGGTTAGGATCCAATAATAAATCAACAATTATTTGTTGAGTGTTTTTAATTATTTATACTTATGTAATTTTATAATCTAATTTTCTATATATATATAGTATTGATTTTCTTCTTATATTTATGTTTTAAATTTTATTTCATTTAGATTTGTTATTGGTACATTATTTTTCTGATTTTTAGGTGTTTTGGTAGTGCAGTTTGATGTTACAACACATTACACTATTGTGAAGTGTGTTGTAACCGAACACTGCAGCATTCCCCACTATCATCACCTCTGTAAGATTTGATAAATGGCCTTTATAATCACATTTTTAGTACGAATAAAATACTTAGGATTCTAATATTGCTACTATAGTGACCACTTCTCAAGAGATAAAAATGTCCATTTTTAGTGCTATTAAAAGCCTTTTTTGAATTAGTGGGGGATCACTACCCACGTAGGGATACAAGACATGAAGGTGGTCTAAAATACATGTCTTAGCCACTCAGGGTCCTTCTCATGAACCTTGGCCATGTCTTCTAGAATGGGGTCCTACTCGTGTGCTCTTCAATTAAGATTTTCTACACTAGGAACTATACATATTTTGTGCCCCAGTTGCACAGAATGTAATATCTAAGTACAGGTTAAATCTTATCAACCACAATCGTGGCCATACACATTATGAATTCTTTGGTGTACATGTAATGTATTTGGTTTTTCAGAAGAAACTTATATCTATTCCTTGGCATATGGATTCACCTCTTCTGTAGTGATACGTGGATTTGGTACTCCTCAAATCAATGTTAAAGCCTTTTTTCTTCATTTCCCAAAATCAGTTGGCCCAAAATAAGATATTGATTTCTCCTAGAGATTCTTCATATACACCACACACCTCCAATTATGTCTCGGATATTTTAGATCCCAGATCCATGAAACCACCACCATTTATACCATAAATCATCCAAAATTACATCCCTGATCACCAATCCATTCATCTTATGTGAATCCATTTCCAATCTGGGGGTCCGACCAGGCTTTTTCCTACCCAACAATGTGTAATCATGACCCTATGGTCCAATGATGACTAATTGTTTCCCTCAGAATCCAGGGATGACCGCCTTTATGGGAGGTTCAAACATTCTGGTCGGTTTCTAACGGGTTTGTTCGTATAACCAGAAACATCCAATTATTCCACATCCATTTGGACCTACTTTCCAAAGGTAGGTGCTCATTAGTTTGTGTATTTATGAGGCTTAGGAATTTGCATTGGTCGAGAGGATGGGACGTCGGACTCATCACACCTTTTTGAGGGGAATTATTGTCTACTCTAGGACTCTCTTTATAGATTTAAGTTATGTTCGTGAATCCTTATTACATTACCAAGTATAAAATGATCTTTCCTTCAGATCTGACAATCAATGATTAAATATGTAGGAAATTTAGAGAATCTTTTATATGTATTCTAGGTTCTTCATCGATAGAGAATCATCTGTATTTATTAGATATTCTTGGTCAATGGTACCCTTCGACACATTTATATAGAAGTCTCTTGGTCATTATGATGACCATGATGGTTTTAAAGACACTCAGTGGGGCACTTGAAGTTTATTTTCATTCAGAAGGACATAGATTATTTTAGAGTTGGGATCGAACCCGTAGACGGGCTACCTACGTATCCTTTGTTTAGAAAAGGAATCAGAACCCACGTATTTCGAGTAAGGGAGTATGATGTTTATGATTGATGGCTCAAAGAAGGATTTCACAATTACTTTTACACTCTAAGCTCATGTGAGTCATGCTCGATGTGAGAAACAAGAGGTATTGGTAAAGATTAGACAATTTTTCCATGAAAGATGCAATCATAAGAAATAATGTGGGGCTTATGTATGTATGACTGCCTAGATAAATGAAGGTTAGGATTTACTTTAGGGAAGAAATCTAGAAACAGGGTCCATAAAGGTATATGTGATTCATGGAGATTTTGAATACTCTAACTTGGGGCTTACTCCTGAAAAGGAGGCCCATATTAGGGGATTGGGCCTTACTCCTAAGGAGGATGCCCAGATTTGGGAACTTTAAGAATTGGGGCTTACTCCTAAGGTGGATGCCCAAGTTAAGAATTACGACTGGGACTTACTCCTTAAAAGGAGGCCCATATTTGAGACTGGGGCTTACTCCTGGAAAGTAATCCCAGGTTAAGAGAATTATGGTTGGGGCTTACTCCTAAGGAGGATGCCCATATTTGAGACTGGGTCTTATTCCTGAAAAGGAAGCCCAGGTTAGGGGATCTGGGGATTACTCCTAAAGATGATGCCCAAATTAGAGGATTTATGACTGGGGATTATTCCTGAAAAAGGAGACCCAGGTTATGGATTCTCTCATCTTAAAGGATGAGGTTGAATGAATGAAATCTCAATCTTTAGTGACATAAAGAAGTGTAAATCACTAGGTTTTGAGAGATATTCCATAGAATTCCTTTCAGATAAGGAATTAAAATCAATAAATCATGCCATAAATGGATTTTAAGAGTGTCTTGAAGACTGAATCTTGAATAAGAAAGGTGGAATGGCTTAAGAGGGGTGAAATGGGAAAGAAGGGCACCCAAAAAGGCAGGGGCGCACAAGTCCTGGCAGGCGAGCAGGTACTGCGTGGGTGCGCAAGTCCTGGTCGCGCAGGTATGCATGCGCGAGACATGGTGTACTTGCACGACGGTTAACCAGCAAGGTAATACTTGAGAGACTCTTGATTAAATCCTTTAGAATCATATTGAGGTTCTTCCAGAAGAGGAGAGCGCAAGTTCTATTGAAGGATCAAGGCGTCGCGGAAGTGTGGCCTTTTCCCTTAAGGACTGGCCACTCAGGCGCGCAAGTGTTGATGAGTTTCAACACTTAGGCCTTCCTCCCCCTCTTTAGATCTCCCTTTCTAGGTAAGAAATTACCTTATAAGTGCTTTGGAAGCTTTGAGAAGAGACTAGGGTGCCGGGAGCTCAAATTTGAGTTTCTGGAAAAAAATCCCCCTCATAATGGGGGGCCCACAGGGTGTTTTTATAGGTAGGAGAAGACCCCGGGCGGTTATTACTTAGGTCGCGCAAGTCACTTGTGTGCCCACTAGACGGCGCACAAGTGGACTTGCGCGACAGGGATCGAACTTGCGCGGCACATGTGCTTTTGATCCCTTGTTCATGTCTTTCTCGATTTTTGATATTTTCTTCAAAGGATGGATCAATTTGTGCTAAGTCATTTCCCTTTACATTCCTTTGGACTCTGTGACGAAAAAGGAGCGTCAATAAAAGTCCCCCCTCTGAGTTGGATCCGAAAGAAATGAGGATTTGACTATGAGGAAATCGAGAGTCAAAAGGAAATTGGGGCGCGCAAGGTTAGGGCGCGCAAATAAGCTTTAGGTGCACAGGCTCGACGCGCAAGGATATGGCCCTTGATCGCGCAGGGTATGGCATGCAGGGTCTCGGCCGCGTCTATAAATAGAGGGCCTCACTTCCGTACAAGCATATGAATTTTCAGATTTCAAACCTTCGAGCTCTCACCGCGCAGGTCACCTTAGCCGTGCAGGTTACTCTGTTTTCCGATGTTTCTTTGCTATCATGCTACCGTATAGGTATTTTTACTTGCGCGGTTTATACTTGCGCATCAAAAACTAGTGCGGCACACGAACACTTGCGCGTCAAGTTTTAGACTTGCGCACCTTAATGCCTTAGCCATTTTTTTCGAATTCTTTCACAAAGTTTATGAAAAATAAACCCAAAGAGTTAGTTTATTCAACTTTTGTGCAGATTCAATGGCTCCCAAGTGAATTAAAACAGCTGATGAACTGGCTAGAAAGTGGATTGATGACATGATGAACATCATTGGCCATGATTACTATGATATCTGAGACAGCACCCTCCCAGATTTGGCTAAGTACTTGAAAAAATATCATCTTAATTTCCCACAGAGCATCTACCTGCCTCTATATGGTCATGGTCATCTGCAAGGAGTCAATGTTCCAGATGCAAAGAACTATACACTTGAAATGCAGCTGCACTGCTACTCCTCCATTTTGGTTATGTTGTGCATTAAAAGCAACAACAATGGTGAGAACTTTCAAATTCTTCCTCCATGTCATTTCCTTGAAGATATGAAAATGGCAAACCCATGGGCTGAAATGTTTTCCACTACCGGTTGGTGGAGAGAAGACAAACATGGTATTAGAGCAATATCTGAAAAGAGTACTCTCTCCAAATGGCTCTTTACTTCCAATGCTCCATTTTCAAATCCATATATCCATCTTCCAAGTCTCTTGGACAGAAACAGAGTCACTGTTTGATCAGCAGAAAATTTTCTCAAACCGCACTCAAGAACATCCTTTTACAATTGTTCCAAGAAGAGTTGGTATCACTGCATCTCTTATTGTATCCAGTTGAATGAATGAATTCCAGGCGGTTGCTGATGAATCTCGGGATGTCGTAAATCAAATGAAGAGTTATGTTGAAAGCCTCTTATAATTCTTGAAAAAGAGAAGAGACTCCAGTCTGTGGATTTCCTTCTATCTCTTGTGCATCAATGAAAAACACTTTCACCTTTACTCATTTGTACCTGAATTCTCTTTTTCTACATGCTTTAGATTTTACCTAAGCCAATGGGCCTAGTAAGCATAGTTTGATTTTTACTAGGATTAATGTAAATAACCCTAAAAACTTCGAACCTTTTAATTGCTCAATGTTACCTAAATCATACAAAATGTATGTTTAGTGAACTAGGAACTTGACTTTTATTCAGAGTTCCCTTGTCTTTTGTGGGTAGTTTAAAGTCATGCACGTCAGAAATAAAAAGGCTAATGTTTAAGGTTGAAATAGCTTTGAACGAAATGGATTATAATTGACTCAATTCCTTGAAAATTCATCTGAAAACATATTACCATACTCAAGTATGATGGAAAATATGTAAGCTATGACTTAAGAATATTTGAATCTGAGGAATGATATGAAAAAGAGCTAAAGGGCATTAGAATAAGTAGTTTCCAAGAATAAAGTTACCATTATTTAACAAACCCGTTAGGCGGTTGAATTATGCAGGGCCACCTAAGGGCATTGGCTGCATAGTTAAATAAAATAGTATCTTTTGGCTAACAAGTCTGTTATGTAGACTGTTTATGCAAGGCCGCCTATGGTCACGTGTTGCATAGTCCGGAAAAAGAACTCTCAGAAATTTACTTTCCTAGTGCTAAAAGCCAGTGAAAGTTTATGGAGATTCAAATCTTCCAAAGTATAGAGTTTGCTATATGGAAATAGGTACTTGAATATGGAGAAGATATTTCCAAACAAGATTATCGAAGAACTTGATGAATATCACTCCTACGAAGGTCGGACCCAAACGTATGGAAGGATAATATAAACCATAGACTTGAATACTTTTAGATCATGAAAAAGGATATGGGACAAATATGTTAAGGATGGTTATTTTTGCGGATCCCTACATACTGTCATTTAAGACAAATAAGGACAAAAGATGCATTCTTCCCATGAATGAAGTTACCACTATCTGAAAAACCCGTTAGGGGGTTTAATTATGCAGGTCCACCTAAGGGAATTGGATGCATAGTCAAATAATAGTATCTTTTGGCTAACAAGTCTGTTATATAAACTGTTTATGCAAGGCCGCCTATGGGAACCTGCTGCATAGTCAGACAAAAGAACTCTTAGAAGTTTGACATTTTTGTTACTAGAAGTCATGAAAAGGGTTATGAGGATCTGAAAATATTTAAGGTTAGGATTATGACACATAAAGATGGGTGTTGTTCAATGTATACAGAGATACATAGATAAATGCTAACCATAATCATGTTGTGGCTGGGTCCTGAATTGAAATGTTGGACTTCACTACGTATCCCATAAGGATGAGAATCAAGCCATACGTAGTTCTTAAACTATAGTTTAATGTCGTGTGGGACAAAAGGATTAGAGATCTAAGTTTAGGGTCATAGAGCTTGGACCATTGTAAGAAATACATAGTGTGTGTTTTCATGGGGACTTTTCAGCCAAGGGACTGAAAATGGAATTTGGGGTTAGGCCCAAAGACATGGGGTTGGATTCGAGGGACACTCGAACGTTCCTACGTATCCCATAAGGATGGGAATCAAGCCCACGTAGTTCTAGAAATACCCTCTGTACAAATTTGGTTCGTACATGTGAAGGGTGAAAGGGGACTTTAGTGCAATGATGGTTTAACCCAAGATAAAAGGTTCGGGCATTGCCATGTATGCACGTAGTCTTTGAAATGAAACATGATTGAAAAAGCAATGAAAATAATGGTTCCCTCTCAGGTGAGGGTATCAAAGAAATTTGTAGTTTATTATCATACTGGACAAAAGTGTTGTATAGTTTAACGTCGTATAACAAGGACGAAAGTGAACCAATGTAAAGATATTGATTATAAGGGCGGTTTCACGAATTAACATCATATGAGATGGAGATGAACCGATGTGAAGAGATTGGTTTTGGGCTTGAACCTTGGGAGGTTGCCTACATACCCAGCCTAGAAGGCAAGGATCAAAGTCCGTGTAGTTCAATTAAAGAATGAGTTAATGATCAAGTTGTTCTTGGGGACAATGACCCAAAAAATGATGTTAGGACTTACACATGGTTAGCGGCCCAGAGAGAGTGTTATGGTTGAGGTTTGCTCTAAGCTCACATGATTCATACTCGGTGTGAGAAACAAGAGGTAACAACAAACTTAACGATGCATAGTTTAATGTCATGTAGGACATATAAAGGGACTATGCAGTTTAAAGTCTTGCAGTTAGGACTATTGGTGCTGCACAGTATAGTGTCATGTAGTAGGGACAAAATACAGTTTAATGTCATGTAAGACGTATCACAGACTTTTTGTACAGTTTAGAATCATGTAGTTAGGACGATGGGGACAATAGAGTTTAACGTCATGTTGGACAAAAGGGGGATTATGCAGTTTAATGTCATGTAGGGAGGACAAAAGAGTACACCATTTGAACATCATTTTGGATGCATTGGGGATTTTTTTTCCCACAGTTTAACGTCATGTTGGATGAAAGTGTGAATAGTTTAAGGTCATACAGGACCTTTGATGATTATGTAGTTTAACGTCTTTCCGGACATAAGGGACTTTTATACAGTTTAGCGTCATGTAGTTATGACGTCATAGTTTAATGTCTTTCTGGACGTAAGGGACTTCAAAATAGTTTAGGGTCATATGCATGGACCGTTGATGATGTAGTTTAAGGTCATACAGGACCTAGTTTCAGTTTAAGGTCATACTGGACCATTTAGGGAACTTTTTCACAGTTTAATGTCGTGTGGGACAAAAGTACAAATAGTTTAAGGTCATATGTATGGACTGTTGCTGTATAGTTTAACGTCATATAGAAAGGACGAGAAAGGTACATTGCAGTTTATACAAAATACTTCTTCAAAAATCTGGCATTGGTTGGAGTAGTGATGAGTTCTCCATCCATTGAGATTAATGAATAAGCTCCATTGGAGTAGACCCTATATATTGAATAAGGTGCCTCCCATTTTGGCTCAAGATTAGGAGGTTTCTTTCCTAGTATCATTGGAGTTCTGAGAACTAATACCAATTCTCCCTGAGTGAATGAACAAACACGAACTTTTTTGTTAAAAGATCGTGCTATTCGATTCTGATAGACTTCCAAGTGGTGAAAAGTGCACAATCTTTTCTCATCTAACTGTTCCAATTCATTCAATCGCTTTTGAGATTGTTCATTTATAGATGATTGATCACAAATGGAAACTCTGAGCGAGGGTAGTTGAAATTCAATGGGCAAGATGGCTTCCGTTCCATATACCAATGAATATGGAGTTGACCGAGTTGCAGTGCGAGCGGTAGTCTGATAAGCCCATAAAGCATCAAAGAGTTTATCAGGACATGGCCTCTTATCTTTATCCACCATCTTTTGCAGTATAATTGAAGGAGTCTTGTTAAAGGCTTCTATCTGGCCGTTGGCTGCTGCATGATACCGAGATGAATGGTTGGATTTGATGTTGTATTCTTGATATAACTTCTTCATCTCGGATGAACAGAAATTGGTGCCATTGTCTGTCAATATGGTATGAGGGACACCAAATCTGGTAATGATTTTAGACTTTATGAAGCTAACAATGCATTTAGAACTAACTTCCTTGAGAGGTATTGCCTCTGCCCATTTGGAAAAGAAGTCAATAGCAGTAAGAATTTACTTAAACTGCCTGGCCGTAGCCAAAGGGTAAGGTCCCACCACATCCATTCCCCATGTGGCAAATGGCCATGATTATTTAGATGTATGAAGAAACTCTAGAGGTTGATGAATGAATTTGGCATGTACTTGGCATGAATGAAACTTCTTTGTGAAATCGATACAATCTCGTATCATTGAAGGCCAAAAGTATCCAAGCCTTCGAATCTGATCAGACAGTCTACATCCAGATTGGTGGGCCCCACAGACTCCTGCATGCACTTATTTCATGACAGCCATTGTCTCTTCACCATCAATGCATCTGAAGAGAACTACATCAAAACCACGTTTGTAGAGAATTTTTTCTAGGTGATCTGGGCTATCATAAAGAGTAAAATTAACCACGCATCACCGGATTTGTTCTTTCTCAGCTCGATCAGGTGGAAGTGTTCCATTTTGAAGGTATTCCCTGATAGGTGACATCCATCCTGTAGTATGACCATAAGGTTCAAGAATGGGACAAATTTCATTAATTTCCTCTGTTCTGATCTGAACATAAGGTGAAATTGCATGACTGGGGGAAATACTGATGGTTGTCTCGTCCCGATTTGGATCTTCCAGAGCTGTGGCTATATTATCCAATGCATCATCTTGAGCATTTTGTGATCTTGGGACATAAGAAAATGTCGATTCCAAAGGGAATTCCTCCATTAATTCTCTGACATAATCATACAAAGGGATTAGTTCTTCTTTTCTGATGGCATAATCCCCATTGACTTCTTTGATTACCAGGTCTGAATCACCTTTCACCTTTAAGTGATTCACTTGTGCTTGAAGTGCTAATTCCAAACCTATGATGAGAGCTTGGTATTCTGCTTCATTATTGGTACCACCTTCCCACAATAAGAAAGAATAAGGTAACACTGCCTTTTCTGGAGAAATGAGCATAATTCCTAAGCCAACTTTGTTGAATTTAGGATTTTCAATTTTCCTCCCTATTGGACTTCTGGAAGCACCATCAAAATACATTTCCCATGCCTGAGGACTTTGTTTAATAGAGAAGAATTCCTCATCAGGGATTTCAATATCTAAAGATGTGTCTTCTACTGAAGGGTGTTCAGCTAGGAAATCATCCATAGCTTGGCCCTTTATCTCCTTCTGAGACACATACTTAATGTCGAATTGCTGCAAAATAACTTCCCACCTTTCCAGACGTCCTGTAAGCATTGGATGACATAGGATAAATTTTAGCGGGTTATTGAGAGATACCAATTGGACCTCGTGATGTTTCAGGTAGTGTCTCAACTTCTGAACTACAAATATTAATGCCAGGCAACACTTCTCAATACTTGAATACCGAGTTTCTGCTTCAAGCATGGTTCGACTGAGATAGTAGAGGTTGTTTTCATTCCCAGCATCATTCTTTTGAGCAAGGAAGGCACCCAATGATCGCTCTAGATATGTCACGTAGAGGATAAGTGGTCTTCCTTCAACAGGTGGCATGATTACCGGTGGACTCAAGAGGTATTTCTTGAGAATATCGAATGCTTCTTGACATTCTTCAGTCCACTGATAAGTGACTCCCTTCTTCATCAATTTGGTGAAGGGTAAACTTTTGCCTGCTAAATTGGCGATGAAACGCCGAATATAGGCTAAGTGTCCTTGAAGTCATCTTAATTATTTCAAATTTTTAGGAGGTGACATACCAAGGGTTGACTTGGTCTTCTCAGGATCAACTTTAATACCATGATGGCGTACAACAAATCCGAGAAATTTTCCTAAGGTTACCCCAAAAGCACATTTTAAGGGGTTTATCTTCAAATTATGTTGTCGAAGATTGCATAATATGACTTCCAAATCAGCCAAGTGACTAGAACTTTGTTTGGATTTAACTACCAAATCGTCTATATAGAATTCAACAAACTTCCCTAAGAAGGGTTTGAAGATACGATGCATGGAACGCTGATAAGTTTCACCTACATTCTTTAAGCTGAAGGGCATTACCTGGTAGAAAAACACACCCTGAGGGGATCTGAAGGTTGTAGATTCCTCGTCTTCTAGGGCCATTCGGATCTGATTATATCTGGAATATCCATCCATGAAGGAAAGTGCTTCATAGCCAGCTATTGCATCAATTAGAAGTTCTGTAATCGGAACTGGGAAATCATCCTTAGGACAATGCCGATTAAGATCTCTGAAATCGATGCAAACTCTAATTTGTCCGTTCTTTTTCATTATAGGGACAATATTAGACAACCATTTTGGATATTGAACTTCTCTGAAAAATTTAGCTTTGATAAGATTATCCACTTCAGCTTCAATTTTGGAAGAATAATTTGGGTGTGTTCTTCTCGCGGCTTGCTTAAATCCTTGATGTTCTTCAGGTAAACCCAAATGATGAGTAGAAACATCAAGATCAAGACCGGGCATTTCTGTATAGTTCTAGGAAAATATATCTCTATTTTTCTTTATAAAAGAAATATATATCTCTTGCTCTTAAAGTGTCATGGCCGCACTGATTAAATTGGGGCGTGGATCTCCTTTTGTACCCAGATTTATTTCTCTGAGTTCATCCACAGTGGTAGAGATACCCTCTTCAAATGCTGGAGGAGCATCTCTGAGATCTTCCTCTTCTTCTTCATCATGTGTTATTTCTTCCGTTTCTACTTGCATAATAAATGATAAAGTAGAATTCTTATGATCTGAAGAGATGTCAAAATTTGCATATCTTGAAGAAGAAGCTTCCATTTCTAACTCGATTGATGATGAAGGGTCTTCTTTGGGGAATAAAGAGGAGATGATGGGTTGAGAATCGACATCATTGCTCACCTCCGATGTTGCTATAACATCTTCTGGCCTAATTGAAGAAGCATAGACTTGTTGGATTTCAGCAGATGAAATGAAGATGTCACCATTTGTACTTTCATCACTGCTTGGTAGATTACCAATTTCTCCCGTGTTGTCTGGATCGATTGCCGTAATTGACATTATGGATCCTTCCATAAGAGTATTTTTATTTGGGTCTATCTTGTCAATTTGACTGATAGGCAACACATAATCTGTACTCACATGTGTAAATGGATTTACTGGAATTTTTTCCAAACCATATGGATCATTAACTTTGGTAATCTCCTTTGTTATGGATTTCTCCCTTTTCTTCATGTGATAGAATTCTGCCTCAATGTATTGAGACTCACATGTCTTGAATGGGGCCTTACCACCATACAATGTCCCAACTTGACCATCGAAACAATATTTGAGACATTGGTGGTATGATGAAGGGATAGCCACATGTTTATGTTGCTAGGGTCTTCCAAGAAAGATGTTGAAGGCTGAGTCTTGATCAACAACCATGAAATCTGAATTGGATACAAGATATCCAAACTGAGTTCTGATTGTAACTTCACCCAGTGGTTCTTGTTCATTTTTATCATATCCCTATAGCATCATGGTGAAAGGAGATAAATCATATTTTGTGAGGCCCAATCGACGTAGTGTATGAGTGGGAATGAGGTTGACTCCTGAACCATTGTCAATGAAAGCTCTTCGAACATCCACGCCATTGACCTTTCCAGACAAGTACAATGGTCTAATATGTCCATGAAAAACATCATCTTCATCTTCATCAGTAAAGGATATTATTTCATGGAATTCTGCAGGATTATTCTCTATGTGATAGACTTCAGCTGCATCAATTTCAGTTTCAAACTCTTGAGAACTTGACAAAGCCTCAATGAGTGCTTCTCGAAGATCTTTTGACAAATTCAGAGCATCCAGAATTGATAACTTGGCTGGTACTTGGGCCAAGTGTTTAAATATATCATACTTTTGATCCAAAGGTCTGCGTTTACCAATAGGAATATATGGTTTAGCAGGTAACTTGGAAGCATATGCTTTGGAAGTTGATGCATCTTGTATTGGGATAGGAGTTGGCAATATTCCTGGTTTTGGAAGATTAGACCGATTAGATCCATTTACTTGCTGAGAGGATGAAGATGGAACCTTCAACCGGTCTTCCAAAATTACTGTTCCAGGACTGAATTTTCTATTGGTAGAAGAAATTGCTTGTTCTTACTGAGCTCGCTGAAGGGCTCTACCACGAGTTTCTGCTGCATACACAGTTCTAGCCGGGGTATAATTGGAATACTGGCTTCTGAAATATCCACATCTTCCCCTGTATCTTGAGCCCCTAGAACTTCCTCGGATTCCTCTGTTTGATACAGGGAATTCAGGCTCATTGAAATCGAAACTTCTATTGGCATATGGATCTGTTAATTGAATCATATTAATAGAACCAAAGATTAACTCTTCGCCTGATGAAGACTCTGCCTGATTAGCCTGTTTAAGTAGTGCCTTTTGGTGGGGCAATGCCTGTGGCTTTGAAGTAGATGGCATGAAGTCTGCCAAAGTCAAAGATAACTTAGGCTTTGACATATATTCATCTTCTTCTTATTCTTTTTCTTTCTTTGAATCATGCCGTTTCTTTGAGGACTTTCTCTCTGACAAAGATGGTTTTGCCGCAACATTCATGGAAGAAGACACAATTGGTTTCTTTAATTGTGATCCCAAAATAGCATGCGTTTGATTGATTTTATTTCTAACCATCCAATCTTCTTAGTGCGCTAAGTCATGAACATTGAAAGGCTCTCTGCTGTTTTTTATCCTTCGGATATCGAGAGACTGATAGAGACGCCAAATCAATATGACGTTGTAACCCTTCTATTATCTTAAGATGATTTTTATATTCATCATAAGATAATACTTTCTTTTTCAACTGACAAATAATTTTCCATATGTTGAGATGAATATCATGAATTTCATCTTCCATTAACATTTCTGGAATATTATATTGAGAGTCAGCCAGAGACCAAAACATGACTGGCACTTCACCTTTCGCCAGTTGTTTTCTCATGTTCAGCATTTCCTCTTTATCATTTGATGAAGATTCTTCTACCTTATTTGACCAGAGTTGGTGTTTCCTGGTTGCTTCATTGGATTCAACAGGATTGGTAGAGAAATCACTGATCAAACTAGAAGATTCATGACTTAGGGGTGGTTCGGAGAATGACCTACACCCTGGGATATCTTCTGATTGATAAAGTATTTCACCTGCTAGCGATGAAGCTTCAGACATGACTGGTTTCGCATTTGCAAGTGCCTCAAGATAAGAGAGATTTCTCGACACTACATTGTCCACTGAAGCATTTTCCGGTCAATGTGTGTCACCACTACGGAGAGGACTTTCACAGCGAAATTCATCATCATGGGGAGGACCACCATAATGGGTTACATCAAAAGATGAGATCTCTTGCTCCATGGTCTTCTGACTACACAGAGGGTTCCTATGGCTCTCATCTGAAGATGAAACTTCGAGATCGACCGAATTGTCATGAAGCAAGCCTTCATGAAGAAGTGTCTGTTGAAGATCTTCAAAATTAATGTTCCCACTATTGGGAAATGAGGGGGTATAATCTTGAATTTCAGCAGATAATTGTCTGAGGGATTCAAGAACTCCAGAATCAAGCAAGGCCTTGTTACAGATTGTCTATTGATCTCCTGACTGTGCTCGGTGAGTCTTTTTCTTAGACGCCTTCTTACTCGCCTTGGAAACCACTTGTTGACAAAAGTGGCTGATCTGAACAGGTGTATATGCCTGATCCGGAAAGATGGCCAGGTTAGGCTGACAATCTCTACTCAAATCAGGTGTATGTGCCTGACTTGGTTGTCTGTATGTTATGGGGGAGTATGCCCCACAACCCTCTTGGACTGGAAGATATGTGTGTGTCTGTTCCGGAGTGAATTGTTGATGTATCACTCCACTGGTAGGGATAGAGTTATGTGTCTTTCCCTGAGATGTCGTTGAAGTTGTTATACTATCCTGGTAGGCATCCAGAATATGAACAGGGATTTTCTTCTGCTCTTTCACCATTGATAGAATATTCTTGGTGACTTCAGCTACTGGAATGGGAATATATGTCCATTCCGGGCTTGGAGTAGGTGTATGTACCTGCTCGTGTCCTCCTTTTTGTGTCAGTGAATCCTGACAGTACTCAAGTGTGAGGGAAGAGAGTTGAGTCTGCCTCCTATTTGTTGTCGGGGCTTTCCGACTAACTTCTCTGAATGCTACCAAGCGAGACTGTTGGTAGGCATGATTAATACTAGCAGGTGTATGTGCCTGCTGATTTCACTTCGTCAAACGTGGTTGATGAGATCCATCATATGTAGTCGAACGAGCCCGCTGACTAGCTGATGATGTATAAACAGGTGTATGTTCCTGCCTATAGTACTCCGCCGGAATTGCCTGGCGGGATTGGCGTGATGCTGCCAGATGAGTCTGCTGGACAGCGGAATTAAAACGGGCAGGTGTGTGTGCCTGATCTTTTCTTGCCACCAAGTTAGGTTGGTGGACTTCTCCGGAGATGGCAGAGATGATAACCTTCTCACTGTTGACCGGATTCTGCCTCTGGTGGTTCATCTTGCTTGCTCGGGTTCGAGGAACCTGAGCTGAACGCCTGGAGTCGGTAGCCTCATCATGTTGAGGGCGCACTGTCGCACGAGTTTGGCGGCGATTGTTGGTGGTATCCCTCAGGAAGGACTCCTTTCTGTTTGAATTAAGGCCCTGAGGGACCTGCTCATTCACCTCCCCAGAATAAGGGAGTGAATGGTTATTGCATTTCGGGGATAACGACCCGAAACGGTTGGAGACGGTAGTCAGCACCGCCTGATTCTTGATCACTGGTCGTCGTTGTTTGGACGACCGATGTGAGTTGTTTTCTTGGAGAGCTTGTCAGGCAGCCTCTAGAGTTGGGATGGTACCGTGTTGACGGTACTCCTTTACCAGTGTGTTTGATACCCAGCGTTGAAGACGCTGAGTAGGTGATATCGTCCTAAGAGCAGATGACGATCCAGTAGGAGTAGCAACAGTGGCATTTGCAGCAGCAGTATTCACAGGTGTGAACTTGAGAGTAGACATTCTAGAAATGCAGAAGATCTCAGGAAAATAGTGCTTGTTTGATATAACAGACGTAATCAAGATAAATTTAGCCACTACATATTTTCGATGAGCACATATGTCAATGATTGTTTTTGTTGGCCCTCTCATTGAGTTTTAAATAGGGGCCTAACAAATAGGTAAAACATCATTTTAACTTGGTTAAGGATTCACGTCGGGTTCACCATTTTGGTTTCCATCAGAATCCGGGGATGACCGCCTTGATGGGAGGTTCAAACATTCTGATCAATTTCTAACGGGTTTGTTCGTATAATTGGAAACATCCAATGATTCCACATCCATTCGAACATACTTTCCAAAGGTAGGTGCTCATTAGTTTGTGGACTGATGAGGCTTAGGAATTTGCATTGGTCGAGAGGATGGGAGGTCGGACTCATCACACCTTTTTGAGGGGAATTATTGTCTACTCCAGGACTCTCTTTATAGATTTAAGTTATGTTCGTGAATCCTTATTACATTACCAAGTATAAAAAGATCTTTCCTTCAGATCTGACAATCAATGATTAAATATGTAGGAAATTTAGAGAATCGTTTATATGAATTCTAGGTTCTTCATCAATAGAGAATCATCTATATTTATTAGATATTCTTGGTCAATGGTACCCTTCGACACATTTATATAGAAGTATCTTGGTCATTATGATGACCATGATGGTTTTAAAGCCACTCAGTGGGGCACTTGAAGTTTATTGTCATTCAGAAGGACATAGATTATTTTAGAGTTGGGATCAAACCCGTAGACGGGCTACCTACGTATCCTTTGTTTAGAAAAGGAATCAGAACCCACGTAGTTCGAGTAAGGGAGTATGATATTTATGATTGATGGCTCAAAGAAGGATGTCACAATTACTTTTACACTCTAAGCTCACGTGAGTCTTGCTCGATGTGAGAAACAAGAGGTATTGGTAAAAATTAGACAATTGTTCCATGAAAGATGCAATCATAAGAAATAATGTGGGGCTTATGTATGTATGACTGCCCAGATAAATGAAGGTTAGGATTTACTTTAGGGAAGAAATCCAGGAACAGTGTCCATAAAGGTGTATGTGATTCATGGAGATTTTGAATACTCTAACTTGGGGATTACTCCTGAAAAGGAGGCCCATATTAGGGGACTGGGGATTACTCTTAAGGAGGACGCCCATATTTGGGAACTTTAAGAATTGGGGCTTACTCCTAAGGAGGATGCCCAAGTTAAGAATTATGACTGGGACTTACTCCTGAAAAGGAGGCCCATATTTGAGATTGGGGCTTACTATGGAAAAGGAATTACAGGTTAAGCGAATTATGGTTGGGGTTTACTCCTAAGGAGGATTCCCATATTTGAGACTGGGGCTTATTCCTGAAAAGGAAGCTCAGGTTAGGGGATCTGGGGCTTACTCTTAAAGAGGATGACCAAATTAGAGGATTTATGACTGGGGATTATTCCAGAAAAAGGAGACCCATGTTAAGGATTCTCTCATCTTAAAGGATGAGGTTGAATGAATTAAATCTCAATCTTTAGTGACATAAAGATGTGTAAATCACTAGGTTTTGAGAGATATTCCACGGAATTCCTTTCAGATAAGGAAGTCAAATCAAGAAATCATGCCATAAATGGCTTTGAAGAGTGTCTTGAAGACTGAATCTTGAATAGGAAAGGTGGAATGGCTTAAGAGGGGTTAAATGGGCAAGAAGGGCACCCAAAAAGGCAGGGGTGCACAAGTCCTGGCAGGCACGCAGGTACTGCGTGGGTGCGCAAGTCCTGGTCGCGCAGGTATGCCTGCGCGACACATGGTGTACTTGCGTGACGGTTAACCAGCAGAGTAATACTTGAGCGACTCTTGATTAAAGCCTTTAGAATCCTCTTGAGGTTCTTCTAGAAGAGGAGAGCGCACGTTCTATTGAAGGAGCAAGGCGTTGCGCAAGTGTGGCCTTTTCCCTTTAAGGGTTGGCCACTCAGGCACGCAAGTGTTGATGAGTTTCAACACTTAGGCCTTCCTCCCCCTCTTTAGATCTTCCGTTCTAGGTAAGAAATTACCTTAGAAGTGCTTCGGAATCTTTGAGAAGATACTAGGGCACCGGGAGCTCAAATCTGAGTTTTTGGAAAAAATCCCCCTCGTAATGGGGGGCCCACAGGGTCTATTTATAGGTAGGAAAAGACCCCGGGCAGTTATTACTTAGGTCACGCAAGTCACTTGCGCGCCCACTAGAAGGTGCGCAAGTGGACTTGCACGACAGTGATAGAACTTGTGCGGCACATGTGCTTTTGATCCCTTGTTCATGCCTTTGTCGATTTTTGATATTTTCTTCAAAGGATGGATCAATTTGTGCTAAGTTATTTCCCTTTACATTCCTTTGGACTCTGTGACGAAAAAGGAGCGTCAACACTAATATGAATAAACTATGGGATAAAGGCACAATAAAAATCATTTAACAATAGTTAGTCGAGTTTTCCTTGCTAGAAGACACAATTGTGATTATCCGAGATGAGAATAAAATTGAATACTCAAATTATTATCTTCATGGGTTTATGAAACGACTTACAATTGGAACAGATCAATGAACATAATGATACTACTCAATCAATTTAATCATCAAGTTCATAATCCATGAACTGATGAGACTACATTGTTTTGTAACATTTATTTATGATGAACACACTCACCAATGAAGAGTAGGAATCGTTGCATCTGATGGCTGTCGATCTCCATGGATCCGATGTTTTGTTGTGGTTTGATTTTGTAACGACCCAATGTTTTATCAATGGAAATTCCTTTCTTATAAAAATTTCATATAATAACATGAAATCACAACACAATGAACTACTAAGTACTATGTGACCTTTAAACATATGTTTTTCACTTATGTGTTTTGAATTTTGATAAATAGTCATCTATAATTGTGATCAGTATGTTATTTGGAGCCTGATAAGACAAACGTAATTTTTTATGAATAGTAACATACCCTTATGAATAGTAACATACCTTTATGAATAGTAATGAATATTAATGAATAGAAAATTGGCCAAAAAATATAAAATTCACCCCTGAATGTATAAATACAATTTAGACATCTTAAAGGTGAAAAATAAATGACCATAGTATAAGAATTGGTATTTTTGTATGTCAAAAATATTTTATTTAGAATTTTATTATTAATTTAATAATTTAAAATGGAAATTTATTTTCATAAAATGTAATAATAAATTGTTACTTTATTTTCTTATGATTATAAGATAATTTTATGGAATCTTGATTAATTTTTCAAGGTGTTATAAAACAAGTCATAGTTTTTAAAGATGTTTTTATTGAATAAATTATGATTTTATTTAAAAATTAAATTTAAAATATTTAGAAAATTATTTTCAGAATATGTAGTTCATTTTTTAATTTTTCACTTCGAGAAATGCTTAGAGTGAATTTTTTGGATTTTTCTAAAATACTGGAATTTTTCATGAATATTAAAAATATAGTTTTAAGTTTTTGATATGTTTAATAACATCATAATGATGTAATAATTATTAAAAAATTCTGGTAAACTTTTTTATAGTAAAATAAGATATTAGGTGTCTCAATTGTCTAATATCATGGTAAAATACAATGGTAAATCCCTTGGTTTTGCAAAAAACACTAATGAGGTGTCCTTATAAATTAATAAAAAAACTCTCTCTTTTACTATAAATACCCACTCTTTCCTTCGTTTTCCTGCATCCCATATCTATAATCCTTGAATATATTGAATTTTTACCTCCCTAGTATCCATCCCAATGTTTTCTCAATCCCCCAAGGTCCCAAACTTCAATGTTTATGAGTTACTCCACAAGGTAAAGGAACCTTTCACTCTCCTCTTTTAGTGAACACTTCTTTTATGTTATCTCATTGAATTTCCATTTTCATATGTTGAGGTTTGATATTATGTAACCCTATTACTATAATTTTTATTTCCATATTATTAGATACCCTTTTTTTCTCTCATCAATTCATTTTATGAAATTTTAGGTGACGCCATTAGGCTGTCGAATTTTCATAAGGGATCTCACAACATTTCTTTTATTTTCAAGTTCATTTCATTTCTTTTTCTTTACTCAAATACTTTCATCAGAATGTTGTGATGACTCCATTACCTCACATTTAATTGGATTTTGTCATGATAAATGAAAAATTCTTCATCATCTATCCTTTCCCTTTCTTTAATACTAAAAATGAAAACACCATCAGAGATGTGCTAATTTACCACATTCAAGGATGATGGGTTTTCAATTTCCAAAATGGTCTTCAATTCTGGTAATGAAACCATTTTCATTTTTTAAACAGACCATAATATATTTATTATTTCTCATCTATAGTTACGGAATCTTTTTGTACACATGATTTTGACTTATAAAACAAAACATGTTCCTTGTGGCCAAAAACCACAAATTAACCCAAAAGTTTATCACTAATGTTTTACATAATGTTTAATATTCACTCTGAGTAACCAAATTAAATTTACAACCATGTAACCATATGGATGTTAAATAATATAATATAACTCCAATTCTGGCCAACCATCTCCATTTTACATGATTCTCTGAGCATGAATATAAGTTAACTGATCATTAAAACCAAGGAAACAAATGGACCCGAACAATATAATTAAACCACATAACCAATCAAAAAGGTTATTAATGAAATCAAAAAATTTATACTAAATCATTTACATATAGAAGAGGTTCTGTAATTATTAATTAATGAACCTAATTTTATTATTCATTTCGTTAATATCAAGTGGAGAATACCATCGGTCTTAAGGTAAGGGATCCTCTCTATTTAACTTTTTTTAAAGAATTTCCTCTATTTTATGCCCTTTTACATAGAATTCATAATGTTGGGGTATGATTTATAACCTTCCCCATATTTACCTAATGGTTCATAGAAGATGATAAATCCATTTCTCTATCATTCAAAGCTCCTAAGTACAATCAATACCATGTCGATATTCCATAAGGGATTCTACTGGAACCACTTTTATTCCTTCGGGTTGCTCCAAAGTTATTTTTACCCAAATGAAGTTGTCCTTTATTTTTAGGTAAAACTTATACATACTTTTTATATGTTTCAAACTCATTTTACAAGATTTATCACTCATTATCTTTTGGTTATATACATGTTTTTAAGTGATTTCCTTTATAATTCTTCCTGATAAGCAAACCTATTTTGAGGGAACATCCTGAATTCTTACCCAATTTCAAGTGCACTATATCCTTTGTTTTAAGACACAATTGTCTTTATAATATAAGTATTATTATTATGAAAACATTCTAGTTTCACTTCTGGTTTTATATAAAATATTATTCCCTTTTTTATTTTAAATGCTCTTTAGTATTTTCCTTAAAACCGCACTAAAATGTTTTAATGCTAAGAATTTCCTAAATACTCTTCTTACATATTGTCACTTCTGTTTTACATCACTTACCATGCTATATTTTTATTTTACCTTATTAATTTCAATTTATGTTTTATTTCCTTTCTTTCATGGACACTTTTATGATACTCCCATTCATTATTCATTATAACATGAATGTGATACCCATTTCTCTCCATGGGTTCCCTTATGTTTAAGTATTATTGATTATGTATGATTATTTATGTGGAAAGAATATTCATGAACATGTTAAGATGGTTGAACCCAGATAGTGGTCGAATGCATTGTGTAAAGTTAAGTCTCATCAGAAGTTTTGTCTGGCAGTCTTGGTGGTTCGCCTTGGCTTGTGCTACTATGTGAAACGATCTTGGCGGTTAGCCTTGACTCATACTAAATTCATGTTTTATATTGCTTCCACATTACTATGATTCCATATTTATATGACCCCATGTTTATATGTTATGCACTACTACAAAAATCGCTTTTATCAGTGCTAAAAACCCCCTTTATCAGCGCTTTTTGAGCGCTGTAAAGCGCGGCGCTGATAAAGGGGGGTCCCTTTTATCAGCGCTCAAAAAGCGCTGATAAAGGGTGCTTTTATCAGCGCTAAAAAAAGCGCTGATAAAAACCCCCTTTATCAGCGCTTTTTGAGCGCTGTAAAGCGCGGCGCTGATAAAGGGGGGTCCCTTTTATCAGTGCTCAAAAAGCGCTGATAAAGGGTACGTTTATCAGCGCTAAAAAAGGCGCTAATAAAAGGGTTCTTTATCAGCGCTTTTTTTAGCGCTGATAAAAGGTGTCTAAAAAATTGAAAATAATAAAAATATATATATAATTCGTCAAGGGTTTTTTCACAGCGCTTGACCCCTCCCTTTTATCAGCGCTTGTCCCCCCAACCCGCACCCCACTCCCTCTCATCCCCCGCACGCTCCGCACGCTGCACCCCGCCTCCCTCGCATCCCGCACAACCCTGCTGCCACTGGAATTCGAACACAGGACCTCCACCCTAACGCGCTGCCACTTTACCACTTAGCCATTTTGTTTTGTTCTCCATTTGATGATATATCTAGTTATATATATATATATATAGTTATATTTATTCGTATATTAATATAGATCCATATTAAAATAAATTTATTTAGTTATATTAATATATATATATATATATTCGTATATTAATATATATATATATATATAATTTTTTTATCCGTATATTTATTTGTATATTAATATATATATTTATAAAGTTAATTTCAAATACATTTATAGAATATGTGTTTTTATGTGTGTTTTTTAATAAATAAATAAATACATACATATATACATAGATACAATACACGCACACAAACAGAGATATATATATATATATATACATAGATATATATATATATATAGTTATGAATGAATCCATAGAAATGAGGGGGTGAAAATCCTATGAGAATGTTAAAATGAAGATAACTTTTAATCCGTAAGTCCGTTTCAACTCCACAACTAGTCAAATCGAAGAACATGAAACTATCTTCGATATGATATGCGGTACAGGCCAAATGGACATCCGGATCGGAAGTTATAGCCGTTTGAATGTTAAAAGGACCATAACTTATAATTCAGGAGTCCGTTTCAGCTCCACAATCAGTCAAATCGAAGAACATGAAATGATCTTCGATATGATATATGGTAGAGGTTTATCGGAAATCGGGATCAAAAGTTATAGCTGTTTGAACGGTGAAAAACCGGGGTACCCCGACTAAAAACTCAGTTTTGGAGGCCTTCTGGGCCTTTTTTGGCCTTGAAACAACCTTGGACGGGTTCTATCCGTCCATAGCGCTGTAGAGCTCGTCGCAGGCTTCGATTTGATATGCTGTGGAGCTCAAACGGAGTCCCGGATCAAAAGTTATGGCTGTTTGAAGTTTGAGTTTCATTTTCAACTTATTTTGGATCTTTCATTAATTTTTTTATATTTTTTATATTAAAAGTGTCATTAAATGACTATTAATTGGTAAAAATTACATAATTACTAATTAAAAATATTTTTTAATTTATTTTATAACCCTCTTTTACTAAACATCTTATAAATTAATATTATATTTCCATAGATCCTTTCTAAAACGTATTTATAAAATAAATATTATATTTATATCAATATAAAAAGCTTAATAGATTTATATATTAATATATATATTTTTTAAATTTTCCCTTTATCAGCGCTGATAAATGTGGCGCGCTCTGCTTGCCCCGTTTTGTAGTAGTGATGACTCCATATGTTCCATTATTTTTTTATCATTATGTCATGCCTTCTAACCCATGTGCTAAAGCCTTATTATTATGTATCAACCCTTACTATGATTTTTAGCTCATTCCATTGTTCATGTGTTCCCCAGGGTATCCTATGAAAATATATGAGCACAATGGAAGATAGGATCTCATTTTGGAGTTTAAATAAAATGTTGTTTTTATAATGATTGATTATGTACCTAGTCTTCTAAGACACTAGACTTTACGATCCTTGGCTTGTACTCTGATGTATAATTATTATTAAAATCATGTAATGTTATATGTAAAAGTCTAGGGTAATTATGGTTTGTATAAGAGGATGGTCTAGTTATTTTTAGAGATTAGGAATAGATCACCTTAGTGAGAACCTTAAGGATGAGACTAAGTATAATAGAACATCCTTAAAATTCGGGTAAGTATAGAGTAAGTGGTTTATCACAAAAATACATCCATGTATGTATACAAATAGGTAGAGGTGGATATGGCATGGATGTACCTAGGAGTTAAAACATCAACAAGGAGTTTCAGGCTTGACCTGAGGTATCCTGGTACATGAAAATGGGCCTTGCTACACTCTTGGTATTGACACTCCCAGGGGATATGATTTGGTAAATTCATGATCTTAGTACAAACCATTATTAAAGGATTAAAAAAATCCCCTAAGAATATAAGTTAAGATCGAGGATAACCTAGATTTAATCTCAAGGAATCACAAGTTAGGATATACTTCCCCTCTACAAGTTTATCCTTTTATGTTCAAAAGTTCCTTTTTATGTTAAATAACTAAGAATTAAAGACCTTTACTTTTATGTTATTTTTATTAGATAATAGCGGGAAATAGAAGAACACGTTCCAATAATCAATGTGAAATGGAAAGTGAATAATGCACAATTGATATACCTGATATGATGGGAAAGGGTGCTCAAAACTTCATGAAAGAACTTGCTCAGCTGGATCAAGTTATGAATAATAACTTGAATCATATGGAACACCCTCCTTCTACAATAAAAGAGAAAGTTGTTGTACAATACTTCATGCAGAAAAGGCCTCCCATGTTTAGAGGATCTTCAGATCCCCTCCTCATGAAATAGTGGATTAACTCTATTGAAATGATATTCTATGTCCTGCAGTTCTTGGAAGAATAGAAAGTTGTGATGGGAGTCTATCATTTTGTTGGGAAATCTAATAAGTGGTGGACACTGATCAACAATACAATGTCCCAAGAGGAATTTTATTACATGGATTGGGAGGAATTCAAGTGGATGTATTTCAATAAATATTTTCCTTAAACCCTCCATCTCAAGATGGAAAGAGAGTACCATGGACTCCACTTGATGTAAGATGAGTCCATCGGGGTGTATAAAGAATACTTCACAAGGCTTTCAAGGTACACCTATTTCTTTTTCATGAACATCGAAAGCAAGGTGGATCGCTTCTTTAGCAGGATAAAGTTGATTCTACAAAAGGTGTTGGTGATCAGAGACTTTGACAGTAATGGGGAGATTGTTCGCTGTTCCTTCAAGGTTAAAATGGATATTGGAGACACTCTGTGGTCTCATGGGCCTGATGACTAGAAGCAGAAAATATAGAACAACATGGTTGGTTCAGTAATCAAATCCCATGATGAAAATAATCTCAAATATTCTACTTGTAAAATTTGTGGGAATAAGCATCCTGGGAACTTTCTAGAGGGAACCAAGAATTCCATCAAATGTGGAAAGCTAGGACATCTGTCTAAGAACTATCGAAGGGATGTGAAAAATCCCTCTAATGTGGAAGAAGAAAGGAATGTTTAGATCAACATACATCCAGTGGTGAAGTGATACAACTGCAAGGAGAATGGGAATTATGAAAACAATTTCCCTAAGCCAAGGGTTGTTAGAGGAAATCAAAAACAACATCCAAGGAAACAAGGAAGGGATTATGCTATCATTACTATTGAGGTGGATCCAGAAAATGATGTGGGGATAGGTATGCTAGTTATTCATTCCTTAATAACGAACGTACTATTTGATTATGGTTCTATTCATCCTTTCATATCTTCCAAGTTTAGTAAAACTATTCAAACACCAGCTCAAAATTTGGAGGAAAAGTTGTCTATGAGAACATCGAATGGAAAAATTATTATGACCATGGTCTATAACTCCTCCCTAGTTAATGTTTTTGGACTGAACCTCCCAGAAAATATTTTCATACTTTTTTTAGTGGAGTTCGACACTATCTTGGGCATGTATTGGTTATCTTTATACAAGTACAACATCAACTTTTAGGAAAGGTAGATTACTCTTCACATCCCAAATCAACCTCCAATTTTTTACAGGTGTAAAGTGGAAGAAGAATCTCCTTTGGAATCAGTCTCTCAAGTGTGGATATTAATTCTTTCTGAGAAACCATTTCTATCTCAAATGATTGAGACAAAGGAGAGAATCATGCTTAAAGATATGCCCAAAGTGAGGGATTACACTGATGTATTCCCTGAAGAGTTGTTTGGTCATCCTCTTGACTGAGAGGTTGAGTTATCAATTAAACTTATTCTTAGATCTCTAACTTTATTAAAGAAACCATATAAAATGTCCATTGTAGAGCTAGAAGAACTGAAGAAGCAGTTAAAAGAGAATATGGAGAAGGGTTTTATATGCCCGAGTGATTCACTATGGGGTGCGCCAGTCCTCTTCACCAAGAAGAAGGATGGATCAATGCGCCTATGCATTGATTATAGTTAGATAAATAAAATCACGATAAAGAATAAGTATCCCCTGTCATGTATAGATGACTTGTTTGATCATCTTCGTGGGGCCAGTTATTTATCTAAGGTGGACCTTCGGTCAAGATATCACTAATTAATGGTGAGGAAGGAAGATATTCTCAAAACATCCATTCAAATGAAGTATGGAAACTACGAGTTTATAGTGATACCCTTCAGACTCACTAATGCTCTAGCAATTTTCATGGATTTAATGAATAGACACTGTAGAGATTACCTCGACAAATTGGTGGTTGTCTTTATTTATGATATTTTGATATACTCTATGAGTACGGAGGAACATGAGGACCACATGAATATTGTGTTAAAAAATTTACAAAGGGATAATTTGTATGAAATGTATAGTAAATGTGAGTGGATAGAAAAGGGATATATGTGGACCCTTCCAAGACAAAGTCAATTGAAGAGTGGCTCTGGCCAACATCTGTAATGAACATCCATAGCTTTCTAGGTCTATCCAGGTATTATTGATGATTTGGGAAGAAATTTTCATGATTTTCAAACTCTGTGATCAAGCTAACACAGAATAGAGTAAAGTTTGTCTGGACTCAGGAATGTGAAGAATGTTTCAAGGAGTTGGAAAAAGAGGCTTATCATTGTGCTAGTACTCACACTCCCAACAAGTGGAGAACTCTTTGTGGTGTACAATGATGATTCTAAGAAGGGATTAGGATCTGTGCTGATGAAAAATGATAAAGTGATATCCTATGCCACAAAGCAGCTTAAAATCAATGAGAAAAACGTTCCCACGCATGATCTGGAGTTGGTGGTTGTGATCTTTGAGTTGAGAATCTAGTGTCATTATATCTATGGGGAGAAGTTCCAGATATATATTGGTCACAAGAGTCTCAAATATATATTCACACAAAAATATCTTAATACGAACCAATGAATATGGATAGAGCTCATCAAGAATTATGACTGCACAATCCACTACCATCCAGGTAAGGCAAACAAGGTGGCAGATGCTCTAATTAGTAAGGATCATACCTCTTTATCAATGATGAGAATTTAAAATTATATGACCTTCTTAGATTCTCTGAGGATGTACATGGGAATCATTAAAGGAGGAAGATCATCAATCCTTTCTCTAATGATTTCTCAACCATCCGTCATGGAAAAAAATAAATTATTCTCAAGGAAAGGATGTGGAAATTCAAAAAAGGGTGGAAGCTATCAAAAATGGGAAATCCTCTGATTTCAAAATTGATGAGGAAGGAGTTGTAAGTTTAGAACACGATTATATGTACCATCCAATCCAGAGATAAATAGGGAGCTTTTGAATGATGCACATAGCTCGACCATCTCTATTCTTCTAAGGAGCACAAAGATGTATCGAGATCTCTGAGAAAACTTTGGGTGGTACAATATGAAATGGGATATTTCTGAATATACATCAAAGTTTCTGGTATGACAACAAGTGAAGGCTAAAAGACATAAGTCTAAGGGGATGATTCAACCACTACCCATACCAATATGGAAGTGGGAGAACATCACCATAGACTTTTTCACTAGACTTTCAAGGACATCTAGAGGAAACGATGCTATATGGGTCATTGTGGATCGTCTTACAAAGACAGCTCACATTATCGCGATTCGAGAGGAATTATAATTAGATAAACTTTCCTGGATATATATCAAAGAAGTGGTAAGTTTTCATGGAGTACCATTATCTATTGTATTTGATCGAGATATGAGATTCACCTCAAAGTTCTAGAAATATCTCCAACATTCTCAAAGAACTGAACTGAACTTCAGTATGGCCTATCATCCTCAAACTGATGGCCAATCAGAGCCGGCTATTCAGACACTGGAATATATGCTGATAGCATGTTCTTTGCACATCAAAAAAGTATGGGACCATCATTTTCCACTAGATTAATTCTCCTACAACAATAGTTTCTACTCGAGCATCTGAATGGCACCATATGAATCCCTTTATGGGAAAAGGTTTAGAACATCAGTATGTTGGGATGAAGTCGGTGAGCATAAGCATCTAGGACCTGAAATGGTCGAAGAAATGGTGAAGAATGTGAAAGCCATTCAGCAGCATATCAAAGTATCCCAAATTCGATAGAAGAGTTACACAGACAATCGTCGACAAGACCTTGAGTTAAAAGTTAGAGACATGGTATTTCTACGCATATCTCTATGGAAGAGGGTCATGAGGTTTCAGAAGAAAGGGAAGCTAAGTCCCAGGTACATCGTCCCCTTCGAGATCCTAGATCGATTCGGAGCTATGGCCTATCGACTGAAACTTTCACCTACTATGACCAAAGTACATGATTTCTTTCATGTATCCCTCTTAAGGAAGTATATACGAGACTCTTCACATGTACTCTCTTCAGAGGTGGTACAGTTGGAGGATGATATTTCTTATGAGGATCAGCTGGTGAAGATCATGGAGCTTAGAGATAAAGTTATACGTAACAAGAAAACTCACTTGGTCAAGGTACTATGAAGGAACCATAATTATGAAGAGGCAACATGGTAACTGGAGAAAGCAATTAAGTAAAAGTACCTGCACCTGTTTATGGCCAAGAATGTAAAACAAAATTTTGAGGGAGAAATTTCTTGAGGGGGGGATAGAACGACCCAATGTTTTATCAATGGAACTTCATTTCTTATAAAAATTTCATATAATCACATGAAATCACAACACAATGAACTATTAAGTACAATGTGACCTTTAAACATAATTTTGTCACTTATGTGATTTGAATTTTGAAAATTGGTCAACTGCAGTTATGATCAGTGTTATTTGGAGTCTGATAAGGTAATATTAATTTTTCATGAATAGTAACATACCCTTATGAATAGTAACATACCTTTATGAATAGTAATGAATAGAAAATTGGCCAAAAAAATAAAAACTTTACCCATGAATGTTTAAAAACAATTTAGACATCTTAAATGTGAAAAAATTGATCATATTATAAGAATTGTTATTTTGTATATAAAAAATATTTTATTTACAATTTTATAATTTATTTAATAATTTAAAATGGAAATTTATTTTCATAAAATGTAATAATAAATTTTTACTTTATTTTCTTATGGTTATAAGAAAATTTTATGGGAATTTGATTAATTTTTCAAGGTGTTATAAAACAAGTCATAGTTTTTAATGTTGTTTTTGTGGAATAAATTTTGATTTTTTTAAAAATTAAACTAAAATTATTTATAAAATTATTTTTATAAAATGGTGTTAATTTTTAAATTCTACACATCAAAAAATGGTTAGGGTTAATTTTTGTGATTTTTCTAAAATACTCAAACTTTTTTATGAATAGTAAAAATACAGTTTTCAGTTTTCAGTATGTTTACTGATATCATAATGATGTAATAATTAATAAAATATTATGGTTGACTTTCGTATAGTATAATAAGATATTATGTGTCCCAAGTCGATAATACCATTGGCGAATACCATGGGAAACCCATAGTTCTTCAAAAACCACTAATGTGGTGTCCTTTGAAAATAATAAAAAACTCTCTCTCTTATACTATAAATACCCACTCTTTCATTCCTTTTCTTGCATCCAATATCCATAATACACGATTATATAGTGGTTTTACCTCCCTAGTATCCATCCCAAGGTGTCATCAACCCACCAAGGCCCCAACCTTCAATTTATAGGAGTTACTCCACAAGGTAAGGGAACCATTCACCCTCCTCTTTTAGTCAACACTTCTTTTATGTTATCTCTTTTAATTTCATTTTTTATATTTTGGGGTTTGATATTATGTATCAATATTACATTCCTTTTTATTTAAATATGATGAGATACCCTTTTTCAGTCATAAATTCATTTTATGAAATTTTAAGTGACGTTGTTAGGCTGCCGAATTTTCATAAGGGATCTCTCAAATTTTCTTTTATTTTCAACTTCCTTTCATTTCTTTTTCATTAATCACCTAATTTCATCCAAATGTTATGATGACTCCAATACCTTACATGTAATATAATTTTTTCATGATAAAGGGATAATTATTCATCATCTTTCATTTCCCATTCTTTAATACTAAAAATGAAAACACCATCTGAGATGTGCTAATTTACCACATTGAAGGAAAATGAGTTTTCAATTTCCGTTACCATCTTAAATTATGGTCATGAAACCATTTTAATGGTTGAAAAAGACCATAATATATATATTATGTATCATATATGGTTATGGAATCCTTTTTTACATGTGATTTTGACTAAAAAAACAAAACATGTTCCTTGTGGCCAAAAACTGCAAATTAACCCAAAAGGTTATCACTAAAATTTTACATAATGATTAATCTTAACTCCAAGAAAAAAAATGAAATTTAAAACCATGTATAATTATATATGTTAAATAATATAATATAACTCCAATTCTGGAAAACCATATCCATTTTACATGATTCTACGAACATGAATATAAGTGAACCGATCATTAAAACCAAGGAAAACAAACAGACCCAAAAAATGAAATTGAACCTCATAACTAATCAAAAAGGTTATTAATGAACTCAAAAATTATGTTCTAAATCATTTAAATATAGAATAGGTTCTGTAATTATTAATTAATGAACGTAATTTTATTATTCATGTCGTTAATATCAAGTGGAGAATATTATAGTACTTAAGGTAAGGGATCCTCCCTATTTAACTTTTATTCAAGAATGTCCTCTATGTTATACCCTTTTAAGTAGAATTACTAATGTTGGGGTATGATTTATCACCTTACCCATACATACCTCATGGTGTATAAAAGATAATAAATCCATTTCTCTCTTATTCAAAGCTCCTAAGTACAATAGATATCATGTCTATATTCTGTAAGGGGTTCTACCCAAACAACTTTTATTCCTTCAGGTTGCTCCCATGTTCTTTTTACAAAAATGAAGATGTATTTTATTTTTATGTAAAACTTCTAAATACTGTTTATATGCTAAAAATTCATGTTACAAGATCCATCACTTATTCTCTTTTGGGTATATATATGTTTTTAAGTGATTCCCACTTTAATTCTTTCTGATAAGCAAACCTATTGTGAGGGAACATCCCAAATTCTTACCAAATTTCATGCATACTCCATCCTCTATTTTAAGCCACCATTTTCTTTAAAAAATAAGTCTTATTATTATGAAAACCTTATTGTTTCAGTTCTGATTTTATATAAAATATTATTCCATTTTTTATTTTAAATGCTCTTTAGTATTTTCCTTAAAACGGCACTAAAATGTTTTAATGCTAAGAATTTACTAAATACTCTTCTTACATGTTGACACTTATGTTTTACATCACTTAACATTATATATGCCTATTTTAACTTATTCTTGTCTATGTATGTTTTATTTACTTTCTCTCATTGACACTTTTATGCACTTCCATTCATTAGGCTTTATGACTTGAATGTGATACCCATTTCTCTCCATGGGTTCTCTTATGTTTAAGTATGATTGATTATGTATGATTATTTATGTGGAAAAAATATTCATGAACATGTTAAGATAGGTGCGCCCAGATAGCGCTCCAATTCATTGGGTAAAGTTAAGTATCATAATATGTTATGTGTGATGGTATTGGCGGTTAGCCTTGGCTTGTGCTACTATGAGAAACGATCTTTGCGGTTAGACTTGAATCCTACTAAAGTTATGTTTTATGTTTCTTCCACAATACTATGATTCCATGATTATATGATCCCATGTTTATATTTTAAGATTCCATATGTGCTATGATTTTTTTATGATCATGGAATTCCTTCTAACCCATGTGTTAAAGCCTTATTCTTATGTATACTCCCTTATTGGGATTTTTTGCTCATCCCTTTGTTAATATGTTCCCTAGGGCATCCTATGCAGATGTATGATCACAATGGAAGATAGGATCTCATTTTGGAGTTTAAATAAAAAGTTGATTTTATAATGTTTTATTATGTACCTAGTCTTCTGAGACACTAGACATTACGATCCTTGGCTTGTACTTTGATGTATAAATATGCTTAAAATCATGTAATGTTATATATAAAAGGCTAGGGTCTCTATAGATTTTGATTCACCCATGGATAAAAAAAGATAGTCAATGAAAACTCCTGAATATTATGCATATTTACCTAGAGAATTTCCATAATGGTATCTAAATAGAGAAATATAAATAGGTTGATGAAATTAAATAAATAAATTTAACTATTTATTTAACCTAACACACCTTCCCACAGTTGTTTTTATCTAAGTGACCTGTGCTGACTAATTTTATGTTATTTCTAGTGTATAAATCTACTTCTGAACACAACCATGGTATTTTATTTCTAATCTGTGATTCCTATAATGATTAATTTCATTTTCTTTAATAAAAATTACATTGATAATAAAAAATATTTTTAATATTTTTATACAATTAATTTTGGGAACAATCAGACTCAAAATCACACATTGTATCGATTTCTATATCCAAAAAACATATATAGAGATATTACAATATCATAAAAGTAAAAAATGGTCTCTGATTCATTCCCTCTATCAATATTTTCATCCCCAAAAAGTAAAAAATTACCAAAAACTCAAGATACTAAGCTCGCATTTGGCTATCCCCCTCCCATGACCTATCTAGTATACTCTAGTGCTTCCATAGTACATAACCCTATGATATTTTCTATCCACATAGTTTCCCCACCTACAAATCCACAACCACCACTGCATGATCCACAAAAATGGATCCAACATTGATGTCCATCTCTCCCCATTCAATAATGTTCAAGGAGTCATGCATGTATCTTCTCAGCTGGGACACATGGAAGACATCGTGTTATCATTCCTACTATGGCAATTGGGGGAGGAGGTAATAAACCATTTTTACCCTCTATATTATCTCTAATTGACCGATGAACATTAGGAGTAGATGATTCCAGACCATAGACTAAATAAAATCTATAACCTCGTTCTCTACCTAGTCTAGTAGCATGTAAGACAACTACTCAAGTGAATCATGTACAAAAAAAAGATTTGAATTTCTAAAAGTGGTATCTTCTACTATATTTCCCTTCCTAATAGTATAGACTATCTATAAGTCATGGAATTATAGGAACACCAACCAGAACCACTATCTCACGTTTGATCATATCCAGGTGATGTTGTACCTGATACTTTTATGGTTTGAGTAAACCAAAAAGTTCTATTCTAGAATATAGTTCCTTCACAAACCCAGGGAGAGGAATACTTTAACCCTATTTAGGATATGATTCATGTAGTCTTACACAAGATATGTCAAATTCATTGAACAATATGTGATAACTTCTTATCTCTACATCAACACAAATTGATCCTAGCCTCTAAGTAATTACAATACACTATGTACTTCACGCTCTACTCATGTGGTCTCAAAATGGGATCACCTGTCATCCCCATCCTTAACTTCTCTAAGGCACTCTTGAAATTCATAGTTTGAGTAAATGGTCTCCCATTTCACATTATTGAATTCAAAGGGAATATATTCCTAGATAAGTCGTCCAAAAACCATGTGTGGTAAATTTTCATGCCAAGGAAACTTTATACCTCTTACATGTAGGTTCCGGGTGTAGCAGAAGCACATTGGTGGGTTTTCCCAACTTTAATTTTAGCGTTAAACGATGTTCAATCCGAGATCTGTCACGATATAAAATGTTGGATCTTCATAATAGAACAAATAATGAAAAATAAAAGAAGAGTCCCAGAACCATTGAGATAGGATCGTCATATGTTGGTTATAATTAATTTAATTATTTCATAAGAATTACCTCGGTGGAATTCTTTCTTCGTTGGAGTCTCTAGTCACGATCCCGTGATCCGTCGTTGCATCATAGAATCCAAGTCTAGGATTCCTCTAGCGGTGATCCACATGTGCTCGACGTATCTCTGGATGTCACTGAAGGGATCTCCGGGTTCTAGCATGGAAGAACCTTCACTTGCGATATCCGCCTTCGACCGCCTTGATCCAGGGGAGGATCTTGCTCTCATAACATGAAAGCGTTCTTGGTGGAAGGAGAATTCTCTCTTGGCTTGAGAGTCTTTCCAAAAAAAACTATTGTGCACAAGAATGGCTCGATCTAATGATAATAATGTAATAGGGATTTATAATACTTAAAATAATAAAATGAATTAATTGCCCAAAATTATTTAATCATTTCATTTAATTCTTAACAATACCACATGTCATAATAATGATAGTTGACTATCATTATTACTTGACATGAACCCAGCGTATTACAGTTAATATCATTTAATTAAATAAACAATATTTTATCCTCAAAAATCCCCACTGGAAAAATACATGGCATGTAATAATTAATACATGGAGTGTACTTGTTTTCCATAAAACTATACGGCGTGTATATTTAATATACATGGCATGTAATTTTATTTTCCATTTTTCTCCACCATAATTATTAGACCTTGAGTAATGGAAATTTATTTCTTAAATAAATGTAACTGCATTACTCGCTAATAAATATATTATTTTTCCCATAATATATTCTCTCGAATAACTAGTGTCTAAATAAATGCGATCAGACATCCTTAAATAATTATTAAACCACAGTCGTGAATAATATTTATTTAACTTGTTAAATTAATATTTAACTGAGATACATGGACACACTTAGTGTGTGACCCTCTAGGCCTCTTTCTCAGTGGCATTATGCGGAGCCTGCCTAAAGTCCAAGGTTAGCATCTAGCAACATTCCAAGGCACCCATATAGAAAGAAGTTAACGCCGCAATGACGTGTCACCTCCTATTAACGCTTACTGTGTAATATAATCCCTTTGTCTCGATATATCTAATCAAGCGGGTTGCATTCTAGTGCCATCAACCCATGTGCTTGATTATTCTTTCTTTGACTTCTCGGAATTGAACTTGCCCATACCTTACCATGGACATGGATTTATTTAGGCTATAACAATTCCATCAAAAGGCCTGAGATATCTACTTCTGTTATAGAACAGAATGGACAAATCCTTTCTCGCATTATCTATTAATGTAGTATTACTCGTGACGCACCCAACATATCCTACCTCACTGCGAACAGTGTGTCGTCACAGTTTTTGTCAATACATCTAAGTGTTCAAGTTGTAATACCCATTAATAATAATCTTAAAGTCTAAGGACCACTACACACGTACGCAGATAGGAACATCCAATGACACTATGAAATGCGGATTTCCTACTGGCGGGTCTCGTTCTCATAATTTCCTCCTGGATATTACTAAGGGCGCACACCATGAGAAGGTGCCTTAAATTTTTATGAGTCCTCGCCCCTAATGACCTATATTATTTGTGTCTCTCAAATAATATCATCCGGCTATAGAACATATATTCAAGAACAGTGTTATGGCACTTCTGGGTTCTCATCATAGCAGGGATCTGCTATGACCCTTTAATGCAACAGTTGTCCTTAGGACATTATCACATGCATTGTCACGTAGAAGAACAATCAAGATGTTATAAGGCTTTTATTAATGAATAAAGTATAAAGTAGTTGGTTCTAGACCACAAAATCCAACAGACTCCCACTTGGACTAAAGCCAACTGCTAACAACCTTTAACTCGTTAGCTCTCACATGATATTCATGCTTCTGCTGAGATAGGCCTTTAGTCATGGGGTCTGCCATGTTCTCTTCTGTGGACACTCTACTCCCTGCAACTTCACCCCTATGATATAAATCCATCAATAGTTGGTACTTCCGGAGTATGTTCTTTGTCTATTGATGTGACCTTGTTTCTTTTGCAAGATCCACTGCTGTAGTATTATCACAATACAATGTAATGGGATCTTTACTACTAGGCACCACATCAAGCTCCTGGACAAAGTTCCGAATCCATACGGCTTCCTTGGATGCATTAGAAGCTGATATATATTCGGACTCTACTGTAGAATCGACGACAACTGGCTATTTTGAACTCTTCCAACTCACAGCTCCTCCATTGAGACAGAAAACATATCCAGATTATGACTTTAGATCGTTCTGATCTGTCTGAAAACCAGCATCAACATACCCTCTGATGGCAAGCTCCTCGTCTCCTCCATACACTAGGAACATATCCTTAGTTCTTCTCAGATAGTTAAGGATAGTGTTAACAGCAGTCCAATGCTTTTCTCCTGGATCTTCTTGATATCTGCCTACCATGCTCAGTGCATTGGCAACATCAAGCCTGGTATATAACATGGCGTACATGATGGATCCTATAGCCGAATCATATAGGATCTTACTCATTCTATCTTTCTCATTTTGTGTCTGGGGACACAGTTTCTTAGAAAGATGTAGGCCATGTGACACTGGAACCAATCCCATCTTGGATTGTTCCATACTAAATCTCTTTAGTATCTGGTCAATGTATGTACCCTGACATAGTCCAAGCAGCCTCTTGGATCTATCACGGACGATCTTGATCCCTAGAATGTAGGCTTCTTCTCCCAAGTCCTTCATGGAGAAACACTTGTTCAACCAGTCCTTAACTGACTGTAAGGTCGGTACTTCATTTACAATAAGCAATATGTCATCAACATATACTACTAGGATAATTACCACATTCCCATTAAACCACTTATAAACACATGGCTCACATTCGTTCTTAATGAAACCAAATTCCTTTATGGCTTCATCGAATCGAATTTTCCCTGACCTGGATGATCTCTTCAATCCATAAATGGATTTCTACAACTTACAAACCCGTTTGGCTTCACCTTGTGTCACAAACCCTTCTGGTTGTGTCATATAGACATCATCCTAAAGGTTCCCGTTAAGGAATGTTGTTTTGACATCCATTTTCCAAATCTCGTAGTCAAGGTAAGCTGCTATGGAAAGTATGATTCTTATGGATTTAAACATGGAAACTAGAGATAAGGATTCATCATATTCAATTCCTTAACGATTTCTGAATCCTTTAGCCACTATCATTGCTTTATAGGTGCTAACTTGACCTTCCATGTCCAGCTTTCTATTGAATACCCATTTGCATCCAACAGGATTTACATCAACTGGCTCATCGACCAGAACCCAGACTTGGTTCTGATACATGGAATCCATCTCAGAATTCATATCTTCTAGCCATCTCGCACCTTCTGAGCTTTCTACTACTTCCTTGTAGGATAGAGATTCATCATTGTCCAACAATAATGATTCACCATCCTCGGTGACTAGGAAACCAAATCTCTCCCATTCCCTTACCTCTCTTGAGCTCTTACGCAGTACTTGTGTTTCTAGAACCACTTCCACGGGGACCTGTGGAACTTGTTCCTGTACCAACTCATGTGTATCTTGAGCATCAACTTCGTCGAAGTCAATCTTTCTCCCACTATCCTTTTTTGAGGATGTGCTCCCCCTCAAGAAAGACAGCTTGTCTAGCAACATTCACTTTCTTGTTTTGAGGGTTATATAGGTAATATTCTTTCATTTCCTTAGGATATTCTATAAAGATACACTTCGTTCCTCGGGGTTCTAGTTTGTTGCCTGAGAAGGCCTTAACAAATTCCTCGCATCCCTATACATGTGTATACGACAAACTGGGTTTCTTTCCATTCCATAACTCAGAGGGAATTCCATTTGTCGCCTTAGTTGGTACTCGGTTTAATGTGTATACTACATTTTGTAATTCATATCCCCAAAAGGATAATGGAAGATCCGCATGACTCATCATCGACCTCACCATGTCCAACAAGGTGCAGTTCCTCCTTTCACTAACACCGTTCAACTTTGGTGTATAAGGAGGAGTGAGCTGAGATAGAATCCCAGACTCCCGTAGAAGATCGGTGAACTCTTGGTTCAGATATTCTCCACCTCGATCTGATCGAAGCTTCTTTATCTTCTTACCAAGTTGATTATCTACTTCATTCTTGAATTCCTTAAATTTCACTAAGGCTTCTAACTTATACCTCATTAAGTAGACAAATCCTTATCTACTCAAATCATCAGTAAAAGTAATGAAGCAAGAATATCTACCTATATATTCTACTGGAAATGTTCCACATACATCCGTGTGTACCAATCCTAGAAGCTTTGTGGCCCTTTCACCCTGTCCAGCAAAACGCAGCTTGTTCATTTTACCTTGTAAACAATAGTGACATCTATCAAGTGGTTTTAGCTCAGTAGAGTCAAAATAGCCATCTTGACAGAGTTTTGTCAAGCGCTTTATGTTTACATGACCAAGGCGATGATGCCACAACTGGGTGATGTATGAATCATGTGAGTTTGTTTCATTATCAATTGCCAACACTTGGTTTTCGTAATTTAATACATACAAACCATTATTCAAATGTGCCATACCATAACATACATTGTTCTTATAAGAGAGACAACCCTTATTTCTGAACTTGAAAACAAATCCATCCATATCCAAACAAGATACAGAAATTATGTTCTTGGTAACACTAGGCACAAAATAACAGTTATGTAAAACAAAAATCATCCCAGTTGGCAATGAGAGGTGGTAGTCGCCAATATCCAACGCTGCCAGCCTTGCACCATTGGCAGCTCGAAGATCCACCTATCCTCTGGTGATCTTTCTAAATCTACTTGGTTCCTGCATTTGAATACAGATGTGAGCCCCAAAAACTGTATTTAATACCCAATGTGTATAAATATAAAGATTGAACTCAATAACGAACACACCTTTAGCGTCCGCACGCTTCTGGGAGCAGTTCCTCTTCTAGTGGCTCTGCTTGCCACATGCAAAACACACCGCCTCCCATTCCTTGCCCTGCCTCTGGATCTTCCCCTTCTTGGAGGGATGGTGCTCGGGGGCTTCAGACCATTTATAAGTCTTTGGCCCCTTTTCCTTGTCCTTCCTTTTCTTGTTCACCATAAGGAATGCGGGTTTGTTATGCCCCATGTCCTTGTCAACCTGGCGAATCAAGGTCAGAAGCTTCGATAGACTCTTCTCATTGCCGCTCATGTTATAGTTGACAATGAAGCTAGAGAAGGGCTTGGGAAGTAATGATAGGATGAGATCTGTATGTAACTCATCTAGGAATTTAATCCCTAAGATGTCCAGGTGTTCAATGTAGCCAATAAGCTTGACTACATGAGGCCCAGCTGGAGCAGACTCTCCAAGATTCATGGTAAACAAAGAATTGGAGATCTCATACCTCTCCTATCTCGCCTTATCTTGGTAGAGATCTTTAAGGTGAGACATCATGATATACGTGTCTATGTTTTCATGTTGCTTCAAGAGCTCATTAGACATGGCCGATAGCATGAAACATTGTACATTTATGGCATCATCCATGTGTTTCATGTAGAGAGATAATTCCTCATCACTAGCCTCTTTCCCAGGCGCAACTGGAATAGGCTCTTACAGCACATACAATTTCCTTTCATGGAGAAGGACGATGCATAAACGCCTCTGCCACTCTTGGAAATTGGTTCCGGTGAGATGGTTTTCCTTCTCGAGTATGGTGCGCAATGATATTTTTGATGTCATTTTCTTGCCGTTTCTACAAATTAAGATGAGCAAAGGTTTAGTACTTTATTACAAAAATTGAGACAAATAAATAAATTAATACTTATTGGTCTCCCACTATTTTATCGAAATCCAATAGCCCTCACCATTGACTTCAGAATATTCTGTTGCCTGAATATTCTAGTGGCAAGGATCCATATTTCCCTTCGCATTACCCCAACTAGGTTTGGTCAAGCAACTTGAAGGGTTTTAGGTAGGCATTCTAAATGCCAAATGCATTAACTCACAGCTCCTTGATCCGCTGAGTGGACTCCCCAATACTGAAATCCTTTTATTTTGGATTTCCTCAACCTTTTCCTCTTGGTCACACCAAGCCCTACTGTGGCAGTCAACCCTTGATGCAAACCAAGTCAAGTCAACCCAAAACCTTGAATTATAATTCCCCGATAATTGAAATCACCCCAACTAGGGTTGGTCAAGCACTTTGAACTATGGTTTGATTTTAACCAAGATTATGGAAGGTTATACCGACTTAATATTTATTTTGAGGGATTTTATACTTATACGTAAAATGACATTTTATTATCTTTGATTACATGCTTGTTAATATTAAGTGGGATATACTTAAGTGATTAACCATGTCTAAGATAATATTTATGTATAAGCCTGTTTTATTTTAGTTCCATCTTGCATGCTCGTTTAATTCATTAATTGTGTGATCGTGACAACACACCCACAATAAATAAACCATTCAACTGATAGAAATAAAATAAAAGGTATGATCATGAGCTTTTATATTGGTTAGTTTATCTAGCGGTTGATAAACTATCCCAAGACCTAGGGGAGAAACACCTTGAACCTTTCGGGTTCGTGTTTACAGCTTTCCACCTATCCACCTTTGTATCTTCTTAGATTGGTTTCACCTTGGCTCCTAAATTGAGCCGCCTCCACTAGCTTGAGATATCCATCTATTACATATGCATTTATCTCACACCCAGGTGAGGGGTAAAAAGGGGTTTTTACATAAAAGAATCCTTGGGCATGCAGGCCCTACATATTAATGAGGAGATGGCTCGTAGGCCAACAAATTTAATTTAAATAAATAAATTAAAAGAAACCATTCACATACAAAGGTCTCGGTATAGATCATGATAATCCATACATGCAACGATATTTACGCATTAATAAACTAGAATTCAATTCTTTAATCGTTCTTGTTTAAGATAAATCACGCTCGAATTAATTAATTATATTTAATTAATCAATCCTTTTATCTTAAACCCTTTTTTCTGAATTTCTTTGAGATTTTCATCCATAATAATTTTAAACAAATAAATTCATTTAAAATTATCCTTGAACGTAACTTGTACCTTGGTGGTAACCTGGTAAATTCCCATTCATTACACAGATGTTAAATTAAACACATATATATAAAACACTTATCACGTGTTGTGCCTCAGCTTTACGCCTGCACTATGGTACATGTCTCAAGGGTTTGTATAATATAATAATAAATTTTAATAAATCTGTGTAATTTGGGTGAGTACACGGTGTGTAGTTCCGACTACATGGCATGTACTTTTCTTCACCATCCATCCGAAGTACACGCCCGGGGACAGGGCGTGTTAATGTACTTCGGAAATTTTCGGAGTACACGGCATGTTCTGTGGGACACACGTCGTGTAGTTTCCACATTACACAGTTTCCAGCCGGGCAAGCCGTGTACGGGGTACATGGCCAAACCCTAACCCAAAGGGACTACACGCCATGTTCATTGGACCACACGGTGTGTAATACAGAAACCATGTGCCACCTGTTTCTAGTCAACACACAGTGTCTTAAATTCTTAGAAAAAATCCAATACACGACCTGATTTGGCGGATCAGTCAATGCATTAAACCTATACTAAACGGAGTTTACTTCTGAATACACGCCATGTATTCTGGTGTTTTACGGCCAGAAACATTTGGCTCCTCCGGATGAGTTCCTCTATTTTATTTTAATCAAAATTAAAAGAAAAATTCATTTCTGTGAGATGAACGAGAAACGAGGGAGGGGGAACAGATCTCGACATTCAGATTTCCAGAACGATTAAACATGAATTGAAATAACTAAATTATTAAATGCATAAATCACTAAAGAAAAACTAAATAATTATAATCAATGATATTACCCCGCACTGATACCACTTATAGGTTCCGAGCGCAACAGAAGCGCGTTGGTGGGTTTGCCGAACTTTAATTTTAGCATTAAACGATGTTCAATCCGAGATCTGTCGTGATATAAAACATCGGATCTTCAGAATAGAATGAAGAATGAAAAAGAAAAGAATAGTCTTAGAACCATTGAGATAGGATCATCATATGTTGGTTATAATTAATTTAATTGATTCATAAGAATTACCTCGGTGGAATTATTTCTTCGTTGGAGTCTCCAGTCATGATCCCATGATCCATCGTTGTGTCGTAGAATCCAAGTATAGGATTCCTCTAGTGGTGATCCACACATGCTCCACGTATCTCTGGATGTCGCTGAAGGGATATCTGGGTGCTAGCACGGAAGAACCTTCGCTTGCGATATCCACCTTTGACAACCTTGATCCGGTGGAGGATCTTTCTCTCATAACTTGAAAGCATTCTTGGTGGAAGGAGAATTCTCTCTTGGCTTGAGAGTATTTCCAAAAAAACCATTGTGCGCAACAATGGCTTGATCTAATGAGAATAATGTAATAGGGATTTATAATACTTAGAATAATAAAATGAATTAATTACCCAAAAGTATTTAATCATTTCATTTAATTCTTAATAATACCCCATGTCATAATAATGATAGTTGACTATCATTATTACTTGAAATGCGCCCGGCGTATTACATTTAATATCATTTAATTAAATAAACAATATTTTATCCTCAAAAATCCCGACTGAAAAAATACACGGCGTGTAATAATTAATACACGGCGTGTACTTGTTTTCCATAAAACTGCACGGCGTGTATATTTAATATACACGGCATGTACATTTATTTTTCCATTTTTTTCCACCACAATTATTAGACCTTGAGTAATGGATATTTATTTGTTAAATAAATGTAACTGCATTACTCTTTAATAAATATATTATTTCACCCACAATATATTCTCTCGAATAACTAGTGTCGAAATAAATGTGATCAGGCATCCTTAAATAATTATTAAACCACATTCGAGAATAATATTTATTTAACTTGTAAAATTAATATTTAACTGAGATACATGGACACACTTAGTGGTTGACCCTCTAGGCCTCTTTCTCAGTGTCATTAGGCAGAGCCTGCCTAAAGTCCAAGGTTAGCGTCTAGAAACACGCCAAGGCACCCATAGATAAAGAAGTTAATGCCGCAATGACGTTTCACCTCCAACGAACGCTTACCATGTAATATAATCCCTTTGTCTCGATATCTCTAATCAAGCGGGTTGCATGCTAGTGCCATCAACCCATGTGCTCGATTAATCATTCTTTGACTTCCCAAAATTGAACTCGCCCATACCTTACCATGGTCATGGATTTATTTAGGCTATATAAATTCCATCAAAGGGTCTGAGATATCTACTTCTGTTATGGAACAAAAGGGACAAATCCTTTCTTTCATTATCTATTAATGCAGTATTACTCATGACGCACCCAACGTATCCTACCTCACTGTGAATAGTGTGTCGTCACAGTTTTCGTCAATACATCTAATTGTGCGAGTTGTAATACCCATTAATAATAATCTTAAAGTCTAATGACCAATACACACGTCCGCAGATAGGAACATCCAATGACAATATGAAATGTGGATTTCCTACTGGTGGGTCTTGTTCTCATAATATCCTCCAGGATATTACCAAGTACGTACACCATGAGAAGGGGCCTCAATGTTTTATGAGTCCTCACCCCTAATGACATGTATTATTTGTGTCCCTCAAATAATATCATCTGGCCATAGAACATATATTCAAGAACAGTGTTATGGAACTTCTGGGTTCTCATCATAGCAGGGATCCGCTATGACCCTTTAATGCAACAGTTGTCCTTAGGACATTATCACATGCATTGTCACGCAGAAGAACAATCAAGATTTGATAAGGCTTTTATTAATGAATAAAGTACAAAGTAGTTGGTTCTAGACCACCAACTCCAATATTACACACTCTTGGGGGGTACCAACTAAGAACTACATCGATCTTTGTGGAGTCAACAACTAATCCATGATAAAAAATTACATGCCTCGGTATGTGAACAATTTGAATTCATGATTGAAACTTTTTGAGATTATCATAAATATAGGTCTCACATAGTAGGTATAAGTCTATCCTCAACTGCTATGCATGATCCTCCTCTATTGTAGATTATATGAGTATGTCCTCAATGAAGGAAAACACATACTATTCCATGTAATCCTGGAAGATCCATTCAATCAATGACATAAACTGGGTGGTGGATTTGTAATAACAAAGGGCATCACTAGGAATTAGTCGTGTCTATAGCACAATCATAATGAAATATTTTAAATATCAGCCTCACGAACCCTCAACTTGTAGAAGTTGGACCATAGATCCATCTTCGAGAACAATATCATACCTCACAACTGGTCAAAGAGGTTTTCAATACTTATTTTTGAATACTTTTTCTTTATCATGTCATGATTCAGGTGATGATAATCATCACAACGATGCAATCTATCATACACCTTTTTTCACAAAAAAACACCATAGCCGCCCTGAGAACACACAATGTATGATACAACCCCTCTATTTATGGTCATCTATTTTTAACTGTAGATACTGATGCTCAGTACGGGACATCCAATATTCATAAAAAGATATCATGTCAGTCCCTTATTACATATCGATACAAAATTATATCTCCCACCTCAGAGGTAGTCCTGTAACATCCTCAGGGAATATGTCCATAAAATATTATAAGATTTAAGGATTCCAGATACATTAAGATCTTACTACACCAATCAAAACACTCGAAATATTATGAGAGGATGGGATATATCCTCATGATTAAAAGACCCCCATTCCAATCCATTATATATCTCTCACCCAGAATGGAAACACTCATCCCATCAGTGTGAAGGAATGTGACTCATCTACAGTGTTAGTAAATTTTATATTGGACAATGGATAAGTAATGAATACCTAAGATGATGTCATATAGTTGCATTATGATTCCCAAAAATCTCACATGAACCTTTCTCCATCATGCAATATCTCACACTATCAATAAATTAATTAAATAGAATAAGAGTTCCCAGTAAGAACAACAAGATGAAACTGCTAAGACAAATCCTCAACTGGGAGATCGTGATATCATACCAAAATTAAAGAGAAGAAGTAATGAATCAAACATGTGTCTACTAATACTAATGAAATATTATAATAAACATATATCACGCCTCTGATTATCTCATGTGCTATTGGGTCATAAGCCTCCCTAGCCTACAATAGTTTGCAGGCCTGACTTCTATCTCTATGAGCCTGCCATGAGATGCTTGGTGGTGGTGGTAGAAGGATATCTTATCATAATCCAACACCCATAGATACTCCTCATATATTTTCACCTTATCTCCTTCTAGTTCCGCCTCCATAGGAGACACACATCCCACTCCTTGGATATCCATGATTTGGGTGGTGCCTCTAAAATGATAGTCTATTTTCTATCAGTTTATGCACTTTACCTTATCTGGATGTGAAGTCAGATTCCATGTGACCTCACCCAACATAAGGATAGCCTCACCCATTTCCCTAATAACATTTTCCCATACTCTTTCCTTATGTTACATTACAACATGCTTAACTCTCATCCTGGGGATATTTTTTGCACTGAGATCCTACTCAAGATTCAATGCTCATAAGAATCTATCCATGAACATGTCAAGGAATAATTTTTTAAGTTCTATGAACCTATAATAATACCTAGACACAATAATCCTTCAATATTTTAGCTATAGAATCTTCCAAATCCAAACCAAACAAAAACAGTAAGGGTAGTACCCCTCACAAAATATATTTTCGAAGTTAGGTTAGTATATTGTCAACTCATCAAGAATCTCGTAATAATACTCCACCAGTGCCTAGATTCTCTATGGAAAATGATTTAGTCAAGTGAAACCACATGATATACTGGTGTCTTGATAACTCTAAAAACCTAATACCTGAAGCTTCCCGATTCTCCATTGCATATGGATCTGGCTCTGCATAGAACCTCAGTGGCCTTAGGCACTAGATCTCACAGAGTTCTCTAAGAATTTTCACACACTTATCATATCCCTATAGTATGATTTAGTTATCGATGTGGGGGGTGTTCCTACCTATTTACCTGGATAAATAATTGAGTGGTACGGAACCTGATATGATGCATCATAACTCGTCGGCTATTTTTCATGATCAAGAACTGGTAATTTGGATGGAAATCGTTGCGGAGGAATCTAGAAAATTTTGTCAAGAAATACCACAGTCAGGTGAGAACACATATATATTTATATATGTATACAATTATGATCAATATGAAGAATAAATTCAACGACTAAATCATATATGATGCATGTACCTCTGACCCCTATAACCAATTTCTAGGTATTACAAGCTTAGAAATAGGAATCCATGGTCTTAGTGAATGGATATGCCTTCCACCGCACCAAAATTGTATTCCTTGGCCTAAAATATGCACATGAAACACTATGATGTTTTTTCCTTAAACCCCAAAAAAATTCTAGTAAGGGGAATAATGTGGAACTATCCTAAGGCCCAAACCTCATCTGACTCTAATCTTTCATGACCCAAACCAAGCGGGGCTCGAGAAGTAACAACATTAATCCTTCCTTTATTGGCTAGGGGTGGTGAGATGAACCAAAAGGAATAACCATAATGGGAGGAAATTTCCTAATTTATATGTACACACAAACTTGAACATACTAACTAATAAGTGAAATGGAATAATAAAAAAATATGTATTATCTAAAATATGACCTTTCATATGAAAACCCATAGGTTTTACAAGAGTAATAATGTTAAAACTGAATGTAAATGGAATAATTAAACCCCCAACCAAAAAATGTCCACATATTGAAAAATATGGAATGTAAAATTTCAAAGAGAGCCTGACTATTGACCCCTAAGAACCGTCCACCTTATGTAGTCCAGTGGAAAAGGTGTCCCAAATATTCTCTGCAGTCACCACCACTGTATCCATAATTTTCATAAGACATGGCACGTGAGGGATAATTCAATGTAGGAGTTATTATATACATACCTAGTAGGATACCACGAAATCTTAAGGTGGATTAGTAATAGATATGATAATAATAGATAGTAGACAGTTTAGAGATCAACCAAATTAAATAGAGTAAACAAATCCAAATACTTGGATGAAAATATATAACTAAAAAATAAAATAAATAATAAAAATAGATTATTGGATCTCCATATCACAACCAATCCCAAGAAAATAGTGATGGTAGTTTGATAAGTCCATAAATGATTCCCAACATCTCACACATGTGTCTGAAAAAGTATATGTATGGAGGGAACATGCCTTTCCACTGTGTTTCATAGTCAGGGAGAAATTATCTCCATGCTGAGGACATGACCTCTTGTTTTTTAGGTTATTACCACTCATTTTACGCATGAACCACACCCTATCTGATAGGCAGGTACCACTTTTAGATAGAGGAACAACATCCTAATGCCATAGTGGTTACCACTCAGTAGATAGAGGAACCATACCCTAATATCATAGGGGGTATTACTTAGTAGCTAGACGGCCCACACCCGGACGCCATAGGGGGTACCACTCGGTAGATAGTGGACATGCACCCTAGTCCCATGGTGGGGTACCACTTAGTAGATAGAGGACATGAACCCTAATTCCATAAGTGGTACCACTCATAGTAAAGAGAAACTTCATCCTAGTAGATATGGGGTACCCCTCCAAAAATATGTATATGACACTTTCCATAGTTCATCACGGGTGTACTCTTCTATGGATCATGCTCGGTCACTTCCATTATTGATCACCACCTAAAAATGAATCATTCCTATAACATCTCACATCATATCTCAAATGCCACTATAGAGATCACAATCACATTCTATGAAGAATAACACGGATGATAGACTATTCGAGTGTCAAAATTTTATTCCAATAAAAGTGCATACGATAGGTTACTAATTTTATAAATGGAAAGAAGGTGTACATGGTGTGTAAGGGGATCAACATAGTGTGTGGTCCCACTCCATAAATTGGTCATGTCCCTGATGATATATAGATCACTACCCATGCAAGGATACACAATGTATAGAGTGTTTACATGGAGTGTACGAGACACCCAGGATCTTTCTCGGGCTCCCTAGACATGTCTTCCCACACGATTCCATGCCCATATTATCATCCATGTAACTTTTATACCATGGAAAGGATACAAGTCATGTATCCTATCCAAAAATAGTGTCATATTTTACATCATGTGAAACCCTATCCACCATAGATAGGTCATTACATGTCGTATTTTATTTGGACTAATTGTTGTTAGTGGGGGTTCGACAATAATGTAGATATGTTCAATGGTTTCTATATTCACCTCTGTTATAGTGATCCACATGTCTTGTCTCCCCTAAATTGATGGTAAGGCCACTATTATTTATTTGAAGCTATCCTTTTGATGGAAATCAGATAATGATTCATCCTGGTGGTTCACTGTACTTACTAGGAACCTATTACGGGTCCATGGTTGTCTCAGATCCTAGATCCACAAAACTAACACATGTAAAATCATTATTCATCCCAAATTTTATTATTGATCACAAATAAATTCATCCTACATGAAACTATCTTGAATTCGGGGGTTTGATCAGGATTATTCTCACTTGTAAATGTGGAATCAAGAACCTATGGTCCAACGGTAACTCACACAAATAATTTGTTGGAAAAAATAATATGAACAAGGGCTTAAAAATCATTGGTAAATAATTCTTGTCCAAAAGACACAATTTGGATGATACAGGGTGAGAAAAAAATAGAATAATCAATTATATCTATTCATGGGTTCATAAAGTGGCTTAATGTTGGTGAAATTCAAATAAAGGGATGATCCAAATCAATCAATTTAATCAATATCATAATATTAGAGTAATTGATGAGTCTTACCTGGTTTTTGGTCATTCCTTGATGAAAAATTTTCTCACCAACAAAGAGGAGGAATCATTGTGTTTGCTACATCTCAATATTCTAGGATCTAGTGTCCTGTCATAATCATATTTTAACAAACCAAAATAGAAGAGTTTTAATGTATCGAAATTATCCCAGTCTTTGTGTAGATAACACTTGTGAACTTCATTGACTCAACACTTTATCCCATAGTCAATTTTATTCGAACTCCCTTTTCTATTGTATTTTAGTTCATTACTAGAGTATAAATCACATTCCAACCTCAAATGTGGTCATTTATTTATAATCTGATATTATTTTTATGATTTATCACATTTTCTTTAATAAGTAGTGTGCATGTAATGAAAAATATATTGAATATTTTAATAAGAATAATTTTTGGCATAATAGGGATCAGAATCCTACTTCGTCTCATCGCCAGGCTCCAAAAATATGTATCAAAATATTTTAAAGTATTACAAGGAAATAACAGGGTCTTTTTAATATTGATAAATTGATATTCTTTACTAAATACATATATTTGATAATGAGCCACATTTTTTATGTAATAAATCTATTATTTCATATATGAGGAATGATTTTGACATTCCATGATTGGTAGGGCCTGAAATTATATGATCCCTAGAAACATAAGTAGCCTAATAAGGTAAATTTCTTAGATATCATTAAATGATTATGTTTAAACTTTTGTTTTCAAATGTTAAATAGAAATTGTGCATGTTTCTAGTTTACTATGTATGCATAACTATTCAATCACTAGGTAACTAATTCCTTGTATCTTATTCCAATGTAATAAAGCAGGCATCAGCTCCATGCTACTAGATTTGGGGTCCCTACAATTGGAATTAGAGGATGTTTAAATACTTCGGAACAATATTTAGTGAAAACATAGATTAGGGATCATAAATTTTTGATAGAACATTAAGATAGGTTTATAAGATGATCAAACGGTATTGGTAAGGTAAATATTATGTGGTTATTCCTTTCAATAAATCCATATATAGATACTAAAAGATGATATGGTTGTGGAACATATGTACCTAGGGTTAACAACTCCAAAAATGGAACATTGGGATTGACTTTATCAACACCTCGTATAAGAAAATGAGCCTTACTGTGCACTTGGTTTGACAATCTAGTGGGATATGACTTTGATAATTTACATTTTTTTCAAACCATAATGAAAGATTTTAAGAGATGATTAAAATGACTGACCTAGTTTAATAATAATGTGTCTTATATTGAAAATAAGGTATCTCAATGGAATACAGAAATGAATTATGTTTGAATATTAAGGGAATAATGAAAATAATTATCAATGAAAAATAATAAGTTTAATATAAATAAATAAATTTCATGATAGGTACCCATTTATAGTTTATTATCTTAAATGTGTGGAACATGGGAATTATTTGATTCAATTACCTCTTTTAAAGGTTAACCCCTATACTATGGAAGGGATAATGTTGAAATATAATGGATGATGTATTTATGAATTATTATTTATCAAGTAAATTGTAAATGTTTTCTTACCATTGGTATTTTGGTTATAAGGGTTGTGAATCAACTAAGGAATGTGTAATATTCTAGAGGAATATATGAATTCATTAATATAAGATTTATGGATATGATCCTGGGTTTATGAGTTTATGATTAATCATATGATCATAATATTAAGTCCCACATTTAGGTTTTATGTGATGAGACTCTACCAATATTATAGACTTTTGGGGAAGAATTTATGCACCGAAGATGTTTTAGTGTAAAATGTTTTGATGGAATAATTCCCATACCTTTTATAGAAATATGTTTAAAGGGATTGAAAAGATTAACAATTAATAATATAATTAATTACATTGTAATAATAATAAAATAATATTTATAGACACTAGGGGGGATGTTTTATTGAAAACCATTTTGAAAATATTAATTAATGATTAATTTTTTTTCAAGGAAACCCATTATATATTTTTAAAACATTATAAGAATTATATTAATATATTATTAGGAAAAATAAAACCCCAGTGTGGGGTTTCAAACATTCAAATTCAATAAGGATGTGGGTCTTGAATCCCCTACTGAAGGAAGATAAGGGCTAATGACCAACAACTAGCCTATGAGATGTTCTGGTAAAGATGTCATTGATTTTAGTTAAATGATTTAACAGATAAATTTTAATGATGAACCAGTGGTGTTACTATTGAGATTTATAGATTAGTGAATTGTATTTGGTAACTTTTTTCTAACCATATTGGTTTTGGATGGTACTCAGAGATAGAAAAAAATAATTTGTACTATTTTATGGTTCTAATGATCATTTTAAAGAAACGTTTAGTGATTTAGGTATAAAAACAAAAAAAAAATTCTTGGAATATGTAATGATTTTTAAATTGATCAAAGAACAACCAAATGATGAAATTATGCTTATGAAATAAAAATATAGTAGGTAAGTATATTTTCATATATTCTTAGACAAGAAAATAATTCCTCAACTTTATGAAATGGATCTTGAATAAAAATTTCATCTTATTAAAATTTTATCTCATTAATAATATAGTCATTTAAATCAAAAGATATTTATGGTTTTTAGGTACATGAAATTCAATTTATCATTCACTATCTTGTGATCATTGACCTCTTCCATTCTATATAAATATCTATTATTTTCTTCCAAGTAAATATATTAATCTCACACTAATTTTCTCTTAAAAAATCATTTCTATTTTTATTCCATATGTCATTTTTTACATCCCCCTGTCTCTTATTAAGAGTATATTTTATTACTCCTATTCATAATGTTAATTTTTAGTGAAGGAAAATTAATATATGAAAGAATTGATATCTGAGATCATGTCTAAATTTTGAGGTGGAAATCTAATTAAGGTGGGGATAATGTAAGATCCAAAAATTAAAAGATAATAACATTGTATTTAATAATATATATGACAAGAAATACTGATCTCAAACAACCAATACAATATATTTCACTAAATTTAATACCATTGATAGTTTATGGAATGTACAATCAGGAGTATAATTGAACAATAATATAATTTGACATTATAAAATAGAAATTAAATTTGGTGGTTATGAATATTAATAACTAAATTATGAAAAATATTTTATCTATTTATTAGTAATAAAAATAATCATTTAAAATAAAAAAAAAATTGTTCTAAAAAACGATATTTTTTCTTAAAAGAGGTTTAGTAGTGCTTTTAAAAAATGAATCTAAATTAAATACTAAAAAATTTAAAAAAAATATTTCATAAATTGGAAATAAATTTTTTACATTATAATATCAAATTTATAATAGGTTTATGTTTTGGGACTTCTCTAAAATGTTTCATTTTTCGATGACTAATGAGAACTACTAAATTTTATTTTAAAACTACCTTTTCATTTAAATTATAAATTATATTTCAAATTGGTTTTAAGGTAAAATATGTTCAATAATATATAAATTAATATATTTTAGTTCTTTTGAATCAATTTAATTTTTAAGTTTTATATAAATCCTTTATAATATTTTGAATGTATTCTCTTTGAAAACTTTCATTCTCATCGCCTCTACATGATTGATTTTATATTTAAATTTTCTAATTATTTGATTGGAATTATGAAAAATGTTTTCCAAATATTAAATAATAATAATAATTTAATAAGGTATTCTTAATTTACAATCATAATTAATATTAAAAATAGTAAAAATTATTTATGGTGGTTTAGTTAAAAATTTACTTACTTAGGGTTAAAATAAAAAAAGGATTAAAATAACCTAAAACAAGTATAAAATATGTTATATAGAAATAATTTGAAAATAATATGTTTAATTATCATTAAAACTTCTTTTTAGATCTTTTTGGAATGTTAAGTACATGGTTTCACCATTTTATTTTCAAAACATACAAGTCTGTCAATCACATCACTTATAATAAGAAACCCCCTCTTCTCTCCTTATAAACACATTAAAACCCATTTTAATTGGGAAATAACTAAATAAATTAATTTAAAAATTACATACCATTAAACTATAAGTAATGTTTTTTTAAAAATACATTCTAGGAATACATTAGGTATGATCCTAATGAGGTGGCCTAAGAATAGTCACAATTTTGAACTAAATGTTTTTCATTCATTTCATCCTCCACCGAACTAAATTATTATAAATACGTGATGATATATTATGTAATGAATCTTAAATATATGCATATGTTTTTATGCAATGGTAATGATAAAAAACTATCCCCACATCCATCAATTCTTTTATGAAATCATCATTTATGTGTTTGGCAGACTATCACCACGCCAACAAATGTCATTCATTTCCCCATTAACATGTCTCATGGATGGGTCTAATGATAGATATAAATTATTTATAAGATATATAATTATTTATATATAGTAATTATATTACATATATACCTTTTTTAATTTCCTTTCTATATGGGATATAATAAAACACTTGTATGTATGGTAGACTACCTCCTCATGAAGCGATGTAATTCATTTTTTACTAACGCATTAATGGAAGGTAATAAGGATGATTATAATGGGTATATGTGATATATTTAACATATTTTGGATATTCATGAAATATTTATCAATCTAAATTATTTTATGTAATTTTCATTCTTACCATTTCACTCACAGAAAGATGATGTTATTGTTTCTGTATGTGTGGACTATTTCCTTCATAAAGACATGTGACTATATTTTCATCAACACACGACATGGTTGATATATAAAATTATATTTAATAAAATAATATATTATATATTATATTAGTATCATTCCATAAATTCAAAATATTACTTGTAAAATTTCCATAATGATCATTGAAAAATGGAAACATTATCCATGTGTACGTGGAACCTACTATCTCCATTATCGTAATGTACATCATTTATGAAAAAAAAATACCATGAATATTAATTGGGATATTATGGAACTATATAATGTTACCAAGAACTGGAACTTTCATGGAGAATATTAATGATAAAACAATGTAATTACCACCCGAAACAATGAAAATAATTATAAAATATTACTGAATGGAAATAGGATAATATTGAGAGATCATATATTATATTATAAATATGAATATGGTTATGGTTATGGTAAAAGTTACTACCAGGTTTAAAACCACTATACATGAGGTTAAATCACGTTCAACCAAAAGGGAGATTTAGGTAAGGGACTTCGTCACAGTTTATCTTCATTGAGGCGTGTTATAATTTTTTTCACCAAAATTCATTTATATTGTGTATATAAATCCCCATTGAAATTTATATCATCAATAAATTATTGGAAAAATTATTTTTAGATTCAATATTAACTATTTAATCCATTATGATTTGACATGAACATTAATTAGTGGTAATAAATTTCATAACTCAATTTTTTCATTATGTTATGTTACTTCATTATTATCTTTGATATTATATAATTATGTGTGTATTTAATTTTGAATACATTATATTTTATATGAACTTATTTATTTTGGATTTAAAATTGATAAAAATAATTGACCCATTGATTAATTATCACTTCAACATTTTAATTATTATAATGGTTTATTTCACAATCTCGTTCTAATAGAGCTTTTTTATTATTTGATCATTACATAATAAACCCATTTAATTTTTTCATCCTCTTATTATTCATGATATTTAAATATAATATTAATATTTCCCAAATTTTTATGCATAATATATTTTAGAAATTTTTATAAGACAAATATGACTTCTTTTCCCCTTTGGTTAAAAATCGGTTTTCTTCTAATTTTATATTTTGTAAAAACCTTTTCCTATTTTTTTAACCTTATAAAAAATATATATTAAATTCATATTTACAAAATTAGAATTTAGAAAAACTTTATTGAATGGATTCTTGATATCATTTTTTAGAAAAATGAACTTTTGTTGTTCTAAAATGTGAATGGAATCATTATTTTAATATAGACAGCATGTATGTATTTCCTTATAATATTTCCCCAAAATGTGTTAAATATTCCTCTATAACATTCAATGATTTTTTCAAATAAAATTATTTTCATAATGTTATGGAAATTTTAGGTTTTGAAAATTTATTTTCAAAATGAAATCGATATTTCCTTAACAATATTTTTAAATATATTTTGTGGTACTTCTATTCAACAATAGAAACAACCAATCACTCTGACTTCTATTGGTATATATTGGATTAATACAATCTTTACTCATTTTATGGTTGGTTTATGATGATTTTGACCAAGGAAATTATTAACAATCACTTTGTTGATTCATTTTAGTAGTCACTAACTTTCAATAAATATATTCACATACCTATAATCATTGGTCTTTATATTTCTAATTTATATATACATATTATTTATTATAGATATTTTTCTTGATAATACCTTATATAATTTATGTATATGGTGTTCTAAATTTAATTTTATTAATTTATCCACAGATATATTTATAAATATTTATTCTTTAATCAATACTAATATTTATCATAAGGAAAATTTATAATTAATTTTATATAGTATTCGATATATGTGTAAATCTTTGTAAATGTAGTGATGGGTGATAGTCATAATTATGTATCCCTGTGATGAATTATTAGTATCATGAGTTGAATCAGTAAGCTATCATTAAACAAATTTATACATTTATTTTTAATATTTCATATGAAATGTCATTATGGTAGAGGTATCATGATTCTAGAGATCATGACATCCAATGATTTAATAATTAATTAATTCATAATTTAGTTGATAATATTAATGATATTTTTAAAATGATATTACCTCAAGATGAATTTCATTCTCAATTCATTTATTAAATGTTATGTGATTTTTGTTAATTAACATTCGATATTGAATATGAATTATCTAATTATCATAGGAATGTTATTGATTAAATGAAATGTTTGTTTAGTTACTTTACTTCTATATTTATTATTCTTTATTGATTCATGATTTCTTCCACTACATTGAACACATACTGATCATTTCAGGCCACCTTTTTTTTCTCTTTCCCCAGAATTCCATGAGGTGTACTATGATTGATGTTTAGGGTTATTATATAAGGAATAATGTTAATAAAAAATTTATGTTCACATTTGTGTTTCCAAATGTAAACCCTGAATAATTTATGTATCCATTTTTTCAAAAGATGAAATATATTTTATCCTTCCTAGTGCGCTTTCTTGTATCTTATTCCATTATAATAAATAAGAAATTTTCTCATTGATACTAGTGTCAATGTTTCTATTGTAGGTCTCAGAGGATGCATAGTAAAATCATTGGGAAATAGATTTTTGAATAAAATTGGTTATGTATCATTACCCTATTATAGAATTTGATTATGGGTATATAATAACATATAAAAGTTTTAATAAGGTATTGATTATGTGGGTTTTTCTTGAAATACATCCCTATATAGACTATACAAGTGGGAGTGGTTCTAGGAAAGATATACATTAGGGTAATATCTTTGAAAAAGGTATATTAGTCTTTACATGATCATCACCTAGTTCAAGACAATGTGACATACTCAATACTTGTTTTTGACACTCCAATGGGATATTATTAGGTTAATTAACATTATCTTTACAAAATATTATGAATGACTTGAATAGATGACGAAAATGAATGACTTAGGTTAAACTTAATGTGTTTTATATTTAAAAACATGTGTCTCAATGGAATAATAAAATTCATTATGTGTGGAAAATAATGGTATAGAGAAAATAATTAGAGTGGAAAATGAAGAGTACGATGTATGGAAATAAATATCAGCCTAGGGATCCATTTATAATTCATTATAATATATGTGGGTATTATCATAGTCAATTACCTCTTATAAATTTTCACCCCTAAACCAAAAAAAGTCTTATGTTTAAATAAAATTGATTAAGTATTGATTTATTTTTATTATTTAATTTAATTGTAAAAGTTTTTTTACCAACAGAATTTTTGTTATATGATTTATGAATCATATAAGGATATGTAATATTTGAGAAGAGTATATTTATTCATTAACATAAGTGTTATGGACACCATCATGGGATTATGAGATTAATATTTATCAGATATTCAAATTCCAAAACATCCATTTCTAGGTTTTATGTGATTGTATTCAACCAAGATTAAGGATATTTTTGGGAAATTAATGTGAAGTATATGCTTTAGTGGAAATTTTATTTGATGAATAATTACCTTATATTATATAGGAATAAGGTTAAATATATTGATATCATTTTGGGTTAATATGATAAGTAACAACATAATAATAATATTCAAATAATATTATTATAATTATTGGAAAAAATATGTTATATTGAAAAACATAGTAAAAGGTTAATTAATGATTAATTTTATTTCAAATATTTCTATAATAGTATTTTGGAATGTTTTATGAATTATATTAATATTTTTGAGAAAAAATATAACCCATATTCCAGATGACAACCATTCCATGTCTGATAAGGCCTCATGGTTTGAACCCACAATTGAAATAAAATAAGTGTTTAACTCCTACCATTGGCCTACATGATGATATAGTTAAGATTTAATTATTATTAGTTAAAATATAGTTATTAAATATTAATTAGGTAGTAGTTTTGTTACTATTGATGATTACATATTGATTCATTATATTATGAAACTTTTCGTAACCATATTTGGTTTGGAAAATAGTTATAGATAGATGGAAATACATGTCACTCTTTTTAAGGAAATTATGATTTTTTAAAAGTCAAATTTAGTGATTCAATTATTTAAAATACATTATTTTAATTTTCTTAAGTTTGTGAAAAATTATAAATTGATCTAAACAAAACTGAATGATAAAAATTTCCTTATGAATTTGAAACATATAAAGTAAGTGTATTTAATTATATTCAAATATAGCAAATGAATTCCTCAATTTTAGGACAAATTATATAGGAAAAAATTTCTATCCCATTATATACATATTTAATGGATTATATTTTATTTTAAATCATCATGGATTTATGGTTTTAAGGTCCTTAACCTTCCATTTATGATTTACATTCTTTTATTAAATAACCTATGTAATTATCAATAATTATTTATTATTTTCTTCACTTTCAATATTTTCACATTCCAAAAATGTTATCCTGATTATAAAACTTTTTATATTTTGTTTCATATTAACTTTATACTTCCCTTTTTATTATTATTATGTTTATATTTTATATACCCTTTTTATGATGTGAAATTTCAACCATGTAATTTTCACATACGAAACACTTAATTGCCAAGATTAAGTTTAAATTGTGATGATGAATTTTTTTTAAGGATGGGGTGGATTTAAAAACCTAAAATTAAAAAATAACAACATTTTATTCAACATCATATTAAACAATATACTTTGATCTTAAACAAACCAATAAATATATTTCTTTATATTTAATCTATTTGTTAGCTTGCAGAACATGAAACTCCTAGTCTAAATGGACCATAATATATTTTACCATTTTTACCAATATTTGAAATTTAAATTAATTAATTGTAATAATCATACTATGATATTTACGGTAATAAATTTATTTTTAATTAAAATAATTGTAATGAAAATGAAATGTTCTCTGACAAACTATTTTTCTCTGTAAAATTCGGTTTGGTTGTGATTTGGGTACATAATTAAAATTATTTTTTGTACTAGTTTTGGAAAACATTATTGATTAAATGAAAATGTTTTTATTTATTATAATATCTAACTTATATTAGGGTATATTTTTGGTATTTTTATGGAAATTATGATTTTTTTCGATTAATAGTGAAAATAATCAAATAAAATTGAAAACTCCCATTTCATTTTAATTATTGATAAAGTAAAATTTTATTTTAAATTGGTTTTAATGTAAAATTAGTTAATTTATATATCAATTAATCAAATTTAGGTAATTTTATTAATTATGATATTTAATTTTATTATATAAATATTATAATCTTTTTAATATTTTATCTTTGGAAACCCTCTTTCTTTTCATGTATGTACGACTAATTTTAAATTAAAATTTTACATTTTTTTGAATGGAATTTGGAAAATTGGATTAAATATTTGGAAAAAGGATAATATATAATATCAAATATTTTAAATATAATTTCTGAACACAATGTATTGTAAAAATTGTTAAAATTATTTATCACAATTAAGGTAAAAATTGGTTTGTTGAGGGAAATACAAAATGTATAGGTGTTAAAATAACCTAAAAATTTCTTAAATTATATTTTATTGTAAGATGATGACCTTATAATAGTTTAATCTCAATAATAATTAATTTTGAACCATTTAGGAAAGTCAAAAATGTTGGTACACATTTTTCCTTTCAAAATATTACTAGTGTTCCACTAACCTCCCTTATAAAAGGCCACACCCACACCTCTACACTTCACAAAATCAATCCCTTTTTGATTTTATAATAAATCCAAAATTAAAATAGAAAATTCAATCCCCTATTCCAAGAATATTATTAATTATAAATCCTTTTTAGTAATACTTTAGTTATATTCCTAAAGAGGTGGTCCGAGAAGGGGTAAAATTCTAAACTATGTTTTTCCTTTATCTATTCTTACACTCCTTAATTTATTATTAAAAAGTGATTATATGTATTGAATTAGATTTCCTGGTGCCATTCCTTTGTGAAAATCCAGTGCTCGTGGTGTTCTTAGAGGTAGTAGTGGTTTTTTCTGGAGTTTTCCAAAAATTTGGTTGCACCAAAATAGTGGCATCATAATGGTGGCACCATAATGGTCGAACACCAAAATGGTGGAACTGGGAAGTTGCCACACTGAAATTATGGCACACCAAATGGTGTCTCACCATTTAGAAATTTTCCAGCTTCCTGAGTTTTTCCATCTTTTCCCATCATATGTCTTATTTGACATAAACTGAGTTTAAAGACTTTTTTAGGTGTTTAAAGAGTGTTTAAAAGGATATTAAGTATATATTTAATATCCTAACACTCTAGGGACTTTAAGATATTCAAACTACATGGTCATGACCATGATCCCATCTTAATGGATTTTGAAACCATTCTTCCTCAAATATAGGATTTGGCTCTTCAAAGATGATATCTTCTCTTCCCATTGTGTTTTTTATTCCCCTTTGGTGTTCATAGAGAATTCCTCTATAAATGAGTCATGAGACTGTGTTATATCCCCCTCCTACTCAGTTTCCTTGGAGTTTCCAACTGCTCGTTTGATCCCCGGTTTTGGCGTACATAATAGTTTGGCTGCCATTTGTTTCAGGTAGATATTCTTATGCTTATCATTACATTGTATCATTTGGGTGGGTTTAGTAATGTTTCTTAGTCAATAAAGGATGAATCATTTTTCATAAAAGATATAAATGAGGGGAAGGGAATATTATTAAAATATAACCTGGGTCAATGAAAGAACGGTTTGAGAGTAGATTGATGTTGATCGCATGTTTTATTTTTTATCCTTGTTGATTATGTTATATGTTGTGGATGTAAGGAATTATAAAAATCGTGGTCATTGGTGGTATTTGTTTGTGTGTGGGTGATTCTTTATAACTGTTGTTTTTTCCTTATAAATAATTGGTTTAAATACTAATCTGACTAATCATTTATACCTGGTTAAATGAAATGGATTCCCCAGGATCAAAACCCATATGTGATCACCCCTATTTATCAAATTGGATTAAAGAAAATTGTTTACCATATTTGAATATATCCTTTTTTAAAGGTATGGAAGAGTTCTTTTTTATGTTTGGCTTTGTGACATTGTGTGAGTTGCGTGGTGATGTATTTGGGAGCACGGTTATGGGTATAGGGGTGGACAGAGGAATTGGTTTTGTGAAGAGGGTGTGGGAAGTGTGTGTATCAAGATGATGGTTCAAATGGTATTTGTTGTGGGCTTTGTGTGTGGGGTTGTATGATTGGTGTGTGGGAATCTAAAGTTGAGAGACTGATTGATTATGGATTGGATGGAAATATATGGAGTGGGACTGCCTTTGTTTCTATTGTGGCCTTAAATCAATGTTGGGATGTGGGATTTCAATGTGGATATGGACTTTTTATGCAGTGGAAATCCATCTAAGAATTTTTTTGGTAGCGGAGCTGCTAGTTTGGGTTGTATCATAACATTAAGTAAATAGGTGTTCCGGGTGTGGTGTTGTTATGTAGGGGGTGCCCAGGTTTGGTTGTAAGGGAATGATTCTATTTTATAACTTTGAATAATTATAGTTGGAAGTATTTTAATGAGTGTCTAGGGAAAAGGGGGGAGTGTGGTGGGACTATAGGTTTGTTTTTATCAGATGTTTTTATGAATTTTTGTTAAAATGGAAATGATTTACCTTCATTCATATTCCCTTGTTCAATGTTGGTTATACCAGAGAATGAAATGGGTTGGTTGATGTGGGTTTTGTTAGTCAGGCTCTTCGCCTTCTGAGGCAATTTTATATGTTGTGCTTGGTAGTCTCCCTGGGTAGTGGTGGAACAAATTAATGTTAACCCCTTAATAAATAAATGGAAAATGGTTGAATAAAAAATGGGGTCTGTTTACACTTTGGTAGTGGATATTTGTGTGGTTGTGCATATAGGGGTAGCAGAAAAAGTGGTTTTGGTGGGTTGTTTGTTTGTTTTGGGACCAGTTGGTTGGGCTGAGTGTTTTCTTTCATATGTGTTTAAATATTGGTTTCTTTTGATTTTTTATATGCACCCCACCCTTGTTGAGAACCATGTGTAGAAAACCCCCATTTCATATGGGGTGTGTCTTTCCCAACATCCCGGTGGGAGGACGGATGGATGGTTACTGAATTTATTCCTCTCACTCTCTTCTGGGTTCTTACCGCCCGAGCATATCCGGATAGGCTTTAATGATTTGAGGCTTACCATTGTCCAAGAACGTTTGGGAAGGTTTGTTTTGGATGAAGGGTGCAGATTTTTGTGGCTCAGAATTGTTTTCCCATGTATCTTTAGGATGAGGAGTAGGTTTATTTGGGAGAAAGTAGTGGTTGTCATGGACCAGGTTTCCGTGGGAAAGATGTGTGGTGGTGACCATGGTGTCTGCGGGTGGGTTTTTGTGTGTGGCTTGAGGCTCAGGTGTGTGTGGGAAAGTTTTTGTAGTGGAACTAAATTTTTAAAGAGTGGTAGAATCAAGACGTTAGACATTAGGAATGAGTATTTAACAAGTGGTAAAGTTGTGTGGGGTAGAAAAACGTCGATGTTATTATACTACTAATTTACATGACTTGTGATATTTAGTGAGTGTGCCTTGGTGAGAATGGGCTGGTTAGTACTTTTTATTATATGCTTTGAGGTTATATTTTTTTCTTAGAGAGGTATTAGAATGTTTCCCCCTATTGTGCATGGGTATATTTAGTTTTACTACTGGGTAAAATTGTATACTCACCTTACGATATAAAATAGTTCATTAGGATTCCAGGAGGACTTTGAGGACGGTGTTGGACTTTACTATATTGGGTGTCGGGATAGTTGTTGTGCTACTGCCTAATATCTTTTTTGGTAATTACTGGGGTGATTTGGTTGTACTTTTGTCATATTTTACGTTTAAATCTTACATGGTTTGGATTTTGATTTCCATTATATAAATTTTTGGTGTTGCTTGGCATTTTTACTATCTTATCTCCCAATCGTGTTTCATTAAAATGGTTAATTCCTTCCATTTTGTGTGTGATTATATACCCTTGTTGCTAGTCCCCACTTTGAGTCCTATTGAAGGTGGGGCTCAAGGGGAATTATATCTCCTTCATCTTGAATAAGGATGGGCATGGAACTTTGTTGTCCCTTCCCTCATCTTGAGAATGGCAGGTTGTGACAGAATGGTATCAGAGCTAATGTTTGAGAGATACGATTGAGTTAAAAGTTAGAAACAGTGATGATTTCATGGGATGGTAGGTAAATTGTGTTAAAAAATATTGGTGTGTGAAATAGGCCAGACAAGACCAGCTTGGAAACGGGATTTTGTGGCCCCCCGTGATCCGATGCAAGGACTCTGGACCAACTAAATGACCATGTAAGGCTACACTAATTGCAGGGTAGAGACCCTAGTAAAGGTACATGCATCATAATGACTTGTGGTCTTGTGTGTCTTGGCGTATTTTTGGAATTTCATATAAATGAAGAGTTAAAATATACTTTAAAAGAAAATTCCCATACTACCCAGGCCTAGGAGTTCCTTGTTTACCCTTTTTCATCTATGGAACCTAGGAATCACCCGCGCGTGGTACGAGTAGTTGAGGCCCAACTGTCTGACTTGGTTGATCAGCAAAGGGCCTATTGAGAGGAGGAAGATGACTTGTGGCCTAAGATCCTTCATTATTTCTAGAAGCAGACCTTGAGAAAGTATAAAGTCAATGTTTCATACTTAGAGACAGAGGGCTGGCTTAAGGAGTTGACAATCACCTTTACCATGATTTGTTCTTTGAGGGAGTACTAGGTTACTCTGGCAGTGATCCATATGTGAGGATTAGTGCATCAATGGTGTACGCATTACCTCAGGGAGAGGATAGAGACCGATATCCCATAGGCTAACATTGAGAAGGAGTTTCGGGCATAGATTCTTTCCTCGATGATGAAGGATGAGAATATGAAAGAGCTAAAATCCCTCCAATAGGTGAGTATGTCAGTAAGGGAATGGAGGATCAAGTTCATGGATCTCCTATACTATTATCTGGATCTCTTTTTGGATGAGGAGTCGTAGGCAAGATTCTTAGAGGAGGCACTCTGACCTTCTATTCAGTATTTCTCACTCCCTTCACCCTACTGACATACTTAGAAGTTTAGAAGAAGAATGAAGTAGTGGAGAGTATTCATTCATAGGGAGGTGTATCATGAGAGGGGATCCATCTGAGTTTTTCTTAGGGGAAGGCAGTCGACAACAGGTCTCTGGCGTCAGGGCCTTTCAGGTTTTGGCTAGCGAGAAGTAGGCCTCAGTAGTTCTAGTTCTGATCTTCTGGTCCTTAACCTTTCCCCCATGGGCTTAGGACCAAGGTTCTTTATCTATGGAGGATATGGAAATCTCTATAAATAGTGCCTAGTTTGATCTCAGTACAGTGGGGGTGGACAGGTTCAGCGCCCACCTCAGTAGTAGTAGTTGATGGTCAGGGATTTCTAGCAGCAGGGGAAGGGAGATCCCACTCCACTAAGGGTAGAACATGCTGGAGGAGGCTGACCTCAGGGTGCTCCATAGGGAACTTCACCATTATGTGGTTGTGGAGGCGGTCGATAGTAGAGGGGTAGAGGAGTTATGCATGGGCTGTTTCACACTACTGAGGCAAAAATTTCAGTGGGTATGGAGGTTGTTCGAGGTACGATTAGTATTTTTAGTAATATTGTGTGATATTTATTTGATTTAGCAGCTTCTCCATTCGTTGGTACACCCTTTTAATCCCATTATTTGGGACTAGACATAGAAAGATATTTTTTGAACCTAGTGTTGAGCATGCCAGTTGTAGTTCATACCTGTTTTTTTGATGTTTTCCAGAAATGTAGATTGATTTTGGGGCCACATCAGTCTGGTGGGGATCCTCTTCTGCTACAAATGAGATTGTAGATGTCATCCTTGGCATCAACTGGTTTTTTCTGTGCACACTTTAATCGAATTATTCTGGGGAATAGTCATGTTTTTAGGAGCGCATTGGCAGTGAGTAATTTTCACTGGTGAGTGGAGCTGTCAGGTGGGCAGTCTGTGTGTGGAACCTCTTCTCTCCTTGTTAATCGAGCTATCAGTGGGATCATCAAACACAAAGATGGTAGAAGTTTGAGGGTTTTAATAGAGTTAATGGATAAATTCCCAGAGTAGTTTGTGACTCTACCTCACCGACGTGACATTGAGTTTGGAATAGACTTGAAACACGGTGCCCATCCGATTTTGATGGCTCCCTCTTGGATGTTGCCTTCTGAGTTGTGGGTGTTTCAGATTCAGTTTGATGATATGATGAATAAGGGATTTATCCATCTGAGGGTTTCTCTATTGGGTTCTCTAGTTTTTTTTTCAAGAAGCCAGTAGGGGGTCTTAGGCTGTGCATAGACTACCAGAGACTAAACCTGGTAACGATTAAGAACCATTACCCCCTTTTGAGGATAGAAATTTTTTTTGACCATCTGAGGGGATCATGTTGGTTCTCTAAGATCAATCTATAGTCTGGATATAACCAATTGAGGGTGAGGATATGACATCCCAAAGACTACTTTTAGTTGTAGGTATGGGAACTTCAAGTTCATGGTAATGTCGTTATGTGTTACAAATGCACCATCCATGTTCATGGGTCTCATGAATTATGTTTTCCATGAATTCTTAGACCATTTTTTCATTGTGTTCATCTAAAACATCCTGATCTACTCAAGGTTAGAGGAGAAGCATGCCGAACATTTGAGGACATACTTGGAGGTCCTCTAGCAGGACCAACTCTATGGTAAGTTGTCCAAATGCATGGTCTGGATGTGAGAGGTGAACTTCCTTGGACATGTGGTGTCTCAACAAGGGATAACAATGGACCCATAAATGTTCTTGGTAGTTATTTATAGGGAAGCACCCGAGAACGTGGAGTTGGTTCGCATATTCCATGGTCTAGCAGGCTATTATCTTATGTTTATACCTGAATTCCCTCAAGTTGCGGATCCATTGACAGCTTTGACCAGAAAAGACCAAGCCTTCTTGTGAAGTAAAGAGTGTCAGATAGCTTTCAGCTCTCTGATGGTAAATTTGGTCAGTGCTCCGGTGCTTAGGTTGCTAGAGGAAGGGGTAACGTTCAAGGTTTTCTATGAAGACTCTAATCTAGGATTAGGATGTGTACTAATGCAGCAGTGGGGAGTGATTTCTTATGGGTCTAGATAGTTATGTCCCCATTAATATAACTATGCCCCCCATGAAACCTGAACCTGCAATAGTGAAGGTGGAATGATTTTCACTAAGAATAAAACATTGAGATCTCCTAAACCTTATGAAAGGGGAATGTGGTGGTTGATGACTTAATTATAAAGTCATATAAGGAGGTAGTTCAGGAATCAATGAATTCTTGGAGGAAAATGGAGGAGTTGGTCTCCATGCGTCTAGATGGGTGATTGGATGGCAGTATAGGTTGACTATTTTAGATGATAGTGAATTATTCCTTGGTGCGGAAGGTGGATGAGTATCAGTGGGGAGACTCATAGAATGAGGTGACGCATGATCGCGCTATCCAGGGTGATGTTCTAGAGGGGTGGTCGGAGGATTGTCAGAATCGGATGATGTTTTGTGGGAAGTTGTTTGTACCAGTGGTGATGAACTAAAGAGTTCTCCATCAGCTCCATAGATCACCCCTGGTGGTTCAACTAGTAATCATCAAGATGTACTGAAGCTTGAGGGAATAGTTTTTATGGCCCAAGATGAAGCGGGCAGTGGTGGAGTTTGTGGCATGGTGCCTAGTGTGTCAGCAGGTGAAGGATGAGCATTGTGTTCCCGACAGTCTGTTGCAGCCCTTAGACATTTCTAAGTGGAAGTGAGATGACATCTCGATGTATTTTTCATAGTATTACCCAAGACTTGGGGAATATGTGATGATATTTAAGTATTAATGGACCAGTTGATGAAATCATCTCACTTCATTGTAATCAAGGAGTCGAGCATGGTGGATGTATTAGCTCGGAGGTATGTGGATGAGGTGGTGCAGCTTCATGGATTTCCATGATCCATTTTCTTGGATAGGGATACACATTTTATGTTGTGATCCTGGAGGGGATTGAAGCATACATTTGGCACTTAGTTACGCCTCAACACTTCTTTCCACCCTCATACATATGGAAAAATAGAGAAGACTATCCAGATATTTGAGGACATGTTATGGGCATGTGTTTTGGACTTTAGTGGGCCTTGGTGAGAAATATTCCCTTGGTAGTTTTTTCCTACAATAATCATTATCACTATTTTTATGGTATGGATCTATTATAACCTCTATGTAGGAGGATGTGTGGTTCACCCTTGTACTGGATGGAAGTCGGGGAGGCATCTATTCTTGGTCCGGACGTGGTGTAGAGTACGACAGAGAAGGTCCAGCTTGTCTGTGACAGGATGAGGGCAGCACATGACAGAAATAAGTCATATGACGATCATAGGCAGAGTCCTTTAGAGCTCGAGTTTAGGGACCATGACTTATTTATGGCTTCTCCTCAACGTTGGAAGTGAAGTTTTGGCAGAGGAAGTGGGCTTTTTCATAGGTTTATCGGACATTTTGAGGTGTTTGGACGATTTGAGAAGGTGTAATATCAGCTAACATTGCCACTGCTGTTGGAGAGGATCCATGATGTCTTAGATGCCTCTCAACTACATCAGTATCTACATGATGACTACCACATCATTGAGTGGGAGATTTGGATATCAAGGATGACACGACTTCCATGGAGCGACAAGTATTAATCGAGTATCGTGAAGAGAAAGTGTTTCATGGATGGACCATTCCTTTGGTCTGTGTGTCATGGAGGCATGGTGGCCTCAAAGAGAGTACTTAGGAGTGAGAGAAACAGATGAATTCCCATTACCCAGAGCTTTTATGGGTTTTTTTATGTGTCATACTTGTGTTATTCATTTTATGATGTAATGCTTGACCTTGGTTGATGTGAGATGAGTTGATTCATTGTTCTTTGAATGTGTGTGAAAATTCCTGACTGTGGCGAGGGGAGAACCTAAGCCACAATCCAAATGCATTAATGTGGATTTTATTGAACTCATGTGGGTGAGTCTTTTCCACCCAAAGTAGATAGTATCTTGACATGGAGGAAGGAGCACCCTAATCCATGTGTCTGGATAGTGTGACTTTTGGTGTTTGTGTGGTTAATTGGAGAAGTGGGGCCTTAGTGCTTGTACAGTTGTTCAAGAGATAGATATCAAGGAGGTTTTCTTGGATTTATAGGTTTTATCTCTAGTTTTCAGACAACGTGGGGTGGTTTTTCCCTGAGCGGTATCTTATGGGATGATTGTTTAGACCCCTCTTTTATGTGGTTGGTTTTAAATTATTGGGGATGAGAATATTATGAGAGGTATATGATGTAATGAAATGGATTTATTAGAGGAATTCCTTTGTGAAAATATTGTTCTTGAGGTGTTCTTGGGAGTCACAATGGTCTGTTTCGGTAGTTTTCCAAAAATATGGTTGCACTGAAATGGTGGAACACCGAAACGATGGCACCATAACGGCCACACACTAGAATGGTGGCATCATAATTGTGGCACTATAACGGTCTCACACTAAAAGAGTGGCATTGTGATGGTCACACAATAAAATGGTGGCACCGTAATGGTGGAACCGTGATGGTTCCACATAGAAATGGTGTCACACCAAATAGTGTTTCACCCATTGAGAATTTTCCAGCTTCCCAAGTTTTTATAGTTTCAACCCACTTACAGCTCATTTGATGTAAAACGTGTTTAAAGCCTTTTTTGAGAGTTTTTAAGGGTGTTTCTAAGGATATTAAGTATATCTTTAATATCCTAATGCTCTAGGGACTTTGAGATATTCAAACCTCATGATCTTGAACATGATCCTACATTAATGGCTTTTGAAACAGTTCTTCCTCTAATATAGGATTTTTCTCTTCAATGTCAGGATCTTCCATCCCCAGTGCGTTATCTATTCCCCCTTGGTGCACCTAGAGCCTTCATCTCTAGATGAGTTGTGTGCTTATTCTAGAGCCCCCTCCTACTCAGTTTTCTTGGAGTTACATACGGCTCACGTGATCCCCTATTTTGGTGAAAAGTGGTGTTTTTGGTTGCCTGTTATTTCAGGTAGAAATTCTTATGCTTCTCTTTACTATATATCATGTGGGGTGGGTGTAGTAATGTTTATTCATGAAGAATGGATGTATACTTTTTCTTAACAATTAATAAATTAGGCTAAGGGAATTTGATTAAAAGATAATATGGGTCAATGAAAAAACTAGATGGTAGTGGATTGATGTTTATCGCCTATTTTATTTGTTATCCCTGTTGATGATGTGATATGTTATGGTTTTAAGGCCTTCTAAAATTCATGGTCATTGGTGGTATTTGTCTATGAATGGTTGATGCTTTATAATTGTTGTTTTTCTTTATAAATAATTTGTGTAAATATTAATCTGACTAATCACGTATACCCTGTTAAATGAAATGGATTCCCCAAGATCAAAACCCTTGTTTGATCAATCCTATTTATCAAATTGTATTAAATAATATTGTTTACCAAATTTGAATATATCTTGTTTGATAAATGTGGATGAGTGTTTTGTTCTATTAGGCATTGTGACTTTGTGTGAGTTGGGTGGTGCAGTTGTTGGGAGCATGGTTATGGGTACAGGGGTGGATGGAGTAGTTGGTTCTATGAGAAAGGTGTGAGATGTGCATGTAGCAAGGATATTGTTTAAATGGTAGTTGTTGTGGGATTTTTGTGTGGGTTTTTAGGGGTGGTGTGTTGGAATATCAGGTTGAGAGAATGATTGATTGTGGAATGGATAGACTTGTATGTTGTGGGACTACCTTTTTTTGTGTTGTGGATGTCAAGAGATATTGGGAAGTGGGACTGAAATGTGATCATGGACATGTTATGTAGTAGGATTGCATCAGGGAATTGTTTGGGTAGTAGGGATGCAATTTTGGGTTTTTTAATAACTTTATTTAAATACGTGTGTCGGGTGTGGTGTTGTTGTGTAGCGGGGCCATTGGGTTTAGTTGTGAGGGAATTATTGTGCGGTATAACTTTGATAAATGATAGTTGGCAGTGGTTGAATAGGTGTTTAGAGAAAAGGGGGTTGTGTAGTGGGACTACAGTCTGGTTTTTCTTGATTGTTTTTAAAAATTGGTTTTAAAATTGAAATTATTTACCTTGGTTCCTATTCCCTTGTTCAATGATGGCAATACCGAAGAACGAAGTTGGTTGGTTGATGTGTGTTTGGCCAATAAGACTCTTCGCCTTCTAAGGAGGTTGAATATTTTGTGTTTGCTAGTTTCCCTCGGCAGTGTTGGAACAAATTAAATTGAATTACTTAATAAATAAATGGAAAATTGTTGAATGAAAAATTGGTTGGGTTTACGCTTTTGCAGTGGTTGTTTGTGTGGCTATGCATATAGGGGTAAAAACAAAAGTGGTTTTGGTGGGTTGGTTATTTTTTTGGGACCCATAGGTTGGGATGATTGTTTTATTACCTATATGTATATACTGTATTTCCTTGTGACTTTATATATGCACCCCACCCCTATTGAAAACTATGTGCCAAACACCCACCATTTCATGGGGGAGGGTGTCCTTACCAACATTCTGATGGGTGGATGGATGGTTGGTTACTGACTTTATTCCTCACACCCTCTTCCTAGTTCTTACCGCTCAAGCATATCTGGGCTGGATATAATGGATTTACACTTACCATAGTACAAGATCCTTCTAAAAAGTTTTTTGTGGATGAGGGCCTAGGTTTTTGCAGGCAAGGTTTATTTTATAAAGTGTCTTCAGGATGAGACCTAGGTGACTTTGGGAGAAATGTGTGGTTATCATGGCCCATGTGTCTACGGGAAATATATGCAGTGCTGGCCCAGGTGTGGTGGGTAGGTTTTGGGTGTGGTTTGAGACCAAGGTTTGTGCGGTAATATTGTGGGAGTGGGACTCTATTTTAGAAGAGTGGTAGTGTCAAGACGTTAGCTGTTAGGAATGAGCAGTTGACCTGTGGGAAAGTTGTGTGGGGTACTCAAATTTCAATGTCTTTATAATACTATTTACATGACTTGAATTATTTGGTGAGTGTGCCTTGGTGAGGCTGGGATAGTTATTACTCCTTTGTAGGTTCTTTGAGGTTATAATTTCTTCTCAATGGTATTTAGTATGTTTCCCCCACTTGAGCATGGGTAGCATTAGTTTTCCTGCTGGATATACTTGTATATTCACCCTACAATATAAAATAATTTTCAATTTTCTAAGAGTATATTAAGAACCATGATAGACTTTAATAGATCAGGTGTTTGTATAGTTGTTTTCTTACTGCTTAGTCACTTTTTTTGTTACTCGCTTTGGTGCTTTTGTTTTACTTTTGTTGCAGTTTACGTTTATATCATGCATGGGTTGTATTTTGGTTTCCTTTATATAAATGTTTGTTATTTATTTGGATTTTTACTATCCAATATATCGATCATGTTTCATTAAAATGGTAATTCATTCAATTTTTTTTTTAGATTCTATACCCTTGGTTCTAGACGCCACTCTGGGGCCTACTGAAGGCGGTGCTCGGGGGTCATTATCTTTCCATCATCTTGAAGAAGGGCATGGAACTTTGATGTCCCTTCCCTCATCTTGAGGAAGGTGGGTCGTGACATTATATAATAAACTCAGTATATTCTATATACTTATATGTTTTTATGGTATAGTAATTACCTTCAAAAATACCCACAACCATCAATTATGTTACGAAATCATTATTCTTTTGTACATCAGCCTACTGCCTCACCAACCAATGTAATTCATTTTTCCATTATCACCACTTAAGAAATCGTATGACGGTAGATCTAATGTATATATAATATATTTATAATATAATTATACCTATGGGGTAAATATATGATATATATCCTTTTTTACTTTTCATTTCATGTGCAACATGATAATGTCGCCCGTGTGTATGGTGGACTACAACCTCGGTAAGCGATGTGATTCATTTTTTAGTAACACATTACATGGAAGGTGACAATGATAAATTTTATTAATATATGTGATATAAATATTTTAATTATTATATTTATGGAATATTAGTCATTATAAAAACACAATATATCATTTTTTCATACATATTCACTCACAGAAAGATGATCACAATGTTCTTGCTTTTGTGGACGGCCACCTTCATGAAGTGAAATGACTGTTATCATCACTACACAACATGGATAATATATATAATATTATTTTAATAAAATAATATGTTATTTATCATATAATGATAATTATATATATAATATTACTTACCAAATTTTTATATTAAACATTGAAAAATGGAAATGGTACACATGAATATGCACGACATACCGTGTCTGTGATCATAACGTACCTCATTTCTAAAAAACAAGCTTCTTATTTTGTATTAAAATAATAATTGATGTATAACTATTATAATTATGTCATGAATATTGTTATGTATATTATGGGAAAATATAATTTGCAAAAGTAACATTACATTCATGAAAAAATTTGAATGAAAGATCAAGGAAATTAATACCTGAAACAGTGAAAATAATGAAAAAAATTTAACTAATGGATGATAAGATATTATAAAAGGATCATATATGATATTATAAATATTAATATAGTTATGTAAAACTTTAATACAATGTTCATTCCAAATTAAATGAGGTTATATCATGTTCATTCTAAATTAATACATGAGGCAAGGGACTTCATGTCAATTTCCCTTTATTGAGGAATATTTTAACTTTATTCATGTAATTTCATTAATATTTTATATATACTACCAATTTTTCATGTAATATCATAAATAAATCATTATTATTTGTATTTTATATTTTAATTTTATTTATTTCCTTTATTTTATTTTCTATGAAAATTTTCAAGTTGAAATGATTTTCTAACTCAATTCATTTTCACTGGGTTATATTTGTTATTCACTATCTTTGAAATTTTATTATTATGAATGAATTGGATTTTTTAAAACAAAAATTCCAAAACAATTACATTAATGTTTTTTTTCAGTTGATACACATAATAAAATGAATGATCAATTCCCACATCTTATTTATAACCATTATAAGGGTTTATTTGAAAATATCATTATAATCAAGATTGTTTGTAGTTTGATTATTATCTAATAAATCCATTTAATTTAATGATCTGATGGTTATTAACATTATTTTAATGTAATAGTACCATTATCTAAATCTTTATTACATAGAATTTTTTAGAACATTTTTTTATGAAAATTATTCGTCATTTCCCTCTTTGGTGAGAAAATTGTTTTCTTCAAAAAAGCATGTTTGCTAAAAAAACATTCAAACAATATTTTTAAATTTTTTTATTAATTAATTTAATAATTTTTTCCCATTTTTACTTCTTACATTTTTTGACAGTATCTTTATATTATTTTAATAACATGACACATTTTTTTTATTGAAAATGTGTAACAAATCATTGTCTTAATGTACTCGGTATGTACAAAATTTACTACCATCGAAACCACTAAATGTTTTAAAAATTCATTTATATGATTCAATGATTATTTTAAATGAAATTTATATTTAGATTGTTTTTTGAACTATTTGTTATAAAAAGTGATTTTTTTAATGAAAAGTATGTATTCCTAATTATTTTTTTTAAAGTTATGTTTATATATTTTCTATTCATTAATAATAAAAAAACTTTACTTTTTCCAAATGGGTATATGTAGGATTGATACTATCCATATTTTTTCTATGAATAATTTATGAAAAAAAAATTCATGTAACGTGTTGACAATAAAATCCATCATTAATTTTTTACGTGAATTTTTCTTCAAGTACTCACAAACCAGTAATCATTGGACATTAAATTTCACCTAAATATCCATATTGTTGTCCATGAATATTATTATTGGTTAAACCATATATCATTTCTTTATATGATGTTCTACAATGAAATTTATTTATTTATCAAAAGAAAAAAAATTACATCTGTATTCATTACTAAATACATATATTTGATGATAAGGAATGATTTTCCTAAATTGTATCCATTATTTTATATATGAGGAATTCTATTTTTATACAGTGACGGGTGGAGCATAAAAGTATATATGCCCTAGATGCATTAGTAGTGTCATGAGTTGATTCAGTATGATAACATTAAATATTTTTCTACCAATAGTTTTAAACCTTCAAGAGAATGGTATTGATGGTAGATGTATCATTTTTTGGAGTTCATGATGTCCAACAATTAACCATTTCTATTATCAAGAATTCAGTTATTATTTTCTATGGAATTTTTGGAACAATATCATCTCTATATTCATTTCAATCTCATATTATTGATTTAATGGATTGTGTTTTACTTTATCTACCATTATATATTTATTATTCCTCATATATCAGTGTTATCCAAATTACTGATTAAAATTAATGTGTGTTCATTTATTTATGTATACATATTGATTATTATTTATTGATTGATGATTTCTTCTTTTGTAAATAAAATATATTGAGTATTTAATATCACTATTATTTTCTTTCATTTTACTAGGATTCTGTAATGTATACTATTATTGATGTAAAAGGATATGATAGAGGGAATAATCTTATTGTCTATAAAAAAATTTGTTGAATTGTTTTTTCAAATGTAATATGGGAATAATGTTAATAACTAGTTTACCAAGTGTACTAAACTATTTTGTTCTTTGGGATAATTTTTTATATCTTATTCTAATGTAAAAAATCTGACACTAGATATGGGCTACTGGAGTTGGGTTTCATTGGATATGACCCACTAGAATTTGATTGATAATTTCAATACTTACAAAAACATAATATTTTATGATTTCCAAAATGGGTTCCTATATATCAACAACCTGATCCAATGGAAATGTACAAAAAATTATCCAATGCGAATAATTGACTAGTGTGAAGATCATATTTCTAGAAACTAACATATGATATATCATATTAATTGGCTATATGTTATGTTTTATTTGATCATTACCATCCATTTATTATTGAACTATTTTATTCAAGAAAAATTATTTATAATATTTTTATATATAGCATTTTCATTTAATCTGTTTTTGATAAATTTTCCATATTTTTGAGTTCTAAGAATTTTTTGGTAAAAATATTTAAATTTCATTCCACGTTATGTTTATTCCAATTAAAATAATTAATGGTTTATTATTACGGTATTGTTCAGGTAACACTTGGTGAGACACAACTAGTCTACATATCTCACACCATAACTTTGAGATTCTGTGTTTTTATATTATCTTATTCTATCTCCAAGAAAAGGGAAATAACTACTTGGTGGTGGTTGATGTTAATGATCAATGGGACCTGAAGTAATTTATTTGACCAGTTAAGATGTAATCAACCATTTACATGGGATATGTCTAATCTTTTATCTTAGAAGATGATTTATCACATTTATAGTGTACTATTTTAGGTATTTTTTTAACTATTTGTGTCTAGTAATATCACAATGAGTAGTGTTGGGATTCCAATTTGTGTTGATTATATTCCACTATTTTGTGGGAAAAGTATCTATTTTTTCTTATATGACACTAGGTTATAGTATCTAACAATGGGGATCATGAATGTCCTTCCTTTAATGTTAAATATGGATCAAGTATTATAATACCAAGTTATATGAGCTAGTAAATTACAAATAGTTATTAGACCTGACATTTTTTGCATCTTCTCCAGATGTTGGAGTATAATCTAGGATATCATGGTAGATATGAAGTGGGTTTTATGAGACTTAGTAGATACTTGTTGGAAATTTTTATGCTAACTCTCATAATAATGATCCTTAACTCATCATTGGTGTTTAGTAAAGATGTCATCGAGGAATAATTTTATATTATTTCTAGTCATTTCCATGATTCTAGTATTATTTTTTAAAAATCCACAATTTTTTATTCTACATGATTGATTTGTATTCATATATATCTTATCTGAGTTGATGATTCGGGTATCCTTGATAACTTTTCAATGTATTCTTTTATTGTTTTGTATCATAATTTCTCTATGAATATTATTAAATAGGTCATACAAGAAATCATCTCATGAACCAAAACATAAAAATCCGCTATTATGCTAGAATCATGTTATGTTATTAGTGTGTGATGGTTAATCTCTTATACAGGTACCTTTATCCATTCACATTCCATCTTTGGTAGTGGAAGTTCAATGTTATGAATCTTGAAACAATTCTTAATAGTTTCTTAATTATAACCCACTTCCATTCCAATTTTCGAATTATCCCCAAGATGATGAGTTTTGGTTTTAAAATTTTGAATTGGAATTTTAGTTCTTGGAAACGCCTGATTCGGTTAACGTGAAATTTGTTACCATCGTGACTGAGGGACATATAAGGACACAGTGGTATGAGAATGTGATCATGTAGAAATACAGTGGTTTAGAGTGTAAAGAAAAAATATTTCCTTTCACTAATCAATTTTCTCTAAAATCAATGGTTTTGGAAAAGGTTATGGGGGTTTTCAACATCAAGATGAGTGATACGATATTGAAATGGTATAAGAATTTTTTTTATATACTTTTACAATTTTTCTAATATGTTGTATCCAATGATAATATGAGGGATCAATGGATCTAGATAGGTCTCCAATATAATATCTTTTTAATTAGTTTCTTAATAAAAAACACCTCATATACAGATGTGTAGGTTAAATAATTAATGGATGGTCTTCACCATGATAGAAATCCAGGTGTGAGAAGAGTTCTATTTTCTCCCACTGGTAGTTTTATGAGTTCAATTAAAAAAATAGAATGTTATTTTGTGTATAATATTTATTCTAGACTGAAATAATCATTTATACCTCCTACAATACATGGAAGAGACCCTGAGATATTATTCTAGTGTGTCAAGGTTGGGAATTTAAAATGAATTTATAATGTGGAACCAATGATATATAGTTCTTGTTTTTTCCAAGGAAGCTAATATAAGTTATTGAAAATATTTTATACTCCACAAAGTGGAATGATCTCATCATCACCAAAAAGTACTATTGTGAAATCATATTCTTCAACAACTATGGGGTTTGAGGTACATGAATCTATAATGAAGCTTCTTTTCATAGTGAAGGAGTCTCCATATGAATATGATGCATGTCTATCATCTATAGGTGGTACCATAACAATTTTTTCTATAGTTACTATTTTATTTGATACTGGGAAATCTTGATCATTTAGATCAACCAATGTTATAAAATTTTATAATCTTCCTATGGATATTTTTTCTTATGTGATGGTTACTAATACACCCTATGGAATGAAGAGTGGGTGGAGACTTTGGTGCCCTTCTTGTGACTTATATTTATCAATGACTAAGAATACCTGGAGTTTTCTAGTTATTCACATGAATCCTCTTGAAATCATTTTTGGGATTGATTGGTTGATTTTTCATTTTTCATAGACTGATTCTTATCATCGAGAAGTCTCCTATGCTACACCAGATATGGTGTTCTCTATCATTGATGGAGAATGGTTCCTAATATAGATATGATATGGTTATTCTTTTCCCAACATGGTCAATTTAATATCAATGTTTTTTGTCAACTTTGACAAGAATATTTTATATATTAACTCCCATTAATTTTTCATTTAGTGTACTAACGTGTTTCCGTCTCATTTCACATGCATTCCATCGGTATGATAGGTGGATTTTTTTATAGATTTTTTTCATTTAACAAAATATATATCAATTCAAAATTACCATATGGGATCAACATAATTTAAGGTGTTGAATAATTTGTTAGATGATCAAACATAGATATTATTTAGACATCGTATTGTAAATCCTTGGGAGACACTTATTCTATTTGTGAAGAATTTTGGTAGAACACTTCACATGTATGTTGGTTATGGAAACTCAATAGAGTTATTGAAAAGAAAAAATATTTGTTAAATGGATTGATAATCTATTTGACTAGTTTAATGGGGTTAGGTGGTTTTTAATGATTTCTAATTGATTTGGTTACCATTAGCTAAAATTTAAATATTTTTTCATTTATAAGATGGTATTGCTATGATGACTATCATGTTTTTCCATTTGGTGTAACCAGTTATCATACAGGTTTTATATATTGGTTGAACATGATGATTCAAGAGTCCAATGAATCATTCATGGTAGTATTTTTAGATGTCGTCATGGTTTAATCTAAAATTTAAGAGGACTATGTGATTCATATGAATGTAGTTTTAGAACACTTGAGAAATAATGATATTGATAAGAAGCATTCAAAATGTAATTTTTGATACAAAACCGATATTCTTAGGGAATTTGGTCTTAGAACATGGTATCATATTTGATCTACAGAAGTTGAAAACTGTTATAACATGGGGGAAACAATGTAATGACTTTGAGATACACTAATTCCTGGTCTTTTTGGGACTTTCCACTAACTTTTTAATGATTTCTCAATATTATCCTCTCAGATGAGCACTCTCACATGAAATATATTGATGTTCATTTCAGATAAAATATTTAAGAGTTAATTTTTTGAGATGAAATTTATTTGTAATTCTATGCCAATTTTGACTCTTCAAGTTACTATGTATGGTTGACCATTAAATTTTGACAGATCATGTTTGGGTTTGGGCTCCATTCAATTGTAAAATGATCACTTGGTAGAAAATGTTTCTAGATAGGTGAGGCCATATGAGATAAATTATATCACCCATGATCTCTAGATTATAGAAATGATGCATTCTTTGACTATTTATATCAATTAAATATATGGAGAATATTTTACTATATTTTTATCCCAAAATCAAGATTTATATCTTCACCCCAAAAGATATAAATCAATGAAAGTGTGAGTATATATAGTATTTTGTTATTTTTATTACATACACCCCTAGTTGGGGGAATTTCTATGGTGATTCTTTGAGCTAGATGATTCAGATTCGGGATGTGAAATAATTATCAAAATAATTGAATATGATGGATCACTTTTCTAAGATTCATTTGGGTGTGAGGTTGAATGATTTTGAGGTTGTGTGGGTGAATTTGGAGGTAACCTCATCTATTCTTGATATTATTTTGCTGGTAAAGACATTTTATATTGGATTTATTTGAATTGGGGACTCTCTTTTTGTTGGGAAGACCATAGACAAGTAGAGATTATATTCATAGGGTATCCTATGTTTCTATAACTAGTGTTTTGTGTCTTTACCAATGATAAGTGACATGATGGGGGATTTTGATGTTTCAAAATGGTTGGTGCACCAATGAACCATGAAGATGTTCTATGATTTTCAGTGTTGATTCTAGTATCCAGTAATTAGATGAGAACTCATTTATTTTTTACACATTACTATACATGCCAAGAGTTAAAATCATAGAACTAGATAAATTTAGGTTTCCTTTATCTACATCCAATTCTAACATGAAATTATGATGAGATTTATATAGACATTGTGGTCGGGTTACAATGTACCCCCAAAGGATGGAATTAGATATTTGTTTTGATCACTAGGTAGTCCAAATAAGGTCACATTATTCCCATTAATGAAACATCTAATGTTTAGAAAATGGGGTACCTCTATGTGCAGGAAATTTTTTTAATTCTGTGGAGTTTCTATTTCTATAATCTATAATAGGGGTACTATTTTCACATAATTCTTTTGGAGAGGTCATTAAGAGGAACTGATATATTTGGTATGTATGATCATGGAATAGGTTTCATAGATGTATGACTATACATAGTGAGATATAATGATATTTTATGACATGTTGCTTTCATGAGTTTATGAATTAGGTGAAGTTTGAGATTTATATTTAGGGATGGTTGATTTTACCTATAACAATAGTTTTCAATCTTATATTATAATGGCCCCTTTTTGGGACTTCTATGGATGAACATGTAGATATCTATTGTCTAGTTCTATTATTAGTGAAGCTTCCTTAAATTGAAAGTGTTTTTTTCAAGATACTACATTGAGGATTCAATTGATTTTTCAGATAATGTTATTGACATCAAGATCATGTAAATCCTACACTGATCGACATCATGAACTATTGGAGTTTTCAACTAGTGACCAGTCATGATTATTGATTCTAAGAAAAATTTTCTTTAGTGTAATATAGTAACTTTTCTCCCCTAGTTTAGATTTAGATTACATGTGTTCATGTATATTAGGGATGAAAGATAAGAAGAAAAATATACTTTATAAGGAATATTCTTTAAAATAATTATGTGAACTAAATGAAATATTTTTGGGGATTTTGTAACCTCACATTACCTTATTTCAAGTACTTCTTCACCCTTGTTTTGATTCTTATTTTTGGGATTATTTCTCAGCCTTTGAGGATATGTATATTTTTTTGGGGAAATGATCTAATTTTTTGATGATTTTTTCATTGAATTAATGGATTCCATTTATAAATATTTTAGAGTCTTTAGAGGTTGTAATTTTGGCATGGGTGTAATTGGATACTTTATGCATTCTTTTTCAGTGGGATACTACTTTAAGTGGTTTCATAATTAATTTAAGAAGTAAATATATGGTTTATATAGTGATTTTGTTACTATATATAAGAAATTAGAATGTATCATGGAATAAAACGACTTCTTCTATAATAGATAAACATTGGATTTAAAGGTGGTTTATACTGTAAAAACAATACATACACCATAAATCAACACTAAATGTGTTTTTAAACTTGAGAGTTACATTTTTAAGAATATGTGTTGTAAGAAAATAATTAAGATGAAAATAACACATAAATTATAATTTTTTTCACCTCACATATTTTGATTCGGAATTCTGTAAGCTCACTTCTTGAGATCCCCAATCATACACCAATGTAAAGTGTGTAAACCCATCACTTCCGAACATTGAAGATTATTGTTTGATATCTATTTAGTCTCCTATCATTGGTTTCATCATTCATTATGATATCATTTGTTTGATGTGGTTTGATCTAAATATTTCCAATTTAATCATAGTTTGATCATGATGAATTGTTATTAAGAAATTCCTTGTTTTTTTAAGATAAAGACCCTACCCAGAAAAGCAGGATCCCTTTATTAATAAAAAAGAGAGATTACATCAATCTAAAAGTATGATATTTACATTGATCCTTCCTAAGGATATGAATTAATTCATCCAGTACTTAATCCTCCCATTGAGATTCTGGACCATTAACTCCTTTACTAGAAATCCCATCCGCCAAAGAGTTCGCCTCTCAATAAGCATGAGTGACGATATGTTCCTTTAAAAATAGAAGATCCATGCACCTTGTTCATCAGTTGGTCAACTTCGAAGAAATATGAAGAGAACCAGTCTGAAGAGCCATAACCACAGTCGTTGAATCACATTCGATCCACAATTTATTCCAACCCCTCCGGTCATCATGTTCAATATCCTCCATGACTCCATGCATATCTACTTCAAGAGCATAATCAAAGCCACACGATCCATATAAACAAACAAGAACGTACCCTTTGTGATCTCTAAAAACCGCACCAAAACCTGCTGAGCCCGGATTACCTCTCGAGGCACCATCTGAGTTCATCTTAATCCATCCATGAAAGGGAGGTTTCCATAATACTTCAAGCATACCAATAGATGGCATGAAATTTCCCTTAACCCCAATCCGAGATAGAACAGACCAGTCATGAAGGGAGTTTTCACAATACCTGCCTCCTAGAACAGAAACGTCACGCGCAGCAGCAAAAAGACCTGCCAAGACCGTCCCAGCATGAAATTTTTTATGTTCATGAGGGGATTTGTTCCTGTAAAACCAGAGCATGTAAAGCAATTCCTCAGCAACATATAAGAAAATACAAGAAACTTGTGGTGAGAGATTCAGCTCAGGCCAGCGCTTGATGAAATCACCAATTGAATTGGCATGAGGCAGATCTACTTCAAAGATGCTAAACACTGCTTCCCACATTACTGAGGCCACAACACATGTTAGGAAAAGATGATTTATGTCTTCCCTATGCTGATGACACATAACACACCTTGAGCAAAGGGAGATTCCACAATTATTAATAAATCCATCAGTTGGAAGCCTTTTATGAGCAAGCCTCCATGCAAACATGGACTGAGTAGGCCTGAGAAATCCCTTGCTCAGGAAATCCATCCATTGAAAACCAGGAATGCTACCAAAAATGTGCTTGTAGAAACACTTAGGAGAAAGGATCCCATTAGAAACCAGCTCCCAAGCCTAAAAATCTCCATGAGAAGAAAAACAATACTGCTCCACTATTTGACTAACCTGGTTGGGAAGACCATCCATGCATGCAAGTTGATCTTTAATTGACAAATTAAAATCCATATTAGATCTATCCCCAAAGACCATGTCCTCCAACCTACTACCAGACCAGTTTCATTTCCATAACTGAAGAAAAGAATCCCTCAAGACCCACGATCGAGAGTCAGCATCAACTCTGGAGTAGATGCTCTTGATGGTAGGCCAAACCGAGGAGGAAAAATAATTGAAATTCCCTGTCTTAAGCCTTTTCAAGAACCTGGACTTGAGAAAGGATAGAGCCTCAGAATTTGTATTCATAAGCCTCCATATAAAACCAGCCTGCATGGATTCATTGAAGCATCCAAGATTCTTGATACCCAATCCCCCTTCATCATAGGTCTTATATACCAAGTTCCAAGAGACTGTTGCAATCCTCCTCTCTGTGACACTACCACTCGAGATAAAATTCTTGATAAAGACAATGACACTCTTGAGTAAAGAAATCAGCCATTTGTATACCATAAAAGAATATACAAATTTTGATGTGATTCTAGATTTCACAAGACACACTCTTCCTGCCATAGATAAAGATTTACCCTTCCAATTTGATAATTTTCTTCTTATCGAACTAGTAATAGCAGATAAATATCAAAATTTTGGTATTCCCTAAAACATAGGCACCCCTAAGTAAGTGAAAGGAAGAGCACCCTCCCAAATTTCCATCTCTCTGATGATGTCATTCTTCCTAGTTTAAGATAAGTTCCTTCCAAAATAAACAAACGACTTATTCAAACTAATCTCCTATCCCAAAACCATCTCATAATGGAGAAGACCCATCTTGATATTCCTAATATTTCTCTTGCCCCCCTGAGTAAAGAGAGTAATATCGTCAGCATATAAAAGATGAGATGGATCAACCAAACCTCTTCCAGTGTGAATGGTCTTCAGCTTCCCATTTCCATCCATAATAGTAAGAATTCTGCTAAGATAATCCTCAGCAATAGAGAAAATAATAACTGATAAGGGATCAACCTGCCTTACCCCTCTTGAGCATTCAAAGTATCCCTCTGGGGATCCATTGATAAGGACTGAAACATGGGAAGAACATAAAATAGATTTGATCCAATTGATGAAGACGCCATAAAATCCATACATATCAAGGACCCTACAAATAAAACCACAATCCATTGTTTCAAAGGATTTTCTTATTTCTAGCTTGATAGAAATGTTTCCACCCCTGACAAGACTTTTGAGGTGATTAACACACTCCAAGGCTATAATTAAACAATCCTGAATCGATCTCCCCTTAATTAATCCAAACTGGTTTGCAGATACAATATTGCTAGCAATACTTGAAAGCCTGATGGCAAGAATTTTACAAATAATTTTTTAAATAGTGTTGACCAATGAAACGGGCCTAAATAGGTGAATTTCATTTGCATTATCCACATTCGGAATAAGAGAAAGAAACTGGGCATTCAACCCTTTTGGAAGATACCCACCCTTGAATAAATGAATGACCAACCTAAAAACATCTTCATGAATGATATCCCAGAAAGCTTGAAAAAAGAAATTACCAAATCCATCTGGTCCAGGAGAACTCTCAGGTTTTAGACTAAAGACAGTATCCTTTATTTCAGGTTAAAGAGGAATAGCAGTAAGACTATCATTATCCGTCTGATTCACAAGCCTTGGAATCACCCCATACATAGGATAAGTGGTGGAAGGAGACCCATTGAAGAGACTCTTTAAGTAAGGAATGATATGATGATCCAGATCCTTTCTATTATCAATAATGTTGTCCCCATTCTTGATAAGAGAGAGGGGCTTGGACAGCCTTCTGATTCTTTGCAGAGCATTGAAAAACATCGAATTCCTATCCTCATCCTTTAACCATTTCACTTTGAAAGATTCCCTTTTCAAGGAGTATTTTAAATTAAGCATCTTTTTGATTTTGGATATTAAATCAGCTTCTTCCAAACACCCATTAGAAAAATCACTGGACGTATTGAGCTCTTGAAGATTCTGAAGGGATGTCTCAAGAGAAAGAATATCAGAATCTAGGGATCTGAAATGATCCTTACTCCATAGCTTAAGGTTCCTCTTAAGAATATTAAGCTTGGTAATGAAATCAAAAACCCCATTCCTGCAATCGATAGATTTCAATGTATTCAGCACAATGACCCTACAATCTGGATGTGAGACCCCGGATTTATTAAACTGAAAGAGAAAAGGAGGATTGGATTCCTTCTCTGAGAGATCCATTAGGATTGGATGATGATCAGAATTAAGTCTTGCAAGAGTTGAACAATAAATGGATCCCCAAGTATCCAAAGAAACCCCATTAATAAAAGCCCTATCAATATTTTTGGCAACAAAACTATTTAAATGCTTCTGATAACAAGTGTATTTAGAACCAACCATATTGACCTCAATCGGATCATTTTGATCAATGCAAGATCAGAAATCTCTGGAGGATGTGGCATTGGTGATAGCTCCATTTTTTCATCCGAATGAAGAATTGCATTAAAATCCCCTAAAATAATCCATGGACTAGAGATGCAAGAATTCAGAACTCTCAATTCCTCCCAGAGGACCCTATGATCCTGATAACTGTTACTAGCATAAACATAGGTACAAATAAAATCATGACCAAGTAAATTAAAGGAGAAGATAACATATTGCTCACCTAGAATAGCCATTTGAGTGCTGACCACAGATGAATGAGCCAACACCCAGAGTCCTTTCACATCAGATGAACTACTGTTGGTGTTGATTAGAGAGTATCCAAGCTTCTCGAAGCTGGAAATACTAGAAATAAAGACCTTTTTGGGCTCGGAGAGACAGATTAGGACAGGTTGATGCCTCTGAATAAAAATCTTAATGGATCTAATGGTTTCCATATTCTCTAAGCCTTAACAGTTCCAAAAAAACAACTTCATTTGAACCTAACTTTGAGGCTGGTACCCCTTGTGACTTTCCCACCTGGTTTTTTGGGTGGACGTCCTGCCTTCTTTTTGGTTACTTGAGAACTTTCCAATAAGTCAGAAATATCAACTGTTGTATTTCTTCCAGAATTTCTTGTACCAAGAGAATCCTTATGCTCAAGATTTTCCAGGTTTCCTTGCTCAGAATTGCTATTGATAGCAGCATTTTTGGAGCCATATCCAGGTTGCACTTCACTCACCAGAGACTCTGAAGCTCCATGTTCCTCGCCTTGTAGATGCTCAGGTCTAGAGGACTTCAATCTCTCCTCTGACTATATAGGCAATTTGCCACTAAGGTCACCTGACACCTGTGCCTCTACAGAATCTAGGAAACTAGAAACATTTTTCATCAAGGGGGGTATTCCAAGATGAATATACCCTCTTGGGACTCTTCAATTGTAATCTGTCCAGTCATCAGACAGACCATCCTTCTAATTTCATTGGAAAATTCCACATAGATAAGTTCATCCTCCACTTCTTGTTGCATTTTCAAATCCAAGTGGAATATATCATTTGAAATTTTACAATCCAGATCATGACTGATCTTGATGTCATTTTCTATAAGAATAGTAGTTGTTGCCTCTTCGGCCTCTTCCTCCTCCACCTTGTCTGCCCAGGATTGTTTCTTCTTTAGAGAACCAGATTTTTTCCAAAATCATTCATCAGTAAAATATTCAGATCCACGTCAGGAATGGTAGATTTCTTCTGCCGATTCACCAAAATAGATTGAGAGGGGCCTGCTTGATTTTAGAAGGACCTGGTTGATTTTTAGAAACACTCATCTTCTCCTCACCGTCATTTCTGCCCTTCTTGCTCTTGTTATCAATGTTCCATTCCATGTTTTTCGAAACATTGACCTTCTTCTGCAAAGTTATGCAATTGGATACAGAATATCCTACCATTTTTCAAACCTCACAGAAAGATGGAACATTATCATACTGTATTTTAACCTCTGACCTATTTCCATTTCCAGTGAAAGATATGTCATTTGGCCTCTTCAATTAAAGATTGATATCAACCAACATACGGGCAAAGAAACAAGCTCCCCCCTCCAAAGTCTTCTGATCTATGAGAATTGGAGTGCCAAGATAGGAGGCAATATCATTCAAAATCCTTGGATGCTAGTACACCCAGTTCAAACCATAAAGCCTTACCCAAATCTGAGCATTGGATTGCTTGAGATTAAAGGGGTTAAAATTAACATCCCAATCAGACAATCTGAGAAGCCCTGGCTTCATATGTAGATTTCCCACACTCCAGACAACATTCAACGCCTCCCTAGATTGTAGAACAATGTGAAAAAAACCTCTCCCTATGGGTATAAGCTTCCAATATCTGTTACTCCAACAATGAGATATTCGATTTTTGAGTTCTACATAGGACCAGGGTCTGTCACCTTTTGAATATATAACTCGACCTAAAATCGAAAACTTACATAATTTAATCTTTTTCTCGAGGGATTCCGGATGCACCTCAATAGAAAAACCTTCATTGCTGGAATTTTAAAATTTTAACTTCATGATTTATAAATTGATTTTATGAGTTGATTTTATATTAAATATTAAGAAAAATGTATAAATTTTAACTATATTAAAAAATAAATGATTTCATTAAAACCAATGATTTGGGTTTTAAATGATAAAGCGATGTTGAAAGTTTTAATTTGTGGACTTATATTCAGAACTAATTGGAAATTATTTATTTACCCATTGTCGACTACTTGATTGAGTGAAGAGCATGTGAGATTTGGTAGTTAGTGGGACATTAGAAAAATTACTCTTGTATCTGAACCCCTATAAATGGATTCATGAGGAAAACTCAAACACAAAACTACTATGTAATGATTACCCTTATGGGGAGTTGAGTCATAATGGTATGAGTTGAGGGTTTTGTGCACACATTGAATCAAGATCACGGATTGAGTTTTGTGAGGGTCCAATTTCCAAAAACTAATATTCTATAGGTATTATTACATGGTGGTATGATATGTTTTATTTTTTGATTAAATTCCATCTATTATTGAACTATTTTATTAATGAAAATTGATTTACCAAATTTTTTATAAAAATGTTCATTTATTCCTGCATTGATATATCAATAATATTTTTGAATTGAAATAGAAATTTTTGGAAAATATTTAAATAATGTTCCATGCATTTTTTATTTAAATTTAATGAATTAATGGTTTATTATTAGGTAATTTCATATAGAACAATTAGTGAGACCATAATGTGGTGTTTTACTCATAACCTACATTTCAATTTCATAAATTTTATATTATATTAGTATTTGTCCATGTAAAGGGAAACTTACACATGTAGGTGGTGGATGTTATTGGTCCTTTGGACCCATAGTGATAAAGGCGAATAGTGGAGATGTGATCCAAATTTTACATGGGATATTTCAATTCATTTATCTATGATGTTTTTATGTCACTTGATATTGTAGTGTTTTTGGTATTATTATACCTATTTGTCACTAGTACATTATCCAAGATGAATTTTGTCATATTGATTTTTTTTTAAATTCTACTGTAATGTAAAAAAATAATTCATTGTTTATTCATGTATGATTAAAGGTTCATGTATCCAACTCAAAAGAATTCGAAAATCCTTTTAGACTATTTCAGAGTTAGATAGGATATGAACACACCATGGTATCTAGGATGGTTCATGACACAACTCATGATATCCATTAATAGAAACCACACATTAATTTTCTCAATCCTCTCTTAAATAGGTTATTTCTTAAATCTAACTATTTAAAATTCCCTCACATATTTGTCTCAAGAAAAACATATCACCTAAATCTAAGAACTGAAATAGACCCCATGATTTAATCCCTAAATTTTCATATAATAGAATGTAGTGTGTTGGGAATTATATTCATCATTTATTAATTTTTATTATTCAATAAATTTATCAACATGACTCATTAATTGCTCTTCCACATCATCCTTAGTTGTTTCTCTCTTCATATATAAATTTATATTGCATTCTTTTCATGGTTTTATTGGTCATTCATCCCTCTTAAGTTTGTTTTATGACCATTCATGATTTTTGATTCCTAAAAATATTATTCCATAAATAAAGGTACTTATAGTATATTATAATATATTAAATGGACTAAATAATTCCTTCTAAAACTAATTAAATGAATAAATGGTTCATCAAATCAAATTAGTGAATACAATAATAATTCATAGTAATATGAGGAAATGAAATCAATGTGGGAATGAAATTAATTTAGTAATATTCTTGATATAGATGTTATGTAAACGATTATATTGAAACTATATATTTATAGGGGCATATGTTGGTTTATTTCTAGTACACCAAATTCTCAAGTGGGTGAAAATCATTAATGATTAATCTTAAACAGAATACAAAATTAGAAGTGGTGTTTTATTTAAAACACTAGGGATTTAGTTATATAGTTAGGATTGAATTAACTAATCTAAAATCAATTTTATTGTGATTATGTACTCATAATTTTTATAAAAAAAATTGGTCGGTCCACCTGATAAATATTAATTTCAATCATTTTGTTGTTAATTGATAATGGTAATTTATTTTTTTGGGAATTTATTATGTGAATTCCATGTTAAATATTTTGATTTTTTTTATATAATTAATGAATCTCATAATTTATTCATGGGAGTATTAAATTATAATTATTCAGGTGATCTATTGAATTTTCAAATGTCATATTGATATTTTGTGATGACAACATGTGAAAAGGATCATTTTTATCCCTTTAAAGTATGAAATAGAAGAAGTTATTATATTTTGATATAAATATTTTTATTATTTAAATAGAAATAACAAATTATTTTATTTTTATGTATTAGTTAAAGTTGTTTAGATAATTTTGAGAAAAAGATTTTTTCAGTTTTATATTGACTATTACTAGATATATTTTTGAGGAATCCAATTAATTATTAAATAAATTGTAAATTTTTTTAATAGATACAAATTTATCTCAGGAAAAGTATTGAATAAATGAAATATATCTAAGAAGGAAATATATAATGAATATTTTATTTAAAAGGGAAGTTGAATTTAGTTTAATTGATCTGAGAAGGAAGTTTTGGATTTGATCCTAGGTGAAAATAGAAGGTCAATGTAGAAATTTTATTCAAGTTGAATGTATTACTAGTGGATTAGAAAATTTCCTATGACCTAATTATTTTGAATATATCTTTTATAAAATAACTAATTCATTTTTTTGAATATAAAATATATTTTATGTTGGATTTCATTAATTATATAGTTACATGATGTTTAAAATAGTTTAAAAACCCCCCTCATAGTGGATTATTATGGATCTCTATATGATTTATTTCATATAAAATTTTAAAATAAAATCTAAAAATTTATATGTATATATATATATATATATATATATTTAAATATCACATAGCATGATAAAAAAATTATGTTAAGACCATAAGTATCTTATATTTTAATAAATTTATTACAATTCATTTATCCATGACTAATAATAACCTTATATTTGTAGTGTTCTAGATACATTTGAATTTAATTTATAAATCTTATTTTTGGTATTCATTATAGAAGTGAAAAACAAGGCTTAGATTTGATTAATTTTCCATGTGATGGATTCATTAAACTATATTGATGGAAGATGATGGATCCAATAATTAAGTATTAATATGATAAATAATAAATGATCTTTTTGAAATGGAGAATGAGAGTTTTAATGGTATGATTTTGTAATTAGATAAGGAAACTGTAACTAGTGTAACAAGAGAGGGAGTAAAAGAATGGAGTGGGGACTAAGGGGTTCAGGGATAAAAAATTATGTATGGTTGGGTGTCAAGATTATGGTGTCTTGATTGGGATCAATATGGGATATTATTTTAGAAGATATTAAAACTAATTTTTTAACATATGAAAACTTCTTTACCCAATTAGGTGGTATAAACATATATGATTTTGATTTTTAGAAAAAAATAGTTATTAATATTTATGGTTATAATATCCCAAAAATCTTTATACATAATTTACCCATTATGACATAAATCAGTTTACATTTATTGTTTGAACTCAATCTACAAATTTTCTCTCCGATACACTTTTATATAATTATGTCTTCATTAATTAGTAATAAATTATTATTCCATATTTTTATGTTTTCTTCCCAATGAAAATGAATTCAATCCTCAAAATTTTTTATTTATTTTTATGTGGGTTTTTTGTTTAATCTGTATAATATGGAATTCTTGTATATTTTTATAGAACATTGAGGAAATGGTGTAATCAAAAAATTATATCAAATAATAATCTACTTAAGGTATCATTTAGAGAATTATATGAACATAAAAATTTCTTATTGATGTGAATAATTTACTCTTTTCCCATTATGGAAATCATTTATTAGAAATAATGTATAAATTTAACAAGTTACCATGTGGTAATTCCAAATTTCTCAAAACACCATGACACATAATGGGAAAACTCTATTGAATTTAAAATTTATTTATATACATCACATGATTAATATAATGGTTCACCATGTGGTTCCAGGAAATCTCATGGGATATTTTTATTAGAAATTTATTGAAATTATATAAATAAATAACTATATGACATTAAAATATTTTCAAATAATAATAAAACAACATATATACTTTATAACATGGATTAAAAAATAATAACCTTTTTTATTCATCCCTAATCATAATGGGAAATATTTTTATTACCATTATGATGATTTTGAGGTATAATTACATTTAAAATTGTTCTTATATATATAAATTTTTTTCGAATGTACTATTTGATATAAATCATTGGTTCAGTATAGTTAATTATTATCAGACTTATTAAGTATATATGGGTTGTTAATTTCAATATACTTTTGGTAAAATGACTTCAAAAAGTGACTATAATATTATGACCATGACCTAACATGGTTCAATTCATGTATAATATTGTTATATGACATGTTATTATGTTTCATGAAGTGTAAGAATGTATATTATCTAATTATAATTGATTATATGGTAATAAACATATATTAACATTAAATGGGTGGTGATAATAGCATAATATATCTTGTGATACCCATGGGGTTAGTGTTTTGAATACACATAGTGCCTGTTATTATATTCTAGTCGATGATAGTTCTTAAGGTTGAAGGAAAAAAATAAAAAATTTAAATTTACCTCTTGGGGAATATCTTCATCATAATTTTATCATTATTGGATATATGCATTGAAACTAGTCTAATAAACCTATGAGACATTCCATTCTCAAATATTGGTTTTCACGGTTGGTGAAAAATGTTGACATATATTTAGGTCATCATTGATCTAGATTCTCTCACATGTGTTTCAAGATGATATATTTATTCATTATGGATACTCAGGTATTTAAGGTGCATGAAAAGTCATAGACCAATCATTTAATATTATGTTGGTGGATTTTTTCATCATAATGAATGTATGGTACATATAAACAATATCTTTGAGAGTTTTAATGTTGATGGTTATTTACACTTTTTTAGTAGAGTGCTATTTTATGAGCATATGATATATATGGTGAGATATAACCATTGAGTTTCTGGGTATTTCTTGTGGGAATCATATTGTCATGACTGACCTTCTTCGTGATGAGGGAAGGGACAATAAAGTGTTGTTACCTTCCCCAACATGAAGGAGAGATAATGACCCCTAGTTCCTGCCTTCAATAGGCCTCAAAGCAGTAACTAGCACCAAGGGTATGGAATCTTACACAATATGGAACCCTTTTTATAGAACATGATTGGCAGATAAGACGGTAAATCCCAGGAAACTCCAAATACTGAAAGTAAAAGTAAGCCAAAATTTATTACCACATGCATGTTAAATATGTAAAGCTGATACAAAGTACAAAAAACACTATAGTTCCAAAAGAAAAGAGACTAAATAGAAACAACAACAAAATCCTAACTCCCAAGCTATTAAAGTCTAGTACAGTCCTCAAAGTCCTCTTGGAAACCTGAAAATAGTTTTAAATACATAGGGTGAGAATACAAGTATACCTAGTAGGGAAATTAAAGCTACTTATGCATAAGTGGGGGAACATACTAATGTCCCTCTGAGAAAATAGAATATCTTAAAATAACCTACTAAGAAATACTAACCAGCCCATCCTCACCAGGGAACACTCACCGAATAACGCAAGTCAAGTAAAGCAGTAGTATATTCACATCGACATCTGGGTACCCCACACCGCTTTCCCACTATTTAACGGTTTATCCCTAATGGCTATCGTCTTGAATCCACCACTCTTCCCATAAGTAGTCTTACTTCAATAACCTTCCAACACACACCTAGGCTGAAAAACACAATAATCCTTCATGCAGACACCTGGGCCACAATAACCATGACTATCGCCCAAAGACACCTGGGCCTCATCCTGAAGACAATTTGGGAAAAAAAATATTGGCCTACAAACACCTTGGCCTCTCATCTACAACAAACCCTTTCCTAAATGATATTATATTGTTGTAATCCTCAAGCCATTACAACATGCCCAGATATGCTCAAGTGGTAAGAATAGAAAGACGGTGCAAGGAAGAAAGCCAGTAACCAGTCATCCATCCTCCCACCGGGATGTTGGGAAAGACACCCTCCCCCATGAAATAGAGGTTCTTGGAACATTGTTCTCAACAAGGATGGGGTGCATATAGAAATAATAGGGAACTAAAATTTATATATGTATAGGCAAGAAAACACTCATCTCAACCTATGGGTCCCCATAACAGACAACCAACTCATACAGAATCATAGTTGTTGCTACCCTTATATGCACAACCACACAAAAACCACAACCAATACATAACCCAAACCCCATTTTCATTTCACCACTTACCATTTATTAATTAAGGGATTCACTTTAATTTATTCCAGCACTTTCGGGTAACTACCAACCACAACCACATCAAAACAATAGACAAAACTGGATTTGCAGTCCCACTGCACACCCCCGTTCGACCACTAACAACTATCATTATTCAAAGTTATACTGCACAATCCTTCTCTCAAAACCCATATTTGTAGAATTGTTTCCCAACAGTTCTCGGATGCAGTCCCACTACACACAAGTTCATAACCACCCCACAATACCCCAACCTAACGCCATTCAATGGCCATGACACAATCAAAGGAAGTTCATCTGGCTAGAAGTTCATCCATTTCGCAATCAATGAGTCTCCCATACCGGGATACCAACACACCAATCGCACAAAACCACACACAAGTCTCTATAGCAACTAACATTAAACCACAGCCACACTACACACACATACCACACCCTTATCATAGAACCAACTCTTCTTCCCACCCTTGTACCTATAATTGTTCTCCCAACAGAAGCACCACACAACTCACACAATTCCCAAAAAACACAGCACTCAGGCACACCTAACAACAATATATATATATATATATATATAAATTTGGTAATAACTATTATTTAATCCTCTTGATAAATAGGGGTGATCATATAAGTGTTTTCATCCTGGTTAATTTATTTCATTTAAATGTGTATACATGATTAACCAGATTAGGATTTACACAAATTATTCATAAGGAAACAACAATAGTTGTAAAGTGTCACCCATGCACATACAAATACCACCAATTTCCATGATTTTGAAAAGGATTTATAGCCACAATAGATATTAACATCAACAAGGATAAAAAAATAGATGATTAATCATCAATATACTCCTAGCCTGTTATTTCATTACCCCATTATCTTTTGATCACATTCCCTTCTTATATATTTCTTGTTTTAAGAAAATTATTCATCTATTATTCACCAATAATAATTAGTACACCCAACCTTCATGATTCACATTTTAATATAGATAGAATAAATTCCTACCATATGATCAAATAATCAAAGTTTGTCCTTGCACCAAGAACAGGGGATCATGCAATAAGTAGGGAATAACTCTAAGAAAATTTTGTAGGAGGGGCGCTAGAATAGGTGAATGAATCATCTAGGGAGTAAGTATCAAGATTCGCCAAAGGGAAATAGAAAACACACTAAGAAGGGAAGATCCTATATTTGAAGAGCTAAATCCTATATTAAAGGAAGAACGTTTTTCAGAAGTCATTAATGTGGGATCTTGGTCAAGATCACGTTGTTTGAGTATCTAAAATCCCCCAAAATGTTAAGATATTAAAGATATATTTAATATACTTCAAAAATCCCTTAAAAATTCTAAAACATGGCTTTAAACTCATTTTACATCAAATAATACTTTAGAGGTGGGGAACTAGAAAAATGGGAAAGAATGGGAAAACTACAGATGAGTCACTAATGGGTGACTCACTGATGGGTGTGCTAGTGACATGACCTACCGACGCAATGACCTACCAACACCATGACCAACTAATTACCTATCCTACTGATGTTTACGCCTCTGACTCACTGACACACTGACATGTTGACGCACTGACATGTCGACACACTGACATGTCGACACACTAACATACCGACAAACTTACATGCCGACACACTAATAGGCCGATGGAATGGCATGCCAAAGAACTGACATGACAACACACTAACATGTTGATTCATTGACATGCCGATCACATACATTCTAATAGAAAACTAGAAATTCATAAAACTCTTGAAATGGGCCACCGAAAGCTCCCAAAAAACCTCAAACACTAGATTTTCACAAAGAAAGGGCCCAAGGAAATCATGGTTATTACATCAGATACCTATCGAACTATTTTTATCCTCAATAATTTCGAACTAACCCTAATGAAAGGGGGTCCAAAAAACCACCCCTTAAGATACCTATTAGAAGAAAACTTCTTTGTGTTATTCTAAAGTGGGAGTGAAAACCTCAACATCCAAGAATACCTCCTTGTCATCTATCTCGTGATGAACTGTAGAACACTAAGGCCCCCACTACTGCCAAACAACCATGAAAACACCAAGTTCACACCATCCAAACAAATGGATTAGGGCGATCCTCCCTCCATGTCAAGATATTATCCTCTTTGGGATGACTTTTCTCTCCCACACTAGTGTAATCGCATCTGCTTCAATGCATCTTGATTAAGGATCATGTCCTCCCCTCCCATTGGTTGGGACTTTTTCACACACATTCAGGGACATTGAAACAAATAATTTGAAAACAAGAAAGGTGAACCATTACATCACAAGAAAGTTACAAGGAAAAAACACAAGAGAAAACTCAAAAAGGATCTAGGTAATGGGCACACATTTGTGCCTCTCGCTCCCAAGTACTTTCCTCAAGGCCACCATGCCTCCATAACTAATGAACTAAGGGAATGGTACGTCCATGTATCATATTCTCCTCATGATCATTAATTTTTACTGGTCACTCCTTGAACATCACGTTGTCCTCAATATCCAACTCCCCCCAATCAATGACATGGGAGTCATCATGTAGATACTGACAGAGCTGAGAGATATGGAAGAAGTCATGGATTCTCTCCAATCATGGTGGTTACGCAAGCTAATATTCCACCTTTCCAACTCATCCCAACACCTATACTGGTCCAATGAACCTAGGAGAAAGATGTATTCCCTTACTGAACCTTCGCTTCCCACGTCGAGGGGAAACCTTCAAGAAAACATGGTCCCCAACAACGAACTCCAATGGCCTGATCCTGTGATCATTATATGACTTCTTCCAGTCCTGAGCCACCTTAATCCTCTCATGAACAAGGTAGAAATTCTCCATTGTGCTCTACACTACCTCAGGTCTAAGAAGGGTTTCTTCCCCAACATATGTTCAGCATACTAGTGAATGAAACGACCTTTTCTACAAGCCTCAATTGGTTCCACACCAATGGTAGAGTGATAGATATTATTGTAGGAAAACTCTACTAGGGAAAAGTGTCATACCCACGATACTTAGAAGTCCAAAACACACACCTGCAGCATGTCCTCCAATGTCTGGATGGTCCTCTCAATCTACCCATCCATCTGAGGGTGGAAAGTAGTGTTGAGGCGTAGCTAGGTTCCAAAATCATGTTGCAATCCCCACCATACTCATGACATAAAAATTTTATCCCGGTCTGATACAATAGACCTTGGAACCCTATGAAGCTACACCACCTCATCCATATACCTCCCTGCCAAGGAATATACTGCGCTCGACTCCTTGAATGTCAGGAAGTGAGATGATTTAGTCAATTGATCATTTACTACCCAAATGGAATCACATCCTCTCTGATTCATGGGTAATCTTATGATGAAATCCATCGTGATGTCATCTCACTTCCACTTGGGGACATCTATGGGATGAAACATACCTCCAAGAACATGGTGCTCGGCCTTTACCTACTAACATACTAGGAACCTTGCCACAAACTCTACCAATGTCTGCTTCACCCCAGGCCACCAAAACTATTCCTTTAAGCCTTAGTACATTTTAGAAACTCCTTGATGAACCACCAAGGGTGATCTATGTAACTCATGGTGAACTTCCTCATGCATTTCCATTGGGAAAAAAAGATTCCCACCAAACAACAACTAATTCTGACTATCCTTTGAACATTTTTCCCGAGCATCACCCTTAATAGTGTGATCACACGTTTCTTAGGTCTTTGAGTCTCCCAAATGAGACTCCTCCACTTTCTTCATTAAACAACATGTTACTATTATCTGAAATAGATATCCTCTTCCACTATCCTCCCTGTCATCCAGGAACAAAGAGGCTAACACCTCCATTTCCTTCGAAGCATTCATGGATTCTTGAACTACCTCCTTATGCAAATTATTGTTCAAGGCATCGGCCACCATGTTCCCATTCTAGGGGGTGTATGATATTTCAAAGTCATAATCCTAGAGGAACTCCATCCACCTTTGTTGTTATATGTTTAGGTCTCATTGAGAAAAGATATACCTCAAGCTATTGTGATCCATGATGACCACAAAGAAATCCCTGATGAGGTAATTACTCCAAAACTTTAGTGTGAACATGACCATTGTAAGCTCTAGATCATGGGTGGCATAATTACGTTCATGGGGATGTAACTTCCATGACCCAAAAGAGATTACTCCCCGATGCTGCATCAGCACACATCCCAATCCTAGGCCGGAAGCGTCACAGAACACCTTGAACATCAACCCTTTCTCTGGAAACCTACGTACCATAGAACTAACCAGATTCTCTTTAAAATAGGTGAAATCTTCATAACATTTCTCACCCCATAAGAAGGCCAAGTCCTTTCTGGTCAAAGTTGTCAATGGAGCTACAACTCAAGAAAAGTTTGGTACGATCCACCAATAATAGTCTTCCATACCCAAGAAACTACAAAACACTACCATAATCTTGGTTAATTCCCAATAAACAACCACTTTGACCTTTGATGGGTCCACTTCTATCCCTCGCTGAGACACCATGTGTCCAAGGAAGTGCACTTGTCGTGTCCAGAACATTCACTTGGAAAAAATTCTTGTATAGATGGTGGTGTCAGAGGACCTACAAGGTAGTCTTTAGATTCTTGGCATGCTCATACTCTAACCTTGAGTAGATCAGGATTTCATCGATGAACATGATGATGAACCATTCCCAAAACTCACAAAAAACAGAGTTTATGAGCCCCATGAACACGACTGGATCATTCGTAACGCCGAAGGGCATGACCACAAACTCAAATTTCATATACTGGCATCTGAAAGTATTCTTCAGGGTGTCTCCCTACATCTCTCTCAACTGGTGATATCCAGACCACAGTTTATTCTTAGAGAACCAACCTGCTCCCTTTAACTTGTCGAAAATATCATCGATCCTCAAAAGAGGTTAACAGTTCTAGAACATTGCATGATTCAGTCTTCGGTTTTCTCTACACATACTTAGACCAACATATACCTTATTCACGAACAAGACCAGACCACCCCACAATGACACACTTGGTCAGATAAAATCCTTCTTCATGAGGTCATCAACCCGAATCTGCAACTCCCACAACTCAGATGGCACCATCTTATAGGGAGTCATTAAAGTCGGATGGGAACTAGGTTGAAAGTCTATTCTAAACTCAACATCACATCAAGGGGGTAGAGTCACAACCTCCTTTTGGAAGACATATAGGAACTCACTAAAAACCCCTAGAACATCCACCATCTCTGCCTATGTTGATTCCATTGGAAACTCGACTAACAAGGAGAAAAGAGGATCTACACACCAGCTGTCCACCTGATGACTCTGCTCACCCATGAATGTTATGCAATGTCCACCCATATATGAGAACATGACTATATTCTAGAATCATTTGATAATGGAGTGCATAGAAAAAACAATATATGTCTAGGATGACGTCGTACAGTTGCATCTATAGTAGAAGAAGATCCCCAATGGATTGATGTGGTACCAACATCAGTCTACATCCCCAAAAAACATCAGACAAACTGATCTGACCTCCCACAGGCATACTCAAAACCATGGGAATGGGAAGTCTCTCTACATCTTTTCCCATATATTGGGTTAGACCGAGTGAAAAAAAATGAGTGTGAAGCTCCTGAATCAAATAAATCACACTCAAGAGTACTAAGTCGACTAATCGTACCTCGAAAAACCTATGGACCTATTGGAACAACTACCTATTCTATGTGCAACGTCCCATGCCCAGCTCCTCTACCTCTCTATTGTCAAACTCCTCCCTGGCCATGCCCTAGTCGAGGCCCCTATGGAGCACCCTAAGTTCAGCATCCTCTAGCACCATCTAACCTCAGTGGAGCGGGAGATTGTTGTCCCTACTGCTTGAAAGGCCAGACCAACAACCGCTACTACTATGGTGGGCACTGAACCTTCACACCAACCCTATACGGTGATACAACTAGGCACTGGTTCTGAAGATATCCACATACCCCACAGAAAAAACACATCAATTACAAGACCATGTGGAAAGGACGAGGACTAGGAGGTTGAAACTGGTACTATTGCAGCCTACATCCAGCTAGCCAAAACATAGAAGGCACTAATGTCTTACACCTACTACTGATAACTTTCCCCTTCGATGAAATTAGATGACTCTCCTCTTGGGGAATACCTCCCAGCAAGTGCATTCTTTCTACTAGAATAACCTTCTTCTAAACATCTATGTATGTTTGTAGAGGGAAAGGAGTAACAGTATACTAAAGAGAAGGTCGGAGTGCCTCCTCTAACTATCTTACTGGGGACTCCTCATCCCAAAATAGATCTAGTGCAAAGTGCAAGAGATCCTTGAACTACATCTCTAGTTCCTATATAGACATACTCCCCTACTAGATGGAGAGTATCTCTTGCCTCTTCTAGCCCTTCATCGTTGAAGAAAGGAATTCCACCTGTAACTTCTTCTCAAAGTCATCCCATGAAACCTTAGTTTCTTTCCTCTTCCTGAGATAAATCTTCCACCGCTAATGCATTGTTCCTCATATCTGGCTCACTACCATAGGAACCCATTACTATATGTGATCCTGGATCAATCCAAAAGCGATCACTAGCTCCTTGAGCCAACTATCTCTCTATCTATCTCTCTCTTTATCTCTCTCTCTATGTCTGAGATGTTGACCTCGTACTTCCCAAGAGTTTGTCAGTGGAAGGAACAAAGTGTCTTCTGCCACTAGTGATCATCCACCTATTAATAATCCCTCCACTGATCAACCCAATAATCCTATCAGGCATCAACTACTCGTACCACACGTGGTCAATGTCTGGGTTCTATCACTGAAAAAAGTAAACAAGGAACTCCTAATCCTAGTTAGTGTTGAAATTTTATTTTAAATTTTTATTAAATGTTCATTCATTTTAAAATACAAAATCTCCCAAGACACATAAGAACACAATTCATTATGATTTATTTACCTTTCAAAGGGTCTCTACCTTGCAATCATTATAGCCTCACTTGGTCATTTAGTAGGTCTGGATTCCTTAAACCAGATCATAGAGGGCCCAAAAATCGTATGTCCTAGATGGTCTTCCTAGGCCTATCTCATGCACCAAAATTTACTAACATTGTTTCTCTACCATCCCATGAAATCCTCATTGTACCTAATTCTGATCTCCATCATATATCACAACTCCCAAGAACCATCCTCTGATACCATTTTTTCATGACCCTCCTTCTTCAAGATGAGGGAAGGGACAACAAAATGGCATGCCCTTCCTTACCCAAGATGAAGGAGAGATAATGAGACCTAGTTCATGCCTTCAATAGGCCCCGAAGTGCCGACTATCACCAAGGGTATGGAATATCACACAATATGGAAGGCATTACCATATTTATAGAACAAGATCAGGAGATAATATGGTAAATCTCAATAAAATAAAAATATTAAAAGTAAAAGTAAGCCAAAATCCATTCCCACATGCATGTTCAATAAGAAAATCTAATACAAAGTACAAAAAAACTCCAAAGTACCAAAATAAAAGAGACTAATCAGCAAGAGTAGCTAATCTTGATGCCCAAACTAGTAAATTCTAGCATGTTCTTGAAAGTCCTCCTAGAAACCTGAAAATAGTTTTATATACATAGGGTGAGTATATGTGTATACTCAGTAGGGAAACTAAAGATACCAATACACAAGTGGGGGAACATACTGATGTCCCTGTGAGAAAACAATAGAACCTAAAACCACCTGTCAAGGAATCCTAATGAGACCATCCTCACCAGGGCACACTCACCAAATAACGCATGTCAAGTAATGTAGTAGTATAAGAACATCAATAGTTGGGTACCCCGCACCACTTTCCCATCCGTTAACTGATCATTTCTAATGGCTAACGTCTTGATGCTACCATTATTCCCATACACAGTCCCACTTCCAAAATCTTCCCGCACACACATAGGCCTCAAACCACACACAATCTTATACGTAGACACCTAGACCATAATAACCACGCCTCTTGCCTCAAGACTCTTGGCCTCATCCTGAAGACATTTGGGAAAACAATATTGTACTAAGAAAACCTAGGCCTCTCATATATAAAAACCCATTTCCTGAAGGATCTTGTACTATGGTAAGCCTCAATCCATTACAGCCTACCCAGATTCACTCAAGCGGTACGAATCGGAACAAGGTGCGAGGAAGAATGTCAGTAACCAACCATCCATCCACCCACCAAGATGTTGGGAAAGATGCCTACCCTCATTAAATGGAGGTTTTGGTCACATAGTGCTCAATAAGGGTGAGGTGAATATAGATATCACAAGGAACTACTGTTTATATATGTATACATAAGAAAACAATCATCCCAAACTATTGCTCCCCATAACAGACAAACAAATCATACTGAACCATAGTTGTTGCTACCCCTATATGCACAACCACACAACAGCCACTGGAAAATCATTACCCAAACCCATTTTTCATTTAACCAATTTCCATTTATTAATTAACAAATTCACTTTAATTTATTCCATCACTGCTGGGAAACTACCAACCACATCCATATCAAAGCAATAAACCAAAATAGATTTTTCGTCCCATAGCATTCCCCCATTTAACCACTGCCAATTATCATTCTCTAAAGTTATACATCACAATCCTTCTCTCACAACCCATCTTCACTGCCATGCAACCCAATAGTTATTGGATTCAATCCCACTGAAAACAAGTTCATAACCACCCCACAGTTCCACTTCCCAATGTCGTTCGACGGCCACAACACAAACAAAGGCAGTTCAGCTTCCTACAAGCCCATCCATTCTGGAATCAATCAGTCTCTCAAACTAGGATAACAACACACCTCCCGCAGAACCCCACACACAAGGCCCTATAATAACTAACATTAAACCACATCCCTGCTACACACACACACCAAGCCCTTCTCACAGAACCAACTCCTCTACCCACCCTTATACCCATAACTGTGCTCCCAACAGCAACACCACAAAGCTCACACAAAACCCAACAGAACATATCATTCAGCCACACCTAACGAAAAGATATATATATATATATATTCATATTTTTTAATCATTATTCATTAATATTCTTGATAAACAAGGGTTATCATATAACAGTTTTCATCATGGGGAATTCATTTCATTTAACCAGGTATACATGATTAGCTAGATTGGGATTTACACCAATTATTCACAAGGAAACAACAACACTTGTAAAGCCTCACCCATGCAGAGACAATGACCACCAATGGCCATGATTTTCAGAAGTCTTTACAGCCACAATAGATAACAACATCAACAAGGATGACAAAATTAAAAAATAAAATCAAACATCAATCCACTTATATCCCATTATTTCATTACCCCATTATCTATTGATCACATTCCCTTCTTATTTATTTCTAATTTTAATAAATGTATTCCTATGTTCTTCCCAAAGAGTCATTAGTAAACCCAACCCACTTGATTCGCTATTTAATAAAGATAGAAAAAATATAAATTGAATGATCAATGAATCAAATTTCTTCCTTGTGCCAAGAACATAGAATCATGAGAGAAGCATGGAAGAACCCAAAGAAAACTAAGATGGAGGGGATCTAGCATAGGTGCGTGAATCATATGGGGAGGAAGGATCTAGAATCATCAAGGGGAAATAGAAAAAAACTAGGAAGGGAAAATCCCAACTTTGAAGAGCCAGATCTAATATTAAAGGAAGAATAGTTTCCAGAAGTCATTAATGTGGGATCGTGGTCAAGATCATGCGATTTGAGTATCTCAAAACCCATGGAACATTAGGATATTAAATATATACTTAATATCCTTCAAAAATACCTTAAAAACATTCAAACAAGTATTTACACTTGGTTTATGTCAAATAAGACATAAGAGGGTTTGAACTAAAAAACTGGGAAAACTAGGAAAACTGCAGACGAGTCCCTGATGGGTGAGTCACTGATGGGAGGGCTATTGATGCAACCTACCGATGCAATGACCTATTGATTCCATGACCTATCGACGTCATATCCTACCGATTCTGACTCCCCTGAATCACCAATGCTCTAACATGTCTACGCACTAACATGCTGATACACCAACATGTCTACGCACTAACATGTCGACGCACTGACATGTCGACGGACTAACATGTCGATGCACTGACATGTTGATGCACTAAATCTCAGATGCACTGGAATGCCAATGCACTTACATGTTGTTTCACTTACATGCTGATGCACTGACTTGCCGATGCACTAACATGCCAACACACTGATATGCTGATGAAAAACTAGAAATTTGGAAAACTCTTGAAATGATCCACTAACAGCTCCCAGAACACCTCAAACATTGGATTTTCACAAAGGAAGGTCTTGAGGAAATATGGTTTATACAGAAGGAAGACCCACCTTGTTATGTTAGATGGGTAATCTCAAATTTAATTGTTTATTTATATAAAGAATAATTCTATTAACATACACTTTTATGGGGGTACAATATAGGATTTCAATATAGATATATCATCATTAATATTTCATTAAGATAACTAATAATGTTGTGTAATTTTTTTCTTGATTGAATTTATAAAAGTAGAACATATATTCATGTGATAACTATAAAAGAGTGTATAGTGAAATGTGTTGATATCCTACAAATTCAGTTATAGTTATACCATTAATATTAAATTTTAATCTATTTATATGATCACTTTTGAAATATAATCTATGTATGTTAAATGAATAGGTTAGGTTATTAAGAAAGTTTTAATATGAGTTGGAGGTGTTGTGTGGTAAGGATATTCAGTTCCCTTATAAAAGTATGGGCTTCATGTTAGAAAGGTTTCCCAAACATATGATAAACATGCAGAAGATATTCAATTATATATATATATATATCAATAGTTATAGAACATAAAATTATTTTATATTTATTTTGTTATTCAATGTGAACAAATATTATATTTTTATTGATAATATCAATTTCATGTAATGTAAATAGAATATATTGTATATATTTCGTAGAAATAAAAATAAAAACAACATATTTATTTCAAACTTCATTAGATGATTTAAATAAAAAAATCATTTTTTTATTTATGTTTTAAAATGTTTTTTAATTTGGTAATTTAAATGCTTAGATAAAAGGTTATGCTATTTTATAAAAATCATTTTCATTTAATATCATTAATTCTCTAGGTTCTTATCTACTACTTCTAAAAATCAAATATTGTAATTGAGGTTTATTTGTTATCTTTATATGAAGATTTATTTTAATTATGGAGAAATTTTATAAATATATATCTTGTAAATATATTTATTGATTTTATAGGGTATAATAAATAATTTATATTTGAGAATAATTACATGTGGGGTTATGTTAAATTGATTAAAGGTGAAAAATTAAGAGGAAATAGTTATAAAATAAAATAATGTCATTAATTCAAATCTCTAAGGTTTTTTATACTTCATGGTTATTAAAATTATATTTAGATTATATAATTAATGTGTCCTTTAATTCTTAGTTTGTGTGATTTAATTGTAATTTGTATCATTTAAAAATTATTTTAATCGATTAGAAATTGATAAAAATCTTGTAAATATGGACTAATTGTTTGATCAATAGGGAGATTAATTTTTAGATATATGCAGATAGTCCGACATGGGATATGTCATATGTGATTCATTTCATTAATTGGATATATTAAATATTTTTTAATGGATTTTTAATATCTCTAAATAGCATAGAGATATTTTTCATTTACATGGATATTTATTAAATTTTACTTATATCGGAATTGAAAAACATGAAAGGTCAAAATTAAATAAATGATTTATTATTTATTTATTTTAAATAATGATAATTTTAGAAAAATTTATAGTCATTAAGACATAGATTTGAAAAACAATATATTCTATAATAAAGAAGTGGTGTAATATGATTTTATAGAAAAATATGGTATCTCATATAAAGGATTAAATACCATTTATTGGATTATTTTCATTAATTTAAATTAGTATTATATGGATATAAATGAATGAAATTAGTGGATATAAACATAAATTTTTGGTTTTAATTATAAAAAATGAATTCATTAAATATTAATAATTAATAATATATAAAAATTTTGAAAAATATATTCTATTTGATAATGTGAAATATTATAGGTATGGTAAATTTTTGGTATATTAGTGGTATATTATAAAAAAATTGACAATATATGTGTTTCATATTATAATGTGTATATAATTAGGATAATGCATTTCAAGAAATTATAATCAACGTATCTTTTTTTCTTTTGAGAGGGCTTCCTAGTATACTAATAGTGATCACGTATTTAATTAATATATATGAAATTATGTGATACCATGATGTGTGGAATGTTATTTACTAAGATATTTTATATAATCCTTTCCCATTAAAAATATGTATTTTCACATAATTATTCATATTTAATTTTTTTATTTCTTTTTTAACAGTTTGGTAGAACATTGAATTTTATTATGGGTTGTATAAAATTTTATATAATATATTAATGTTTTAATATGAGTTTTATTGTGTCTTAGAATATATTTTTCATCAGTGGTACATTCCACTCCTTGAACAATTGTGTAATAATTTAATATAGCATGGATATTTTACTCCCCATTGGGCCTAATTACACTGTCCCTAAAACATATTTACCTCATTTCCTAATCCCACTGAGAGAACATATTGTGAATATAAAGTTTTATTTTTCTATATTTTGTTATAGTTTATGAATAATGTTATATACAATGGGTCTTTTCCCCCAAGTTTGTTCCCATGATTATCTTGCCAATGTAATTGACTAGTGATTTTCCATTATGATATAACCATCCTGATTTATCCGTAAAGTGTCCTCAAAACGAGATAAGTTCATTCACATAATACGTAGTAAATATACTTCCATAATTTATTTATCATTTTGATTTAACATTAAAAATAATCCATTAGAACTTATTATTTATAACCGAAAGTTGAATCTGACTTGGTTTTAGTGTAAAATTCTAGTATATATACCCAATTGTTGACAGATGGGTCATTCAAATTTCACATTCAATATTTTTCAAACATTGTCTATGTATCAAGCATTTTTTAATTTGTATTTTGAATTTATATGTGATTAATGTTATTGTATTATTGTAATATTGTTTTTATTGTATTTTATAGAGACTAATCGTGAAATTAAAATATTTTTTAAAGAATATATATGTACATATATATATATACATTTTATTATTAACATTTAATACATTTATCATGTATTATCCATTACATATATAGGTTTTGGATTCCCATATTTGGATCCATTGATTTTTTCTTTTTAGATTTTATATTTTTGGAATGGTTGAATTATAGCATAGTGGTGCCTATTTTTTGTGCAATAATTTCATATATATAATATATATTTTGGAAATATTATTTTTTTCCTCCCAATCATAATAAATAACCAATTAATAATCACTCTTAGTTGACTGAAGTAATATGCTATAGGTTATTGATGGTGTATCTATGGATCATTGGTACTCTATATTGTATTTGTAAACATTATTATAATATATTTTATTTTCAAGGGCCTAAAATTATTGATAATGATAAAGAATTTATATAGTTGTTTCCAAAGCTGTAAATATTCCATACAACCATTATTATAATGATGGATCAGTTTTTTTTTTGAATTTCATGACATCTGATGAAACAATTATTGTAATTAAAAGGATTTTACATTAAATTATTTAAAACATCGTGATTTTTTGAAAATATTATTTCAAAAAATTAATTTGGAATAATAATATGATAATATTATCATGCATGTGAATGTTTGAGATTAATTTTTTTTAAAAACATTAATTTAAATTTTAGAAAGACTTTATATGATTTATTTTTAAATTTCGAACACATTCATTAGTTGTAAATTAAATTTTTCAAAAAATATTATGTGTATTGATTATTAAATCCTAATATCTTTAATATATTAACTTAATTTAAATTATTCCTATGATCAAATTGAAATTTTAATTTAATATTATCATAAGATAAATTAAGGAATTTTTATTTCACAATTTTTAAGATACATAAATATTTTATAGAACCATGAAATCTAAAATTTTCATGTCCATTAATATAAGAAAATTTTATTTTTATTTATTCAATTGATTTAATGATAAAAGTTTATAAGGAATGTAATTTTTATTTATATGAATTTTAATTTTTTATAAATGTTTATCATAAGATAATTTTATATTTTAATTAATTGAATTTGACAATTAATATTTAATAATGATTTTTTTCTATAGTTGAATTAAATTATTTTAATAGCTATATATGAGGAGAAATTTTATATTATCATGTTTAAAATTAACTATATTTACAACATATTATATCCTGTTTCATATTTCATCAACAATTAATATTCAACAAAAAAATTGAATTTAAATGAAAAATTATTTAAGAGATACTAAATTTAATTAAATTTAGTATTGTGTGATAAATTTCATAGATGAAGGATTATAAATAATAATTATAAGGATATTATATGAGTTATTTTCATATTAATTTTTTTTATAGTATGATAAAATTATTTTAGTTTCAAAGGATATGAATCAGAAAAGTATAATTTTTATATATATTTTTGGGGTGCATGAGGCCTACCCTGGGGGTTGAAATTGGAAATTTGAATCTAATTAATGTGGATAACTTATTTGGTTTCTCTATATATAGATTAAATATATGTATTAATTATTATATAATTACTTGCGTTATATATTATGGATATCATGAGTAGAGTATTAAAAATATAGGCAAAATGACATTGATTTATATTACATATTAAATTATCTATACTTAATTTCCAAGAGATGGATATCATATTAAATCAACATTTTTTAAATTTTTAATTTCTATGTGAAAATAAATTTGATTTTATTTTCTAGTGATGTAACGGAGAAAAATATCTTGTATTTTTGTTATGTTTTTACAGGAGGTCAAGTATGACTTTATGAGAATAATGATATTAAAATAAATAAGTTTAAATGATTTTTATACTGTTTAAATATAAAATTATTGGGTTTTTTGGGTATAAATATTGAGTATTAACACTATAATGACTTTAAATTCTTAGTATGTTGTTAAAATTTTATAAAGTTCATGGAATATGAAATGTACTGTATAAAAATAAGTTATTTTATTTTAAAAAACGAGATTGTAAAAATTAAATATATTTGTTTGACTTTTGGATTTATTTGTATCTTATTGTGTGTTACTAGTTTGATTTATATAATTTCGTATTGATATATCAAAATTAAAATAAATTAATGTGATATTTTTTTTAAATATGTTATATGTGGGGCAATAATTTAAATCAGGTGTTATATTGATCATGAATTAAATTTAATTATTATTTTCAAGAATATGTCTATGAAATTTTCTTAACATGAAATTGTTTATAAAAATATTATGAAAATAATTGAGTTATATGAAAAACATTTTAAAAATGAATTTTTATGATTTTAAATTTTTATATTCCTAAGATAAAATTAGTATTGAATGGATTAAAGGTATATCAATATTTAACAATATGAGATAAGTTAATATTAAACATTTTTATATGATTATTTTTATTATTATTATATTTTGGTAATGTATAATGAATAATTTTTATTGTATGGTATTTCTAGGGTGATAGGGGAAGTCATTGTAGTAAGATATAACGGTAAATTTAATGTGCACTTATATTGTGGATTACTATTTGTTTTGAGGATGAGAATTGTAAATTTCATTCACTAAATATCATAGTTCACTTATTGATAATAAATTTTGATATATTTGGCACTGAACTAATAATTGTATAACATTGGAAATAGCTGGGAAGAATTAGAATGATCCTTTTTATGGATTTTTTAATATATGAATGAAAATCAAATTAGTGATTTTTGTTAATGTGTTTAAGGAAAATTGAATATAATTAATGGAAAATATCAACAATTGTTATCTTTATAAAATATATATATAGGTATTTTATTGTATTTATCTATATTTATAAAGAAATAAATCATGTTTTATTATTTAAATAAATATATATATCTATAATATAATGATAAATTGAAATTTTTTGTGTTAAAATTTTAAAAACTAAAACATCAACATATTTGGTTATAAAATTGTATTTTATTGACAATATTTAAATAGAATTTAGTCAATTTTTAAAAATACTGTAATAATTATATAAATAAATATATAATATTTTATATTTTATATTTGATAACGAAACAATTTATACTAGAAGTGGGTGGTATATGAATATTATTATAAGTGTTATAAAAACTATAAGTGATAGGATTCTAAAGGAAAATATAAGACTTAGTAAAATTTAGAATTATAAAATTTTCTAGAGTTCCTCTACTCCCATACCCACGTATAAATAGATTTGGAAATGTTTTTATAATATAATTTCACCAATGAGATTCCATTGGATATCCACCAGTGTTCCAATGGTTTGAATGAATATCCTGTGATAACAATATATGAAACAATCCACCTTAATAGTATACCAAATTTACTAGGATAATCATTAATAAGTTTTTATAAATTATTTCTGGTTGATAAGGGATAATGAAAACATCAAGGGTTATAAAATAATCTATAAATAGAGACACTCCTACAATAAAAATATAACATTATATAATTAAACCAAATGATTAAATTTTTTTCAACATGGTTTTTATTGAAAAACACATTTGAATGGAAAGGGGAAACCAAAATATTAAGTTAATGACCCGAGAAAAAACCAAAAACTATTCCAAAACATCTTATTGATACCTAAAAACACATATATAATTATTATATAATAATATATGAATATTCTTTACATATTATTATGATCCATTCCAAAACCGTAAGGTTTTTCTATTTTTCTAAAAATGGATATATAAATAAAAAATATAAAAAGATGTTAAATCGTCTAGCACTATGTTTTTTGAAAAATCACAATTCTTATAAAAATCATAGTTTAAATCATTCTTCATATACTCGGTAAACAATAACATAATAAATGTGATATTAGATTCAAGGTAATGGTAAACAAGGGAGATATCAATAATTATTTAATCCCAAAATGACTATATTGTAATGATAAAATGATATTATAATTTAAAAATCATACCCATTAATTCATTGATAATAATCATAATCCATAGAATAAATCATGGAAATTCATATGACATAAATCATAAATGAATAAATGAATATGATCCAAGAGATCATGGCATTAGAATAATATTTATCCATGATAGTCTTTAGTCAGTTGTTTCATAATCATAATAATAAAAAATATTATGTCATGATGGTCCAAAAAGACATCCATCACATTTTTTTCCTAGGATAAACACCTATATAAATGCTTCGGGATTCGTATAACCTCCCATATACCCTCTATTTTGACTCTAATAACCTCATGTGTAACCTCTTTTAAGAATGGGATAAACTCTTATATACCATTTGAAATTTTAAATCATTAATCATTACCCAATGCATTAGAGGGATATAATAGTCTAACATTTCACACTGATTATAATATTCTCATTTGTATGCCACAAAATCAGGGAAACATTTATCATCTCATCATATTATAAAACATGGAAAATAAAACGGGTTCCGTTAATATTTCATATTAATAATCATAAAAAAACTAGACGATGAATAAGGATTCTATCAGAAGACCATATCCCCTATGAAGCATAAGAAATGTCAAAGGATGTTATCATAAATGATAATTTCTTTAAAAGGTTAGTAAATCATTTATTATTGAAAATAATCTTTTCATTTTTAAATTAATTAATTAAAATATAAAAAATTTCAAAAAATTAAAGTAAAAAAATATTTTCAATTAACCATGGAAACATGAAAATGAAGCATCAAAGAAAATATTAATCATTACTACAAAAAAATCCATCATTCAGTAAATAATACTACAGAAATTACATTCACATATTTAGCAAAAATTAAAAGTAACTCATTTCGAATATGACAAGGTGATTAATCTTAATTATATTATTAGAAATTAAAAAATTGGTAAAAAAATATTTTATAAAATCATCAGGAAATAGTAATAAAATTATTAATATACTTTGAATAAAATATGTATATGAATGAAAAATATTCCTGACTAGAGAGGAAAATAATGTTACTTTTATTTAAAAACACTCATTCTGTATAATTTTTTATGAATAAATAAAATTGAAAGGATAATTTAAAATATTTATAAATAAATAGATCATATAAAAAAATTGGAAGTTATACATCAAACAATTTATTTATCCCAAATTTAATAAAATAAAATCTCATAAAAAATGAGACTATAATATTAAACATTTAATATAATGGAAGCATTAGAATCAAACCCCCTTGGATGGAATAATTCTCATTATATATTTAAATGAATTAAAGTATAACAAATAAATGGTATAATAATCAATGGTGGTAGTATATACACCTCATATTCATAAATAGGTGTATAAAATGAAACTTATCTCAGCAAAACAATATTGATTAAATAATCCCTGACCTCATGTTTGAATTTATCCATAATTATTTTTTCTCATGTATTGTAAATTTATATTTATTATATTTATATAAAAACCCATGTAGATAATTATAATGTTATATAAAATCCAATAATATAATTTTATCACCCATTTGTTAATAAATTGTTATTAAAACCATTGTTTCTCAGTGTCAACTACTTTGATTTTAATGTATGTGTTGGTTCAATTGTTTTAGTCAATCCTTCTTGATCATGGTTATATATTATAAAAAATAATTATTTCAAAAGTATATTATTTATTAATTATATAAAAATATAATATTATTCATATAAGGTTCCTATAAAAAACTATTTACATCACTTTGTGGTGATAGTAGTTCTTATATACACATGAGAGATATTTTCACCTTTTATGTATGAAATAAAATAAAATCAATATAAAATTTTTCATTTTTTAATATTTATTATTTCATGTATAATTCATATATATTTATTAAATATTTTATTTTTACCATCCATGTAATGTGAAAGTGAAAAAATAATCACATCACTTTCTTGAGGTAGTAGTCTTTATGTTCACACGAGCAGAGTTATTTTTTCCAATGGATGAGATAGAAAGAAGTTGTATTATGTAATATAATCCGAGAAGCCGAATTATATAATAAATATCATATATAAATAATAAATATATCATTATAAATATTATTGGTTTTTAGTAATGGATAAGGAATCATATTTCTATGTAAAGGATATAGTCAAAATGTACTCACAAGTTATACATTCATTCCACATTTTATAGGAAATACTTGGCAAATAGTTGTTCCATAATAATTGAAAAATATTATTATATTTATTATAATGGATTAGTAATGGTAAAATGTATTAAATAGGTTTAAAGAAGGTGGAATAATAAATTGAATTTAATTTACTCGGTTAAGAGTTATACCACTTCTTTGGATAAATCCATTAGATTACACCATAATACTTCAATGGTTGGTATTTAGCACAAAAAATGACATATATGATGTTTTTAAGGATGATAATAAATGATATAGATATAGATTTAATAATCTAATATTCTTATTATGTGTACAGAAAAGATGAGCATTGTTGTCATATTATAGGTGTGGATAGGATAAAATTGGAAATATATAAAATATATAAATATAATTATTTTATTTATAAATAATAATTTTCTCTAATAGAAAAGGATTTGATATTAAGATATTATATGGGCTTAATATCATTATATAATACAAATTTATCTATATTTTTTTATCATAATACCCCAAAACTAGTTTTATCATCAATAAAAGCGTCTAACATTATGCCGATTTAACAATTTTTTTATTGTTATTACTATTTATTATTAAAAAAATAAAAATGTCCTCATTATATTTTTATTCATTTTGATTATAAATATAGAATAAATTTTATGAAATTTAATTTTCATAAGTTGAAGGAATAAATTTTAAAATAATTATATGAAACAAAGTGAAAATTATATTTAGAAAAATGAATTTTCAAGCATAAAATTGAATTTAAATTTATTCCCTTCATTGTAAAAACTATCAATAAAATATTGAAATATTATATTGAATATAGACTCCAAATTTTTTATTAATACCATTAAAAAATATTTATTTCTTTAATTTATTATTTTAACACTCCTAGTTTTAGGTACAATACACTTTTATTTTGTATTTTGATGTTATATAAAACATCAACTATGTTTCTGGAGATTCTAGTGTGTTTTAGTGTATTTTGGGTGCTTTAATAGAGGTGAAAGGTTTGAAAATTACTAGGTGAAACCATTAACGATCTATAGAAACTATTATAAATGGTTTTGAAAGTCACTGTGTAGTGGCATGGGTTGACAATACTGTGAGGGTCCCCAAGAGAAGTCATGTCGTTTTGGAGCCCTTGGAACATAGTTGTGTGTGGTTGGAACATGGTTTCCCAAAATATGAATAATTGAAATTTGGATAACTAGTTTTGAAAAGGTAGAAATTATATGTTGGTCTTGCCATTTGAAAAATTATGGGGCATAACTTTGCAGCATGCATTAAATTCTCTGTAAAATAGAGTTTCTCTCAAACTAAGACCATGAAACTCATATTTTTGTCCTTTTATTATAGGATCTAAAATATTTATACATCATTAGGGACTCATGGTGATTCATATTGATCTTAATTTTTTTAAAACAATGTATGTTAGATGATTGGAATATCCATTAATTCATTGTTTTAGATCATACATTTTTTATCTCTTCATCTTATAACCAAGAATGATAGATCTAGTCCATTATAGATAGATTTATGATCGATGATTTTTAATGAGATCATTCTTGTATATATTAATGTAAGGGTATTTTGAGGTATTATTTAGAAGTTTTTTTGATATTTTTTCATTCATCATCCTTTCATTGGTAGGTATATTATCTCCCATTATACACATAACATGATGTGTTTATGAATAATTGTTTTTTCTATTTTCAATAAATGAAATATTTTTTTTAGAAACTAAATACATGGTTTAAAAATGATATTGAAAAAGATTTGGATAATATTCTTGAATGAAAATGGTTTAAAAAGAATTTTTTTGTTAAATACTTGTAATGTGTTATTAGAACGTGTTAATATTCTTGAGGAATGTTCATGGGAAAATATTCCACAATCAATAAGGAAAATATTGGGTGGTTCATAGTTATATGTTATATCATTAATTGGTGTCACCAATTGAATACTTTGTGACATGATTACTCACAAATAAAAAATATAGTCAGATCCACAATATGTATCCATGTGTGTGTGTGAGTGTGAACATGGGGTGGTTATTCAAAGTGGTAACCAGTAGTGATAAATTCTAATTTTTATTTTCCATACCATGAACACATATATTGTATTGTATTATACTATTTCATTTATTTTATTCTATTCAACAAATTAATTGAAGATGTTACTTAGTTTAATATTTTTTGACATATTTAGAAATTAAAAAATGTGTTATATTAAAACCACTTTATTAGGATCTTTGGGGGGTTAATATTTTTTATATTAAGACACACTTAAGGTATAGTATAAAATTTCTATAGTGTTACATCATTATTATTCTTCTTAGTTTGGTTTATGGGTATTAAGTTCAATTTTATTATCATTAGTGTGATGCCACATTAATATTACTACATTGGATGCCTGTTGGATTCTTTATTCTATTTTTTATTAATTTTTTATACTACTCTACTATATTTTTTTATTTTATTTCCCTTTAAAGTGGTGTATTTATTACTCCAACATCATATAGCTGGTATAGTTGTTAGAATTTTTCATCATCTTGTTGTTTTTTATGTAAAATAATACCAATCATTTTACTATGATAATGGAATTTTAAGGCCTTTTTTGACTCTATAATGATCCCAAAACTAGTAGCCTAGATATATGGAATTAATTTATTAGATTAGGCTAACATTCAAGGAATCACATCTCAAAGGACTGAATAGTGTAACAGTCTTGTTAAATAGATACAACCTTGTGGCTTGGAATACATTTTAAAATAAAAAATAAAACAAATATTTTTTGATAATATTTTTTTCTCTCCAGAATAACCTTTCATATCAATCATAGTGACCATCATTGATTCTAGGGAAGGGAAAAATGGTCCAATAAAATACTCAGTAAGGGTTATTTATAGTGGAATCTATCATAATACAAAAAAGTATAATCAACATAGAATGGTAAATAACTGAACACACATTCCATCCAAACAACATGACGATCATGATAAGATATGTCATAATTAATTCAGAATGGTAAATAGCTAATAATGAATGACATGTAATCAATAAATTTATAATGAAATGAATCTATAGATAATATCTTTGTGAATATATCATGAATAAAATAATTGAATTCTTAATTAAGGGAATTAGAAATTAATGGACACGATGATCATATGAATCATGATACATCTTAGGTAAAAACCATTCTAAATATGTTTTATAAATATTGGTAAAATAATGTTTATTTCTAGCTTACTGATTCACTCCATTAGAATATTGATTTTTCAAGGTGAAATATAATTCTAAGACCCACCCATCAATTCCTCTACAAATAATTCCAAATATATCAAATAATCGAATAATATAATGAACAATGTTACTAATCAAAAAATATTTGTATTGTGTAATGAATATAGATTTATCAATATTTCACCATATAAACAATTAAATTTCTAAGTACATAATCATATGTATAAATGAAATACATTTAGATTAAGAAAAATGTACATGATAATAATACTTGTTATATATGGGAAATTTAATTTCCAATGATCATAGGTAAGTGAATATTTCAAGGGAAAGTTAATGAGTTAAAAAATAAATCAATATGTGAATGTTAATACTATACTTGGTCAAAATAATCATTTACCATCTGAAGGAATAAAAATAGTGTTCTGGATAGAACATATCCCCAATATATTTTATGAAATATAAACTATTGTTGTCATTGATCTATATAAATACGAAAAATTATCTTGATAATAAGTTTTGAGGATATAAATTTTGAATTTTTAAAATCACCTTTTAAAACTAAATGTTCAAAAAACATTTAGAAAATAATTTAATTTGAATAATTCCTTTAAACATTATAAAGGATATTTTAAAACATTGAGGTGTTATGATGGTATTAAATTCCTCACATGCTGAGTATGTTAAAACAATGATTTCTCTCACTTTTCCTATAAAATCCATAAGGTCCATGTCTTCAAAAAATATATGAATATTACATTTTAAGTGTTTTATAAAAATTAAAAATTATAAGAAAAAAAGTCTTTATAAAATCATTTTTAAAAGGATAAATAATTTTTTTAAATTGTTTTTAGCATGTTTTAGAAGAAAACAAATTTCCGATCAGAGAGAAAATGATTTCAGATTTTCATAAAAACATTTTCTCCATCAATTTAATTAAAAATTTTGGAAAATGGTAATAATATTTGAAAACATCATGAATATAAATATGATGTGAGAAAATAAATGGGTTAATCATGAATTTGTTTAATAATTTCTTTCGATGGAAATTTCAGAATAAACCATCTCGGTTAGAATGAGATTATAAAATAATCCATTAAAATTATAATAAAATTAAAGTGAGGATTAATAAAATAATTAATCATGTGTGTCAACTATAAACCAATATAAAAATTGGAAATAAAAAAAAGATAATACAAATTAATTACACACCTAATAATAGAATAGCAATGATGAAAAAGTAATATATCCCAATGACAAGAAATTAAGTTATGAAATTTTTTATCACAAGGAAACTCATAATAAAAATACCCATGGATAGAATAATTCAAATTGAATCTCAAAATACAATAAATAATTAATAAATAGGGATATTACATGTGAATGGGGTAGTCTATACACCATATTATATCAATTATGTTCATAACATTACAATATTCCATAATGAAGGGAAATTGTGATGAATTCCTTTTATTGATCATACCATTGATGTGATGATTAAAAAATGACATGATTGTGTATATAAAATGTAAAAGCACATTAAATTTGGGGAAATACAATATAAAATATTCAATTTTCATTGTACATATAATATTATCATGTTATAATAAATGATGTAGAAGTCCAACCCATTAAATGAAAATTATGTTTAGAATTCCATTACCTTAGTCTTCCTATTGGTTGATGGTTTCTTAACATCGTTTAAAGATGTTTTAAAAAAATTATTAATTTATAAAAAAACCATATTATCATTTATAATATCATATATGATCCTTTTATGACATATTATCACCCTTGGTTAATAAAATTTTATTAATTTCACTGTTTTGGGTTTTAATTATATTTTTTTATCACGTGTTTTATGTCATTAATGATCCTCTTCTTGAACATATTATATAGTTAAATGATCTCCAGAATAAAAATAATGAAATAATTATCATGTTAATTTTTAAATTATACTTTTATGGAACATTATTAATTATTTTTTTTAGAAATAAATTATAATATAATCATTGAGACGGTATGTCGTACGTACGCATGAGTAACATTTCCATTTCTCAATGATAATTATGGAAAGGATGTAAGTAATATTTTCTCTATATATAAGAATAAAAATATCATATATACCAATGTATTTCATTAATTATACGTATATATATTATAAATGTGTTTTGGTGATGAAAATACAGTCACATCTCTTTTTGAAGGTAGTATTCCACACTTACATTAACGATGTTTTCATTTTTTTAGTAAAACAAATAAATTGTTATATTTCTTTTTATAATGAATTTTTTTTAATAAGTATAATATTTATTTCATTTATATCAAATATAATTTTTAAATTTACCCTTATCACATTCATTGTAAAAAATTATTGAAAAATGAATTACATTTCTTCATGAGGTGGTAGTGTGATGTATACCTGAGTGATGTTATTGTATCTCCTACAGAATGGGAAGATAAAAAGTAATATATTATATAATTACTACATATGTATAATTATGTTATAATGTTAATATATATCCATTATATACAGAATCATACCCAACCGTGAGAGCTGGTAATGGAAAAATGAATTGAATCTTTTCGCAAGGCGATGGACCACCATACACGTGAATGATTATTTCGAAAACTATTTGATCGAAGTGGAAGTATTTCTTGGTATTTATCATAAAATAAAAACATATAATTATATGGATGATATTTAGGTTATCATATAATTTTTTTATCATAATAATTAATGTAGGTGGATGATGAAAAAAAATAAGAACTCTCGTTGAAAAACGTTACCTCTTCTTTGGATAACCACTTTAGGTTTTCTCTAAATTCTTCCATGGTTGGATTTCATCTAGAAATAAGAATTATATGATGAGAATAGATAATATTTTAATTTATTCTTTCTGGTATTTTTTAACAATAAATGATTGATTTTTTTAATGAAGAGAGGAGAGGCGGTGGCCTCTTTTAGGAGAGGTGAGTGGCACAATTGAAAATTTTCAAAATAAATAGGCATAACAATGTTTTTAAATTAAAAAAAGGTCAAAATAGAATATTTTAATTTATTATACATGATAGGGTATAAATAATTATAGAATATAAATTATATACAATGGTTTAGCTAATTTTATCCTTTGTCTCTTAATTTTAACCTTTGGTAAAGGAATTTTTGCATTAAACGTGGTAAATAATTTTTAATATTTTAACCATTTATTTTGGTCAAAACTTGTTTTGAAATTATTATATAATATATATATATATATATATAATTATCATCTCAATTATGTAATCCAATTTAAAAAACTAAATTTACTGAATTGGAAAATTTAAATTGAAAATTAATCAAACACAGATGATGAGAAAGTGGGTTTTCAAAGATAAAATGTTCAAAATATTACAATGTTTTTATATCAAAATTAAGCATGAATATTTTTAATATGATCTTTATTAAGTTGATAAATATATTATTGAAAAAATTTTACTTTAAAACAAATTATAATTTAAATTTAAATTTATAAATAATTAAAATAAAATGGATTTTTTTCAATTAAAATTTAGTTGTTTTAAGAATTAAATGAAAATTAAATATTTAGAAAAATCCTAAAAATTTACCCTAAGATAAATTTGATATTATGATAAAAAATAAGTTCAATTTATCAAATAAATTTTATAAAAGTGTAAAAATTTTATATTAAATTTTGCGTGTAATGCACGATTAAGCCTTATTTTAGATAAAAATTAGTTTTTTTTAGAAAAAAAATATGTTATTTATTATCAGTAGATAAATATAATTTACATAATACATGATTTAATATTTTAAATAAAAAATTTAATGGTTAGGTTATAATGGTATACTATATTATAGTTCATTTTTACTTGGAATTTCTTATTCTGTAAGGTATCGAAGAAATTAAATTTATATTAAAAGAAAAATATTTCATAATGTTTGGAGTGTTATATTTTATTCTAAGAATGTTATTGCTTTTCATACATGATATTGAAAATAATTTTACTCTTTTAAAATATCATGGTTTTACATTCTACCATCTTTAATTCAATTTCATCCTCATAATTTAATCATGATCACATTAGTTATTGTTTTGAAATTTAAAAAATATATTATTGAAAAGAATGCATCATAAAAGGGTCAATAAATGAACCTCTAAATAAGATATAAAATGAATTGAAATTGTCATTAATAATAAAACATAATTAATTTTATATGTAGGTGAACATATGTGGGTATCTAAAACATTGACCATGGAGAAAATTTTAAATAATTATATAGAATGAAAGATGTAATTGATCACAAGAAAGTGAATGATAAGTGGAATGTTAAGGATATAAAATTTAAGAATCTACTATGATTAAAATACCACTTAATTCATCACATATGTAGGTAATATGATAACACTTTTTTCAAGATCCTTTTCCAAATGTTGAGGTATTCTTCTACTACATATGATTATAAGGTAATATACACAATTAATTTATAATTTATTAGAGAAATTTCATCCTTAGGTGGTGCTTTGGTAAATTTAAAATGTGTCTCTTACTCCAAGAAGTGAATATCCAAAATTGAACTTTTTCATAAGGAAGTACTAAAATTAAATTTTATTTGATCATAAAATCCATTATATAATTATAATTTATTCCTTTGACCTCTATTAATATTTATTAAAAATAGTTTTCATGGGTTATACAACATCAATTAATCTCTATATGTCAATGTAATACATTAATCTTTAAAAAATATTCCAAAGAGAAATATAAACCATTTCATAAATCATTGAACATATGACCCTACCAGAATATTAAGGTCCATAAATTTATAAAAAGTTTCACTGAATTTCCAAAATTAACTAATAACTTATCCCATAAACAATATAAATTAGATCTTAATAATCACCATTGAAGCATGTGAATACATTCATCATGTATTTTTTTCAATACCTATTAATAACCTGAATTTCTATTAATCCATGTTTAAAACATTCATGATTCCTAATTCCTTATGTATAACATATATTATTGGAAATTTCCATAAATCCAATGAGGTTTTAAACTCCATCAATGAAAGTACTAACTACTTTGTTAAAAAATCATTAATCAGTCCCATAGAAGTCAGTATAATACAATTTACATTATCCATATCTATAATATTTTTATAAAAACATCAGTATCTCAACATCGGGAACAATTTATTTATTAACTTTCCCCCTTTAATGTTTTTTTCAAGAAGGTAAACATCCCACTACATGATTTTTCTTGGTCATCCATACCATTCCACAGACACATTCAAATACATAATGAATAATTATTGATGTCCAACCATTATATATATCATAAATCTTATAACAATGATATAAATGATAAAATACTCAAATTTCATGATTCTTGAATCCAAACACAAGAAAATTAATACCTTATCATCTTATATGGTAATAGCATGAAATTGAACTTGATCAATTAGCTTTCTTATAGGTACACTCATTTAAAACTTGAATAATTTATTTTAATATGGACCTTTATCATTATAATTGAATCATTTTATAGTTGAAACTTTTTCATACACTTGAAATAAAATAATATTTTATGTTCTCTAAATTATTGTAAAAAACTACCATTTATGTTAAGAAACCACTAATATGATTCTTTACATGATTATAACATGTTAGAAAATTCTTCTTTCCCTTTTTTCCAATTATATTTTTAATCTATGTCATCCTCTTATTCTATTTCTTCCCTTTAAGTCCATAGTACATATATAATTATTTCTCTCTATTATTAACACATGATATTATAGCCTCAAATAATGATAATTTTTGGGATTCCCCCAGGGTTCAGCTCAGTTGGTAGCTGCTCCTGTGGGTCTCGGCAAGGTCTTGAGTTCGAGTTTTGTCGAGTTCATCCATGTACTGTTTGTTGCATGATTTTCTTTGTACTGTAGCCCCTTTCCCGAATAAACTGAGGCTTTGGCCTCAACTTTTTATAATGTTTTGGATACTAGTACCCTTTGAATTATTGGTTTAATACCATTATAGAAATGATCATCATTAGTCATTGGATTACATTCGTTGATGTTTTTTCCTTTCTTTTTTCAGAAATATTTATAAATAGTTGCATATATTAGATTAGATCATATGAAAATGAAACATAATGTATAATTCCAAAACTAATGAAATACATTGCATAAATTTAAAAATTAATGCATAGATAATATCATAATCATAAACATGGTTTATGTGAGAACAATATTATTTTACAATAATTCATAATGATTTGTAAATAAAATGTGAAATATCTTAAGAATAGAACTCGATAGTGTAAAACCATGTGCATAGTAAGGCCCATTTTCATGCACCATGTGATAACTATATCACTCAAATTTTCCCCTTTTTAGAGTTGTTATGCCCAGTTACATCTGTTCTAGAACCACATCTACTTGGAGTATCAAAAAATTTATGTATTTTCAAAAAAACACATAATATAGTTCATTTCAAAATAATTGGATATTCTAATATAATGCTACCCAAATTATATCACAGGGAAAACACATACAATATACTTATGGATTTTATGGTAACTTATCCAGATTTACACACTCCAAAATTATGAAGATAATTCTACCTCATATTCCCATTCTCTAATAACACACTATTTTATTAATTGGAACGGGGGATATCAGATATTGGAATCATAACTTGTTAGGAAAAATTATCATATTTTCTTTATTTATTTCTATAAAAATCAGTTTTAGGGAGGCCAGTGAACATCCTACCTTCATCAGTGCCACCTTGTACGATACCCAGTGGTATCTCTTTGATAGTATTGTGATGACCTATGATCTGGATAAGTTCATTTTCATATGTTTAATGGCTAGTTATTTCAATATGAAAGATTTCCAGAAAATGAAATCTACTCCCCTCCTCAGGGCCATTGGGGAGAAATTCTATGGTGTAATGAAATCACCACGAATTTTCTCTTTCTAGTATGTAATGTCCATAATAATACCTTATCGTTGGATAATAACATATAGCATTGAGAGTCAGTATTGCCTCAATGTGTCTCTACTATTGGGAGTCAAAATACAAATCCATAACACATTTATTTTTTATAGAGAATGAGAAAAATCGATATGGAGCTCATTTAGACAGATAACAAGATGGTATGACCATCATTTATCACCCAATTCATTCCTCCAATAATGCTTCCATGGATTAGAAAGACCCAACGATGACAGAAAGGCCAGAGCCTTAATTTTTATTGTCGGTGGATGGCTTATCTGGTTGTCAAGGAATGAAAGTCAGCATCAGTATCTTTTGGGATCTTGCATGGGTATTATCTTCAAAACAAGAAAATTATTTCTTATTTTCTCCTGGGTGTTCAAATCATGTTGAATGTTCCTTCTCTCTCACCACTTTTCCCCCAACACGTCTCCCTCACCCCTACTCCTATAACACAAGGAAAATGGGTCAAATGGAAGCCTCCCCTCTTGGGGAATAATTTAAATAATGATGGATCCTGATGTTCAAGATCTATGCACCGTGCTGGAGTCATTAGAGACCCTAAAGGCTCAGTTATTGTGGAATTCTCATCATTATTTGGAAGTGGTGATTCCCTTCATGTAGAAGCCCATGTTATGTTTACATTCCTTCTTATTTGAAACCTTTGGTGCATTTTTATCATGTTGATTTAGACAGTTTCAATAACACTCTATAATATAATGTCAGGAAAAGGTCCAATTTCTTGGTCCATTGAATATTATATTAGGATATACAAGCACCTTATGGAAAATAACATGACCATCTTTCATATGTGGCATGAGTGGAATGAGGTGGCAGACTATCTTGATTCAACCCTATCCCAAAATGGATGGCTCCTCATTTTCTCTAATCTTGGGTGCTTTCCCCATGACGGTTACAACTTTGTTCGGGCTGATTCTCATGGGATCTACTATTTCAATCCCCTATAATTGTTCTCTTTATAGGCACTTTAACACTTTTTCCATGAACTTAAATAAAAAAATCTTTAGTGGTGTTATATTCCATAATTAATGTTTTCCAAAATCTAGTTTCCAAGGTTCGTACTAAACATCCTCTAATATCAACTGTAGAAACCAAAACCCCAGTAGCCCAATGACTGTTTATTAATTTATAAGATTAGAATATTATACAATAATCACATCTTGAATGATAAAACTTTTTTTTAGTATTTTTATGATAGATTCATACTTTAATCATCAATTATATTTGAAAACACAAATTAAAACACATTTGTCTCAATAATAACATTACTCCCTGTAATATATCCTTTTATGTCAATCATAGTACACAGCATGGATTCCTAGTAAAGGAAGAAAATGAGGGTAGTCTCAAATTATTACTAAGGTTAGTGTATAGTGAATTATATCCTAAATCTATATGCATAGTCATCATGGAATGGTAAATAATTAAACACGCATTCTATTTAGACAACTTCATTATTGTGATTATATAAGGCATAATAAATGTGGTGATGTAAATAACTAAGAAACATTCCATTTAATTTAAAATTGATAACAAAATTTATACTGAGATTATATCATTTTGAAAATATCATGGATAATAATTACTATATTATTAATTCAAGAAATTCATAATAATTGTTCATCGTGATCTCATGCATCATGATGCCTCTACAATCAAGACCATTCACAAGTTGGTATAAGACTGCATCTTAAACCCCATTTAATTATATTATATTGATTCATCTCATGAGGCTACCAATTCACCATGTAGATATATAATTATGTGCCCCACCAATCACAACATGTCCAAAGAATATCTCATGTATCGAATGATTTATTAAACTAATAAACAAAGTCTCTTATCATCAAATATACTTATTGAGTAATAAATACGGATTTATTGATATATCCCCCATATTAAAAAATAAAAATAAAATATAGAACATCATATGTATAAATGATATTAGATTTATGAAATAAAAATATCCAAGATAATAATATGAATATTTTGGGGAAATTTAAAGTCCAATTATCATAGGTAAGTAAATATTTCAATAGAATTTTAATAAATAAAAAAATGAATCAAGGAAGTAAATGTCAATACTATAATTGGACTAAAAAATCATAGACTACAGTTATAAAGAATATGTATAGTGTGAACAGAAAAATTTATACTGGATTATATGTAAAATAAATGGTTATTTCATTATTTATTTGAAATACTATAAAAAGATCATTTAAAACCTTCTTTTAGGAAAATAAAATTTTTATTTTGAAAAAAAAATTAAAACAAGAAGTACACAAATAATTTTGAAAATAATATTATATGAAAATTTCTTTTCAACCTTATTTTGGATGTTTTCAAAAATTTATTGTACATGATAGTAGGAAATTCATTACAGGTCATGTACATTAATAAATGGATCCTTTCACTTTTTTGATAAATGTGAAACATGAGTTTTGAAAATGAAATGAAGATTACTTTAATAACAATTTTTTAAATGTAAAAATGGGTAAAAATGTTTTTAATATATAATTTAGATAAGGATTAAAAAATTATTGGAAACATTTTTACAAAACTTGTAATTGGGTTAATACATATTTTCGACCAAAAAGAGAAATAAAGTCTGGTTTTCTTAAAAAACTGCATAATTTTTTATACCAAAGAGTGAAAACATTTTTTTAATAAAAGATAATATCATTTATAAATAGAGGATAATAAAATTAAATGGTTTTTTACGAAATGTTAAATAATTTCCTATAACTAAAATCTAAGAATAATCATTATCTAATAGAATGGGATTATGAAATAAGCAGTCACGGTGGTCATAACATTGAAGTCAAGATTAATAAATTAATCATCTATGATTATAAATAGTAAATACAAATAAAAAAGTGGAAATAAAAATAATATAACAAAAATTAATATCACATAAAATCATAGAATATCACAGATAAAGAAAAAGTAATATAATCTATTGAAAAGAAATTAATTTATGAAATTCTTTATCGCATGGTAAATCTTATTTGAATTAACCATGGATGTAATAATTCTAATTGAAACTAAAAATACCATGAATTATTATTTAATAATTATATTACATGTTGAAGTAAATTGTATACACGATAAATAATAAATTATATGGATAACATTATAATATTTCTCAATGAAGTAAAATTAAGACGTAGTCCCTTACTAAGATCATATCATTTAACTGGGGATTAATAACTAAATTGATATGTGAATAAATATTAAATCTTTATAAACTAATTGTAAATAAAACATAAATTTTAAATGGTTATTACACACAAAATTTTAGCATCAAATAATCAATGAAGTGTGTGTTTAACCCAATGAATGGAAATTGTGTTAATAATTATCTTACATCACACATCTTATTAGTTTAACATGCTCTAAGATACTTTATGATAGTTTTAAACATGTTATTAACCTATATAAGAGAAATATTAATATTTATAATATCATATATGATCATTTTATAACATTTTATCTTCCTTTCGTTAATAATCATTCATTATATTAATTGTTTCATGTGTAAATTGTCTTGTTTTATCATCCATGTTTTATCAGGAATGATTTGGTTCTTCAACATATTATATTTTTCCATGATATCTAGAATAATAATAATTAAATAATTAAAATATTCATACATCAATTATAACCTTGAAATAAATCATGAATCATGGGTTTTAGAAAATAATTACGTTATTATTAGGGATATGATAGGTCATACGTATGCATGAGTAATGTTTCCATTTTCTGTGGTCATTATGGAAAAGAGGTAAGTAATATTTTATATTCCCAAGTTGATAATAATATCATATATTACTTAATATTTATTTAATTATACATATATATATCATCCATGTGGTGTGGTGGTCAAAAGTGTGTCGTGTCACTTTATTTGTGTGGTAGTCCACACATACACGAATGATTTTATAAATTTTTAGTGGAATAATAAAAAAAGATCTATTAGCATTTCTTAATAGTAATTATTTTCTGAATATCATAATAAATTTATGTAAATGATATATAATTTTTAAATTTCTATTTATTAGGTTTCATGCAATGTGTTAGTGAAAGACGAATCCCATTACTTCACGAGGTGGTAGTCCTCCATACACATCAATGATGTTATCATATCCCTTATGGAATGGAAATATAATAGTTATATTTATGATATAATGACTCAATAAATATAATATTCTTATAAATAAAATTTTTATAATTTTAATTTGTCATCATATTGAACTGTGAAGTGTAGTAATGGAAAAATGAATGGCATCGGTACGTGAGGTAGTAGTCCTCTGAACACATGAATGATTAATTTATAACCAATTTGATGGAAGTGGTGAAGGTTAAAGGTAATTAACCTGACATAAAATCATATAAGCATATGAGTGATAATGAGGGTTTTATTTCAGAGTTTTTTAATAATAATTTAATTATTTGGAAGAAGACATGAAATATATAATATAGTTGAACAATATTACCTCTTCATTAGGTAACCTATTTTAGTTTTCACCAAATGAACAAAAGGTTGGATTTATACCCATAATAAGGTTTATAGGATGAGTTGATGTATTCATGGAATTTATTTCGTTAGGTATTGGATTATCTAAATTCTTTTGAGTTTTGAAGAACATCGTAAATTGGGTGGCCTTTTATAAGTGAGGTGAGTATCACAGTTGTAATTTATGAAAATAAAAAGGTGTACCCACACTTATCACACTATAATAGGTTATAAATGGACAAATATCAATAATAATATATTATATTGTTTGAATATTTCTATAAAATATATGTTAATCATGTTTCTTGTTCATTTAAAACCTTATAGTTAGTTTTACCCCTAGGGAATCTATTTTTACCTTTATTGTGGTAAATAACTTTTACTATTTTCCCAATTCATTTTGGTCAATAAAGAATTTGATCACATTATATAATATATATTATGTTGATCATAAATATGGAATCTGATTTTTAAAATTCTAGTCAAAGAATTTCCAATATTTAATTTAATATTAATCATGTAGATGGGATGATAATGAGGGTGTTAAAGGATAAATTGTTAAAATGTTAACAATGTTTTTATTTGAAAATTAAATATTAGAATTTTTAAAATGACTAAAATTAGATTAATAGGTAAAAATTTTAAATAATTTTACATTAAATCCAAAAATAAAGTTAAATTAAAATTTATAAATAATTTAAACGAAGAGGAAATTTTGAATTAAAATTCATTATTTTTGAATATTCATGGAAAATGAAACATTTCAGAAAAATCAAAAAAAATTAACCCTAACATAAATTTTACAATACCATTTCAAAAATAATTTTCATATTATGAAATATATTTGAAACAATGGGTAACAATTAATTTTAAATTATCCTCACAATGCTCTATTAAACTATCTTTTAGAAAAAAAATAGTTTTTTAGAAAATATTTCTTTTCTATTTTAATTATAATTATTTTATTTTTAATAAATAGATAAAAATAATTTTCTTAATTTAGTTATTAATATTATTAACCTCTAATTTAACATCTATTTTATTTTGGTATACTATATTATAGTTCATTTTAATCGGGGTTTCATGTTATACATTCTATCAAAGATATTAAATTTATTGAAAAAAGAAATATTTCATAATGTATTGGGTGTTACATCTATTTCCATTATTAGAGTTTTGTTTCATACTCACTAAAAAACATTATTATTTTAAAATTGTGATTTTTTACAATTTGGGATTTCAGATAAGGTTAGTAGCACCTCCAACCTAACCGATGATAATGGGTTAGGGTTGGATTTCAAAAATGGTATTAGTCTTGGTTGGTATGTATGTCATTTTAGGATGGAAGAAAGAAGATATGAATATTAGAACAAAAAATTTATAGAATAAAAATATGTATCGAACTTATTTATATTAATATGTAGGTTACTATCATTTTTTGGGATCAAAACTATTCTATGACACATCTATGTACGTAGTCATCTTATTGGCTTGGTTTTATCCAATGAATGTAGTATATCATGCATTAGTTATGATACTTCCCACTAGGATTTCATACTTCAATATATAACTGATAATTTCTAGAAAAATGTTAATTTATTGAATTTTTTAAAAAAAATAAGTGATGATAGTTTCTTTTTGTGATTTGTAATTTTATCAGACTTATGTTTCTTAGGAGTAATGATAATGTAGTGTTTTGTTTTGACTCTAGGAAAATGGAATAGAATCAATGTCAAAGAAACACAAAAGGAAGTTATAGAAAAATTTGTATAACTAGAGCCATTTGTTAACAAATAGATTATCGGCATCATTTTTCTTCCTTTGTGCGTTTTTAACAAGATAAATCTAATTTAAGAACTAAATAAAGTGGATTGTTTGTGCAATTTTGAAAAAATTACATCAATATTTCAGGGGGACTTGGAACATGAAAAATAGTTTTTGTGGATTAATAGAATGAAAAACAAAAATTATTTCCTTAGTAACCATTTTGGGAAAAACGTTATGTTATAATTTTATTTATTTAATGACATTTCACACCAATGGATTTATAAGTTCTCAAATCTAAATTTAAAAAATGCCATATGTGTGAAAAAAATGTAAAATTAATTGTAAAATATTTATATCATTCTATATTCAATATATAAAAAACAATGTATTTATTTATCTTTAATAATGAGAATAAACTAGTGATTAAATATAAATATATTTTTTGTGATCTTAGTTAATTTTCCCACAAAAGTAGCTACTAGTGGTTCCTTGAAGGAAATCAACACAGAATTGGGATTATGATCATATATACATTCTGATATAATAAATCTATATAATTTTGATTATATATAGATGTTTATTAGGGTGGTAGTGGTGGAATGAGACCTTATTTGTAATCCTTTTGGAGGAAATATGTATATCTATATGGGAATGGGTGGGAACTCTAATGATATGAAAAAGGAGAAGGTAGAAATATATTCTCAAGGTGGTGGCACACCTAAAATTCAGACAACTAAATCTATTAACATTACTCCCAAAACCAATATCATTATTATCTATTTATAATGTCTTATTTTCTATCCTATTATGTGAGATTGGAAAACACATCCTTAATATTATTACTACTATAATCATATGGTACATCTTTAATGTCAATTTCATAGTTATAAAAATTTAGTTGTTGGAGGAAGATATCATGTATTTTAGTTGTCTTATGCTTCAATTTGATGAAATCATCCAAAAAAATATCTTACATTGAATTGAGAAAGAAAATGTGTTTATAGTAAAACTCTGACACCTTAGGTAATGAAACCACTATATTAAAGAAACATGAAAGGAGAAGCAATTAAGTAATTATATGGTGTCGAGTAGATGATCAAAAAGGATCAATATAGTTATGCGATGAAACTTGGTACTATTACCATAACATATATTCCTATACTATATTTCTCATTATTTTCATCATGTTTTGTTGATCATATGGGATATAATATTTAAATGATACCCTTTACTTTAAATATCAAACAACTATTGACCAATGAGAATGTAAATTCTTTATTTTTTCGTGTGTTCTATAATTATTCATGGGAATTTTTTTTTTTTGGTTTATGTTTTTTTAGATGGGAATCATTTTTTTAATTTTAGGATGGTATTGTTTAACATCATTCAATATCCACATTGACTATTACTCATGGAAGGTCAGTTTCACATCATCAGATGTAATTAATAGTCTCATTAATGGGGATTTGTTTGTAAATACAAGAAGAGTAGGCCCATTGGTATCAATGTTATGTATTATATCTTATCAGTTTCTAGAAATTAATTTTGAAACTATTAATATAGCCAAACATTGAGATCTCCCAACCCCCGTGAATCATTTTTTTGATGTATTTCTAGAAAATTTCTCTAGGTTACCAACAAAAGTGAATAGTAATTTATAATTGATCACCTAAAATGGAATAAAAAAAATTTCCTAAATTTTAAAATATGGTACCTAATGAATTAATTAAATATAAGTATGATCTAGAAAAGTTATAATGAAACTATATTATTCTCTATAATATGTCTCTATGAGCTGTACAATTTCTTTTTGTAATGACACCAGATGGAACACATTGGCCATGTATGAGTTTTAAAAATATAAACCAGGTTACAATAAGGAAAATATATCATATTCTATTAATTTATAGTCTTTTTTATCATTTTATAGGATACTAGTGGTTCAAAAATATCAATTTATAAATAGTGAGTCACCATCATGAATTTCAAAAGGAGGACATTCTGGATACACCATCCCTATGACTTTATGGTAACTATGAATCTTTGGTTATACCCACTGGTCTTATAAATGAACCATATTTGTTTATGGATTTGGTTAATTAGATCATTCAAAGGTATCTTTAGTCCTTTTTTGTGGTACTCATAAATAATAATTTTTTTATTTTTAGAAAAAGGATAATCACAATGGACACATTGGAATAGTTTTGGATAATTTTTGACAAAATATCATTTATTATAATCTTTAAAAGTTTTATTAATTGATATAATAAGTATATATAATTTTTTCTTAATTGATGAAGGATCATTTTTTGGTCTAGAAAATGTAGAATTTGTTATCTCATGTAAACTACTAATGAATATCTTTGAGTGACAATGTTTCCTCGAATCAGTAGGATAATACTAATACTATTTTCATATTTTTTATGTAATTAATCTCTAATTATAGGTTTGATGAGGGAAGGAATTCCTTTCCAATGCAGTGTAATGTTCCAAATAACTTTTCAAGTTCTTAAAATTCTCCTTAACTAAGAATATATTCATACATCACTGGAGTATTGATAAGGCTATATAGTCTACTATGAATCATCCAAAATTGTTATGTGGTGTATTATATTATATGAATATTATATTGTTTATTATGGATATTGAAAATTATTACTTCAAGAGAAGTATTGCATAAGATATGATTTGGAGTTTTCTATTGTATTCTATACCTTGACAATATGGAATTATTATCATATTATTGAGAAGGTCAAGGTGTTCATGTATCATAATTTATTGAAATATATCATCATATTTTAGGATTTTAATTTATATAAAAAAAGGATGTAATATATTATGATGTTTTACATTTACTTGGCATATACACTAGGTGAAGAAAATTCATTTGAAAGTGAATTTAGTATAAATTAATATAGTTGGTTTGGTAATTAGTCTTTAGATCGGTGTATAATAATATCAGTTGTAACATATATAAATAAATTTAATTTTAAATAATATTATGTATATTTTTTATTTAAAATATCTTTTGTTTCTGATCTATTTGATTTTGTGTAAAATTCATAGACATCTAATCTGGAAAGTCTAACCATAATGTGAAAACTCGTTGTTTGGGATACCATTAAGAAATTGATACTATATAGGAGATATATGTTTTATTTTCTGATTGTATTGTGGTTCATAAGAATTATTAATAGTATAATGTTTCATTCATACACCTCTCTGTAATGGAAATTCATCTGTGAATTTAGAATATGTGTAATGATATTTGTGAACATTTTTTATGGTAAGAAATGAAGAGGAACGTGGAAAAATATGTATCAATATACCTCTCATGTAAGCATGTAAAATAAAGTTAACAATAAATATTTGTTATATTTAATTAGTTACCTATTCCAATATTCTAATAGGATAATATAATAATGTATTTTTTTCATAGGTCAAATAAGAATGGTTTAGATATATGTTGTCATATTGTTGATTGTAGACCAATTCAAAAATCTATATGAATTCATCCCTATAATTTAATGCAATATATTAAGTTACATTTAAAAATTCTACATTTGGTTATTTTCAATGATTCATAGTGTACCCGTATCAATTTGCTCTCACAAATATCCTATGTTTAAATCTAAATTTTGGAAATCCATGCAACAAGCCCATGGAACCGAGGTGACGATAAGAATAACATGTCATCCCCAAATGGGTGGACATTCTGAACTATTGTTCCAAACATTTGAAGATATAATTAGATATAATAATAGATATTTTTTTATATCATGGGAGTATTATATATCATTTATGGATTTCCCATAAAATAATAGTTATCAATCCTAAATGTGTATGGATTATTTTGAACCTTTGTGTAGTCTTCCTTTTTGATCTATGATATTTTGGGTACAATTCGACGAGACTTCATTTATTGGGCCTATCCATGATAAATATAGGATTAATATTATTATGATATTTTGATATTGGATGGAATTAACTTATAGTAATTATAAATCCTATGCAAATCATCATCACCGTCAATTATTTTTTAATGTAGGCGGTTGTGTTTTCTTGAGAATATCACAATTTATAATGAATTTACAATTGGTAATAAATGAAAAAATATATCCCATATACATTAGATCTACTAATATACAAAAATAAATGATTATTTTTTATTATTAGTTGTCTTTACTAACAAATACTATTTCTACACATTGTTATTTTCATGTATCTCAGTTGAAAAAGTATTAGAATGATCAAGGAAATGTCATTTTAGGTAATCATATTGATCAAATGTTGATCCAAGGGCCAATAAAAATTTATTATATATAGGATAAACAATTTAGTTTGAAAATTATTATTATAATGTGAGTATTATGGTTGTATAGTTGTAATTATTATGATACATGAAAATGTGATCATGAAATGTTGGAGTAGTGGCCCACGATCTTCAAAATATCTTCCATAATTTTGATAATGTAAAGTCCACTGATGGGTAGAATATAAAACTATTGGATTCAAATTATATACCCTTTTATTATTTATTATGATGATATATAAAATTTTGGTGTAGTTTCAGGAGTTTGAGAAGTGTTTTGGAAGTGTTTCTTAAGGTTCCTGGTATGTGAATAGTTTGGGGAAACTATGCACTATCTCTAAGAAGTCGTGCTTACTTTTTTTTAGATTCACTAGGAAGGTTCAAGGATGGAACATGAGTTTTCAAAACACTATGGGTTACCAATAGTAAAAATACTGTGTGGGATAATTCGGATAGTATAAGTGTAAAGTTGGTGAACATTTTTTCAAAGAGGGTGTAAAAACCATATGAGTCTCCAGTTTGAAGATAATATTAGGCACATGGTATGCACATATATTTTCAAATTATATCTCTAAAACTTATGATGGAATTTAAATTCTCCATAATTTAAAGATTAAATTTTATTATGGACCCAAAATTATAATTTTTCTCTTATTACACTAGGTCCTCGAAATCCTCACATTCCCAAAAGCCTCTTAATCATTTTCTTCGATCTGTAAAGGGGTTATGAAAAATCAAATCATGTGAGATCCCCATAATAATTTATAAATCAATTTTTCCTCTCTTTCTACTTAGTTAACATATTCTACTCTAACATATAATTTTATATCTATTAGTTTATTGATATACCTAATATTTGTGATGTCTTTTGATGATATCATTGTTGGATATAATTAAGGAATAGTTTTGGGGGGACATATTAATAGGTTTATTGGGTTTTTATTGTGTTTTTTCATTCATTTATTGGTATGTGGATTCTTTCCAATTGAACTCTTATACATATTGAATTATTTATGATTAACTTTAAACCTGTAATTTTTTTTAGAAAACACTATCATTTTGTGAACCTAAATCCTTATTTTTGGATGGATTCACACAAGGGGTTTGATGAAATTATTTGAATAAAATGGATTTAATGCAAAATGTTTTATTTCAATGAATCGGAATGTTAATATTGAGTGTGTTCATGTCAATGAGGAAATATTTTGGTCAAATGTTCCACTATAAATATGAAAAATATATGATGGGTCTTGCCTATAAATGCCACTATCAAAGGAGGTCATCATGTGATTAATTGGTGATAATGTGGGTCATAGCACATGATTATGGGTTTATCCCTGTTATGGAGTAATTTTTTGTATGAATGTGAACATGGGATAGTTAAGGAAAGTAGTAAGAATTTTTTTTAAATTTTATTAGTGTTTATTATATAGGGAACATCTCTATAGATTTTTATTAAACTATTTATTAGTTAGTAAGAAACATCTATAAAGTAAGGTAATTTTAATAATGGTGAGACTTAGGAATCATATTCTTAATTTTTCAACTACACGAACATATTTAAACCTCTTAACTTCACAAAACCAAATGTTATTAGTAAGAAAATGAAATATTTTTTCATATCATATGTCTTATTCTATGTCTTAAAATAATTTTTCTTTAAAATAAGATAATTATTTAAAATATTACATTAATTGGTGGTGTAAATCACATTCCTCATATTTCAAAAAATATTTGGATAAACATTTTATCCTAGGTAACATATTTTTATCCTTATCTTCTTCTCAAAACATGTTATAGATATTGATGAATCATAAAACATGTGTAAAAATTTAATCATCTCATACTTGTTCACAAAAAAATATTTATTACTGAATAAATTCTCTTAAAATATAAGAGAAATGATATGAATATACACATCCTTTAAATAGATTCATCTAATCTTGTAACATTCCTTTACATGAAAACTTTTCAGGTTTCAACTCATTACTTCATGAATGTAAACTAAAAGCTCAAATAATTCTTCCTTTTACTTTGATATTCTGTATCTTTACAACACCTGTAAAATATACATTTGTTATCACATACCCTTAAAATTAAATAATTGATATTTATGATACACATGCCTAAGATGTAAATTCCATATATTTTCTTAAAATCCTTCAAGTGTCTAGAATATTCTCATCATATATAATTATTACTCCCTATTCCTGACAACCCAAGATTTCTATGACTTTGACTAGATTTAAAAAAATAATTATTGAACTTCTACACCATCTTTTATTTTTATAGTTTTAAATTTTAACCACTAACAATGTTTATATATTAATTTACAACCTAGAAATATTATTCCTAGTCTATATATATTCCTAACACTTTAAGAATATCAGGTAAACATTCTTTAAATTCAATCATATTGGAACATTTCCATGGATGAAAATAGGATAAATATCCTGGATATAACAATCCATTTTTAGTCTCCCCTTAAATTATGTTATAGAATTAAATAAATTATAAACCATGTGTATTAAAAACACACATCTCGTTTCATTTAAACAAAAAAAAATTGCGTGCTCTTATCAATAGAAAAATGAGATAAAAATACACATATTATGAAAAGTTTATCCAGTCTTGAAGTATCCAATTTATCAATGTAGAAACTATTTTTCACCATTACATGAAATAAAACTTCAATATTCAATTATTTTCATCTTCTAACCTTCTGTATATTTAAAACACTTTGTAAAACATACAGTTGAAATCATATATCTATCAGAATAATAAAATTGATTTCCATAACCAATAAATTATTAAGAAAACCTTTAGTTCCATAAAGTCATCAGCATATTCAATCATATTGAGTATCACTTGGAATACTCAATAATATTTAGAATATGGGACTAAGATTAATTAAATCATTGACGTGCCCAATCATATTGAATACATAAGTGTGGAATAATATTCATTTGGTCATTTTTCATTTAATTTTTTTGAAACCTTGAATGAATATCTCTTTGATTCTATAAGCATCTATATTCACTTATTGAATATTATTAGAACTTTTTTAATTAAGAAGGAACTATTTTATCATATAGAATTTTTCTTAAGAACTTTTTTTAAATCAGTAATCATAATTAAGATCTTTTCTTAAGTTATCGATATTAAGATCTACTTCCATTAAACTTATCCTTATCAAGGATTGATCATAAATTTTAACTTGATTATTGTTATGATATTATCTAAAAAATGAAATTTTATTAGATGAGTATTATGTATTATTAACCATCTAATAAGCAATTTTATTAAATGGTCTCCCATAAAAATGGTGACCCCTTTTGTGCATTATATCTATTAGTGGACCATGATCCATATTTTACTTATGAATGAGTATTATTTTGTGTTCCTATCACCTCTTATATATTTAGGTTGGGAATCATCCCAATCATATCTTATATGACTCTTGGATAGTCAAGAAAACAACTCTTTGTCCAATCCATTGTATGGATAAACTTGGCTTTTTTTCTCTAGTAACCTAATCATATTAGGGTATCTCGGAAAGTGTACCCCAAATAAAATGCCAAAAAATCTAACCAAGGATAATATAGGGGTACCCAAATTTGGCCTGACCTACCCAATCATTTTTATACGTCACCAATACTTATATTACTTACATAAGATAATCTAGGGGCATCCAACTTTGGCATGACCTACCAAGTTGGATGATCTAGGTCTTGACAAGTATCTCTTTTGAATGAATCTAACACTTAGTATTTGAATTGGATTTTGATATCATCATCTTATCTCATGTTATTACCTTTTATCTATGTATATATCTATATGTTAACTTTGTAATCATATTCTCTCCATCAACCATATTAATATGAAACTCTTTACACAACCCACAGGTTTGTGTTGCTCACCCAAAAATAAAAGTCAAGTATATTTATAAATATTTGAATTCATCATATAAATAAGGTACATGAACACTTAATGTAAACGAATAGAGTAAAATTAAATTGAAAATATCCACATGATTAATCCTGAAGTGATAGATATCCAAGCCCATTCACCAACCTAGACAAGGCATAAGCCTCCATGTATGTAGGTAGTCCAACCCCAAGTCCCTCTATCAGGGGGTAATTTAATCAACAGATAATTCAATTCATTGTAACTTTAAAACATAATATGCATAAACTATATCCAACAACTAAATTAATTTTCAAAACCTCAATTACAAAATGATATTAATGTAGATGAAAAAAATCATTATCATACATAGAATGTAATGCATGGATCTCTCTATAAGTAGTTTAACAATTAAACTAAATTATAAAAAATATTCAAATTTATTAAACAATATTATAAACATAAAAATAGACGGTATTAAACCTTAAATAAATGAAAAAATAAAATAATTAAATATGATATAAATATTTATAAATAATTCATAAAAAATATAATTATAAATATTTGATAATTTTAGCTTTAACATTGTGTACATTCCATAATTTTGAATATAAACATTTTATATTCATTCCAATGTGATCTCTTTCATATTATTCATTATATGGAATTTTAATTTTGTATATATGATATTTTATAAATTATAAACAATTTAAAATCTAATTTTTTATTATTTAAACATTTCACATAATCTACATATCATACACTTTATAATTATCTAAATATTAACCATATTAGTCATCAAAACATTTTTTTATGTGGTTTGAATAATATCCAAATAAGGCCCCCTATTATTTTGAACAATTCAAAATAATTAATTATGAAAAATTCATAATTTAAATTAAAACATTTTATATGTTTTCCTTATTTCATAATTTAAAACCCTTTATAAATTATCACTTGCGATTTCTAAATAAAAAATTTATTTATATATCATAATACATGCCATATAATTTTTTTGAAATTTATTTAAATATTAATATTTAATATTTTGGGATAAAATGTTTCATAAAAAATTATTTAATTAATTATAAACCATTTATAAAATATTAATTAATTTATAAATTTCTTATAAATGAAATTTTTCCAAAATACCTTTAAATATGATTTATAAGCTTTTTATAAACCATTAAAATAATATAAAACAATTTATTTAAAAACGTTTTCGTTACCCTTATATAGAATCCATATTTTTTATGAGAGTATACTTCTTGTACCCTTACATTGATATTCTACATAAAGGTAGATAGTATTGAGCCTTATTCATCCCATACTATATAAGGGTATTGAGTTCATACCCTTATATGAGACCCTCATGTATAGGTAACCTAGTGATGATGTTTAATCAAGCCTTTAAAACTCATTACTATCTTTAAACAACTCAAATGAAACCCATTGTATAAAGGTAGATTGGTTTAACCTTACATAAAACTCTTCTATATAAGGGTATCCTTAAAATTACTTACATCGCATAAAATTAATTCAAGTGAAGAACTTTATGTGCCTATAGAAAATCCTCAAATACCTTTATGTGGCCTCTCATATATAGGTATTGTCTTGGTTTCCTTTACATAAACATTAAATCCATTGTTATATCAAGGTATATTATTGTAATCCATATACAAGCTTTAAAGCTATTTCATAACCTTTACACAACATTAGGAAATCTGTGATTACCCTTAAGTGAACCCCTTCACATAAAGGTAAGTCACCGGATACCTTTATGTGACCACTCACATAAAGGTAAAAAACTATTTACCCTTATTCATATTATATTTATAAGGTTAATTCCTTGGTTACCATTACATATCCTGACTACCTAAAGGAAAACCATTTATAAAAATTAGTTTTTTCAGAAACAAAAAAAATGTTACTTTATCTTCAGTTTCTTCTTCATTTCAATTGAGATTTCATAAATCAAAATGAAGGGATCCCTTTTATACCACTAAAGAGTTTCAAACTATAACATATCAATTTCACTTCTAGGTACTTATTTTTATTTTACATTCTTTTGTTTTGAACCATTCTTGGGTAATTTCAGGTGGTTTTTAGAAGTTTTGAAGTTTCTTGGGAATATGATAGTTGGAACATGGTTTGGGAAAACCATGAATAATTTCTAGTAAATTGTGTAACTTATGGTGTTATAGGGTAGTGTTGTTTCACATTGTTGGAACACAGTTTGTCAAATCATATGGTTGTATCCCAATGGATATAAGCAAGTGCATGGTTGGGGCATAGTTTGTTGAATTGTGCGTCCAAATAGTGTGACATATTTTAATTAATTTTAAAATTTTCTTTTTGTACACAAAACACCTCATTTTTTTCTCATTCTTCCACCTACATCCTAGGATTTATACTCTAGGGGTTCCACCTGGAGATTTTGGATATCCCAACTATTTCATAAAGTAATTTTGAAGGATCTTAGGGTTTTGTATCTATGAAACTCGAGGTAATAGAATATTATTCATTGATATTTATCATTTTTCTAAATCTTATCTCTTTGTTTTGAAAGGAACTATATATTAGGGGTGATATGGAAAAATATATGGGTTTTTTCAAGATATAATGATAATTATATTAGATGCATTATGATAACGAAAGTAAGAGATCGAATCTACATTGGTCATTGTGATTTATTTGGAATTGGATTAGTAAGAGGTTTTTTGTGTCTTCATTGATCTTGGGATTGTTTAATCATAGTTTTTTATATAGTTTTTATGGTTTAGGGTCTCCTATTATTAAATAAGAACCTTATTTCCCTTTATCATGGATTATATTCATTGGTTTGAAATACCAAGTGTCTGAGGTGGGTGGTTTCATAAAAAGGATTTATTTTATGAACATTGCATGATTACTCATTTTAAATTGGTTTTTCTAAATTGATTTATGGAATGAATCTTGATTTATTAAAATTTATTGGTTTTGAATACTTTTACAAAATGTATTTTCCTTTTTTATATTTATGATGAAGCATATTGTATTATTAATTGGGTAATTTGACTATTGTTATGTGATATGCCCTTGAAATGATTTTAAATATGATAATGAAAGTCTTCATGTGTGGTTCGATTGTGAAATTGAAATACTCCAAGTGTGGGATGTTTATGAAATTAAAAGACTCCAAATGTGGGATATATAACTTGGGAACCCAAGTTTCTTAGGATGGGGATAGATTGGGACAAGCATGATACGATGATTTTCATCTACCAATCTTGGAATTTTAATACAAATCTAACTAAACTATGTTATGATATGTAGTTCACTTCTTAGGGTGTTATTATATCCTCAGCCTTATGTTATGGGTATTTGTATGCCCTTAGTCATTTGATCCCTAAGGTGTGAGGATCATATTTAACCTAGACCTAACCTACCCTAAGATTAGTTTCCATGGCGCTCATTTTGGAAAGTGGTTTATTTGAGAAATGGTTTATTTGAAAATGACTTGAAAATATTTTATTTATGATTTATTTATAATATTTTTCTAAAAAAATATAATTTCCATGTTTTAATGAAAAATATGAAAATCTATATTCCATGCCTTGTCTTTCTTTAAATGGGTATAATTTGTTTGTTTTATAAAGACTACGTATGGAAGACTTGGTGGGATCCTACTAGGATTATTTTTCTTACACCTTGTACATACCTTTGGGTGTGTACAAGTCTTGTTTTATCTAACATGGGTAATGGAAAGGCACAACATAGTTGTGGTGGGTATCCATATTAGTAGGTTTTGGGAGTTTGGTGGTGGCATGGTGGAATTTTTCTCTCATATCACATAGAGATGAGTTTTGGTTGGTCTCATCTATTTGGGTTTACCTGATATAGATTGAAACCTATTTTCCCTTATACTCTTTGACTCCCACTATTTGACTTTACATTGACATGTTTTATTTATTTTAAATACATAATTTGTTGATTATATGCTTATTGTGTCCAAATTTTCTCCCAAAGGTTGCTTTTTAGGCCTACATACTTATCTTCAACCTATTGGGATTGAGAATGCCCTTTGGGCCTTAACACAGGCTGACTCAAATGTCTGATTTATGGATGAATTGGGTTTATTTTTGATTAATTAGTATCAAAGGATGGTTTATTTTCCCATATTATTAGTGTCTTGGGATGTTTTGGTAGACTAGAGATAATATTTTTGGGACTTAAGTGGTGGGATACAAGTGGGTAAAAGACCATCTCTCATAGTAACAAACCTTAAGTTACCATGATATGTTCGGATGTGCATATATTATCTTGACTTATGATATAATTCCAATTATTTGGTTATGTTCTTTTTATTCAAAAAGATATTATTTACTTGTCTAATGGTTTATCTTCTTTCTTTGATGAGTACCATGCCCCCCAAAAGGCTTCCAAGAGTTCCTTAAGAGGGTGTTGAAGATGATGTTTCGTAAGTAAACCCTCTAGTTGACCAGAATATTATGGAAGTGTCAGTTCAAGTAGTATATTCCATGGACCAGGGAGTTTTCCTCACCTCATCTCAGGCTAGGAAATTGTAATCGAGGATTGGAGGAGATAAGGACATAACCCAAGATTTTATTCTCTAAAAACCACCATCCTTCCAAGGAATGAATGGTACCGAAGAAGTGGAGGACTAGTTATAGAAGATTGAGTAGGCTTTTAGATTCTTATAAACTATAAATTATTTCAAAGTGAAATGTTTAACTTTTAAGCTCGAAGGCCCTCGCAAGAGATGGCGGGACATGATAGTTTAGGAAAAACAACATGAAGGTTTGTAGTGGAAAGACTTAAATAAGATATTTTGAAATTATTTTTTCTCTAAATCATTGAAAATTGATAAATAAATTCAGTTCCTCATCCATCATATATGTGATCGGACTGTAATGGAATATGCCAACAGATTTGATGAACTGGTATATTTCTTTCATGAGATTTTATCGAATGAAAAGTTAAATTCTTAAAGGTTTTAGATGGGTTGTGATCAAATATTTTTTTCTCAAATTTATATGTTAAATATTTTCCTCTATGTTGAAGTGGTTAAAATATCTATGATGGTATATATTGACCTGGTGATAAGGTTATGGTTTATTGTGATTCCTCTTCTTCCTAGTGGTAGTTTCAGTGGCTCATCTGGGAAGAATAGGAAATGGAATGAGCCTCAAAAAGGTGTTAGTAGTGGCTCCTAGTAGTGTAAATATACTACACCTTCATCAAAGGTATCATTCATCCTTTTTCTTGCTACATGTGATGTACGGACCCTACTCACTCCATGAATAGTAACTGGACCAAACTTCTATGTGACCTCATCCACACCATCCCATACACCATAGGATTCCAACTAATGGAGAGGTTCTCAAATGGTATTGTGGGGAGACTATAACCTCTAATATCATAGTGTCAAATAATAAATAAATATCGAAGAATCAACATAAATAAACATCCATAATAAATAATTTTAAATAGAATAATAATAATATAAACAAGTCTTTTAATAAATGAAATACAAGAAAAGGTTGAACATTCATGCCAAATATATAATTTCTGAACACCTTATAGGTAAGTTACATATACAAACAAAGAATAAATAAAATAAATATGTTGTGTCCTTGATTAATCTGAGCCATATCACACCCCATGCTTCTTGTACATGTCCAATTTATACCATTGAATCAACCCTGGGTCATAGCCCAACCTATGCCTATAGCCAAGTGAGAGTCTACTTGGGTACCTATGTGCAATGGTTTCTGGATCAGGGTGTGAGTAAATAAATTGATAGTGAACCACCAATGTGGTCACATACTAACCATAATATTTTTTTATATTTCTTTTTGAAATTATTATATAAACAAAAAAACTACTGGAAATAAACAAATAACAACCACTATTAATCCTTAGGTATGTGACCCCTATAGACCATACCTTCTTTGACCCGTTTTAGTGTATCCCTAATAATGTCTTGATGAAAAATCCAACCAAGTAAAATTCAGGATCCAAATCCATTGTAGCCACAACCAATCCTCATGGCTATAGGGAACCATCACTTACCACTAGAAACATCCAAGCTCTAAATCCATGGTAGCTCAACCATATCCTCATGAATCTAAGGACCCATACCATAGTAGTCCATGCATTTTCATCCATATCCATAACAATCATAACCATATTTTCATTAATTTTGGGAACCATCTCATGGTAGTCTATGCATATGGTTCTAAATACATGGAATCCATAACCATATCCTCGTGAATTCATGAATCCATCCTACAACAATCTGTGTGTCTAGATCCAAATACATGATATCCATAACCATATCATCATAAATCTAGGGACCCATCCTAGGGAATTCCATGAATCTGGTTCCAAATCCATGATATCCTTAACCATATCCTCATGGATCTAGGTACCCATCCCATAGTATTCTATGCATTTATCTCTAAATCCATTATAATCATAATTATATCCTCATGTCTTTGAGGACCCATCCCACAACATTTTTTTCATCTGAATTCAAATCCATGGTATCCCACCCATGTCACATCCTCCCTAATGGTTCATTACACAAAAAAAATAAGAAACGAGGGTTGGATGAATTATAATTCCCTTTATAAACATCTCATCCCCATTAGTCTTCTATTTCAGTTCATCTTCTAGGGTGACACATGAAACCATCTCAACCCATGTCCATACTTACCAGCACAGGGTCATTCAGTCAATGGGGAACCCACTAGGATCCCTCTGGTCAATACAAATGGAGACACTCCACTTGGATTCCTCAATCTCAAACTTGGTCTCTCAATTTAATACCCATCACTCAGGAATTAATGATTCCTGGCAGTTCTATCACACACTCATCCTCCTATCCTCCAAGGGTAAGCCATATAACACTGTTCTATGGTGGATGGCCCATGGCCCATCCCAGTTTCAAGGTCCTGCATGATTATACCACTCACCCAACACAATTATTGTCTAACCTAAGGTCATAAACCTAAGATAAGTCACACTAAAGTAAAAGGTACAATCACTCCCAACTAACAATATGACTCTCTTGGCTTAGAGTCATACCATAGGTTCAATAAGGCCCAATTGGATGATGTTCTCTAAGTCAAACCTCACCTCTATAATGGATGTGTATAAAGCCTCTATTTATGGGCTAATATATTTCATTTTTTTGGAATCACCTCTTAATAGGACTGGAAGACACCCAATACATCAATAGTCACAGCCTCGACCATTGGTGGTTGAGGTAACCAACTAGCGCACAAGGGTTGTTCGTGACCCATGGTACTCGTCCATTTTAATTAGACATTCTAAAATTTATTTATAAATTTGATTAATTTATCAAATGGTTCAATTCCCTTATGGGTGTGATAACACATCTTAATCACCAAAAAACTCACATTGGTCTATAGGGAAAGTATATGAAACCACCAACCTCAAATTAATATTTTTTTTTTATTTTACAAGGGTCAGTAGTTGCTACCAAGTCCTTACCAAACCCATCCAACCTCACCCATGCTCAACCGAGATCTTCTCAATGATTATAGATCCTAAATAAATCTTAAAAACAATAATTAAATAATTATAACATTTTTAATATATTACTAAATTCAAATTAAGCTCATCATATTCATAAAAACTCACCACATCATTATACAACACTAGAACCACATATAAAAGAACCACAAGGGTCTGTATCACATCTCTATCCCTATGGTGAGAAAAAATTCATAACAAAGATTCCAAATAAACTTTAAACTTAATTTAAAATTGGTCAAAAACCTAATAAAAACCATAATGACAACATACCTTATCAAATCATCAAGAAACTAGGTGTAGATGGAGTCTTAGAATACACTCATCCTAGGATGAATAAAAGACCCTTGATTCTGGGATGATTCTACAATGTTTTAGTGGAATTAGAAACAATAACCTAACCATAATAAACCAAAATTATAGGAAAATAGAGGAGGAGAATATTGGGAACCAATGGAGTCAAATTCATACCTCTAATCACCAGAAAAATACCTTTAAAGGCACCCAAAATCAAGGGTGAGGAAGGATAATGGGGGAATACCCCCGTTATTATGGAAAAAACAATAGGATAAGGGGGAATACCCATTCTAAAAACCTAATAGGGATAATTTTAAATCTACCCCCTAAAAACCCCACCGTCTAATTGGTGGTTTGTTGTAATTTTTTGCCACAACAGCCATCTGGCCTCACCTGAGGCACCTGCGAGCCCTTGGGATACCCCCTGAGCCTCATTTCTCATCCAAAAACATATTTTTGATGTGTCTAAACATTTATAATTAGATTTTTAATCTGTATTCTATAAATTAATCATCCAATAGTTCAAAAGGTTCAAAAACATCTTGAATTTTTCATGTTCATGCAGACATGAGGCATTAAAAACTCCCCACCATAATTCTTCATATCCCTAAGAAGTCTTGGTTGTCAACCAACCATACATCCCGACCTATCTGGGTCATCAATTCTTGATCAAAATGTCATGTTCCATTCTTTAATTCCCAGAGCACATCTAAGGAACAACCTCTAATTCAAGGTGTTCAAACCACCAAAACTCAAACCAACATTCGCAACCATTACCAAAACACTAAGATGACACTTACTTAATCATGTCCATCTTGAAACATAATCACATCATCACTGAATTCATCATTAATCCTATGGTTCTCTCCACTATAGGACTTATCTCATAATATCCAATTCCAATGTTATTTTTCTTTCACCATTGGAATTTCCCATTAGAACTCCATACTTGAATTCTATTGATGTGTCCATTGTGGTTTCTATCCTACCATTCCTGAACATATGTGAAACCACCAGTCCAACATGGGTGCCTCTCTTTATTCTTAAATTCCAAAATAAATAGATGAGCCTTCTTCATTTAATCATATCATGATCACATCATATTTTCCCAAACAAACCTTGGCCAATTCCTGAAAAAACACATATCATATCCAAAAATAAATTCTTGATGTATTTTTAGGATCACTACATTAAATCTCATGAAAAAACCATCAGTCAAACCTCATATGGTCAACCCTTATTGTAAGCACACATCCTACCCTAGAAATGTAATGAAAAACTACCTGGTCATGATGCCTTCTATCCCAAAGGCATCCTATGATCATCCAAGTACCCACACTGATGTTTGTACTTGACACATGATGTGATCTCCTCGATTGAATTATCATCCAACTAAACCCACAACACGTTTACCATGAGCACCGATATATTCACGAACCAACATGTTTGGGGCACCAAAATCTATCCTAATCCGAACACCCACGCTTGGACTCCACCAAATACAGAATCCAGAGTTATACCTAGATTTCATTGAGAAATCTAGATGTATTCGGGACTATTTATTTACTAGCATCAGAATTCCAAAATAATCATCCATCGACTGATCCCACACTCCCGCGCCCCTTCAGCATAAGGGTTGTGTCACCCACAACTGACATCACACTCTCCACTATAGTATTATCCTTATAATATCCTAATATTTTAAAACAACTCTATGTTCAATAGTGTATTCAACACACAACATTGAGTTTAAACGAACCATGATATAATATTAAAATATTATTATATAAATGTGACCAATTTAACCTAATCATTAAATTGGAGGGTGAGAATAGTATTAACTTATTTATGAAATATACATAAAATTACTATCAAATTTATTGATAAATTCTTAATAAGAAATCAACTTTCAATAAAGACATTTTATTTTACAAAAAATATGTTTCCTTCAAAAATGATTTTTATTTATTTTTGAGAGAAAATGTTATATTTAATTTATGAAACTTTTATAAATTTTATTTTATAAAATAAAAATAATTTTTTAAATCAATATATAAAAATTTACTTAGGTTAAAAAAAATTTATTTTCATCAAATAATGATTTTTTTGTGAAAGGTGACAAATACCAATTTTTGTAAAATAATCATTTATTTTTAATAAATTAAATAATTTCAAATTATTATTATTATTTTAATTTAGTTTCAAAGTAACATAGATATTATTTAGTTATATTTAATCTAATTAATTTCATTTTAATCATCTTTATATCGAATTTTAGTCTAAGTTTAATCTTTTTCTTAAAATAGAATTTTTTTTGAAAACTATTTTAAATTGCATAATATTTATCCATTTTAATTAATTTAAATAAAATCTAATATTGAATTAGTTAGATTAAATTTATATATTATAAATCTAACTTTGTGAATTTAAATTAATATAATTACTATTACTATTCATAGAGTTAATGTAAAATTGTCTTTTTCTTGAAAACTACACTTTTTGGAAAACTAATTTTTCATCTTCCTCAAAGGATTTATTTAAAATTAAATTCCATAAAATATATTAATAAAATTTAATAAAATGGATTACTTATTTTTATTCATCATAATTTATATTATATAAAAATTTCAACTTTATTTTTGTTCATAATTAATGGTAAAAATAGTAAAAAAACTAGTTATCATGATAAAAAATTAAAATCGTAAATGTAAATAACCTTAGAGATAAAAGGGTTAAAATGTTTAAAAAATGTTTATTTTAGTTTTTTTGGTTTTTATCGACCTTATTACTCCTCCACTCCTTTATTTGACAATTTTTTAGCACTTATATTCAGAGTGGCATCCCATTATTGAATAGTTCCCGGTATTTATAAAAATGTCACTCCTCATCAATTATAAAAGGCCCTTAAATTATTCAAACATATAAATACATTTGGTTCAAAAAACAATACAAAATATTTCCCCAATATCCTTATCCACATTCTAGAGCCTTTGGTCTTCCCAAAATACAAACCATAGCATCCTTAATAAGAGATCCATAGGAGGTTCTTCTAAGAAAAGGTAATCATCTTCACTGAGATCCTTCTTTTTAATTATTCTTCTCCACCTTCAATTATGTATTAAAAATTATAATATAATTACACAAATATATTCTATATATTGATATATTATTATAATTATGGAATAATATTTATACATCTCCTCTTCCATTAAACGGGAAATGAAGCCATCATTCATGTGTATGGTGGACTACCGCCTCAATAACTGATATTATTTGTTTCATCATTTACTCTCACATCTATTTATGATGATGGGTTTAATATTTATATATTATATTAATTAAATGTTAATAATTCGATAAAATTAATATACCATATAATTTATTACCTTATCATCCATTGAATAATGATGACACCGTTCATGTGTACGGTGGACAACCGCTTCGCAAATAGATGTGATACATTTTTTATTACTGAATAAAATGGATGGGATATGTAAGTGTATTTAAGGAAATAATATTATATTTATGATATAATTATAATTCTGGAAATACAAAATAGCCCTTACCTTATTTCCATCATGATTGTCTAAAAATGGAAACGTTACTCATGCGTGCATACGGCCTACCATGTCCCTGATTGTAATGTACTTCATTTTTCATAATCATATTTTATGGTTGATTTTAAAAGTATTATTTATGTATAAAAATGATAATTATTTCATTATTATTATTATTATTTATAAGACAACTACCTCTTTTACCATGCTCAACACATTGATATCATTTTGAAATTGTAAAATGAACGTCCTCAAAACACCCATCGTAGACATAATTTAATTAGTAATAAAATATGTAATTAAAATAAATAATGAAAATGGTTTAAGTATAATTTATTAAACCTATAAAAGTTTATTAATAAAAATAATAATTTATATAATTTTATTATACAGGAGATAAAGGATATACATGACAATTCTGGATTCGAAGTAGGGGTTTCTTTTATAAACTTCTTTCTTTGAGACACATGTTATTTTATGAAAATAATTTATTTTAAATGGTATATATATTTCCAATTTAAATATTATATAATTAATCCTTCATAATTTATAATATTTTAAGTTAAAATTCATTTACTTTATTCATGAGAGTTGTGATTCAAAAGTTACTGAAGTAGTAAGGGTTTATGTATCAATCTCATTTCAATCATCCACTACAGTAAATTATTTAATAATTGTTTAATAAAAACCTTTCATTTTTTTATCCAATGGTTATTCATGAAATTTAAAAGTAATAGTTTTATTTTCATCTCTTTGGTACTTAAAATTATTGATATTTTTTTAATAAACGATGAATTTATTTCTCTCTTTGGTCAAAAATGCTTTGCCTTTCATATCCATATTTTATAAAAACATTTCAAAAAATGTTTTTAACGTTATATAAATTAATTATTAAAGAAATTTTTAATCATTTTTTACTTTTTATAAAAATATAAAGGAATATTCTTTTCATTTTCCAAATGAGGTAATTTTTAACCTTTTCAAAAGAGTGTGGAAGAAATATTTTTCTAAAACTTTTACAGAATGTATAGACTTACCCATCATCATAACCACCCAATTATTTAAATATTTCATTATAAATATCCTTGGTTATTTTTAAAGAACTTTTTTTATATAATATTTTGTAAAATAAATTTTATATTTTTAAGAAGTGATTTCAAAGTGAAAAGGGTAATTTCCTCAAGAAATATTCCATGTAATATTTTAAATTTATTTTCATCAATGATGAAAAACTTTAATGTTATAGATTTATTCTAAATTATGTATATATGTCTATCAAATATATACCTAACTTAATATCCATTACTTTTATGGGGTAATACATTCCTCATTTTAATCTCTCAAATGCCTCTATTATAAAATTTTATTTGGTTATAATATAAGACAAGATTATGTAACCCATTTCCTTCCATGGGATATTCTTAAGTTTATGCCTTATGATTTATTCCCTTTTTGTGGTACACATAATCTTAAACATGTTATGATGGATTTTCCCAAATAGTTCTCTAATGCATTGGCTAAATCATTAGTCTCATAAGACTTTATGTATGAGATTAGGGAGTAAACCTAATCCATTATGGGAATTTTTCCATCATGTGATATTGACTAAGAAATTATCCTTGACCCATGTTTATGTCATGTTATATGTTTTTACCAAATTTACTATGATGTCATGATCTTATGATACCATGTTATTTATGTTATGATTTCATGTGATTACCCTTGAGTCTTCTATTTTATGATATCATGTAACACCTTTGACTCCCATGTTATGTTTCCTTGTCATGTTTATTTCCTTATTGGTATTTTTTAGCTCACCATGTTTGTCTAAGTATTCCCCAGGTTATCACATGCAGTTTTAGGAGCTCAAAAGTATTTAAGAGATAATTATGGAGAATAAAACAAATGATTTTTATTTCTAGTTTCAATTAAATGTATTATTAACCTAGTCTTATTAAGACACTAGGACTCACAATCTTTGTGTTGTAATTAATATATGTTTTAAGTTAAAAAGAATAAGATAATATGTCTAAAATTCTTGGGTCGCTATAGTTGGTACCAGAGAAAGGTCTAGTTATTTTTGGAGAATAGTACTAAACTAATTTAGTGAGAACCTAAGGTATAAGTATAAGGATAATTCTATGCATAGAAAAATATCATATAATGTTGGTGAATTATAGATAATGTGGGTTCACTACAAAATATTTAACTTTTTTCCAACAGGAATTTATCTATTAGTAAAAGTCAGTTTTTTATTGGTAAAATGTTTTACCAACTTATATGTACTTGTCACTAAACTATTGGTAAAAACTCTATTGCTAAATGTTATTATGATAGATAAAATAGATTTGTTGTGATTATAATTATACCAATAGATAATATATATGTTGGTTAAATTGTTCGGCAACAAATTAAGACACATTTTTCTATTGGTAATAATATTAAAAAAAATATAATATCTATTTATAAAATACATTTAAATGAAAATTATAAAAAAAATCTAGTAAGATTTCATGTTATATTTATTAATTTATTATATATAATACACTTTTTTTAATTATCAAATTGAAAATACTTTTCACAGATGCTCAAACATGGAAAAAATATTAATTATATTTGATAAGAAATAAATAAATACATAGTTGAAGTTGTTTGATATGTAAAATGATCATAAAAACACAAAAACTAGGATCCATCAATGTTACCCCCCCCCAAGAAAAGGGAATATCGTCACTTGACTACAACCCCAAAATAAAAAAAGTTATGTCGTCTATACTACTCTAGAACCCACCAAGGTAGAAGAAGACAAAGATATTTCATCACCCCCAAGTAGGACACTAGAAGAGAGAAACCACATATGCTCAACTATTTGCTATGCCACATCAACTCTCAAGTCATTTTTATGCCACATTATTCACCTCCAAGATCTACACCACACACAACCAAATATTATACCCACAAATCATTGAAAAATATATGTATGAATTGAAGAAAAAAAATTAATGTGTAACAAATTATTTGTATAAAATTATAATTTTTCATCATCCTTATTGAAATATCAAGAAATGGTATTCCAAATGAATGTCACACCCTTCATCTCCAAGATATACACCACATAAAACCAATGAGTATACCCATAATTTAGTGAAAAAAAGCTGCATGATTTGAAACAAAAATAAAAATAAATGAAAGTGTAAAAAAAGCATGTAACATTTTTCATATAATCATAAAACATCATAAAACAGGATAAAAGTGTGCAAATGAATAAAAAATCCCACAATTTTACCTTCCTCATCATGCCTGGTTTTGATGACCTAATGCCTGATATATGATGTCAAGCCTCCAGCAGATCCAATACCGTCCCTGGCCACTACAGGGAGAGAAGATGTAGAAGACTGGCATGTCTGAAACCCCCGGTATGCCCCTAAACCTTGAAACATATCCTAGTAAATATAGTTACTATTCATTCTAGGACTGAAACTCTTAATCCCCATTTTTTCACTAAATCCTACACTTAAGCCAATAGGATTACTGACACCCCTACTAACATGTTGTGACATTCCTCCTGGAAGAGATGGTGGCATCACTATCTAAGGTAGAAACCCACCCATACCCACCATTGTACTCAGAACATTCAGCCCAAGATTTGGATTAACCAGGACCACACCTTGGTTTAGATTCTACCCAATCAACCCCTCGTTCAAACCCAAGGGATATGTTAGCAGCACAATATTACTTGAGGAAACTTTTGTAACCACGTTTTCATAGAATTAAAATTTTTCATCATTCTTATTGACATCTCAATGATTGGTAGTCCAAATTAATGAAACTTAGGCATTAGTGAGGAACCTCAATTACCACACCCTTTAGCTCCAAGATCTACAACACACAACCAAAAGAGAATACCCACAAATCAGTGAGAAATAACTAAATGAATTGAAACCAAAAAAGAAATAAATGAAAGTATAAAAAAATGATCTTCATAGAATGAGAATTTTTCAATTTCCTTGTTAAAATCTCAAGGATTGTTTCTCCAAATCACTGAAATCTAGGCATCATTTCTCCAAATGACTAAAATCTAGACATCATTTCTCCAAAAAGTTTCCAACAGGATCCCAAACACTATATTATCTCAAAATATCATTTTCACATTGACTATGTAGTGATGTAATTGTTTATAAAAATGTTTATTTCTTATCATTAACCAATTATTTGAAATTTAAAAAAATTCTCATATAATAAAATTTATGCTCAGCTATACCGATCAAATGTGTATGGGCCTTAGAATAACCATACAATCTCCACGATAGAATCCTATCTTGTATAGGTTCAAAGGGACAATAAGAAATCCAAATCACATGAGTGATCCCAATAAAAAAATAAATCATGTATACTAATTCATGGAGCATGTGTAAAAATAATAATTATTCCCCAGAAAATAAAAAAACAGAAAATTATGGGTAAATAGTAACCCAAAATACCCATTAATTAACTTCAATGAGGAAAACAGAAACCCAACATTCTAATTTAATCTTAACATTCCCATTAATCCACTATAAACACATTCCCATTAATCCACTTGAAACACATTCCAATTTTAGCTCCACATTTAACACACCAAACAGTAATTTTTTAACCAAACAATCTCTTCTGAGTAGTTTTCAAAAATTTCATCACTTAATCCACCTTAGTGAGGAAAACAACAACCCAAAATGATAATTTCATCTTAAAATTCCCATTAATCCACCTTAAATACATTCCCATCAATACACCTTAAACACGTGCCAATTTCAACTTAACATGTAACAAACCAAACACTCTATTTTTTTAACCAAACAACCCCTTCTGAGTAGTTTTTAGAAATTCTAGCACTTATTACAACCAATTATTTGTTTATAATAGTTTGAAATTCAATATTATCTTCAATAAAACATTACTGAGGCCTTGATCAAGTCTAACATAGTATTTAAACACATATTAAAGTTTAAATACATTCAAGTTTTTCATAACAGGAAACATGTAACTTTCATTAACAAATAACCACCCATTCGGAGTAGTTTTTTGAAATTCCATCACTTATTACAACCAATTATTTGTTTAAAATAGTTTAAAATTCAATATGATCATGGAGAAAAATTACATAAGGATTTGAACAACTCTAACATAGTATTTAAACACATATAAAAGTTTAAATACATAACAGTTTCCATGTTTTGCATAACAGGAAACATGTTACTTTCAGTAACAAATTACTACCCCTTCTGAATAGTTTTCAGAAATTCCAGTACTTATTACAACTAGTTATTTGTTAAAAATAGTTTAAACGTCAATATTATCATCAAGAAAACATTTCCAAGGATTTGAAAAAACTATAACATAGTATTTAAACACATATCAAAGTTTAAATACAAATCAGTTTTGAAGTTTTTCATAACAGGAATCATGTGACTTTCAATAAAAAATAAACACCTACATGGATACAAAAAGATAATGCTTCAATGTAAATACATCTGAATTGCAACCCCAAAATTCGAAAAATAGGTTTTTAAGCCAAGATGGGGACACTGCTATTACTAAAATGATTTTATAATGAAATGTTTCACATGCACCCCTATTATAATTGAATAAATGATTTGCTAAATAGGATTACATTTCTTTTCTTTGGTGTCATATGGATGATACTGTAGGTAGAGTGGGAGCTATTGGAACTGAGATATCAGTTGATAGAGTTAGGTCATGACAGTTATATAATCTGGCAGGTCATGATGGGTTTCTTTGATTTACATTGGTAGGGGGTTGGCTGGTGTTGGAATGGTGGTGTATTGATAAGAAATCATAGTGTATATGGTTGTGTCATAGTTTGTGGGGTTCAAAGTGAGTATTTTGGAAAATGTATACTCCTACATCTTGTTTATAACCCTTAAATAAATAACATTTAAACACTTGTTTCTTCTATTATTAATTTAATGGTTATATAATGAATGGTTTTGATTATGGTGTATAATAGGATTCAAGAAATATGTATATTTTCTAGTATTTTGAAGCCAAATCTTTGAGGTTGGTTCATGGGGAAAGGGTGACCTAGGGAGTTTTGGTGTATTTTCTTAAATTGTCTTCACTATGTGGTCAGGGATGATGTGCCATGGAGACCTGAGTTGATATTTTAGATTCTATCCACCTATATGTTATCACACTATCAAAATTTGGTTATAATAAGTTCTTATCTTCTATATTATAATTATTTTTATTGTTTTTTAGTCACAATACAACTATGGACATCACAACATGAGACCTGGGTGGTTTGTTCTAGGAGATAACAACATTAGTTTTATGTTCATTTTATTATACACTATTTAACACAATGACCATTGAAGAACTTATTTTAAAAGAGGATCCAAGAGCTCTCCCTTCTTTATTTATATAAAGTATTGATGTTTTGTTCCTATGTTTTCATTTTTAAAATGTTGAGGGTCAAAATGTTATGAACAGTTTGAATGTAATCTTCATATTGTTTTAAATAATATATATATATTGTATAAAAACGGTTTAAACTAACAATACTACAATGCATTGAAAGTACGTGAAACAACATAAATATATAGTGAAAAAAGTCTATGTAAATATGTTTTTAATATAAAGTTAAACATATAGGAAATAAACTATTACAGACCATTGGGTGTAAAAATGAAATTATTGTAGAACTTGATACAGTTCGACGAGAGGTTTCATCATAAGTCATAGCTTGTAAGGAAATGAACAATTACGAATTCTGATTGATAAATAACAATATATGTTATGCAAAAGAGCTATCAAGGATATACATTGAATTCATTTGCATAGTTCTTAAAATATATGATTTGTTCTACATTATATTTTATAAAGATAACTTTGGAAGAATTATGTTATAATGGTTACATAGACTTATGCTCATGTGAACTAATTCCATGTGAAACTATGCTGCCACCCTTCATAACAAGATCAAACCTCAGGTATCCCTCTAATAGGACCGAACTCACCTACATATCCCTTGCTTGAATGTATGATCATTGGAACCAATACAAAATCTCAAAAAATAGAAACTGAGAAGTAATCTAACCAAAAAATGGACTTACTTGCAAGACATTAGTTCCATGGACCACTTCAACTGCATTGAACCAACCTGGTTTGTATCGATCCCCTTTTCATCCTCAATTGGCCTCCTTGGAATTACAAATGACCAATGTGATGAACTAAAGCAACACTAATATAAATCCATCATCTTTGAATTAATATTTAGTTAATATAAGATCCATACAGTAATAAAAATAAAGGGGACCTAATAATATATAATACCACAACCCACCTTTTAATATCCCTGATCTGGAATATCAATGGTAGGAGTGTAACCCTCAGTGAATTCCCACTATCATGTAGTCATGCAATAATATCACCTCTAATTTCAGATATCATTTCATCACCAGCATCAATGGAACCCTAAACCTCCATAAAAAATCACCCAATTCGAAAGGCAGTAGTGGTGACCAAACCATGGAATCCCTGCAATGAAAACAACAATGTCCCTATTGTAGCATCTCCTTGTAATTTCAGCAGCAAACGATAACCTATGGGAAGTAAGAATTAACCCCCAATTGGACCTACTTCTAGAAAAAGTCCTCCTAAACATGCAACTCGGACCTAAAATTTTAGTGACCCAACATAGCGGTGTCTCAACACCTTCCAGGTTGCACCGGACAACACCCAAACCCACTGGTACTTGTTATATTGATTCCTAAATCCCACTGTAGTGGTACATATTCAGGCATCCTCCAAGTATAGGAAATATCTACTTTGTGATCCAACCACCTATAGACCTACACAGACCCTTGAATCCATAAGTCACGAACCACCTAGCTTTGATTAGCCCACCTCATCATGCGAGGATACCAAACGGGGAATGGGAGGGGGGTTCATGTGATGACATCGAAGGGTGATGTTGGTCGGGAATAGAGATAAGGTTTGTGAGATGATGTCGGAGGTGTACAATGGCCGGGAATGGATAGGGTCCGGAGGGGAATAGGGTGTGGGGAGTGGGGTCACGGGGAACGGGGGAAGGGTTTGGGGGAGGGGGTCATGGGGAACACATGGGGTGGTTAGGGGTGAACATTTTTGATTTTTTTGTGCATGTATATATATATAATCAAAAAAATTATGAATTTATATAAAATAAATATATTGTATAATTATTATGTCTATATATATATTATCAATAAATATTAATAAATTATGGATGTTTTAATTAATCATATGTTTTTATTATCAAAATGATATGTGTGTAATGGGTTATGTAAATATATATATATATATTAAATTTTTGATATTATTGAATAATTTATTGCTAATGGATTATTATAGTGGTAAAATATTTTTTTTTATAATAATAATTAATAACCACATATTCATTTATCATTAAATAAATTATTTGTATTATTATGATAAGGAGACAAATTTAAATGTTAGTAAAAAAAATTTGGTATTAAACAACTAATATAAATATAAATATCTATTGGTAAAAATAATTTTTGGTACCTATAGTTAATATCAATAGAATTTAATATATGTTGGAATTAATCATCTTTACCTATAGATATATTATCTTTTGGTAATTTTCTATTGGAAAAGTTCACTTTTATTGTAGTGGTTCCAAGAAATTACAACAATGTCAGGATACAACAAGTGGATATGGCTCTACAATAGTTGTACTTAGGGGTAATAACTATAAAAATGTCACATTAGTCTTAACTAGATCATCATATGGTGTATGAAAATAGTATTTTCTACACACCTAGTTTTAAACACCCATGGGATATGATTTGGAAATTCACAAACTCTTTACGATCCATTATTAAGGACTTAAAAAAATTGTTGTGTTAGAAAACATAATAAGAAATTTTACCATGGATAACCTAGGTTGAAACCTAGAGACTCATAAGTTAGGATATACTTATCATTTATAATTAATTCCTTCTAGGTTTATAAGTTTCCCTTTTTTTATGTTAATTCATTAACATCTTATTTATTTTATTATTTTTAGTTAATGGAGGGAAATGGGAGAAATAATTCCAAAAACCAATGTGATGGGAAATGTAATGATTTCCCTAATGAGATTCCTAACCTAATGAGAATGGCAGTTAGACATATTGTGATTATTCCAAATGATATATCTCAAATTATGATTAAAAACTAGAACATAGTTTAATTTCTAAACATATCAAAGAATAGAAGGATGTAATCTCATAGAAGTTAAAGTGTTAAAGATGATAAAAAAATATGATTCAATTACCTACATATCAAAAATATGGGAAGTGGAACCATGTAAAATGCATTAAAGGGACTAGAATATACTTTATGTGTGGAAAAGGATGCTATAAAGCAATTAATTTCCAAATAAAAATTAAGAGTATGGTTAACAAGAAATGGGGAAATAAAGTTAAACCTAAGGAACCATTAACAGTTCAATGTCATAGATGTATGGAATTTGGTCATTATTAGATTCCTAATCCAAGGATTAATTCCTAAGTGCCTATGATATGAAAATCATTGAAGTGGAATGATTTATATTTTTAGGTGTTGTAATTATATAATCTAGTTGTTGAATTATTTTTATTAATGGTATTCTAGTTATAAAAATCACGAAACTTTTAAGGATCATTCTATAGTAGTATTTCTTTAAGGATTTACAAGAATATGTTGAATGGTTCTAATGACCTCAAAATGTAATTTAATGGTAAGGTGGTATTTTATTTAAAAACACGTGATTTAGGAAAAGATAATCTTTGATATATACCTGATTTTGGGTTAATTATATACAATTAATATTATTTGATCTTGTGGGAAAAAATAAGTTATATAGAAGACCTTAGTGGTTAAAATTTGATTTGATGATTAATTTTATTTTGAGGATGTTCATCATATTTTTAATAATTTTATAGGAATTAGATAAATATATTTTTATAAATAGGATAACCTTAATATTGGGTGATAACTCACTACATTTAGCAAGACCATGGGTCTTGAACCCTCAATCTAAGGGTGATAAGGGTGCATCGCCTACCACAAGCCTATGTGATATACTAGTTAGTATGACATTGTTTTTACTTAAAAAATTTGGTATATAAATATTAAGTTGGTTTTGGGAAACATATTAGAGGATAATTTTTTTTTAATATTTTGGATCTTAAGGTGATTAATATTTTGGGAAACATTTTATTGGGTTGAGATATATAAAACCATTATGTTTAATATAAAGTATTATTTGGGAAGAATTCTACTATGTTTTTATATATGTAAGATCAATGGTATGAGATAACCTTTGAGGTTAAAACCTTATTTCATGTTGAGTTTATTGAGGTTATTTGGGATATAGTATTATTTATTAAATGAATGATATATGTTAAACCTTTGGTATTATTGTTTAATTTTAGATGTTAATATATTCATATTTATTTTGGGTATTATCTTACTTTGTGCTAACCTTTTTAGTTTTAATAATTATATGAGGAGTATCTTTTTACTCTTTTATAGATCTTATAATCTGTTAAAAGTTAATTTTAGTGCTTTAGGTATAAAAAATCATTTTTTATTCATTCCTTAGAGTAAGAGGTGAAGTGTAAAGTGATTGAATCATAACAAAAGGATGAAATTATGTTTATGAAAAAAAAATATCAAGAATATTTTATCATATTCTATTTATTAATAGTAAAATAATCCTTCAACTCTAGAAAAATGTTCTTGAAAAAAAACTATCATATTACCTTCATATATGCTGAACCAATGGTCATTTAACTGATTAGAGATTTATGGTTTTGTGGTCATTATATTTCTCTTGATCATTCACTTTCTTGTGATCAATGATTTCTATCACCCTATGTAATTATTTATTATTTTATTCTATGTCCATATTTTTAATTCTAACCAATTTTATCCTATGTGGAAACCTAGTTATGTTATGAACTTCATATTTCTCTTTCCATCTTTATAATAAGAAGTTTTATTAACCATTTTTATAATGTAAGTTTTCCATAAAGTAATTTTCGATTTTCAAAACCTTGATTACTAAGAACATGTTAAAATTGTGAGGACCCCATTTATTTAAATGGGTTACAATGTAACAACCTGATATATTAAAATAAAACTATGTTTGATAGCATATTCAACACGCAACACATAGTTTAAATGAACTGTGATATAATATTAAAATATTATAATATAAATGTGATTGATTTAACCTAGATATTAAATTAGAGGGTATGAATATTATTAACTAATTTATGAAATATAAATAAAATTAAAATATAAATTTATTAATAAATATTTAATAATCACTCAACTTTCAATAAAGATATTTTATTCTACCATAAAAAATATGTTTCCTTTGAAAATATTTTTTATTAATTTTTTGAGAAAAAATTATAATTAATTTATGAAAATTTTAGATATTATATTTTATAAAATTAAAATAATTTTTGAAATCATAATATCAAAATTTACTTAGGGTGAAAATTTGGGTTTTTTTAGAAAATATTGATTTTTCAATTAATAGTGAGCAATATTGATTTTTATAAAACCGTTATTTATTTTTAATAAATTAAGTAATTTAAAAGTATAATTATTATATTATGTTTATTTAAAAGTAAAATAAGTTTTATTTAGTTATATTTAATCCAATTAATTGTATTTTAATCTACTTTATACTGGATTTTAGTGTAATTTTATACTTAGGCTTAAAAACACAATTTTTAAAAAACTATTTTAAAGAGTAGGATGTTTCTCGATTTTAATTAATTAAAATAAACCATAAATTTGAATGATTTATATTAAATTTATAGATTATAAATCAAAATTTATGAATTTAAATTTATATAATGAATATTACTGGTCATAGAGTTAATATAGAATCATTTTTTCCTTGAAAAATGCATTTTTTGGAAAACCGCTTTTTTATCGCACTTGTAGGATTTATTTAAAATTAAATTATATCACCAATTTGAATTGAATTTTATAATATGTATTTAATATTTTTAATAATAAGAATTTATATTATATATTAATTTCAACTTAATTTTTTGTCATAATGAATAGTAGAAACGTTAAAAAACTAGTTATTCGGGTAAAAAATTAAAATGATAAAAGTGAGTAAACTTAGAGATAAAGGGGGTAAAATGTTTAAAAAGAATTAATTTTTAGTTTTTGAGGTTTTTATTAGGATTAAAACTCATCAACGCCTTTATTTTTTAATTTTTTAGGTACTTGGATTGAGAGTAACATCTCATTATTGAATAATTTTGGGTCTTTATAAAAATGTCGCTCTTCCTCAATTATAAAAGGGCATATCCTCCCCTAACTTATTCAAACATATCATGCAATTTGTATCAAAACGACCATTAAAATATATCCATAACATACTTATACACATTATATATCTTTTACTCTTCCCAAAATACCAACCTTCGAGTCTTTAATAAGTGATCTAAAGGAGGTTCTTCTAAGAAAAGGTAATCATTTTCACTGAGCTCCTTTTTTTTACTTCTTATTTTTTCACCTTCATTTATGAATTAACAATTTAAATATAATAAAACCATTATATAATATATAATTATATTATATTATAATGATGACATAATATTTATTCATCTCCTCTTCCATCAAATGGGAACTAAAACCATCGTTTGTGTATATGGTAGACTACCACCTCGTGAATCGATGTAATTCATTTTTCATCATCACCTTTCATGACTATTTATTATGATAGATTTAATATTTATATATTATATTAATTAAATATTAATAATTCTATAAAATATATATATCATATATTTTCTTGTCTTGTCAACCATTCAAGAATGATAATGTCGTCCGTGTGTACGGCGGACCACTCCCTCACGAAGCAATGTGATTCGTTTTTTATTACCGCATCACATAGATGATATGTATAAGTTTATTGAAATAAATAATATTATATTTATGTAATAATTATAATTATATAATGATAAAATAACACTTACCTGCATTCCATCATGATCTTTTAAAAATGAAAATGTTACTCATGCGTACGAACGACCTACCATCTCTATGATTGAAACATACTTCATTTTTCATAACCATCTTTCATGGTTAGTTTTAAAGGTTTAATTTATTTATAAAAAATAATATTTATTTAATTATTATTATTCATGATATTATAAAACAACTACCCCTTTTTCCACAATCAACACACTAATTTTGTTTAGAAATTATGAACTAAACATTCTCAAAACACCCGATGTGGACATAACTGAATAAGTAATTAAATATGTAATTAAAATAAATTAATTAAAAGGTTTAATTATAATGGATTAAATATTTAAAATTTTATTAAGAAAAAAAAATTATATAGTTTTATTATTAAGGAGATAAAGGACATACACGACAAGTCTGGACTCGAGGTAAGGGTTTCATCTCAAAACTTCCTTCTTTGAGAAACATGTTATTTTATGCACCTAATTTATCTTAAATGGTGTATATATAAAACCTTTACATATTATATCATGAATAATCCATAATTCATTATTTTATAAGTTAGAATTCATTTAATTCATTCATGGGAGTAGTGATTTAAAAGTTACCAAAGTGGTAAAGGTTTTTTTCAATCTAATTTTAATCAATATTTTTTATGCTTGAATTTATATTGTAGAAAATTATTTGATTATAGTATAATAAAACCAGTTAATTTTATTATAATATGGTTATTCAGTAAATTTTTATGTAATATTTTCATTTTTCTCCCTTTGTAACTTAAAATTATTAAGAAAATGTTTTTAATAAAATATGAATTTATTTCTCTCTTCGGTCGAAAATGATTTTTCTACCATATCCATGTTTTCTAAAAACATTTTCAAAAATGTTTTTAATATTCTATAATTTTTTTATTAAATAAATTTTTACCCATTTTTTACTTTTTACAAAATGGTTTTAAAGGAATCTTCTTTTCATTATTGAATGAGTTACATTTTAACGTTTTTACAACAGTGTGTAAGGAATGTTTTTTTAAACTTGTACAACATGTATGGAATTACCCATAATCATGAACACTTAATTTTTTTATTCTTACTTTATAATAATCCATAACTATTTTTAAATAAAAATTTTTCTATGATAATTTTAAAAAATATATTTTGAAAAAATTATTTCAAATTAAAAAGTGTAATCTCCTTAATAAATATTCCATGTAATATTTCAAAGGAATTTTCATCAACAAAAACAACCTTTGATGTTATGTATTACCTATAAATTATGTATATATGTATCTAAAATATATAAATAGATTAATCTCCTTTACTTTGATAGGTTAATACATGAATTATGTTCATTTCTCAAATGAATTCATTACAAAATTTCCTTTAGTTATGATATGAGACAAGATTATACAACCCGTTTATTTATATGGGTAATTTTTATGTTTATTTCTTATGAATGGTTTCCTTTTTGTGGAACAAATAATTATGAACATGTTGTAATGGGTGCACCCAGATACTTCTTTAATGCATTGGGTAAATTTTTAGTCTCAAGAGACATCATGTATTGGATTTGGGAGGAAACCTAATCCATTATGGGACTTTGTCCACTATGTGATATTATCTAGGTAATTAGTCTTGACTAATTTTTATGTCATGTTATATGTTACTTCCACATTTCCTATGATTCCATGTTATTTATGTTATAATATCTTGTGATTACCCTTGATCCTTTTATTTTATGATATCATGTTATACCTATGACTCACACAATATGTTTCCTTATCATGTATATTACCTTACTGGGATTTTTAGATTAAAATTTTTTTTCTATGTATTCCCTAGGTTATCTCATGTAGTTTTAGGATCTCAAAATGATTTAGGAGTTCATAATGGAGAATAAAATAAAGAAGTTTTATTTTTAGTCTCACAATGATGTATTATGAACCCAGTATTCTAAATACACTTGGCCTCATGCTCTTTGGGTTGTAATTAATTAATGTATATGTTAAAAGGAATGTAAATATATGCATTAATGGATTAGGTCTCTAAAATCCTTATTATCATATATCGAGCCAAAACTGAACACCACATTCCATTCTCGGTCCATCCATGAACATCATATTCGGACATGGATAAACCCATATATTCCCAAGCACTAATATGCAACACCAATTCATCACTTATACCAAGGGAATGTTGTCCAAGAATTACAAGAAAAATCCGGCCATAATAAAGGTCACTACCTTAATCCAGCCACTGGAAAACTTTCTATTTCATGGTCTCACTTAAACTTCTCCTAGATTGACCATGTCACCACACCCGGTCCTTTTTTAAAATATCCCTCATTACAGGTTCACTTCCTTCATTTCCATCAAAACTTGGGAAACCAAGACTCTGAGTGGTCTATTAATTCATTGATCCTCATGTCACATATTTCTTCACCAATTCACACTTTAAATGGGTGAAACATGAGAATGGCATGTACTGTTCCCATTTATTCCTATGTAGTGGGTGTATAATCATGTACCACCCAATATATCACTTGAATCATGCCCCATGTGATTCATACGTCATCAAACTCAGCTTATATTCCAATATCATTTATCATGTTCCCTGGCATGTCAAGCTATCAACCAAAAATAATTCTAGATGCTCCTATAAAAGGTCCCAATATCCCACCCATGTTGAGTCTAACTATATGATTAGTCACCATTCAACATTGTTCTAAGTCATGTGCATATACCCATACTCATCATTTTTACAAGAAATAGAGCTCTAGGGGACTTTCCCATGAAAATTCCTAGGCATCACTGCACTTATACCATGGTTACACTACATGTGAACTAGTACTATAACCCAAGAACCTCTCAATAATTAGTCTCAAACAAAATCACCTATATGTTCCTTACTTCATCAAAGTTAGCAATAAATAATTGTTTAACCACTCTCATAGTTTACCTTAGATAGTACTAACTATAGACTCACTATAATCCCTAACTGAACTAAGGGACTCTAGGTCTCCCACCTATCCCAATTAGTCAGGTATCATAAAGTTCACAACTCATTTCCAACACCACATAGTTCCCATATCAGAAACTGCTATGATACTCAGGTTCCAACACCCAATCACAGAACCCACATGTATAACTAGCATCACATACCAAACCATCCACCCACAAGGGCACTAATTCACATAAGAATCCCAACATAGAGTGCCCCTAGGAGAATCACCATCTCATCAATCAACTAATTCCAAAACCAATGACATCATATTAGATGATTTTTTTCAAGGGTAAAATCACATGGTTAGGTTAAGTAGAATTTCATTCCATGATATGTTGGAAAAAATCATATATGTTTTTACTGACACATTAAGTAACTAAACATGAATATCATTGACCCAGAGTGGTTTACCACAATATAATCAAATAACTTTATTGACCTATTGGGGTCACTTCATATCCCATACACTAAGTGATTGTTTCATCATCATCACAAGTGTCTCTCCATTTATTTTTATGACCTGAAATGAAAATAAAAACATGTGTACAAGTTATCCTAGTTGAGTAGAATGACACTGAGTGATTATATGGTAAAATGTTATATGAGTAGTTATTGACACTTTTAATTTTTCAAACCTAGTCATCTATGAAACAAATCGCACAAATAATCCCCTACATGTCATGTGAATCCCTATGTATTGAGAATGATTCATGAGATACCTCTTACCTCTATAGTCCAAGATTCAAAAGTCCAACCATAAGCCTCTAGCCAACGGGCCAAGATCCAAAGTCTATAAACCATAAATCATGAATCAAAAACACCATTTTTATCACAATAAGAAAAAATCACAAACAACCATAATAGATCAACCAAAAACATCAATCCCATACCCATGGTAACCAAAAGTTTCACTAGAAAAGGTGTTTGTGATGCACCAGTTTGGGTTTCATCATAAGCTCTGACACATTTCTATGCATCCTGTCTACCAACTCCTGAAACAATAATAGAAAAATAAAAATAATACTATAATACCATGTTGTAACATCCTAGATCAAATCACTCTATGAATAGTAACCAAACTAGATAGTCACATAACCTTAGGTGCACCTCCTCATACACTAGAGACTACTGACTAGCAGTGGGGGTCTCAGATGGTACTATGGGAATACTATAACTCCTAATGTAAGAGTGTAAAATCATAAATAAATAACCAAGAATCAATATAAATAATAATTAATAAAAAATAATGATAATAAAAGAAATACAGGAAAATCCCAAACAGTCATGCTAAACATACAACATCTGACCACCGACTGGACCAGTTACATATATAGACAAAATATAAATAAAATAAACATGTTGGATCTATGAATACTCTAATATATATCATACCCCATTCTCTATATACACATCAAATATATATTACTCAATCAACCTTGATCCATAGCCCAACTTGTGCTTGCAACCAAGTTACAAATACTCCAATACCAATGTAAAATGGTGTCTTGAACAGGGTATGATTACATAAATCAATAGGGAACCACCAATGTAGTCATGTACTAACCAAAATATTCTATGATATGTTCATAATATAACATTAGATAAAAAACTATTGTAAATAAACAAATAACAACCACCATTGATCATTAGGTTTGTGACCCCGATCATCCATACCTACTTCAGCCAATTTCAGGGTGTCTCTAAGCATGTCACGATGACTATTCCAAAAAAGTAACATATGGTATCCAAATACATGGAATCCCCATCCAATCCTCATGACTATGGGGTCCCCTCCTATATCATTCCAAACATTCGAGCTCCAAATCCATTGTATCTCTATTGTATCCTCACAATTATAGAGACTTATACTACAACATTTTGTGCCATTAAATTGACCACATTGTTGTGAAATATTAAATTGATTATGATTTAAAGATTATTTTATAGCATAGGGTAGACCCTATATTATCTGTTAAGGATATTTAGAGGTTTAAAGTGTGTATTTTTAATAAAAAGGACTGAAAGAGGTGGTGGTTTTGAAAATATTTTTAAAAATAAAATAACTTAATTAAAAAGTTTAATAGTTGATAATGAAATGTGGTGTTTTTAGAATAATGAGAGAATTGGGTCATTTAAAGTTCACTAAAAATATTATTTAGTTCATTGTTCTAAAAAATACACATGGTTTAATAGAATACTTCGGTTTATAGTTTTCATGATCTTGATTCCCTTATTGTCTCTTAAAATGATGCATGAAGAACCAACCCTTAAAACAAAAATCACATTGTCAAGGTTTGGAACTCATGCATAGAGTGAGAGCTGCCAAATAATAATGATATCTCATATATGTTTGAGAGAAATAGGATTATTGTCTTGTCCAATTAGATTAAACCAATATTCCCACATGAAATACCAACCTTATCGGTGTTGAGATAAATAGTGTTTCACTTGATTCAACCAAAACAATATATTCAAAGAAGAAAAATGTTAAGAAAAAACTTAAATGAAATGTTTGACACACAGATTACACAAAACTAGTGGAATAAAAAGTTCTATAAATCTCCCTCCAAGTGTGTGTAGCTCCATTGAAATGATCATCCACTGTTTAGCTCACCATCGAGATAAAAATGAGGCTCAGGTGGAACTTAACCTTCGTCATTGATCCCCCTATGAGGATAAGATCATTTAGAACATATAAAATGAGAATAGGAATACTTTGGGTATCCAAAATGTCATATATTTTCCCCTTGGTTGAGTTTACAAATCAGATACCCAAGGTTCAAATTTCTAGGCAAAGCGAAAGGTGGTTCTGGGAACCCATATTTTGAGATACCACTTGTACCATGGTTTTTGGTGGGTATAAAATCTTACCTCACTTTAAAAAAAACTAAAAATTTATTTACCCACCTCTTTAATATCTCAATATCAATTTTTTCATCCATTTAATGTATGAAATCGGATATGATTCCAAAATATCAAAAAAAAACTTTTTACTTCATGTAGATTCTATTTATTGGACATATCAGTTCAGTTGGTCACCTTAATGGATGAATTGGGATTTTTTGTCTTCAAAAGAGTTGTGTAATAATGAATTTTGGATCAGTACACAAAATTTAATCCTGGTTGTATGCATATATTATCATAAGTGTGTGTTTGAGTCAACATGTCTGCTTGGGATCCTACACAGTTTGGCCCTCTTTACATGAATTTGTTCGTGGGATCCCCAAATAACCTCTTAATACAATTAAATCATCAAAAAAAGAGAAATTACCCTTTTTAACAATGATAAAAAATAAATTATTGAATCAAAAATGAATTTAATTTTTTTAATATATTTATAATTTTCAATAAAAAATAGTATAATATAGTGGTGTAAGTGTGAAATAGAATAGTAAATCACAGTGTGATCACACCCCCATTCCTAAACATTTTAACTCCTAAGAAAAGTCACATTTCCAAAAATGATTCAAAGAGATATTCCAAACTTCATTAAGATTTAAAATTTAATTAAAATTTAATTATTGATAGTAATGTGATCAAATATGAAACCAAACCAATGAGTTATTCTTAGTGATCATGGAAAAATATGTCTTATAAATTATATCTGAATAAAATTCAAGGAGATATATGATATTTTTCTAAGAAAGAAAATCCAAGAGTAAAATATTCCAATAACTCCCCATGTGTGTGTGTGAAACTATTCTATGTTATTCTTTCCACTTTCTATCTAGTAAATATAAGTTATTTTAAAGTTTTTATTCTTGTATGATTCTTTCCACTAAACCTTCCCTACATTCTTTGTAATAAAATTTCAAGACTCACTCACTTAAGAATTCAAAGATGTATAACCATAAGCTCTTGACCAATATGTCTCCATATGTTTTAAATTTCATCACTCCCATCATTATTTATTTGTATTGTTTTTTTCTATTTTTTTAGGGTGTAAAATAGTTGGATAATAGGTAAAAATGAATAGTTCAATATAGTATAGTAATTAAAAATACCATATAAGTAATTAACATATGGTAAAATAATTTTGGAAAGCTGATAAATATTAACCTAACTTATATTTACCTTTTATTAAGAAAGAAGTATTCAAACTTCATGGTTTAGTGAAAATATGTTTGGAGATGTTAATTGACATTATTAATGCATAAACTAATCACATAGAGGGTATCAATCATATCAAAGGTTTTATAGAGATAAAACCATTTATATCATCAAAAAACAACCAATTTACAAAAAAAATTCACACCACAATGTTCACTTTTTTCTAAAAATCACATTCCATTGGTGAACAAAGTTTTATTTAAATTTTATAAAAAACTTGAAATATGTAAATTCATCATGGATTTTCAATAACATCCCCAGATTTTGAAAGAAAACCACATTCGATATTGTATTCAACATGCAACACTGAGTTTAAACAAACCGCAATATAATATTAAAATATTATTATATAAATGTGACTGATTTAACCTAGCCATTAAATTAGAATATATGAATAGTATTAACTAATTTATGAAATATAAATAAAATTTCTATATAAATTTATTTATAAATACTTAATAATAACTCAACCTTTAATAAAGATATTTTCTTCTACAAAAAATATGTTTCCTTCGAAAATGATTTTGTTGATTTCTGTGAGAAAATACTAAAATTAATTTATAGAAATTTTAGAGATTATATTTTAAAAAATTAAAATTATTTTTTATATAATAATATAAAAAATTACTTAGGGTATAATTTTTGTATTTTCTGGAAAATATAGATTTTTCAGTTAATAGTGAGAAACATTGATTTTTGTAAAATCGTCATTTATTTTTAATAAATTAAGTAATTTACAAGTATTATTATTATATTAAGTTTATTTAAAAGTAAAATAAGTGTTATTTAGTTTTATTTAATGTAATTAATTACATTTTAATTAAATTTATACTGGATTTTAGTATAATTTTATTCTTAGGATTAAAAAATATTTTTTTTAAAACTATTTTAAAGTGCATAATGTTTATCTACTATAATTAATTAAAATAAACCATAAATATGAATTATTTAAATTAAATTTATAGATTATAAATTTAATTTTATGAATTTAAATTTATATAATGAATATTACTAGTCGTAGAATTAATATAAAATCATTTTTTCCTTCAAAAATGCATTTTTTGGAAAATTGCTTTTTCATCGCGCTCGTAGGATTTATTTTAAATTAAATTATACCACCTATGTGAATTGAATTTGATAATATGGATTTGATATTTTTAATCATAAAAAGTTTTATTATATAATGATTTCAACTTAATTTTTTGTCATAATGAATAGTAGAAACATTAAAAAAATAGTTATTGCGGTAAAAAAATTAAAATTATAGAAGTAAGTAACCATAGACGTAAAAAGGATAACATGTTCAAACATATCAATTTTCAGTGAATGAGTTTTTTTACTTAAAACTCATCCAAACCATTATTTTTTAATTTTTTAGGCACTTTTATTGAGATTAACTTCCCATTATTGAATAATTTTAGATATTTACAAAAATGTCACTCTTCCTCAATTATAAAAGGGCAGCCCCACCCATTACTTATTCACACATATCAATCCATTTTTATCAAAATACTGAAAAAATATCTCCCTAGCATCATTATACACATTATATATCTTTTATTCTTCCCAAAGTACTAACCTTTGGGTTCTTAATAAGATATCCAAAGAAGGTTCTTCAAAGAAAAGGTAATCATTTTCATCAAGCTCCTTCCTTTTACTTCTTATTTTTTCACCTTAAATTATGTATAAAAATTTTAAACATAATAAAACCATTATATGCTATATAAATATATTATATTATGATTATTACATAATATTTATCCATCTCCTCTTCCATAAAATGGGAAATGAAACCACCGTTCGTGTGTACGACGCACTACCGCCTCCTGAATCGATGTAATTCGTTTTCCATCATCACCTCTCATGACTATTTGTGATAATTGATTTAATATTAATATATGACATTCATGAAATATTAATAATTCTATAAAACAGATATATCATATATTTTCTTGTCTTTCATCCATTCAAGAATGATAACGTCATTCGTGTGTATGGTGGACTACTGCCTCATGAAACAATATGATTCATTTTTTATTACCACATCACATGGATGATATATATATAAGTGTATTGAAAGAAATAGTTTTATATTTATGTTATAATTATCATTATATAAGGATAAAATAACACTTACCTTCTTTCTATCATGATCTTTGAAGAAAGGAAATGTTACTCATGCGTACGTACGACCTACCATCTCCATGATTGTAATGTACTTCATATTCATAACCATATTTCATGGTTTGTATTAAAAGTATAATTGATGTATAAAAATGATAATTATTTAATTATTATTATTATTATGTAGATGATGGAACAATGAATCTATTTACCACAATCAACCCACTGATGTCATTTTGAAATTATGAACTAAACGTCCTCAAAACACCTGATGTAGACATAATAGAATAAGTAATTAAATATGTCATTAAAATAAATGAATTAAAAGGTTTAATTATAATGGATTAATCATTTAAAATTTTATTAATAAAAATAATAATTTATATAAGTTTATTATATAGGAGATAAAGTAAATACACAACAAGTCTAGACTTGATGTAAGGGTTTCATCTCAAAACTTCCTTCTTTGAGACTCATGTTATTTTATGCATCTAATTTATTTTAAATGGTGTATATACTACCCATTTAAATATTATATCATTAATAATTTATAATTCATTATGTTTTAAGTTACAATTCATTTACTTCATTCATGGGATTTATGATTCAAAATTTTCCAAAGTGGTAAAGGTTTTTTCAATATAATTTTAATTGTCACAGCCGGATTTTCAATTCCATGCTTTGTTTCAAATACCCTTTTGGTTATTAACTTTATCTTATGTTCCAAGTGTTCTGGGTTTGAAATTTTGTTGCCTATTGTTTTATTGATATATTACCTTAGTCTTGGGGGTCTTGGATGGTAATTGGCCTCCTCTTTTGTCAAAGGGATGGTGTGAGGTTGTGTTGTTTTGGAGTTGGATTAGTGACACTCCAAGTGGCATCACTTGTGGGGTAAGTTGTTGAGGTGGTCTGTACCCTTTAGTTGGATGGGTTTTGGGGTGAAAATGATGGTTTATTTTGGGACTTTTTCTCCCCTATCCATGGCCTACCTTTTCCCCTTGGTTTCCCCCTTATACCCCCCTAAAATTGGAGGAGAATGGATTGGTTTTGGGTGGCCAGAACAGGCTGCATGGTTAGGCTGCACGGTTTACTAAACCGTGCAGGCAAACCATGCAAGGGTGTCCAGGTCATTAAAAATATTTTGTATTTCCCATTTTTCATGTCCAGAATAAACCCAAATACGCCCCATTCTTCCCTATTTCATACCCTACCTCCATGGAAAGCCTCCAAGATCTCTCTCCCTCACTTGAAACTCAATTTTGAAGGGAGATTTTATGGGGGAAACTTCAAAACCATGCAAGTAAGTAATTCTCTCTTTAATTTCTTCTATTTCCTTAGGGTTTCTTTCACCATTTCATGAAGTTATAAAATTTACATAATTTAGGGTTTGTACCTGGGGTTTGAATTTTAGTTTCTTGGTCTAATCTTGAGGTTTTATGTTGTTTTTCACTTCCTTGAGGTGCAGTGGTGGTGGGGTTGATGTTTTACACCAATATTTGAGGGTTTCAACACGTTCGGTAAGTGATTACATTTTTAATAATTTTTTTTATGAGTTATTATTCTTGAGTTAATTATTTTTAGTTTTCCTCATATGTGTTTCATTGTGAGAAACCCATTTTTTATGGATTTTGTTAATTGTTAAATTTTATAGTTGCACTTATGTTTCAAATTGGGTGTTTTCAATGTATAACCCTTGTGTTAATCTTTGGGTTTATTTTATAACATATGAAAGTGGTTTATTAAATGTTTTTTGGGATACCAATTCTTATTTAGTAGGTTATTAGTGTGATTTTGGGTTTAAAAGAGGGTTTTTGAATGGGTTTTAGGTGAAAAACCTTATCATGCTTCTTGAAAGTGTTCTATGAAAATTCTAAATGGATTAATGAGTTACAAAAAGTGTTAAAAGGATGTATATGTACTATTTTGGTGGGTGTATGTTCTTAGAATTTATTTTTTAAAGATAAAGTGGTGATTGTTTAATGTCAAACATTTTGAAAATGTTTTATAATTTTTCGAGATGATTTATTAAATTTTGATATCGGTGCGAAACATGTTGTGGGTTGTTTCATGTGAGTATGATGATAAAATGAATTTGAAGGTGAAAGGGTATTATGTAACATGTGATTGGACTGTTATGTGATGTTTAGCATCTTGTAAATATTTTATAAAATTGGTAAAGGATTTTTTGAATCATCAAAGATATGTGAAATGTGTTGTGGGCTATTTTGTTGTGATCATGATTTCAAAATTAATTTGAATGAAAAAGGGGATTGTGTGACTTGTGTGATATACATATGGGATTTTTGGTGAATGTGTAATTTGGAAGTGGTATTTTCATGTGAAAATTATATTTTATGGCTTGTTAAACTTTTTTAGCACAAGAGGGAAACCTGGGTATCTAGGTGGGTGGACGTGTACTGGTATGCTAGTGATCCCATGGGTTTTGGCCACAGTTTCACATATCAAGATTGACGATGAAAATGCTAACTAAAATATGATTATGATGATTTTGGGGGACCACTATGTTATGGGTATGATCCCTAATAGTGGATTGTGTGCATGAGAATAGATATTTTGATGGTTACTTTCACCGAGATACGAGGTACCTGGGACCCACAGTGATCTAGTTCCTAGGGGTTATTTCTCATTGCTTGTGCTCATTAGATGCTTTATACTTACCTTCAGTATATGGTATATTTTTATGGAAAATTCAGTAGATTTGGTATTTTATTTAAAAGTGTTGATTCTTTAAAATATTCTACTTGAAAATTGTTTTTATTTACAGTTGCATCTTTTAGAAATTGTTACTAGTATTTAATGTTATGAAAACTTAAAATCTTTTAGTGTTTGAATGGTTATCACATGGAATATATTAATGGTGGTATCCTACTGGGATTGGATCACACCCTACTTACACCTTTTCGTGTAAGTAGACTTGGTTTTTTTGTCATAGGTTTGGGTATAGCTTTTGTGTCAATGGTTTGGGGTTTTAGCGGTCCATCGTGATGCGGTGTTATGGAGATGGCTTGAGGGAAATGAATCTTGCCATTTGAAGGTTATTGGGATGTCCTTTTTTGTTTTATTCCTTTGTAATGGTCTTTAAACATTGTTTTAAATTATGTAATTTAGTTCTGAAATTTTGTAAAAGATGGTTTTGTTTGAAAAAATCCAGATTTTTTTTATTGGATTTGTTTGTCGTTGTGTGTTTATAAACTAGGAAAATCATTCCAAATTTTCATTTTATGATACCTGGGAACTTGTGCTAGACCATGGGGATTGGGAAATACCTTCAGGACTTGCCACGGGCTAGGTTGGGTGTCGGCTTTGATGGTGACCAGATTCGGTTCGTGACAAAATGGTATCAAAGGAGGTTTAGTTTAACTCTTTGGGTCAAGTTATTTGGGGAACAGTTGAGATAGTCTGGAGCTAGGATTGTTGGGACTTGACATTTTTGCTATGGGTAGTGTTCCTAGTCATCACACCTCATTAAGGGATTCGAGTCGCTAGGGGGAGTCAGGATATATCTGAGTCCTTCGGTTTTCTTGGTTTGATGATGATTAGGGGAAATGAAAAGAGAGTTGGGTTAATGGTCTTAGTGAGCTCATGGGGCCTAGAAAGCCATGTGGAAGCAAGGATATTTCCCTATAAAAATATCTATGATGGTTAATTGATTGTCCTATGGACTCTAACTATATGTCCAAGTCACCCACTGAAACTAGTTTCCTCTCACATTGTCTTTTATTCTTTAGTTTTGAAATCTTGGTAGTTCAGTTTTAAAGCAAAAATGACATGGGTTTAAGAAGTGTAAAGTTTTTGTGAAATTATTTTCTAATAAATAGGAAATGGTTCAATTTTTGAAATGGTGGAACTGAATTTTTATAATTGTTTTGAAATGGAAAATGGTGTGTTTACATTTCATTTGAAAGTAGGAAATTATATTAATGTTGGTTTTGAAAAAGTTTTTCCAATAGATTTTTCTAAACTATTGATAGGTGTTTTAATGGGATTGGATGTTTTGAAATTAAGGTTTATAACTTGAAATTGAGTTCTTACATGAATTATTAGGCCTTTCTAAATTGTTTTAGAATATATAAAATAGGATTTTGATTTTGTGGTTAGCGGACTTGATAAAAAGTAAGTATTGGTTGACTTTTTTGGTTTTGAAAAGTGGAAAGAATTTTTATTTTAAACTTTAGTATTTCCATGAGAGACCACATTCATGGGGTTATATGGGATGGTGGATAGTTAATGGAATAGCTGGATAAGTGCCGGGATGGATATGAGGAGGGTGCCCGGTGTGGCACGGAAACATGCATGTGTGAGGACCATGGGGTACCATTGGTGGATGTGCTAACTGTTGAACTATTTGTTTTCAAAGAGATAATTTTAAAGGAAAACATGATGTCTTGATTACTAGTTTGGGATGGTGTGTATTATGTGTTTTTTGAAATGTTTTTCTGGGATGTTTTGAGTCCAATAACCCCTCTTGTTTGAACAGTGTTTTAGGTTTGTGTTTGGTCAGTAAGCTGGGTTGAAGGGTTGGTTAGTGGTCTACTTATGAGAAATGTTTTGGGATTCCTTTATGGTGGTTCCATTCATGTGTTTGGGTCTGTTTTTTGTCCCTTTTGACCAATGGTACATCTTTTTTGGGTCTTTTGGTTCTCTATTTGGATAAGGTATGCCCCCATTAAGGGTTAGTGCATGACTGAAGTGAAACCCGGATTGTTTCACCATTGGAAGACCCTCTAGTTGATCAATATAAGGAATTTTTTTCTTGAGCTTTGGAGATTGAGTCTACACAATTACCTTTCTTTGTTTTGTGGATCCTCTTGTAGCGAGAGAGTGCTCGTGGAATGTTGAAAGAGACCTTAGTTTCTTAAGTTACCTGATTCATTGAAGGTGATAGTAGTTAGGGGTTTTCAGTGTTGGATGTGTCTAAGATGGCCTCTGGGTCCTTCGTAGTCTCTTCGAATCACTGGTTCATGTTAAACCAGCAATTTGGAAAATCTTGTCATGATAGGTTGTTATGGCCACTTTTTGGAATTTTGTGATGTTTAGGGATGCTTCATAAGGTCCCTTTACATGTATTGTTTCTATCAGTCGCAATGGTCATGTTCGATGACACCTTGTGATGTCGTTTTCTCATTTGACTATAAAGGTGAAGGTCGTGTAATCCTCTGAGAGTATATTTTATGTTGGGAGTATGTATCCCTTGGAAAAACTTCAAAATCCTTTGTTTTAGATGAAGGTGTTTATATGTGTCCTTTCCTTATGTTATTTCTCACCTAAAGAAACATGGTGTGATGTGTGTGCATCCTCTAAGCCCTTGTTTTAGTGAAATGTTGGGTTAGGGTAGAGTGAGTTTTGGAGTGTGTTATGTCTTGGTAAACCCATCAATGTTTCTGGTGTAGTTGTTTGTAGAACTGGAGGAATAAGTTTTGTTCGGGAATTTCCAAAGACAAACTACGAGGCCAAAGATTCTTCAATCATTTGAGCTCCAACCATAGGTCCTAGAGAGAATATGGCACCTAGTCAGGTTAAATCCCAAGGTCGTTTAAACCTTTGTACAAAGTCATATCCTCAGTATGAAAGATGGGTAATAGTTTAAACCTTTGTTTTCATATTCTTGCTTTTGTTGTTCTCGTTCGATGGAAAGAGGTGGGAGGACCTTTTGTCCATGTTATCACCCAATGTCATTCCCTTACCCTTTGGTTTCCATTGATTTTTTTTAGAAAGGTTTGAAAATTTGGCCAGGCAGGTTGAGCACATGGTTTGTTCATGATTATTAGTGATCGTGTGCCAGGAAGCCATACAGACAGAATGATTCCCACGGTTAGCACATGGTTTCCCAAACTGTGCTGACTAACCGTGTGGTCATCCCAACTTTTTAAATTTTGGGGTCTTTATATTCCATCTTGTGCTGGTCGGTTGAGATGGTTGGTTCTTATAGTTGGGGGACCCACTATGAGTCTCATGTAAGTTCTTTTGGAAATGTCTAATGGAAGTATACCCCTTGTACCGGGGAGTCCATTTGGGCCTCCCCCTATTACTGTCCTAATTCTGTCTTAGGAAAATTTAAGTTGTCTCTTATAGTGGGAAGCCCATTTGTGTCTCCCTGTACTAGTAACTCATATATCTCCTGTTCTTGGCTTAGTGGTAGGTAGTCTTATTCAGAGCTATCTAACTACCAACATCTTCCTTGGTTAAACGTTTGGATTCGAGAGCGCCCAATGGTTTAGTTAAAGCAAGGTAAGTGTGACCTTGTTCATTGTTGTTGTTCATTTGGGTAAATTTCTTGAGTCTCATTTAGAAAATGCTTGAGGGGTTTTCTTTTTGAATAAATTTTGAATGTGCTTGATCGTTTCAGGAAAGTGGTGTAATTTTTTGTTTGTGAGAGTATTCCTTCCTTAATTGATCACTAGAGGTATTTTGGCCTTTGGGGGTGAAACTTGGAAAAGGAGTACATCTAGGTTTATTGGTTGGGTTTGGGATTTTCTTTTGGTCTTGCTGTGGATTTTTGGGGGCGGAAAGTATTATGGTGGGGAGAATTGTCACACCCAGATTTTCAATTCCATGATTTGTTTCAAATCCTCTTTTGGTTCTTAACTTTCCCTTGGGTTTCAGGTGTTCTGAGTTTTAAATTTTGGTGCCTCTTGTGTTATTAATATATGAACTTAGTCCTGGGGGTCTCATATGATAATTTTCCTCCTCTTTTTTCAAAGGCATGGTTTGAGGTTGTGGTGTTTTGGAGTTGGATTTTTCACACTCCAAGTGGCATCACTTGTGGGGTAAGTTATTGAGGTGGTTTGTACCCTTGAGTTGGATGAGTTTTTAAGTGAAAAGGATGGTTTCTTTTTGGAATTTTTCTCCCTTATCCTTGTCCTACCTTTTTCCCTTGGTTTTCCCCTTGGACCCCCCTAAAATTGGAGGATAATGGCTTGGTTTTGGGTGGACAGAACAGGCCACACAGTTAGGTCCCACGGTTTACTCAATTGTATAGGCAAAACGTGCAAGGGAGTCCGAGTCATTAAAAATATTTTGTATTTCTCATTTTTTTTCCTTTCGGAATAAACCCAAATCAACCCCATTCTTCCCCATTTCGTGCCTTACCACCATGGACAGCCTTCAAGCTCTCTCTCCCTCCCTTGTAACTAAATTTTGAAGGGATATTTTTTGGGGGAAACATCAAAACCATGCAAGTAAGTAATTATCTCTTTGATTTCTTCCCTTTCCTTAGGGTTTCTTTAACCCTTTCATGAAGTTCTAAAATTTCCAGAATTTAGGGTTCGTATCTTGGGTTTTTCTTGGAGTTTCTTGGTCTAATATTTGGCTTTTAGGTTTCTTTTCACTTCCTTGAGGAGCGGCGGTGGTGTTGTTGATGTTTTGCACCAAGATTTGAGGGTTTCGACACTTTTGATGGGTGATTCCATGTGTAATAATTTTTTAATGAGTTATCATGATTGATTTACTGATTTTTAATGTTCCTCATATGTTTTGAGTTGTGTAACAATCATTTTTGATGGTGTTTATTAAGTGGTTAATTTTATAGTTGTGCTTTTGTTTCAAATCGGGTGTTTTCCATGTGTAACCCTTGTGGTAATCTTTGGGTTTATTTTATAACATATGAAAGTGGTTTATTAAATGTTTTTTCAGATACCAATTCTTCTTTGGTAGTGTATTGGTGTTCTTTTGGGTTTACAATAGGGTTTTTGAATGGGTTTTAGGTGCAAAACCTTGTTATGCTTCTTGAAAGTGTTCTATGAAAATTATAAATGGATTAATGAGTTACACAAAGTGTGCAAAGGATGTATATGTAAATTTTTGGTGGGTTTATGTTATTAGAATGGGTTTTTGAAAGATAAAGTGGTGATTTCTAATGTCAAACATTTTTAGAATGTTTTATAATTTGTTGAGATGATTTATTAAATTTTGATATGGGTGAGAAACATGTTGTGGGCTGTTTCATGTGAGTATGATGATAAAATGAATTTAAAGGTGAAAAGGTTATTATGTAACATCTGATTGGGTTGTTATGTAATTTTTATCATCTTGGAAAGATTTTATAAAATTGGTAAAAGATTTGTTGAATTGTGAAAGATATGTGAAATGTGTTGTGGGCTATTTTAGTGTGAGCATGATTTCAAAATGAATTTGAATGAAAAAGGGGATTATATGAATTGTGTGATATAGATGTGGTATGTTTGGTTAATTTGTGACGTGGAAGTGGTATTTTCATGTGAAAATTATATTTCATAGCTTATTGAACTTGTTTGAGAACAAGAGGGAAACCTGGGTATCTAGGTGGGTGGACGTGTACTAGTATGCTAGTGATCCCATGGGGTTTGGCCCCAGTTTCACATAGCAAGATTGACAATGGAAATTCTAACTAAAATATTATTATGATGATGTTTGGGGACCACTATGTTATGGGTATGATCCCTAATAGTGTCTTGTGTGTATGAGAAGAGATATTTTGATAGTTACTTTCACCGAGATATGAGGTACCTAGGACCCATAGCGAGCTATTGACTAGGGGTTATTTCCCATTGCTTGTTCTCATTAGATGATTTATACTTACCTTAAGTATATGGTATATTTGTCTAGAAAATTCAGTAGCATTGGTATTTTATTTAAAAGTGTTGATTCTATAAAATATACTACTTGAAAATTGTTTTATTTAAAGTTTCATCTTTTAGAAATTGTTACTAGTATTTATTGTTATGAAAAATTGCAAGATTTTCATATTTGAATGAATATCACATGGAATCTCTTATTGGTTTTATCCTAATGGGATTTGGATCACACCCAACTTACACCTTTATGTGTAAGTAGACTTGGTTTTTTCTCACTGGTTTGGGTACAAGTTTTGTGCCAATGGTTCAGATTTTTAGCACTCCATCATGATGCGGTGTTGTAGAGATAGATTGAGGGTGGTGCCTCTTTCCATGTGAAGGTTCTTGGGCTATCCTTTTTGGTTTTATTCCTTTGTAATGTTCTTTAAACATTGTTTTAAATTATATAATTCAGTTCTTAAAATTTTTAAATATAGTTTTGTCTGAAAAAATCCTGATTTGTTTTATTGTATTTTTTTGTCGTTGTATGTTTATAAACTTGGAAAAATTATTCCCAATTCTCATTTTATGATACCCAGGAACTTGTGTCAGCCCATGGGGATTGGGAATTCCCTTCATACCTTCCCACGGGTCAGGTCGGGTGCTAGTTTTGATGGTGACCAGATTCAGTTTGTGAAATTAATCAATATTGCTTATGTTTAAATTTATTTTGTTGAAAATTATTTGATTATGGTATAATAAAACCATTTTTTTATATTATCCTTTGGTTATTCATGAAATTTTTAAGTAATAGTTTCATTTTCCTCTCTTTGGTACTTTAAATTATTGAGAAAATGTTTTTAATAAAAGATGACTTTATTTCTCTCTTTAGTTGAAAATTATTTTTCTTCAATAGCCATAATTTCTAAAAACATTTTCAAAAATGTTTTTAATATTCTATAAATTATTTATTAAAAAAATTACCCATTTTTGACTTTTACAAAATAGTTTGAAATGAATCTTTTTTCTTTTTTTGAATGATTTATTTTTTAACCTTTTTACAATAGTGTAAAAGGAATGTTTTTTCAAACTTGTACAGCATGTATGGAATTACCCATCATCATGACCACTTAATTATTTGAGGCTTACTTTATAATCATTCATGGTTATTTTCAAACAAAATTTTTTCTATAATATTTTTAAAAAATATATATTTTGAAGAATTTATTTTAATGTGAAAATGGTAATTTTTTCATGAAATATTCCATAAAATATCATAAAGTCATTTTCATCAACAAAAACAACCTTTGATGTTATGGATTTTTTCTAAATTATGTATATATTCTCTAACATATATGCATAGATTAATCTCTATTACATTGGTGGGTTAATACATGAATTATTTTCATTTCTCAAATGACTTCATTATGAAATTTCCTTTGGTTATGATATGAGATAAGATTATACAACCCATTTATTTCTATAAGTAATTTTTATGTTTATTCCTTATGAATTATTTCATTTTTGTGGCACACATAATCATGAACATGTTGTGATGGGTGTTCCTAGATTATTCTCCAATTCATTGGGTAAATTTTTATTCTCATGAGACATCATGTATGGTATTAAGGAGTAGACCTAATCCATTATGGGACTTTGTCCACCATGTAATATTATCTTGGTAATTAGTCTTGAATCATGTTTATGTCATGTTATATGTTAATAGCACATTTCCAATGATTCTATGATCTTATGATTCCATGTTAATTATGTTATAATCTCATGTGATTACCCTTGATCCTTTTCTTTTATGATATCATGTTATACCTTAGACTCACACATTATGTTTCCTTATCATGTTTATTATATTACTAGGATTTTTATATTTACCTTTTTTTATGTATTCCCTAGGTTGTCTCATGTAGTTTTAGGATCTCAAAATGATTTAGGAGAACATTATAGAGAATAAAATAATGAAGTTTTATTTTTAATTTCACAATGATTTATTATGAACCTAGTCTTCCAAAGACATTAGGCCTAATTATTTTTGGGTTGTAATTAATATATTTTTAAGTTAAAATTCATGTAACTATATTCATAAAAGTATTAGGTCATTATAATCTTTTTTATCATATCATTGAGCCAAAACTGAACACCTAGTTCACACTTGGTCCATCCTTGAAAATAATATTCCGATGGGATAAACCTACACATTCCCAAGAGATAATCTGAAACACCAATTCATTACCTATACCTGACCCAAGGGAATGTTGTCCATGAATTCCACTAAAACTCAGACCATAATAAAGGTCAACACCCTGAACTAACCACTCGAAAGCATTCCATTTCATGGTATCACTTAAAATTCTCCTTGATAAACCATGTCATCGTACTCTATCCTTTTCTAAAATATCACTCATAAAAGGGGAAATTCCTTCATTTCCACAAAACCTTGGGAAACCAAGAATATAAGTGGTTTATTAATTCATTAATCCTCAGCTCACACATGTTTGTTCACTAATTCACAATTTAAATGGGTTTAACATGAAAATGGTGCATACTGTTCCCATTTATTCCTATATAGTGGGTGTATAATCATGTACCACCCAATCTGTCACCTGAATCACACCCCCTAAGAGTCTTACATCATCAAACTAAGCTGACATGTCAAGGTTGCATCTCATGATCCATGTAATGTCAAATAATCAAGACAAAATCATTCTATATGCTTCAACCCAAGGTCCCAACTTCCCACACATGTTGATTCCAACCATATGGTTAGTCACCATTCAGCACTGTTCTATGTCATGAGAGTCTACCCATGCTCAACAGTGTTTCCAACCACTTGATATCGAGGTGCCTTTCCTAAGAAAATTCCTAGGCATCGTTGCACTTATACCATGTACTCGATTACACTACATGTACATTGGTCTTATTCCCCAAGAACCACTCATTCATTAGTATCAATAAAAATCACCTATATGTGCCTTACTTCCTTAAAGTCTCCAATAAATTCTGGTTTGACCACTCTCGTGGTTTAACATAGATAGTACTAACCACAGACTTGCTATGGTATCTAACTAAACTAAGGGACTCTAGGTCTCCCACATATCCTAACCAGTCAGTTATCATAAGGGTCAAAACTCATGGCCAACAACACATAGTTCCCATCTTAAAAACCACTTGGAAACTCAGGTTCCAACACTCACTCACAGAACCCACTAGTATGACTAGCATCACATACCAAACCATCCACCCACAAGGGTACTAATTCACATGATCATACCCACATGGATCTCCCCTAGGAGAATCACCATCTCATCGGCCAAATCTTTCCATAACCAATTAAATCATATTAGATGATCAATTTCAAGGGAAAAATCACATGGTTTGGTTAAGAATAATTTCATTCTAAGCTATGCGGGAAAAATTTGTATAAGTTTTTAGTGACACTTTAAGTAACTAAACCTGAATATCAATGATCTATAGGGGTTTACCTCAATATAATCAGATACCTTCATTTACCTATTAGGGACACTTCATATCCCATACACCGAGGGACTCTTTCATCATCATCATAAGTGTCTCTCCATTGATTTTTATGACATGAAATCAAAATAAAACATGTTTACAATTTGGACTAGTTGAGTAAAATGAAACCAAGTGATTATATAGGAAAATTTTGTCTAAGTAGTTATTCACACTTTAAATAGTTGAAGCTTAGTTTTATATGACAAAAATCACACTAACAAGCCCCTACATGTCATGTTAATACCTATGTGTTGATAATGATGCATGATATACGTCTTTCCTCTATAGGCCAAGAGTCAAAAGTACAACCACAAGACTCTCACCAATGAGACAAGTTCCAAAATACATAAACCATAAATCATAAATGGGAAATAGCATGTTAATCAAACTAGGTTAAAATCACAAACAACCATAATAGAGTAACCAAGAACATCAATCCCATACCCATGGTAATAAAAACTTTCACTAAAAAAGGTGTTTGTGACTCACCAGTCCGAGTTCCATCATAAGCTTAGAAACATTTCAATGCCTCTTGTCTACCAACACCTAAAATAGTAAAACAAAAATAAAAACTATAATATTATACCAATTTTTAATATCCTAGATCATATCACTCTATGAATAGTAACCAAACTGGACTTTCACATGACTTCAGGTGAACCTCCTCATATAACAGAGACTACTGACTTGCAGTGGGGATTTAAGATGGTACTATGGGGAGATTATACTCCCTTATATAAGAGTTTGAAATAATAAATAAAATAACCAATAATCTACACAAATAATAATTAATAAAAAATTACTAGAAAAATAATCAAATAATATAAACAAGACTGTAATAAAAGAAATACAAGAAAATCCCAAACATTCATGTCGAGTAACCTATAGTATCAAAATAAATTGTATCCCCAACCAATCCTCATGACTATGGGGTCCCATCCTATAGTTATCTAAACATATGAGCTCTAAATCCATTATATCTCTATTGTATCCTCACAAATATAGAGACTTATCCCATAACAGTTAGTGTCTGTGGATTGACAGCATTATTGTGAAAAATCACATTTTTTATGATTTAAAGATGATTTTATATCATAGGGTAAACCCTAGGTCATATTTAAAGGATATTTGGAGGTTTAAAGTGTTTATTTAAAAAAGGACTAAAAGAATGTGTGGTTTTTAAAAAAAGTTTTAAAAATAGAATTCCTTAATTAAAGAGTTTAACAGTTGATAAAGAAAGGTGGTGTTTTTTAAATAATTAGAGAATTGCGTAATTTCAAGTTCACTACACATCTTATTTAGTTCATTTTTCTGAAAAATACACATGGTTTAATGGAATACTTTGGTTTATAGTTTTTAAGATCTTGATTCCCTTCTTTCCTCTTAAAACGATGTATGAAGAACCAACACTTGAAACAACATTCATTTTGTCAAGGTTTAGAACTCAATAATAGAGTGAGAGATACAAAATCATATTGATATCTCTTTTATGTGTGAGAAAAATAAGATTCTTGTCTTTTCCAATTATAAAAAACCAATATTCCACATTAAATACCAACCCAATCAGTGGTGAGATAAATAGTGTTTCACTTAAGTAAACAAAAAATGTATTTAAAGAAGCAAGTTAAGATAAAACTTAAATAAAAATTTTAACACACAAATTACACCAAACTAGTGGAATAATAATTTCTAGAAGTCCTTCTCCAATTCTGTGTAGCTCCCTTAAAATGATCATCCACCATTAAGCTCTCCATCAAGAGGAGGATGAGGCTCGGTTGAAACTCCACCTTTATCCTTGATCCCCCTACTAGGATAAGAGCATTTAGAACTTATAGAAAGAATATAGGACTCATTTGGGTCTCAAAAATAGTAGATATTTTCCCCTTGGTTGATCTTACAAATGTTGTACCCAAGGTTCCAATTTCTAGTAAAATCAGAAGGTGGTTTTGGGAACCCAGATTTTGAAATGCCACTTAGACCATGGTTTTCTGTGGGTAGAAAACCTTATCTCACTTCATAAAAAACTAAAAATCTATTTACCCACCTATTAAATATCTCCCTGTCAATTTGGGAACCAATTTAATGTATAAAATGGGATGTGTTTCCAAAATTTAAAACTAAGCTTTTGACTTCATGCAGGTTATATTTCTTGGATAGATCAGTTCATTTTGGAACCTTAATGGATGTATTGGGATTTGGTGTATGAAAAAGAGATTTAGAACACTAAATTTTGGATCAGTCCACAAAATTTAATCCTATTTTAATGAATATATTATCAAAATTATGTGTTTGAGTCCACATGTGTTCTTGGGATCCTGAACAGTTTGGCCATCTTTGCTTGAATTCCATCATGGGCTCCCCAAATAACCTTCACCTATAATGAAATCATTAAAAAAAGAGAAATAGCCCTTTTTAACAGTGATAAAAATAAAATTATTTAATCAAACATAAAGTTAAATTTTTTATTTTATATGGAATTGTCAATAAAAACTAGTTTAATATAGTGGTTTAAGTGTAAAATAAAATAGTGAATAATAGTGTGATCACACCCCCACACCTAAATATTTCCACTCCTCAAAAAATTCACATTTCCCAGAATTATTCATGGAAATATTCCCAACTTCATTAAAATTTAAAATTTAATTAAAATTTAATTTTTAATAGAAATGTGACCAAAGAAGAAACCACACCAATGATTTATTCTTAGTGATCATGGAAAAATATGTCATATAAATTGTATCAAAATTAAATTCAAGGAGATATATGAAATTTTTCCAAGTAGGAAAATATGTGCGTAAAATTTTCCAATAAATCCTCATGTGTGTGTGTGAAAACCATTCCAAGTTATTCTTTCCACTTTATATCTAGTAAATATAAATTATTTTAAACATTTTCTTCTTTCCTAATTCTTTCCATTGAACCTGCCCAATATTCTTTGCAATCAAATTTAAAGACTCACTCACTTATGCATTCCTATAAGTAGAAGCATAATCTTTAGACCTAGATATCCCCATATGTTTTATGTTTCATCAGTCCCCTCGTTATTTATTTGTGCTTCTTTTTTAGGGTGTAAAACAATTGGATAACAAGTAAACATGAATTTTTGAATCTGGTATAGTAATAAAAAAGATAATATAAGGAATGAACTTATAGTAAAATAGTTTTTTAAAGTTGATAAATATTAACCTAACTTATATTTACCTTACATTAAGTAATAAATATTCACACTTCATGGTTGAGTACAAAAATTTGTGGAGATGTTAAGTTAAATTATTAACCCATAAACTACTCACATTGAGGGTATCAATAATTTCAAAGGTTTCATAGAGATAAAACCATTTCTATCATTAATAAACAAACAATTTACTAAATAAAGTCACACCACAATGTTAAAATTTTGATAAAAATTACATTACATCAGTGAATAAAGTTTTCTTTAAATGTTTAAACAACTTGAAATGGGATAATTCATCATGAATTTTCAATAATTTATTTCATTAGGTGGGAATCAAAAATGAGTATTCTGAAGAAAAAAAATGGGGGGAGTTAAAAATAATATGCAGTAAGCCAAAGGAGAAAAGGAGAAATATTATAAAAATCCTAAAAAAATCATGAATGTATCTCCCCCCATACCTAGAGCGTGAATTTTCCCCACTACAATAAAAGAGGATGTGGGAAAGAAGGATAAAACTTGGTGGGTGCCACTGGTAGGTTTATTCTTGAAGGTGGAGTTCCTCTACATGGGACTCTTAAATGCTCTCATGAAAATTCTTTATCCACTATCCATTAATAGTGAATTGTTTTTAGTATTTTCATTTTGAACCTATATAACACCAAATGGATAGACATTAGTGATGGTGAATGGTCCAAACCAGCAAGAATGAAGTTTACATGGGTGAAACTTCAGCCTTACATTGTAAAGGAGGAACTTTTTCCAATTTGTAATTGAAAATGAAGGATAAGGTGGTTATAGTAAGCCTTGGTTATCTCTTTATATATCCATGAGTTCTTATATGAGTCTCTTTGAATTTCCTTCATCTCATGGATCTGTAACATTCTCTACTCACCTGTAACATTAAGGTTCATATTACATTATTTAACAGGACAATATGCATGGTGTACTACCTCCATTGGGAGGTGACAAGAATTTAAAAACAAAATTTGATAAAGTGACATTCCAATTGGGGTTTTAAAAGATGTACGGTACGCCCAAAGTGCAACAACCAAGCATAAACTTCAATATTTCATATTAGGTTGTACTATTTTTTCCAATATTTTCTTAACATAAAAATTTAAAATTTCTTCTTGTCCATTAGTTTGGGGTGATATGAAGTAGATTGTTCATGTACAACCCCATACCTATGAAGCAAGTTTTTCATGTTTTGATTACAAAAAATTGAACCGAGTCCACTAATGATGAATCTTAGAAAACTAAACCTATTTAAAATTTGAGATCTCAAAAAATCAGTAACCACTTGAGAGTCATCAATCCTTTTAGTCTCTTCTTTCACCCATTTAGAGACATATTTAACATCAAATAATATATAAACAAATAAAAGTTAATTTATAAAAGGCCCCATGAATTCAATGCCCCATGCATCGATGATCTCAAAAAATAACATGGGTTGTTGGGGAATTTCATTCCTCTTAGAGATATTCCTAGTGAATGTGTTCATGGATTAAAAAAACCAATGGGAATATATTAAAAATGTTTTCCAATAAATTCTAGATTCAAGTTCCTTACAATATATATTTTTATATCTAAAGTGTACCCCACATTTCAAAGATTGTAAGAAGCTCAAAACTGAGGAAAACTCATGGTTGAGGACACACCGATGAACAACTTGATCACTAAAAATTCGCCACAAGTATGGGTAATCCCCTATATACCATCATGACTAAGGATTAATTATTTGGTACTGTTAAGTGATAATATATGCGTGGATCCTATATGATACCAAAAAAATTAAAAATTTATACATACTGAGGGGTATGTTCCACAACATCAAAAAGGTTTTCATCAGAAAAGAAGTCTCAAATAGGGAGTTATGAGTCAACATGGTGGCCAAATAGTTCGGAAATTCTACTAATGTGGTCTAATAACACATTACATGCTCCTTTTTATCCCTAATTTCTACATTAAATTCATTAAGTTAGAGCATACAGTGAATGAGATGTGGTTTGGATTCCGGTTTCTTAAGGAGATGCCTAAGGGTTGCATGGTCTAAGAACACAATAACATTAGACCCTAAAATAAATAACCTAAATTTATCTATGAAAACACAAGGGAAAGGAATTTTTTTCCAATTGTGGTTTAGTTTTCATGGTTAGGTTCTAGTGTGTGTGAGGCATAGGCTATGACATGTGGAGCTCAATCAACTCGTTGTGATAATAATTCCCCAACTGTATAGTTAATGGAGTCACAAATGAGCGTAAATCGTAAATCCCAATAAGGTGCATGGATTAGGGAGGGTGATGTGAGACTCCATTTTAAATTTTTAAGAGAATCGTCACATTCTTTATTAAAAAAAATCTTTTTATTTTTAGAGTATGTAGGATAGGGGGAGTGTAATCTTACTAAATTCATGAATGATGCGATGATGAAATCGGGCATTCTATAATAAAGACCACATGTCCCATATTCCTTTGTGGAATGTTAGGGAATAAATTATGTCTAATTTTTATTTATATACTTAGATACCATCCCCATATAAGACATATCCAAGTAATACACCTTGTCGCACCATAAAATGGAATTTATAATTAATTTTATTCAAAATTATTTTAAATATATTGGAGTAGGATAGAACTGAGACTACTCAAACACTCATCAAAAAAGGATACATAAATAGTAAAATAATCCATGAAAACTTCCCTAAAATTATACAGGTAATCTGACAAATTACTAACCATGTATCATTGTAAAGTACCTAGAGTATTGAAAAATGCCAAATAGAATCCTCCTATATCCAAATTTTCCAAAGGGAAAACTAAAGGTTTCATTTTTCTGATCATCGGGGGAAATATGGATCTAAAAGTATCCAGAATACCCATAAAGGAATAAGTAGTGGGAATTCCTTAATAGTCTATCTGTCATATGTTCAATGAATAGAAATCTGAAATGGCCTCTCCTAGTGCTTTGGTTTAGTCTATGGTAGTATATTCAGATACACCAACTATTATGGATATGGTTTGGAACTAGTTAATTTTTTTTTATTTTTTTATTATTGTAAGACCATATTTATTAATAAGTACTTGCACTGGACTGATCTATTGGCTTTCGTAGATGGGTTAAATGATTCCAGCAACCAATAATTTAGTTACCTCATTTTTAAAAACATCAAGGATGTTTGGGTTCAGTCATTTTTGTACCCACCTCACTGGTTTAGCCTCATCATTTAAAAATATATAATATATGAAAATTGATGGGATAAAAACGTTAATGTCACCAAGTGTCCATTACAATACTTGTTTATTCTCCCTAAAAAGTTTAAACAGTCCTAATTCATTGTTTGGAGGGAGTTAACTAGCAATGATGATAGGTAACTTCTTTTTATTCTCGTGATGTGAATATTTCAAGTTTTTAGGTAGGGGTCTAAGTTCCAAGTTAGGGGGATTTTAGATTAATGGGAGTAAATGTAAAAGTAAAGTTTAATGATCTTATCTAACTTCTCAATGTTAGTATCCATGAATGAGGAATAATATTTTACAAGATGGTCTATATCATTGATGATCATAGGGTCCTTAGTGCTAAATAAATCATCAATTAAAACACAATATTTACAATTTTCCAAACCCACACAATACTAAAAATATTAATCACAACTCAAATCATAAAAGAGTTAAGAAAAGAAAAAACAAATCACATTATGGGTCAAGAAGATAATGTTTTTTGTGTGTGTCAGTGGAGATCACTTCTATCCAATAGATATGAAGAGTATAGTTCTCTTAAACATGGTGTTTCATAGCATCAAGGATATTGAAACTTACATTTTATCTCCTGAACTCCATAGAAAATATACCATTGTGAAAATTGAACATTTTCTTTACTATTTTAAGGAAAGGTTTTCCAAGTATGATAGGAGCATGTCCTTAGGCTTGGTTTTCTTCCATATCAAGAACATGGAATATTTTAGAGAAAATGAGATTATTTACATGAACATGGGCATCCTCAATCACTCATGTTGATTGTGTTTTTCTCCCATATGAAAGATTCATGAAAATTTCTATTTTTTGAAGTTATCCAAACTATAAAGATGAATACACAGAGTGAGGCATAACATTAATAGAATCACCTAAATCAACCATTAAATTAAGAAATAAAGTATCCCCTATGGTAAAATTTATCATAAAAGTGCATGAATCCTTGAATTTTTTTGGAATTTATGGTTGTATCAAGGACCATACATTCCTTCCAAGGTTGAATATCTCATTCCCATTTATTTTCTATCTATGGGTGAGATGTTATTTAATAAATTTGTAAAAGTGAGGAATTTTTTTAACTACATCCAAGAGAGGAATGTTAACTTGTACCTATTTAAATATATCCATGATATCATTATTGATTTAACTCTAAAAAATTATTTGATTTAGAGAGTCTTTGGGGAAAGGGAAGGGGAATGGATTGTTCATAAGAATCCTCATTGATAACATTTTAACCCTTTTTTTCTTCAAATGAATATTTTGAGGGTAGAAAAAAATATTTTTCAAGAGAAGTACATAATTGATGTGTAGAATCACTTAAAGGATAAATTTATTTACCACTTTTAAGTGTGATAGCACATAAATTACCTTTTTTCCTTCAGATTGGAAATAGGTTGGGATGGTAGTCATCCAAAACCTTGACTTTGGATTTCACCCACTAAGTTGGAGAGTTTTCATAATGGATTTTTTATGTCTTATATGGATTATTAGGTGGTTTATTATAATTAGAGATTATTTTCATCCATTTTTTTCATCATATCCTCAACCCTAGGATTAGGTTTTGGAGGGGGTTGTTGTAAATGCCTTTGTGGTGTTTGAGGATGTCTGGGTAGTGATTGGATTTTAATACCCTTCCCTTAGTGGTTCAATGACTGTTGAGGTTGGTTATAATTCCGCTATTGTCAATAGTCTAGGTTATCATTCCATAAAAATTTAGATAGATAATATGGTTCATTCCTAATAGTTTGCTTATAGGGGCGGCCTAAAAATATTGCCTCACAATTCTCAAATGTATCTCTCAATTGGGATCACTAGTCAAAATAGTAGGTGTCAGAGACACAGATACTATAATGAATTTAAGGAGTAAGTTAGTACTTTATATGGGAAATAGAAAGTTGTCAAAGTAGGGTACATACCTATTCAAACTTTGTTTCCACCTTATTTACGAATTTATAAATTTGTACGTTCTAGACACCTCTGATGGGTACACTAGATCATATACCAAAATTTTGAGTGTTTTGTTCCATGTTTTTTATGATATTTTTTATAGAAATTGGGGTCTTGTCCACAAGGGCACCACCTACAACAGCGTCAATCATGTTACAATCAATTATAATTAAACCTTCATAAAAGTATTGTATGAAAAGTTTCTCACTTATCTAGTGGTGTGGAAAACTTGAACAAAGACTTTTAAAACATCCTTAATATTCATGAAGTGTTTCCCTGTTAGATTTTCTTATTCCATAGATTTGTTTTCTTATTGTTGTAGTTAAAGAGGATGGCAAGTATTTTTCAAGAAAAAATGTGTTTAATGTCCCCCCAACCTCTAATTGGAAAGTTAGCATATTATATCCAATATTTTGTAGTGTATTCTAATGAGAAATGAAATTCCCTAAGATTAAATAATACTTCATTCACATTATCAGGTTTTAACATTGAAAACATAGTATTAAATTAATTCAAGTGCTTATGTGGGTCTTCTCTAACCAGTCCATGAAATTTTGGTAATAAGTTAATTAAACCAAATTTTAGTTCAAAGTTTGGTACATCGCCATGTGCTCGAAAATATTAAGGTTGGGTATCAAAATCAAGTAAAGGAAGTTATTTTAGTGTTTGGTAATTTTCATCCATGTTAAACACTTTATGTTTAGTTTCTATTTTAGTTCAAGAAGAAGTGGGGTCTAGAAGATTCTGAATGTGTGGTGTGTCCTCCTTCAAGGGATCGTTTAGTGCTTCTTAGTGTCGATAATGAAATATAATCTTTGATTCATGTTTTAATAGAATTAGTTTCACTTATGAATATCACATCATGAATAAGTCCTATAAAATGAATATTTTTAGAAAACTAAAAAAAAGTTTAAGTAAGAAAATAAGAACACAAATATTTTCAAAATACATGATGTTTTTATAAAAAAACACACACTAAAAACCATAGTGCTCCCCATAAATGGCATAATTTTTTTTATAATTTTCATGAAACATAAAATTTATTATTATTTAAAAATTATTTTATATAATACAAATACCCTATTTCATCTATCAAGAAGATTTTTAGGTTTAAAGTGCATATTTTTAATAAAAATCACAAAAAGAGAGGGTGGTTTTGAAAACGGTTTTAAAAATAAAATGATTTAATTAAAGACTTTAATAATTGATATAGAAATGTGGTGTTTTTATAATAATGATAGAAGGATTTCAATTCCGGTTTATTATGAATCTTGGTTAGTTCATCATTCTTGAAAATACACAAAGTTTAATGTAATCCTTTGGTTGAGGGTTTTCAAGATATTGATTCTCTTATTCCCTCTAAAAACAATGCATAAATAACCAACACTTGACACAAAAATCATTTAGTCAAGGCTTGGACCTCAAGAATAGATTTATAGATACCAAATAATACTAATATCTCATGTATTTTTAAAAGAAATAGGATTCTTATCTTTTCCAATTAGAAAAAGCCAAGATTCTCACATAAAATCTCAACTCAATAGGTGTTGAGATAAATAATGTTTCACTTGATTAAACCAAAAAAAATGCATTAAAATAATAATCTTATAAAGATAAAACATAAATAAATTGTTTCAAACACAAATTTAAAAAAAACTAATAGAATAAAGTGTTGGAACTCCCTCTACAAGTGTGCGTATCTCCCTTGAAATGATCATCCATTATTTAGCTCACCATTGAGTAGAGGAGGAGGCTCGGGTGAAAGTTAACCATAATCTGTGATCCCTATATGAGGATAGGGGCCTCTAGAACTTCTAGGATGAGGAGAGGGATCCTTTGGGACTCTAAAATGGTAGATATTTTCCCCTTTTTGATCTTAAAAATGGGGTGCGCAAGGTTCTGATTTATAAGCAAAGTGGAAGGTGGTTTTGGTCAAACTAATTTCCAAATACCACTTGGACCATGGTTTTGGGTGAGTATAAAGCCTTATATTTCTTTGGAAAAATCTAAAAAGTTATTTACCAAACTCTTTACTATCTCTCGGATAATTGTTTCATCCATATAATGTATAAAATGGGAGATATTTCCAAAATACATAACTAAAATTTTGACTTCATTAAGACTATATTTCCTGGATAGATAAATTTGGTTGGGTTAATTTATGGATGAATTGGGATTGGGTGTCTTAAAAAGAGTTTTAGAACACTTAATTTTGGATCATCTCATAAAATTTCATCCCACCTAGATGCACATATTAGTATATGTGTGTGTTTGAGTCCACATGTGTGCTTGGGATCCTACATAGTTTGGATCGTTTTGGTTGAATTCCATCATGGGATATTTTAATCACCTCAACCTATAATGAAACCATTAAAACAAGTGAAACTTCCATTTTTGGATTTAATAAAAAATGAATTAATGAATCAAACATGAAGTGAAATTTTTTATTATATTTGTAATTTTAAATAAAAAAATAGTTTAATATAGTGGTGTACGAGTGAAATAAAACAGTGAATCATGGTGTGATCACACCCCCACACCTAAAATATTTTTCACTCTTGGTAAAAGTCACATTTCCAAAAGTTATTTTTGGAGATATTCCAAAATTAATGGAGATTTAACATTTAATTAAAATATATTTCTTGATATAAATGTGATCAAATAAAAAACTACACCAATGAGGCATTCTCAGTGATCATAGAAAAATTGTCTCATAAATTATATTAGAATGAAATTTAAGGAGATGTATTTTATTTTTTTTAAGAAATAAAATCCATTAGTAAAATATGACAATAAATCCCTATGTGTGTTTTTGTGTGACACCCATTCTATGATATTCTTTCCACTTTCTATCCAGAAAATTTAAGTTATTTTAAACTTTTTCTTCTTTCCAGATTCTTTCCACTGAACCTTCCCTAGATACTTTGGAATAAAATTTCAAGACTCGCTCACTTAATTATTACAATAATTCAAACCATAAGCTCCAGACTTAGTTATTCCTATATGTTTTACATTTCATCACTCCCCTCATTATTTATTTGTGTTGTTTTTTTGTTTTTTTATTTGGTTTTTTTCGGGAGTACAACAGTCGGATAATATGTACACATGCATAGGTTAATCCAATATAGCAATGAAAAATATTATATAAGTAATTAATGTATAGAAAAATCATTTTGGAAATATGATAAATATTAAACTAACTTATATTTACCTTCTATTAAGTAATAAATATTCACAATTCATGGTTGAGTGAAAAGATGTGTGGAGATGTTGAGTGAAATTATTAACCCATAAACTACACACACATATGGTATCAATAATCTCAAAGTTTCCATATAGATACAACCATTTGTATCATTTAAAAATAAAAAATTTACTAAATAACACCCCAATGTTAAATTCTTGCTAAAACACACATGCCATCATTGAATGAATTTTTCTTTAAATAAAAAAAACTTGAAATATGTAAATTCATCATGCATTTTCAATAATTTATATGATTAGTTTGGAATCAAAAATGAGTATTCCAACATAAAATGGGGTAGGTAAAAATATTTTTTACCAAGTTAAGAAAATAAAATAAGAAAGATGATGAAAACCCTAATGAAATTAAGAATGTATCCACCCACACCCACACCTGCCCATAAATAGAGTGTGTAGTGTCCTCACTATAATAAATGATAGTGTGGTAAGGAAGGATAAAACATGGTGGGTGTCACTAGTGGTTTGATTCATGAAGGTATATTTACTCTACAGGGGACTCTGGAATGCTCTCATAAAAGTGATTCAACTGTTATCCATTAAAAGTGAAAGTTTGTTTGGTATTTTCATTTTGAACTTATATAACACCAAATGGATAGACATTAGTAATAGTGTATGGGCCAAACTAGAAGGAAAAAAAGATTAACTGAGTGAAAATTCAACCTTGAATTATAAAGGAGGACCTTTTCCCAACGTGTTATTGGTGATGAAGGATGAGGTGGTCATGGGTAGCCTTGGTTATCTTCTTATATATCTGGGAGTTCTCATGTGAGTCTCTTTGAATTTCCTCCAACTCCTAAATCGGTAAATTATTATTCTCACCTTCATATCATAGGTTCATATTACATTGTTTAACATCTTAATATGAATGGTGATTGATAGAGCGCTATCGTGGGTGACCTCAAATGATTAGTGTGATTTTGGGGTACTTAGGTGTAGTAGAGTGGTTGACCAAGGTCATCTCTCAAAGGAGGAAGTGAATTTAACATCTTATTAAAGGTATTATAAAAAGAATAAAATAGAATAGAATAAAGACACTAATTTTAAAGGATTGGGGTTTGTTATAGGTTATGAATCTAAAAGAAGTTTTCTGGAAGAAGATTGTATTTTTTTTTTTTTTTTTAGTTTTGAAATGAAGTTCGATTGAAATGACACAACAAAAAGATGTTTTTTAGAAATATATTTTAAAAGGTGTAATCAATCTAACTCTACCTCTTCAATAATTTATTAATCATTATCATTTAAATTAATATCCACTTAATTATGATCCCCTAATTTGTTATCCCTCAAACCCTATGAGAGTTAACTTAACCACAAAGATGAAATTACTTAAACCCTAGGCTAGCTTCGGAACACGCAATCGCAGCACCCTGCTTCGATTGTTGTTCTAAGGATAGATTATGGTTAGTGGTTAATTAGAGAACATCTACATTATGGAAATGAGGATGAATTGTGTTTAGGGATTATATTTGAACTCTACAAATTTATCCCGTGTGGTCTTTTATTACCGATTAAGATCGCGCTCTCACAATTTACACAAAATCTCGACCTCGCGTGTTTTGTATTAATTGTTCAATTGCTTTCTTAGTTTCTTGTAATTTAAAAAAAACAATTCATGGATCATATTATGTGAATTAAAGTAGCTCATTTATTCAAAATAAATTAATGAAAAAGGATAGAGGTCGATGGATTACTAAAAAGAACTACTCTTCCATGGGGGGGGCGTAATCATCGTAGAAGCGTTTTGCATGTGCAAAGGATTAAAATGGGTATAACCCAATAATGATTCTACTCAAGAATTCCAGCCCAAATAGTAAGATTAAGATAAGAATAAATTTAAACAAAATAGAATAAAAGAGAATAAATAAAATAAGAACAAAGAAGTTTATTACATAAACAAAATAATTACAACATGAAGGAGAAGAATAAGGCTTCGTCGAAGGGATCCTTACTTCAAGAGCTACCCTTATTGAAGTGGTTGGAGAATTGGAGTGGATCTACTTCTACTCTGCCCTCAACTTTCCAATGCACGTACCACCCCTCCAAATGAGAAAAACTCTAATTTATAGAGGGGAGGGGAGGAGAGTTTACAAGTGGTTTCAAGTGTGAATGTGGAAATTCGGACAAATATTTTAATGAAACTTTCACTGCCTATTTGACCACCAAAACGCGTGAATTTTCTGGCCTTAAAGAAGGATAATATGTGAGGATATGGGTCCTCTATCTCCTATAAAAAAAATTTCTTAATCCAGGCCCATATGAAGGAGTTATGGCCGAAATACAGGAGCTTCTCCATTCTGGTGAGTCCAGCCCAACTTTGACTTCATGGCCCATTTTCAACAACCAAATGCACTCTTTAGTATTAGTGTCATGAATAAAAGTTGTAGATAATTATGTCGGGAACACTTTTAAAAAAATTTAAATTCATGTAATAAATACAAAAATATTTAGCTTTGAAATACTACAGTGAACTATAAAGGGTAAAACTGAAATTTTCATCAAATATTCAACTGAATGATCTAATCCCAAATACATTCGAATTAAACATATTTTACACAATGTGAGGAAATTATATCATTTATTATCAATAAAATATTCAATAAAATAGTTTTTTATCAACTCCCCCACACTTACCCTTTTACACTCCTGAGCAAAACGTCATATCAAGTAAACATCAATATCAAATCAAAACCAATTTTAAAACACATATCCTTGAGATCAAACAATTACACACCAAGAAACAAAAGATATCATGCCTCATAAAAAACCATTATTTCAAGTTCTTCATTTATATCATTCAATATATCTCCACTTCATTTATCCTCCCATGCACAAAACACTTACCTCGCTTGAATTTTCTCTCATCACTCAAATATCAAAAAAAAAATTGCAATGTCTTTCTCATCCAAACTCATAAAAGGGTCACCATAGGCTTGATAGATTCCTACATCTCTACCCGATGTGATTCAAGGACATATGTTTATCATGAGGACTTTTCAGGGTTGTTCTATGGCTTTTGGTTGGTAGGATTTAGATGTGAAAAATTCTGAGGCTGAATAAGGAGGGCTTGACTCTTTTTGAAGAAAAATTGCATTAATCTAATTTTCACTTAAATATGGTCTCCTCATTAATCCCCATAGTATCAATTCAGATCCATCATCATGAAAAGTCATGAAAAGTTTACACCATTCATCATTTCAGCATAAAAAATGTCAATCTTCTCAAACATGATTTTCTTGAAAGCTCCAGATAGGCACAGCTTTCCACCTCAATTAGAAGCTCTAGAAAAGGCACAGCTTCACTTGTCTTGAAAGCTCCAGAAAAGGCACAGCTTTTAATATAATGAATTTCTTCATCAGCAAACACATCTCTTCAAAATTTAATTTTCCACCTAAAGTTTCACAGAATGTGGTAGCACAACACAACATATCTTCCCCCACACTTAAGATCAACTAGATTATGAAATTTCACTTCAAGAGTTGGTTGGATAGGGAAAATTGGATTGTAATGTGGCTAACCTAACAGGCTATGCATGGATTATAAGGGCTAAAAGGATTAAATATTCAAGGTAGGCCATTATAAAAAAGGATTCTTTGAAATAGGGGCTTTAATACCAAACAAATGCCTCAATAATTTAAACATAAGTACCTCAAACCCTCAAGTTTTGACAGGAATAAATCAAATTCTGGTTAAATCAAGCATGGTTTGGTTCTCTCAAGAAGTGAGGTGAATGTAAAGAATATGAAAATAATGGTTTATAATCCTCACAGGAAAGTGATTTCAAATATAAAGACAGTGAGATGTGTCAAGGGATTCAAAATTCAGTGTACTTTCCATGAAATTACTAAATATTTGAACTTGAAACAAAGTCATTTCAGCATTCATTTAAGCTTAGTTTCAAGGGATAAATCATTTCACTCATTGATATTCATTTCAAAATTGTGATGAGAATCATTTCAGCTCAAAAATTTCAAAAACACAAAGAAAATTGAAAAATAAACACACAAAATTTGAAAAACACACAAAAAATAATTTGGTTTTTTTTAATTAGGAAAACAATTTAAATTACTAAACTAAAAGGTTCCCTCCCCCATACTTAAAATATTTCATTGTCCTCAATGTGAACCCATGAGATGATATATGCACATGAAATGAAGAATTTTTAAATAGGACAAATAATATAAAAGTGAAAGGGTTAGGAACAGCCTGATGTGCTCAAGTGATAATGGGGTCATGCAGTGTGATAAAATCCACTGCATCATTAGGAAGTCCCTCAATGTATCTCTTCAAACATTGCCAATTGACTATAAAGATCCTTATGGTGTCATCTTGTGTTATCTCCACAATGGGTGTCTTGTATGTTGTCCTATATGCCCACAATGCATCATCCAAGCGCTTGCTCCAATCCTTCCTATTTGGCTGCACGGTTTTCTCCAATATGTGTTTCAACTCATGATTTGAAACCTCAGCCTGTCCATTTGTTTGGGGGTGGTATGGTGTTGATGTTTTGTGTGTCACCCCATACTTTCGAAGGAGGGAAGAAAAATTCCTATTGAAAAAGTGTGTCCCTTGGTCACTGATGATGGCCTTTGGTACTCCAAACCTGCAAAAAATATGTGCTTTGACAAAGTCCACAACAACATGAGAATCATCAGTCCTAGTGGCCTTAGCCTCCACCCATTTACTCACATAATCAACAGAAACCAAAATGTACAAAAACCCAAAGGAACTAGAAAAAGGACCCATAAAATCAATGCCCCATACATCAAAAATCTCACAGAATAGTATGGGTTGTTGGGGTATCTCATGTCTCCTAGAAATGTTCCCAGTGTGTTGGCAACGAGAGCATGACTTAAAAAACACATGGGCATCATGGAATAAGATAGGAAAATATAATCCAGAGTCCAAAACCTTCCTAGCTGTCCGTTGGGGTCCAAAGTGTCCACCACATGCAAGTGTATGACATAATTGAAAAACAGACTCAAACTCATGATCGGGAACACACCGCCTAATAACTTGGTCACTACACATGTACCAGAGGTAAGGATCATCCCACACATAAAACCTAGACTCCCTTTTTAATTTTTGTACTTTATGTTTCTTTAAATTTGTAGGGATTTCAGAGGCAACAATGTAGTTAACTAAATCTTCATACCAAGGATTCGTACCTGAGATGGAATAAAGATGCTCATCGGGGAAAATGTCCCGAAGTGGTACCTAGTCTAAGGTGTCATCCTCTAGTGTGATAGTAAGCCTACTAATGTGGTCTGCCACCAAATTCTTTGAACCCTTCTTGTCCTTTATCTCAATATCAAATTCCTGAAGAAGGAGCATCCATCGAATCAGCCTGGGCTTTGCATCTGGCTTCTTTAGGAGGTACCTCAAAGCTGCATGGTCAGAAAAAACAACTACTTTAGAGCCCAGTAAATATGAACGGAATTTATCTAGAGCAAATATGACTACAAGAAAATCATTTTCCGTGGTAGTGTAGTTTTATTGGGATGAATCCAGTGTCCTTGATTCATAGGCGATCACATGTGAACGTCCATCCACCCTCTGAGATAAGACAGCTCCAACCGCAAAGTTGGAGGTGTCACACATAAGCTCAAAAGGAATCTCCCACCGTGGGGGCTGTATGATTGGTGGGGTGGTCAGACACTTCTTTAGATCATCAAATGATACCCTACATGAATCATCGAAATTGAAGTCAATATCTTTTTGAAGCAATCGAGATAAGGGTAGAGCGATCTTACTAAAATCTCGGATGAAGCGTTGATAAAATCCAGCATGTCCAAGGAATTATCGAACCTCACACACACATTTAGGATATGGGAGGGATGAAATAATGTCTACCTTAGATTTATCAACTTCAATGCCACGTTGTGAGACTATATGACCTAAGACAATTCCCTTTTCGACCATGAAATGACATTTTTCAAAATTTAAGATCAGATTCTTCTCAATACAACGATGAAACACATCACCCAAACTAGAGAGACATTCATCAAATGAGGATCCATAAACTGTAAAATCATCCATAAATACCTTCATGAAGGTCTCAATGAAATCTGAGAAAATACTCACCATGCATCTCTAGAAGGTACCTGGGGCATTGAAAAGTCCAAATGGCATCCTTCTATAAGCAAAGGTACTGAATGGGCAGGTGAATGTCGTCTTCTCCTGGTCCTCTGCTGCAATGGGAACCTGAAAATATCCAGAGAAACCATCCAAGAAGAAATAATGCATCCTACCTGCAAGTCTCTCAAGCATCTGGTCAATTAATGGAAGTGGGAAATGGTCCTTATGAGTGTATTGATTCAGTTTCCTATAATCAATACACAGTCGCCAACTATTTTGAACTCTCATAGGAACTAAATCATCATTTTCATTTTTTAAAACAGTCAAACCAGTTTTCTTAGGCACATCCTGAATTGGACTTACCCACTGAGAATCTGAAATAGGATAGATTATACCTACCTCGAGCAATTTTTCAACTTCTTTTTTAACAACCTCCAAAAGTGTTGGATTGAGTCTCCTTTGTGGTTGCCTCACCAGTTTATCCCCATCCTCCAAGAGAATCCTATGCATGAAAATGGAGGGGCTAATACCTGATATGTCTGCCAATGTCCAACCAATTGCCCTAATGTTATCTATCAATAGATTCAAAAGTTATTCTTCATGTTCAAAAGAGAGATTGTTAGAAATGATAACAGGTAATCTATCACCACTCAGCAAGTATGCATATTTAAGATTTGGGGGCAAAGGATTGAGTTCCAATGTAGGGGGGTGGTGTATGGATGGAGAAATTGATGCAACAGACATATCTGCACAATGAACATCAGTATCAGAATAAAAATCATCACAATCAGAGAATAAAGCACCAAATCCATCATCATACTCAATAGCCATGTCATAATCAGAGTTCACATGATCAAAATTAGAATATTATTCCATTTCAAAATCAAATCTTAGAGAGTCTTGTTCCTTAAAAACGGGTGTAGAAGTACTCTTAGACATCAAACTAGAACCAATACTCATAATCTCCCTAAGCATAGGACAATCCAATTCCATGGTGTTTTTACTTGGTGGTTCAAAATGGGAGATAAAAAAAAGCAGAATGGTCCTCTGAGGGGTACTTCATGGAATCCATAACATTAAATATCACAACTTCATCTCCAAATTCCATGGAAAGTGTGCCCTCATTGACATTTATGATAGTTTTTGCAGTTTTGAGGAAGGGCCTACCTAAGATAATGGGGGCGTGAGAACTTACCTAATCCTCCTCCATGTTAAGCACATAGAATTCTACTGGAAAGATCATGTCTCTTACCCAGACAAGTACATCCTCAAGGAATCCCGCTGTATATGTCGTAGCTCTATTCGTCAATTGCACCACTACTCTTGTTGGCTTCAACTCACCAACCTGCAAAGAAGAGAATACAGAGTGAGGCATCACATTTATTGAAGCTCATAAATCACAAAGAGCATCAGAGAAGTGAAACTCCCCTATGGTACATGGAATGGTGAATGTCCTGGGATCCTTGAACTTTGTTGTCATTTCTGGAGTTGGTGTAATGAGTGATGATACATTCCTTCCAAGGTTGATCCTCTCATTTCCCTTGAGCCCTCTTAGATTGGTGCAGAGTTCTTTTAAGAATTTGGCATACCTTGGGATTTTCTTAATGGCTTCAAGTAGAGGAATGTTGATCTCCACACGCTTGAATGTGTCCAAAACCTCCTTTTGCATTGCTTCCTCAGCCATCTTCTTGGTTTGAACAACCCTGTTTGTAAAAGGAAGGGGTTTAGGAGAAACATCATCAATCTTTTTCTTACCTTTATCTTTCTCCTTGGATTTCTCATCAGTTGGTATGGAATGCGGCTTCTCTAGAGTAGAGGTGAATCCCGATGGAATGGTAGGTCCAGATGTATCGTTCATTTGCTTCCCACTTCTCAATGTGATGGCACTGACATTCCCCTTTGGATTTGGAGTGGGTTGGGAAGGTAGATTTCCAGAATTCTTAATCACAAGTTCATGGAGGGCAGTGGCAATCTGGCTCATTTGAGTCTTCAACTCCCTCAGCTCCAAAATTTGACTCTTCAGCTCATTCTTTTGATTAAGAACAATTTTTTTCAAAAGATCATCAGTATTAGAATCTACCTTTGGTGGAGGATTCCCTTCTTGTTGTCTTGTTGATGTTTGAGATTCAAATCTCCTTTGGGGTTGTTGGAAACCCTACTGGTAAGGCGGAGGCTGCTGGAAGTTTTGTTGAAAAGGGGGACTTTGTTGTTTTCCAGAGCCATACCTCATGTCCGACTGATCTTTCCACCCTTGGTTGTATGCTGGATCAAACTTCTTTTGGGGATATGGTTGTTGTTGCTGCTGAAATGGTCTCCCTGGGAATACTGCTGTGCAATCCTCTGTCTCTTGTAGTTGTGGGCAACAGTCAGTTGGGTGGCTTGTCTCAGTGCAAATGCCACAAGGCCTTGAAGGAGGGGGTAGAGATGTCTTTTGTGCCAAAGCAATTTGCCTCACCATAGTTGTCAATTCTTCTAACTTGGTATCAATCAAATGACTCTCAAGAGAAGAAGGACTTACCTGATATACTCCCCTGATATGTGGTGTACCTCGATCACCAAATTGTTGGGAGTTTTGGTCCATCTTGTCGATCAATGCACGTGAAGCTACTGGTGTCTTGTCCACCAATGCTCCTCTAACTGCAGCATCAACCATGCTCCTCTCCATGGGTGTGAGTCCTTCGTAGAAGTATTGGATGAGGAGTTTCTCACTGATTTGGTGATGCGGACAGCTTGCGCACAACTTCTTGAATCTCTCCCAATACTCATACATTGACTCCCCTTGTGCTTGCTTGATCCCCGATATCTCCTTACGAATGGATGTTGTCCTTGATGATGGAAAAAATCTCTGCAAGAAAAGACGTTTCAAATCGTTCCAACAAGTTACATCTTCGGGTTGTAAATAATACATCTAATCTTTCGCAGCTCCATCAAGTGAGAATGGGAATGCTCTTAATTTAATTTGATCTTCAGAAACATTTCTTGGTTTCAAGGTTGAGCAAACCACATTAAATTCTTTCAAATGTTTATTGGGATCCTCACCAGAGAGGCCATGAAACTTTGGAAGTAAGTGAATTAACCTAGATTTCAATTCAAAGTCTGATTCGAGATTTGGGTATGCAATACAATTTGGTTGATAGTTAATATCTTGTGCAGCCAATTCTCGAATGGTTCTATTAAATTCATTTCCATTATTTCCAGCCATTGGTTCCTCTTTTATGTTTGATTTTGAATTGATTCCAATTTCAATGTTTCGAGAACATAGGAATTCACCAACTGGTTGAATATTGAAACTTCCCGTAGATTGAGAATGTCTGATTCGTGCCCTAAGGCTGCGTTCAATCTCAGGGTCAAGATCTAAGAGATCTTCGGGATTAGTTCGTGTCATAAATCAAATAAAAATTAAAAGAAAGAAAGTGGACCATAGTAAAATAAAAATGAGAAGTTTGATTTGATGGTCCAAAAACAAGTAGACGAAAATAAAAGAAGAAGAAGAAAAATCAGATTGGGTAAATAAGGAAGAAATAAGAGAGGAAGAGAATAAAATGTAAAATAAAATAAATACCTATAACTGGTTGAAATAATTACTTGCCTCCCCGAAAACGACGCCAATTTGATAGAGAGCTGTCGTGGGCGCCCTCAAATGATTAGTGTGATTTTGGGGTACTTAGGTGCAGCAGAGTGGCTAACCAAGGTCGTCTCTCAAAGGAGAAAGTGAATTTAACAACTTATTAAAGGTATTCTAAAAAGAATAGAATAGAATAGAATAAAAACAATAATTTAAAGGATTGGGGTTTGTTATAGTTTATGAATCTAGAATAAGTTTTCTGGATGAATATTGTATATTTTTTTTGTTTTTAGTTTTGAAATGAAGTTCGATTGAAACGACACAACAAAAAGATGTTTTTTATAAATCTATTTTAAAAGGCATAATCAATATAACTCTACCTATTCAATCATTTATTAATCATTATAATTTAAATTAATATCAACTTAATTATGATCCCCTAATTTTTTATCCCTCGAACCCTACGAGAGTTACCTTAACCACAAAGATGAAATTACTTAAACCCTAGGCTAGCTTCGGAACACGCAATCGCAGCACCCTGCTTTGATTGTTGTTCTAAGGATATATTATGGCCAGTGGTTAATTAGAGCACATATCCATTCTGAAAATAAGTATGAATTGTGTTTAGGGATTATATTTGAACTCTAAAAATTTATCTCGTGTGGTCTTGTATTACCGATTAAGATCGCGCTCTCACAATTTACACAAAATCTCGACCTCGCGTGTTTTGTATTAATTGTTCAATTGCTTTCTTAGTTTCTTGTAATTTAAAAACAAAATTCATGGATCATATTATGTGAATTACAGTAGCTCATTGATTCAAAATAAATGAATGAAAAAGGATAGAGGTCGATCTATTACTAAAAAGAACTACTCTTCCATGGGGGGCGTAATCATCGTAGAAGCATTTTGCATGTGCAAAGGTTTAAAATGGGTATAACCCAATAACGCTTCTACTCAAGAATTCTAGCCAAAATAGGAAGATTGAGAGAAGAATAAATTTAAACAAAATATAATAAAAGAGAAGAAATAAAATAAGAACAAAGAAGTTTATTACATAAACAAAGTCATTACAACATGAAGGAGAAGAACAAGGATTCGTCGAAGGGATCCTTGCTTCAAGAGCTACCCTTATTGAAGTGGTTTGATAATTGGAGTGGATCCACTTCTCCTCTTCCCTCATCTTCCCAATGAACTTCCCACCCCTCCAAATGAGAAAAACTCTAATTTATAGAGGGGAGGGGAGGATAGGTTACAAGTGGTTTCAAGTGTGAATGTGGAAATTCAGCCAAATATTTTAATTCAACTTTTACTGCCCATTTGACCACCAAAACGCGTGAATTGACCCACCTTCCAGAAGTATAATATGTGCGGATATGTGTCCTCTATCTCCTCTAAAAATTTGGGATTAATCCAGGCTCATATGAAGGAGTTATGGCTGAAATACAGAATCTTCTCTATTCTGGCGAGTCCATCCCAACTTCATTTTCAACAACCAAATGCACTCTTTAACTTTAGTGTCCTGAATAAAAGTTGTAGATAATTATGTCAGGAACACTTTTACAAAATTTCAAATTCAAATAATAAATATAAAAATATTTAGCTTTGAAATACTACAGTGAACTATAAAGGGTAAAACTGGAATTTTCATCAAATATTCAAATTAATGATCTAATCCCAAATACTTTCTAATTAAACATATTTAACACAATGTGAGGAACTTATATCATTTATTATCAATAAAATATTCAATAAAATAGTTTTTTATCAGTGATCTACCTCCATATGGAGTTGATAAGCCTCCCGAAACACAATTTGATATATTGACATTCTGATTGTGGTTTTAAAAGTTTCACAGTATGAATAAAGTGCATAATCCAAGCATAAACTCCAATATTTATTATTATGGTGTACCATTTTATCCAAAATTTTATTAGCACCCTGATTTTCAATTTTTTCTTTTCCATTAGTTTGGTGTTGATATAAAGTAAAGAATTTATGTACAACCCCATACTTAAGGAGTAATTTTTTCATGTTTTGATTACAAAAAATGTCAACCCTGATCACTAATGATGAATATTGGCATACCAAACCTAATAAAAATATTATATCTCACAAAATTGATAACCAATTAAGATTCATTGGTCCTTATAGTCATTTGTCACATCCCATACCCATATTACACTAAAGTTTCCTCGATATTGGTTGGCCACATAGCCTTAAGCGCATCTCCCTGAATGTCATAGGTTGCAGACTAGAAGCGGGGGCCTAGAGTGTGTCTGTGGGAGACTATTCCACCATTATTGGAGTGTATCACAACTAATAATATATAATAATAGTTAACTAAGTATCATAATCAAAATAATTAAATAGATGGCATAGCAGAATGAGAGAATATTAATAATAACTAAAACAACTAGAATAACTGATAAAAATATTTTAAAATGATGATGATATGTCATGTCCCTTTAAATTTGGAAATCATGGATATAAGGAATCATAAAATCATGCTATAAAAAAGTATAAAAAAGGAATAAAAAATATATCCCAAGCTTCCCAAACTCCCACTTGGTTATCTGCTACCAGCTCCATCCTAAAATAACAAGAAATCAAGTGTCTAAAGAAACTTTCTTCCCTTTATCAACACCAATATACATAGAGTCTTCATGGGTATCAATGGAATACCAGATATGGTGTGAGATAAATCTCATTAGGCCACCACCAATGGTGACTATAACATCCTATAGTGTAATATAAACTGAAAGGTGTGCAAGAATTTGTATATGAAATTATATCATTGCAGCAATGTAAATACCCAATTGCCTACTTTATCCTTCAGATAGAATCTAATCATGTAACTAGTTTGTTAATTATTTGTGTTTTAGTTTATAAAATTAAGTCATGTGAGGCATATCTAGCACTGAAATCACCTCATGATAGTAGTAGTAAGGGTTATAAGATATAACAAGGCAACCTATATTGATATTAATAATGAAAAAGGTTCCAAGGTAATAACCAAGGAAAACAAGACCACAAGGGTCACCAAATAAGTAGTAACTACAACCTGGCTAAGGGGTAAGAGCATAATCTAAGGAGTGATGTCCAATGAATTCCACAATAGTATGATCAAACCGAGTCTAAGGAATACATCCAAGGTAAAACAGGATAATCAATGGCTAGGCCCATGGATGTAACCAAGGAACCTCATCTCCATAAAATACATGATGGATATAAAGAGTAAATCCAAGGAATCCTATAATAGTAATTTATGGATCCCACAGTGTCATATATGGCATCCACTAATAGATGAGGATTGGGTTCCAAGGTGGGTATCAGCCAAGGCGAATGGCATCCTTGAATCGAAATGGTATCCACGAGTGTCCAAGGCATTTCCCTAAGAATCCAAGAAATAACTTGAGTCTAACCACTCTTATAGATATTTCAAGGTCCATATGTATAATTAGGAACCTTATATTTAATTAATTTAACAACTAAATCCATGTAAAGGTTATTCCATTTAAATAGTTAGGGTTCAAGCCATTTCCTTTCATTAGTTTGACAAGGCCAATTGGGTATGCATCCATTTCATTAATTTCACATTTTATTCCTTGGTTCTCCCGTTTACCTTTCATAACATGATAAGGCTATGCTAAGGATGAGAAATCACCAGCAATCCATTTAATATAAAGTATTCCAAGTCATATATATACAATATACTTTCAAAATTACCATTTAACATTGGTTAATAAAATTTAAGAACTTACCTTAGGTGGGTCAATTGGAAACATCATGGTCCAAGATTCATTAATTCAATATCCATTTAACAATTCAATAGTCATTTAATACAATTAGTCTTACCATTAGAATGTTCAATCTCAAGGCACACCTGAATTGTGGCAGAAACGTCTCAAAACACTAAAAACTCAAATATGGCACAACACCCTGCATGGGGTGGTTGAAGTTGTGGAAGAAACCACAAAAAATGAATTACATATATGGAAAGGTTAATAGAACACGTTCCTAATGACTGTAATCAAGACATATAAATTTAAAAAATGATTCCCAATGAAATCGGCATGATGACATGGAAAATTCCAAAATGAATAAAATAAAAGGATGAGTTATAAAAAACCTACCTTAGGCTCATATGACTCTTCTAATCCAATATCATCCTTTATTTAGTCCTATGTTGGAGTAGATATGAATAATGGATCAATTCCCTGAAATTGGGTCATATAAGACTCTATCTAAGTAGCATATTAGATAAGAAGAATAATGACATAATATTAAAAAAAGGAATAAATAATGTACCAGTGTGGACCCAATGAGATAAATAGAGATCAATTCGGACTCAAAATTGATGATTTAGATCAAATCCTAGTTTAGGATTTAAAAATCTTCAAAAAGGGAGAAATGAAGGGTTGTTTTCTGTTGGAAAACCAAGGGAGAAGAGGGATTTCTTTAAAAAAGATCCTCAATGGAAAAACTGAATTTTCACCAAAATTTAACCTTTTCATGGTTTGGCCATGAGGTTTGGAAAAACTGTGCACAAATCATGCACTATTAGTTGTAGGAAGGGGCATATTCTTGGTTAGGCTACACAGTTAGGGAAACTGTACTCCAATCATGAAAAATAGATCTATTAAAATTGCAGTCATTCTCCCATGGTTATGTGGACCATTTCGCATGGTTAAGGAAAACCATGTGCCCTATACCAGCCCATAGTCCATCCTCACATGGTTTGATATAACCATGCATCCCACCTCGTACGGTTTATTCTAACTATGAAATGGGCCATTCTATCCCACCGACTAGGGTTCCGAGCTCCATACAAGCCCTAGACACCCACAAAACCTTCACTAACTCGTTAGTCATCCAATTTAGGTCCATAAAAAAATTAGACCAAAATTTAAAGGATACATGCCTGATTGAAAAACATGGTTCTTCCATTCTTCCCCCCACTCATCCACGAGTTCAACTTCCAAGGGTAGTGAAACACTATCTATGTCAGCCTTAGACTCCCAAGTCTCATCTTGTACATGGTCTTACTTCTATATCACCCATACTAGAGGGACATAACGGCCTCGGAGAGCCTTCTTACTCTGGTTTAGGATTCATATAGGATTCTCCTCAAAATAAGAATTGGTATCTTGCTCAACTTCCTCAGGATCAAAAGTATGAGATGGGTCATCATGATACCAGTGAAGCTATGAAATGTGGGATACGTTGTGTATGGAACGATACCTCTAAGGTGGTAATAACTGATAGGATACTAGCCCAACTCTCTCTAAATCTCAAACAGCCTGACAAAGCATGGAAAAATATTCCCTTTCCTATGTATCCATCTATACCCTAGCTTGAGATAGGCCCATAGGAAAATATGATCCCCAACATAATACTACAGAGGCCATCGATGGTGATCAGTATATGATTTCCTTCTAGACTAAGTAGTAGATATACACTTCATAATCTGCTGGGCCTTCTCTTAATTATCCTATGCGATATGAGGACCTAGTAGGGTTGTCTCACCTGCCTCTATCAAGCATAGGGGTTAATGGAATGGCTTGTCATATAAGGCCTAAAAATGATCCATGTGAATCAGCACTTGAAATTTGTTGTAATAGGAAAACTCAATGAGAGGGATATGATTCTCCCAAAAACAATTGAATTCATGGATTCATTCTCAGAGTATGTCCTCTAGAACTTGTATCATCCATTCTGACTGACTATCGATCTGAGGGTAAAAGTTTATGCTCATAAGATCCTATGTACCCATATACTTCTGTGACCCCAACTAGAATCATGATGTGAAGTGAGAATCCCTTTATGAAATGATATTAGAGGGACCCTATATAGTCATATGATCTCACAGACATACAATTTACCCAACTCATCGATTAAGAATGTATACTGGATAGGAATGTAATGGGATACCTTTGTCAACTGATCAACAACTACCCACACAGTGTCGCTACCTCTAGGAGACCTAGGTAAGACAGGTAATAAATCCATGGAAACATCTTCTCATTTCCATTCTGATACTAGAAGTGGATGTAACAAGCCTGTAGGTCTCTGGTGCCCCACCTTCACCTAGTGACAAGTGGAACACCTAGTGATAAAGCATGTTATCTAAAATTTCATCCCAGGAAACCAATACTAATGTTTCATGTCTCGCTACATATTAGAGATGTGCAGATGAATTTCCCATTGAGAAGCATGGTACTCTCACATCAACTCCTATATAATATCTATAGGAACCCAAACACGTTCATGTATATGCAGGATATCATCTCTATCCATATACCAATCTGGAGGTAGATGATCTCCTAAAATACTCTCATGGAGAACCAATCCCTTAGGATCTAAAAATTTCCTACTCTTAACCATCTCAAGGAAGGAAGATGTAACTGTCAAGGATGGGATATATAACTGCTTGTGAATTTCATGAAACTTTATATGCAAATCAGAAAATAGGTCCATCAATTTGTATTCATTACTTGATTCCCTTACCACATGTGCCTAAGTTTTCTAACTCAGTGCATCACCTACTACATTACCTTTCTAAGTGTATAGGAAAGCTAAAAATTAAAGGACTGAAGATATTCGACTCATATTCACTATATGAAATTCAGGACATGTTTTTAAAAGATATATTTTAGGATATTTTGGTTTGTATACACCACAAAGCTCTAACCCAACAGATAGTGTCTCTGAAAATGTAAGGCATGGATAACTACTGCTACCTCAAGTTCATTCATTGGATAATTTCTCTCATGAGGCCTCAAATGCTAAGATCCATACACAAAAAATCTTCCCACCTGTATCATAATTTCTCCTAGGCCAATGATTAATGCATCACAGAACACTATATAGCCTTTTCTAGGATCTGGCAGAATTAGAATAGGTGTCGAGACAAGCCTCTATTTCAGCTCATGAAAGGATTCATCGTACTCTTCTAACCATAGGAACTTCACGTACTTATTTTTAAGACTAGTAAGAGGTGAATTAAGGCATGATAAGTCCTTTATAAAATTCCTGTAATAACCAATCATCCCTAAGAAACTCCATATATCAAACATGTTCTTAGGCTGCTCCTAGGAAACCATAGCACTAACCTTCTCTGGGTCAATAGAGACTTCTTATTATGAGATAATAGTACCTAAGAAGTGAACCTTTTCAATCTAGGAGTGAAACTTAGAAATATTGGAATAAATATAATTCTCTCTCAATGCACTTAGAACAATCATAAGGTTCTTACCATGGTCTCTTCTAGTGTGAGAATACACCAAGATTTCATCCACAAATACTATGAAAAATGAATCCAAATGGAGATGAAAAAACTATTCATCAAATCCATGAAAATGGAAGGCATATTCATAAGACCGAATGACGTTAAGAGGTATTCATACAGACCATACCAACTACGAAAAGTTGAATGAGGTATGTCTTATGGCCTGACTCTCACCTAATGATAGCCTGATCTCAGGTCAATATTAGAGAGGGCACTAGTTCCTTGGATTTGGTAAAAGATATCATCTATTTGATGTTTTAGATACTAGTTCTTGAACATGAGTTGGTTCAACCATCTGTAATCTATGCATAGATGAAGGTTTCCATCCACCTTCTTGGCAAAGAGCACGAGTGAATCCCAAGAGTAAGTGTTAGGTCGTATAAAACCTTTGGCCTCAAAGTCCTATAACTACCTCTTGAGCTCATAGAGATTAGTAGTTTATATACTATATAAATAAATGGACCCTATATCTTCTCTTAAAAAAAGCTTGATCATAAACTCTACCTCTCTCTCCGGAGGTAATCCAGAAAAGCCATCGGGAAAGACGTCCCTAAAATGATCTACTACTAGAGGGAATTCATCCTAATTTAAACCTTGATCCTCTATGAATATTTTGGTAATTTGGGTGATCACTACACCTATATCCTGATAATTTGGTCTAAATATACTAACTTGGACATCCCACTCACCTGTATATAGATAACTGTTGTCCTCTGGTGATGTAAACGACACCCTGTGATGATAGCAGTCTACAACAGCATGATACAGAAATAACCAATCTATCCCAAGAATGAAATAGAAGCTAATCATATTAAGAGAAAATAGGTACCACAATAATGGATAACTACCTACCTCAAGGTGTAGTCCCTTCACTGGCATATTCCCTCTAATCGTACTCCCAATTGTGTATCCAGGGTCATTACACCATAGTAATATTGTATTTCTAGTCTGAGACTTTCCATAATAGATAAGGACACAAAATAGTGTGAAGAACCTATATCAAATAAAGTATATAGTATAGTGGAGGCTACAAGAATAGTACCTCATTATGTAGATGGTCTCGCAACCTGATCCTCAGGGATCAGTTGTAGTGCATGAAACTGACCTGATCCACAGCCATGTGTAACAACTGGACTACCATGATTGAAACTGCTCTATTTGCGCTGTTGGTGATTAGGATTTTTGGCTAATATGGCCATGACCTCAACCTCAGCCAGTCATACCAATGATACTCTAATTTCCTGCCTAATGCAGTGTAAAATAACCTACCCGTAAATATGCAGCAGGTGCAGAACCTCTTCCATTATAAGCTGATGGAAAGGTCTGATAGAATCTCTACAAGTTCCATATACGACCACAAGCCCGACACTCTAAAGGTTATCTATCACACTGAGGCTTCAGATACCCTATCTTCCACACTGGTGACACACCATAGAGCTACCAGTACAGCTACTCTGGATACCACTACCCTGATGAGAAACCTTTAGAGATCACTTTCTATTACTGGAATAACTACAAGCATGTCACGGAACTGGTCCTCTATACCTAGTATTGTTGTCATCCCTCAGGTTTCACTTAGTGATAAGAGGATAATAAACTATTTCTGAAAATTTGGGTAGGATAAATACATTCACCTAATTCTAGATGGCATACACAAACTAATCCTTGAAGCATCTATCATATGAAATATCGTCATCGAATAGAAGCGGTGAAAAGCATTGTAACATAGTGAAATGCACTGAATACTCCATAACTAGCATAGAACCCTACTCAAGATGCATGAACTCTCTAACTTTGTTGGCTCTCAATGTCTGGGGAAATAAATTATCATAAAAGGAATTCTAGATGTCAACCCGTACCATGAACTGATGGCTACCAGCTAGGGTAATTACATCCCACCAATGTTTAGACGAATCATGCATCATGTATATGGAAATCTTAACACTATTCTATGGAGGAATATCCAGATTCTTAAATATAGATAAGTTTTTCTATAGCCAAGACTCAATATCCTATGGACTTCCATCCCCAGAGAAGGTAGGAGGATGATGCTACTGGTACTCATGAGTCAAATCAGCCATCGTAGGTGCAACTCATGGAGCACCATGCATGGACTACATCAGACATAAAAAATTATCATGGGCCTGAGCATTAGTACCTAGATAAGGTACAACAGATAGTTCCCCAAGTGGAACTCATGGAGGTAAGACTGGTAGCTCAGGGCCCACCACATTAGAACATGGTTATCACCACCCTCCTAGAACACGACATGAGGATTCGGTGGTGTAATTGGTCTACAAAATCCAAAAAACAATCCTTAAGTAGATAGATAGAAACACTAGCAGAATATAAACAAATTAAATGGTCTAACTACCCATGGTATGATACCCCAACTACCTTGTTAAAAGGATAGGTATCGGTAAGTGCTCAAGTATAAGTATTATGTGTTCCATTGATGAAGGTTCAACTATACCTGTCCTCGTCATTTAATAGAAACCATATCATTTCATTTTAATTTAATTACCAGGTTCACTCTTTTACCTTTCATAAACATGACAAGGCTGGATAAGGACGTGAAACCTTTTTATTTAAAAAATAAAGTTTTACTTTTCAAATTTCATTTTCTCATTTTTATTTACCAAGATTCATTTAAAATCAATTTTCCATCCCAGTGAATCATGGACCATACTCCTTATCACTAATATTAACACCCATTTTATTTTAATCGAATGGATCAACTCGATAAATTACCAATCCCAACCCATGAGGGCCCATAAAACCTTGTGAATTAAAATAAAAAATCACTCAATCATATCCAAAAAACAGCACAAATATATATACAAATTAAGGATCACTCAGCAATCATAGGCATATTAGGCAACAAAAGGAAGTTGAATACACCTATATGGCATGGAAATGTGCATGACATGTGAATTTTAGGTGCCAATGATGATGCATGTAAAAATTCCCCTTTCTATTATATCATCAGGCCAAGGATGGAATGAAATATCAATAAAAATAATAATCAACAATAACACATAGCACGTGCATCACCCAAAAGTGAAATGATATCAAGAGTAATTGGAAAAGGAATAACAATAATAGTAATTAAGGAAACTCGGCCTTTACCCCAAACATGGGTTTGCAACACCCAAACATGGATTATGAACAAGTTCCTAGAATTAAAAATCTCTAATCAATTGTATCCAAATAGTAAAGGAAGAAAGAAATGGCTCTAATACCACTTTGTGATATCCTGGACCCAAATACCACTGAAGGTTCCCCGAGCTCGGTTGGACACATGGCCTCAACTGCATATCCCCAAATGCCAGAGGCTACCAACTAGCATCAAGGTACTCAGGTGTGTCTATGGGAAGACTATTCCCTCATTTCCAGAGTGTATCATAGTGAATAGCATATAAGAAGGGGTAAATAAGTAGAAAAATCAAAATAATTAAATAGATGTCATAGTAGAAGGATACAATATCAATAATAACTAAAAAACTAGAATGATAGATAAAAATATACAAAAAATAATGATTATATGTCATGTCACTATAAATATGGGAAAAATGAATACAAGGTAGCATACAAGCATGTTATAAAAAAATAGAAAAAAAAGAATAAAAAATCTATCCCAATAATCCTAAGCTCTAGCTTAGTCTTCTACTACTATCTCCATCCTAAAGTAGTAATAAATCAGGTGTCTAAAGTAACTCACTTCCCTTTGTTGGCACATATATACATATAGTCTTCCCAGGTAATAATGGTGGCCTGGATAGGGTGTGAGATAAATCTTAGTAGGATACCACCAATGGTGTTTATAACATCCTACCATGTAATATAAACTGAAAGGTGTGAAATCATGGGTATATGAAAGTAAATAAGTATAGTAATGTAAATACCTAAGTACCTACTTTATCCCTCGGCTGGTGTATGATCATGTAATTGGTTCATTAATTATTTAAGTTTAATTTTATAAAATTAAGTCATGTGAGGCATATTCAACACTGACATCACCTCATGATATTAATAGTAAAGGTAACAAGATGTAATAAGGAAACCTATATTTATATTAATAATGAAATGGTTCCAAGGTAATTACCAAAGAAACAAATACCTCAAGGTTCACCAACTTAGTAGTAATTGTAGCCTAGCTAAGGGGTAAGAGTGTAATCCAAGGAGCAAAGCCTAAGGCATTCCACAATAGTATGATCTAACTGAGTCCAAATAATACATCCAAGGTAAAATGGGATAAGTTATAGCTAGGTCCATTGATGCAACCAAGGAAACTCATATCTATGGAATCTATGATGGATCTAAGGAGTGTATCCAAGGCATCCTTTAATAGTAAAGGATATATCATATGGTTTCATATCGAGCATCAACTAATAGACAAGGATTGGTTTCCAAGGTGGGTCTCAATCAAGGAAACCAGCATCCTTGAATCTAAATGGCATCCACGAGTGTCCAAGGCATTCCCCTGGGAATCCAAGAACTAACTCATGTATGACCTGTAAGGACCCGAACCTAGTTGCTCAGAGCCAGTGACTTATTGGTTACATTGGCATACAAACAAGGAATAATCATCTCAAAGGACCAAGTAGTTTAGTATTATTGGAAACAAGATACATACATAAGTTCGTCATTACAACTTGAAATGAAAAACAACATAGAAACTCCTTAGAAAACATCCATAAATCCTAGGTTATTTCAGCATGTCATTAATAATAGAATTATTCTTGCCCTGTGAAAATGAAAAATAATAAAGGGGTGAGCTCAAATGCTCAGTAATGGTAAGAAATATAGTATAAGATAATATAAACATTAGACATGGTGAATAATTGAAAACACATGCCTTTAGAAATAAACTTGAACATAATATGGTAGAAATATGAGATGAGTAAATATTTACATAACATAACATAACCATGGGTATTATACTAGTCGAATAACCACATGAACCATCAATACTACATTCATAATTATGGAATTCATAATGTGGAACAACATATCTATACCATCAAGGCCTCGTTCCAAGACCATAAATAATCATTTTTTCAAGGCCTTGTACCAATACCGTAGTTTGTCTCATGAGACCTACCGATTCACCTAGGGGATATAGAGGGGCCCACCCAACACTTACTATGTCCAATTAATTCCTCATATGAATGGGGATAAACATAAATAACATACACATTAATATATTAAATGTAACTAGCTTTCCCTGAACATTAAGCCAAAACACTAACCATTTGAAGTAAACTGATGAATGGTTTAAAGATATCTCATCAATAGACAAAATAATAATAAACCATTAAATTGAATATTGTAGATTATAATATTTAATATTAATCCAAATAATACATAAGAATCAACAAGTGTGTTGAAATAGTGGAAGATACTCTTATAAAATCTTCGAGTAATTCTTGAAATAAATACTCTTTTAATTTGAAAAGAATAGTTATTTTTAAAAAATCTTTGTATAATACCAGAAGTTAATTAAGATATTATTTTCATAAAAAATGAGTTATTTTATAGGTATAATGGTTTCCAAAAACAGATTATATATTTCCCTTGAAAATAGGTAAGAAATTGAGATATTCCCTTGAATCGGGCTTGTATTTCGGAAACAATTTGAAAGATCCTTTTAAAACATCTAACTAACAATAAAATAAAGAAGGATTATGGTTTGTGTACATATATAGAACACTCAAACATAATTTATGGTGAGTATATAATAATACATAATAATTTCATTGAGGTAATTTATACAATGAAAATAACCCGAATGGAAATGGAAGTTCGGGTGGAAAAACCCTTACCTTAAGTCTGAATGTGTTCCCCTCTTGAAATTAAGGTCCTAGAATATGAAATTATAAATATAAATAAATTATTTCAGAATATAATATACATGTATTTATTTTATTATAATTCTTTTTAGTTCATTTATTTTATTATTTATAATTTATTATATTGAATTTCGTCGTTCCGGAGTGTTTGTTTTCTTGATTTTCATAATTGGTTCACTTGTTTTGAAGTAAATAAGTTCATGTGGAATGGTTGTAAATATCCATAATTGAAGTTACATATTATCTATTAACATCCTGATTTTTTAATTTCCATTTATATAATTTGGTTACATGGAATGAGGATGAATCATTAGATGACAATCACTTCGATTATTTGGCAGTATTTGGATTATTATGAACTAGTTTTGTCATATAAATTAATAATATGTACATATACTGGTTCCTAAACATTAATTAGGTTATAATACGTATTATAGTCTGGTTAAACCATAAATATAGTTTCGTGACTAGTAATGAAGGAAATATTGAAGAACAAAACTTCATCGTCCACGAAGGTTATAAATTGGAACCTCATGGAAGTTGATTTCGTTTATAAAAATAAAAGGAAGGGAGTAAGAATATTGATGATGGTTTTTCCATTCACATGATATAAATCCAGTATATATATGATACTAGAGTTATAATGGTCATTTGGATAGAGGATGTGAGGATAGGATAACAAAAAAAGATAAATTCAAATGAAACTAAAAGAAAAAGAAAGGTGTTTTGCCTCTTGAAATAACATCCTTGAGAACCTCCTTAAGGGAAGGGATTTTGGTCTTTTGGCAAGACCAAGAACTTCCTGGTCATGGGTAATGACTAGGGAAGGGTATTTTGGCATAACATTGAGTATCTTCAAGGCTTAAAGGAGTTAAGAGAAGAGGGAGTGGTGGGGGGTTTTTATAGTAGAGGAGAGGGGTAAATTTTGAATATTTAATTCATTATTTTATTATTTCCCTCAAGACAACCAATAGTGTTGTTTCATGTGACCCCTAATAGTAATAAGTGCATGTGAGTTTGAACCAAGTGGCCTTGTATCACTTGTGATATCATGAATAGTGTATTTAACTGATAATTTGTATATACGGTATTTTATCGTATTTCACTATTCATCAAAAATTCTAGAATTTCAAAAAAATCCCAAAAAAATTACCCCTACCATTTTTCAATGTGAATAATTAAAAAAATAACTCCATTTTTAAAAATTAAATTTCTAAATATTATTAATTTAATTTTTAAATAAATTCATATTTAATTCGAAAAATAACAATTTTAAAGGTGCAATTAGTTTTATTTCACATTGAAAAATTAATTAAGATCTAATTATATTATTTCCTTAAGAAAATAAAATAATATCATTATTTACTATTCCTAAGGGTCATATTACTATTCATATTACTATTCATAAGGTTATGTTACTATTCAATAGAAAACCAAGTTTGTTTTATAAGACTCCAAATGACTCACTGATCACAACTCTAGATGACCGTTATTCGAAATTCCAAACACAATAGAGGAAAAGTTGTGTTTAATGGATAGATTATAAAATTCATTCAATATTTATTTCCAAAATCATGGGGTGTTACATGACCACTACTATAGGTATTTCAAGGTCCATATGTATAATTAGAAACCTTAAATTTAATTCATTTAAAAACTAAGGCCATGTAAAGTTTATTCCATTTAAATAGTTAAGGTTCAACCCATTGTCTTTCGTTAGTTTGACAAGACCAATTGGGCATGAAACCATTTCATTCATTTCACATTTTATTCCTTGGATATCTCTTTTACCTTTCATAACATGACAATGTTGTGCTAAGGACAAGTAACCATAAGAAATACATTTAATATAAACTAGAAAAAGTCATATATATATAATATACTTTCCAAATTACCATTTAACATTGGTTAATCAAATTTAATTACTTACCTTAGGTGGTTCAATTAGAAACAACATGGTCCAATCCATTAATAAATTTAATATCCATTTAACAATTCAATAGACATTTAATATAAGGAGTCTTACCATTAGAAGGGTCTTACTCAAGGCACACCTGAATGGTGGATCAAACATTTCAAAACACTAAAAACCCAAATATGGCACAACACCCAACATGGGGTGGTTAAATTTTTTGATGTAACCACCAAAAATGAATTACATATGTGGCAAGGGTTATAGAACACAATCCTAATGACTATAAGAAAGATACATAAATTTAACAAAGGATGTCTAATGAAATTGGTGGGATGACATGGAAAATTACAAAATGAGAAAAACTCAAAGGATGAGTTATAGACCACCTACCTAAGGCTTTCATGACTCTCCTCATCCAATATCATCCTTTAGTTGGGTCTGGATTGGAGTATATCTGAAGAACAGATCAATAACCTGAAATTGGGGCATATGAGCATGCATCTAAATAGCATTGTAGATAGTAAGAAGAATGACATAATATTAAAAGGTAATCGATAACATACTAGTAAGGATTCAATGAGAGGAATAGAAATTGATTCAGACTCCAGGTAGGTGATCTTTCTCAAATCCTATTTTAGGCCTTCAAAAACTCCAAAAAGGGAGAAATGAAGTTTTTTTCCACTAGAAAACCAAGGGAGAAGGGGGGGTTTTAAAAAAATATCATTAATGTAAAAACTGAATTTTCACTGAAATTTACCCTTTGCATGGTTTGGCTACACAGTTTGGCCAAACCATTCACAAATCATGCACAAGAATCTATAGGAAGGGGCATCTGTATGGTTAGGACACACGGTTATGGAAATTGTGTGCCAACTGTGCAAAACAGCTCTATTAAAATTTCATAAATTCTTGAAACAGCCATATGACCCATTTCACATGGTTAAGGAAAACCATGTTCCCTATACCAGCCCACTATCCAGCCTCACTCGGTTTAATATAACTATGTGGAATGCCCTGCACAATTTATTCTAATAGTGTGATGGGCCATTATCTCCCATCAATTAGGGTTATAAGCTCTGAAAAGGCCTTGGAAGCCCACAAAACCTTCACTAACTCATTAGGGGTCCATTTTAGGTCCATAAAAGAAAATTAGACCAAAATTTAAAGGATCCAAACATGAGTGAAAAATTGGGTTCTTACACCATTGGCTCCACCCATTTAGAGATATACACTATGAGAAATTGAGGATATAGCCACAATTATATAGACATGGTTTAAAAAATGGTGGTTATAGGTTAAGATAACGCCATGGGTCATAAAATACCCATGGCATTACCCCTATTTCTCCCTGTGCACTTGCGATCCCCACCCTCATTCTCCCTATGTACTCACGATCACCACACCTACCCGATCGTGATCCCCCCTCTCTCCCTTCTATGATACTCCCTATGACCCTTCTAGCCCAGCACTGCTACCCAAACTCCCACCATTCTACTCCTCCAACGTGACCACCTACCTTGGGATGATCCTCCTCTAATGATGTGGTCACCCCACCTCCTTGTCGGCATTCCTCTTCCTCTTTTGACGTAGCTCTGCTGCTGCCATCCCACCTCCCCACTGACGCGGCTCCAATGCGACCTCCCCACCTCTCTGAAGATGCAATTCTGATTCTACAGTGTGATTTTGGCTAAACTCTAAGGTACTCATATGGTCTATTTTTTGTGGGTTCTCGTTGCAGTTAGGGTTTCTTCCATATTACAGGCTACCTTGGACCAGATTAAGGCCGGATTAGGTCTTACTATGATAATGGGTCAATGGTTTCTGAACACTAGATTGAGAATTTGATAAAACCTTATGTTTCTTATTATTGAGGGTATTCAGATTACTTCTTTGGTTTTATTCAACCAGTATTTGATAGTTTCATTTCATTTTAACATGGTCTTGGTGGGTTTTTTCTTGTGATTTCAATTTCTTTGCAAACCATGTGATTATTGTGTTTTATAAACCCATTATCATTTCATTACTATTATAATTGTATGTGTTTCATTGATATGTTCTTATGTTTCTCATAAATAACTTCTGTTTATGTTGTTCCATATTTTTTTTAATGATGTTATGTTGATGTAAAAATATTATATTAGGACTTGTTAGATTAATGTTATGTTTCTATTGATTTCAATGAGGTTTTTGTGTTATATAAGATTTCATAATATTTTTTTATAAAGGTTAAAAAGTGTGTTGATATTAATTTGAAAACTAAAGGCCCATTTGAAAAAAATTATAACATATTTTTCATTTAATTAGTTGTACCCTTGGCTAAATCCCCCATGATATTATGTTCTATAAGAGCATATGTATTTTATAAATTGAATGTGATTTTGATTTGATATTATGTAGAATAAAGAGGTATTTTTTTAAAAATAGTGTATGGGGAAGGGAAAAAAGTATTGATATTATGATTCCTTAGTATGTATTCTACTGCATATATGTGGAATATGTGTTATAAAATGATTCCCCACCTCAAATAGACAACTTTATGGGATCTTTGGGTATCTAAGTGGGATTTTGAGAAATTTTATCTATTATAGTCATGTATATATACTTATTAGGATCATTTAATACATGGAGTGAATCTATCTAGAGGTAATTCCACTAGGTAAGGCTAATTGGAGAAATCCACTGACATTATATATTAGGATGTTCTTCAATAATATTAAAGGTTTTTATACCTAAGTACATCTTGGATAGTCTAACTATGATCTATGAAGGTTTCATATGATATAATAAATACTTTACATAGAATTTTCCTTAAAACAAATCTCTAATAATGATTTTATTCTATTTTCATCCACTACTTACAATTATGTGTACTACTTTACATTTTCACTTTTTATGTTGGAGATTCAATATATTCCATATCCTATAATGGTTTTATAATAATTAACATTATTTTATAGTGACTTTTTTGGTACATAACTCACTTGGTTTTTTACTTTGTATATTAATTTTTCATATTTTTTTAAAGAACTATTTTTTTACCATATTACTTGAAATTATTTCTTATGATATTTAAAACTAGTATTGAAATGGAATTTTGGAAAGTTATTTGATTTTAATGGTTGTTTTCCATCAAAGAAGTGAGTTTTTGAACATTTTTTTCAAATGAATCGATTTATGTATGTACACAACATGATTTTTAAAATAAAGATTTTGATCATGACCATGAGTTTATTTTTAAAATTAAATCATTAATTTCTTTATTTTATTTAAAACTAGAATTTTTAAAATGTCTTGAAAAAGTAAATGCAAATACTTTTCTATGTAATCCAACTATAAAACATTTCTTACACCCTACATATACCACTCATTATTGCTAGACTCCGTAGATTTTTTAGGTACATGTTAAAGATTTTGATAAGCTCCTTCTTTTGGAATCCTTGCCTTAGGTCACTCTTGGATTAGACAATGTTGGTTATGTTCGACAAAGAATCGGGTTCATGAGTATATTTCTATTTTAGTATTACATATATCATTGTTTCTTTTTTTACAGCATATATTCATACCAATTAATCATGAATAGTATTTTGGTATCGATATTCATGGTAGTCTAACTTATAGACATGACATATTGGATTCCCAATAAGTTTCCATTGTTTCTTTATTTGTATTTATTATTATGAAACTAATCCCAATATTGTATTCAAATATTTTTAATTTGGTATGGTTTAGTGTTTTCTCTAAAGAGTTGATGTAGTTCTCTCCATGGTGTATGTGTGGAATGAAATTTGATATCATTTAAAAAAATTCTTTATTAATGATCATGTTATTTAGTATTGGGATGTACATATCAATCTAAATGTTATTTATTCATTGTTGTTTATGGAGTCATGTATCACTTATCATGTATAGTTGACTCACTGATCACATATATATAAAAAGTCATTATATCTCACTTTTTTCCATTATTTTATTACAAGTGGTTTCTTATGATGAATTAGGTTCTATCCACCGCCATCAAAGGCAGTGAGTTCGACATCAGATTTGAGTAAGTTTTCTTCTATTTTTATTATTTCTTCCAATACTAATTAAGGCTTTTATGATTTTTGGGTTCTTTATATTTTTTTAGTTCATTTTTTGATACTTATCTTTTTTTATTGATATTATTATAGAAACCATACTTTGTAACTATCAATTTCTTATCCATAAAAATAAACACTAAATCAAAAATGTTATTCTTTTCAATATAATTTAACTTATATCCCTTTAATGTTGTCTTATTAGTAGAAATTATTTTATTCCTCAACTGAAGTTCTCAATATTTTGTGTTGGTTATATTTGTTGTTAATATGTTTCAATATGTATGTCCTAGAGAATATGGGTGATAGAATGAGATTTAACCCAAGGAGGATGAAGGTTCAGCACATACATTTGGTTAAAGATGAATGAAGAGACAGGTTGTAAATATTCTTTATGTTTAATTAAAAGGTTAAAACTGGTTAAATTAATTGATAATAGATATCTGGTATAGTGTACAATCTATCAATGGTGTATTGAGCCTGATGGATACTAGAATCAGTGATCAAAACACACTTGGATGAAGTTTGTTGATGGATGAAGTTAAGGCTTCCATGCGAATGTTTTGAGCCACTTGAAATACACAAAAATTATTTTCTAATATGTTTTAAAGTTCCTTTTAAACAATATGGATGAGTTTAGAATTATTTTAGTAATACTCCCAATTATTTGAAGTTGTTCTAAGTTGATTTTAAGAGTTTAATAAGTATTAGGGTTGATTTGGAGAAGCCCTAAATTAATTTTAAGAATTATGGAATTTGGATTTTAAGGAGAAAATTGCTTGAGTATCATATCTTATGAAATTTCGTAAGATATATGGTCTTTTATAAGATACAGTCCTTTTTAAGATTTTTTTTATTTTATAATATAGTTGAAAGATTATAACAAATATGATTTTTGTAATATATAAGAACATCATAAGACACCATGAGTGTTTAGAGGGTGGCAGGGTGCAAGGGGTGTGGAGGGTGTGTGTAGGGGGGTGCAGTGGGCATGTAGGGTGTATGAAGGGGTTGGGTCTAGGGGGTGTGTAGGGTTTATGGGGAAGGGGGTATAGGGAGTGTGTGTAGGGGGTAGGAAGTGTACAGTGGAGGGGGTGGAGGGGTTGTGCAGGGGGTGTGCATGGGTTGTGTTGGGGTGTGTTGGGGGTGTGTTCTGGGTGTGTGAAGGGGGTGTGTAGGGTAAAAGGGTAGGGGGTGTGTGCAAGGGGAGGAGGAATTGTGTGAAGGGGGTTTTCAAGGTGTAGGGGGTAGGGGTAGGGGTGTGTGTAGGGGGGTGGAGGGAGTGTGTACAAGGGGCAGGAAGTGTGCAGGGGGTGGAGGGAGTGTATAAAGGGGGTAAGAAGTGTGCAGTGGAGGGTCTTCATTCTTGAAGACTAAGTTCAGAGTTTCTAGTAATAAAATTCTAAAAGAAATTATAATCTAGGTGGTAAAGTGGAGTCCAAGTTTTATAAGCAGTTATTGAAGACTTAAAATCAGCCAAAGACACTATGTTACTAAATAAGGATATTATTTTGGGATTTAGGGACATCCCTGGACATCTTGGTGATCTAGTTCAAGAAGATGAAGGAAAAAAGATCAATAGGTGTGATGTCTGTTTGAAGAAGTGAAGTGGGATGTTGTTTTTTATCACTTATATAATATATTGATACCTCACCTAAGTAATATTATAAGACCCCAGCCTTAAACCTTACTTAATCTTGAGTTATTACAAGATTACACATTGAGGATCTTTTCGGGTTTAGAGTTTTAGAGAATTAGATCATAAAACTTGCATTACATTCCACATATAAACAAAGTGGTTACATAAAGATAGTATTCTTCATTCCCATCAATGGAAACACATTTAAAATAAAACATGGATTATTTCTTGACACTTCCTTGACACTATCATCATATCATGTACCTTTCCCTTGACCTGTGAAAAACATTTCAAAAAACTTGGGATGACCATAAAAAGCTCAGTAAGGGATATAAAAATATGGAAAGGAAACATGGGTACATATATATATAAGAATGAAATCATACTTTACCCATAAAACATATTCACTTTAACATACCTCATCAAATAATGAATAAATCATAGAAATCATAAGACATAAAGGTAACTTGAGGCATTCATAACATTCTTACGTAGGGAGTAACCCTCTTGGTTACGTTTGGGATACCCATCACAGTATATTCCCTAAATCTCTTCGGAGAAACCTTAACGTTTCACTCCTTCGCGTTACCCAATGCATTGGAGAGCTATATTGGGCTCACCCGCCCTTAGTTTATCACAGAACCACCCATCTTCGTAATAATGCCCAAGAACCTCAACATAATCGTATCACATAAAACATGCATAAAGGAAACATAACATTTCCACCTTTCAATCACAAGATATAAATACAACACATTGATATAAAAACATTATGAAAACCATTTTCAATACCAAAATAAAAGAAAAGTAAAACATGGTATTTATTTTTCTTTTAAAAAGAAGGTATGGCTTGTAGAGGAAGCCGAAACTCAAATAATGGTCACAGCGGCGGAGAAGTCGTTGTCGCCGCATACGTACGAAAAAAACATTCCCTTTTGTAGTTTAGTAAAGGATTCATATAAAAAATATTCCTTTTGAATAAACTTAAAAGTCAAAGGGGTTTATACACCGTATAAAAGAAGGTTGTGTATAAAACAAAATATGCCTCAATGAAAGAAGATTGAGACGAAGTCCCATACCTCGGGTCCGACTTGACTCGATCGTTCTTTAATGTCCTAAATAATAAGCTTGAGTTAATTTATACTTGCTTAAGAACCTTTTTAAAGTTCATTATTCCTTTTATATCACTTATTACCATGTCATGAACACTATGTAATTATTTAAGTTAATAACGGTCATTTTAACGATCATTGGTACTTGAGTCAAAAATAAACCCTTTATAATTACAAGTTGTTCATGTATCCATTATATCCAGAATGGTATTCATGATGTAGATATCATATATGTCATATATATCCAGTACATGCATGCATTTATAATATTACATAATCATTTAGAGGTAAGAAATGAAATGCACCGTTAATGGAGACGGTAAGCCGTACGTACGCATGAACGCTACTTTCATTTATATTTCATAATTTATAGAATGGAATCATAATGATATAAAGGTATATTATAATTCCAGTATAATATCATATATAATATCATAGTTCCATCCTTTATACATCCCACATATGGTATTTAACGAATCAAATCACTTTGAGGGGGCGGTAGTCCGCACTTCCTTAAATGAAGATATCGTGTTTACCCATAATGGAAACCATAAAGGTATGACCAAAAAGAAAAAAACTGAAGCTCAAGGAAAACATAAACATATTACATATCATATATAAATATAGTGACATCTTAATGGCCATCTTTGAAGGTGTTAAAAGAATGTTAAACAATCATCGTTTCGGGAGGCATAAATTCGCCATCCACGGAAACAGTATGTTCGTTAACCATTAGATGTAGGTGTGTGTAAGTTTAGCTCGAATAAATATTATAAAAAAATCCTAGTATATTGAGGATACTGGAGTTGTTACAAAATAAAAGAATAAAAAGAGTTTAGGGGGTTGGAGAAGCAAAATAAAACAAAAGGACTCAAAAGAAGACATTACCTTAAAATCGGGTAACTCCCTTTGGTTTGAGATCATAGGCTTCCTTGGGAAGACTTTTGCCCAAAGTGAGTCTTCAAGGAGTAATATAGGGAAGTGGAGAGATAAAATGGTCAGGGTTTTTCCTAGCCAAAGGCTTTGGGAGTGTGGGTAAGGAGGTAGAGGTGGGGGCCTTTTATAAGAGGAGAGGAGGGGCACTCTTGGAAAGTAAAGATAAGTTACTTTATTTTAAAAAGAGTTTCGGATTCAAAAGGTCCCACATTGATATAATTAGAGTATAATGTGATAAGGGTTCGAAATACACTCATCCAATTGGTTTTTTCCATGTGTAGGTTTTAGATTTTACATCAACTTTCCATTTTATTTAAATCGTTAAATAATGAGGTCATCGTTGCATCATCATGATGTCATAAATAATTTAATTTATTTAATGTCTAAAAATTATAAAAAAAATACTATGATGTATGAAATATTTTTATCTTTCTAATGAATATTTATAGTCAAAAATATGACTTTTATAACCCCATATAAAAATTGTTTTAGTAACATAACTCATGTTTGTGTCATTTTTACTTTAACATTAAATAAAAAGTTATTTATGTCATTTCCCAACCAAAGTGGCTCCATGGGGTCCCCAAGTTGACTCATGGCTTTTATTTGTCGGACATGAAACATCCAATGAGGGTAGGATATGTGTCAATATCATCTCATACTATTAAAACATTATTTTTACCTTAAACTACACTAATTACCACTAATCGTGATTAAGAACTTAATAAGTTACTATTCACCAAAAAATTATTTTAATCCCATTGAACCACATTTTACTTCTTAATGACAAGAATGTATGTCGGATTTTTGAAATTCAAAATACAATGATGGCAAAATTTCATTTAAACGGAAAAATCAGTTTTTATAAGTACCACTTAGTGGTTTCACTATTCATTAAAAATTGAAGTTTTTCAGAAAATTACCAAATATTCACCCTAAGATATATTTGATATTCCGAATTCAAAAATGAAGTCTATTTTAAAAAATTCAAAACATTTAAGTAACATTAATTAATTTAATAATCAATTCCCGATGTCATGGCAAATAGCGTGTTTTTATGAAACAATATCTATGAAAAGTTTGGCATTAGTTTATGACCAATTCCAAAGTGAAATTAATCCTAATGACCACCATTGGATTAAATGGTAAAATTATATTCAGATTACACTTTAAGACCAATTAAAAATATAATCTAACCATATAATTAAATTAAATGAAAAATCAGTTTTGATGTAAAATGCAGTATTTTTCACTATTCATTAAAAAATGAACATTGTCAGAAAAATACCAAAAATTTATCCAATGTAAAATTTAATGTCCCAATCATAATGAATATGTTTATTTTGACAAATATAGATTATAAAATTGTCAAAATATTGATTTAAAAAGGGTTTGCCATCAAAAGGCAGTAAAATAATCTCTTAAGAATATTAGTGTATTCCATGCTTAAGATTGTATTTATTTTCATTTTAACCCTCTAAAACACTATCTAATTAATTAATATAAATAGATAAAAATATCTATTATTCATTACTTACTTGGGATGTTACATCCTTCCCCCCTTTAGAAAATTGCATCCCCGCAATTTATTTACTTATCAAATAAATGGGGGTACTTATCCCTCATTGCATTTTCAGAATCCCATGTTGCCTCTTCCATCATGTGGTTTTTCCACAAAACCTTTACCTGATTAATCACCTTATTCCGTAACACTTGCTCCCTGTGGTCAATAATCTGGACCGGTTGTTCCTCATAAGATAGGTTCTCTTCCAGCTGAACTACCTCTGGACTTAAAACATGAGATGGATCTGGCATATACTTTCTCAACATCGAAACGTGAAAAACATTGTGTACCTAAGATAAACTCGGAGGTAAAGCCACCCGGTATGCAACTGATCCAACTTTCTCCAGAATTTCATATGGTCCAATAAACCTTGGACTCAGCTTTCTTTTCTTACCAAATCTCATCACACTTTTCCAAGGAGAAACCATGAGAAAAACATGATCACCTACCTCGAAAGATAGATCCTTCCTCCGGTTATCCGCATAACTCTTCTGCCTGCTCTGAGCTGTTCTCATGTGCTTCTGAATCAGCTGAACTTTTTCTGCCATATCTTCTACCAATTCTGGTCCCATCAACTTCCTTTCACCCACTTCATCCCAGAAAGCTGGAGTTCAACACTGATTCCCATATAATGCCTGAAATGGTGCCATCTGTATACTAGAATGAAAACTATTATTATATGAAAATTCAACCAAAGAAAGATGTTGGTCCCAACTTCCCTGATAATCCATAGAGCAAGAACGTAGCATATCCTCCAATGTCTGAATTGTTCGTTCTGACTGCCCATCTGATTGAGGATGAAAAGTTGTACTAAAATTTAATTCAGTACCCAACGACTTCTGAAGGCCTTTCCAAAAGTTAGAAGTGAACCTGGGATCACGATCAGATACAATGGAGAGAGGAACTCCATGTAACCTGACTATCTCTTTAAGATACAAACGGGAAAGTTGATCTAGGGAAAAATTATCTCTTATAGCAAGGAAATGAGCCGATTTATTCAAGCGATCAACAATAACCCAGATTGCATTATTACCTCGAGATGTCTTCGGTAATCCCACAACAAAGTCCATGGATATATTCTCCCATTTCCACTCTGGAATTGGTAAAGGTTGAAGCATCCCTTTTGGTAACTACCGCTCTGCTTTAACCTATTGAAAAGTCAAACACTTCACAGTAAAATCAGCAATATCTCTTTTCATTCCATCCCACCAGTAATACTCCCGCAGATCTCTATACATCTTAGTACTTCCAGGATGAACTGAAAACGGAGAACTATGAGCTTCACATAACAACTCTCTCTTCAACTGTGAATCACAAGGCACACACAATCTCTTCCCAAATCTCAAAATGCAGTCATTATCAATGTTGAATTCAAGCAACTTACCTTTCTGAACCAGCTCTACCTTTTTCTGCAACTCACTGTCTTGCTTCTATGCTTGTTTGATTCTATCTGATAGAGATGATCTGACTGATACCTGAAAAAAAACAGAAGAACTTCCTGCACCAACAACTTCTATGCCAAAGTTCATCAAATCCTTAACCAAAGGATCACGTTCCAAACGCAACATTGCTAATGAAGCATTACTTTTTCGACTCAAATCATCAGCCACTTTATTTGCTTTTCCCAGATGGTAATGAATTGTACAATCATAATCCTTGATTAATTCTAGCCATATCCTTTGTCTCATGTTCAATTCTTTCTGAGTGAATATATACTTTAAACTTTTGTGATCGGTATATATTTCACACTTTACTCCATACAAATGGTGCCTCCATATTTTTAAATCAAAAACAACAACAGCTAATTCCAAATCATGTGTAGGGTAATTTACCTCATGAGTTTTCAACTATCGTGAAGCATAAGCAATTACCTGATCATTCTGCATTAGGACGCAACCAAGTCCTTTCAATGAAGCATCACTATATATAACAAACTCACCATTCCTGGAAGGTAGTGCCAAAACTGGAGCATTCACCAATCTTCTTTTCAATTCCTGAAAACAATCATCAAATTATTTTTTCCAGATAAACTTAACACCCTTCCGAGTTAGATTATTCATTGGACTAGATAACCGTGAAAAATTTCTAACAAACCTTTGGTAATATCCTGCCAAACCAAGGAAGCTATGAATCTCAGTTACATTTGTGGGTCTTGGCCAGTCTTCCATAACTTTTGTTTTTACAGGATCAACAGTTATCCAATCTTTAGAAACAATGTGACCAAAGAAAGAAATTTGTTGCAACCAAAACTCACACTTGCTGAATTTCCCATACAATTTCTTTTCTTTTAAGGTTTGAAAGATAACCCTTAAATGTCTTTAAAGATCTTCTTTACTTTTAGAAAACACCAAAATATCATCAATAAAAACCCCCACAAACTTATCCAAGAACTCATGGAAAATTCTATTCATTAAGTCCATGAATACAGCAGGTGCATTGGTTAGCCCAAAAGGCATTACTACAAATTCATAGTGGCCATATCTTGTACGGAACGTGGTCTTCGGAACATCTTCTTCCTTTACCTTCAGCTGATGGTACCCCGATCTCAAGTCAATCTTTGAAAAATACTGAGCTCCCTGGAGCTGATCAAACAAATCATCGATATGAGGCAAAGGATATTTGTTCTTAATAGTGATATTATTCAAGGCTCTATAATCAATGCAAAGTCTCATTGAACCATCTTTCTTTTTAACAAAAAAGATAGGAGCACCCCATGGTGATGTGCTAGGTCGAATGAAACCTTTCTCTAATAAATCTTGCAATTGCTCCTTCAACTCTAAAAGTTCAATTTGAGCCATTCGATAAGGGGGTTTTGAAATTGGCTTAGCATCAGGAACTAAGTCAACAGTAAATTCAACTTCCTGATCTGGTATTATTCTAGGAAACTCATCAGGAAAAACATCAGGATACTCATTTACCACTGGCACATCATTAATCTAAACAGTTCCTCTATTTTCAACGATGTGTGCAAGGTAACATTCATTTCCATATTTTACAAGTTTCTTGGCCTCTTGATAAGTTATCAACAGTAAGGGTTCATTCTTGTACACAAACTGAAAGTCTTTCTGAAAATAAACTTCTTTAGCTCTACAGTCAATCTTAGCATGGTAAATAGAGAGCCAATCCATACCCAGGATAACATCAAACTCTACTAGAGGTAGAACAATAAGGTTTGCAAATAGGTTCTTTCCACAGATAAGGATAGGAAGATTCTTATAAATTCTCTTTGCCTCAACATTTCCCCCAGGTGTTTTTACCAAAAGTTCAGGAGTCATTTCTTGAGATGGTATTCCCATTTTACTAGAAAAGGTTTCTGAGATGAAAGAATGTGTAGACCCCGAATTAAACAACACACTGGCATAATCTGAAAAAACAAACAAAGTACCTGATACAACTTCATTTGATGGCCCGACATCTGCTGAAGTAGTTGCAAAGGATTTCACCACCCCTTTCTGCTTTTAGTCTAACTGCTTCCCATCACTCAAGCTCTTTGTTGGACACTCCTTTTCATAGTGACCCATCTCATTGCACTTATAACATTTCACTAACTGTAAATCAAATTTGGTCTTACCTTCACCTTGATCCTTTTCAGTGCAATCACGAGCCTTATGTCCCATCTTACCACATCGGTAGCACTTTCTAGAATTCAGAAGACATTCCCCAGCATACCTTTTGCCACATTTATCATAAACTGGAAACTTAGTTTTCTTACCATTAGACTTTTTTGAAGAATTCTTACCTTTCTCCTGCCACCTCGGTCTCTTCTTCTGTTGGTTGTTATAGAACACTTGATCATCGGGAAACTCTATTTCCACCTTCTCAGCACATCGAACAAGCTTTTTCATAACTTTTAAACTCACGAGAAGCTAATTCCCTTCGATATTTTGGCTTTAATCCTGATTAAAAATGATTGATTTTACTATCAAGGTCTCGGATAAAATTTGGAGCATACCTTGCCAATCAAGTGAACCTTTCTTTATAGGTAGCCACTGAGTCTTCCTCTTGCCTCAATTCCAAGAATTTCTTTTCCATCCTAAGTCGATCAGCCTTAGGAAAATACTTCTCAAGAAACATACCTTTGAATTCATCCCAGTTGAGAGCATCAATCTCATTAGCGTCCCTGATATTTTTAACCATAGACCACCACTGATCTGCCTCACCCTCCAAACGGTAAATAGCAAGACTAACCTTTTGATTGTCTGAACACCCGATGACATCAAAAATCTTCTCCAGTGCTTTAATCCACCCTTCATCTAGCACAGGGTAAGATGATCCTCTGAATGATGGGTGATGTTGCCTCATGAAATGTTCCACCACTGACATGTTCCTCTGCGGTTGATCTGGCTGATCTCGTGTATGGATACCACTGCCATTTATCGCTTGAGTCAACTACGCCATTACTGCAACAAACTGTTCAGTTCCAATTCCAACCATCTCAGGATGCTGATTTGAAAGGTTATTTTCTTCTGTATGCCTTCCTAGCACTGCTTCCCTGTTTCCTCTGCGGAAAACCATTCTGAAAAAACATGTCTTAGATGAAGCAACATGGTAATCTTCAAATGCTATATCATTTCAAAAAAAAAATGGATAATCATTTAATAGAATTCTAACTCCTAAAGTTATCTAAACCGACCTCTGATACCAACTATAAGGCCCCAGCCTTAAACCTTACTTAATCTTGAGTTATTACAAGATTACACATTGAGGATCTTTTTGGGTTTAGATTTTTAGAGAATTAGATCATAAAACTTTCATTACATTCCACATATAAACAAAGTGGTTACATAAAGATAGTATTCTTCATTCCCATCAATGGAAACACATTTAAAATAAAACAGGGATTATTTCTTGACACTTCCTTGACACTATCATCATATCATGTACCTTTCCCTTGACCTGTGAAAAACATTTCAAAAAACTTGGGATGAGCATAAAAAGCTCAGTAAGGGATATAAAAATATGGAAAGGAAACATGGGTACATATATACATAAGAATGAAATCATACTTTACCCATAAAACATATGCACTTTAACATACCTCATCAAATCATGAATAAATCATAGAAATCATAAGACATAAAGGCAACTTGAGGCATTCATAGCATTCTTACGTAGGGAGTAACCCCCTTGGTTACGTTTGGAATACCCATCACAGTATATTCCCTAAATCTCTTCGGAGAAACCTTAACGTTTCACTCCTTCACGTTACCCAATGCATTGGAGAGCTATATCGGGCTCACCCGCCCTTAGTTTATCACAAAACCACCCATCTTCATAATAATGCCCAAGAACCTCAACATAATCGTATCACATAAAACATGCATAAAGGAAACATAACATTTCCACATTTCAATCACAAGATATAAATACAACACATTGATATAAAAACATTATGAAAACCATTTTCAATATCAAAATAAAAGAAAAGTAAAACATGGTATTTATTTTTCTTTTAAAAAGAAGGTATGGCTTGTAGAGGAAGCCGAAAATCAAATAATGGTCACGGTGGCGGAGAAGTCGTTGTCGCCGCATACGTACGACAAAAACATTCCCTTTTGTCGTTTAGTAAATGCTTCATATAAAAAAGATTCCTTTTGAATAAACTTAAAAGTCAAAGGGGTTTATACACCGTATAAAAGAAAGTTGTGTATAAAACAAAATATGCCTCAATGAAATGAGATTGAGACGAAGTCCCATACCTCAGGTCCGACTTGACTCGATCGTTCTTTAATGTCCTGAATAATAAACTTGAGTTAATTTCTACTTGCTTAAGAACCTTTTTCAAGTTCATTATTCCTTTTATATCACTTATTACCATGTCATGAACACTATGTAATTATTTAAGTTAATAATGGTCATTTTAACGATCATTGGTACTTGAGTCAAAAATAAACCCTTTATAATTACAAGTTGTTCATGTATCCATTATATCCAGAATGGTATTCATGATGTAGATATCATATATGTCATATATATCCAGTAAATTCATGCATTTATAATATTACATAATCATTTAGAGGTAAGAAATGAAATGCACCGTTCATGGAGACGGTAAGCCGTACGTACGCATGAACGCTACTTTCATTTATATTTCATATTTTATAGAATGGAATCATAATGATATAAAGTTATATTATAATTCCAGTATAATATCATATATAATATCATAGTTCCATCCTTTATACGTCCCATATATGGTATTTAACTAATCAAATCACTTTGAGGGGGCGGTAGTCGACACTTCCTTAAATGAAGATATCGTGTTTACCCATAATAGAAACCATAAAGGTATGACCAAAAAGAAAAAAATAGAAGATTAAGGAAAACATAAACATATTATATATCATATATAAATATAGTGACATCTTAATGGCCACCTTTGAAGGTGTTAAAAGAATGTTGAACAATCATCGTTTCGGGAGGCATAAATTCACCATCCACGAAAACAGTATGTTCGTTAACCATTAGATGTAGGTGTGTGTAAGTGTAGCTCGAATAAATATTATAAAAAAATACTAGTATACTGAGGATACTGGAGTTTTTACAAAAGAAAATAATAAAAAGAGTTTAGGGGGTTGGGGAAGCAAAATAAAACAAAAGGACTCAAAAGAAGACATTACCTTAAAATCGGGTAACTCCCTTTGGTTTGAGATCAAAGGCTTCCTTGGGAAGACTTCTGCCCAAAGTGAGGCTTCAAGGAGTAATAGAGGGAACTGGAGAGACAAAATGGGCAGGGTTTGGCCGAGGCAAAGGCTTTGGGAGTGTGGGTAAGGAGGTAGAGGTGGGGGCCTTTTATAAGAGGAGAGGAGGGGCACTCTTGGAAAGAAAAGATAAGTTACTTTATTTTAAAAAGAGTTTCGGATTCAAAAGGTCCCACATTGATATAATTAGAGGATAAGGTGATAAGGGTTCGAAATCCACTCATCCAATTGGTTTTGGCCATGTGTAGGTTTTATATTTTACATCAACTTTCCATTTTATTTAAATCGTTAAATAATGAGGTCATCGCTGCATCATCATGATGTCATAAATAATTTAATTTATTTAATGTCTAAAAATTATAAAAAAAAATACTATGATGTAGGAAATATTTTTATCTTTCTAATTAATATTTATAGTCAAAAATATGACTTGTATAACCCCATATAAAAAATTTTTTAGTAACATAACTCATGTTTGTGTCATTTTTACTTTAACATTAAATAAAAAGTTATTTATGTCATTTCCCAACCAAAGTGGCTCCATGGGGTCCCCAAGTTGACCCATGGCTTTTCTGGGTCGGCCATGACACATCCAATGATGTTAGGACATGTGTCAAGCTCATCTCATACTATTAAAACATTATTTTTACCTTAAACTACACTAATTACCACTAATCGCGATTAAGAACTTAATAAGTTACTATTCACAAAAAAATTATTTTAATCCCATTGAACCACATTTTACTTCTTAATGACAACCATGTATGTCCGATTTTTGAAATTCAAAACCCAATGATGGAAAATTTTCATTTAAACGGAAAAATCAGTTTTTATAAGTACCACTTAGTGGTTTCACTATTCATCAAAAATTGAAGTTTTTCAGAAAATTACCAAAAATTCACCCTAAGCTGTATTTGATATTCTGAATTCAAAAATGAAGTCTATTTTACAAAATTAAAAACATATAAGTCACATTAATTAATTTAATAATCAATTCCCGCTGTCATGACAAATAGCGTGTTTTTATGAAACAATATCTATGAAAAGTTTGGCATTAGTTTATGACCAATTCCAAAGTGAAATTAATCCTAATGACCACCATTGGATTAAATGGTAAAATTATATTCAGATTACACTTTAAGACCAATTAAAAATATAATCTAACCATATAATTAAATTAAATGAAAAAGTAGTTTTGATGTAAAATGCAGTATTTTTCACTATTCATTAAAAAATGAACATTGTCAGAAAAATACCAAACATTTATCCAATGTAAAATTCAATGTCCCAATCATAATAAATATGTTTATTTTGGCAAATATAGATTATAAAATTGTCAAAATATTGATTTAAAAAGGGTTTTCCATCAAAAGGCAGTAAAACAATCTTTTAAGAATATTAGTGTATTCCATGCTTAAGATTGTATTTATTTTCATTTTAAGCCTCTAAAACACTATCTAATTAATTAATAGACATAGATAAAAATATCTATTATTCATTAATTACTTGGGATGTTACAAATATAGTGATATCAGTTTTAGGATGATAGCTTTACAAACCACTGTAGCATTATTGATCATATTTATGGTGGTAAATATGTGACTTGAGTATCCCAATAACAGTATGGATTGGGTTTCCCAAGAGGGTTTGAATCTTATCAAAACACATGTTTCATACTTTAATTTCTATATTTCACTTCATATAGTATAATATAGGTTAAAAAAGAAAAGATACATTTTTATTAACTGGAAACTTAGTTTAATGTTCCAAAGGTATTGAAAATTTAAAAGAATAAATTAGAATTTGGTAAAAATTGACCACATCTGATTCACCCCTTCCTCAGGTGTATTAGCACTAGTCTAATGGTATTAAAATTGGTATTAATGAGGTGATCCATGAATTCAAATATCTCCAAATTTTTTTGATATATGTCAAATCTACTCAACTGGAAACTAAGGAAAATAAGATAAAATGGATTGAAAACCAGTTGTAAGAAAAAAATTAAATAAATTTGGAAAAACATAAAAATTTAAATAAATAATTGGAAGATAGGTTGATATCATCATATGAGGTTGAGAATAATTATATCACTATGAGTTTCCCTAATTATTTTTAATATGGACATGGGTTTCAAATATAAAGGGAGTGATATGAAACCAAGAAAAGAGCCAATTAAATAAATAGAATCTATCGAAGTGATAATTGTCATATTGGATTAGTGCTTGACAATTCTAGTGTGAAGTTTGAAAGAGAGCCGAAAAAGGGTACTCTAAAGGCTGTTGAAAGTGTATGTGTAAGGGAAACCAAGCAGTCCAAATTGTTAAGAATTTATGACATAAATTCCATAAAAATAAAAAAAATATAAAATAAAAAATAAAAAAAAAACCAATTATCGCATGTTAAGAAATAGTTTCTACAAAGAAGGAATACACAATCAAGAATAATGAAGATCATGTACCAAAATATTTTCTAATAATATTAGAAAACTATTTTGAAAATCCAAGTAGATTGAGTAATAATAAAAGAAGGAAAATTCTCTACTTTATAAAATTGATAAACCTATATAAACTAAGAATAAATGTGAATTCCAGAAGAATAACATGCTAAGAAATGATGTTCGATATAGAAAATCAAGAAGGATATAGGCAAAAATATTTTTAGGAATTTTATACATTCAAGGAAAGGATTTTCTAGGTTAATAACAATTTATCATCCCTATTTCTTGAATTTAAGTGCTGGTGGAATTTTACTTTATTCCCATATTTTTGTGATTTTTGATTTTTTAATAGGCAATTAAAGGTGATGTTTGAAAATTAAAGAGCTTATTCTCATATTTGTTCTTGGTTTTTTCATCAAAGCTTAAATCATTATGATCTAAGTTTAATGATTGAGTTAGAATTTGATATACATTATTCATTAAAAGGATATCAAATTTTATTGAGATAGAAAGTTATGGATTTAATCTAGCCTAATATGAAAAATTATATATTTTATAAAATATGTAAATACAGTGTACCTATTTAGGAGATTTTATTCATGGTCTCAAACATCTCAAAATATTTTTTGATTTCATATGGGGGATACTGTAGAGGGAGGGGCTACAGAAGGGTGGTTTGTGTGCAGGTGGGATACTGCAGGGGGAGGGGTTGTGTAGGGGGTGGGGGAGTGGGGTGGGTGGTTGGGGTTGTAGGGAGAGGGGGCTATGTAGGGAGGGGGTGGGGGTTGTAGGGGGGAGGGGGTGTGTTACTACAGAGAGGGGGGTTGTGTAGAGGTGGGGGAGGGGGATATTGTATGGGGGATGGGAGGGGGGTTGTGTGCATGTGGGGATACTGCAGGGGAGGGGGTTGTACAGGGGGAGGGGTGGGAGTTGGGGGCTGTAGGGGGAGGGGGTTGTGCTATTACAGGGGGGCTGTGCAGGGGGTGGGGGAGGGGGAAAATATAGGGGGATTGTGGGTCTGTGTAGGGGGGGATGGGTGTTGTACATGGGGGTGGGGGTGTTGTGGAGGGTACAACATGGGTATGATATAGCAACACATAATATTATTACAAGGTTCACCCCCATTTGAGTTACTATTCTTCACATTGAATTTTTCCTCCTTGTTTGACCCTTCAAATACTAAACAACAATAGTTACTTCCTTTGATTGGGAATAACCAATGAATTGATGTGAAAAAATTATTGTTATGAAGGACTACCCACAAAAAGAGAAAAGATAAGTATTTGAAAATAGAATTCATAACAGTTTGGGTGCCCAGATGGAAATGACCAACATGACGAGGGAAATTGAAAAAATGAATTTTCATTACATTCTAAATTAAAGAACTATTTTTCAACTCATATGATGAGGTAATTTGAACCAAAATTCCTTTATTAATGATCATGTTATTTAGTATTGGGATGTACATATAAATCTAAATATTATTTGTTCATTGTTGGTTATAGATTCATGTATCATTTATCATGTATTGTAGACACACTGATTTCATATATATAAGAAGTTGTTATATTTCATTTCTTTTCCCACTATTTTCTTATAGGTGGTTTCTTATGATGAAGCTGGTTCTATCCACCACCATCAAATATAGTGAGTTCAACATCAGATTTGGGTAAGGTTTATTCCATTTTTATTCTTTGTCCCAATTTTAATTTGGGATTTTTTTGATTTTTGGGTTCCTTGTATTTTTATAGTTTGTTTTGGATATCATTGAGGTGGATTCGATTCATTGTTGATGAAGGCCTAAATATGTATTCATAGGTAGTAATATACTTATATAAGTTCCCTCTTTATATATATTCACTCATGGTAGTATGAATATATATATATTGGGGCTAGGTGTTCTTATATATAGATATGAAAAAAGCATACTTGTGTAAGTGTAAAGGGGTATATGAAAGTATAAACATATATCTAAGGACCCCCTTGTGCATATTCTGCCATGAAAATATGTACATAGGGGCTATGTGTCCTTATATATATGTGAAGCTTCATATGTGTGCAAGCGTAAAAAAAATAAGATTCAAGTTGTCATCATCAAAATCATCACACCTTGAGGTTGAGATAGGTTCTCTCTACCTAAACCTTTAATTTGAATTCTATAATTGCCTGATTATTTTAAAAACTTATTTCCATAATTGCTTGATTATTTTAAAAACTGGTTTTCTAATAACCACTAGATTTCTCAAGGAATAATTTAATAATAATATAAAGCTTCTACGTTTATTGGCTAATAAAATGAAACTATGATCACATTTTATTAGATGATTTGAATCTACATATACCTTGTCAAACAAAAGGATTAGATCCCAACCATAAAGATAGAAATTTATTTTTACTTGTCTATGTGACAAATGATACATGTATCTCAACGTATGTATTATTCAGGTAACTTTATCCTCTTTTATTATAAAATAAAGAAAATACATGTCATTAAAAAAGACTTTTTAAAAATCCCCTACCCTTTGAGAAATCCCTTCCAAAATTAACATAACAAGGACCTTTTATTCCAGTTCAAGGTCCTTTACAAGAATCTTCATGATTGTATGGGATTTAAATGGGTTGAATATAGCATCCAATGGAATAAAAAAACTCATCATTCTCTATCTAAGGAATAAACATGAATCTCCCTTCATGTGGTCACTAGAAAATTTTATCCAAATCTATAGTAAGAAATGAAATTGACTTCACTTTAGAGATGATAGTATCCTCATTTTGAGAAAACATGAAGTGATCATTTATATAAAAATATAAAAATGAAATGAGTCGAGATACTCCTCTTAGTTACCTAAATGAAAATTGTTTGGATATTCCCCTTAGAAACTCAAAATTCATGGAGTCAAGATACTCCTCTTGGTAGCCTAAAATTCATTAGGTAAAGGTATACATTTTGGAAGTCCAAAATGCATTAATCTAGGATATTACTCTTGGAATCCCAAATTCCGTAAGATAAGATACTTCTTTTGGAAACTATAAAACCTTGATTTGCGAATCTCCACCAAGAAAATTATTATTGGGTATTTGGTACTTGTTTCTTAACCTTATTATCCAATTCTATGGTAGTGGCATATTAAACCTGAAATTTTAGGCTCTCTGTCCAAAGGCTCCACAACAACAACAGTAACCATTAAAGATTTATCTATCAAACTATTTTTGAGTTAGTACATGAAGATAATAATTCTTCTAATAAGTAACCCTAACAGATCATAGCTCATGGTCAGCTGGTAAGATGTACAAGGTGTAGGGGGTAGGGGTGTGTAGGTGAGGGGGTAGGGGGAAGGGGGTGTGCTAGGGGAAGGGGAAGGGGGTTTGATGGGTTCTGTTTCAAGGGGAATGGGGAGGGTTTAGGGGGTGAAAGTGGTGTTTAGGGGGTGTGCAGGGGGCAGGGGTGTGAAGGGGGTTTAGGGGGTGTGTAGGGGAGGGAGAAGGGGGCAAGGGGAAGGGTTGTGTGTTGGGTTATTTTTTAAGGTGTAGGGGGAGGGTGCAGGGGGTGCATGGGGTTGGAAGGGGGTGCATGGGGTGGGTGGGGGTGTGCAGGTTGGGGGGCAGGGGGTAGGGGGCAGGGTGTGTGATGGGGGCAGGAGGAGGGGTGTTGGGTTCTATTGCAAGGGGCAAGGGGAGGGTGCAGGGGGGTGTAGGGGGTGTGCAGGGGGGTGTAGGGAATGGGGTAGGTGGAGGGGGTAGGGGTGTGTTAGGTTCTATTGAAAGGGGTAGGGGAGAGTGGAAGGGGTGTGAAGGGGGTGCATGGTTGTGTTTCCCTATAAAGGGTCTAGTATCACCAAAATATGAATCATTCACAATATCTCCAGCACCCTACAAAAGGATCAAACTTCAACCCTAAAAGAGTTCTCACATCATGATCTTGGGTAAAGAAAAAATCTAATAAAATATCATTATACCATATAGAGAACTAAACAAAAGAGTCATCATCTAGTTAGTGGGTGACCTAACCCGATGGAAAACATAAGTCTCAAACTCTATTTAATCCTCCAAAACCCGATGATCGGGCTCACCTCAACTCCTAGGAAGTTTTTCACCAACACACATGCAACATGGTCAATTTATGGGGTTTAATTAGTGAAAGATACCATCCTCTCCGCGTGAAGTAAAACCAAAGAAAAAAATATGAAATCAACCCTCAATATTTAAGTCATGGATACCACCTAAAACAATCCTTGAATTGAAGCCTTTTTTCTCTATCATCAGTAGAAATAATCTCAAATACTAGAATTTTCATGTCAATACCCTACCTCTGTATTTGGGCTCGATGTATATAGAAATATTTCGTTTTTGATAAGATAAATGCATGATTACTGGAGAAATTTTGGGTGAGCTAACATAGGAAGGACATGATAACCAAAAAAGCCATTATATGATGCATTTACTATCCTAATTATACCTTGTAACCAGTGTTATAGGGTTCTTATTGATCAATATATTATCATAGTTCTTCTAAATGGATACATTGGCCATCAAACCATTATTGGTTCCTCTAGTCTGATAAACCAACAATTAACCCCATAACACCATTGCCTTAATTTTCCCAAAACAATCCTAATATAAACATAAACTCTAAGCTACATACTTAGTATTCAGACTACATTGATACCATTCTAACATGACCCAAACCACTGGGACCCAACTTGGTAAGGTTATGAGTTTGGATTTCCACCCTAAGACTTCCTCAATAACTTTTTTTTATGGAAGGGGAAGATTTGAAGATGCAGGCGACCTTTTTTTTGGAATGTGTAGGTTTTTTTCATAATTACAAATCGTAGAAACATGGCTATATCCATGGTTTGGAACTATGGCAATAGGCCTATAGCCACAGTTTTCAACAGTGGTTATAGGTATTTCATGATTTAGAATTCTTCCACGGTTTGAAAACCATGGCTATAGGGCTATATTCATGGTTTGAACTAGTGTCTATAGGTTCTTTTCTAAATCCATTCCAATACTAGCCATGATTTATGAAACCATGTCTATAACCTATAGCCACAGTTTGAAACTATGGCTATAGCCTTATTTTGTAGTAGTGATAGTCAACATCCAATAAGATGTAAACAAAACCAAATGAATTTGGAAAAGGATATATGAATTCAATGTCCAATGCATCAAATATATCATATAATAACATGGTTTTTGGGGAATTTCATTCCCCTTGGAGATATTCCCAGTGAATTGACATTGTGTGCATAACTTACAAAACTAATGGGTATCTCTAAACTATGTTAGACAATAAATTATATATTAAAGGACATTGAAAGTTGAACATTGAGAGCCAAATTTTCCCCCACATACCAAAGTGTGGAAGAAGCTTAAAACAGGTGTAAAATCATGTTTAGGGACATAGAAATGGACAACCTAGTCACTCTAAATTATCTATATGTATGGTTCATCCTAAATATACCATCATGAATCATTATTAAGTATTTAGGATTTTGAAGTGATAAAATCTATAGGGGGCCTAGATGTTGTCAAAAAAATCACAATGTCTACATACCAAGGGGTAAGGTCCACAACATCACAAAGGCGTCCATCATAGAGGAACTCTCTAATAGAGATGGATGAGTCAACATGGGGGTCTAATGGTGTGTAAATCCTATTAATTTGATTGGGTACCACATTATATTCTCCTTTTTTATCCCTAATTTCTATATTAAATTTCTGAAGTGGGAGCATCAAGATAATGATATGTTATTTGGATTTTGGTTTGTTAAGGAGATACTAGAGGGATTCAGGGTCTGAGAACATAATAACTTTAGACCCTAAATGGTATAACCTTTATTTATCCAAGGTAAACACAATGGTAAGTAATTATTTTTCTGTTGTGGTTTATTTTTCTTGGGATGGGTTTAGTGTGTGTGAGGTATAGGTTATGAAATCTAGATCTTGATCGACCCATTGTGGAAAGACTGCCCTAACTACATAGTTAGAGGAATCAAAAATTAACTCAAATGGTAAATCCCATTGAGGTGGTTGGATTACTAGGGGTAATGTGAGACTCCATTTTAATTTTTTAAAATAATCCTCAAAGTCTTTATCAAAAAAAATATTCTTTTTCTTTTTGGAGTAAGTGGGAGAGGGAAGTGCAATCTTACTAAAGTCATGGATGAAATTAAAATAAAATCCAAAATGACCTAAGAAAGAACTCACATCACATGAATTTTTTTTTGAATAGTAGGGAAGAAATGATGTATACATTTAATTTTTCTACTTGGATACCATCCTCAGAAATGACCTATCTAAGTACTATAACTCTTCACCCCATGAAATGTCATTTATCATAATTTAATACAAGATTATTTTCAATACAATGATTTAGGATAGAACCAAGACTACTAAAACACTCATAAAAAGTGGATCCATAAATAGTAAAATCATCCATGAAAACCTTCATACAATTCTCAAAGTAATATGAAAAAATAATAACCATGAATCGCTAGAAAGCACTTAGAGCATTGAATAGACCAAATGGAATCTTTATGTATGAAAAATTGTAAAGGTTGTTTTTCCTAATCCTCAGGGGAAATAGGGATCTGAAAGTATACATAATACTCATCAAGGAAATAGTAGTGGGGCTTCCCTGCTAGCCTCTCTATCATCTATTCAATGAATGAAAATGGGAAATGGTCCTTCCTAGTGTGTTGGTTTAGTCAATGGTAGTCTATACAGACTTTCCAACTATTATTCACATGGGTTGGAACGAATTTATTATTTTAAATTTTTATTATTATAAGATCATTAATTTTAGGAAATACCTACACTAGACTAACCTATTGGCTGTTAGTGATAGGGTAAATTATTTGAGCATCCAAAAATTGTTTTCCACTTTTTTAACAACATCAAGGATGTTCGGGTTCATTCGGAATTGTGCCTACGTCACTGGTTTACCCTCATAATTTAACAATATATGATGCATTAAAATCAATGGTCTAATACTAGGAATGTTTGCAAGTTTCCATCCTAATACTTTTTTATTCTCTCTAAAAATTTCAAGTGATGATAATTCATGCTCTGGAGGGATTTAACTAGAAAAGATGATAGATAACTTTTTTTCATTCTCAATATATTAATATTTTAATTTTTGAGGTAGTGGTTTAAGTTCCAATTTAGGGGGTTTTGGATTGGTGGGAGTGAATTTGAAAGTAATAGTTCAATGATCTCATCTAAATAATCAATGGTAATATCCCCATATGAGTAATAATCTTTTACAAGATGAGTAGTGTCATTGATGGTCATAAGATCCTTAGTGATCAAGAAATTATTAATTAAAGCACAATATTTACACTTCTCCAAACCCAGACAACACTCAAAATATGAATCACAGCCCAAATAATCAAAGAGTGAATAAGTAGAAAACTAATCAAAGTATGGTTCAAGAAGAGAATTTTGTTTGTGTGTGTCGTTAGAGAGAACGTTCATCAAATAAATAGGAAGAATGGAGTGATCTTCAACATGGTGTGTCGTAGAATCAATGATATTGAAACTTAACTTTTCTCCCCCAAACTACATGGAAAATGTACCTATGTGAATGTTGATTATTGTCTATTATTTTAAATAAATTTCTTCTAAGTATGAGAGGAGCATATCCTTGGGCCTTGGTTTCTTCTATCTCAATAACATAGAAGTATATAGGGAAAATGAAATTCTTTACATGTACAAGTACATCCTCGATCACTCGTGTTGGGTGTATTGTGCTCTGGTTGGAAATTTTCATGATAATACCTATTGGTTGGAGTTATCCAACCTATATAGAAGTATACATAGAGTAAGGTATCACATTAATATAACCACCTAAATCAAGCATTGCGTCAGAAAATAAAGTATCCCTTGTGGTGAAAGGTATCATAAAAGTACCTAGATCCTTGAATTTGGTTGGAATCGCTGGTTGTATCAAGTTCAATACATTCCTTCTATGTTTCACTCTCTCATTCCCCTTTAGTCACTACCTATGAGTGAAAAGTTCTTTAAGAAATTTGGCATAGAGAGGAATTTTTTTAACTATATCAAAAATAGGAATGTTAACTTGAACCTTTTTAAATGTATCCATGATCTTTTTATCAATTTCACTATCAATAAATTTCTTTAATTTAGAGAGTCTTTGTTAAAAGGGAAGAGGAATGGATTATTCATGGGAATCCTCATTGATAACTTTATTAAACTTTTTGTTCTATTTTTATTCACTTGAATCTTTTTAGGGTAGAGAAAGAGACTTTTCAGGAGGAAGACATACCTAATGTGTAAAATCACTATAAGGATAAATTTCTTTACCACTAAGAGGTATGATTGAACATACATTACCTTTTTCCATCATATTGGAAATAAGTTGGGATGGTATCCATCCAGAACCTTGACTTTGTATTTCATCCACTGAGTTGGTGAGTTGAACTAGTTGACTTTTTAGGTCTTTATGGATGATTGGGTGGTTTTTTTGAATTAGAGGTTATTTTTAGCCATTTTTTTAATCATTTCCTAGAGTCTAGGATTATGTTTTAGAGGTGACTATCGGAAAGGCCCTTGTAGTAGTTGAGGATTTATAGGCGGTGGTTGGGGTTGACTACATTTCCCTTTTTGGTTCCAATACTATTGAGGTTTGTTATAATACCCACCTTTTCTATACTATTGGTTATCCTTCCATATAGAGCTGAATTGATAGTATGGTTCTTTCCTAATAGGTTTATTATAGAAGAAACCTAGAAATATTGTCACACAACTCTCAAAAGTTTACCTTGGTTGGGGGAAATAGTCAAAATAGTGGGTGTCAGTGTAATAGATACCATAATGAATTAGAGTAAAAGGTTTTTATTTTCCATGGGAAAGATAAATTTTTCGAAGTAGGGTACTTACCACTTTGGGATTTTTGTCCACATTCTTATCAAATTCATAAATTTTTTCCGCATGGACACCTATGATGGGTACACTAGACCTTATAAAAAACTATTGAGTGTTTTGTACCATGTTTTTTGATGATATTCCTTGTAGAAATTGGGGTCTTTTCCACAAGGGTACTACCTATTGTAGTTTCAATCATGTTATGATCGATTGGAATTAAATTTTCATAAAAGTATTGTATTAAAATTTTCTCGCTTATTTGGTGGTGTATAAAACTTAAACAAATACTTTTAAAAGGATTCCAATATTTATGAACTATTTCCCCATTATATTGTCTTATTCCATAGATTTATTTTCTTATTTTTATATTTTGAGAGGTTGGGAAGTATTCTTCAAGAAAAAGGCATTTCATGTCCACCCATCCTCTAATTAGGGAGTTAATATAGTATATCCAATATTATAGAGTGTCTTCTAATGAGAAAGGAATGCCCAGATCTTAACTAATTATTCATCCAAATTAGTAGGTTTTGAGGTTGAAAACACAGTATTAAATTCCTTTAAGTTATTATTTGGGTATTCTCTATCCATTCCATGAAATTTTTTAAATAAGTGAATTAAACCATATTTTAATTCAAATTTTAGTGCTTCGCTTTATGATTGAATATATAAAGGATGGATATCAACATCAGGCGAAGTAAGATATTTTATTGTTTGTGTATTTTTATCCATTTTAAACACATTATGTTTAGTTTTTTATTTAGTTCCATAATAAAATGGGACTAGAAGAGTCTGAAGTTGTGGTGCATCCTCCTTAATGGGATTGTTCGATGCTTCTTGGGGTTGATGATGCAAGATACTCTTTGGTTCATATTTGAAAAGAAGTACATTCTATAATGAATATATTTTCATGAACAAGGCCTAAAAATTATTCTTTTTATAAAAAAACTGAAAAAGTGAAGGAAGAATAGAAACACACAAATATTTACAAAATATACAATGTTTTTATAAAAAGATCACACTAAAAACCAAAGCACTCCCTAGAAATGGAGCCAAAATTTGACCACATTGTTATGAAATTTCAAATTGATTATGATTTAAAAATTATTTTATAGAATATGGTAGACCCTTGGTCATCTCTCAAGGAGATTTGTAGGTTTAAAGTGCATATTTTTAATAAAAAGAAGTAAAATATGGGGTGGTTTAGAAAACAGTTTTAAAAATAAAATGACTTAATTAAAGAGTTTAATAGTTGATAAATAAAAGTGGTGTTTTTAGAATAATGAGAGAAGTAGGTCATTTTAATTTCACTACACATCATGTTTAGTTCATCGTTTTGAAAAATACTCATGGTTTAATGGAAACCTTCGGTTCAGGGTTGTCAAGATCTTGATTCCCCTCTTGCCTCTTAAAATGATGTATAAAGAACTAACCCTTAACACAAAAAACATGTTTTCAAGTTTTATACCTAAATTATAGATTGATAGATACCAAATCATACTGATATCACAGGTATGTGTTAGAGAAAGAGGATTCTTGTCTAGTCCAATTAGAACAACCCAAGATTCCCACATGAAATCTCAACCTAATCAGTTTGAGATAAATAGTTTTTCACTTGATTAAACGAAAAAAATACATTTAAAGAAGAATAAAGTTAATATGAAACTTAAATTAAATGATTCACACAAAAATTACACAAAACTAGTAGAATAACAAGTGTCAAAACTCCCTCTCCAAGTGTGTGTAGCTCCCTTGAAATGATCATCCACCGTTTAGATCAACATAAAGAGGGGGAGGAGGCTCAGGTGGAACTTTGCATTTATCCTTGATCCACCTATAAGGATAGGGCCTCCAAAACTTATAGGATGAGTATATTACTCATTTGGGTCTCCAAAATGGTAGATATTTTCCCCTTGGTTGAGCTTACAAATGGGGTGCTCAAGGTTCCAATTTATAGGCAAAGTGGATGGTGGTTTTGGGAACCCATATTTTAAGATACCATTTGGACCATGGTTTTGGGTGGGTAGACAGCCTTATCTCACTTTATATAAAACTAAAAAATTTATTTACTCACCTATTTAATATCTACCTATAAATTTTTTTTGTCCATTTAATATATAAAATGGGTGATATTTCAAAAATATAAAACTAAAATTTTGACTTAGTGCGGATTCTATTTCATGGAAAGATTAGTTTGGTTGGGCCTCTTGATGGACTAATTTGGATTGGGTTTATTAGAAAGAGTTTTATACCACATAATATTGGATAATACAATAGAATTGAATCCCAATTCTATGCATGTATTTGAAGAATTATGTGTTTGAGTCCATATGTGTGCTTGAGATCCTACGCAGTTTGGCCTACTTTGTTTGAATTACATCGTGGGATCTTCAAATCACCTCCACCAACAATGAAATAATAAAAACAACTGAAATTAACATTGTTAACAGTCATAAAAATTAAATTTTTGAATAAATAATTAAGTGTAATTTTTTATTATATTTGAAATTATCAATATAAAACTAGTTTAATATAGTGGTGTAAGGGTGAAATAAAACAGTGAATCACAGTGCGATCACGGATCCATATCCATGGTAGCCATAACTATATCTTTGAAACTCTGAGGACCCATCCTATGGTAGTACATGCATCCAAATATAAATTCATAGAATCCATAATAATATCCTCATGACTCTAGGGATCTATCCTGTGACAGTCTGTGCATCCTGATCCAAATACATGGTATCCATAACCATATCCTCATGAATCAGGGGACCCATCCTACTATAGTCTGTGCATCCAGCTCCAAATATATGGAATCCATAACTATATCCTCATGTATTTGAGGACCATCCCATGGAATTCCATGCGTCTGGATCCAAATCCATTAAAACCATAACCATATCCTCATGGATCCAGGGACCCATATCGTGACGGTCCATATGTCCAACTCCAAATCCATGGTAGTTCACCCGTGTTACATCTACTATGAGGGCTTGTTACACACAAAATAAAATAAGAATCAAGTGTTGTATAAATTCTCATTCCCTTCATCAACATATCATCCCGTCGAGATTCCATGCTAGTTTGGGTTCTAGGGAGACATCTACAACCATCTCTGCACATGGCCATACACACCCGTATAGGGTCGGTCATTCATCTAGGCACTCACTAGGGTCCCACTGGTAAATCCAAATATATACACTCCACTTTGATCCCTTTGTCTCAATCTTGGTTTATCGATCCAATACCCATCACTCAATAATCCACGCTTCTCAGTAGTTCCATCAAACACCAAGCCTCCTAGCCTCCAAGGGTAAGCCACATAACAACAGACTATGGGGGATGGCCTATGGCCTATCCTAGTTTCATGGTCCCACTCAGTTGTTCCACTTACCCAACTTGATCCCATTCCATCCTAGGGTATTTCACCTAGGATAAGTCACCACTAAGGGAAAAGTTATGATCACTCACATCCAACACTATGAGCCTCTTGTCTAGGAGTCAACCAAGCTCGGTAAGGCCCAAGTAAGCTATGTTCTCTAAGTAAAACTTCACCTCTAGCTTGGAGGTGTCTCAATCCCCTAAGAATGGTATAATATCTCACATTTGTACTATAATAACCTCTCAAGAGGTCATGGGTCCACTTAGTTTCTCAATATCCGTGGCCTCAACCATCGATAGTTGAGGCAACCAACTAGTACACAAGGGTTTTTCATATCCCCTAGTGTTTATCCATTTTAATTACACATTACAAAATTTCTTTAACAATTTAATTAATTTTTCAAATGTTTCAACACCCTCATGGGAATTACAATACATAACATTCACTATAAATACTCACATTAGTCCATAGGGAAAGTAAACAAGACCAACTTCTTCAAATTAAGCATTTTCATATATTTTCCATGGTCTAGAAGTAACTATGAAGTCCTACCCAAACTCATATAGCCTCTCCCATGCTCAACCGAGCTCATATAAATGACCCAAACTCCTAACTCAATCCAAACACCAATAATTAATTAATTATAAAATTTGAAATTAATTAATTAAGACAAATTAAACTCGTAATATTCATAAAAACTCACCAAATTAACTCATCGCATCAAAACCATGCCCAAATGAACCTAAAAGTTCAATCTCACATCCTCGATCCTATACTGATAGAAATCCCCAAAAACAATTTCAAATCAGCTAGAAATTTAATTTAAAATTGGGCGCAACTTAATAACAATACATAATAAAAACATACCTTATCGAATCACCAAGAAACCAGGTATAGATAGAAAATTGGGATGCCTCATCCTAGGATGCACGGAATCCCCTTGATGCTCGGTTGATTCCACCATACTCGGGTGTAATATAAATCGAGACCCTAACCTAGGGAAACTAAAATTAAAGAAAAATGGAGAATGAGGATAGAAATAACCAATGGAGTCAAATTCATACCTCTAATCATTGAAAAAACACATTGAAAGGATGCCCAAATCAAGGAGAAGTAAGAAATAGAAGGGGGGAAGACCCCATGGTTCACACATCCAAAATAAGAGGATAAGGGGGCATCCCGCTTCTAAAAACCTAAGGGGTAATAATTGTAATTATGCCCCTTGAAAACTCTACTGACTAGATGGTGGTCTATTGCGGTTTCTGTAATAAACAGCCACTCAACATCTCTCAAGGATTATCTAAGCCCCTAAGATTACCTCTGACCCTTATTCCTTATCTAAAAACTTAGTTTTTATGTGTCTAAACTCCTAAAATTTGATTATGAATCCTGGTTCTAAAAATTACCCATCCATTAATTAAAAAAATTCAAAAACCTCTTAAAGTTTTCATGCCCATAAGGACATGAGGAATTAAATTACCATTGTGGAAATATAGGGCACACAAAATTTACTTACCCCACTCCTCCTAAAATGTGTAACTCGTGTGGATTTTTGGGTTACTTACAGAATTTCCTTTAGGTTTTTCTGCTCTGTATTATGGTTTAGGCCCATTGGCTCTTAAAGGGTTTATGGTGTAGTCGAATTCTTTAAAGATGTAACGCCCTGACCCCAGGTACATAGAGTCGGTGCATTATTATATAACATTGGCATGATCACAAAAGATCAAGTCTCTAAAGACCGATTAGTTTAGTATCCTTGGAATCACTAGATACATTCATAAAGTTTACATTACATCATAAAGTGAAAAACTACAACAACATCTTGTCTCCATATACCACACTCATATCCCCTCATACTATCCCTACAGGTCATTCATAAAATACTTCTTCACATCCTAGGAAAAATAAAACATAGAAAGGGGTGATCTCAGATGCCCAGTAAGGATAACAATATAGCGGAAACATTCATAAATAAGAATAAACATTTAAGGCAATGTATAACTAAAACAAATTCCTTTTAAACTTGAACTTCAGAATAATATGGAAAAAATGAAATGAAATAATGCCATTTACTTTTTCACATGGATATTCTACTAGTCGAATAATCACATGCAATATCAATAGCCACTTTCATAATTATGGAATGCATAATGACATACTATCATAACCACATAGTCAAGGCCTTGTGCCAATAATACAAATAAGATTTTATCAAGGCCATGTGCCATGACACTAGTTTGTCTCATTAGACCTACCAATGCATCGAAGAGCTATAGAGGGCTCCACCTATCACTTACTAAGTCCAATGCTTTCCTCATATGAGCAGGTTTAAACATAACATAAACATTCGTATTAAAACTAGCATACGAAATGTCAATACTTTATCCACAAACCATAAATGGTATAAAAATAGCACATCCACAATCAAACAAAACTCATTTGATACAATATGGAAGATTGTATTGTATAAGATTAAACTGAATCGATAATAATGAAGGATAGATGAAAATAATCATCAAAACTATTAGAGAGAAATATCCCCCTTTTTCTTGAAATCATTTAAAAGTCACACTATTTGTCAAGAAGTCGTTTAAAAATAGATTTTTAAATCAAAGTATCCCATACCACATTGAAACATTTAAAAGGAATTTTAATTTTAAAACTTTAATGTCCATAAAAATAAATCCTTAAGACCATTTTTAAAACATGTACATTAATGAGAAAGATTTAGAATAATAAATCTTTAAAACATTTAAAATGATATTTTAGTTAGAGTTACTAACCAAAAGAGAGACAATTGAATACAAATAATTGAGGTAATAAAAACTTTATAATATCATGATAATAAAGGGATTCATGATATACTATGTCAAAGTACATTATATACACCACATAAAAGTGATTTGGTGTATAACAACAAAAAATCTTAATGGAATGTAAATTGAGATGAAATATCTTATAAAGACCGTATCCTTAGGTTAAGGATAAATCAATGAAATAATTATATGTGAAAAATATAAATACACTCAATATTATTGGATATTCAGTGTAAATAAATCATACGACATTCACACATATTCTTGTAAAAACAACACCAATGAATTAGATGATTAACTCAATAAATGGAGATTGAATTAAAATTACTCTTATCAAGTTCATATCGATGACTTGAAAATTTATCAATGGAGTGATTATGTGTATCAAAATTATATCCACATAAAGGAGAGTGGAAATTATTACATAAGAAAATGAATAGTCATTCCATACATAATCTTGGAGTAAAATAATCAATGAAGTATGAGTAAAGTCGAATGAGTGCAAATTGAAAATTCAAATTCCCTTATCGATTTGGTAACTTACAAAACATACACCCATGAAAGAAGGATCATACAATGATGATGTAAATATCTATAAATTAAAGTATATTACACAATGAATACAATCATGGGTAGTACACACACCACATGCAATAAATAAGTGGTGACAATGGAAATCTCATGAAATTAAAAGTGAGATAAGAAACCCCTTACTTTAAACTTTTTCCTTGGTCGAGGGTAGGTTAACCTCCTGTATAATAGTTAAATAATTGTTATTAAATTATATAAGAATAATATAAATAAATATGATATCATATATGATCTTTTAATATTGATTTGTTAATAATATTTTAGTATTATCGTCGTTTTGGGTGTTCACTTACTCGTTTTATTTTATATGTTTTGTTACATAAGTCGTGTTTGTTATCCATAGTTTATATCTTATTCATATACATAATTATATAAATTCATTAAACATTATTTTTAATCATAAAATTAAATTTAGTCTTGAATGGATATGATAGGGAATGAATCTCATCGCGTTCGTGGAGACGATAATCCGTACGTACGCACGAGCGACAATATCATTATTTTGATATTAAAATAATATATAATTGGATGGTATATCATATATAAATAATCATTATCATGTTATATTTATTATTTACATGAATTAAACATCATTATTATACCCATCCAAATAATAATATATTGAATAACAATTACACCAAGACGTGGACACGGTAGACCGTACGTACGCACGTATGGTGACATGTCATTCAAATGATAGATAGAATTATCAATATGGTTGTACCATATTTATAATAACATCACAGTATATAGAAGATACTGGATTTATTATTTTAGAATGTAAATAACAAAGAAAGAAGAAGTGGAAGAAGAAAGGAACTTGAAAGAGGGTGGTGAAATTATTACCTCTTCTTCGGGTTCTTCCTTTGTATTTGATCAAAAGGGCTCCTTAAGAAGTATTTATGTCTAAAGTAGGGCCTCTAGGATGAATGTAGGATATTTGAGAGATTATTTGGGCAGAGTTTGTCCAAGAAAAAAAGGTTTGAAGGTGTGAAATTGAGAGAAGGGGGTGCCCTTTTATAAGAGGGGTGAGGGGCACCTTAGAGAAAACTTAAAATATTATTTTATAATAAGTTCATATTAGATTTATAATGGATAAAAAGTGTATTATTAAAATTATAATGTGGTTATGGGTATCAATCCTTTTAACCAATAGGTTTCATATAGGTTTGGGTTACTATATTAACCTTATCTTTTAGTTTTAACTCTCAGTTAATTAGTTTCACACTTACCATGTCTCTTTGTATTTTTATATTATATGGTTAATAAACGTACTATAAAAATAAAATAGAACCCTAAGTGGTTCATTAATGATACACCTATCATTATAAAAGTCTCTTGGACGAACCTTATATTTTTAGGAATTGAATATCAATTAATAATATAATATTTGTTTTAAAAACTCTTTTATGTCAATTTTGACACTATTTAATAATTGATTTTTTTAAAGTCTTAAAAACTATATTAATTCAAAAAAAATTCATTTAAACAATCCTAACATGTCATATTAACCAATAAAATTCGTTTAAGTCATCAAAACTTTAAAATTATATTTATTTTAACATTTATAATACCAATTATTTGATTCTATCATTAATAAGGAAAATATTGTATGGTTATTGTGTCATAAATAAATTTAATTATTCAATATATAAAAATTATAAATAAAATACCATTATGTAGGAAATATTTTTATATTTATAATGAATATTTATAGTCTAAAATATAACATATATAACCCTATGTAAAAAAAATTAAAAAGATATATGCTTATGTTATTTTTGTATTTACTTTAACTTAATTAATATAAAGTGTCATTATCACTTACAAGTGGCTACATGGGGTCCCAAAATAGACCCAAAGATGCCCATGGTCGGACATGTATCAACTAATATGGTTATGACACGTTTTAGGGTAATTTAATATTATTATAATATTATTTTATTACCCTTATTTACCGGATTTACCCTTTAACCATGGTAAATAAAATATTTACCAAAGTAATTATTCAAAATGTATAAAAATAAAATTTATCTATTTAAACAATTTGGAACTACTAATTCTAAATATGTAATCCATTTTTCTAAATTCAAAACACATAAGTGGCAGAAATTAATTTAAAATTAATTCCCGTTTTCAAAACAAAAAGTGTATTTTTAAGAAATAATAACTATCAAAAGATTGGCACTTGCTTATGTCCAGTTTAAATGTGAAATTATGTCCAATGACCAACAATGTATTAAATGGTAAAAATATAATCTAATTATACTTTAAAATCACTCAAATTCATAAATTATCACTATTAATTTTTTTGATTAAAAAAAGTTGTTTTTAATTAAAATTTAGTAATTTTCATTATTCATCAAAATATGAAAGTTATCAGAAAAGTACCAAAAATTCACCCTAAGCTAATTTCGATATTCCAAATCCAAAAATGAAGTCCATTTTGAACGATAAAATTTATAAAATTTCAAAAAGTGGGTATTACTATTCATAACAGCTAGTTTGATTGGTTGTGGTGTGTTAGAACTCGAAGTTGCGTACAACACACGCTACTATATTATTAAAAGAGAAGCGTAATGTGGATGTTTGGGGTGTTATAAAAGAATAATAGGTTTTAACCATAAAATTATGGAACAAATTATTTTCATGCAATTTAAGAGTCTCAAGTGGAAGTTGATGTGATCCCTACAATTGTGAGAGATACTATATTTATTGTTTTGTCCTTAGAGACTACTTTATTTTCTACTTCAGACTCTCATTATTTTAAAACTAACAATGGAACTCATTCATTTTCCTATATATTTTATTAAACCTCTTGTGAATAAGAATTATTGGGGTTTTCAATGTCCCTCAAGTTCTCTCTTTATATTAAACGTCAGTCTAGTTTTGGATTTTATAATTCTTGACTTGGATCTCTTTTATGTTATCCTAGGTATAGATTTATTAGTTGACCATAAATCAAAGATAGATTATTATAAATGGTGAGTATTCTTTACTAACTATGATTGTAACACTCAGTTGTTTCAGGTAGAGTGGTATTTGAGATCTAATCGAATAGGTCATCCTCTATCAAAACTTGTAAAGTTGATTTCCTCTTTCATAGTTGAACTTGTGGACAAACTGGCGGGTTGTTATCTTAATTTAGTGGTTAAGGAATTTGATAAAGTGTTTCCAACTAATTTCTTGAATATTACTCTAGAGAGGGAAGTTAAGTTTTTGGTCGATTTGGTGTTAGGACTTAGTCGATATATATGCCTTCATATCATATGATGACAATTAAATTGAAGGACCTAAATATTTAGTTGGAAATTTTTGAAATCTATAGACTTTATTCATCCTAGTGTATCACATTAGTTAGTCCCAGTATTGTTTTCTAATAAATATAACAAAACTCTTCATTTGTATGTCTATTATCAGAATCTTAATTGGGTAATGGTTAATATTAAGTATCATTTTCCCCATATCAAAGACTTATTTGGTTAGTTTAAGGGAGAAAACTATTTCTTGAAAATCAACCTTAGGTCTGGATATCATCGAATTAGAGTTAAGAATATAGATATCCTAAAGATGGCCTTTTGGAGTAGGTATGGACAGTTTGAGTAACTATATTTATAAGAGAACTTAACCAACCCCAAATAGAGAAAGATATTTGGATTTTGGGTGATATTTTATTTGATTGTGTCGTGGACTTTAGAGGTTCTTAGGATAACTATTTTGGAATGGTTTAGTTTTCTTATAATAATAGTTACCATTCATCAATTATAAAGGATCCCTTTGTGTATTTTGATGGTAGACCTTGTAAATAATCTCTTTTTTGGTCTAATTTGGGTGAAATTTATCTTATGGTATAAAGAATTGTTTAGGAGAAGTCAATGAAAATTCATATTATTCATCATTGATTGGAGATGGCTCAGAGTTTACATAAATATTATTCAAATAGTTTATGACATACTATTGAATTATTGATAGGTGATTGGGTGTTCCTCAAAGTTTCACCCCATTTGGGTCACCGTCAACTTGGGAAGCAAGGAAAGTTATCTTTAATATACTTGGAACCTTTTGATATCACTGTTTAGATTGGAAAATTGGATTACCAATTATCTTTTCCATCACATTTAACTTTTATCCATGATATTATTCATGTGTCTTGGATTAAAAAGTATCATCTTAATCCCTCTCATGTTCTGAACTAGGAATAACTTGATTCAGAACTGGATGTATTGGTGGTGGAATGACCAATTAAAATTGTTTATTATTAGGATAAGATTCCATATGTTAAACCTATTCGGTTGTCTTGAGTTGTGTGGTAGTAGGGAACAATTTCTTACAAGATATGGGAATAGGAATCATTGATGAGGGAGAAATGACCTCATTTTTTTATCAATCTTCTTCAACTTGACTCTATAAAGAAAAAAATTGATATGGTGGGGAGGATTTTTACATCCCAATTTCACTTTCAGGTACTTATATTATTTTTTATCATATTTTATTTTGAACCATTCTTTGGTTTTTACAACTTATTTTTGGATGTTTGGTGTTTTTTGGGCATGTGCATGGTTTGGAAAAACCATGTGGAATTCCCATGAAACCATGTGACTTGTGGTGTTATAGAGTAGTAGTGTGTCATATGGTTGGTGCACATATTATCAAACCATGAATCTATCTCCCAATGGATAGAATTAGGCATATGGTTGGCATATAGTTTTTTAAACTATGTGGCCAAATTGTGTGACATGTTTTAATTAATCTAAAAAATTATTTTTGATCCCAAAACACTCTCTTTTTTTTCATTATTCCTTCTATAACCTAGGATATTTACTCTAGGGGTTCCAAATGGATATTTTGGTGATCCAAACTCTTTAAGAGATAAATTCTGATAGATCTTGGGGTGTTAAATATATTAAAGTTAAGGTAAGAGTATGTTCTTCATTGTTATTCATTGTTTTTCTAGATATTATCTCTTTATCTTGAAAGGAACCATATATTGGGGGTGTTATTGTTAGATATATAGGTTGTGTCATGATCTAATGATAATTTTATTAGATATTTCATGAATAATGGAAAAAGCGACTACATCAATTGTGTTCATTGTGCACTTCTTTAGGAATTATCTTGGTAATTAGTTTTATTTGTCTCCATTGATCTTAGGAATGTTGAAGACAAGTTTCTTGATATGGGTTTAATATTTTAGGGTCTCATTTTATTACCTAATATCCTTTTATCCTTTTGGTGTGGATTTTATTTTTTGGTTCAAAATACCAAGTGTTTGGGGTGTATGGTTTCATAAAAAGGATTTGTTTTATGAACTTTTCATGGTTTCTCATTTTAAATTGGTTTCTCTAAATTGTTTTAAGTCATGGATATTGATTTATTGATTTTTTTGGGTTTTAGATAATTTTGAAAAATGGATTTTCCTTTTTTTAATTAATTATTAAAATGTATTTCAAAGCATGTTTTATTGGGAATTGGGAAATTTGATTATTGATATGTGATATGCCCTTGAAATGATTTGAACTGTGAGAATGAAAGCCTATGAGTGTAGGTCATTTGTGAAATTTATATCATTTAAGTGTGGTTCTTTTATGAAATTTAAATCCTCAATGTGATGTTTATGGAACATGGCAACTGGGGGTATGTAGGAGGGGTAGATTAGGACAGGCATAAGAGGATGGTTTTTGGATACCTAGCTTGGATTTATGATACAACTCTAAATAAACAATGTTATCATAGGGTTTTCACTTATTGTGGTGTTCTTATATCCCTAGGATCATGTTCTATGAATTTTTTCACACTTATTCATTTTATTTTTGAGGTGTGAGGATCTTAACTAACCTAGACCTAACCTTCCCTGGGACTAGTTTCCATAGTAAAACTTTTAGAAAGTGGTTTATTTTAGAAATTTTTTATTGAAAAATGCTTTTAAAACAGTTTTTTATGATTTATTTATAAATTTTTCTAAAAGGGTTAATTTTCATGTTTTACTGAAAATTGTGAAAAGAAAATTTAATACCTTGTATAATGAACCAATTAGGGGGAACCTGACACATCAACTGAGATGGCCACTATAAGGCCTGATTCACATTCCTTATTTCCACAATTTTTTATAGGAACCAAGGTATGAAAATAGGAAATAAATGGAATAGTTTAACCATTAATATCATCAATACATGTCTCATATACCAAATGAAAATACATATGAAAATATAAACCCAAAACAGAGAACAAATTGGAATTCTAAACAAACATGATACATAATGTGTCAAAAACTTGATGGTCCAAAATACAAGAGAAACCATGAGACAATAGTCTATCTCTTTGTGACCATCATTCACTACAATTCTAAATAACTTTAAGAAAATAATGAATAGGAGGATAAAACAAGATATATGATTCCCTTACCTTGACCTAAGTCCTAAAAAATAAATTCTATATATTCCCAATGTCATATGTAGGGTGTGAGGAAATTCTTAGTAGGATAAAACCATGAATCTATACAAAATATTTCACTATGAAACCATTATTTCAACTTTTAAGATAAAATCAGTTTCAATAGGTAGTTCATATAAAAACACATTTTCATAAAATATCCTTTGATTTTTTTCCTTTTTAAAAAAATCCATATACCAAGACTTAAAAACATGTAAGTAAAACATGTTTAGTTAAATAAAGGGTACTAACCAAGAAATCCATGCATAATTAAACAAATGGAAAAGTAAATCACAAGTATCCATGTAATGTTCACTAAAAATGCTTGAAATGAGCCACAAGATAAAGACTATGATACCAGTATATCTATAAAACACTAGTTGGTATAGTGAATCCTAGGTCCCTATAGGACACATATCCCATGGTCTTACCCAAGTGTAAAATTTTATCATTAAGTTCAAGGGAATCCAATCCCAGTATTTTTATATTATCTTCATGGAATTTTATCAAACACTTGAAGTTCATAGAATTTGTTTCAAAATAAAAGACTATTTAATACATTTCATGTCACCACTAAAGATTGATAAAAATCATAGATTTAAATTTATCCATTAAAAACATAAAATCAATCATTTTCATATAACATAATCAAATGATTTCACAAGAACATTCAGTTTTTTCATGGGAAAGAATCCATTGGATAGAGACACCTACCTTTCAAATAGAGGAAACGTTAATGACTTCAAATTTAGTGATGAGAACTAAAGAGATTAGGACCTCACAAGCCAATGTATACAAATAAAATTATCAATTTCCCATCAAACCCTTTAGATTCAAAAATCATAGCTCAGTTGGGTTCCAACAGATTGAGGGGAAAATATATTGAGGATGGATCTATATAAAATATGAAAAATAAAGAAAATATTCTTACATACCACAAAGATATCCACCCAAATAGATCAATAAGCACCAAAGAATCTAGGGGAGATTATTTTATATCATAATAGAGGGTATGGTTCAAAGTAAGATATTATTGTTAAAATTTACCAAGGAAATCAAGGTAATTTACTATTTAAGAATTTTGGATCAGAAAACACAATTAGTTCACATGGTTAGACAAAATGTGTGCTAACCGTGTGGTAGCTACTATCCCTTCAACATTGAAGTGCACATATTCCTAAAAATAGTTTTATGGTCAGAAAAACCAAGTGCAGGTCATACAATAACCTCTAGACCCAAACCCAAACATCTTCCTAGTTTTCCTAGTGACTTTCATGATTAGAAAACCCATACTAAAACCATGAAAATCACCACTGGAACCAAAAAAAAGTCAGATCTTATGGTTACCTAACTATTATAAAAAATATATTCCTAGGATTTTTACCCCAAAACTCCAATTTTTTCAGCCCTCAACTCGAAAAAACCTATAGAACCTTGAAAGAGATAAACTATGCTCAAAATTAAACATACTTATGACCCATAGGGCATCACAATTCTTCCCACCATGAAAATTTATATCCTAAAACGGAACTCAATATATGAATAGATAAATCCACTATAACATCCCATCATGGGTGCCACTAATCTAGTGCCCTAATCTGATGTGCCACATGACCTTATGCGTGTCTCCCGATATGTCAGAGGCTTCTTAGTAGTAGTGAGGTGTAATGGAACATGTGGGGATACTATACCTTCTTTAGTGGAGTAAAACAATAGAAAAAATAAATATATTAACACAGACATATAATAATAATACATAATCAAAAATTACATACCACATTCCCAAAATGGGGAAATACCAACAAACCAATAGAGTAAAATATGACATGTCATGGTAGTTTAAAGTGACAAAGGAAAACCAAAATAATATACTAAATAAAATACTCAAAATGAGTCTCAAAATAAAGTTTGGTTCCCTCATATATGATTTATCCTAAATCCCATATCATCTATCTAACATATGGAATTTTTCCTTATCCTGAATTGCAACCATGAAGTCTACTCATGTACACAATAGCAGCCTGAGCATGGTGTGAGTACAAATCAAAATTCCACCAGCAATGGTGTCTCAAGAAATATCCATTATAAAAATATTTTATGGATAATTATGAATAAACCGTATAAAACAAGTGAATAAAATAGGTTTCATTAGGCTCTAAGGGCTCCCAAGTTTCATAATAATACCAACACACTAAACCAACTTCAGCCCACACCAGATGTCTGAACCATGCCATGATGTATTAACCAATTTGAGTCATAAGGGCATTCATTAATCATTTCCATATAATTAATTATACTTTGGATCATCAATCTAGGTACCCAACCCATGGTGTGGACTTCCATGAATAACACCCATTCCCGATGTGGACTACCATGACCCTGATATTTACTAAGGTTTCGACTGCCATGAGTAACACTCATTCACTGATATGGACTTCCATGACCATTATCTTTACCATGGTGTGGAATTACATGGAAAACACCATTTTAATGGGGTGGAACTCCATGACCAAAACCCATTACCATTTCATCAACATTTACCTTTTGATATTTAGTATGCTTAGACTCTTTAACATAATCAATAACAAGGGTGCACCTTTCTCAATCATCATCATTTCCATGGTTCATTCCATATATCATCTTTAACTCAAATTCCATGACTATCCCATTTAACCATTTATTCATAACTACATACATTACACATTCTTTGAATCATTTAACAACATGTACAAGCCCATTTATCCATTTAACATCATTTACCCTTAAACATCACAAATCCCATTTACCCTTTCCATGTTAAGACAAACAAAACCCTTATACCATGTTAACATGCTGGACACACATGAAATTGGTGTAATCTTATAATCCTATTAATTCCATGATAACTTATTAATATAAATTCTAATTGGTCTAATCTATTAAACCCTTCAATTCATCATTTAACAAATCAATTCACATGTTCAAAGAATCATCACACCCCATGGGTGGACGTGGCCCCAGTCTACTCCTCATCAATGGATCCAATGCGGTCCCTGAAAGGTCTAACACATTATTTATACACCTAATTTTTCATTTCATACTAAGGAATTAAATTCATAGAAAAATATCACAAAAATACAACCACATACAAATGAATAAACATCAAGACTATGGGGTTTAACTTGTAGACCACCTACCTCAAGTTCCCATGGATACACAATTTCCAAACTCCTTTATGCATTGTTTTTCAATCGTACACCCTCCCCTATATGATATATGTTTAAGGCACATGATTAGTACTAACTATGCACCAACTATGCACCCTGCATAGTATGACCACTTTTCCCCCATTTTTATGTGTTGAACTCCCTGAATACCCCCCCTGAGTCCCCTCAAACTCTTGATAATCATTTAATTAACCATTTTAAATAGAGTTAAATCAAAATTAAATAGATATGTGTCTCTTAAAAATGTCTAGATCTTGCAACCTATCCACATTATAACAGCTCGTCCATGAGCTACACTCCCATGTTTTACTAAGACTACAGGGTAAAAATATTTGGATAATGGGCCCAAACTTCTTTCTCCTTCTCCCAAGTTTCCTCCTAAAAGTTACCATATTTCCACAACACTCATACTAAAGGAATATGTTTACCCCATAAAACTTTCTCACTATGATCCATAATATGAACTCAATGATCCTCAAAGGATGCATCAACATCAAGCTTCACATTATCAATATCAATCACATGATATGGGTTGTGATGATATTGTCGAAGTTGTGACACATGAAAAACATTGTTTTTACCACCGTAATACTATGGAATAGACAATTGGTATTCCACTAGTTTGATCCTCTCTATAATATCATACAAATCCACATACTTGGAAACCTACTTTCCTTATTTATGTATTTAATAGTGACCCAATATTGGATACACTTGAAGGAACACATGGTCACCCACTTTAAACTCGAGAGGTTGATGACTTCAATCAATTTATGACTTCTATATAAGATAATCCATATACCTATGCTTTTAAATCAACTGAACATGTTTCAAAGTCTCCTACACAAGACTCAATCCCAATAAATCCGATTCCTAAGCATAAATCTAACATAAATGTGATCTACCTGGCCTACCATAGAGCACCTTGTATGGTTCCATCTGAATAATCACCTGATAACTATTTTTATAGGTTAACTAAAAAATCACTAAGTGTTTCTCCTAGGATCCAAAAAATTCTAGGACATATTCCCTCAACATGTCCTCTAAATCCTAGATAGTATGTTCTGATTTCCCATCTATTTGTAGGTTGAAAGATGTACTCAAATACACCTGAGTATTAAATTCCTTCTACAACCTTTTCTAGAAGAAAAAAAGTAAAACATAGATCATGATCTAAAACAATACTCTAAGGTACCCCATGAAAACATACTATCTCCAAGAAATACAAGTCACCCAACTGATCGATGACAAAAGTCTCCTGAATTAGTAAGAAATGTGTTTCCTTTTTCAACTGACCCACAATTACCCAAATTGTATCATTATTCTAAGTAATCCTAGGGAGACCTACCAAAAAATCCAAGGTAACATCATCTCACTTCCATTATGTAATGGGAAATGGCTATAAAATTCTGACAGGTTATTGATGTTTAACCTTCACTAGCTGAAAATTGTATCATTACATCATGAAACTTGAAATATTATCTTTCACTCCTAAACAAAAATACTACCTTTAAATATCACAATAAATATACATCAAATCAGGGTGAAGTTCCCACTTCGAGGCATGAAACTCATGTATGATCTCTTCCCACATGCAATTAGGCATAACAACGTGGCCATGACCATGAATAATCTCATCCTCATCAATAGTCCATTTGTAAGTTAGCTCCCCTACTTCAAAACTATATCTCAAAGTAAAACATTATTAATCCTCATACTTCCCCCTCTTAACACAATTTAAAAGACAGGGGTCAGTAGACAAGGACATGAGTGTCATTAACTCACGATTCTCCTAGAAACCTATATGCTTCTCATCAAACAAGGCTATCATATTCCACTCAGAACTAGACTCTTTAATTTCCTAAGCTTGTGTCTTATGAATCAATGAATCTAAAAAAACCCTACCGAAGATTCACATCACACTAGAAAAGGATATATTTTAGGCTCTTATGATTGGTATAAATGAAAAAATTCTCACCCAAAAGGTAATCCTACCATCATTTAAAATCATAAACCATTGAGGCCAACTCAAGATCAGGTGTAGGATAGTTCTGTTCATGTGTCCTAAATTACCACAATCCATATTCCATGACTCAATCTACCTGTATCAACATTACTGAAATTCTAATCCCAGATGCATCACAAAATAAAGTATACCCTTTACCTAACTTGGGTAAGATCAAGATTTGTGTAGTGGTCATACATTTCTTCGACTCTTGGAATGCATTATCACATGCCCCATACCACTCAAATTGGACAAACTTCCTGGTTAGTCCCAAAAGCGACACTTATAATCACAAAAATTATTTGATGAACCTTAGATAATAACCCACCAAACCCAATAAACTGTGAATATAAAAAAATATTCTTGGGATGATCCTAAGAAACAACTTCTTGAACCTTTTTTTGGGTTCACTAAAATGCATTACTCTAAGATTATGTGAGCTAAGAAAAGTATTTTGTTGATCTAAAAATGACACTTAAATAGCTTGGCATAGAGTTGATACTCTCTTAGTTCACTGAGGATGTTGTCAATATGTTGGGTATGATCATCGTGATTCTAGGAGAACACAAAGATTTCATCCACACACAAAAATGTGTGAAATTATCCAGGTGTAGGTGAAATATTTGGTTTATCAAGGCTATAAACATAGCAGAGAAGTTCATCAACCCAAATGGAATTATGACAAACTCATAAAACCCATAACTGCTTTTGAAAGCAGTATGTGGTATATCAAAAGGTCTCTCCATCAACTATAATACCCTAACCTCAAATCGATCATGGAGAACATGTTGGAACCCCTCATCTATTCAAATAGATCATCAATATACAAAAAAGGATACCAATTATTAACCTTTGTCCAATTCAACTTCTTGTAATTGATTCACAACTACAACGCTCTATTATCCTTATTAACAAAAAAATACTATAGAACCCCAATGGGACATACTCATATAGATAAAACCTTTATCCTATAACTCCTAAAAATGAGTCTCAATCTCCTGAAGTTCTACTTGGGCCATTTTATAAGGTAGAAAATAAACTGACTCGGTTCTAGGAATTATCTCAATTGTGAGCTCAACCACTCTCTCAGTGGTATCCCTGAGAAGTCCTCAAGAAATATATCCTAGAAACAATCCATAATTAGAGGTAATATGTCACACTCAACTCCCTCATCGTCAAGTAAAAGACTTGTAACCTTTGTTGTGATATCACCTAGTTACAGAAGAAATGGCCCTACATGGCCTGTCTAGATATCCCACTCCCTACGATGGACATAAGTTTCCCCTTCATGAGAAGTGAAACTCACTCACTTATGGTAATAATAATTGTGATCTTGGTATGTAACCAACTATTCTATCCCTAGTATTAGGTCAAAACCTATCATCTCAATCACATAGAAATCTCAAAGGATATGGTACCCACCAAACTCAAGGACACACTCTTTATATTTATGGATACCCTCTGATCGTACCCTCAACGGCGTGTTGATCAACATAACCCCAAACATATACTCTACTCCCAAACCCAAAAACTTAAAAATTGGAAAGATATAAAATAATATGATGCACCTATATCAATTAAAGAACTTGAAATCATGGAAGATACCAGAATTGTACTTTGAATAGTCAATGGTCCAGCCTCACCACTAACGGGTGCAAGTTGAACTAACTATCCTGCCCCTCTGCCCTAAACTCTTGTTTGAGTCCTTAGTGTTGTACTTCCCTACAGATATGTATGATCTTTTCATGATGTACCATTTCCCCCACCCTGATTAGTATAGACATTGTAACTCTAACTACCTAGATGACATGGGGTAACAGACCCCCTGTCGTTACTTTGCATCATTCTAGGTCCCCCAACACTGCTCATCTACTGAGTGTTCATATAGAACCTCTGTATATAACCCATCCTTATACATTCTTTTCACTCTACTGGGGGGTATAATTCACTGAACACATATCTGGCTAGGCCTTCCACACTGATAGTATATTACTAAACTACCTCCTTGAGAAAGAGATCCTCTCCCTTGGTCACTCTTTATACCACCTTCCTAGTGAAAGTTCTAATAACAATGCTTCCTACTATCAGAAGATGTACCATTATATTTCCAAACTAAAACCATATTTTTTACACTATAATCCTCCTTCAGGTTCTCCTTAGAATGGAGAGCCTAATCCACTGCCTCTGTAAACATCTTCAAATAAAAGATGTTGACCTGGGACATGATCTCACATCTAAATTTTTCCTAAAAACATCTGGCCATAGCTACCTCACCTCCTGTCAATGTCAATGAAAACACTAAAAATCAATGAAGTAACTATTATAATCCATCACTATCATACTTCCCTATATAAAATTCATAAAATATTCATCTTTACTCTACCTTAATTCCTAAAGATAAAATTTCTCTAGGAGCTTCTCTGGTAAGTTCATCCAATTCATGCCTTCCAACTACTCATCTCATGCCTAAATATCCCACCAGTGTTACACCGGTCTTCATAACATAAAAGTTTCCAACTTAACTCGCTTATTAGTAGGATTCTATAAGTGATCCAAAATCATCTCAATAGACTCTATCCTGAACTCAAATTCATTGGTCCCACCCTCTCTAATAAAGTCCAGAGGGTGCTTTAGTTGAAACTTTCTCATCAGATCAAACATACTTGGCACATCCTTCTCTAGGTCTCTCTCCATAAACTAAATAAAAAGATAAAATTTATCACAGAACTATTTCCCCTTATCACACAGGACCAAAAAAGGTTCTTGCCCCACTACTAGAGGAGCATGATCAGGGATTCAATCCTATTTTCCAATTGGTAAACGCCATCATGGAGGCATATCTATAGAATTCCAAACAAACATCTCAAAACAAATTATATATAATTTTCATAGTCTACAAAATATGGATCACTAATTTCCATAAAAATCCACTCTTTATACATTATCCCAATAGACATAATCACATATTTTTCATTACCCTCAACCATTACTATCATGGTCCTTGGCTAACACATGGTAAACAAAACTTACATAATCAGAAGCCTTTCATTAGATGCCATTTTTAACCATTTCAATTTAACACTTCCCAGTTAAAAATACTTAAAACTCTTCATTAGGCACTATTTTCTTAAAACCGTAAGAAAACCATAAAATCATTTTCATTTCCCATAACCCGCCATAAAATTATTTTCTATGAGTGCCAAACATAATGTATTCCATATAATTCCTAAGTTCCTACATGGTGCATTATTATACGAACCTCGTTCCATGTTGGTCCTTGAATAAAACCTCATAAAATAATAAAATCACACAACAAGTGTATCACCCATGATGAAATAGAATCCAAATTTGATAGAAAACATAAAGAATGACAATCCCACCCTGGGAACTTGGGTTTTCTTATACACAAGGGTTATCTACTCCCACGAACAAGCACATTAATAAGGCCTGACACATCATAATATACTATATACATTTCCCAAATATAAATTCAATAGAAAATAAATCTATGATACCACTTTGTAACATCCTGAATTGGGTACCACTAAATTGGTGCCCTGATCTTTTACACCACATGACCTCAAACGTGTCTCCATATATTCCATAGGCTTTTGACTGGCAGTAATGATCTAATAGAACATGTAGGGAGATTATACCCTCTTTACTAGAGTAAATCAACAGTGAAAATTAGGATAAATATCAATATACAGTAATAATACATAATCAAACATTGCATACCACATTCCCAAACTGGGGAAATATGAACTAAGCAACATAGTAAAATATGACATGTCTTGGTAGTCTAAAGTGCTAAAGTAAAATAAAAATAAGTCACTAAATACAATCCCCAAAATAGGCCCTGATATCAAGTATAGTTTTATTATCCATGCTCCATCTAAAATCTCATATCATCCACCTAACATAAGGCCTTTTTCTTATCATGATTTATAACCATGAAGTTTTCTCAGTTACCCAATGGAGGCCCAATCAGGTTGTGAGTAAAACTTAGTAGGACACTATCAATGGTGACTAAATAAATATCCAATATAATAATAATTTATGCATAATTATAAATAAATAATAGAAAAACAGGTGAAAAAAATAGGTTTAATTAAGCCCCAAGGGCTCCCAAATTTCATAATAATACCAACACACTAAACCTGTTTTAGCTTATAATGGAATTATAAACCATTCCATGAAGGATTAACCACTTTTAGTCAAAAGTTCATTAATTATTTCCATATAATTCATTTTAAATTAGATAATCAGTCCAGGTGCCCAACCCATGGTGTGGACCACCAAGACCAACACCCATTCTCGATGTAGATTATCATAACCATCATCTTTACCATGGTGAGGCCTACTATAACCAACACCCATTCCACTATGTGGACTGTGATAACTATCATCTTTATCATGGTGTGGAACATCATAACCAACACTATTACCATGGGGTGGAATTCCATGACCAACACCTATTACCATTTCATCAACATTTACCTTTCAGCGTTTATCTTGAATATCCTCTTTAACATGACAAACAATAAGAGTTAACCTTTCTCAATCATCATCATTTTCATGGTTCATTCCACTTAACATCTTTAACTCAAATTACATAACTAGCCTGTTTTACCATTTATTAATAACTATAGCCATTATACATTCTTTCAATCATTTAAGAAACATGGAAAACCCCTTTAACCATTTAAAAATATTTACCCTTAAACATCACAAAGCTCATTTACCCTTTACATGTTAATCCAAACAACCTTTATACCATGTTAACATGTCAAACACACATGAAATTAGTGTAATCCCATAAAACCCTTTATTCCATGATAACATATTAAACACAATTCTAGTTGATTGAATCTATTAAACCATTTAATTCATCATTTAACAACTCAATTCCCATGTTCAAGGAAGTTTCACACCCTATGAGTGGCCTTAGGTCCGGTCTACTCTTCATCAATGGATCAAATGAGGTCCGTGAAAGGTCTAACACAACATTTCGACACCAAATTTATCATTTACTACTAAGGAGTTAAATTTGAAACATAAAAAAATTAAACCATAACCTAATACACATGAATAAACATCAAGATTATGGGGTATGACTTATAGACCACCTAACTCAAGTTTGTAGACAAGCACTCATACACAACGGCCCCTGATTCAATCCCAAGAAACCTTCAACACCCAATATAATAATCTGATGTAAAAATTAAGTTTTTAGTCCATTAGAGGGAGAGAAAGCATCCCACAAAGGTTCTTATAGAAAATAAAAGAAATAGAAGTCGTAGACTCACCCAGAGCTTCAATTTGAAACCAAAGGTGCTTCAAACAGCCTAATATTGAATAAGAATCACCCTTGAAGGAGGAGGGAGACCTTGATTTGTCACTCTAGATCCTGGAGAAGAAAATGGTAGGAAAATTGGGTAATAACCCTAAAATAGTAAGGCAGAAAAATGATAAATTACCCTCTTTAATAAAGCTCATGATTTGTTCACATGGTTTTCTAACCCATGAGCCAATTGTGTGGCACCCTCTGTCCAAGATGGGGCTTGGGTCACATGGTTTTCTAGGGAGCCTACATAGTTTGGACAATTTTGCAGAGACCATGTTCTTGGATCTTTCTAAGTCTACACAGTTTTTAGGCTCCACATTGCATGTTTTTTCAATTGTGCACCCTACCCCTATAGGATTCATGGTTAATGTGAATGGTTAGTATTAATTTTTCACCAACCATTATCCCTACAAAGTATGGTAACTTTTCCAAAATTTCCATGTCTTGAACTCCCCCCAAACACTCCCAAGTCCCCTCATACTCTTAGGAAGTATTTCATAGACCATTTTAAATGGAGTTAAGTCAAAATTAAACTGAAACATACATCCTGAAAATGTTAGGATCTTAAAGCCACTAATTCCTCATAAAAACTTCTTTATTCCACATCTCATGGCTATATCATTCACTCTATCACAAAATATGGACTAAGGGAATCATTTTACCATGAAAAACCTTATAATTGTGATCTATAATATGAACTAGCAGTTCAATAATTGAGGTATTAGGTTCAATCTTGACATCCTTCCATTCAATCACATTGGATGGAATCAGTTGATACTTCTTTAGTTGGAAAATATGGAATATGTTGTGAATCAATGTCAAGTGAGAGGGTAAGTTAAATTTATATTCCAACTTTCCAAGTCACTCAATGATCTCTAAAGAATCAATATACTACAAATCCATCTTACCCTACCTTCCCAAGTAATTATTCCCCAGCCACGGAGAAATTTTGAGGAAAAATTGATCACTAACCTAAAATTAAAATGGTCGATGATGATGATTATCATATGATTTTTAGAGACTTTGAGTTATCTCTAAACACTTAAAGATCAACTGAACCTTCTTCATCATATCTTGAATAAGTCTCGGTCCCATGAGTGATTGTTCACCAAGCTCTACCCAGCACAAAGGAGGCCTATAAGATCACTCATATGATGATTTAAAGGGTTCTATTATAATCAAATCTTGATAAGTGTTGTTATAGTAAAATTATAAGAATGGAATATGCTTCTCCCATGAACCACCAAAGTAAAGCATGCAAGAGTAAATCATATCTTCAAGAATCTGGATGGCTTGCTCAGTCTGACCATCCTTCTAAGGATGATATGTTGTTCTCAACTTTAATTGGGTACCCATAACCTATTTCAGTCCCTTCCAAAATGGGGATGTAAAGTGTTAGTATCTATTAAAAACAACCACTGAAGGCACCCCAAAAATCCTCATGTTCTCTGGGATATACAAGAACCCAATCTCTTATACCTTCTTCAAATCCTAAATTGGAAATAAATTGGATGATATAGTGAGTCTATCAATGATCAACCAAATAGTATCATTTCCAATAGGTGTATGAGGTAGTATAATCATGAATTCCATGGATAATCATACCATTTCTAAGCTAGAAAGGGTAAGGGTTTAATAAATTGATAGGTGTTTGGTTCTCTATAGTAATATTCTAGAAATTAAGGTATCATTACATGAATTCTGCAATCTATTACCTCATCCCTAGCCACCAATATCAACATTTCAAGTCATGATACATTTTTATAGCTTCTAGATGTATGAACAAACTATAATGATGTACATTATCCCTCAAAGATATCAAAATGACCAATATACCTTGAAAAATAAAAACTTCATCAGGTGGCTAAGAACAATCACCTGATATCTCTCTGCCATATAGGATTTTACTGAAATAGTGAAAATCGATGTCTATTTATTTCCCAAGATGAATCTGATCATCAAATGACGAATCATATTTGACACAAGATAAGTACACATAACCATCATCCTTTTCTACTTCCAATCGTATCTCATCAATCATACTCATCAAAGATCACTCCTCCATTGATTTCTTTAAGACTTAAGTAAGTAACTTCCTAATCAAAATATTGGTAGCCATATTCCCTTTTCCAGGTGTATATTCAATATCAAAATAAAAAGTATGAAGATATTTAGCCCAATGCATGTTGTAAGTTCAAGTATCTCTAAGTGAAAATATATTTCAAGATCTTATTATCTTAATACATAGTAAACCGCTCATTGAAAAGATATTAGCACCAAGTCTTGGGATCATTCATCACTACAGTCAACTCGAGATCATGGGTAGGATAATTCTTATCATGAGGATTAATTTTTGAGAGAACCAAATGCCAACACCCACTTCCCCTACATCATAACACATCCCAATCCCATACCTAAGGAATCACAGTAAACATCATATCTTAAACCTAGATCAAGAAGGATTGGAACTAGATCTAAATTCAATGTCACCTTAAATTAATCAAATGATCTTTGACACTTATCATTCTATTTGAACTTAATACCATTGCAGGTTAGCTCTTCTATAATAGATCCAAGTTCATAGAAGTCTAAAAAAAACTTCTGTAATATCCTTCTAAACCCGATAATCTTTAGATCTTAAACACATTTCGAGGTTATTCTCAATAAATAACTTATTAAAACTTCTATGGATCTAATAAGATTCCCATATTAGATATCACATTCCCTAGAAACTTCACTTCTCAAATCCAAACATCACATTTAGATAGTTTCCCATACAAGTGATGTTCTTTTAAGATTATAAGGATCATATATAAATGATACATGTGTTCCTCTTATGACTTGGAGTGCATGAAAATATCATCCAAAAATACAACTATGAACAAGTCCAAGAACCAATGAAAGATCTATTTCATCAATTCCATAAATATTGTAGGAGCATTGGTAAGACTAAATGGAATAATTAGAAACTAAAAATGACCATACATACTCCTAAATATTGTCTTAGGTGTTTCTTCTTCTCAAAATCTAAAATGATGGTGTGAAAAATCCGACCCAGATACCCTCTCAAAATGGTTTCCAGCCCAAATTTCCACATACCCAAAGGGAATTATCAATCCCCAAGGGTCAACATCTATCACCCAGGCATCAACAACAACAAATAGTGGGAATAATTTTCCCGAACTGAAGAAAAAAACATGAAAAATATATATGTACATGTATAGAAATAAATATCAGAATAAAACATTAATATATATATATATATATATATTTCAATACAGAAAGGGAACAACATAAGTAAAACAACTAAAATAGTAGAAAAATAAATTTTTAAGAGACAAGTCTAACTACAAAGGATGACATAACTAAAATAGCTACTCTAGTAGTCTCTATGTGATAGAGCAGGAAAACTCCCACAATATCACCACCAGTTACCCAAACACAGTTGAAAAAAAACCCTAACTACCTCACTATGGTGCCTTGCCATTCCTTTCATCAAAATTCGTAATAAGTTCTATGCACCGTCGAAGGGGGTGTAGGGTGTGAGATAACATGCTCAATAGGGTCCCACCCAGGTTTTATCTATCAAGTCTCTAAAAAATAATCCAATAAACCTCAACTTTAGAGAAAACAAGTCATGATATACAATTTAATAGTTTTATATCAAAAGCATGGAAAAATAATTTAATTTCCCCTTTTTCAACATTTCCAAATAAATCAGGTAAATTGGTTTCAAAGAATCTCATATACATATATCAAAAATAGATATATAATGTCAAACCAAGTATGTATCGTATAACATATCAAAATCATGGTAGTATAACCAAAATATTACAAGCTAAAATATCCCAAATTAGCCAAAATCACAGGTAACATCATGCTAAGGATCACACTAGGTCAGGATAGCATGGACACTGATACCTAATATATACAATTATGTGCTCATAAAGCCTCTAAATATATTAATTGAGTCTATATAGTAGAGTAACACCCTAAAAAGTGAACCCCCCCCCCACAACATCTCTAACAATTCCCTATTACAACGGGCCTTGGGAGAAAAGGAATTCCCTATGAGAAAACCCATCAAAAGTGGATGAGGCCCATTACTACACCTTCTACCTAAGTACACAATGATTCCCATATGCTCTATTTTATAAATTATTTCATAAAACCATTTCATCATATCATTCTTTAAAAACCATTTCATAAAACCTTTTCACAATGCTGTGAAAGCACTTTTTAATTTACCAAAACCAAGGGAAACCATATTTTATCAAAAACCCATTTCCACACACAAAAACCAAATCAATCAATCATTCCATTTCATTTAGGAACAATTTATAAAACAATAGAAATGTAGTTCACCAACACAAGCTAGAAACAGAACCACCTACCTCAAAACTTAGGTTGCATGCACCCGTAATGGGATCCACTAATAGGAAGAACACAAAAATGAAAACAGAGTCCCAAGAATAAATCTACCCATCTTGAAATTGATTCAAATTAACAAAAGGGTCGACAAAGAATAGGAAACATAACATACCTCAAGAACACACACCCTACACACTATAACCAATGAAGGAAAATCCCCAGGGACAATATCACACAATAGATCTAGAAGGAAGCAAGAATAATCATTACCACGGGTCAATGGATCTGATAACACAACACAAATATGTTATCATGATCAAAGGAAATGAATAAGAAGAAATTATTAATCACCTAGAGATATGAAACCCAACCGTAATGGAGATCAATTATTGAACAAAGTGATTCCAATGGATCAGAGGTCCCCAAAATCTCTGGTGGAGAGTTTTAGGTTGAGAGATAAGATGGATTTAAAATAATGAATGAAACATAATCAATGTAGCACCCTAAATTCCCAACTAATGATATTTACATGGTGTGTAACCCATTAACATGGAGTTTAATCCATGGAGTCCTTATATTCCAAAAAACTAATCACCTTTTTATTAAAAATTGATCTTTTAACATTACATAACGTGTTATCCTTACACTTCATGTATTCTTCCACAGTGTGTACTTGGCTCATAGTATGAGTCTAGTGAATATTACACATTGTGTACTTCAATTGCACAATGTGTAAATTTATTGCATATAGTGAAAACAGAAGATTATTATATGAAAACCCAAACCACCTTGGGCATTCTCTAAACTCAGGAAGAACTCCACTAATCCATTACACATTTATACCTGGACTCCATTAATTCAAATAAACACACATCTCAATACTTTAAGTAATTTTCCATAAAAATGATCTCCATCCTAGAGAGTCCAAATACACACCCAATTAATGATTAAAACAATTAAATAGATGGGAAATACCTAAAATATAGTAACAAGGTGTTAAAAACTCCCCAATATAAGAATTTTTTTTCTCAGGAAGTCATGTGTCATGAACTAACCCAACGGGGCTTGAGACGCAACTACCCCAAGCTCACCTCTATAGGCTAGGGGGTGGAAAAAGCACTGAAATACATATCTAATATGGGATTCCTTTTCCTAATGTACCTATACGCACACACCGGACCATATCAATACATAAGTGTAGAGGAATAATAATAAAAAGATGAAATATATAAAGAATAACTATGAATGTAAAAACTTCTAGGGTGTACAAGAGTACGATAGTGTAAAATGAAAATTAAATGGGGTAAATACATGCCCAACCAAAAAGATGACCCGACCTAAAAAATTAGAAAAGTGAAATTTTGAGAGAACCCAACTCCTGATCTACAAGATTTGACCACCATACATTGTCCAATGCACTAGGTATCCCTATGCTTCTCTGTAATCACCTATGACCAGTTCATCATATGCATAAGACATGAAACATGCGGAAAAATCCCATACAGGGGTGAGTATATACATACCCAGTAGGACACCCTGAAAAATGAAGGGGGAGCAGTAAGAGACATGATAGTAATAGACAAAAAGACAGCTCAACCCAATCAAGAGAGTAAAAAATCCAAAAAAAATAGATACATACATATATATTCTCAAACCAAAGAATCCCAAATGATAGATAAAGAGGATCTCCATCTCAAATCCCATCCCAGGAAAAGTGTTTCAAAAGTTCCAAAAGTCCATCAGTGATACCCAACATCTAACGCATCTGTCTAAAGATATATCAAAGTCAATCCACACATTTCCACTGTGTTGCACAATTGAGGGGTTGAAATATCTTAGTATAGGACCCATTTCCTGGTATAATAGGAGGGTTCCACTCAAGTAATTGGTATAGGACTCTTGCCCAACCCATTTTGAGCATTCTACCCTAATGGTCGATAGAGGACCCAAGCCTTTCCCATCTGGAGGGTGCCACTCTAAGGGTCAGTAGAGGACCCATTCCCAACCTAGATGGGGGTGCCACTATAATGGTCAGTAGAGGACCCATGCCCTACCTAGTAAGAGGGTTACACTTGGATAGTAGATACAAAAACCATTCCCTACCCTATATAAGGGTGCCACTATAGTGGTCGGGGACCCATACCCTACCCAACAGGATGGTTCCACTTAATAGATAGGTAGAGGACCCATGCCATATCCTAGTGGGAGGGTTCCAATATAATAGTCGATATGGGATTCATGCCCAGTCCATATATAGGGTTCCACTCTAATAGTATATAAAAGACCCATTCCCAGACCATATAGAGGGTACCACTCTACAGATAGGTAGAGGACACATGATTTATCCCAATAGGAGGGTGCTACTCCAGAAGCCTCTAGTGATCCTGTCTGATCACCATCATTGTTGAACATCGTCTAAATAAGATTCATTTCTATTACATCTCATATCATATCTCAAAATACACATCAGAGTCCACTATTTTTTCTACATGGAAAAATACTCAGGATGGGCTGCTCGCAATCCAAAATCCGAGTCAAAACATAGGAGATATGAGAGGTTGAATTTTTTTCAAAAGGGAAAGAATGGGTACATGGTGCGTAAGGAGACCTACACAGCATGTGATCCCACTTCTATTTCTGGTTGTTTCATTTTCAGTACGTATCTTACTTCTTGTGTAGCACTACATGGCATATAGGTGGACTATATGGCATACCTTAGCCACCCGGGGTCCTGCCCGTGCTCCTGGTTGTGTCCATGTACTTTGGTATGAGATGTGTTTCTAGTTGTTTCCTACAACACATATTCCTTCTCGTGTGCTCTACCACATGTCTTTCCTACCTGGGGAGGGATACACAGGATGTGAGTCAGCCACACAGTGTTTCATCCTTAACTTTCTCAAACCCCTATCACTACAGCCAAGGGGCACTACACGACATGTGTTCTTCAGAATACATGGATTGTAGTTGGGTTTTTTGAAAAATTTATAGAACTGATTTGGAATTTTAGATCCAGCCTCCCCACCTTGTATATCACCTTCAGGCCTCCCAAAATTGGTGGAAAAGGCCTTCATTCATTATTTCTGGCCAGCCAGTGGTCAGAAATCAGTATCTCTCAACCACGGTGGTTCGTCGCACACCCCACACACCTCCTTCCATTTCCATATCTGATTTGAATCCCATATCAAGAAATTGATCACCTAAAAATCATACCAAATGTATCCTTGATCATTGATCCATTCATCACACATAAAACTATCGTGAATCCAAGAGTTTGATCGGGTTTGGTCCTTCCCAGCAATGTCAAACTGAGACCCCATAGTCCAATCAGTGAAGAATGTGAAGAACTATGGGGGAAAAGAATAAGAAAAAAAATTTGAAACAATCATTGGCCAATCATTCTTGGACAAAAAATACCAATTGGGAATATTTGTGTGATAAATCATGGCACAACAGATAAAAATTGAATAAACATTTTAAATTCAGTACTCTAGTGCATGCAAAGGTTCACAATTGACACAGATCAAGAAGTAGAATGATCATGCTCAAATAGTTTAATAAATTAGGGTAGAATACAAAAATTAAAAATTCCTACCTGGAATTGGATCATTCATCATCGAATATTGTACTCTATAATTAAGAAGAGTATTCGTTGTATTCATTATATGTCGATATTCCTAGATCCAAAGTCTCATCATTGTCTAATTATGATATACCAATAAGAGGGTGGAAGAATGACTCTCAATGATCCTAGGTTTATGCAGATAACCCTAAAGATCCTTCCATAATGGAACATTTAAAGAAAATTTGGTTTAGGTTAATTAAATTAAATAAATAAATTTAATTATTTATTTAACTAAACACATCTTCCCATGACCTATTTTATCTGAACGACCCACACTGACCAATTTTAGGTCTTCCCTAGGACAAAATTCACATGTTGGACTCAAATGTGGTATCATATTTCTTATCTAATATTCTATTTAAGATTTATATCCTTTTCTATAAGAAACTACTTGTTTGTAATAAAAAATGTATTTAATATTTGTATAAAATTAATTCTGGGGACACCAGGCATCGGAATCACACATCATCTCAACTTCTAGATTCAAAAATATATCTATAAATATTTAAAAGTATTATAAGGAAAAAATAGGGTCTCTATATCATTCCCTCCTTCAATATTTTCATCCCCAGAAATCAAAACTAAATAAAAATCTTAGGATACTAAGCCTGTATCTGGCTCACCCACTTCTAGGAGCTCACTTGCATGCTCCTCTATTTCCATATAACATGAAACAAGGGTATGGTCCATACATGTAGGTTTCTATCCTACGAATCCTTTATCACTACTGGTTGATCTGAAAAATTGGCTTCATCCTTAATATTGAGCTATCCCTAATAAATAACATGTGTAAGGTCATGCACGTATCTTATCAGTTGCGACATGTGGAAGACATCATGCACCTGCTCCAATTGTGGGGGTAGGTCAAGGCAGTAAGAAACCTATACAACCCTCTGCAATATCTCTAATGTCCCAATGAACCTTGGGGATAACTTTCCTTACTTGGTTAATCTCTGCAATCCTCATCATGGGGAGACTCTCAAGAAAATGTGGTCTCCCTTCTCGAACTACATGGGCCTATGAAGTCGATCTATATAATATTTTTTCCTACTCTAATATATCCTCATCCACTCATAGATAACTCGGACCTTCTACCACATCACCTGCACCATATCTTCACCCATAATAGATGTCTCATTGATCTCTGTCCAGCCTAAGGGGGGACTAAAGGGTCTCCCACATAGGGACTCGAAAGGTGTCATGTTGATAGTAGAGTGGTATATTTTTTTTATGTAAACTTTACCAATGGTAAGTCAGACTACTAGCTCTGGAAAAATTCTAACATTCAATCCCTCATTATATCCTCTAACACTCTGATAGTGTGCTCAGTCTTACCATCTGTATGGGGGTGAAAAGATGTACTTATCCTCATCTAGGCCCTAAATTCCTCCGGCAAGCCTCTCCAAAATTGTTATGTGAACCACGCATCATGATCGATGACAATAGTCGAGAGAATCCCATGAAGGTGAAAAATCTCCCACATGTACAACTACTCTATACTCTCCACCGAACTCTGCTCCCTAACAGAAAGGAAGTGTGCCGAATTCTTGAGTTGGTAAACTATCACCCAGATCGAATTGTGTCCTCTCACTATCTATAGAAGCTCTATCACAAAGTCTACATATATGTCATCCCATTTACACTCTAGGATCTCAAGGGGCTACAACAAACCTATTGGAACCTGGTGTTTAGCCTTCACCTGCTGACAAGTGAGGCACCATAAAACGAACTCAGCCATGCTCCATCTCATGTTATCACACCAAAAACTACCATTGAAGATCTATATACATATTCCTCACATAGGGATTTAAATCTAAAGGAGAAGTGGGAAACTCACTCATAACCTCTTCCTTCATCATGACTCAGACCATCGTTCGTCCCTAGAAATGGATGACATGATTCCCTCCTTCAGAATATCCATTTGGTGAATCTTTTGAGGATATATATTCATGAAATACCTCTTAGTCTATTTCTCCCAACTAGAAATATATCAAAAATGGAGGAGTGTAAGAGTAAATACCATAAACTAAAGAAAAGTTTCACCCACCTACTCAACCTGGGTAAGTTGTAGGGAAGACAACTACTTAGACACCTCCTACACCAAATGAACCTGGTACTTCCTGCTAAGGGCATCGAATGCCATGTTTCACTTCCCAAGAGCATATAATATCTCAAATTTATAGATATGTAGGAACTCCAACCAGTGCCTCTATCTCATGATCAAGTCTCTCTATGTGAATACATACCTAAGACTCTGATGGTCTAAGTAAACCATGAAGCACTCTCCTAGAAGATAGTGCTACCACATCCTCGGAGCAAAGACTACCACTGCTAGCTCTAGGTAAAAATTCATGTATTTATGCTTGTGAGGTCTCAACTACCTCAAACCATATATGATAATCTTCTTTCTCTACATCAACACACAACTGATCCCATATCTTGAGGCATCGCAATAATCTACATACTACATACCCTCCCTCAGTAGTTTCAAAACATGAGCACTCTTCATCCAAATACTCAACTCCTCGAAGGCCCTTTGGCATTAATCATTCCAATTAAACCACTACCCTTTCCATGTCAGGTTATTAAAAAGGGATACAATTCTAGATAAGTGTACCAAAAAAACTATGGTAGTACCCCTCTAATCCAATAAAAATATGCACCTCTAACACGGTCTTGGGTGACTCCCAATAAAGCACCACATTGATCTTCACTGGGTGTATGGATAATCCATGATCAAAAATTTCATTCTTCAAAAATTGAACCTTGTGAATATATAACTGTAAATTTGAGAGATTACTATAAATCTGGTTCTCTCAAAGAAAATATAAAACCATACTCAAGTGCTTTGCATTCTCCTCCTCTGACACAGAGTATATGAGTATGTTGTTAATGAATATAACCAAAAACTGGTTCAAGTATGGCTGAAAAATATGGTTTATAAAAGATATACACATGGTGGTGGAATTCTTCACACCAAAGGGCATCACCATAAACTCATAGTGTCCATAGCGACATCAGAATTACAGCTTCAGAATATCAACCTCATGAACTCTCAACTGGTGGTAGCCAAACCTGAGATCGATCATTGAGAACCAACTTTCACCTCATAATTGATCAAATAGGTCATAAATCCTTGATAATTGGTAATTTTTATTTATTGTGGCCTAATTTAGGTGATGATAATTTACACAAAGATATAATATCTCGTCTGAATTTTTCATGAACAACACCATAGCTACCCAGGGGGACACACTGGGTCTGATAAAACCCTTATCTCAAAGGTCCTACAACTACAAGAACAACTTCTAAATCTTTTTAGGGGATATTATATATTCCATATAATATATAGGAGTAGTCCCAAGATGTAAGTCGATGCAAAACTCTATCCCCCACCTCAGAGGTAGTCTTAGAACATCCTCAAAGAATATGTCTATAAAATCCCCCATGACTGAAGTATGTGAGATGTCTAATGTTCTTGCTACACCAAGGTCAACACCCGAAAACTAATGGGTGATGGTATATATCCTCCTTCTTGAAAAACCTAATCATCACACCATGATATCTCTCTTTCCCACAAAGGAAAATATTTTCCCATTAGTTTGAAATCATCTAACTCATATATGGTGACAATTAATCTGGTATCAGACCATTAAAAACCAATCCATACCCAAGATGGAATCATAGGGTTCCATCATGATTACCAAAAGGTATCATGAGAAACTCTCCCCACTAATCGATAGTTCTCACTTTCAGAAGATAAAATATATAATAGAATCGTTCCCTGTAGGAATCTCAAGATAAAGTTATTGAGCTAAAGCCTCAACTGGGAGCTCCATCTCTCACACCAAGAGTAAAGAGATAAAATAATTACTCACACATGTGTATAATAATACTAAGTTAAGAGTATAAAAAACACAAAACATACCTCTAATCATCTTGTGTGTTGTTGGGTCATATGCCTCCATAGCTTGTAGTTGTTTGCAGCCCCGACCACCAACTCCCTGAGCCATACATGGGCCGCTTAGTGGTGGTGGTGGAAGTATATTATAACATAATACACAACCCATATATCCTTATTATAGAGCTCCACCTAATCCTATTCTAGGTACGTCTCCTTAGGGGATTCCTTGACCTCTCCTAGGAGATCCCTGATCATGGCACTACATCTGCCATGATGGTCCTTCAGCTATCTATCTATGCTCCCCAACATGTCAGTTCAGGAAGTCATGATCCATGTTACCCCACCCATCAAAAGCATAGAACCACCCCTATCTAGACTATAAGGTCCTATATTCTTCCCTTGAACATGTGCCCATGCCTGATCCTGGGAAGATCTCATATAATGAGATCCTGTCGATTGGCATCTTCTAGCTGTTGTAGACGACTCTGCTCTATAATGCCTGGTGACAGCTCCAGCTACCTGGAATCTTTTTTATAGGAATATCTCCATTACTAGAACCCACTCCAACACTCTATCATAGGTGGGTATGTACAAGGGAATTACACTATCATAGATATCTCTATGGAGTCCCTGCTCAAACGTTCATTCTCAAAAGTATCCATCCCAAATCATATCAAGGGAGTATCGTGTAATGTTTTTGAACCTCATTGTGTACTAAACCACTATAATCCCTCCTTGATATAGTTATAGAAGTCTACTAATCAGAACTAATCACAAACATGAGGGGTAGTACTCCTCATATAATAGTTGTTTTATGTCATTCTATGAGAGAACTGACTCATCACACATCTGTATTACAAGACTCCACCAGCACCTAGGTGCTCAGTGGAAAAGTATAGCTTCTAGTGCAACCACATGATTAGTTAGTGTCTGAGTAAGCATAAAAACATGGATCACTGACTCCAATGAATCCTTCACTGTATGGGGATCTTACTCACCACAGAATCTCAGTGGCCTCTAGTGATGGAACTCACATAGTGCGCTAAACCAGGGTGCATCCTCATCCTACTTTTCTAGCATGATCTGATGCTCAGTAGGTGGGGGTGTTGTGACCAATCCACCTGGAGGAAGGATCTCACATAATAGACCCTGAAATGAGGTATCATGACTCATCATATTGTTTTAATGATTCGAAATCAGTATCCTATCTGGTTATCATCATGGAGGCATCCTGAAAATTTAATCAAGATGTGCCATTATCATATGAACATATATATACAATGGGCATCTGAATCAAGAAGTGTAGTCAAAGACTCAATCCTATATGATGCATGTTCCATTTATCCCTACAGCCAATTTCTTGGTATTCCAAATCAAAGATAAGTTATTAAAGGTCCTGGTGAATGGATACATCAGTCGTCGCACCAACAATGGGTTCCTTGGCCTGAGATCCGCACTCGAGACAATTTGACACTATTTCCCTAAATCCCAACCAAATCCTCATAATGCGACTGTAATGTCCCATATTTTTCCATGTATTATTTTAATATTATATGGGAATTAATTCAAGACCAGGCTCTGAGGAGGCGTGCAGTTCCGAGGCGAGGTGAGCCCGGAACAAATGTTTGAATTTAATTTAAAAATTAAATAACGCACGCGTGCGGTTTTCCTGAAAAAAAAATGGAATAACTCCTGAACGGGTGATCGGATCAGAAATCAGAGGGCACCGTTGTGTTTAGAACAGCGATTCTACCTTAGGCGAGGCCTAACTTTGGCCGTCGTAGGTCGGTGGTGAAATCTGGCTTTTGGACGTAACCGTAATAAAATATTTTATTAAAATATTTTATTTAAATCCTTGTTTCAATGAAATATTTTATTCTTTTAAATAGAGATTTTGCAGGGAGGGTCAGGGTTACAATTCCCATAACCCTGATTTTCTCTGGAGAGCTCTAGCGAAGACCCCCCTGACGCGACGACGACGGTTCTTGACGATTTTCGCTGGCAACGATGACGCGGCGACCGGATCATCGCCAACAAATGATGCGGATCCAAGTAGGATGTTGTTTGTGATTTTTCTTCCCCGTTTTTGATTTCCATGACGAACGCGGACTAATACACGAAAAGATTAGCCCACGGATCGATCGTTCTTGCGGGATGGGATATTTTCGGGAATCGTGGGATTTTGATTCTTGAGTTTTTTTTTTGTTTTCGTTCAACCCTTCTAACGGTGACAAACCAAGATCGACACAAACATCGATCGAGATTCGCCCCTCTTGATTGCTATGTTTTTCTCTCCTGATTCCGATGCATTCTTCGTGCATTTTCTTCTCATTCTTGGGGAAAATCAATCTTTGTGCGCTCGTTCGTTGGTTCAACTATCTAAAATCGAAGATCCAACATCGAGATGACCTAACGGAGGTGCGACAGCGATGACGGCGGACAAATCGACGTGGTTTGGAAGTTCCTGTTCTTCAAGCGTTTTCATGCGGATTGATCGGGATGCATTTTCAAGGCTGATCGGAAGCCCGAAACCGACGGAATCTGTTTTTTAGGGGCAGAACGACCCCAAATCCGTAGTTTCATGATGATCGGGTGGTTGGATCAAGATCCGGAGGATCAGCTGAGGCGCACAGAGGAAGACGGTGTTTCTGGAGAAATCCCGACTACACACCATGTAGTATGGGCTACACGGCATGTGTTTGTCGGAGGGATTACATGGTGTGTACTCCGGGAGTACACGGACACGAGCAGGGTACACGGACAAGGACACACCGTGTATACCCCTCCACATCCAGACCTGGCCAGATACACGGGATACCCCGTGTACTGGTACACGGTCAGGCGACACGGATGCGGGCAGAGACCGTGTATGGGCACATGGCGGGCGTACACAGAGTGAGCCCAGGTTATCGGACATATCATGTGATTCTTCTATACGTTGTGTAGTTATTTTCCATCTGACAAGCCGAATGACACGGGTCGGCTACACGGGCAGTACCCAGGGTCAGGGAACACGGCGTGTACCTTTTCTACACGTCGTGTAGTTTGGTTTTACATGGCTTGAACGAATGACACGGGCCATTTACACGGGTAGTACCTGGGGTCAAGGAACACTACGTGTAACCATACTACATGTCGTGTAACCTTTTCTTCGTGACTTGATCCACTTGTCTTCTGTGACTTGGACTAGTTCTTAGGTTTCGTGCCCTTGGTTATCCCCTGAAGGTTCTGGTATCATTTCTTTTATACAAGAGTATGATCCCTTCCATAGAATTTCCTGAATAGAGTTGTTGGAATCCCCTTTATGAGACTTATTTCTGGATCCTCTATTCATTCCTAGAAACCTAGGTAGTGTTCTTGGTATCGATGTGACCAACTTTACCCGGGCGCCGATCCTCTGCTTAGCGGATTAGCTCCGAATGAGTTGTCGGAATTACCCCATGACTTGGTTGTGATCCTCATCTGAGCATCATGTTCCCAAGGTACTTGTGGATTGTGTCCTCCCGGAATGAGTACTTGGTATCTCTCTCTCTTCAGACCTAGGAGTGTGTTCTCTCGATGGTATGCTTAGTGGAATCTTCGCGCTAGATCCTAGTGGCGGTATCACGATGGTCGTTTGTGTATGAGTATATCTGGATATTCTTGTTATATGTTCAGTAGAAATATACTGTGTAGAGATGATTGTACCTTTCTGTTGTGGCATTTCCTCTATTGTATTCCTTTGTGTTTTCGAGGTGTCCTACTGGGTATTGTTATACTCACCCCTGCACGGTCTTTGCCCGCACGTGTCGTGTCTTATGTAGATGAGCGAGCCTTCGACCTGATTCTAGGCGGACCAGGACCGGACGGTACATAGTGATATCAGACAGGCCGAGGTGTGTTCCTATGGCTATAGACTGCAATCCCAGCACCTTTATTTACAGGTTGGACCTTGTTACAGACTTTCCTTCTGGTGGGCTTGTACTTTTGGCCCAGGGTTTACTTTCCTGCACATTACTTTCCTATCGTACTCTATGGTTGGGTTTTAGTGTATGCATGCATCTTTTCCGTTTTCCTAGTAGTTTTCACTTTTCAGGTTTTGTGAGCTTGGAGATGTGTGTGCGTGTGTGCAGGTTTATAGGCAATGCCTCCCATGTTAGTATTATGCCTACTCGGTGGTAGTCACCAGCCCCTGGCCTATTGGAGGCGGGCTTGGGGAGTTGCGGCTCAGGCCCCACTGGGATGGGTCATGAAAGAGTGGTATCCGAGGTGGTCGGTTCTACCTTAGGACTTAGAGTCTATGAGTTGGTGTGGGGAAATAGTGTTAAGTGTTTCGAGTTCAGCTTTCAGGCAAGGGACCCCAGTGTTGGTGCGGGCGGCCGACGTATCCATACACCAGGACTCTGATAACTTTCTTTTCGACTCGGAACATGAGAATACTAGTTGCAGGGAGAATAATGTTACATGCCTCATATAGGAATGGGTTGTGATTTCCATGTCCTTTTTGAGTCAGCTCTCCAGATATACTCACTGACTGAGATACATCTTGTTTCTTTAACAGGATTCCTCCGCGACATGAACCCGCTAGGATCCAGTAGCTCGATCATGAGGATGACCCCCTTAGTGATGAAGCCTCGATACAGGGACTGGATCCCCCGGTTTTACCACCAGGTGGTGTGCCAGTTATCCCGCCACATGTGGAGCAGTGTTTAGTGCCTGCTGTGCCAGTGGAGGAGGAGCGCAGGCTGATCACCCTCCACGAGTTTCAGAGATAGAGACCCCTCAGTTTTTGAGGCAAGCCTGACCCTCAGGCAGCAGAGGACTGGCTTGACGTTGTGTCCAGAGTCTTTCGTTTGGTTAGGACACCGGCAGACCATATGGTGATCCTGGCAGCGAGCCTTCTACAGGGCTCGGCGGGACGATGGTGGAGTTTTATTATCCAGACTCACTATGAGGCGACAATAGCTTGGTTGGAGTTTGAGAGTCTCTTCAAATAGAAGTTTTCATCGGTTTCCCTGAGAGCAGTACGCATACAGGAGCTTCTTCAGCTTCAGCAGGGAACCATGATGGGGGCTAAATATTCGTCGAGATTTACCGACCTCTCGCAGTACTCGATGGATATGGTCAGAGATCAGTACTTCAGAGCTCGGACTTTTGAGAGTGGCTTACGCAGAGATATATGAGCTAGCATCATCCCTATGATCATTCCTACTTATTCTGGGGTGCTCGAGCGGGCTCTGGTGGTCGAGAGTTTCTTGGAAGAGCAGAGATAGCCGGAAGATGTCAGTCGTGGGCGAGCTGGAGCAGAAACCTCGGCAGCAGGGAGCCGACGTCAGGGACCCAGGCATGGGAGACGTTTTTAGAGGAGATCCCAGGACAGGGGATCTGTCATATAGGGTTCGCAGGGTTCATCCATCCATCCTTGAGAGAGGCGATGCTACTCATGTGATGGTAGGGGACATCTTGCTCGGGATTGTCCGACCCGCCGTACTACTGACACGGGAGCAATGGATGGACCACCAAGGCAGAGGCAACGTGTGGAGCAGACAGATCCGTGGGGTGGCGGATGTGGTAGGGGAGCTGGGAGAGTATCTGGAGGTGGTCGGCGTTTTGACCCTTTACCACCACCACCCCCAGGAGTTCCACCCCGGGCCCAGGGAGCTGGTGGATAGCGGCAGGGACAGCTGCAGGCAGCAGAGGCTTATGACCCAGGTACTCCCGGAATGATTAGAGGTACTATCTGTGTCTTTTCTACTTTGGATACTGTATTGATAGACACAGGTTCTAGTCATTCCTTTCTGGATGCTTATCTTGTTCGAGACCTTGAGATTCCAGTTGAGTCGTTGACTCGACCCTTACGCTTAGAAACACCGACTGGAAAAGATTCATAGATCACACACCTCTGTAGACAGTGTGACCTGACCCTTGGAGGCAAGAGTTTCGGTTGGAACCTCTTGGTGGTAGTGTTGATACCTTATGATGTCATTCTTGGTATGGATTGGCTATCCACTGTTCATGCCCAGATCAAATGTTTTAGGCGAAGGGTGTGTTGTGTCCGCAGTGATGGAATGAGGTTCTATTTTTTTTGGTGAAAGAGAGACCCAGGTAGTACAGGATGGACTCGTGCATAGGGGGGCACAACTGATTTCACATCAGTTGGCTAGCCTAGCCCTCGGCGCAGCAGATGTTACGAGTTTCTAGTTTCCAGCAGTAGTGGATGAGTACGAGGACGTCTTTCCAGAGGATGTCCCTAGTCTACCTCCCCATCGGGAGATAGATTTCTGCATTGAGTTGCAACCTGGGACGACACTGATATCAGCATCAGCATATCGGATGGCTCCTGCAGAGCTTTGTGATCTGAGGGTGCAGTTGGACGACTTGTAGAAGAAGGGTTTTCTGAGACCCAGCGTTTCACCCTGGGTGGCCCCAGTGTTGTTCGCCAAGAAGGCGGATGGGATCTTGAGGCTATTTGTGGATTACCGGCACTTGAATCAGGTGACCGTGAAGAACTGGTATCCATTACCGAGGATCGATGACCTCTTTGACCAGTTGAGAGGGGCATGATGGTTCTCGAAGGTTGATCTACGATTAGGCTATCACCAGTTGCGAGTACGGGATGAGGATATACCGAAGATGGCTTTCCAATGTCGCTACGGTCACTATGAGTACTTGGTGATTCCCTTCGGCGTGACGAACGCCCCGGCAGTGTTCATGGGACTCATGAACCAGATCTTTTAGCCCTACCTAGACCGGTTTGTAGTGGTCTTCATCGATGATATCCTTGTGTAATCTACATCCAAGGAGGAGCATGCGAGACACCTAAGGATGGTTCTAGACACACTCCGAGAGCACTAGTTGTATGGGAAACTCTCTAAGTGTTAGTTCTGGTTACAAGAGGTCCACTTTCTGGGACACGTTATCTCAGCAGATGGTGTAGCAGTGGACCCAGCCAAGGTGGAGGCAATGCTAGCATGGGAGCCACCCCGGAGCATGACGGAGGTGCGGAGTTTTCTTGGGTTGGAAGGCTACTATCGGAGATTCATCCTTGATTTCTCCAGGATTGCAGCACCCATGACAGCTTTGACCCGAAAGGGACAGCCTTTCGTATGGACCGAAAGATGCCAGTAGGCTTTCCAGTAGTTGAGACAGAGACTGACGAGCGCCCCAATATTGATATTACCGAAGGAGGGTGTCGAGTACGTAGTGTTCTGCGACGCATCAGGAACCGGGATTGGTTGTCTCCTGATGCAGAGGAAAGCAGTGATTGCCTATAGCTCACGTCAGTTGAGGCCACATGAGCATAACTACTCAACCCATGATCTTGATTTGGCAGCGGTAGTCTTCCCATTGAAGATGTGGTGGCACTACCTGATGGGTGAGCGGTTTATCGTCTACTCTGATCACAAGAGTCTCAGATACATCTTTTCTCCGAAGGATCTGAATTTGAGACATAGGCGATGGCTTGAGTTCCTCCAAGATTACGACTTTGATATCGTTTATACTCTTGGGAAGGGGAATGTGGTGGAATATGCTCTCAGTAGGAAATCCAGTTCGTTGTTGCTGGTTGAGGCGACAAGGAAGTTGGCCTCCTTATAGTTATCCTTCGTGGATGGAGATGAGGGAGATTACCTTCAGTCGATGGTTGTTACCCCTCCACTCTTACAGTGAGTCAAGGATGCACAGTGCGAGGATGCTAGCTGTGAGACTCTACGTGCTCAGGTATCCACAGGTAATGCTACTGATGGATATTCAGAAGGTGGGGAGCACGTTGTTCTTTTCAGAGGGCCCACGGTAGTACCAGTGACGTTGTGGGAGAAGTTTTTTAGGGAGTTTCATACATCCCCTTTGGCAGTGCATCCAGGCTTAGCAAAGATGTATCAGGACCTTCGACGTCAGTTCTGGTGGCCAGGAATGAAGAAGGGTGTGGCAGAGTTCGTCTCTCGGTGCCTTACTTGTCAGCAAGTAAAGGCTGAGCACTAGGTGCCAGCGGGTTTGACTCAACCCCTTGAGGTGACAGAGTGTAAGTGGTATGGGATATCCATGGACTTTGTGACGGGTCTACCACGTACGTCCAAGGTACACGATTCCATCCGGGTGATCATTGATCGACTCGCCAAGTCGGCCCACTTCCTAGCCATATGGGAGCAGAGTTCAGTGGAGATCTTGGGACGCCTCTATGTGAAGGAGATAGTCCGACTTCATGGAGTTCCATCCACGATTGTTTCAGATCTTGATGCTCGTTTCACATCTCCATTGTGTAAGGGATTACAAGAAGCTTTTGGGACTTAGTTACGCTTGAGCACAATGTTTCATCCCCAGACTGATGGTCAGACAGAGCGGACCATCCAGGTCCTGGAGGATATGCTTTTAGCATGCATTCTTGACTTCAGTCGTAGCTGGGAGGATCACCTACCATTGGTGGAATTTTCTTACAACAACAGTTATCATTCCACTATTGGTATGGCACCATTTGAGGCTCTGTACGGGCGACCTTGCAGGTCACCACTTTGCTGGATTGACCCAGGGGAGTCAGCACTCATGGGCCCAGAGATGGTGAGAGATACTACAGAGAAGGTGCAGGTCATCTAGGAGCGGATGAAGACTGCACAGAGTCGGCAGAAGTCGTATGCCGACAGGAGCCGAAGGCCCTTGGAGTTCGAGGAGGGAGACCATGTGTTCCTTTAGGTCTCACCTCGACGGGGATTACGGAGATTTGGTCGAGGCGGCAATCTATCTCCAAGGTTCATTGGCCCTTTTCAGATTCTGAGTAGAGTTGTCGAGGTGGCGTATCGCTTGGCTCTACCTCCTCAGATGGACCGGGTACACAATGTCTTCCATGTGTCGCAGCTACGGAGGTACGTGCATGATTCATCGCACGTCATCGACTGGGGCGAGCTGGACATCGATGATGGAGAAACCTTTGTTGAGTACCCAGTGGAGATCGAGGATTGACAAGAGAAGATCCTTCCTGGGCGAGCTATTCCCTTGGTGCATGTCCGGTGGCAGCATGGGAATCTCCAGGAAAGCACGTGGGAGCAGGAGGCTCAGATCCACGTGTAGTACCCGCATCTTTTTGAGTATCCTTTGTTTTGGCTTTTCGTGGATGTAAAATCCCTAAGGTGGGTGTGATGTAAAGTCCCAAATTTTTCCATGTATTATTTTAATATTATATGGGAATTAATTCAAGACCAGGATCTGAGGCAGTGTGCAGTTCCGAGGCTAGGTGAGCCCGGAACAAATGTTTGAATTTAATTTAATAATTAAATAACGCGTGCGTGCGGTTTTCCTGAAAAAATGGAATAACTCCAGAATGGGTGCTCAGATCAGAAATCTGAGGGCACCGTTGCATTCAGAACAACGATTTTACCTTAGGCGAGGCCTAACTTCACCAGGCGCAGGTCGGTGGTGAAATCTGGCTTTTGGACATAACCGTAATAAAATATTTAATTAAAATATTTTATTTAAACCCTTGTTGCAACGAAATATTTTATTATTTTAAATAGAGATTTCGTAGGGAGGGTCAGGGTTATAATTACCATAACCCTGATTTTCTCTAGAGAGCTATGGAGAAGACCCCCTTGACGCGGTGACGACGATTCTTGACGATTTTCACCGGCGACGACGATGCGGCAACCAGATCATTGCCAACGAACGCCGCAGATCCAATTAGGATGTTGTTTGTGATTTTTCTTCCCTGTTTTTGATTTCCATGACGAACGTGGACTAATCCACGAACAGATTAGCCCACGGATCGATCGTTCTTGCGGAATGGGATATTTGCGGGAATCGTGGGATTTTTATTCTTGAGTTGTTTTGGTTTTCGTTCAACCCTTATAACGGTGACAAACCAAGATCGACACGAACATCAGTCGAGGTTCATCCCTCTCGATTGCTGTGTTTTTCTCTCTCGATTCTGATGCGTTCTTCGTGCGCGTTCTTCGCGTTCTTGGGGAAAATTGACTGTTGCGTGCTCGTTCGTTGGCACAACGATCTGAAATCGAAGATCCAACATCGAGACGACCTAATGGAGGTGCGATGGTGATGACGGTGGAAATATCGACGTCATTCAGAAGTTCCCGTTCTTCGAGCGTTTTCGTGCGGATTGATCGGGATACATTTTCAAGGCCGATTGGAAGCCCGAAACTGATGGAATCAGTTTCGTAGGGGCGGAACGACCCCAAATCTGGAGTTTCGTGATGATCTAGAAGTTGGATCAAGATCCGGAGGATCAGCCGAGGCGCGCGGAGGAAGACGGTGTTTCTGGAGAAATCCCGACTACATGCCGTGTAGTATGGGCTACACGGCATGTGTTCGTCGGTGGGATTACATGGTGTGTACTCCGGGAGTACACGGACACGGGCAGGGTACATAGCCAAGTACACGTCGTGTATACCCCTCCCTGGCCAGACCCGGCCAGATACACGAGATACCCCGTGTACTGGTACACGGGCAGGCGACACGGACACGGGCAGAGACCGTGTACGGGCACATGGCCAGCGTACACGGAGCGAGCCCAGGTGCTTGGACACGGCGTGTGATTCTTATAGACGCCGTGTAGTTTCTTTCCATCCGACAAGCCGAATGACACGGGCCGGCTACACGAGCAGTACCCGGGGTTAGGGAACACGGCGTGTACCTTTTCTACACACCGTGTCGTTTGGTTTTACACGGCTTGAATGAATGACATGGTCCATTTACATGGGCAGTACCCAAGGTCAAGGGACACGGAGTGTAACCATACTACACACCGTGTAACCTTTTCTTCATGAGTTGAGCCACTTGTCTTATGTGACTTGGACTAGTTCTTAGGGTTTGTGCCCTTGGTTATCCCCTGAAGGTTCTGGTATCATTTCTTTTATACAGGAGTATGATCCCTTCAGCAGAACTTCCTGAATATAGTTGTTGGAATCCCCTTTATGAGACTTAGAGTTGGATACTCTATTCATTCCTGGAACCCTAGGTAGAGTTATTGGTATCGACGTGACGAACTTTACCCGGGCACCGATCCTCTGATTAGCAGATTAGCTCAGATTGAGTTGTCGGAATCACCCCACGACTTGGCCGTGATCCTCATCTAAGCATCATGTTCCTAAGGTACTTGTAGAGTGTGTCCTCCTGGAACGAGTACTTCGTATCTCTCTCTCTTCAGACCTAGGAGTGTGTTCTCCCGATGGTATGCTTAGTGGAATCTTCGAGCTGGATCCTAGTGGCGGTATCGCGATGGTCATTTGTGTATGAGTATATCTGGATATTCTTGTTATATGTTTGGTAGACATATACTGTGTAGAGATGACTGTACCTTTCTGTTGTGGAATTTCCTCTATTGTATTCCTTTGTGTTTTCGGGGTGTCCTACTGGGTATTTTTATACTCACCCATGCACGGGTTTTGCCCGCACGTGTAGTGTCTTGTGCATACGAGCGAGCCTTTGACAGGTTCTAGGTGGACCAGGACCGGATGGTACATAGTGAGATCAGACAGGCCGAGTTGTGTTCCTACGGCTACAGACTGTAGTCCCAGCACCTTTCTTTATAGGTTGGACCTTGTTATAGACTTTCCTTCTGGTGGTCTTGTACTTTAGGTCAAGGGTTTACTTTCTTGCACTTTACTTTCCTTTCATACTCTGTGGTTGGGTTTTAGTGTATGCATGCATCTTTTCTATTTTCTTAGTAGTTTTCACTTTTCAACTTTTGTGAGCTTGGAGATGTGTGTGCGTGTGTATAGGTTTATAGGCAATGCCTCCCATGTAAGTTGTATGCCTACTCGGTGCTAGTCACCAGCCCCTGGCCTATTGGAGGTGGGCTTGGGGAGTTGCGGCTCGGGCCCCACTGGGACGGGTCGTGACAGCGACTACTCCAAACACTATCCTAAGGATCAAACCACCTTTGATACCAATCTGTCATAACCCAGCCCAAGGATTCTCGAGCCGCAACTACCCCAAACCCACATCTATTGGCCAGGGGCTGGCGACAAGCACTGAAAGGAATATCTAACATGAGAGGCATTTTCCTAATGTACCTGTATGCACACACCCAACCATCTCAATGTAGAAGTGTAGATGAATAATAATAAAAATATGCAATATCTAGAGAATAACTATGCAGGTAAAAACCTTTAGTGTTTATAAGAGTACGATAGAGTAAACTGAAATATAAAGGGGGAAAATGCACACCCAACTAGAAAGATGTCCTGGCCTATCAAAACTGGAAAATTAAAATAATGAGAGAGTCCATCTCTTGATCTCTAAGCTCTAACCATTGTACATGGTCCAATTCACCAAGTATCCCTGTGCTTCTATGAAATTTTCATTGATCTGTCCATCACTTTCATAAGACACGACATGTGCAGGAAAATACCATATAGGGGTGATTATATACATACCCAGTAGGATATCCCAAAAGATGAAGGGGGAAGTAAGAAAAATGATATGAATAGACAAGCAGATATCTCAAACCAAGCAAGAGAGTAACAAAATCCAATAACATGGATACAAAAATATATATGCTCAAACCAAAGAAGCCCAAATGAGAGATAAATGGGATCTCCATCTCAAACCCAACCTAGGAAAAGAGTTCCAATAGTTCTATAAGTCCATCAAAAATTACTAGAATCTCATGTGTATTTAAAAATAGATATCGAAGTCAAGACAAACCTCTCTATTGTGTCGCACAATTGAGGGGCCACGATCTCTCGGTAGAGGAACCATGCTCTCATACAAGAGGAGGGTTCCACTCAAGTAATCGGTAGAGGAACCATGCCCATCCCAACTGGAGGGTACCACTCTAATGGTCGATAGAGGACCCATTCCCAGCCTAGCTAGAGGGTTCTACTCAAATAGTTGTTATAGGGATCATGTCCTTTCCAGTTGGAGGTTTCCACTCTAATGGTCGATAGAGGACCTATTCCATACCTAGAAGGATGGTGCCACTTAGATAGTAGATAGAAGAATCATTCTTTTCCTGGTAAGAGGGTTCCAATCTAGTGTTTTAGGACCCATGGCCTTCAAAGTAGGAGGGTACCGCTTATTGGATAGGTACATGACCCATGCCCTATCCTGGTAGGAGAGTGCCACTCTAATAGTCGATAGAGGACCCATGCCTAGTCCAGATGGAGGGTGCCACTATAATAGTAGATATAGAACCCATTCATAGACCATATATTGGGTTCTACTCTATAGATAGGTAGAGGATCCATGCCATATCCCAGTAAGAGGGTTCTACTCTAGAAGCCTCTGGTGATCTGGCCTGATCATTGTCATCATCGAGTGTCACCTAAAGAAGTGTCACACCCGTTACATCTTTTATCATATCTCATAAACCACTTTAGAGGACATAATCATTTTCTATGTGGAAAACACTTAGGATAGGCTACTCACAGGCAAAAATACAAGTCAAAATGTAGAAGATATGAGAGGTTAAAGTTTCCGCAAAAGTAAAGAAGGGGTAAACAGCATGTAAGGGGACCCACACAGCATGTAGTCCCACTTCCATTATTGTACGTGTCCCTATATATATATATCTTACTTATCATGTAGAACTACATAGAATTTAAGAGGACCACACAGTGTGCATCAGCCACCCAGGGTCTTGCCCATGATTTGGGTCGTGTCTGTGTAAATATTCCCATGTTCATGTAATTTGGTACATAGCGTGTGTCTGGTCATGTCCTCCAACACGGGGTACTTCTCGTGTTCTTTTCCACATGGTTTGTCTACTCGGGGAGGGATGCACGGCATGTGGGTTATCCACACAGTGTTTTAGCCTTAAATTTTTCAAACCCCTAGCATCGTAGCTAAGGGGTACTACATAGTGTGTGGTCTTCGGAATACACAGTGTGTAGTCGGATTTTTCATAGAATTTATAGATATTATCTAGTGTTCTATATAGGACCTAACCACCTCACATATCACCTCCATGTCTCCAAAAATCAATGGAAAATGCATCCATTCATCATTTTTGGTCATCTGATGGCCAAAAATTGGTATCTGTCAACCACAGTGGTTCGTCGTATGCCCCGCACACCTCCTTATATTGTCATCTCCAATTTGGATATCGAGTCAAAAAACTAATCACTTATAACCCAAAAATAATCCCAAATCCATCTTTGATTGTTGATACATTCATCACATGTGAAACCGTCGTGAATCTGGGGGGTCCGATCAGGCTCAATCCCTCCCAGCAATTTCGAACTGAGACCCTATAGGAAAATCAGCAAATAAAATGAAGAACAGAGGTGAAAAATGAATAAAAAATGTGAAAAAATAATTGGCCAAGATTTATTGGAAAAAAATACCAATTTGGGAGATTTGGGTAATACATCATGGCGCAACAGATACAAATTGAATAAAAAACTTAAATTTGGTAATCAGGCGTATGAAAAGGTTCACAATTGACGTAGATCAAGAAATAGAATGATCCTTTTCAAATAGTTTAATCAATCTGGATAGAATCCATAAATTTATGAGTCCTACCTATAATTGGGTCTTTCTTCATCGAAGAATACGCTCACCAACAATTAAGGGGAGTCATTGCATTCACTATGCATCAATCTACCTAGATACGGAGTCTCATCGCCGGTTGATCCTGATTCTCCAATGAGAGGGTGGAAGAACACCTCTTAATGATCTCAAGGTTATATAGCTAACCTTGGTCATCCTACCATAATGGCGTATTTAAATGGAATTTGGTTTAGTTTAACTAAATTAAATAAATAAATTTAATTATTAATTTTACTAAACCCACCCGCCCAAGGCCACTTTTATTTCAATGCCCCATGCCGACCAATTTTAGTTCATGCCTAGGGTAAACCTAACGATCTGGACCCAACTGTAGTTTCACATTTCTGACCTGGGATTCTATTTAATAGTTATCTCATTTTCTTTAAAAAAGTGTGTATGCATAATATAAAATATTTTTAATATTTTTATAAAATTAATTCCATGCACATTGGGCCTCAAAATCACAGATCATCTCAGCACCTGGCTCTAAAAATATATCTAGAAATATTTCATAGAGGTGATACCACTACTCCCTCATAAAAAAATCATGCTCCCAAGTTTTATGATAATCTGATCCATGCCGCCATAACACTCTAACCAATGGAATAAACTTTACCCAAAGGACTTTCAATTGATATCCAATTATCTATACTGGCTATTCCATAATAGAAATATATTTCTCTAACTCAATATCTTCCCATATTAGAACGTGATAAGGATAAAGATGGTATTTCCTGAGTTGTAATATGTGGAAAACATCATGAATGGTCATCAACTAAACCAAAAATTCCTATCGATAAGCCACTTTCCTGAGCCGCTCAGTGACTGAAAATGGTCCAACATATCTCAGAGACATCTTTACCTATTTTCTAAGCTAACGGGACCCAAATGTGGAGAGACTTTCAAGAAAACCAATCCACCTATGGAAAACTATAAAGGATGACGTTGTTGATCCACATAATATTTATGTCAACCCTCAACTATAACTAGATGCCTACATATATATTAAATCCTCATTGATGTCTCCTAAACCAAACTTAGTCCCACCAAATAAGCTTCGACGACCTCTTCCCAATAAAGAGGTTACCTACACGAACAACCATACAATGCCTCAAAAGAACCCATTCTGATCGATGGATGATAACTGTTGTAATAAGAAAACTCAACCAGACCCAGATAGATATCCCAATATCCTCTAAAATTCAAAACACAGGAATAGAGAATATCCTCCAAGATCTGAATAGCATGCTTTGTCAGACTGTATGTCTGTGGATGGTAAGTTGTACTCAACCTAACCTTAGTCTATATCACCTCTAAGAGAATCTTCTAAAATATTAAATTAAACCTACGATCCATATCTAAAACAACATATAAAGGAACCTTGTGTAACCTATCAATATCCTGCACATACATCTTACTTAGATCCTTAACTTTAGTGGTGTCTCTGATCAGAATAAAATGATATGACTTTATCAACCAATCAATCACCACCCATATAGAATTCCTTGCGTGGGTATTATGTGTCAATACAACAAAAAAATTCCATGGATACCTCATCCCACTTCCAAATTGGCATTAGAAGACGATAAAGTAGACCAGAAGGTTTCAAATGCTCTACCTTTATCTGTTGGTAGGTGTAACAGAGGGACACATAATCAGCAATGTCATGCTTAATATTCAGCCACCAGAATCATTGTCTCATGTCATAAAACATTTTAATAGTGTTTGGATGAATGGATCACAAATAACTATTATAATAAAAAAAATTAGATCCTTATGAATTTTGTGACTTCAAACTGAACCCAAATTAGAGAATACCATCTGAAGAGATAGACCAACCCGAAACGGTCTCCCCACCATAAAGGTTTTCTTGAATTCCTCTAAACTCATCATCCTATTACTGGGTCTGTAGAATAGACTCAAGAAGATATGATGAGAACTAAACACTAGTCAAAAACATAACTAAAACATCCTCTTGGGCATCTAGATGCAATTGAGAAATAATCTCCATAAGGTTTCACTCTTTCTTCGATTCTAAAACTTCCTGCAATGGAACTTTCCTGCTAAGATAATCTACAATGACATTCCCCTTATCTGGGGTATAGGTGATGTTAATGTAAAACTTAGGAAATTATTCCACCCATTGTCTCTATTTGAGATTAAATTATTTCTGAGAAAAGATATAACTCAAAATCTTGTGGTTAGAAAATACTATGAACCTTTCCCTAAAAATATAATGTTTCTAACACTTAAGAACTTGTATAACTAAAGAAAACTCTAAATAATGAGTGGGTTAATTCTTCCCATGTGTTCGAAGATAATGATAATCATAATATACCACATGATCATCCTTCATGAGAAACTATCCCAAAACAATTATAGAAGAATCATAGAAAATCACATACCCCTTACTAGTTTCAGGTAAGATCAGAATAGGAGTTGATGTCAAAAGTCTTTTCAACTCATCGAAAGAAGACTGATGCTTTTCATCCCATAAAAATTTATCCCCTATTTTAGTAAGAGTGGTCAAAGGTGATTGAAACTTTGAGAAATACTTTAAGAAACATCGATAGTATCTAGAAAGACCTAGGAAGCTTTGAATCTCAAAGAAATCTCATGGTTCTTCCCATGAAAAAACAGTCTTTACCTTCTCAGGGTCAACTGATGAGACATGATTAGAAATCATTTTCCCCAAGAACATTAATTCTTGAATCCAAAAATTATATTTCAAAAGCTTTCTGTATAAATGGTGACTCCTCAGGAATCCCAGAACCAAACCCAAATGGTGATCATGATCATGCTTGGATCTCAAGTAAACCAAAATATCATCCGTGAAAACTACCACAAAAGTGTTGATATTGTAAAGACCCGTAAAATTCAAGGGAAATTTTTTTCTTAGTTTTCTTTGGAATTTTACAAGAATGAAGTTTCTAACGCCACCTGATTCTGAGGCCTGGTGAGCCCTGAATAATTTTCCGAAGTTTAGCTCGGGTACGTTCAGTGAACGAATGAGTGGGATTTCCTAACTTTTGAACAGGTTCTCAGAATCGAAATCTGAGGACACTGATGGAATCGCAGCACCGGTAATTGCTTAGGAACACCTTTTCTGGAGTTGCGTTTTCTCGGGTGTGGTAATTAAAATTTTTGGTTAAGTGAAGAATAAAATAAAATGGTGCAACCAATTTTATTTTTATTTTTAAAGTAGTTTAACCTAAGTTAAGTGGTTGGAGTGGGACCCACTATATCATACTCCACTAGGTAGGATATTTTTGGGGTGGGGTCCACACGAGCCCCACCTATTCAACTTCCTCAAACCACCTCTTTTAATTAGGTAACGCACCCACACCCCCCATTAAATGAAAAGTCAACTCATTAATTGATTAACTTATTCAAAGTAATTAATTCTTGAATTCAATTCGAATTTCAAATTTTAAGTTGGATTGTGTGTTAATTAAATAAGACAAGGTCTTATTTCATTAATTTGGAGTTTTGGTTGTGCAGGGAGAATTTGGAGAGGATTCGCTCAAGTCTTAAACTTCATATTCCTCCTTGAAGAACACGAAGAACACACCGTCACCAACGAAGAATGCCGGTCTTCGATGAAGAACTACGTCACCACAATGGGAGTTCGTCGTACAGTCTTCTTCTCTCTCTGTAGCCGGTGAGAGACGCCATCCTCGGAGATCGACGATGCGACGCCATATACCGCGATGCCGATGATCCTCCTTCTGCGACGCCGTCTTCCGCGACGTCCCTTCCCCATGACGAACCTTCGTTCAACAACGCTTGAGTTAGGGGTTAATTTTCTTCTTCATGAATACTTTCATCGTCGTTCATCGTTTCCTAATTGAGCCGCATGTTATCGTAATAACGGGAGGAGGTTGGACCGCATGAACACGGTCGACTCTCCTCCCCCCTTGATGCTTGATTTTATTGCGGCACGAGCAAGGCAGCGCGGTGCCGTTGCACCACGCAGAAAAAATGAAGTATGGGAGGAGAAGCGTGGTGCCGTCGTGCCACGCCGTTGAAGTTGAACAAGGCCGCGGCGCCGTCGCGCCGCGCTAGAGAACCTCGAAGAGGCCGCGGCCGGAGCGGGGCCGCGGCGGAGGGGCACAGCGCCATCGTTCCGCACCGATCGAACAAGGCCGTAGGTTATGGCCGCGGTGGTGTGGGGAGCGGCAGCTGGAACCGCCGAAGCAGGAGGGCGGGACCACGGCGGTTCCGCGGCGGCAGCAACCGGCCGGTCGGACCGGGCCGGCCGTTTCAGGGGGAGACCGGGGGTTCATAACCCCTGTCTGGAAATAAATAGTGGCCCCCACATGGGGGTCGTGGCTCTTCAATCAGGGGGGCAGCGCCCCCCCCCCCCCCCCCCCTGTCCGCTCAGCTCGATACCGGCCGAGCTGGCCACGCGGGTCGCCCGAGCGCGCCCAGGCTGGGCCGCCCAAGCCGGGTCGCGCAGCACCCAGGCCGCGCCGGTTGGTCCGGGCTACGCCCACCGTGCAGGGCCACTCCCTAAAGGGCCGGACCCGAACCCGGTTCGGGTCGACCCGGGGGGGTATCGGGCCAGGTCGGACCGGGCCTGAACCCCCTATTTTCGGACAGATCCGTTCAAACGCTCATAACTTGGGCTACGGACCTCTGAATGACGTACCGTCAATTGAGATGCGATCCTTGGATCGAGACGGTCATTTTTTTATATTACACTCAAGGTTTAGGAGAACTTTGAGTATGTCCGGTTTGGTTTGAACACGAAACCAATCGGGCCCTCGGAGTGGAAACGCTTATAACTTGAGCTCCGGACGTCCGATTGACGTACCGTCGACTTTGTCAGATTCCTCTCAGTGAGATGGACCTTTTGGATTAATTCGCTCGAGGTTTGGACGCAGTTGGAGTACGGCCGGGTTGGTTTGACTTAAAAACCAACCGAGCCCCTAGGACGAAAAAGCCAATAACTCTCAGACCGGGCGTCTGATTGACGCACCGTCTGTCACGTTGAGTTCCTTTTGACGATACGGAACTTTGGGATACATCAAATCTGGAATTCGTGTTAGTTGATGTATTAGCCCATCGGCTCGTGGAGCAGACCCTCCCGAAATGAGCTTACTGTGTGCGGGAACCCTAGAGCTGGCTGCGACTGCGACGACGATGAAGACTGTACGGGAATCCTCCGTGGATTCGACAGCAACGACTACAACACTCTGTGATCCTATGTGGATCAGTGCTACCGATCCTATGTGGGTCAGATCCTGTGTGGGTCAGTGCTCAGCGGTCCTGTGTGGGCCAGCGCATACCGATCCTGTGTGGGTAAGATCATGTGTGGGTCATTGCGGGGGTTAGTACCTATCAATCCTGTGTGGGTCATTGCCGGGGTTAGTACCTATCGATCATGTGTGGGTCCGACAGCTTAGATGAATCAGTGGCTACATATGATCATCTCTATCGTCTTACGAAGAAGTATTCCTGTGTGAGATGAGTCTTGACTTTCAATCTTTATCTTCGATAAGATTGACTTGATATCCTGTGTGGATTACATTATGCTTTCCTATGTGGATTAGTTGTGTTCTCCTGTGTGGACGTGATTCAAACTTGGGATCGGATGTTAGAACCGAACTGCAATTGATGACTTAGGTATATGTATGGGCATATACCTAAGAAGTTTTGGATGTTACTTTGTGATTGTATCTTTCCTTTGTGGTCTATCCTTTGTGGATTCTGGGAGACCTTCGGGGGTCTCGGGGTCCCTACTGAGTAGCTTATACTCACCCCTGCACGGGCTTTTCCCACACTACATTGTGTTGGATGCAGACGACGGACAGCGCTGATCGTGGTGGAGGCTTGTGGAGCAAGTCGGTACCTGAAGGTGGACCACTGGGCGGGACGTAAACGGAGCGGACAACGGGACCCGAGGAGCTGTGGTGACTATCTGTACCCACCCTTCAGGTGGGACTTCCAGTGGACGGCTCGATGTTACGGCTTTACTTTTCAGTTATTGTACATCCTTTTCCAGTTGTACTTTAATTTCAGTTTGGGTTTGTATTCTGGCCCACTTACTTTTCTGCACTTACTATTGTACCTAGTTTTACTTAGTGTTTACTTATGCTTGCTTACTCTGTGTGTTTGTTTACTTTATAAAGGTAATTCCTTCCCTTTTTATCGGGAATTACTCCCTGGTGCTAGTCTCCAGCCCCTGGCCTATGGAAGGCAGACTTGGGGTAGTCACGGCACGGGCCCCGAGGATGGGTCGTGACAAATTGGTATCAGAGGAGTTCGGTTCTACCGCAGAACTCAGGACTCTGATCTTTTTCTATGTGAAGCAATATTGTTAAGAGTATTGAGTGTGGTTATCAGTCCAGGGAGTCCAGTGTTGGTGCGGCAGTCGACGTATCCATACACCAGGACCCTGACTTCTAATTTCTGACTTAATGCACGAAAACATTGATTGCATGTTTGTTTCAAGTTTTCTTTGTGATTACTTTATGTCATCTCACCAGGTATACTGTTTTGACCGTGGCATACCTGTCTCTTTTCAGGATGGCCCATAACGGCAGCGAGCTAGGGCTCCGATTTTAGTACATGAAGACAGCCCACTAAGCGACGAGGCCTCGGTGTAGGGCCCTATTACTGCGGAGGCACCGGCGGTACCACTACCCGTCGAGCCACCGATGCTACCAGCCCCAGCTGCTGAGACTGTACGTCACCTTGGTGCACTGCACGGGTTTCAGCATCAGAGACTTCCCAGGTTCTGTGGGGAGACGGACCCTCAGGTAGCCGTGGATTGGCTGGAGGCATTTATATGAGTTTTTCGATTGGTAGGGACACCAGCAGACCTCATGGTGATCCTTGCAGCAGGTCTCCTGCACACGGCAGCAGGAAGATGGTGGAGCTTGATGCTCCAAGTGCACGACGAGGCATCACTCCTCTGGATGGACTTTGAGAGCCTCTTCTGCTCGGAGTTCGTCCCAGCCACCCTTCGTGCAGTGCGCATCCAGGAGCTACTATAGCTGCGGCAGGGCAGCTTAACGGTCGCCCAGTACTCGGCGAGATTTACTGATATCTCGCGCTATTTGACGGACATGGTACAGGACCCATTCTTCCAGGCCCGGACCTTCAAGCAGGGATTGAGGCATGAGATCAGGGCATCGTTGATCTCCCTCAGCATTCCGACACAGGCAGGGGTACTGGAGCGAGCCCTTCTCCTTGATAGATTTCTTGCTGAATCTACACCAGCAGCGAGACCTACCGCAGGGCGGCACGTAGCGGAGTCTTCTGCAGCCGACAGTAGACATATGTCACAGAGGTCCAAGCGGACCAGGCCATCAGGCGGACGACCACAGGATACTGGCTCAGAGGTGCGGGGCACACGCAGCAGAACCAGTCTTACTAATGGAAGACAGTGCTATGCATGCGGCGGGCAGGGCCACTTGGCTCGTGACTGCCCAACCTGCCATGCAGAGTGGCAGAAGACGGTTGAGGAACCACCCTGGCATAGGCAGAGGTTCGACCGTGGTGGTCTGCAGGGAGCAGGTGGATGAGGATGAGGAGCTGGTCGGGCGGCAGGTGGTGGACGACGTTTTGAGGCTCTACCACCACCACCACCAGGAGGTCCACCCCGACCACAGGGGAGAGCACAACTTCAGGCAGCTGAAGCTTACGATCATGGAGCTCCGGAAGCATGTGGACAAGTGCGGGACTATCTCCAGGCATGGATTCCTTTTCCCATAATTCCTCTAGCTTCATTGTTTGTGTTGCTTTGTGTCCTTGTTCTTTGGGTTGCATTAATAAAAGACTCTTGCAATAGTGACATTTTCTTTCTTGTCTTTTGTATGTTAATACTAAGAGATTCCGGTTAAAAATTGTTGACTTGACCCTCACATACGAGATTCCTACTGAAGGAGACCCAGTGACCACACACTAATGCCGATAGTGTGACTCAACCCTTGGAGGCGAGAGTAACGGTTGGATCTCTTGGTAGCAGCACCGAGGCCTTACGACATCATCCATGGCATGAATTAACTGATCATGATGGGATTGACTATATTAGACAAGGAACGTGGTTCATCCAGGGGATGAGACCGGATTTATCTTTTCGGAAAAGAAGAAATCTTTGCAGCTTTGTAGAATGTTAATGAAGAAGGGGAAACCCTTCGTGTGTTCAGACAGATGTCAGCAGAGCTTCCAGGAGCTGAGACAGAGATTGACCAGTGCACCTATCTTGAGGCTACCGGAGGAGGGAGTAGGGTACATAGTCTACTGCGATGCATCAAGGACCGGACTCGGATGTGTCATGATGTAGGAGCGGGTAGTGATCACCTATGGATCACGTCAGTTGAGGTAGCATGAGCAGAAATACGCTACCCATGACCTGGAGTTAGCAGCAATGGTCTTCAATCTGAAGATGTAGCGACACTATCTGATGGGCGAGTGCTTTACAATCTATTCTGACCACCAGGGTCTCAGGTACATCTTCTCGCAGAAGGACCTGAACTTGAGACAGCGGTGATGGCTCGAGTTCCTCCAGGACTATGACTTTGAGATAGTCTAGACTCCTGGAAAGGGGAACGTAGTAGCCGATGATCTCAGCAGGAGGACGGGCATTCAGCTACTTGGGGAGGTGACAAAGCAGCTAGCCGATTTGTATATATCCTTCGTGGATAGTGATAGAGCAGCCTTTCTTCAGTCACTCACAGTCACTCACAGTCACTCCTCCACTTCTTCAGCGGGTCAGAGAGGCACAGCGTGGGGATGATGACTGTGAGACACGGTGTGCACAGATATCCTCAGGACAGGCACCTGATGGATTATATGTGGGAGGAGAGCACGTCATCCTTTTTAGAGGACATACCATGGTACCAGCTACTTTACAGGAGGAGGTGCTGAGAGAGTTCCACACTTTCCCTTTAGCGGTACATCCAGGAGTGGCGAAGATGTACCAGGACCTCAGACGACAGCACTGGTGGCCGGGTATGAAGAAGGATGTAGCAGAGTTCGTTTCTCGATGCCTCACCTGCCAGCGGGTGAAGGCAGAGCACCAGGTACCAGCAGGCTTGGTTCAACCCTTGGAGGTCCTGGAGTGGAAGTGGGATGGGATATCTATGGATTTCTTGACTGGACTTCCACGTACTTCTAGAGGTCACGACTCCATTTGGGTGATTGTCGACCGACTCACCAAGTCGGCCCACTTCTTACCCATCAGAGAGCAGGGCTCACTAGAGAGCTTGGGATGCCTCTACATTCAGGATGTTTTACGGCTTCATGGTGTTCCATCATCTATCATCTCCGATCGAGATGCTCGCTTTACTTCTCGGCTTTGGAAGGGGTTGTAGGAGGCTTTCAGGACGCAGCTACATCTGAGCACCGCCTTTCACCCTCAGACGGAGAGGACCATTCAGACTCTCGAGGACATGCTCCACGCATGTGTCCTCAACTTTGGTCATAGCTGGGAGGACCACCTACCCTTGGTGGAGTTCACGTACAACAACAGCTACCACTCCACCATCGGGATGGCACCATACGAGGCGTTGTACGGCCAACCTTGCAGATCACCGTTGTATTGGACAGACCCTGGGGAGTTAGCACTTGTGGGACCGGAGATGGTCCAGGCCATGACGAAGAAGGTTCAGGTCATCCAGGAGTGGATGAGGATAGCTTAGAGCCGACAGAAGTCTTATTCTGACAGGAGGCGGAGGCCACTAGAGTTCAAGGATGGAAACCACGTCTTCTTGCGGGTCTCACCTCAACGGAGATTACGGAGATTTGGTTGAGGCGTCAAGTTGTCTCCACGCTTCATCGGACCATTCCAGGTCCTCAGCAGGATTGGCGAGGTGGCTTATCGGCTGGCTCTACCACCTCGGTTGCACCGGGTGCACGACGTCTTTCATGTATCTCAGCTGAGGAGATACGTGCACGACCCGACGCATATCATCGACCATGGGGAGCTGGATATTGATGATGGAGCGACTTTTGCGGAGGTCTCGATGGAGATCGAGGATCGACAGGAGCGGGTCCTACGTGGATGGTCGATACCTCTAGTACGCATCAAATGGCAGCACGGGAACCCCCAGGAGAGCACTTGGGAGCGGGAGGCTCAGATGCGTGCACAGTACCCACATTTGTTCCCCTAGTTTATGATGTATCTTTATGGGGACGTAAAGCCCTGAGGTGGGAGTAATGTAAAGACCCGTAAAATTCAATGGAAATTTTTTTCTAAATTTTCTTTGGAATTTTACAAGAACGCAGTTTCTGATGGCACCTGATTTCGAGGCCCGATGAGCCCGGAATAATTTTCCGAAGTTTAGCTTGGGTGCGTTCAGTGAATGAACAAGCGAGATTTCCTAACTTTTGAACCGGTGCTCAGAATCGAAATCTGAGGACATCGATGGAATCGCAGCATCAGTAATTTCTTAGGAACACCTTTTCTAAAGTTGCGTTTTCTCGGGTGTGGTAATTAAAATTTGGGGTTAAGTGAAGAATAAAATAAAATGGTGCAACCAATTTTATTTTTATTTAAAGTAGTTTAACATAAGTTAAGTGGTTGGAGTGGGACCCACTATATTCTACTCCACTAGGTAGGATATTTGTGGGGTGGGGCCCACACGAGCCCCACCTATTCAACTTCCTCAAACCCCCTCTTTTAATTAGGTAACGCACCCGCACCCCCCATTAAATGAAAAGTCAACTCATTAATTGATTAACTTATTCAAAGTAATTAATTCTTGAATTCAATTTCAATTTCAAATTTTAAGTTGGCTTGTGTGTTAATTAAATAAGACAAGGTATTATTTCATTAAGTTGTAGTTTTGGTTGTGCGGGGAGAATTTGGAGAGGATTCGCTCAAGTCTTGAACTTCATCTTCCTCCTTGAAGAACATGAAGAACGCACCGTCGCCAACGAAGAACGCCGGTCTTCGACGAAGAACTTCGTCACCACAAGGGGAGTTCTTCGTACCATCTTCTTCCCTCTCCACAGTCAGTGAGAGACGCCATCCTCAGAGATCGACGACGCGACGCCATATACCACGACGCCGACGATCCTCCTTTCGCGATGCCGTCTTCCGCGACGTCCCTTCCCCGCGATGAACCTTCGTTCAACAGTGCTTGAGGTAGGGGTTAATTTTATTCTTTGTGAATACTTTTGTCATCGTTCATTGTTTCCTAATTGAGCCGCCTGTTATCATAATAACGGGAGGAGGTCGGACCGCACGAACACGGCCGACCCTCCTCCCCCCTTGATGCAAAATTTTGTTGCGGCACGAGCAAGGCAGTGCAGTGCCATTGCATCATGCGGAAACAATGAAGTATGGGCGGAGAAGCGCGGTGTCGTCGTGCCGCGTCGTTGAAGTTGAACAAGGTCGTGGCACCGTCGCGCCACGCCGGAGAACCTTGAAGAGGCCGCGGCCGGAGCGAGGCCGCGGTGGAGGGGCGCGGCGTCGTCGCGCCGCGCCGATCGAACAAGGCCGCAGCCTATGGTCGTGGTGGTGCGGGGAGCGGCGGCCGGAACCGCCGACCGCCAGAGTAGGAGGGCGGCACCGCAGCAGTTCCGCGGCGGCAGCAACTGGCCGGCCGGACCGGGCCAGCCGTTTCAAGGGGAGACCGGGGGTTCGTAACCCCTGGCTGGAAACAAAGAGCATCCCCCACGTGGGGGGTCGCGGATCTTCAATCAGGGGGGCAGCGCGCCCCCCTGTCCGCTCAGCTCGGCACCAGCCGAGCTGGCCACGCTTGCCACCCGAGCGCGCCCAGAATGGGTCGGGCTGCACCCTAATGGGCCGGACCCAGACCCTGTTCGGGTCGACCCGGGGGGGGGGTATCGGGTCGGGTCGGACCGGGCCCGAACCCCCTATTTTCGGACAGATCCGTTAAAACGCACATAACTTGGGATACGGACCTCAGAATGACGCACCGTCAGTTGAGATGTGATCCTTGGATCGAGACGGTCATTTCAGTATATTACACTCAAGGTTTAGAAGAACTTTGAGAATGGCCGAGTTGGTTCGAACACGAAACCAACCGGGCCCTTGGAGTGGAAACACTTATAACTTGAGCTCTGGACGTCCGATTAGCGTGCCGTCGACTTTTTTGGATTCCTCTTAGTGAGACAGACCTTTTGGCTTACTCCACTCAAGGTTTGGATGCAGTTGGAGTACGTCCAGGTTGGTTTGACTTAAAAACCAACCGGGCCCCTGGGACGAAAAATCCAATAACTCTCAGACCGGGCGTCTGATTGATGCGCCGTCTGTCACGTTGAGTTCCTTTTGACGATACGGAACTTTGGGATACATCAACTCCAGACTTCGTGTCAGTTGATGTATCAGCCCCTCGGCTCGTGGAGCGGACCCTTCCAAAACGAGCTTGCTGTGTGCGGGAACCCTAGAGCTGGCTACGACTGCGATGACGATGAAGACTGTACGAGAATCCTCCGTGGATTCGACAGCGACGACTACAGCACTCAGCGATCCTATGTGGATCAGTGCTACCGATCCTGTGTGGGTCAAATCTTGTGTGGGTCAGCGCTCAGCGGTCCTGTGTGGGCCAGCGCATACCGATCCTGTGTGGGTCAGATCCTGTGTGGGTCATTGCGGGGGTTAGTACCTATCGATCCAGTGTGGGTCATTGCGGGGTTAGTACTTATCGATCCTGTGTGGGTCCGACGGCTTAGATGAATCAGTGGATACATTTGATCATCTCTATCATCTTATGAAGAAGTATTCATGTGTGAGCTGAGTCTTGACTTTCAATATTTATCTTCGATAAGATTGACTTGATATCCTGTGTGGATTACGTTATTCTTTCCTATGTGGATTAATTGTGTTCTCCTGTGTGGACATGATTCGAACTTGGGCTCAGATGTTGGAATCGAACTGAAATTGATGACTTAGGTATATGTATGGGTATATACTTAAGAAGTGTTGGATATTACTTCGTGATTGTATCTTTCCTTTGTGGTTTATCCTTTGTGGATTCTGGGAGACCTTCGGGGGTCTCGGGGTCCCTACTGAGTAGCTTATACTCACCCCTGCACGGGCTATGCCCACACTACGTTATGTTGGATACAGACGACGGACAACACTGATCGTGGTGGAGGCTTGTGGAGCAAGTCGGTACCTATAGGTGGACCACTGGGTGGGACATACACGGAGGGGATGACGGGACCCAAGGAGCTATGGTGACTATTTGTACCCACCATTCAGGTGGGACGTCCAGTGGACGGCTCGACATTGCATATTTACTTTTCAGTTGTTGTACATCCTTTTTCAGTTGTACTTTACTTTTAGTTTGGGTTTGTATTCTAGCCCACTTACTTTTCCACACTTACTATTGTACCCAGTTTTACTTAGTGTTTACTTCTGCTTTCTTACTCTGTGTGTTTGTTTATTTTATAAAGGTAATGCCTTCCCTTTTTATCGGGAATTACACCTTGCTGCTAGTCGCCAGCCCCTGGCCTATGGAAGGCGGGCTTGGGGTAGTCACGACACAGGCCCCGAGGATGGGTCGTGATAGATATAGTGATGGAATATCTGATTCATCAAATCCATAAAAACTACAAGAGCAATAGTTAGACTAAATAGCATTACAAGATATTTTTATTGGCTATAACTGCTCCTAAAATTTGTCTTTGGTATATCAAACTTTCGAACTCAAAGATAATGATAACCTGACCAAAGATAAATCTTTGAAAACCACTTTACCCCATTTAATTGATCAAAAAAATCATCCACATGAGGTAAAGGAGATTTATTCTTAATATTTGTATTGTTAAACTTTCGATAGTCCACACACAATCAAAGTGAACCATCTACCTTCCTATCAAAGATCACTGGGGCTGCCTGAGATGAAACACTAGGGTGAACAAAACCCTTTTCTATTAGATTATCCAATTGAATATTTAGCTCTTTCATCTCTACTAGTTCCATATGATAAGAAGGTATTGAAATTGGATGCATACCTGGCACTAGGTCAATCATAAACTCTACCTCCCTCTCTAGAGGAATCCTAAAGAAATCATCTGATAAAATGTTAGGAAATTTCTGAACAATGGTGGGAAGATCAACAAGAGAAAAAATTTCATCGGGCTCAACTGTTACAGCAAACAAAAAACTTCTGAACTTTGGGTGGGAAGTTCTTGCACGACCATACCTCATCTCCCACTCTCCCTAAAACACCTGTGAGCTCCCATCGGCTACAAGAAACAATAAATGATGATGATAAAAATGAACCTTATCACAATGGGAAACAATCCAATCCATCCTGATGATGACGTCAAATGGATCCAGATCAAGAATAAGAAAATATTAGACTAACTCTGCAGTAACTATTGATAGCACACAAGAAGCACATAGAAACCCTTTCCCTTCCTCTACCCAAGAGGTGTTTCTAAATCCATAAAAATGACATGAGATTAATTGGAAGTTTAATCATATCAACAAGATGGTTATATATAAATGAGTGGGAAGTACCAATATCAAATAAAACAAATGTTGCTAAAGATTCAATAAAGATGGTACCTATCATTGTCATTGGACCTGCATATACCTCTGTTGGAAAATCATTCACTATATTAAGTCACTTCACTCTTGAGTATTGTGGCTAGATCCCAATAGTCTTTGAAGTATCTAACTGTGCTATAGTAGCCTTTAGAGCCAAAGATCCCTAACCATGTCGAGGGGTATACATAGCCTGATAGAAACACTACAAATGAATAAAACATCTACAAGTGATTTACATAATTATAGGTGAAGGAGAATAAATTTTTTTTGTCTAACCTTTCCACACTAATAGCAAGTCAAAGACACACCACTAGATGTAACTAGAGGTGCTGAAGATGCTTTTTTGTTGAGAACCACCACCACCACTCCTGTAATGATCTTTCCACTTTCTATTTTTCCCTGATGTGGCACTGAAGCTTCCACTAGGTAGAAGAGAATGGGAAGAATATCCAACATTGTATGTCATATTCAACTTTACCGTCACAGCCCTATCTACTGTATCTATATAGGTCGAAAGATTATACATAAATACCTAAGATTCGATATCCAGTCAGAAACCATGCAGGTACTTCTGAACTTTCATCTGGTTATTATTTACAACCTCTGGTGAAAAACGAACCAGGTCTACAAACTGATTGGTGTATGCTAAAACTGAATTATATACCTACTATAAAAAGAGGAAGTCTATATACTTTTTCAACATCGGTGACTCTAGAAAAAATTGTTGTAAGAAGTGAGTCTTGAAAACCTTCTGGTCCAAGACCGCATGCATATCAGCTTGTATCATGGAATCTCACCATTTCTTTCTAATACCCTCAAGTCTAAACATTGTGCACTTCACCTTGATACTATTAGGTGTATCTAGGAAGTTTAAGATGTTATCAATCTTATGAAGTCAGACCTCCACCTCTTTAGATCCATTTGTACCCTTAAAAGATAATGGCTTCTCATGAAAGAACTCTCGTTATTGGTCTCTACCTCCTACATCTCATGGATATACCTTAACAACTACATTCTGGACTTGTCATACATTCTATTCGATGGTAAGAACTACCCATAGGATATCCTTGATAAAATTTTGATTGATGTGAAGATTCCCTTGATGATCATCCACTACACTCTCCTACATAACTCATAGAACACATCTCAAAGGCATAATACTGCACACTGAAATAGAAGAAATGACGAGACACAAAATAATCTTAGTTCAAACTAGAAACCCCATAAGTAAAAAAACTAAGTTTAAGATTAAGAACTCAAAAAAGGGTACACATCCCAATATCCCATGGTAACTTGAGTCCCATTATGGAAAGAGTTGGTCAGTCACTCACCGCAGCCTACCTATCAAGTCCCAACAATCCAATCTTTAGTCTACCAAACATTCCAAGATAATGAATCTTGAGGAAAAACCATATTTGATACCAAACTATGACAAAAATGATCCAGATACCCTCTCAAACTGATACCCAACCTGAATTTCCACATACTCAAAGGGTGTTCTCGATCCCCATGGGCTGGCGTCTAGAACCTTGACATTAACAACAAACAGAGGGAATGATTTTATCCAACCTAAATCATACATCATAACATATATATATATATATACAAAAAGAAATAATAGAATAAAACATGAATGTATATATGTGTGTGTCAATATAGAGAGGGGACAATAGAAGTGAAACAACTGAAATAGTAGAAAAAAAATATCCAAGAGACAAATCCAAATACAAAGGATTACATAACTAAAACAGATACTCCAATAGTCTCCATGTGATAGTGTGGGAAAAATACCACCATCTCACCACCAACTATCCAGACACAGCTGACAGAAAACCTCAACACCTCACTATGATGCCATTCATTTCTCTACATCAAAAGACATAATAGGGTATATGAACCATCGAATGGGTGTATAGGGTCTGAGCTAATAGGCTTAGTAGAGTCCCACCCTGGTGTTCCATATCAAGTTTCTAAAAAATAATCCAAGCATGCTCAGTTTTAAAGAAAATAAGGCATGATATACAATTTAAAAGTTTTATATCAAAAGCATGGAAAAATAATTTAATTTCTCATTTTTACACATTTAAAAATAATGAATGTAAATAGGTTTCAAATCATCTCATATACATATATCAAAAATATATATTTCATGTCAAACCAAATCATGCATCACATATCATATCAAAACCATGGCAGTACAACCAAAATAGTACAATCTAAAACAGCCTAAATAGACCAAAATCATATGTAACATCATGACTAGGATCACACTAGGTCGGGATAGCTAGGAAACTCATACCTAAAATACATAATTTCATTCACATCAAGCCTCTAAAAATATTCATCTATTCTAGAGTATAACAACCCAAACATTTATGAATAAAATTCCCTTTATTTTAAATGTATTATGGATATAGAAAACACATGCACTCCTTTTTGTTTTATTATATCCAATTGGATTTAAATGAACATTAAGTATCATTATAGTTGATAATATAGCTATTTAATAGTGATCACATGACTAGTATAAATATAATTTTTTAACAAATCATTTTGACACAAACAAAGGAAGTGATGGACTCAACCAGTAGGATCGTACCCTATAAATCTCATTTATCAGAACTTCCAAGGGAGATAGAATTTCTGGGATTTTCCCTAGACCAATCCCAAGACAAGATCTAACAACTTAAGCATGAGTGAAACCGTTTATGGGAGAATTTCAATCTCATTGAGATCATGACTCAAACCATGTTCACCGAACAGCCCCAGGAAAGCCCCACCATCGCACATCTTACCCTTAGGGAGTATGTTGGTGTAATAAAAGGATATGTAACAAGACCCTATCATTATTATTATGTAAATTATTTTTGTATAGAATAATGAATATACTTTCATTCTATTATTGTTACTTTGTAAATTATTTTTAAAGCACAAATAGTAATTTTGGTCAATATTCAAATTAAATTAAGAAAAATATTTTGATGAATTAATGAATTTTTTAATTAAATAATATTTTAATATTATTATTAAATTAATTTTATTAAATATAAATTATCTTATAATATTTAGGAATTCAAATGTATTTTTTATTAAGGTTTGAAAACTATTTTTGTCAAAACCCATTAATTATTAATAAATGTCAGTTTTTATTTTAAAAGTGAAAATTAACTTATTTTGAAAATTATTTAGATAAAATTAAAATTGATTTTGTAATTAGGATGTCAAAATTATCGAACGGTGAATTTTTTATAATTTTTCGAGATAGTCGAATTTTTGGGTAAAAATTATATACCGTATAAATATATGATGTGTTTTATGACATCATAATGACCCAATAGTGATGTAATAAAATACTATAAAATGTATCTTTGGAAAAATATATGTTTTTCCTTTAAAATAATGTAATTTTAGTTTTTTTATTTTATAAATCCTTAGTTCATCCTCTAAGACATATAAAATATTTTAAAATTTTAAAATCATTTCCTTGAAAGTGTGAGTCACTTCCACATAAGAAAGGGAAATATATTAATATCTTCAGACCTAAGCCATATAAAATAATGTACACCGCTCCCTTTTTTCAGAAACCATGGTCAAAAACCATGGGATGGTTTGTGGTTTTGAATATTTTAGAGTGTAGTGTCCAAAACCAGAATAATAAATAATTCCCCCACCTTTCTTATATAAACCCACCCAAGAACCCATTTATCTTCACTAAATCTCTTTGAATATCAACCACCCTATTCCCCTTACTCCCTATAGTCCTCAAAAGGTTCCTTTAATCTCCTGATAATCCTCCCCCAAACCTTTGGGATCACACATTCAAGTAAGGGATCTTCAAACCTTTTATTTTATCAAGCATTTCTTTCATGCTATGTCTTTTAATTTCCTTTTTTTATATGTTGGGATATTTTATTAAATATCCCAATTACTTTAAATTTTATGTATAAATGATGATATCTTACTTTCACTCTCGTTGATCCCCCCTATGATCCTTTAAGTACACACGTTATTATGCCAAAATTTCATAAGGGTTCCTTCCGTTCTCAATTTTTTTCAAAGTTTCCTTATATTGTCACATCCTTTTATTTTCAATTAAAACTGATGGGATATGTTTTCAAAACTCCCCCACTCTGCCCTTATTATTTTTGAATGATTAGATACCCCTTTTTCTCTCATTAATCCCTCCCGTGTATACCCATTACCATGCCGAAATTCTGTAAGGGATTTCTCTTTTCCCATTTCCATTCAATAATTTATTTTATATTATGCATCTAAATTAAATTTAATATGTTTGGATATTATGTCATTTGATCCCCTTAATGTTAATTTCATGTATAAATGATGATAAACCCCTTTATATCTCATCAACCCATTTTACATACTTCAATTTGACATCATTATGCTGCCGAAATTACACAATGATTTTCTATGCCAAAATCATAATATAGTAAATACCATACCCATTTCTCTATCAAGGGTATTCACTTTTATGCTCATGTACTTATTTATTGGGGACTTACGTTTATATATTCCAAATTCCTTGATTGTGTAATAACTTATGATATTGAATGATTCCATGTTATATGATCTATGTGGTGCATTTATGAATGAAATGAAATGTTTATGAAGGGTTTACCCTAATAGAGCTCCAATGCATTGGGTAATGTTTAGTATCATGGTAAACCATGTTCAATGAGGGATTAATCATGTTAATTCATGTTCAATGAGGGTTTAATCATTCTAATTCATGTGCAATGAGGGTTTATTCATGTTAATCCATGTGCAATGAGCCTTGGCTCATGCTAATATCATGTTGTATATTATTTCCACATTTACATGTTATGAATATAATGTTATATCATGCCTTTATGTTCATGTTTCTTTTGATATCCATTGATATTCCTATTTAATAACATGTATTATCTTCCTCGTGTTATTCCATGTTTATTTCCTTACTGGTATTTATAGCACATCCTTTTTCTTATGTATGTCCTCGGGTTATCCCATGGAATGCTAAGTACGAAGGAATTTTGTGGCCATGTAAAAGAATTTTTCAATAAAGATATGTATTCATGTTTTAAGTTGTTATGTAATGTTCTTAAGCCTCAAAGAAACTATACCACTTAATCTTATGAGTTGTATTAAGTGAAATTTTATGTAATAAATCATGTTTAAATGTGTAATAAAGACCAAGGTTGTTATAGTTGGTATCAAAGGATAGGTTTAGTTATTTTTTGTATTAGGATTAGAAAACTCTAGTTAAATTCTTAGGGATGAGAATAATTATAATAAAAGAATCCAAAAAAATTTGTGAGTGTAGATTAAGTGGTTTATCAAGAAAATACATCCCTATTTGAATACGAATAAGTAGAGGTAGCTCTTGCATAGATGTATCTAGGGGTAAAACCTGAAAACACCACTTTGAGGTAGACTTGAATGGAAACCAGTGCATAACAACGGGCCTTGATACACTCTTGGTTTGACACTCCTGGGGGATATTCTTTGATAAATTTATAATCTTAGTATGAACCATTATTAAGGGAACAAAAAAATTCCCCAAAGAATATATGTTAGGAAGTAGATCATGGATAAATTAGATAGAAGCTTAGAATTTCATAAGTTAATGAGATAAATATAATTTATAAGTTATCTCTTTAATTTCATTAGATTACCCTTTATGTGTTTAACTATTTAAGATACCCATCCCTATTATTTATTTTATTCTAGACAATGATTGGTAATAGGAAGAATCGGGCTGACAATCAATGCGAAGGGCAATGTGATGACCGCCAAAACGAGATTCCCAATCAGATGGGATCTCAAGAAGGACACATCATGATTATACCAAACTAGCTATCAAAAATCAAAATTAACAATTGGTACTTTTTTGAATTTATAAAGGATTCAAGGAAGAGGAAGATGGAATTTCATGAAAGTCCATATGATAAAGGTCATATGGGAAAGGAGACCCAATTTTCTTCGTAAAAAATATGTGGAAAGAGGCACCAAGGGAAAGTCACAAAAGGAATATGAGATGTGTTAAGTGTGGAAAGGAAGGTCACAAAGTATCCAATTTCCACGAAAAAATGGATAATGTAATGAATGGAAACAAATTTCCATCTAAGGCATCGTACACCATTCTATGACATAAATGTGGAGAAGTCGGTTATTACCCAAGATAATGCTCTATTGCGAGGGCTGAGAATCATGATGAGCATCAACAATCTCCATGATCAAGGGGTCATGGAAAGTCCTATGCTAATATGGATAATGATGAATGAATTATATGTATCCACTACTTCAAAGTAGTGTATATCGTAATGTATTTCAATTTATGTCCTATTATTATATCTTTTATGTTTTCTAAGAACATTTATTCCCCCACCTAAAATGATATTAAATCATTAGGGAAGACTTCTATAAGTTTTGTATCACATATTGAAGTTTTTGGGAATGTTATTATTGAAAATATTATAAGTCTCCATTTTATGGAATTTGAGGAAATATGACAAAGTCATTGCCTATGCCTCAAGGCAGTTGACAATTCATGAGAAAAACTATCCTATGCATGATCTGGAGTTGGAAGATGTGATCTTTGAATTGAAAATTTGGCGGCATTATCCCTTTGCAGAGAAGTTTGAAATATATATGAATCACAAAAGTCTCAAATATATATTCACATAGAAAGAGTGGAATATGTTCCAACAAATATGGTTATAGCTCATAAAAGATTACGACTGCTCGATCCATTACCACCCTAGGAAAGAAAACAAGGTGGCGAATGCTCTAAGTAGAAAGGAACCCAAAATTATATCATTTATGAGAATTGAAAAGGACCCATTCTTCTTAGACTTGATGAAGATGGATATGGGAATCATAAATAGGGGAACATCATCAATCCTTTCACAAATTATTGTTCAACCGTCTCTTTTGGAAAGGTTAAAGGATGCTCAAAAGATGATGTGGGAATTTAGAAGAAAGTGGAAACTATTAGAAAAGGGAAATCCTAGGATTTCAATTTTAATAAAAAAGGAATTGTTAGATTTGGGTCAAGACTATATGTTCCATCAAATTTAGAGTTAAAGAAAGAACTTTTGTATGATGCACATAGTTTGAATTTATCTATTCACCCAGGAAACATGAAGATGTATCAAGATCTTTGGGAGAACTATTGGTGGGATAACATGAAGAATGATATCACTAAATATACATCAAAGTTCCTAGTATGTTAGTAAGTGAAGGCTGAGAGGTAGAAGTCTAAGGGGATTATGCAACCATTACCCATACCAACATGGAAATGGGAAAACATCACCATGGACTTTGTCACAGGACTTCTAAAGACATCCAAATGAAAAAATGATATCTGAGATGTTATGGATCATCTTATAAAGAATTCCAACTTCATTTAAATTTGAGATGATTTCTCACAGGATCAACTGGAATAGATATACATCAAAGAATTGGTAAGGCTGTATGGAGTACCACTATCGATTATGTCCAATTGAGATCCAAGATTCGCCTCTAAGTTCTGGAAGAGTCTCTAATATGCACTGAACACTGAGTTGAACTTCATCATGAACTATCACCCTCAAACTAATGGTTAATCTGAGCAGAATATCCAAAAACTTGAGGAAATGTTGATAGATTTCTCAATAGACTTCAAATGAGGATAGGACCAACATCTTCCTTTAGTGGAGTTATCTTACAACAACAATTTTCACTCAAGAATCCAAATGGATACTTATAAATCCCTTTATGGGAAGAGGTGAAGAACATAGGTATGTTGGGATGAAGTTGGGGAATGAAAACTTATAGGTCCAAAAATTGTCAAAGAAATGGTGGAGAAGGTTAAGACCATCCAGCATCACATCAAAGCTGCCCAAAGTCGAAAAAAGTGCTATGCTGACAATCATCGATGAGACCGAGAGTTTGATATTGGAGACATGGTATTCCTCCACATATCACCATGGAAGATATTTAAGAGATTTGGGAATAAGGTAAAGCTTAGTCCAAGGTACATTGACCGTTTTGAGATCCTTGATTGCATCGAAGCAGTAGCCTATCGACTAGCACGCCCACCAAACATGTCTCAAGTCTATGATGTATTCCATGTATCACTCTTGTGGAAGTACATACCAGACCCATCACATGTACTAAATCCAGAGGTGTTACCATTGAATAATGACCTCTTCTATGAGGAGAAGCTGGTGAAGATCTTAGATCGTAGAGAAAAATTTCTACGAAATAAGACAATGCCCCTCGTCAAAGTGTTATGTAGAAACCAAAAGTTTGAATAAGTGGTGTGGGAACCAGAGGAAATAATGAAGCAGAGTTTCCCTTATCAGTTTTAATGTGTGAAATTGAAATTTCAAGGGATAAATTTCTTAATGGGGGGAGGTTGTAATGACCCGAACATTTATGAATAAAATTATCTTTCTTTTAAATGTATTATGGATATAGAAAACACATGAACTCTTTTTTTTATTTTATCTAATTGTATTTAAATGACCATTAAGTATCATTACCATTGATAATATAGTTGTTGAATAGTGATCACATGACTAGTATAAATATAAGGTTTTAACAAATCCTTTTGACATAGACAAAGGAAGTGACGGCCTCAACTAGTAGGATCGTACCCTATGAAGCCCATTTATCAGAAATTTCGAGGGAGATTATATTTATGGTATTTTCCCTAGACCAAGCCCAATCCAAGATCCAATAACTTAAGTATGAGAAAAATCGTTTATGGGAGAAGTTCAAGCTCATCGAGATCATGGACCAAACCACGTTCACTAAATGGCCCCATGAAATCCCCATCATTGCACACCTTACTCTTAAGTCATATGCTGGTGTGATAAAGGGATATGTAGAAAGATCTTAGAATTATGATTATGTACATTATTTTTGTATAGAATATCTAATATACTTTCATTCTATTATTGTTACTTTGTAAATGATTTTTAAAGCACAAATAGTATTTTTGGTTAATATTCAAATTCAATTAAGAAATATATTTTGATGAATTAATGGATTTTTGAATTAAATAATATTTAATATTATTATTAAATTACTTTTATTAAATATAATTGATCGCATAATTTTTAGGAAGTCAAATGTAATTTTTATTAAGGTTTAAAAACTATTTTTTTCAAAACCCATCAATTTTCAATAAGTGTCAGTTTTTATTTTAAAAGTAAAAATTCACATAATTATAAAATTATTTAGATAAAATTAATATTATTTTTGGAATCAGGACATCTAAATTATCTAACAGTTAATTCTTTATAATTTTTTGATACAATCAAATTTTTGGGTAAAAAATAAATATCGTATAAATATATAATGTATTTTATGACATCATAATGACCCAATAGTGATGTAATAAAATACTATAAAATTTATATTAGTACAAATATATTTGTTTCCTTTAAAATAATGGAATTTTAAGTTTATTTGATTTATTTTATAAAGTCTTAGAGAATCCTCTAAAACATATAAAATATTTTAAGATTCTAAAATCATTTCCTTGAAAGTGTAAATCGCTTATAAATAAGAAAGGGAAATATTTTAATATATTAGGCCCTTATCCCTATAAAATAATTTATACCACTCCTTGTTTCTAGAAACCATGGGAAAACCCATGGGATGATTTGTGGTTTTGAATATTTTTGTGTGTAGTGTCCAAAACCAAAATAATAAAGAATTCCCCCACCTTTCCTATATAAACCCACCCAATAACAAATTTATCTTCACTAAAGATCTTTAAATATAGACCAACATATTCCCTCTACTCCCTAGAGTCCTCCCAAGGTTCCCCTAAGCTCCCAAGTAGCCTCCCCCAAGCCTTTGGGATCATACATCCAAGTAAGGAATCTTTAACCCTCCTCTTTTATCAAGCATTCCTTTCATGCTATATCTTTTAATTTCCTTTAATTATATATTGTAATGTGTTATTAAATATCCCAATTACTATCCATTTTATGTATAAATGATTATATCTTCCTTTTACTCTCATTTATCCCCCCTATGGTCCTTTAAGCACACCTGTTATTATGCTAAAATTTTACAAGGGTTCCTTCCTTTCTCAATTTTTTTCCAAGTTTCCTTATATTGTTAAATCATTTTATTTTAAATTAAAAATGATGGGGTATGTTTTCTAACCTCAACCAATCTTCCATTATTATGTTTTAATGATTAGATAATCCTTTATCTCTCATTAATCCATCCAGTGTACACCTGTTACCATGCGGAAATTTCGTAAGGGATTTCTCTTTTCCTATTTCCATTCAAGAATTTCTTTTATATTATGAATATAAATTCCATTTAATATATTAGGATATTATATCCTATGATCCCCTTACTATCCATTTCATGTATAAATTATTAGAGACCTATTTCTCTCTCATTAACCCATTTTATGAACTTCTATTTGATGTCGTTTTGCTGACTAAATTGCACCACGATTTTCCATACCAAAATCATCATGTAGTGAATACCATACTAATTTCTCTATCAAGGGTATTCACCTTTATGGTCATGTACTAATTTATTTGGGACTTACATATATGTATTACAAATTCCTTGATCATGTAATAACTTATGATGTTGAAATATTCCATGTTATATGATCTATGTGGCACACTTATGCATGAAACGAAATGTTTATGAAGGGTGTACCTTGATAGCACTCCAATGCATTGGGTAATGTTTAGTATCATGATACGCCATGTAAAATGAGGGCTTACTCATGATAATTCATTTGTAATGAGGGTTTACTCATGCTAATTCATGTGCAATGAGTGTTTACTCATGCTAATCCAGGTGTAATGAGCCTTGGCTCATGCTAATATCATGTTGTATATTGTTGCCACGTTTCATGTTATGAATATCTTGTTATATCATGCCTTTATGTTCATGTTTCTTTTGTGACCCATTGATATGCCTATTAACTAACATGTATTGTCTTATTCATGTTATGCTAGGTTTATTCCTTTACTGGGCTTTATATCTCACCCTTTTTATTATGTATATCCTCAGGTTATCCCATGCAATGCTACATACGAAGGAATGTTGTGGTTATGTAAAATAAGTTTTCAATAAATATTTTTATTTCATGTTTTAATTTGTTATGTAATGTTCTTAAGTCCCAAAGACACTAGACCTATCAATCTTCTGAGTTGTATTAAGTGCAATTTTATGTAATAAATCATGTTTAAATGTGTAATAAAGACCAGGGTTGTTATATAGAGAGTATAGAAACACCCCAAAAATTGAACCCCCTAATAGTCCTAACAATTCCCTAGAATAGAAATCCCAGGGAGAATAGGAAAGTACCATGAGAAAACCCTCAAAAGTGGATGAGAACTATTACTAAACCTTCCACCAAAGTACCCAAGGCTTCCCATGTTCTCTATTTTTCAAACCATTTCATAAAACCATTTCATCATATCATACTTTGAAAATCATTTCATAAAACCATTTCACAATGCTTTGAAAACCCTTTTTTATTTACCAAAACCAGGGGAAAATCATCTTTTATCAAAAACTCATTTCCACACACATAAACCAAATAAATCAATCATTCCATTTCATTTATAAAACAATTTATCAAATAGGAGGAATGTAGTTCACAAACATAGGTTGGAGATGAAACCACCTACCTTAAAACTCAGGTCACATATGACCGTAGTGGAATATGCGAACAATAAGAACACAACAAGAAAAATGGAGGCCCTAGAATAAATATATACATATCATAATTGATTTAATTTAACAAAAGGGTCGGTGGAGAAGAGGAAACAATACAAACCTCAAGAACGCACACATGTCGTACCACAACCAACAAATGAACAGCCTCTGAAATAAGATCACACAATGGATCTTGAAGGAGAAAATAAGAAACATCACCAATGCTCAATAGATCGAGTAACATAATGAAACTATGCTATCATAATCAAATTAAATAAAGAATAAAAAAGGATTACTCACCCAGAGAGATGCAACCCAACTAAAATGAAGAAAAATCATTGTAAGAAGCAATTTGGACGGAGTGGAGGTCCAAAAACTCCCTGGAGGAGAGATTTGGGTTTAGAGAAAAGAAGGATGTATAATAATGAATGAAATATTAGTCGTGAAACATCCTAAAATCCCAAATCATGAAATTTACATGGCGTGTAACCCATTTACACATTTTGTAATCTTTAGAGTCCTTATACACTAAAAAACCTATCGCCTTTTTATTAAAAGTTGATATTTTAACATTACATAGTATGTAATCCTTATACAACATGAATTATTTCACATTGTGTACTTAGATCATAGAATGATCCTGGTGAATATTACATGGAATGTACTCCCATTACACAGTGTTTAAATTTCCCAAAAATAATAAAAACAACATATTCATACATGAAAACCCAAACCACCTCAAGAATTATATAATATTAGGAAGAACCCCACTAATCCATTACACATTTATACTCATACTCCATTAATTCAAATAAACAAACATCTATAAACATTAGGTCATTTTCCCTAAGAAATTATATCCATCCTTGGGAGTCCCAAGGAAGACCCAATTAAAGAGGAAAATTTTTAAATAGATGGTAAATACATGAAATATAGTAATGGGATGTTACAGATGGTACCTCAATCACAGTTAAATCTTAGAAAACCATTGGGCTCCTATGAGTTGATCAAATAGATCATAAATCCTAAGAAAGGGGTATTTTTTCTTAATAGTCATGATATTAAGATTTTGGTAATCTACACAAATCCTGAGGATTTCATATTCCATCCTTATAAATAGAGTTATTGAAGCCCAATGTGACATGCTTGGATGGATAAAACCCTTAGCCTAAAAATCCTCAACTTTACATTAAGACCCTTCAACTTAGTGGGCGCCATATGATAAGATGGTATAGAAATGGGTCTCATCCCAGGAAGTAGGCCAATAGAGAACTCGACCTCCCTCTAGGGTGGTAACCTAGAAAAAAAATTAGGAAATACCTTAGGGTACTCACTCACCACCATAGGAATTGGGCTACTCGCACACTGGTCAATGACATAAAAAAATATCTTTGGAAACTAAAACAAGATCATTCTAGCATAAGGAACAATAGGCCCTACTCTCCCTGATCAAGGATCCCACTCACCCTTGAATACATGAGGGACTCCTTAAGAATAGATAAATTGAACTTGATAATGATAAAAATTTATCTGGACCCTAAAAATAATCATCCAATTAATAATAATAATAATAATGAGGTCTAAGATATCAATATCAAGAACTAGAAAATACCACATTACCTCATGGTCAGCGATTATGACATGGCACTTAGAAAATTTTAAACCATGTTCATTCCTCCTTCCTTGGGGTGTGGAAATATCCATTATAAAGGGAATAATATCCAAACACAAACCCAATGTTTAAATAAACTTAGATGATATTAAGGAATGAGATGAACCAGTATCAAACAATTCCAGAACCATAGAATATGGAATACACATCATACCTCTCATAGTAGATGGCCCTGCTTCAGATTTATCTAGTGAATAATCTACTATGTAAAGACAATTATCCTCATCTTCTCCTTTAATTTTATTTATTGACTAAGTATCCCCTTTATAATAGCAGTGATATCCACCTCCTTTTGATGTATCAGACTCGAACTAATATCCTTTAGTAATCATGGATCCAGTCCTACTTCCTTGAGGTTCCTTTCCATATAACTATTGAATATTACCATACTTTCCACATATGTATCATGCTGTGGGTTTTTTACTATAATCATTCTTAGTGTTGATATATCTCCCACATTGAATGTTGGCCAAACGAATCTATCCTAACTTATAGCTCACATCACTTCCACTATTAGTGTGGATCGGCTCACTTACTATTATAGATAGATGACACATTTTGGCTTCCCCTTATGGTTACTAAAAGTACACTGAGACCGGTCTTCCCATATATGTCTGCCTTTTCTATAGTTTCTTTATAAACTACTTCAGCAAAGGTTGGTAGGTATAAGAGAATCAACATTTACTAAATATCATCCCTTAAACCCACCTTGAACCTTCAAGAATTAAGGTAGTCATTAGAAATAATATTGAGTGATTAAGTAACTAACTCAAGGAAATAATTATCATACTCCATAACCACACATTCCCCTTGCTCTAAGAACACAAATTCACTAGTCTTCACCACTCACAATGTTTCAAGATAAAACTACAAGTTGAATACCTTATTGAAAGTGAAATAGGTAAGTTCCTCATGTAACTTCTCTAACATGATGGAATCCCACCATTTATATCCTGATCCTTCTATAATATCTGTGTTGAAACCCACTAATTTACACCTATCATAGGGAATGGAAAAAATAATTATGTTTTTTTTAATGCAGCACAATGGATGACTAGGGTTGTCTCACTTGAGGAGTCTTTTAGTTTGTTCACATACTTCTTCTAAATCACCTAAGCTATCTATTTTTGAGGTATTGATTAATTTAAGAAATCAATTACAATATTTTTGGGTTTTTATTACTTTTCTAATGACATGTAAAATGAGAATTTAAACTAGCATAGAAACTAGACAAAATGAGTTAAGAAAAGAAAGTACTTGGTTTGGGGGTTTGTTTAAAGGTTCAATCATTATTCTCTTTTATGTTTTTTATTTAAGTTTTATAATCCAAACATGAAATCTCATGTTTAGACTACTATTATTTATTTATAAATTGTTTAATATCATTTAATTCCTAAGCTCTCTTAATTTCATCTCCTCCTTTAATCAATGTTGATGACACTCCTTGTTCTAGGAGGTGCCATCTTCTAGGACCCAACTCTATCGATGTCGTTTCATCCATTGATTAGTTCAACTCCAATGTGTGAAGAACTAACCAATTGAGATATGGAAAAGTGATTAAATAAAATAATATAGATATATTGAGTTGTATGTCATTGGAGGCAGTCACCACAATGGGGACATTCGCCTCACCCATGCATGCTACTTAATTCTATCTACAAACTTAAAATTAAACTTTAAAGAAAATTCATAAACACCTTGATCTCCCCAAGGGCCAAGCCTTGGGGTTAGCCTCTCACTTATGAGAGTAAGATATGTATTGCTGGAGTAGGTGGAAGAGAAGAAGAAGAAATAGAATAAAATAAAAGAAATAAAATTTAAACAGAATGGTGATAAGAGAATAAAAGATTAAAGTAAAATAAAATTAGAATGATGGAGAGAGAGAATAGAAAATAAGAAACTAAATAAATAAAATAACAAATATGAAATTATATAATTTATAAATAATATAATAATAATAATAATAATTTATTATTATTTATATTATTAAGATAAGAATAGATTAAAAAAAGTAAGAAAATAAAATAAAAATGTTATAAAATTATTAATAATAATTATAGTAATAGTAATAATATTATTATTATTAATAATTATACTAATAATAATAATAATAATAATAAAATTAAGAGGAAGAGGAATATAGGATGGAGAATGGGTGGAAACAAACTTAAAATAAATGCATGATTTTATTAAAATTTAAATTAAAATGTAAAACTCAAACAAAAATAAACAAAACTAAAAAAAATTAAGAAGAATAGGTGGCGATAAGGTTGTAGTATTCATCCTACCCTGGTTTAGATTTCCTACTTAGTGCCCTAAATGATTTATAAAGGAAGGGTTCCCCTCCTTTTATAGGTGAGGAGTGAGATTTTTTATTCTAGAATTTATCCTCTGAAAGTTTTCACATGGTTAACCCATTAAATTGAATACTAGGGAAAATATTTCTTCATAAAAAAATTTCATAAATTTATTTTTCATTTCCTCTCAAAATTTTATCTTCATACACTATGCTTAGAGAGAGTTATAGATGTTTTACTTGGATAATTTTATTCTGACTAAATGCATCATGAATCATCCTTCAATGTTGAGAACTAAATTTACACATTAATGAATTAATAAATCCTTCAAATTTAATGGTGAAATTATCCTATGATTCCTCTTTCACCTCCAGCTTGAATCACCTCAATTGGAGGTGTGTAACACAATTTATGCCTCGTTTATGGAGGTCGAGTCCACCCGGTCTGCCTGAAATTTTTTTCAACATGATTGATTTTTTCAGGCCTCTAGTTGTTCAAATCAGCTCTTAGTCCAAAAGATACATTTATAGAAAATAAATCATAGAATCCTGAAAAAAAAAATCACTCAAATTATAATAATATTTTAAAAGTTATTCCCAAAACACTAATGTGATTAGAATTTATCAAAATTCTATAAATAAGCAATTTTTATATTTTAGCCCATTTCCATTCTATAATTCAAATTACCCATTATTTTAATAAAACATTTAAATCCATGGGTTTTATTATTTAAAATCATGAATAAATCATTAGAATTTTAATAAAAATTTTCACTTAATTTTATTCTTTCAAATACCCCCACATTTAAACCATGTTTTTGCTCAAGCATAAAATATTAATAAAGAGTTAAAGAGGACACTAATGTTATCAATATTCAAATTTCAATGCAATAAAATTAAACAATTATCAATGTCGAATAAAATTATCAAATGTCCCATTAAATGTGAATTTAATTTCTTGATTTTCAAAGAAAAAATAAATTCCATCATTTTACTTTTTCCCTTTGAAAAATGATGAAACTTATTCTTTCATTCATCCAACCTCATTCATTATTATTAAAAATTTAATGTCCTTATTTACCTCGCTTTTGAATATTTTTTCCCATATCTCATGATACAATTCAAGAATATTTATACTCATATCATGAGATCAGTCTTCTTATCCATAAGCTTTTAAAAGAACTACTTTCTCTACTTTTTAAAGACAAAAAGCATATAAAACCATGAGGGATTGTAATCAAGGTTCAAATGTCTCTAAGGCTTAAGTTTGGTTTTTTTATTATTGAAAAAAAGCAAAGACCTCTTTAACTGGGTAGAGGGAGACCCATTACATAGCCCAAAGGCCCAGTGGGCATTTAATGAGGCTTAAGTTTGGTAGGACTTGATGTTAAAAATTAAAACTCATAGAGGAGGTTTATATCTTTAATCGTAAATGATGATATTAAAATTAAAATTTTAATGACATTATCCCCTTTAATTTATATCAACTCCCAACTTCCCCAAAAGTACAAAGTAAAGATTATGATCAGTTTAAGCATAATGAATGATTTGTGCCCTCTATTGAATATTTTTTTTATATTTTTTTTCTTTTTCAAATAACCTTTTTATTATTTTTTCTTTTTTTGAAAGTTATGATTAGAATAGACCTCACATTCACCACCTAACTACGTATGATAAAAATAATAGGTCTAGTAATGGAGATTTTTGGTTTACCCAAATCACAACCCATTTTTCTCATTTTTTTGGTTCTTTTTGTAATTTTCATTTTTTATATAATCAATATAAGAAAAACAATAGAGTACAGTGAATGATTCCACAACCTTTTAAAATTACCACAATAAGCACCCCCACACTTCTTACTTACAATGTAAATAGTTCCATTTACCATGATTCCCTTCACCCCCACACTTGAACTTTAAAATATTATGAAAATACTAAGAGGAGGGTAGTAATGGATAATAATGGATTGAAACATGTCTCATTCCAAAAAAGGTCATTTATTGTCTTTATGGGATAAAGAAGGATTGATGTAAATTTGGTTTTTTAGGATAAGTGGTTATCAAAAGATGCCTCAATCATTTTAAATTTTTTTCCAAATTCATAGCTTTGATGAGTTAAAATTCAAGTTCTAGTAGGGGCATGTCCCAATATCACTCAATAAATGTTCTAAAGATAAAATATGAAGTACTTGGTCTATAAATCCTCTCGATAATGGAAATATGATATTATAAAATCACTCAAGGCGTCATTAATAATAAAAAATAAATTCACATGAATTTTATAAATTCAAATCATTAAAAATGGTTGGAAAATTTCATTTACATAAATCAATCAATTCTATTAAATCATGAGTGATAATTTTAATATCCATGATTCACTTTAATCATTTAATTTTCTATTTTACTCATTAAATTTCATTAACATTTGAAATATAAAATATGGCATCACATGATTCCTAAAAAACTCATATCTCCTAGAAAAGTCAATTAAATCATAATTCAAGTGTGGGAATGAAATTTAACCTTAAAACTCATGTTTTTGGGAAAAAATAGGGAGTCTATAAGATAATAAAAAAGTTAACTCCATTTTCCATGAATCTTGTTCCTTCCTCTTTACTGTATGAGGCTTCCTTCTGCCATAATGAACCTATAAAAGAGAACTTCACAATTAAGCACAAGGATCATGTCATTAAATCTCAAAAATATAGGAGGGAGTGGGATTCATGTTGAACTACTTCCTAAGAAATGAAATTTAAATCTAAATCCCTATAAAGTATATAAAGATAAATCTTCTTATGATCTCCCAAATGGGACCTGAATTTTTACTACCTCCATAAGGGTAGTACCATCTGTTATCCTTGATCTTTTGGTGGGTGTATTTTCTTAGATTTGAACCACCAAATGTGGTTCCTTCTAGATTAGACTTATTCTTATATATTAGGGAGGACTTTATGGATAGATTACACCATATCTGACCCCTTATCAATGTGTTACAGCTTTTATGGAAGGGGTGGGATATAGAATGGAACCTCCTCCTCTTTGGTTGCAATGTCTGCAACCTTTCTTTCTCCATATAGTGTATTCTATAGGTATGATTCATTAAAATAATAATAAAAGGGAGAGTTAGAAGGTAATATTAATTTAAAAATATATATATAATTTGAAAATTCAATATCAGATTATCCCCCTTTTATGAAAGCAACATGTATTTATTGTTCTTCAGTCAGATCCACTGGTATCTCTCATGGGCTTCCTCCAGTAGATATTCAATATGTTCAGGGATCTCCATGTGTTCTTAAATAGTTTCATTTTGTTTTTCATCATCTTTATCCATTGAAAAATATGAGTGATCCAAATATTTAAAATCAAAATAGCAGGGAGTGATACTCAATTTAGTTTCAATAAAATTGGAAGATAATGAGTTCATAAAAGCTTTAACTCTTCGAATTTGTTATGCTTGAATATCTTCTTCAATTGAAAGTACATCTTGGATTTGATCTTCACTAAATGAAGTTAGGTAGTCTGGATCCTATAGTATTTCTTTGAATTCCACCACTTGGGTGGTTTCTTATTCTTCTAAGGCTAGAGAGAGGTGAAGTAGTGGTAATTCTTCTACTTTGTAAGGAATGAGTAGATCATGTTGTATTTTAATTTCTTCTGAATTTATCCAAAATTTATCAAAAATCACATGATATACCTATTGTAAATCAGCATAAAATGATCTTTTATCTATCTCATATAGAAATGGATGAGTGAGATGGAATGAATCTTTAGGTACCTCCACCTTTACCTCCTCATGCTCTTCAATTTCAAAGACGATTGGTGAAATTTCTTCCACCACTGTATCAGGTTCTTGTATTGGCTCAGGGTTGGGAAGATCCATTAGTGAATGAACATATTCAAACCCTTTCACCTATAATTAATCTACCCATACATAATAATATGAATTTGAATAAATCATGGAAAGATAATTTTTTATGGTTTTTTTCAAAGAAAAATAATGAAAACCTATCTACAATGTGAAAATAGAAAAATAATAAACTACTAATCATCTCCCCAGTAATGGTGCCAGTTTTGACACACGCCTATCGTAGGGCATGGTAAAAACAAGTATATTTTTTCTAATGCATCATAGTGGCTAACTAGGGTAATATCAGTTGATAATCCTTTCAGTTTGTTTACTTACTTCTTCTAAATCACCTAATCTATCTCTTTTTGTGGTTTTCATTAATTTAAGAAATAAATTACAATATTTTGGGTTTTTTATGAATTTTCTAATGACATGTAAAATAAGAATTTAAACAAACATGCAAACTAGACAGAATAAGTTAAGGAAATAAATTACTTGGTTTTGGGTTTGGTTTAAGGTTCAATCATTATTCTCCTTTATGTGTTTGATTTCAGTTTGATAATACAAACATAAATATCATGTTTGGACTACTATTATTTATTTATAAATTATGGAATATCATCAAATTCCTAAGAACTCTTAATTCCACCTCATCCTTTAATCAAGGTTGATGACACTCCCTGGTTTAGGAGGTTTCATCTTTCAAGATCCATCTCTATCGATGTTTTTTCATCCATTGATTAGTTCAAATTTAACATGTGAAGAACTAAGAAATTGAGAGAGGGAAAAGTAATTAAATAAAATAATAGATACAAATTTAGTTTCATGTCATTGGGGGAAGTCACCACAATGATGACATTCACCTAACTAATGTATGCTACTCAATTCTATCTAAAAACTTAAAATTAAACTTTAAAGAAAATTCATGAACACCTTGACCTCCCACTGAGCCAAGCCTCAGGGTCAGCCTTGAATTTATGAGAGTAATAGATCACTTGGTAGAGTGTGTGGAAGATAAGAATAATAAATAGAATAAAATAAAAGAAATAAAATTTAAAAATAATGGTGATGAGAAAATGAAATATTAAAGTAAAATAGAATTGGGATGAGAGAGAGAATAGAAAATTATAAAATAAATAAATAAATAAAAATATCAAATTATATATTTTATAAATAATATAATAATAATAATAATAATAATAATAATTTATTTTTATTTTTATTTTATTATTAAGAGAATAAGATATTTAAAAAAGTAAGAAAATAAAATAAAAAAGTTAAAAGATAATTAATAATAATTATAGTAATAGTAATTATTATTATTATTATTATTATACTAATAATAATAATAATACTAATAATAATAAAATTAATAGGAAGATGAAGAGAGGATAGAGAATGGGTGGAAACAAAATTAAAATAAATGCATGATTTTATTAGAAATTTGAATTACAATTGAAAACTAAAACAAAAAATAAAGAAAACTAAAAAATAAATAAGAGTAAGGGGAGAAGGTTGTAGTAGCTGAAATCCCTTTGTGGAGATATCCTCCTTAGTACCCTGAATTATTTAAAAAGGATGGGTTCACCTCCTTTTATAGGTGAGGAGGGAGATTTTTGGCTCCAGAATCTGTTTTAAATTTTTCACACGGTTGACCCATTAAATGGTCGACTTGGGAAAAGGTGTCTTCATAAAAGTTGTTTATCAATGTCTCTTTAATTTTCTATCCAAATTTCAGCTTCATCCATCATTTTTATTGATAGTTATGGCCATTTTACTTTGAGAATTTCATTTTAACCAAATGCATCCTGAATCATCCTTCAATGTTGAGCGCTAAATATCCCACTTAATGAGTGAATAAATCCTTAAAATATAATTTTGAAATTATTATCTGAGTCTTATTTCAACTATAACTAGAATAACCGCAATTGGAGGTGTGTAGCACAATTTTTGATTTATTTATTGAGGTGGTTTCCACCGTGTCCACCCCAATAATTTTGCAATATGATTGATTTTTTTGGGCCTCTATTTGTTCAAAACAGACCTTGATCAAAAATAATAAGTTGGAGAAAATAAATCATAGAATATTAAAAAAAATCACTCAAATTGGAATAATATTTTAAAATTTATTCCCAAAATACTAAAGTGATTATAATCTATTAAAATTCTAGAAATAATAAATTTTCATATTTTAGCCCATTTTCAATATATAATTCAAATTACTCATTACGTTAATAAAACATTGAAATCTATGGGCTTTATCATTTAAAATCATGAAAAAATCATTATAATTTGAATTAAAATTTTCACTTAATTTTGTTATGTCACCCACCTTTGATTCCTATGGATTATTCAAGAAGTTAAATAGTATTTCAATCCATTAAAGCCATTCCTTGGGTTTTTGGGTTCCTTTGTCACCATGAAAGATTAGAAGATTCCACTTGGTAAATTTTAAAGAATGATTCATTATCTATTCCTGATTTCCAATACTCACCTAATCCGTAGTATGAACTATTTGGATAACTTATTCCACAAATGAAGGGTCTTGTAAAGGATTCTCTAGAAAAAATTGTCTCATAACTTCCTCTCCTGGATTTAGAAGAACTCTTACATGTGTCATTGTCTATTAATCACAAGAGATAACACCTGATTATATTAGAAACACAACTCCGGATCAGAAGATAAACTTTAAGAATATATAATAAATCCCTTAAACCACAAGAATTTAATACAATGAAACATTCATCAAAAAATAGAGAAAACATTAAAGACCAACAGAATAAAAGACGAGTTTCATCTAAATAAACCCCAAAATAAAGTTCATTTAAATAACCCTAAAAACTAGCTCAATATTGATGAAAACTCCATCACCACCCATGGTAAATTGTGATTGGATATAGAATTGAACTGTCTAGGAACTCTTCTACACTTATAACATGATTTTTGATGATCCTAACTTCTATATACCATAAAATCATAACCAACCCCATGCATACACTTTTAGTTGGGTATTAACTCTAATACCATTTTGTAATGAACCAACCTGATTTGACCTGACACGTCACTTGAGAAAGCCCGCGGTAAGGAATAAATTGAATTCCCATTCACCACGAGCTCTCAAAAATCACCTAGACAAAAAAATGGGGAAAAATAATGATTTAACATTTAATATCACTAAGAAATGTCTCATGTACCAAAAGAAAATACATATAAAAGAATAAAACCAGAACAAAGAACAAAGTGGAAGTCTAAAAAAACATGAGACATAATGTAAAAAAGTATAATGGTCTAGAACACATGAAAAATCATGAAACAAGAGTCTATCTCTGTGTGTCCATCGGTCGCCATCATCCCAAATCATCTGAATACAACATCAGTTTTGAGGATCCTCTAAGCTACATAATGCCTTTCCCTTTACCTAATCCATAAAAAAACAAGCATATATATTCCAAAATACATATGTAGGGTGTGATTTAATTCCCAATAGAATACTACCATGAACCAATACAGAGTAGTTCACTATGAAATCATTAGTTCTAGATTTAAAACAAAATTGGTTTCAATAAGAAATACACATAAAAACACATTTTTATAAAACATCCCTTGGGTTTTTTTTCCTTTCTAAAACAATCCATATCCCAAGCCTTAATAACATCGAAGTAAAAAAATTAATTAAATAAAGGTTAATAATGATATAATCCATGCATAATAAAACAAATGGGCAAGTAAACTACAAGCATCCATGTGATTTCCACTAACAATGTGAAAATGGGTTGTAAGATTGAGACTATGATACCAGGACATCCAAGGAACTATGGCCAGTATAGTGAATCATAGGTCCCTATAAAACAAGTATCCCATGGTCTTCCCCAAGTGCCAAAGTGTACCATTAAATGTAATGGAATCAAAAACCTAGATTTTTATATTATCTTTATGGAATTTTATAAAACACTTAAAGTTCATAAAAGTATTTTCAAAAGAAAACCCTTCTTAAGACATTTCCCATCACCACCAAAGATCGATTAAGAATCATGTATTTCAATTTAGCCCTCAAAAAAATCAAAAAAAAATCATTTTCATATTCCAAAATCAAAGTATTTCACAAGAAAATTCAAGTTTTTCATGGTAAAGAATCCATTAGATAGAGACACTTACCTCTCCAATATAGGGAACGTTGACGCCATCAAATTTGGTGATGGGAAACAAAGAGATTTGGTTCTGAAAATCCTAGATCTACAAAGAACATTATTAATTTTCTATCAAACCCTATAGATCTAGAAATCACGGCCCAAATGGGTTCTAATTAGTCAAGAGGAAAAGAGATCGAGGATATATATAGAGAAAAATGATAAATTAAGATAAGATCTATACATTCCTCAAAGGAATCCACCCAAATCAATATAGAATCACCAAATAATCAAGGTTAGGGTCCTATAGAGCATCATTTATGGGATAGTTCAAGTCGATGAGGGTTTAGGAGGAGATTAAAGTTAAAAATGGAAAATGTGATCTTGGTAATTTTCCATTTTAAAAAGTTTGGATTGGTTCACATGGTTAGGTTGTACGGTTATACAAATAGTGCACTAACTATGTGGTAGCTACTATCCCTTGAAAACCGAATCACATGGTTTCTAGGGAATATCCATATAATTAAAAAAATGTGAGTAAGTCATTAAATATACTTTGGACCCAAACCCAAAAATCCACATGGTTTTCTTGGAGACTCTCATGGTTAGAAAAAATCATGCTCAAACCATGAAAATCACCACTATAAATAACATATCCATATCACATGGTTATCACACAGTTATACAAATTATTCTCCTAAACTATGTACTTGTAATTTTTCCCATAAAACTCTAATATTTTTCAAACCTCCACTCTTGAAATCCTCTAGAACCTCAAAAGACATAAACTAGGCTCAAAATTAATCATACATATGACTTGGAGGGCATCACGCCTTGTATTTATTTTCATGAGAATGATTGGTTTGTTTTATAAAATATACTTATGGAATTCTTGGTGGGATCCTACTAAGATTATTTTTCTCTCACCCTACACATAGCTTTGGGTGTGTGTAAATATTATTTTATCCGATGAAGTAAAAGTCAAGGTGTTGCATGGTGGCGAAAAGTAGCCATGTTAGTGGGGTGTGGGAGTTTGGTGGTGAAATGGTTTAATGTTTTCCATCATATCATATGGACATGGGTTGTGGTTGGTCTCAACTACTTGGGTTTTACTATTATGGATCGTCACCTATTTTTCCTTGTACTCATTGACTTCTATTTTTTGACTTTTTATTGGTATGTTGTCTTTATTTTATATATACCATCTATTGGTTATATTGTTATTGTGGGTGAAATCGTTCCCAAAGGAAGTTCTTTATGCCCAAATGCTTGTCTCCAACCTGTGGGGATCGGTAATACCCTTTAGGCCTTGCCACAGGTTGTCTCAGGTGTCAGGTTCAAGGATTACCCATGTTGGTTTGTGACACGAATAATAGTAATTAAAATTATCAAAACATGCAGAAATGATTTAAACCCTTATATAAGGATCTACCATGGAAGATAAATGAAACTATGTATAAAACTAAAATTAATAAATATTGTAAATGGTGTGAATTACACTAAATAGAATCTACAATATCTTTAAACACCATCGCATGGGTTTTATAAAGATCACAAGAGGGTAGCCAAAAGACATCTCCTCTCTGTAGTGTATCTATCGGTCAAGAAAATCATCCAACATTCAGATGAGATCTATCCTTCCTCTAATGAAAAAGAAAAGTGTAAATATAGTATTCAAGTATTAGGGAGTTTCATCCAAGCATCATGGAAGAACCATCCACACAACCATTGTATGTTTATATTATTTATAAGCCTCAAGGATGCTCATTGGGTTGTTTCATTTACTCATGACCTTATAATGCATGAGTAAATATTGATTCGACCATATAATGTATCCCATGCATGAATAATAAACTCTCAATCCATTACACCTTATGTAAGAGATAAATAAATGATAGCTTTATGTGATTTTTACCCATTTTAATATTAACACACTTAATATTTAGCTTCTCATTCAATTAAAGGTAGTGACATGCATGAGATATTATTTCATGAATGTATCTCAATATATATATTATACAATATAACTGATATATGTATTATGGTAGTATTCATCGTATGTATATGGATTTAGGTAATATATCTCCTTTAGGTGCATCATGTAGTGAAAATGTATGATGATTTTTCTAAAAGGAGTTTTGATAGATATCCAAAAGGAGTTCTGGATATGATTTCACAATTTGTGACATATTATGTGACATAAGGTGAAAACATGATAATTCTATGAGGCTTTGTGCAAGTGGTAGATTGTTGAAATTGTGCACTAAAGGTACCACCAAGAATTGGTGGTTTAGACCACATCGTTGTTTTTTTTATGATACATCATGACATAGTAAGTGTCACCAAGTCAAAGTGTTGTGCATGAAAATTGAATGTATTATGAAATAATTCAAGGATCAACCCTCTTCCCATACTCTAAGCTATCATGATCAGTTGATTATCATATGATGATAATCCAGATGAGTTTGAACATCCCAAACATTTGTTTAAACATTAACACACGTGTCATAATGATGAGTTATAAGTTATAAAGATATGTGACTTATGAAAATTTTCATTTAATATAAAAAAAAAAATTGGTATACTAAAGGTCACCTACAATGTCTATATAAAAGAGAACATAGTATGTGATCTGTGTGGCATACAAATATTGTGAACCCCCCCCCCCCCCCCCCACACACACACACCAAATTACTCTATAAATCTCGATTCTATCTTTCCTTTAAACTCAAGGTTCTAGAAAACTATGGATTGAGATCAACCCTTACTGAGTATTGAGAGATTACCATAATCCATGGATACCCAAGAATGGAGGAGTCCTTAGGTTACTCCTTTAGTGATCTCAATCAAGCTCGTTTGAATCATAGACAACTTAGATTGACTAGTGCAAGGTATATTATTCAATTATTTATTTTATTATTTATTCCAAATGTATAGATAAATCCTAGGATAAATGGTGTTTTGGATTTATTTTTCATTGAATTTAGAATGTTAGATATCCATATGAAACCCTTTACTTTTAAATAATACAAGTACAAAATGGCTTGAAGATTCTTTAGAATATAAATGAATAACTTAAAAAAGTTTGTTTCATGAATAACACAATTTGTTTTACATTATAATTTTAAAAAAAAATCATGAATAAATTAAGAGGGATCAAAGACCTCTTAAAATATAGGTTACATCAACACTAATCATGATAGTCTATGATGATTGGAGGATTTTTTATTTGGTTTTTTTGAAAAAAAACCATTGAAAATGAGTATAGGATTTAATTATTTTAAAATTTAGGTCCCACAATCATTGAGGGAACTCCTTTGATAAAACCCAAAGGAGATTGGGTTTTGGGAAAAAGGTGTTGGAGGGTCTAAAATATTTGGGAATAAAAAAACAATTTTTTTTATTTAAAATATTAATATTAATATTCATTTTATATATATATATAATTAATTCATTATTAAATAATAATTAATAATTATCAATGTTTGTTTACAATTATTAATAGTTAATTATTATTTAGTTACTGATTAATTAATTCATATTATTAATTATTATTATACAATTACTAATAAAATAAAAATTTGATATTAAATTTAATGTAATGAAATTATAATTGATTTAAAGGGAATTTTTTACTTTGATGGGTTGATAAAATATAAATGTAACATTTTTAATTAAGTATTGCATGTTTTAGAAGAATTCACATATTCCTTAGACAATGCATGTGAGCAGGTGTGCTACCATCTAACCATCATATCACTATAAAATTTAAAATTGATAATATCTATAATTCCTATAAACTATGTAACCTCCCTCCCATGTTTTCCTCCCACATTGCTAGTTTTATCACTTTTTTTTCACCCTCAACATGTCACTCCCACATCTACCATTTACCACTTTCTTTCTCCTTCCTCACTTATTGGTATTCATATCGCATAGTCTCTCTCCCTTCCCACTCCCGATATTCCTGGATCCATATCTCTTCCTCCTTACTTCCCCCATCTCTACCTCTACCTCTCCACATATGCTTTTGTATTCCAACCTTCTCCCTACCTCCTCCTTCCTGCATCCACCATCCCCACCTCCTCCTCTTCACATTCTCCATATATCCTCCATCCTTTCCTCCTCACCACATCTAGAACTACCTCTGCATCTAACTTCTAGAATCCACCTCTTCCTCCTTGCATCTACCACAACTCCCTAATTCACTATCCCTACCTCTATATCACATCTGCATTTGCATCCACCTTCCCATATCTGCCTCCTCCTTCTCGCATCCACCACAACTCCCTGATTCACCATCCCCGTATAACCCTAATTTTATTTTCATTCTTATTTAATATTCATGAACTAGGCTATAATTTTAATATTGATCACCTATGTAATACCAATACTAAATTAATACATGTGCTGATTTTTTTGGTATGGTCTGATCTTTTTAATCCACCTTCATCTTTCCCTTTTAAATGCCACTTCTTCCTATTTTTTAGATATGATTTTCACTACTTTTCTCTTTATTTCCCTACTTATTCTTTTGAATAATTTTAATTTCCATTTCTTACATTGTACTTTTTTATTATAGATTATAAAATATAGTCAACTTCATATTATATATCCGAGTTCACTCATTTTCTTGATATCAAGAAAATTAATGTTCTAGATGAGTACCTATTAGGTAATTTCAAATATGATATATATGTATTCATTTTAAATAATTCTTTTTATTAAAATTTATTGATTAACCTATAAACTATAGTATACTCTTTCAACTTTTATTACAACTAACCATTATATTATTTGAGTTTTATTTTTATCTAATAGCACACATAATTCAATTTTTAAATTTAGTTCACATATAACAAATTAATGATGCAGAAAGCTGGGGAGGGGCAATTCAAGTGGGCTGGGCCTACGGGTCATGTATTGGGCATGGTATGCCTCTGGGCCTTCGGTTCATGTATTACGGGTTTATCGGGCCTTGTGCCTTGGGATTACGGGTCATGTACGGGTTCCCCTTAAACCCTTAAAAGGGGGATTATCCATAATAAAAATAAAAAAAAGGCCTTCGGGCCATTCGGGCTAATCTTTCACCTAAAGAAATTTGTATTAAAAATAGTCTATTAAATTTTGAAATACCGATTTTTGTTACTATTTATATGAAAATTCATATATATTCAACTTTTTTTACTACCATGTTACATGATTTTATGTTTTTGTGCACCTAATGCTTGAAACAATATCTGTGTGATCTATGGAAAATGTAATATAGATAAATAATGTGTCATGTTATGTAATTCTTAGCTTCACTCCAAGTCATTTTGTGTCACTATACTTCCCAACACTGAGTCACATTCTAAACCCTCCAACTTAACATTCAAATTTAGTTTCTCCAAGAAATTCTAAAATGCAGTGATAAAATGCTACTAGGTGTGACCGTTTTTCTACTTTATAACATTCAATCATATTGAAATTTCAAAATATACTAAATGTATATTTTTATTATAACCTATAAAACTAAGATATTACATATCTGTCAATGAAAATATTCAAAATAACATATTACATGCATGTTAGTTGTACATGAAAATATTCAAAATTATATATTACTTGAATGTTAGTTACATATTACACTGTGTATGTTGTATATTATTAGTTCATTTATAGTAACTACATATCATCTTCATGTTATAAATATATTACTTGCATATTCTAAATCCCTATTGTGTAGTTAGTATATGCACCTTGTGCCTATTATATATCATTAATGCATTTCCAATAGCTACTTATTATTTGTATATGAATTGCGTTTCTAGTACCTGCATAGTCAGTACCTTCAATTCTAGTACAAGTCTATTATGAACTCTTTTTTACATTATTATTGACCGGTGAATATCCATGATGAATTTTTGTAATCTATTTTTCCTCTAGGAGTCTTAAAAAACCCTTGGCCATTGAATGTACACTTTCTATCAAATTTGTAAACATTTTTAATTTTTTGAAAGGAGTGACACGTTTCTGACATAATTCTAGTACTGTATCATGCCCATAGAAATCATCGAGATTGTTGACTAGGTTTCTTATCAATACTAATGATATATCTCATTTTTTTTTCAAATTCTTTCAAGAAATAAAAAACAACTGTTTCAACTCATTAGTACAAATTTCTCGAGTGGAACAACTATGGTACTATCATCATCATATTTCAATATCATTAATCATTAACATTTCTATTCTATAACACTAATGTTCTCACAAAAATATATAATATGCATAGATTGAAAAAATACTTTATATAATTTTACTTAATCATATATTATTAATCACTACAGTGAAATATATAATGCTCTTCGATATTAAATTGCAACATGCACACACATGATACAATTTAAAACTCACATCTAACATAAAAATGGACTACAAATATATCCAGATAACTCAATATGCATAAACAAAAAATTCATACACAGAATATAGTGAAATATCTAATATTTTAAAATATATATATAAAAATAAACATATTGTGGTCAATACATATATTATTATCAATATATGTATCAAAAATATTATTTTTTTATGCAAAAAAAATATAATAACATATTAGTTATGAATAAATTTTACATATAAAATATGTGTTTTTGTTCAGAACTGATAGGTATGGATAACTAATATGTATATATCAGTGTTATTATGTACTAATCATCATATTGGTTTCATAATCCATAATAGTTCTTCATATTACCTAATTTTCAAAATCCATATTAGTTTTTCATAATACTTATTAGTTTTGTATTTGTTTTTTCAAAATCCATATTAGTCCTGCATATTAATTATGAATATTTTTTCATAATCCATATTGTTTATGCATATTACCTTACAATATTAGTTTACGAAATCATATTTTTTAATGTATTCATATCGTAATTTCCAGAATACACATAATGAATGTGTTACCAAATTATTTTTTGAATTACATTAAACTATGGATTCTCATTTCACCTAATAAATAATTCTATAATATATAAAATTTTGATTTAAGATTTTGAGTAAGATTCCACTCATACCAGAAAAAGAGCTATTGATTAGGATTCTAGAACCTTAAGAAGCAGTGACATTCAATATCCAATTTTATCTTAGACCATAAAGAAGAAAATGATGACTAAAAAATATAACAACTATTTTTTCTTTAATAAATAACTTTTAAACATATATTTTTCTAATATACTAATTATATTTATAATTATGTTCAATTATTATGTATTAGTAGTCTCTAAATTGTAGTTTTCTGATATCCATGTCAATTATGTACCAATTGTCACTTTTTTATGTGTATATTTTGTTTGGGATTTATTTTCTACATTTCCCATGCTAATTAGTTGTAGGTATACCCATTAAATGTTATAAAAGCTTGTTCTTTTTTATTTTATATAGGGTTGTAAACTTATATCAAATTTTGAGACCATTTTTCGTTATATGTAGTGTTTTTTTTACTTTAAATCTATATAATTTTTCCAATTTTATTCATATCATTTATGGGGTTTTCATAATTTTGATAAACTTTTTCAAGGAGATGATGGTGTAATTATTTATTGTTTAAATTTATCATAACCTTGCCACCTATGACCCATTAATGATCATAGTATATTGAATTCTCCTCAAAATAATCCATGCCACACTACTCTTTTTAAGTATAATTCATGACACCCCTTTCTGATTTGTTATTATACACAAAATAATATGGATGTATATTGAATATAGTTATGAGTTTTGTGTGTGTGTGTGCATGAATTTATTTTTTGTTTTTTTATTACATGTTATTTTATGTTTGAATGTGATACATGCTTTTGGTTTCAATAAATATTTTTAATTTAAACTTCTTCATAGTTTTCTTTAGTTATTCAATTATAAAATAAACTATAATGATTAGATTCTTAATAAACTTGTTCCATTGGAAATAAAACTCATTTTTCTAAATTTTATTAGAATAAATGGAAGTCTTATTTTATTGTTTAAGTAGTGTGTCGAATGTCTAAAGATCTTGCAACAAAACTAGAATTATGGATTTTCTAGAATTCAAAATATTTTTTGTTTCTTTGATATATCATTCAATTCACATCATAATATCTTGGAGTTAATTTAGTTAAAAAGATAATAAGTTTTTATTCATTTCATTAAACTACATTGAAATATAAAAATATCATTTAGGTGCCTTAAAAAATGTCCAAAGTAATGAAATGTATTCTGCAATATTCTAATCATTTTTTCACTATTTTTTGATCATATATTTTAACATACTTGTCAAGTTGAAGAAATTCTTGGTTCATTGGAAATCTCTCTAAATTATATACATTTAAGTATGCTGTAAATTTTATTAATTTTTTTGTTTAGATGGGATAAAAAATTTTTGAAGTTTATATTGACATACTTATGCATAAAATGATAAAATCGCTTTTTTTTCTACCACCACTTTTATTTATTTATTTATGTTGTGGTCACTTAAATTTTATTCTACCATAATTTATAAAAATATTATACCATTCCAAGATATTTTTCATACTCTGTTTTTGATATATTTCTATTTTTTAAATACTACATGTTTATAATATTTGTTTTTTTTTATTTTATTTATTCTAAAATTATTTATTAATCATGTTTAGTCTATGAAAATAATTTTTAAGTTCTTTAAACATGTTTTAATTTTATTTTAAATATATTTTTCTTTTTTCATAGAAAAATACAACATTTATTAAAAATATTTAATAGTGTTTAAATTTTTTATTTTAATTTTTTTTATAACTAACATTAGATTAATTTTTTATAACTAATGGAGGATTAATTTTTTATAACTAATGGTGGATTAATTTTTTATAACTAATGATGGGTTAGTTTTTTATAACTAATGGTGGATTAATTTTTTATAACTAATGATGGATTAATTTTTTATAACTAATGGTGGATTAATTTTTTTATAACCAACAGTGGATTAATTTTTTTATAACCAATGGTGGATTAATTTTTTTATAACTAATGGTAGATTTATTTTTTATAACTAATGGTGGATTAATTTCTTTTATAATTAAATTTGATAACTTTTTTTATAACTAATAGTGGATTAATTTTTTATAACTAATAGAGGTTTAATTTTTTTTAACTAATGGTGGTTTAATTTTTTTTAACTATTGGTGGATCAATTTTAAATATGAATAATATGTCAATGTTAACTTCAACAGTAGATTAGTGTTAATGGTAGATCATTTTAAAATTTAAACGGTAGATCAGAGATGGTATTTTTGCACCATTACCTCTTTGAGAGCATGACTCAATGGTAGAACTGCAATGGTATCAGATGCTTTCTATCTCCAATTAAAAAAATTATTTTGAAAATTTTTTAGTACTCTATTTTTCATAATTTTTAATATTTTGAGTTATTGTATACACATTATAATTATCTTAAGTATTTTATTTTTTTCTTTTATGGAACCTATTATAGATGAAAGAACAACTAAAAGACTTGAAATGTAGGTGCATCTATTACTGAGGATTTTTCAAATTTTTAAGATTTTATTAAAAGGTCACCGAGAGGGAACTGACAACCCATATACAACAACCAAGAATCTAAACAATTCACTAGCTTGGAAAATAATATTTCATTATTATCTTACATGTGCCCTTGGACGCATAAAAATTGAGCTCCTCTAACTTGTGAGTAATTGACCATGTCTGCATACTCTCATATATATTATATGGATACCCTGAGAAGTAATTTTAAAATATTTTAATTAGGTATAATATATGTTTTAAATTGTTATTAATTAACTATAGAAAGTTACTCATTTGTGTAACATATCTTTTATTTCCTATATTCATTGATTTAATTGTTTCTAAAATATTTTTTAAATATTTCCAAAATGTTTTAATGTATTAAATGATTGTAAATTATGTCTTTATATTTTATGTGTTTATACAAATTGTATTCTAAAGTTTTATTAATAGTTAATCTAATTGGAATATTCATGGAATTATCGAACTTAGTTTGAATTGTTTATTTGAAATTATGTTTGTTAATTATTATGGAATCTATTTGAATAATTTAATGGGTTATTCAAATTAGTTTGAATTGGTATTTATGTTTTGAATTCAAATCATTATTTTTATGACTTTTATATAGATTGATTTTTTTTTCTTGAATAATTTTGAATTATTTGACCTATGGAGGGTGTTTGTTAATTTTTGTAGATCTCTATTTAAAGGGTAGTTAATAATCCTTTAAAGTAATCGAATAAATTAGATAGCATCTTCGATTCTTTTTTTTTCACAAGAAAAAGTTGTGAACTTCTAAGGTGTTGTACAAACTAAATCCCCATGATATACTCTATTTTACCTATTGGATAGTCTCTCAAATTGAATGAAATATTATACAACTACTAATTCCTTAACGAGGCATATGCATTGCTCAAGAACCAGTACCAACACTTTCTTTGTTCATTTTCTACTTCGTTCTAGTTTCTGAATCTGTAAAACTACTTCCAATCTCTCACATGCACTATTTGTTTTCTATTTATATTTTTACACAAAAAAACATTCTTATTATTCTATTTCTTTGGGTTGTAACTCCCAGATTCTAAAGTTAGGACCATTCAGGTTGTATATCCCAATATCTAAAGTTAAGTGTTGTAATTGGGTTTTGACTCCCCATACAAAATTTAGTATGTTGTGGTTATACCTCCACTAGAAAATGATCTTATAATTGGATTATTATTCCCCCTAAAAAATAATATCAGTACACACATATCTCTCACTGAGTAAATAGGTATAAGAGTAGAGTAGGATCACTTTGGACCGAACTAATATAAAAAACTTCTTGTGTTATTTACTCTTTATGCTTATAATTAACTCTAATAATTAACTTTAATAATAAATTTAAATAATAAATTTATTTGATTAAATTGTTAATCAGTTCTATTCACCCCCTATAGACCATCTTTCATTACATTATTCAACCTAACAATTGGGATCAAAGGATAATCTTCTTAAGAATAGTTTAGCTTTGTCATTCTCTTTCTTAATGCCAAAAAATTGGTATCAGAGGTTGTTACATTTTGAATAAGTCAATCTTTCTATAGAGTTTTTCATTTATATTTTATTGGGCTAACCTATTCTTAGACCTTACAGTATAAGGATAAATATCTTATAATATGGAAGGACTAAACAAAAATGATGGATGGATTCATCAGAATCCACCACACTTTTATGGAAATGATTATAGCTAAGAAATTAGTATAGAACACTAGTACATCATATCAAACTAGTATACACTAGAAAAATATAACCTAGATACACTTACTAGAAATGATTTAACTATATTTGTTTTAAATTACAAATTTGTTAATATTTTATATCGTGATATTAACAGAGGTGGTTTTAGTCATGTGTCTACTTGTAAGGTAGCTTGTGATATTTGGAAGATTCTACAAGTCACTCACACTACTGGAATATTACCCTATAACCATGTTTTAGAACCGTGGTTATAGCCTAGAAGACCATGGGTGTCGATTATACCCACAGTTCTATGAATCGTGGGTGCTCAAGGCATCGGTATATAGTTATACCCATGATTTCTATAGAAACCCTAGGTATAGCCTATGAGGATTTCTTAATACCCACAGTTCACTTAAAATTGTGGGTATATGTCTATACCCACGGTTCCTGAAACCGTAGGTATAGAGGGGTGTTTATATTTCATTTATACCCATAGTTTTTTGAACTGTGGGTATAGATACTCACCCCCATTGGACAACAACAATACCATGTATCACCTCTCACAAAACCTACAAATAAATTACAAAACATGGTACACATTTAATGCAATACACTTATTATATATTTATCATTCAACCATCAAGTTATAAATAGCTTTCAAACCATTTACAATACTGTAACATATATATAAAATCCACATCATCAATTAGTTTTAGTCATCCACACATGTCACTTTACCTAAACTTAAAAATTGAGGGGATTAATATCTCCCTCATCACCACTAGTGGCATCATAGTCATCACTAGTATCAGTGCCTAAAGCACTAGCATCATCACCATCACCATGATCATCATCATCATCACTACTACTACTACTACCACCACCACCACTAGTACCATCAGCTCAACCGCCACTAGGAACCTCATTGACATCACTCAGGGAATCATATAAAGAGTGAATTGATGAAATTCATGAATCAAAATCAGTATTAGCCTCTGATGGAAGTGATGGACATATAATTGACATAGCTTTCATGAAGTGACTGGTGACCAATTTACCACTTTCACGCTCCTGTACAGTTATTTTTGTATCCTCAACTACTTCATTATGATATTATTATAGCTTGGTGGAGCGAGGAGTTTAAGAGGCACCTCATGAGGTCCAATTCCTAGTGAGGATGATGTTTTTCCTAGGTTACCATCAGAATCTCCCCTAGTTCTCCTCACCTAATACCTGTCTCAAATGATCATTTGGATTGAATTTTTCATCTTATTTATTATCGAGGGCCTCTAGGGCACACTATTGAAAATATAAAAAATATATTTAATTATTAATTACATATAAAAATTTTAAATATCAATTAAAATACATACAATATTTTCTTGTATCTTTACATTTAAAGAACTTCTATCATTTTTCTTCCCACTCGAGCAAAATAATTTTTCTTGAGGAACACGGCCTTTGATGCCCAATGCCACTTGATTAAAATGACATTGATTACTATAATAATACATTATTGAATAATATGAAATTGATAAACTGAGAATGAATTAAAATTTTATCTTTTGAAGAAATACATAAAATGAAGAAGCATCTAAATATACATTTAATTATAAATTTAACAATATTGGAATAACATAATCAACACATACTAATTATAATGAAAAACATGGGTATGATATGGATTCCTATTGTATGTTCATTTTAGTCCAATTATATTTGTGTTACGTTATTTGGTTATTTGTTCACTTGGTAATTTTGATCATTTGGTTATTAGGTTCATTTTTTGGTTAGGTATTTTGGTAATTTATCCATTTTTCTATTTTGGACATTTATCCATTTTTCATTTGGCCATTTGGAAATTTTTCCATTTGACCAAATGCCTAAATTCCTAAATACCCAATTGGATAAATTTACAAAATCCCTTATACTTAAGTAAAAAATGTAAATGTATATATAAATTATTTCTATTCATATTAACATACTTAGAACCTCTCATGTCTGGGAATTTTAGTGTGCCCCAAAGCATGCAAATACATCATAACATCTTTATTATTTTTATTTTTTCCTATGCATAATAAAAACAAAAATTCAATACAATTAATAACAATTAAATTTTCAATGCAAACCATTAAATATTAGGAATTACTTAAACTCATTACTCTTCCAATATGTGATCATTTCTTGATATTGTGTTGTTGGAAAATCAGAGAATATTGGTACACCCTCTAAATCAGAACAGACTCTACTCTTCTAACCAATATATAACTCATGCTTATATGGTTTTTAGAACTCACCAAGATCCATCAATCATGTGACCTTAGCATCTTTACTATTATTAAAGTTAAACTAACACTACAATGAACATGTTAATTGATATAAATGCAAAAAAAATATAGATATAAATTTAAAAAAAATATTACCCATATCTTCACCCATTCTTTTTTCTTGATTTCATTATTGATATGTCTCCATGATACTGGTTGCACCAGAATGATATCATTGTACTTGGATAAAGTTATCATAAAACTTCTACATATCCTAGCATTTCTACCTATCGTATGATTATCTTAATTGTAATCCACCATTATTTTTGTTTGGCAATTCCAGGATTTAATAATACGAGTGCACCCAAATCACCTATAAGAATATCCCATTAAATAAGATAAAAGGAAAAAATAATTAAGTCATGATACAACAGGAAATAAGTGATGTGATATAATTTGACACACTTATAATAAAAACCTAATACAGGTTTCTCATTAGGCTTTGATGGATTCATTGGTTGTCTTGAATTTGTAGCCTCTAAAGGATGTTTCTATTATAATTCATGCACTAGGTGATTTGTATGCACTGGAGTGGAAACTGAAGGAAAAAAATCATCAGTTCCTAGATGTATAGTAGGAAATGTAGGTGGCGTAGACATGGAAATATAAGGATAGAATGGATGGAGATACATCATATGATATGAATATGGTAATATATATGTTTGTGTGTGTGTGTGTGTGTGTGTGTGTGGTAAAGGTGGGAACATCCTTGGAGGTGGTGTTGGGATGGTATGGGAAGAAGAGGCTAAATTACATAATGATGGAAGAATGGGTGGGAAAATCTCTAAAGTATCAAGTAAAGGATGGAAAAGTGTGGTAGATGGGGTGTCTGCTGGTGGGTTAGGGTGTTAACGGGTACGACGAGTGCTTTGTGTAGCTCTAGGAGCACACCCGCTCTGACCCATACTAGTAGGCTGATGAGAAGTCGAATCTAGTTGATATGAATGTCCCTAAAATATTTGATAAATAATAAGAACATGAAATTAAATGTAATGCAGAAGAAAAGTATTATAATTATTATACTCACTAAGGGAACTAGTGGAGGTAACCTGAGCTCGTGCATCCGTTGATCATTATCAAAAAATTGGTTCCTTCAAACTTATTCAATATTTCAATTAATCTATATAAGAATTAAATGTAAATTTTTTGGAAATAGTTTTTAAAAAATATGCATACAAATTAGAAGTGAAAGAAGTCATAAAAAATTTCATAACATGTTTTAACAACTATAATTTAAAACTAAGTTATACATTTTTTTAAAAATCATTTTAAACTCGATTTTATGAATTGAAATAAATATAATTAAATGAAAAAAAACAATACTAAAACAAACAAATCATTTAAAACTAAAAAGAAATTAAATTAATTATAGTAGTACCAACCTCATAAACCCACATCACGGTAAAATGAATGAACTATGAACATATATGGTTGCTTCTATATATTACCCACCACTACTTCAGGTTCAATATCAATTATCACAATGGTAAAATTTGAGTCATCAAATATAATATTTTATTCAACACCAATGGGGGAATCAATGGTGTTAATTTCATCCCCACCATCATGAATAATATGTCTTGGGATTACTTCAATAATGACAATATAATCATGTCTCAAAGGATCTTTCACATAAAACACTTGTTTTTACATTGATTCTAAAATATTTAGTTCATCGGTATCTAGGAATCAATCCATTTAAATAACTCTAAATCCATGTTCATCAATAAATTTACCATTTCATTTAATTAAATCAAACCATTTACATATCATCATAGTAACTCATCCATGAGAGTAGTAATCCAAAAACAATATTTTCTCAAAAAGTCCATAATATGACACATTTTCATATCGAGGTCTATAATCTGATGCACAAGAATAATAGTTTGTTATTATAGTTAACATAATTCCATCATTATATGTTATCATTTTTACCACTCGATCAGTTGTAAAAAATTTATACTCATTGATTATTAAATATTTTCATTCATGAACCAAAGAATTGGGACCAAAATCCAACTCTCTTAATTCTTGTGAGACAGAGTCAACAGGTAAACTCAATAACATAAATATATATGAATAATAAAATTAAATTAATATCTATATTTTAAGTTAATTAAAGTAATGGTCATACCTTTTATTTAAACCAAATAAGAAACTATATTCTATGCAAAGTCAGTCTTCTGCTCAATGTAAAAGATCGATGAAGTCTACTTATAATTTTTTTATGTTCTCTACATAAAAAGATAATAAAATTTAAGGTATATGTGAAATGAAATACTATGAGATAACATATAAATATTTAAATTACTTACGTGATAGAGTCATAGAAAAAACTATAGTTAAACAAGATTGTATAATGTGTCATATCCCTCTCTTCAAGGAACAATATAGACAATGTATATGACCCATGAATTCCTCCTATTTGGGTAAGATATGGAAATGCGGGCTCAATGCGATGAGTGTCTGGAAACGCAATAGATTCGAATCATCATGGCGGCTTTCAATCCTGAATGAGAAATACCCTTTGAGGCATGTGGAGTTACAGCACTCAAAGAGAAAACTACACTGGTTGAAAGACCCAAATGGATTTATTTCCTTGAAGTTCTCAAGGGAACTGATTTGTTCAAAGAAAACTTGAGGAAATCTTCACTTTTCAAGAAGCTAGATGATGGTCGTTATGTAGTTGAAGCAGATCTGGAGGCCCTGCAACAACGCTCGCAAATGTGTAAGTATTATATTATGGGTCGCATTTATTATATGAAAGGAGATAAACCTTGGTCATCCACAGATCTTAAATATAGGATTACTCACATTTGGGTATTTTTTGGTTAGAAGATTATTCTGATTGGTCATGGGAATTTCCACATATTTCTAAACTCGCAATATGAACTGGATCGAGTCTGGAAACTAGGTAATATTCATCTCAAACCTGGCATGCTTAGATTATCTGACTGGGATTATGCATTTAACCCACATACCTATAGGAATACTATGGCTCAAATCTGGGTGAGATTACATGGACTAAATTGGTTTTTTTGTCATCCCAATATCTTAAATGACATAGTCTCCTGTATTGGTACACCCTTAAATATTGATCAAAGGACTCTAAATGCGGATCTTGGGATATATTATTGTGTTATGGTTGAGGTCAATCTAGAAACCAAGATTCTGAATGTTATTTCATTCAATGTGAATGATTATAAAGCTGAGGTACTGATAGAATATGATCACAAACCTCTATTCTATGAGATATGTAAGATTGTTGGGAATTACTTTCTGAATTTCTGAGTGATGAAAAATAAAGTTTAGCATCCAAGGGATGATGGATGGACTCAATTTATAAAGAAAAATAAAGAGAAGGCCACCGACCTGGAGAAACATGTAGCAATAGGGAAAGCTGGAAAATGGGTGAAGACATAATCTCTTTTGGGAGAGAATTTGGGTGTTACCTGGATCGAGATGGTTAAAGGAGATTCCTCTCTTGATCAAACAATCTTAGAAGAGTTCGAAAATCAGGTTCTGGACACCTATGAGAAGCATCAATCTGAACCGGTTGATGAGGATCTGGGAATTCTCACCTCTAAAGATGTTGGACACCTTGCTTTTCCAATTGGGGACTCATGCAAAGGGTGTGATACTCCCTCTCCTACAACACCTGAGAACATTGTCAAGCCAAGTGGTGTCTCTTATGGCCCTACTTAGAACCAGGTGAGTGGAATCACTGAGGTGATGAACTCTGGCCATCTTCTAGTGGTCCCTGTAGAAAATATGGGCAACTGCATAACTATTGGTTCTGGGCAAAAGGCCATAGCAGCATTGGATACTTCAACAGGGAGTGAAGCTGCTCCTAATGCAACTCCTGAGATCCCTATAATGGTCTCTAATCAACAAAAGGGTGGTGGAAACTCTAAGATAATCATATTATTAGCTGGAAAATCCCCTGGGAACATTGCAGGTATGGCTCTTCCGAAGCCTTCTACTAAAAAGTCACAAACCAAGGTATCTAATTCTAATGTTTTTCAGTGGAAGTGGTCCAAAATGATACACCTGCTACTGTTTTTTCCGGGACAGTGGGCTCACACAATGATACCATTATTACTAATTCTACATGTTCGTCTATAAAAAATGAAAAATTACCTTTTATTCCTCCAAAGTATATTCTAATGGACACACCTTTGTATGCCACAAAATTTGAAATAAAACAAAGTTCTGATAATACAGGTACTTCTAATATATCTGTTGTTTTCTCTATGATTAAACATGGAAAGAAAACTATCCCACCCTCTTCTCAAGATATCCGAATATCAAGGAGGAATAAGGGATTAGGTGGTTCAAAAAAAGGGAGTGCTAACTCCAAACGTAGGTTCCAATGAATTGTTTCTTTTGGAATTTGCAGGGTATCGCTAACCCTGAGACATATATTGTTCTTAAAAGATTTATTTTAACTCACAAGAAATTTTTTTTTCTATTGTTGAGCCTAAAATTGATGTTTAATTGAAATTCTTGAATATTTGTTCTTATGGTTATAATTTCCTTGGTTCTTGCAAAGATGGTCCTGCTACTGAATCCCTTTGGATCTTTTGTCATTCATCCTTGTAGTCTGTCAATGTTTTCAAAGTTTTTGAGCAGATGTTCACCTGTGATTTTTACTTTGATGGTTTACACTCTTTTTACATTATGATATATGCTAAGAATAGATATCAAGAAAGAAGGCCTCTTTAGCAGGATCTTAATACTCTCTCCAAAATTATCAATGAACCCTGGTTTGTGATTGAGGATTTCAATACAATTCTTAACTCCAGTGAAAAAATTGGACCGGCCCATTCTCCTATATCTTCAAGAGAATTCAAATCTTCAATTAAGGATTTTAATACTATCAAAATCAATATCACTGGTTCTAAGTTCACTTGGTATAGAAGACACTACAATAGGGTAGTGACTAGAAAACTTGATAGGGCCTTCACTAATATTCCTTCTATTGATAAATGGGACACCATATTGAGTATTACTCTTCCTAAGATAAAATCGAATAATCATCCCATTCTTGTCAGTTGTTTCACTAAGAGTTTTAAACCCACTCTTCCTTTAAAATTCAATAATGCTTAGATTGCGGATCCCAATTATACTAACATATTCAAAAACTTTTTTGAAGGCATGGGGAATCACAATGATGATTTTTCTTGCATCAATAAATTAAAACACCTTAATAAATTCCTAAAGGATTGGTGTAATTCCAAATATAAACAACTTGACAAGGATATATCCTCTCTAGAAACTGAGCTTTATCAAATTCAAAACTCCAATAATAACTCTGACTTCTCTTCGGATCCTCAACTAGAAATCAATACCTCTCTGAAACTTAACTCTCTTCTGATTCTCAAAGATAACATGGGAAAGAAAATCTTCAAAACTAAATGGATTTCAGATAGAGATAGAAATACAAAGTTCTAAAATTCTCTATAAAGAATTAGAAAATTCTGTATACCTTTATCTTTTCTCAGAGATGATGACTCCCTACTTGATACTAAGGAAGCTATTTCTAATCACGTTGTCTCTTATTTTCACAATGTGTTCAATGGTGCAGTTGTTAAAAAAGATATCCTCCCTGAAATCATTCCTACTATGGTCACTAGAGAAGACAATGATTATCTTTTAAGCATCCCCCTTGATCATGAAATCAAAGACACTATCTTTAGCATTAATCTTGATAATGCACCGGGTCCGGATGGTTTTAACAATGGGGTTTTCCAACATTATTGGTAAATTATTCAGTTAGATTTTTGAAAACTTGTAAAAGATTTCTTTTCCAAGGGTATTCTTCCACATGTCTTAAATGCCCAATTCCTTACTCTTATTCCTAAAGTGGAAAACTCCTTTGAGATTCATCTCTTTCATCCTATTGTTCTTATTAATACCATTTAAAAAATTATCTCTAAACTCCTTTCTAATATACTTTCTTCCATTTTCAATAGAATTGTTTCTTGGAATCAATTTGGTTTTATCAAAGGTAGGTCTATACAAGATTGCATCTGTCTTACCTCGTAATGCACTAACATCTTAAACAATGTCACTAGAGGAGGTAGTGTTTCCATTAAACATGACATTAGGAAAGATTTTGACACCATGTATTGGAATTTCATTTTCAAGGTTCTCAAAAGCTTTGGTTTTAATGAATCTTTTACCGGTATGATTAGCACTTTATTCATTTCAGCCTCTATCTTTGTTCTTTTCATTGGTGTCCCTAAGGGATTTTTTAAATTCACCAAAGGAGTTAGGCAAGGAGATCCTCTTTCTGTCATTATCTTTTCCATGGAGGAAGATTAATTAAGCAGATTTCTCACTCAACTTGTGGATCAAAACAATATTAAACCTATTTAGGCTTCTAGAAACTTAAATGTTCCCATGTATCTTTTATATGTCGATGACATCATCATGTTCTTACAAGGTGATAAAAGGAATATCCAAAATCTTAAAAATGCATTGTCTCATTATGAAAAAATCTCTGGTCAATCTATAATCTAGAGAAAATCCTTTGTGTTTTTCGGAAAATGTTTTACCTATAATAGAAAAAGTAATATCATTAATTACATAGGTATTAAGGAAGGCTCTTTCCCCTTAACTTATATTGGTGTTCCTATATTTTGGCGAAGGCCTAAATCTTGTTACTTCTGCAGCATTATTGATCAAATAACCAATCAAATTTCTTCTTGGAAGGGTAAATTCCTATCTATGGCTGGAAGAATTTGTCTTGTGAAATCTACAATTGTTTCCAAAATTCTCTACTCGATGATGGTGTACAAATGGCATGTGGGTATCCTTAAGAAAATTAACATTTTCATTAAAAAAATTGTTTGTACTAGAAGCACTATTGAATGAAAGCTTGAGACCATCCCCTAGGCTACTTGTTGTAAACCTTTAAATAAGGGTAGTCTTGGAATCAAAAATATTAAACTCTTTAATGATGCTCTCCAGGCTAGGTTGACCTGGAGGTTACTTCATAATAGCTCTGATTCCACTTTTTTCGTCAATAAAAGAGTCATCACTAAACTTAAGAAAGGAAATTTGAACTACATCACTTATTCCATCTAGCCATACTTTAGGAATTCTTTCACCACTATTATGAATAACTCTAGATGGATGGTTAGCACTAATTCCTCCATGAATTTTTGGCTTGAAAACTGGACTGGTGCTCCTTTAATCTCCATGATACCTCCTAATTATATTCCTGATAATACCAGTTCCACCATAAGGGATGTTTTCAATTCTCCCAACATTAGTCCTCCTAATAAAATCAATCATATTATTGACAGCTTCCCCTTCTCCAACACTGAGTATTTTCTAATTTGGGAACCTGCTTATAATGGTGTTCTTGATTCAATTTTTTTTTACAATTACAACTTCATTAGCTCTAATTCTAGCTTATGTTGGTTGAAATATTTTAGAAAACTTTAGATTAAACCCTCAAGACTTACCCTTTTTTGGCGTATTGCTCACAACAGGGTCCCCACTGATGTTTTTCTACAATCTTTTGGGATCAAACTTTGCTCTAAATGTCACATGTGCAACCAACATGGAGAAGATATTAATCACCTGTTTCTGTCTTGCGCTACTGTTACAACTCTTTGGAATTACATTCTTGATATTTTTTGTTTCATATGGTTACTTCATGATTCTATTAGATTGTAATTGTAGCATTGAGTAGATTTTGAATCTTCTCAAAAAATCAAGAATATTTTCTTATCTGCTGTTGCTGAGCTCCTTTATATGATCTAGTAAGATAGAAATAATATTATTCATAATAATTGATCATTCGGTATTAATGCAGGTAGTACACGGATTCTCATTACCATTCATGATGCTACCTCGATTCAGAAAGCATATTGTAACAACACTGTTGGTGATTTTGAGATCCTTTACTATCTCAAGATTGCTGGTTTTTATAGACATCCTAGACACACCTTTGAGGTATTATGGAAATCCCCTCTTCCAGGATGGATCAAAGTGAACTTATATGGTGCCTCTAAAGGAAACCTAGGTCATGTAGGATGTGGTGCTATTTTCAGGTAGTATCTTGGCAGGTGTCACAGTTGCTTCTCTGGTGGGTGTGGCGCGGCCTCATCTCTAGAAGCAAAAATTATGGGTGTGATCCATGTCATTGACTTTGCTAAACAAAACTGTTGGACCAATATTTGGATTGAAAGTGATTCAACCACTATTGTCCAAGCTATTTGTAAAGGGGTGTTGCACCTTTCCTGGCTGCTTAATTCCCTTTGGACGAATTGTCTTGCTTCTCTCATGGAAATAAACTACATTGCCACTCATACCTTTTGTGAAGTGAACATGGTTGTTGATGGTATTTCTAATAAGGGGGTCAACTAGGGAATTACTTGGATAGATGATTTACCTGGTCATTTTCTCCCTTTATATGAAAAAGATTGTAATAAGATTCCATCATTCAGACTCATGTAATCTTTTTTTCTTTATTCAATAGATTATTCCTTGGTCTTTGACTAAGGCACCACCTTTCTCTAAAAAAATACATTCTTGAGCCAGATAACCTCTCAAAACAGAACCTTCATGATGATTCTTATTTTAGGCATAATATTTCATTGTAAAAATATTTATTTCAATAGGATACATCCACTGAAAATAAACAGGTCTCCCAAGAAGTGTTTCAGTTTGAAGATAAACTATTAAATGAAGCATGCAAGTGAAAAATGATGGAGGAAAAAAATTCCAACTCACAAAAAATTAATGGCACCTCTTGATGCATTTTTATCAAGAAATTCTTGGATAACCTTTTATCATAAAGGTATCTAAAAAATGGCACAATCAAATCACTCTCACCCTTACATTATTGGATAGTAAACGATGGATTTCTATTGGAATAAATCTATAAAGATGGATGTGATAATCATGAGTTTTTATAGATTTTAGTTTCAACTCCCTTCTATTGACCCATTTAGATATGTTACTGGAATAGCCATCAGAAACCATTATATTCTCCAATACTTCCAAAAATTGATTTTTCACTAAAGGTGTCATCACATAAGAATAATAAGCGACTTTTCATCTATTTTCATTGATACGTATAGGATGTAGTTCTAGTAGAATACCCCAATCCAATGATTCCTGAAGAGATTATAAGTCATCTTTGTATTTCACCTTGATATATAGAATAATTGAAAGCAATATTTAACTTTTTTTTCAATTTTCATTACATCTAAATAATGACATAACAAGTTGGTATACCAATAAGACAACTCAAAAAAGATACTTTTCCTTTTCCAATTGTAAATGGATTTAGTGTCAATATTCTTCCTCTTTTTAGATTTCAGCTAAACTTTCAATGATGAAAAACTAAAATCTTTAAATTCATTAACCACATCAGTTCCTAACATATGTTGAGGTGGTTGTTCAGTGTCTGTGATATTATCAAACCTATGGTGATTCTTATTGTATTGTTGATCCATTGTAAAGAATCATTAGTGTCCTATGAAACTAAAACTATAAAGATATTTAAGACATATCAATTGTGTATTCTTAATACAAATAGAACATGATAGTTTTCCCTTCATGGGATAGACTGGGCCATTACAAATGGTATCAGAGCTAGTGTCAATTTGATGTGCCAACAAGGATGCTAAGACCTTCTAGGGGGAGGATTATTGAAATCCCACATTGAATAAGGAGGAGAATTAAGCACCCCTTTATAAGTTGGTGTGGATACCTCTCCCATCATGAGGCCTTTCTTGGGGGATGCTTGGGGACCAGAGCCCAAGGAAACAAAAAACATACAGGCTAGGCCCAAAGCGGAAAATATAATGATCATGGGATCGACTGGGCTACTACATGTGAAAACTCATATCCCAAAGCGGCTTAAACTCTCTTATTAAATGTTGCAAGTGGATGTCTATATCATTTTCAGGATCAGAAGTTCCAAATATTAGTATACTCTAGAAAGTGAAAGGTTTTTTCATATACATCCATGAAGTAAGATTATAAACATGAATAAAAACAAGCCATGTGTTGTGAGCAGTAATCATCTAACCAAATAGATTAAAACCATCACAAGATAGACCCGACCTGACGTTACTCACCTCATCTGAAAAATTTGGATGTTGTGCATAAAATGTACACCATGATAATCCATCTACGGGATGAACCAAATCATCATTATCTTAAATTCTCTTAGCATCATTCCATTATATATTAATTGATATTTTTGCAGACATGAATAGATTTTGAAGCCTGGGAATCAATGGAAAGTTCTACATGACTTTCAATGGAACGTGAGATGGTGTTCCATATGTATTTTCTTTCCATCGATATGTTTATAGTAATTAAGGTCTGTTGTTTTCACTTAAAGTAAACTGAAATATTTTAGACAAACATGAATTTTATTAGTATAAAATATGTTCTGCTTAACTTTCAAGTGTTATAATGATTTGAGGTAATATCTTTACCATTAGGAATCAAGTACTTCAAAAAGGTAATAATATAGTCAATGGAGATATTAGAAATTCTATACATGGTTTTTTCATGATATAACCACATTAAAACTTACAACTTTTTCATTTTAGTGCATTCCTAATATATAGGATTTTTGACATCATCCATTGATTTTTTCACTCTCAGCATCATCATCTTCATTCCTTTTCTCATTTTTATTTATATCATCATCTTCTTGCATTGTCATACTATCTCTCTCGTGATGATGTACAAATTTAAACTGATCAAATATCAAATTCTTCATACCACTTAATTATTTTTGTTCATGAATAGTAGAAGATTGTCTTATCTCTCCATTTTGATACCAAACATAATAGTTTTTTTGAAATATAGCTTTTATTATATGGTAGATAACTTCTTCCTGACTTAACCATGGTTTTCCAACATAATTATAATATAGACACTATATATGAACTCCATCTTAAGCATTGTTAAATGAAAAATCTAAAAAATATCCAAATTCTTTTGAAACTCGGTTGAAATCTGATCAGTATGATACATCTAGCTTCTATCCATTCTATTACAGGGAAAACAAATTATATTCAAATCAACAATAAAAACCATAATTACAAAATTCATTACAAACAATTTTAATATGAAAGTAATCAAATAATGCTAGTAGCTAGAAAAACAAAGAATAATATAAACAAAATATGCTATAAGTGATGCCTACAAATAATGAACTAGAAAAATTTATAATACATGGAATGAGAAATAACTGTTACACAGTCCAATTAAATACATATGTCTTTATGAAACAATTATTTTTAAAACATCCATGTTTTGAATATGAAATTAATCTAATTAAATATAATTGTCTTTATAATGGAAAACATTTACTCAATAATAAAAACAATATTTCACCCATCATCAAAACCAAAAAACATGGTGTAATAATATCATGGAAATTCTACCATAATTGATATAAAAATAAACAATCGTCTAATCCTAATATCATAGAAACTAATATTTTTAAAATAACAGAAATATATCCAAAATGTAATAAAGGGTATTGAAGCCTGAAGCTGTATGATATATGAAATGGGAAAGTGTATATGGATTTAAGACAACTTTAATCCCATCATATTGAGAAATAGGAAATTGGGAAGCGTCAAATCATTGTGATCCTATCCCATATAAAGTCAGTGTATCCAAATATCAATCCCTTATTTCAAAACCTATTCATTAATGGCTATGATACCATATTAGGGGATCTATAAAAGAAATATATCCCCTTTTATATGATTAATAATAGGTCAATAAACATGAAAATGTATACTACACTGACTATAATGATAGAATGATATCCAAATTCAAAGACAAATTAAAAGTATAGTGTAGAGGAAATTAAAGAACACTAATAGGAATCCAAATTGAATAAAATAAATGATGAAAGTAACCATTATAGAATACTATTATCCATACAAACAAAGAACAAGGAAAATCATAATAAAAAACCAAGTCACACTCATAGAAATCCAAACAAGGTGCATGTATTGGAATAAATAACAACTAAGGAATACTAGCATAAAAATGTGTATTTATTATCCAGAAAGGTATTCTCATTAGAAAACATAATTGAGTATAATATTTAGTCATGAAAGGATTTTATTTAAGCTTAAAATTACTTATATTATTCAAACACAATAAAAATATATTTTATATGTTGTTCTATTTGAATTTAACAAGTATTTAATTTAGGGAAGATCCATCAAAACTAAATAATTAATCTATTCTATCCCACTTTATGATACCCGTCCATTATTTCACCATTAATGAAACCTCTTAATTGAGTTAAAGTGTGGTTAGATGGTTTCTAATTCATTTAAATTTTTGTATAAATAAATTTCTAACTACTCAATACATGATAAATGAACCAAGGAATCATTTTTAACAAAGAACTAAGATATATTCAATAGTTAATAAAAATAGGTGAAACTAAGGTTTATACCATTAAAATTTTCTTAAAGAACTAAATTCTTATATAAATATTTAACAATGTAAACCATGTTTCATAAAATTAATATGATCCAACAAGATTTCCATTCTAACTTATATAGTTATTTCATGAAATTTACCAAAGGCTTCTATAAATATTTTTACATAATAAATGTTTTAAAATTCTTAAATATTTGAAATCTAAATATTTATATATTTGAAAGAATATTTTATCATCCATTAATGTCTAAATAATAATAATTAATTCTAGGAAAAATTATTGAAAAGTATTATAAATACAATATTTAATTCATGAAGAACCAACCTTCATAGATAAATAAATATTATAGATTTACTTATAATAGTATAATCATGTACATCATCGTACAATTATTTATTTTTGGGTTAAAACAATCCAATAAACAGTTTAACCATGTTTTGTGATATAATAAATTAAATTTCAATAATTAAATCCCACAAATCAAGGATAATAAAAACCAAAATTAACCCCTTTATTTAACTTAAATATGATTCCCAACACTAAAAATATCTAAATCCCTAACATATTACACCAAAAGAATCTCAAATTTAAGCTAAATTCATAATAATCTCTAGGATGGTTTTCAAAATAAAGAAATTATAATTAAAAAATTACTTTTAGGAATTTAATAGACTATATTTTATCTCTATTGAGATTTAAAAACAAGGTGATATAAGTGATGCCGACATGATCTAATAGAATCACATGCATAGAAAAAAATGAAAATAACAGCCAATGCAAGAGAAGAAGGATTCAGAACTCACTAATATGATGTCGAAGAATATCGGAATCAAAAAATCCTTGAATTAGGGGAGAATTCTAGAGAATAAAACCAGTCATTGCTTGGGTGAGGGATAAGAAAGAAGAGGAGGGAAGAAAATCTTACCTCTCAAAGATTGCAATAAAAAATGACAAAAATGGAGGAAAAAGATATTGTCGGTGGGGCAGCTTCACCTGAGGAGGGGAGGGGGAGGCCAAGGATCATAGGATGGGAGGGGGAATTAGGCCTCGCAATGAGGAGTGGATGGGGATCCCAATATGTTAAGGATCTATACCCATGGGTTTTGAAAAGCTGTTAGTATAACTCAACCTATACCAACAATTTTTTAAAACTATGGGTATAACTTTTTTCAGGAACTCTATACCTGAGGTTTCTCTAAATCATGGGTATAGATGCATGAGGATAGCCCCATTTTCCATTAGTTTCACCTTGTCTCTAAAAAATTAATTTGAAACAATCTTGGAATGCTTTATTCTGTATACCAAGACTTCAAGATGGGTGAAGATGAAACTATAAACCAAATGTTCCACTAATTCACAAGCATTTTGAATTAAATTAATTCACTTGGAGAAGATTTATAAAATATAGTACTTGTTGAATGAATCCTATGAGAATTACCTAAGAAATGAAATTCTAATAAATTCTCCATTTATGAAATCAATAACTTCAAAGAGTACACTATCAATGAATTTATTGGATAACTACTTCAATATGAATTGAAACTAAAGAACAAAGTTGGAAAGTATATGAAAAAAATAAAAGGTGTAGCTTTTGAATCTATGAATGTCATTTCTAATGAATCTTATGATTCTGATCTATAGGATAGTGAAAAAATATATGGATTATATTTTGAATGGGATTTTAAAATGAATAAAAAATAAAGGATTCAAGAACTGTTTTAGGAGAAATCCTAAAAAATAAAAACACAAGGGAGAAAAGAAAATAAGTTAAAATTACAATGCTTTAGATGTAACTTGTTATGAATATAGGATGAAATGACATATCAATACTAACTTTCCTAAACTAAATTATAAAAAAAATACAAAATAAGGATAAAAAGGCATTGGCCACTGGTATGAGTTATACAGAAGAATCATATTCTAATGAACAATATAGACATGAGAAGTAATATTCTAACTTGAGCTTCATGGAATCACTAGATATGGTTAGTGATTCAGGTTTTTATTCTGAATGTTCTGATTCTAACTATGATTCCAAAAACCCATATTTTTCTAGGTTAAATGAAGAAATCAAAATATTAAGAAAATATATTTTCAAAGGTGCTAATTTATATAATAATATCAATGGAAATAATGAGAAACTTGTTTGTAAAAATAAAATACTTTTATAAAATAATGAAAAATTAAGGAATACTACTTCTACTTCTCATTCTATAGTATATGACAATTTGAATTTTGTTCAATATTTGAATGAAAATTTGAAAAAATAAGTTGATATTCTTTAAAAAAAATTATCATATTTTATTTAGTGTCATGAAAAATATCATAAAATGATGTCTTTGAATAAACTAAATAAAAATAAATATGGTTTTGGCTATGATATAAGATTACCTAAAATGTTTAAAACTTGTTTTATTAAAAGTAAAAACAATTTTACTTATATTGTTACTTGTTTTAAATGTGTAATAAAAGGTTACTATAAAAATGATTGTTCTCTTAGATTTAAACAATCTTTGGGATTTAAAAAAACTAATATTTTTTAATCTTTGTTATCTAGAGTACCAAATAATACTTTTTTAAATTCTATGTGGGTTCCCAAAAAATTGTTTACTAATCCTATTTGACCCAAAGTATCTTGGTTGCCAAAATTGTCAAGTAATTGATTTTTTTAGGAAAAATACCTTAGATGTATCAAGATCGACATATGGTACATGGATAGTGGATTCCCTAGGAATATTACTAAATACCCATCAAATTTTACCACTTACAACACATATGATAGAGGAATTTTTTCATTTGGAGACAATTCCAAAGGAAAAGGAAAAGGTTTTGGTAAAGTTGGTATTTCAAATTCTACTTTTATTTCTAAGGTTTTATATATTTAAGGATTAAAACATAATTTAATTAGTATATCACAATTATGTGATGACATAATATAAGTTAAATTTTAAAATGATAAGTTTTTATTTTTTAAAGATGATTCTTTATTATTATTTTCTAGTCAAAAGGAAAATATTTATACTATTGATTTTACTAAACTAAATATTAAACATGTTAAGTGTTTGCATGTTTTGGAGAGTTATAGTATCCTTTGGAATTGATGGCTAGATCATGTTAATTTTAAAATGTTACATAAGCTCCCTAAACATGAGAATATGCTACAATTTCCACCCTTGAAGAAATAACAACTCCATGTTTTTTATGCTAGCAAGAAAGAGAAATATTATAAAATTTCTTTTAGACCTATCAATCAGATAAGTACTAATAGACCTTTATAGTTAGTATATATTGATCTTTTTGGTCCTACTCAAATTTATATCCTTAGTGGAAATAAATATACTTTATTTATTGTTGATTATTATAGTATTTTTACATGGTTATACTTTCCTTCTCATAAAAATGATACTTTATCTAGATTTACCACTTTTTTGTAATATAGTTCAAAATGAAAAAGGTGGTATGATTGTTTTTATTATTAGTGATAAAGGTGGTAAATTTTATAATTTATATTTTGAAAAATTATATCAAAAGAATGATTATTTTCATAATTTCTCTTCTCCGAGAACACAATAGTAAAATGGTGTTGTAAAACGAAAAAAGAGAAATCTTATTGAAATGGGAAGAACTAGGTTAAGTGAATATAATTTTCCTAGATATGTTTAGAATGATACCATTTTTATTCATGTTATACTTCAAATATAATTCTTGTTATACTTTTTTTAAAGAAAACTCCTTATTATTTATTTAAAAATAAAAAACCTAAAGTTGGTTATTTTATAGTTTTTGTTGTAAAGTTTTTATTTTGAATTCAATGTATAATTTATATAAATTTGATGTTAAAATTAATGAAGGTATTTTTATTGGTTATATTAATAATAGAAAATCTTATAGAATTTATAATAAAATAACTATGGTTGTTGAATAATTTCTTCATGTTATGTTTGATAAAGATAATTTTAAACTAAATTCCAATTATAATATTTTTTATGATGAGTTTAGAGATTTTAATTTTGGTGAAGAAAAACCTCAGGATAAGGATGAATCAACTGATGGGGGGATACTGCTTCATGAACTGATCCAAGATCATGGAATATTCATAAATATCATCCTATTGAAAATGTTATTGGAAATTTTGATTCTAGTATTAAAGCTATAAATTCTATTTTAAATTTTTATTCCAATTCTACTTTTATTTTTGGTTTTGTTCCTAATAATATTAATGATTATTTAAATCATTATGATTGTATTGATGATAATAAAGGTGGTATTAGCCATTTTATTATAAATAAAATTTTTCCTTTAGTGTGATTGTCTGGGGATAATAAGGTAATCAAAACTAAATGAATATTTTGAAACAAACTATATGAATCTGGACAAATTTTCAAAAAAAATCCAGACTCGTTGCTCAAGGATACTCTTAAGAATAATGTAAAGACTTTAAATATTCAATTTCACCTATTTCAATGTTAGAGGTTATTATATTCTTTTTATCTTTTTCTCATTTTCAAGGTTTCAAATTATATCAAATGGATGTAAAAAGTTATTTATTAAATGGTTTTATAACTGAAGAAGTTTATGTTTCTCAACCCCCTAGTTTTGAAAATAAAAAATTTACTAATCTTGTTTTTAATTATATTTTTTTTTTTATGGTATCAAATAAGAACCTCATGTTTGGTATGAAAGAATTTTTTTATTTTATTAAATAATATTTTAAATAAAGGCAATGTTGATCCTACACTTTTTATTAAAATAATTTCAAATGATATTTTAATTGTACAAATTTATTTTATTGATATAGTTTTTGGTTCTTCTGATGAAATGATTTGTAATTATTTTTCAACTTTGATGTCATCTAAGTTTGACATGAGTTTAATTGGAGAATTAAAGTTCTTTCTTGGACTTTAAATTTCTCAAAGGAAATATGAGTTCTTTCTTAATCAATATAAGTATGCTAAAGAGTTGGTTAAAATTTTTTGTCTTTATTCCTCTAAATATATGAAAAGTCCTATGGGTACTAGTCTTAAATTAGATGTCGATTCATTAGGTAATTTTTTTTTATATTAAATTTTATAGATTCATGATAGGTATATTGATTTATCTAAATGCATCTAGACCCAATATCATATCTATTGTTTATTTATGCACAAGATTTAAAGATGATCCTAAAAAGATTCATATTAAATCTATAAAAAATAATTAGATATGTTAAAGGAATTATTAACTCTGGTTTGTTCTATCCTGAATATAAGTATATTTAGATTTAATATCTTATTCTGAATCTGATTTTGGAGGTTGTAGAAATGATTGAAAAAACACATCAGGTATGTTTCATTTTCTTAGAAAAAAGTTTAGTTTCTTGGTCTTCTAAGAATGAACTATTTGTTTATCTATTTACTACAGAAGCTGAATATATATTTGTTACTAGTATTTATGTTCAAAGTCTATAGATTAAAAAAACTTTATGTGATTTTGGTGTTTATCTTGATAAATTTACTATTTATTGTGATAATACTTCTTCAATTTCTATTTCTGAACATCCCTTATATAATTCTAGAATAAAGAATATTTATATTAGATTCTATTTTATTAGAGACCATGTGAATAAGGGTGATATTGTTTTATAATTTATCTCTACTAAAAATCAGATATCATATATCTTTACTTGGCCTTTATACTTTGCTCAATTTAAAAAAAAATTAAATTTGATCTTGGGATGTTTGAATCTTAATTATTTTATTTTTTCATTTGTTTATGGGGAGTTTTTGTTTTATCTTTTTGTTTATTTACAAAAAATGGGGAGAAAATGTTTTTAAATGTTTAGGTTTTGTAATCAAATAAAAATATGAAGATTGTTTGTGCATGTGCATGCATGTATTTTTTGTTTTTTTATTACATGTTAGTTTATGTTTTTAATAATCCAAATCGCTTTTATTATTTTATGTGATAATTTTTTTTACAAACTCTCTTTATTTTTATTATAACTTGATTTTTAGTTATCAGAATTTTATAATTTTAATTTCATATGAAATAAAAAAAAATTATATAAGTTTTATTAAACTACCAATAGGTCTAATTATATCTCTATCATGTTCTAATTTTGATCTGAACATGATACATGCTTTTGGTTTCAAGAAATATTTTTAGATTAAACTGCTTTATAGTTTTCTTTAATTATTCAATTGTAACATGATCTATACTGATAATATTCTTAATAAAATTGTTTAATTAGAAATAAAACTAATTTTTATAATTTTTATTAGAATAAATGGAAGTTTGATTTTATTGTTCAACTGGTGCACTGAATGTCTGAAGATCTTGCAACAGTTCTGGAATTATGGATTTTCCAGAATTCAAAATCTTTTTTGTTTCTTTTATATCTCATTCGATTAACATAGTGATCACTCAGTGTTTGTTCAGTTAGAAAGATAAGAATTTTTTATTCATTTCTTTCAAATACATGAAAATCTGAAAATGTAATTTAAGTGCCTTAAAATGTCTGAAATAATGCAATGTCTTATGTGGTATTCAAATCATGTTTTCACTATTTTTTTATCATGTATTTTAACATACTTTTCAGATTGAATATCTTATTTATTAATTAGAAATGTATAAAAATTACCTACATTTAAGTAGCCTGGACATTTTTCTAATTCTTTCATTTTGATGGGCTAAAATTTTTGCAAACGTTTATGTTGACATACTTATGATTAAAATGAAAAAATCACTTATTTTTACTATTACCACCACTTTTTTTATGCTACCATCACTTAAATTTTATGATACCATTATTTATAAAAATATACCACCATTCTAAAATATTTTTTTGTGATCTATTTTTGATAAATTTATATTTTTTAAATATTACATGTATATAATAATTGTTTTTATTATTTTCTTTGTTTTACAATTATTTATTAATCATGTTTAGTCTATGTGAATAATTTTGAAGTGATTTAAACATGTTTTAAAATTATTTTAAATATAGTTTTCTTTTTTTGTAGAAAAATACACTATTTATTAAAAATATTTATTAGAACTTAAATTCTAGATTTTAATTTCTTTTATGACTAACGGTGGATTAATTTTTTATAATTAATGGTGGATTAATTTTTTATAACTAACGGTGGATTAATTTTTTTTAAAACTAATGGTGTATTAATTTTTTTATAACTAATGGTGGATTAATTTTTTATAACTAATGGTAAATTAATTTTTTTATAACTAAAAGTGGATTTATTTTTTTATAACTAATGGTAGATTGATTTTTTTTGTAACTAATGGTGGATTATATTTTTATAACTATAGGTGGTTTAATTTTTAACTAATGATGGATCAATTTTTTATCTCAACAGTAATTCACTATTCACTTCAGTAGTTGATTAGTTTCAATGGTAGATCATTTGAAATTTTAAACGGTAGATCTGCAATGGTAGGTTTGCACTGGTATCTATTTGATGGTGTGACTCAATGGTATATTCATAGCGGTAGCTCTATATTTATATTTTATTAAATTCTCTAGTGTTTTAATTAATTAATAATTTTTAATTACATGTTTTAAAAATGTTAATTGTTATACTTAATGTTTTAATGATACTAATATTATTATTATTTTCTTAAGATTAATTTTTTTTAAACAATTGTGTCATTCTTAGTGAGGCACATTGGCTAGCCCTCAACCACATAGGGGATGCATTGGGTCAACCCCATGGGAAGGCCTGCCAGAGGCACCCCACAAGGAGGCTAGATATTGGTGTATATAGTGCATTCTTAATGCATGTAGGCTCATGTATAAGGACCATAGAGCACGCCCATAGGCGCGTGGTTTAGGATAGATCACCCGCTGGTCCGTAGGACTGTGTGTGTGCAAGTGTAAACTAGTGATGATCCTCAATAGCCATCTCAAACCAAGGATCAGCATAGAATGGTTGATATATGGTTCTCCCCCTACTACTCAGAATCGACATGGGCTACTGATGTGAGTTTTACAATTCATCTGAACATAAAAACTCAAATACATGTTGTACCACCATATCAGTTCATTTCAAGTTGTTCGATCTGTTTTAGAGTCTCGCGTTATAATTTAAAATCATGCATTTATTTTTCTATTTGAATTTCAGTCATCTTCTCAGGATCATCTTTAATTTTCCTCTACATAGGCGTATGTCTCAAAGAAACTCCTTTGATTCTATCCATGATTTTAAATCTTTTCAAGCTCATGGATGTCTCTCTTGGTCTCAGTATCTTATTCTCATATCTTCTTTCAAGTTTTAATAGTAATATTTTCTTCTTTTTCTTTGGGGTCTTCCTTCATCTCTTTGTTCAACTGGTTTGAAAAACTCTTCTTTGTTGGTTGCTTGATGTTGACATTGTTGGACATCAACGGTGAGTCATGAGTCACTGTGGGATACCAATGGTGAGTTGAGTCACTATTGGACATCAATGGTGAGTTATTTCTTACTCACCGTTGGACACTAGTGGTGGATCCTTCTTTCAATGTTTGGTTTGTTTTTATTGAACCTATTTTTTCCACTTCCTATTGTTTGGAAATATTTTTTTATGAGTCACCCTTGGAACACAATGCTGATTCATGAGCCACCACCAAATTTCAACGGTGAGTCATTTTACTCACTTATTGGAAATCAATGGTAGGTCATCTTTTCCCACCAGTTGTTACTTCTCTATTGTACAGAGTCTTGGTGGAAGGTTACTTAATATCCAACAAGAGATCCTCTTTCTTCAACCAAGTTCAATAGTTTTCTTTCTATTTTTATTCTTTTATTCCTTTATTTTTATCATTTTTTTATCATCCTATTTTTCAGTAGTGTCTTCAGTTTTTTTATTTCAATGAGACACTATTGGACACATCCAATGGTAGGTCATGAGTCAATGTTGGACAACTACAACGGTGAGTTGTGAGTCATTATTAGATACCCAATAGTAGAAAATTTTTATTGCTTCTCCTGAATCCTTTGATTATTCGGTAGCATTAAATAAGTTTTATTTTGGTTGGATGCCTTTATTTTTACATGAAATTTCAATGGTGGAATATTCTCTATTTTTTTATTTTTAGTGAGTCACCACTCTCTATTTTTCAGTGATGAGTCCTGAGATGCCGCTCTCTTTTTTCAGTGGTAGGTCATGAGCCACCACTCTTTGATTTTAACAGTAGAAAAATAAGCCACTGTTAGTTAAAAATTTTGTTTCTAAAATTTTTATTTCTTATTTTTTAATTGATTTTATTAAAATTAATTTATTTGTTAAATTTTTTATTATTTTTTGTTGAAATATAATTATAAAGTGTGCAAAAATAATTGTAACGTTATTTTATAAACATTTATTCATGAAAATTCAAGTTCATGTCATGATCTATTTAGTATAGTTTTTTATATCTATATAATTTACAAGATTATACTATTTATTTCAATTTTTTAAAAATTTTGAATTTTCTAAAAATGATTTATTTAACGAATTAATTGTTTTATATTAATATTTCAAGAAGAAATGAAAATCCCATTTGTTCTATGTTATTCAATGTGGATTTAAAAAACAAAGGTAATGACCACATTATTTAATTATTGTACATTAACAAGTGTAATTAGAACATTGGTCATGGACCTTCTCGAAGAGGATCTTTGTTTTAATGATCTAGGAGATATCTTCAAGGAACAAAAACATATACTTGTATAGATCATTTGATAGATTATGTGTGATACATCGTCAAGATTCTAGATTCTTTCAAAAAATGTTAATGAACCTTTCTAACTTATGCACTCTAGTTGTAATCACAAAAGGACTCCAACTTTGACATTTTTTTCCTTCCAAGTAATCAATGATCATTGATCTTTAACTTTTAAATTTATTCATATAATTTTTTTCCTTCTGTTTTTAATTTTTTCATGTATGTTTTATGTTTTTCCCATCAAAATAAAGTATTTCCTTTATCTAGTTATTCCACCTCCTAAAAATAAGTTAGGGTTATGAATCTAGATCAAAATTTAGGTAAGAAAACTAAATTTTCCTCTTGTAACAAGACTAGGTTGTACCTCTAAGTTGTTTAAAAGGAAGTGTTTGTAAACAAGATTCTCATGCCTTTAAAAGTAAGGTTCTCAGCAGGTACTAGATTTTTCAAGGAGTATATGATATTGAGTCATGGACTAGGATCTTTATGATCCAAACCACTATAAATCCTTGTCTTCTTTATTTTTATTTCTACTTCAACTCAACTCAATAACATTAAACCCACTACAGATAAATATTTTATAAACTTTGATTATTTTTGTATTTAAATTTTTAAAATTATTATCCACCCCCTCCCCCAGTCATAGTTTCCATAAATAACGATCCAACAATTGGTATCAGATGGTAGGACCTTCCTTAAAGGATAGTAAGCCTCACTGGGTTTTTTTCTTATTTTTAACTTTGTGTTATCCTGATATCCTACACTTAACGGTATGAGGAACAAAAGAAAAGTTTTCTTTTAAGATGGATGGTGTTAATTCCAATGATGGTTGAACTCCACATAAACCCTCGTTCTTTTATGGGAGTGACTATGGCTACCAGCAAGATAGAATGGAATCCTACTTGAAAAAACTTAGTGTGGATCATTGGACTATCATGTAAAATCCATATGAGCTACCCAAAGTGGATCCTAAGACATGGGTTTGTAATCACATGGAAAAATATTTTTTTAATTATAAAGTTAAAAATATTTATATTGTGCTATAATTAGAAGTGTATATATCCATGTTTTAGCTTGTAAGATGACCCATGAGATATGAAGGATACTGCAAGTGACTCATTATGGTACTTACAATTTGAAAAGAACCTAGCTTGTAATTCTTTGAGAATGATATCAGGACTTCAACATGGGAGATTAATAATCTATAAATCATATGTTCCATTGGTTCACTAGTATTACTAATGGTATGAGTTCTCCTAGAGAATTTTTGGACAACACTGCTCAAGTGGAAAGAGTACTGAGAGATCTTTCAAATAGATGGCATGAAAAAACATGGCCATTAATGATAGTAAGAATTTTAAGGAGTGTAATTTAGATATACTAATAGGCTCTCTACTAAAGTATGATTTAGAGATGAAAAATATTGTTGATGGGGAGTCTATTAAAGGAAAAGTTATTGTATTTAAATCCAATGTTATTAATACCACTAATGACTCTGAATTTAATTATCAAGAAAGTAATAAGGATATGGATCACTTAAGTAAGAAGTTTTTCAAGTTCAGGAAAAACAAAGGTGGAAAGAGGCGGTTTAAGAGGAATTACAGAAAGGAATATAAGAAAGGTAATACTACTAACAATAATGATATTTTAGAATTAACCTTTTATGAATTCAAGAAGAAAGGTCACATAAGGATTGACTTCCCTAAACTCAAACATCCAAAGAAAGACAAAGATAAAGGAAGAAAGGAAAAAATAGGCTTTGTTTGAAGATTGGGATTGTTCAGATAGTTCTGACTCTAGTGGTGATTCTGGAAGTGAGCAGGAGATAGGGAATCTTTCCCTAATGGGTATTCAATGTGAGGAAATCCACCTTAAAAGTCTCAATTACTCACGGTACTTAGACAGTGGATACTCCAGACATATGAAAGGTGGTATTTCAAAATTCCTATCATTTAATTCATGTGATGGTAACCTTTTCACATATAGAGACAACTCTAAAGGTCATATTAGAGGTATTGGTGAAGTTTGTTTTTCAAAAATAGTTATTATTTCAAAAGTATTATATATATTCGGTTTAAAATATAATCTGATAAGCATATCATAGTCATGTGATGATGGATTAAATGTTATATTTGAAAATGATAAATGTTTTGTTCTGAATAATAAATTTGTTTTATTTTTTTTTCAAATGGAAAAGAAGATGTATATACTATTGATTTTTATAATATAACAAAAAAAGGTTAAGTCTCTAAATTCTATAGAATAATATGACATCTTTTGGAATAAGAGGATTGGGCATGAAAATTTCAGACTATTGCACAAACTATCAAAACATTAACAAGTTCTGTAACTACCCAAGTTACATGAAAGTAAGTACTTCATGCGTGACTATTATTTAAAAGGTAAATAACACAATGAAAGTTTTAAATCTATAACTGATGTTAGTACAACTATATATTTAGAATTACTATATCTTGACTTGTTTGTATCTATACAACTATCTAGTTTTGGTGTTAAAAAATTTTTATTTTTAATTATAGATGATTATAGTAGATTATTATGGATTTATTTCTTATCCTGTAAAAATGAAACATTATCTAAATTTTTTGTTTTCGATAGGTTTATTCAAAATTTCAAAAATGATTCAATCATATCTATCAGAAGTGATAGAGGTGATTAATTTTTGAATTTATAATTTGATAATTTCTTTGAATCAAATGGTTATAAACATTATTTCTCATCCCCTAGGACACCACAATAGAATGGTGTGGTAGAAAGAAAAAAAATATCTATTCAATAAATAGATAGGTCTATGATAATGGAATTTAGTGTTCATAAATACTTTTAGGTTGAAGATATAAATATATATTTCCGTGTTTTAAATATATTTTCAATTAGACCTCCCCTAAATAAGACACCTTATGAACTTTTCAAAGGCTTTAAACCTAAAGTTGGTTACTTTAGGGTCTTTGGATTTACAGTGTTTATCTTAAATACAAAGATAATATATTAAAACTTGACTCTAAGTCAGATGGAGTAATATTTTTAGGTTATTCCATTGCTATTAAAGATTATAGAGTTTTCAAAAAGAAAACTTTAGTTGTTGAAGAATCTGTGCATGTCAAATTTAATGAAAACATTTATAATAAGTAAGATTCTAAATCTTTAAAAGAAAATTATGAGTTTAGATAATTTAATTTTGGTGAAGATAATGACTAAGATAATGATGATGCATCAGTTGAGGGGGAGCATAAATCTTATCAAATAGATCCAAAGGAATAGGAAACTCTTAAAAATCACCCTACTGAAAAATTAATTGGTAATGTAGAATCTAGAATCCAAACCAGAAAAAAATTGCCTTATTGTACCAATTTTTCTTTTGTTTCTAACTTTATTCATGTCAATGTTGAAAAATTATTTAATTGATTCAAATTGGATTGATGTTATGCATGATGAATTAAAAAAATTAAAGGAATAAAGTGTGGTATTTAATTGCCTTACCAAAAGATAAACCTGTTATATAAACTAAATGTATTTTTAATAATAAACTTTATGAAGATGGAAACATAGTTAAAAATAAAGCAATACTAGTAGCTCATAATTATTACTTGGAAGATGGAATTGACATTGAATATTATTTTAATCCCATCACTTGGAGAAAGGAATTAGAATTCTATTATCCTTTTCTGGTTTTTAAAACATCAAATTATTTTAAAGGGATGTAAAAAGTGTCTTTTAAAATGGAATTATTTCATAGGAATTCTATTTTATACAACCCCCAGGATTTGAAAATGATAATTTTCCAAATCATTTTTTTATACTTAATAAAGCCTTATATGGTCTTAAACAAGCTTCAAGTGCTTTGTATGAAATATTTACATAGTTTTTATTACAAAATTATTTAGTTAAAGGTAAGTTTGATCCAAACTTGTTTATAAAAAAAGTTTCTAGTGATATACTAATTATAAAGATATATGTTGATGAGATAATATTTGGTTCAACAAATGATTCTCTATGTAATGATTTTTCTAAACTAATGACAAGTGAAATTGACATGAACTTAATGGGAGAATTAAAAAAAATCTTGGATTACAAATTAATCAAAGAGAAGATGGTATTTTATTAAATCAAGATAAGTATGCTAAAGAACTTGTAAAGAGGTTTGGACTTGATTCTAGTAAAAGTATGAAAACACCAATAAGTACACATTCCAAATTGGACTTAGATGAATCTGGTAATTCAGTTGATATTAAACTATATAGAGGCATGATAGCCAGCTTATCATATCTTACTTCTTCTAGACCAGACATCATGTTCTTAGTTTTATTATGTACTAGGTTTTAGTAAAACCCCAACGAAATTCACATTAAATATATTAAAATAGTAATAAGATATACCAAGGTTTCTATTTATACTAGACTATTCTATTCTAATCAAAATTATTTTTATTTACTATCTTACTCTAATTCTGAATTTGGTGGTTACAAGCTTTACTAAAAAAGTGCTAGTGTCACTTTTTGGGAAAATGTTTAACTTCATAAAGCTCTAAGAAATAACTTTCAGTGGAACTATCAATAGTTGAGGCTGAATATGTTATTTCTAATGGTTATTATTCATAGAGTATTTGGATAAAACAAACTTTATATGATTTTAATATTAGTTTTGATAAAATTAGTATCTATTGTGATAGATCAAGTGCTATTTAAATTTCTAAAAACCCTCTTAAACACTCTAGAACTAAACATGTAGATGTAAGATTTCATTTTATTAGGGATCATGTAAATAAAGCTGATATATGTTTAGAATTTTTTCCTACTGAGAAACAATTAACTAAAATTTTTACAAAACCCTTATATTATGTTCAATTTGAGAAGATGGTATTTGAATTGGGTATGTTATAATATTAAAATATCTATTAGTATAATCACTATACATAAATATATTTTTTACATATTCTCTGTAATTGAGTGTTTTTTTCTACTCTGATCAAATGGTAATTAGTTCATACTGTTTAAAATTCATTGTTGTACAATAACACTATCTTAATTCTAATTTATTTTAATATTGTATCTATTTGTTTACTCTTATGATAATAAACAACTTATTTACTTTTACAGATGTATTTTTATATTAAAAGGGAGTCTATTTTTATATATTAATTTTAAATGTGTTTTTTGATAAATTTCAAAAGGGGGTAGATTTTTGTTGAAAATTTAATAGATATTTTGTTCTGTAATTTACAAAAAAAGGGAGTTTGTTAGTATTTTAAAGTGATTTAATACTTTATCATTATTATTTGTTTTGATAAATTACTCTATATTAACTTTGTATTAAATTATCATGTTTATTAAATTATCAAGTGTTTTAATTAATTAATAGTTTTTAATTACATGTTTTAAAGATGTTAATTATTATACATAATGTTTTAATGATACTAATGTTGTTATTATTTTTCTTAAGTTTAATTTTTTTTAAATGTGATGAGGCCCCTTGGCTAGACCTAAAACACATAGGGGATCCATTAGGTCAACCTCATGGGAAGTTCCACTAGAGGCACCCCGTAAGGAGGCTAGATATCAGTGTGCATAATGAATGCTTAATGAATACAAGCCCATGTATAAGGATCGCAGAGCACACCCATAGGTTCATGGGTTGGGCGAGGTTTCCCAATGGTTCATAGGCCTATGTGTGGGAAAGTGTAAACCAGTGTTGATCCCTGATAGCCATCTAGAACTGAGGATCAACACCAGATGGATGATATATCATTCACCCTAAGCTACTCAAAATCGATGTGGGCTGCTGATATGAGTTTCACTATTAATTTAAACTTAAAAACTCAAATACGCACTCTATCATCAAATGAGTTTTTTTCAATCCATTTGGTTTATTTTGGAGTCTCGCGTTATAATTTGAACTCTCATGCTTCTTCTTCTATTCAAATTTTAGTCATCTTCTCTAGACTGTCCATCATTTTCCTCTACCCAAGTGTCTATCTCAAAGAAACTCCATTGCTTGTATCTAATATTTTTAATCTTTTCAAGATTTCTAACATCTCACTTGGTCTTAGTATATTCTTCTCATATCTCCTTTCAAGTTTTAACAGTAAGCTTTTCTTATTATTCTTTGCGTCTTATATCATCTCTCTGTTCAAATGGTTCAAAGCACTCTTATTTGTTGGTTTCTTGATGGTGACATTATTAGACATCAACATTGAATCACAAGTCACCATTAAATACCAAAAGTGATTCAAGTCACCATTAGACATCAACGGTGATTCATTTTTTACTCACCATTGGACACCATCGGCGGATCCTTCCTTCAATGTTTGGATTGTTTTTATTGAACCTGTTTTTTTCTTCACTTCTTATTGTTTGGAAATATTTTTTTATGAGTCAATTTTGGAACCCAATAGTGATTCATAAGTCACTAATGGAATACAACAATGAGTTATTGAGTCACCATTGGACATCTCCAATGGTGAGTCATGAGCCACCGCCAGATTTCAATGGTGAGTCATTTTACTCGCTGATTGGATATCAATAGTGGGTCATATTTTCCCATCGGTTGTTACTGATTTGTTGTATAGAGTCTTGGAATAAGGTTATTCAAGCTTCAATAGGAGATCCTCCTCCTATGACTAGGTGTAGTAGGTTTATTTCTATTTTTATTTTATTTTTTCTCTTATTTTTATCATTTTTTTATCATCCTATTTTTCAATAGTATCTTTATGTTTTTTTATTTCAGTGAGCCACTATTGGACATCTCCAATGGTAAGTCATGGGTCACCATTGGACATCTACAATGGTGAGTCATGAGTCTTCATTGGACACCCAATAGTAGTAAATTTTTATTACTTCTCATAAAGTCTTTGATTATTCAGTAGCATGATATAAGTTTTATTTTGGTTGGCTGTCTTAATTTTTCCTTAAAATTGCAACAGTATCATATACTCTGTTTTTCACCATTGGTGAGTCACTGATTTCTATTTTTTATTAGTGATTCATGATCCAACACTCTCTGTTTTCAGTGGTATGTCATAATCCACTGCTCTCTATTTTTAGCGATAGTAAAATAATCTATAGTTAGTTAAAGAATTTGTTTTTAAAATTTTTATTTCTAATTTTTTAATTAATTCTATTAACATTAATTTATTTGTTAAATGTTTTATTATTTTATATTTAAATATAATTTTAGAGTGTGTAAAAATAATTGTAACATTATTTTATGAACATTTATTCATGTAGATTGAAGTTCATGTCATCCTCTATTTTACTACAATTTTTGTTGTCTTTATAATTTACAATATTATACTCTTAATTTAAATTGTTTTATAATTTTGAATTACTTAGAAATAATTTAGTTAACGTATTAATTATTTTATATTAATAATTCTTGAAGAAATGTAAATCCTGTTTGTTTTATGTTATTCAATGCATCTTTAACAAACAAAGGTAATGGTCACATTATTTATTTTTTATACACTAACAAGTTTCATGCAGATATTGGACATGGACTTGCAAATAAAGGATATTTTTTTAATGATCTAAGATATATATTCATGGAAAAAACATATACCTATGTAGATCATTCAATAGATTGTGTGTGATACATCTTCGACATTCTAGTTGCTTTCAAAAATTGTTCACGAACTTCTACAACTTCTACACTCTGGTTGTGATCATAGAAGGACTCCAACTTAGACATTTATTCCTTCCAAGTGATAAAAAATTATAGAGCTTTAACATATTCAACATTATGATCATCTTCTAATTTCTCTATATTATTTTTTATTCATGTAATATTTTTCCCTTTGTTTTTTATTTCTTTGCATATATTTTATGATTTTCCCATCAAAATCAAGTCTTTAATTTCTCTGATTATTCCACCACCTAAAAAAGAAGTTGTGGTTGTGAATCTCTATCAAAATTCACACTGTTGGAATTGTAGGCTATACCAATGGTTCAAAACCATTGGTATAGGCTGGAGAACCATTGGTATAACCTATAACAATGATTCTCTAAACCATTGGTTATATTCTTGTTAGGAAAGGCCTATACCAATGGTTCAAAACCGTTGGTATAGGTTGGAGAACCATTGGTATAACCTATAACAATGGTTCTCTAAACCACTTGGTATATGCTTGATGGAAAATTCATATACCAATAGTTTTTAGTGAACTGTTTGTATATAGTCATCAAAATTTTGGTTTAACCAATGGTTCACAGGGAATCGTTGGTATAGACCTATCCAAATGGTTCAAAACCATTGGTATAGACTTATACCAATGGTTCCCTATGAACTGTTGGTTTAAGGCTATACCAACAATTTTTAAATTGTTGGTGTAGACCCCCACCCCTAATTCCTAGTCCTACAGCACCCCCACACTACCCACAGAACCTAAAAATAATGAAATAGAAGCTACAGAAAACAAACAAAACCTACAAACAAACAACAGAATTAGAAACAAACAAACATAACCTAATAAAATAGCCATGATAAGCCACTCCATCACTCCACCTTAGTCAATTACCTACAAACAGACATCACCAACCAATATACAAATAATGATAACACAATAATCTCATTAATTTATTCAACCAATGATAACACACATACAAAACATCACATATATTCATTCATAGAAAATCATCAAACATCAAATGTCATAAATATCAGTTAAAATGTATAGGAGAAATCTATCCGTTATAACCATTACTATCGTCATCATTATCCTCTCCCACACCCTTGGCCTCATCCTTTCCCACTTCCTCACCATCATCCTTTCCCACTTCCTCACCATTATCCTCATCATCATTATCTCCAAGAATGTCATTGTCCATACCACCACTAGGAATACTCCCTGGTGAACTATATAATGTAAAAAACATTTACATATATGTATCACAAGTCATAGAGGTATCTAGTATAATTTATGGACATAAAAATTTTATAAATTTCATAAATTCATTATTCTCCCATTTATTTCATTCATGCTCCTGTATGATCATTTTTGGCCTTTTATGCCTTGGCCTGAGCCTTTGTTGCCTATGAATTAGATTTTTCCAACTTGGTGCTACCAAAATTGGCACTTGAATTAGGTCAATACATCATCAGTACAATACTCTTCCCTGGTTGACAGTGTACTATGTCATGGTTCTCATCTCCTAAAACTTGATGTAAGTGATCTTTTTACCCAAAGTTGTTAGTTTATTTCTCATTAAGGGCCTCCAAATCACATTATTAAAAATGTAAATAGACTATTAAGTTAAAAAATAGATATTAAATTTTGAAATCAATAAATTAAAACTTACAATATTTTTCTGTGTCGGTTTGTTTACCATGCTTCCATCTTTTTTATTTATGCTCAACCAAAATAATTTTTCTTGAGGCACACGTCCTTCAATATTCAAAACCTCTCTCTACAATGACATTGAATGTAAAAACCCATAATTTAAAATAAGTTATTAATAATGAATTTAATAACTAAAATAAAATGAATATTAATTCTAAATGAAGTTGAAAATAAAAACATATGGTAGATGAATTATCGTGACAAAAAATATCACATCCAATGGCTTTATATTACACCTCCTTTGAGTAAAAATATCATGTATGTGAAGTTGGTATACCATGGATGGATAAAATGGTTTTATGAATACATGAATAATGGAATTTGAATAATTATAACTCTCAAGATTTAATACATAGTAAACATAATGAGATATTAGATAACTAAAAGTGATATGGTCCACTGTGTAGTGTATTTTATCTACCCTAAGTTAATTCACTATTAAATATTTAGTAAAGATTGTCCACTGTGAAGTCAATAATTTTCCACCATGTAGTCCATATTTTCAAACTATTAACATTGTATTATACAATTTATTATTTGATTTTATATTTCTACATTAAATCATATTCATTGATTTGACCTTCATTAATCAATAAAAAAATTGTTATTGAATTGTCTGTGAAAATCATTTGCTAATTTTTATACATAAAAGTGGATTGAATGAATGAATTTATGAAATTTATGATTAATATGAATATATTATTCAAAAAATATCAAAAATTATATTTTATACTATATTAATTATATTTAAATAGAAAACATGCCAAAATATATTAAAATTCTAAAATAAAAACATGATTAATTTTTTATAGTCAACAAGCCTACCCTTTGTTCACCAACATTTTAAGACACTTCATTACTCCTATCCCCTTGAATAATTTTTTCAAATTAATCTCAGACTGAATCAATAATGAAAATCTTTGTTTTCATATGGGATATTAAATGAGATAAATAATTTAGTTGACTGATTGTCGATATGGATGATCTATAGAGACCCACATGTTTATTCTATGTGTTTTAAAAGTTCTTATATTTCTTACTATTTTCTTTATCCTCACTCCCCTGGTAAAACATACCATCCCCTTCATCATTCTTGATTTCATTTATGAAAATGAATATAACACTTATCACTTATTTTGGAGTTGAATCTATCTAGGTCTTTACCTTGTCATTTTCTAAAATGGTTATATTTGGGATTTAACGTCATCACTAAAAGTATAAAAAGTCATTGAAGTGTACAAATATGGGATTAAAATTCCTAAAATAACACCTAGTTCTAGATGATTCTAATAGGTGATTTAAATCTCATGATATTCTTATGAATTTATACCAATTGTAATTTGCTTAATTATTTTACCACCTATCACCTTTGTAGATAGGTTAACATGAGGCTAAATAATAATATCAACTGTAGATAGTTTAGTCATTACTATAATAAGTTAATTAATATAAATTTTTTTTAGCTGCAATTTTCTCATCTGTAACTACAGATTGGGGATAATATAAATTAGAGCATCCATCGGAAGGTTAAAGTTTTTGAAATTTATCCATTTGATGACTTTAGAAATAAAACCAATTAAAATAATTAATTTAGGATTAAAAAACTATATGTATTTTAAATCATAAATTTACTATGATCTCAATCTAAATTAAATCTAGATAAAGTTTCAAAATATCCATCCCACCATATATTTTGGTAACTAAGTGGAGGTTTATTTTACAAGCGTGAGGATCTAAGTAAACATAGGGACCAATGGAATTTCCAAGGAGATTTAAGATTGAAGGATTTTTTAAAGGAATGGAAAGGATGGGAAATTGATATCAAATAGTGAATCCCTATGTAAAACCAAATATATTTCTTGTTCAACCTATTATATCATATGTAACATCAGTTTAATCCCTATGTAAAACCAAATATATTTCTATATAGATCTATAAAAGAATCCCCCTTAAATTCATTTAATGGGAAAATATTTATAATGAAAGGTTGTTTAAATTCCTTTAATGAAAATGTAATCCTTATTTATTAGAATATACCACTAGTGTCTATTTGGAAATCCTTCCATCATATTTTAATATATAAAATTTATAAAACACATTTATCTTAGAAAATAGTCTATTTACCCCTTATTTTTTGGCTATGTGATAGAATGGATCAAATTGTTAGCCATGTGTAAAAAAATCACCATCTCATTTGTCAATAATGAACATTGTTTAGAAATAAAATTCTCTTATAATATTAAATGATTATTGTACCTACTTCCTCTCATGGTCTGGCATCGTAGTCTTCCCCAAAGTCTGGAGGTATTTCATAGCATCCTTGTTTTGTTAATTTCTTCCCGATGCTTCCTAAAAAATAATTTTCAATAATAAAAAATAAAGTATTATTGAAAAGCATGGTAATATTTATTCAAAAACCTAAATTTTGATTAATACCTTGAACTAGGTACTTGTTTAATAAGTAATCATTTCCCAATAATATTCTACTGGAAATTCATCCATGAAAGGCATGGCCTCTAAATCCATACCAACTTTAGCACATCGGCCGCTATACAACTCATGCTTATACGCTCTCCATAGCCCACCTAATTCCATGAGTCGTGTTGTCCTCATATCCTCACTATTGGGAAAATTAAAACAAAGTTATTACCAAAATATTAATTCATATAAATACAATGATAATATAACATTAAATCCAATGAATTTTATTACCCATATTTTCATCCAAGCATTATCATTTACTTCATTTGGAAGGTGTCACTAGGAGAGTGGCCTGACGGGAATGATGTCAAAGTATTTAGAAAGCATCGCCAAAAAACCCTACATTCTCGCCCTATTTTTTCAATCATTTGATTGTCCTCATTGTACTCCACTATTAGTTGTGTATAAAAATTTCATGCCACACACATACGTGTACACCCATGTTTCCTATCAGAAGATCCAGTTGTTAAATAAAAAAACAAATATTATATCAATACATATTGTAATGAAAATAAATTATGGTTAAAAAATTTACTATGGTTCTATAAATATACCTGATGCAACCTAATCAGTGGGTGTCATTGGATCCCTAGGCTGTGAAGGAGCATCTGCCTGTATATAAGGAGTGGGACCCAATGTCTTCTTCAGAGGATCAGAATGTTTCGTAGTATAAGTTGAAGGAGCATGAATGTAGAAGCTCACAGATAAGGAATTAGAAGAAAAAGAAGATGGAATATAAGTCTATGAAAATTCATAATATGGATGGAAAGTATGAGCCATCGTCATATAAAGGGAAGTTATGTGAGGATCATGTGAAAATGGTGGAAAAACATAGGTGGCTTAATTATCCAGGTTTCCTCTAAAGACACTAAGAGATCAGAAGGTGTGCTAGATGGTATGTCAGAGGAAGGGATAGGGTGTGATCAAGTATGCCGAGTGGTCGTACCAACCCCCTCATATCGTTTGGATGAGTATTGGTACCACTAGGCTGGTCTAAGAATAATTTTCACCTAGGTGGTGGATCCTGATTAAAAATTTAAAAAAAACACATGACATTATATGTTATTAATATATATATATATATATATATATATTTAAAATAAAATACTCACAATAGACACCAAAGGAGGGACTCCCATATCTGTCATTCGATGATTATTTTCTATCATCCTTTTCTTTCATATCTCTTTAATGTTTCTCATTTTCTCCATTTGAAAACAAATATGGAATTAATTATAAATCTATAACTAATGTGTAATCAAAACAAGAAATAAGATAAGACATGACTTAATTAAGTAATACCAATTTTCAAACCAAATAAAGGATACATAGTGATATAAAAAAATCAATTTATATTTAGTGTGAATAATATCAAAACATAAAAGACATGTCATAGAAAAATAAATACTTTCAAATTAGCATATTTATCATGGGTATGATATAGTTTTCTTCTATTTTAAATTTAATCTAATTCAATTTTAGTTAGGTCATTTGGTTCATTTTGGTCAATTGATAAGGTCATTTTTCCATTTTTATTTGTTGTAGATCATTTGGTTTATATTTTGTGTCAGGTAATTTTTTCATTTTTTTGGTTAGGTCATTATTTTCATTTCTTTTGATTTTCATTTTAATTATTTTACTATGTTTCAATTCAATTCATCTTTTTTATTGTTCTAATTTAATTATTTTAGTTTTTTTTTGTTTGGTAGGTTCTAATATATTTCTGTTAAATATTATAAAATGCAAATCAAAGAAAACTACAGCCAGTGTATATTGAAAATTCACATGAATGTAAAGTTGGATACAAAATATTTGTAATCAATGGTAAAGAAATTTTAATAGTATCAAATTTAACAACCTAATTTGAGAAAAACAAAAAGAGCTAAGAACAAAAATGTATGATTCTATATATTTCCCACCACAACTTCAAGTTCACAATCAACTCTGAAAATTGAACTATTGGAGTCATCATAAGTAATAAATTGATTACGGCTGATGGGAGTAGGTATGGTGTCAATTCCATCATCACCATCATCAAAAATATGTATTGGGATTACTTAAATAATAACACCAAATTCAGGTCATGGATGATCTTTCACATAAAAAACTTATGTCTCTGTTGATGACAATATATATGGATCATCGGTAGCAAGAGTGAGAGACATGATAATAACATGAAATCCACAATCATTAATAAATGTGTCATGCCTCGTCATCGAATCAAACCAATTTCATTACATCACAGTGAATCGACCATGAGAATAATAATCCAATATTAGTATTTTTTTAATGACTCCATAAAAATATACATTTTAAAATTTAGATATATTATCCATTGCACTAAAATGATAGTATGTTATGGAAGTTACCATAACACCACCATGTTGTGTTCTCATTTTCATTACTCGTTCGATGATAATAAATCTGTACCCATTGATCATAATTGATTTTCAATCATGAACCACAAAATTAGAACCAAAATTCAAAGATCTTATTTCCTCAAACATGGAGTCAACAAGAAAACTCAATGCCTAAAATATAAATGAATATTAAAATTAATTAAATATTAATTTTATTAATTTATTATATTAATACTTCTACCTTCAATTTTAACCAAGCAGAAAACTCTTTTCTATGCAAAGTCTCTCTCCTTATCAAAAGATAAAGAATGATGTTTTATATTTATCATTTGTTTTTTTTTCTCTACCAAAAAAAATAGAAATAGTTTAACATATATGTATAATTACATGATAAGAGATAATATATACATTTTCAGTTTACTTACTTGATGTAGTCATCGAATAAATCACTGTTAAACAAAAATGTGGGATGTACCATCTCCCACTCTTTAAGGCTTAATGTGGTCAATGTATGTGATCCAAGAATTTCTCCTGTTTGGGGAAGTGATGGAAAACTAAGTTCAATTTTCTAATATTATTCTTATTTATTTCTCATTGGTTTTTTTTGTCTCGTAGTCACATCAGACAAATACATTGAATAAAAATTCATATATTCATGATCTAAGTTGTAACACCCCAAACATTTTATGGTATGTTTCTCTTAAATAAATTCTAGTTATAGCCTATATTTCATGAATCACTGAGCCCATATGGAACAAAACTTGGGTATTTATAGGATATAGTCATAACCTATCCATTAAACATAAATTTTTCAGCTTTGTGATTTCAATTTTGAAAATCTAACATACATGGTTGTGTTCAGGATGATATTTAGAGTCTGATAGAATTAACTTAATTTTCAGTGAATAATAACCTACCCTTATGAATAGTAACCTAACCTTGTGAATAGTAACTTACCCTTATGAATAGTAATATTACTTTTATGAATTTTATCAATACCCATGAACGTATAAATAAATTTAGGCACCTTAAAAATGAAGATGAATATTTTAAGTGTTTATATTTTTTTGATTAAATAATGATTTTAATTAAATATTTAAATAATCATATTTAGAAAATTATTTTTGAAAAATAGACTTCATTTTTGGATTCTACACGTCAAAAAATGGTTAGGGTGAATTTTTTGTATTTTATGAAATACTTGAATTTCTAGTGAATAGTAAAATACATTAATTTACCGTATAAATACATTATAAATTAAATTAACTATTCCTAGAATCATGAGTTATGTAAGCACCCAAATATAAAACTCACATGATCTTATTAATATTCTAATTTAAGGAATTCTCACTATTTATTTTCTTGAGAAGAAATAATAAATTAATGATTATAATATTAAGAAAACTCTCCTCCCCTCCACTATATAAATCACCCCTCACCCCATCTTCCACCCACACCACTAAAGCTTCAATCCTTGCCTAAATTATGAAAAATACTCTTCCCAATACCTCTCCCCATTTCAAATACCTTCTGTTATCACCAAAAGTCCAAAAAAAGGTCTTAAGGAGTTTCTCAAAGAGGAGTACTCAAGAGGTGAACCTCTCTTCCTTTTTCTTTCAATTCCTTTTACAAGTTCCATTATTTTGTTCTCTATTCTCAACTCACCTCATCCAAATGACATGATAATTCTAGTGCCATAAATGTAATTTATTTTCATTATTATAATGTAATATTTCATCATAATCTCTCTTCTTCCTTTCCTTTTATACTATAAATGCAAACATCGTCCGAGATGTGTTAATTTATCACACTCAAGGAAGATGGGTTTTCAATTTTCATTACCATATTAAAGACTGGTCATGAAACCTTTTTGATGGTTGAAACACATAATAATATATTTATTTTATCTTTTTTAATGTTCTATAATCCTTGCACACTCATAATATGGAATAATAATACAAAACAAGTTCATTGTGCACAAAACCGCCAAGCCAAATCCAAGCGTTTATCATTAACTCATCAAATGAGTCATCCTCGTGGTATATAACCAGAATCATTATAAGATCATTTATATATATTTAATGTTTCTAATATTATATATTAACAATTCTGTATGTTTAACCACATTTAAAATTAACTTCCATTCATGAATACAAGTAAACGGGTCATGAAAACCAAGTAAGAAAATGCTTCCAAAACAATAAAATTGAATCTCTTAAACCCATCAAAAAGGCCATTAATGAACCTAATAATTCTATAATATATAAATTACATGTGTATTAAGTTCTTTAATTATTAATTAATGAAGCTAAATTTGATTATTCAGGTCATTAACAACAATCAAGAACACCTTCGAGCTTAAGGCAAGGGATCCTCTCTCTCACTTTTGTTCAAGAATATCCCCTATGTTGTGATATTTTATTTTTAATACCTAATTATGGGGTATGTTTTTTCACCTCCCCCATACTACCCTTATGATATATAAATAATGGTATACCCCTTTACCTCTCATTAATCCCTCACAAGAATACTCGTTACCATGACGAAATGTTTGTAAGGAGTTTTCTCATCTCGTTTTCAATTCTGTGGGATTTCCATTGTTCACCTCTTATTTAATATATTTGGTATAGGTGTAATTAAATTTGATATATATTATCATTATTATCTTTATATTCATGGTATTCTGTGATTATTTTTGTGGTTATTAAATTTTGGTCATACGACTCAATTGATTACAATGTGGTAACAAGCTTTGTCTCAATTTTCACTTCGTTATGACTTGCTTAGTATTGTTCACCTACTCTTTATTATGTGGTGTACCTACTACCCATTTGAGATCACTTTTCAATTGAAATTATATTCCATTTAAATTTACATATTCTCATATCATGGATATGATTATTGTCTATCCGTATACCATTTTACATATGGTGTTTATTTTGAATGTTCTTTTGACTGTGGAAATATTGATGAATCTGTATCCTATATTCTATATGGATAATGTAAAGTCATATTGATCTTGTGTTAAATCTATGTATAAATAATGATTTGGAAATTAATAGGTGGGTGGGTCCCACTAGATCCCCTCGATGCATCGATAGGTCTCATGAGACAATCAGTTCTGAGACAAACCCTTTGAGTTTGTTTCCAAAAATCAAACAGGTTTATACCCACAGAACTAAACCATTTTTAATGGTATTATGGTATCATGTGAAAGATACATGATGTCCAATTAATAATCAATCTCTTTATTTATTATCATTTATTACTATCCATGATGTTTTCACTATAACAAAATCTATGGATGCAGTTTCATTCTCAGTTTATTAATGGCATGAGTTTTTAATTTATTCACCATGACATATTGATTATGTCAAATTGTTTATGATTTAGTTATTATTGATTCATGATTCCACTATTTGTAACCCTTACTGAGCATTTGAGCTCACCCCTTTCATTTGTTTACTTTCAGTAGGTTATGAAGAGGAGATCACTTATTGAGTTTACTTGGATGCAGTTTATTAGTTTTTGTTATGTGTTGTATTTTATTACCTTTCCAATGTAATTTGAGTTACATCTATGTATCTAGTTTCTTCAAGACTACTAAATTGATCGTTACTTTGGGCTTTCGTTCCTTCTAACCATGCTAATATAATAATTAATTCACCGGCTCTGGTCTAGGGGGGTTAGGGTGTTACAGTTGGTATCAAAGAAATTTTAGTATAAAACTTTGAAATTAGAGTAGGAAATGTATAGTAGGGAACAAATCCCTAAGGTAGTATTTGAGGATAAACATACAATAACGTCCTATTATTTTGGTAAGGAATAGATTATGTGAATCTTTCTAGCAAATATATCCCTCTCTGGATACGAGCAGGTAGAGGTGGCTCTGGCACAGATGTACCTAGGAGTGAAAGCTCCGACAATGAGTTTTGGGCTTAACTCGAGGTATCCTGGTACACGACAACAGGCCTTTATGCACTCTTGGTTATAACACTCCTTGAGGATATGCTTAGGATAATTCATATTTTCTTTACAAGCCATTATTAAGGATTAAAATGTAAATTTTTTCTTAGAAAAACCATGTTTATGAGATTAGTTGTGTATAGAATTTCAATCTATGTTAAGTTACTTTCTATTTTAGATTCATAAACTAATATAGTGTATTCCATTATTTAGAAATATCACCTAATTGAATAAGGGGAATTAATACTCATGGACAGTGTAGGGATTTCCCCACTGAATAAGAAATATAAGATATATAATGGAGGACTTTTAAGGAAATATTTTTCAAAAAATATTTCCCTTATGAGCAACGAATTGAAATGAAGAGGAAATTCCTTGGCTTAAAACAAAGGGAAGAAGATAGTATTATAGAGTATGAGGATGCCTTCACAAGGCTATCCAGGTATGCCATAGATTATGTACGTAACTCGACAGACAAAATTGATCATTTCTTTGAAGGTCTTAAGACAAGTCTTCGAAGGGCACTGGCTTCTTAAACATTTTCATCATATGATAAAATTGTATCAAGTGCCATTAAAACAGAGAAGGAATTTTATAGATCAAATTTTTTCGAGGGAAACCAAGACAAAAAGCGGTACTCTGATAACCAAGGGAAAGTTGAATCACCGAATAAGAACAAGGGAATGAAGAAATTCCCATTATGCGAGAACTGTAGAAAGAATCATCTCAGGAAATTCTTGAAAGTCATGGGAGTCTACAATAAGTGTGGAGAAAAGGGTCGTCAATCTGATGAATGAAAGGGGAAAAACAATTCAATGATATTCAATGCTACAGTTGTAGAGATATGGGACACTATGAAAATGAGTTTCCTAATTTCCAAGGAAAATTGCCTTAGAAAATGCCACAAGAGCAAGGGAAAGCATATTCGATTACAACTGCAAAGGTTGAAGTTCCTAATGATGTGTTGGAAGGTACTTTAATTGTTTCCTCAAACTTAGCCAACACTTTTTTTGATTCTAAATCATCACATTCATTTATATCTTCCTAGTTTTCCAAGAAAATTAGACATGTCCAATTTGATTTAATAAAGGATTTATCAGTCAAAACTCCTAGGGGATGCATCATTGCAACAAAGGCTTGTCAACTAGTCCCCCTCATGACACATAAACGTGTTTTAGTTTCTAACCTTATCATCATACCAATGACTGATTTTGATATAATTCTTGGTATGAACTAGTTATCAAACTATGATGTGAATATTTATTGCAAGAAAAAGGAAATTACAATTTTTGAAAATGGTGTAGAATCTTTTATCTTTAGATTAGAGACTTTGCCATCCGATTCTTATCTAGAACCACCCCCAGTAGCTCTATTGAATGCAATTCTTGGAGAGGAAGTGAACCCAATATCTATGGGTGAGGAAAGAAATTTTCAAATTTAATATGTGTATATAGTTAAAGAATACATTGATTTATTTTCAGAGGATTTACTTGGACATACTCCATAGCATAAAATTGAGTTTTCCATTGACTTAATTCCTAGTACAAGACCTATATCAAAGACCCCTGTAGAACGGCCATTGTGGAGTTAGTGGAGATAAAGAGAAAACTAGAGGAGTTGAGTGACAAAGGATTTATTCAACCTAGTATTTCTCCATGGGGAGCCCCGGTCCTTTTTGTTAAGAAGAAAGATGGATCCATGAGGCTATGCATTGATTACAGGGAAATCAATTCTATTACAATAAATAATAAGTATCATCTGCCTCGGATTTATGATTTATTTGATCAACTTCATGGTGCACAATACTTCTCGAATATTGACCATCGATTCGGATATCACCAACTGCGCGTGAGGAAGTAATATATTCCTAAGAAATCATTTTGAACTAGGTATGGGGATTATGAGTTTATAGTGATGCATTTTGGACTGACTAATGCCCCCTCTGTTTTCATGGATTTAATTAATAGAGTTTTCAAGGAATATCTTGATAACTTTTTTGTGGTATTCATTGATGATATCCTGGTATACTCAAAAAAGTTATGAAGACCATGAGAATCACTTTTGGGTTATTCTGAAAACTCTTAGAAGAAATGAATTATATGGGAAGTTTACCAAGTGAGAATTTTGGCTTCAATCATTTTCTTTTCTTGGCCATATTGTCTCTAAGGATAGAATATTAGTTGATCCTATGAAGACAAAGGCAATAAAAGAAGGGCCCACGCCAACAAACATAACTGAGGAACACGTTTTTATTGGCTTAGTAGGTTACTATTGGCGTTTTGTTTAGAATTTTTCCCGACTGGATAACCCACTAACCAAGCTCACATGTAAAGGGGTTAAGTTTGTATGGATGAAAGAATGTACAAAATACTTTGAAGAATTGAAAATAATACCGGTCAATGCTTCAATTTTGACTCTTCCATTTGGAAATGATGGATTTGTGATATACAGCGATGCATCAAAGAATGGACTGGGTTGCATCCTTATGCAAAATGATAAAGTTATTGTCTATGCAACAAGAAAGTTGAAGACTCGTGAGAAAAATTATCCAACTCATGATCTTGAGTTAGTAGTCGTAATATTTTCTCTAAGAATATGGAGACATCATCTCTACGGAGAAAGATATGAGATTTATATGGACCATAAGAGTTTGAAATACATTTACACACAAAAATAACTCAGCATGAGGAAAAGGAGATGGCTCAAGTTACTCAAAGATTATGATTGTTCAATACACTACCACCTAGGAAAGGCAAATAAGGTGGAAGATGCATTAAGCAGGAAATATCATGGACTCCTAACCCAAATAAGGATTGAAAGAGATCTTATATTCATGGATCTACTAAAGATGGATATGGGAATTGTTACGGAAGTAGAAACATCTTTCCTCTTTCAAATGATTGCTAAAACATATTTATTAGAGAAGATAAAAAGCTCTCAATCTGATGATGAGAATCTGCACAAGAAATTTAATGTTTCCAAGGATGGGAGATTGGAAAACTTCGTGTTTGAAGAAGGAGTTCTAAAATTTGGGAAGAATTTATGTGCTCCATCAGTATCTGAGTTAAAAAAGGAACTATTTGACAATGCTCATAGATCAAATTTCTCTATACACCCGAGTAGAACAAATATGTATAGATATCTGAAGGAATATTTTTGGTGGGATAATATGAAGTGGGAAATTGCTGACTACATGTCAAGGTGTCTAGTTTGTCAACAAGTGAAGGCAGAGAGACAACATCCTAGAGGAGTGATGAAACCTCTACCTATACCTATGTGGAAGTGGGATAACATTATGATGGATTTTTTCACCAGACTACCGAGGACACATATAAGGAACGATGAAATATGGGTAATTGTTGATCGTCTCACAAAATCAGCACATTTCCTTCCTATAAGAGAGTATTTACCACTTGAGTGCCTAGTAAGACTTTATATTAATAAAGTTTTAAGACTTCATGGTGCACCTCTATCGATTGTGTGTGATCTAGATCCCTAGTTTACATCAAAATTCTGGAAAATTATCCAGAAGGCTTTGAATATTAAGCTTCGTATGAGTACTGTTTATCACCCCCAAACTGACGGATAGTCTGAAAGAACTATTCAAACTCTAGAATACATGCTAATATCATTCTCTCTTGAATTCCAAGGTATGTGGGATCAATACTTTCCATTGGTGGAATTTTCCTACAATAATATTTTCTATTATAGTATTCAAATGGCTCCATATGAAGCATTATATGGAAAGTGATGTCGAACTCCAACTTGTTGGGACGAAGTTGGTGAGAGGAAACTTATAGGCCCAGAACTTATTGAGGAGACCATGAAAAAGGTAAAGACAATACAAGAACATATTAAAGCATCCCAAAGTAGGCAGAATAGTTATGCTGACAATCAGAGAAAGGATTTGGAATTCCAAGTGGTATATCATGTCTTTGTGAAAGTATTCCCATGGAATGGTGTCTTAAGGTTCAGTAATAAAGGGAAGTTGATCCCCAGTAACATCGGACCGTTTGAAATTATGGAAAGAATCGAAGCTATAGATTACTATTTAGAAATGACTCCAAGTCTCTCCAAATTTCATGATGTGTTCCATGTGTCATTGTTGAAGAAATATATTCCAGACCCAATGCATGTACTCACCTATGAAGAAATAGAACTGGAACATGATTTTTCATATTGTGAAGAGCCTATCGGGATTCTTGACACAAGGGAATAGGTATTGAGAAATCGAACAACTTATCTAGTAAATGTTATTTGGAGAAACCATAATATGGAGGAAGAAATGTGGGAACCTAATGATGTTATGAATAAGAACCACCCACATCTTTTTTAAGGTCTTTTTAAATGAAAAATTCTGAGGACGAAATTTCCAAAGGAGGGAATAATGTAACACCCCAAACATTTTATGGTATGTTTCTCTTAAATAAATTCTAGTTATAGCCTATATTTCATGAATCATTGAGCCTATATGGAACAAAACTTGGGTATTTATAAGATATAGTCATAACCTAGCCATTAAACTTAAATTTTCCAACTCTTTGATTTGAATTTTGAAAATATGACATACACGGTTGTGTTCAAGATGATATTTAGAGTCTGATAGAATGAACTTAATTTTAGGTGAATAGTAACCTACCCTTATGGATAGTAACCTAGCCTTATGAATATTAACTTACACTTATGAATAGTAATATGAATTTTATGAATGGTATCCATACCCATGAATGTATAAATAAATTTAGGCACCTTAAAAATAAAGATGGATATTTTAAGTGTTTGTATTTTTTCGATTAAATAATGATTTTAATTAAATGTTTAATCAATCATATTTAGAAAATTATTTTTGAAAAATAGACTTTATTTTTTGATTCTACACGTTGAAAATGGTTTGGGTGAATTTTTGGTATTTTCTGAAATACTTGAATTTTTGGTGAATAGTAAAATACATTAATTTACCGTATAAATGCATTATAAATTAAATTAGCTATTCCTAGAATAATTAGTTATATAAGCACACAAATCTAGAACTCACATTCTCTTATTACTATTCTAAGTCAAGTAATTCTCATTATTTTTTGTCTTGAGAAGAAATAATAAATTAATGATTATAATATTAAGAAAACTCTTCTCCCCTCCACTATATAAACCACCCCTCACCCCCTCTTCCTCCCACACCACTCAAGCTTCAAGACTTTCTTAAATTCTTCCAAATACTCTTCCTAAGCCCTCTCCCAACATCCAAGACCTTCTGGTCTCACCAAAATGCCAAAAACAAAGGTCTTAAGGAGTTTCTCAAAGAGGAGTACTCAATAGGTGAACCTCTCTTCCTTTTTTTCAATTCCTTTTACAAGTTCCATTATTTTGTTCTCTATTATAACCTCACCTCATCAAAATGACATGATAATTCCAGTACCATACATGTGTTGTGTTTTCATTATTCTAATGTAATATTTCATCATAATCTCTCTTCTTTCTTTCCTTTTATACTATAAATGCAAACACCATCCAAGATGTGTCGATTTATTACACTCAAGGAAGACAGGTTTTAAATTTGCATTACTATCTTCAAGACTGGTCATGAAACCTTTTTTATGGTTGAACAATATCATAATATATGTATTTTATCTTATTTAATGTTCTGGAATCCTTACACACTCATAATATGGAATAATAATACAAAACAAGTTCATTGTGCACAAAACCGCCAAGCCAAATCCAAGCGTTTATCATTAACACATCAAATGAGTCATCCTCGTGGTTTATAACCAGAATCATTATAAGATAATTTATATGAATTTAATGTCACTAATATTATATATTAACAATTCTGGATGTTTAACCACATTTCAAACTAACTTCCATTCATGAATACAAGTAAATGGATCATGAAAACCAAGTAAAAAAATGCTTCCAAAACAATAAAATTGAATCTCTTAAACCCATAAAAAAGGATATTAATGAACCTAATAAGGATATACCATATCAATTAAATGCTTATTTTTTTCTTTAATTATTAATTAATGAAGCTAAATTTTATTATTCAGGTCGTTAAGAATAATCAAGAACACCTTCGAGCTTAAGGTAAGGGATCATCTCTCTCGCTTTTGTTCAAGAATCTCCCCTATGTTGTGCTCTTTTATTTTTAATACCTAATGATGGGGTATGTTTTTTAACCTCCCACATACTACCCTTATGATATATAAATAATGGTATACCCCTTTACCTCTCATTAATCCCTCTCAAGAACACTCGTTACCATGCCAAAATGTTTGTAAGTGGTTTTCTCATCTCACTTTCAATTCTTTGGGATTTCCATTGTTCGCCTCTTATTTCTTATATGTGGTATAGTTTTACTTCCATTTGATATATATTATCATTATTATCTTTATATTAATGGTATTCTATGATTATTTTGGTGGTTATTAACTTTTGGTCATACGACTCAATTGATTACAATGTGGTAACAAGTTTTGTCTCAATTTTTACTTCGTTGTAACTTACTTACTATTGTGCACCTACTCTTTCTTATGTGGTGTACCTACTTCCCATTTGAGATCACTTTTCAATTGAAATTATATTCCATTTAAATTTCCATATTCTCATATCATGGATATGATTATTGTCTAAGTCGTTTACCATTTTACATATGGTATTTATTTTGAATGTTGTTTTGACTGTGGAAATATTGATGAATCTGTATCCTCTATTCTATATAGAGTATGTAAGGGCATACTGATCTTGTGTTAAATATATATATAAATAATTATTTGTACATGCAGCAGTGGTTGGGGCCCGCTACATCCCCTTGATGCATCGACAGGTCTCATAAGACAATCAGTTTGGCGATAAACCCTTCGAGTTTGTTTCCAAAAATCAGATGGGTTTCTACCCACATAACTAAACCATTGTTAATGGTATTATGGTATCATGTTCCAGATACATGACTTCCAATTAATAATCATTATCTTTATTCATTATCAGTTATTACTAAACATGAGGTTTTCACTATGAAAAAATCTATGGATGGAGTTTCATTATAAGTTTATTAATGGCGTGAGTTTTTCATTTATTCACCATGCCATATTGATTATGTCAAATTGTTTATGATTCGGTTATTATTGATTCATGATTCCACCATTTTTAACCCTTACTAAGAATTTGATCTCACCTATTCCATTTGTTTACCTTCAGTAGGTTATGAAGAGGAGATCACTTATTGAGTTTCCTTGGATGCAGTTTATTAGTTTTTGTTATGTGTTTTATTTTGTTACATTTACAATGTAATTTGAGTTAAATATATGTATGTAGTTCCTTCAATACTACTAAAATGATCGTTCCTTTAGGATTTTATTCCTTCTAACCATTCCAATATAACAAGTAATGCATCGTCTCTAGTCTAGGGGGGTCGAGGCATTACATAAGTAACCTTTCATGATAGAACCTTTGGGATGATTCCTATTCCAGACAAAATACTTCAATGTGTACATAATTATTTTAGTTGGATATATCTAATAAAAATCAATAGGACCTACAAGAAGTATTTTGGTTGTAATATTGATATTTAGATGTATCATGCATGTGAGAAATTATGGAGGAATTATTTTTCTCTAACTCACACAAAATTAATGGTGCTTATGCCAACATTTTTTTCAAAAAAGACTTTAATAACTTCTTAGAATAAAGATATCTATAAAAATGGAATAACTAAATAACTAACACCCTTAAATTATTATAAAGTGGATAAAATATAGCTATTGGAATCAACTTATGTAGAAGGATTTAATAATCATGATTATTCAATGATTCCAGATTCAACTCTCTTATATTGACTCATCTTGATATATTTCTTGAATAGCTATCAGGAACTTTAATAGTCTATAGTACTTCCAAAAATGATTTTTTTTATATAGGTTCTATCACATAAGAATCCCACAGAACATTCTATTTATTTCCACGGATACACACAGGATGTAATTCTAGTCTGATACCCCAATCCACCAAGTCACACTGAGATTTTAAATCATATTTTGTCTTTCCATTAACATTTAGAATAATGAAAAGAAAAATTTCACATATATTATTCTCAATGATAATTATTTCTAAGTAATAAAGTAACAAATTGGTTGACCAATAAGTAAACTCATAGAAGATACTTTTCTTCTTCCAGTTGTAATTGATTTCAATGGAAACATTCTTCCTATTTTTAGATTTCATCTGACCCTTACTGAATGAAAAACCAAAATACTATAATTCATTAATCACATTAGTTTTAGACATACACTAAGGTGGATTGTCGATCTTCATGGTATTGTAAAATCTTTGATGATTATTCCTATATGGACTGTCTATTGGAAAGAATTATCAATGTTCTATAAAACTGAAACTATGATGATATATAAGTCTTAAGGATTGTGTATTCTTTATAAAAATAAGACATGATAGTTTTCCCTTCTTGATCCATCCAAACATAATTGTATAAGTAGAAAAATCATTTATCATCCACATAAGCACAGTATGCATCTGAAATATGTCTTTCAGATAAGCATTTTATGTGCTCACACCCACATTCCAAGGATGTTTAAACTACTTTATTAAAGGTTTAATGTATACATCTATAACATTGTTAGGATTATAAGTTATATATATGAGTATACTTCTGAAAGTGAAATGTTTTTTCATACACATCCATGGATTAAGGTTATAAATGTGTATGAAAATTGTCCATGTTTTGTCCGAAGTAAGTATCTGCCCAAATGAATTAAAACCATCACATAAAAGACCCAAACTCAAATTATACACATCAGTTGTAAAATCATAATATTGAGCATCAAAGGTCTTTAATGAAAATCCATATGCAGGATGAATCAACTCATCATTATACTTCTTTCTCTCAGTATCATGTCATTGCATTTTTATTGATATTTTATCAGAAATAAAAAGATTATGGATTTTGGGGATTGATGGAAAGTGCAACATTACTTTATTTGGCACACGATATAGTGTTCCATTGGCATTTGGATTCCATTGGGATGTGCTGCATTTTATATAATTATTTCATTCAGTAATTTCCTCCTAGAATAAGCTGCAATATTTTAGGCAAGCATGAATTTTATTTTTATAAAATCCAAGTTCCTCAACTAACTTTCATGGAATATAATGGTTTAAGGGAATATCCACATCATCTAGAAGTAATTCCTTCAAAAAGGTAAGAATGTAATCGATGGCAGTATTATAAATATGACACATGGTTTTACCATGAAATAGTTAGATTAAAAATTATAGCTTTTTCATTTTACCACATTATCAATAGACTGGAGTCATTGCATCATCATTCAATTTTTCCACTCTATCAACATAATCATTTTCATTACATGCATCATGTGTGCTCGTATCAAAGTATTATCGGGTAGGTATCCTTTCCTTCTCATGATGATAAATAAATGAAAACTAGTCATTTAATAAATTCTCTAATCCAGTCCTCTCATTTAGATCATGACCATTTTGAGATTTCATTTTATCCCTATTATGATACCACATATAATAGTTTTTTTAAACCATATTTTGTTATATATTAGATAACTTATTCATGAATTAACCAATGTCTTTAAACACAATTATAACATGGGAAGTGTATGTGAACACAATATAAAGCATTATTAAATGAAAAATCTAAAAATATCTCCAACTTGTTTTAAAAATTTCTTGAGATCCGATCAGTTTCATACATCCAACTTCTATCCATTCTATAAAAAATGTTATATGAAATGTCATAAAATTAATGAAATGATATTGAAGTTAAATCAAAAATATATTTAAGGAAATGATAAATATTCACTTTATATGAAACCATAATTGACAAACTAGTTTATATGAGAATCATAATATAAAAGATAACAAAAAACAATATATATAATAAAATACTACAAATATAAAACCATGATATTGAATTAAATTATATCAATGAATAATAATGTGCCAAATCCATCAAGGTTAAAGGATTTAATTATGATATTGTGTCTTATGGAATATAAATACTAGGGGGTGTTATTTAAATGAGATGTAATTGAGTGAGTAAATTGATGATGTATAAAGGAACTTAAGATAAGTTCCTTAGTGACTCTCCCCTTCAATTTGTTCTGGTTCAAATTCATTTGATTCAGTTTAGTTTTGTTTTGGTTAATTCAATTTAATTAGGTTCATTTAAATGCAATTTTAGTCGGGTTAGGTTAGGTCAATTTTTATTGGTTTGGTTTAGTTTGATTTGGTTGGGATTGTGTATCTTTAGTTCAAGTGAATATGGTTTTCTTCAATTTCATTTGCTTTGATTTGGGATAGTTTGATTCAAAGTGGGTTAGTTTGGTTTAAATCAGTTCTATTTACTTTAGTTTAAATAAATTCTATTTGGTTTGGTTTGGTGTTGTTTCATATGGTTTGGTTCAATTTGGTACAACTTGGTTCTATTCATGCTGGGTAATTTTGGATCAGTTTACTTCAAATATTTTCCTTTCTAGTTTTTTTCTTGGTTTGGTTTAGTTTAAATCTATAATATATCATTTAGGTTGATTAGGTTTGGTTTAGATAAATTCAATTAAATTTTATTCACTTTTTATTTCTTCAATTCAATTTTTTTATGTTCTAGTCAGTTGATTTTTTTTTGTTTTCTTTGGGTTAGTTTAATTTGGGTTTGTTTGGTTTGTTTTGGGTTGGGTTGGGATAATTCAATAAATTTATTCTATTTGGTTCTATATTTTTTATTTGATTCAGATTAGTTTTTGTTAGTTTTGTTTGTTTATGATTAGTTTAGTTTTGGTTGATTTAGTTTGGTTGGGTTAGGTTTGTTTATTTGGTTTGGGTTGGTGCATTTCTATTAGGGTTTTATTTAATATTTTTCAAGTTAATTCATTTTTTATCATTACTATATAATTTATTTTAGTTAGGTTTAATTTAATTTATTTATTTTTATTTTGGTTCATTTTGATGCAGTTCGGTGTAGTTCAAGTCTATTAAACTCTACTTGGGTCAAATCAAGTAATTTTAATTCAATTTAGTTGGTTTGGTTGATTTAGTTCAGTTATAATATAGATAGGATTTTTAGTTCGGTTAGGTTTTAGTGTGTAATGGGTTTATTGGTTCGATTCATTTATTTTCAAGCCTAGTTAGGTTGGTTTTGTACAATTAATTTTTCTTAGGGTCTGATCAACCACCTCTTCCAAAAAATTATAGAGTTATAGTGTCTAACCCCCTTACCAAGTTCTCATTTATATTTTGGTCCTGAGTTTTAGTAAATTTTTGTAAGATCAGATATGTTTTTTGAGATTTTAATTGAACATTATAGTTATTACATATAATTTGATTGATTCAAATTTTCAAAATAATGATTAATATCACTAGAATCACATACATGTAGTAGTTTACTAATTAAAAAAATATTGGTCGTAATTATTCATTATGTTCCATTTAACTTTTTATTTATTCATCATAATACATATATCATATGTTTTCAATTGCATCCCCCACTGCTTACATGTACTTAATGTTATTTTATATAAATAAATAATATTGATAATACAAACTCAGCATTTGTTAGTGGCCTTCTTTTGAGATCAACCCTAGGACATCATGTATTATTATAGGTTGTTCATTTCTTTATCACTTTTTGATAAAGTTAATGAATGGAAGGATTTCCCATATCAGCCTTCAACATGTAATGGACTCACCTTTATAATTTTTAGCATGATTTCAAGTAGCCAGAGTGTAGTTTAAGGAAAATGATAAGAATTACTTTGTGTTTGGTGTAGTTCCAACTCATAAAAAAAACAAAAAAATTTCCCATGATAGGTGAATTTTTATTTTACCTTCATTAATATCATCATAAAATATAAACCAAGATTATAAAAAAATATCTTCATTAAAAATGATCCATGAAATCCCAAAATAAAAAAATCAAATACTTATTGAACCCCCATCTTACCATGTAGAAAAAAGGAAAAATAAAGAATGAACAATCAGAAAATTAAAAAATTATTCTTCAATATAAGTTTGGACAACCATTATTTCAATACCCATAAGAATATTTAAACATATCAAAAAAATAGGTTCATGTTAGATTTATATAGAATTAGAGAGTAACTGAATTAAAAAAATGCATCACACATAATCAGATTTATTATGAAATTTAATAAAAAATATAATTAAAACTAAACTTTGTTCAATGAATTTGGAATATGACCAAAAAAATATTGGTTATTATTTTATACCTAGAAAATAAATTCAAATAATGGTTGACAGAAGAGATGAAGTATTTGGAACTTACCAATTTAATATTCAAGAAGAATTGAATGAAAACCTTCAGGGATAAGAGATTTTTGTGGATGGGGAAGGAAATTGAATGTAGTATAAAATGATTCTTTATAGGAAACTAACCAATTTTATGTTGGAGAACAACTAAATGAAAAGGGATACAAAGGATGGAGCACTATGCCTGGAGAAGATTGATCGCCATGCCTGGGAAGAGCATCACTTAGGGAAGAATCTGGATCGAGTTGGGAAATGAGGAGGGTTGTTGCCCAATGGTATTTAGGGTACTCTATTCCAATAGTTTTTTTAGAACTATTGGTATAGAGAATATATGCCAATTATTTTAAAAACTTATTGGTATACCTTCTTCCCATGCACTCTATGCCAATTTTTATTCATAACCATTTGTATATCCATAAGTTATACCAAAGGTTTTATGAAATTGTTGGTATAGGATTCAAAAAATGATCATATGCCAACAGTTATAAAAAAATTTTGGTATATAATGACCTATACTAATGGTTTACAAAAACCATTGGTATAGGTCTGTTGGTATAGCCTGCTTTTCCACTAGTGTCAGGTAAGCAGACTAGGTTGGTCTCCTATAACAAGACTAGTTTATTCCCCCAGGTTATTTAAAATAAAGTTTCTGTAAACAAGGTTTTCACACCATTAAAAGTTAGGTTCTCATTGGGTATCAGTCTCCCCAAGGATTAGAGGATATTAAGGAGTGTACTATGATCTTTGTGGTCTGAACCACTGTAAATCCTTGTGTTCTTTATTTTTATTTCTGCTATAACTTAACTCAAGAACACTACACTCACTATAAATTAATATTTTATAAACTTTGATTGTTTTTGTCTTTAAATTTTTAAAATTACTATCCACACCCCTCTAGTCATAATTTTTATTAATAACAATCCAATAATTTCAAAATTTGTGTAATATATCCTTTATTACCTATATTCATTGTTCTAATTATTTCTAAAATATTTATTAAATATTTTTAAAATGTTTTAATGTATTAAATGCTTGAAAATTATATCTTTATATTTTATGTATTTATATAAATTGTATTCTGGAGTTTTTATTAATAGTTAATCTGATTGTAATATTCATGGAATTATCATACTTAGTTTGAATTGTTTATTTGAAATTATTTTTGACCTATTATTATAGAATCTATTTGAATAATTTAACAGGTTATTCAAATTAGTTTTAATTGGTATTTATGTTTTGAATTCAAATCATTATTTTTATGACTTTTATGAAGATTGATTTTCTCTCTCTTGAATAATTTTGAATTATTTTAATCATGGAAGGTGTTTGTTAATCTTTACAGATATCTATTTAAAAGGTTGTCGAGCCTTGAAGGGAATCAAATAAAATGGATAACATATTTGAATCTCCATTTTTTTACAATAAAAGGTTTTGAAATTCTCAAGTGTTGTACAAACCAAAGCCCTGTGCGATGCTCTATTTTACCTACTGAACAATCTCTCAAGCTAAACAAAATATTTTACAACTACTACTTCCTTGATGAGACATATTCATTTCTAGAGAACCAATATCAATTCTTTTTTCATTTTCAAATTCATTCTAGTTTCTTATTCATTAACGCTACTTCCAATCTCTCTCACATACTCTCTATTTTATTTTTATTCTTTTACAGACAAAAGCATTATTCTTTTTCTATTTCATCAGTTTGTGACTCCCATTATCTAAAGTCAAGTGTTGTAATTGGGTTGTGACTCCCCATAAAAAATTCAGTGTGTTGTGGTTATCCATCCACTAATAAAGTATCTTGTAATTGGGTTATGATTTCCCTCAAAAATCAGATTGTTTCACACGTATCTTTCACTGAGTAGAAATTTATAAGAGTAGAGTAGGCCCACTTTGTACCAAACTACTATAAAAACATCATTGTGCTATTTAATATTTATGTTTCTAATTAACTCTAATAATTAACTTTAATAATTAATTTAAATAATCAATTTATTTGATTAAATTTTTAATTTGTTATATCCACCCCCTTTAGACCATCAGCCATTACTATATCCAACATAACAAGTTTATCATGGAGTTCTTTATAGCTTATGGCATAACATTATTTTTTAGAGAAATTGTAAGAATATCTATATAATTGTTATATTTATTTTCCTCTTTCAATCCATGTGTCAATATTTAGTTTATTGTATCCCCTCCCAATATATTCCCTCACTAAAACAAAACTGATAGATAGTATTAGTTTAAACCACCGCCGCATTGTTCTGTGACAGTTTCCAAAAAACCACCACTAAATTTGGCATAAACATACAACTCAGTTCATTTCCATCCATTTAGTGGCAGTTTATGGGAATAGTTTTAGAATATTTGTTTAATGGCGATTTTTACTTCCAAAAAATGGCGAAGATTTAGCGTTTAAGCCACCACGATATCCTCGACATTTTTTGCAGGGATAACCAATGCTAAAATTTAAAAACTACCACTAAAAAATAATTTAGCATATATAGTGGTGATTTAAACTGCCATTATATATCGCTTTTAAAAAAATACAGCTGTAGAATCTACAGCCCTAGAACAGCCAAACAAAAACATATATGAAAGGAAATACATATCAACCAACCTGTTAATTATAATAAAGAAACAAAATTCCTGATATAGGAAAGAAAATATGTTTAAAATCATATCCATGTTCATCACACCCAACTATGAGATCATATAAGCATTAAGGTAACCAACATGGCTTACTATCAAGTAAAAATTAATAGACTAGTCCATGAATACATTACAACATGTAAGAAAGTAAAAAAATTCAAGTGGCTATTCAATTCCTAATACATCCTAGGAATACATCAATTAAGGTAGTAGTAAACTCATTAAAATAAATAAAATAAGGTGTACACAACCTAAACATGTTATTAGGCATACTGGTGGTAATGCTCAAAACCACTTGGTCATGACATAAATTATTCAAAAGGCACATGTTTGTGAAAGATTACTTATTACCACCATAGTTTCAAATTCTCACACCAAAAGGTTTATAAGTGACACTTGATATGAGTTAACTCTTATTTAATAAATTAAGTTTTAAAAGGGGTAAAAGTGATTTCCAAGAAAAACATATTTTTATTAAAAAAAATTAGAAATTAAAGAGAAGAATGAAGAGAATAATCTAATCATGATAATGTTTTCAAAATATAGTTTCCATAAAACTTTCCAAAATTTAAACTCTTATAAAACCATAGATGTTATCAAGTTTCTAGTTTAGGTGAATTCTTAAAACTTTTAGGTTCATTATGTTGAATCACTTCTTCCCACCTTGTAAACACATCCACATCATCACCTGTTTACTTATAGGTTATTCAAGTTTATTTGGAATAAGTGATTACCAATATTAAATATAGGTGGGACTCATAGAAGTATACTTGAGTCTAGAGGTTAAAAAACCAAGTATTTTTAGTCTAAGGAATGACTTCACGGATAAAATCTATCCTAAATTTTGTTTAAGACTAATGGTATTTCAAGGATTTACATTTTAGCTTATAATAGACACCAAGGAAAAATTTCAATCCACTAAAATGATAGGATTTAGTGTTATGGATTAAGATTGAACTGTTTAACTCACATGTCAAGGGAAACTCATCAATATGGATCCAAACTTATAAAGGCTTCATAAAGAATAAATCTGTTTAATGATATTTTAAAATACAATAAAAAGGGGATGTGTTTTTGTACATAATGACAAAAAATCCACTTAGAAAACATTTAAACCATTTTATAAAAATATCTTTAAAACCCATTCATTTATATCTTTAAAATGTAAATAGGTTCATTATTACTTAAGGAAAATCAAAGGTTGGCATCATATCGGAATAACCAAATAATGAGTCGACACCACCTACTCAAAACTTAGGCAAGATTTATCAATCAAATGATCTACAAGAAATATTTAAGAATAACTCAACCAAAATTCATGGCCAAAGGAACCCAACACATAATCACTATAAATCAAGAAGAAAATAAAATCCATTAAAAACCAACACTAAAAACTCTATAAATTAACTTAATAACATTGGAGCACTATGTTCTATACATTCTCTAAGAAATCAACAATCTGTTTCATCTAAATCCATGGAAATACCTAAATTAAACCTACCTTAATAGACTTCAATCACCATGATGAATGATGATCAATCATCCCATATGAGCCTCCATAGAACAAATATTAGTGTTAGTCTATCATATGTTTAGTTACACATCATCTTCAAATCCAAAGTGAACCCTAATAACTACCTTATGAACTTTGATCGAAACCATATCCATCTTCATCTCCACTTCCTACTACCAGTGCCTGCATGACAATTATGTTGAAAATTAAACAGTGTTTTGTATTTAAATTTAACCTATAAAGTAATAAAATTTTGTGTACTAAATGATTTTGAATTTGTGTGATTTACCCACTCACTACCATCCATCGATGCAATAGAACAAGGGAAATATCTAGTCATATTTTTATATAATTCAATCAACACCTTCTATAGATCGATGATTGTTGCATCTTGCATCTTTATATGAGCCCCTTGTTCCTGAATTGTGTTTTTAATTGAAATAAAATCTCTCTGAGCATCTCAAGATACGGAGTAACTACAACCAGGAGTAGATGTTGCTACAATCCCCAATGGTCTTCCAAAGATCTCATATGGTAATGGTCTCAAACCCATCCCAAGCACTCGACCAGGATGCTCCTTCCCAAGGACTTGGCCAACTAGATCATCTCAGGAGACCGAAAAGGACTGCTCGGGATTAAAATTCAATAGTTATTTTATTTTTACCTATAAATTAAATATCATTAATATTTGAATCAATACATATTAAAATAATGATATCTTATAATGAGTTATTACAATGAAAATTAAATTAATATTCCAACTTCTTTGGCAGGATCATTAACATAACTCCTATCAGATTTTGTATGAACATACAACCACAGTTCTATTTGAGAGACTTGGTGCCCTGAATTTTTTTATTGCATTAAATAAAGATATATCAACAATTTAATATATGAAATAGATAACTTTATCTTATAAATATTTAAACTAATGAAAATATTACCAGAGTTGATCAATTTCTAAAAAACTCTTTGACCCGGAAGTGTGAGGGATGATTTTTTTTAGCTCAACTTAATGCATTTTTCCTTAAAACATCCTGAAATAAATAACATTTAATTTAATAGTAATGAATTAAATTCCCTATACTTGTTATATGAATATGTATATATAATGATATTAATATAATAATATATATTTCAATACCGTGTGCTTATTATGACAAAACCTATCAACAAAAACCATACGTTTCTCTCTAGGTACCCCTTCAGGTACCTTATCGTATGGATATTGAGTGTTCAACAAAGTATCATTTAATTCATTCCATAATCTCCATTTAAAATTCTTCTATTTCTTATCCAAATTTTTTAATGTCCACTTTTGTGCTATAAGATCAGCAATGGTAAAGTGGAATAGAATCTGTACAAAGAGATTCATTTTTGAAATATTAGAATTTAATAACATAATGGAATTCAATTACACCATAATGTATTAAAATTACCTTTGTCTGTGAATCAAATACTTTATTTTTTCAATATTGAGGCACATGCCTTCAATCAACATATTTAATCAGAAGAGTAACCGGCTCTGCTGCCAACTGGCCTAGAATCTGTTCAAATAATCTTACAACATCATCTATAGGGTCCCCATAATAGACAAATGGGACAACTATCTTCAATCCATTCAGATTCCAGACTTCTAAACTATTCATATTTTTCTCTATAGTAACATTGTTTGTATCGTTTATTAAAAAATAGTTAGTAACACAAAAAAGTGAAATAACTTTATTCACATTAAAATTTGTACCTATAATTTTCACCCTCCAATATCCTCATAAAGAAACAGGAGTGAAGACCTGCTCCCTCATTATTGAAGTTTCCGAATGGAGAGGCGTTATCTCAGATGTTGATGGGACACTGATCAGGGGTGTGCCAGATGCTAACAGAATGGAGGGTGTGAGAGATGATGTAGAGGGTAGATATAGGGTATCTGAGATGCTGTAGGGAGGGAGGCCGATGAATCAACATCTATCGGTGGGGTTAAGGAAACATTAATTGGGAGTCAACTATGATCAGGGAAACTCTTCCTACTTGGAATTCCTATCATTTAATCAAATACAATTAACTTTTAGAATATATATTTTTTAAAAATCATTCTAAAAAAAATAACATGCTTCATACTTGAGGGTTGAATATTTATAGTCTAATTAATTAAAGTATAATTCCTACCCTACATTTTGTATTAATTCCATTTATCCTGGGATAGTAGGGAATAATAGCCAATGCATAATCTTAACTGGTATCACATCCATCTCTCAATTTCCCACTATGTTACCCAAGAGTTTAAATGGGAATTTCTAAATAATCTGAATAAAAAAATCGAAAAATAATGATATGGTGTATAATAAACACACCATATAAATTACACATCTCACTTCCACTCACCTATTACAATATGTCCCATTTAATTAATGATATTCAATAATAACTCATTTGTACAACATAACATCCAAAATAAAAATTTTCAAAACCAAATGGAAAACCACCTCAAGGTTATTGATTTACATGATGAAAACACCATATTTGTTTATAAAATGGGATTTTGGACTTATAAAATGAGTTTAATTCATAAAAAAATTATTTTATAGATATGTATAGAACTATAACATCACTGAAATTCATATTTAAAACAATATAAAATCTAATGAACATATCAATGTCTCAAAATCATAATCACAATCACGAAATAGAATATCTATTATGACAATATACACCTAGTAAACCCTTATATAAGGAAGTAAAATTGATAAAATATAGGAAACCAAACTTTATAAATCATGTTTAGTCAAGAAAAAATTGTAAGAGTAATTTCTTTTAGAGAAAACCCCTATAGACATTTTATAAAAAATATTGTGTGTGCTAATTTATTTTTGAAGTACAAATGTAATTAAATTATGAAATCTCACTTTAAAGTAAAAAAGGAAAATCATGAAAAATATTGAATTCTATTGATAAAATAATCTTGTGGTGTGTGCCCAAATTAGAGATATAAATTGTGTTGAAATTTTGTAACTTATCAACCATCAAAGGACAACATTGCCCTGATATAAGAGTTATAAAATTCTATAAATTATATTATTTTATCCCACATATTAAAAAGAATATAATGTCTTTGTGAGAAGCTTTGATTGATATAACTGGATAGGAAATATTTCATGATTAAATATAGTGATAGAATACCCTATTCTTATAGTCAAGGTATTTGAAATATGATGAATTGATTTCATAAGGATGTATAGATTTCCATTGGTGATACATACATTATGGTATGTCTAGACTATGTCTAAAAATGAGTGAGAAATGAAGCTACGTCTCAAAATATAGTCAATTTTGACATAAATATTTTAAAACGCAACATCTTTTCTTAGTTATAAATTTTTGAATTACATATTGGTGATATAGGAACATAATTTTTGAACCACTCTCTAAGGGTATTAGTTGTGAAATATATAGTTAGTTATAATTATATAACCCCTTGTCATCCACTAACTTGTGTACATGTGTAGCTTCCAGACCATTAAAAAAGACAAATTTTGGAGAAATTAATGCACTCGAGTAGGAATGATTGGAGAAAAATTATAGACAATGCATTGAGGTCATACATAACAACATTTAAGACATTGATAGGTTTGATACAATACAATAAATGAACCTAAACAGAAACATGAAGATTACCTTTATACTTTGAGACCTAGGTGATGTATACAAGTAGGTGGTTATACAATCAAGCCAATAAAAAACCTCATCTACCTATACAACCAAAATCTGCATCATTAGAGCTTCCCAAAACCTTATTACAAACCCAAAAATTGGTTTAGATTTAGTAGGAGTAAGAAAAATTGATACATGGGGTAAGGGAAGAAGGGAATATAAAAAAATATTGAGGTCTTACCACTGGGGGAGTTGGGGGAGAAGGGGGAGAAGGGTGTTGGAGGGGATGGCTCATGGAAGAAGGCTTGGGTGACGGATCGGGGGGCTCATGGGTGATCACGGATCTGGTGAGGGATCAATCAAGGGAGATGGTTCGGGGAGGGTGAGGGTGAGGGAAAGGGTAGGTTCGATGGATCGGGGGGATTAGGGGTGATCGTAGAGCCAGCGATGGCTTGGGGGGCTCAGGCTCAGAGGGCTAAGGGGATACCGGACCACCAAAGAGGGGGGAACCAGTGGCGGCGAGGGCTTGGGGTCAGGGAAGAGGGGGCATGGGGGAGAAGGGTGGGGTTCAAGAGAGAAGTTATTTTTTTAATAAACAACTAATATTTATTGGTGGTTTCACTACTACAAAAATAACCTTTAGCGACTTCCACCCAACCGCTTTTGGTGGTCGTTGTTGCCCCATCGCTAAAGGGAAATATCGATCACAAAAATCAATCACTATAGGTATCTAAAAATCATCTGCATAAGTGGTTTCTAGGAAGGATATAATTACCACCTATGGTGATTGAAAATACTCTCGGGAAAAAAATATTAGCGACCTCTATAGGTGGACGCTAAAATGGTTATTTTTTTTAAAAAAACCTCTATTTAAAACATAACTAAATAAGAATATAACCCAAAAAACCTGCAGACTAACAATAGAAGCCACCACATTTATTTTTTACTATACTCATAATTTTTCATAAATCATTCATATACTAACAAAAAAAACACTAACAACCTCTATTCATAAATATAACCAAACAAATCACCTCATCTCATGCCTTCGATTCACAAGAATGATGATATATCAATATTTCCATCTTTTAAGGTCTTTAAACTCCTCATAATGTTAAATCTTCTTGAGAAAAATTATGAGCTTTCACTTTAGTGAAAAGATGAAGCCTGTATACATAGAATCATACACCAAACAAGCAACAGAGGTTAAAAGAAACTAACTTTAATCACTGGTGGTGAAAAATAATGGATACTTGTATAACATCACATTAAATGAGTAAGAAATAACTTCATTTAGACCTAAGTGATGTGTTTAAATAATTCATATCATTTCCCAACAAAAAGAGTTTAAATTCATAATGTGTCAAATCAGGATTTCATTTTATACACACCATCACCCAATTGTCATCATAAGATAGAAATAATATTTGTTCAAAGATATTCTAGCTAATCTCTATAAATCAGAAATTCCATGATTAGTGTTTCCATCAAAAAATAGATATCATCAACATCCAAATTAGATTACAGATGAATCAATCAAACTAGAAACATTCATCAATTGTCTATATATCTAGTTTTAGGTGTGAAACTCTCTATTTCAGGTGTGAAACTAAATATAAAGTACATATTCATTATAAAATTATTTAAGAAACTGTATATGTATTTCATATCATAATAGACACCAAAGAAAATTTTCAATCCACTAAAATGATAGGATTTAGTGTTATGGGTTAATATTGAACTGTTTAACTCACATGTCAATGGAAACTCATAAATATGGATCCAAAATTGTAAAGGATTCACTAAGAATAAATCTATTTAATGAGATTTTGCAATACAATAAAAAGGGGATGTTTTTTTTAACATAGTTCCAAACAATCCACTTAGAAAACATTAAAACCATTGTATAAAAATATCTTTAAAACCCATTCATTTATATCTTTAAAATGTAAATAGGTTCATTATCACTTTATGAAAATTGAAGGTTTGCATCATACCGTAATAACCAAATAATCACTCAGTGATTCAACACCGCCTACTAAAAACTTAGGCAAGCTTTATCAATCCAATGATATCCAAGAAGTACTTAAGAATAAATCAACCAAAATTCATCGCCAAATGAACCCATTACATAATCACTATAAATCAATAAGAAAATAAAATCCATTAAAAAACCAATACTACAAACTCTATAAATTAACTTAATAACATTGGAGCACTATGTTCTATATATTCTCTAAGAAATCAACAATCTATTTCATCCAAAGCTTTGGAAATACCTAAAGTAAACCTACCTTAATAAACTTCAATCAAAACCATTATGAATGATGATAAATCATCCCATAAGATCCTCTATAGAACAAATAATATTGTTAGTATATCATATGTTTAGTTCCACATCATCTTTGAATCCAAAGTGAACCCTGATCGCTACCCGATGAACTTTGATCGACACCCTCTCTATCTTTTTCTCCACTTCCTTCTACCAGCACCTTCATGACAATAATGTTGAAAATTAAATAGTGTTGTATATTTAAATCTAACATTTAAACTAATAAAAGTTTGCGTACTAAATGATTTTGAATTTGTGTGATTTACCGACTCACTACCATCCATCGATGTAATAGCACTGGGGATAGATCCAGTCGTCTTCTGATATAATTCAATCAACACTTTCTACAGATCGATGACCTTTTCATCTTTAATTTTATATGAGACCCTTGTTCCTGAATTGTGTTTTGTATTGAAATAAAATCCTTCTGAGAATATCAAGATACGAAGTAACTATAACTAGGAGTAAATGTTTCTACGATCCCTAGTGGTCTTCTAAAGACCTCATATGGTAATGGTCCCAAACCCATCCCACGCACTCGACCAGGATGCTCCTTCCCAAGTACTTGGCTAACTAGATCATCCCGGGAGACTGAGAAGGACTCTACGGGATTGAAATTCCATAGTTATTTTATTTTTACCTATAAATCAAATATCATTCATATTTTAATCAATACATATTAACATAATGAAAACTAATAATAATTTATTGCAATGAAAATTAAATTCATACCCCAACTTCTTTGGAAGGATTATTAACATAACTCCCATCATATTTTGTATGGACATCCAACCATAGTTCTATTTGGGAGACTTGGTGCCCTAAATTTTTTTATTACATTAAATAAAGATATATCAAAATTTTAATATATGAAATATATAATTTTATCTTATAAATATTTAAATTGATAAAAATATTACAATAGTCGATCTATTTCTAAAAAAACTCTTTGAACCAGTAGTGTGAGGGTTGATTTTTTTATCTCAACTTGATGAATTTTTTCATGAAACATCCTGAAATAAATAACATGTAATTTAATAGTAATGCATCCAATTCCATATCCTTATCATATGCATGTATATATATACAAAATGAGATTAATATAATAATATATATTTCAATACCATGTGCTTATCATGATGACACCTATCAACAAAAACCTTACATTGATCTCTGGGTACCCCTTCGGGTACCTTATCATACGGCTCCTAAGTGTTCAACAAAGTATCGTTGAATTCATTCCATAATCTCCATTTAAAATTCTTCCATTTCTTATCCAAATTTTTCAATGTCCACTTTTTTTCTATAAGATCAGTAATGGTAAATTGGAATAACATCTGTACAAAGAGATTCATTTTTGAAATTTTAGAATTTAATAACATAATAGCATTCAATTACACCATAATGTATTAAAATTACCTTTTTCTGTGAATCAAACACTTTTTTTTCAATATTGAGGCACATTCCTTCAATAAACATAGGTAATCAGAAGAGTGATCAGCTCCACCGCCAACTGTCCTAGAATCTGGTCAAATAATCTTACAGCATCATCTGTAGGGACTCGATAACAAAAAAATGGGAAAACTATTTTCAATCCATTTAGATTCCAGACATCTAAACTGTTCATATTTATTTACATAGTAACATTGTATATATCTTTTATGAAAAAATAGTTGGTAATATAAAGTGAAATAACATTATTTATATTAAAAAAATTACCTATAATTATCACCCTCCAATATCCTCATGAAGAAACAGGAGTGATGACCTACTCCCTCATTGTTGAAGCTGCTGAATGGAGAGGTGTTGTATCAAATGTTGATGGGACGCTGATGAAGGGTGTTCCAGACACTAACAGAATGGAGGGTGTGAGAGACGGTGTAAAGGGGAGATAAAGGGTGTCTCAAATACTGTATGGAGGGAGGCCTATGGATCGTCATATATCAGTGGGGTTGAGGAAACGTCAATTAGGAGTCTACTATGATCAATGAAACTCTTACTATTATCATTCCTATCATTTAATCAAATAAAATTAACTTTTAGAACATATATTTCAAAAAAATCATGCTGAAAAAAAATAACATGCCTCATACTTGAGGGTTGAATTTTTCTATCTAATTCATTAAAGTACAATTCCTACCCCATTTTTTGTATTAATTCCATTTATCCTTGGGAAAACATGGGATAATATTCAATGAATAATCTTAACTAGTATCACATCCATATCGTAATTTCCCACTATGTTACCCAAGAGTTAAAATGGGAATTTCTAAATAAGATGAAGAAAAAAATCACAAAATCATGATATGGTGTTGTTTCATCTCCGAGGTGGTGCATTTTGCGGGTGGTGCATAAATGGTTCGATAAGGATTGTCACCCATCCCTATTTTATATAGATATGGGTTCTCATCGAGTTGACCATTCCTTTTTTTCGACCAATTCAGCATCATTACCCTTTAAAGAAGGTTGAATTAACCCTGCGGGAACTGTTGATCCAGCGAACGATTGCGTGGGGTTCAAGCACTCATGAAATCGATCCTTCTCAGATATAACTTCCTCGTATGGTCTCCAAAGAGTTTATTCTTGGATCAAAGAACACCCATTAGCCCTAGTATCCATGATTCGTGGACCTACTTTCCAAATGCAGGCACATGTTGGTTGACAATTTGGCCAGCGACACTTAAGGACTCCATTGGTCAAGAGGATGGGAGGTCAGTGTAAGAACCTGGATCTTCTTTTCAAGTATGTTTTTCTTTTCTGGTCATTTTTGAGAAAAAGATGAATTTATGGAAATTTTTGAAGTAAATGTCATGTACTTTATGAGTACACACCGTGTACTCAGTTACCGCATGAAGCCGAGTGCTGGCCATGTAATGGCCGCACACCCGGCCATGTAGGGGTGACCTGGAGGCCGCCTAAAGCAGAGTATGGAAACATAAAGTACACACCGTTTACTTTGAAAGTACACACCGTGTATTTTATTTTTTTCATTAAATGTACTGGGGTCACGTCTAATTTCCAGAAAGGCCTTCTTCTCGACCTAGTTCGTTCGAGAGAACTCGCATGGACATGATCTTCCTCTGAGCCCCCAACTGAGCGTCTGATCTCTGATTTGACTATCATCAATTGCATTGGTATCGCCTCGTTAAGCTCTTCCTTATTCTAGAGCTTAGTTTCATGATTCCTACCCTTTCTTAGGTTATCTTCAATTGAGTGTTTTTAGTGTTTTTGTAGATCTATGGTATTCTTGGGCGATTCAAGGCTTGAGGTTCACGTATAACGATCCTACAGCACCGAGGTAGGTGGTTTATGCCTTTCCATTGAAATTTTTTGAGTTATATGTGAAATGTTGTCCAATACCCTTGAATGGGGTATTGCGTGTTTACCGTTTTAACCATGTTAATTGCTTGCTATACTGGTATACGTGAATAGAGGTTAATTGGATGTGAATAGGGTTGATTGTTATGCTTTAGAAGTGTTTTCCCATGCATGTTCTGTTTATGACCGTTTGGTCATGTTTATCCTGTTAGGATTACTTGATGTTTTTTCATGCCTAATACTGTAGGATGGAGTGATTATTTTATCGGACATGCTTGATATGTTGTAGATTGTTTAGACAAGTAGTTCTTGAGGTTTAATTTGGTCGTATTGCATTACTATGCTTGTTTGACTTACACAGGGCCGTGAGAACCTGGTGTAGTGGACTATAAGGGGAATTGACCCTGTGATCTTCCTCAGAGAGTCTTTATCACTTTTGACTATAAGGGTAATTTACCGTGTGAGCTTCCTCAGAGAGTCTTTATCACTTTTGACTATAAGGTGAATTGACTGAGAGTGCTTCCTCAGAGAGTCTTTGTTATATCCTTGTAATTTGAACTAGAGGGGATGATTGTGTGTGCTTCCCAGAGGGTTGATTGTGTTTCTAGGTAGGAACAGAGGGGATAGGCTGTGAGTACTTCCTAGAGGGTTACCTATTTGTGTTTTCTTACTTGATTAGTTGTTTACTTGAAATATGAAACTGAACGCTTTAAAACTGTAGGATTGGTTACTACTGAGTACTTCCTTGTTTACTGCCTTCTTTTTCTTATTACCTGCCATATATTCACTGACTATTAGGCATAGATATTGTGTTGGTTGCCTATAGGGATTTAGTCTCACACTCTATTTGGTCATTCTTTTGGGCCCAAACATATTATATTGTTGTAGGTTTAGATAAGGGAAAGCACCCTTCTACTTCAGGTACTTGAGTACTGTGGAGCTGGAGAGCATGTGAACAAGCTGAGGCTTGCGATGCTGAGGAGCTTTCATCTGTTTTTCATTTGTACTTTGGTTTAGTACTATTTTTATTCCAGCATTGTGATATGTTTGGCTACTTTCCTAGACATATGTATCATGCATCATTAATATGTATGTGTGTGCTCTAGTTTATTATTTCTAGTCTTTCGATGTTTCCTTTTGTATGAATTATTTTGCTTCCACTATTGTATATCTATTTTACTTCCACTATGTTACTCTACCAATGAGGGCATAGTTTCCCCACTATCACACCCAAGGCCCTCATTGCTAGTCGGCTACCTCTGGTGTTTGGGGAAATGCGCTTGAGGCCATGTGACCAACCGGGTACGGAGCACCTCTAGGCAAATTCTGGAATCGGGACATTACAAAGTGGTATCATAGGAAATTATTTTCTACTTGACTTACTGTTTGGAGCCTACAGTCAGGGATAGGATGGAATTAGTACTTGGTAATAAACTGTGCTCGGGAGTAGCTAACTCGTGTACAGAGAAAAGCCAATCTACCTCGTTTATTGCAATTTTTTGGTTTTTCAATTTTACAGTTGATTTGATTTTTACCGTTGAGTGATTCACATGTTTTTTGCTATTATTTTTTATGTTACTGAGGTTCTATTTCTATTGCAACCTGATGAGATAAGGGTATGTCATTTCATGCATCATATAGGCACTTATTAAAAATCACATGTCATGCATTCCTACCATGCCATTTAGGGTGCATTAATAATTTCATGTTGTTGTGATAGATATTATGCTAAATATGGATGCTATTGTGATAAATGTCTTGATAGAATACCTACTTTTGATATGGTATTGAATTGTGTATGGTTTTGTTTGAATGAATGTCAAACTTTGGTTCTTGAGGTGTTATGGGCCCTCATGGATCGGAAATTGGTGGATCATTAATCTGTTATTCTTGTATAGTACATGTATAAGATTCCAAACTTTGATTCATGGGGAGTATGGGCCCTCATAGATCGTAATTTGGCACTTTAATGTTTGTTTCAGTGTTTTCTAGGTTCCAGAGTAGTTTCTGAGGCTTACTGTCCAAAAAACCTAGAATACACGGCGTGTAATGTTAAATACACACTATGTGTTCTTCTGTTTTGGAAGAAACTGATTTTCTTAAGTAAACATTGTGTACTATATGTACACGTCGTGTAGTCTCTAACCGTGTCTTTGAATGTGTGGGTGGGGACACGGGGTTTGGAAACTTTGGTAGGACACGTCATGTACTATATGTACATGTCGTATTGTAGAACTGTGTAACCGGATGTGTCACTAACAATATAGGTCAGTTGAGTATTTTCTAATAAATGTTGTGTCCATCTAAAACATTTCATGTAGTGTGAGCCGTGTATCCAGCCGTGTCACTAAAAACACGGGTCGGTGAAGTTCGACTAGTACACACCGTGTCTGGAACGAGCACGCTGTGTAGTCTCATTCTAGGAGAACCGTGTGGCATAGCCGTGTAAGTGAATTCGGGAAGGGGAAGAGGATTCAAGTACACACCGTGTGTTTTGACAACATGCCTTGTGTTGGGGTGTTACATGACCAGTTGTGGCAGGATTACACGCCCATGTCAAAGTCTTAAGGGAACACGCTGTAAAAGGCATTATACATGCCGTGTAACCATGTTTTGAAAAAATTGAATGATTTCTTTCTCCTATTACTTTCTTACACTTCTAGGTTTCAGTCCCTATTAATCTTGATCTAAGTTGTGCGCTTGACCTTGTAGAGTCATGCCACTGAGACGTCCTCCAGTTGTCCACCAGTTACAAGGCAATGATCAGACACTGGATATGGCTGATCAGGGACTGCCGACAGATCCTCTAGTTGTGCCAGTCTTGGCACCAGCCGTCATTCCAGAAACAGGTGCTGATGCAAAATTCCGAGAGGGATTTATGAGTTTCATACAGAACTTCCAGGGAGCGTCGCACCCTGCCTCATCTATGGTAGAGCTAACGCGATTTTTCCAGCAGCAGCACCTTTCCACCTTCACAAGGGAAGGAGGACCTCAGGCTATAGAGTCGTGTCTAGAAGACACATTGACGGTCTTTGAGCATCTGGAGACACCTCCAAAGAGGAGGGTCAAGCTCGCTACCTACATGCTTTGATATTCCTCCAAGAGATGGTGGGATATGATCTCACAGACGGGACTCCAGAAATTCATGGCTTGGGATGAGTTTCAGCGCATCTTCTATGACTACTTCTACCCAGAGACGTTGAGGGTCGATCAAGCCTAAGATTTTATGAGTTTGGAGCAGGGTACTCTATCTGTTTTTGAGTATTCCTCTCACTTCACTAAGTTGTATCACTTTATACCCTTTCTAGGGGTAGATGAGTTGTTCCTTGCATAGAAGTTTGAGGATGGTCTCAGGCAGGATATCCGATATCAGGTGAACATCTTCTGGTTGACTTTGATATCTTCTATAGTCAACTAAGCATTGGTCACCGAGTGCAATATAAGGGATTCTGGAGATGTGAGCCAGGGCAGTTTGGCATCCAGAGTTAGTGCTCTTCCAGCTGATAGTAGGAAGCGTCGTAGGGAGACTGCATGTGGAGATCTGAGTAGGCGGGATGCATATTCTGATATCCATGTGTTATAATACCAGTGCGGGAAGAGTGTTCATACGAGGCCACATTTCCCGAGGGACCCAGTGGAGTGATGATCTTGCGGAAAGATGGGTCATCTTCAGCATTTCTGTCAGTTATTTTCACCAGCAGCTGGTGATAGGGGTTTTTCTATGACTCCTCATTCTGGAGCATCACCACCAATTCCTCATCAGTCTTGGAACTGGAGTTCTTTTGGCTGTTCAGGCCGAGGTGGAGGTCATGGACATGGTAGTCAGTCATCAGGATTTCAGCGACAATAGGGTGGATCAGCTCAGAGTGGTCAAGCAGGGTCATAGGATCGCGGTGTAGGTCAGACTTTTGTAGTGGAGCAGATCTAGCAAGATCAGGATCCCAGGCCCTCTATATTTAGAGGTATGATCTTAGTCGCCTTAGTTTTAGATTCTACTCTTTTCGATACAGGGGCTATCCATAGCTTTATATTTTTTGTTGTTGTGGAGAGCCTTGGGCTCTGCATCTTTTCTTCTGCTAATATCTTGACGTTAGACACTCCATTAGGGACTAGAACGGCTAGTGTGCATCAGCGTAAGGAGTGACCTCTAGAGGTTGGTGGGTGTCACTTTTTATGGGACCGCTATGTTCTAGAAATGACAGGCTATGATGTCATTCTCGGAATGGACTGGTTAGTTCCCTTCCAGGCTGTTGTTGATTTCTATCATCGTAGGGTGAGTTTTACGTCACCAGAGGGTGGATTGTTTCTTCGTAAGGGAGAATGGGATTTCTAGGTGAGTAGAGTGGGACCCGAGGCTCATGGGTTGGGATTAGTTACAACCCATATTTCTAGTCTATATCTGGATGACCAGGGGACTTCACAGTTAGGCTTTCCTCTAGTGGTGGATCGTTTCAGGGATGTCTTTCTAGAGGAATTTTCAGGTTTTCCTCTGGAGAGAGAGGTGGAATTTTCTTTTGAGCTCATGCCAAGAGTGGAACCAGTGTCCATTTTTCCTTATAGGATGGATACACTAGAGTTACGGGAGCTCAAGAAGCAGTTGGAGGAGTTTCAGGAAAAGGGTTTCATATTACCCAGTACTTCTCTATGGGGTTCGCCTGTTCTGTTTGCGAAGAAGGCAGACGGTACCCTCAAACTTTGTGTGGATTATCGAAAGCTGAACCAGTTGATGGTTAAGAACTGATATCCCTTGCCAAGTATTTAAGATCTCTTTGATCCCCTTCGAGGATCCTGGGTGTTCTTGAAGATTGACTTGAGATCAGGTTATCATCAGTTACACATTAGACCATCTGATATACCTCTTAAAGATTTCTGGAGTAGGTATGGTCTATATGAGTATGTGGTTATGTCGTTCGGTCTCACGAACGTGCCTTCAGTCTTCATGGCACTGATGAACCAAGTGTTCCATCCATACTTGTATTCTTTCGTAGTGGTCTTAGTGGATGATATATTGGTGTACTCTCACACTAGACACAACTATGCTACCCATATTCAGATCGTTCTGAGTACACTAAGAGAGAATCAGTTGTATGCTAAGATCTCAAAATGACACTTTTTTATGGACCAGATTTACTTCTTGGGTCATGTTATTTTGGAGACAGGAGTATCAGTAGACCCAGAGAAAGTGAGAGCAGTAATTTCCTGGGAGAATTCGAAGAACTTCTTTGAGGTACAGAGTTTTCTAGGGCTGTATGGTTACTACAGACATTTTATACAGAACTTTTCATGCTTAGCAGCACCACTGACGGGTTTGACTAAGAAGGTTTCAAGGTTCTTGTGGTCAGATTCTTGTGATTCAGCCTTTCAGGAACTGAAAGGGAGATTGAATTCAGCACCGATACTAGTCTTTCCAGATCTGGGAAAGATATATATTGTTTACTGTGATGCTTAAGGTATTGAGTTGGGAGTTGTGCTTATACAGGGTGGAAGGAGTCGTCGCATACGGTTCTCGGTAGTTGAGGCCACACGAGAGAAATTACCCGACGCATGATCTCGAGTTGGCGGCAGTTGTTCATGCCTTGCATTGTTAGAGACATTATCTTCTGGGAGAAATTTTTTTGGTTTTCACTGACCAAAAAAGCCTCAAGTACATCTTCGCTCAGCATGAACTGAATATGAGATAGCACAGGTGGGTCGAGTACCTTCAGTCTTTTGACTTCGAGCTTGCCTACACACTTGAAAAGGGCAATGTTGTGGCTGATGCACTGAGTAGGAGGACTCAGATACAGGCAGTTCAGGAGGCCAGTAGTGAGTGGAATCTTATGGCTCTATTCTCAAAGATGCATTTTGTGGTGCATGGCAGACAGGGGCAGATGTTTATTTCTTATGTAGTTGTTACCTCTACTCTTCTTGATCAAGTGCGAAAGAGGAAGCTATCAGATTCTGAAGGCCTAGTCCTATAGGAAAGTGTGTCATGATTAGACCCTATTTATAGATGGACCATATATGAGGATGAGATCTTGCATTTCCAGGGGCACATATGGGTGCCAGCATACATATGTGAGGAGCTGATGCAGGACTTTCATTCCTCAGTTTGGGCAGTTCATCCTGGTATCACCAAGATGTATCGTGATCTACACTATCAGTATTAGTGGCCTAGTATGAAAAGATATGTTGTTGGTTTCGTCATGAAGTGTCCCACCTATCAACAGGTGAAGGTGAAGCATCAATGACCAGAAGGTATTTTGCAGTAGTTACCCATTCTCAAGTGGAAGTGGAATGATGTCGCGATGGATTTCGTGATAGGGTTGCTGAGGTCGCCTCGATGGAATGATGCAGTATAGGTTTTCATTTACAGACTCATGAAGGTTGCTCACTTATTTCCAATCAAGGAGACTTTCAGTGTTGATGAGCTGGGATGGTTTTACATCCGGTATGTTGTACGTTTATATGGATTTCTACACTCCATTGTTTCAGACAGGGATGCATGTTTTACTTCTCGGGTTTGGTAGGGGCTCCAAAAGGCTTTGGGTACATAGGTACTTTTGAGTATAGCTTACCATCCCCAGAAAGATGGTCAGTCCAGGCATACGATTTAGGTTCTTAAGGACATGCTACGAGCATGTATTCTGGATTTTGGAGGTTCTTGGGAGAAGCACATACCTCTTGGGGAGTTTTCCTACAATAATAGTTTTCAAGAAACTATTCAAATGGAACCTTATGAGTCTTTTTACGGTAGGTCATGCCGATCACCCTTATGTTGGCTAGAGGCAGGAGAGGCAGCTATGTTGGGACCTTTTCTTGTTCATGAGACCATAGAATAGATAGAGTAAATTCAAAAGAGGATGGCTACCGCACAATCTTGACAGAAATCTTATGATGATCAGTGGAGATTACCTCTGGAGTTCGAGGTCAGGGATCAGGTTTTCCTGCATGTCACACCGAGGTTGGGGAACATAAGGATTAGGAGATAGGGTAAGATTTCACCGAGGTATGTTGGGACATTTGAGGTGTTGGAGAGAGTTGGGTTGGTTGTCTATCAGTTGCAGTTACCTCAGAGGTACTGGACTATGCACGACGTCTTCCACATTTCTTAGATTCGATGTTACTTCTCAAACCCATCTCATGTCTTCCAACCTGAGGTGGTTGAGTTGGAAGTGGATGAATATTTTGAGGAGCATCCTATCCAGATTGTCGATCGAAGTACGGAGGTTCTCTGTGGTCGGTCTGTTCCTCTGTTATGAGTGTTATGGCAGCACATGCGAGTACAAAATGAGACTTGGGAGAGGGAGGCGGATGTACGATCGCAACGGTCGAAGCTATTCGGGGTTTCTTCTTCTACACCGCCTTTCTAGGGAAATTAGGGGATGAATTTATTTAAAGGGGGAAGTTTGTAAGAACCCGGATCTTCTTTTCAGGTATGTTTTCTTTTTCTGGTCGTTTTTGAGAAAAAGAGGAATTTCTGGAAAAATTTTAAGTACACTCTATGTACTCGGTTTCCGCATGAAGCCGAGTGCTGGCTGTGTAATGGCCGCACACCCGGACGTGTAGGGGTGACCTGGAGGCCGCCTAAAGTGGAGTATAAAAATGGAAAGTACACACCGTGTACTTCCAAAGTACACGCCATGCATTTTTTTTCATTAAACATACCGAGGTCACGTCTAATTTCCAAAAAGGCCTTATTCTCAACCTAGTTCGTCTGAGAGAACCCGTATGGCCACGATCTTCCTCTGAGCCCCCAACCAAGCATCTGATCTCTGATTTGACTGTCGTCGATTGCGTTGGGATCACCTGGGTAATCTCTTCCTTCTTCTAGAGCTTCATTTCATGATTCCTCCTATTTCTCAAGTTATCTTCGGTTGATAATTTTTAGCGTTTTTGTGGATCTATGATGCTCTTGGGAGATTGAAGGCTTGTGGTTCACATATAATGATCCTACAGCACCAAGGTATGTGGTTTGTGCCTTTCCGTTGAAATTCTTTGAGTTATATGTACAACATTGTCCAATACCCTTGAACGGGGTATTGCGTGTTTACCATTTTAACCCTGTTAATTGCTTGCTATGCTAGTATGCCTGAATAGAGGTTAATTAAATGTGAATATGGTTGATTTTTATGCTTTGGAAGTTTTTTCCCATGCATGTTTTGTTTATGACTGTTTGGTCCTGTTTAGTCTGTTAGGATTCCTTGATGTTTTCCCATGCCTAATACTGTAGGATGGAGTGATTATTTTATCTTACATGCTTAATATGTTGTGTACTGTTTAGCCAAGTAGTTCTTAAGGTTTACTTTGTCTTTATTGCATTACTATGCTAGTTTGACTTACACAGGGCCGTGAGAACCTGGTGTAGTGGACTATAAGGGGAATTGACCGTGTGAGCTTCCTCAGAGAGTCTTTATCACTTTTTACTATAAGGGGAATTGACCATGTGAGATTCCTCAAAGAGTCTTTATCACTTTTGACTATAAAGGGAATTGACTAAGAGTGTTTCCTCGGAGATTCTTTGTTATATACTTGTAATTTGAACCAGAGGGGATGACTGTGTGTGCTTCCTAGAGGGTTTCTTGTGTTGCTAGGTAGGACTAGAGGGGATAGGTTGTGAGTACTTACCAGAGGGTTAACTGTTTGTGTTTTCCTACTTGATTAGTTGTTTACTTTAAATATGAAGTCGGACGCTTTAAAACTATAGGATTGGTTGCTGCTGAGTACTTCCTTGTTTACTGCCTTCTTTTGCTTATTACCTGTCATATATTCACTGACTGTTAGGCACAGATATTGTGGTGGTTTCCTACTAGTATTTAGTCTCACACCCTATTTGGGATATGATTTTGGGCCCAAATAGATTATATTGTAGCAGGTTTAGATAAGGTCAAGTGCCCTTCTACTTTAGGTACTTGAGTGTTGTGGAGCTGGAGAGTATGGGACCAAGATGAGGCTTGCGATGCTGAGGAGCTATCATCTATTTTTCTTTTGTACTTTGGTTTAGTACTGTTTTTATTCCATCATTGTGATTTATTTGGATACTTTCCTAGACATATGTATCATGCATCATTCATATATATGTGTGTTCTCTAGTTTATTATTTCTAGTCTTATGATGTTTCCTTTTGTATGAATTATTCTGCTTCTGCTATTGTATATATGTTTTACTTCCGTTGTGTTACTCTACCAATGAGGGCATATTTTCTCCACTATCACACCCAAGGCCCTCACTGTTAGTCAGCAGCCTCTAGTGTTTGGGGGAATACGCTTGAGGCCATGTGACCAACCGGGTACGGAGCACCTCTGGGCGGCTTCCGAAACTGGGATGTTATAGTCAGGCTCATCGTACCCTTCCAGGGGAGGATTTTTGCCTTTTTTGAGACTCTCTTATTGATTTAAGTCATGTTCATATGTTCATGAATCCTTAGTTCATTACCAAAGAGTGTGTCCACAGGCTTCCCTTGGTTTTCAGGATCGTCATAGGAATGCATATATTTGATGTTACAGAGACGATGCTGACTTGAGCCATATAATAAGGCAATCTATAATTTATCGTCATTCAGGGGGGGTGGAAGGTGACTTTATATTGGGATCAGGCCCTTAAGAATGGATTCCTATGTATCCTCGGGAGAGGAATCAGAACCCACATAGTTCGGATTGTGTGGGGCTTATGTGTGGGAGCTTCCCATTTGAGGGGACATGAATGGGTGGACCCTTTCAAATTAGAACCCTTTTGAGCTCGGGCCTTCTGGTAGGCATCCTATGTATCCTGGTTTGATTAGGAATCAGATTTATCAAAGTTTAGTATGTGTGGGGATTACTCATGGAAGCTTCCCATTTGATAGACATGATTGGTTGGACCCTTTTGTATGGACACCCTTTTGAGCTCGGGCCTTCTAGTAGGCATCCTACATATCCTATTTTGATCAGGAATCAGAGTTCTCATAGTTCAGAATCATGTGGATGTTGTAATCCTCACAAACCACTAAGCCCACATGACTCGTGATCGGTGTGAGAAACAAGAGGATGTGAAAGATTCAACAATACACATGCCTCCTCTCCTATTGGTGGGGGAGAGAGAGCCACACTACCACAAAACTGGGCAAGGCCAGCGCCACCCCTTTATCAGCGCTAACGAAAAAGCGCTGATAAAGGGGGGGGCCTTTATCAGCACTAAAAAAAGTGCTGATAAACGTACCCCTTTATCAGTGCTTTTTTTAGCACTGATAAAGGCCCCCCCTTTATCAGTGCTTTTTTTAGCGCTGATAAAGGGGCTCCCTTTATCAGTGCTTTTTTTAGTAGCGCTGATAAAGGGTTTGACTTCAAAAAAAATTAATTAAAAATAATATATTAATATATAATTATATCAATATCTTTATATTGATGTAAATATAATATATAATTTTTAAATATATTTTAGATAAGTATAAATATACATTTACACTTATTATACTTAATATATAAGATATTTAGTGAAAATGGATTATAAAAAAATTAAAATAAATATTTTTAATTAATAATTTGCTAATTATTATGGAGTAATGGTCATTTAATAACAATTTGAAGACTAAAAAAATTAAAAAAAAATTAAAAAAGATCCAAAATATGTTGAAAACGCAACTCAAACATCAAACGGCCATAACTTTTGATCCGGGTGTCCGTTTGAGCTCTACCACATATCAAATCGAAGTCTGCAATGAGATCTACGTCACTATAATTGGGTAGAACCTTAGTCAAGGGTTTTTTGAGGCCAAAAGAGGCCCAGAAGGCCTCCAAAACTGATTTTTTAGTCAGGGTACCCGATTTTTTAACATTTTGTGGATTTTCAGCCTCGTTTAAGGGGGTATTATGGGATTTTTTTTGTGGGGACTGAATTTATTCCAAGGTATTACATTCATATTGATATTATGTCTTTGAAATTTTATCATTTTTTATAATTCACTGCTATTTATAATCAAATATATAACTATATGTACATTTTTTTTATATATTCACGCCTAAAAATTAAATTTTTTTAAATAAATAATTAAACATATTTAAATATAAAATATATTAGATTTATCTAAATAATAACTAATATCCATTTTATTTAAAATATCAATATATCAGTATTTATATAACTATATATTAATATAACTATATATATATATATATTAATATAACTATATATATATTAATATAACTATATATATATATATATTAATATAACTATATATATATATTAATATAACTATAAATATATATATTAATATAACTATATATATATTAATATAACTATATATATATTAATATAAATATATATTACTATACGAATAAATATAACTAAATATATATATATATATATATAAATAAATAGATATATCATAAAAAAGAGAAAAAATCAATATAGGGGAGTGGTAAAGTCTTTAGGTGCGCAGGGGGGAGGTCTCGATATCAAATCCGGGTGGAGGCAGGGGCGCACGCGCAAGGCTGATTTAGAGGGGCTAGCGCTAATAAAGGGTGTAGGCGGTGCGTGCGGGTGCTGGAGGGTGTGGGGAAAGCGCTGATAAATGGTGGCTCAAGCGCTATAAAAAGACCCCCCCCCCGAGATTGGCAGTATTTTTTTTAATTTTTTTATTTTTATCAGCGCTAAAAAAAGTGCTGATAAAAGGGGTCTTTATCAGCTCTTTTTGGAGCGCTGATAAAGGGGACCCCCCCCCCCTATCTTTGACGGCATTAATAGCGCTTTTTTTAGCACTGTTAATGGCCATTTTTAGCGCTGATAAAAGCCATATTTGAAGCAGGGCCCATGGCGAAAGAGTCCAGGGTGACCATGGGAAAGGACGCAGAGCAATGAACCTTTCAATGTGAAATGACATTGAAGGTCACGTGGACCTACCTTTAAAGGTTGGGGACTTACCTCAGTGGGAGGGCCCCGAAACACCATGTGAGGTATACTACAATTTAAAATCATATAGCTTGGACGATGATTAACTGGAGGATAATCATGCAGGGATGTTCTGACATTCCTCATTCATGAAAGGGAAGGGATGTGAAAACCATGATTCTAGAGGATCTTGGATTGGGAGAAATGATATAAGGTATGAAATCCATTAAGGCATATATAGGTAAGAAAAGGACTCGCCGGAGGACAAATTTTCCCTTGGTTAATGGTTGTTTTTGTGGGAAACATATGTAGAGACACTGAGGCATGATGTGCATAGCCAAGAAGAGGTGTCCTCAGGACACTGGACTTCCTCTTATGATGTTTGGGGATGTTTATGAAGATACAAAATCACCCAGTATACTACAGTTTAAAGTCATATAGCTTGGATGATGGCATCATAGTTTAACGTCGTGTTTCTAGGACTAGTACCATACGATTTAATGTCATGTGCTAAGGATGATAACTCATAGTTTAAGGTTGTAGTGTTTGGACCAATTGTTATCGAATCCATTATTAGATGTAGGATAATCGGGTTGGACTGTTCTAACATGCCTTGAACGTGAAAGGTAAGGAAAGTGTAAACTGTGACTTTAGGGATTCTTGGATGAGGAGAAATGATATGGGGAATGAAAGCCATTGAGTCGTGTAGAGGTAGGAGAGGACTCTCCTGAGGAAGAATTTTCCTCTTATTGATAGGTCATTTTTGTGGGCAACATATGCAGAGCCACCTGTACATGATGTACATAGTCAAACAGAGGTGTCCTCAAGACACTAGCCTCCCTCTTCTGACGGACATGGAAGTTTATGAGGATCTGGAATCACCAGAGATAGAGAGTTTGATGGATGGAAAAGATGTTTTTGGGTATTTAAGAAACATTCAATCTGTGATTGTCCATGGAGTTTTGGGTCAACATGGCATAGGAGGTAGGTGATAGGGCTTTTCAGAAGGTGCATGAGGAATTTCTCTTCTCATGGTATTTAAGGGACGGATGTTTGGGTGGCATAAGGGCGCAATGGAAAATGTCGTTGACCTAGCCCGAAAAGTTCACGGTACGACTCTCCATTTTTCATGGAGGTCGGTGACGTTAGCGAAGGAACTGGCCCGGAGGGTCGGGACCGTAGTCCGGCACTGATCCCAAAGAGGGGTATGGGGGCGCAGCCCCCGCGGTATGGACCAGTGGGTGTGAACAGTTTTCTGCATAGAGCTGGATGCATAGGAGCTGGCCGCATAGGAGAATCTACATGGGAGTTGGACATGAACTCTCTATTCACGAAGGAGATGGTCACATAGGATGGTACGCAAAAGAGTTGGTCATCAAGGACCGTCTGTGTACTGGCTTCCATATATGGCCATTCACGTACTTTTTTCCCATATATGGGCATTTGCTTACTATTTTCCAGCATATGGGAATCCACAAACTGTTTTTATTATATTTTTTATTGGTTCACTGGTTGGATATGAAGGATATTCCGAATATGGTTCACGGGGAGGACTTCTGTAAACTGTTTTCTCCATATGGTTCATGGGATGGATTCTACGAACTGCTTATTAATCATGGGATGGAATCCGCGAACTTCTTCGGGTGGGGGAAAAATTCATCTCACACCCTCTACATTCTTCGCCCACTTTTCACCCATCAGAGAGCTCTCTCCCTCTCCTTCTTCCGCTTTCTTTAGATTCCCCTAGTGGTCCTTTTATAGAGTTCTGGGGAATCTGTATTTGTGGTACTCACGGCACCTTCTATGAAAGCCTATAGAGGAAATCTGGACCCGTAGAAGACTCGGTCAACCGGGGTTTATGGAGGTGTAGTACGTCGTCAGATTCTCCTCATCCGCAAACCACATTATTCACGGGGATGGTATGAGGGGTGTACTTCTATCAGATTTTTTCCAGTGAAAATGGTCTGCGGCGGCTTCGGTTCGCGGGCAGAAATTCACTGTGAACAGTTTCATTCATTGTCCAATGCCTCACGGGCTAGCGTGTCATAGGTCATCCGCATACTGGTGGTTTGCGGTTTATTCCTTTCTCTAACCTTTCTCGGTGATGGTATGCGGCCGGGATGGATTCCTTTGCAAAAAGTGATTTCTTCACATTTCTCCTTAATTTTTTAATCAAACATTTATATCTTTGCTTCATCCAACTTTGGGAGTATTTTCTTTCCCTTTGCTGAATTTTTGGGACCTTATAAATGCCCCCCCCCCCCATCGAAATAGGATCCGATCACGATGAAGAGGAGGCTATTCCAATGTAGAAGCGGTCCCGATATGAATGGTAATATAATGCTCTAATTTTTACCTGAGTTGCAGGACTCGGCAAGCGTAGTTTGACTATTGATGAGGTCTTATGGAACAAACTCATGAAAATTTGTGCCTTTTTCATTATAACCCTAATTTTTTCCTAATCCTTCTTGACATGGTCTTAGTGGGTATAACTTGACTTTTTCTTAGGCTTCCATTTGCTGGTTTTCGACCTAACAAACTTTACACCTTTTTGATTTTGATTGATTTTTTTTAACAAACTAATACTTGAATTTTACCCTGAGGTACCTTCTGCAGATTTTCCCTTTGGAAAGTATGATGTCTTTTTCTTTCTCTGGAATTTCATGGTCCTATCCATCAAACTTATTACTGATGTTTTAGGTCGAACAACTTTGACCAAACTTAACAGAGCATGGCCCTAATTTCAGACCATTAGCTGGGAATGTTCTAGTATCCTTTAGACATGGATTAGGGATTTTTCTTGACCCTTGATTTGTGTATTCTGGACATGCATGAGGATCAGGAGCTGCTTTAGTCATACATAGGTAGGAAAGGACTCTCCTAGGGACGAATTTTCCTTTGATTGACGGCTGTTTTTGTGGGAGACATATGCAGAGCCACCGGGACATAATGTGCATAGTCAAGCAAAGGTGTCCGCAGGACACTGGCCTTCCCTTTCCGATGGCCTAGTGGGATTTGAAACATTTTGGATTTTATTTGATTTTGGGAGCCACAGTGGTTGGTTGGCCTGAGTAGTGGTGTCTGAAGACATTAGGTATATTCATGTCAGCTTTGAGTGGAAAATCATTCCCGCACACTCCTTACTTGCGTGAGGGAGAGCTGGCGAATGGTTATTTCAGTTAAGAATCTTTTTTATGTCAGGGTCACTTGGGAAGAAGGAGGTACACAAGCCTTCATCCAAGAGTTTTCCAAATTTGGGGGTGTGACAAGATGTGAATGTCATTTGAGCGTACGAAAACCGGAAATGACTCTCCTGGGGATGAATTTGCCTTTGATTAATGGCCATTTTTGTGGTCAATATATGCAGAGTCACCAGGGCATGATATGAATAGTCAAGAAAAGGTGTCTGCAGGACACTAGCCTTCCGTCTCAGATGGCCATTGAGAATTATTAAGATTGGGAACTTTCTGAATGTGGTATGTGACCTTCGACGAGGGGTGCACCTGAGCATTAAAAGGGGGCATTTTAACTGAGCCTCTTCAGGGAAACCCTAAAACGAGTGGGGGCACTCTTCTTTTATACATAGATCAACATCACACATATGGATGGGATATATTTAGAATACTCAAAAGGGAACAGAGATTAATCAGGCCCATATGTTCCGATATATCAAGGATGTGTATAAGGAGGTAAGTGTAAATCGTGACTTTAAGGGCCCATGAATCGGGAGGGATGACATGGGGCTTGGAAGTTGTTGGGCATACTAATATGGGAGAGGAATCTCTCGGGGATGAATATGTCTTTGATTGATGGCCATTTTTGTGGGAAACATATGTAGATCCACTGGTGCATAATGTGAATAGTCAATCAAAGGTGTCTGTAGAACACTGGCCTTCCATCCCAGATGGCCTTGGAGGGTTATGTAGATTCAATATCACTCAGATCATAGAGTTTGAAATATGTAAGGAGTGTATCCGAACATATTGGGGACATTTGGGCTACGATTTGCTCAAGGAATCGGGTGTCCCTTACATAGATCTGAATCATATACAGGGTGAGGCATTTGTTCCATCTTTGGGATACCTAGTTATTTAACATCACATGACCAGGACATGGGGTTCTGCTTAGGGGATGGAATCATGACATGCCTTTTAAGGTTGTACTTCTAGGACCAAATTCCTGGACTATTTTTTCATAATGCCGCGGTGGATCTCTCATTAAAATCCCTAACATCATGTGAGCCATGCTCGGTGTGATAAACAAGGAATTATGAGGATTTTGTTTCATTGCTTAGTAATAGAAAAATCAGCATTAAAGGGAATTTTTGTGCTTAAACCATTGTTATGAATTTTAATGTCATACAACAAGGACAATTTTGGCCTTTCAGTTTAACATTGTGTGGTGAGGATGTGATGATATGTAGTTTAGAGTCATGAAGTGATGATGATTTTGGCATTGCAGTTTAACGTCGTGTGGTGAGGACGTGATGCTATGTAGTTTAGAGTCATGTAGTTAGGATGATTTTGGCCTTACAGTTTAATGTCGTGCGGTGAGGATGATTATATTATCATAAAGATATTTAATAGTTTCAGGTTAATCGCAATCAGGATGTTCCAGCATTCCTTAGACGTGGGTGATGATAGAAGGTGTAAACCATAGTCATAGGGGAAACTTTAATCAAGAGGGATGACATGGGGCTTGGAAGTCGTTGGGCATACTGAGATAGGAGAGGAATCTCTTGGGGATGAATTTTATTTGATTGATGATCATTTTTGTGGGCAATATATGCAGAGCCACTAGGGCATGATATGCATAGTCAAGAAAAGGTGTCCACAGGACACTGGCCTTCTATCTCAAATGGCCTTGAATGATTATGGGGATCCAAGTTTTCTCGAGGTATGGAGTGTGACAATCATAAAATATGTGCCTGGGAATGTGAGAATACTCAGACCATGATTAACTATGAACTACTTAGAACTTCCACATAGTTCTGAACCATATGTATAGGGGGAAGCAGGATCTTTTGACTTCTCAAGAATGAGAGGCATGTGCGGAATCTCATAATAATGAGGACTAGGCCACACATAACTCTTGAATAATTTCGTAGTTTATTGTGATGTTATAGGACCTTTTATAAAGTACGAGTCTGACCTATATATGGGGGGAAATGGGCATTTTTTTGCTGGTGGCTGGGCTATGATGCCAAATCCAGGCATCACTATGTATCCTGCAAGGGTAGGGATCAAGCCGCATGTAGTTATGAATGTTCCCTACAAACATTTTCTCGATGTGTAGGGACACTTGAGGGTATTTTTTTATGATGATGGTTGTGCCAAGATCTAAGATCGAGGCATCACTATGTATCTCGCGAGGGTAGGAATCAAGCCACACGTAGTTCTAAAAGTTCCCTGTACCGATTTGGCTCGGTCCATGTGTGAGGACATGTGATGTAATTTTGGTTTCACTTGATACAGGTGACAGGACTACCATATTCCCCTACGATTTATTTGTGTAAGAGAATCCTCACCACTGATCCTAAGCTCACATGAGTTATACTCTATGTGAGAAACAATGAGTGGTCACAGAGTCTCCTTCGCAAGTGCAGGGAGGTAGAGAATATGATGGGGGCATTTTATTTTTCTTTCCTGGTGGGGTTGGGCCAAGATCGAGGATCAGGGCATCGCTACATATCTCGCCAGGGCAAGAATCAAGTTGTACATTGTTCTATATGTACCTTGTACTGATTTGGATCAGTCCAAGGGGTAGGGTCATTTTCGTTCTATCCATCACAGTTGCTAGGTCTACCATGTTACTCTATAGTTGGCTTTCTTAAGATAATCCCTACCACTAATCCTAATCTCACAGAAGTTATACTCAATGTGAGAAACAAGGAGTGATAAGAGTTTCCCTTATGAATGTGGGTAGATAGAGGGCGTGATGGAGGCATTTTTTATGGTGTTTGGTCTGGGATCGAGGATCGAGGTGTCGTTGTGTATCCTGCGAGGGCATAAATCAAGCCACATGTAGTTCTGTAAGAGATTATGTAGTTTATTGTCATGTTTCAAGGAAAAGTTCCTTACGGTTTAACGTCATGTGGAAAGGACGGTGACTCATAGTTTAATGTATTAGAGTTTAGACCATGTAATTTTAGTTTAACATCGTGTTTCATGGACTAATATCGTACAGTTTAACATTATGTGTCCAGGATGATGAATCGTACTTTAAGGTCTTAGAGTTTGGACCATGACATTATGGGGGTTGTTATAACTCAAAGTTTAGGGTCTTGGAGCTTGGACCTAGGTATTGAAGGTATTATAACTCATAGTTTAGGGTCATAGAGCTCGGACCTTTGACATTTCTGTTACGCAAAGTATTTCTTCAAGAACTTCTCATTTATAGGAGTCATGACGAGTTTTCCTTCCATTGATATCAGAGTGTATGATCCATTGGAATAGACCTTATGTATGACATATGGTCCTTAAAACTTTGGTTCAAGATTTGGGGGCTTCTTCCCTAGTATCATCGGGGTTCTGAGGACCAATGCCATTTCTCCTTTGAGGAAAGATCGAAGGCGAATCTTTTTGTTGAAGGCTCATTCAATCTGATTTTGGTAGATTTCCAAATGGTGCAGAGTGTACAGAATTTTTTTGTTTAGCTACTCTAACTCATAAAATCGTCTCTAGGATTGTTCATCTATGGATAGTTGATCAAAAATGGCCACATGAAGTGATGACACCTAGATTTTGATATGAAAAAACACTTCTGCCCCGTATACTAGTGAGTATGGGGTTTCCTGGGTGGTCATGCGATTCGTGGTCTAGTAAGCCAATAAAGTATGAAGGATCTTGTCTGTCTATGATTTATTATCCTTATCAACCATATTTTGAAGTATGTTGGATAGAGTTTTGTTGAAATCCTCTATCTTCCCATTGGCCGCTGCATGGTAATGGGACGAATGGTTGGCTTTAATTCCATACTCCTGGTATAACTTTTCCACCTTAGTAGAGCAGAATTTGGTGCCATTGTCCGTCAGGATAGTATGATGGACACCAAATCTGGTGATGATGTTGGTCTTCACAAAGATGACGATGTTTTTCACCCCAACTTATTTATGGGGTATGGATTCAACCCATTTGGAAAAGAAGTTGGTCGCTATGAGTATGAATTTGAACTATCTAGCTATAGTGGGAGGATACGGTACCACAACATCCATCCCCCAAGTGACGAATGGCTAGGAGTACTTAGCTGTATGAAGTAACTCCGGGGGGCGGTGTATGAAATTGGCATGAACTTGACAGAAATGGCACTTCTTGGTGAATGTGGCACAATCCTATGTCATAGTGGGCCAGTAATACCCAAGCCTTTGGATTTGGTGAGAGAGCTTGGTCGCTGACTGGTGCACTCCACAAGCTTTGGAATGCACTTCTTTCATGACGACAGTAGTTTCTTCTCCATCAATGCACCTAAGAAGGACTCTGTCAAGGCCTTTTTTGTAGAAGAACTTTTCTTGGTTTACCCCATTGTACAAGATGAAATTGATTGCCCATCTTAGAACTTGCTCCCTTTCATCCCTATCTGGTGGGAGTTTCCCATTCCAAAGGTAATTTTTAAATGGGTGACATCCAACTAGTGATATGACCATAAGGCTCAGGAACAAGACTAATTTCATCGATTTCCTCTGTATTGCTCTAGATGAATGGAATGATTATCCGGCAGTGATCAATGTTAATGATTGTTTCATCCCGGTCGGGATCGGCCAAGGCTGTGGCTGCATTTTCCAAAGCATCATCTTTATCATTCTGTGACTGGGGGACATAAGTCAACGTTGGTTCTGATGGGAATTCTACCATCAGTGCTCAAACATGGTTCATCAAGGGAACTAATACTTATTTCTTGATAGCATAGTCATCGTTGACCTATTTTATGACTAGATCTGAATCACCCTTTATTTTTAGGTGTTTGGATTGCACCTGGAGTGCCAATTCCAGGCCTTCAATGAGGGTCTGATACTCCACTTCATTGTTTTTACACCCTTCCAAAAGTAGGAAAGAGTAAGGCAATATGGACTTTTCAGGAGATATGAGTATGACTCCCAGCCCCACTTTGTTGAGTTTGGTATACTCCATCATTTTTTCTATCAGGATTCAGGAAGCACCATCGAAGTACATTTCCCATGTTTGGGGGTCATCCCGAATAGAAAACACTTCTTCATCTGGAATTTCAGCATCCAACAATGTTGTTTCTTCCAAGGGGTGCTTGACCAGGAAGTCTGCTAATGTCTGACCTTTGATGGCCTTTTGGGGAACTTACTATATTTCAAACTGGTATAGGATGACTACCCATTGTGATAGGCGCCCATTTAACATGGAATGGTTGAGGATATATTTGAGTAGGTTTCAATGGGAGACCAAGTAGACCTCATGGTGCTACAGGTAATGCCTGAACTTCTAAACTATGAAGATTATGGATAGGTAGTTCCTTTTGATCTTCGAATACCAATTTTTAGCATCGATCATTGTTCTACTGAGGTAGTGGAGGCTATTCTCACTGCCAGCATCATTCTTCTACATGAGGAAGGTGCCTAATGAACATTCTATGGCAATTGTGTATAAAATGAGCAGTATCCCCTCAACTGGCGGCATGAGAACCAGCAGGCTTAGGAGATATCTTTTAATATTTTTGAACACTTCTTGTCAATCATTATCCCACTCTTATATAACTCCTTTTTTCATGAACCTGGTGAAAGGTAAACATTTACCAGCTAGGTTGACAATGAAGCATCGAATGTAGGCGAGGTGCCCCTGGAGACCTCTAAAATCAGTAAGGTCTCAAGGTGGGGACATGACAAGTATGGATTTTTTTCTTCTCAGGGTCGACTTCAATGTCGTGGTGGCGTACGACGAAGCCGAGGAATTTTCCCAAGGTAACACCAAAGGCGCACTTAAGGGGATTCATCTTTAATCTGTGTTATCACAATTTGCTGAAGATGGTTTCAAGATCATCCAGGTGGTTAGAACGCTATCGTGATTTAACCACCAGGTCGTTGACATAACACTCGATTAATTTTCCCAAAAAGGTCTTGAAGATGCGATGCATGGCGCACTGATATGTGGCATCGGCATTCTTTAGACCAAATGGAATCATTTTATAACAGAACACTCCCTAAGGGGACCTAAAAGCAGTATATTCTTCATCTTATTGGGTCATCCATATTTGATTCTATCCAGAATAATCGTCCATGAAATAGAGGGCTTCGTATATGGTTGTCGCATCAATCAATAATTTTGTGATTGGGACCAAGAAATTGTCTTTTGGGAAATGCCGATTAAGGTCCCTAAAGTCAATGCAGATCCTAATTTGTCCATTCTTCTTTTTGGCAGGGACTATTTTTACTAGCAATATTGGATATTGGACCTCCCATATGAATTTGGCTTTGATTATCTTATCAACTTTAGCCTCTATTTTGTAAGCATGTGTTGGGTGGGTCCTTCTAGCTGCTTTCTCATAGCCTCGGTGATCTTTTGGTAAGTCCAGATGATGAGTGGTGACCTCAAGATCGAGGACTGGCATTTTTGTGTAATTCTAGTTAAACACATTTTGATTCTTATTTAGGAAGGAGGTATATGCCTCCGGCTCCTCGATAAGCATAGCCACACTAATCAAAGTGGGTCATGGGTCATTTCCAGTGCCCAGGTTTATCTCCATAAGTTCATTGATTATAGTGGAGACACCTTCTTCAAATGTAGGAGGGGAATATTTGAGGTCTTCTTCCTCTTCTTCTTCTTCATCATCATCTTCATCATCTTCCTATTCTGATGGAGAAAGGATTTTTGAGACGAAATCTCCAATGTTGTAAGAGAAATCATATTTTTCCTTAGTGTGTGAGGCAAGGGTAGTTTGATGTCCCAAGGATGGTCCAGGAGCATCTTTGATAGGGATTTTCCTAACAACATGGGATCCATCCCACTTTTTTGTGTATTTGGACTCAGTGGTCACGGCAGAGATCATATAGACAACTGAGTCTGCACCCGAGCTTTCATATATGCATTCAACTTAGTTGATGGGTAGTATGTACTCTTCCACAAGTTGATGGAGGGGGTTGAAGGGATCCATCTCCAATCCATTCGGGTCATTGATCCAATCAACATTGTTGTCCAAAAGATGTTTTTATTATGACTCATATAATCCGATGTTGATATAATGCAAGACTAAAATGGGGATTTATCAGGGTACACCCTCCTGTTTTTCCCATTAGCGCAATATTTGATTCACTAATGGTATAAGGATGAAATTGCAGCATGTTGATGTAGTCAAGGCCTCCCTAACAGGACATTGAAGGTCGTACTTTTCTATGCTACCAGGAACTCAAAATATAATATGAGATCTATGAGCCAAGTTTTAAGCTTGATTCGCCCCAATGGTTTCTGATCACTCTTGTTGTATCCCAATAGAGTTGTAGTGCAAGGTTTCAAGTTGTCTTCATCGTATCCTAGTCAATGAAGTGTTTGCAGTATGATGAGTTTAACTCTAGAGCTGTTGTTAATGAATATCCTCTGAACATCAATTCCATTTATATCTCCAGACACATATAAGGGTTTGATGTGCCCTTGCATGATGGTGTATTCATCCCTGTCTGTTAAGGAGATGATGGTGCGAAATTCTTCAACACTAGTCTTCATCCTGTATACTTCAACTGCTGCTACTTCAGACTCGAACTTCTGGGGACTTAGTAAGGCTTCGATGAGTGCCTCCCTAAGATCTGCGGACAGGCTCAACGCATCCAAGATTAATAGCTTTGCTGGTACTGAAGCCAGCTTATTTAAAATATCATACTTCTTCTCTAAATGTTGGAGCTTCTAGGCATGGTGTTTCTCTTTTACAGACACTTTAGGGGTTTGAGCCTTATACGTAGATGGTTCAGCCTCTATAATAGGGTTCGACGGTGCTGCAGTCCTTTCCAGGTTTGGATGAACTGGTCTACCTGTATACCTTGGGCGGTTCGGTATTTTCTCTTAACCTGATGGATATTCCAAGATAATTGGGTTTGGATTTCTTCCAAAATGGGTGAAGGAGCATTCCGGTTCTTGTTGTTTCTATTGGAGGGTCCTTCAGCAAGTTTCTGTGATGTTAATAGTTTGACTTGTGGTGTGGCTGGGAATTTGACTCCTGCCACGATCATGCCTTCCAGGAAACCTCTGGCCTCTGCGGCCTCTTCCCCTGGCTCTCCAATTGGGCATGGGGAATTTGGGTTTTTGGACATAGTCTTCATCTAAGAAGGAGTTCATCAAGTTAATGACATTAATAGAGTCGAAAATTAGTTCTTGGTCTAACTATGTTTTTGTCTGACTGTCTCCTTCTGATGGTTCTATTTGGAGGGGTGGTTCCCATTGAACTGTTTGGAAGGGAGGTGCCTGTTATACTATTTGGATGGGCGGTTCCTATTGTGATAAGACTATTGGAATGAAGTCTAAAAGTGTCAACATTGAATTCATATTTTATTTTATCTCATATTCTTTCTCTTTCTTTCTTCCCTTATGGCCTTTAGAGGACCGTCGGGCTAAAGATGATGGATGTGTTATATTGGGAGCTTTTGGGGGCATAGTTGGTTGTTTCAACTACACCTGGGGGATGCCATGGACTTAGTTGATGGTCTTTCCGGTCATCCAATTGTCGAAATTTTTATCCTTCTTACTGGAAGTTTTTTTCCACTCCTCTTCTTCTCTTGAGTCTGAGGTGGAAACACACGCCACTTGTGCTGGTGGCGGGCCCAGCTTGACTTACCTAGAATCCACCATCCTTTGCAGAAGATCCTTGAAAACAAAGCACTCCTGGATGGTATGTCTCAGTATCTGGTGATAGGGAAAATAATTTGGATAGTCTTCAAGACCCACTTCATTGGATCGCTTTGTCTCTGGTAGTCGGAGAAAATTGCAATTCATAGCAACTATGAAATAGCCACGGATATTATCATCTCAGAACAAATAAATTTTATTTCTTCATTCTTCGAACTGATTTCTTTTAGCACCTCGTCGCTCATCTTGCTGAGGTGGGGGTGGTTGTTGATGTCAAGGGGGTCCCGTACAGTTCAGTGGGGGCCTCACAATTAGAGCTGGTGCCGGGGGTGGATTAAGATTAACAAAAGCCGCTTCAGCTTTTCCCATTATTTTCCCTAGGGCTGATGGGGCCATTCGGGACTTGAGGTTGGTATGTTGCAAGGAGACTTCTATCCTTTGAGAAATAGAAGAGAAGTCTCTGAACCCACTCATGTACTTCACTGGGATGAGTGGAGTTCACAATTCATCCCAAAGTTTATTGATTCACATAACGATCATCTCATCCTGGGGTAGTAGTCAGTTTAGGGAATATGTCAAGCCCTTCCATCTAGCAATTAAGTTTGAGACTCTTTCATTCTCTCATTGTTTGTAGTTTATGAGATCATTGGCCATCATTTTGGGCAGCGTCAAACTGAACTGGAAGAGAAACTATCACCAGAGGTCCTCCCAACCTGTGATTGAATTGGCTGGTAGGCTAGTATACCATACAAAAGTCGAGCCCTTCAGGGTTCATACTAAGAACCTGAGTTTTATGGCTTCTTGCTGCTCTAGAGTTCCCATAATGGGGTCACAGTAAGAGGCATAGTGCATTAAATGTTGTTTCGGGTCCTCCGAGCCATTGAATACTGGGAATACGGGGTTCCCTAAGTTTGGTGGTGGCAGAACATTACTCACCCACTCGGGGTAGGGTTTATTCTCTAGTTGTATCGGATCGTGCCACCCCTCCATGGATTATAGTCGAGTTATTAGTTGCTCGGTGGTTTTTAAGATCTCTTGATGCATATCCTGTCGGGCTTGAGCTTGGGTTGGTGTGGCAGTGTCCAAGACTGGGTGTTCTGGTGCTGTTGGAATTTGGGGTGGATACCCAGTTGGGGGCATCATTTTTGGGTTTATTTGGATATATTCCAGCTGCCTTCCCAGTAGGTGGAAGTCTTGATGTCCTTCTGGGGCTGATTTGAACGATCCTTCGATCTTAGATTCATTCATTAGGATGAGCGCTTGTGGCATGGGCACCTCTTCTGGGAGCACCTACTGACGTTCCGCGGGGGGAACACATCCGACAAGATAGCTCCCTCAACGTAGCTCGACATTAATTAACTTAATCTCTTTCATTTCTTCCTCCTGCTTGGTGAACCTTTCCTCAAGGTTGAGGGACGCACTCTCAGGGGTAGGAGAAGGTGGTTCATATATGACCTTGGATTTATTATTCTCCTTTTTGTGGTTTTTTGTGGGAGGTAATGTTAGATTGACTGAGGGGAACCCATATTTAGGACCGCCCTATGGTTCCGGGTATACACACTATCAGGTTCGATGTGGGATGCATTTGGGAGGGAACCGTCTTCCTTCGCGTCCTCTCCCCTGCATCATTTCTTGTGATATCCATGGGGTTGATGTTTACCAAGTTCACTGAGGCATACCACATTTGGGGTGGTGTACCTGGTGTCAAATGGTAGGAAGGATTTTTGCATCCTTTATTGTACTTTATCCTTCCACTTTGCAATACTCTTTGAGTTTCTTGGTGAAGATTGACCCAAAGGGATCCCTATTCTGACCTCGTAACGTGCCTTTGTCTCGAAGGGTGCGAACCATGAGAAGGGGTGGGATGGGTAACTCCTCTATCCATCGTTCTTCCTAGATGGTGGAATACATACGTCCACTGTGTGGGGATTCGAGGTAAAAATTCCCCCAGCCCTATAGGCTGGGGTTGTTCCTGTTCGCCTGTTGATGTGCTGTGACCTGAATTTATTGGTCTTATAGGAGAATTTTGATTTAAAAATGCCCCCAGCCCTATGGGTTGGGGTTGTTCCCATATCGTGGCGGTAGCCGCTGCTATTGCCACCCTTTCAATTTCATGTACTCCCATGCAGGTGTAATCTGATTATGGTATTGGGCCAGTATAGAGTCTATGGTCTTTTTAATACATGATAATTGCTTGCTGGTTGGATTCCCTTAAGTGGGGAGCATGGTGGATGTCCCTGGTTGCATGACTCAGAAGCTTTTCAATGGATTGATCTCTCTGGCCCCGACGCTTTTGAGACTTACTTCAGACCAGTTTTTGTTGAGTATCTCATCTTTCCTGAGTATGGGTTTCACTTGATTGTTGCCTCTGGGTGATGAAATTGTAGGATTTCATTTCCAATGGGGCCTGATGGATGAGACGTGGGGTGAAGTGTAGAGCTCCATGTTCTCCCCATCCTTGAATGTGAACTCCAGTCGGGGCATTTCCAATGAGGTGATGCACTTTATGCAGTGCATTGAGGTAGGCCATTTCAAGATTTTTCTTTTGCATTTCTGATTGTGGCTGCCTTGCGGATGGGAGGGCTTCTAGGTCGATTAGACAGAGAAGATCCCCTATTGTGCTAACATGGTCTGTGTACCCTTCGTAGGGTAGAAATTTTTCTTTCATATTTCTAAGAGTCATCCATATATTGAGGTGAATGTTATTCATGAATTTTCTAAACAACTCTCCTGGTATGTTGAAGTGAGAAGTGGTCGTAGGCTAATACATCACTAGTATATTATCCTTAGCTAGTTGTATTCTCACAAGGAACATATCATGTTGTTGTTATTCCAGAGGATCCTCTACTTGATATTCCCAACTTGACTGCTTCTTAATAATTTCATTCCAAGCAACTGGGCTGGTGAGAGCCTTATTGATTTTCGAACGCTGCAGGGGTGGCTTGGAAGATGAGGGTGGCCCCAGGCCATCCTCTAGTTGAGAAATAATATCACTCGCTATAGACGGAGTGCCCAATGTGTCTGACTCCATTTTTCTGAGTGCCTCAATGTAGGAGGGTTTTCTCAAATTTGTTCTGGTGAGGGGAGGACCTTCTTGTCAATACGAAGTTTGGTTGTGGGGAGTACCTTCACAATTGGTGTTGCAATGGTAAGGGATATTATTGAAACTTGATGCCTGGCCGTGGGAATTTTCCTTACAGAGTATACCCTAGGGAGGACCTTCAAGGAGGTTTGTAGCAAGGTGAGGACCTTATTACTGCCTGATGTCACTGAGGGTAGGACCTTCATAGCAACTGTCATTATGGGGAGGGTCTTCGCAATGACTATCATTATGGAGAGGACTACCATCATGACTTGATACCCAGCTTCAGGGAGAATTTATGCAGTGTACATCCTGAGGAGGTCCTTTAGGATGTACTACAATGAGAGGAGGACCTTCTTTCTGCTTGCCATTAATATGGGGAGGACCTTCACAACAACTGTCATTACAGGGATGGCCTTCGCAATGACTGTCATCGTGGCGAGGAATACCATCATGACTTGATGTCTGACTACAGAGAGAAGAATATCTACATCATATACCCCAGGGAGGACCATTAGGGTGAACAAAAGTAAGTAGAGGACCTTCTTTTTGTCTGGTCTTCAGGTCAAGGTGAGGGCTACCTCGATGCGCATCAGGATATATGCTCTCGTGATCGATTATTTCTAGCCCACAGAGTGAGCCCCTATGGTTGCTCTGTATAGGACCTTCAGATATGCTATTAGAGGCATTATGGGGAGGACCTTCACAACTGCTACTGTCACTTCCATAATTTGGTAATGGAATGATAGGGTCTTGATCCTTTTATGATATATGTTTGAGGGCTTCAATAACCCCAGCTTCCAGTAGAGCAGGATCATGTATGTGCTCTTCATTTTCCGATTTCCTTTGGCGCTTTTCATTTTTGGGTGCTCTTTTGAGGGTATCTAGGGTCATATGCTATTGGTAGTGGCCTTCATATATGGTTCCCTATCTTGTTGGGTCCCATGATGTCATCGGGATACACCGACGGGCATCTTGAGTTTTGGCAGGGATAAATGCTTGCCCTGGAGTGGCCACCACGTTGGACCGACATCCCCCAGTTGGAACAGGTATTTGTTCCCGATCCAGTTGTTCGTATGTCGTGGGATATTGTCTTCGACCCTCCTGGACTAGAGCAGGGATGCATGACTACTCTGAAGTGACTAACTCATTTTGCGAGTGAGTCATTCCGTTTGAGGAAATCGGGTCGTGGGCCCGATTTCTCACCTTTGTCATCGATGCAATGATATCTTGGAATTTTTGGAGGATATGATCTGGAATCGATGTCTAATATTCCCTCATTGCCAAGATGTGTTGAGATACATCTTTGGATGGAATGGGTATGAAGGCCCATTCTAATGTCGAAGTAGGAGTTTGTGCCTGCTCCAGTCCTCCATGAGTTGCTAGTGGATACTGGCAGTTCTCCTATGTCGGGGTAGAGGAATGAGTCTGCCATCGATTGTCTTCTCTATTTGACACCGTATTTGATTGGTGGTATTCATATTCACAAGTGTGGATTTCTATCCACTTGTTTGTCATTGTATTTGTCTCACAGGCTTTGTATGCATCTGCAAGAATTTGACTTTGCTCATATTTAGTTACCACCCTATTTGGACAGTAGGCTTAATATGAATCATCAGGTATCTATGCCTGCATATAGCCTGTTGTTGACCTATTTATATGTAAGGCTTGAAATTCATCAACAGGTGTTTGTGCCTACATGTATCATGTTGTTGCCCTATTTAGATGGCAGGATTGAAATGCATCAGTAGGTGTTTGTGCCTGCATGTAGCCTGTTGCTACCTTATTTAGATGGAAAGCTTGAAATGTATTAGTAGGTGTTTTTTCCTGTGTGTATCTGAGTGCCACCCTATTTGAATGGTGGGCTTGTTGTGGCTCGGAATATATCTGCATCTGCCTGTAGTTTGTAGCTCTGTTTGGATAGCGGGACCAACGATCATTAGCAGGAACGTGCATGTGATCATATTATGCCACCCTATTTCTGTGGTGGGATTTAGTGGAGGGGGTAGGGTCATAGGTCTGCCTGTTGAATCCCACCGTGCTAGCTTGGCGGAGCTGCTCCTCGGGAACCAGGGTGATAGTGTGTTCCCGATTATATATTCACCGCCCTTGGCGGGCTGCCCGAGGGGCCTGGGTCTCATGGACTTTGGCAGGTGCCCTCGGCATAAGGTCCTCCTTAGTGGGAGGAGGTCTGGTCATCCAGTGTCGGTGGCGACACTCTCTGGCGGGGGCCTGTGGGTAGGATCCCTATACATTTGAGATGAAGTGGTCAGTATTGACTTCATCTGTCTTCCTAAGATAAGGGAGGTACTCATTGTCATGTTCTGGGGACAGGCTCCCGAAATGATTTGAGATGACCACCAGGGCCGCCTTGTGTTGGGGTACCAGTAGTGGCTGAAGAGGTGGTTGGAAGACCTTTGCAGACTGTAGGGTTTGTCTTGCGGCCTCCAGCATGGAGAGAGTACCATTTTGGTGGTACTCTTTGATCAGCATATTGGATACCCAGCGTTGAAGATTCTGGGTAGGAGAGGGGGTCCTGCTCTTCATTGGGGCCCCGACTGCCTGTGGGGTCGCTGATGTGCATGTCTGTATGGGTCTTTGGGATGTAATTTGGATCAAAGTTCACTCTATGGGAACCTACAATATACATATATGACATACAGACCACAAAACCTCATCAAAGTAGTATTCCTTTAAACATATTCATTATTTTGCGATTCAGCTTGGCCCCCTTCCCATTTTCTTTTACTATGGGGAGAAGGGGCCTGAGTGGGGTGAGACTGTCACCTTGGTTAAGGATTCACGACGGGTTCACCATTTTTGTTCCACCTCTGAGGTGGCGTGTTTTTCATGTACCAGGGAGAAAAAAATGGTCTGACGTGCAGTATCCTTTTTTCTTTTATCATTGGGGTAGAATCGCCACCTTGGTTAAGAATTCACGTCGGGTTCACCATTTTTGTTCTACCTTTGAGGTGACACATTTTGCAGGCAGTGCAGAAATGGTTCGATGAGGATTTTCACCCATCCTTATTTTCTATAGAGACGGGTTCTCGTCAAGTTGACCATTCCTTTGTTTCGACCCATTCGGTGTCATTATCCTTTAAAGAATGTTGAATTAACCCAATGGGAACTATTGATCTAGCAGGTGATTATGTGGGGTTCAAGCACTCATGCAATCATTCCTTCTTGGATATAAATCCCTCGAATGGTATCCAATGAGTTTATTCGTGGATCCAGGAACACCCAACGGCCCTGGTATCCATGATTCATGGACCTTCTTTCCAAAGGCAGGAACTCATTGGCTGACGATTAGGCCAACGACAATTAAGGACTCCATTGGTAGAGAGGATGGGAGGTCAGGCTCACTGCACCCTTCTGGGGGAGGATTATTGCCTGTTACGGGACTCTCTTATAGATTTATGTTGAGTGCTTATGTTCATGAATCCTTGGTTCATTCCTGAAGAGTGTGTCCACGGGCTACCGTTGGTTTTCAGGATTGTCGTACGCATGCATATATTTGATGCTATGGAGACGATACTGACTTGAGCCATATAATAAGGCACTCTAGAGTTTATCATCATCTAGGGGGGATGGAAGGTGACTTGATGTTGGGATCAAGACTATATAAAGGGCTTCCTACGTATCCTCGGAAGAGGAATTAGAACCCACATAGTACGGATTGTGTGGGGATTATCATGGGAGCTTCCCATTTGAGGGGACATGATTGGGTGAACCCTTTTGGATTGGAACCCTTTTAAGCATGGACCTTCTGGAAGGCGTCCTACGTATCCTGGTTTGATCAGGAATCAGAGTTATCATGGTTCAGTATGTGTGGGGATTACGCATGGAAACTACCCATTTTATAGACATGATTGGGTGGACCCTTTTGAATGGGCACCCTTTTGAGCTCGATCCTTCTGGTAGGTTTCCTACATATCCTATTTTGATTAGGAATCAGTGTTCTAGTAGTTCAGAATCATGTGGATGTTGTAATCCTCACAAACCTCTAAGCCCACGCGATTCATTCTCGGTGTGACAAACAAGAGGATGTGAAATAATAAACAATGCACATGCCTCATCCCCTGTTGGTGGGGGAGGGAGAGCCCATGACGGAAGAGGTCGAGGCAATCGTGGGCGAGGGTATGGATCAATGAACCTTTCAATGTGAAATGACATTGAAGTTCACACAGCCCTGCCTCGAAAGGTTGGGGACTTACCTCAGTGGGAGGGCCCCAGAACACCATGTGAGGTATAATACAAGTCATATAGCTTGGAAGATGATTAATTGGAGGGTAATCATGTGGGGATGTTCTGACAGGCCTCGTTCATGAAAGGGAAGGGATGTGCAAACTATGATTCTAGAGGATCTCGGATCGAGAGAAATGATATGATGCATGGAATTCATTGAGGTGTACAGAGGTAGGAAAGGACTCTCCTAAGGACGAATTTTCCTCTCTCTTTTTACGACTGTTTTTGTGGGCAACATATGCAGAGACACTGGGGAATAATGTTCATAGTCAAGAAGAGGTGTCCTCAGGACACTGGCCTTCCTCTTCTGATGGATGGGGATGTTTACCAAGATTAAAAACCACCCAGTATACTACAATTTAAATTCATATAGCTTGGAATATGGCATCACAGTTTAACATTGTGTTGCTGGGACTAGTACCATACAGTTTAATGTCATGTGGTAAGGATGATAACTCATTGTTTAAGGTCATAGAGTTTAGACCGATTTTTATCGAATCCATGATTAGATGTAGGATAACCAGGCTGGGATATTCTGACATTCCTTGAACATAAAGGGAAGTAAAGTTTAAACCATAACTTTAGGGATTCTCGGATTAGGAGAAATGATATGGGTCATGGAAGTCATTGAGGTGTACAGAGGTAGGATAGGACTCTCCTAAGGACAAATTTTCCTCTTGTTGACAGGCAATTTTTTTGGGAAACATATGCAGAGCCACCGGGGCATGATGTTCATAGTCAATAAGAGGTTTCCTCGGGACACTTTTCTTCCTCTTTTGATGGCCATGGAGGTTTATGAGGATCTGGAATCACCAGAGACACAGAGTTTGATAGATGGAAAGGATGTGTTCGGGCATTTAAGAAACATTCAAGCTGTGATTGTCCATGGAGTTTTGGTTCAACCCGTCATAAGAGGCAGGTGATAGGACTTTTTGGGAGGTGCATGAGGAATTTCTCTTCTCATGGTATTTAAGGGATGGATGTTTGGGCGGCATAAGGGAACAATGGAAAATGTCGTCGACCCAGCCCGAAAAGTTCATGATTCAACTCTCCATTTTTCAGGGGGTTAGTGATGGTAGTGAAGAGACTAGCCCGGAGGGCCAGGACTGTAGCCCGACATTGATCCCAAACAGGGGTGTGGGGGCACAGCCCCTGCGGTATGGACCAGTGGGCACGAATAGTTTTCCACATAGAGTTGGCCATGTAGGAGCTAGCTGCGTAGAAGAATCTGTGTGGGAGTTAGTCGTGAACTATCTGTTTGCAAAGGAGATGGCCGCGTAGGATGGTATGCAGAAGAGTTGGTCGTAAAGGACCATATGTGTACTGGCTTCTGCATATGGGCATTCACATACTGTTTTCCCGCATATGGGCATCCAAAAACTATCTTTTTCATATGGTCATCCACGAACTGTTTTTATTATATTTTTTATTAGTTCACTGGTTGGTTGTGAAGGATCTTTCAAATACAGTTCGCAGGGAGGACTTCCGTGAACTACTTTATCCATATGATTCACGGGATGGATTCTGCAAACTGTTTATTGTTCACAGGATGGAATCTGTGAACTGATTCGGGTGTGGGAGAAATTCATCCCTCACCCTCTACATTCCTCACCCACTTTTCACCTATCCCAGAGCTCTCTCCCTCACCTTCGTTCTCTTCCTTTTGATTCCCCTGGTGGTCCTTTTATAGAGTTCTGGGGAATCTGTATATGTGGTACGCGCGACACCTTCTCTAGAAGCCTATGGAGGAAATATGGACTCATGGAAGACTCGGTCAACCGGGGTTTGCGGAGGTGCGGTATGCTATCGGTTTCTCCTCATCCGTGAACCACATCATTCACGGGGATGGTGTGTGGGTGTACTTCCATCAGATTTTTTCCAGTGAAAACGGTCTGTGGTGGCTTCGGTTCGCGGGCGGAAATTCACTGCGAACAGTTTTGTTCGCTAGCCAATGCCTCCCAAGCCAGTGCATCGTAGGTCATCCACATACTAGTGGTTTGCGATTTATTTCTTCTGCTAACCTTTCCCGGTGATGGTATGCGGTCGGGCCGGATTCTTTTTCAAAATTTGATTTCTTTACATTTCTCCTCAATTTTTCAATCAAACATTTATATCTTTGCTTCATCCAACTTGCAGGAGTATTTTCCTTCCCTTTTCTAAATTTTTGGGACCCTATAGGTGTCTAATAAACACACCATATAAATCACACATATCACTTCCATTTACCTATTACAATATATCTCATTTAATTAATGATATTCAATAATAACTCATTTTTATAACATAACATCCAAAATAAAAAAAATCAAAACCAAATAGGAAACCACATCATGGTTATTTATTTACATGATGAAAACACCATATTTTTTATAAAATGGGATTTTGGATTTATAAAATGAGTTGAATTCATAAACAATTGTTTCATAGATATGTATAGAACTGTAACATCACTGAAATCCATCTTTAAAACAATATAAAATCAAATGAACATATTAATGACTCCAAATCATAATCACAATCAAGAAATAGAATATCTATTATGAAAATATACACCTAAGAAACCCATATATAAGGAATTAAAATTGATAAAATATAGGAAACCCAACTTTATAAATCATGTTTAGTCAAGAAAAAATTGTAAGATCTATTTCTTTTAGAGAAACCCCATATAGAAATTTTATAAAAACAAATATTGTGTGTGCCAATTTATTTTTGAAGTACAAATGTAATTAAATTATTAAATTACCCTTTAAAGTAAAAAAAGGAAAATCATGGAAAATATTGAATTTCATTGATAAAATAAGATGGTGGTGTGTGCCCAAATTAGAGATATAAATTGTGTTGAAATTTTGTAACTTCTCACCCATCATAGGATAACATGGTCCTGATATAAGAGTGGAAAAATCCTATAAATTATATTCTTTTATCCCACATATTACAAATAAGTTAATATCTTTTTTAGAAGAATTGATTGATATAATTGGATAGTAAATATTGAAAAAGTAAATATGGTGATAGAACACCCTATTTTTACAGTCAAGGTATTTGATATATAATGAATCGATTTCATGAGGATGTATAGATTTACATTGGGGTTACATATATTATGGTATGTTTGGACTGTCTAAAAATGAGTGAAAAATGAAGATACATCTCAAAATATAGTCAATGTTGACATAAATATTTTGAAACACAACATCTTTTCTGAGTTAGAAATTCCTAAATTACAAATTAGTGATATAGGAACACAATTTTTGAACCACTCTCTAAGGATATTAGTTGTGAAATATATAGTTAGTTATAATTCCAGTACCCCTTTTCATCCACTAACTTGTGTACATGTGTAGCTGCCCGGCCATGAAAAAGAAAAATTTTGGAGAAGTTAATGCACTCGAGTAGGAATGATTGGAGAAAAATTATAGATAATGCATTTAGGTCATACATAACAACATTTGAGACATTGATAGGTTTGATATAATATAATAAATGAACCTAAACTGAAAAATTAAGATTAACTTTATACTTTGAGAGGAACTTCCGAACATTTGGTGATCTCAGATGTGTCGATATTTATGACTCATTCTTTCTATGAATCATTTCTTTAGACAGAAGATTATGTAAACACCAACTCGAAATATCACTTATCAGATTCCATTGTGGAAGACACAATTTTTTATAAAGAATCATTTTCCATGATATATCTGATCCATGAATCATATTCCAATACCTGTCATGTTCCTTAGATTATTTACATGTGGCATTCGAGCTCTTATTTTTTCAACTTTAGTCACGGTTTATATAGGTGAATCTATGGAGGTTCATCGTTGACTAGATTTTTCTAATAAATATATTAAACGAAATCTACTAAACTAAAAAAGAGTCTAGATTATATCAAAGACAATGAATGATAAAGAGAATTGACCTGGTTGGGTCAAATAATATCAATTATATTCATATATTTAATCGAGTAATATCCAAAAAATATTATGAAAAATCATTTTTATTTGATTCTATTATTATATAATATCAAATAACTACATCATACTATAGATTATAATTCTATATTCTATAATTAGAAATAATTATCAAACTTGGGTGATGTATACAAGTAGGCGACTACACAATCAAGCCAATAAGAAACCTCCTCTACCTAGACAACCAAAATCCACATCATTAGATCTTCCCAAAACCTTATTACAAACCCAAAAATTGGTTTGGAGTTAGTAATATTAAGAACATTTGATACATGGGTCAAGGGAAGAAGGGAACATAAAAAAATATTGAGGGCTTACCACTGGGGGAGTCTAGGGAGAAGGGGGGGAAGGGTGTTGGAGGGGATGGATCGTGGGAGAAGTCTTGTGTGATGAATAAGAGGGCTCATGGGTGATCATAGCTCCAGTGAGGGATCGAGAAAAAGAGATGTCTCGGGGGAGGGAGAGGGTGAGGGAAGGGGCAGGGGCGATGGATCAGGGGGTTCAGGGGTGACAGTAGAGCCGACGAGGGCTCGGGGGGCTCGGGCTTGGAGGACTAAGGGGATATCAGAGCACCGAAGAGTGGGGAACTAGTGTTGGTGAGGGCTCAGGGTCAAGGAAGAGGTTGGAATGGGGGAGAATGGTGGGGGTTAGGGGAGAAGTTATTTTTTTAATAAAAAACTAATATTTAGTAGTGGTTTCACTGCTACAAAAATGTTTTTTAGTGACCACCACCCAACCGCTTTTGGCGGTCACAGTCTCCCCATCACTAAATGGAAATAGAAACCACCAAAAGTGGTCACTATAGGTGTCCAAAAATAATCTTCATAAGTGGTATCTAGGAAGGATATAGTGACCACCTATGTTGATTGCAAATACTCCCAAAAAAGAAACAGATCAGCGACCTCCATAGGCGGTCGCTCAAATGGCCATTTAAAAAAAATCTATTTAGAAACATAACCAAACAAGAATATAACCCCCAAAAAAACTTGCATACTTTCAATGGAATCCACCATATTTATTTTTTATTGTACTCATAATTTTTCTTAAATCATTCATCTACCAACAAAAAACCACTAACAACCTCTATTCATAAATATAACCTAACAAATCACCTCATCTCACACCTTCAATTCACAAGAATACTGATATATCAATATTTCTAGATTTTATGATCTCTAAACTCCTCATAAGTTTAAATATTCCTTCAAAAAAAATATAAACTTTAACTTTAATGAAAAGATAAAGCCTGTATTCATAGAAGCATACACCAAACAAGCAACAGAGTTTGAAAGAAAATAACTTTCATCACCAGTGGTGAAAAAACAATGGATACCTGTATAAAATCACATTAAATGAGTAAGAAATAGATTAATTTAGACCTAAGTTATGTGTTTAAAGAATTCATATCATTTCCCAACAAAAATATTTTAAATTCATAATGGGTCAAATCAGGATGTCATTTCATACACACCATCACCCAATTGTCATCATATGACAAACATCATATTTTTTTAAATATATTATAGCTAATATACTCCATAAATCAGAAATTCCATGATTAGTGTTTCCATCAAAAAATGTATATCATCAACATTATTCCATATCATATTACAGATGTAGCAATCAAACTACAAGCAGTCATCAATTGTCTATACATCTAGTTTCAGGTGTGAAACTCTCCATTTCTGGTGTGCAACTAAATATAAAGGACATATTCATTATAAAAGTATTTAATAAACTGTATACATATTTGATATGTATAACCCATCAAAGAATAGTAAAATGAACAAAATCACGAGTTACAAGAAGTGGTAAGTACCATAGCTTTATAGTTGTAGTCAAGAATAATATTAACACCCTTGATGTAACAATGAATATTCCCACTATGATGGAACAATCAAGAACAATAAAAAAATCTAAAATCTGGAAATTAATGTAATATTCTATATAATTATATAAGGAAGGAGTCCAAGAATAGGGTAGAAAAAAAATTATACTATTTTAGAAGGTTTAGACATTCCCTGACTGTGTGATATCAGGAAGACGATGACTAGAACCTGCGTGGGTACTGGGTGTCTTGTACAGTGCCATGTTCTATTCTCAAAATTATTATGGATAGTTTATATTCCAATTGATACATACGAGGAGGGGGTTTATTTGTAATGGGGGTGGCTCAGTCTCACTTGCTTTTTATATTCTTTGTGGTGCTTGAGATTCTCTACTTAACAAAGCGAGGGTGATGTTAAAATGGATTCAGTTATTTCATATATATAATCTTTGAATTTTTTAGGTTGGGAATGATTTCATTATGCTCACCAACTTCCGGAAGTGGACGACAACTTCACATTAGTCCGTGATTTATCACATCAGAAAATGTAGGCCTCTTGAGGGAAAAAAACAAGCAGATATCTTTGTTTCCAAAGGTAGCTTGGCGGACCCTTTATGTGTTTTCTCTAATCTCAAATCCATACATCTGATTTTAATGATGTGGTTTGTAGTGATGCTTATGGGCTTCACAATTTTAGACCACCTTGAACCTTTTCTTGTGTGCGTTATAAATATTTAATTTGATAAGGTGGGTAGGTTTATAGAAAATCTAGGAAAAACCCATTGGAATGATTTGAAGTATCTAAGTATAAATGTATTTATTACTTTAATGATAGGTTTTAATTTCAATAAATGTTCTAATGTGAATATTTAGTAGTTTACATATTTTTACTGTAACAAATATAAACATTAAGATATTGATGACATGTTTTGTTTTTATGGGATGTGGAGGATTAAAAACTCATAAATATAACATGAAATTTAGATTTCAATTATCTAAAATAAAAGTAGAATATACAGAGTTAACTAAATATTTTAAGTAATCTTTATAACTTAAAGATTTAGTGTGAGATATGGGTTTTTAAATTTTACTATTTATTAGGACAACCAAATTTCTCTTCACTTTTATAAAAATCATGTTTTCCATATTTGGTGTAAGTATGTTGTTATTAGGTTATATTTAATTAGGGTAATAATAATTAATAGGTGGGATTTGATGGATAAAATTGACACAAGGTACAATAATTCTAATATACTAAGTCATTAGTGGAAAATTCTGACATTTTCTAAATGAGCTACATGTGTTAGATAAAAATTATTCCACACACACATTAGGATCGATGGGAATAAGACCACCAAATTGATGTCCATTTCATGGTGGAGTTTATCAGATGATCCATGTACATAAATTAAACACATAGAATATGTTTTTCGATAATGAGTATAGAATACGTTAGCTTCAAATGTATAGGAGCCATGGAAGAGCTCACATACTGCTTTAGTGTCTTATGAATCTATATGCATGTTTTACCATGGAGTTACGATAGTTTTATAAAAAGGATATAGAACTGAATATCATATTTATAATCATAAGTAAGTTTGATCTATGCTTCCTAGATGATGAACACACTTGCGAACTGCATGAAAAAACATAAAAATGTTAGAGGGTCGATGTCATGTTTGAAGTGAATTCACCAAATAATGATGTAAGTGGTTCTCATTTACAAGCCTTCATAGTCAAGATACCTTTATCAAATAAGAATGAAAATACCAAAACTAACTAAATTTATCATCATTAGAAAGAGATATTCATTGGATAGAATATATCAAACTGAGCAGCAATGAGTTCGAATAAGATGTTGTGACTGAATAAGTCATCATTGTGTTTACTGAAAGTTGTATCATGAAGTAGAAAGTTAATCTGAATAAATATAAATGAGGTGTGTGTGATACTTCTACTTGTGAATGGATGATTTACCAGAAAGAGTACGTGTTTTACGTTTGAGTCAGTTTTCATCCTCATGAGATCATACCATGAAGATTCGTAGGAATGATAATCTAATAGAAATAAGATGGTCTGATATGATCATATAGAAATAATTGGACTATGTTTTTGGGAGATATATAAATGGACATATATGTTCATACAAACCAAGACTTATATTCTCAGACAAAGAATATCTTATGATGATGCTATTTGTGATAATTACCAAACGAACAATGTTTTAAAGGAGGAGAACATGTTGACTGGACCTTCATATGAACCTCATAGAATGATAAGATTAATGGTGTTGCAAGATATTATTTTAAGCATACATATGCACTACTAGAAAATAAATATATGACCATAGTTTTATTCTACAATAATAAAAAATCAGGGTGGTCTCTCAATCGACTGTGATCGTGGTTTTATACCGCCTATGGATACCCTATGACCAGTCGCATCCAACCATGGCCTAAGGTATATCATAGAGCCATGGTTATTACAAACTATAGCCATAAATTCAAGATATGACCACGACTAATCTGGGTTGTAGGTACACACGTCCATAGTCACCACTGACCGGGTTGTAGGTACCATATGGCCATGGTTGGATGGGACCGATGTTGTAAGTGGGCCAAATTTTTTACTTAATTAAATACATAATAATAATGATAATAAAAGATTGAGTTCCCATAGAATTTATAGAATAATGATGCCTACATTATCAATATATAACTCAAAAGTATAGCCTACTAGGTGTCATTACATTGGTAAATAATTCATATGTTCTAACCCCATGAAATTTCCAAGATAGCATAGCTAAAAGAGATTTAAAAAAGTCACATGGAGAACATTTATTCCTATGAAATACAATGAAATAGTTTACCTAAGGACTATTATGATATTAATTAATGCAATATCAAATGGAGGATAAATAGAAACATAGTTTCATAAGCTTACCAAATTGAGACTATCTCAATGGTTGAAAATGGTAAGCAGTGAATTGGGCATCATAAAATGACATACACGAAATAACATGCAAGGATAAATAATATAACCTCGCTTAAAAATATCTTCATTTAAATTATGATATCGAGGGCAATAAGTTGACTTTGACTTGTCTGCGAATACTTCAGGTAGTCCCTCGCTCACTGGCCTTCATTGACAATCAAGTTCATCTAGGCAGTCGTGTGGATCTATACTATACAATGAAGTGAAACATTTTAATTGGAATAATGTTACTTGATAATGTCATGTAGACAATCACAAATATATATTAAACATTAAAAATAAAACTTAAGTAAATTTAACATAAAAGAATAAATATATAAAAACAAAAGAATGTGATTAAAAAATTGACCATTTGATATTATATATATCCACTTGGAGTGTGTATGGTACATTGTTTGGTGAGGTTGAAAAGATACAAATACCTGAAACACGTAATTCAAAGATAATGAATATATAGTTTTACATTAAATGATAAAAATAAACTGACATACTTCATAACAATATAACAAACAAATATTTATAAACCTATATATGTGGTGGGCCATTTTTATGACATTGATATCCTAACCTGTATAAGTGGTGGGTTTGAGACATTGATATTCTTCATTGTAATCACACTTATTTACAACTATCTTTGTAGTTCGTTTATTTTCACTATATTTTTGTGGTTATATGATAGGGGTATTAAAATAATATATGTTAAATGTAATAGAGTTTAAACATTAAGTTAAAAGAAGAGTTTAAATTGATTGTTTAAGAAAAAAAAATTTGTAAAGAAATAATTAGTGGGTGCAAAAGTATATATATATATATTAAATATGAGAAGAGATAAAATTTTAAAAAACAATACTTAAAAAATGAAACATTAAGGGAAGGTATTTATGTAGAAATAAAATTATTACAAACAACCATGAACTTGAAATTGATAGTAGCTAATGCAATATCCAATAGATGGAAAATAAAAACAAAGAACCATAAGCTTACCAAACTGAAACTATCACAATGGTTGAAAATTGTAAGTAGTGGTTTGGGAATTATAAAATGACATAAATTAAATAACATGAAATGATAAATAGTCTAACCTCGGTTAAAAATATCCTCATTGAAATTATGATATCGAGGGGAATAATATGACCTTTTCTCGTTTGTCTTTCCTTCATCTGTGAATACTTCAAGTCTTCTCTGGCTCATTGGAATTCATTGTTAATCAAGTTTATAAAAAAAATATAATGATTGGAAGTGATTTCTGATAATTGAAATTAAGAACAATGAGATATTGTTAATTCTTGAGAAGTGGAAACCATAAAACTTAGAGCAATCACCCCTCATTGACCTTGTGAACTTGGTTGACAATGAAGAGAAAGACTAACCTATCACTACTACAATAGATTGTGAACTTGATTAACAATTAAGGCCAATGAAGAAAGTGAGTATCTTGCCTTTTTTCCTATCCAGTATAGTTGTTTGGGTCAGGATTATTAAATATTTCACATGCCCCAAAAAATGTTTACAAATATTCATATAATAGTAAAATCAGACACATATAGTAACATAATAGTAACATTTTTTAAAACATAATAACATAAATTGGAAACACATACATTGAATAAAACATACTAATAGTGAATAAAAATAAATATTGGCGAAAAGATCACACTAACGGTGAATATATCACGATAACATTATATGAAATTGCTCAAAACCCAAAGAATGATGCATGGATACTCATGATTCGCTATGATCTCTCATGAAACTCATGGAGCTATAATCTATTCACATGATTTTTGTATAATCATAGTGTAAAATAGACAAATAAAATTTATATAGGAAACATTCAAATGAATTCATTTGAACTAAATCCAAAATATGAATTGTGTATGTCATGGAAATTTTATAGTTGGTTTATAGTTTGTAAAGAACTAAATCCACCAGATAAACCTATAGTTGGAGAGAGTATAGTAATGAGTTTATGAGTGAAACAATACTGAAAAAACTATATGTAATGAAATTATATCCAAAATGTTTCTAGAAGTAATTAACAATGAGTTAATTAAAAATTCAGTTTAACATAAATAAACTGTAACTACTGGTTAAATGATTGAAGATGCTTATGAAGTTATAAGAAAACTGAATAAGTCAAAAAAATCTACAATATAATGAAATTGAATATCAATAGTAATAAATAACAAAACAAATGTTAGAGGTTGACAAAAAATTTATGTTGATTTGCAAGGTGGGGGGAGTCAAAAAATTGATGGAAAAATACAGGTTCCATGAGTATTTAAAAATAGAAATTTCATAGTTAGCACTTGTGATGTTAGGGTATGTGGATATAAAAATGTAAACACAGAGGAAATCGAACCTGCATAGATGAGGAATGGTTGAAAGTTGGAGAGGATGGGATGAGTCAAGTTGCGATAAACAAATTATTATTTCCATACTTCTAATTGAATGCATAAATGTGAATAATGGTCTCAATATGAGGAGAACATGTAAAAAACATAACATGCATAACATGTGAAGGCAATTATAATAGAAAATGGAAAAAGGAAAAAAAAAACTAACTAGTTAATGCATCTTTCACTGGAAAAATGACTACGAAGAATGGAAAAATTCAAAAAAAAAATACATGTGTCTTGATAATCATATTTTATTCACTCTGCCATATTTTCTCACATTCTGCAAGCCAAAAAACACATTTTTTACAAATTTATCTTTTTTGGGAAAGGAAATGAAGAAAAAATTGACAATTTGAAGTACCTCGTTGTTTTTAAGTAAAAAAATGTAATTATTATTGTCCTATGGAGAGAAAAATCTAGCAATGCTTAACTACATGAAAACATAAGCAAAAACATGCAACATTAAGCATACTAATTCAGTATCCATCACGTATTAAAAAAATTTATAATAGATTTTATATGAAAAAGATGTTGATAATACAATAACATTGGCAAGGTTTATTCGAAATAGCTTCATTTGAAAGGATTGAAATAGTTGAATGGAAAGCATGATGTAAAGCGCATCTAGAGAAAGCCTTATTTAGTTTGTTGAGGGGGTAAAATAAAGACAGTGCAGTAATGGAGATGGTTAATAAACATGATATAGATCAATGTATAATAGAAACAACATGTATTACATAGGGGGGAAATGAAAAAAGAGAAAAATACAAAACCTATAAACACTACTCCTGAGATTTTCTTATTGCCGCTTCAAATTTGCAAAAGGGGTATATAAAAACTACTCCTAAAAGTAAGTTCTTTATGAAATATAAGTGATGGTTCCCAAAACAAAACCCTGAAAATGAAATTAGGGATTACTTGATAGCAAGAAAAATATGAAATTAGGGATTACCTGAGGGGATGGTGATGATCGTAGCCGGTGACCAGATTGGGGGTGGTGGTAGAGATGAGCGGTGGTGTCTTCGATTGAAGGTGCGACGATCAAGTAAGGTGGGGTTGCGCGGAGGAGAGGGTGATGACTATAGGCGAGATGAGGCTACGTGAGGGGGAGGGTGATAGTTTAGGTGAGGGTTGCCGAGGGGGATGGCGGCAGCATTATGGTGGCAGCGACATCGAGGTGAGGTTGTGTTAGGGAGAGGGCAGCGACGACAGGGGAGCTCAGGTGTGGGGAGGGTTAGGGTTGGGAAGGGGGACACAATTGGTTGAGTTGTTTTTCTAATTGGAGTCAGAGACCACCAAGGCGGTCGTTGATAGTCCCCTTTAGCAACTGTCAATGGCAGTCTCTCCTTCCATGGGTCGCATTTGGTGCATTTTCTAGTTGTGTTTTTAAAAAACTACTGCTAAATCATTCAATTTTTTTTAGTGCCATTAAACAATGAATTTGGTGTAGTGCCTGATAATATCACCCCACTCATTTACATTTAATAACCATTTAAGCTAAAAAACATTTCCATCACTTTAGTCGGTTCGTCGGTATTGTATTTTTTGGAAGCATCAATTATCCATCTTCCAATCCATCCCTTCAATTCTCCCTCAGATTTGTTTCATCTTCATCACTTTTTTTATAATCTTTTTCATCTCCCATTACAACCATATCTTCGTTTATGTATCATCCCTATATTTGATTCATTTCCATTCTTGACTTTTAATCTATCTTGTCTACATCACTTCCTTATAATCTATTCCATCACCAAATCCATTATTACCTTATGATCTATTATTATGTATATATCCTGAATACACACACACACACACACACATATATATATATAATCTCTCTATTGTATACATATATGTTTTTATCATATATTTTCTTATCTTTATATATTGAATCTTACTATGTTATCTATAAAAAAAGATTAATTTAATTTGCCTTAGAAGTGATTACATATCCTGCAAATGCATGAGGGAAAATACTGATATATGTAATATTATTAAGTATTAATTAATTGATAATTAATATTATTAATATTATTTATTAGTAATTAATTAGTAATTAATATTTTTAATTCTTAATTAAACATTAATTAATAATTATTAGTTAGTTACTAATTATTAAAAATAATAATTATTTAATTACTGATTACTAATAAATTATTGTTAATTAATTAACCATTTTTTGCTAATTAATAATATTAATATTAAATATTATACTAATGACATTAATATTGTTATTTTTATTAATTAATATTAATATTTCACTAATAAAATTATACTAATTAAAATTAATTTATATATTTATTAATTATTTTTACTAATATAAACAACACTACTTGATTATATTTATTAATTATTTAAATAATATTAATTAATAATAAAAATTAAATATTATGCAAACAGACATACTAATTGATATTATGATAATAATTATTAATAATAACTATTATAATAATAACTATATTCCTAGCTATTGACTACAAATATATTAGTTATGATGTATAGTCATTAATAATAACTATAATAATAATAAATATATTCCTAGCTATTGACTACTGATATATTAATTATGATATATAGTTATTATTAATATAAAAATTGTATTTACTTTATTAATTCAATAATATAATTATTATTGTTATTTTAAATACCATGTAGACATATTTATAAATTTTAGAGTTATATTATATATATAATGCGTTATTATTATTATTTTATATTTTTAGATATATTTTTTTATAAAATAGAGGAAATTTATCATAAAATATATTTAAATATATATTGTTTTTAAAAAAATTACAACAACCTATTAGAAATGAAAAACAAAATAAACAGAAGTGTTGTAATGTGCAATGTTGCACAATAAAAAAAACTAAAAAAATGCTGCAGAAAGGGCCCTAATGCCTTTAATATCCAAATTTAATAAAAAAAACCTATAACCATTTCTATTATTTTCAACCCCCCCACCCCACATGGTTGAGTTTTAAAAAAAACCTTTATTCTCCTTGCTCGTCCTATCCCATGGCCCCCAAATCCCAATTTCTCCCCACCAAATCTCTGCACCATCACCGCTGTGAACCCCATCCCCTCCTCGTTGTAACCCCTGTCGCCTCCCCTTGTTCACCATTGCAACCCTTTGCTGCCACTGCCTCCCTTCGCCACCACTTGTGCCCACTGTCGAAGACCGTAGGCCCGCGAACACTGTGTCCCCCCCCCTATGGTAATTGCAAATACTCCCAAAAAAACAGATCAGCGACCTCCATAGGCGGTCGCTAAAATGGTCATTTAAAAAAAATCTATTTAGAAACATAACCAAACAAGAATATTACCCCAAAAAACTTGCATACATTCAATGGAATCCACCATATTTATTTTTTATTGTACTCATAATTTTTCTTAAATCATTCATCTACCAATAAAAAAACCACTAACAACCTCTATTCATAAATATAACCTAACAAATCACCTCATCTCATGCCTTCAATTCACAATAATGCTGATATATCAATCTTTATAGATTTCATGATCTTTAAACTCCTCATAAGTTTAAATATTCCTTCAAAAAAATATAAAATTTAACTTTAATGAAAAGATGAAGCCTGTATTCATAGAAGCATACACCAAACAAGCAACAAAGGTTGCAAGAAAATAACTTTCATCGCCATTGGTGCAAAAACAATGGATTCCTGTATAAAATCACATTAAATGAGTAAGAAATAGATTAATTTAGACCTAAGTTATGTGTTTAAAGAATTCATATCATTTCCCAACAAAAATATTTTAAATTCATAATGGGCCAAATCAGGATGTCATTTCATACACACCATCACCCAATTGTCATCATATGACAAACATCATATTTGTTTAAATATGTTATAGCTAATATACTCCATAAATCAGAAATTCCATGATTAGTGTTTCCATCAAAAAATGGATATCATCAACATTATTCCATATCAGATTACAGATGCAGCAATCAAACTACAAGCAGTCATCAATTGTCTATACATCTAGTTTCAGGTGTGCAACTCTCCATTTCTGGTGTGCAACTAAATATAAAGTACATATTCATTATAAAAGTATTTAATAAACTGTATACATATTTGATATGTATAACCCATCAAAGAATAGTAAAATGAACAAAATCACGAGTTACAAGAAGTGGGAAGTACCATAGCTTTATAGTTGTAGTCAAGAATAATATTAACACCCTTGATGTAATAATGAATATTCCCACTATGATGGAACAATCAAGAACAATAAAAAAATCTAAAATCTGGAAATTAATGTAATATTCTATATAATTATATAAGGAAGGAGGCCAAGAATAGGGTAGAAATAAAATTATACTATTTTGGAAGGTTCAGACATTCCCTGACTGTGTGATATCAGGAAGACGATGACTAGAACTTGCGTGGGTACTGGGTTTATTGTACAGTGCCATGTTCTATTCTCAAAATTATTATGGATAGTTTATATTCCAATTGGTACATACGAGGAGGGGGTTTATTTGTAATGGGGGTGGCTCAGTCTCACTTGCTTTTTATATTCTTTGTGGTGCTTGAGATTCTCTACTTAACAAAGTGAGGGTGATGTTAAAATGGATTCAGTTATTTCAGATATATAATCTTTGTATTGTTTAGGTTGGGAATGATTTTATTATGCTCACCAACTTCCATAAGTGGACGACACCTTCACAGTAGTCTGTGATTTATCACATCAGAAAATGTAGGCCTCTTGAGGGAAAAAAGCAGATATCTTTGTTTCCAAAGGTAGCTTGGCGGACCCTTTATGTGTTTTCTCTAATATCAAATCCGTACATCAGACTTTAATGATGTGGTTTGTGGTGATTCCTTTGGGCTTCACAATTTTAGACCACCTTGAACCTTTTCTTGCATGCGTTATAAATATTTAATTTGATAAGGTGGGTAGGTTTATAGAAAATCTAGGAAAAACCCATTGGAATGATTTGAAGTATCTAAGTAAAAATGTATTTATTACTTTAATGATAGGTTTTAATTTCAATAAATGTTCTAATGTGAATATTCAGTATTTTACATATTTTTACTGTAACAAATATAAACATTAAGATATTGATGACATGTTTTGTTTTTATGGGATGTGGAGGATTAAAAACTCATAAATATAACATGAAATTTAGATTTCAATTATCTAAAATAAAAGTAGAATATACAGAGTTAACTAAAGATTTTAAGTAAGATTTATAACTTAAAGATTTGGTGTAAGAACTAGGGTTTTTATATTTTACTATTTATTAGGACAACCAAATTTCTCTTCAATTTTATAAAAATCATGTTTTCCATATTTGGTGTAAGTATGTTGTTATTAGGTTATATTTTATTAGGTTAATAATAATTAATAGGTGGGATTTGATGGATAAAATTGACATAAGGTACAATAATTCTGATATACTAAGTCATTATTGGAAAATTCTGACATTGTCTAAATGAGCTACATGTGTTAGATAAAAATTGTTCCACACACACATTAGGATCGATGGGAATAAGACCACCAAATTGATGTCCATTTCATTTTGGAGTTTATCATATGATCCATGTACATAAATTAAACACAGAGAATATGTTTTTTGATAATGAGTATAGAATACGTTAGCTTCAAATGTATAGGATCCATGGAAGAGCTCACACACTGCTTCAGTGTCTTATGAAACTATATGCATGTTTTACCATGGAGTTGATATAGTTTTATAAAAAGGATATAGAACTGAATATCATATTTATAATCATAATTAAGGTTTATCTATGCTTCCTAGATGATGAACACACTTGCGAACTGCATGAAAAAACATAAAAATGTTAGAGGGTCGATGTCATGTTTGAAGTGAATTCACCAAATAATGATGTAAGTGGTTCTCATTTACAAGCCTTCATAGTCAAGATACCCTTATAAAATAAGAATGAAAATACCAAAACTAACTAAATTTATCATCATTAGAAAGAGATATTCATTGGATATAATATATCAGACTGAGCAGCACTGAGTTCGAATAAGATGTTGTGACTGAATAAGTCATCATTGTGTTTACTGAAAGTTGTATCATGAAGTAGAAAGTTAATCTGAATAAATATAAATGAGGTGTGTGTGATACCGCTACTCGTGAATGGATGATTTACCATAAAGAGTATGTGTTTTACGTTTGAGTCAGTTTTCATCCTCATGAGATCATACCATGAAGATTCGTAGGAATGAGAATCTAATAGAAATAAGATGGTCTGATATGATCATATAGAAATAATTAGACTATGTTTTTGGGAGATATATAAATGGACATATATGTTCATACAAACCAAGACTTATATTCTCAGAAAAAGAAGATCTTATGATGATGTTATTTGTGATAATTACCAAACGAACAATGTTTTAAAGGAGGAGAAGATGTTGACTGGACCTTCATATGAACCTCATAGAATGATAAGAGTAATGGTGTTGCAAGATATTATTTGAAGCATACATATGCACTACTAGAAAATCAATATATGACCATAGTTTTATTCTACAACAATAAAAAATCATGGTGGTCTCTCAATCGACTATGATCGTGGTTGTATACCGCCTATGGATGCCCTATGACCAGTCGCATCCAACCATGGCCTAAGGTATATCATAGAGCCATGGTTATTGCCAACTATAGACATAAATTCAAGATATGACCATGACTAATCTGGGTTGTAGGTACACACAGCCACAGTCGCCAATGATCGGGTTGTAGGTACCATATAGCCATGGTTGGATGGGACCGATGTTGTAAGTGGGTCAATTTTTTTACTTAATTAAATACATAATAATAATGATAATAAAAGATTGAGTTCCCATAGAATTTATAGTATAATGATGCCTACAGTATCAATATATAACTCAAAAGGATAGCCTACTAGGTGTCATTACATTGGTAAATAATTTATATGTTCTAACCCCATGAAATTTCCAAGATAGCATAGCTAAAAGAGATTTAAAAAAGTCACATGGAGAACATTTATTCCTATGAAATACAATGAAATAGTTTACCTAAGGACTATTATTCTAGTAATTAATGAAATATCAAATGGAGGATAAATAGAAACATAGTTTCATAAGCTTACCAAATTGAGACTATCTCAATGGTTGAAAATGGTAAGGAGTGAATTGGGCATCATAAAATGACATACACGAAATAACATGCAAGGATAAATAATATAAACTCTCTTAAAAATATCTTCATTTAAATTATGATATCAAGGGGAATAAGTTGACTTTGACTCGTATGCAAATACTTCAGGTAGTCCCTCGCTCACTGGCCTTCATTGACAATCAAGTTCATCTAGGAAGTCGCGTGGATCTATACTAACCAATGAAGTGAAACATTTTAATTGGAATAATGTTACTTGATAATGTCATATAGACAATCACAAAGATATATTAAACATTAAAAAGAAAACTTAAGTAAATTTAAAATAAAAGAATAAATATATAAAAACAAAATAATGTGATTAAAAAATTGACCATTTGATATTATATATATCCACTTGGAGTGTGTATGGTACATTGTTTGGTGAGGTTGAAAAGATACAAATACCTGAAACACATAATTCAAAGATAATGAATATATAGTTTTAAATTAAATGATAAAAATAAACTGACATACTTCATAACAATATAACAAACAAATATTTATAAACCTATATATGTGGTGGGCCATTTTTATGACATTGATATCCTAACCTGTATAAGCGGTGGGTTTGAGACATTGATATTCTTCATTGTAATCACACTTATTTACAACTATCTTTGTAGTTCGTTTATTTTCACTATATTTTTGTGGTTATATGATAAGGGTATTAAAATAATATATGTTAAATGTAATAGAGTTTAAACATTAAGTTAAAAGAAGAGTTTAAATTGATTGTTTAAGAAAAAAAAACTTTTGTAAAGAAAGAATTAGTGGGTGTAAAAGTATATATATATATATATATTAAATATGAGAAGAGATAAAAATTTTAAAAACAATACTTAAAAAATGAAACATTAAGGGAAGGTATTTATGTAGAAATAAAATTATTACAAATAGCCATGAACTTGAAATTGATAGTAGCTAATTCAATATCCAATAGATGGAAAATAAAAACAAAGAACCATAAGCTTACCAAACTGAAACTATCACAATGGTTGAAAATGGTAAGTAGTGGTTTGGGAATTATAAAATGACATAAATGAAATAACATGAAATGATAAATAGTCTAACCTCGGTTAAAAATATCCTCATTGAAATTATGATATCGAGGGGAATAATGTGACTTTTTCTCGTTTGTCTTTCATTCATCTGTGAATAATTGAGGTCTTCTCTGGCTCATTGGCATTCATTTTTAATCAAGTTTATAAAAAAAATCTAATGATTGTAAGTGATTTCTGATAATTGAAATTAAGAACAATGGGATATTTTTAATTCCTGAGAAGTGGAAACCATAAAACTTAGAGCAATCACCTCTCATTGACCTTGTGAACTTGGTTGACAATGAAGAGAAAGACTAACCTATCACTACTAAAATAGATTGTGAACTTGATTAACAATGAAGGCCAATGAAGCAAGTGAGTATCTTGCCTTTTTTCCTATCCAGTATAGTTGTTTGGGTCAGGATTATTAAATATTTCACATGCCCCAAAAAATGTTTACAAATATTCATATAATAGTAAAATCATACACATATAGTAACATAATAGTAACATTTTTTAAAACATAATAACATAAATTGGAAACACATACAGTGAATACAACATACTAATAGTGAATAAAAATAAATATTGGCGAAAAGATCACACTAACGGTGAATATATCACGATAACATTATACGAAACTTCTCAAAACCCAAAGAATGATGCATGGATACTCATGATTCGCTATGATCTCTCATGAAACTCATGGAGCTGTAATCTATTCGCATGATTTTTGTATAATCATAGTGTAAAATAGACAAATAAAATTTATATAGGAAACATTCAAATGAATGCAGTTGAACCAAATCCAAAATATGAATAGTGTATGTCATGGAAATTTTGTAATTGGTTTATAGTTTGTAAAGAACTAAATCCACCAGATTTACCTGTAGTTGGAGAGAGCATAGTAATGAGTTTATGAGTGAAACAATAATGAAAAAACTATATGTAATGAAATCATATCCAAAATGTTTCTAGCAGTAATTAGCAATGAGTTAATTAAAAATTCAGTTTAACATAAATAAACTGTAACTACTGGTTAAATGATTGAAGATGCTTATAAAGTTATAAGAAAACTGAATAAGTCAAAAAAATCTACAATATAATGAAATTGAAGATCAAGAGCAATAAATAAAAAAACAAATGTTAGAGGTTGACAAAATTTTTATGTTGATTTGCAAAGTGGGGGCAGTCAAAAAAGTGATGGAAAAATACGGGTTCCATGAGTATTTAAAAATAGAAATTTCATAGTTAGCACTTGTGATGTTAGGGTATGTGGATATAAAAATGTAAACACAGAGGAAATCGAACCTGCATAGATGAGGAATGGTTGAATTTTGGAGAGGATGGGATGAGTCAAGTTGCGATAACCAAATTATTATTTCCATACTTCTAATTGAATGCATAAATGTGAATAATGGTTTCAATATGAGGAGAACATGTAAAAAACATAACATGCATAACATGTGAAGGAGATTACAATGGAAAAATGGAAAAAGGAAAAAAATACTAACCAGTTAATGCATCTTTCACTGGAAAAATGACTACGAAGAATGGAAAAATTAAAAAAAATGCATGTGTCTCGATAATCATATTTTATTCACTCTACCATATTATCTCACAGTCTGCAAGCCAAAAAACACATTTTTTACAAATTTATCTTTTTTGGGAAAGGAAATGAGGAAAAAATTGACAATTTGAAGTACCTCGTCGTTTTAAGTAAAAAATGTAATTATTATTGTCCTATGGAGAGAAAAACCCAGCAATGCTTAACTACATGAAAACATTAGCAAAAACATGCAACATTAAGCATACTAATTCAGTATCCATCACGTATTAAAAAAATTTATAATATATTTTATATGAAAAACATGTTGATAATACAAGAACATTGGCAAGGTTTATTCGAAATAGCTTCATTTGAAAGGATTGAAATACTTGATTGGAAAGCATGATGTAAAGCGCATCTAGAGAAAGCCTTATTTAGTTTGTTGAGGGGGTGAAATAAAGACAGTGTAGTAATGGATATGGTTAATAAACATGATCTAGATCAATGTATAATAGAAACAACATGTATTACAGAGGGGGAAAATGAAAAAAGAGAAAAATACAAAACCTATAAACACTACTCCTGAGATTTTCTTATTGTCGCTTCAAATTTGCAAAAGGGGTATATAAACACTACTCCTAAAAGTAAGTGCTTTATGAAATATAAGTGATGGTTCCCAAAACAAAACCCTGAAACTGAAATTAGGGATTACTTGATAGCACGAAAAATCTGAAATTAGGGATTACCTGAGGGGACGGTGACGATCGTAGCCGGTGACCAGATTGGGGGTGGTGGTAGAGATGAGCGGTGGTGTCTTCAGTTGGGGGTGCGACGATCAAGTAAGGTGGGGTTGCGCGAAGGAGAGGGAGATGACTATAGGTGAGATGAGGCTGCGTGAGGGGGAGGGTGATAGTTGAGGTGAGGGTGGGCGAGGGGGATAGCGGCAGCATTGTGGCGGCAGCGACATCGAGGTGAGGTTGTGCCAGGGAGAGGGCAGCAATGACAGGGGAGCTCAGGTGTGGGGAGGGTTAGGGTTGGGAAGGGGGACACAATTGGTTGAGTTGTTTTTTTAATTGGAGTCAGCGACCACCAAGGCAGTCGTTGATAGTCCCCTTTAGCAACTTTCAATGGCAGTCTCTCCTTCCATGGGTCGCATTTGGTGCATTTTCTAGTTTTTTTTTAAAAAACTATTGCTAAATCATTTAATTTTTTTTAGTGCCATTAAACAATGAATTTGGTGTAGTGCCTGATAATATCACCCCACTCATTTACATTTAATAACCATTTAAGCTAAAAAACATTTCCATCACTTTAGTCGGTTCATCAATATTGTATTTTTTGGAAGCATCAATTATCCATCTTCCAATCCATCCCTTCAATTCTCCCTCGGATTTGTTTCATCTTCATCACTTTTTTTATAATCTGTTTCATCTCCCATTACAACCATATCTTCGTTTATGTATCATCCTTATCTTTGATTCATTTCCATTCTTGCCTTTTAATCTATCTTGTCTACATCACTTCCTTATAATCTATTCCATCACCAAATCCATTTTTACCTTATGATCTATTATTTTGTATATATCCTGAATACACACACACACAAACACATATATATAATCTCTCTATTGTATACATATATGTTTTTATCATATATTTTCTTATCTTTCTATATTGAATCTTACTATGTTATTTATAAAAAAATTAATTTAATTTGTCCTAGAAGTGATTACATCTCCTGCAAATGCATGAGGGAAAATACCGATATATGTAATATTAGTAAGTATTAATTAATTGATAATTAATATTATTAATATTATTTATTAGTAATTTATTAGTAATTAATATTTTTAATTCTTAATTAAACATTAATTAATAATTATTAGTTAGTTACTAATTATTAAAAATAATTATTATTTAATTACTGATTACTAATAAATTATTGTTAATTAATTAACCATTTATTGCTAATTAATAATATTAATATTAAATATTATACTAATGACATTAATATTGTTATTTTTATTAATTAATATTAATATTTCACTAATAAAATTATACTAATTAAAATTAATTTATATATTTATTAATTATTTTTACTAATATCAACAACACTACTTGATTATATTTATTAATTATTTAAATAATATTAATTAATAATAAAAATTAAATATTATGAAAACAGACATACTAATTGATATTATGATAATAATTATTAATAATAACTATTATAATAATAACTATATTCCTAGCTATTGACTACAAATATATTAATTATGATGTATAGTCATTAATAATAACTATAATAATAATAAATATATTCCTAGCTATTGACTACTGATATATTAATTATGATATATAGTTATTATTAATATAAAAATTGTATTTACTTTATTAATTCAATAATATAATTATTATTGTTATTTTAATTACCATGTAGACATATTTATAAATTTTAGAGTTATATTATATATATAATGCGTTATTATTATTATTTTATATTTTTAGATATATTTTTTTATAAAATAGAGGAAAATTATCATAAAATACATTTAAATATATATTGTTTTTAAAAAAATTACAACAACCTATTATAAACGAAAAACAAAATAAACAGAAGTGTTGTAATGTGCAGTGTTGCACAATAAAAAAACTAAAAAAATGCTGCAGAAAGGGCCCTAATGCCTTTAATATCCAAATTTAATAAAAAAAACCTATAACCATTTCTATTATTTTCAACCCCCCAACCCCCCCCCCCCACATGGGTGAGTTTTAAAAAAACCCTTTATTCTCCTCGCTCGCCCTATCCCCCGGCACCCAAATCCCAATTGCTCCCCACCAAAGCTCTGCACCATCGCCGTTGTGAACCCCATCCCCTCCTCGTTGTAACCCCTGCTGCCGCCCCTTGTTCACCATTGAAACCCTTTGCTGCCACTGCCTCCCTTCGCCACCACTTATGCCCATTGTCGAAGACCGTAGGCCCACGAACACTGTGTCCCCCCCACCAACCCTTTGTCTACTGCCTCGCCCACCCCATCCCCCGCACAATTTTCCACGACCTCTCATATGGTTCAACCAATCTTTTAGGAAAATAGTTGTAAATAATTTTAAGAGCATAACTAAGGTGGTGTTAACTTATTTATATACTACAAGTATCCCTTGTGACTATAAATTAGTCGTGTAAGTTCACTTGAATGGCAATTCACTGCCATTTTTTAATTAAATTTCAGGTTCAGTCTTACAATTTTATTCCATTGGTCTATCAAATTGCATCAAGGAGGAGGCTCAAAAACCTCATGCGGCAAGAGGGACATCATCCTCAAGCCGCCGCCGCCAACACTTTCACGAAGTGGAACTCTAGCAACCAAATCCACCATCACCATGATGCATCTTTCCTTTACCTGAGTCAAATATAACAAGGTCTACATACACCCAAAGGTGTATGCATGGTGTGAGTCAAAGCCCAGTATGATACCACCTAACAAAGAGATTTCATGCCAAAGCATTATAAGAAAAATTAACATGCAAGTTTTATAAAAAGGGCTAGAGACATTTTAATAGAAAACATGTTTTTCTTTTGAAATAAACAACAAGGAGCATCGTATGCCAACGGTAAGTACGATATCACAAAAGAGCATTATGTCATGGGAAATCCCCATAAGCTCTAGCTCTAGTGGGACACTAGTTGCCTTGTATCTCAGTGAAACGTGCTATATAAACCACAACCCACAACGTCCTCATGCACGAGCCATTATAGAGTAATTTATCCAATATTCTAGTGGTCTTCAATAATCTTCATAATTTAGTTAGTGTTGTTATCATAAATCCTGCTAGATGAATCTGGGATAAGCCACTTCTGAGTCAACTAGCATAATAGTCCTAGTTCTCCCACCTAGATACCTAGGATTCCCTTCGTGCTCAATTTTCATTCCACATATCACATATGACATCACTTTCACACATGTACAAGCCAGTCAATATAAACTCACATGATAAACCACAATTTCCATAATCAAAACATAATTTAAATCCAAATTCATACCAAACCCATTTCAAAACATGTTCGTACCATTTACACATTTTATTAAACACCTTCAAGAAGAAAAACAAGGAAGCGCGTGTGAAACACACATGGAACATAACTCATTTCCTTTGGAAAACCATTTTCAACACAAATGCACCTTGAATCCTTTTAAAAACACATTTTTCACCTCGTGAATAATAAATATAACATAACCAAGATGAAAATCAAGCATATATAAATCACCAGATAATGTTTAAGCATGGAACCACCAACCTCAAGTGTAGAAACTTCCAGAAAACGGTGCTAAACAACAACAACACCACCAAGGGACCCTATAAAGAAAATATTGAACAAAAAAATCAATATTGAACTAAAAACATCAATATTGGACCCTAATAATGAATATTTAACCTTAAATAGGTCACCCAACCTGTTGGATACATGAAACCCCGAGAAGGGAGAAGTGAAACCCTAGAAAAGATAGGAAATCAAGAAAAAACCACTTACTTGAAGGTTTCTTGAAGAATTACCACCAAAATCACCTAAAAATGGTGGTCCAAGGGAACAAGGGGGGAAGGGTTGGAGGTGCTTAGGGCTGGAAATCCTGAGTGGGGGAGAAAGGGACTAGATTTATGGTTAAATCTAAAAAGGGGGAAATGTAAAAACCTAACTTTTAATGACCTGGACAAGCCATACGGTTTTCCAAACCGTGCAATAATCATGCGCCCCTCACCTTCCAATAGGGACATGTCGTATGGTTATCCCACACAGTCTCCAAACCATTTGCCAACTATGTGGTTCGCCTGTGTCCAAAAATGACACTAGGCCGCACAGTTTCTTGGGCTAGGTTCATGGTTTCCCCTAACCATGCACAAACTGTTTTCCATCTACTGTCAATCCCAAAATCTCAATTTTTCATCAAATACATAAAGGGAAACTATGGGATAAACACTAGACTAAAAATAAACAAAGGAATACCTCAAAATGAAAATACGGATATGGAAATTCTCTCCACCATGAAAACTTTTTGTCCCCGAAAAGTTAACATGAAGCTTGATCGGAGAACAAAAATGGATACTCTTTTTCAACCCATGACTTCCACTCCCAAGTCACATGTATATAATTTCCATGTTGTCAAAGACTCGGACCAATAGAATAGACTTCCCACAAAACACTTTCTCTTGGGAATCTACAATTTGTACCAGTCATTCAAACACAGAAAAATCTGGCTCCAATTCTAACTCTTACCAATTCAGCACATGAGACAGATCTGGGTTATAATTTTTCTATTGGGATACATGGAACACATCGTGAATCTACATAAAATGAGAGGAAAAAGCTAACATGTATGTCATCTTACCAATCCTCTCGGTGATCTCAAAAGGTCTGGCATATCTAGGTGTTAGCTTCCCTTTCTTACCCAAACGGCGGTGACCCAAGTGAGGTGTCACTTTCAGGAACACCTGATCACCCATAGAAAACTCCAAATCTCTATGCCTCTAGTCAGAATAGGACTTGTGACAACTATGATCTATCAACAACCATTTTATGATCAACCTGACCTTCTCAGATGTTTGTTTCACAAGGCCTGATCTCAATAGCAAGGTCTCACCCACCTCAACTCAACACAAATGCGACCGACATGACCAACCATAAAGCTCCTCAAAAGGATCCATTCAGATCAAGGATTGGTAACTATTGTTATATAAAAACTCAACCAATCTCAAATGGTTATCCCATGAACCTCCAAAATCCAAGACACGTGCTCGAATCATGTCTTCCAAAACTTGATTCGCCCACTCTGTCTGACCATCTATTTGATGATGGTATGTCGTGATCAACTTGACCTGCGACCCCAGCACCTTCTGAAGGCCTTCCCAAAACCATGAGGTAAAATGAGGGTCCCTATCCTAGAAAATTGCTAACAGTAAACCATGAAGCCTCACAACCTCCTGAACATACAATCGGCCCAACTCATCCACCTTGGTTGAATCCCTAATTGGAATGAAATAGGATGACTTGGTCAAATAGTCAATCACTAACCGAATATCATTCCTCCCCTAGGGTGTATGAGGCAAGCCAAAAATAAAATACATGGTGATCTCGTCCCACTTCCAGATATGAATAGGAAGTGGATGAAGCAAATTGAAGGTATTTTGGTGCTCTACTTTAACCTGCTAACATGTATAACACTGCGACACAAAGTCAGCCACATCCTGCCACATACCTGACCACCAGAACTATTGATGCACATCATAGTACATCTTGGTAGTACCAGGATGAATGTCCCACTGAGACCGGTGGTTATCTCATATCATTACCTTTCTCATAGAAAACAACACCACAAAGCGACCCTTGAAGCATAAAACTCTCAAGAGAGAGAGAGAGACCAATCACCAGGTGTCTCCCCTTCATGAAGAAACTATATATACTACTATCACAACTCATCACTAGGATTATCCCACTGAATTAGTTCCATGAGAGAAAGATTTAGCTGAACATTGGCCAAGAACTCACCTCCACTGTGACCTTTGGTCTCCAAATACATTTGAGCAAAGTGCCCCATCAAGGTCCACTCACCACTAGACTCTTTCAATGCTTTAATTGGAACTTTCCTACTCAAAGCATCAACCACAGCATTACCTTACCTTAGGTATAGACTATATCGAAATCAAACCCCTTAAGGTACTCAACCTAATGATGTTGCCTTAAATTTAGATATTTCTAGGAGAAAATGTAGACCAAACTCTTATGATATGAATAAACTACAAACTTATCCCCAAATGGATAATGGTTCCATGTCTTTAGGGAATGCATCACTGCTGCTAACTCTAGGTCATTGGGTAATTCTTTTCATGTGGTCGAAGCCGATGAGAACCATAATACACCACATGATCATCCTGTATTATCACACACATGAGACCCATACCTAAGGCATCGTAATAAATCATATACCCCTTTCCAGGTTCCGAAAAAATCAAAACGGTAGTTTTGTTCAACTGCCACTTTAGTTCATCGAAGGACACTTGGAATTTTGGGATCCATTCAAACTTCACCCCTTTCTGGGTGAGTTTCGTCATGGATGAAGCAAGTCGAGAGAAATCCCAAACAAACCGCCTGTAATACCCTACCATACCTAAAAATCTTCTTATCTCAAAAAAATTCTTTGGCTACTCCCATGACATCACTGCACTAATATTTTCAGGGTCTACCAAAACCCCTTGTTCCGAGATAACATGGACCATAAACTTCACCTCCCTGGTCCAGAAGGTGCACTTAGAAAACTTTTCATAGAGGCGATGATCCCAAAGAGTTCCCAACATGATCCTCAAATGTTTCTCATGCTCTTCCTCAGTTCCAGAGTAGACCAGGATGTCATCCACAAATACCATGACAAACGAATCAAGGTACTGATGGAACACCCTATTCATAAGCACCATAAAGACTGCTGCAACATTTTTCAACCCTAAGGGCATGACCAAGTACTCAAAATGGCCATACCTACTTCAGAACACTGTTTTTGGGACATCCGCCTCTCTAACTCTGACTTGGTGGTAACCAGAATGCAATTCAATCTTAAAAAACCACATTGCTCCCTTAAGCTGGTTGAAAAAGGTCATCAATACATGGAAAAGGTTACTTATTTTTAATGGTTACCCTGTTCAACTTCCAGTAATAAATGCACATCCAGAGAGATACATCAACCTTTTTAGAGAATAACACTGGGGCAGCCCAAGGTGAGGCGCTCGGGTGAATGAATCTTTTGGATTTCAAATCGTCTAGTTGTGCCTTTAATTCCCTCAACTCAGTGGGGTCCATACGATATGAAGGAAGAGATATCAGTTGTTCTCTCGGTGCCAACTCAATAGAGAACTCTACATCCCTATCCAGAGGCAAACTCAAAAAAACCTCTAGAAAAACCTATTATAACTCATCCACCATAGAAGGTAATGCACCCTCAGGAGCACCATCACCATCCTCCAACATAAGTGGCGGTAACTAAAAAATGAGATTTCTCAATTCTAGAAGTGGAGGTCCACCACATCCCGACTGAGGATCCCATTCACTATGAAAAACCTAGGTACTTCCACCAGGTTCCATAAAGCTCAATCTTCACCTATAATAATAGATGTGTGCCTCAAAAGTGCACCATCCAATCCATGTTGAGGATTACGTCAAAGAGGTCCATCTTCGAAACAAAGAAATCACATTCCAACTTGACCCCTGACACAGTGAGTACACAAGACAGGCACCTGAAACCCTGCTCTCGCTTCTTATCAAGCAGCATTACCAACTCCATCACATACGACATAAGATCAGTTGGAAACTTTAACACATCAATAAGGAGGGAAGAAGTAAAATAAACTGAAACACTAGTATCAAAGAGATCAATATATAAGGATGAGAAATAAGAACGATACCTCGAACTATCGTAAGCCTTGTATCTGATATGTTGGCACTCAATCCACTGCATGAAGATTCCTTATCTCAAACTGAGTATGAGAATGACCACTAGCCTATGACTCTTCCCTAAACTGACTCTACCTAGAAGAAGATCCATCCATGTCACCACGACCTCCAAACTGAGAACCTATTGTCATGGACAGCTCTAACTAGGCTGAAATTCCTCTAGAAGCTACTAACCTTGCACCACTCTGATAAGGACATGAGGCCATATGAAACTATTACAAGTGTAACATAGCTCCACATTGGTGACAAGGTCTAGGAGGTGATGTGTGCCTAGGTCGTATATTCCCTTCCTTCCCACACTGGTGGCACACGACCGACCCTAGATCGGAAGCTGCATATGAAGACAGCCGGGAAGGATGGCTTGAACTACCAACTCCATTCTTCCCTTACTCATCCCACTTCCTCTTATTCTCTAACAAACTATAATTTCCTACAACTGACACTAATACATGGAAACTAGGTTGTTCATTATGATAAATCTCTACCACCATGGCACGATCAACCACTTCAGCATAGGTCTTCAGCTTAAACAAGAAGGCTTGAGATCTGATTTCTAGATGCAACCCCCTATCAAACCTTTGAGCCTTCATTTGCTCATTGGAAACGGGCTCGGGTGCGTACCAAATGAACTCAGCAAAGCGGTTGTCATATTCCATCATAGACTAGTCTCCTTGTCTAAGCTCCATAAACTCCTAGGATATGACATAAAACAATACCTCAGGACAATACTTATTGTTGAAAATGACCTTAAAGTCTTTCCAACACATCTGGTAATGCTTTCCAGCTTGCACCACTGAGTCCTGCAACTTCCGGTTGGGACCTTCCAACATGAACAAAGCACACTTAACCCTAACAGCCTAAAGAATATCAAGAAACTCGAACATCCTCTCTATTTTCTCAAGCCACTCATCTGCTTCCTGAGGTTTGGTACTACCTCAAAAAGGAGGATTGTTCTTGAGGAACTCCTGATCTTTTTCCTTACCAGAACTTGGTTCGGCTTCTCTGACCTGAGTAGGACCAGAGCCCGCTCCTTTTCCCAAAGATTTGACAGCCCAAACCACTGATTCCACTAATCTTTGATCAATTGGTGAGGGAGAACTCTCTCTGGTCTCTTCCTGCGGTTGCACATGAATTCTTTGTGGAGGCCTCTTGCTATAAGAATAAATAACCATAAGGAAAAAACATCAATACAACCATTCTGAAAAATTTTAGTAATAATAACAAATACCAACATTTCATAAATCAAACATAACCAAATCCATCACAATAACAAGTCAACCAAACTATTTCACCCCCACCCAGTGTCTATATATAGTCTGCAGCTTATACGTCTCACTTGAAGGAGAAGTAAAAATTCAAATCCAAACATCTCATGGTGACTCAAGATCTATCACGAGGTGTGCTGGTTAGGCACCCTACTCACAACCAGAATCTAAAGCCCCGACCATCCTAGATCATGTATATCTAGACTCACTCCCAAATAAATTGACCCAAAAAGAGTGTAACCTAGCTCTGATGCCATTTTTTCACAAACCAAGCCAAGGATGTCGTCCAACCTGACACTCAACCCAACCCATGACATAGCCCGAAGGTCATTATCGATCCCTATAGGCTGGAAACCAATGTATGGGTATCAACAATGTGCTTTGGGAATGATTTCACCCATTTGTATAAGCATAAACAACCAACATAAATAAAAAACACAATAGCAAATAACCAAATCCAAACAAGACACAATAATTTTCAGATTCAAGGTTTTATGGCTTTATCCAATAGCCAAACATGATACAATAAAAATAAAACAACAAGAATATCCCAAAAACCTCCATGAGACAAGAGGGATGCCACCCTCAAGTCACCACCACCAACACATACACAAAGTGGAACTCTAGCAACCAGATCCACCATCTACATGATACATCTTGTCTTTACCTGATTCAAACATAACAAGGTATACATACACCCAAAGGTGTATGCAGGGTGTGAGCCAAAGCTCAATAGGATACCACCCAATAAAGAGATTTCATGCCAAAACATTATAAGAAAAATTAACATGCAAGTTTTATAAAAAGGGCTATAGACATTTTTATTGAAAACATTTTAACGGAAAACATGCTTTGCTTTTGAAATAAACAACAAGGAGCACTGTATGCCAACAGTAAGTACGATATCACAAAAGAGCACTATGTCACAGGAAATACCCATAGGATCTAGCTCTAGAGGGACACTAGGTACCTTGTATCTTGATGAAATGTGGTATAAAAACCACAACCCACAACATCCTCGTACATGATCCACTAGAGAGAAATCCATCCAAAGTTCTAGTGGTCTTCAATAATCATCATAATTTAGTTAATATTGTAATTTTAAATCCTGTTAGATGAATCTGAGCCAAGCCACTTCCGAGTCAACTGGCATACTAGTCCTAGTTCGCCCACCTAGATACCTAGGATTCACTTTGTGCTCAATTTTCATTCCACATATCACATATGACAGTACTTTCACACATGCACAATCCAATCAATATAACTCATGTGATAAACCACCATTTTCATGATCAAAACATCTTTTAAATCCAAACAGACACCAAATCCATTTCAAAACATGTTTTTCACCATTTAAACATTTTATCAAACACCTTTAAGAAGCAAAACAAGGAAACACACACAAATCACACATGGAACATAACTCATTTCCTTTGGAAAACCATCTTTCAACACGAACTCACCATAAATCCTTTTAAAAACACATTTTTCACCTCATGAACAATAAATAGAACATAACCAAGAATCAAAGAAAGTATATCAAAATCACCAAATAATGTTTAATAATGAAACCACCTGCCTTAAGTATAGAAACTTCTAGAAATCAATGTTAAACCACAACTGCACCACCAAGGGACCCTATAAAGGCAATATTGAACAAAAACATCAAGATTGAACCTTAAGAATCAAGATTTAACCTTAAATAGGTCACCCAACCCACTGGAGACATGAAACCCCAATAAGGGAGAATTGAAAACCTGGAAAAGAGGGGAAATCAAGAAAGAAAACCGCTTACTTGAAGGTTTATTGAAGAATCCCCACAAAAATCACCTCAAAAATGGAGGTCCAAGGAAGAAAGGGAGAGGGTTGGAGGTGCCTAGGGTTGTAAATCCTGAGTGGGGGAGAAAATGGGTGGATTTAGGTTTAAATATAAAAAGGTAAAAAGGTAAAAACCCCAAATTTTAATGTCCTGGATAGGCCGCAAGGTTTGTCCACACGGTTTTCCAAACCATGCGGCAATCGTACACCCATCACTGTCCAAGAGGGAAATGTCACACAATTAGCCTGCATGGTCTCCAAACCATGTGTCAACCGTGCGGTTCGACTCTGTCCAAAAATGATACTAGGATTCATGGTTTCCTGGGCTAGGTGCACGGTTTCCCCTAACTGTGCGCAAATTGTTCATCACCTACCATCAAGCCCAAAATCTCAATTTTTCATCAAATACATAGACAGAAACTATGGGATAAACACTAGACTAAAAATAAACAAATGAATACCTCAAAAATAAAACATGGATGTGAAAAACAACATGTATTATGAGGGGTAAATGAAAAGGAGAAAAATACAAAACCTATAAACACTACTCCATAGATTTTCTTATTATCACTTTAGATTTTCAAAAGGGGTATATAAACACTACTCCTGTAAGTAAGTGCTTTATGAAATCTAAGTGATGGTACCCAAAATCAAAACCCTAAAACCGAAATTAGATATTACTTGATGGTGAGACAAATTTGAAATTAGGGATTACCTGAGGGGACTATGACGATCGTAGCTGGCAGCTGGATTAGGGGCAGTGGTAGAGAGGAGAGGCAGTGCCTCCGGTAGGGGGTGCGACAATCGGGTAAGGTGAGGCAACACGAAGGAGAGGGCGACGACGATGGGTGAGGTGAGGCTGCGTGCGGGGGAGGGCAGCGATGAAGGGAGACGGTCAAGGTGAGGGTGGGTGAGGGAGATGATGGTGACATTGAGGTGGCAATGACGTCGAGGTATTGGGCGCCTCCTTAAATAGTGCCTACATGGTTTCTCTATTAATGAGATGTTTTTAACATCGGTCAAGACCACGTGAATTAATTCACACGGAGACGCATTTTTGATGCAGCAACACATTTTGACGCAGATGGATTTTCTTATAAAAGGAGGCATCGTTGAGGCTTTTTAACACACTGAAAAAGTGTGCCACCACGATGTAGCTGGTAAGAGAGAACCAGGAAGGGGTTGCCACATTTTCGGTGACCCGTGGTCTGAGACGTGCAATAGTATCTTCATCCCATAAGTGCGGCCCTCCTCACAATCTTCAGCACAGTGCAGTTAAGCTTTTACCCAACAGTTTTTAGATCTACAACTAGCGAAACTCTCCTGGTCTGATCAAATTTCATCTATAGTGGTATTTGGACCGATCCTGGTGCCTTTTCATTACGTTTTATTCAGATAGTGAACACCTGCTTTACCTGGTCAGATCTATTTGAATTTCTTTATCAGTTTGCGTTCTTCGTTTTGAGCTAGCTTCAGACTACATCTGTTTTCCGACTTTGATCCAGTGTTTTTTTTTAGTATTAATTCTGAGATATCGCTCATCTTTGGGAGTCTCTACCATGTACTTGTTGATTATTAGTGGATCCCTCTTTCTAGACTAGGTCTCATGATTTTTCCCTTTTTGGGTTTTCTACGTTAAAATTTCCAGTGTCAGCTTTATTTTCTGCACATTTTATTTGCTTGTTGTGTATCCACTTTAGTTCTGCAAGATTGTTTAAAGGGAGAGAAATTGTTTTTCGTTGCATGTTCACTTTGATTTTGTTTGTGTGTTCGTCTCTTGTCATCTTTCCCAACATTGGGTATCAGATGGATTGGTTGAAGTTTTCAATTTGTAGCACACGGTGGCAGATATCTGGTAGATCAGTTTATGAAGGACTCAAAAGATGTTACCAGCAGATAGCGGCAATACCAAAGGTGTTTCTGGAATATTGAAAGTCTGATTGACTAGTAGTAGTCATGAGTTTTGTTCCGTTGTTGGTGACAATCTGAGTTCGGTTTTGGATTTCTTTTGTGGGGGGTGATTTTTTTTCTTCCAAAAGTGCAAAAGGGTTGGTGGTGATCCCCACTTCAGTCGGCGGGGGAGTTTGTCGGGCGCCTCCTCAAATGGTGCCCACACAGTTTCTCTATTCAAGTCCGTGTGAATTAATTTACATGGAGACACATTTTTGACGTGGTGACACATTTTAACACAGATGGATTTTCTTATAAAAGGAGGCAGCGTCAATGCTTTTTGACACAACAGAAAGGAATGCCACCATGATGTAGCCAGCAAGAGAGAACCAGGAAGGGGTTTCCATATTTGCAGTGACTCATGGTTTGAGATGTGCGATGGTATATTCATCCCAGAAGTGTGGCTCTCATCACAATTTTCGACACAGTGCAGTTAAGATTTTTACCCAACGGTTTTTAGATCTACAACCAGTGAAAATCTTATGGTTTGATCAACCTTTATCTATGGTGGTCTTTGGACCGATCCTGGTGCCTTTTCATCTGCACCTTTTATTCAGACAGCGAACACCTGATTTACCTGGTCAGATTTATTTTGAGTTTCTTTATCAGGTTGCGTTCTTCATTTCAGACTGGCTTCAGATTGCATCTACTTTTTGACTTTGATCCACTATTTTATTTGAGTATTAATTTTGAGATCCCGCTCATCTTTGGGAGTCTCTACCATGTACTCGTTGATTATTAGTGAATCCTGTTTTTCTGGACTAGGTCTCCTGGTTTTTCCCTTTTTGAGTTTTCCACGTTAAATTTTCTGGTGTCAGATTTTATTTTCTGCACATTTTATTTGCTCGTTGCGCATCCATTTTAGTTCTACAAGCTTGTTTGAAGGGAAAGAAATTGTTTTCTGCTACACGTTCTCTTTGATTTTGTTTGTGTGTTCGTTGTTTGTCATCTTTTCTAACATCTGGTATCATATGGATTGGTTGAAGTTTTTAGTTTGTAGCACACGGTGGCAGATATCTGGTGGAGCAATTTGTGAAGGACTCGAAGAATGTTACCAGAAGACAGCAGCGGTACCAAAGGTGTTTCTGGGATATTGAAAGCATGATTGACTAGTAGTAGTCATGAGGTGTGTTTTGTTATTAGTGACAATCTGAGTTCGGTTTTGGATTTCTTTTGCAGGGGGAGATGGTTTTTTTTTGCCAAAAGTGCAAAAGGGTTGGTGGTGATCCCCGCTTCAGTCATAAGGGAAGTTTGTTGGGCACCTCCCCAAACGGTGCCTACGCAGTTTCTCTATTAATGGGGTGTTTTTAACGTAGGACACGTGAATTAATTTACGCAGAGACGTGTTTTTTACGTGGTGACACATTTTGACGCGGATGAATTTTCTTATAAAAGGAGGCAATGTCAAGGCTTTTTGACACACCGACAAGGAGTGCGAGCATGATGTAGCCCGCAAGAGAGAACCGGGAAGGGGTTGTCACATCTGCGGTGACCCGTGGTTTGAGACGTGCGACAATATCTCTACCCCATAAGTGCGGCTCTCCTCACAGTCTTCGACACAGTGCAGTTAAGATTTTACCCCACAGTTTTCAAATCTACAGTCATCTAAACTCTCCTGGTCTGATCAACTTTCATCTACAGTGGTCTTTAGACCGATTCTGACACCTTTTCATCTGCACCTTTTATTCAGACAGTGAACACCTGCTTTACCTGATCAAATCTATTTGAGTTTATTTATCAGTTTGCATTCTTCATTTCAGGATGGCTTCAGACTGCATATGCTTTCCGACTTTGACCCACTGTTTTATTTGAGTATTACTTTTGAGATCTCTCTCATCTTTGGGAGTATCTACCGCGTTCTCGTTGATTATTAGTGGATCCCGCTTTTCGAACTAGGTCATGTAGTTTTTCCTTTTTGGGTTTTCCACGTTAAAATTTCTGGTGTCAGCTTTTATTTTCTGCACATTTTATTTGCTTGTTGCACGTTCGCTTTGATTTTGTTTGTGCATTCGTCATTTTCCATCTTTCCCAACAGAGGTGAGGTTGTGCCAGGGAGAGGGCGACGACGACAGGGGAGGTCGGGCGTGAGGAGGGTTAAGATTGGGGAGGGAGGGCGTGATAGGTTGAGCTATTTTTTTAATTAGAATCAGCAACCACCTTTGGCGGTCACTGATAGTCCCCTTTAGAGACCACCAACAGTGGTCGTCTGTTCCAAGGGGCGTAGTTGAATCATTTTCTAGTAGTGTTTTTAAAAAACTGTTGCTAAATCATTTAATTTTTTTAGTGGCGGTTTAGTAAACCGTCGCTAAATAACGAATTTGGTGTAGTGCCTGATAATATCACCCACTAATTTACATTTACTAACCATTTAGAATAAAAACCCTTTCCATCCCTTCAGTCGGTTCATCGATTTTGTATTCTTCGAAAGCACCCATTATCCATCTTCCAATCCCTCCCTTCAATTCTCCCCCTGATTTGTTTCATCTTCATCGATTCCTTTAAATTTGTTTCGTCAACTATTACAACCATATCTTCGTTTATGTTTTATCTCCATCTTCGATTCAGTTCCATTATTGCCTTTTAATCTATCATGTCTACATCACTTCCTTATAAACTCTTTCATCACCAAATCCATTTCTGCCTTCTAATCAATTATGATATATATATCCTGAATATATATACATATATTTATTTATATATTTCTCTCTCTCTATTATATACATATATGTTTTTATCACATATTTGCTTATCTTTCTATATTGAATCTTCCCGTGTTATTTATAAAAAAAGATTAATTTAATTAGTCGTAGAATTGATTACATCTCCTACAAATATATGAGGGTAAATACTAGTATATACAATATTATTAAGTATTAATTAATCAGTAATTAATATTATTAATATTATTTATTAGTAATTAATTAGTAATTAGTATTTTTAATTCTTAATTAAACATTAATTAATAATTATTAGTTAGTTACTAATTATTAAAAATAATTATTATTTAATTACTGGTTACTAATAAATTATTATTAATTAATTAACCAATTGATTCTAATTATAAATCAATTTACCAATTATTGCTAATTAGTAATATTAATATTAAATATCATACTAATGACATTAATATTGGCATTTTTATTAATTAATATTGATATTTTACTAATAAAATTATACTATTTAATATTAATATATATATTTATTAATTATTTTTACTAATATCAACAAAACCACTTAATTATATTTATTAATTATTTAAATAATATTAATTAATAATACAAATTAAATATTATGCAAACATACATACTAATTGATATTATGATAATAATTATTAATAATAATTATAATAATAATAACTAGACTCTTAGCTACCGACTACTGATATATTAATTACAATGTCTAGGTATTAATAATAACTATTTATAATAATGACTACATTCCTAGCTATTGACTGCTGATATATTAATTACGATGTATAGTTATTATTAATATAAAATTATATTTATTTTATTAATTCGGTAATAGTATTATTATTGTTATTTTAAATATCATGTAGACATATTTAGCCAACGAGCCCATACCTGAGTGGTAAGGGCTCTTGCTTGGCATCCAAGAGACCCAGGTTCAAAACCGGGTGGAGGCGAATTTTCGGGGGGTGTTGTAGCAGTACTGTATCATTTGTCGTTCGGTACTATAGCAGCCGAAACTATTCACCCGATTTGGGCATTTGGGCCACCGGTTTGGGCCTACGGGTCTCAAGGGCCTTCGGGTCATCAAAGGCCTTCGGGCCACAGGGCCTTCAGGCCACGCATACCATGGAGTAGCTCAGTTCACACAGAACATGCCTCAGAAGAGGATCAGAGCAACAAGAGTAGCAGCCACCAGAAGCAGAGCTAACTGGATTAGAAGAATGAAAGGGTATGACAGCCGTCATCGGGACTAGGCACCGTGTAGCTTTGTACGGGGCAATGCTAGCCGATCAACAATGCAAGGTGGGGAGCTAGATGATCAATGACATAGAAGCTGTGGAGGGGTAGTTCAAGTGGGTTGGGCCTACGGGTCATCACTACTACAAAAACGGGCAAGGGAAGCGCGCCCTTATAACAGCGCTAAGCAAAACCGCTGATAAAGGATACCCTATATCAGCGCTAAAATTACAGCGCTGAAAAAGCTAATTTTTATCAGCGCTTTCTTAGCGCTGATAATAGTAATATTTATCAGCGCTAGAAAAGCGCTGATAAATATGATCTGTATCAGCGCTAAAATTTTAGCGCTGATACAGGTGGTCTTTATCAGCGCTCAAAAAGCGCTCATAAAGGTTCGCCTATATAAGCGCTAAAAAAGCGCTGATACAGAACACCTCTATCAGCGCTCAAATTTCAGCGCTGATATAGGGTATCCTTTATCAGCGCTCAAAAAGTGCTGATAAAAATTATCTTTATCAGCGCTATAAGTTTAGCGCTGATAAAGGTAGCCTCTATCAGCGCTTTTTTAGCGCTGATAAAACCTTAGTCGACTTTTTTATAAATTCGGTCGCACAGTGCCCTCGTTTTATCGCAGCTAAAGCTCTCGCGGAACCGTAACCCTGCTACTCTTCTCCCGAATACCGCTGCTGTGTTCGCTTCGCCGGAGCTTGCCGCCCTCGGTATACTCGCCGTCCTCCGCTGCCCGCAACACCCTCGGCCGACCTCCACCGCCTGCCGCCCTCGGCTGCCCGCAACGCCCTCGGCCGCCATTCTCTGCCACCCTCCGCTGCCCTCGGCCGCTCTCCGCCGCCTCCGCCGCCCTCCGCCTCACTCGGCCGCCCTCGGTCGCCCTCCGCGGCCGCCTTCCGCAACCCGCAACGCCCTCGGCCGCCGCCTTAAGGTAACAATCCTAGATTTTCTTCCAAGTCATTCCCTCAATGTCGTAGGTTAAAAGTGCTCCATGAACATATCCTAGATTTTCTTCCAAGTCATTCCCTCCATATGATCATCCCAAGACTAAATATCACAGTAGATCATTGTTGGCCCCCATAACATATACGCTACCAACTCTACCCTATTCTACTAAGGAGTAGAAAAGTTATCTAGAATATTCTAGATGAACTAAATTTAGAACTTATCTACCTTGGGTCCACCCTCTCCAGAAAACATCAGAGGGTGTTGCAACTGAACCTCTATTTTCAAGTCAAACACACTCGGCACTTCCAACCCTTGTCATTTCTTCATAAATTGTATAAAACAAGAAAGGTAATCCAAAAACTACTATTCCCTCTATCACTCATGATTAATGGGGGAACCTGTACCACTACTAGAATGAATCCTGAGTGCCTATACAAATCATAATAGAGATGATAATGAATTTTAAATTGTATAATGGATTATTTATTTTAATTATTCGTTCTTTATCTCACATGCATTTTAAATATAGTTTTTGTATCCTGAGTGCCTATACAAATCAGATAGAAGCTCTAGTGGATGCGTTTGGTTTCTCTCTGATAAAGGTATCTCTCATCGATTGGAAATCCTCTATCTCCTGTTATATCCTCCTTATAGAGTGATAGATAATCATCTTTTTAGTGAATCTAATATTCTTTTTTATGAATCTTGATTATAGGTTAGACTACTTGATCTCCTTCCAAGGAAGTGGTTCCCTTCTACTGTATTTGGAAGTCTTCTTTTGTGTACTTGAACCATAAATACTAATATTTGAGATTCAAATAGGATGAAGATGAATAAAGATTGGATGGATTCTAATCGTTTAACAATAGAGTACGAGAACGGAGTGAAAGAGTTCATCAAGTTTGCAAAGGATCACACAAAGGATCCTTCTCAAATCCTTTGTCCGTGTTTACGTTGTTGTTATTCTAGACTACTTACTCCAGAGGAGTTGGAAGAACATTTGATATGTCACGGAATAGATCGGAGTTATAAATGTTGGAATAAACACGGAGAAAAAGCGAATGTAGCTACTGGCTGGGATAAAACTGCGTTTTATGGATCGTCAGATATGAATACAAATATAGATAATGAAGAAGACCGTATGGAGGATGTGATTACAGATGTCAATGATGATGAAGATCGTATTGAGGAAATGACAAAGGCAATTCAAGATGAACCCCGTGATTGCCCAAAATTGTTTGAGAAGTTAAAGAGTTGTGCAAAGACGCCATTGTATGCTGCTTGCACTAAGTATACAACATTGTCAGCTGTACTGAAGTTGTATAAATTGAAAGCAGGCAATGGATGGAGTGATGTCAGTTTTACGGAACTACTTGCTCTCTTGAATGACATGCTCCTGGAAGATAATGAGCTCCCAAGCCGGACATATGAAGCTAGAAGAATGCTACGCTCGATGGGAATGATTTCTGAAAGAATACATGTCTGCCCGAAAGACTGTATATTGTTTCGAAAGGAGAAAAAATCACTTACAGAATGCCCAAAGTGTGGTGCTTCTCGATACAAGAAAGATAAATCCAATCCTACGAAAGTTGTATGGTACTTTCCAATCATTCCAAGGTTTAGGCGTTTATATGGAAGTAAAGAAACTGCAAGACAATTGTCGTGGCATGCAGATAAAAGAAATAAAGATGGGTTATTACGTCATCCGGCCGACTCTCCTCAATGGAAGAAAATTGATCATGAGTATCCTGAATTTGGAAAAGATCCGAGAAACCTTCGTCTTGCGTTATCTACAGATGGAGTGAATCCTTTTGGTTTTCAAACCATCACTCATAGTACATGGCCTGTTATGTTGCTAAATTATAACTTGCCACCCTGGTTATGCATGAAGCGAAAATTCATCATGTTATCTATGCTTATATCAGGACCAAAACAACCAGGTAATGATATTGATGTTTATCTGACTCCTTTGATCGAGGATTTGAAGTTATTGTGGGACTCAGGTGTAATGTTGTATGATGCTTATAAAAGTGAATACTTCACGTTGAGAGTGATGTTGTATGGGACAATAAATGATTTCCATGCTTATGGAAATTTGTCAGGCTATAGCATTAAAGGAACTCAAGGGTGTCCCGTGTGCGAAGAAGATACAGAATCAATTAGGTTGAAACATTCATCGAAATCTGTGTTTCTAGGACATCGTAGATTTCTACCTCGTCGGCATAAGTACCGATCTTGGACGACATCATTCAATGGAAGTTCAGAGAAACGCACAACACCGTCTCCACTAATAGGTGATCAGCTGTTTGAGAAAGTAAAAGATATGAACACTGTTTTTGGTAAACCATTTTCGAAAAACCTTACGAAAATCGGTTGGAAAAAGAGATCAGTTTTTTTTGAATTACCATACTGGAATTGTTTGTACGTCAGACATTTTCTTGATGTGATGCATGTGGAAAAAAATGTATGTGATAGTGTTATTGGAACGTTGCTAAATGCCCCTGGCAAAACAAAAGATGGAATTAAGGCAAGGTTGGACATGGTTGACATGGGAATACGAGAAGAGTTGGCTCCCGTGAAAGGTGAAAATCGAATGTTTCTTCCTCCTGCTGCTTATACTCTTTCTAGGGCAGAGAGATATCAGTTTTGCAACTTCTTTAATGATGTAAAGGTTCCAGAGGGGTACTCATCAAATATCAAGAACATTGTGTCAATGAATGATTTGAAGTTAAAAGGTTTGAAATCACATGATTGCCATGTTTTGATGCAAGATCTAATTCCTATAGCTTTACGTTGCATTTTACCCAAGAATGTTCGTCATACGTTAACCAAACTTTGTTTCTTTTTCAAAGATATATGTAGCAAAGTTTTAGACCCGGGGAAATTGCCAGCTATGGAAAAAGAAATTGCCATCATGTTATGTGAATTAGAAATGTTCTTCCCGCCAACATTCTTTGATATGATGGTTCATTTGATGATTCACTTGGTGAGAGAGATTCGACTTTGTGGTCCTGTGCACTATAGATGGATGTATCCTGTTGAACGGTATATGAAGATTTTGAAAGGATATGTCAAAAATCGAAGTCGGCCAGAGGGTTGTATAGTGGAGCGATATATTGTTGAGGAAGCCATTGAATTTTGTATTGAATACCTATCTGATGTGGAAATCATTGGTCTCCCGAAATCTCGTCACACTGGACGCATTGAGGGTGAGGGAATTTCTGGAAGAGAAGTTGTAACAATCAGTATTACAGATCGGGAGCAGGCTCATCTTTATGTTTTGCATAACAGTTGGGAGGTTGCTCCATATATTGAAACTCACAAAGAAATTCTTAGGAAGTTGAATCCATCGAGGGCTGAAAAATGGTTAGCAGATACACATAATCACCAGTTTATAGGATGGTTTCAGGACCATATTTTTAAGCAGTTGGATGAAAATCCGAATTCAATTTCAGAACGACTTCGATGGCTAGCCGCTGGACCAAGTGTGTATGTATTATCTTACAGTGGGTATGTAATTAATGGTTATACATTCTATACGGATGAACATGATGAAGAGAGTACCATGCAAAATAGTGGAGTTACACTAGTGGCTGAAGCGATGCATGTTTCTGGTAGTAAGGATAGAAATCTAATTTATGCAAATATGTCATACTTTGGCATTATCAAACTAATATGGGAGTTGGATTATACGACATTTCAATTGCCGATTTTTCAATGCAAATGGATTGATAACAATAGTGGTGTTAAAATAGATGAATGGGGATTTGTGAAAGTTGATTTTAGTAAAGAAGGGTACAAAGACGAACAGTTTATAATGGCATCACAAGCGGTACAAGTTTTTTATGTTCCAGATCCCGCAAACTGAAAGTGGTCGATTGTTCTGTTATCATCCAAAACTATTGAGGGTTCCGATGAAAATTCAGTTGAGGACGATCCTTTTAGTGGTACGTCACAATCAATTCGGAGCGTTCCCAATGCAGATGATGTTTTGTATGTTAGACGAGACCACAATGAAGGGATTTGGATTGTCGATAGAGGTGTCAAATCTCTTCAACCTTTGAAAAAAAGAAAGAGAGTTCAGTAAACAGGTTATATTTTGTTTGTAATATAGATCTTGTTATCTCATGTTATTATCTTATCATTACAGAATTTATGTAATTTGAATGAACTGTTCAACCACTTTTGCAGATAATGACTTCTGCACATTCTGGTGCTCCTAACCTTGAGACTGAACAAGTCTCTCAAGCAGCTGCTGCTGCGGCTGCTGCTGCTCCTGCTGCTCCTGCAGCTCATGCTGCTGCTACTGTTGCTCCTGATGCGGCTCCTGCTGCTCCTACTGTTGTGGATCCTACTCCTCCTCCTGCTGTGGCTCCTGGTGCTCCTACTACTCCTGCTGCTGCTCTTACTGTTGCGGCTCCTGGTGCTCCTACTGCTCCTCCTGCTGCTCTTGCTGTTGCGGCTCCTTCTCTTAGTGTTGAGGTCCAACAACCATCAGCACATGTCATTGATATCATAGTAGATGAACATATAGATGATGTTGATATCGATGAAATGGTCGGGAATGAAGGACCGACGTCGCAGAAATCACAGGTGCGTCGTAGTTTGACAGTGTTAGCCAAAATTCTTAAGGCGAAAAGCAAAGGCATCAAATTTGAAGTCGGATGGAATGCACGAGGCCAACATGTGAATCCCAACAAGGCTATGTTTAGCAGTTACATTGGAGTTGTCACTCGGCAACGCGTGCCGATTGACATAGATTCATGGCACCATGTTGTGTCCGGGTTGAAGGCTGTGATCTGGGAAGAAATTACGGTAACATTATGAATTTATTTCTTTAATTAACTAGCAAATAAAATGATGAAACAGTGTCTTACTCTTCTCAATCTCTTGTAGAGTACATTTATAGTAGACGACTCACACAAGGATTATGTACTAAGGCTTGCAGGAAAGATTCATCGAGGTTTTCGTACTATTTTAACAAGATGTCACCTGAAAGATTCTAAAGGTAAAATAAACCCGCACCCACCCATTGTCTATGCGCACCTGATATCCCAAGAAGCATGGGATGCATTTATTGGTCGTCGTGGAGATGAGAAGTTTCAGGTACATTGTGAGTGATAATACGTTGTTTGAGGATACCTGTATTCATCACTTTGATTGTCAATATTTCATTTATGAAACAGAAACTCTGTACTGAAAATAAGGAACGTGCATCAAATCCAACATACCCCTATCGTAAAGCAAGGATGGGGTACGCTTCATTAGAAAAGAAAATGGTACGTATTGTAAATTTACAGTAATATTGTTAGGTGCTAATAAACAACATCATAATTATCTTTCTATGTTTATATGTAGATTGATGAATCTAAAACCAAATGCACTTCTATCCCACGTCATGTGCTATGGAAGGAGGCACGTGTGAACTAAGAAGGGAAGTTAATAGATGAGAACACACAAAAAGTGTGGGAAATATGTGTAAGTATGACACGATGATAAAAAGATTTGTTTAAAATTGCTATTACATAAAAATAATTAGTTTTTTTCCTATATCTGACAGTCACGGGAATCAGCTACTCCTGTAGCTGATACAGACCTATTATCGACGGCTTTGAAGCAGCCAGAAAAATACGGTCGTGTCAGAGGTGCAGGGTTTGGGGTGACACCCCGAGTATATTTTGAGAAGAAGAAAAAAAAATAGATGATACAGAGAAAAAATTGGAACAAATGAGCGAAAAAATAGCAACCCTTGAAGAACAATTGCAATGGCAGGGAGAGTTGCTAGCAACTTTTATGGGTGGGAAGCAAAGGGAGGACACAACTCAGGAACAACCACCGCATGAACATCCTGCCCCACCCCCCACCAGCTTTGAGGCGAGCCATTCACCTAAAAAAATGTCTTAGCCGTGGTAATCAATATTCTAATAACGGTTCCCATGAAATATGAATCAGACAAACACTGATAATTTATATTTACTGATCTTCTACAGGGTGATAATGATTGTGATTTATATCTGTCAACACCCACCTATCACCTTGTAGCGAGGGATACAGTGTTCAATATCCCAGATGCCACACTGCATAATAGACCACTTTCAAAAGATCATCTGAAAGTGATGATTACTGTAGCTCATGATCCAAATGCAATGCTACCTATTCCACTTGATGACGATGATATTCATACGGTTGAAAAGGCTATTGGGACATTCATTGCATGGCCTACACAACTTGTAAGAGTACATGCAGACAAAGAGGTATTTATTTCCTTTTATTTTCAAGCTAAACACTTAACAATTAAAGAAAAGAGTGTCTGAATCAATGATTGTTGTTATAGACGGAGAAAGGAAAGGGGGTGACTAACATCGGCTCGAAACCATCTAAAGGATCGACCAATCGATCCCAAGGAGCTACTGAAAGCACAATAACACCACCTGTTCTCTTTCCACATTTACTAGCATTGAAGACTCATGTGGATACGAAGCTAAAAGATGGTAATAGTCATATAGTGATTTTCGAAGAAAATATATACGGAGAGGAAAGTCAAGATTTCGTTGCTGCTGAAAATGTAAATGAAATCCTTGAAAACGGTTGGTTAGGCATCACTGTTGTAAATGTATATATGAGGTATGTTTCCATGAATTGATTTTCTAAAAGCTGATCTAATGTGCAAATTATGACTATATGCATTTTATATTGTTGACAGACGCATTTATGAAAAATAGTTGAAGGGATTTTCCCATGAGCCAAGATTTGGACTGGTTAGTCCTCATATCACATCAACACACCAAACAAAAATAGAGTCATCAAAAAGGGATGCAATAGTGAAGGACTTGCTGAAAACATTTGAACGCAAGATTACAGATGACAGACTTTTACTAATACCAACCATGCAGGGGTAATACTCTACGATTAAAGCATATCAATTATATTTTCACTTTTTTTATTACTTATTCCTTTTTGTGTTTTTAGGCAACATTGGTTGCTAATTGCGGTGAACTTGGATACTCCGAAGATTTATTTTCTGGATTCAAAGCTAGGATATCCATCAAAACGACCATACATGATGGAGTTTGTGAATCTGTAAGACACTACATCTTACGTTTTAGGTCTAAACATCAATTTATATAATATATATTATCTTTTACTGAGGATTCTGTTATGATAGGGCGGTGTACCAATATCGTCTAAATCATGGTATGAGGACAGGGGATAAGCACAAGGAGCCGAGCAAGTACTACGTCTGGACAAATATCAGGGTATATATAATAAAATTTCACTATCCAAACACACCTCAACACAAGTTATTTATTCTCCTAATGATCAATTTTTTTGCAGTGTCCAAAACAAACAAACGATAATGATTGCGGTTATTATGTTTGTAAATTTATGAAAGAGATCGTTTTTCATCAGCAAACTAGCATCCCTAAAGAGGTATTTTCAAAAACAATTACTAGTTCATTTAAGTTATTTATTAATTCTTTATTTTTTTATTTTGCAGTACTACTATGACTGTCGAAAAGCCTCATACTCACAAGACGATATAGATGTGTTCAGAAACGAGTGGGTCGCATACCTGATGACAGATTGTACACAAATACAATGATGACCTGACTTGGGGACATGTACAATTGGTGGTCATTTTTGAGAGGGGTTAAGGGGATCAAAAGATGAAATATTGTTGTATGTAAATGTTCGTAGCAAAATTGTAATTGTTATTAAATAAAACATTCTTTCTCCAATGAGTCATTTTTTCATTTTAACATATGATATGCACCAGCAACATGCAAGAATGTTGAACCACTAAAATGGTCGCTCTCTTGTTTAAAATGGACACCACTTTAATTGAAAACAACAACTGACCTACGGAAATCCGACCAGACACATCTGAATTGCCTTCATCCTTTAGGAGAACGATCCACGGGTCCTTGGTGACGTGTACGAGTCAACTCCGCCTCAATCCGAGGCACGGTGTGACCGCTACCACCCAAAGGGTCGCTCTCTTGTTTAAAATGGACACCACTTTAATTGGAAACAACAACTGACCTATGAAAATCCGACCGGACGCATCTGGATTGCCTTCATTCTTTAGGAGAACGATCCACAGGTCCTTGGTGACGTGTATGAGTCAACCCTGCCTCAATCTGAGGCACGGTGTGACCGCTACCACCCAAAGAGTCGCTCTCTTGTTTAAAATGGACACCACTTTAATTGGAAACAACAACTGACCTACGTAAATCGGACCAGACGCATCCGGATTGCCTTCATCCTTTAGGAGAAGGATCCACGGGTCCTTGGTGACGTGTACGAGTCAACCCCGCCTCAATCCGAGGCACGGTGTGACCGCTACCACCCAAATGGTCGCTCTCTTGTTTAAAATGGACACCACTTTAATTGAAAACAACAACTGACCTACGTAAATCTGACCAGACGCATCCGGATTGCCTTCATCCTTTAGGAGAAGGATCCACGGGTCCTTAGTGACGTGTACGAGTAACATGCAAGAATGATGGACCACATTTCTTTGGCCTTTGGACAAAAAAACCAGTAAAATCTCCAAAATACCTTCATATCATGCATGAACCAGTAAAATCTCCAAAATACCTTCATATCACGTAGTTCTGAAAAGAGTCACTATTTAAAAGAAAGTCACAAATTTAGATACATCTCGAGATGGTCAGTTGTTGATTTCACTTAAAAATAAGTCCATTTTTAACAAAACAGTGACACTGTGAGTGGTGTCGGCCACACCGGGCCTCGGATTGATGCAGTGTTGAATCGTACACGTCACACATGAGTCATTGATCATTGTGAAAAAGTATCAATGCAATCAGAAGCCGTTAGATTGATTTGGCGTATGTACGTAAAATATTGTCCATTTTAAACTAAATACATACACTTGGAGTGATACCGGTCACACCACGCCTCGGATTGAGGTGGGGTTGACTCGTACACGTCACATTTGACCCATGGATCATTGTACTTAAGTTTCAATAGAATCCCAATGCGTTTGGTCAGTTTGTCGTATGTCAGTTGTTGATTTCACTTAAAATTAAGTCCATTTTTAACAAAACAGTGACACTGTGAGTGGTGTCGGCCACACCGGGCCTCAGATTGATGCGGTGTTGAATCGTACACGTCACACATGAGTCATTGATTGTTGTGAAAAAGTATCAACGCAATCAGAAGCCGTTAGATCGGTTTGGCGTATGTACGTAAAATATTGTCCATTTTAAACTAAATACATACACTTGGAGTGATACCGGTCACACCGCGCCTCTGATTGAGGCGGGGTTGAATCTTACACGTCACATTTGACCCATGGATAGTTGTCCTTAAGTTTCAATAGAATCCCAATGTGTTTGGTCGGTTTTCCGTATGTCAGTTGTTGATTTCACTTAAAAATAAGTCCATTTTTAACAAAACAGTGACACTGTGAGTGGTGTCGGCCACACCGGGCCTCGGATTGATGCGGTGTTGAATCGTACACGTCACACATGAGTCATTGATCATTGTGAAAAAGTATCAATGCAATCAGAATCCGTTAGATCAGTTTGGCGTATGTACATAAAATATTGTCCATTTTAAACTAAATACATACACTTGGAGTGATATTGGTCACACCGCGTCTCGGATTGAGGCGGGGTTGAGTCGTACACGTCACATATAACCCATGAATCGTTGTCCTAAAGTTTCAACACAATCCGAAGGCGTTTGGTCGGTTTCCCGTATGTCAGTTGTTGATTTCTCACTTAAAAATAAGTTCATTTTGAACAAAACAGAGGCACTTGGAGTTGTGTCAGCCACAACAGGCCTCAGATTGAGGCGAGGTTGACTCGTACACGTCACATTTGAAGGTGAGTATGCATACACGATATTTGACCTTCTTAGAGAATGGTTTCTGGAAGAGTATAAAAGATATGAAGCAATGAAGATCATTAGAGTGTTGGAGCAAATGTGGTTGCTACAAACAATGTGGAAATCGGCTTGTGCAAAGCGACCTAAGTTACAACTTGCCGGTATTGTACTCTATTTTTTTCTGGAAGGTTTCAGTTTAAATGCATTTTGGAATGATCATTGCTAGCCATTGTCTTTTAGGTTTTTTTGACAGCCGAGGGGAAAGGGTGGGGTCTGAAGACATTGTAGGATATGTCGAAGGGTGATTTTGTGTGTGAATATGTTGGAGAAATGTTAACTCCCACAGTTCTGAAAAGAGTCACTATTTGAAAGAAAGTCACAAGTTTAGATACATCTCAAGATGGTCAGTTTAAAGACATTTTGAGGGACACTACTAAAGACATGCTCAGATATGCACACATCCCCCACTTTTAGATCGTTGTCTACTACAATGATCTTCCAAACAAGATATGCATTAGAACGCTCATGATACATAGAGAAATTCACTGGCCACCTTCGAGAATGATCTGAAGCACAAACCATGACAGCGTTATGTTTTTAACTTCAGCACCTCAATTGAGAATGTGACACCTTTCAGGACTTGGCGCCATTGTATGTCATTTCGTCCACTGAATGGGTCTATCCTTTTATTTAATTTTTTTAACTTCAGTCAAATATTCTAGCAAGATGTCGCGGCAGATCCTTCACCATTTTGGTTTGCTGAACATCTCATTACATTGTTAAAAAAAAGCAGGGTGTCTTGCATGGGCAATACGTTCCTGTATTGAAGATGATGCACTCCCATTTATTCGAACCCACATGGTCAATTATTTTGTTTAAGCCTAATGATTGATTTAATTATTGTGGAACACATAATCATGAAAATCGTATGATGGTTGTACCCGGATAGGACTCCAATTCATTAGTCCTATCTGGGTACAACCATCATACGATTTTCATGATTATGTGTTCCACAATAATTAAATCAATCATTAGGCTTAAACAAAATAATTAACCATGTGGGTTCGAATAAATGGGAGTGCATCATCTTCAATACAGGAACGTATTGCCCATGCAAGACACCCTGCTTTTTTTTAACAATGTAATGATATGTTCAGCAAAACAAAATTGTGAAGGATCTGCCGCGACATCTTTCTAAAATATTTGACTGAAGTTAAAAAAATTAAATAAAAGGATAGACCCATTCAGTGGACGAAATGACATACAATGGCGCCAAGTCCGGAAAGGTGTCACATTCTCAATTGAGGTGCTGAAGTTAAAAACATAATGCTGTCATGGTTTGTGCTTCAGATCATTCTCGAAGGTGGCCAGTGAATTTCTCTATGTATCATGAGCGTTCTAATGCATATCTTGTTTGGAAGATCATTGTAGTAGACAACGATCTAAAAGTGGGGGATGTGTGCATATCTGAGCATGTCTTTAGTAGTGTCCCTCAAAATGTCTTTAAACTGACCATCTTAAGATGTATCTAAACTTGTGACTTTCTTTCAAATAGTGACTCTTTTCAGAACTGCGGGAGTTAACATTTCTCCAACATATTCACACACAAAATCACCCTTCGACATATCCTACAATGTCTTCAGACCCCACCCTTTCCCCTCGGCTGTCAAAAAAACCTAAAAGACAATGGCTAGCAATGATCATTCCAAAATGCATTTAAACTGAAACCTTCCAGAAAAAAATAGAGTACAATACCTGCAAGTTGTAACTTAGGTCGCTTTGCACAAGCCGATTTCCACATTGTTTGTAGCAACCACATTTGCTCCAACACTCTAATGATCTTCATTGCTTCATATCTTTTATACTCTTCCAGAAACCCTTCTCTAAGAAGGTCAACTATCGTGTATGCATACTCACCTTCAAATGTGATGTGTACGAGTCAACCCCGCCTCAATCTGAGGCCTGTTGTGGCTGACACAACTCCAAGTGCCTCTGTTTTGTTCAAAATGGACTTATTTTTAAGTGAGAAATCAACAACTGACATACGGGAAACCGACCAAACGCCTTCGGATTGTGTTGACACTTTAGGACAACGATTCATGGGTTATATGTGACGTGTACGACTCAACCCCGCCTCAATCCGAGACGCGGTGTGACCGGTATCACTCCAAGTGTATGTATTTAGTTTAAAATGGACAATATTTTACGTACATACGCCAAACTGATCTAACGGCTTCTGATTGCATTGATACTTTTTCACAATGATCAATGACTCATGTGTGACGTGTACGATTCAACACCGCATCAATCCGAGGCCCGGTGTGGTCGACACCACTCACAGTGTCACTGTTTTGTTAAAAATGGACTTATTTTTAAGTGAAATCAACAACTGACATACGGCAAACCGACCAAACACATTGGGATTCTATTGAAACTTAAGGACAACTATCCATGGGTCAAATGTGACGTGTAAGATTCAACCCCGCCTCAATCAGAGGCGCGGTGTGACCGGTATCACTCCAAGTGTATGTATTTAGTTTAAAATGGACAATATTTTACGTACATACGCCAAACCGATCTAACGGCTTTTGATTGCGTTGATACTTTTTCAAAACAATCAATGACTCATGTGTGACGTGTACGATTCAACACCGCATCAATCTGAGGCCCGGTGTGGCCGACACCACTCACAGTGTCACTGTTTTGTTAAAAATGGACTTAATTTTAAGTGAAATCAACAACTGACATACGACAAACCGACCAAACGCATTGGGATTCTATTGAAACTTAAGTACAATGATCCATGGGTCAAATGTGACGTGTACGAGTCAACCCCGCCTCAATCAGAGGTGCGGTGTGACCGGTATCACTCCAAGTGTATGTATTTAGTTTAAAATGGACAATATTTTACGTACATACGCCAAATCGATCTAACGGCTTCTGATTGCATTGATACTTTTTCACAATGATCAATGACTCATGTGTGACGTAACACCGCATCAATCCGAGGCCCGGTGTGGCCGACACCACTCACAGTGCCTCTCTTTTGTTCAAAATGGACTTATTTTTAAGTGAAATCAACAACTGACATGCGGCAAACCGACCAAACGCATTTGGATTCTGTTGAAACTTAAGGGCAATGATCCATGGGTCAAATTTGACGTGTAAGAGTCAACCCCGACTCAATCCGTGGCCCGGTGTGGCCGACACCACTCAAAGTGCCTCTATTTTGTTCAAAATGGATTTATTTTTAAGTGAAATCAACAACTGACATACGGGAAACCGACCAAACGCCTTAGGATTGTGTTAACACTTTAGTACAATGATCCATGGGTCATATGTGACGTGTACGAGTCAAACCTGGGGTGGATTACATGGCTTTCCTACATGGAATATATCCCACTACACGTCTTTAATGAGCCAGCTACGCAGTTTATCCCTTGTACAGATACACAGGAAGAATCACACGAGATCGACGTCATGTACTAACATAGGGCAAGGGTGCATAAGAGGACACAAGATCAAAGGGTAACACGTATATGTTTTTTAACATGCCATGTAATTTCCTATTGATATGACATGTATATTCACACAGGCAGTTGAACATTGGAGTTACCCAGGGTAAAGCGACAAGGCATGTGACCCTTTAAATGACACATAATTTTATGTACCATGATTGATCTCTTTGAACAATATATCAAGGACATATTTCATTAGGGTTGGCTCCCATGATCCTTCCTAGGATGGTTTTGGTATCTTTTTCGACTTACGGTAGTACGATCGCTTCAGCAGGACGTCCTAGACATAGTTGGAGTCTCTCTGAAAGTCTTGGAGTGAGATCATATATCTATTTTTGAGGTCCAGGTAGAGTCATGTATCAACGCAACCAATCCTACCAGACATCGATCCTATATATAGAATGTTAATCTTGATGTCTCATTACAGTCCCCCAATTTATGATATGTTACCTTTTTTGTATTAATATACATAATTACTAAGGGTGATGGTTGGGAGAGTTAGGATATCCTTTTTATGTATTGCAGAATGATTCAAGGAGCACGGGCTCTGCACGATTTGTCAAAACCAAGTGGCAATCCAAGGAGAAACAATGCATAGTGGAATGTTCTAGTATTTATCTTCTGAGTTGTGTAGGAATATTTTGTGATACTATGTAATGAGGTAGTTTTGGTTTCTGGGTAGATGGTATCTAACTCATGGTAAGAACACTGTTTGGTTGGGTTGTGATCGGTTGATGACATGCGTGTGGTTGATATACTGGTTTTTGTGCAGGTCTGTGGTTGATATACTGGTTTTTGTGCAGGTCTGCTCGGCTGGCTGTACTGGTGCAGGTTTTTTATTAGCAGCAGGCAGGGATTTAACAGCGCTTTTTTAGCGCTGTTAAAGGCGACATTTAACAGCGCTAAAAAAGCGCTGTTAAAGGAGATATTTAACAGCGCTAAAAAAGCGCTGTTAAAGGAAACATATAACAGCGCTTTTTTAGCGCTGTTAAAGGTTTCCTTTAACAGCGCTTTTTTAGCGCCATTAAAGGTGACATTTAACAGCGCTTTTTTAGCGCTGTTAAAGATGACATTTAACAGCGCTAAAAAAGCGCTGTTAAAGGACCCCCCCCCCCTTTTATCAGCGCTGAGCTTTACAGTGCTTTTCTAGCGCTGTTAAAGCCCGATTTTAGCGCTGTTATTGCCCGTTTTTGTAGTAGTGCATGTATTGGGTATGGTATACCTCTGAGCCTTCGGGTCATGTATTGGGGGTCAGCCGAGCCTTGTGTCTTGGGCCTACGGGTCATATATGGGTTCCCCTTCAACCCTTAAAAGGGATATTATCCATAATAAAATAAGAAAGAAGGCTTTCGGGCCATTCGGGCATGTAGACATATTTATAAATTTCAGAGCTATATTATATTTACAATACGTTGTTATTATTATTTTATATTTTTAGATATATTTTTTTAATAAAATAGAGGAAATTTATCATAAAAACATTGAAATATATATTGTTTAAAAAAAATAAAACAACCAATTAGAAACGAAAAACAAAATAAAGAGAAGCGTTGTAATGTGCAGCGTTGCACAATAAAAAAAATGCAGCAGAAAGGGCCCTAACGCCTTTAATATCCAAATTTTAAAAAAATTAAAACCTACAACCATTTCTATTTTTTTCAACGCCCCCCTCCCCCCCCCCCACAGTTTTTATCGTCTCCAATTCCATTAAATAATGGATCATCCAGTCATATTTTAGGATGTTGACACCTGCTTTTTTTCCACGCGTTGTAATCGGGTAACCAAGGAAGTGAGGGGTATATTGGTCTTACACAAAAAATAAGCGGCAGATTCTCCCTCTCTCCAATCAACAAAATCTCACATCTCCAATTTATAATATTATATTATATATTAAACAAATAATAAAAATTGTGATATGTTTAACATCCGAATATATTTTTAAAATGAATTTTTATTTGTCTTATATAAAAACAATTATGACGCTTTTTAAAAAATGATCAAATAATATATGTTTTCAATTTTTTGATTATCTGAGTAAAATGAATATATTTTTATTGATATTTTTAAGTGCATACATTTTTTTAAAACATGTTAAATATTAATGAGTTGATTTTATTTTAAAACCAATTATATTTGTAATTGAAAGATGTTTTATTTTGTTAAAAAAAATTGTGTTACGTCTTTTAAAAAGAATTAAATAAATGTGTGATAAAAATAGATTTTTTAATTATTTAGGGGAAAATTAATAGATTTTCCTTGATATATTTAAAGTCACGCAATTTTTTTAACACATAAAAAAATAGAGTCTATTGTATTGTAAATATAATTATTATTGTATACATTTTTAAATGATAAACTATATTATTTTTGTAAAATTTATGTAAAAAATGTAATAAATATTATATATGATTGCATTTAATATAAATATATTTGTTAAAATTTAAATTTTATGAATATATTCTATAGTTTTGGAAAGTCCATTGGAACCTTCACTGGAACGTCCACTGGAACCTCCACTGGAACGTCCACTGGAACCTCCACTGCAACGTCCACTGAAACCTCTACTGAAACGTCCACTGGAACTTCCATTGAAACTTCCTCTTAATAGATTTATAATTGTTATTAGTATAGATGTTGAATAAAATATATTACATATATTATATATAATTGCATTTAATATAAATATGTTTATTAAAATTTAATTTTTATTAATATATTCTATAGTTTTATAAATATATACTTTTGTTGTATTGTGAAACATCCATTGAAACTTCAGTTGAAAATTCCCCTGGAACCTCCACTGAAACCTCCACCGGAACCTCCACTGGAACATCCAGTAGAGGTTCCACTGGAACATCCAGTAGAGGTTCCCCTGGAACCTGAAACCTTCACTGGAACCTCCACTGAAACCTCCACCGGAACCTCCACCAGAACCTCCACCGGAACCTCCACCGGAACCTCCACCGGAACCTCCACCGGAACCTCCACCGGAACCTCCACCGGAACCTCCACCGGAACCTCCACCGGAACCTCCACCGGAACCTCCACCGGAACCTCCACCGGAACCTCCACCGGAACCTCCACCGGAACCTCCACCGGAACCTCTACTGGAACCTCCATCAAAACCTCCACTGGAACCTCCACTAGACCTGGAACCTCCACTGGAACCTCCATTGTAACCTCTACTGGAACCTCCACTGAAACTTCCTCTTAATAGATTTATAATTGTTATTAGTATAGATGATGAATAAAATATATTACATATATTATATATAATGGCATTTAATATAAATATATTTATTAAAATTTAATTTACATTTTCGCCTTTAATTTTTATTATTATTCTGTTTTTTATAATGAAAATTCTTCATTGACATTTTTTCCTTTAAATAAAAATGTGATTTTTTCTTGAAATTGACATTTTTTATTTTTAGTTCCATTATAAAATATATTCTTTTTATGCCTTTAAAAAATTATAACATAAAAATGGTTATACATGTTGAGTCAATAAGGTTTTCCTTATGACTTTTCCATTCCTTCTTATATTGAAAATCACTAACACCTTACTTTTAGGAAAATTGCTTTCTTAAGGAAAATTGCTTTTATAAGGAAAATTGCTTTCTTAAGGAAAATTGCTTTTATAAGGAAAATTGATTTCTTAAGGAAAATCGCTTTTATAAGAAAAATTATCCTTATCTTATTTTCATCCATATTTTTCTTAAGTATGAGATTCAGATTCATGTCTATTTTCTCGGAATCATTGAAACTTTGATATGAAGCATTCTGTTTTAGGATTCGGATTCTGGATAAGAACTATAAGGAAGTTTCATTCCGAATTCCGAATATGAACTCTGACTAAGTTCTATTCCAGATTCAGGATACGAATTCTTATGAAGTTCGATAACTAATTCTCAATACGAATTCTAATGATTAATTCTCATTATGAAGTCTAATGAAGAATTCTCATTACGAATTCCAATGAAGAATTCTCATTACGAAGTCTAATGAAGAATTCTCATTACAAATTCCAATGAAGGATTCTCATTACGAATTCCAATGAAGAATTATCATTACGAAGTCTAATAAAGAATTCTCATTACGAATTCCAATGAAGAATTCTCATTACGAATTCTGATGAAGAATTCTCATTACGAATTCTGATGAAGAATTCTCATTACGAATTCTGATGACGAATTCTCATTATGAATTCTGATGACGAATTCTCATTACGAATTACAATGATGAATTCACATTCCGAATTCTCATTCCGAATTCTCCTATCAAACAGAATTTGATCATATCTTTTTTATACACTCTGAATTAATTCAGACTCTGAAAAATATTTTGGTTAGACTACGAACTTTTATTCTGCTTACATTTCTATAATCTGTCTACTCTTTATTATTTCCATTACACTCTAAATCTTCACTTCGAAGTTTTCATTCCGAACTTTTGAGTTAGAATTAAAACGATGTCGCACGTTTTGTTACACTTGTTTTGTTATAAAACGATGTCGTCTATTTTGTTATAAACTAACCGTTGTCTAAGTGACACGTGTACAGGTCCCTCCGATCTTTAAGGAAAATATGACCGTTGGAGAATGAGCCGACCTTACCTATAAATAGGAGCTCATTTGAAAGAGCTCGATACTGATGACAGATGAACAACTTGGTTTTGTGCCCACATGCTGTTGAAGTGATTTCTAGAGAGAGAGGCTCTTATTAACTCTCAAAGCTTCGTGCGACTCCGAATGTTGGTGATTACATTCGAGGGCTTCCGGGGATAGGAAGACAGAGGTGCCAACTACCTTGAAGTTTGAGGGCTTCCTTGCTGAGGAAGACAGAGGTCGCCAACTACCTTGAAGTTGAGGGCTTGCGGGGATAGCAAGACAGAGACTCTGATCTTTGTATCGAGGGCTTACCCTGGTGTGGGTAAGACAGACTTGCTTGAAAGTATAAATCAATGGACCTTTATCCAAGGTTGTTGGATACCCTTCTCTTTGGGTTAAAAGACTTATATCTTGTTACTTGTAGTTTAAATACTTGTTTATATTCCGCTGCATTTTGTATCTTAAGGAAAGTATAACTTTCTTATACTTCCTTACTTACTCTGATTCATTTAGATTCTATACGCTTTAAGGTAGAATCTCATATTGTAACTTTTGTTAAGTTTCAATTTCCGGAACCATATTTCCGGAACCCACTTTCGGAATCTCATTCCAAGTTTGTATTCGGTGTTAGAGGTGTTGTGAATTTATTTAGTTTAACTTTGTTAAACTTAGCCCTTTCCTTTGCTTAAGGAAAACATAGTTAATCGTAACTAACTTTAAAGGTTCCAAAGGAATTTTTAAAGTATACAATTCACCCCCCCCCCCTCTTGTATATTGAGCATCTACATCACTATTTCGATCCTACAATTGGTATCAGAGGAGGTCTCTGAAATACTTGTACTCACATACAAGTTTTTCTTTCTCATTTTATCATTCCAAACTATCTCATTATGAATTTTCCCATTCTGAACTTTGTTATTACGAATCTTTTGCTACTAACAAGTTTGTGTGCCAAAGGTTATTTCTAGTATGGCAGGAGTCAATGTTGGGTCAATTGATAATCTGAATCCTACAAGACCACCTATATTTGATGGTAATGACTATGAGTACTGGAGAGATCGAATGAAGACATTTGTTATCAATACTGGAGTAGACAACTTTGTTATGCTTACTGGTGATTATAAAATTCCTGACAAGGAAGTCAGAACTTTTACTAACCAGGAAAAGCAGGAATATCAACTCAACTATAAGGTACGCAATACTCTACTATGTTCAATGACCAGAAATATATATAGCCAAATTTCTTCTTGTGAAGCAGCTAACTGTATCTGGAAGAAGTTAGAGGTTACACACTTTGGAACTTCTAAGGTGATTGAGACTAGAAGAGCTATGCTTAGAGCTGAATATCATGGCTTCAATTTTCCTTATGGTGAACCAATCTGTAAAGTTCAACAGAGATTTATGACTATAGTCAACAGTCTACAGTCTATGGGAGAAAAAGGTTTAGATGATGAAGCTCTTGTGGACAAAATAATTGATATTATGCCCAATGAGTGGGAATCCAAGAGAACAGCTATATATGAGAACAGGAAAGTCACTCAAATCACTCTTGATGAATTATTTGGAACTCTTCTACAACATGAAACAAGAATGAAGAGAGATGCTGACAACATCAAGAAGAAGAATGGAAATGGTATTGTTTCTTTTACTACAACTTCAAATCAGATGAAAGCTAAGACTCCTGAGAGAGTAACTAGATCCAAGTCTAAGAAAGTTATTTTCCAATCCGAATCTAGTGAGAGAGAAGTCTCAAAAAATGAACTAGCAAATCTTGCTCGAAGGATGAACAAGATAGCTGGCCATAGAAATTTCCAATCCAAGTATAAGAAAAAGGAAAGGAAAGATAAGAAAGATGGAGAAGTTACTTGTTATGAATGCAAGAGAGCTAGACATATAAGACCAGATTGCCCTATGCTCAAAAAGAAAGAAAGAAAAGAAAGGCATTCAGACAGGAACAGAAAGAGGTATTACAAAGCTAAAGCTAAGAAAGTTTTGAAAGCTAATGACACCTGGAGTGCCAGTGGTGGTGACTCTTCAGATGAATCTTCTAATTATGAATCTTCAGGACAGAAGAATCTTGGTCTTATAGCCAGATTATCTATTGATAATCATTGTTTTATGGCTAAGGTACGAAATGCTGAATCACTGACAAATGTTTCTTTAAATTCTAATGATAGTAAGTATTATAACTTTTCTGATGAAGAATCTTCTTCTGATGAAGAAAATACTTTACCTACTTATGAAGAAGTCTCTAGGTTTGCTGAACTTCTTGAGATTGAGAATTCCAAACTCAATAAGAAACTTGATAAGGCAAACTCTAGGAATTCTATTCTTACAAAAGAGATATCAGATCTTTCTAAAGATCTTAATAAGAAAAATGCTGATTTTGAAAGTATTTCAAAAAATCTTGAGGAAGTAAGTTCTGAGAAGAATAAACTTTCTAAAGAGTTAGAAAAAGTAATTTCTAAGAAAAATGTTTTCGAGCCTAACTCTAGTTCAAAAACTAATGATTTTGAGGATAAAAACTTGGTTGTAAAACTCAAGTCCGAAATTTTTTCCTTAAAGAAGTGTTTATCAAACTTTACCCATGGTAAGGAAAATTTTGATAAGATGTATTCCCAAATACGACCTTTAAGAAATAAATCCGGATTTGGTTATACCCATGCAAAACCTATTTTCAGTAACAATTATTTTGTTCCTCAAAGTGCCCCATTTTGCACCAAGTGTCAATGTGGTGGTCACTGGGCAAAGGATTCTTCCTTAAACAAAACCCAATCTTTAGGATTTCACAAAGCTTACTTTTCTAAAAAGATGTGGGTTCCAAAAATTTTATTATCTGGAAATCTCGGATCCAAACAAGTTTGGATTCCGAAAATCTAATTTTCTTTTTGATTTCAGGAAAATAAAGAAAGTACCAGCAACAATACATGGTACATGGATAGTGGATGTTCCCGACATATGACTGGTAACAAAAGCTTTTTTGAAAAGATTATCAAAACGAAAGGAGGAAAGGTAACTTTCGGAGATAATGCTAAAGGAGATATTATTCTTCAGTTTATCGGAACGCAAGATCAACTTGCTGATATTTTTACAAAATCTTTGCCTTCTGATAGATTTTAATATATCAAACAGAAGTTAGGGATGATAACCGTAAGGTAATTTTCCTTAAGTAACTTTCTGTTGAAAAAGTATCCTTACAGTAATAAACTCCTTTTCATAGGGGGAGTACATTTGTTTGTTAGTTTAACAAAGTTTTTTTTCATAGTTTGTTTTCAAACTTTTCGGAAAGAAGATTTCCGGAATGGAATTTTCGGAACTACAATTTTCTAGAATGGACATTTTCGTACAAAATACTTCTGGATTGAAAGTGTTTGTATTGGAAAACATCCAGAATAGAAAATTTCGTACTGGTATTTTCATAATGGAACTTTCGTACTATATCTTTCATAATAAGTTTTTCGTTTTCAAAATTTCATAATGAATTTTTCGTACTAAGTTTTTTCTTACTAAGTTTTTTTCCGTACTAAGATTTTCGTAATGAGTGTTCCGTAATGAGTTTTTCGTACTAAGTTTATTTTCCATAGTGAAGCTTTTGCGAACTCTGTCTTCTCATAATAAAGTTTTTTTTCGTAGACATTTTTATATTACCCATTACGAATAATCCTCCTAAGCTAATCCGAAAGGTATGATTACCTTACTCAAGTTTTCGTAGTCATATTTTACTTGCTGGCATTTTCTTGTATTATGATTTCGGATTATAGTTTTCTTAATTCCTTATTTTAATAAAAACCTCAAAAAGATCGGATTCAAGTTTTCAACCGTCAGATCTGATCTCAGTTTCTCACAACCGTTAGATCAACTGAGGAAGTTGAACCGTCATCTCATTGCCTATATAAAGGGGACCCGAATACTCGTCCCACATCGGTTCTCAAGCTCTCGCGTCTCGAATCTCTGCCTCTCTGTTTTAAGGTCATTCCGAACTTCAGTTGTCTCCGTTCCGATCTTCTCAAAGGTTTTCAAATTCGAATGTCTGTGGAAGTAGCTTCTCAATATATGTCTTCATCTAAGACGATCTCGAAGTGGTTAGTTTATAGAGAGAGGCTGGTTCATCCAGATTTCTTCAACAAGTATGATTCTCTTATTTCTAAGAATATTAAGCTTAATGGTTGGGAAGATGTTGCGGTGTCAAAACCCGGGAACCAAGATGAAGTGTATTCAGACTTACTTGTTGAATTCTATGAGACAGTTTCTTTTCTTCAGGAAGATGGTAAGGACAAATTGTCTTTTAAGTCTTACGGGAAGACTTATAAACTTTCATATGCCAAGGCAGCCAGCTTGGTAGGGCTAAGGAATGAAGGTGAAGCTGAGTTTGTTTCTCATGTGTTGCCGGATTCTAAAGGTATCTTCGACAAGGGAAAAGCTTTAGAAACTCTCGGACTGGCTGATGACAAGGCTCTGAAGATTGCAAGTCTATCCACAAATTTCCGGATTCTAGAGCTATGGGTACAAGGGCTTATCGTACCAAGGAAAGGTGATAAAGACAGCTTGAAGAAGAGTGAGATCTACATCCTAGATTTTCTGATAAATCTGAGGAAGTTTAACTTGATGAAGCACATTCTTATCACTCTTGAAAATTTGAAGAAAGGAAATCTGAGAGCTCAAATTATCATGTATCCAGAAATCCTCTCGAAGTTGATAGTTCGGTGCCTAGAGTCTTTCAAGGAGACTTGCAAATCTAAGCCAAGAGTTTGCAAGATTATGCTGGTGAGCGATGGTACTCTTAAGAGAATGCTTGTAGCTTTTGACAAAGAGTCTGGACAGGTTATTGATTTACCTGCTCAAGGAGAAGCAGTTCTGAAAGATACTGATCCGGAATCCTCTAAGACAGTAAGGAAGATAAAGCTGAAAGAAGTGGAAGTAGAAGCAGAGAATCCTAAGTCTAAAGAAGTCCATTCCGCACCTCCAAAACCAAAGAAGAAGAAAGCCTATCCTGATGAAGTTGTTGCGAAGTGGAGAGCAGATAAAGAGAAAAGGAAAGAAGGGGATCCACAGTTCGGTTTGAACCCTGTGGAGGCTAAGGCCTTGAAGGAGAGAACTGCTGATGAGCTTGAAAAACAAGTAAAGGAAAAGAAGCTCAAAAAGAAGATGTTTGAGGCTGAGGTAGCTCAGACTTTGTTGAAATTCAATGAGATGGTTTCAGCAACTATTCCTGTTCCGAGATCTTTCTCCTTGGAATCTCTACCTGAGACTCCAGGAAGAAATTTCATTGCTCCGGAAGAAGCTGTTCCTAAGAATACTGAGGAAGTAGAGCAAGTTGAGCAAGTGGAACAAGAAGAAGATGGTGCTGAAGGAAGTGGTGAAACCGGAGATGTGCTAAAACAAGTAGATGATTACAAGGGTACACCTTCGGAACACTTATCACTCCGAACTTCAGAAGCTGAATCTTCAAAGCTAGTTACTTCAGCAATGGAAGAAGAGAAAGGAGAAGAAGAAGTTACTTATCATGGAGAAGAAGAACATCTTTTACTTAATGTTGCTCAGAATGAAAACGTAGGGGTTCGTGTTCAGGAAGTTGCTGATGAGGAAGATAATATTGTTCAAGTTTCTGATAGTGAGAAGAAAACTCCGGAACAAGATTCAATTCCGGAAAAAGTCAAGGGAAAGCAAATTCTTGCTGATACTCCGAGCTCAGAAGTGAGAAAGAGGAAGGAAGTTGGTAGTTCTTCGAAAAGAAAGCTTGACCTTATTGAAGAAGAAAATTCTCCAAGCAGAGTTTCGGATTCGGAGTCATCCTCGGTGGGGCATGACTTTGTTGTCCAGTCTTTAAAGAAGTTGGTGGGATCCATTCCGACCTTCTCAAGTATTGACTCAAGGTGTCAGATGCTCCAACATGCATTGAATCAGAAAACTGACTCTGTATCTATGGTTATGGACAAGTGCGTTGAGATTGAGGCTCAGTTCAAAACCTTCTTTGTTGGCTACGAAGCTCATAGAAAATCTTGAAAGAAGATGACAAACTGGTCGAAGAAGACTGTTGAAGAGATGAGGTTATTCGATGAGTTTCAAGATAATGTTAAAGATGCCTTCGATAGTGAGGACAGGAAGATAAATGAGCTGACTTCCTCCTTTGAAGAGAAGCTGACTGGTGAAAAGAACTTCCAGATTCAACAAGTCAGAGATCTGAATGGGAAGTTAAATTCTGTTTCTCAGAACTGGAAATTTGAAAGAGATCATCGGATTGAGTTTGAAGAGAAGATGAAGGCTCAGGAAGAAAAGATCAAAGTTCAGGAAGAAAAACTTCAAGCCCAGGAAGAAAGAATTGAAGCTCAAAGTGCAAGAATAGTGGTCTTAGAGAAGCAAGCTGAAGAAGATCATAAAGACCTGAAGAAGATCAAGACTATTCTTAAAGGGCTCATGTCGAAGGAAAAAGATCTGAAATAACTAAATCAGATCTTTTTGTTGTATCTAATTTTCTTTGTTGCTGAGATTTCAAACTTAGTGAAATTTGTGCTTGTCGTTCCTTTTTCTACTAATGTTTCAGGTACTTTGTTATTTTTTTTCCATTCCCTCGATTTCTTTTTGAAAATCACAAAGGGGGAGAAGGAAAAGATCCTTAAGAAAAAGAAGAAACTTTATCTAAAGGGGAGTTTTTCATTAAAGAAGACTTTTTTTTTGTAATGAAATGTCACTCCGGAAATCTAGAAATATATGATCCTTAGAGTTTCAAAGCCTAAGGGGGAGTTAGTCGTATTCATCAATATCCTTAAAGAAAAGGGAGATAAGCCTTATTGTTTTTCTTTCTTCTTAGAATTTCTTTTTCGTAAGGATATTTGTGCTTTCCAAAAAGGGGGAGATTGTTGAGTCAATAAGGTTTTCCTTATGACTTTTCTATTCTTTCTTATTTTGAAAATCACAAACACCTTACTTTTAGGAAAATTGCTTTCTTAAGGAAAATTGCTTTTATAAGGAAAATTGCTTTCTTAAGGAAAATTGCTTTTATAAGAAAAATTATTCTTATCTTATTTTCATCCATATTTTTCTTAAGTATGAGATTCGGATTCATGTCTATTTTCTCGGAATCGTTGAAACTTTGATATGAAGCATTCTGTTTTAGGATTCGGATTCTGGATAAGAACTATAAGGAAGTTTCATTCCGAATTCTGAATATGAACTCTGACTAAGTTCTATTCCAGATTCAGGATACGAATTCTTATGAAGTTCGATAACGAATTCTCAATACGAATTCTAATGATTAATTCTCATTACGAAGTCTAATGAAGAATTCTCATTACGAATTCCAATGAAGAATTCTCATTACGAAGTCTAATGAAGAATTCTCATTACGAATTCCAATGAAGGATTCTCATTACGAATTCCAATGAAGAATTCTCATTACGAATTCCAATGAAGAATTCTCATTACGAATTCTGATGAAGAATTCTCCTTACGAATTCTGATGACGAATTCTCATTACGAATTCTGATGACGAATTCTCATTACGAATTACAATGATGAATTCTCATTCCGAATTCTCATTCCGAATTCTCCTATCAAACAGAATTTGATCATCTCTGTTTTATACACTCTGAATTAATTCAGACTCCGAAAAATATTTTGGTTAGACTACGAACTTTTATTCTGCTTACATTTCTATAATCTGTCTACTCTTTATTATTTCCATTACACTCCGAATCTTCACTCCGAAGTTTTCATTCCAAACTTTTGAGTTAGAATTAAAACGATGTCGTACGTTTTGTTACACTTGTTTTGTTATAAAACGATGTCGTCTATTTTGTTATAAACTAACCGTTGTCTAAGTGACACGTGTACAGGTCCCTCCGATCTTTAAGGAAAATATGACCGTTGGAGAAGGAGCCGACCTTACCTATAAATAGGAGTTCATTTGAAAGAGCTCGATACTGATGACAGATGAACAACTTGGTTTTGTGCCTACATGCTGTTGAAGTGATTTCTAGAGAGAGAGACTCTTATTAACTCTCAAAACTTCGTGCGACTCCGAATGTTGGTGATTACATTCGAGGGCTTCCGGGGATAGGAAGACAGAAGTGCCGACTACCTTGAAGTTCGAGGGCTTCCTTGCTGAGGAAGACAGAGGTCGTCAACTACCTTGAAGTTGAGGGCTTGCGGGGATAGCAAGACAGAGACTCCGATCTTTGTATCGAGGGCTTACCCTGGTGTGGGTAAGACAGACTTGCTTGAAAGTATAAATCAAGGGACCTTTATCCAAGGTTGTTGGATACCCTTCTCTTTGGGTTAAAAGACTTATATCTTGTTACTTGTAGTTTAACTACTTGTTTATATTCCGCTGTATTTTGTATCTTAAGGAAAGTATAACTTTCTTATACTTCCTTACTTACTCTGATTCATTTAGATTCTATACGCTTTAAGGTAAAATCTCATATTGTAACTTTTGTTAAGTTTCAATTTCCGGAACCATATTTCCAGAACCCACTTTCGGAATCTCATTCCAAGTTTGTATTCGGTGTTAGAGGTGTTGTGAATTTATTTAGTTTAACTTTGTTAAACTTAGCCCTTTCCTTTGCTTAAGGAAAACATAGTTAATCGTAACTAACTTTAAAGGTTCCAAAAGAATTTTTAAAGTATACAATTCACCCCCCCTCTTGTATATTGAGCATCTACATCACTATTTCGATCCTACAATACATTTATAAAATAAAGAGTTTCTCTTTATTTGAGAAAAATTTTATTATTTCCAAACAATATTTTTATTTAACTTTTAAATGTAATAATGTTTTGGTACATTTTTCTAAGTACATATTTTTAATTTATTTCATAAAAAATATTTTTTAAACTTGCAATGATTAATAGTTGTTTACAATAGTATTTAAGAAATACAAAATTGATATATTTTTAAAAATAACAATTTATAGGAAATTTATATTTTTCAATGTTATAATTTTTTTATAAATTGATAGGTTTTAAATAGTAATTTATATCAACGTTTTTTATATATATTTTTTGGTTTTGATATGTTTATGTTTTGTATCAACGCTTTTTATGTTTTTTTTATATCAACGTTTATTATATGTTATTTTTTTTTGTAATTTATAGAGTTTTTATAGCATTTTATTATTGTATTTTAATCCAATGGCTACTTTTTTTTTTTTTTTTTTTTGATAAACGTGGCACCATCCTAAGTAAACTGAATATTCCAGTTATTCAGGGTAGTGGACAGGATGCTGGTCCCCAATGGGTGAGCCCCCCAAAAAAGAAAAACCTTTATTCTCCCCGCCCGCCCAATCCCCCGGCCCCCAAATTCCAATTGCTCCCCACCAAAGCTACGCACCATCGCCACTGTGAACCCCAACCTCCGAGTTCCTCCGCCGTCAACCCTGTTCGATACTGTTCATGGTCGCTCCTCCCCTCACACCTTTAACCCCTGCCGTCACCCCCTGTTCGCCGCTGCCCGCACCCACGTTCACCCATCCCCTCCTCGTTGCAGCCCCTGCCACCGCCCCTTGTTCACCGTTGCAACCCTTTGCTGCCACCGCCTCCCTTCGCCACCACTTGCGCCCACTGTCGAAGACCGTAGGCCCGCGAACACTGTGTCCTCCACCCCCCCCCCCCCCCCAACCCTTTGTCTGCTGCCTCGCCCACCCCGTCCCTCGCACGATTTCCACGACCTCTCTCATGGTTCAACCTATCTTTTAGGAAAATAGTTGTAAATAACTGGAAGAGCATAACTAAGGAGGTGTTAACTTGTTTATATACTACAAGAATCCCTCGTGACTATAAATTAGTCGTGTAAATCCACTTGAATGGTAATTCACTGTCATTTTTTAATTAAATTTCAGGTTCAGTCTTACAAGTTTGTTCCATTGGTCTATCAAATTGCATGAAGAAGGGGGGCTCAAAAGATGGCATGGCGCCTCGTAGTTTTTATGTACGAGAATGCTTTTGCCCTGTGCTGAACTTTCATGTGCAATCCTATTTTTTTTTAAGATAGCTCCCTCCAGTTTCCCTTTTCAAGAAAATGGTTATTGATCATCCATACCGCACAATCTTTCAAGTAGAATTTTATTTCTCAACATTTTATTCAATATGCACGGGAGTTGGAAGTGATGAAAGTACTAAACCTTGTTATTTGACATTTATGTCCCATCCCTTGGTTTTTAGCTAGATTTTGGCTTTGGAAAATGGTGACTGTATTAAGGACAACCAGTGTAGTAGAAACTCATTTGTGGTGGATATGGATTAAAAAACACATGACAAAAAAACTCTTGCAGTAGTTATCTTCATACCATGGAGCTATTATACAGCATGTATTATCTAAATTTCATAAATGTTTTAATCTCGTGTATGTTTTTTCTTTTTAATACTTTTTATTTTATTTAATAGATGAAAAAATTGGTGGTGATTTATATTAAGCTTGCTGAACTTGAAATGAGGCACAAGTTCTGTCAAAAATGATTTGAATCTCCATCAATTCAAATTTGTTTCAATCACAGATGATGTGTGTATCCAACAAATATATTTGTAAATATTTTGTTAAATTTCGTCCAAGCAAATCCAATAATCATGGATTTCTTCCAAGGCTCATCCATTGTATTGGACAACTTAAACATGCATACAACTCCCTTTTTTTCTTTGGACCAAAACTTGTGCATCCTTTATAATACAGTATATTACCCACAAATCCACAATATTTAAACTTATAGATTTTAGAGTTGAAGTATTGTTGGAATAATATTTTCATAATGCACAAATTAAAATATATATATATATATATTAAAAAATGTCCAGTATGACTTGTTTATAATAATGATTTTCATTGTATGCTCTTAAACAACAGCAGCAGCCCACTGAAGAGCTGTAGCAATACTAAATATGTATTTGACTTTGCCATAATATGTATTTGACTTCATCATCATGTATATTTTATTGTTTGCAAACAATGTTTTTTCTTTACCTACAATCTTATATAGTTTTTTATTCTTTTTTTTTTTTGGATCATATGTGAATTGGTGTGGTGTGTCATGTACCTGGACTTCCCATATGGTTCCCCAAATGCCATGACTTGAATTTGTAACATGTTTATGAAAATAAGCAGCATAATGAAATTAAAAATTAAGAACATGATGAAAATGAAATTAATTATGAATATAAAATGAAAAATATTAGGTTAATTCCTTTTAAAAATTAATATAAATGATATTTCAATTATTGAAAATTTAGTTGCATAATTAAAAATAAATGTAGTATAATTAATTTTGAAATAAAATATCTTGAGGACGTAATTAGTTTTACTTAAAAATAGATATATCTATTTCAAAGTATGATTTCTTCCACGATTCTTTCTATTGTTCATGGATTATGAACTATAGTTATGTTAAATTCACGAACCGTGAAATCGTTTTCCTATATGAAATCCTTTTGTAAAGAATTTTCCATTTCTTCTTCATTTTAAATTTATGACACATCATTTTTTGTTTTTTAATTATTATGTTTTTATTATAAATTAATAAATTAAAAATATACTATTGTAGGGGGCACTCAATTTTTGTAAAAGGTATTTTATGTGATATTTAAATCCACAATATTATATCCATGTATGAATTTTTAAGCTTCTATTGGTCAAATAGTAGAAGAATTTGGTAAGGTGTTGTAGGACTTGAGATGCTTTACATAATGTTTTTTAGTGAGGACTGTTAGAACAACGTGTACAAACAAGAAAGATCAACTAACCTTGCTTTATTCCAAGTAAAGGTGTTCTGTACATCGCAGTAGAAAACAGAAGACACTAATGAATAACAAACGATGGATAAACGAGTGGGAGAGTCCACCTCCAAACGCTTCCTTCAACTGTTGTAGTGAGAAGACTAGGAAGGAGTGAGACCACCACTCCTCGTGGCTGCTCCCAAGCAGTTTGCCCATTTTTCAGTTATTTCCAACTGCCCCATCTCAGCGGAACCTCCATCCAAATATATAGCCAGTTGCGGGAGCAATTGACTACTAACTATCCGTTTTACCCCCCTCCTTTGATAAGTATGAATTATCGGGGGTCGAGGTAGGCTACTAAGAGGTTCAGGCCTGTTAATCGGTCCACCACCCTCCTTGGTGCTAACAAGGACTATGAACACTATCAACCTAAAATAAATAAATGGTGGGTGGCTACACTGAGAGGGAGAGGGATCTCCCTTCAAATGCAGGTTGCTTTAGCAACAAATAAATGATCTTCCTCTTTGAGCCAACACAATATTACTTAGTGAATACAACTCACCTAATCTACTTGGTGAATAAACACTGAAGATCTCGGTCTGCACAACTCACTACATGTAGAACACTTTGAGGATCTGCTTTTCCTTCTCTGAGACTAAGCACTGCAAGCTCAAGCAAACAGTTTTTTCATAGTTTACACAACCTTGACTTCAGGCTCATGCACATCTTCTTCTTCTTCTCTTGCACTCAATCTCGCACACACTTACTGTCATGACCCGTCTCCCGAGACCCGTGCCGTGACTACTCCAAGCCCGCCTCCAGGGGCTGACGACTAGCACCGGAAAGACGTATCCCTAAAACGGGAAGACATTGCCTTTAAACCTGTACAAACACATTGAGTAGAACGCAACAAGAAACAACCACCAAGTAAACTGCTGTAGTAAAAAGAGTGCTGAAAGTAAAGGGGTCGGAATACAAGTCCAACTGAAAGTACGAGTACAAATCAAAAGTACAAATACAACTGAAAAGTGAAAAACGGCTCCTGGTCCGTCCACCACGGATCCTACCTGAAGGGTAGGTACAGCTCACGATCAGTAGTCCCTGCGTCACGTCACACCAAATGGTCCGCCTCCGAGTACCGTTTAGTCCTGGCTCCCTCAGCCTCGATCAATGCTTTATGCGTCGCACAAGACACAACAAGGTGCGGGCGAAGCCCGTGCGGGGGTGAGTATAACGATACTCAGTAGGGACCCCGAGACCCCGTAGGTCTCCTAAAGTTCCACAAAGGAAAACCACAAAGCAAGACATCAACTCTACTTAGGTATATGCCCATACATACACCTAAATTATCAAGTTATACACATCTCATAAATGAGGGAAGAATATCACAAAGGTAACATCGCGAAGGTAAAAGTACCACACAAGTAACACCACGAAGATAATACCACGAAGGTAAAAGTACCACACAGGTAACACCACGAAGATATCACCACGAAGGTAAAAGTACCACATAGGTATCACCATGAAGGTAAAAGTACCACACAGGTATCACCACGAAGGTAAAAGTACCACATAGGTATCACCATGAAGGTAAAAGTACCACACAGGTATCACCACGAAGATAGAAGGATCATCAATCATATCGTCGAAATCCTCTACTACTGGAGAACTCCTCCTCTGACGAGCATCGTGGGCCTGCCGGGTCGCATAGAGCCGCTTCCCACTAACCTTGGACTGTTGTGGTACTCATCCCTGATAGGTACTGCAGGCATGCCGGGTCACACAGAACCGCTTCCCACCGTGGGCCTGCTGAGTCACACAGTGCCGCTTCCCACAAACCTTGGACTGTTGTGGTACTCATCCCTGATGGGTACTGTGGGCATGCCGGGTCACAGAGAGCCGCTTCCCACCGTGGGCCTGCTGGGTCACACAGAGCCGTTTCCCACCTTGGCCGGACTGAGGTACGCATCCCTGATGGGTATCGTGGGCATGCTGAGTCACACAGAGTCGGTTCCCACCATGGGCCTGTTGGGTCACACAGAGCCGCTTCCCACTGAGCCAGTCGTCGAGTCGTAAGGAGTCCAAGGTCAACAGGCTTCAGGTCTCAGTCAGCGCAGAGTTTCGTACATAGTCTGTTTGGGAGAACCGCTCCTCAAGCCACTTGCCGCATCTTGGTATCCATGGAAGTCACCAAAAATTATGCCAAAAGATCCGTCTCCTCAAGAGAGTCCCAATGCCGCAAACGACCCGTCAATTGGATGCACGATTTGCAAGATACAAACTATTTAGTGTCGAGGGCCCGGTTGAATTCGTGTTTGATCCAACCCGCCCGTACCTCAACTTTCTCCGAAACTCAAGTGGAGTATATCAAAAGGACCGTCTCAATCCAAGGATCCAAACGCCGCAGACGGTTCGTCAAACGGACGTACAGTTCTCAAGATATGACCCTTTAAGTGTTTCTGGGCCCGGGTCTAGTCCAACCCGGCCTGACCCAATCTGGGTTGGGGCGAGGTCAGGCCCGACCCGCAAGGGGGGGCGGCCCGACCCGCAAGGGGGCGCGGCCCGCTGGGCAGGCGGCCCGACGACGTGAAGTGCGGCCCGCTGGGCGGGCGGTCCAGCTGCATGAGGCGCGACTCGCAAGGGGGTCCACCCTAGCCGCCACCGGGGGAGCGACCCCCGGTTTTCCCGAACGGCCGAAGGCCGTTCGGTCTTCTTAGCAACGGCGGCGCCACGTGGGGCCGCCAAGTGGCACGCGGGACCCGTTGGAGCGGGTCCTACCGATTCCGTCGCGGCTGGCCGGTGTGCCAGCCGACTTCTCCAGCGGCGCGCGACGGCGTGCCGCTTCGCCACCCGCAGCCGGTCGGTGTGCCGACCGCCTTCCTCCGGTTGCCGCGGCTGACGAGCCGCGACCCCCTTTGCTCACCGGCGGCGCGCGACGGCGCGCCGCGCCTCCTCCGCGGCCGGCCGGTGCCGACCACTTTGATGACCGCCGCGGCTTTGTGTCGCGACCTCCTCTTGTGGTGTGCGTCGATGCACTATCCCCAACGTAGACGGTCGGTGTTGCCGCGTTGACGGTCTTCCATGGAGGCGCAAGGATAGCAAGATAACAGAGGGTTCGGGCTGGGTTCGTTAGGCCCGCGCCCTCCGCGTTAGCTCGTAAATATGAGTGGGATTAAGGGTTTAATAATCAATTGAGTTAAACAACAATCAAAACCCTACAAAGATACCGTGCAACAACCTCCCGCAAAAACGAATGAATCGCGGATCAACCCGTTAGTCGGTTGGTCCGCGTTCTTCGTATTATTCAAGAACAGGGAAGAGGAAAACATTTAAAATGCGTAAACGAATAAACCCCCTACCTCGAACCGTTGGTGAGCACTCGCGATTGAGGAAGTCTCGTTGTTCGTTGTTCCCGCAACAGGTTCCCAACGATGCTCCTCGTACGTCGTCCTTCGGTTCGTGGTTCGGTGTCACCCGTCACCTCCCGCTGGGATCGGCTCCATCCTCTAAGGGCTCGACGTCACGACACTCCTTCAGCACTTCGTTGCTTGGCGAAGCTGTGCCGATACCCCTCCCCAAGCTCTATATATATAGGAGGGGGAGAGTAAGTAACGACGTGGGGAATTAATGGGGGCTCATAAATTAGGAACCTTTCTAATTCCCCAACGACTTAGTTACCTTTGATTGGCAGGTCAATCCATTTATTGGCTTGACACATTGCTGGCCCCACACTCCGTCTGTCCGTTGGAGGATATGAAAGAAAATAAAATAATAAAATTATTTTATTTCATTTCTTTTAAAAAGTCACAAAACTTAACTTTTTCTCCATACCTACTGCGGTCAAAGTAAAGTCTTCTCTAACCGAATCCCGGCGCTACTGATTTAACGGTGTCCTCAGATTTTTAATCCGAGCACCGGTTTGAAAGTTAGAAAATACCGCTCACGCGTTTACTGAACGTACCTTAAAAAAAGTTCAATAAATTAATAACGTTTACTCTCGACCCGCGCCGGTCGAGGTTAGGCTCTGCCTAAAGAGAACACGCCCCAACGAACTCAACGGTACTCTCGGATTTTCAATCCGAGTTACTGTTTAGAAATTATGAATTTTACAATAAAATAATTGTCACTTATTTTATTTACGCTCAAAAACTAACTTTCACTGGTGGCCCGCGCCGATCAATGTTAGTATCAGCCTAAAGGAAGCATACCCTCACGAGTTCAGTGGTGATCTCGGATTTTCAATCCGAATTACTGTTCGTGAGTAATAAACATTTGAAAAATAAAATAGCTTTATTTAATTATTTTATTTACGGTTATGCCATTTTCGGGTTTTCTCAAATGAGGGGTGCGCCGACTAAACTTAAGTCACGCGTAGGGTAAACCTGCCATCCTGAACGCAACGGTGCCCTTGGATTTTTGATCCGGGCAACCGTTTAAGAGTTATTTCACTTTTTCAGGAAAACTGCTTACACGTGCTAATTAAAGCTTAACAAAACTTCGACGGATCATTCTGGGCACTCCGGGCCTCAGAATCACGCGCCGTCAGATTTCGCGGTTTCGAAATAATTCCATATAATTAAAAAAAATTACACGGAAATTCCGGGACATTACACCTACATCTATGTACAATAAGATATCTTCTTTTATTCTTCCCTCTAAATTTTCAACAGCCTCAATATTTTCAGGCAACTATATTCTCTTTCTTTGAGAAAACACTTTTCCCATACATCTAACTTATTAATTTCTCATGTCATTTACCATATACCCGAATTGGTATATTAAAAGATGTTTCGAGCCTTCAAACAAAGAGCATAGGTATCAAATACCCATTTTCAACACTCACAACTTTTCATGAATTTTCACCTCCTATAATTTCTTTTCAAATAGAATTTCCACAAGTGCCCTTATCTTCTTCAACTGATGACTTAACCGGTTGGGTCTTCCCAGCTTCGTTCTCCACCAAGAAAAACTGAACAAAATGTGTTTGTGATGTTGACAAATACCCAACAGTAAGTCTCTTTTGATTTCAATGGACTAAACTTGATTCTCAGTTGCTTCCACCTACTCATGACATAAGGCAGTTGTTTGCGGAGCAACTCACCTGAAAACTCAGCTTAAGAAAATATCTCAGACATTCAAAAACACAGCTTGCATCGCAACTTGATTAACATGTGATTTAGTAATTGAAGAACTACAAATCATCCTCCCATGCCCTCCTAGCAGGAGGGTGTCACTTAGATAGAAGATAGAGGACCCATGCCTTGCCAAGCTGGAGGGTGCCACTCTAACGTCCTTGGTGATTCTGCCCGATCACTGTCGTCGTCGAGCGTCGCCTAAATAAGCATCACGCCTTAAACATATCACATCATATACCAAAGGCCACTACGGAGGACACCATTGCGTTTTACGCGAAAAAACACTTAGGATAGGCTACCTGCATGCCAAAATCTGAATCCAAACGGAGGAGATACGAGAGGTAGGAGTTTCCTCAAAAGGAAGTAGGGGCACGTGGCATGTAAGGGGACCCACATGGCGTGTGTTCCCGCTCTGCTGCTTGGTTGTGTCCCTGCCAGTACACGACTCTCTACCCATGTAGCCGTACACACGTGTAAAGGGACTACTCGGCGTGCCTCAGCCACCCGGGGTCATGCCTGTGCTCCTGGTCGTGTCCGTGTACCCTGCCCGTGTCCGTGTACCTGGCCGTGTACTCTGGCCGTGTCCGTGTATAGTGACCGTGTGCTTGGCTGTGCCCTTGTCCGTGTACTCCCAAAGTACACGTCGGGTTGCAAGCACCGGGTCACACGACATGTGGATGCCCCACACAGCGTGTGATATTCAACTCACCCGGAAACCCTAACTGCCGCAGTCAGGGTCCTACACGCCGTGTGTTCTTCAGACTACATGACGTGTAGTCGGGTTTTTCTCAGAAATTACAGATTTGCTCCAGCGTTCTTGATTCGACTCCTCCGTCGCAGATCTCGCCTGTTGCTCACCCGTAACCGGTGGAAAACTCCTCTGACTGTCGTTTCCGGCCATTCGTTGGCCGGAAAACGTAATCCGTCTCGTTGCTCGAAGCCTGCGCGCACCGTCGTCGTTCGTGGTGCCTCTTGTTGCCTCATCGGATATCTGAATCCACGGTGGAATCACCTGCATCCCACGTTCTTTCCGAATCCATCCCCAATTTGTCAATTCGTTTGTCGCACGCGGATCCACTGCGAATCTGAGGGCCCAATTGAGCTCGATCTTGCCCGACAATGTCTAACTGTGGCCCCGTAGGCCTACGACGAAGAACGCGAAGAACGGTAGGGGAAAAAACACAAAAACGAAGGTACGCCAATCGTTGGCCAAACGTTCTTGGCCAACAAATACAAATTGGGATGCCTGGGGTGAGAAACATGACATACGAAAATGAATTGATTATGCTCAATCTTTTAATCATATGGGGCAAAATCTACAAATGACGAGTCCTACCTCAAGATTGGATCGTTTGTTGATGAAGAACGCGCTTGCCAACAAAGGAGGAAGATCCGCTGCGTTCGCCGCGCTTTGATCTACCTAGATCCGGAGGCTCGTTGTCGTCTGAACTCGATTCGCCAACGGAGGGTGGAAGAAATCTCCTCTCAACGGTCCCATGGTTATGCGGCTAATCCTGACGATCCGCCATAAGTGAGGCGACATGACACACTTGTAATTTATTGAAAAAATTCAATCATACCCACGTTTTTATCATCCCACAAGCTTCCAAAATGGGTCATTCTCAAACCTAGAAGAGGTGGAAATATGGTCAGCCAATGAGTGTTGAACAAGTTGATAGGTCATTTTTAACCCTTATCTTCTTAGTTTAACCCCTGACAAAATCCATTTTTACCTTAACCGTGGTAATTAGTTTTTACAGTTTTTACTATTCATTTTGGTCAAAAATTAAGTTGACTTTATTGGACTATAAATTATGTTGATTTCAAATATGGAATTTATTTTGTCAAATTCAATTCACAGAAGTGACAAAATTTATTTTAAAATTAATCCCGTAGACGCGACCAGAAATCGAGTTTTATAATGTTTTTATATCAAAATTCAATATGAAAGACTTAAATGTCCTAAATTTGATTAATATATATATAATTGAATTAATGTTACTTTAAAACCAATTCAAAATATAATTTAACATTATAAATAATTTAAACAAAAATACATTTTTCAATTAAAATTTATTAATTTTCACCATTCATCAAAAAATTAAAACTTTTTAGAAAAATCTCAAAAAATCACTCTAAACTAATTTTGATATTCAGATTTCAAAAATGAAGTTTATTTTGTCAAATAAATTTTCTAAAAGTGGTAACAATTAATTTTAAATTATGTATGCAAAAAACGACTAAATCATCTTTTAGAAAAAAATACAATTTTTCAGTAAACATTTCTCGTTCTTTCAAGTGGTTCTTATTTTATCTCTAATCAATAAATATCAAACGAACATGTGTAAAGTATATATTTTCATAATTTAGTTAATTCTATTCATACCTGCCATTCTAACGGGTAAGTGATAAATATCACATTAAATAATAACATTTTAATAATATGTCACAACTCACGTTTCATTTAAAGTTGGTGTTGCATGTAACACAATCTAAACTCAGTATTGCATGTAATGCATACTATTGAAGTGATTGAATTTATTTAAAATTAAATATATAGTAAAATCTCGGGGTGTTATTTTTTTCTATGCTTGGTGTTGCCTGTCGCATATGTTATCGAACATATATTTTTTTTAAATCTCAGGGTGTTGCATCAAATCCCACTAGTTTTGGATCTCTCAGTTCTAAAGAGAAGACCTTTTCATTCGTTCCTTCGAGATTACTTTCTTTTGAGATGAGAGGTTCTCAATCCTTTGGAGTCATGGAGCCTTGTTACTATAGTTGGTTTGAGTTCCCTATAGGTGGTTTCCTCCTGTGTGTGCATCCCATGTTTCTGGTGTGGCAAATTGGTGTAAAGCTCCTTTCTTCTAGGTAGGGGTTCTATCGTTTCTCATCTAGTATAGAGAATGTGAAGTATGAACTTACGACTTTGTTGTTATTTATTTAATGTTGTGAATTGTATGGGTTAAATGCCCGCTGAAAATTGTGGCCATTGGGGGTCCTTGCTTGCCCTGTTATGATGTGAATTGTGGAATGCATGTTGTGTGGTTGTTGACGACACCTAATCATGTATACCTAGTTAATGAATTGGATGCCCCAAGATCTTTTGGCTTGTGTGACAACGCCCTTAAATAAAGAAGTGGAATTGAATGAAAGCCCCTATGCCTAATCTGGAAAACGCCATGTGTGTTGTGGCTTGGTTGTGTTGATGCGCTTGGACGGTGACTGTTGTGATGCGTGTGCAACGGGGCTGCGAAAGTGGAGGTCGGCTTGTTGGTATGTGGCTGTTGGGTTGCCTGTTGCTGTGATATGATGTGTTACGCTAGTTGCTCGAGTAGTAATGAAATTAAATACATGATAATGATTTAAAATGGGCATGTTTAATGCATGAATTGACGAGGGGATGTGTGGTTTAAACGATTAATGTTTATATATGAACAAAGGGGCTTGAAATGTGAAACAAGGTGCCTGTCTAAATGAAATGGGATGCTAACGAACATTGAACGCATGAATGAAAGGGGCTGTTTAAGTGGAATTAATTGTTATTGTGAAATATGGAAATTGACTAGATGTGTATTTAAAAGTGATTAGGGAATTCTGGCTTGTGTGGGGTTGTGCATTTAGTTTTTTATATACATTGTATATTCTTCTGATTTTCTATATGCGCCTCACCCATTTCGAGCACCTAGTGTCGATAACCAAATGTTTTGGGTTTTTTTCCCAACATCCCGATAATGATGATGGATGGATGGCCGCCCGCTCTTCCACGCCCCCTCTTCTAGACGACGATGACACACATGGGCTGTGATGACCAAAAGTCAAAAGTGTCGTTGTCGAGATGTGATGTGATGAGATATGATGGCTCAGGAGCCTTTGGGCGATATATGATGAGATGGCTTATGTTGGGGGTCGTGCATGATAGGAGGACACAAGGTTGATGTCCTTTATGTTCACGATACCCTACTACACTGGTTATGAGATGCGATGCGATTTGATGACCCATGTGTCTTCGGGCAAGATGTGATGCGATGTGATGACTCAAATGTCTGGGTGTGGGTGTGGGTGTGGGTGTGGGTGTGGGTGGGGGTGGGGGTGGGGGTGGGGGTGGGGGTGGGGGTGGGATGAGATGTGATGTGATGTGATGTGATGTGATGTTATGTTATACGGAAGGGGTGAGAGGGCCAGAACATTTGCTGTTGAGGTGTGAGAGCGACTAATCAGTAGGAAAGTGTTGCGAGGTACCTTTCATCGATATGCTTCATACTATGTTATTATACTTGGCTTGCGTTATTTGGTGAGCGTGCCTTGGTGAGGTGGATTGAATAGTTGACCTGTTTAGGTGCTGTTGGTTCTGCTGTTTACTCACGGGTGCATTAGTATGCCCCTTTCACATGTGCATGATAGACTTTGGTTTTCCTACTGAGTATACTTGTATGCTCACTCTACGTATATAAACTGATTTTTCTAGTTTCCAGGGCTACATGGACCATGCTGGATATTACTAGCTTGGATCTTTGGATAGTTGATGTGTTGCTGCTTTAGCTTTACTTTTGGGTATTTTTACTTTGAAGACTTTTATTTGTATCAGTTTTATTTATACATGCATTGTGGGATGGTTTTTGACTTTATTTTATACTATGTCATGGAGTTACTAGCGGATGATTCATTTTATCTCCCAATCCTATTTATATTACAGAGGGTATTGTCTCCCATACATGAGATTTTTATACCCTCAGTACTAGTCGTCAACTCAGGGCTTACTGGAGACGGGACTTAGGGGTCATTATCTCTCTCTCCTAATTGCGGTATTTTTGGAGGGAGGGGGTTGTGACACCCTTGAACCATCGTTCTTTTCAGGCATGTGTCACAAATTGATTCTCTATCCCTTTTTAGCTTGGGAAGGTCTTTTACCGACTCGTGTTTGGAAATTTTGCTCTGGTTTTTCTAGCCATGATTGTCAAGTCTCCCATGCAATAAATCATTCTCATCTTTGACACTCATATAGCATGAATTGAATGATTCATCAATTTGAAACAAGTTCCCACTCATCCTTTCACCTCTTGTGACGAGTCTTCCATCTTTACAACTCTTGATAACGAAGGTTCCCGGGCGCGACGGAAGTCGGTCGGGCGGTGCCTAACAAATTTTTTCTATTAACTTTGGAAATTTCCTCAAATTTAGATAAAAATGCGTTCCTAGAATCCACATAGAAAGGATCTTTTCGTATATAATTTCTAATTAATTTATTTAATTAAAGAATTACCATTTGTTGAATTCTTTCTTCATTGATGAATCGGTAGACAACTCTTGTTGTACCGTTGTTGTGTCAGAGAAATCAAGGGCATATTCCCTCCAACGGTGATCCACACGTGCTCAACGAATCTCCAATCATCGCTGTAGAATTCTTCAGGTGCAAGCGCAAACGAATATAACGCTTGCGATGATCACCTTTGATCCTAATCGAATCCTTCAAGAGGAGAAAGATTCGTTCTGGTTGAGGAGAGTCGCTCTGCGTTCTTCAGAGCGTTCTAGGGAGGGAGCTCTCTAGGGCCTGAGAGGATTCTATCAAGTTCTCGTTGCGCACAACAAAAAAGAACGTGGCATATCGATCCACAAAATGTCATAATCGGGTTTATATAGTGATAGGGTTAGAAAATAATTAATTGCGCCAAAAATCTTATTATTTTCTCAATCTATAGCAAACTCTATGTCTAATAATAATAAAATTATTATTATATACTTCACATGTGCTAAAATCACGGATAAAATAAATATTATTTTTCGTGAATAAATAAATCAATATTTATCCAAATAATATTTAATGACATTTCTCATCGGACCATTAAACTTAGTCCGTCGATCCTCAATATTTATTAGGCCTTGAATATTGACTAATTAAATAAATATAACTGCATTATTCGTCAAAAAATATATCAATATTATATTCATCGAAATAGTGAATAAATATTTATTAAATATTCCCGTATCTAAATAAATCAATATTTTGTTACCTTTTGAATGAACCAAAATACATAAATATTTTATATTCACGTAATTAAATAAATAATTGTCTGGTGAATAAATATTTATCAAATATTCAACTCACATATATTTTCTCGAATAACTGGTGATTGAATATCTGTGATCAAACCAACATGAATAATTATTAAACAATGTACGAGAATAATATTTACCGAACATGTTAAATTCATATGAAATTTAAGGTTCCAAATACACTTAGTGTGTGACCCTCTAGACCCCTTTTCTCAGTGGTATTAGGCTACATCACCTAAAGTTCAAGGTTTGCATCTAACAACATCCAAATCTCTCATAGAAGAAGAAGTTAATGTCGCAATGACATGTAACCTCCTACGAACATACACCATGTAATATACTCTCTTTATCTTGATATCTCTAATCAAACAGGTTGCATACTGGTGTCATCAACCTATATGTTCGATTCCTCTTTGACTTTCCAGAAACTAACTTGTTAACACCACCGCCATAACCATGAACTTAATCAGACAATTCAATTCCCATCAAAGAGTTTGGGATACCAACCTATGTTAGAGAACAGAAGGGATAAATCTTTTCTCGCATTATTTATTGATACGACATCACCCGTGACGAACCCAACGTATCCTACCCCGCCATGTGCATATGTCGTCACAGTTTTTGTCAATACTTCAAAGCACGCGACTCATGACATGTGTTAATAATAATCTTAAAGTCTAAGGATAATTACACACGTACACTGATAAGAATATTCAATGACATAAATATGGATTTCCTTTTGGCGGGTCATGTTCTCATAATCTCTAGCACTGAAGATTACCAAGGGCGTAAACCATGAGAAAGTATTATTTATTTAATTAAATGAATATCGCGGCATTATTCGCTAAAAAATTTATAAATATTATAATCGAAATAGTGAATGAATATTTATTAAATATTCACGTAACTAAATAAGCTAAATTTTTGTTACCTTGTGAATGAACCAGAATACATAAATATTTTATATCCACGTAATTTAATAAACAAGTACCCTATGAATAAATATTTATTAAATATTCAACTCACATACACGAGTATAATATTTATGCAACATGTTAAATTCATATGAAATTTAACTGAGGTTTTGAATACACTTAGCATGTGACCCTCTATGTTCCCTTTCTCAGTGGTATTAGGCCACATTGAATAAAGTTTAAGGTTAGCGTCTAGCAAAACGTCAAGCCTCTCATAGAGAAAGTTAATGTCGCAATGACATGTAACCTCCTATGAATGTACACTATGTAATATAATCTCTTTATCTCGATATCTCTAATCAAGCAGACTGCATACTGACGTCATCAAGCAGACTGCATACTGGCGTCATCACTTATGACGCACCCAATGTATCCTACCCCTTCGCGAGCATATGTTGTCACAGTTTTCGTCAATATATCAAAGTACATGACTCATGACATGTATTAATAATAATTTTAAAGTCTAAGGATCATTGCACATGTCCATAGATGAAAATATTCAACGACGCATATAAATATGAATTTTCTATTGGCGGGTCATGTTCTCATAATCTCCTGCACTGAAGATTACCAAGGGCGTACACCATGAGAAAGTGTCTTAAAGTCCTATGAGTATTTACTTTTGATAGCATGTATCATTTGCATCCCATAAAATGATATCATCCAGCTATAAAAATTATATTTAAGAATACTGTCGTGACATTTCTAGATTCTCATCATAGCGAGGAATTGCTATGACTTTTTAATGCGACAAGTACACTTAAGACTTTATCACATGCTATGTCACATAGAAGAACAATCATGACGTTATAAGATATTTTATTAATATTCAAATACACAAATACAAGTAATCATAAAGTACTTAGAAGTTGGTTTTAGAGCACTAACTCTAACAGACTCCCACTTGCACTAGAACAAACTTCTAACAACCTTCAGTCTGCTAGCTTTCACATGATGTTTATGCTTTTGTTGAGATAAGATTTTAGTCAAAGGGTCCGCCAAGTTTTACTTTGTGGGAACTTTGCTCACGACTTCACCCCTTTGAGAAAAATCTCCCAATAGGTGATATTTGTGGAGTATGTGCTTTGTTCGTTGATGTGACCTTGACTCCTTTGCGAGAGCCACCGTTGCGGTATTATCACAATACAATGCGATACTCTCTACTGCTAGACACCACATCAAGCTCTTGAACAAAGTTCCAAATTCAAACAACTTTTTTGGCTACATCAGAAGCCTCTATATAATGAGATTTCACTGTAGAATCGACTTTGAAATCTTCCAGCTCCTAGCTCATTCGTTGAGACTGAAGACATATTCTGATTGCGACTTCAGATCATTTTGTTCTGTTTTGAAATTAGCATCAGTATATCCTCTGATGACTAGTGTGAGGGCCCAAATTCCTAAAAGCCCTTCCTTATATGTTTTTCCAGGGCTTGATGGTGTTGAGAGGGAGTTTGGAGGTGTTCTAGAGGCTATGGAAGAGTTATGGCCATTCAGACGGTCACCACCCCATGGTGGTGGGTGTGGTGTTGGTCGTTTTGGCCTTAGGTGCTTGAAGGTTGGTCGTGGGGCTAGCCGTGTGGTGCTGGGATGCGCCACGCCGAGCGAAACAGCTTGGTTGGTCTTGTTATTGGGCGTGGCACTTGGGTGGTCATCGTGTGTAACATGAACAGTAGGAAACGCCCTGTGAAGAGCGTGGTGTTTTGGGGACCACCTATGTAACATGAGGAGTTGGAGCTCACCACGGCGAGGTCTTGGGTGTGGTGAGGAGAAAATGATCAAGCTTTTTGTGTTACGCCATAGTGGCTAGCTGTGGCGGGCGGCAGAGAAGCCAACACGCCTTGACCGCGCTGTGGCCTAGGCCATGGCCACGATCAGAATAGTTTTTAAAACACGCGAAAAAGGGGGGAAATGGTTGCGGGAGATTCAGATCTCCTTTGATCGAGGGAGACCACGACGTAGAGGGCTATCTCCATGCCGCAATGAGGCCATTCGGGATTCCTCTATAAATAGAGGGTTGACCTCCATTGTTTCGGTCTCATTTCTTCTCCTCCAAACTTTGGCCGACTCCAGACCCCCTTGGCGTTCCAGCGGGTTTCCCTTTGAGCTTGGTGAAGTTCAATCCCTTGATTCTTCTGTTGTGAGTGTGGTTCTCTTTCAAACTCCAATCGAGGCAGGGGATATGAGTTCTCTATTTTTTTGTGCATATGTGATATTAGCATGCTTATGTTTCCTTTTGGATGAATGGTAAGAGTTGGCCTAATGAAAATAATTAATTGGACATAATGAAATTAAAGGTAAAGGGGGCGATATCTCATGTGCTTTACTTGTTTTCATGATATTGCTTTTCTACGAATGTGTGCCGGTTGTTGTTGGCTATGAAATATGTTTGATGTTGTATTATCCTTGTTGCTTGTTGGGATATGTTTGTGGAAATCACCTCACATGAAAATGATAAAGCCCTTAAAGATGGTAATTGAACCGGCTTTGTGTAAACAAAGAATTGTTGCGTTGCCCCTTTTGCTTGTGGTGTTGATTTGATGCGATGGTTTGCATGATGGTCGGAATTGTGGGTGTGGTTGCTTGCTAAGTTTGGCTTGGGGCTGTGGTGATGATTTGTGATACGGAAAGTGTGAGGTTGATGCGTGGGAAGATGACGGCGTTGTGTGTTGGCTTGGTAGTTTCCCAATAGTTATGGAGTGCTTGAAATGATAATTTATTAAATGAACTTGGGTTGGATTGAATGATTAATGGTAGGAAATAAATGAATGATTGATGGTAAATGAGATAATGATGCTTAAATTGAATGAGAATGGATGAGAATGACTTGTTAGTAGTTGGGAACCCATAGGTTGTGATTTTGGTAGTTGGGTGATTTTGGTAGTTGGGAACCCATAGGTTGTGCTTGTGTGTAACTATTATACATTGTATTTTCCTTGTGATTTCTATACGCACCCCACCTGAGTATTCGGTTTACACTAACGCCCAAAAGTTTTTGGTTCCAGGTGTCTTCCTCAAACATCTAGGTTGGCGAGGGCGGATGACTGATTACCCTCTCTCTGCCGCTCTCTCTTCCAGGCGAGAATGCTACGCATGGGCTATGATGACTTGCGTATATAGTGCACTTGCGGTGATGATTGGCGAGAGGATGCAGTGGCATGGCGAGTGTCGTGCATGGTAGGAGGGTGTGGGGTTGATGTCTTTCATGTTCACGATACCCTATTATCGTGTTTGCGTGGCAGTGGTTGTGAGATAGTGAAGATGTGATGGTTGTGGCATGGGTTGAGAGTTGGGGCTTGCCCGTTATGATGAGGCTTGTGATGGTATGAGGCTGATGGATACATATGGGATGAGAGCGTCAGAATGTACGAGATTGGGGCTTGAGAGCGACAAATCAGTGGGGAAGCGGTGTGTGCGGGACACCCTCTTTCAATATGTTTCTTATATTATTATACTTGGATGCATTATTTGATGAGTGAACCTTGGTACTGAGAATTATTTGACCCCACGTATACATAAATTGTTTTACAGGTTTTTAGGAGTGCTCTGGGGATCAAGCTGGACACTACTAGCTTGGGCGTTGAAGTTGTTGTTGAGTTGATGCCGTAGGATTGTCTTTTGGTACCTTACAAAGAGACTTTTATTTGTATTCGTTTGATTTTGTTCATGCATAGTGGGATGGTTTTCTACCTCTTATTTTATGTAATGGAGTTGTTTGATGACTTATATCCTATCTTCTGATCTTACTTTTCTATTGAGGTTAATGATGTCACAAACCCCTCCCTCCAAAGGTACCCCTTCTGAGTCGATAATAAAAGAAGATAGACAATGACTCTTGAGTTCCACCTTCAGTAGACCCTAATTTGACGACTAACATCGAAGATATGAAAATCTCACGTATGGAAGACATTGCCCTCAATTAAAAACGTAGGATCAGGAAGTAGAATGAAAACCGCCAAACTCTATCTCATAAAATAGAGGGAAACCAAAGCCATCCATAATGCATGTATAATGTAAACAAATACAAATAGAGTCCCCAAATAAATGCCCAAAAGTAATCCTTAGGCTGTGACTCAATGACACCTCTGATGTTCGGGCTTGTAATGCCCAACTCGGTTCTTGAAGTCCTGGAAATCTGGAAAACAATTTGTATAAACGTAGGGTGAGCATAACATGTATACTCAGTCGGATCATACCTAAGGTCCCTCATGCACATGTGAAAAAGCATACTAATGCACTAGTGGACAAACAATAAGACCAACATGCACCTAAATAGGTCAACTAACTAGTTCCATCCTCACAATGACATGCTCACCAAATAATGCATCTAAGTGTAATAATATAATGAGAAGCATATTGATAGAGGGTACTCTGCTCAAATTTCTCACTGATTTTCCACTCTCACTCCCCAATGTCTTATGTCCTGGCACTCTCATCTCTTTCGTAATAATCATGCCTAAAGACACTTGGGCAACCCCATCATATCCCGCTCGAAGACACTTGGGCAACCACATCGTACCATGCACCTCGTGCAACACGTCATCACATCCACATCCTCTCATAACCACCGCCATATAACCAGAATAATAGGATATCATGAACATGAATGACATCAACATCGTGCCCTCCTCCTACCATGCACTCCCCCACTATCAACCACCTCCTCCTCTCGCCAATCACCTTCGCATGTGCATTACATCCGCAAGCAATCACAGCCCGTGCATATATGCAAATCTCGCCAATCATCACCCCTCAAGTGCACTATATCCACAAGCCATCACAGCTCGTGCGTAAGAGTCTCTCCTAGAAGAGAGAGCGGGGTAGAGGGGGTAGCCAACCATCCGTCTTCACCATCACGGATGTTTGGTAAAACACTCGGAACCCAAAACCTTTCGGAGTCGTTGTAAACACACGACTCGGGTGAGGTGTGTATAGAAATAACATAAAAGTACATGATAGTTAGATAACACACAAGCCCAACCAAGGGTTTCATAACGACGATCACCCACACATCTCACAACATCGCAAGTCTCCCAACCTTGCCATTATCGCTGCCACCTCTAAATGCACCACACCACACAAGCAAGCTCCACATAAGCCACATCCCATCTTCCTTTTTCAAGTTAATCCATTTTTAGATTTTCTAATTACCAACCATTATCAAGCCAGTTCATTTCATATTTAATGACAACCACTTAAACCACTCTTCCCACTTTATTTCTATGAGTTCATTAATCATTCCAACCCATGCCATTTAGTTTCGCAGTTAAAATTTCATTCCATCATTATCGGGAATCTAACACAACACAACACAACACACAACAATCCATCCATCTCATGCCAACGAACCCTGCTTCACAACCACCTCACATCACAATCACTACACATCTCATTTTTAGTTTTGACAAAGGGCTTTCATCACATTTACTTCATTCGTTCTTTATGAGACCAAATTCTCTTATGACTTCGTCAAACCGAATGTTTCATGACTAAGATGCCTGCTTTAACCCATAAATGGATCTATGCAACTTGCATATCTTTTTTGGCATTTCCTGGAGTCACAAACTGTAGTACCCCCAGTTTCTGGTATGTAACCCTTAATGTTTTCCTTGGTTATAAAGTTAAGGGTGACAAATGAGAGAGTCGGGAGAACTTGGAATGAGTTTTGGGGCAAAAAGGGAAGTCGCACGGGAGGCGCACGGTTTGTCTAAACCGTGCGGCCAAACCGTGCGGAGTTGGTATGGGAGGCAGTGGCTTCCGCACGGCCGGCGCATGGTTTGTCTAACCGTGCGGCCAAATCATGCGAGAAGGGTGGCCGAGGCAGTAGCTAACGCACGGTTAGCGCACGGTTTGTCAAACCGTGCGGACTAACCGTGCGGTCACTTAAAATTAGATCCTTAAATTGTGGTTCAAACTCGTTTTGCCTCTAATTGCCTCATTAAAGCTCCTAATCAGCCCTAACTCGGGATTTTGGTTCTCCTAAGGTCAAAAAGGGTTCTCTCATCATTCCGGAGGCGATCCAGAGGCTTCTCTTGGCGAATCGAAGCTTGATTCTTGAGGTATGTGATCGTTCTCCTTCGTTCTTGAATGGTTTCTTAGATCTACTTAGATCTACTTCTCGTCTTCTCTTGGTTTTTTAGATCTACGCCTGTTATGGGTAGATCTAAGTGTGTGGATGCCAAATATGACAAGATTTGGTTTTGGTTGTGTTAGGAGAAGAGATATAAGGAGGATTCTTGGAGTTTTGACCCGGCGTTCTTGAGCATTCTTCGTCCGTTCCTTGGTTTCGCCTTTTTGGTTGAGGTAGGTAGGTGGATTCACTCTCGACTCCTCTCGTTAGAATTGGTTGGCTTAGTTTCAAATTGGTTATTTGAATGGCGTTGATTGTGAAAAGCATGGAATAAATCTTCTTTGGTGATGATTTATGGTTTTGATGAAATTGTGAAATCTTGGAGAATTGTTGTGCAAAATGATTTGGCTATTTGAATTTAAAATGTTGATTTTAAATTATGAAATTCCTGAAATTGTAAATGGTTTGATGAGAAATGGGATTTCAATAAAAAGGGGTGTTTTATTGAAATGGTTTGTGATTGAAATGATTTTGATGGATTTGGTTTTCAATAAAAAGGGAGTTTTATTGAAATGGTTTGAATTGGTTGAGAACACACTTGGTTTTGAGGGGAAAATGGTTTTCAATAAGAGGTGTTTTATTGAAGGATGGTTTTGGCATGATTGTTGGGAATGTGTGGTGTGTGTTCATATTGCATAGTACGAGGTTTGGTTGAAATAGGACCTTGTGCTCGGTGCCAAACGTTTAATGGCACGATGGTAACTATATGTACGAGGCTTGATTGAAATATGACCTTGTGCTCAGTGTCAAAGGTGTAATGACACATGGGAAATAATTACCTTGTGACGACTTGGTAGATTGACGAGAGACCGCTCATGAGTATGGAACTGTCATAACGATGCATGCATGGTTGATTTCACGGGTTTGTGAAATGGTTGAGTATGCCAAAACGGGATGTTTGTGAACTGGTTTTGGAAACTTGTTTGGTTATTTTTCTGGAAAAATAATGTGTTGGAAAAGGTGGTTTAAATTGCACTTTGATACTTTTGAGCATGGATGGTTCTGGAAAAACTAGTTTATATTTAGTTATAAACTGCTTTGGTGAAAATGTTTTATATAAAGTGTTTTTATATAAATGTGGCTAACTCTTCTATTCTAGTGGCGTGAGTAGGGAAGTCATTGGGGAAAACCTACTAAGTTTTATACTCACCCCTGCTCTGGCACTTTGGTGCTTTTGCAAATGTTGTATTCCGAGACACAGGTAAAGGTAAAGCATCTCATTACTAATGGCTCGTGGTGATATTTGGGAGATGCCGTGGAGCTTGGAGCTTGTGGACCACTGAGTCGTGGTGTCTTTTGAGAGTCTTGTGTTGTTCTTCTGCTGTGTATTTTGATGTTTGGTTTAGTCTTCCGCTGTTGTGTACTTTGATGTGGTTTATATTAAATGAAGTTGTTTATTGGTCTTCAGTTGTTCATGCATCATATAGTGAATGGTTAATGGATGAGTTTATTTTCTTAAAGGGTAAATCGTCCCCCAATTGTATTTGAAACCCTTCGGCATTTATTTCCAGCCTTTGGCGTCTTGGGGATGTCGCTTAAGGCCTAGTAATGACTTGTCGAGCTCTCAAGCCAATGAGTAATTGGCGGGTCATTACAAATGGTATCAGCTTGTTCGGTCCTTGCCAAACAAGTAGTAATCGATGTTTTTGGTCTTGGAGTTGAAATTTCTTTTTGTCCTTTCCTTGGGTTAAAATCTTAAACAGGAGTAGGATTGTCGGAACTTGAAAGGTATAGCATAAAAGGACGTAGCTAACCCGTTTATGCTGAACTTCAAGTTACCTAGGTGTTGGGTAAGTGTTTTGGATACACTTCTAGAATGTTGGAAATCTCATTGTCATGGGTTTAGCCAATGAGAGGAGCATGACATGCATTGTAGAGGAATGACTTCCCACTAGGATTGCATATCTCATTGTGAGGAATGAGTAATAATTTTGTGAAAGGTGACAATTTTTGAAAAATGCGGGAGTTGTTTCCAACCAAAAGACTTTGAAAACAGGGTATTTGGTGTATTTTGAAAATAGATTGATTTTCAAAAAGTATGTTGAATGTTTTCAAAAATGGTTGAACATGGAAAATGGTTGTTTCAGAAAAACAATGTCGTGGTAGTTGATGTGATAGAATTTGAAATGCTAAGCCAACAGTTGCTAGAGAGTGAGATTGACGGAGTTCTTGTCCGTTTAGAAAACGGAAAATGTGGAAAGGTAGAAAGCCTCATTGTAATAGTGTTGTCTAATGCAATTTGAAATGGGAATTCTTGATGTCTACGGAAGTGAGACTCAAGGTTTGTTGTTCTGTTTATAGATACCGGGTAGGTGTTGTAGAGACCAACCAGAAGTGGACGATGAAAATGTGGTTGCACTGAGCCCCAGATGAACCATCAGTTAGTCCAGAGCATAGTGCAAGCTTTCCAAGCTGTGGGAAGTGTGAATAAAGGGGAACAACCAAAACATGTTTATTATGCGGCTCAGTTCCAAAAGCTGGATCCACCCGTCTTTAGGGGTGATTCCGACCCGGAAAGGGCAGAGACGTGACTGTCCAGAATGAACAGAATTTACGAATTCTTGGGGACACCGGTAGAGCTGAAAGTAAATCTAGCAACGTGTAAGCTAGAGAATCTTGCTCTTCAGTGGTGGGAGTTGGTAGTCCAAGTGGGAATGGACCAGGGTCTGACGTGGGAAGGCTTTGAGGAATTGTTTAATAAACAATTCTACCCACATACGTTCAGAATTCAGCGCACAACTGATTTCTTCAGTCTAAAGTAAGAGCATATGTCTGTGACAGAGTATGCAGCTATGTTTATGAGCTTAGTGCGGTTTGCACCCGAGGTGGCGGGTAGCACGTCGTTGAAGGAAAGGATCTTCGAAGCGGGGTTAAGGCAAGAGATCCACTCCAAAAGAGCAGTGCTATGTATCAGTGATCACACAGAGATGGTGAACCGAGAATCGGTGGCTTAGCAGGATCTGTTGGGAGCTTCGGGCAGAGGAAGCATAGTGGTACCCGTGGGGAATAGTGGGAGCTTCGGTTTTGAAACTGCAAACTCCTCTTGGTGAAAGAGAATGTCAATCCTTTGTGTGTCGTGAAAAAGGCAGATGGAACTCTTTAGCTGTGTGTTGATTATCGTAAGCTTAACCAAGTTACGATAAAGAATAGATATCCACTTCCACGCATTGATGACCTATTTGATCAATTAAGGGGAGCTCAGTGGTTCTCCAAGATTGACTTGCGATCAGAATATCACCAATTGCAAGTTCGGAAGGAGGATATTCCAAAGACAGCTTTCAGAAGCAGATATGGCCACTACGAATATGTATTCATGCCTTTCGGTCTAACGAATGCACTAGCGGTCTTCATGGCTTTGATGAATCGGATATTTCAGCAATATCTGGATTCTTTTGTTGTGGTGTTTGTGGATGACATATTGGTGTATTCAAGAACAAGGGCTGAGCATGAGCAACACTTGGCGATAGTGTTGGAAATCTTGAGAGACCATCAGTTGTATGCCAAATTATCAAAGTGCGATTTTTGGATACAGGAAGTACGTTTCCTTGGCCATGTCGTTTCTGAGAAAGGCGTTTCAGTTGATCCTGAAAAGATAGAAGCCGTTATCTCTTGGCAACCACCAAGGAATGTGTTCGAGATACGAAGTTTTCTTGGTCTAGCTGGTTACTATCAATGCTTTGTGCGTGATTTCTCATGACTAGCGTCACCAATGACAGCTCTGACAAAGAAGAATGCTCCATTTCAATGGACTGAGGAATGTCAGAGATCTTTTCAAGAGTTGAAAGTTCGCCTTACATCAACACCCATCTTGATTTTTCCAGAATCAGGACAGGGGTACGTGGTGTATGGTGATGCTTCAGGATCAGGGTTGGGCTGTGTTCTCATGCAAGGAGACCATGTTGTTGCTTATGGTTCAAGGCAGTTGAGAGTGCATGAGAAGAACTACCCAACACATGATTTGGAGTTAGCTGCAGTCGTCCATGCTTTGAAAACTTGGAGACACTACCTCTTTGGTGAAAAATTTACTGTGTTTACGGATCACAAAATCTTAAAACACATTTTCTCACAGCGAGATTTGAATATGAGGCAGAGGAGATGGATGAAGTATCTTCAAATGTTCGACTTTGACTTGATATATACACAGGGTAAGGGAAATTCGGTGGCCGATGCATTAAGCAGAAAGTCGTATCCTCAGCTGGCGAAAGAAGCTTCAGATGAGTGGCAGTTGATGTCGGTCCTAGCCGACATGCGTATGGAATGTGAAGACCGAGCTGATGTTGTGGTTTTCTTTCCAGTTGCGCTTGTTCCTGATTTGGTGGAGATAGTAAAGGAGGCACAAAAATTCGATGTAGACTGTGTTGCAATGAGTTCAAAACTCAATGGTGGGGAGACCATTGAGGGATGGAAGCTGGATGGGAGTTCAGTTTTGCGGTTTCGAGATCGGATGGTTGTACCTTTAACTGCTCAGGAACAACTCCTTCATGCTTACCACTATTCAAGATGGGTTGTACACCCAGGTATACAGAAGATGTATAAGGCATTGAAGGCACAGTTTTGGTGGAGCGGCATGAAAAGGAAAGTGGCCGAGGTCGCCTCGCGGTGCTTAACTTGTTAGCAGGTTAAAGCAGAAATCAGAGACCGACTGGTATGTTACAATATTTACCTATCCCAGTGTGGAAATGAGATCAGATAGCAATGGATTTTGTTACAGCTCTTCCAAGAATGGTCCAGAAACACGATTCCATTTGGGTGATAGTGGATCGTCTAACCAAGTTGGCCCATTTCATCCCTATTCGTGAAACTCATACGGTGGAAGATCTTTCAAAAATCTATATTCAAGAAGTGGTAAAAAAGCATGGTGTACCAGTGTCTATCGTCTCAGATAGAGATCCGAGCTTCACATCTCGTTTCTGACGATCCTTACAGAAAGCCCTGAGAACTCAGTTGAATATGAGTACGGCGTATCATCCTCAGACGGATGGACAATCCGAAAGGACGATACAGACGTTGGAAGACATGTTGCGGGCTTGTGTAATGGATTTTGGGGATCATGGGAGGAGCATATACCCTTAGTGGAGTTCTCATACAATAACAGCTATCAAGCCTCGAAACGTATGGCTCCGTTTGAAGCATTGTATGGGCGTCCTTGTCGTTCTCCACTATGCTGGGTGGAAATTGGTGAAACTTCACTAGTCGGGCCGAGCCTTGTCCAAGAAACAACGGAGAAGATTCAGTTGATTAGAAAGAGGATGGAGACGGCTCAAAGTCGTCCGAAATATGCAGATCACCGTCGCAGACCATTGGTGTTCGTTGTGGGTGATCATGTCTTCTTGAGGATCTCTCAAAGACTTGGACATCGTCGTTTTGGGAAGCAGGGCAAATTATATCCTCGTTATATTGGCCCTTTTGAGATATTGGAACGGGTTGGAGAGGTGGCATATCGGTTGACATTACCACCACGGTTCAGTTCGGTGCACAATGTGTTCCATGTATCTCAGTTAAAGAAGTATCAACCCGATCCTGACCATGTGATTAGATGGGATCACATTGACCTAGAGCCGGATGCTTCGTTGATACATATCCCGGTACGGATTGTGGATAGGCAAGATAAAGTCTTGCGGGGGAAAAACATTGGTTTAGTGTGGGTTTTGTGGCAACATGGTCAGATTCAGGAAGAGACTTGGGAACGCGAGAAAGAAATGAGAGAGCAGTGACCACAACTCTTTCAGACAAACATTGGTTTTCTACTTTCTGAGGACGGAAAGGCCAATGGTGGGGAAAATGTAGTACTCCCAGTTTCTGGTATGTAACCCTTACTTAATGTTTTCCTTGGTTATAAAGTTAAGGGTGACAAATGGGAGAGTCGGGAGAACTTGGAATGAGTTTTGGGGCTAAAAGGGAAGTCGCACGGGAGGCATACGGTTTGTCTAAACCGTGCGGCCAAACCGTGTGGAGTTGGTATGGGAGGCAGTGGCATTCGCACGACCGGCGCACGGTTTGTCTAACCGTGCGGCCAAACCGTGCGAGAAGGGTGGTCGAGGCAGTAGCTAACGCACGGTTAGCGCACGGTTTGTCAAACCGTGCGGACTAACCGTGCGGTCACTTAAAATTATATCCTTAAATTGTGGATCTAACTCATTTTGCCACTAATTGCCCCATTAAAGCTCCTAAGCGGCCCTAATTCGGGATTTTGGTTCTCCTAAGGTCAAGGAGGTTCTCCCATCGTTCCGGAGGCGATCCAAAGGCTTCTCTTGGCGAATCGAAGCCGGATTCTTGAGGTATGTGATCGTTCTCCTTCGTTCTTGAATGGTTTCTTAGATCTACTTAGATCTACTTCTCGTCTTCTCTTGGTTTCTTAGATCTACTCCCGTTATGGGTAGATCTAAGTGTGTGGATTCCAAATATGACGAGATTTGGTCTTGGTTGTGTTAGGAGAAGAGATTTAAGGAGGATTCTTGGAGTTTTGACCCGGTGTTCTTGAGCATTCTTCGTCCGTTCCTTGGTTTCGCCTTTTTGGTTGAGGTAGGTGGCTTCACTCTCGACTCCTCTCGTTAGAATTGATTGGCTTAGTTTCAAATTGGTTATTTGAATGGTGTTGATTGTGAAAAGCATGGAATAAATCTTCTTTGGTGATGATTTATGGTTTTGATGAAATTGTGAAATCTTGGAGAATTGTTGTGCAAAATGATTTGGCTATTTGAATTTAAAATGTTGATTTTAAATTATGAAATTTTTGAAATTGTAAATGGTCTGATGAGAAATGGGATTTCAATAAAAAGGGGTGTTTTATTGAAATGGTTTGTGATTGAAATGATTTTGATGGATTTGGTTTTCAATAAAAATGGAGTTTTATTGAAATGGTTTGAATTGGTTGAGAACACACTTGGTTTTGATGAGAAAATGGTTTTCAATAAAAGGTGTTTTATTGAAGGATGGTTTTGACATGATTGTTGGGAATGTGTGGTGTGTGTTCATATTGCATCGTACGAGTCTTGGTTGAAATAGGACCTTGTGCTCGGTGCCAAACGTTTAATGGCACGATGGTAACTATATGCACGAGGTTTGGTTGAAATATGACCTTGTGCTCGGTGCCAAAGGTGTAATGACACATGGGAAATAATTACCTTGTGACGACTTGGTAGATCGACAAGAGACCGCTCATGAGTATGGAACTGTCATAATGATGCATGCATGGTTGATTTCACGGGTTTGTGAAATGGTTGGGTATGCCAAAACGGGATGTTTGTGAAATGGTTTTGGAAACTTGTTTGGTTATTTTTCTGGAAAAATAACGTGTTGGAAAAGCCGGTTTAAATTACACTTTGATACTTTTGAGCATGGATGGTTCTGGAAAAACTAGTTTATATTTAGTTATAAACTGCTTTGGTGAAAATGTTTTATATAAACAGTTTTTATATAAATGTGGCAAACTCTTCTATCCTAGTGGCGTGAGTAGGGAAGTCATTGGGGAAAACCTACTGAGTTTTATACTCAACCCTGCTCTGACACTTTGGTGCTTTTGCAGATGTTGTATTCCGAGACACAGGTAAAGGTAAAGCATCTCATTACTAATGGCTCGTGGTGATGTTTGAGAGATGTCGTGGAGCTTGGAGCTTGTGGACCACTGAGTCGTGGTGTCTTTTGAGAGTCTTGTGTTGTTCTTCTGCTGTGTATTTTGATGTTTGGTTTAGTCTTCCGCTGTTGTGTACTTTGATGTGGTTTATATTAAATGAAGTTGTTTATTGGTCTTCAGTTGTTCATGCATCATATAATGAATGGTTAATGGATGAGTTTATTTTCTTAAAGGGTAAATCGTCCCCCAATTGTATTTGAAACCCTTCGGCATTTATTCGCAGCCTTTGGCGTCTCGGGGATGTCACTTAAGGCCTAGTAATGACTTATTGAGCTCTCAAGCCAATGAGAAATTGGCGGGTCATTACACAAACCCTCTAGGTTATGTCATACATACATCTTCCTGAAGGTCTCCGTTAATGAAATTTGTTTTGACATCCATGTGCCAAATCCCATAGTCATTGAAAGCCACTATGATAAGTAGAATTTTAATGGATTTAAACATGACAGTTGGAGAAAAAGTCTTGTCATAGTCGATGTATTGACGTTGTTTAAACCCTTTAGCCACTAACTTTGCTTTATAGGTGCTCACTTTACCTTATATGTCTAGTTTTCTCTTGAATACCCATTTGCATCCAACGGGTTTTAGATCAACTGACTGATCGACCATAACCCAGTCTTGGTTATGATACATGAAATTCATCTCAAAATTAATGGGTTCTTGTCATCTTGCAGTTTCTGCGCTCTTTACCGTCTCCTTGGAGGAAAACTGATCATTATTGTTAACCAATAACGAGTCATCATCTTTGGTGACTAGAAAACCATATTTTTTTGGTTCTCTAATCTCTCTGGTGCTCCTATACATTATTTGTGTTTCAAGAACAACATCTTCCACAGAGACCTGTGGAATTTGTTCTTGGATCAAATCTTGTGTATCTTGAGCATCAACTTAATCGAAGTTAATCTTGCTCCCACTATCCTCCTTGTGGATGCGCTTCCTCTCAAGAAAAATGGCTTGTCTTGAGACAATTACCTTCTTGTATGATGGGTTGTATAAATAGTATTCCCTTGTTTTCTTAGGATGCTCTATAAAGATACATTTTGCGCCTCGGGGTCCTAGTTTCTTTCCACTCCATAACTCGAAATGAATACCGTTTACCGCTTTAGTTGGTACACAATTTAGTGTGTATGCTGTTGTGTGTAATGCATATCTCCAAAAGGATAATGGAAGACTTGCATGACTCGTCATCAACCTTACCGTGTCAAGCAATGTACAGTTCCTTATTTCACTAACACCATTCCACTTAGTGTATAAGGAGGGGTGAGTTGGGATAAACTTCCACACTCCCGCAGATAGTCGATGCATTCTTGGTTAAGATATTCACCACCTCGATCAGATCGAAGCTTCTTTATCTTCTTACCAATTTGATTCTCTACTTCATTCTTGAATTATTTGAATTACTAAAAAAAACCCGACTTATACCTCATTAAGTAGACATATTCATATATACTTAAATCATTAGTAAAAGTAATGAAGAATACTCACTTCTAGCTTCTACTGAAAATGGTCCACACATATCAATTTGTACCAATTGTAGAATCTTTGTAGCCTTTTCACCTTGTCCACCAAAAGGTGGTTTGACCGTTTTTCCTTATAAACAGTCGTGACATCTGTCAAGTGGTTTTTGCTTAAAAGAGTAAGTAACCATATTGATAGAGCTTTGCCAAACGTTTCTCGTTTACATTACCAAGATGGTGATGCCACAATTGGGTGTGGAATGAGTCATGAGAACTTGATCCATTATTAATCGTCGATACTTGGTTTTCGTAATTTAATACATAAAGAGCATTATTTAAATGTGTCATACCATAACACATGTTTTTTTTATAAAAGAAACAACTTTTATTTCTGAACTTGAAAATAAAACTATCTGGATCTAGACATGATACAAAAATTATGTTTTTGGTAATAGTTGATACATAATAACAATCTTTTAAAGAAAAGACCATCCCGGTTGGCGATGGAAGATGATAATCTCCAATGGCAAGAGCACCCAACCTCGGACAATTGGCAGCTTGTAAATCCACAACAATCTTTCGAAATCTACTTGGTTTCTGTATTTAAATACATATGTGAGCACCACAAGTTGTATTTAATACCCAATGTGTAAATATAGAAAGATTGCACTTGATAATAAACGCACCTGAAACTTTCCTTTGCTTTAATTGGGTGCAGTTCTTCTTTCAGTGACCCAGCTTGCCAAATGAAAAACATACTGCATCATTTTCCTTTGCTTGTCTTTGGATCTTCCTTTTTTTGGAAGGATGATGCTCGGGAGCTTTAGATAAGTCTTAGGCCCATTTGCCCTGTCTTTCCTTTTCTTATTCATCGTAAGGACCGTAGGTTTTTCATCACCCATGTCTTTTCAACTTGGTGAATAAGAGCAAGGAGTTCATAAAGCGTCTTCTCACTATTACTCATATTATAATTAACAATAAAACCGGAGAAACTCTTAGGAAGTGGGGATAAAATGAGATCTATGCGTAGCTCATCAGGGATCTTTTAATCCCAGGATTTGTAAGTGCCCAATCTAACCAATCATCTTGACTACATGAGGCACAGCTGACGCTGACTCTCCAAGTTTGCACGTGAATAGAGCATTAGAGATCTCATATCTTTTTTGTCTTGTCTTCTCTTGATAAAGATCCCAAAAGTGAGGCATGATGCTATACACATTCATATTCTCGTGTTGCTTTAAAAACTTACTGGACATGGATGATAACATGAAACATTGGACATTTGTGACATCATCCAAATGTTTCATATAAAACGACAGTTCTTCCTCACCGACCTTTTTATCAGGCGCCTCATGAATAGGGTTTTCCAGCATATATAATTTCCGTTTATGGTGTAGAATAATGTGTAAACGCCTATACCATTTCTGAAAATTCGAGTCGGTGAGAAGGTTATCATTCTCTAGAATGAATCGTAGTGATATAGTCGAAGTCGTGTGGTTCGTAATTTCTATAATAAATAAGAGAAGAATTTTAGTACTTTATATGGATTATTGATTTAAATAATAAATTTTAAATTTAACCATTGAGGGAAATTCTGTAATTATAATAAATATTTTTTGGGGGTAGTTGTTGTGGTTGAGGTCAATAAATATAGAAAGGGGTAGGGTCTCGATATTATTTTGGGTTCAGCTGAGGCTGTTTGGAGGCTTCTGCCTTGGCCTAAGGGTGCGACAGCCTTGTGAGCTCTTCTCCTCCTCCTCCCTACTTCTCCAGTTTCTTCTTCTTTGTTTTCTCCTGGTTTGTACGCTGCTACTGCTGCTGCCCAAGTACGGTTTTCTCTTTACTTTCTCTAGCTCCAACGATTACTATTAATTGGTGTTTTCATTGAGAGGATCGCGACTTGAGTAGGAGGATCGTGGTTCGTCAGAGAATTCTGTCCAGACTGAAGATGTCGTTGCTACGGGAAGTGTTGGAGGAACGTGCTAGGGAATTTGTGAAGCTAATGGCTGTGTTGCAGGACTGGCAAGAAGAACGTGTTTTGAGGGACGCAAAGACGGAGGGAATATTTTCGGTCCAAACTTGGACAGATGGTGTAGAATGATATGGAGGAGAACCCAATACCCAAAGTGTCTCTGTAAGTGAGGCCTTAAGGTTATTTTATAATGAATAATAAATACCACATCAGACGACAAATCCGATGTGGGATGCAGACTCCAACAGATGGAAATTCGCGGCAGCCGCAAGAGCAGCTGGAGTAGGTACGCAAACAGTTGAATATTCCGATCAATTATATCCCCCTCTTCGAAACCTTTGTGATGGAAACAAGTACTGGAGTTCCTTTAGTTGTATGAGAACTAGTTGAGCATCAGGTACAAATGTCAGGTTCTTGTTGACAAGTTAGAGCGTTCAGCAAGACCGACACAATGGTATAAGATGCAAGCCGTGCAGTGTTGGGGCGCAGTGGAGGTGCGTGGTACCTCAAACACACAAAACGGAAGCAGAACAGAGAAACACAAGAATTTAACGTGGTTCGACTTTGAAGCCTACGTCCACGGGAGAAACAGGAGGGCGTCACTATATTTCTCTCTTCTCCGAATCTCGTCCGAGGATTACAACACATACACACCCTTACACCACAAAATTTCTACATCAAACAATGGGATTTTCATCCCATTTTATAGAGATGAAGGAAAACCAAAATGTCTTTGGTTGTTGGGGTAGCTCATTTACCATTGAGCTTTCTCACGCCGTCTGCTGTAGTCCAACATGTCGGCTGCCCACCTTGGAAGAACCCTGCACCGGGTTTGTTGTCGTCCAAGGAAATCTGCACCAACCTTCAATGACCACCTTCGCTGAAAACTCCCTTCGCCAATCACTCCCCAGATTGGGAGCAGTCCCTACAAATCTCCCCATCACGACCAATTTGGGGTAGAAACCATATCTACAGCCTCCTTGCAGGTGTCGAAAACTTCATCAGTAAATCGAACACGCTTCTTCACGCTAGATGTCGTGGCACTTCCACCATCTTCACTCGATCTCGGGTTGACTGTGGTCTCCATCAAATGATACAACCATTGGGACTACTTCCTAGTAAGCTTCACTACATCCCCGCGTGAGACTTCCAACACTCCACCTGTTATGGAAATCTTGAACCCTTTCGCATCGAGCCTACTTAATGATACCAGGTTCCGTCTCATCCTCAGAACAAATTTCACGCCAGCCAGTTTACGAACTCCTCCATCGGGTGTCTTCAATTTCACCGTCCCGACTCCTTGAACCTCGCATGTTGACCCATCACCAAGTTTCACAGAGTCTCGCACCTGCTGAAAAGTATCAAATGTACATATGTGTGCCGAGCTCCCCGAATCCAGAACCCGACCGTCTTCCTTTGGATTTTGAACCCGCTCGTTCTTTCTCTTTAGAAATCGGCATTCCCGCTTCATGTGCCCGTATCTTTTGCAGTAATGACACTGCACTTCTCCCCGTTCAACTCACTCATCTGAGTGCATGCTTCCCATTGTCACACAGACTTCATCATCTGCCGATAATTCTATGATGTTTGCATCCTCCTCTTCAACTTTCTTCTTCCCAGCAACGTACCGTTTGCGCTCTCTACAATCACTTTTATAGTGACCCTTTTTCTCGCACCAGAAACAGGTGATTTCGCTAGGATCACGTCCCCTGGATTTTGGCCGCTATTCTTTACCTCCTGAATGTCGATGTCAGCTCCTCCCACGTTGATCCTCTCACATCACCATGATTTGCTCACCTGAATGCATCACGGGTTTTTGGAATGTTTCCGAATCTTGAAGTGACACCATCACCTCGTCCAGCTTCAATGTCTCCTTCGCCACAAACAATGCAGTCACAAGCCCATCAAATGAGCTTTGTAGGGATGATAAAAGCAAAAGTGTTTTGTCTTCCTCTCCAACCTTCACACCGAGCCCCAATAACTGTGTGAGGATTTTGTTGAATTCGTCGGTGTGATCCAACAAATTCGTTCTCTCATCCATGCGCAACTGGTACAATTTCTTTTTCAGGAATAATTTGTTGGTGAGTGACTTTGTCATATATCGCTGCTCCAACTTCTTCCAGATCTCCTTCGGTGATGTCTCGTTCAACACCGAGTACTTTACCTCATTTTCCAGACACAGTCGAATTGTGCTGACAACCCGCATCTCGAGAGCTCTTCCCAATCATCGGCACTGGTTGTTTTGGCTTTTCTCTGATCAACGGTCTGATCATGCCATGCTGCACCAAAAGATCTTTCATCGTGTTTTGTCACAAGCCGAAATTGTTCCGACCATCGAACTTCTCGATATCAAATCTTGGTAGTGCTCCGTCACCAGCCATTGTCATTGTCGCAAAACGCGATCACCACCGTCGATGTCGCACCCTTTTGAAACCAACTGACGGAGTGCGAATTTTGAAAAACTAACCGTACGGATGCGTCCAGAATGGTCAAAATAGTCGAAATCGACTCCTGAATCGCTAAAATCGGACACAAATTGACCGAGATAATGTCAAAACACGTTCAATGGTCCAGATCGCCCGCTGACGTGGCGCTGACGTGGCACGCCGGAGTTCCTGTCGCCGGCGTTGTGAACAGTACCGTCTTCTCCAGCACGGGGTACTGTTCACCCGCAGGTTTGACCAAACTTTGACCGAGCTTATCGGACTCTTTTCAACTCCGTTTTCATCGCCGCTTGTGCTGTTGGATTCGTCTGTTCGTCCTCTTCACGGATTTGGCCTCAGAAAAAATTTCAGACCACTTTCAATTTTCCGGTCACCGGAAAAATCGTCGCCGCCTCGCCGTCTCACCTCCGTCCGTTCCGACTTGCCTTTGATACCACTTGTTGGGGCGCAGCGGAGGTGCGTGGTACCTCAAACACACAAAACGGAAGCAGAACGGAGCAACACAAGAATTTAACGTGGTTCGGCTTTGAAGCCTACGTCCACAGGAGAAACAGGAGGGCGTCACTATATTTCTCTCTTCTCCGAATCTCGTCGGAGGATTACAACACATACACACCCTTACACCACAAAATCTCTACATCAAACAATGAGATTTTCATCCCGTTTTATAGAGATGAAGGAAAACCAAAATGTCTTTGGTTGTTGGGTAGCTCATCTACCATTGAGCTTTCTCACGCCGCCTGCTGTAATCCAACATGTCGGCTGCCCACCTTGGAAGAACCCTGTACCGGGTTTGTTGTCGTCCAAGGAAATCTGCAGCAACCTTCAACAACCACCTTCGCTGAAAACTCCCTCCGCCAATCACTCCCCAGATTGGGAGTGGTCCCTCCATGCAGGAGCAAACTGGAGTTGTTGCGATCTTCATGTTCAACAATCTACTCCTGAATTTCTGAAATTCATGCAAGACCTTTCCCGGCCGGAGCAGCTTGTGGTGCAAAATCTGTTGCCGCATAGTGTTGGCACCAGTGAGGGAACTTACTGAGGCGTCAAATCCACGGCGGTCTTCTCTCACACTTGGAAACCACCGTCTGCGGAGGTCCCATTGGTGCAGTTGAAGACAGTGGAGACTGAAGGTTCGAAAATCGCCCGGACAGAACATGATAAATTTTTCCCGGAGGAGCAACTTCTGTCTAATCCGGTAAGACCAACAGTGGTTATTTCTGATCGACCACCTCCTTCTGGTTTTCTGATTCCTTTAGCCGCGGCAATACCTCAACTGCGAATTCCAGAAGCCGTGAAGACTGTGTGGGCACAAGTACGTTCAGTTTAGATGACTCTACAGGACGAGGTGTCCAGTCAGAAGCAGCACGGCGAGACACCAAATCTGCTGCACGCTTTACCGGAACAAGTGGAGTGAGTGCAGGACGCCGCGACAGGCCTGAACACTTTTAGGACTGTTCCTGTTCAGAGCAGAGGGCAGGTGGAACGCTTGAGGCTACAACGGGCGCTACTGAAGGCGAGGCACCAACAGACAAAAGCATTCGCCGAGTTTCTTGTATGTTGGTCTAATCTCGAGCAACAAACTCGTAGTTTTAGACCGGAATGGAGGAGAAAAGAGCAGTTGGACTCCAATCAAGGATGACAAGACGTGAGAAGCGAGGGTGCCGACGAGCTGTGGAACAAATTTCGAACTCTTTCTAAGAGAGTTGGAACTGCTTTGGACAGCAAACCATTGAACCAACTGGTATATTAGGCAGACTGGAATAGTGGGCGAAACAACAATGAGCCTGCGGAGTTACCAGATCATTTAGGGATGGATCTGCAAGGAGCCGGTTGATTCCATTCCTATTCAGCCAGGTGAGGTAAATACTAATCCGAGTTCTGGTACAGTCCAGTGGGATCATGAACCACCGCATCGGAAGGTGGATCAAAATAGAGGACATGTTGTCACCAAAACTGGAGCTGGAACAAAAGAAGTTCCAGTCCTGCATGAGTCAACTTCGAAATCCGAGTACCTTGAAGATGCTATTCTCTATACGGAGGTTGGAAGTACTGTCGAGTTTCCAATTTCTGAGAGCATTTTCACCATGGGGCCCTGGCGTTTTTCAATACAAAAGGAAATTCTTTAGGTAAAGTTTCAGTACTAACCTGCTATCCAACTGCAGCCTTTAGCTGAGAAACATGGAACACCGGATGAATTCTGCTATTGACGGGAAGTTTCAATCGATAAGCAACCTGTCCAATCTTCCCAAGAACTGCAAAGTTGTTCCATGCAACTTAACAACTCATCTTCAAACAACGATTCACCACCTCGGTTTGACCATGAGTCTACGGATGGTAGGAAGAGCTCATCTTCAAAGTTGTTCCATGCAACTTAACAACTCATTCAAAAAATGACTAGTAAACAATGTATCCCGGTCACTAACAATAGTTAGTCGACCAACCACCACGAAAACAATTTCATATCCTTGGGATTTGGGTAGACCCGAAATAAAATCCATAGAAATTTTCTCCCAAACCAAAGTTGGCAGTGACAATGGTTGTAGAAGACCTCTTGGACTCATTGCTTCATACTTACTACGTTGGCAAATGGCACAAGATCGGATATACTGCTGGACTGTCCATGTCATACCCGTCCAATATACCCCTTGAGCAAGGCATTTATAAGTTTTAAGGTACCCTGAATGGCCCCCTTCCGGAGAAGAATGATAATGCCGACAAAGTTTTGGAATCAAATCCGAACCTTTAGACAAGACTAGACGTTTTTTGAAGAAAAGTAATCCCTCATGGTAGGTGAGCTGGAAACTGGATCACTGTGCCAAGCTTTAATTATCGCCTGTAGCTGAACATCTTCCTGGATTTCATCCCTCACTGTCTGGAGATCCAACCAAGTTGGTTCAGAAATGACCGTTTGCAAATATTCTGGTTGTTCCCTAGCTCTAGAAAGAGCATCAACAACAGTGTTTAATTTCCCAGGTTTAAAAATGACATCAAAATCACAGCTCAAAAGTTTAGCATGCCAACATTGTTGATTCATAGAAATGACGCGCTGGCTAAGAAAATCTTTGAGACTTCGATGATCAGTAAAAACTAGAATCTGTCGGCCCAAAACATATTGTCTCTAATGCTGAATCAATAACACTAGAGCCAGGAGTTCTTTCTCATAGATAGACTTTTCCAAATTCGAATCGGACAAAGCCTTGCTAAAATAAGCAAGTGGTCGTCCGTCCTGCATTAATACTGCTCCAATACCAACCCTCGAAGCTCACATTCTACTACAAATTCTTTAGAAAAATCAGGCATGCTAAGTAAAGGTGCAGAAATTAAACAATTTTTTAACCTTTCAAAAGCCTCTTGTGCTTCCGAAGTCCAGATAAACCCATCCTTTTTTGTCAATACTATCAAATGACGAGCTATTTCACCATAATCTTTAATAAATTTCCTTTAATAGCCTGTTAAGTCCAAAAATCCTCTGACTTCACGGGCATTACGTGGCTGCCGCCACATGGATACAACTTGTATTTTTTTTGGATCCATTGAAACTCCATCTACAAAAATAATGTCCTAAATATTCCACTCTTTTCTGTCAGAATGAGCACTTTTTCTGGTTGGCATATAATTCATTCTGCCTCATAATCAGCAGAACTAGTTCCATAGCCTTTATATGATCCTCCCAAGTCCCGCTATAAACAAGTATGTCATCAAAAAATACCAACACCATTTTTCATAGCGAAGTCCGAAAAATTTTGTTCAGTGTTGCCTGAAAAGTTGCCTGAGCATTCATTAAACTGAAAGGCATAACAAGGTATTCGCAGTGCCCTTCGTGAGTTTTGAATGCCGTTTTTTCTACATCTTCAGCCCTCATCCGAACTTGATGAAATCCTGATTTCAAATCAATCTTAGTAAAATATGCCGCTCCATTCAACCCATCCATAAGTTCCTCAATAACTGGTATAGGATACCTGTCCGACACAGTTTTTCAGTTTAAAGCGCGGTAGTCTACACACATACACCTTATAAGACTCGATGTGGGTGTTGCTTCGAACTCACCAGCACACACCATGGGGTCCTTACACACGGGACCCTGCTGCGGGCCTTGGCCCAACCCCTATACGCGCTCGAATAGGACCTTACACACGGGTCCGTGCACGACCTATCCCAAACTATGTATGGTTTGCTTCTTGCACTGCTCGAGTGGACCTGTGCTAAGTGCCCACCGGACCTTGAGGGCTTGGCCTATAAGGCTACTCTCGGTTGTGGGTACTTAGCCAATTTTTGGTAAAAATTCATTACATATGATAAAAATTTGTTAGACATAAATGGAACAAAACATATATACTTATATATATTAATTTTCCATTCTCATTTAAAAGTATAAAATCATTATTTTCTAAAGTTATATTATTCAATTAATAATTATAACATTACATGTAGTTAATTTTACTGTTTACAAATATAAATTTAAATTCGTTTTAAAAATTTAAAACACTCAACTATTAAAACACCAACGGTTGCTAAAAATGTATAAATACTCCTGTTTTAATTTTAAAATTCAATTAAAACCATATTATTATTTAACTGAAAATAATACTTTAAAATATTTAAAATTTTAAACACTTACAACATTTAATGGTTATAAAATTATAACGGTTATAAAAACATCAACGGTCACTTGAAATTAAATCCAACGACTATTTTTCAACGGTCAAATTAAGGGTTCTATAAATACCCATGTTTACGGGTATCAAAGACACAGAAACACCGGTGTCCTTTCACCTGCTCCAAGGATGGTTTTGTACATTTCTTTTACTCTCAGCGTTCTTGTTATTCTTCTAAATGTTTCTTTTTTTATTATGGTGGATCCAAAGGATGAAGGCTACACACTCGGTCTTATTATGTTGTTGGGAGGTCTTCCAGTCACGCTACTCGGGGTTGCAATAAGTTTTCTAGGTTAGTTGAGATCTTTAGTCTTGTAATAATGTAATATATCGGTGTTTTATTAAATAAAAGGTTTCTCAATTTCTTCAGTGCATTTAAATTTAATAATACTAATTTGCATAAAAATAATAATTAGTACAAAAATATCATTAATATTAATCACACTATCACAATATAGATTCAGAGTGTTAAATTCTCCCCCTCTTAATAGAATTGCGTCATCGCAATTCGATTTCACTCACACATTTCCACCAGCATGGACCTTCCGACATTATCCTTGATGTCCCTACAAAATATCTTAACTATTATTACTTAACAAAATTGAACAGAAAACAATTAATTTATACCTTCACCAGGTTCACCACCATGAACAACTCCCTGATGTCCTCAAATTGATTTCCAAGGTAGTTTTAAGTTATTCGGTTTCTTTAGCCCAAATACATCTCGAGCAGTTAGGATCAAACTCATACATATAACAATTGAGTCTCCAAAGAGAGGTATGTAAGGTGTAAAACTTGGAGATATCGAAATGGACTTGGTCCCTATAGACCAGTCAGACTACGTTGTTTTTTAAAGGTCTGATGTCATAAAGTCTCCCATACATGCTAAAGTTCAAGACAGATAGGCTGCATGGAGGTCACCCTCTCCAGCTTCTCGGAAATTTCTTAAGGCCAGATAATTTTCGGACAGAGTAAAACATTTGAAAAGATCTTCATAGTATTTTCCTTTACGCGTATAAAATGCAAGTTGTGCATACGCCATAAGGAAATATACATAACCCGATCCTTGGAAGAATCAGAGGATATTTGAGGTGTTTGATATCCGGTAAAGGTGTTTAAAGGATAATCAAAGGTTTTCGAAAGACTCATATGCATCTGAACATGATTTAACAATTATAGTTTCAAGTAACTCGCTAGGAAGAGACAAAAGATTGGTTGGTGATCTCTCGTCATCCATTTGAAAATTTAAGAAAAGGATTTTTATAAGGAAAACATGCTTAAATTTTTAATTTATTCTAATTTTCCAAAATTATCTAGATCGTTGCTCTGATACCAACTATAACAACCCGAGCCTGAGCTACTGGAAAATTATCTGGCCTTAGGAAGTTTTCGAGAAGCTGTAGATGAGGGTGACCTCTGTGTAACCTATTTGTTTCAAGTCTTGAACTTTAGCATGTATGAGAGACTTTATGATATCGGACCTTTAGAAAACAATGTAGTCTGACTGGTTTATAGGGACCGATTCCATTCCGATGTCTCTGAGCTTTACACCTTCCATGCCTCTCTCTGGAGACCCAATTGTTATATGCATGAGTTTGATCCTAGCTGCTCGAGATGTATTTGGGATAAAGAAACCCAAGAACTTAAAACTACCTTGGGAATCAATTTGAGGACATCAGGGAGTTGTTCACGGTAGTGGACCTAGTGAAGGTATAAATTAATTACTTTCCATTCAATTTTGTTAAGTAGGAATAGTTAAGATGTTTTGTAGGGACATCAAGGATGATTTCGAAAGGTATGTGCTGGTGGGAATGTGTGAGTACAATAGAATTGCAAGGGCACAATTCTGTTAAGGGGGGAGAATGTAACACCCCAAACCTATGTTGTGATAGTATAATTAATATTAATGATATTTTTGTACTTATTATTATTTTTATGCAAATTAGTGTTATTAAATTTAAATGCACTAAAGAAAATGAGAAACATTTTATTTAATAAAACACTGATATATTATATTATTACAAGACTAAAGACCTCAACTAAACTAAAAAACTTATTACAAGCCCGAGTAGCGTCACTGAAAGACCTTCCAACAACATAATAAGACCGAGTGTGTAATCTTCATCCCTTGGATCCACCATAATAAAAAATGAAACAGTTAAAAGAATAGTAAGATCACTGAGTAAAAGGAATGTACAAAACCATCCTTGAAGCAGGTGAAAGGACCCCGGTGTTTATGTGTCTTTGATACCCACAAACATGGGTATTTATAGAACCCTTAATTTGACCGTTGAAAAATAGCCGTTGGGATTTAATTTTAAGTGATCGTTGATGTTTTTATAACCGTTATAATTTTATAACAATTAAATATTTTAAGTGTTTAAAATTTTAAATGTTTTAAGTATTATTTTATGTTAAATAATAATATGGTTTTAATTGAATTTTAAAATTAAGACACAGGTATTTATACATTTTTAGTAACCGTTGGTGTTTTAATAGTTGAGTGTTTTAAATTTTTAAAATGAATTTAAATTTATATTTGTAAGCAGTAAAATTAACTACATGTAATGTTATAATTATTAATTGAATAATATAACTTTAGAAAATAATGATTTTATACTTTTAAATAAGAATGGAAAATTAATACATATAAGTATATATGTTTTGTTCCATTTATGTCTAATAAATTTTTATCATATGTAATAAATTTTTACAAAAAATTGGCTAAGTACCCACAACCGAGAGCAGCCTTATAGGCCAACCCCTCAAGATCTGATGGCCACTTAGCACAGGTCCACTCGAGCAATGCAAGAAGTAAACCGTGCATAGTCTAGGACGGGTCGCACACGGACCCGTGTGTAGGGTCGTAGTTGAGAGCGTATAGGGGTTGGGCCAAGGCCCGCGGCAGGGTCCCGTGTGTAAGGACCCCATGGTGTGTGCTGGTGATTTCGAAGCAATGCACCCACACCGAGTCTTATAAGGCGGTTCCGAAACCCGAATGGTTTCGATGTGGGATGCATTTTTTTAAAAGCAGATCTAATCCCAGCCGTTGATTTCCCGTAGCCACATACCGGTCGTCCCCCTCTTTAACCGATCGGTCCCCATCCAAAAAAATGCTAGGTTTTTTTTGTAGCCATCTGATCAAACCTCGTCTAATCCGGATCGTCCGTCCAAATCTTCCCCATCTCCCTCGTTGAGTCGCGCCTCACACCAGGTCGCGCCGGATAGTGGGTCGACCGCTGGACCCCTTTCTCCTTCACTTTCCCGTGATGCACCTTTCCACCTCCTTCGCGGCACTTTTTGATTCGGCCTTTTCAAATAATTCTGAGGATGGTATTAGTTTTTAGCCAAATCCCTATCCACGTCTCGGCTTCTCTTACAAGCTTCAATTATATATTTATATTTTTTTATCAATCCGATTTGTCTTTGATTTTGCTTCAATTACTAATGTTGTTTATTGCTACTTTAATCAATTCGGTTTTTAATTAGAAACTTTGCTAATTGAAACTTGAGTTATATTATAAACCCCTCTTTGCACCTAATTCTACCCAACCCTCTTCCTCCGAAGAGCTCAAATTCTTGTTGCTCGAATTTACATAAACTCGCAACCTCTCTTTTGATCTAAATCAAGTAAGGGCATATCTTAGTTTATCAAATTATGATTATTTTATAAAGAGTTACATATATATGTGTGTGTGTATATATATATGCATATATACACATTTATAACTTATTATTTTCAGTATATATATAAATATGAGTTAAGGGTTCTTGTTTCAAACTTAATTTCTAAAAGCGATATTTTGTAAGAGTTTTATCTTATATTATCAAATTATTGTCGTTTTACAAAGTTATATATGTGTGTGTGTGTACACACACATATATGACCATTATTTTTTTCATAATAGATGAGATTAGAGTTATGTTTAAATTTTATGTAAAAGTTTATTTTCTATAATCGCCTTGTTTGCAAAATTACATATGTTCCTTGACAATTCTTATCATTTTATGTGAAATTATAAGTTCGAGCTATTATTTTATGTGCAAACTTGCATCTGCATCCCCTGACATGTCATGCATGGATAGGTATGACCATCATCTAGCTCATATGTGACATTCCACGCATTATGAGATCATGCACGCACTTATTTCATTCTTCATACGAATAGAGTTTTCAAATAGTAATAGTTATTACAAGCATGAGGTTCTCTTAAATGGTTTTAGATAAATCTTTTAATGTAAAGTTTATGACGTGTTATAAACAAAATTATTTTCTTGAAAAGAAAATAATTCTATGTATGTGATTTAGAAATGTTTTGGGTTAAAACTGAGAAAGACATTTCCATAGAAAATATTTTTGAAAATGGCACTAGTATGATGAATACAATGATACGGGGAGTGAACCCATAAGATTTAAGGTAACTTTGTTCCACACAAGTCATGTCTAGTGGCCCATTATTATGGTTTTATAATTGTGGTCTGCCAAGTATTAGAGAACAATCCACTAGAAATTTATTATTTTCAAAGTGAATATTTTTCAAAGGTTTTCTTTAACATTTTCAAAACCTCCTTATTGGGCATATTTAATGTCCACCCTGCGTATTATAATCACTTTTATAGGATTAACAATCTTGATGCATTGAAATTCTGTTGTGGAAGCAATGCACTGAGGAATCATTGTTTATTAATTTTTAAATTTTGTACAGTTATGTTGGAATGTATTTTTGGTTTCTAGTTCACCAAAATCTAGACGTGTAAAAGATCCTTATATGTAATTTAAATGTTGTGTATTTATTATGTTTTTTTTATAAAAAAAATATACATCATTTATTCAAGCTGAATCTGGTTGCTCAGGCTCGGGTTGTTATACTAAGACTGCCACTGTTGTTGATGTAGAGAAGAGGAGCGAGATCGCCACTCCGCTGTGCACCTTCTCCCAAGCTGCACACCCTGAAGACTGGAAAAATACCTCCTGCCTCCCGAAGGAACTCCTACCCCCAAAATATATACTGTAGGAGTTGTCCAATAAACCAACAGGATGGTATAATTGTCCAACAATCTGACAGGTTGGCATAACTGTCCAACAATCTGACAGGCTGACATAACTAACTAAACAACCAATATTTCCCCTTTTACCCCTCCTCTGATAAGTCTGAATAATTGGGGGAAACATGGGATTTCCAGAGGGGAAAATACCATCACCACCTGAGGGAGATGGTCCCTCACCAGTACTAACAATGATGAATTCATTATTAAACAATAATTAGTTAATGATTATCTATTAACTATAAACTAACCACTTAATAACTATTAATTAATGAAATGAATTATTAACAAGTGATTAATGGTTCATTAACGAATGATTAAGAAATGATTAACTTAGGAATAAGTAATTCTTAACCTAGGATTAAGTAATGCTCAATTTAGGATTAATTAATGATTAATTATTATTTAACTTTAAACTAACCACTTCATAACTATTAATTAACGAATGCTTAACTAATGACTAAGTAATGATTAAAAGGATTAACTTAGGATTAAATAATGATTAACTAAAGATTAACTTAGGATTAAATAATGATTAACTATTGATTAACTTTGGATTAATATAGAATTAACTTAGGATCAAAGAGGTCTAATTGCACGATAGAGGCTTAACTGCACGTTTGATTTGTCACTCCCGTGATTTAGATGATTCATACCTTGCTACACACCTGGTTTGACACTTCCAGGGATATGCATTAGATGATTTACATTCTCTTTATAATATACTGAACATACCTTTAGGAAGATTAAAAATTGAAGTTCAAAACATTAGTTTATCTTTGAGGATATAAAAAAACATTCTAAAATTTTGGTAAAGTAAAGATTGTGTGGTTATCTGAGAAATAAAATCTCTATCTGGATACTATAAGTAGATGTGACACTGACACAGATGTACCTAGAGGTAATAACCCTGAAAAGGGTGTATCGAGCTTTGACTCTAGCGTAACCCGGTGCAAGACAACGAGTCTTGTTGCACATCTAGATTTGTTGAGTGGCACCAGCCTGATTGAGTCATGTGCCGGTTTGGATTTGTTCAGCGTATTTCAGTTCCATCCAAACAGTCACCAATGCTTTATTCCGTGAAGTTGATAGGGAGTTAAGATATTGATTGGCACCGACGACACACAAAGTATCTCAACCTCTGGGACAGACGTGTGTCGTTTCGTATTGAGGACATGCGTATGATGCGATTTCATCTATCACAATAGCTCGAGTATGAGCCATGATATGGACTGAAGTCTATATTGTATCTTACTCCACACGACAGAGGGCTTCAGGATTTGGCAAGTCAATAACTTTACATTAGTTTGTTTGTTGTACTTTTTTTTTAATTCATTTTAAATCTATTTACACCATACTCGACTACAACATATTATTTGCATGTCTGATTCGGAGGGTATGGTTTTTAGCCAGACATCATACCATGCTGCAGCGGAGGAGATGATGCCAACGTATTGTGTTCTACACGATAGTATCTTTAATCATCCACCTCATGGAGATGATGTTCCTGCCCAGGGAGCAGAGGTTCCTGCTCATGTTCCTCCTCCAGCAGCTGCTGATGTTGATGAACCACGACGACAACGTAGACCGCATCATGATGCATGTGAGGCCTCACCTATCGCACCTCTAGTAGTCTATCCTCAGTCGATTACGGATGTGCATCAGGAGGCATGAGATCTATTTGTGTTAGGAAATCCATAGTTTTCATAGAGTATATCTGATTCGAGCTCTTATTAGAGGTCATTTCCCATGCCTCCACTTTTCGTAACCGAGCCTTTACAGGCCTTATGGTTCCCTCAGCAGATGATGACAGGTACTTCTACTTACGTAGTGGGAGAACAATCAGATTCACATCAGGACATCCATATGACACCTCCTCCCGATGATTCAAAGACAAATCATCATACATTCGAGGTTCCAACGCCCGAGGAACACCCTTGTCCCGCTCATCATACTCCACCCCAGCATAGAGATCGATGATCTTGATATGGGCGTCTCATTCACACACTAGAATGTGGGACGAGACTTCATCATAGACAGTGATCGTACTCATTCATTTATATGTTTTCTATTGATTTAAAGGATTTAAAACAAAAATTTATTCTATCATATATATTATTAGCTTTCTATTAAATTGATGAAAGTCTTTTTTACTTTCAACTATTTTTTACATGTTTATCCATTGTTTGAATTTTCATTTATATTTTACTTATAGTTTAAATTTTATAAACTTTCAAAGTCTTCTACTTGAAACATAGAAAAACTTATTAAATTTCAAGTAGGTAACTTTAAAATCTTATAAATAAAAACAATCTAATTAAAACTTAAAACATCGCCTAAACATCTAAAAATTTATTGAAAATAAAAAGAATTTCATCCATATAATAAGCCAAAATTATTTACATGATAGAAAAATTATTAATTAAAAACATAATATTTACACATTAAAAAGTATATACACTTAAATTATAGTATAACTAAAATCTAAATGAAATTTAAAGCATTGACTAAACATATAAAAAATAATTGAAAATAAAAGCAATGTCAAAATTTATAGATACAAATGTAATGTTTTAAAATAACAATATATTGTGCCATTAAAATTATTTTTCATTGATTGTTTTTATGAAATGTTTGTTATTTTCAATTATTTTTAATATGTTCAGTAAATGTGTCAAATTTCATTTAGATTGTATTTTTACTTTATTATTTATTGACTTTCAAAGTCACTTGAAACATTGTTTTGTTTTATGTAGGTGACTTTGAAATCGTATAAACTATAAAGTTTAAATACAATATAAATGAAATTTAACAAATTGTCTCATCATATAAAAAATAATTGAAAAAAAATCATAAATATAATAAATAAAAACTAATTTACATGTCACCAAATTTATTGCTTAAAAACATAACATTTACACTTTAAAATATTAATGGGCGTAATTCTTATCAAGTATTATATTATTAATTAAATTACTATGAAGTATTATTAATTATGTTATAATTAAATGTTATTAATTGCATTATTAATAAATATTAATTATATTATTAAATATTAATAATGATGTAAATAATATAATTATTAACGTAACTAATAAAGTAGTTAACAATATAATTTTAAAATAAATCTTAATTAAATTAGTAATATAAAAACATTAATTATTAATAATAATGTTATTATTAACAAAATATATATATGTATATAAACAAAACCAAAACCAAATAAAAATATATTTTTTAAATATACAAAAATATATTTTTAATTTATTAAATGTTTTTTTTTTAATTTGGACAAAGGCGTTATTGACGTTAACGCCTTTGTCCAAAATCTGCGACAAAGGCAGTACAGGCCTTCACACCTTTATACCAGGCGAAAAAAGGCAAATGGCATGAAGGGCTTTTATGACTTTCTGTATTAGTTTTAAGTTTATTTTTTGACCGAGAATCATTTTAATATTTGATTTTTTCATAAAACGTATATAAAAAAAAACTCCTAAAACTTTTGTTATTATTGTAAAAATTTCTAAAACTAAAGGATTATGGCAAAAGACCGAAGGGTCGCTTGCATGTACAGTTATTACTTGGTGATGGTGCTACAATTGATGCATGGGGTACTGATGGACATGATATACAAATCATGATGCCCTCTGGAAGTGAAAGTTGATAAAAGCAAGGACTACGAGACTCCTAATGTTCAGGGTGTTGGATTGGTGTAACCCGATCCGTTTAGATGACGTTGAGTCGAATGCTAGCGGCCCATACTGCACAGTAGACAACAACTGTAGCAGTGCAGACACAACTACTGTAGCAGCTCGGACTTTGGCACGACTACTGCAACAATACAGATTTAAGCACGATTACTGTAGCAGCTCAGACTTTGGAGACAGAGGTACTGTAGCTATGCAGACTTCTAGCCACTGACCATTGTAGCAGCTTGGACTTGGTGACCGCAGTACTGTAGCAGTGTGAACTTCCAGCAACCGTTAATTGTGGCACAATGGACTTATTGTGCGGTTTATGGAACAATGCTTCATTTTTATTAGGTCATTCGAGATGGATAGGTTTTGTGTGTGTGTGAAACTTTGAAATCTCCCTGTAATTGTGCTCCCAATTTTAGTGAAGTGATTTCGCCTCTCTATGGATGTAGGGATTATTCCCGAACCACGTAAATCGATGTGTCCGTGTTCATCTTCTTATTATTATTTTGTTCTATCTTTTCTTCATCCGCAAACCTCTGTCGTGTGACTCCCAGCGTTTCTGAGGGAACTCCTATTGAACTACATAGTGGTGATTGGGCTATAATGGTGGTTCCTTGGATTGGTGGTTGAATTATTTACACGACAGGATATCCTGAGGAATATAACATAGAGAAGAAACTTGAGCATGCTGGGGAGGAACAATTTCTGAAGTTGGAAGGGAATATCGGAGGTGGGTTGATCCTTGAACATCAAATATCTGTCCTTGATAGAACTTCTCTGATAGTGGTTGAACTTGCTAGTGGGACTTTCACCAGTCAACTAGCTGCTGCATACAGTTTGTTTGTCCTTGGAAGGGGTCGGCTGTCTGGAAAGCTTGGTCCTGGAACTCAGCCTCACCTTGAGGACAAGATGTAGCAGTCAGGAATGATGAGGGGTCGTGCGTCGGTCCTGTGTACAGTGTGCCGGGGGGGCTGTCCATGGGGGAAATGGTTTAGGTAACTGCCCGGGGCAATTCTGTAATTACCATAAATAGTTGTTGTGGCTGGGATTAATAAATATAGGGCAGGGGTAGTAGATGGGTGTTAGTCTGGATATTATTTTGGGTTCAGCTAAGGCTGTTTGGAGGCTTCTACAGGCTTCTGCCTTTTGGCCAAAGGGTGTGATAGCCCTGAAAGCTCTTCTTCTCCTTCCTGCTTCTTCTCTTGTTTCTTCTTCTTTGTTTTCTCCTGGTTTGTACCCTGTTGCTGGTGTGTGTCTGAGTATAGTTTATCAATAAAAATCTCTCTTTACTTCTCTCTAGCCTTAACGATTTGGTGTGGCATAATATCTACAACAGCCTCGACTGGTTGTACTGATATGTTTTGATGTTGATGATGCTGTCCCGCAAAGTCGAAAGCATCATTTATCAGGTTCTGAATTTTATTATGCACTACCACAAAAACAGTTTTTCGCAGCGCACCCCCTTTATCAGCGCTAACGAAAAAGCGCTGATAAAGGGAGGGCCTTTATCAGCGCTTTTTTTAAAAGCGCTGATAAAGGGTCGGCTTCAAAAAAAAATTAAAAATATATTAATATATTAATATATAAATATAGTTATATTGTTATATAAATCTAATATATAATTTTTAAATATATTTTAGATAAGTATAAATATACATTTACACTTATTATACTTAATATATAAGATATTTAGTGAAAATGGCTTCTTAAAAAATTAAAAAAATATTTTTAATTAATAATTTGATAATCATTATGGAGTAATAGTCATTTAATAACAATTTGAGGACTAAAAAAATTAAAAAAAATTAAAAAAAAGATCCAAAATATGTTGAAAACGCAACTCAAACTTCAAACGGCCATAACTTTTGATCCAGGTGTCCGTTTGAGCTCTACCACATATCAAATCAAAGCCTGCGACGAGCTCTACGTCGTTGTGATTGGGGGGAGCCCAGTGAAGCGATTTTCGAGGCCAAAAGAGGCCCAGAAGGCCTCCAAAACTGAGTTTTTAGTCGGGGTACTCCGATTTTTTAACATTTTGTGGATTTTCACCCTCGTTTAAGGGGGTATTATTGGATTTTTTTGGCGGGATCTAAATTTATTCCAAGGTATTACATTCATATTGATATTATGTCTTTGAAATTTCATCCTTTTTTATAATGCACTGCTATTTATAATCAAATATATAACTATATGTACATATTTTTTATATATTCGCACCTAAAAATTAAAATTTTTAAATAAATAATTAAACATATTTACATATAAAATATATTAGCTTTATCTAAATAATAACTAAGATCCATTTTATTTAAAATACCAATATATGAATATTTATATACCTATATATTAATCTAACTATATATATATATTAATCTAACTATATATATATATTAATCTAACTCTATATATATATATATTAATCTAACTATATATATATATTAATCTAATAACTATATATATATTAATATAACTACATATATATATATTAATATCACTATATATATATTAATATAACTATATATATGTTAATATAACTATATATATATGTTAATATAAATATATATTACTATACGAATAAATATAACTAAATATATATATATTAATATTACTATATATATATTAATATAACTATATATATATATATATTATAATATAACTATATATATATATTATAATATAACTATATATATATATTATAATATAACTATATATATATATATTATAATGTAACTATATATATATTAATATAAATATATATTAGTATACGAATAAATATAACTAAATATATATATATAGATATCATGAATTGGAAGACAAATCAAAATAGAGTAGTGGTAAAGGCTTAGGCACGCAGGGGGGAGGTCTCGAGTTCAAATCCTGGTGGAGGCAGGGGCGCGCGCGCATGGGGGAATATAGCAGCAAGCGCTGTTAAAGGGTGGAGGGGGTGCGTGGGGCGATGTACAAGGGCAGAAAAGCACTGTAAAAGGGGGGGCTCAAGCGCTATAAAAGCCCCCCTGATTCGCAGTATTTTTTAATTTTTTTTAAATTTTTTTTTAAAATTTTTTAATTTTTTTTTAAAATTTTTTTAAATTTTTTTAATTTTTTTTAATTTTTTTAACTTTTATCAGCGCTTTAAAAAGCGCTGATAAAAGGGTCCTTTATCAGCGCTAAAACGAAAGCGCTGATAAAGGAAGCGCTGATAAAGGGGACCCCCCCTTTATCTAAGCTGGCTTTATCAGCGCTTTTTCTAGCGCTGATAAAGGCCATTTTTAGCGCTGATAAAGGCCGTGTTTGTAGTAGTGATGTGCTATTGGGGAAGTGACATGTTCATTTTTACACTAGTGTTCAAACTTTCTTTAACGTTAAGTGTTCATAAACTTTATGTCTTTTCAACAATGTTATGAATTTACATTTAGGATGTTGACATTTTATTCTCCTATCCACGGATTGATTGGAAATCGCAAAATCAAAAAACTTAATAAAACCCTTAGCATACTAAGGTGTGTTCCTAGGTGATCTCATCCAACTTTTATCCATATATCACTAACTGTCTACAATTTCAGAAACAGAATATAGTTATATAATAATGTAGGATTAAAATAAATTATTAATTCCTTTTATGTTTGACAATGAGATTAAATCCTTAATAGTCTAGAAAGGAGTTATTAAGAAGCACCACCTATTCCTGATAATCCCTTTAGGTCTATTTCCATCACAACAACCATATTTACAACTTATTAATAGGAAGGCATGCCAAACAAAATCACCTTCAATCCCTAACTTGGTTGCTGAACAATCAAAGGAAATCGAAGAAGAATGACAGGAGAAGACCAAGGTGATATTACCTTCGATCGGTGCAACACAACTCGGCCGGATTGTAATTAGGGTTAGGAGGGGAAGGGGAAGGCGGGGCTCAGGGAGGGAAGGCTGGATTGGGGAGGGACGGCAGGGCTCGGGGAGGGACCAGGGGGCTTGGGGCAGGAAAGCAGGACGGCGCGGATATGGTGGTTTGTGAAAATGATGCTAAAAAACCACCGTCAAATATAGTAATTGTTGTAGTGTATGTTCACTGTATGCATTTTCTTAAATTGTTAACTGCATGTTCTTGTATATACATGGTAGGTCCGGGGGAGGGGAACAAAGGAAAGAAAATCTGCAGACGCGGAGGCTCGAAACCAGGACCTCCTCAACTCACCACCACAAGTACAGCAGGGGCGGAACCACTAAACTGCGCCCTATGGGGCAACTTCATGTTCTTGTATATGTATGAACTCTAAATGTTAGTTGTATGAAATTTCTTATTCTGGAAGGTTCGTTGTATGTTATAATTTTATCTTGATAAAATTTTCATTGTATGTTTTCTGTTCACATATTTACTCTTTATTTGTTCAATCTATGTGTTAATATTATACCCTTTTCAATATCACAAGCGTTAATAATTCATTTTTAAAAAAAAAATCAACATAGGAATTGGTTGTCTGAAAATATCATTAACAGATTTGATTAAATCAGTAAATAAGGTACACTTTGATTGTTTATATTATCTCTTGTGTTTCCATTCATAAATTATTTGTAAAAAAATCTGATTTTATATGTTCATTTTTTTTTCTCTACACATCATCATCATAATAATTATTAATTGAAGATACAAAGTAACTGTGTATAATTCCTTATTCGATTCAAATGATTTCATCCTAGAAAATATGTTATCTTAAAAATATTTTCAAGAGTTGTTAGATTCATTTTTCCATCTCTTTGAATACCATATGTTCAGTTTACAAGAAAAAAACACTTGCATTAATATTTTCTTTGAATGTTAGGTTCTCTATGAATATTCGGCAACTTTAGATTTCCATACCCTCTATTTTCATTTTGGTTATTTATCGCATAATATTTATAAATACCATATATGGTATCATTATTTTTATTAGATCTATTAATTGTTTTTTTCAATATTTGTGTACTTTGGATTTGCAGTTATCAAAATTGCATATTCAATTACCCTTTCGTTGACTTAATTTGTAGTCCATTGCATATATTTCCTGCCCTATGCAGGGAGCTGTGGTGGCAGGAGGGTTTGGGGTTTGGGGCGGCGGTCGCGGGGTCGAGTCCCCGGACCGGTTTTCTTTCCTTGTGTGTGTTATAAATAAAAAATTTACATTACATATATTTCCACTTCAACTAGTGTATAAGAGTATTCAATATGGATGTGTTTGTCACGATTCGACCTTCCCCAAGTCATGAATCTAGTCATCCGACCCCATGGGTCTCTTGTAATACCTTGGTTGCCTTTCGAGCACACCATATGTTATTATCCATCGGGGTCACTTATCAGACTAATGACTTTCTCTACAGGTCAACACATGTTCTTTCAGTGTGTTTTGTCCTCATTCACACATACTCTAGGGTCAAGCACGCTTAACTGTGGAGTTCTAATCAGGTAGACTCCCGAAAAGAAAGACACACCTTGTTAACATGGATAGTAACATTTAGCCTTTTTTGAGTCTTAAATTTCAGGAGTGTTATAGTGTCGTTTTTGAAAAAATAACATTTAGTTTTAAGTTTTTTTTTGACCGAGAATCATTTTAATAATTGTTTTTTTCATAAAAAGTATATAAAAAAAACTCCTAAAACTTCTGTTATTACTGTAAAAATTTCAAAAACTGAAGGATTATGGCAAAAGACCGAAGGGTCGCTTGCATGTACAGTTATTACTTGGTGATGGTGCTACGATTGATGCATGGGTTACTGATGGACATGATATACAAATCATGATTCCCTCTGGAAGTGAAAGTTGATAAAAGCAAGGACTATGAGACTCCTAATGTTCAGGGTGTTGGATTGGTGTAACCTGATCCGTTTAGATGATGTTGAGCCGATTGCTAGCGGCCCATACTGCACAGTAGACAACAACTGTAGCAGCACGGACACAACTACTGTAGCAACTCAGACTTTGGAGACATAGGTACTGCAGCTATGCAGACTTCTAGCCACTGACCATTATAGCAGCTTGGACTTGGTGGCCGCAGTACTGTAGCAGTGTAAACTTCCAACAACCGTTCATTGTGGCACAGTGGACTTATTGTGCGGTTGATGGCACAATGCTTCGTTTTTATTAGGTCATTCGAGATGGATAGGTTTTTTGTGTGTGTGAAACTTTGAAATCTCCCTGTAATTATGCTCCCAATTTTAGTGAAGTGATTTTGTGTCACGGTCCGTCCTCGGGACCCGTACCGTGACTACCCCAAGTCTGCCTTCCATAGGCCAGGGGCTGGCGACTAGCACCAAAGGCGTAAATCCCGATAAAATGGAAGGCATTGCCTTTTATATAAGTAAAGAACACAACAGAGTACACAACTGAAGCAAGAACTAAGTAAAACTGAGTGCAAGTAAGTGTATAAAAGTAAATGGGCCAGTATACAAACCCAACTGAAAGTACAGTACAACTGAAAAGGAAAAGTACAACAGCAGTAAAGTAAAGTGGCAACCACTGAGTCGTCCTCCGGGAATCCCTCCTGAAGGGTGGGTACCGATGGCCTCCTCAGCACCTCGAGTCCGTCCGTCCACTCCGCGCACGCCTCACTAGGTGGTCCACCTCCGGGTACCGTCCAGCTCTACAAGACTCCTCCACGATCAGTGTTGTCTGTCGTCTGCATCCAACACAACGTAGTGCGGGCAAGCCCGTGCAGGGGTGAGTATACGATACTCAGTAGGGACCCCGAGACCCCCGAAGGTCTCCCAGAATCCACAAAGGATAAACCACAAATAAAAGATACAATCACGAAGTATCAACCAACTCTACTTAGGTATATGCCCATACATATACCCAAGTTATCAATCACAGTTCGGCTCCAGCTCCCGAGCCCAAGTACAACCCAGTCCACACAGGAAAGAAGTCAATCACATCGATGATAATGATTGAAAGTCAAGACTTAGCTCACACAGGTATACATATTTCGTATAGCGATAGAGATGATCAGATGTAGTCACTGATTCATCTAAGCTGTCGGACCCACATAGGATACAAGACCAGCTAAGCTGTCGGACCCACATAGGATACAAGACCAGCTACTCTGTCGGACCCACGTAGGATACTAGAACAGAAGTCAAACTGTCGGACCCACTTAGGATACAAGTACATTAATCATCGTTGTCGAACCCATACAGGATCCCAGTACAGAAGTCATCGTCGTCGAACCCACGGAGGATTCCAGTACGGTAGACGTCATCGTTGAACCCACGAAGGATTCCAGTACGGTAGACGTCGTCGTCGAAACCACGGAGGATCCTAGTACGATAGTCGTCGTCATCGAACCCACGGAGGATCCTAGTACGGTAGTCGTTGTTGTCGAACCCACGGAGGATCCTAGTACGGTAGTTGACGTAGTCGCAGCCAACTCTAGGGTTCCCGCACACAACACACTCGATTCCGGGAGGGTCCGCTCCTCAAGCAAGGGGGTCGATACATCAATTGTCACGAATTCCAGAGTAGATGTATCCCAAAGTTCCATCTCGTCAAAAGAAACCCAACGCGGCAGACGGTGCGTCAATCGGACGTCCGGTCTGAGAGTTATTGGTTTTTCCGTTCCAGGGGCCCGGTTGGTTTTTAAGCTAAAACCAACCCGACCATACTCCAGCTGCATCCAAACCTCAAGTGGAATATGCCAAAAGGACCGTCTCATCAAGAGGATTCCAACGTAGTTGGCGGCACGTCAATCGGACGTCCGTTCCTTAAGTTATAAGCGTGTCGACTCCAAGGGCCCGGTTAGTTTCCGGTTCGAACCAACCCGGACATACCCAAACTTCTCCAAAACCTCAAGTATAATATAACGAAACGACCTTCTCGATCCAAGGGTTCCTACGCAACTGACGGTGTGTCAATCGGAGGTTCGTATCTTAAGCTATGGGCGAATGACCGAAAACGGTCCGAAGTGGGAGGGTTGGGGCCCGGCCCAACCCCCCCTGGGTCGACCCGACCCGGGTCCGGGTCCGTCCCGGTCCGCGTGACCCGCCTCGGCCCGGCTGGGGGGGGGGGGGGGGTGGGCTGGCTCGGCCAGCGAGTCGAGCGGGGGGCATGGCCCCCTGTTCCGCGAACGCGGTGCCAGGCTGGCGCCGCTGTTTCCCCCGGATCCCGCGCGGCCGTGGGATCCTCCCCTCACCGCCGCGGCCGATGCCGCGGCGAGCTCCTGTCGACGGCGCACCACCGCCTCCAGGCGGCCGGCCGATGCCGGCTGCTGCCTCCGGCCCCCGGCGCCGCCGCGCTGGCGACCCGCGCCGCTGGAGTCTTCTACGGGCCACCGGAGTCATTCCGGTGGTTCGTTTTTGCTTCCGACTACGTCGGCGGTCCTCTCGGGATCCGTTCTTCACTTCAAATGCCCCCAATTTCCGTTTTGGTCTCGTTTCGTCGTCGCCAAACACACTGCGCATCAAGAACAAAATAGCGGTGGGTCCGGACTTGTTCGTTAATTCGTACCCACCGCGTTAGAGGTTCAAATCATCACCCAACAATTAAACGCTATGTTCGAGGGTAGGAAACACATATATGAAATATACAAAATTCCCCCTACCTCGAATTTGTTGTTGTACGTCGTCGATCCGCGAAAGACGAGCGTTTCGGTAGACGGGCGTCACGGAAGAACGGTGTCATTCCGTCGACGATGGAGGAAGGGTCGTTGTCGTAGGTGACGTAGGCTCCTTGACGTCGAGGTGCGTCCGAGGAAGATGCGTCATTGGAAGATGTTTATTCGCGTTCTTCGTCAGGGATGTTCTTCGTTGAAGAACGGTGTTCTTCGTCGATGAAGGATCTCCTCTGCTTAATTCTCCAGAGCCCTTTCCCAAAGAGATTTTCCAACCAAAGAAAAAGGGGCTCTTCAATTAATAGAATTGTTATGCAATTCTTATTAATTCCAACGTAGTGCCAATTAAATTAACCCTGACATTAATTATCAGATTTGGCACAATTAATTGGGAAGAGGGAGGTGGGAAGGCTCCACCATAATAAATGCATGGAGTTGTCAAAGTAAACAGCAGGGAATTAATGGGGAGTTAAAAGGTTGGGGCTCATGTGGGCCCCACCTCACAAAATAAAATTTGTGCATCACCAATTTTTATTTAATTTTATGTATAAACCCCAAAAATTAACTTTCAACCCGCACAAAACGCAACTGTGGTAAAGGTCCCCTTAAGAAAAAACTGGCGCTGCGAGTTCATCGGTGCCCTCAGATTCCAATCCGAGCACCGCTTCAAAAAATAGAAAAACATGCTCGTTTGTTCACTGAACGTACCCGAGCTAAACTTCAGAAAATTATTCCGGGCACACCGGGCCTCAGAATCAGGTGCCGTCAGAAACTGTGAACTCGTAAAATTCCAAAGAATTTAAGAAAAAAAAATTCCTTGAAATTTACGGATCTTTACATTTCACCTCTCTATGGATGTAGGGATTATTCCCGAACCACATAAATCGCTGTGTCTATGTTCATCTTCCTATTCTTCTTTTGTTCTGTCTTTTCTTCATCCGAAAACCTCTATCGTGTGACTCCCAACATTTCTGCAACACAGGGAACTCCTATTGAACTACATAGTAATGATTGGGCTTCAATGGTGGTTCCTTGGATTGGTGGTTGAATTATTTCCACGGCAGGATATCCTGAGGAATATAACATAGAGAAGAAACTTCAGCATGCTGGGGAGGAACAATTTCAGAAGTTGGAAGGGAATATCGGAGGTGGGTTGATACTTGAACATCGAATATCTGTCCTTGATAGAACTTCTCTGATAGTGGTTGAACTTGCTAGTGGGGTTTTCACCTGTCAAGTGGCTACTACATACAGTTTGTTTGTCCTTGGAAGGGGCCGGCTGTCTGGAAAGCTTGGTCCTGGAACTCAGCCTCACCTTGAGGAAAAGATGTAGCAGTCGGGAATGATGAGGGGTCGTGCATCGGTCCTGTGTACAGTGTGCCAGGGGGGCTGTCCATGGGGGAAATGGTTTAGGTAACTGCCCGGGGCAATTCTGTAATTACCATAAATAGTTGTTGTGGCTGGGGTTAATAAATATAGGGCATGTGTAGTAGATGGGTGTTAGTCTGGATATTATTTTGGGTTCAGCTAAGGCTGTTTGGAGGCTTCTACAGGCTTCTGCCTTTTGGCCAAAGGGTGCGATAGCCCTGAAAGCTCTTCTTCTCCTTCCTGCTTCTTCTTTTGTTTCTTCTTCTTTGTTTTTGTCTTGGTTTTTACCCTGCTGCTGGTGTTGTCCGAGTATGGTTTATCAATAAAAATCTCTCTTTACTTCTCTCTAGCCTTGATTTGGTGTGGCATACTATCTACAACAGCCTCGACTGGTTGTACTGATATGTTTTGATGTTGATGATGTTGTCCCGCAAAGCCGAAAGCATCATTTATCAGGTTCTGAATTTCATTATCCGCTATTGGGGAAGTGACATGTTCATTTTTACACCAGTGTTCAAACTTTCTTTAACATTAATTGTTCATAAACTTTATGTCTTTTCAACAATGTTATCAATTTACATTTAGGATGTTGGCATTTTATTATCCTATCCACGAATCAATTGAAAATCGAAAAATCAAAAAACTTCTCTAAACCCTTAGCATACTAAGGTGTGTTCCTAGGTGATATGATCCAACTTTTATCCATATATCACTAACTGTCTACAATTTCAGAAACAAAATATAGTTATATAATAATGTAGGATTAAAATAAATTATTAATTCCTTTTATGTTTGACAATGAGATTAAATCCTTAATAGTCTAGGAAGGAGTTATTAAGAAGAACCACCTATTCCTGATAATCCCTTTAGGTTTGTTTCCATCACAACAACATTATTTACAACTTATTAATAGGAAGTCATGCCAAACAAAATCACCTTCAATCCCTAACTTGGTTACCGAACAATCAAAGGAAATCGAAGAAGAATGACAGGAGAAGACCAAGGTGATATTACCTTCGATCAGTGTAACACAACTCGGCCGGATTGTAATTAGGGTTAGGAGGGGAAGGGGAAGGCGGGGCTTGGGGAGGGAGGGTTGGATTGGGGAGGGACGACAGGGCTCGGGGAGGGACTAGGGGGCTCGGGGCAGGAAAGCAGGACGGCGTGGATCAGGGCTGTTAAAATTTTAGCTCGATAAAATTTTCATTGTATGTTTTCTGTTCACATATTTACTCTTTATTTGTTCAATGTATGTGTTAATATTATACCCTTTTCAATATCACAAGCATTAATAATTCATTTAAAAAAATCAATATAGGAATTGGTTGTCTGAAAATATCATTAGCAGATTTGATTCAATCAGCACATAAGGTACACTTTGATTGTTGATATTATCTCTTGTGTTGCCATTCGTAAATTCTTTGTAAAAATATATGATTTTATATGTTCATTTTTTTGCTTCGCACATCATCGTCATAATAATTATTAATTGAAGATACAAAGTAACTGTGTATAATTCCTTTTGTGATTCAAATGATTTCATCCTGGAAAATATGTAATCTTAAAAATATTTTCAAGAGTTGTTAGATTCATTTTTCCATCTCTTTGAATACTGGATGTTCAGTTTATAAGAAAAAAACACTTGCATCAATATTTTCTTTGAATGCTAGGTTCTGTATGAATATTCGGAAACTTTATATTTCCATACCCTCTATTTTCATTTTGGTTATTTATCGCATAATATTTATAAATACCATATATAGTATCATTATATTAGATCTATTAATTATTTTTTCAATATTTGTGTACTTTGGATTTGCAGTTATGGATGTGTTTGTCACGATACGACCTTCCCCAGGTCATGAACCTAGTCATCCGACCCCATGGGTCTCTTGTAATACCTTGGTTGCCTTCTGAGCACACCATATGTTATTATCCATCGGGGTCACTTATCAGACTAATGACTTTCTCTACAGGCCAACACATGTTCTTTCAGTCTGTTTTGTCCTCATTCACACATACTCTGGGGTCAAGAACGTTTAACTGTGGAGTTCTAATCAGGTAGACTCCCGAAAAGAAAAACACACCTTATTAACATGGATAGTAACATTTAGCCTTTTTTAAGTCCTAAATTTCAGGAGTGTTATAGTGTCGTTTTGAAAAATTCACATTCAGTTACCATTTTGTCACCATAATTTATATTCAGTTACATATATGTCGACTTCAATTGATGTATAATAGAATGATGTTACATTTATTCCATCAGAAATATGGTCACCTATTTTGTTGTTTGTGTCACTGCAAGTCACCTGGCTTCGTTAATGACAACAAGGTATGCTAATGTAAACATCTACCGCTGTCATTTGATTCATCCATACTTGGATCTTGAATGTCAATACATTGTTTATTCTTGTGGCGCAACTGTGCTCGATCAGCCTTGTTGATGGAATCTTCATATGCCTTCGCACTGCAATAATGATCACCCACAAGGCACAGTGTCACGACCCCCTCCCACCAAAGATTCCCCTTCTGAGCTGGCAATGGTGAAAGGGAGATAATGACCCCCGAGTTCCGCCTCCAGTAGGCCCCGGGTTGGCGACTAGCACCAAGGGTATGATTTTTCACAAATATGGGAGGCATTACCCTTTTTTATTATTTAAGATTGGGAAATAGGACAAGTCAACCACCAAAAGGAAAAGAAAGTGTATAGAAATAAACCCAAACCAATCCCACATGCATGTTTAAATAGTTCTGAAACAAGGTACAAGTAAAAGAAAGCTCAAAAGTACAATACCAAAAGAAACAAGTGTACAAAAACTGCAACAACTCCAACTGTCCCGACTAGTAGGGTCCCGCACGGCCCTGGTAGTCCTCCTGAAAACCTGAAAGTAAACGTAGGGTGAGCATACAAGTATACTCAGTAGGTAAACCTAAAGATCTCGTGCATAGGTAGGGAGACATCCTAATGTCCCGTGAGAACAATAGAAGAAACCTAGCAGGGAAATCTATCCACCCAACCTCACCAGTCACGCTCACCAAAAACACAATCACAACAGGTAGTAGTAGTATATATGAACAAGAGTATTGGGTACCCCGCACCATTTCCCATTAGTTAGCTGCTCTTCCTAACAGCGAACGTCCTGACGCTGCCACACTCTTCCCGCCCGCACACACCTGGGCCTCACAACCACGCATCTCGCCCGCACACACCTGGGCCTCACAACCACGCATCCCGCCCGCACACACCTGGGCCTCACAACCAGGCATCCCACCCGCACACACCTGGGCCTCACAACCGCGCATCCCGCCCACACACACCTCGGCCTCACAACCACCCATCCCGCCCGCACACACCTGGGCCTCATCCCGAAGACTCTTGGGAAACAGTAAAACCTGCCCGAAGAGTCTTGGGCTAAAACCACCCCAATCGAAACCTACCTGAAGGGTCTTAGTTGTAAGGTCACCTCAAGCCATCACAGCCTAGGGAAGGAGGAGCAGGAAGGAGCTAGTAACTAAGGGGAAAACACCCTCTCCCATGAAATGGGAGTGTTCGGCACTAAGTGCTCAACATAGGTGGGGTGAGATAAAACACAAAAGATACAGATACATATATGTATACCAAACACACAGCCCAACCTATGGCTTCTAAACAGAGAAATTGAGCACGTGCCTCGGCACTGCTACTACGAATTATGCATACAGAAAACAACCCCAACCCCATTTAGGTTTTCACGTTTCAGCAGAATTAGTTTATTTAGTTCCTTAACTACTGGGCAACTAACCGCAACCAACCATATCAAATGTTCATGAAACATATCCCTTCCATCCACAAATCAAGTTAGGAAAACACAAGCAGCACAACAAAACCCTTCTTATTAACCAACCAACCCATTGATTATTATTCCCGTTCCATTACCATGACCCACCATTCATCAACTCTTCCACTTTTTATTTATTATTCATAACCTGTAGTTCGTTCACATTCAAGCCCATACCTGCAGCCTCGCTGCCAACCACCATAACCACAATCACACTGAAACCCGTACATCATTATCCCTTTAATACCATTTATCGCAGCCCCGCTATAACATTCACACCAACCCACAACCAAGCCAACACCCACATGTTCATTATTCCATTTTTTCAACCGGGGTGATCAAACAAGGGTTCCAGATTTTAAACCAGCCAACTTTACATGATTAACCAAATTTCCACATTCAACGAAGTTTCCATCCACAAAAACGATCTAGAAAGATAGAGCAACATTTAATTGTGCAAGCAAAGGCCCCCAACGACCGTGGTTTTCAGTAGGCAAAATATGATTCAATTCACAACATAATATCACAGGATACAAAAATAATGTAACTGCATTCACAAACTTCTCATCCCCGTTATATAAGCCAGTTATTATCTTTATTAAACCGGTTGAAAAGTGTTTCACGTAAAAAAGAGGACACCCACCCCGCATGATGCACAATATAGAGAGACAAAGGTAAGATCCCTACCTCAATAGGTTCTGATCACAACGCTCCCCCGGATCGACTTTAGAAGACGTTCGTCGGCGTTCGTCACTTCTGTCGAGTCCCGGCAAAACCTCCTTGGGTGGAAGTTGGAAAGTAAAGGCCGAAGGAAATACAACGGATCCAAGCTCAAAAGTTCTGCCTCGTTGTCACGATCCTGTGGCTACTGACGGATCGTAAATCGGAGCTCGGACGAAGAAGTTATGGAAGAAAAGCAGCCTTCGAGTCTCTTGGGAGAGCTCTGCTCAGAGGAATGGGGAGGAGAGGGGTGAGTTGAAAAGGAGGAGGGTACCCCTCCTTTTATAGGTGAGAAAAACAAAAGTACACGGCGTGTACTCGGCCATTTCACACGGTCACCACGCGGCTTCCAACATGGCCTTCAACACGGCACGCGGCCGTTGACTGGTCAACACACGGTTTGAGGGTAATGTGTACGCGGGGAGGGACTACACGGCGTGTAGTATGGGGTACACGACGTGTACCCATTTATTTCACACGGCAAGGACACGGCTCCAACACGGCACACGGACGTTGACTGATCAACACACGGTCTGAGGGTAACGCGTATGCGGGGAGGGACTACACGACGTGTAGTATGGGGTACACGGCGTGTACCCATTTATTTCACACGGCAAGGACATGGCCTTGAACACGAGGTATACCCGGAGAGGAGGTACACGGAGTGTACTCATACTACATGGCGTGTAGTTTCAAAATTCTGGAAAGTGTGGGAAAAGTCCATTTTACCCTCCAGAACACTTCGTGACCTTCTTTTTGACAAAGGAATGGGATGGAGAGGTCCGGTCCATTACATCAGATACCTCTTAAAATATTCTCGTCCTCGAGAATTCAAAAACCAACCCAGAGGAAACCCAACAAGATACCTCTTAGGGTTCTCGTTATAACAGGAACCCAACCAACAACCCTAATCATAGGTGTTAGGAATTACCTCTCTTATGTCAAGATATTATCCACTTTAGGCGGCACTGACTCGCCTGCACGGGTTTAATCGCATCCGCATTAATGTGTCTCGATTAAGGATTGGGCCTTCTCACTTCCATATATATATTAGGATTTTCCAACTTGCACTACCCCCAACACCACACAACCAACACACTGCCAGAACATGTGGATTTGGGAAAATTTCTTCTCCTATGTCGATATATTATCCACTTTAGGCGGCACTGACTCGCCCGCACGGGTTCAATCACATCCTCATTAATGTGTCTCAATTAAGAGTTAGGTTTTTTCCCTTTCCCCACACATCCGGACATGCTACACACTTCCAGAGAATAAGGAAACATAAGGTCTCATAACCGACAAGCCAAGCATTCCATATATCAAAGGTACATAGTATAACATCAACACAAAGCTCAGAAGAACAAGGAAAACACAAGTTAAAACAACTCCAGGTACTGAGCGTGCATCTGGGCCTCCCGCTCCCAAGTTCTCTCCTCGAGGTCGTCATGCCTCCACAACATACGAACCAAGGGAATGGTTCATCCATGGAGCACCTTCTCTTTACGATCCTCGGTTCTGACTGGTCATTCCTCGAAGGTCGCGTCATCTCTCATATCTAAATCTCCCCAGTTGATAAAATGAGAGTCATCGTGTAAGTATCGACGTAGCTGGGAGACGTGGAAGACGTCATGAACCTTCTCCAACTGAGGTGGCAGGGCTAGCTGATATGCCACCTCGCCGACTCGCCTCAACACCTCAAAAGGTCCGATGAACCTAGGTGAGAGCTTGCTCCCTTTCCCAAACCTTCGCTTCCCCCATCGAGGGGAAACCTTCAAGAACACATGATCCCCCACCTAGAACTCCAAGGGCCTCCTCCGACGATCAGTATAAGACTTCTGTCGGTCCTGAGCCGCTTTCATCCTCTCACGTACAAGCTGGACTTTCTCTGTGGTGCTCTGCACTACCTCTGGCCCAAGAGAACCTGTCTCACCAACCTCTACCTAGAAAATGGGTGAACGACATGGTCTTCCATACAAAGCCTCAAACGGTGCCATGCCAATAGTAGAGTGGAAGCTGTTGTTTTAGGCAAACTCTACTAAAGGAAAGTGTCGTACCCATGATCCCCCGAAATCCAGAACGCATGCTCGCAGCATGTCCTCCAATGTCTGGATAGTCCGCTCTGTCTTCTCATCGGTCTGGGGGTGGAAAGCAGTGCTAAGGCATAACTGGGTGCCAAAATTATGTTGTAACCCCCTCCAGACTCGTGAGGTAAACCGAGTATCCCGATCTGAGACGATAGTCTTCGGAACTCCATGCAAACGCACCACATCGTCTACGTACCTCTATGCTAAGGTACTCACTGGGCCCGACTCCTTAATTGCTAAGAAGTGAGTTGATTTCGTCAGTCGATCCACCACTACCCAGATAGCATCATAATCACCCTGAGCTCTGGGTAGTCCTGTGACGAAGTCCATTGATATGTCATCCCACTTCCACTCGGGGACATCTAAAGGATGCAACAACCCACTGGGAACACGGTGTTCAACCTTCACTTGCTGACACACTAGGCATTTAGCCACAAACTCCGCCACTGCCCATTTCAGCCCGGTCCACCAAAACTGTTCCCTCAGGCCTCAGTACATTTTTGAAACTCCTGGATGTACCTCCAAGGCTGAGCTATGGAACTCACGGAGAACTCCCTCACGCATCGCCTCCGGAACAAACAACCTTCCATGGAAAAACATCCGATGTCGACTGTCCTCTAACCATCCTTCTAGAGCGTTTCTCTGATCGACACGATCCCGCATTACTTCTGCCTCGGATTCCCCCCACTGAGACTCTTCCACCCACTGCAACAAGGAGGACTGCATCGTCATCTGAAACAAACATCCTCTAACACCTTCTACCCTTGCATCCAAGTGCAAGGAGGCCAACTCTCCCATCGCTTTCCAAGCATCAGTGGATTCCCAAACCACTTCCTTATGCGACTTCCTGCTTAGGGCATCAGCCACAACATTGCCCTTAACTTTAGTGTAAGAGATCTTGAAGTCATAGTCTTGGAGGAACTCGACCCATCTCCGCTGCCGTAAGTTCAGGTCACACTGAGAAAAGATATAACGCAGGATCTTGTGATCTGAGAAGACCACAAAGCGCTCCCCAAAAAGGTAATGTCGCCACAACTTCAGTGCGAACACTAATACTGCAAGATCTAGGTCATGGGTGGCATAGTTACGCTCATGAGGGCGTAACAGCCTAGACCCATAACAGATCACTCCCTTCTTCTGCATCAGCACGCACCCCAAACCAAGGCCAGAAGCATCACAAAACACCTCATACAACAACCCTTCCTCTGGCAACCTGAGTACGGGAGAACTGACCAACTTCTCCTTCAGGTAGTCGAAAGCCTTCTGGCACTACTCGCTCCATAGGAAGACCTGGTTCTTCCTAGTCAAAGCTGTCAATGGAGCAACAACTCGAGAGAAGTACGAAACGAACCTCCTATAGTAACCTGCTAACCCCAGGAAACTACGAACTTCTGCCACGCTCTCGGGTGCTTCCCAAGAAACAACTTCCTCCACCTTCGACGGGTCCACTGACACTCCATGCTGAGATACTACGTGCCTAAGGAAGTGTGCTTCTTGTGTCAAGAACTTACACTTCGACAATTTCCCATAAAGCTAGTGGTGTCAAAGGACTTCCAAGACTTCCCTGAGATTCTCAACGTGCTCCTCCTATGATCTTGAGTAGATCAGGATGTCATCGATAAACACAACGACAAACCAGTCCAGAAACTCTCGGAAGACAAAGTTCATAAGTCCCATGAACACAGTCGGTGCATTTGTAACTCCAAATGGCATCACTACAAACTCGAAGTTCCCATACCTGCACCTGAAATCCGTCTTCGAGATGTCATTGTCCTTTACCCTCATCTGATGATATCCATATCGTAGATCAATCTTAGAAAACCAACCCGCTCCCCTCAGTTGGTCGAAGAGATCATCTATCCTTGGAAGGGGGTAACGGTTCTTGACCGTTACCTGGTTCAACCTTCGGTAGTCTATGCATAGCCTGAGACCACCATCTGCCTTCTTCACAAACAAAACTGGAGTACCCCATGGAGATACGCTGGGTCGAACAAAACCCTTCTCCATCAGATCATCAATCTGAATCCGCAACTCTTGCAACTCCGAAGGTGCCATCCGATAAGGGGCCATCAAAATCGTACGGGCATCAGGCTGTAAGTCTATCCCGAACTCAACGTCACGTCAGGGGGGTAGAGTCACAACCTCCTCGGGAAAAACATCGAGGAATTCCCCAATAACCTCCGGGACATCTATCATCTATGTATCAGCTGGAACCACTGATAGCCCGCCTAACAAGGAAAGGAGAGGCTCCACACACCGGCTTCCCACCTGATAGCTCCTCTCGCCAACAAAATCTACACGTTGCCCATCCACGTCGGAGAACACGACCCTTCTTCGGAAGTAGTCGATAATGGCACTAACGGAAAACAACCAATCGATGCCTAGGATGACATCGTATGACTGCATCTGTAACAGAAGAAGGTCCCCACTAGATCGATGTGGTCCCAACGTCAGCCCACATCCCCGACAAACACAAGATACGCTGGTCTGGCCTCCAACTGGTGTACTTAGCACCAATGGTACGAAAAGTCTCTCTACGTCTAGTCCCAAAGCATGGGCTAGACCAGGTGCAACAAAGGAGTGCGAAGCTCCCGAATCGAACAAGGAAGAAACGAGAGTGCTGAACAAACAACTCGTACGTCGCACCACCTATGGTCCTGCCGGAGCTGCCAACTCTGCTGCGTGCAACTGTCCACGCCTAACTCCTATGCCTCTCTGATGTCGTCCACCTCCCCGACCACGCCCTGGTCGAGGTCCCTGAGGAGCACCCTGAGGTCGGCCTCCTCCCGCAAAGTCTGCCCTCGGAGGAGCATGGTCCTGCTGCTGCTGGAAGGGCCTCGCCGGCAACTGGTGCTGCTGAGGTGGGCACTGAACCTGCCCACCTCCACCATACTGAGCTCGGGTCGGGCACCGACTCTGAATGTGCCCGAAACCTCCACAAGAAAAACACTTCGGTCCTGGGCTCGTGAAAAAGGGACGAGGACCTGAAGATCTGAACTGGAACTGCTGGGGCCTGCTCCCCACTGGCCTGAACCTGGAAGGTCCCGTCGCAGGAGACCTACTGCTGACTGCCTTCCCCTTCGACAAACCTGGCTGGATCCCCTCACGTGGTGCACCTCCCTGCGAGTGAATCCTCTCTACAACCTCTGCCTTCTTCTATACTACCAAGTACGTCAGAAGGGTGAAGGGGGTGACAACATACTGGAGCGAAGGACGAAGCGCCTCCCCCAAACGTCTCGCCCGAGACTCCTCATCTGGAAAGAGATCCGGAGCAAAGCGCAGGAGATCCTTGAACTTGATCCCCAACTCTCGTACTGACATACTCCCCTGCTGAAGGGAGAGTAACTCATGCCGCTTCTCCACCTTGATCATGGAAGAAAGGAATTCCTCTCGGAATTCCTTCTCAAAGTCATCCCACGAAACCTCTGCCTCTATCCTCTCTCCGAGGTAGAGCGTCCACCACTGTCGCGCCGCACCTCTCAGCTGACTGACTTCTAGGGGAACCCAGTTCTTCCTCGGAGCACGAATCAAGGTAAAAGTGATCCCTTGCTCCTCAAGCCACCCCTCTGTCTCCGTATCCGAAGTACTACCCTCGTACTTCTTGAGGGTTTGTCGCTGGAAAGAACAGGGAGTCTTCTGCCACTGGCTATCTTTCTCCTCTCGTTCAATCCTCAACTGATCGACCGCCTGAATCTGTTGGACCTCGGCCGTCTGAGCCACCCGGGGACGAAATCCAGGTGTCATAGCTGTACGGTAAACAAAGATCGCCTAAGCCCTAGTAGTAAGGAAAATTCTCAAGGTTTTATTTTATCATTTTTATTTCAATTTCTTTCCCAGAACACCTAAATCAAGTAAAACACAATCATGATGATGCATGTACCTTCCCTAGGGTCTCTACCCTGCAATCAATGTACTCTCACTTGGTCGTTCGGTAGGCTCATAGCCCTTGCATCGGATCACGAGGGGCCCTAAAATCCCGTGTCCTAGCCGGTCCTCCCTGGCCTATGTCACGCACCAAGATTAACCAACACTGTTGCCCTACCATACCATGCAATCCTCACTGTGCCTAACTCCAGACTTCATCCTATCTCTCAACCATCACCTCTGATACCATTCTGTCACGACCCCCTCCCATCAAAGATGCCCCTCCTGAGCTGGCAATGGTGAAAGGGAGATAATGACCCCCGAGTCCCGCCTCCAGTAGGCCTCGGGGTGGCGACTAGCACCAAGGCTATGAGTTTTCACAAATATGGGAGGCATTACCCTTTTTTTATTATTTAAGATCGGGAAATAGGATAAGTCAACCACCAAAAGGAAAAGAACAAGTTTATAGAAATAAACCCAAACCAATCCCTACATGCATGTTTAAATAGTTCTGAAACAACGTACAAGTAAAAGAAAGCTCAAAAGTACAACACCAAAAGAAACAAGTGTACAACAACTGCAACAACTCCAACTATCCCGACTAGTAGGGTCCCACACGACCCTGGTAGTCCTCCTAGAAACCTGAAAGTAAACGTAGGGTGAGCATACAAGTATACTCAGTAGGGAAACCTAAAACTCTCTTGTACAGGTGGGGAGACATCCTAATGTCCCGTGAGAACAACAGAAGAAACCTAGCAGGGAAATCTATCCACCCAACCTCACCAGCCAAACTCACCAAAAACACAATCACAACAGGTAGTAGTAGTATATATGAACAAGAGTATTGGGTACCCCCGCACCATTTCCCATTAGTTAGCTGCTCTTCCTAACAGCGAACGTCCTGACGCTACCACACTCTTCTCGCCCGCACACACCCCTGGGCCTCACAACCAAGCATCCCGCCCGCACACACCTGGGCCTCACAACCACGCATCCCGCCCGCACACACCTGGGCCTCACAACCACGCATCCCGCCTGCACACACCTGGGCCTCATCCCGAAGATTCTTGGGAAACAGTAAAACCTGCCCAAAGAGTCTTGGGCTAAAACCACCCCAATCGAAACCTACCTGAAGGGTCTTAGGTGTAAGGCCGCCTCGAGCCATCACAGCCTAGGGAAGAAGGAGCAGGAAGGAGCTAGTAACTAAGGGGAAAACACCCTCTCCCATGAAATGGGAGTGTTCGGCACTAAGTGCTCAACATGGGTGGGGTGCGATAAAATACAAAAGATACAGATACATATATGTATACCAAACACACATCCCAACCTATGGCTTCTAAACAGAGAAACTGAGCATGTGCCTCGGCACTGCTACTACGAAGCATGCATAGAACAAACAACCCCAACCTCATTTAGGTTTTCACGTTTCAGCAGAATTGGTTTATTTAGTTCCTTAACTACTGGGCAACTAACCGCAACCAACCATATCAAACGTTCGTGAAACATATCTCTGTCATCCACAAATCAAGTTAGGAAAACACAAGCAGCACAACAAAACCCTTCTTATTAACCAACCAACCAATTGATTATTATTCTCGTTCCATTACCATGACCCACCATTCATCAACTCTTTCACTTTTTATTTGTTATTCACAACCCATAGTTCGTTCACATTCAAGCCCATCCCTGTAGCCCCGCTGCCAACCACTATAACCACAATCACACCGAAACTCGTACATCATTGTCCCTTTAATACCATTTATCGCAGCCCCGCTATAACATTCACACCAACCCACAACCAAGCCAACACCCACATGTTCATTATTCCATTTGTTCAACCGGGGTGATCACACAAGGGTTCCAGATTTTAAATCAGTCAACTTTACGTGATTAACCAAATTTCCACATTCAACGAAGTTTCCATCCACAAAAACGGTCTAGAAAGATAGGGCAATATTTAATTGCGCAAGCAAAGGCTCCCAACGACCGTGATTTTCAATAGGCAGAATCTGATTCAATTCACAACATAATATCACAGGATAAAAAAAATTATGTAACTGCATTCACAAACTTCTCATCCCCATTATATAAGCCAGTTATTATCTTTATTAAACCGGTTCAAAAGTGTTTCACGTAAACAAGAGGACACCCACCCCGCATGATGCACAATCTAGAGAGACGAAGGTAAGATCCCTACCTCAACAGGTTCTGATCACAACGCTCCCCCAGATCGACTTTAGAAGACGTTCGTCGGCATTCGTCACTTCTGTCGAGTCCCGGAAAAACCTCCTCGGGTGGAAGTTGGAAAGGAAAGGCCGAAGGAAAGACAACAGATTCAAGCTCAGAAGTTCTGCCTCGTCGTTACGATCACGTGGCCGCTGACAGATCATAAATCGGAGCTCAGACGAAGAAGTTATGGAAGAAAAAAAGTCTTCGAGTCTCTTGGTAGAGCTCTGCTCAGAGGAATGGGGATGAGAGGGGTGAGTTGAAAAGGAGGGACCCCTCCTTTTATAGGCGAGAAAAACAAAAGTACACGGCGTGTACTTTATGGTACACGGCGTGTACTCGGCCATTTCACACAGTCACCACGCGGCTTCCAACCCGGCCTTCAACGCGGCACGCGGCCGTTGACTGGTCAACACACGGTTTGAGGGTAACGCGTACGCGGGGAGAGACTACACGGCGTGTAGTATGGAATACACGGCGTGTACCCATTTATTTCACACGGTAAGGACACAGCTCCAACATGGCACACGACCGTTGACTGGTCAACACACGGTCTGAGGGTAACGTGTACGCGGGGAGGGACTACATGGCGTGTAGTATGGGGTACACGGCGTGTACCCATTTATTTCACACGGCAAGGACACGACCTTGAACACGGGGTATACCCGGCGAGGGGGTACACGGCGTGTACTCATACTACACGGCGTGTAGTTTCAAAATTCTGAAAAGTGTGGGAAAAGTTCATTTTACCCTCCAGAACACTTCGTGACCTTCTTTTTGACAAAGGAATGGACCGGAGAGGTCCGGGCCATTACACACAGGCGGTGACGAGTCTGCTGGCAAGGTGGAGATGATGATAATGTTGACCGGATCAATATGGGGCCCATTTATGCACATACAATATCATTCTAGAAGCGGGAACCTCTAGGTATGCGGCGGTGTTTGATTTTGGAAAATGTTTATTGTTTTTATTTTCTAAAAACGTATTTGTTGGAGTCTGCATCCCACATCAGACTTGAGGTCCGGTGTGGTCTTAATTATTTGTTATAAAAGAACATCAGGGGCTCTTTTAGAGAGAACACCTTGGGGGTTCAGGTTTCACCTATTTTCTCATTCTACATGGTATCAAAGAAAAATTAATCCTAAACCCTCCTCCCGTTTTATTTCTTTTTTTTTTCCGTCGGCCTCTAGGGTTTCTCCCGGTTGGGGGGCGGCGGCCTCCATCAAGCCATAGGTATTACCGCCCCCCCTGCCGGCGGATCTCTCCCAAACGGCGGATCTCTCCCAGCATGAAAACAAGTTTTTTTTACACCCCAAATCTCTCATTTTCATTTTCATTTACATAATTTATTACATTTTCTAATTCCTGTCCATCTGATATGCATTGCTGTGACATTTTTGGAGAATAACAAAGCCGGGGTTACATTTTTTGTATTTGTGGTGGATCTAAGTTATCTCCATACCATATTCAGTGTTCAGTTGTCTTTGGTGCTTCGGTGTCTCAACAAACAAGACAGTTGGTATTTGTTTGACTCTTTAATCATAATCTTTTATCATTAGTAGGTTTTCTTTGAGTAATTTGATGATATTACCTTTGTGGAATAGTAGCTTTTTATAATAATTGGTTTGGATTACCATCTTTCAATTGGTAATTTAATTATTATGAAAAGTCTTCACATTTGTCAAAATTTGCTATAATTTTTTATCATCGGTTGTCAAAATTTTCCAGTGATTCATTGTATTTTTCTATCATCAATTGTTATAATCTGTTTTGGATTGTCAATAGTCCATGGATTCCGGTACATCACTTTATTAGGTTTTAACAAAATGCATTGATTATTGTCGTTTTGCAATTCATCCGTTTTTTAAAATATAAAATATATTTATATAACAATAAGAAGTTGGATAACAATTGATCTCCTTTTGTATTGAAATGTTATTTTATTATCGTTTTATCACAGACATCTCATAAATATTCAATTTAATATTAAATTATTTAATTATATCACAAACTAACGGATGGAATACTAGTTTATTATATAAGCCTTTTTTTTATTGATTTTCTTTTGGGTGCTGTAATGGAAAGTCATAAGGACATGTTTTAAAATAAATAAATAATTTCGATTTTGAATGTTCATGAGTTTGAAACAATGATCGATAAAAAAATTAATTTATAAATATATTAATTTTTTGTAAGCACGTGAAACAGGATCGTGTGATGTGGCCGCCTAGGATAAGGTCAACGACGGGACCTATTAATAAGTCATTTTCCTAATCCTTATCCCGCACCTTTCTTGGACCCCCGCGCTTTAATCCAATTTAGTGCATCTACTGTTTTTTTTTTTTTAACTCTCCGTAATCTATTATGCTCATTTTACTAAATGCGATATATATAAATAAATTTTAAAAAATTGCGAATAATGTCAAAACTGAACTCCAAAGGAATAATGGATTCTTATATGCAAAAAAAAAAAAAAAAAAAAAAAAAAATCCGAATGAAAAAAAAAAAACAAAAAACCATGTGAGTAATTTAAATGTGGTTGAAATTGATTCTTACACTTGATGGTTGAACCTAATATCTGGGATGGTTGAGTTCAATTTTCTGAAAATATATATATTCTAAATTAAAGATACTGTGCATTCATAAAAAAAACTATTGAACGATGAAAATAATGAAAAAATTGAATGTCAACAAGGTTTATCATATTGGGCTAAATGTCCACTGGGCCTTCGGGTTATGTATTAGGTCTCCCTCTACCCAGTTAAAGACATAAGGACTCAGCCTTAAACATTTCATAATTTTGAATTAAATAAATAATTCACATTGGAGATCTTTTCAGTTTTAGAGTTTTAGAGAATTAGGCAATAACTATTATATAACAACTTGAATATTACAAGTAGACACTACTACTCAGTATCCATTTTTTTCATAAAATAAAAACTCTTAAAAAGACACATGTCTAGTTCCATGTTTTAGACAGCATGACTTTTCCTTGATCTCATCCTTGAACCTATTCATCTTTAAGTCATGTGGAAAACATTTCAAAAACTCGGGATGAATATAAAAAGCTCATTAAGGGTTATAAAATAAGGAAGGAAAACATTAGCCCAACAATAAATACAAATCCATGAAACCATACTTTTCAATCATAACATACCTTATGAAATCATAAGCTTTAGGAATAACACACACAAATCATAAATCATAAAGGTTACTTATGACATTCATATCAAACATACATTGTAGCTATCACAGCTACGTAGGGAGTTACACTTGGAATACCCATCACAGTATATTCCCTAAATCTCTTAGGAGAAACATCGCGTTTACCTCTGTCACGTTACCCAATGCATTAGAGAGCTATCTCGGATTCACCCACCCTAGGTTTATCACGAAACCACCAGTATACGTAAACAATGTCCAATAACCATAACATAATCATAACATATAACACATATATAATGGAAAGATAACATTTCCACATTCCAATATATCAAATCAAGATATTGAAATAAACAATGTTTTATCAAATCATTTTCAAAACCTTTTAAAAGGATATTTTTGAATCAAAGTGTCTCATACCACTTTGAAGCTTTTAAATGAATTATCATTTGAAAACATTAATGTCTATATAAATAAATCCTAAAACCCATTTTGAAAACATGAACATTAATAAGAAATATTTAGAAGAATAAATCTTTAAAACATTTAAAACGATATTTTAGTTAACGAGTTTTTTTTTAACAAAAAGAGAGACACTTGAATACAAATAATTGAGGAATAAAATTTAATCAGAACTTTATAATATCATGAGAATAAAGGTATTCATGATATAATATGTCAAAGTAAAGTATATACACCATATAAGAGTGAATTGGTGCATAACAACAATGAAGTCCTAATGGAAATGTAAATTGAGATGAAATCCCTTATAAAGATGATATCCTTAAATTAAGGATAAATCAATCCCATAATTATGTGTGACAAAAATAAATACACCCAATATAAGTGGATATTAAGTGTAAAACAATCAGAGGCCATTCACACATATTAATAGGACGACATATTCAAGAAGTACAAGTTGAACCTAAAGAATTGAAATTGGGTTAAGAGGTTCCCTTGTAAAAATTTGACAACCTAAGGACGTCATTTTAAAATTCAGAAAATGAGTTGATGAGATAAAAAGGGGAATCTCATCACTTGGATATAAAGTTTACATCAATAAGGATATAGAAGAACACATCCCAACATAATAATATGTAAATTAAAAGACATAACAAAAAGAAGTCTTTTAAATAGAGGGTCAAATGTTACCTTACTGATTTGGTAACTTACAAAACATACGCCACATGAAAGAAGGATCATAAAATGAAGATGTAAATACTCATAAAAGAAAGTATATTATACAAAGAGTAAAATAATGGGCAGTCCATACACCACACAAAAGGAAATAGTGGCAAGTATAACATGAATCTCACGGGAATAAAAAGCGAGACGAAACCCTTTACCACGTTGTAATCAACTGAGTCGTGTGACCAAAAGTTAATAACCACCAAATGAATCACCGAATACAATGAATATAATGAGAATCATAATAATATATGTCAAATGATAGTACACAATACACCACATGCAATGAATAAGTGGCGAACAATGGAAATCTCACGGAATTAAAAGTGAGATAAGAAAATCCCTTACATCATGTCTAACTTGACTCGATCGTTCTTTAATCTCCTAAATAATAAACTAAAGTTAATTTCTACTTTCTTAAGAACCTTTTTCAAGTTTATTATTCCTTTTATATCACTTATTACCATGTTATAAACATTATGTAATCATTTAAGTTAATAATATTCATTTTGTCGATATTTGGTACTTGAGTCAAAAATGGACTTCTTATAATTACATGTTGTTCATGTGGTCAAATGTTCATTATATCCAGAATGATATTCATGATTTAGATATCGTATATATCATATATATCCATTATATACATGTATTTACATAACATTTTGAGGTAAGAAATGAAATGCACCGTTCATGCAGACGGTAAGCCGTACATACGCATGAACGCTACTTTCATTTCTATTTCTTATTTTAATGAAATTAAAACATAATGATACACATGTATATTATAATTCCAGTATAATATCACATATAATATCATTAACTCTATCCTTTTTACATCCCATATAAGGCATTAACGAGTCACAACACTTTGAGGGGGCGGTAGTCCGCACTTCCTCAAATGAGATTATCGTATTTACCCACCATGGAAACCATAAAGGCTTGATATAATTGGGTAGCACAGAAGAATAAGGAAATCATAAACATAATATATATCATATATAAATATAGTGCCATCATAATGGCCACCATGAGAGGCGATAAGATGTAATTGAACAATCATCGTTTCGTGAGACGTTAGTTTGCCATCCACGGAAACATTATGTTCTTTATCCATTAGATGTAGGTGTGTATAAGTGTAGTTTGAATCCTTATTATAACAACATCCTAGTATATTGAGGATACTGGTGTTGTTACAAAAGAAAGGAATAAAAAGAGTTTAGGGGTTGGAGAAGTAAAATAAAAGAAAACAATTTAAGAGAAACCGTTACCTTTAATTTGAGTAACTCCCTTTGGTTTGAACCAAAGGACTTCTTGAAGTGCCTTCTGCCTAAGGTAAGACTTCTAGGAGGAGGAGAGGGATGTAAGGAGCTTAATTGGGCAGAGTTTGGACGAGCCAAATGGCTTGAGAGGTGTGAGTAATTGGATAGAAATTGTCTCCTTTTATAAGGGAGAGGAGGGGCTCTTTAGGAAAGTGTGAAAACATTATTTTATTATATAATGATATTCGGTTTCTAATGGTCCAAAAATCATTAAGGTCGAAGATAAGATGACTCATATTTGAAATAAAATCATCCAATCAGAATTGGACATGTTTTGAATAATATTTTAATCATTATAATCTTATTTATCTAAATCATTTATTAATGAGGTAAATACTGCATCATTATTGTGTCATAAATAATTTAATTTATTCGATGTCTAAAAATTATTAAAAAATACTATCATGTAGGAAATATTTTTATCTTTCCAAATAATATTTATAGTCGAAAATAGGACTTATATAACACCATATAAAAATTAATTACTAAAATATTTTTTGTTAATGTCAATTTTGTCTTCACATTAAATTAATTAATCTAAATTGTCATTATCACTCCCAAGTGGCTCAATGGGGTCCCAAAATCGACCCAAAGATGCCCATGGTCATAAATGACTTAACCAATAAGGTTTGGACAAGTGTTAAGGTAATTTTGAATTATTATAATATTCTTTTTACCTTAAATTACCTTATTTACCTTTAACCGCGGTAAATAAAAGCCAAAGGTTACTATTCACCAAAAATTATTTTTATCTTATTGAACCACATTTTACTTCTTGATAATAACCATGTATGTCGGATTTTCGAAATTTAATTCACAGAAGTGGTAAAATTTCATTTAAATGAAAAAGTCAGTTTTTTTAACTACCACTAAGTGGTTTCACTATTCATCAAAAATTGAAGTTTTTTAGAAAAATACCAAAAATTCAGCCTAAGCTATATTTGATATTCCAAATTCAAAAATGATGTATATTTTTACAAATTAAAAACATAGAAGTGAAATTAATTAATTTTAAAATTAATTCTCATTATCAAAACAAATAGCGTGTTTTTAAGAAACAATAACTATCAAAAGATTGATACGTGTTTATGTCCAATTTCAAAGTGAAATTAATTCCAATGACCAACATTGGATTAAATAGTAAAAATATATTTTAATTACACTTTAAAACCAATTAAAAAGATAATATAAACATATAAATAAATTATATTAAAAGGCACTTTTGAATTAAAATACAATATCTTTCACTATTCATTAAAAAAATGAACTTTATCGGAAAAATTCCAAAAATTTACACAAAGTAAATTTTGATGTCCCCATTCTAAAGAAGAATTTTATTTGGTCATATAGAATGTATTAAAGTTACCAAAACTATATTTAAAAAGTGTTCTCCATTAAAAGGTGATAAATCGGTCTTTTAATACAAATTATGCTTAAAATTAGATTAATTCACATTTTAAGCCTCTAACTTTTATTGAATAAATGTAAATACATTTAACAAACACGTATAATCATATTGTAGTTAGTTTCGTTCATTCCCACCAATACAACGACTAGGAGTTAACTACCGTTTAAAATAATAAAATATTATTAGTGTGCAACGTAAGATTTCAAAGAAACCCGTTGTGGCGTATCGGGTACGCTATCGAACATAGCAACCCTTTTAAAGTAAAATTAATATTTAATTAAAAATTTAATAAATATGAAAAAGTCATATTCTTTATTTACCTGAGATGTTACATCCTTCCCCCCTTTTGGGAATTGCGTCCTCGCAATTTTAAAATTTGGGCTCGGAAACTTTATTGAAAGTCCCATATCGGAAAAAGGAGTCATTAAAACTATCACTTTAAAAGAAAAAAAGAGAAGTAAAATGGTCACCTGAGTTAACCCATACTAAGATTCCATGAATACATGGATATGGAGGAGAAAACAAAGGGTCAAGTTCTGATGGAGAGTGATAGGAAACATGATTAGGAGAAAGTTAACCACAAGAAAATCACAAACTTATGATGTGTGTAAATGGTCTTTGATTACCCAGTAGGAAACGCAAACCAACAACATTTTTGTTTTATGTTCCTTTTCATAATTTTGAGGAATTCATCTTTTACATAGAATAAAAACATAAGGAAATATACTTACCTTCAAGTAGAGTTTCATCTTTTAATAAGTTTCTACCAAAACTAATCATTTCTCTAAATGATGAGAATTCAAAAAGACTTGTTCACATCAAAAGCACAAGAATCATCTTCTAGAGAATCACATAATCCACAAAAGGAGAACTATCTATTTCCCTTGTATTTAGACATCAACCAAAATTGTTAGTACAAGATAAGATAATCACCAAAAGGATAATCCTTTATAAAAAGAAATACTACTCTTAATCTCCAAAATTCCACAAAAAGAACCCAAGGTTCAAGAAAGACCATTAAATAAATAGTTATCCTTAAAATTATTCAAAGTAATACAAACTAAGATTGAAACCCAAATCTCTAAAGGATTTAATCACATAGTCTTCCAAGGTAAATCTTAACATTTATCTCCAAATAACACCAGTTACTCTTAAAGTCTCACACTGAAAAGTAATTAACCTAACCACATATCCTCCATGATAGGTTAATAATTTCCATAGATAACCCAAAATCAACGTATTCCTGATTCATAAGATAATATAACTAAAAAGAATTAGTCATACTAATCAGGGACTTCACGTAGTCCAGTGGTAGGCGATAAATACCAGTCGCACTTTGGTTGTGGGTTTGATTCCCATAGCTTCGTTCGACGCGACGGGTTGTCACACGGTTTGCGTGTTGTCCCTTTTCAAAAACTACATAATTTTATAACATTCCCAAAAAGAGATAAATTCATCAAAAATAACCATAACATATTTTAACCACAAAGTTTATCTAATAACTTTCATTTTGCATCCCAAAATGTATTAAACGATAATTTCCTCAAATTCAAGGATCATATAAACCCAAATGGTTCTTTATAACTATATCCACAGAAGAGAAGGTAATTATTCCTTGAATAAAATTTTCATATATCAAAAATCAAGGTTACACATACTATAAAAAGTCTTCTAATGCAATCCCATCATTAGAAGAGCCTTAATACTTTTAAGCATCTCACCATCCTAAATTCTACCATAAATTTTGAATCCCTTATATGTTGACTTCTTACTCATTCAACATTCTTCATGATCCATTAACCATTCCTTTACAACTTATTCTGAAATACTTCTTTCCTACAAACAAAATCATGAATCATATCCAAAGATTTTAATAATAGGAAAACATATGTTAAGAAATAATCCATACCTTTCATTGGTCATTGTCAGTTTCCTCATCCTCAATCGGAATGGCATTAGGTATTGGTAAACGAATATTTGTATGATCCTGGTGATCCCATTCCCAAAACTTATTCGTAGGACATGTGTTTTCATAATGACCATGCACACCACATTTAAAACATTCAATCGATCCCTCAGAAAGGACTTCTTTCCCTTTCCTAGAGTCAACTAGATGCTTCCTTTTTCCATGGTAGGTTCTTGCTTTATAACCTTCATTTCCACATCTATAGCATATTTCTGTCCCTTTGAAACATTTTCCTAGGTGTTTCTTTCCACATATTTGACACATAGGTTTTTGAACACACTTACCTTTATGATTATTACTAGAACTTCCGTAGGGATTTGTTTCTCACATATATGATTACTTATAAAGATCACTAAGGTTCAGGTGGTCAATCATGACTTCAGATAGTTGGTTGAGAATAACCACAAGAGTTCTCATTGCAGCTCCCATTTCATTCAGTTTCTCATTCAGAAATACATCACAGTTTTCTTCACATCCACTGTTACTTTGGTGCCTGCTAGATCCAAACATTTACTAAAACCAAAAAGGTCAGTGTGAGTATATCAGTAAAACCATCATATAATATCTTATGAGGAGGGTAAACACTAAGATATACTTGTTCATGTTATCTTAAACTGATTCACTTTATCTAAAAAAAACTATGAATCTTTCTAAAATCCTAAACATTATAGTAATGTCACTTATGCTTAAAGAATTACCTAACCTCTAAAGTTATCTAAACCAACCTCTGATACCAACTATAAGGACCCGACCTTAAACATTTCATAATCTTGAATTAAATGAATAATTCACACTGGGGATCTTTTTAGGTTTAGAGTTTTAGAGAATTAGGCCATAACTATTACATAACAACTTGAATATTACAAGTAGACACTACTACTCAGTATCTATTTTTTTCATAAAATAAAAACTCTTAAAAAGACACATGTCTAGTTCCATATTTTAGACAACATGACTTTTCCTTGATCCCATCCTTGAACCTATTCATATTTAAGTCCTATGGAAAACATTTCAAAAACTTGGTATGAGCATAAAAATCTCAGTAAGGGTTATAAAATAAGGAAGGAAAACATTATCCCAACAATAAATACAAATCCATGAAACCATACTTTTCAATCATAACATACCTTATGAAATCATAAGATTTAGGAATAACACATACAAATCATAAATCATAAAGGTTACTTATGGAATCCATATCAAACATACATTGTAGCTATCACAGCTACGTAGGGAGTTACACTTGGAATACCCATCATAGTATATTCCCTAAATCTCTTAGGAGAAACATACCTCCGTCACGTTACCCAATGCATTGGAGAGCTATCTCGGGCTCACCCGCCCTAGGTTTATCACGGAACCACCCGTATACGTAAAAAATGCCCAATAACCATAACATAATCATAACATATAACACATGTATAATGGAAATTTAACATTTCCACATTCCAATATATCAAATCAAGATATTGAAATAAACAACGTTTTATCAAATCATTTTCAAAACCTTTTAAAATGATATTTTTGAATCAAAGTGTCCCATACCACTTCGAAGATTTTAAATGAATTATCATTTGAAAACATTAACGTCCATATAAATAAATCCTAAAACCCATTTTGAAAACATGGAAATTAATGAGAAATATTTAGAAGAATAAATCTTTAAAACATTTAAAATGATATTTTAGTTAAAGAGTTTTTTTTAACAAAAAGAGAGACACTTGAATACAAATAATTGAGGAATAACATTTAATCAAAACTTTATAATATAATGAGAATAAAGGTATTCATGATATAATATGTCAAATTAAATTATATACACCATATAAGAGTGAATTGGTGCATAACAACAATGAAGTCCTAATGGAAATGTAAATTGAGATGAAATCCCTTATAAAGATGGTATCCTTAAATTAAGGATAAATCAATCACATAATTATGTGTGACAAATATAAATACACCCAATATAATTGGATATTAAGTGTAAAACAATCATAGTTCATTCAAACATATTAATAGGATGACATATTCAAGAAGTACAAGTTGAACCTAAAGAATTGAAATTGGGTTAAGAGGTTCCCTTGTAAAAATTCGACAACCTAACAACGTCACATTAAAATTCAGAAAATGAGTTGATGAGATAAAAAGGGGAATCTCATCACTTTTATATAAAGTTTACATCAATAAGGATATAGAAGAACATATACCAACATAATAATATGTAAATTAAAAGACATAACAAAAATAAGTCTTTTAAATAGAGGAGGGTCAAAGGTTACCTTACCAATTTGGTAACTTACAAAACATACGCCACATGAAAGAAGGATCATAAAATGAAGATGTAAATACTAATAAATGAAAGTATATTACACAAAGAGTACAATCATTGGTAGTACATACACCACACAAAAGGAAATAGTGGCAAGTATAGCATGAATCTCATGGGAATAAAAAGTGAGACGAAACCCTTTACCACGTTGTAATCAACTGAGTCGTGTGACCAAAAGTTAATAACCACCAAATAAATTACCGAATACCATGAATATAATTAGAATCATAATAATATATATCAAATGGCAGTACACAATACATCACATTCAATGAATAAGTGGCGAACAATGGAAATCTCACGGAATTAAAAGTGAGATAAGAAAATACCTTACCTCGTGTCTGACTTGACTCGATCGTTCTTTAATCTCCTGAATAATAAAGTAAATTTAATTTCTACTTGATTAAGAACATTTTTCAAATTTATTATCCCTTTTATATCACTTATTACAATGTTATAAACATTATGTAATCATTTAAGTTAATAATGTTCGTTTTGTCGATATTTGGTACTTGAGTCAAAAATGGACTTCTTATAATTACATGTTGTTCATGTGGTCAAAGGTTCATTATATCCAGAATGATATTCATGATTTAGATATCTTATATATCTTATATATCTATTATATACATGCATTTACATAACATTTTGAGGTAAGAAATGAAACGCACTGTTCATGGAGACGGTAAGCCGTACGTACGCATGAACGCTACTTTCATTTCTATTTCTTATTTTAATGGAATTAAAACATAATGATACATAGGTATATTATAATTCCAGTATAATATCATATATAATATCATTAAATATATCCTTTTTACATCTCACATAAGGCATTAACGAGTCACATCACTTTGAGAGGGCGGTAGTCCGCACTTCCTCAAATGAGATTATCGTATTTACCCACTATGGAAACCATAAAGGATTGATATAATTGGGTAGAACAAAAGCATAAGGAAATCATAAATATAATATATATCATATATTTACATTTACATCATAACCATGAGAGGCGGTAATATGTAATTGAACAATCATCGTTTCGTGAGGCGTTAGTTTTCCATCCACGAAAACATTATGTTCTTTATCCATTAGATGGAGGTGTGTGTAAGTGTAGTTAGAATAATTATTATAACAAGATCCTAGTATATTTAGGATACCGGTTTTGTTACAAAATAATGGAATAAAAAGAGTTTAGGGGTTGGAGAAGTAAAATAAAATAAAACAATTTAAGAGAAACTGTTACATTTAATTTGGGTAACTCCCTTTGGTTTGAACCAAATGAATTATTGAAGTGCCTTATACCTAAGGTAAGGCTTCTAGGAGGAGGATAGGGATGTAGGGAGATTAATTGTACAGAGTTTGGATGAGACAAATGACTTGAGAGGTGTGATTAATTGGATAGAAATGGTCTCCTTTTATAAGGGAGAGGAGGGGCTCTTTAGGAAAGTGTGAAAACATTATTTTATTATATAATGATATTCAGATTCTAATGGTCCAAAAATCATTAAGGTCGAAGATAAGATGACTCATATTCGAAATAAAATCATCCAATTAGAATTGGACATGTTTTGAATAATATTTTAATCATTATAATCTTATTTATTTAAATCATTTATTAATGAGGTAAATACTGCATCATTATTGTGTCATAAATAATTTAATTTATTCGATGTCTAAAAATTATAAAAAAACTACTATCATGTAGGAAATATTTTTATCTTTTCAAATAATATTTATAGTCGAAAATATAACTTATATAACACCATATAAAAATTAATTACTAAAATATTTTTTTGTTAATGTCAATTTTGTCTTCACATTAAATTAATTAATCTAAATTGTCATTATCACTCCCAAGTGGCTCAATGGGGTCCCAAAATCGACCCAAAGATGCCCATGGTCGTAAATGACTCAACCAATAAGGTTTGGAAAAGTGTTAAGGTAATTTTGAATTATTATAATATTCTTTTTACCTTGAATTACCTTATTTACCTTTAACCGCGGTAAATAAAAGTCAAAAGTTACTATTCACCAAAAATTATTTTCATCTTATTGAACCAAATTTTACTTCTTGATAACAACCATGTATGTCGGATTTTCGAAATTCAATTCACAGAAGTGGTAAAATTTCATTTAAATGAAAAAGTCACTTTTTTTAACTACCACTAAGTGGTTTCACTATTCATTAAAAATTGAAGTTTTTCAGAAAAATACCAAAAATCCATCCTAAGATATATTTGATATTCTGAATTCAAAAATTATTTCTATTTTTAAAAATTCAAAACATAGAAGTGACATTAATTAATTTTAAAATTAATTCCCGTTATTAAAACAAATAGTGTGTTTTTAAGAAACAATAACCACCAAAAGATTAATACTTGTCTATGTCTAATTTCAAAGAAAAATTAATTCCAATGACCAACATTGGATTAAATGGTAAAAATATATTTTAATTTAACTTTAAAACCAATTAAAAATATAATATAAACATATAAATAAATTATATTAAAAGGCACTTTTGAATTAAAATACAATATTTTTCACTATTTATTAAAAAAATGAACTTTATCAGAAAAATTCCAAAAATTTACACAAAGCAAATTTTGATGTCCCAACTCTAAAGAAGGATTTTATTTGGTCATATAGAATGTATTAAAGTGTCCAAAACTATATTTAGAAAGGGTTCTCCATTAAAAAGTGATAAATCGGCCTTTTAATGTAAATTATGCTTAAAATTAGATTCATTCACATTTTAAGCCTCTCACTTTTATTGGATAAATGTAAATACATTTAACAGACATGTATAATCATATTTTAGTTAGTTTCGTTCATTCCCGCCAATACAATGACTAGGAGTTAACTACCGTTTAAAATAATAATATATTATTAGTGTGCAACGTAAGATTTCAAAGAATCCCGTTGTTGCGTATCGGGTACGCTATCGAACATAGCAACCCTTTTAAAGTAAAATTAATATTTAATTAAAAAATTAATAAATATAAAAAATTCATATTCTTTATTTACCTGGTATGTTACAAAAGAGGTCTTTTCTTTACTTTAATAATAAATGAGGCTTCGGCCCCAACCTTTAAGACAAAAAAAATATGATGCATTTAGTAAAATAAAGGCTATAACAACAATTATGTAGGTTTTATAGAAACTTTAAATTGAATTCCTAATATATCAATTATATAGTTCTATTATATTGATAGATTAATCAAACTTCGATTGAAACTGTGAAGAATTTCGAAATCATTCATAGGTGAAGTGAGATGTTGATAGTAGCATCAAATATCTAAGATGACATCGACAAAAAAAACATTAATGTAAAAAGAGAGAGACAATAAATAGATTATATAGAGCTAAAAGTTTCTCTTCCATTAAGATATTGACATATATATAGAGTATATGGAGGTTGTAATCAACAGTCTAGATTAATCCATCTCTCATGTCATGTCCAACGACCGGAATACCAATGGTTAGAGAAAATGAAGGGTCGAATATATAAAAGGTTAGAGTTGATAATGATGAGTAATATTGATTTTTGGATTATGACATCCATATAGCGTCCTAAACTTTTCATACATAAATATTACATCTATTTAAATGAATATTCAGTACATAACAATATGATCCCTGTCAGAATAGTAAAAGTTTAGAGTCTTTAAAGATTAGATATACAATTTCTTATTTTATGAAAGATCTTCAACATATCTCATAAAGATCTTCCCTTATACATACTTTAATAAACACTTTCTTCATAACCCGAAGAAATGAAACATTAGAAAATGGCGAAATCAGATGCTCAGTAAGGGTAGATATGAGAGAGATTAATCAATGATCATATGAAAGCATAAGATAAGAATAAAAGTATGAAATAATGACCATAACTTATAAAATTAATACCTAATCTGAAAAAGATCATAAACATGAGTTGTGACATAAAGCATTAACATTTCAAAAGACATGAATCATAATAATGAGAACTCATCATAACTCAATCATGAATCATAAGTTCATATTATAAATGCGCATGACACCATCATAAGTATATAAACCATTTCATATGTCAAGGTTAACTACCAAGACCATCAGATCAGGCCTTAACACATGTTTCCCATAGTGCATCAAACACATTGACTTGTTTCCCATAACAGATCAAACACTTCGACTTATTTCCCATAACAAATCAAACACATAGACTTGTTTTCCATAACTATCTCATGAGATATAATATTTTACCCAATTCATTGTAGGAAGATATAAGTCCCACCCATCACATAATTAAAACCATACATATGTGTGCCATAAGATCATAAAACATCTATCATATCGTCATATCATAAACCATGCAAAGAAAACAGGTTCCATATTTCATCAAATCATAGCATACCCCATGAAAATGAGTTTCATAAACATCTCATCATCATAAAAATAAACCATTTAGAGAAAGAAAAATGATGATATTATTGGATCACATCCACAGTAAAACATAAACAACCCCAAAGGTTGTTTTTGTTGATGAATAAAAGTACTATTAAAAGATCATTAAAAAAATATTCATGAGGAATATACTCTTTTCTTTTGAAAATAAAATTTCAAAATCTAAAAACTGTACACATAATAAAAAAAAAACCATTTTATTTGAAAAGAACCTTGTAAACTTATAAAGGAAGTTTTTAAGTATTGAGGCGTTATAATGGTGGGAAATTCCGTTAATGCTGTATAAGTTAAAAAAATCATTTCACAGAAAGTCAAAAAAGTATTTCTTTCCGAAAATGACATGAATATTTCATGTAAAAGATTTTTTAAAAAGTCAACAAATGGTAAAATGTCTTTAAAAAATCATAATATAATCTTACAATAATTATTGAAAACATTTTTAGAAAATATGGACATGGATAAAAAGGATTTTAGACCAAAGAGAGAAATACAATTGATTTTTCCTTCAAAACACTATTTTGATCTCTTAAATAATTAAAGTGAGTAAAATGAAAGGAAAACATATAATATAAAGAAATAACTAAAGGATAATAAAATGAAAGGAATTCATCAGATAATTATCATATAATTTTCTCAACGGATATTCAAGTATAAACAGTTCCGATTAAAATAGGATTAAAACATAAATTCCTTATCTCAAGTCCTGTCTTTCCTTGTTCACGTTCAAACCTCTTGTATAATAAATATGGATTTATTATATATGTATTCCAAAACCATATTCATATCTATCATACCATGTATGATTTATTTATGATATCTTATCACCCATTTATTAATAATTTGTTATTAAAATCACTATTTTCGCTGATAACTGCTTTGTTTTCCAGACATGTTTTGGTTCGGTAGTCCCGATACTTATACTTTGATCATGGTTCCATAATTTTTAGAATTTTAATCATGGTATAAACATCATATATATTCATTATATATGTATTTATAATCATTCATAAAAAGTAAATATAGAAAAATGAATTACACCATTCATGAAGACAGTAGGTCGTACATACGCATGGACGTTGTTTCCATTTTTCAACTGATGAAATGAAAAAAGGTAAATAATAATTCATATTTATAGAATCATTATTATATCATATATATCATATATATTCATTAAATCCATCCTTATTACCATCTATGTAAGCTGGAAATGAAAAACGAATTACATCGGTTCGTGAGGTGGCAGTCTTCTGTACACACAAACGATGGATTTGTTTCCCATTTGATGAGAAAGAGGATGGATAATGCCAAATTTATAATCATAATAACATTTCAGTATGTTGAGGATATTGAAATTATTATTTTATGACAAATACCACAAATTTAGAGGAGATAAAGAAGAAGTAAAAAGGCCGACCAGGGTTGGTTAAGTGGTACCGTGTAAGGCGACCATTCCCTGACAATGGAACTAGCGCAGATTCAAGTCCTTCCACACCCAAATTTAGCTGGGGGCATGCAACGTTTGGGTGGTGGGTTGGGCTTAGAACATGCGTGTTGTGGCACCCACCTATACCTCGTTATCCAATAACACGTTCAGCAGTTGGGGTCCGACCTAGTGGAAAAGGCACCCCGTAATACTGCATGAAGCCCAATATCAAATCATGACAGGACCCCATTATTGGGGTGGGTAGATTTATTTCCGTAGTGGTTTTGGGAGGCTCATGGGTTTGCGGCTGTCTGCAGTATGATGGAGGCAGGGTGGTTTATAACTGGTTGTGGCAGCGAGGGCATCATATGGGCTATGACGATAGGTAGCCCGACATTCCCATCAGCGAGTCTAGCGGAGGAGGTGGTCGCGGTACGATGTGGTGGCGGCAGTGAGGGTGTCTCATGCGACGACGACAAGTGGACCAGCTTGGCCAGGTAGTGAGCTTCGTCGGGCAGGACATCGCATTTGCGCAGAGAAGCAGGCGACGACGTGTCAGTTCGGTCAGATGAGCACTGTACTTCACTGTGATGTAGTGGGCTTCGTCGGGGAGAACTGTGGTCGGGTTAGGCGACGACGCAGAGAAAGTGGCAATGATGTGGTCGATCCGGCCTAGACGGGTGGTGGGATTCTTGACAATGCAGTAAGCTGATGAGCAAAGACTTCACAACAAAAAATAATTTGGATCAGATCCTAGGTGCAGTCCCAGATGAGGTCAGAGCAAAGAGAAATCACCAGCAATATTATCAGATTTAGATGATTGATATGGTATTACTTTTCCATCAGTGTCAGGCCCATGCAGTCTTGCATTGGGATTTCTAGTTGATCAAATTTGTAGGTCGATTATTGTGTTTCAAAAATATTTAGTATCAGCTAGGGTGGGGATTACGGTTGAGCATTTGGTCCTTGGGCTTGAAATGACCATGTATTAAGGCTTAGTGCCTCTGGGTCTACATACCATTTAAAGGTTACCCCTCAACCTGTAAAAGGGGATTATCAAATTAACAAAAAGCATATAAATCCTTCGGGCGTTCATGCAAGAAGAAGTAAAAAAGAAAGTGTTTGGTTAAGGCGATTACATCTTCTTGGAAAGAACTCTTTTAGATCTACTCTTAAGGACCCCAGAGTTGGTATTTTGAGAAGACCAACACCACTAGAATATGGCTAGGGAAGTGGAAAAAAGAATTTGATAGAGTATTATTGATCTAGAAGGCTCAATATGATGTGAAGAAGAGAAAAGAGAGACACCCTTTTACAAGAGAGGAGGGAGACACTCTTGGAATTTCATAAAAGATTACAATTAAGTCAATCTCAATCCAAACAATTCCAAACGGCCTATAAATGGACAAAGGATGACATTGTCAACCATATCTTATCTCCTTTTTCATCTTTTAAGAGTTTTATGATTTTTATGTGATTTAATAAAATATTATTCTCATAAAATATCATTATTATCAATTTAAACACTATTCACTTAATTTGACTTGAAATACATAGAAAAAATTGTAATTAAAATATAATCTTATAACACAACACTAATATGTTATATTTGTAGGTTCTGGGTGCTGCAAAAGCATGTGATGAGTTATGCACAACTTTTCTTTTTTCCATGATCGATAATCAATCTGAGATTTACACAACGATAAACGTTGTGATCTATGGAATTGAATCAAAGAATATAGACAAGGGATAGAACACCGAAACCAAGAGATGATAATCACATATTATTTATAATTACTTTAATTAAATAAATAATTACCTCTATATAATTCTTTCTTCATTGATGGATCTGACAACAGATCTGTATTGTTCCATCATTACATTGTAGGAATCAAAGTAGATTCCCTCTAGCGGTGATCCACATGTGTTCCACAAATCTCCAAATGTTGTTGTAGGAATCTCTGGGTGCTAGTATGACGGATCTTAGTTCTTGTGTTATCCACCTTTGATTGCCTGAGAACCTCTTCCAAATCATTCTTCTGGATCTCTTCTTAACTCGAGAGTGGGGGGTGGAGGAAGATCATTATCCATTCTTAGGAGCGTTCTTGGAGAAGAGAGCTGTCTAGGTCTTAAGAGGATTCTCTAAATATGTTGTGCACAACCAAACAAATGAATTGGTTTATTGAGAAAATAAGATAATTGAGTTTATATATCGCTAGGGTTAAAATAAAAATAATTGAACAAGTTCCATTTATTATTTATTTAACCCCTGTGGAGCCCCATTCCAAATAATAATAATAATAATAATAATATTTCTTGAAATGCGTGTAACTTGCAAATTAAATTAAATATTATTTAATAAAATAATATTAAATATTTATTATTTCTCACCGGACCATTAAACACGGTCCTCCATTCATCCATAATATTTATTGGGCCTTGAATAATGACTATTTATTAATTAAATAAATATCACTGCATTATTCTCCAATAAATATATAAATATTATATTCAATAAATAAAAAATAAATATTTATATGCATTCAAGCATACATGAATAATTATTAAAGCACATCCAGGAGTAATATTTATTCAACTTGTTAAATAATAAATAATAATATATTATTTAACTGAGATTTTGGATACATTTAGTGTGTAACCCTCTAAGCCTCTTTCTCAGTGGCATTAGACGAAGCAACCTAAAGTCCAAGGTTAGCGTCTAGAAAAATACCAAGACACCCATAGAGAAACAAGTTAATGCCATAATGACATGATACCTCATACAAACACTTACTGTGTAATATAATCCATTTATCATCTTATCTTAAATCAAATAGGTTGCATGCTGGTGCCATCAACCTATGTGCTCAATGTCTCTATCTTTGAATTATTGGAAATTCAACTTGCCTATTGTACACCATGACCATGGATTTATTTAGGCTATATCATTTCCATCAAAGGGCCTGAGATATCAACTTCTATTAAAGAACAGAAGGGACAAATCCTTTCTCACATTATTCATTAATGCAATATTACTCGGGACACACCCAATGTATCTTACCCCGCCGCGAACATCTATTGTCATGGTTTTATTCAATACATCAAAGTACACAACTCATAATACTCATCAATACACACATCCACAGATAGGAACATCCAATGACACATATAAATGTGGATTTCCTATTGGTGGGTCTCGTTCTCATAATATCCTACTGGATATTACTATGAGTGTACACCATAAGAAGGTGCCTCAAAGTCCTATGAGTCTCCACCCTTGATATCCTCTATCATTTGTGTCCCTCATATGATATCATCCGACTATAGAACATATATTTAATAAAAGTGTCATAACACTTCTGGGTTCTCATCATAGCGAGGAACTGCTATGACCTTTCAATGCGACAACTACTCTTAGGAAATTATCACATACTATGTTACAAAGAAGAACAATTATGATGTGATAAGGAGTTTATTAATATTTAAAACTATGAATACATGTTATCATAAAGTACACATAAGTTAGTTCCAGGGCACCAACTCCAACAGACTCCCACTTGCACTAGAGCCAACTACTAACAACCTTCAGTCCGCTAGCTCTCATATGATACTCATGCTTTTAATGAGATAAAACTTTAGTCAAGGGGTCTATCACATTCTCTTCCATGGGTACTCTGATTACTGCAACTTCACCCCTTTGATGAAAATCCCTCAAGAAGTGATACTTTCGGAGTATGTGTTTTGTCCATTGGTGTGACCTTAGCTCTTTTGCAAGAGCCACCGCTATAGTATTATCATAATACAATGTGACAGAGTCTTTACTGCTAGGTACCACATCAAGCTTCTAGACAAAATTCCAAATCCAAATAGCTTCCTTGGCTATATTAGAAACCGCTATATACTCGGACTCTGCTGTAGAATTAGCGACAACTGACTACTTTGAACTCTTCCAGCTCACAGCTCCTCTGTTGAGATAGAAAACATATATTGATTGTGACTTAAAATCATTATGATCTGTCTAAAAATTATCATCAGTATAACCCCTGATGACTAGATCCTCATCTCCTCCATATAATAGGAACATATCCTTAGTTCTTCTCAGATACTTAAGGATATCCTTAACAACAATCCAATGTTGTTCTTAGGGATCTTCTTAATATCTTCCTACCATGCTCAATGCATAGGAAACATCAAGTATTATACATAATATAACATACACGATTGATCCTAATGATGAATCATATGAGATCTTACTCATTTTCTCTTTCTCTTATTGTGTATGATGACACATTTTCTTATAAATATGTAAACTACGTGACATTAGAACCAATATCCTCTTGGATTGTTCCATACTAAATCTCTTTAGTATCTGGTCAACATATGTACTTTGACTTAGTCCATGCAGCCTCTTGGATATATCAAGAATGATTTTAATCCCTAAAATATAGTCCACTTCACCTAATTCCTTTATGGAGAAACACTTGTTTGACCAGTCCTTAACTGACTGTAAGACTGATATGTCGTTTCCAATAAGCAATATGTCATCAACATATACTACTAGGATAATGACCGTATTTCCACTAAACCTCTTGTAAATACGCATCTCACATTCATTCTTAATGAAAAAAAAATTATTTTATGGCTTCATCAAATAGAATGTTCCATGACCTGGGTGCTTGCTTCAATCCATAAATGGATATTTGCAACTTACAAATATTGTTCACATCACCTAGAGTCAAAAACCCATATGGTTGTGTCATATAGATATCTTCCTGAATGTTCCCATTAAGGAATGTAGTTTTGATATCTATATGTAAAATCTCATAGTCATGTTAAGATTTTATAGCAAGTAGATTTCTGATGGATTTAAACATGGAAACTGGTGAAAAAGTTTCATCATAGTTAATTCCCTAACGCTATTTAAACCCGTTAGACACTATCATTACTTTATAGGTATTTACTTTACCTTCCATGTTTAGTTTCCTATTGAATATCTATTGGCATCCAACGAGCTTTGCATCAACTAGAGCATTGAACAGAACCCAAACTTGGTTATGATACATGAAATCCATTTCAGAATTCATGGCTTCTTTCCATTTTGTAGCTTATGAGATCTCTACTACCTCCTTTTTGGAGAGAGGTTCATCATTGCCAAAAAATAATGAGTCACCATATTCGGTGACTAGAAAACCATATATCTCTAGTTCTTTTAGCCCTCTTACTTTATTATACAGTACTTTTATTTCAGGAACTACTTATTCCATGGGGACCTATGGAATCTATTCCTGTACCAACTCTTGTAGATCTTGAGAATCAACTTCATCGAAGTCAATCTTGATCTCACTATCCTTTTTGAGGACGTGATCCCTCTCAAGAATGATAACTTGTCTGATGATAATAAATTTCTTTTTTGAGGGGTTTTATAGGTAGTATCCTTTTGTTTCATTGGGATATCCTATAAAGACACACTTTGTACCCTGTGGTGCTAGTTTGTTTCCCGAGAAGGCCTCAACAAACACCTCACAATCCCATACATGTGTGTGCGACAAAATGAGTTTCTTTCCACTCTATAGCTCGAAGATAATTCCATTTTCCACTATAGTTAGTACTCAGTTTAATGTGTATGCCGTAGTTTGTAATGCATATCCTCAAAAGGATAATGGAAGATCTGCATGAATCATCATCGACCTTACCCTGTCTAACAAGGTACGATTCCCCCTTTCACTAACACTATTCCACTTTGGTGTGTAAGGTGGAGTGTGTTGATATAGAATCCAAAACTCTCATAGAAATTCAATGAACTCTTCGTTAAGATATTCACCACCTCGATCTGATCGAAGCATTTTTATCTTCTTTCCAATATGATTCTCTACTTCATTCTTTAACTCCTTAAATTTCTCAAAGGACTTGTACTTATACCTCATCAAGTAGATATATCCATATCTACTCAAGGCATCAGTAAAAGTTATGAAGTAAAAATATCCACCTCTATCTTCTACTGGAAATGGTCTACACAAATCAGTGTGCACCAATCCTAGAAGCTCTGCAGCCCTTTCACCCTATCCACTAAATGGTGGCTTGGTAATTTTTATTTTTAATCAAGAATGGAATATTTCAAGTGGTTTTAGTTCAGAGTAGTCTAAATAACCATCTTGACAGATCTTTTTCAAACGCTTCTCATTTACACAACCAAGATAGTGATGCCAAAGCTGGGTGCTATATGAGTCGTGTGAAAATGATTCATTATCAGTTTCCAATAGTTGGTTTTCGTAATTTAATACATAAAGACTGTTATTTAAATTTGACATACCATAACATGTGTTTTCTTTATAAAATAAACAAATTTTATTTCCAAACTTGAAAATAAACCCATCTATATCTAGGCATGATACAAAAATTACGTTCTTGGTAATCATAGGTACATAATAAAAATCTTTTAAAACTAAAATCATTATCGTTGAAAATGAAAGGTGGCAGTCACCAATGTCCAAAGTATCTAACCTCACACCATTAACAGCTCTCAGATACACCTCTCCTCTGACAATATTTCATAATCTAATTGGTTCCTGCATTTGGATACAGATGTGAGAACCACAAGCTATATTTAATACCCAATGTGTAGATATATAAATATTACACTCGATAATGAATGCACCTTTATCTTCCCCTAACTTATGGGCACAATTACTCTTCTAGTGGCCTGAATTTCCACACGCAAAACATACTACCTCCTTTTCCTTACCTTGCCTCTATATTTTCCTCTTTGCAGAAGGATGGTGCTCGGGATATTTAGACTATTTATAGGTCTTGGGACCCTTTTAATTTTTTTCCTTTTCTTATTCACCATAAGGACGATGAGTTTATCACGCCCCATTTCCGTATCCACTTGGTGAATCAAAGTAAGAACTTATGAAAGACTCTTATCATTATTTCTCATGTTGTAATTAAAAATAAAACTAGAGAAGGTCTTGGGTAGTGATGAAAGTATGAAATCTATATGAAACTCATCTAGGAATTCAATCCCTAAGATATCTAAGTGTTTAATGCATCCAATAAGATCGACTACATGAGGCCCAACTAGCACCGAATCTCCAAGCTTATTTTTGAACAAAGCATTGGAGATATCATACCTCTCTTGTCTCGCCTTCTCTTGATAGAGATCCTGAAGGTGAGACATCATGCTATATGCATCCATGTCCTCATGTTGCTTAAAAAGATAATTGGACATGTATGATAGAATGAAACATCGAACATATGTGGAATCATTCAAATGTTTCTCATAGAGTGATAACTCTTCATCACTAGCCTCATTTCCAGGTGCTTTAGGAAAAGGTTCTTCCAACACATATAATAGTATTTCATGGTGAAGGATGAATTTTAGGCACCTTTTCCATTCTTGTAAATTTGTGTCGGTGAGAAGGTTGTCCTTATAAAGTATGGATCACAATGATATGTTTGATTTCATTTTATTTGTGTTTATACAAATAAGATAATCATAATTTTAGTACTTTATCTGATAAAATTTAAACAAATAAATAAACATTATATTTATTAGTTTTCCACTATTTTATCGAAACCCAATAACCCTCACCATTGGTTTTGGAATATCCCGTTACTTGGAAATACTAGTGTAAAGGATCTATATTCCACTTCTTATTAACCAAAATTTGGTTGGTCAAGTAACTTGAATGGTTTTAGGTAATAATTTCAAATTCCAACTGCATTAACTCACAGTTCCTTGATCTAATAAGTGGACTCCCCAATATTGAAATCCTTAAATCGGATTTCCTCAACCTTTTCCTCTGAGTTACACCAAGTCCTGCTTTGGAACTCAACCCTTGATACGAATTAAGTTAAGTCAACCCAAAAATTCAAGTTAGAATTCCTTGATAATTGAAAGCACCCCAACTTTGGCTGGTCAAACACTGTAAACTATGGTTCTATTTTAACTGAATTAGTGGAAGACTATACCAACTTAATATATATAATTGAGGAATTTTATCCTTTTATGCATAAATTTACAATTATTATCTTTATTACATGCTTGTTAATATTAAGTGGATTTACTTAAGTGATTAACCATGTCTTAGATAATATTTATGAATAAGCCAATTTATTTAAGTTTTATCTTTCATGATCATTAATTTCATTAAATTATTTGATCGCGATAAAACATCCATAATGAAATAACCATGAAACTTGATAGAAATAAAATAATAAAGCGATATGATCATGAGCATTTACTAATGGTTAGTTTATCTAGTGGTTGATAAACTAACCGCTGACCTAGGGGAAAAACACCTTGAACCAATTAAGGTTTGTGTTGTATCTTTCCAATCATCCACTAATGTATCTCTCTTGGATTGGTTTTTCCTCAGCTCTAAACTTGAACCACCTCCACTAGCTTGGGATCTCCATCCATTACATATGATTTTACTCACACACAGGTAAGGGAAAAGAGTTTACATAAAAGAAACCTTGGTCACGCATTCTCTACATAAAAAGAGGAGAGAAGACACGCATGATAACAATTTAATTTAATAATAAATTAAATAAAACCAATCTCATACAAAGGTCTCATCTATTCTCATGATCATCCACATACATGCAATGAATTACATATTTAATAAAACTATCATTCAATTCTTAAACAAATTAAATTCAAGACTAAGGTGATATGGGTCGAATTCCCTTCATCCAATAAGAATTATGATGAATAATTATATCCTTATCACCTATTTTTAACCTATATTAACCCGATTTACCTTTTACCAAGGTGATAAATTTTACCACAATTTCTATTCATATTGACAAAAAATAAAAGGGGAATATTTATCAAATTTGAACCTTCTGATTCCAAATATAAAATCCATTTTAATCACATTCAATTTATTTAGTTGGTAGTAATTAATTTTAAAATAAGCGCATAAAGCGAGATAAAAATTGTTTTTTAGAAAAAGAACATTTTTAAGCATTAAAATCGATTTTATTCTTATTCCATGAGTAGAAAAAATATTAGATGAATGTTAATTTTTTTTATTAAATATAAATTTCATTAAAATAATTAACCAAAAGTTATTTTACTCAATTGATTAAGATAAAATGTGCTTGTGTGCATAATTTTTTTCTTCAAAAAATAACACTTATTTTCAAATAATTTTTATTTTCAATTCTAATCATTTGAAAACCAATGAATTAATTTTATAAATGTGTAGACTGTATATTTTTCATATTTTATATAGTAATATTCATACCCATTAATCCAATGTCTAGGGAATAATCATCACACAATAACACTTTAATAGTATATCACGATTTTTTTAAGCTCGGTGTTGCGTGTAACACAAACTATGGAGAAAATAAAATTATTTATAGGGAAATATTTTCCAAATAAATTATTGGGGTGTTACATTCTACCCCCTTGAAATGTTTTTACCTCAAAATTCATCACTCTGATACAAACAAATGATGATATATTTGTTTCATTACATCCTCAGGTTTCCATGTAGCTTCTTCAAATTTTTGGTTTCTCCAGAGAACTTTAACTAGGTGAGTAGTCTTGTTCCATAGCATTTTATATCTACAATATAAGATTTATACCAATTTTTACTCATAGTAAAGATCATGATCTAGTGGTATGACCTACGAGTTCATTACACGTGAAGGATCATGTATATACTTTCTCAGGAGAGATATATGGAACACGTAATGAACTTGAGAGTGGCTTAGTGGAAGAGATAAATGATAAGATACCATCCCCACTCGATCAAGAATCTTGAAGGGGAAAATATACATATGGATAAGCCTCATTCTCTTCCCAAATATCATAATATTCTTCCATAGAGAAATTCATAGAAAAACCTTCTCACCAACTTTAAATTCCAAATTATGTTGATGATTGTCAGCATAAATCTTTTGTCGACTCCGAGATGCCTTGATGTGTTGCTAAATAGTTCTAACTTTATTGTCCATTTCCTCATCTAGATCAGGTCATAATATATTTATTTCTCCAACTTCATCCCATTACGTTAAAGTTATACACTTCCATAGAGGGATTCATAAGGATCCATTTGAATACTTGAGTAAAAACTATTGTTATAAGAAAACTTGACTAGAGGAAGGTTTTGATCCCAACCACCTTTGGAATATATATAATAAGATCTCAACATATCCTATAGGGTTTAAATGGTTCACTTAAAATGACCATCTGTATGAGGATAATACGCTGTACTAAAACTTAACTCTCTATTCAAAGTCAGCTGAAGACTTTGTTAGAACTTTGAGGTAAACCTCAGATCTCGATCAAATACGATGTCAAGTGTCACTCCATGAAATCTTACCACTTAATTAATATATATTAGAAATATTATCAAGAGAGAAATCTTATTTGATAGCAATGAAGTGTTTAAACTTCATAAGATGACCGACTATAACCCATATAACATTATTACCTTTAGATATTTTTGGGAGTCTGACGACAAAATCTGTGGTGATGTTTTCCAATTTCCATTCAGGTATGGTTAATGGTTATAAAATCACCTTAGAATTCTGTAACGACCCAAAGTTTCATTAATGGAAATCCCTCTTGATCTAATTAAATGTCTCTTTATGTAAAATGTTTATATAAAATGTCAAATTCTTTGGTTTTATGTTACAAATTGTGACTGTTGCTTTTATAGCCGTTGAACAGTGATCACATGATTAGTATAAATATAGGGCTTTAACAAACCCAATTTACTCAGACAAAGGAAGCGATGGCCTCATCCAGTAGAATTTCTCCATACGAAGCCCATTTTTTGGAGCTCGAAAAAGAGGTGGCATCTTTGGGATTCGCTCTTGACCAAGCCCAAGATGAGCTTCATCATGTCAAAATCAAACGGGATCATTTATGGGAAAAGTGGAAGTTGATAGAGATTACCACTCGAGCGATATTATCTGAGCCACCCCAAGAGTCTGTCACCATCATACACCTTAACCTTAGGTCCTATGCGGCTGTTTTAAGGGGTTATGTAACAAATCTCTAGTACTATGTTTATGTACATTATTTTTGTATATAATAATGAATATACTTTCTTGTCATCATTTATACATTGTAAATAGTTTTTAAAGTATAAATAGTGTTTTTAGTTATTATTTAATTAAGAATTATATTTTATTAAATTAAGAGATTTTTGAATTAAATAATATTTTAATAAAATATTATTATTATTATTAAATTAATTTTTATTAAATATAAATGATCATATAATTTTATGAATGCAATTGTAATTTTTATTAAGGTTTGAAAGCCATTTTTGTCAAAACCCGTGAATTTTCGATAAATGTCGGTTTTTATTTTAAAAGTGAAAATTAACATATTTAGAAAATTATTTAGATAAAATAAATGTTATTTCTGGAACTAGAATGTCGAAATTATCCAACAGTGAATTTTTCATAATTTTCTGAGACAGTCAATTTTTTGGGTAAAAATTAAATACTGTTTAAATATATAATGTGTTTTATGACATCATAATGACCCAATAGTTATGTAATAAAATACTATAAGCTTTATTTTAGAACAATATATGTTTTAACATTAAAATAATGTGATTTTGGTTTTGTTTTACTTACTTTTCAAAGCATTAATGGACCCTTCAAGACTTATTAAACACCTTGTCTTTTTAAATTGTTTTCCATGGGAGTGCGACTCAACTCCACATAAGCAACCCTATTATTTTAATAAGTTCTGAATTTTGAATTATAAAATATTTTTTTTCCTCTTCCCTTTTCCAAAAACCATGGGCAAAAACCACGGTATGGTTTGTGGTTTGGATTAATTTAATATAAGGGGTCCCAAACCTAAATAATAAATAATTCCCTCACCTTTCCTATATAAACCCACCCAAGCTCCCACTTCCTCCTCACTCAAAGCATTTTGAGTTCTTCAAACCTCTGACCTACTCTATCTAGAATCCTCTTAAGGTGCCCCAATCTCACAAGAATCCTCTCTCAAGCCTCTCTCAAGCCTTTGGAAGCACACTTCCAAGTAAGGGTTTTTTCTTCCTTTCTCATTTTTGTCCAATTTTCTTTAAGTTGTTTTGCCCTTTTAATTTCAATTATGAATGTTTGGGTATGGTTTCTCACCTCCATACTACTTCCCTCTTTATGTTTTAATGATTAGAGACCCCTTTCTCTCTCATTAAATTCCTCCCATGTACACCCGTTACTATGCCGAAATTCTGAAAGGAACTTCTATCTCCTCATTTACATTCAAGAAATACTTTTGTATCATGAATCTAAATTCCATTACAATTTTTGGGACATGTATCTATATGACATCCTTAATATCCATTACATGTAAATATTATTATTAACCCCTTTTTCTCTCATCAAACATTTTTATGAATTCTTATGTCATGCCGTTACGCTGCCGAAATTGCACCGATTTTCTAAGCCAATGCCATTGTGTAGTGAATACTATGCCCATTTCTCTATCAAGGGTATTCACCTTTATGAACATTTACTTATTGACTATAAAGTTTCATTTATTAATTCCACATTCCTTTATCGTGGAATAAATGATTATGTTTTATGAATCCATGTTTTATGATCCATGTGGAACACTTATGCATGAAATGAAATGTTTAAGAACGGTGCACCCTTATAGCGCTCCAATGCATTGGGTAAAGTATAGTATCATGATACGTCATGTGCAATGAGTGTTGACTCATGCTAATTCAAGTGCAACAATGGTTTACTCATGCTTCATGTGCAATGAGGATTTACTCATGCTCTATGTGCAATGAGCCTTGGCTCATGCTAATTCCATGTTAAGTGTTGTTGCCACATTTCCATGTTATGATTATCATGCTTTATCATGCATTTATGTTCATGTTTATCTTGTTATCTATTGATATGACTATTGTTTAACATGTATTGTACTCCTCATGTATTCCATGTTTATTCCCTTACTGGGATTTATAGCTCACCCCTTTTCTTATGCATGTCCTCAGGTTATCCCATGTAATGATAAGTACGAGGGAATGTAGTGGTCATGGAAAGGAAGTTTTCAATAAAGATGTTTTACTTCATGTTTTAAGTTGTTATGTAATGATCCTGATCCCCAAAGATACTATACCTCTCGATCATCCATGTTGTATCAAGTGAATGGTTTATGTAATAAATCATGTTTAAGTTTGTAATAAAAGCAGGGTTTCCATAGTCGGTATCAGAGGATAGGTTTAGTTATTTTTGGGATTAGGATTAGAAAACCCTAGTAAAGCCTTATAGACAAGACTAATTATAATAAAAATATCCATATGTTTTGGTAAGTAATGAGTAAGTGGTTTATCAAACAAATACATCCCTGTCTGGATACGAGTAGGTAGAGGCGCCTCTGGCACAGATGTATCCTAGGGGTAAAACCCAAAAACACCACTTTGAGCTAGAATCGAACGGGAACTGGTGCCTGACAATGGCCCTTGCTGCACTCTTGGTTACGACACTCTCGGGGGATACGTTTTGATAAATTCACAAGCTTAGTATGAACCCTTATTAAGGGAATTAAAAAAAATGCCCCTAAGAATATATGTTAGAAAGTAGATCATGAAAATACTAGATTGAAGCCTATAGACTCATGAGTTAAGGAAATAAAAGTTAATTTTTAAGTCATCAACTTTTGTCTTTGGATTACCCTTTATGTGTTACCCCCTAAATTTCCTTTTATTTCAGCCAATGGCCGGTAATAGGAGGACTCGGGCTAACAACCGGTGTGAAGATCAGTGTGATGACTGTACTAATGAGATGCCCAATCCAATGGGAGCGGGAATCGTGAACTTTGTCATGCTTCTCTCTCAGCTAACTCAATATTTGAATAGAAACACTGGTCAAGAGGAACATCCAAACCCCCCCTAAGAAGGAACAAGTTGCTATCGAGAGCTTCATGAGACAAAGGCCTCCTACTTTTAGTGGATCATCTGATCCCACGATTGTTGAACAATGGATCAACTCCATTGAAAAGATCTTCTCCATCCTTCAATGTTCTAAACAAGAGAAGGTTCTCCTGGAGGCTTATCGTATGGAGGGTGAAGCTGATCAATGGTGGACGTTGATCAAAAATACGAAGCATGAGGAGGAGATCGAGGCGTTGGAATGGAAGGATTTCCATAAGATGTTTTTCGATAAATATTTTCTGCACACCCTCCGGATTAAGATGGAAAGGGACTTCCTTTACCTCAAACAAAAAGAAGAAGAATCTGTTGGAGCGTATGAGGAAAACTTCACAAGGCTTGAACGATACGCTTTTGGCTTTGTCGTTACCCCTGAATTCAAGGTTTACCACTTATTTGGTGGGCTGAAGCCTAGCCTGTGGAAAGCATTAGCGATCCGTGACTTCGACAGCTACGAGGAAGTTATCCGATGTGCCCTCAAGGTCAAAATGTAGATCGGGGAATCACAAGGGTATTATTGGGATAAGAAGCGTAAGGTGGACTTCAATGCTGGTGGTCCGATGGATAAATCCAACGGTTCTAAGAAGATCCAGCACCCCACTTGCCAAAAGTGTGGAAAGAATCACCCTAGAAATTGCCTCAAGGGGACGAGGAAATGCTTTAGGTGTGGAAGAGAAGGGAACCTAGATGTTAACTATTGGCAAGAAAGACCCGAAGCTGCGACAGAGGAGAGGAACGCTCCGTTCGAACCACAACACGTTGTTCATTGCTACAAATGCAAAGAACCGAGTCATCTTGCAAATCAGTGCCATAATCCAAAGGTTTTCGTAGGCAACTAACAACCTCCAAGGCAGCAAGGAAGAGCTTTTTCCATCACTTCTGCCGAAGCGAACCCCGACAACGAAGTGGTGAAAGGTACGTTGGTTATTCATTCAAGAATAGCGAACTTACTTTTTGATTCAGGTTCTACGCATTATTTTATATCTCGAAATTTTAGTAGAACAATCCCAGCACCACCACAAATCATGGAAGTAAAGATGTCGGTGAGTACGGAAAATGGGGAAATCATTGAATCCCATGAATATAAGTCCTCCCCTGTTATAATCTGTGGATTGAATTTCCCGGCGAACCTCTTTATACTCCCTCTGGTAGAATTTGATGCAATTCTTGGCATGGATTGTCTTTCCTTATATAGAGCCAACATAAATTGTTGGGAGAGGAAAATCACACTCCATATAGAGAATCGACCGCCGATTCTTTACCAGTGTAAGGAGGAAGATGAATCTCCTTTAGCTCCATCATCTCAAGCATGGATATTACTTCCCTATGAGCACGCATATCTAGATCAGATGATTGAGTCCAAGGAAGAAACCATCCTTGAAGAAATTCCTATTGTGAGGGAATTCTCTGAAGTGTTTCCTGAGGAACTGCCTGGTCTTCTTCCTAGAAGAGATGTTGAATTCTCAATTGAACTTATACCAGGGGTGCTACCAATATCCAAGAATCCATATAGAATGGCTGTCATGGAGCTTGAAGAGCTGAAGAAACAACTACAGAAGAATCTAGATAAAGGGTTTATATGCCCAAGTGCTTCACTATGGGGTGCACAAGTCCTCTTCATCAAGAAGAAGTATGGGTCAATGCAGATTTTCATCGATTATCACGAACTTAACAAAATCACGATAAAGAACAAGTATCCTCTTCCACGGATTGATGAATTGTTCGATCAGCTGCGTGGAGCACAATACTTCTCCAAGGTATATTTTCGGTCGGGATATTATCAAGTAAGGGGAAGAAGTAAGATGTCCCCAAGACTACTTTTCGTACAAGATACAGGCACTATGAATTCATAGTAATGCCTTTAGGACTCACCAATGCTCCAGAAATCTTCATGGACTTGATGAATAGAGTATTTAGAGATTACCTTGACAAATTTGTGGTAGTCTTTATAGATGATATTATAATATACTCCAAAACCAAGGAGGATCATGAGGAGGATTTAAGAACTGTACTAGAGACTTTGCGCAAGGAGAAGCTCTATGAAAAGTACAGAAAGTGTGAGTTCTGGTTGAAGGAGGTCTTATTTCTGGGCCATATCATCACAAGAAATGGGATGTCTGTGGATCCCTCCAAAACAAATGCAATCAAGGGATGGCTGAGGCCAACATAGGTAACAGATATCCGTAGCTTCTTGGGGTTAGCTGGATATTATCGACAATTTGTGAGAAATTTATCATAATTGTCCAACCCTCTTACCAAGATAACTCGAAAGGGAGTAAAGTTTTCTTGGAGTGATGAATGCGAAGAAAGATTCAAGGATTTGAAAAGGAGGCTTATCACTATGCCCGTGCTCACTTTACCCACAAGTGGGGAACTTTTTGTGGTATTTAGTGATGCTTCGAAGAAGGGCTTAGGCTGTGTGCTGATTTAGAATGATAAAGTGATATCCTATGCCTCGTGGCAGTTGAAAATCCATGAGCGAAACTATTCAACGCATGATCTGGAGTTGGCGGCTGTGATCTTTGCCTTGAAAATCTGACGACATTATCTCTATGGGGAGAAATGTGAGATATATACTGACCACAAGAGTCTTAAATATATATTCACACAGAAAGTGATTAATATGCTCCAGAGAAGATGGATAGAGCTCATCAAGGATTATTACTGTTCAATACATTAACACCCTGGGAAAGCGAACAAGGTGGCAGATGCCCTAAGTAGAAAGGACCCAGTGATTCTATCAATGATGATAATTGAGAAGGATCCAATCTTCTTAGACTTGATGAAGATGGACATGGGAATCATAAAGAAGGGAACATAATCAATCCTTTCACAAATTATTGCTCAACCATCTCTTTTGGAAAGGTTAAAGGATTCTCAAAAGGATGATGTGGGAATTCAGGAAAAAGTGGAAGCTATCAAAAAAGGGGAATCCTCAGAGTTTAGTGTTAATGAAGAAGGAATTGTGCGATTTGGGAAAAGGCTATGTGTTCCATCACGTCTGGAGCTGAAGAAGGAACTTTTGGATGATGCACATAGTTCAAATTTCTCTATTCACCCAGGAAGCACAAAGATGTATCGAGATCTCCGAGAAAACTTTTGGTGGGGTAATATGAAAAGGAGATCACTGAATATACATCAAAGTGCCTGGTGTGCCAGCAAGTGAAGGCAGAGAGGCAAAAGTCTAAGTGAATGATGCAACTATTGCCTATACCAGAATGGAAATGGGAGAAAATCACCATGGACTTTGTCACCGGACTTCCGAGGACATCCAAAGGCAATAATGCAATCTGGGTTGTTGTGGACCGTCTTACAAAGACTGCACACTTCATTGCTATTCAGGAGGATTTATCTTTGGATCAACTGGAACAAATATATATTAGGGAAGTGGTAAGGCCGCATGGAGTGACACTATCTATTGTGTCTGACCGAGATCCAAGATTAACCTCTAAGTTTTGGAAGAGTCTTCAAAAAGCTCTGAATACTGAATTGAACTTCAGTACGACCTATCATCCTCAAACTGATGGCCAATCCGAGCGGACTATCCAAACACTTGAGAATATGTTGAGAGCGTGCTCAATGGACTTTAAAGGAGGATGAGATCAACATCTTCCTCTGGTTGAATTCTCCTACAATAACAGTTTCCACTCAAGCATCCAAATGGCACCACATGAAGCCCTATATGGGAAAAGGTGCAGAACACCGACATGTTGGTATGAGGTCGGTGAACATAAGCTGCTTGGACCAGAAATGGTCGAGGAAATGGTGGAGAAGGTGAAAACCATTCTGCAGCATATCAAGGCAGCCTAGAGTCGACATAAGAGTTATGCAGATAATCATCGATGAGACCTTGAGTTTAAAGTTGGAGACATGGTTTTTCTATGCATATCTCCATGGAAGAAGGTCATGAGGTTTGGAAAGAAAGGGAAGTTAAGTCCAAGGTACATCGGCCCCTTCGAGATTCTTGATTGTGTCAGGGCTGTGGCCTATCGACTAGCACTTCCACCTACCATGGCCAAAGTACATGATGTCTTTAATGTATCCCTCTTAAGGAAGTACATACCAGACCCTTCACATGTACTCTCTTCTGAGGTGGTACAGTTGGAGGATGATCTTTCTTATGAGGAGCAACTAGTGAAGATCTTAGATCGTAGAGAAAAAGTTCTAAGAAATAATAAAATGCTCCTCGTCAAGGTGTTGTGGCGAAACCACAAGTTTGAAGAAGCGACTTGGGAATTGGAGGAAATGATGAAGCTGAGTTACCCACATCTGTTTTAGTGTGGGAAAAGGAAATTTTAAGGGCAAAATTTCTTAAGGGGGGAATATTGTAACGACCCAAAGTTTCATTAATGGAAATCCCTCTTGATCTAATTAAATGTATCTTGATGTAAAATGTTTATATAAAATGTAAAATTCTTTGGTTTTATGTTAAGAATTGTGACCGTTGCTTTTATAGCTGTTGAACAGTGATCACATGATTAGTATAAATATAGGGCTTTAACAAACCCAATTTACTTAGACAAAGGAAGCGATGGCCTCATCCAGTAGAATTGCTCCATACAAAGCCCATTTGTTGGAGCTTGGAAAAGATGTGGCATCTTTGGGCTTCGCTCTTGACCAAGCCCAAGCTGAGCTTCATCATGTCAAGTTCAAACGGGACCGTCTATAGGAAAAGTTGAAGTTGATAGAGATTACCACTCGAGCGATGTTATTTGAGCCACCCCAAGAGTCTGTCACCATCGCACACCTTACCCTTAGGTCTTATGCGGCTGTTTTAAGGGGTTATGTAACAAATCACTAGTACTATTTTCATGTACATTATTTTTGTATATAATAATGAATATACTTTCTTGTCATCATTGATACATTGTAAATAGTTTTTAAAGTATAAATAGTGTTTTTAGTTATTATTTAATTAAGAATTATATTTTATTAAATTAAGGGATTTTTGACTTAAATAATATTTTAATAAAATATTATTATTATTATTAAATTATTTTTTATTAAATATAAATGATCATATAATTTTATGAATGCAATTGTAATTTTTATTAAGGTTTGAAAGCCATTTTTGTCAAAACCCGTGAATTTTTGATAAATGTCGGTTTTTATTTTAAAAGTAAAAATTAACATATTTAGAAAATTATTTAGATAAAATAAATGTTATTTCTGGAATCAGGACGTCAAAATTATCCAACGGTGAATTTTTCATAATTTTCCGAGACAGTCAATTTTTTGGTTAAAAATTAAATACTGTTTAAATATATAATGTGTTTTATGACATCATAATGACCCAATAGTGATGTAATAAAATACTATAAGATTTATGTTCGGCCAATATATGTTTTGAAATTAAAATAATGTGATTTTGGGTTTGTTTGACTTACTTTTCAAAGCATTAATGGACCCTTCAAGACTTATTAAACACCTTGTCTTTTTAAATTGTTTTCCATGGGAGTGTGACTCACCTCCACTTAAGAAACCCTATTATTTTAATAATTTAGGACTTTGGCCTTATAAAATATTGTTTTACTCTTCCATTTTCCAAAAACCATGGGCAAAAACCATGATATGGTTTGTGTTTTGGATTAATTTAATATAAGGGGTCCCAAACCTAAATAATAAAGAATTCCCTCACCTTTCCTATATAAACCCACCCATGCTCCCACTTGATCCTCACTCAAAGCCTTTGGAGTTCGTCCAAACTCTTAACTAATCTCTCTAGAATCCTCTCAAGGTTCCCCAAGCTCCCAATAATCCTCTCTCAAGCCTCTCTCAAGCTTTTGGAAGCACACTTCCAAGTAAGGGTTTTTTCTTCCTTTCTCATTTTTGTCCAATTTTCTTTAAGTTGTTTTGCCCTTTTAATTTCAATTATTAATGTTGGGGTATGGTTTATCACCTCCCTCATACTGCCCTATTTATGTTTTAATTATGGGAGACCCCTTTCTCTCTCATTAAATGCCTCCCATGTACACCCGTTACTATGCCGAAATTCCAAAAGGAACTTCTCTCTCCTCATTTACATTAAAGCGATACTTTTGTATCATGAATATAAATTCCATTAAAATTGTTGGGACATGTATCTATATAACCAACTTACTGCCCATTACATTTAAATATGATGAGTAACCCCTTTCTCTCTCATCAACCATTTTTATGGATTCTTATGTCACGCTGTTACGCTGCCAAAATCACACCGATTTTCTAAGCCAATGCCATTGTGTAGTGAATACCATGCCCATTTCTCCATCAAGGGTATTCACCTTTATGCACATTTAATTATTGATTATAAAGTTTCATTTATGAATTCCACATTCCTTTATCTTGTAATAAATTATTATATTTTATGAATCCATGTTTTATGATCCATGTGGTACACTTATGCATGAAATGAAATGTTTAAGAAGGGTGCGCCCTTATAGCACTCCAATGCATTGGGTAAAGTATAATATCATGATATTTCATGTTCAATGAGTGTTGAATCATGATAATTCAAGTGCAACGAGGGTTTAATCATGCTTCATGTGTAATGAGGATTTACTCATTCTCTATGTGCAATTAGCCTTGGCTCATGCTAATTCCATGTTAAGTGTTGTTGCCACATTTCCATATTATGATTATCATGATTTATCATGCCTTTATGTTCATGTTTCTCTTGTGATCTATTGATATGCCTATTGTTTAAAATGTATTGTACTCCTAATTTATTCCATGTTTATTCCCTTACTAGGCTTTATAGCTCACCCATTTTCTTATGCATGTCCTCAGGTTATCCCATGCAATGCTAAGTACGAGGGAATGTAGTGGTCATGTAAATGAAGTTTTCAATAAAGATGTTGTACTTAATGTTTTAAGTTGTTATTTAATGATCCTAATCCCCAGAGACACTAGACCTCTTGATCATCCATTTTGTATCAAGTGAATGGTTTATGTAATAAATCATGTTTAAGTTTGTAATAAAAGCAGGGTTGCCATAACTTCTATCTCTCAGAATTAACTTACTGAAAAACAAAGCATATAGATACATATTTTGAAATATCTCTATTCATGCTGTCCCACAAGAAACACTCTTTCAGGTCTTTGTACATCTTTTTACTTCCAGGATGAATAGATAATGATAAACTATGAGCATCATCCAATAACTTCTTATTTAAATCTAGTATGTGAGGGACACATACAAGGTTCCTGAACCTTATCATTCCCTCAAAATCAAGGTTGAACTTAGGAACATTTCTCACAATCTTTTGTAACTCCATATATTCTTTTTGCACCTCTTTAATCCCCACAAAGATAGATGGTTGAACATTCATTTGAAAAATATAAAATTTCTCCCCTTCCTTCAAGATTTATAGATCCATCATTTTGAAATCTAAAAATATTGGATCTTTTGTGATCCACATCATAGATAGGCTAAAATGGTCCTTTCAAATCAAAGCATATTCCACATTGTTCGCCTTCCCAGGGTGGTAATGTATTGGGTAGTCATAATCTTTAATTAGATCCAACCATATTCTTTGGTGAATATTCATCTATTTTCAAGTGACTAGATACTTTAAACATTTATCAATTGTATATATATCAAAACTCTCTCCATAGAGTTAATTCCCCCATATTTTTAATGAAAAATTACCATAGCTAACTCCAAGTCATGAGTTGGGTAATTTTTATCACAAACCTTTAATTGGAACGAGGAATAAGATATCATCCTATCACCATATAATTTTGCATGAGAACACAACCCAATCCCTTTCTTGATACATCACTATAGATCATGAGCATTTCTCCACTACAAGGTAGTGTGAGCATAGGTGCACTGACTAACCTTTTTTTTCAACTCCTTGAAATTCTCTTTATATTCCTCCATCCATATGAACTTAACTCATTTTGAATTCAACTTGGTGAGTGGATTAGCTAATCATAAGAAATATCTCACAAAATGTCGATAATATCTAGCCAACCCCAAAAAATTACAAATTTCAATTATCTTGGTTGGTATAGGCCATTTCTCAATAAATTCTATATTTTAAGGATCTAAAGATACACCCTCACTTGAGATTATATGACCCAATAATGAAACTTTCCAAATCCAAAATTCACACTTGGTAATTTTTTCATAAATATTCTCCTTCCTTAAGGTCTTCAGCACAATCTTTAAGTGATATTCATGATCTTCCTTATACTTTGAATATACAAGAATATAATCTATAAAGATTACTACAAACTGATCAATTTTGTCTCTAAAGACTCTATTCATTAAATTCATAAAGATAGCAGGGGAATTATTAAGACAAAAATACATCACTAATTTATAGTGTTCATAACTTACACAAAATTTCATCTTTGGGTATATCCTCTTTCTTGAACCTAAATTAATAATATCCAGAAAGAAGGTCAATCTTTGAAAAGTATTGCGATCCACATAGTTGATCAAATAATTCATGGACATGGGGGAGAGGATACTGGTTCTTGATTGCGATCTTGTTATGTTCTCAATAATTAATTCAAAGACTCATTGACCCATATTTATTATTAATAAATAGAACATGTGAACCCCATGGTGACACACTAGGGTGTATTAATCCCTTATCAAGATTATGCTGGAGTTTCTTCTTAAATTCCCGCAACTCAATTGGGGCCATTTTATAAGGAGTCTTTGAAATAGGCATAACAACAGGTATGAGTTCTATTGAAAAATCAACTTCACGATTCAGTGGAAGACCCAAAAATTCTTCTAGAAAGAAATTAAAAATATCCCGTCAAATAGGTTTATTCTTAATGTTTAGTTTCTCCCCAACCATATGAGATAGATGACATTTATGTATAGGAATTAAGACCCACAAGTTGGAAGCAATTTTCATTAGAAGTTCATATTCATCCTCACATCGATAAATGATCATAGGTTCATTCAGAATATGAAATGTGACTTCATTTCCTTAAAAATTGATATGGGATCCATATAGAGAAATCCAATCGATTCCAAGAATCACAATGAATTCAAATAAAGGGATAATCACAAGATTTTCATGAAGCACTTTCCCACAAAAATCAAATGAAGAGAAACTATAAACTTGAGTTACAACCATTGTTCCATAAAGATTTTTTATATCTAACTCAACATCTAATCATTGTGGTGATACATTAATACCATTAGAAAATTATTTAAAAATAAAAGAGTGGGTGGATCCCGAATTAAATAATACATTATCTATTCTAGAGTGGATTATAAGTGTACCTTTCACCATGTTATTCTCATAACCGACTTCGAAAGTCATGATCGCATGATATTACCCTTTTTATTTGGGCTTAAGAGGTTATTGATGTTGGTCATAACAAATATTAAAATTTGTGCACTGGTTGGTATAATTTCCATACTCCTTACATTTGAAGCATTGGAGCATGGGTGGTGAATTAGTTGGTGTCTTCTTTTCCTCTATCGCATTAACTGGCCTACTCATCACCTTTTAAGATTCATGGGCTTTATAACCCGCCTTTACACATTTGAATAACCCACCAGTTCCATTCAAACACTTCCCTTGATGTTTCTTCCCACATTTTTGGCATGTAGATTGCTGTAATTTCTTTCCACCATGTGATTTATTCGAGTTTTCATGAGATAAAATATTTATTTTCTTATCAAAACCATGACTATGGTGGGAATATCTAATTTCAATTTCTACTTTGAGTGCATATAAAATGATTTATTTATAGCTACTAAAGTCTCTTATGGCTAATTAATTTAAGAGATTTGGTTTTAAGCCACCAAATAATCAATTAATTTTACTTTTAGGTTTGATAATTAAACCATAGGCATACCTTTAAAGCCTTGTAAAATTTACCTCAAAGGTACCAATGAATTCATCATCCTTTTGCTTCAGCTCAAGAAATTCCTTCTCCATAATTATATATAGAATATGAGGAAAGTAATTATTGAAGAATATACACTTAAAATCATCCTATTATATGGATTAAAATTATTCCTCTTTCCAAATATTATAGATAATATTCCACAATTGACCTGCTTCACCTTTCAGATGATAAATAGACATAACAAAATTTTCATGTATCAAGTATTGAAGAACAAAAAATATTTTCTCAATGGCGATGATCCATAAATCATCCACTAGTGGATTAGAGGACCCACTAAAAGAAGGTGGATGTTTCCTCATGAAATATTCAATAGTACTTTGTTCCTCACTTTGATCTTCTCGAAACTCAAGATGATTCATAGCCTTAGAAAGTTGTGTGATCACATAAACAAGATTCTATATTTTAGCTCCTATAATATTTGGTTTCTCAAGTAGGAAATCATTGCATTGTACATCACATTCAACATTAACATGGTTCCTTTAGGTTCCATCCATTGACTAAAACCAAAAATCATAGTGTGAGAAACAATATTTATAGTGGAAAAGCACATAATTATGAAAAATAATTTATAGAATGTCTAAATCATGACAATTTCTTCTATGAAACCTTAGGTTTAACCTAGGCAATTAATGATCATTACTAAAACTTTAGAATTTTATCCTATACTTAGACCTATCCTCAGAGTTTTCATAAAATTTTTCTAAGATTAATCTCCAAAGATTTACTAAACCCTGCTTTGATTCCAACTAAAGTGGCCCAATCTTTTCATACATAAATATTGCATATATTTCTATGAATATTAAATACATAACAATATGATCCACTCTAAAACCATAAAGGTTTAGAGTATTTAGAAACAAGATATATAATATTCTTATTTTATAAAAGATCTCCAACATCTCCCATAAATATCTTCCCTTATAGTACTCTTCACAGGCATACACCACTGAAAACTTTCTTCATAACCCGAGGAAAGGAAATATAAGAAAGGGGTGTTCCCAGAGGTTCAGTAAGGGTAAACATGGGAGATATTAATCGATGATCTTATGAAATCATAAGATAAGAACAAGGATATAAGATCATGACCATAGATAACAAAGTTCATTCCCAATCTGAAAAAGATCACAAACATGAGTTATGACATAAAAAATTATCATTTTAAAAGACATTAACCATAAGTTCAAGTCATAAATGTGTATGGAACCATCATAAGTATAGAAAATATTTCATATGTCAAGGTTAACTACCAAGACCATCAGATTATGCCTCAAAAACTGTTTCCCATAGTGGATCAAGCACATCAACTTGTTTCCCATAACAGATCAAGAACTTTGACTTTTTTTCCATAACCATCTCATGAGATATAATACTTTAACCAATGCATTGTAGGGAGATATAGGTCCCACCCATCACATAATTAAAAACATGCATATGTACGACACAATATCATAAAACATCCATCATATCATCATATCATAACTTGTGCAAAGAAGACATGTTCTATATTTCATCAAATCATAACATAACCCATAAAAATGAGTTTCATAAACATATAAACATCATAAACATAAACCATACATAGAAATAATAATGATGGTATCATTGGATCACATCTATAGTAAACCATAAAAAACACCAAAGGTTATTGCATTTGATGAATATAAATACTATTAAAAGATCATTAAAAAAACATTCTAGAGGAAAATACCATTTTCTTTTGAAAATTAATTTTCAAAATCTAAAAACTGAGCACATAATAAAGAAACCATTTTCTTTGAAAAGAACCATATAAAATTTTAAATTAAAATTAAAAGCATTGAGGAATCATGATGACAGGAAATTCCGTTCATGTTGTATAGGTTAAAAAAATTCATTTCACAAAAATTCAAAGAGTGTCTCATTTGGAAAATGACCAGAAGATTCCTTGTAAAATATTTTATAAAAAGTAAACCAAGGGTAAAAATGTATTTGAAAAATCACAGGATAATATTAAAATAATTCTTTATTTGTTTTATAAAATATGGATATGGAAAAAAATGATTTTAGTTCGAAGAGAGAAATAAAGTCATTTTTCCTTAGAAACACTGTTTCAATCTCTTAAATAATTAAAGTGAGGAAAATTAAAGGAAAACATATAATCTCAAGAAATAACCAGAGGAGAATAAAATGAAAGGGATTTATCTGATAATGATTATAACACCCTGAGATTTTGTGAAATATATTTTTTAAAATAAATTTAATCTTTTTGATATTTTTTATTACACGCAACACTAATTTTATCTCACATTATATACAACACCAAATTTAAACAAAATGTGATATACTATTAAAATATTATTATTTAAAATGATAGTTATTACATAGCTATTGGAATGGAGAGTATGAATAAGATTAACTAAATTATAAAAATATATGGTTTACACATGTATATAAAATTAATTCTTTGATAAATAATTAATTATAAATTAAAATAAAAACTATTTGAAAATAAAGGATTTTTTTATCAAAAACTATTTTTATACACACAAACACATTTTACCTCAATAAATTAAAAAAATAAATTTTGGTGTATGATTTTAATGAAATTTATATATTATATATTCAATAAAATTTTTAACATTCATATTATATGTTTTCTAGACATAATATAAGAATAAATCCAATGTTATGCTTAAAAACTATATTTTTCTAAAAAGGCAGTTTTGTCACATTTTACGTACTTATTTAAAAAATTATTTTTTAACAAATTTAGAAACTTTATTTGATAAAATAAACTAAATTTTTTAAATCTTAATGTCAAAATTATCTTAGGGTGAATTTTTAAGATCTTTTGTAAAAGATTAACTTTTTTAAGAATAGTGAAAAATAATGGTTTTTATTAAGAATTATCACTTCTTCTAATTTTTTTTAAAAAATAAAAAATTGTTTTAAGATGGTTTTAAAAGTAAAATTAGTTAAATTATATATCTATTAATCCAATTTAGGTCATTATAATCAATTTCATGTTGAATTTTTATATAAAAAACTTTTTAAACTTTTAACATTTTCTCTTTAGAAAACAACTTTCTCATCACGTTCACGAGTTTAATATTAAATTAAAATGTTCCAATTATGTAAATGGAATTTCAAAAAATAGATTCCATATACGGAATCATAATAATTTATATTTTCCAACAATTTCAACTTAATTTTTGACTATTATTAATAGTAAAAAAAGTAAAAATTAATTACCGCGATTAAGGCTAAAATGAGTTTACCAGGAGGATTAAAGTAAAACGATAAGGGGTAAAATGAATTATAAACCTATAAAAAACCCATTTTATGTACTTATTTTGAACTTATCACTTCTATGGTTCAATAATGACCAATTTTGGATCTTTTTGGCACATGGAAAACATGGGTACACCTTTTTCTTTCAAAAAATTATAAGTGTGCCACCCACCTCACTTATAAAAGGCCACCCTCATCCTATCCTATTCACACTTTAAAAACTAATTAGTTTGTAAAATACCTGACAAAATAACTTTCTTACTTCCCTAATCTCATTCTAGAATCCTTATTTTGGTCACAAATCCAACCTTGGAAGGCTTTTAGTGAAAATGAAAAGAAATTGTCTGAAAAAGAGGTAACGTCCTTAACTGCGAATTTTATTGTATTTATGACTAAAAATACTTCAATAATTATTAAAAAATGATAATATAATAACTTAATTATATTCCATATACTGATATTTTATTATATTAAGTGCATGACCTACAACCATCGCTTCCTTCCTCATATAGGAAACAAAACTATTGATCGTGTGTACGACGGGCTATCTCTTAATGAACTGATGTAATTAATTTTCCATCATTTCTTAAAATTTATGGATATAATAAATCAAATTATGTTTATATATATTATATTATTATATTTCTTGAATTATTATATCACATATACCTTCTTACTTTCCATTCGTTGGGAATACAATAACGTCGCTTGTGTGTACGATAGACTACCGTCTCACAAAGCGATGCGATTCGTTCATACTTTACATGGAAGGTAATAATGATGATTTTGATGGAAACTTATGATATATATGAAATAAAAATGATTCTATAATGGTAATATATTATTTACCTTTATTTACTTCAATCCGTCAAGAAAATGGAAACAACATTCATTTGTACATACGACCTACCATCTCCACGAATGGTGTATTTCATTTTATATCTCTAAATTTTATGGATTACTATAAATACATATATAATGAATATATATAATATTTATATCATTTTTAAAATCCTGTATATGATAGAACCATGATCTAATTAATAGGACAAAAATAAAAAATCAAAACATACTCGAAAAAACAAAGCAGTTATTGCGAGAAACACGACTTTAACATGAAATTGTTAATAAATGGGTAATAAAAGGTAATAAGTAAATAAAATATGATATTATATATAAAATTATGGTTCTTTAATATATTTATAATAAATTTATATTTATTATACAGGGTTTTGAACATGTAAGAAGGAAGTTGATACTTAAGGTAAGAGATTTTCGTCTCACTTTTTTACTTCTATGAGACACATGACACATTCACCACCTATTTATTTTATGTGGTGTGTAAAATTAACATGATTTTATTTTATGATTCTTCTCATGAAAATTATTTCTATTTACATATCCATTTTAATATATCTATTTTCTGGGTTTTATGGTTCAAAAGTTACCAAGCGGTAAGAGATTTTTTATCTCAAATTTCCTTCTTTGGGACATAAGTTATGTTACACACCTATCTTATTATATGAGGTGTATATAATTACCCTTTGACATGTTATATCATAAATATCCTCCATTTAATGATATTAAAAGTTTCATTTGATGCTATTCTTTAATGGGGCATATGATTCAAAAGGTACTAAAGTGGTAAAGTTTTTATGTTACAATCTCATCGAGATTGTTTATAATTATATTTTTGATGATAAAATGTTATGATCTATTTCTCAATAACTACATGAATTTTATTCTCATTTGGTTATTTATAGAGAATACATGTTCTCCCTTCATTTTCCCTCTATTTATGTACTCAAAAAGTTTAAAACAATGTTTTTAAGAAAAATCCTCTTTATTCATCTCTCCAGTCAAAAATACTTTTTTCTTCTAAAATCAAGTTTTCTAAAAATGTTTTCAAAAATGTTTTTAAAATTATCCAAATTATATATTAGAAATTTTGACCCCTGTTTGACTTTTTTAAAAAATTCTTTGAAAGGAATATTATTATCGTTTTCGAAACAATGCCCATTTTGATTTTACTGAAAATGTGAAATGAATCTTTGTTTTAATGCAGACGACATGAACAATATTTTCCGCCATCATAAAAAAATAATTTTTTTTAAACTTTTATTTATAAGTTTCAAAGTTTGTTTTCAAAGAAATAGATTTCCAATTTTTTTATGATTTTTTAGTTTGAAAAAGTGATTTTAAAAGAAAGTTAATTTTCCTTTAGATTTTTTTCAATAATATTTAAATATTTCTTTATAATTTTCCAAGGTTATTTTCAAATAAAATGATTTTGAAAATATTTTATATATTAAAAAGTGATTTTCAAAGTGGGAAGGATATTTTCCTCAATAAATGTTCCATGTGATCTTTCAAAATCATTTATCATCTAAGATAACATCCTTTGATGTTACTTATGGTTTATTGGGGATATGATCCAAGGATACCATTATTATTATTTCTCTGAATGGTTTATGTTTATGATGACAATATATTTATGATACCTATTTCTCTTGAATGGGTTATACCATGATAAAATTCTTATGAAACCCACTTTTTTTCTAGGAGTTATGATTTGATGAAATGATGAAATGATTATGAAAACTATTTCTTTTCCACATGTTATGTATGATGAAATGTTTATGAAACCCATTTATTTTCATGGGTTATGATATGATGAATGTTTTATGATCTTGTGTCACATATATTTAGGATTTTAATCAAGCGATGAAGGTTAAATTATATCCAAGGATGTTGGTTACATTATAACCAAGGACGGTGGTTATGTTATAACCAAGATGGGTGGGACCTATATCTACCTCCAATGAATTGGGTAAAGATTGATATCTCATGAGATAAACATGACTGGAATGAGGCACGATCCCATTTTAGTAAGGGAATCCATCCACTATGATAGTCTTGGGAGTGAACCTTGACTACTACAATGGTTTTTGGAGTGAAACCATTCCACTATTATAGCCTTGGAAATTAACCTTGACTATTATAGAAATTATTTTCTATGCTTATGTGTATGATGAAAATCAATGTCTTATTCCAATGTTATGCTCTTATGACTCATGTTATTTGATTCCATTATGATTCATGTCTTATGAACTGCCAAGATTTATTCTATGACTCACATTTATGATATATGATATGTAGGATATAGTTTTCAAATGTTATTATCTGGTTATCATACCCATATGCTAATGTTATATTGATATCTCCCTTGTTTAACTTTATTAAGCATCTGAGCTCATCCATTCTTATGTTTCCTTTCCCCAAGTTATGAATAAAAGTTGTAAGTAGGATATGTCTATGAAGAGAAATAAATGGGAATATATTTGTGGGAGACATTGAATTATATTTCATGAAATAAGAATATAATGAATCTAGTCTCTAAATAATCTAAACCTATTTGGTCCACAAGCATGTATTTGTGAAATGTATTGAATATTCATCTAAAAAGATATAATATTTATGCATGAGAAGTTTGTTTCTTTACAGTTGGTATCAGAGCAAAGGTTTAGTTAAACTTTGGAAACTAGGATGATAAAACTTTAGTGATCTGCCTAGGGACATTTCTAAGGATATGTCTAGGGATACATCTAAGGATAAGTCTATAATTTTTTCAAAGTATAGGAAAATGTCCTGGAATTTTGGTAAAGGATAGAGTGAGTGGTTTCCAAGCAATCACATCCTTGTCTGGATACTATAAGTGGATGTGACTTTGGTACAGAGGTACCCTATGGTAATAACTTTGAAAATGAAACATTTATCTGGACTCTATCATCACTTGGTGTACAAAAACATTCCTTGCTACATGCAACACCTCAATATTTAAAAAAAACATTATGTTTGATACCGTATACAACACACAACATCGAGTTTAAATGAACCATGATACACTATTAAAATAATTATTATTTTAACATGACTATTATAACTTATTCATTAAATTGATGAGTGTGAAGAATATTAACCATATTATGATATATATATATAAATAAAGTTATTAACCAATATAAATTTATTGATTAATTCTTATGAAATAAACACTCTAATTTTACTAAAGTCATTTTATACATTTTCTTCAAAAATAATTTTTAATACTTTTAAAAAATTTATTTGATAAAATTAACTTCATTTTTTAAATCATAATATCATAATTATATTAGGGTTAAATTTTTGGATTTTTTCTAAAAAGATTTATTTCCCAATGAATAGTGAAAAATATTGATTTTATTGAAAACCGTATTTTTATTTCAACCATTGCATAGTTAAAATTTTATTTTAAAAATATTTAAAAGTAAAATTAGTTATATTATATTATTAATAACATAATTAAGTAAATTTTAATCAATTTCATGGTTGAATTTGGAATAAAAACGTTTTTTATACTTAAAAGGGCATTTTTCTAAAAAACTATTTTTCGTTGCGTTTTTCCAATTTAATTTTAAATTAAATTATTCCAATTAATTATTTTGAATTTTGAAAAATGGATTCCATATTTGGATTTAGGAGGTCAAAAGTTAGTAAATAGGTCATTTTTTTGGTCAATATGAATAGTGACCTTAGTAATTTTTATTACCACAGTAACAGGTAAATCAGGTAAGTAAAGTTGAAAATAAAATGGTAAGGACTATAAAATGACCATAAAACTTGAATAAATCATATTGTATGTTTCCATTTCATCCATACTCATACAATATTCATTTATATTATTTTTTTTGGAAATTTGGATGAGATTATGACCATTATATTATTTCATTTCAAGAAAAGTCACACATGTCACACTCTTGTTTTTAATAACTATAATATTTTTAATTTGGGGTTATCCAAAGGATATGTTAAAATAAAAATAGTATTTTTAAATAATATATATATATATTCATCATGTTAATTTATTTTTTAAATTTTATGGATTAAATAATTAACTTAAATTCTTACACAACACTGATACAATAATTATTTAATTAATGGAATAATCAAATAAATGATATTAAAATTATTGAAAGTTGCATATTTTGAGATATTTAAGGTGATCCACGAACTATATAGATTAACATGACATGTTTATGATATAATAAAATAGTTGGTTTGAGTTGGAATTGTTGTCTTGATGTTTTTAAAGTCAAAATAATGAATAGTATCAAAATTGAGAATAATGATATTTTATGGAATTAATATTTTATTAAGTTATTTAAAAATAAAAAATATTTTAAATAAGAACAAAAGGGATAATATATTATCTAAAATTTTATACCCTATGAATTTATATTCCATTTGGAAGCATTTTCCTCTAGAATAGTCTTATTATATTTTAATATTTTGAGAAATTCCAAAAGTGTCTCTCACCTCAATTATGAAGGGGCACCCCTTACTTCACTTATTTATACCACTTTGATCCATATATATCAACAAAAACCTACCCATTACTCTTTTAAACATCCTTATCCAAGTTCTAGAGGTTTTTTATCTTCCAAAATACAAACCCTAGATCCCTTAAGAAGAGATCTAAAGGAAGTCCACCGAAGAAGTGATAATCATCTTTATTGACTCTTTCAATTTTATTTCTTCTTCTAATTAATATTAACATGTTGTTTACAAATTAAATTAAATATTAAATGATAATATATATACTGAAATTTTATTATGATCATGATACAACCATATTCTACCTTTTATCTATCTTATGAAAAACAAAAGCACTATGCGCGTGTATGTATGACTTATCATCTCCACGCATTGGTGTAATTCGTTCTTCATAAAAACTTTACATGGATGGTTATAATGATAAAAATAATGGTTATATATGATAATTATAACATTATATTTATTTTTAAAAATTAATATATCATCAATTTCCCTACCCATTCACCATTAAGGGAATGATACCATCGCTCGTGCGTACGTACGACCCACCTTCTCCATGAAGCTATGCGACTCATTTTCCATATCAAACTTTCAATAATGGTTCTAAAAATGTATTAAATAATTAAATATTATATTTATATAATTCAAAAAATTATATATATGATTAATATATATTCCATACATATGAACCAGAACTTACTAGATAAAACATGTATTGAAAAATGAAGCAATTAACACCTGAAGAAATGCTAATAATGAAATATTGTTAAAGAGTGGGTATTAAGATGTTATATAAGGATTATATATGATATAATAAATATAAATATGGTCCTGATATAAATTAATAACATTATTTAAACCATTATATAGAATTTTAAAGCACGTTTAACTAAAGAAAAGCACAAGGTAAGGGACTTTTTGTCTCACTTTTATTTCTGGGAGACTTATGTCATATTCACCAATTGTTTCTTTTGTGTGATTTATATACTAACTTTTTACATGTTATATCATTAAATTACTTATATTCATTATATTTAAAGTTCTTTTTCAAGTTATTCCTTCACGAGTCTTATGATACGAATTTTACCAAAGTAGTAAGAGTTTATTTCCCAATTTCTTCATTATTTAGGATTTTTTTTATTTAAATACCCATTGGTAAATACTTATCTTCTATGTCAATATTTTATAAAAATGTTTTCAATTTTTTTTTTAATATTATACAATTATTTTTTAAAGTCATTTTTATCCATGTTATCCTTTTTACAAAATGTTTTAAAAAGAATGTTCCTATTGTTTTTTGAACGAGGACCATTTTTATTGAACCAAAGTGTTTAATTATTTGTCACAATGTGTCAATATGTGTTTGGTGAGTTTATATGAAGTATTTATAATTATATAATTGTTATGGATGAAGTGGTGGTTCGCAAATAATTTTTATGGGCTCATCTAATAACATGGATGTTACGCTTGGAAAATTCTTCTTTATATGGCATTGGATGTCACAATTGGACAGTTCTTCTTGGTATTTAAATTTTGATGATTGTTTGAAGTGATATTAATGACAAGGACATGTGTAATATGAGTGAAAATATTTTAGTTTGTAAGATTAAATAATACCATGCAACATGAATTTCATTTTTCATGATGAATTGAGAAGAGTAGAAGTTTGTATTGGAATTTTAATTGAGAAGGATTTGAATTTTCATTTAATACTTGGAATATTAGGCCTTACTAAAAAATATGGTCCAACCACACAAAATCCAATGGGATAGCCCTCAACCACTCATAGGGGTACCCAGGGGGTTAACCCCTGTGGGAGAGACTTCCCAAGGAGGCAGAGCATGGAGGCCAGGGCCATGTATAAGCCCATTAGAGCATAGATCCCACGACATGTGGGTAGGCCTGTGTATAGGGCCCACGAAGTGTGTGACCACATGCTCACATGGGTTAGAATATAATCCCATAGGGAAGGTCCCATGGAATGCGTGTGTTGCATCTCGTGTTGGCATGTGTGTAGTGGATTCTGGGTACCGAACCTGGTGCTGGCTTGAGGGTGCATTGGTTAGACTTGAGTCATAAACTAAAGCTGAGTTTGGTTGAAGGATCAATGTGAGATGGAGCTTCATAGGTATTGTTCACCCATATTTTAAAATGAAGGAAGTAATGTGTTCTGTTTAATATAATCTATCACTTTTAATGTGATCCATTCGATGATGGCGAGTGTTATCTTCAACCTATCGCATACGAGCCTTCATGATTTAACCCCTCATGAATGAGGGTTTATAGATCAAGAACCCGTATAGCATCTGGTTTCCATGAGGGATCTTCCAAGTCACCTTGGAAGTTTGAAATGCGGTTACGTACAAATTACTATAAATCATAAAAATGATTTGAGATCTTGAGAATATAGTCTGTGAAGGATTCTATGTGAACTGTAAAAGAAGTTCATGGGAGGAGGAGTGTATCTGATTTGAGCCATGTGGGATGCTACTTCATGGTGGATAAATAATACCATGATCAACTAAAAATGAAATTCTTTGTAGGTTTTTCTTTGTGGATGCTGATGCTTTGCAGATCAGGTGCTAATGCTTTGTGGGTGAAGTTCTTTTGTGGATATCCATGTAGTACGCAATGAAAACCCATGATGATAATCCATTCCAGTTCACGGTGAATATTATACATAAAGATTCATTCCATCATGGTGAAAGTATGTAGATAACATACTATTTGAGTATTATGGGGAGATTCTATGCCGTAATAAACTAAAATGCCTCACGGTATTGAATTGCTTTAAAACTACTTCTCACATTCATATAATTTTCATGCAATAACTTGTTTGATAACTGCTTCATGGATGCCTATAAAATAATGGGTTTCTTCATGGATAAGTATGATTATAAGTGAGAGCACTGAAGTACCATAGAGATAATTTTATGATAAAATAATTTGTTGCTCATAGGTTGAGATCATGCCTGTGAAGCAATAAAATTATTTGCAGTCAGTATGCAATAGTGTATGTGAGTGAAAAAATTAGTTCAAGAAGTAGTATATTTTTGTGCAGACAGATTACCAAAAGATATATATTCTATTCCATAATTATTTAATGAACATATAGATAAATTGGCATAGTATATGAGTAGCATATAGTTGAGAAGTCAAGAGGAATTTTTTTTGAGGAAGAACATGTTTAGTGGAGTTATTCAGAACATGAGCATATGATATTTTATTTGTCTTGAAGGCTCAAAATAAAGATCATCATCAGTTGTTTTAAAAGAAGTTAACAATCAGAAGTGAACTTTCTTGTGTTGTTGTGTAATTATTATTGTAACAAGGCAGTATAAAACTCTTGTTCCAGTGTGAATTTGGAAATCATAACATGACTCTATGATAGTGAAGAAATGTATGTTTTAACCACTTGTGATTATGTGAAGAATCTATGATTGGGGAGTCTAACCAATCAAAGTAAGGAGTAGGATCATTCCGAGACTGAACCCTATAAACATATTTTGTTCCTCTTCCATTTATTTTTACTACATTCAGGAGAGTATTAGTTATTTTAAGAGTGGATTAGATCCTAATAGGTCAACAGAGAAAATAAATAAAAATTTTAAAAATTACCATTGATTCAACCCAACCCTTTCAGTGGTGAAACTTCTTCCTAGGCACTTCAATTGGTATCAAAGTTCTAGGTTCCCTCTGTAAGGATACACTAAGAATTATATATGGATAATATGAATTCTATTAATATTAGGGGTTCTCCTACTTTCAATGGAAAGAACTATAATAGTTGGAAGAATATGATGTTTCCCTATATTCTATCTCTTGGCCTTGAAGTTAAATATGCAGTTACTATTGGATTCTTACCTATTACCGATGAATCTGTTATGAATTTTATAGAGAAGATAAATATGGAAGTTAATAGAAAAGATGAAAATACGATTTTGATGTCCCTTTTAGAAAATGTTTACACAAAGGTTATAGGACTAAAAAATTAAAAGTAAATTTGGGATAAATTGGAAAGTAGTTATGAAGGAAACGTGAAAGTCATGGAGTTCAAATTGAAAATTTAGAGAAGAAAATTTGAAAATATCAATATGGGTGAAGAAGAAAATGTTGATGACTACTTCACTAGAGTCAATGATATTGTTATTAATACTTGGGGTTTTGGGGAAAAGATAGATGAATCAATTATTGTCAAAAACAGATGAGAAATTTTCATGCTAGGTTTGATCCTAAAATATAATCTTTGTAAGATTGAGATGATCTTATTCTCAATGAATTACATAACATACTCATTTCATATAGAATACGAAATATACCGATTTTCAAGAAGAAGATAAAAGATGAGATGGCTTTTAAAGCCATGAGAAAGATCAAAATCAGAGATGATGAAATGTCATAATCAATCGAATCTGATGATGAAGATAATGATGAAGATTTTAACAAAATCATTTCTCTTTTATAAAAAAGATACAAGAAGGGAAAGTTTAGGGGTAAAAGTAAATTCCCACCAAGGTAATACAACTATAATGTCATTGGAATTTTTCTTATAAATTGTTCTAAAAATAATTCTATAGAACCTAAGACAGAAAATGAAAAAACACAAAAAAATAAATGGGGGAAGAGTTCAAAATTTACAACCAAATTTGATGGAAGTAAGAAGACATTATTTATAAGTAAAATAAGAAGTTTAATGAGAAATAAAGATGCAGATAACCCCACCACAAAAAGATAATTAGAAGATAAAAATAACTTCATAGATCATGTTGAAAAAGGATTTTATATTTACGAAATTGAAAATGATGAAAGTATAAGGACCCGACCTTAAAAAATACAAAGCAGGTACCACTAAAATAGTATTCATTTCTTCCAAAAAATAAAACTTTTAAAACAAAACAACAATATTATTTCTTTGAAAAATATTCATAACATTTAAATTGAATTCCTTCTTTCTCTAAAAAATTCTTAAAACCTATGGAAAACATTTAAAAACTTTGTATGAGCACAAAATCTTAGTAAGGGATATAAAAATAAGGAGAGAAACTGTTAGTCCATGAATACTTATAAACATATGAAATCATTTTCACAAAGACATACTTCTTACCCAAAAAGTAACATATACTTACTTTTTGAAACATGAGATTTCCATAAACATAGAAAACATAAATAGAACATAAAGGTATCTTGGGCCATTACTTAATTAATTTTGTAACCCTTATGGATACCTTATTATTTTTAACCCTCATGGCTACCTTACAAAGTAACCCTCACGACTAACTTATGGTGTAACCATCGTAGTTACACTTGGAGTAATTATACGGCCGACCTCTAACTTACACATAAACAATGAATTGAAGGGAGATATAGGTCCCACCATTCATCATAAAAAATTCCCAAGAACCAGAACATAATAATAAAATGTGAATAATTGCATAAAAACATTGCTTTTAAATTTTGTAAAATAAAAATTTAAAAGAGAATTTTTAAATAAAATTCCCTTACAAATATCATATAATTGAAGTAAGAATTGATAGAATGAAATACATATGTGTATACACTGTAAATACATATGATACATCATAATATGAATTAAATTAATTCCACAAATAATCTTAGTACCACATAATTAATGAAATAGAAGGTTAACCCAAAGAATGGAAATTGGGTTAAGAATTCTCTTACCTCAAGTTATTCTTACTTAAAACTTGTTTAAAACTACTATATAATGGTTAAAATGGTGTTATTAATATTTTACAGAAAAATATTCATTTTTATAACACCTTATATGACCATTTTATAACATCATTTGACCCATTTATTAATAATATTTTGTTATTTCCATTATTTTGGGCGTGTTCTTTACATGATTTCCATGGTTGGTTCGTAAAGGATTTTCTTATCAAATGGAAGAGAAAATCCAGAAGTGGAATGAATTGGTGTTAATATGTTTCCATAATATTAAAGTATTCCATAAATCATTTTGGTTATATGGTATGAGTATGAATCATTAGATAAATCAATAGTGATATTTGTTTAGATCATTTTGGCGGTTCTTTGATAATCACGAACTTGTTTCATCATATTCCTTTAATATTATGTGTATAAGTTAATTCCAAAACATAAGAGAGGTAATATAATAGAATTTAAAAACTTTTTCAACAATTAAAATGGTTTTACAACTAGATTTTAAGTAATTATAGGAAATTGAAAACACATCGTCCATGATTTTGGTAAATTGGAACATCGTGGACGGTGTTTTTATTTTTAGAATAAGAGGTGGGAGGAGAAGAAGTAAATTGATGAATTTTTCCATAAACATGATAAAATACAGAATATATAATATTTTGGAGATTTCATGCCTCTTGTATAAGGGGAAGGGAAGATAGTATAAGAAAAGAAAAGAATTGAAAAGAAAACATAAGAAAATGAAAGAGGATTTTTACCTCTTGATCTCTTCTCCTTGAGATCCTCATTAAGGCCTTTGGTTTTGACCCTTTAGTGAGACAAGTAGGTCTTGGACGTGAGGAAGATCCTTGGTAAGGGGATTGGGCAGAATTTAGACAATTATCAAAGATTGGTAGGTGTGAGAGGAAGAGGGGGGTGAGGGTGGTATTTATAGTGTAGGTGAGGGAGTTTTTAATTAATTTCAAAGGACACCTCATTAGTGGTATTTGCAAAACCATGGGCTTACCCATAATTTTTGAACATGGTATTGGTTACTTGGGACACCTCATATAATATTTTAATCCTCAAGAGTTTACCAGAATGATTACATCATTATGATGTCATTAAACATACTGAAAACTTAAAACTGTATTTTTACTATTCATAAAAATTCAACTATCTCAGAAAAATACTAAAAAAAACACTCTTACCATTTTTCGACGTGTAGAATTCAAAAATAAACTCCATTTTTTGAAAATAATTTTCTATATATGACTAATTTAATTTTTAAATAAAATCATAATTTATTCGAGAAATAACAATTTTAAAACTATAAATCATTTTATATCATTTTGAAAATAATAATCAAGTTCTCATTATCTTATAAACTTAATAAAATAATATAATAATACAATTTACTATTTGTAAGGTTCATATTACTATTCATAAGGGTATGTAACTATTCACCAAAAAAATAAGTTGGTTATATCAGACTCCAAATAATATACTAATCACAACTGTAGATGTCCATTTTTCGAAATTAAAATCATAAAAGTGGAAAAATTATATTCAATGGATAGTTTATAACTATCTACTTAAAAAAAAGTTTTATTATGTAGAGAATCAGTGTTTCATTCATTTCAATTTATTTTTTAAACCTTGGGGTGTTACATTCTCCCCACCTTCTAGAAATTGCGTCCTCACAATTTTATTTTCATATTAAACAAGCGAGGGTACCTTTACCTCATAACATTTTCAAATTCCCATGTTGCTTCTTCAACCATGTAGTTTCTCCAAAAAATATTTACTCAGTGGATTACCTTATTCTGCAATACTTGTTCTCTTCGATCAAGAATCTGAACAGGTTTCTCTTTATAAGAAAGGTTCTCTTCTAGCTGAACTTCTTTTGGGTTCAAAACATGAGATGAATCCAGCACATACTTTCTCAACATCGAAACATGAAAAACATTGTGTACCTGAGATAAACTCAGAGGCAAAGCTACTCGGTAGAAAAATGGTCTAACTTTATCTAAGATTTCATAAGGTCCAATAAGCTGTGGACTTATATTTCATTTCTTAACAAAATGAATAACACTTTTCCATAGTGAGATTCTAAGAAAAACATGATCACCTACCTCGAAAGAAAATTCTTTCCTCCTATTATCTGCATAACTTTTCTTCTTTCTCTGAGTTTTCTTTATGTGTTGCTAGACCATGTTCACTTTATCAGCCACTTCCTCTGCTAATTCTGGTCCCATCAACTTCCTTTCCCCGACTTCATCCCAAAAATCTGGAGTTTAACACTACATCTCATATAATTCCTCAAAGGGTGTCATCTATATACTGGAATGAAAAATGTTTTTAAAGAAATATGCTGATCACAACTTCCCTAGTAATCCATTGAACAAGATCAAAGCATATCCTCCAAAGTTTTAATTGTCCATTCTGACTTCCCATCTGATTAAGGATAAAAAGATTTACTAAAATTTAATTCAGTTCCCAACGAATTCTGAAGACCTTTACAAAAATTAGAAGTGAACCTGGTATCACAGTCAGATACAATGGAAAGAGAAACTCCATGTAACCTGAAAATCTCTTTGAGGTAAAATCAAGAAAGCTGATCCAAATACATAGTATTTCGGATACGAAGGGAATGATAAGATTTAGTCAGTCAATCAAAAATAACCTAGATTTCATTGTTACCTTGAGAAGTCTTTGGTAGTCCCACAACGAAGTCCATAGATATATTTTCCCAGTTCCAATATGGAATTGGTAAAGGATGAATCATCCCCTTTGGTAACTTCCATTTTTATTTACCATGTTAACATTTCAAACATTTCACAGTAAAATCTGCAATATCCCTTTTCATTCCATCCCACCAGTAATACTCCTAAAGGTCTTTGTGCATCTTTGTGCTGCCAGGATGAACTGAAAATGGAGAACTATGAGCTTCACACAATAATTATTTCTTCAGTTGATAATCAAAAGGTATACACAATATCTTTATAAATCTTATAACACAATCTTTATCAAGGTTAAATTCTGGTAACTGACCAATTTTAACCAATTCTACCTTTTTATGTAGCTCCTCATCTACCTTCTGCACTTGCTTAATTCTATCTTACAAAGATGACTGCACTAAAACCTAAAAAAAACAGATGAATTTCCTACACCAACAAATTCCAAGACATAATTAATCAAATAATTAATCAAAGGGTCTTGTTCCTACCATAACATAGTTAATGATGCATGATGTTTTCGAATCAAGGCATCTGTCATTTTGTTTTATTTTATAGGATGGTAATTGATCATGAAATCATAACCCTTTATCAATTCAAGCCATCTTCTCTACCTCATGTTTAATTTCTTATGAGTGAATATATACTTCATACTTTTATGATTGTATATATTTCACATTTGGCTCTGTATAAATGATGCCTCCAAATTTTCAAAGAAAAAAACACAGTTGCTAATTCCAAATCATGTGTGGGATAATTTAACTCAGGAGGTTTTAGTTGTCTTGAAGCATAATCAATTACATGATCATTCTGCATCAGAACACAACCAAGTCCCTTTAATGAAGCATCACTATAGATGAAACGCTCTCCATTTCTAAAAGGTAGGGTCATAACTGAAGCATTCACCAATCTTATTTTCAATTCCTAAAAAAAATTATCACATTATTTTGTCTAGATTAATTTAGATCCTTTCTGAGTTAACTTAGTCAGTGGATTAGATAACCATGTGAAGTTTTCAACAAACCTCTTGTAATAGCCTTCCAAACCAAGAAAACTACGAATCTAGATTTTATTTATGGGTCTTGGACATTCTTCAATAACTTTTGTTTTATTAGGATCAACGGTTATTCCATCTTTAGAAACAACGTGACCAAGGAAAGATTTTTTTTGCAACCAAAATTCACACTTATTAAAATTTTCGTACAATTTATTTTCTTTTAAGGTTTTCAAAACAACCCTTAGATGTTTTTCATTCCCTTTTTTTACTTCTATAATATACCATAATGTCATCAATAAACACAACCACAAACTTATCCAAGAACTCATAAAATATTCTATTCATAATATCCATGAATACAACAGATATATTAGTTAACCCAAACAACATAACAACAAATTCATAATGACCATATATAGTTCAAAAAGCTGTTTTGGAATTTCATCCTCCTTTACCTTCAGCTGATGGTACCCAGATCTCAAGTAAATCTTGGAAAAGTACTGATCTCCATAGAGCTGATCAAAAAAGTCATTGATGTGAGGAAAAGGATACTTATTCTTAACATTAATGTTATTCAAAGCTCTATAATCAATGCAAAGTCTCATGGATCCATCTTTATTTTTAATGAAAAAAACAAGATATCCCCATGGAGAAGTGCTAGGATGAATGAATCCTTTATCAAGAAACTCATGCAACTGATTTTTCAATTCAATAAGTACTATTTGAGATATTAGATAAGGGGTCTTTGAAATTGGATTAGCATCAGGAACTAAGTCAATTTTGAATTCAACTTCCCGATCAGGTATAACACCAGGTAACTCATTAGGAAAAACATCAAGGTACTCATTTACCAGTGACACATAATTAATCTGAACAGTTCCTTTGTTTTCAAAAATATGAGAAAGATAAATTTCATTTACATATTTTAATAGTTTCTTAGATTCCCTACATGTTATCAATTTTATGGGTTCATTCTTGTATACAAACTAAAAATCTTTCTGAAAAAATATTCTTTATCCCTACAATCAATCTTATCATGATAAACAGAAATCCAATCCATACCCAAAATGAAATAAAACTCTACTATGGAAAAAACAACAAGGTTTGTAGGTAATGTCTTTCAACATATAACAATAAGAATATTCTTAAAATTCCTTTTTGCTGTAACATTTTCCCCTGGTGTTTCAACAATAAGTTCTGGTCTCATTTGTTGAGGTGATATTTATAATTTACTAGAAATTTTTTCAGAAATAAAGGAATGTGTAGACCTTGTATCAAAAAATACTTTAGAAAAATCTGATTAAATAAAAAAAGTACCTGATACCACTTCATTGGATCTCCTGATATTTACTAACATATTTGCAAAGGATCGCACTACACCTTTCTGCTTATATTATGAATGTTTTCCATCACTCATATCTTTCTTTGGGAAAGAATTTGCATAATGACCCATCTCACCACACTTGAAACACTTTACAGTTTTCTTATCAGAATTGATCTTAAGATTATTTTCATTACAATCTCAGGACATATGTCCCAACTTACCACATCGAAAACACTTCTCGGATTTATCAAGACATTCCCTAGGGTTCTTTTTACCACACTTTTCAAAAACTAGAAACTGAAATTTCTTACCATCATATTTATTTGATTGGTTCTTACCCATCACTTGCTATATAAACCCCTTCTTCTCTTTGTTCTTAAAGTACACATGATCATCAGCGAACTCCATTTATACCCTCTCAGCACATCGTACAAGTTTCTAATAACTTTTGAATTCTCAGGAGGCCAATGCCCCTCGATATCTTGGATTAAATACTGAGTAAAAATGGCTGATTTTTCTATCAAGATCTAGAATAATATTTGGATCATACCTTGACATCTGGGTGAAGTTTTCTTCATATAAAACCACTAAATCTTCCTCCTTTTTTCTCAATTCAAGGAATTGCTTCTGTCACGACCCGCCTTCTTCAAGATGAGGGGAGGGAAAAAAAAGTGTCACACCCTTCCTTCCTCAATATGAAGGAGAGATAATGACCCTCGAGTCTGACCTTCAATAGGACCTAGAGTGGATACTAGCACCAAGGGTATAGAATCTCAAATAATATGGAAGGAATTACCCTTTTTATAGAACAAGATCAGGAGATAAGATGGTAAATCCCAAGAAACTCCAAATACTAAAAGTAAAAGTAAATATGAAATCCATTTCCCATATACATGTTCAAAAGTAAAGCTGATACAAGGTACAAAAAAATCCAGAGTAAAGTACCAAAAGAAAAGAGACTAAGAAGCAACATCAACTAATCTTGACGCATGAGCTAGTAAAGTCCAACACGGTCCTCAAAGTCCTACTGGAAACCTGAAAATAGTTTTATGTACGTAGGGTGATTATACAAGTATACCTAGTAGGAAAACTAAATCCACCCGTGTATAAGTGAGGGAACATACTAACGTTCCCATGAGAAAATAGTAGAACCTCAAAGCCCCTACCAAGGAACACTAATCAGCCCAGCCTCACCAAGGCACACTCACCAAAAAACGCAAGTCAAGTAAAGTAGTACTATAAGCACATTGATACTTGGGTATCCCACAACACTTTTCCACTGGTTAACTTCTTATCCCTAATGGATAATGTCTTGAAGATACCACTCTTCCCATATGAATCCCACTGCCACAACCCGCCCACACACACCTGGGCCTCAGACCACACATAATCCCACCCACACACTCCTGGGCCACAATAACCACACCTCTCGCTCGAAGACACTTGGGCCTCATCCCGAAGACACTTGGGAAAAAAATCCTAGCCCAAAAACACCTAGTTCTCTCATCCAAAACAAACCCTTTCCTAAAGGATTTTGGTCTATGGTAAGCCTCAAGGCATTACAGCCTACCCGGATACACTCGAGTGGTAAGAATCAGAAGAGGGTCTGAGGAAGAAAGTCAGTAACCAGCCATCCATCCTCCCACTAGGATAATAGGAAAGACACCCTCACCTAAGAAATGGGGGTGTTCAAAACATGGTTCTCAACAAGGGTGGTGTGCATATAGAAATCAAAATGAACTAAAATTTATACATATAGATAAGAAAACAATATTCCCAACCTATGAGGTTTTGAACAAACAACCAGCCCACCCAAAACCACTTTCAATGCTAACCCTATACGAACAACCATACAATCCCAACCCCTTTTCATTCAACCACATGCCATTTATTTATTTAATGGATTCACTATAATTTATTCTAGCACTACCGAGAAACTACCAACCATAACCATATCAAAGCAACAACCAAAAATAGATTTTTAGTCCCACTACACACCCCCATTCAACCACTTCCAACTTTAAATCTTTAAAGTCATACCACACAATCCTTATCTCACAAACCAACTCCATAGCCCCACTACCCAAAAATTCCCAAATTAAATACCACTACATACAAGTTCATAACCACACCGCAGTCCCACTTCCCAATGGTGTTCGATGACCATGACACAAACAAAGGCAGTTCAGCTGCCTACAAGTCCATCCATTCCACATTCAATCAGTCTCTAAAACTGGGATACCCACACACCCCTTGTACTACCCCACACACAAATACCACAACAAAAAATATTAACCCACAACCCCAATGTACACACATACCACACACCTCTCATGGAACTAACTCCTCTGTCCACCACTGTACCCACAATCATGCTCCCAACAGCAGCACCACACAACTCACACAAGTCACAAAACTCAACAAAACACAACACTCAGCCACACTTATAAACAGGATGTGTATATATATTTAGATTTAACCAGCAAAGGTTATTTAATTCCACTTAATTATAATCTGTGTGATCAAACAATAGGTTTGATCCCGGGGTATCCATTTATTTAACCAAGTATATGTGTTTTAACAATATTTCATGTTACAACCGTTTATCAAAGCATCTCAACAAAGAATAAAATCACTAGTGCACAAGAAAATACTGCAAAAATTCATGATTTTCAGGAGGCATACAGTCAAAAAAATCCATAAAAGAATCAAATATAACAATTAAAACAGGCGATCAACATCAAACTACTCCCTTACCTTTATTTTAACTACACCTGTTATCTTTTGATCATATTTACTTCTTGTTTATTTCTCGTTTTAAGATAAAGTATTCAACTTTTACTCAAAATGAATCATTAGTACACCTACCCTGCATGATGCACAAATAAATAGAGACAGAAGAAATCCCTACTTAGATGATCAAAAGATCAAAGTTCTACCTCGTGCCAAGAATAGGGGATCATGCGAGCAGTAGGGAAGAACTCCAAGGAAACTGGGAAGGAGAGCTCTAGCACAGGAACACAACTCATCTAGGAGTAAGGCTCTAGGTGCACCAAGGGGAAATAAAAAACACACAAGGAAGGGAAGAAACCAGCTTTGAACAGTAGGGTCCTATTTCAAAGGAAGAACGGTTTTAAAAGACATTAATCATGAAATTGTGGTCAAGATCATGCGGTTTGGGTATCTCAAATTTCCTGGGATGTTAGGACGTTAAAGATATATTTAATAACCTTTGAAACACTCTTAAAAACACCTAAATAAGGCTTTGAACTTAGTTTACATCAAATAAAACATAAGAGGGGCGAAACTGGAAAACTGAGAACAATTGGGAAAACTGCAAATGAGTCACCGATGGGTGAGTCATTGACGCAGAGCCACCGATGCTGAGATACTGATGAATCGACCTACCGATTCCCTGAATCACCAATGCCTCTACCTACTGATGCCTTGACTCACCAACACCGACACTCCTGACTCACTGACACCGATGCTCCTGACTCACTGATGCTGATGCTCCTAACTCACCGATGCCGACACTCCTGACCCACCGATGCCGACACTCCTGACTCACCAACACATTGACATGCTGACACACTAACATTCTACCACACTGACATGCCAATGCACTAACATGCTGATGCACCAAGTTACCAATGGAAAACTAGAAGTTTGGAAAACTCTTGAAATGATCCACTATTGACTCATAAAACACCCCAAACACTATATTTTTAAAAAGGAAGGGCCCGAGGAAATCTGGGTTATTAAATATTCTCTATCCTAAGTTGAACCACCTTAGGAAAATATTTTTCAAGGAATATACCTTTAAATTCTTCCCACTCCAAGGCATAAATCTACTCTCTATCCCTGATATTCTTGATCTTTGACCACCAATAATCAACTTCACCTTCAAAATGATAAATGGAAAGACTAAAATTTTGATTATATGAACATACCATAACATATAATATATTTTCAAGTTATTTAATCCATCCTTCAGTCCCTATTGGGTTAGAAGATCCACTGAAAGTAGGAGGGTGTTGCCTCATAAAATGTTACACTATCATCATGTTCCTTTGTGGTAGCTCTGGTTGTTCTCTTGAATGGATGGAACCACCATTTATTTCATGAATCAATTGAGCCATTACTGTCACAAACTTCTTGGTTCTAATTCCCACCATTCCTGGTTTCAGATTCAGAAAGATATCAGCCTCTCGGTTCCTTCCAACTTTAGCTTCCCTGTTTCTTCTGTGAAAAACCATTCTGAATAGGCATATCCTAGATGAAGCAACATAGTGATATTTAAATTCTATATCATTTCAAAAATAAAAATAAGGTAAAAATAATTTATTTTATTCTATTAACATCATAATAACCCTTAAAGTTATCTAAACCATGCCTCTAATACCAACTATAAGGAACCAACCTTAAACATTACACATTCTTGAGTTTTAGTTAAGAACTTACATTCTTACACATTGAGAATATTTTCAGGTTTAGAGTTTTAGAAATTTAGTACATTAATCATAAAAATCAACCAAAAATCATACAAAGTGGGTACCACTAAAACAATATTCATTTCATCCAGAATATAAAACATTTAAACCAAAACAACAACATGATTTCTTTGAAAAATCTTCATAACATTTAACCTGACTTCCTTATTTCTCTTAAAAATCCTTAAAACCTATGGAAAACATTTAAAAACATGGTATGAGCACAAAAGATTATAAAGGGATATAAAAAAAGGATATAAACTGTTAGTCCATTAATACTTATAAACATATGAAATCATATTCACAAATACATACTTCTTACCCATAAAGTAACATATACTTACTTTGTGAAACATAATATTTCCATAAACAAAGAAAAAATAAATAGAAAATAAAGGTATCTTGGTCCATTACTTACTTAATTTTTTAACCCTCATAGCTAGATTATGATTTTTAACCCTCACGACTACCTTATTATTTATAACCCTCATGGATACCTTATAATGTAACCCTCACGACTATCTTATGGTGTAACTATTACAGTTGCACTTGGAGTAAATATACGGAAGACCTCCAACTTACACATACCCAATGAATTGGAGGGAGATATATGTCCCAACCTTCCTCATAAACAATTACCAATAACCATAACATAATCATAAAATGTGAATAATTACATAAAAACATTTCTTTTGAATTTTGAAAAATATAATTTTAAAAGAGAATTTTTAAAGAAAAGTCCCTTACAAATATCATATAATTGAAGTGAGAATTTATAGAATGAAAGGAATATCTATATTAACTATAAATACACATAATAAATCATAGTATGAATTAAATTAATTACACAAATAATCTTAGTACCACATAATTAATGAAATAGAAGTTTATCCTAAAGAGGGTTAAGAATTCCCTTATCTTAGGTTCTTACTTAAAACTTGTTTAAACCTCCTGTATAATTGTTAAAAGAGTGTTATTAATATTTTATAGAAAAATATTAATTTTTATAACACCTTATATGATCATTTTATAACATCATTTGACCCATTTATTAATAATATTTTGTTATTTCCATTGTTTCGGGTGCGTTCTTTACATGATTTCCATGGCCGGTTTGTAAAGGATTTTATTGTTGAGTGGAAGAGAAACTCTAGAAGTGGAATGAAATGATGTTAATATGTTTATATAATATTAAAAGATTCCATAAATCATTTTGATTATATTTTATGAGGATGAATCATTAGATAAATCAATATTGATATTCATTTAGATCATTTTGGCGGTTCTTCGATAATCACAAACTTATTTCATCATATAACTTTAATATTATGCATATAAGTTAATTCTAGAACATAAGAGAGATAATATAATAGAATTTAAAAACTTTTTGAACCATTAAAATGGTTTTACAACCATATTTTAAGGAAGTAAAGAAAATTTAAAACACTTCATCGATGATTTTGGTAAATCGGCACATCACAGATAGTGTTTTTTTTTAGATTAAGAGGGGGGAGGAGAAGAATTAATTTTGATGAATTTTTCCATAAACATGATAAAATCCAGAATATATAAGATTATTTATCTTTCATTACTCTTGTATAAGAGGAGGGTAAGAGAGTATAAGAAAATAAAATAATTGAAAAGAAAACACAAGAAAATGAAAAAGGATTTTTACCTCTTGATCTCTTCTCCTTGAGATCCTCCTTAAGGCTGTTGGTTTTGACCCTTTGGTGAGACCAAATGGTCTTGGACTTGGGGAATAGCCTTAGGAAGGGGATTAGGAATAATTTATACAATTATTAAAGCTTAGTAGGTGTGATAGGAAGAGGGAGATAAGGGTGGTATTTATAGTGAAAGTGAGAGAGTTTTTAATTAATTTCAAAGGAAACCTCATTAGTGGTATTTTCAAAACCATGGGCTTTCCTATGGTTTTTACCATGGTATTGGCCACTTGGGACACCTAATATATTATTTTAATCGTCAAGAGTTTACGAGAATGATTACATCATTATTACATCATTATTATGTCATTAAACACACCGAAAACTTAAAATTGTATTTTTACTATTCACAGAAAATTCAACTATCTCAAAAAAATCCCCAAAAAACACACTTAACATTTTTAGATGTGTAGAATTAAAAAATAAACTCCATTTTTTGAAAATAATTTTCTATATATGATTAATTTAATTTTTAAATAAACTCATAATTTATTTAAAAAATAAAAATTTTAAAACTATAACTCATTTTATATCACTTTGAAAGAAATAATCAAGATCTAATTATATTATAACCATAAGAAAATAAAATAATATTATGATTTACTATTCATATGGGTCTTATTACTATTCATATCACTATTCATAAGGGAATGTTACTATTCACCAAAAAACAAGTTGGTTCTATCAGAGTCCAAATAACTTTCTGATCACAACCATAGATGTTTGTTTTTTAAAATTCAAATAATAAAAGTTTTAAAATTATATTTAACAGATATTTTATAACTATCTACTTAAAAAAAAGTTTTATTATGTGGAGAATTAGTGTTTCATGCATTTCAATTTATTTTTAAAACCTTGGGGTGTTACAGAAAGTGAATGAAAAGATCTAGAGAACATGTTGAAAAATGAATTAGATTCTTATATTGGACAAAAAATAAATCTCAAGAAGGATAAGATACTATCATTGAATGAAAAATAAAAGGCAATTGATAAAAAGGAAGAATGTGAAAATAAAGAGATTATTTATATTAAAGAAATCAAAAGACACAAACTGAAAGTGGCTAAAATGGAAGAGATAGTAAAGGACTTTAAATAAAAACTTTCTCTCAAATAAGAAGAACAATAAAAGTCTCAGTCTAAATTTCTTGAAGAACATAATAACTCGAAAAAACCAGAGAAGATTTTTACAAGGCTATGGAGGTCAAGGAAGAATCATCACAAACTGGTTAAAAGAGGGGTTTAAAGAACAGAGTTTATTCAACACTCGATGAATTTAAAAATAAATCTATCATATCTAATAATGAAGGTCCAAAAATAAATTATGGATAATTATGGAACATGAAGACTAGTGAAAAACCATTTTCTAATTCAAAGGAAGAAAGAAATTCTCCAAGAATATTCCCCTCAGAACAAATACAATATCAATATATGGAAATAAAACAACATCAATATTTAAGACATGGCTATTATCACTTAAGAAGATCAAGATTCAGAGGACACTACTAGTGCTATGAAGTGTTTGGGAATAAAGGTTATTCATGTTGGTATAACATGTCCCTACCATAAATGATACATGAACCAAGTGGGAACTATTATGAGAATAGGAGATCAAAATTTCAAAGTAAGCAAGCAGTTGTGAAGAATTCATCCTATCTTCCAATAAAAAACAAATTTTTCTATTTAGAATTTTTTTGGGGTAGATGTGATCATAATGTCCATATTCCTGAAAAGTGCATGAGTATTCTCCCTGAAAAAACATCTAATATTATGAAAGTCAAGGGAGTTCAAAAAATGAATGGATAAAAGTCATGTTTTTTTGAAGTTCTTTGAAATCTAGTAGAAAAAACTAGTCATGGATTCTTGATAGTGGATGTTCATCACACAGGACTGGTGAAAAAAAAATTCAAAGAAACATTGAAAACCATGAAGGCGAAGTAGTGACCTTTAGAAACGACTATTCATTGAAAATTAAAGGAGTTGGAAAGGCAAAGATTGAAGCCCAAAATCTGAAGTCCAATAATGTGCTATTTGTTGAAGGGATGGAGCACAATTTTCTTAGTATCATCAAACTTTTTGATGATCTACATGATTTGTTGTTCAAAAAGGATCCATGTATCATCAGAAGAAAAAAGGATGGAATAATTATCATTCAAGGGAAAAGAACCAATGGGAATCTATTTCAAATTAGTGATTCTATCAATTATTGTTATTTGAGTGATAAAGATGAAAACATCCTCTGGAATAAAAGGATTGTCCATCTTGGTCAAAAGAGTATTAGTAAAATATTTAAGCATGATATTGTGATAGATTTTCCCAAGATAGAAAGTGAAAGGTATGAAATCCATCAAACCTATCAAAAAGGGAAATTATCTCAAAGTTCACACAATGGGGTGGATATCCTATCTTCCAGACCCCTTGAAGTTATTAATACTAACTTATGTGGCCCAATGAGACAAAAGTATACCATAGGTGATATGTATTTCATTACATCTATTGATGATTACACTAGGAAGACTAATGTCATGTTTATCAAGTACAAGTCAGAGGTAACTAAAATGTTCAAAAATTTTAGAAGGTAAGCTGAGAAGGAGATGAGCCTCTATATCAAGAAACTGAGATCAGAAAATTTTAAGGAGTTTACTTGTGATTCTTTTGAAAGTTATCTTTCCAAACATAGAATCAAGAATTAGTACAGAACACCATATACTCCATATCACACCCCAACCTATTCAATTATTTTATTTTATTATTTCTTTGGCCTTGAATAAATTTTGTTGGGGTTCAGGTTGAGTCCCAGACGGAAATTTTGAGTTTTGTCAAAATGTGCGTGTTTTTGAGTTGACGTCATTGGGCATACAGGTGGGGCGCATTTTGGAAACCCCGTACGGCTTCGCCCAGGAATCAACATGTTCCGTCTATCTTCAGAAAATTTAAATGGGTAATTTTTTTATTTATTGTGTTATTTAAAATTTTTATCAATGATAATAATTTTATTTTTATTATTAAAGTGAAATGAATGTTTTTGTCATTTTTTATCTTTATAGTTATTATTATTACTATTATTATCATTATTATTAAAAATTTTCATTAATATTATCATAACCATTAAAATTTTATTAATAATAATATTATTAATAGTGAAATAAAATAAAAATGAAACAAAGTGTGGATAATGCCTTGAAACAAGATGAAATAACTGCAATAATAATAATATTATTACTACGACTAATGATATAATATTTAATCTTGTTCTTGTTTTAGAATTATTGAAATTAAAACTAAAATTATTATTATTATTATTTTTATTGTGAAAGTTATTATTATTATTATCAGTAAGAAGGGTACTTATTATTATTATTATTATTAAATATGTTATTATTATTATTAGGTGTATTATTAAAATTATTTTTATTAATGTTATTATTATTATTATTATTATTCTTTTCTTCTTATTATTTTTATGTGTATTATTTTTGTTATGGGTTAATGTTTATTTTGTTTTTTTTTGTTTTTTTTTAATTTTATTTTTATTTCTTTATTTTTATTTATTTTTTTAACTCTAACCCTAACATAGGCGCTCACCCTTAGCTCCCACTCTCCCCACGTGCCGCCACCCCCTCCCTTCTCTTCTTCTCCTCGCACAATATCTCCTCTTGCACAATAGCCAACCCACACTCCTCCTGCTCCAGCTGCACACCCACCAGCCGCACGATGCCCCTCTTTTCCCCTTCGCTACACCAGACGACCTCCTACCCCATGCCGCTCTAGAGCTGCACTGATCTACCAGCTGTGCTTCCAGCCGCCACACACCCTCTGACCACCTCCATCCAGCACGTTCTGACCCCAGTGCCCCCTACGTATTAGCACGCGACACCCCTCAAACCCGTCGTGCCTCCACCTACCTGGAGATCCCCAATGTGGAACCCTATGGCAGTGCACCCCCTGTCCCAGCTAACCACTAGGCTGCTTCCTCCCCCTGTTCTCTTCTTCCTTCACATGAGTATGCCCCCATGCCTCCCTCTCCTTGCCGACCTCCTTTGCAGTGCCTCCCGCCGCGTCTCCGGCCGCCCTGTCTCCCTCTTCTAGCGGCACAACGCACCCTCCGAATCCTCCTGCTCGAACCCCCACTATCTGATTTTCCTCCCCCTAGCTAGTTATCTAGTAGCTCCCCTCCCCTCCCTCTCTAACTCTGGACCTGCCCCTCCTTGTCTCCGCAACCCTACTGGATGCCCCTTTCTTTGGCGCACACCATCCGACTGCACGAACACCCTCCAATTGGCTACGCACCCACCACCCTACACCCTCAGGCCGCCCCACACCCTTCAGCCGCCGCGCACCCACTTTCTTCACGCTGTTCAGCCACCGCACCACCTCCCGGCCTCACACCAGGTCCGGTGACCCCCCTGCTAGGCCGCACCCCTCTTCCTGCTGGTGACCAGCTTCAACACGACCTCCTCCGACTGGCCCTACAACTGGCCTCGCCCTTCCAGCGGTCCTCTCCCCCTACCGACATCTCTTTCGGTGGTGAATCCCCCCTTTCGGTAGTTATTTTCTCTCCCTCTCCATTTGATGTTATTCTGCTGATATAGTTTCAATGTTTAGGGGATATTCCTAAGTTCTATGTTTAATCTTACTACTTAGGGTTGATTTTAACATCCTTGGGGTGTGAACATTGTGTGTTTGAAGTTTTGCACTCGAATTCCAAAAGTTTCTTTATTCTTAGGGTTGGATCTCACTACTTATGCCTATTTAAATTAAGTTTACTTTATTCACTTGATTTTCACACCTCTTAGGTTTCTAGTTATGCATTTTTGTTGTTAAATTAATTATATCATGTGGAAATTGTTGGTTCTCCTTTGTTTAGATAATTTTTTCACCCGTTTAATTGATTTGATGAGTTTTGTGGTTGATTAGCTTGGTGAGATTTGTGTTTTGAAAACATGTCGAGGTGGTTCTTTTGCGTTGTTTATTCATTTGTATTGTTTTAAGTCCGTGTTTATGTATTTTAGTTGTGTGTTTTTTGCAGCGTGTTAGCGAGGTAACCCAGCGAAACCGCAGTCGTCGGCTTGCACGTGCTTGTGAGCCTATGCGAGGCGTGTCGCGTCATTGTGTTCAAGTTGTGAGTCGAGGTAGGTCCCCCAATACACTATCCTTTATATTTATAATTAATCAATTTCTTTATATTTCATTGATTTTTAATAAATGAGAATAGTATTAGATAATTAATTTTTAAATAATTTCTTGATGTAAACAAAGATGTTTATTTTATACACGACACTTGAATTAGTTTTTTGATGAATTGACGCACATAACGGAAGAATTACCGTTTTGACTTTGAACATAATTCACAAATTTTCAAGAGTGGTTCTGTTTTGATGATAAATAATTGCTTATGATGCGTGAGAAAGTGTTTTGGTTCTATTAAGAAATGATATTTTTTTCTTTAAAGTTGGTTAAGGTCCATTTGGTACTTTAATAAAAATAAATTATTTTGAAAACCTTCTTGGAGTGACTTGTGGGTGACCTTGCTATGTACGTTGTTTGTGTGAGTTTTTTTGCGTTATATTCGTGCATGGTGAGTGGTTTCTTGTTTGACAATGTTAATTCACCCATTTTTTTATTACATGTGTTGACATGGGAACCTAACATAGTAAGTGAATCTTCTGAGAATGATTGCTACACTAGTTTAGAATACGCACTGGCTAGTGGCCCATAGTACAGACTTTGTTCTGCTATGGGATTAGGTCCCTCGGGTAGGCCAGGTAGGGAAACACTGGGCGTTTGGGTGTTATGACATCATCGAGAGTAGGCATGCCTTCAGGATGAGTCACACGTATAGTAAGTTATGGATTGTTCACGAGCTCCTAGGTTCAACCGATGTTTTATTTAGTGTTTATTTGTATTTGGCAGACAATTGAGAGGTCTAGTTCGGTTACTGGTCCTCATTTGCTGCTTTACCAATACCCTTATTCTGTGTTATGTGTTGTGTGTGGTTTTTCTCTTAACTAACAACCTAAATTTGGATTTCTAAATGTTTCACAAAAATGTTTTTAAAATGAAATGCACCTTTTCCATTGAAACATTATACTTGTTATTAAATTTAAAAGGGAAATAGACCATTACTTGTTTTGGAAATGTAAGTGTGTGTGGAAATCCATATTTTATATAATTTAGTTCAAACCTGGAATTAGTAAATTATTTATTTAAAGTTAGTGATTTGGTAATAGATTGTTGGGAATGCCTACTGAGTTTTAATACTCACGACTATAGTGTTTTCCTGTTTTTAGTTTTTTTTGCAGGTTTGACTCGAGCTTGCTCGCCGTGGGCGAGAGTTGGTTGTGGATTGGTGAGCGACTCTTGGGTTCGCGATCAGTTTTGTTTCTAGTCAGGTTAGTTTATTGTTGTTGGTTATATTTCCTTTTTTTGTGTCATTTATTTGTTTTGCGGTGTTCTATATCCTTTCCACTACTTTCATTGGAAGAAATCATTCCCTTTATCCTCTATTGATTCCCTGGCGCTTGTCGCTAGCCCAAGAGGATCGGGAACGCCTCTTGAGCCTTGACGCAGATCGGATCGGGTGACCGGTTCAGGGTCGACCTGGGTTGGTTCGTGAAAAAATGGTATGAGAGCATGTCACCTCTTGAACAGACCTTGTTTTTCAGAGCGCCCATTGCTATTTGGGGTTTTCATGGTAAAAGGAGTAGAATTTTCAGGATTTTAGGTGTAGGAACAAGAAGGTATTCATGAAACCTAGCTTGTTTCGAACCTCGGGTTACCATGGGATGTTCGGGTTTGTCAATGTCCTATGATTCTTATGGTTTGTTTGGTATTGAGAAATGAAATGGGAGCCAGGAAAGTGACCTCCGTGAGATTTCATGGTCCGGAAATCCATGTGGAGATGGGGAAATTACCCTAGAGTTCTCCTTGTGGCAGTGGTGTGACTAGCGTATAGCCCCTAATCATATGTCTGAGTCACCCATCGACACTAGTTTCTCATTGTGGATTGTTTGACTCTTCTTTACTTCTAAGAATTGTTTTGTAAAGTTTTTTTTGAGATTTTGAAAAGTTTAATTTAAAATGGTTATGACCATGTTTTGATTAAATTCTTTGTTTCCTTATTCCTTAGTGTTCACCCCCCATGATGGTTTGATGAATTCCCAAGGTGCAGCTTTGGGTGGTGCGCCCTGGGAAAATACTCCAGTTGATCTACCTATAGACTATGTACTGAAATTACAGAAGTTGAACCCTCCCCTGTTTTATGGTCAAGCAGATCCTCTTGAGGTGGAGGAGTGGTTGTGGAATATTGAGAGGAACTTCAGTTTCATTGGATCGCCCGATTCATTGAAGGTGAAGTTGGCTACCTTTATGCTTGAAGGTCCAACCTGGAAGTGGTGGAAGTCCGTGTCTCGAAGCAATCCTTGAGAAGATCTCTCATGTGAGTTCTTTAAGTCTTTATTTATCCAAAAATATTTCTTTGAGTTGAAGAAGCTAAGGAAGAGGATGGAGTAGTGTTGTGTTTAGTAGGGCGTTTAATCGGTACTAAAATTATATCGATGTTTCTCAGACCTAGTTCCATATGACCAATGGTTTGTTGCAAATGATCCCAAAAAGTCTTGACAATTTGAGTCTGGACTCCAACCTGAACTATAATCGAAAGTGGAAGAGCTCAACCAAACCACATTCTTGAATGTTGTGGGGCAAGCCTTTCTGGCCAAATATGAGTTAGCAAGAGGAAATGAGGTGGAGAATCCTCCCTCGACCTTGGGAAGCAGTGCAGAGGATGATGATAGGAAGAATGGGAAGTGACCTGATGCTGGTAGCTCTAATAGAGGAATCAAGAGGCCTTCAGACCTTCAGTCATCTTCTTTACAACACAATTTCATGATTTGTCACCATTGTGGTGGTAAAGGTCACAATAGGATGATGTGCCTAAGTGTTTCGAGACCCTACCACACCTATGGAAGTTTGGTTCACTTGCAGTGATTCTGCTGAGGTGTTTCCAAGAAGCGTGCTGAAGCTAGACCAGGCTCCTTGAAGGTCACCTCAGCCTGTCAGAAGGAGTAGGAAAATGTTTGGGATCAGTTTGGGGTTTTATCTTTGTTATGTTCCCTAGATGTAGTGGTCATATCTTGTAGTGTTTTATGGTGTTTCTTTTCCTACAGTTGTAAGAATAGTTATTGTTGAACCTCTTTGAAACTTTTGTTTTATTAGAAGCGTGTTTGGTGCAATTATGGTTCGTGTGTTATGTTTGGAAAAATTTTGAAGCCTGACTGTGAGGCAGTAGATGCTTCAATCATTGGTGCTCCAGCCATAGGTCTCAGAGTGAAGCTGGAGCATAGTCAGGAGGCCCTTAATGGTGAAAAAGGGCCTTGGATTAATCTTTGTCCTTAATGTGGCATGGTTTGTGTTCTTCCGAGGCTGCGACGTTGTTGATGGGGCGACGATGGTAGTTTTGATGCTCTATCAGTTGAGCCCTTCCCTTCTTCCCCCCTTGGGATGGTGGTTTTTGGTCTGTGTGGAAAGTTTTCATGTTCGGTTAATCTCGTCAGTTCTTATGGTGGGGAGACGCACAATGGGTCTCGCAGAGTCACATTGGAAGTCATTTAGTGTTAGCCTGATCTTTATGGTTCAGAGTCTATTTGGGCCTCCCCGTGTCAGTTTTAGAGTTTCTTTTCATGTATCATTTGGTGGTAGGTGGTCTCGTGTGGAACCACTTAATTTTAAGTTCTTCCTCTTGGGTAAACGTCAGGATTGGAGTACACCCAGCGGTTCCGTTGGACTAAGATTATGGGAATAAGTGTCAGAGTTAGTTTAAGTTCATTTGTTCCTTGGTTGAATTGGATGGTTTGGGTTATTCTTGGTGACAGTTAAAGTGATCATGTTTTAAGGATGATTTGTGTGTCATGGGATTTCGGTGTCTGTTTAAATCGATCAATTGGAGGCGCTTAAACTTTTGGAGGTGGGTGACACTTAAAAGAGGTTTTATCTTTGGGTCTTGATCTTGTTGTGGATTTCCGAGGGCGGAAAGCATTATGGTGGGGAGAATTATCACAGCTCGACCTATTCAATTATTTTATTTTATTATTTCTTTGGCCTTAAATAAATTTTTTTGGGGTTCAGGTTGAGTCCGAGACAAAAATTTTGAGTTTTATAAAAAACTGCGTGTTTTTGAGTTGACGTCGTTGGACGCACGGGTGAGGCGTGTTTTGGAAACCATGCGTGGCTTCGCCCAGGCATTAGCACATTCCACATATCTTCATAAAATTAAAATCGGTAAATTTTGTGATTTTTTGTGTCATTTAATTTTTTATTGATGATAATAATTTTTTTATTATTATTAAAGTGAAATGAATGTTTTTATCATTTTTTATAGTTATGATTATTACTATTTTTATCATTATTATTAAAAAGTTTCATTAATAATATCATAACCATTAAAATGTTATTAATAATATTATTAATAATAGTGAAATAAAATAAAAATGAAATGAAGTGTGGCTAATGCATTGAAACAAGATAGAATAACTGCAATAATAATATTATTATTGTTGCGACTGATGATATGATATTTAATATTGTTCTTGTTTTTGAATTATTGAAATTGAATTTTTTTTATTATTATTATTTTAATTGTGAAAGTTATTATTATTATTATCATTAAGAAGGGTACTTATTATTATTTTTATTATTAAAGATGTTTTATTATTATTATTAGGCGTATTATTAATATTATTTTTATTAATGTTATTATTACTATTATTATTATTTTCTTCTTATTATTTTTATGTGTATTATTTTTATTATGGTTTAAGGTTTATTTTGTTTTATTTTTATTTATTTTTTTATCTCTAACCCTAATACAGGCGCTCACCCTCATCTCCCCCTCTCCCCGCACGCCGCCACCCCCTCCCTTCTTTTCTTCTCCTCGCACATCATCTCCTCTTGTGCAACAGCCAACCCACACTCCTCGTGCTCCGACCGCGCACCCACCAACAGCACGATGCCCCTCCTTTCCCCTTCTTCGCATCATCTGGACTCCTTCCCCACACCACTCTAGTGCTGCACCACCCTCCCAGCCGTGCTTCGAGGTTCCACACACCCTTTTTCCACCTCCAACAGGCATGCTCCGACCCCATTGGCCCCTCCGGATTAGCGTGCGATGCCCCGCGAACCTGCTACCCCTCCACCTGCCTCGCGACCCCCCTGCACGACACCCTCTGGTAGTGTACCCACTGTCCCGGCCAGCCAACAGGCTGCCTCTCCCCCTGTTCCCTTCTACCCTCAGATGAGCATGCCCCCCAGGCCTCCCTCTCCTTTCTGGACTCCTTTGCAGCACCTCCCACCGCGTCTCCGGCCACCTCATCTCCCTCTTCTTGCAGCACAATGCACCCCCAGATCCTCCTGCTCGAACCCCCACTATCCGATTTTCCTCCCCCTACCTAGTTCACTCGTAGCTCCCCTCCCTTCCCTTTACAACTCCAACACTGCCCCTCCTTGTCACCGCAACCCTACTGGACACCCCTTGCTTAGGTGCACTCCATCCGACCGCACAAACACCCTCCAACCAGTTGCGCACCAACCACCCTACACCCTCATGACACCCCACACCCTTCAGCCACTGCCCACCTGCTGTCCGCACGCCATCCGGCCGCCACACCACCTCCTGGCTACACCCTAGGTTTGGTGACCCCCCCTATTCAGCCGCACCCCTCTTCTCGCTGGAGACCAGCTTTGGTGCAGCCTCCTTCGACCGGCCCTAAATCTGGCCTTGCCCTGCCAGCGGCCCTCTCCCCCTACTGACATCTCTTTCAGCCCCGAACCCCCCCTTTCGATAGTTATTTTCTCTCCCTCTCCATTTGATGTTATTCTTCTTCTAAGGTTTCAATGTTTAGGGGATATTCCTAAGTTTTGTGTTTAATATTACTTCTTAGGGTTGATTTTAACATCCTTGGGGTGCGAACTTTGTGTGTTTTAAGTTTCGCACCGGAATTCTGAAAGTTTCTTTTTTCTTGAGGTTTAATCTCATTGTTTATGCCTCTTTAAATTAAGTTTACTTTGTTCACTTGATGTTCACACCTCTTAGGTTGCTTGTTATGCGTTTTTGTTGTTAAATTAATTATATCATGTGGAAATTGTGGGTTATCCTTTGTTTGGCTAATTGTTTCACCCATTTAATTGATTTGACTAGTTTTGTGGTTTATTAGCTTGGTGTGAGTTATGTTTTGAAAACATTTCGAGGTAGTTATTTTGTACTATTTGTTCATTTGGACTATTTTAAGTTCATGTTTTTGTATTTTAGTTGTGATTTTTTTGTAGCGCATTAGCAAGGTAACCCAGTGAAACCATGGTCGTTGGCTTGCACATGCTTGTGCGCCTGTACGAGGCGTGCCACGTTATTATGTTAGAGCTACGAGTCGAGGTATTTCCCCAAATTCACTCGCCTTTAAATTTAGAATCTATTAATTGCTTATTATTTCATTTATTTTTAATAAATGAGAATAGTATTAGATAATTAATTTTGGAATAATTTCTTGATGTAAACAAAGCTGTTTATTTTATACACAACACTTGGAATTATTTTCTTGATGAATTGACGCACAATAGTGGAAGAATACCTATTTAGCCTAACATAATTCACATATTTTCAAGTGTGGTTCTGGTTTGATGATAAATAATTTCTTCTGACATGTGAGAAAGTGTTTTGGTTCTCTTAAGAAATGATATTTTTTTTATTTAAAGTTGGTTAAGGCCCATTTGGTACTTTAATAAAAATAAATTATTTTGAAAACCTTCCTGGAGTGACTCATGGGTGAACTTTCTATGTACGATATTTGTGTTAGTTGTTGTGCGTTATATTCGTGCATGGTGAGTGGTTTCTTGTTTGACATTGTTGACTCACCTTTTTTATTACATGTGTTGACATGGGAACTTGGTATAGTAAGTGAATCTTCTGAGAATGATTACTGTAATAGTTTAGAATATGCAATGGCTAGTGGCCCTTAGTACGGACTTTGCTCTACTAGGGGATTGGTCCCCTCAGGTAGGCTAGGTAGGGAAACACCGAGTGTTTGGGTGTTATGACGTCATCAAGAGTAGGAATGACTTCAGGATGAGTCACATGTATAGTATGTTTTGTATTGTTCATGCGCTCCTAGGTTTGAACCATGTTTTATTTAGTTTTTATTTGTATATGGAAGATGATTGAGAGGCCTAGTTCAGTTACTGGTCCTCATTTTTTGCTTTCCCATTTCCCTTATTTCGTGTTGTGTGTTTCATGTGTTTTTTCTCTTAACTAACAACTAAAATTTGGATTTCTAAATTGTTCCCAAAAATGTTTTTAAATGAAATGTACCTTTTCCCTTTAAACATTAAACTTGTTTTTAAATTTAAAAGGGCAATGAACTGTTACTTTTTTTTGGAAATGTAAGTGTGTGTGGAAACCCATATTTTATATAATTTAGTTCAAACATGGAATGAGTAAATTATTTATTTAAAGTTAGTGCTTTGGGAATAGATTATTGGGCACGCCTACTGAGTCTTAATACTCACACCTATAGTGTTTTCCTATTTTTAGCTTCTGTTGTAGGTTTGACTCGAGCTTGCTTGCCGTGGGAGAGAGTTGGTTATGGATTGGTGAGCAACTCTTGGGGTCGTGAGAAGTTTTGGTCGTGGTCAGGTTAGTTTTTTGTTGTTGGTTGTCCTTCCTTTTTTGTGTCATTTATTTGTTTCACATTGTTCTATTTTCTTTCCACTTCTTTATTTATTTTCATTGGGTAAAATTATTTCCTTTTGTCCTCTATTGATGCCCTAGTGCTTGTCACCAGCCTAGGAGGATCGGGAATGCCTCTCAGGCCTTTCCGCGGATCGGCTCGGGTAATTAGTTCAGGGTCGACCCGGGTTGGTTCGTGATACTCCAAAAAAAAGTGAGGTACCTGAATGAAATAAAAAAATCATAGTTGAGATAGGATGAACTATGTTATCTAAACACAACATATCAAAGTATTTATGGAAAGAAGCTATATGTACCACCATACACATATATAATTGATGTCTATTGGGACCAGAAAAATAAAAAGGCAACATATGAAATGCAGTACAATAAAAAACCAACTGTTAAATACTTCAGAGTTTTTGTAAGTACTTTCATTATAAATATAAAGAACATTAATATGGGAAAATGTGAAGAAAAATAGGAGGAATGAGTATTCACGAGATACCTATCTAATAGTAGTGGCTATATATATTGGATAAAATAGGTGTAAAAGTTAGTTGACTATAGTGATGCCAAAATTATTAAAAACAAGAACAAATTAGATATCAAATTTGATAAAGACTGAGAAGATTCGGTAGAAAATGGTATGAAAATATAATAGAATAATGATGAAGTTGCTAAGAAAGAGACAAAAATTGATGATATTGATTTTAAACATACCAATGATGAATATGAAACTGATGAAAATAAAAGAAATTTTATAAAAAAATGAATAAAAATGTTGAGATTGAAAATATCATTGGCAATCAATATATATTTTAAACTAGAAGAATATTTATAATTGAAGATCAAACTTCACTTATTTCTCAAATTGAACCTCATACAGTGGAAGAAGCAGTTGATCATGAGGAATGGATACAATATATGAATGATGAACTTGATCAGATTGAGAAGAACCCCACTTGTGATCTTGTATAAAGAACTAAAAATAAAAATATTATTGGAAGTAAGTGGGTTTTCATAAATAAGCTAAACGAAAAAGGTGATGTATCAAGAAAAAAATCTAGATTGGTGTGAAAAGGATATTATCTAATGGAAGGAATTTACTTTGAAGAAAATTTTTTACTAGCAGAAAAACTGGAAACCATTAGAATGTTCTTGGAATTAGTATCACACAAACATTATAAATTTTATCAAATGGATGTGAAATATATCTTTCTAAATGGTAATCTTGAAGAAGAAGTCTATATTGAAAAACATGATGGTTTTTTATTAGACAATGATGGAATTATGGTATGTAGATTGAGGAAAGTTTTGTATGTTTTGAAAAAGGACCCCATATCTTTGCATTACAAATTAGATGGCTGTGTAAGGGATATGAAGTTTGTAAAAGGTAAAGTTTATAGTAACCTTTATGCGAGAGAAATGTCCAAAGGTACTCTCATTATCATTGTATATGTGGATTAAATAATGTTTTCTGGTGATAAGGAAGGTCTATGTGAATAATTTACTGAGAAAATGAAAATAAATTTTGAGATGTCCATGCTTGGCCAAATGACATATTTTCTAGGATTTAAAATAGATAAAAAACCAAACTTCATATTTCTATCATAGGAAAAAAATGATAGGGAATTGATGAAAAATGTTAGAATAGAAAATGAAAAATAAGTTTCAACACCCATTTCATTTGGAACTAAATTACACAAGGATGAAGCTAGAAACAGTGTTAATCAGAAATAATTCAGAAGAATTGTTGGAAGTCTAATTTATCTCATAACATCAAGGTTAGATATAACTTATGTACCAAATCTATATTCCAGATTTCAGAGTGAACTAAAAGAGTCTCACTTTCTAGTAGATACGATAATTCTTAGATATGTGAAATATTATCTGAACTAAGGGATACTATACTGAAACAATGCATATTTGAAACTGTTGGTCTTTACAGATGATGATTGGTTAGGTGATTATACATACAAGAGAACAAATTCATATAGAACCTTCTTTCTTGGAGAAGGCTGTGTCAGTTGGAATATAAAGAAGAAAAATTTAGTGTCTTTGATCATAGTTTAGGATAAATATGTTTTAGCTACACACGCATGTACATAGATGATCTAGATGCAAGTATAGTTTTAAGATTTGAAAATTGAGATTGAGAGACCACTGAAAATTTCACGTGATGATCAAATTTCTATTGGATTATCTAAATATCTAGTACAACATTCAATATCCAATAATTTTAATATTAGGTATCATTTTATCAAAGATAAGGTGTCATGTGGATATATCAATCCAGAATACATTTATACTAAAGATTAGGTTATAAATATTTTCACAAAGCAATGAAAAAAGAGTGGTTTTTTGAGTTAAGGATGAAACTTCATATTAAGAATTATCCTCTAACTTAAATACTATCAAGGGGAACCTCCTTATTCCCTATACTTTTATGTGTATTGTGATAACAAACTAGGGAATTTAAGGATAAGTTTTTTTCATCATAGATTTCATTTAATTCCATGATGATGAAAGTGGATGAATCTATTTAGGGAGATCCTTCATGAGGTTTAAGTCATCTAGTCACACCCCCATCTCATTCTGAATTTAATTTATATAAGGGGTGTTCTTAATTGATGAAATTCTAAAAAAGGGGGAAATTATTACTGTGCACCTTAAATTTATAATGTGTTTATTAAAGTGTGTGTAGGATCTTGTATTTCCTTTGAGACTTTCTGAGCTTGATTTCACATACTTGGATTTTTAAAAAATAACTTGGATTCCCTTGATTATATCTCTCTTATTTTCTAAACCAGGTATGCCCATATATACATAGAGATGATTAACTAATGTCTCTCTTCCAAGTATCATGTTATTTAATTCCTTCTCTTAAGAAAATACGAGAAGAGGTTTTTGAGAAGACTAATGAGATAAGAAGACCCCGCTTCCCTTTTCATTTGATTGTTATTAAGAAGGTGTAATGATGATACACACATTGAATTTTATGTGTGAGTATATATGTGAAGTGATACTTACAACAAAATACAAATGGGGAAAATGGGAGATTGTTGAACCTAAATGTTTTATTTGTTGTCATAGTGTGTCAATATGTATTCAGTGAGTTTGGATGAAGTAGTGATGCCTGGAGAACTATTATGGATGAAGTGGTGGTCCCTAGAGAATCATTATGGATTCATCTAATAACATTAAATGTAACACTTGGACCATTCTTCTTTATATGGAATTGGATGTCACACTTGGAAATTTCTTCTTGGTATTTAAATTTTGACCATTGTTTGAAGTGATATTAATGACAAGGATATGTGTCATAGGATAAAAGTTTTTACAACATTGTTTACAACATTTTTGTAAGATTAAAGAACACCATGATACATGAATTTCATTTTTCATGATGAATTGAGAAGAGTATAAATTTGGATAGAAATTTTAATTTAGAAGGATTTGAATTTTCATTTAAAACTTAGAATATTTTTATGTAGAATGGAGGAATTACTAAAAAATATGGGCTAACCACGCAAGCCCGAATAGGCTAGCCCTCAACCACTCATAGGGGGACCCAAGGGGTCAACCCTCTTGGGAGATCCTTCCAAAGGAGAAAGAGCATGGAGGCCGGGGACGTGTATAATCCCATAGGAATGCAGATCCTGTAGCATGTGGGTAGGCCAACGTATAGGGCCCATAGAGAGATCACCCACATGCATGCATGGGTTGGGCCAAAGGCCCTTAGGGAAGAGACTGTGGACCACATGTGCCATGGACCATGTGGGTGTGCTGTGTAGTGGATTCTGAGTGATAACCTCAGTGCCGACTTGAGGGTGCAGTGGAAGGAATTGAGTAATAAACTGAAGCCAAGATCGGTTGAAGGATTGATGTGGGATAGAGCGTTGTGGGTAATATTCACCCATCTTTTAAAATGATGGAAATAAAATCATCCATCTAATATAATCTATTGCTTTTAATATGATCCATTTGATGATGGAGGGAGTTATATTCAACCTCCCATGTACAAGAATTCACGATCGAACCCCTCATGAATGAGGTTTGCAGACTGAGCACCCAAAAAACACTCAATTTCTATGCAAGATCTACCAAGTCACTTCGGGAGTTTGAAATGTGGCTAATTAATAATTACCACAAAGCATAAAAATTATTTTCAAGATTGAGAATATGGTGTATTAATGATTCTATGTGAAAAATAAAAATGATTCATATGATTAGGTTTGTAGTAGATTTAATCCATGAAGGACGCTACTTCATGGTGGATTAATCCTGCGATTGACTATAAAATAAATGTTCTGCCAGTGTTTTTTTATGGATGTTGATTCTTTTTGGGTGAAGGTACTTTGTGGATGAGGTTCTATTGCTTTTCAGGTGAAGTACCTTTGTGGACAACCAAGTAGCACACAATGAAAACCCATTCTGATGATCTAGTTCAATTAACAGTGAATCTTCTACATGAATATGAATTCCATGCATAATGATATTATGTAAATATCACACTATTTGAGTATTATGGGGAGATTCTATGTGGTGATAAATTAAATTTCTCATGGTATTGAACCTATTTAAAACTTCTTCGCATGTTCGTATAATTTTTGTGCAATAAAAAGTTTGATAACCACTGCATTGATGCCTATAAAATAATGGGTTACTTCATAGATAAATAGAATGTTGAGTGAGAGTGATAAATTACAACAAATATAATTTTTTTATAAAATCATTTGTTGCTCATGGGTTGATACCATGCTCACGAAGTAATAAAATTATTTATAGTCAGTATGTGGTAGTGTATGTGAGTGCATACATCATTTTGTGAAGTAGTATATTTTTGTGCAAAAAATTCACTGAAATATATATATATATATATATACTACGACATAATTATTTAATGCACATATAGATAAATTTTCAGACAATATGAGTAAAATATAGATGAGAATACAAGAGGCATAATTTTTGAGGAAGAACCTGTTCATTGGAGTTCTTCATAATGTGATCATATGATATATTATTTATCTTTAAGGATCCAAATAAATATCTTCATCAGTTATCAAAAAATATACCAAAATTTAGATGTGGTATTTCTTGTGTTGTTTTGTAATAATTTTTGTAACATGGAAGTGTGAAACTATTGTTCCAGTGGGACTTTGGAAATCATAGTATGGCTCTATGCTAGTGAATAAATATATTTTATAACTTCTTTTGATTATAGTGGAGAATCTGTGATTGGGGAGTCTAACCAATCACATTAAGGAGTGGGATCATTCTAAGACCAAACCTTGTAAAAATATATTGTTCCTGTTCTATTTATTTTTACTACATTCAGGATAGGATGAGGCATTTTAAGAGTTGAATGGATCCTAACCGGTCAATAATGAAAAGAAATAAAAATTGTAAAAATTGCCGCTAATTCAACCCCCCTTATCAGTGGTACAACTGCTTCCTGGAAACTTCAATTGGTATCAAAGTGCCTGATTTCCTATATAAGGATCCATTAATAATTGAAGATGTATAATATTAATTCTTCTAATAGTAGGGGTGTTCATACTTTTGATGGAAAGAACTCTCATAATTGGAAGAATATGATGTTTCCTTATCTTCTATCTCTTGGCCTTGAAGTTAAATATTTAGTTACTGCTGGATTCCCACCTATTTCTGATAAAGATCTTATGACTTTTATAGATAATATAAGTATATAAATTGATGGAAAATATCAGAATACTATTTTGGTGGACCTTTTAGAAAAATTTTACACAAAGGTTATGAGACTCAAAAAATACCAAGGAAGTTTGAGATAAATTAGAAATTAGTTATGAGGGAAATGTGAAATTCAAGGAGGATGAATTTAAAACTTGGAGAATCAAATTTTAAGATATTAAGATTAAAAATTAAAATAAAATGTTGATTAATACTTCACTAGAGTCAATGAAATTGTCAGCAATATTTTGGGTTTTGGTGAAATGCTGGATAATTCAACTACTATAAAAAAACCATTGAGAAATTTTTCTGAAAGGTTTGATCCTAAAGTATTAGCTTTATAAGATCTATATGACCTTATTCTCAATAACTTACATAACATACTCATTGCATATAAAATGTGAAATAACCCAATTTTCAAAAATAAGATCAAAGATGAGATAAAATTTGAAGCCATGAGAAAGATCAAAATCATAGATGATGAAATGTAAAAATCAAGTGAATATGATGATGAAAACGAAGATGAAGATTTTAATAGAATAATTTATCTTGTATAAAAAATATTCAAGAAGGTAAATTTTAGGGGTAAAAGTAAATTACTACCAAGGTGGTATAACTGTTATTACATTAAATTTTTTGATGTAAATTGTCCTAAAAATAAGTTTGTGGAACCTGAGATAGATGATGAAAAACCATAGAAAAATAAATGGGATAAGATCTCAAAAGGTAAAATAAATTTTATGTAATAAATAAAAAATTACTTAAAATTAAAGGAAGAAGTTTAGTGAGAAAGGAATATGAATCTAACTCCACAACAAGCAGCCTATCAGAAGATGAAACTAACTTCATGGATAATGTTGAAAAAGGGTTCGAAACTTCCAAAAGTGGAGATGATGAAAGTGAATGATCAAAGATATAAAACTTTTTGAAAAATTAATTATAATATTTTATTGAGAAAAATAGAAATATCAAGAAGGAGAAGATACTGTTATTTAAAGAAAAATAAAAGATAACTGAGGATAAGTAATAATGTGAAAATAAAGAGATTCTTTACATTGAAGAAATAAAAAGACACAAACTGAAAGTAGATGAAATGGAAAAGGTGGTAAAGTACCTTGAAGAAACACTTTCTCTCAAAGAAGAATAATATTCAAAGACTCAATCTAAATTTATTGAATCATATAATAACTTGAAAAAGATCAGAGAATATTTTAGTAATGCTATAGAGTTCAAGGAAGAATCCTCATAAACCGGTGTAAAGAGGGGTTCAAAGAAGTAGGTTTATTCAACACTCTACAAATACCAAAATAAATATATAATCTCTAACAATGCAAGTCCAAAAATAAATCTTGGATAAGTATGAAACATGAAGACTAGTGAAAAATTATATTCTAATTCTAAGGAATAAAGAAATTCTCCAAGAATATTTCCCCCCCAAAATAGAGACAATCACAGTATATGGAAAGACAACAAAAATTTTTTTTAGAAAAGGCTTTTATCAGTTGGGAAGATCAATATTTAGAGGGAAATTTTTGTGTTGTAGAGTGTTTGGGAATAAATATTATTCATGTTGGTATAACACGTCCCATCCAGAAATGAGACATGAACCAAGGGGGAGCTATCTTGAGAACATTAGAGTAAATTTTCAATGTAATCAATCAATTATCAAGAATTTATCCTATTTTCCAACACAAAGAAAATTTGACTCTTTAGAAAGAAATATATAGTAAATGTGAAAAAATTCCATATTACTGAAAATTGAATGAGTATTCTCACTGAACAAATATCCAATATTATAAAAGGAAAGGGAGTTCAAAAAATGAATGAAGAAAAGTCACATTTCACTGAAGTTTCTTTTAAATCTAGTAGAAAACCAAGTCATGGTATCTTAATAGTGTATTTTTTTCACACATTACTGGTGACACAAAAATTCCGAGCAACATTGAGAATCATGAAGGAGGATTAGTGACCTTTGGAAATGACTGTTAACTAAAAATTAAAGGAGTTGGAAAAGAAAAGATTGAAGCCCAAATTCTAAATCCCAATAATGTGTTATTTGTTGAAGGGATGAAACACAATTTTCTTAGTGTCAGACAACTTTGTGATGATTTAAAAGAGGTGTTGTTCAAAAAGGATTCATGTATCATCAAAACCACAAAGGATGGAAGAATTATCACTCAAGGAAGGACCAATGGTAATCTATTTTAAATTAGCGATTCTATTAATTATTGTTATTTGAGATCCAAAGATGAAAACAACCTCTGGAATAGAAGGATTGTCCATCTTGGTCAAAGGAGTATTATTAAAATCTTGAATCATGATATCATGAGAGATTTTTAAAAGATAAAAAGTGAAAGAGATGAAATCTATGAAACCTTCCAAAAAGGGAAATTGGCCCAAAGTTCACACAATGGGGTAGATATCCTATCTTCCAGACCTCTTGAATGTATTCATACTGACTTATGTGGCCCAATGAGATGAAATTATACCATAGTTGATCTTCATTTCATTAAATTTATTGGTGATTATACTTGAATGACTAATGTAATATTGATTAAGCATACGTCAGAGGAAACTAAACAGTTCAAAAAATTTAGAAGGAAATCTAAGAAGAAGATGAGTCTCTATATTAAGAAATTGAGATCAAATAATGGTAAGTATTTTACTTCTGATGATTTTGAAATTTATCTTTCCAAACATGGAATCAATAATCAGTATAACAAACCATATTCTCCATAACAAAATGGGGTATATGAAATAAAGAACATAAGTATAGTTGATATGGGAAGAACAATGTTAGCTGAACACAACATATTAAAGTATTTATAGAGAGAAGCTATATGTAATTCCATAAAAATACATAATAGATGTCTACTAAGACCAGAAACATTTAAGACAACATGTGAAATTTGGTACAACAAAACAAAAAACTGTTAAATACTTCAGATTTTTTGGAATTCCTTGCATTATAAAGATCAAGAACATCAATCTGGGAAAATTTAAAGAAAAATACATTGAAGTAATCTTCATGGGATACTTATCTAATGGTAGTGGCTATAAATATTGGAAAAAATAGTGAAGAAGTTAGTTTACTATAGTGATGTCAAAATTATTGAAAGCAAGAACAAATTATATATCACATTTGATACGGAATCTGAATATTTAGAAGAAAATGGTATGAAAATGGAACTGAACACTGATGAAGTTTTTGAGAAAGATCAAAAAATTACTGATATTTATTTTGAAAACACTAGTGATGAATAAGAAGTTGATAAAAACAAGATAAAATGGTACAAAAAATTAAATAAACATGTTGAGGATGAAAATATCATTAGAAATCAATAGTCTCCGATTAAAACTAGAAGATTATTGATAATTGAAGATCAAATTGAACTTATTTCTCAAATTAAACCTCATATAGTGGAAGAAGCAGTTGAGAATGTGGAATGAATACAAGCTATGAATAATTAACTTGATCAGATTAATAAGAACTCCTCCCAAGATCCTATATCAAGACCTAAAGATAAAAATTTTATTGGAACCAAGTGGGTTTTAAGAAATAAGAAAAATGATAAAGGTGAAGTATCAAGAAAAAAATCTAGAACGGTGTGCAAAGTATATTCTCAAATGGAAGTAATTTACTTTAAAAAAACTTTTTCACTAGTAGAAAGACTAGAAACCATTAGAATGTTCTTGGCAGTAGAACTACACAAACATTATAAATTTTATCATATAGATGTGAAATATTCGTTTATAAATGATGATCTTGAAGAAGAAGTTTATATTGATGAACCTAATATTTTTGTATTAGACAATGATTTCATTATGGTATCCAGATTAATGAAAGATTTATAAGGTTTGAAAAACCATCTTGAGCCTTGTATTCCAAATTAATTAGTTGTCTAAGAGATATGATGTTTGTAAAAGGTAAAGTTGATAGCAACCTTTATGTGAGAGAAATTTCCAAAAGTACTCTCATAGTCATTGTATATGTGGATGAAATCATATTTTTTGGTAACAAGGAAGGTCTATGTGAATAATTTGTTGAGAAAATGAAAAGAAATTTTGAGATTTCCATGTTTGGCCATATGATATATTTTTTGGGATTTTAAATAGAGAAGAAACCAAATTCCATATTTCTATCATAGGAAAATTATGATATGGAATTGATGAAAAAGTTTGGAATGGAAAATGAAAAAGAATTTTCAACACCCAATTTAGTTGGAACTAAATTATTCAAGGGTAAAACTAGAAATAGTGTTAATCAGAAATAATTTAGAATAATCATTACAAGTTTAATTTATCTCACAACATCAATGCGCGATATAACTTATGTAGTAAATCTATGTTCTAGATTTCAAAGTGACCCAAAAGAGTCTCACTTGTTGGTTGCTAAGATAATTTTGAGATATGTGAAAGGATATTTGAAGTATAGGATTCTATATAGACACAATTCATATTTTAAACTGTTGGACTTTATAGATACTTATTGGGTAGGTGATTGTACTAATAAGAGATCAAATTCAGGTGAAACATTCTTTTTGGGAGAAGGCTTTGTTAGTTGGTATGGAAACAAGAAAAATTCTAAAACTATGAGAATTAACAAGGCTAAATTTTCTACAGATACATATGTATGTACAGAAATTTTATAGATGAAAGTACAGTTGTAAGATTTGAAAATTAAGACTAAGAGGCCACTAAAAATTTCACGTTATAATAAAAGTGCTATTGGATTATATAAAAATCCATTACAACATTCAATATCTGAGTATATTGATACCAGGTATCATTTTATCAAATAAATAGTGGCAGTTAAAGATATTAAGCTAGAATACATTTCTACTAAAGATTATGTTACATATATTTTCACCAAAGTAATGCTAAAAGAGAGTTTTCTTGAGTTAAGGTTGAAACTTTAAGTTCAACCTTATCCTCTCACTTGAAGACTTTAAAGAAGTACCTTCTTATTCCCAATTATTTTATGTGTATTATGCTAACAAATTTGGGAATTAAAGGAGAAGTTTTGTTCATCTTGGATTTCATTTAATTCCATGATGATTAAAGTAGATTCATCTATTGAGATCATTTAAGAGGTTTGATTCACCTAGTTACACTCCTATATTATTTTCGATTTCAATTATTTAAGGGGAGTTCTTGATTGATGAAATGTTAAAAAAAGGGGAAATTATTCTTGTGCATCTAAACTTTCTAATGTGTTTGATAAAGTGTGTGCAAGATCTTGTATTTCCTTTGAGACTTTCTGAGATTGATTTCACATGCCTATAATTTTAAAAGGTTGCTTCGATACCACTGGTTATATCTCTATTGTTTTCTATACTAGTTATGCCTACATAGAATTAGAGATGATTAACTAATGTCTCTTTTCCAAATATCATGTGATTTCATTCATTCTATTAAGAAAATATGGGAAGAGGTTTTTGAGAAGACTGATGAGATAAGAATACCCCACTTCCCTTTTCATATGATTTTCATTAATTGAGAGTAACAATGATACACACATATTGACTTTTATGTGAGAAAATATATATGAAGTGATACTGATAATAAATTAAAAAAGGGGAAAGGGAGATATTGTTGAATATAAATGTTTCATTTGTTTTAAAAGTGTGTCAATATATGTTTGGTGAGTTTGGATGAAGTAGTGATGCCTAGAGAATTGTTATGGATGAAGTGGATATGCCTAGAGAATTGTTATGGATTCATCTAATAACATTGAATGTCACACTTGGAGAATTATTCTTTGTATGGAATTAGATGTCACAGTTGGACAATTCTTATTGGTATTTAAATGTTGATGATTTTTTGAAGTGTTCTTAATGACAATTACATGTGTCATAGGAAGACACATTATTTAAAACATTTTTTGGAAGATTAAATAATACATTGCTACATGAATTTTATTTTTCATGATTAATTGAAAAGAGTAGAAGTTTGGCTTGGCATTTTAATTTAGAAGGATTTTAATTTTAATTTAATACTTAGAATATTTCTTAGTAGAATGAAGGCTTGACTAAAAAATATGGGCCAACCACATAAGCCCCAATAGGCTAGCCCTTAACCACTCATAGGGGGACCCAAGGGTTCAACCCCCATGGGAGAGTATGCCCAAGGAGGCAAAGCATGGAGGCCATGGCCATGTATAATCCCAGAGGAGTGTAGAGCCCACAATTTGTGGGTAGGCTCATGTATAGGGCCCATAGAGAACGCCCCTATAGGAATGAATGGGTTGGTCCAGAATCCCATAGGGAAGAGCCTATGGACCACATGTATCGTGACCCATGTAGTTATACTATGTAGTGGATTCCGTGTGCTGACCTCAGTGACAAGACCTGAGTAATAAATCGAATCTGAGTTTGGTTGAAGGATCGATGTGGGATGGAGCTTCATGGGTACTATTCACCAATCTTTTAAAATTATGGAAATAACATCACCCATCTGATATAATCTATGGATTTTAAAGATACATTCGATTATGGAAGGATTAATCTTCAACCTCCTACATACAAGCCTTCACGATCAAACTCCTTGTGAATAAGTGTTCATAGATTGATCACCTGCAGAACACTCGATTTCCATATGGGATCTTTGAAGTCACTTCGAGAGTTTGAAATGCATCTATGTAAAAATTACCACAAAGTATAAAAATGATTTGTGATCTTGAGAATATTGTAAGTGAATGATGTTATGTGAACCATAAAACCGGTTCACAGGAGGAGGAGTGTAGCAGATTTGAGCCACGCGGGATGCTGCTTCACGATGGATAAATAATACCATGATCAACCTAAATTTAATACATTGTAGGTGTTTCTTTGTGTATAATGATGTATTTTATGTGAAGCACCTTTGTGTATGAGGTATTATTGCTTTGAGGGTGAATTTCCTTTGCGGAAAACCATGTAGTACACAATGAAAACCCATGCTAATGATCCATTTCAGTTTGTAGTGAATCTTATACATAAATATTCATACCATAAATGGTGAGAGTATGTGGATATCATATTTTTTGAGTATTACAGGGAGATTTTATGGGGTGATAAATTAAAATTCCTTGCGGTATTGATCTTCTTTAAAACTGCTTTTCATGTTCACATAATTTTCATGCGATAACTTGTTCGATAACCACTACATTGATGCCTATAAAATAATAGATTGATTAACATATAAGCAGGATAATAAGTGATATTACTGAATCACAATTAAGAATTTTTTTTGATAAAATCAATTTTCACTCATTGGTTGAGATCATTCTCATGAAGAAATAATTTTTTTTGCAGTCAATATGAGGTAATGTATGTGAGTAAAAATATCATTTCACGAAGTAGTATATTTTTGTGCAAAAAATTTACTAAAAAATATATATACTATTCTATAATTATTTAATGCACATACAAGTAAATTTTCATACTATATGAGAAGCATATAACTGAGAATCCAAGAGGCATAATTTTTGAGGAAGAACCTGTTCAGTGAAGTTTTTCAGAATATGAGCATATAATATTTTATTTATCTTGAAGGCTCAAAATAAAAACCATTACTAGTTGTTGTAAAAGTAGTAAACATTAATAAATAGTCTTTCTTGTGTTGTTGTGTAATCATTTTTGTAACAAGGTATTATGAAACTGTTGTTCCAATGGGACCCTAGAAAGCATATTGGGACTCTATTCTAGTGAATAAATGTATGTTGTAACTGCTTGAGATTATAGTGGAGAATCCATGATTGGGGAGTCTAACCAATCATATCAAGGATTAAGATCATTATGATACCAAACCTTGTAAAAATATTGTGTTCTTGTGCCATTTATTTTTACTTCATTTGGGAGAGGCTTATTTATTTTAAGAGTGGATTGAATACTAATAATTCAAAATTTAAAAGAGAGAAAAATTATAAAAATAACCACTGATTCAACCCCCCTTCTCAATGGTGCAACTCCTTCTTGGGAACTTTAATTTTGAATTTTCTTACAAAATCATGAAAGAAATGTTTTTTAACTTATACGATGTGAACATATTTTATGACCTTCATGAATAATATTTTCTTTGAATATTCATTTACAAGTTTACAAGTTTGTTTTCAAAGAAATTTTTTTTATTTTATATATGCACATTTAAAAAAAACAAGTGATTTCAAAGTGAAAGGTGTATTTTTATCAAACTTTTTCCAATGATATTTTTAATGTACCTTCATCTATATCAATATAGTTTGTCGAATATTTTTTTTATGATACGATTCCATTCATAATATTTATTTATATGGTTTATCATCAGTTTGACTTGGGAAAGTGTTGATATTCTGTATGACTAGTTATTCCAATGAAGACAATTATTGACTTTGTTAAGAAATATTGATTCAACTATATTATTTATTCATATGTGGAATGAATTGGTCTTAGTAAGTGGTGGGACGAGATTGCTATAATCCCTCGATGCATCAGTTAGTCTCATTAGACAAAATAGATCAGGTTTTGGCCGAGGAATTACCCATTTATATAGATGTCTTGGAATAATCCTTGATGGTATGTTTTAGACATCTGAAATTATTAATTCCATCATTATGATATTATTTATTAATATACACATGATTATTAGACTAGTTAGAATATCTATGGATAAGTTTCAATCTCATGTGATTAATTTTATGGCATTATTTTCTCATTATTTATTCCTACCATATTATATTCTTGTTATTGATTAAATGGAATGTGTTTTAGTTATTTACCTTTCCAAATTGATTATGAATTATTTACTCATATCCTTCATTGTAAACATATCCTTATTGAGAATTAGATCTCACCAATTATTCTTCCTTTCTTCAGGATTCTAGGATGTGTATTATGATTGATTTGGAGGGATATACTAATGGGAATAGTTGTGTACTCCAAGAAAATACTATGTTGTATTTTATATTTTCAACTATGATATGAAATTCAGGTATGTATCTAGTTCACCAAGACTACTAAACTATTTGGTCCTTTGGTATGTAATTCCTTATATCTAGTTCCAATGTAATAAAGTAACTACCGACTATGTTCTACTAGAGTTGGGGACTTTATGCTACACACCTGGTTTGACACTCTCGGGGGATATGTTTTGGAAATTCACAAACTCTATATGAAGTATCATGAATAATTTGAATAATTTCCATAAATAAAGTAGGTTAAGCCTAAGGTGTCATAGATTGAAAAGAAGGTGTCATCATTTATACATCTGATAAATGATTTTTCATGATTATGTAGTTTTCCACTATGATTAGTGTTTCTCACAATATTCTTTTTGGATTTAGTCAATGGATAAAACCTCAAGGAATCATGTTCCTATTGAATGCAATAGATAATGCAATGATTTTACTCTTGAGGAACCAAATGTTATGAGATATGGAATAAAAAAACTCATTGTTATGATCACATAACTTTCTCAAGATTTGATTCATGATGAAATTACAAATCAGAAAAGGAGGGAATAACTTTTTGTTTAGTCTTTCATGAGGAAACATCCACCCTAGTTTAGTGGGTCCACCGGTCCACTAGTCATTGAGCAATGAATCAGTACCACTAAAAATATATTTTCCATTATCCAGTGTTTAGAGCATGAAAAATTCATTTTGGACGCCTATTGTTTGGAATGAAAATTTAATCAATGGTGTAACCTTATTAAGAATATGATTCGAGTAGAGGTAATTGACTCCATGGAATGGGATGAGTTTAAGAGGATATTTTCAGTAAGTACTTCCCCCATATTTTATGAATAAGGACATAAAAAAATTTTCTTGATCTCATATAGAAGGATGGTGAATATAAGGGTTTATACAAAGCTAATTTTATAAGACTTAAACGATACACTTATGGTTTAATAACCAGTACAAAAAGAAAAATTGATTTATTCTTTAGTGGATTAAGACCAAGTATTTAAAAGGCATTGGATATAAGAGACTTTATTAGCTATTAAGAATTCATTCAATATGCACTAAAGGTGTAAATGGAAATTGGATATTTTGACCTTTACCATAGAAAAATAAGAACTTGAATAAACCACATGGTGGATAGAAATTTCAGTCACCTATATGCCAGAAATGTGGGAAGAAGCACTCATGTGAATGACTAAAAGGAACAAAAAGGTGTTACATATGTGGTAATACTAGAAATAAATAAAAATAATGTAGAACTGATTTTAATAGGCCAGTAAATGAAATAAATAGAGAGATAGCTCAATAAAATGAACTACCTAGACTCTAGTGTTTCAAGTGCAAGGAGTTTGGGAATTATGATAATCAATGCCCCAATCCAAGGGATAATGTGAATGATAATCCAGAATAACCTATAGAGACAAAGGACAAAGGGAAATATTATGAAATCAAAATGGATGAAGTGAATCATGATAATTAGGGAATACTTATCCTCCCCACCTTAGTTGGGAATTTGATGTTTGATTTTATATGAATGATCCCTATGAAAATATTATTGTTCATCCTTTAGTGTAATTTCATGTGATCATATCCCTCTATATGGATTCTGGAATAATGAAATCACATTTGATATTCTATCAGTGCAAGGATGAACCCAAGATTTCAATGAAAATGTTTTTGTATAATATAAGATCTTTATAAGGAATAAAGGGTGAATTAATTTTTTGGAAGTATTTATGTCTCCATGTAATTTTAACTTAAGAGTTATGAATACCATAATGGGTTTATGAGTTTAAGGTTAATCATAAGTTCAAAGTCATTGACACCCCTTTTAAAGTTTTATGTGATTAGAGTTTATAAAGACTAAGGATATTTCAAGAGACATTTATGGAAATATAACCCTTTGGGTTTGTATATGTTTTAGTGAAAAAAGTTATTTGAGGAGGTATTCCATTACACTTTGTGGATATATGATTAAAGGTACTGGTAAATTTTTTGGTTTATCTTATCTTTGATTTTGAGGCAATTATGGGTTATAATCGATCACCTTATGAAGTCAACACACTTCATTTCTACCAGAGAATATTTCTCCCTAGATCTTCTTTCCAGAATATAAATTAAGAAAGTGACAAGGTTTCATAGAGTACCACATTAAATTGTATCTAATCAAGATCCAAAGTTTACATAAAATTTTTGGTAGAGTCTTCAATAATCTATTGATACAAAGTTTATTTTCAACATTGCGTATCATCCTTAGATAGATGGTCATCTGAGGAAAAAATTAAATCCCTAGAGAATATGCTAATATCTTTTTCTATAGATTTAAAAGGTTTTTAGGATCAAAAACTTACTCTAGTTGAGTTTTCATAGAATAATATATTTCACTCGAGCATTCAATGGATCCTTATTGATCCCTTTATGGAAGAAGTGTAAAACTTCAATGTACTGGAATGAAGTTACAAAAAGAAATCTATTGGGATATGAACTAGCAGAATGGAAGATAAGGTTAGAGCCATTCAATAATACATAAGGGTAACAAAAATTGACCAAAATGTTATATTGGTAATCATTGGAATGATCAAGAATTAAAAGTTAGTGAGGAGGTGTTCTATAAATTTATCTATAGAATAAATAAGGGAAAACTAATCCCTAGGTATATTAGTCTATTTGAAATTCTTGATCATATCAAGACCATAGATTATCACTTGTAATTTCCACCGAACCTCTCTCAGGTCCATGATATGTTCCATGTATATCTCATGAGGAAATACATACTTAATCCATCACATTTACTAAACTAATAGGTCATACTGTTGGAGTATTATATTTATTATGAGTAAAAACTAGTGGAGATTTTGGATTGTATAGAGAAAGTTCTATGAAACAAGACCACTCACTTGATCAATGTTTTTTTAGCAAAATCAGCATCTTTAGGAAGTTATGTGGGAACCTAAGGAGTGAAATTCATTTTAAGGGGGGTAGAATGTAACACCCCAATATTTTATAAAATATATTTTTTCCAAATAAATTTAATCTTTTTGATACTTTGAGTTACATGAAACACCGAGTTCAGTTTGTGTTACATGCAACACTGAGTTTAGCTTGCATTACATGCAACACCGATTTTAAATAAAACATGAAATGCTATTAAAATATTATTATTTAATATGATAGTTATCACATAGACATTGGAATGATAGTTATGAATAAAATTAACTAAATTATGAAAATATTTGGTTGATATACATATATAAAATGAATTCTTTAGTGACTAATTAATCAAAAATGAAAATAAAAACTATTTTAATATAAAAGAAATATTTAAAAAAAACACATTTTAACTCAATAAATTAAACAAATCACTTTTAGTGAATGATTTTAATGAAATTTATTTTTTATATATTCAATTAAATTTTTAACATTCATCTTATATTTTTTCTAGGTATCAGATAAGAATAAATACAATTTTACGCTTAAAAACTATAATTTTCTAAAAGGGATGTTTATCACATTTTCACAATTATTTTAAAAATTAATTTTTACCATTTTTATAAAATTTATTTGATAAAATAAAATTATTTTTTTAAATATTCATGTCAAAATTATATTAGGGTGAATTTTTGGGATATTTTTAAAGAGATTAATTTTTTAATGAATAGAGAAAAATACTGGTTTTTATTAAGAATTTTCATTTATTTAAAGGTTTTAAAAAATTAAAAATTGTTTTAATATGGTATTAAAAGTAAAATTAGTTAAATTATAAATCTATTAATCCAATTTAGGTCATTGGAATCAATTTCATATTTAATTTTTATATTATAACATTTTAAACTTTTTTACATTTTCTCTTTGGAAAACCCCTTTCTAATTACATATGAGGGTTTAATTTTAAATTAAAATTTCCACTTATGTGAATGGAAGTTTTAAAAATGGATTCCCTATTTTTAATTATGATAATTTATATTTTTTAATATGGTCAAATTAACCATTATGAATAGTAAAATCAGTAAAAATTAATCACCATGGTTAAGGTTAAAACATGTTTACTAGTGGGTTAAACTAAAGAGTTAAGGGGTAAAATGACCTAAAAACTTGTAAAACACCAATTTCATGGAAATATTTAGACCTTATAACCTATAAGGTTTTATAATGACACATTTTTGAGCTTTTTGGTATGTAAAAAATGCGGGTACGCCTTTTTCTATCCAAAAAATACAAGTGTGCCACTCACCTCACTTATAAAATGTCACCCACTATCCTATCCTATTAAAGCTTAAAAAAACCCATTATTTAGACCAATAACTAAAAAAATAACTTACCTAATTACCTCCTTTCATATAAAATGCCTTATTTGGGTCATAAATCCAACCTAGGATGACTTTTGGTGCAAACAAAAAGAAGTTATCTAAGAAGAGGTAACATCCCTAACCGAGGATTTTATTTTATTTATTTTTCCACATCCTTAAATTATTTTTAAACCATGATAATATAATAACATTAGTATCTCACATATACATATATTTTATTATATTAAGGGCATTATCTACTGCCATATCCTCCTCCCTCAAATGGGAAACAAAACCGTTGATCATATATACAACGGACTACCAACTCGTGAACCGATGTATTTCATTTTCCATCAATACTTATCATGACTATATATAAGGAAGTATATAATGATTAAATATGATATTTCTGATATTATTATGCATCTGAAATTATTATATCACATATACCGTTTTACTTTCCATTCTATGGGAATATGATAACATTGCTCGTGTGTACGACGAACTACCACCTTATGAAGTGATGTGATTCATTCATGCTTTACATGGAAGGTAATTATAACACCCCATTATAGATCTGAACAGTGAATATTTAAAATTTTCATGGTTCGTCCTTTTCATTAAATAGATAGGATTGAGAAGGAATTGGGAGGATACCTGTTATGGTGAAGTCATAGACTTGTTGGAGTTTTTCTGCTTTAACCAAGTTTTTTTGCAGTCTTCTAGAGGATTACACATCGTGTAATGGTATCCAAGTACAAGTCATAAAAGGATTCATAATGTGAAGGGTATACATCATGAAAATCCCTTTCAAAATGTGAATATTTTTTAGATCACTTTTTAACTCAGAGTGTTATAATTTAAGTCTAGGTGACGCATTTTTCAGCAGTTATGAAAATTAAATATTTCATGATGTTTATTGAGATTACAAATCATGTAATACCCTGAATGTGGTTTTTAAACAGGTAGTTCAGTTGGTATTTTCCTTTTTTCTCCTCTCCAGTTTCAACTCCCTCAACCTAAGGCCTTCCCCATGTGATCTTGAAGCCTTCCAACCCTTCCATATCCATTCATTCGACATTCGATCATTGCTGTGCATGTGGGGGGATTCCATGGTAATCATTATCTCTCATTCTTCATCCTCCTCTCTTTATAATCATTTTTAATTTCAATGGATCTTTCTGAAATTGATTGTTTCATGTCCTATGGTGTTTTATCTCATTTCTAGGTTGATTTTATAGGTCTTTTACACCTTTGTTATCATTGATGGGTTCCATTGTGAGTGTTGAGTTTCGAGAAAAGGTAGGTGGTTCCATCCTGTATGGACGAATTTGTTAACCTTGAATTGCTTGGTTTATTTCAATTGTCGAATTAAATTCAATTTCTCAAACTTGATTTCAATTGATTTGATAAAACCCAATTCTAGTGAATTGGGACATTTGAAATGGTTTTGGCATGGAAAATTAGGAAAACCCCCAATTCCATTTAATTGGGGCGTGTTTATGGAAATTAGTTAATTTAAATTGTGGATATGATGTATATGATTTCAAATACAATTTTGATTTTAATCATGGAAAATAATTGTGAAAATTTATGGAATTGTTTTTGAATGGATTATAAACTTGTGGAAATGGCTTAAATTTTTTTTGATAGAAACACAATGGTTTTATCTTGGAAAGAGGCATGTTTTTTTTTATTAAAATATATTTTGTTTTTAAATGGAAAATTGGTAATTTGAAATGGGAGAATGAGATTTAATTGTATTTTAAGAAGTATTAAAATAAATTTACCATCATTGATTATATAAGAGAACATGCAATACATAGTCTGTTGGTGAGTTATTTGACAAAATGCTACGCTATTATAACATTCTAAAACAAACATATGGCGAGTCACATCCTTGATGGGAGGGTGACGAGTCGCCTCTAGCCAGTGTTAGGGGGATGTGTGTATACACATATTGCTGATATCACTTAGAGAGTGTGAAGTAATATATCCATAAATACTCTCGTACCTTTTGTAAGATGTCCATGTTGCTCGCTTGTTATTTTTTTGAGATATAAATGTATGCCAATGTTTTATAACTAATTTAAATTCCTTATGGATTTAGATAAAATATTTTATATAAAATTTTTATTTAAGCTATTGTTTTAGAAATATTCCATAATTTGTAAAGCCTTTTCTTAATGTAATTTCCATCATTTGAACAGTATAGCATGATTTGTTTAAATATGCTTTAAAATGCCAAGCCTATTTAATTTTAAAATTGAAATCATTATTTTGGTTAATCTATATTTGGAAACTGTTATGGAATCATTGGTAATACCCTACTAGGATTTTTATCTCACACCCTACTTGTGACTTCATGTGTTTTTATATTACCTTCTTCTAGGTTCAAACAAAGGGAAATGATCTCTTGGATGTGGATCCAGATGTTGAACCTTGGTCGTGGTGAGTTGTTTCCATAGGGAATTAGGCTATTTTCCTATCTTAGTACTGGGGTTATAGTACTTTGGGATTTTTGTGCCTTGTTATATTCTGGTACATTACTCCCAGTGGATATTTATTTATTATGCATACTATCTTGTTTCTTTTTTTCTTCCACTGTGTTTTGTGGAAAATTCGTTCCCACATACACGTTGTATGGTTCCAGGTGCTAGTTTCCAACCCGTGGGGATTGGGAACACCCCTCGAGCTATGTTAATTCCAGCTTGGTTATCAGGTTACTAGGGTACCTAGGCTGGTTCTTGACAAAGTGGTATTATATGAGGCTATCGAGCTTTTGTCTTGAAGTCAGTATGCATTTTTGAAATCTTGTCAGGACTTAGGAAGTAGTTGCAATTGAGTTCTTGGCCAGCTCTCATCGCAATAAACATTAATTTTACAGGGGTGGTTAGGGAAGGAAATATTGTGGAATAGTTCTATTCCTTTCCCTATTATGATTTGGATAGAGTGGAATCCAAATATGTTTGTTCTATATGTTGGAATAATTTCCCTTGTTACTCAGTTTGAGTGTTAATCTAATGTATTTAATGTTGTCTATTGATGTTTTTTAGCATCATTCCTCTGAGAAGACATGAAAATCGATTCCAAGAGGAAGCTGTTGCTGAACCGCAACAACAAAATCCTCCAGTGGACCCAAATCTAGTTGAGGTAATTGTTTGTATTTTCCAAGCTATGGGATAGGCACCACCTATAGTCCCCATTCAGGCTTCAGCTATGGATCCTCAGGGGGATGTTCTTTGAAATCATTCTCAAGAGTTCCTTTTATAGAAGCCACCAGTTTTAAAAATCTCCACTGATCCTCAACATTATGAGGAATGGTTGGGTAAGCTAGAACATCTATTTGAGTTCCTGGAGACACTAGATGAGATCAAGGTGAAATATGCCACCTTCAGGATGAAAGGATCGAGCAGGAGATAGTTGGACATGATGGTGATGACAAGGAAACATGAAGTCTTAGCATGAAAAGACTTCAAATTTATTTTCACTGACCAATTATATCTAGAGTTAATAGTGCTGGCTGAGGTTGTTGAGTTTTTCAAGCTTGAGCAGGCCGACAGAACCATGATTGAGTATTCAAATAGCTTTAATGAGATGATAAAATTTTCACCTAAGATTGTATCTAATGAGAGGATGAATGATAAATGGTTCAAGTTGGGAATTCGATCAGATATCCATTCTCATGTTTTCTTTCTAAGGTTTCCAACTTATGCTGATGTATTGGTTAAGGTGATGATGGTTGAGATGGACCTAGCTGGAAAGTCATGGTATCAAGAGTTCCTTATTCTCCTAGTGAAAATGTTATTTCCTTCAAGGGAAAATAGAAGCATGATGATTATCATGTAATTTCACGATGGTAGAGTCATTATGGACCTCCTATAGTGCCATGAATAAGTCCTTTGATTTTCTACCAGTGTGGAAAGGTAGGAAATGCACAAGAGCCTCAGCCCAGTTGGTGAGGACTCGCTAGGTGCATCCAAGAGACCCGAGATCAAATCCGGGTGGAGGCATATTTCTGGGTTACTATAGCAGTACTGTAGCAGGAACTGTTTGGTACTTTAGCAGCCGGAACTATTCATCCATCTGGGCCTTCGGCCCACCGGTTTGATCCTCGGGTCCTGCAAGGATTTCGGGCCACGCAAGGCCTTCGGGCCAGTTGATTCTCAAGGCCTTTGGCCCACCTTAAGGCCTTAGGGCCACCCCATGGCCTTCTGTCCACATGAATGCAGACACCAGACAAACTACAAAAAAGGAGCATCCCCAGAAGAGGATTCAGAGCAGGTGCACTCACCAGAGTAGAGCCAAATGGATTGTCAGAATGAGAGGGTATGGCTATGCCATCATTACCATCCCGTTCTTGCACGGGAAGCCTAGATAGATGGTCATGAAAAGGTGGAGATCTACTATCAGGATTCAGATGCTGGGAAGTGGCAGTTCCTTGTAGATAGTCTGGTTGAATTCCCTAATACCTTAGGGTCATGTAATCTCCTAAGACTACGAGCCATGTAATCTCTGAGCCTACGGGCCTTGTATGGGTTCCCCCTCATCCCTTGAAAGGGGGGTTATCAAAAATCAATAAAAATGAAGGCCTTCATGCCATTTAGGTAGGTGGAAAGGTAGGAAATTCTAGGAGGTTTTGTGTTGAGGCACCTAAGAACTTTAGATCCTACAGATTTTCATGACACTTATAGAGATTCTTTAATAAATTTTATAATCTGTGTAGTGGAACAAGATCATCATCTCCTATTAAAATAGTGGGGCAATCAGATACTTCATGTATGAAAGGGTTCCAACCATAAGCATCCAGAAAAAAGTTTCTTCACAGAGAGGAAGAGTCTCTAGAGGAAGAATACATGGGTCCAAAAACTATGAGAGGTACCATTACTATATATTCATTATTAGTGCTTTCTCTATTTGATACTGGTGCATCTGAATCATTTATTTCAACCCATATTGTTAATATGATTAATCTTCCTATGGATATTTTATCTTATGCAATTGATATTACTACACCCCTTGGCACGAAGAGAGAGTAGGGTCTCCGTAGCCCCACTTATATCTTATCTCTATCATACTTTGATCTTGATTGGATTTCTATGGTTCTTGATATGAAATATCTTTACATCATATTTGAGATGGATTGCCTCATTGATAATAAATCCCTAATTGATTGCTATCTTTGACGAGTCTACCTTACAACACCCAATGGTGTGCCTCTGGTCTTTCAAGGAGAATGGGAACCAAGGTCGAGTAGAGCCAGACCTTCTTATCTAGAGTTAGGGAAAGTAATATCAGTGTTTCCTTTTGATATAGAGTGTGAATCTTTGAGTGGTGATCTCCCTCTGTCATTGTTGAGTTTCCCAACACATTTTCTTCTGATTTCTCCAGTTTTACATTGGTGAGGGAGGTCGAGTTTTTCATTGAATTATTGCCTTGTACTCAACCAATTTCAATTACCTCTTAAAGAATGGCACCAATTGAACTGAAAGAGATTAAGTCCCAGTTGGATAATATTCTCGAGAAAGGATTTATACATCCTAGTGTGTCACCTTGGGCGGTGCCAGTTCTCTTTTCTAAGAAGAGTTATGGTTCCCTTCTCTTATGTGTTGATTAAAAAAATATAAATCAAGTTATGGTAAAGAAAAGATATATGTTTCCATATATTTATGATATATTTGATGAGTTTAAAGGGGTGAAGTGGTTTTCAAAGATCGACCTTCGATATGGTTACCATCAGTTGAGGATAAAGGAATCTGACATTCTAAAAACTGCCTTTAGGACTAGGTAAGTCCAATTTGAGTACCTTGTTATGAAATTTGGTCTAACAAATACTCCTACTGTTTTCATGGAATTAATGAACACGATTTTCCACAAGTATTTAGATACCTTTGTGGTAGTCTTTGTAGATGGCATCCTCAGTTACTCCAAGTATGAGGAGGATCATGTGTGTCACATCTTGACCTTTTAAATTATTTTATTTTATTATTTCTTGGATTCAGTTAGACTTTTCAAGGTGTAGGTTGAGCGCTGGCCTAAATTTTTTTCCATTTAATAATTTTGATGGGTTTCAGACTAGTGCGTGGACACCACACGGTTGGCGGTAACCTCGTGGTTGGCCTAGGTGCCTGTACAAATGTCTAACATTTAAAATAAATAAAATTTTATGTAAATAAAATAAGTTAAATGTTTAAATCATAAAAATAATTCTATTTTGTAGATAAATTTTTATTATTATTAAATATTTTTTATAATATTATCATCATTAAAATTGTTATAAATATAATTTTTATTCAGTTGTTTTTATTTAAAAGAAAATGAAGAAAATTATGATGATGATTATTGCTCTTCTTGTTGTTATTGTTGTTGTTGTTTTTGTTTTTATTGTTATTTTTTAAGAAACCCTAGATCTACCTAGTGCCCCTCTCCCCTTACCTATTGCATGACAACCCCCCAACCCCTTCCCTATTCGCAGTGCAGCACGAGTGCACCCACTACCCAATTTATTTTGCGCATTGACCCCTGGTGCAGCTAGCCTCTAACCACCCTTCCTCTATCCTGACCTGCTCCCTCTTTCACGCTGCACCAGACCAACTCACGCTGGCTTTCTCCCTCTCCCACGCTGCACCTAACCGCCATGCCTCCTCTACCACAACATTGTTTCCCCCATTTCTGGCCAAAGATTCCTGGACCAAACCCCCTTCCTCATGCCCTACTCCGGGCGGCCTGACTCCCCGACGCGAACCCTAGCTCGCGTGACACACCTCCTTTACCGATATCCCTCTTCCCCTCTAGTTCATCGTAATTACTTTCTTATTTGGTGTTTTTATTTAATTTATCCAAACCCTATTTCCTCAGGTTGTGTTACCACATTTTACTCGGTGTCTAGGGTATACGATTGGTCCACAGAGTGATGTCCTTACTTCTGTTGAGTTTCCACCACATTCTCACATGTTAAGGTAGGTTAATTCACAAGTTTTTATTTTCTAAGTATTCCATTAATACTTTATTTATTTCAATTATTTTTTAAATATGTTTCACACCTTAATTTTTCTTATGACTAGTTTTTGGTTAGTGTATTCTTGTTGGTGAAATTTGTTAGAATTAGTTTTTAAATCATGCTTTTGTATTGGTTTTTTTAAATTTTTTGATTAAATTTTAGTTTAGAATTTAAAAGATATAAATTAGATGATTTTTAGGGAACTTTCTCTTTGAAATTTTTTGGTAACCTGGTTGATTCATTTTATAACATCTCATAAATTGTGAAAGTAGTTTACTAAATTGTGTGGGAGTTTAAAAAATTATTTTCAAAGGGCCTTGGTGTGTGTTTTATTTAAAAATAGGATTTCAAGTGTGTATTTGGTGGGAATATTTGTTGTGATTTGTTTAAATAATGCGTGTGGTGATTTTAAGGAAATTGGTGTTTCTTGAGTTTTTAAAGCGTGGTTCAAAAGGTGTTCCTCATGGTTTGGCCTGGTTGGCCTTGAAACGTACTTGGGTTTGTGATCGAAAGCTAAGGCCCATTTAGAATTTATTAAATAGAATTGGATTATAAGTAATTATAAGGCCCATTTGGCACTTTCATATGCTTTGTATGTTTTAACTTAGTTTGAAAAGGCATTTAGGAACCTTTTGGAAAATCCTTGGTGTAAAGGACCATTTGGCCATGTTTATATAAAGGTGGTATTTTTTGTTGTTTTGGAAATGGTTTCAAGGTGTTTTAGGTAAATGCTGGAAAGTTGTAAAGAGTAAAGGCATGTTTGGTGGTTTTTACTAGTTGCTTGTTTTTTCTGAAAATGGGAATTGAAAATGTTCTTGGTAAATTTATTTAGGAGATGTGAAGGTTAATGGCCCATTTGGAACTTCCAAATCTATTGTAATATTTGTGGTAACTCTTTTAAAGGATTTTATTTTGGAAATTGTGTGCCCGTTTGGAAACCTTGTTGTTTTGTGAAATGTTTTAAATGGTTACATGTAATAGAATCCCAGTTGGAACCTTTGATGATGTGATGTAAATATGTGATATAACCCTTTATGGGTTATCATATAGAGTGTCTGTGTTTTGGGTAGGCAATTGCGTTGATGGAAGGTAAGGTGAATTATGCGTGCAAGGGCCTCCTACTTACACAGTACTATTACCACCATGGGTTCCTGGGAGTCTTTTAGTTGATCGAGTGATGGTTTATTTCTATCTCCGATTAGACAGGTTAGTACCCCATGGATTTATAGATAGTCCAGGAAGGATGTGCCACTAGTGAGGCTAGGTTAGGGAAACTAGTTGGTTATTGACTTAGGGGCTTCAGGATATTCTATCAGGTGGTTCCTAACTGAGTATGTACAGGGGTTCTCTAGGAATGTTTATGATTACCCATGGTTACTTAATTATTTACATTTCTTGTTTAATTTTCTTTGTACTAGTTTTTTCCATCTTTCACTATTTACCTATTTTATTTTAGCACAACTTTGGTATCACTTGTCCTGGTTTTTTTTATAATTGGCAGTTGGATTTGGAAATGTTTTGTCTTTCTGTTGGATTTTAAAATGGGGAAATAATATTGTTTTATTAAAATGTGAAAAACTATTTTATAGTTTTATTTCAAACTGGTGTTTATGGACTGCTTTGGGAAAGGGAAATTTTGGATTCTATTGTTGATCTTTGGTACTCCTATTGAGAATTTTAGTGCTCACGCCTACTTTATATTTCTAGTTGTAGGTTCCTTTTTCCTATTCAGGTTCCTGGTCTGTTTTCACATGGTTGGGGAAGGTTGTTTAGTGGTTTGAGGTGACCAAGAGGTCACATGGAGCTCGTGGTATTGTGGTTTAATTTCTAGATTTTTTTATTTTTGTTTCTTTTTGTTCAGTGTTGTATGTATCTAACATTTTATTATTATTTATGTTCAGTTGTTGGATCTTATGGCTTGTTTGGTTCAGTTATTTATCTGATATTTTTTATTTATTTTGGGCTTAAATTGTTCCCTCTTTTATATTTTGATGCCCAAAACTAGTTTCCATCCTGAGGGGATCGAGAGCGCCCTTCGAGATATGTTGCAAACTGGTTCGGGTGACTAGTTCAGGTTTAATCCTGGATGGTTCATGAAAAAATGGTATCAAAGGATGCCCTTGATATTTAGGGTGTCCAGTAGATGGAGATTAGGACTTTCGGGACTCAATAGGTAGGTGCAGGAAAATCATCACAAATTATTGCTCGCACTGATCCTTAAGTCGCCAAGGGTAGTCTAGGATTTGAGTCTTTTGTGTTGGGTTATTTTTGATTGGGGGATGACAATGGAGGCGGATCAGGTTATGTCATGGAATCACATGGGGTGGTGACCCATGTGGATTCCAAGTGCTCAGTTCAAGGTCCTCTTAGTGTTATGCCTTACTTGGGGCATGGACCACCAACATGTCTCCAAGTTAGGTATGGACACTAGTTCCTCATTCCAATGGTTTGTTGTTGGTTGTGTTTCGTTTTGATTTCTGTTTATGTGAGTTCATGTTGAAATTTAAAGTGGACTTTTAATGTGGAAGTGGTTTTGGAATTAGAGTGCTTTCCTCAAATGGTTTTAAATGGGTAAAGTGGGTTTTTAAAAAAGAAGTGTTTTGATTTCGAAAATTTGGTATGTGTTTGGATTTGATAAGGAAAATAGATGCTTGGACCTTGGCACTTATTTATGGAGGGTCTCATGTGCGTGAATATGTACAGAGAGTGCGTGGGGGTACTTGTCTGTAGATTATGTAAGAAGAATTGGATGAACACATATGTGACTGTTCGTAAGGTGCCATAGGTGAGTTTTAAAATTTAAAAGGAATGGTGGTTTTTGGAAAAAGTAATTATTGCTTGTGTTTTTATATGTTTGTCTTATGAGACCATTGCCCTTGTCTTGGGATGTTTCTTTGATTGAGTTTTGGTTTGATGCTTGTTTCAATTGTGTTTGTTTTGTTGTTTTAAATATTCTTCCTAGAAATTCCCCCAAGGTTTCTAATGATCCATGCCCAGTTCCGGTTATTTTCATGTGTTTCATATTTATTAAAGTAATAAATTTCCATTAGAGTCAGTTGTGTGGTTTGTAGAATTAGGGTGGATCTTTGGATTATTTGGAACTCCTAGGGTTGTTAAGGTTCATACCATTTTAGGTTTAATGGAGGGTCCAGTTTTGGACTAGTAGAGGTTGGGTTCCTCATCATCATTAGGATTTGGGGTGTGGTTAAAGGGTAATTGGTTTTCATGAGGGTTCCCCATATGGCGATGAGTGGCTGCTGGAGGAACCTATCTCCAAGAAGCTATCTTCGTCAGTGCCAACTCCGAGTTTATCAGACCGTTCTCTTGTGTGCCACCAGTAAGGCTAGTTCAGGCATTCTAAGCTGTCATGTTGCATCCCTTTGAAAACTTACCACCATTGTGGTAATTTGAATCATTGGGAGGAAGGAGTTGGGGAACTGAGGATACAAATTCCTGACTCTGAGGTAGAGGATGCTTCGGCCATCAGGGCCCCAACCACAGGTCTCGGGCTGAAGCTCGTACACATTCTGGAGTTTCCGAGGGTGTGTGGAACCTCGGTCCGAATCATGTTTTCAGATTTGGGATGGAAATATCCAAATTTTACTTATTCTATTCTTGTTACTGTCGTGAACTAATCCTTATTGTGGTGGTGTTATGATCTTGTTCAACCGTAATCCAAGTGGCCTTATTTGCTCTTAGTGTGGTTTCTAAATTGTTCGTATTCCTTGAGGGGTGTCGGTCCCATGAATAAATAGACCCTTTTTGATTTTGATTTTGGTATTAGTTGTGTTCTTTAGGGGATGTTTGGTTTTATGAAATTAATGGGAGGTGTTTTTGGGCCCTTTCTTAGTTCAGGCGCCTCTCCATGGGTTTTTCCTCTAGTGTGTTTCAGTTTTGTGGGGATTCCTCTATCCCAGTGTCTTAGTGTTCCAGTTTTACCCGGAATGGTTTCAATCCTGGTGGTGGAGTTGTTCCGTTTGCATTGAGAAAGTGGGTTGAGTTCGGTCTAGGAATTACCTAGTCTCTAGTTGTGGTGAGGATTATATTCAGTTAGCATGGGAGGTGTTGAGTTAATTTCTCATCCCCAGGTTGCTCGTTCATCTCGTATCAAGATTTTTGTTTAAGTATCTGGGGTTTTGTTAGGTTAATGTAGAGAAAAATTCAATGAGTTCGGTTTGGGAGTTCCCACGATGCCCCCTCGGGGGTGGTGTGTTTGGGTTTTAAGGTTTCTGTGCTAGTGAAATATTATAGTGGGGAGAACCCTCCCATGTTCTCCCCTAAACTTCGGGTAGTGGTTTTTCTTGAATTGGTTGGGTGTGATGTGTGTTGGTAATGGTTACCCCAAGGATCTCGATTTCCATTGATTTTTTTATGGGCATGGACTCAAGTTGTGTTAATAGTTTTATTGGTGAATTTGTTGGAACCACTTTGTGTATAGGTTTGTATTTGTTGTCAATAGTTGTCAATGGAATATCAAAATGAAAGAGATCATGAAGTACTCCGATGAAGTAAAGGAGTAGTGATTCATACGATTGTTGTGCTGATCGTAAGTTCAAAGAACATGTGTCAAAGATGATACATTGTTTACAACAATGAAGAATGTGAGGAGTTATCCATCCAAGGATGATTAAAGCAGGATGGTGTTTTTTGATGAAGACCATGCAATTACTCATGATTGTGTGAGAACCATGCTAGAGACTTCTTGACGGATTGAATCACATGGTTTGCATGAAGTTGATCATGACCGTTGATGAAGGAGGAAATGTGCCAATGAGTTGACTTATGAAATCAAATTGTCATAGAGGATGATGGTACTAAAGCTGTTCCTTCAAAGAATACATATCACAATAGTGGAGTTTGTGATAAAAGAAAAAGAGTTGCTGAAGGATACAGATCACCAAGAAGAAGTTTTGTTGAGGTGATCGTGCTTGTCGACAAAGCAAACAAACGACATAAAAATTTGTTGAAAAAGGAGATTCCATGGTGACATGTCGAGTTCAAGAGTTTTGGTCAACGATCTATGTTTGATTCAAGAACATCGACAGAGGAATGGATGATCTGGAGGCGGTACAAAAAGAGAAGATACAAGGTGACGCCGTTTTCCAGTGTTTGCCAAATTTCAGGGCCTCAAAATCAAAAAATTAAGAAGAGTGATTTTGGAAAAGGGACTTGCGCGCCATACTCTTGGAAGATAGGAAACTTGCACGCCATATGTTTTTGAAGATCATAACATCAAAATATGGCAAAGGGATAAGGGTCGCGCAAGTTTTGGTGAGGTCGCGCAGGTGAATTATGTACCGGGAAGAGACTTGCGCGCCGACGCCTTGAATGCATTATAACTTACGCGCCTATAGTTTTTCGTGATCAGAAGATCCAAATTTGGCAAAGGAAAGATGTTCGCGCAAGTGTGGATGTTGATCGCGCAAGTGCCTAGCAGGGGCCGAGACTTGCGCGCCGATGGATGACTTGTGCGCCGCCGCGCAGGGGGTCCAGTTTGCCTATAAATACTGGACCACCCCTCCTCATTTCTTACGGAGCTCAAGACTTTGAGATTGTTCGAGCTCTCGTCGCGCAGGTGGTTGAACCGCACAAGTGGTTGTTGGGTCGCGCAAGTAGAGGTTGCGCGCCGACTGATGGTTGAGCGCCCCAGGTGATTTGGGCAAGGAAGGAAGTGAGTCACGCAGGTTTGAAGTTCAAGAAGGCAGAGTCGCGCAGGTGATTTGGAGACACTTGCACGCCAGGTTATACTTGCGCGCCTAAGACTTGCGCGCCAGATAGAGACTTGCGCGCCGGGCTTGAAAAGGAGAGCCAAATATTGTTGAAGCACGCCCGCCTTTCTGGAGCTGCACAAGAGCTAAAGATTGCCTGATACATTTGGTGCAAAGCGAGATTGAAGACGAAATCTAAATGATACATGCATGATCTCATGCATACATGGTGAATTGATTCTGACGAATGCCGAGTGAGATGAAAATCATTTATTGAGCAATCACATAAGTGATTGTGATTCAGGAAAACGAAGACAAGGGGATCTAGTGCATTCAGTCATTGCACTAGAGAAGAAAGGTTGAACTATAAAGAGAATCAATTCTGAACCCTGATGCAAGAAAAGTCTCATGCTGAACAGGAGAAAAAGAACATCAATGCACATTTATTGAAGAGACCTTCACGTCTATAAACTGAGTGGGACTTCACCAACGGCAGTGAGCCAGGGGGAGTCAACGGGAGTGACCCGAGGGACGCAGTGAGCTATCCTTGAACAATTGTAAAGGCAGTGAGCCTGGGACAGAGTGACTGTACCCGAACCATTGTAATCTACAGCTAGTGAAGCATAGTGGATTTAGGTACGACCGACAACCTGTCAGCGTATGCTCATTGGACGTAGCCCTTAGTGGTGAACCAAGTAAAAATAGCTGTGTCATCTCTCTGCATGTGAATGTTTAATTGCTGATCATATCCATCATACAGGTTTAAGTAGTTCCTACCAATGTGGGAACAAGATCCACAACTAAAAGAAGAAAAATTTTCCACCCTGATTCACCCCTCCCCTCTCAGGGTGTCCCGGGGTCCTACAAGTGGTATCAGAGCGAAAGGTTAACGTATGTTGGATATTCTCCAGTAATTCTATTGAGAAGAGGATTTGAGTTTCTTTCCTAAAGTCAACAATGAAGAGCAGTCTTGATGAAGTTTCTAAGAAGACGTCTACATCTAGCAAGACCATGACAAACAGGAAAAAGAAAGAGAAGAAGCAGCTAAAGAAGTCCCTCATATCCAAAGAAGATGCAGTGTCTTGTTCTCCATGCCATTCCAATAATGAAGAAACATCGGGCTTGGAAAGTATCGAGCAGGTGGCTCAGAAATCTTCCAGAGGAAAGGATGTCACCCCCAATTCATGCTTTCAAGAAAAACTCAAAACATATCTACATGATATTCCAGAAGAAAGGGATGTTATTATCTGTAGCCTATTTCAATCTATGCAGGTTGAGATCACTAGACTTTAAAGGGAAGCAGACAATATGGAAAAGGGGCTGGAAGGAAAAATTATGGAAAGTATGAAGCTCACTAAACGGGTGAAATCCCTTGAAGAAAAAGGCAAAGTCAGCAATACTCTGGAAGAACGGATCCATGCACTTGAAGCTGAGCTGAAGAAGAACAATGAAGTCAAGAATTTTTGCCTGGAAGAAACGTCCATTAAATTCAGGGAACTTGACTCTTTGTTACAAAACAAAGTTAAGATGCATGAAGATGAGGTTGAAAGGTTGAAGAAGACTTGTGAAGAGAAGATGATCACGATTGAAGATCAGAATATCATCCTCAATATTGTGGGTCAAAAATTCGAATCTCAGTTGACCAATATTGAGAACACACATATTGAGACTTCACAAAAGAATGAAATTAGTGATGCTTGCACTCAATGTTCGTTGGAGGAGTCTAAAGCTGAAATGCCTCCAACATGTGACAAGAATATTATGACAACTATTGATTATCCACATCAAGAATCAGTTGCTGCTGGTACTCAATGCTCACTGGAGGATTCTATTGTCAAAAGACCTCCAACATGTGATAAGAAGATCATGACTTCACTCTTTGATCTATCACAAGCAACTGAGAAAATGAAGGTACCATCCAAACCATCTTGTACTCATTTTTATAAATACACTCATACAATCAGTGTAGGTGGGAAGAAAAGTTCTAAACAAGTTTGTATGAGGAAATGTGAGAAGAAGAAACCTTCCACCGTGACAAGGGTGGATGAGAAGAAAAAGGAGGAAGTTCGTTCCTCAAATAGAGCACAAAAGATTAACCAGATGTCCCAACAACTTAACACAGAAGACACAAAGAAGAAAAGATTTGTGGGTCAATGTTGGTGCTGCAACAGATTTGGGCACTGTGCACTGGATTGTCTTTATAATCCCTTACATGGAAAAGCGCAGAGAATGCCTATATCAAAGAGAAGGAAACCAAAGAAAAAGAAGCAACATCAGTAGGTCCAGAAGCATCTGTTTACTAAAAACAGATTTGGAATTCTTGATAACATCTGTGATGTATGCAACGGCAGCGGTCACAATGCAGGTACATGTCCATATCAACATGCTTTCACTGTTGAAAAGAAAAGAAGACCTCTGATGCCGTCAAAGAATGAAGAAGCTACCTTGGGGAGAAATCAGAAGAATGTTGTGAACACACATTTCCCCAAGAATATCTCAAGTAGGGAAGCTGAGAAGACCCAAGATTTTAGATCCATGAAATTGAAGGTTCATTCATCCAAAAGAAACACTAAGTGGGATGAATCTCGGATGAACCCATGTGGAAGACCTAAACCAGCTGCAAAAGTTCCAAATGACATATTGGTCATCTGGCCAGATGATTTGAAAAGAATAAGGAAACTTGAAGATGAGAAGGCCAAGGGTGGTGACAAAGGAAAAGGAAAACTTTCACATGATGAAGACACAGTGCAGGAGAGATTGCAAACAAAGAGAAACACACGTGTCAAAGATGTTCTGTGTGAGAGATGCAAGAAGTCTGGTCACATTGCAAAAGGTTGCCTAACCTTAATACCAGAGCAAGAAGCAGTCCTTAAGAGGAGTAAGAATGTATCATTCATGGTGGCTGCTAAGAAGAAAAATTCTCCACACAAAGTTGAAGAGAATGTGAACAGAGCCATGCCACACTGACAGATGCCAGAACATATGTTCAAATGTGCAGGCATGAAGACTAGAGTGAACAGAGGAACTTGGTTGAGAAAAGAACCTTAACCAAGCAAGTATTCTTGATGAAGAAATAATGAACCACCTTATTCCCGTAATCATTTGTGTATTGTATTTGTGCTAATAACGCAGGGAATTGAAGGTGAAGCATGCTCTCAGGGGGAGAACCTGAGAAGTAGTGAATGCTGTCAACTCTTGATATCCAAGCTGAATAAGTTTCCATCCTTAGTAGATTCTTCAATTGATATTCAAAGATTATGATGATGAAGGATCACTCTTGATGAAGATGATGAGGAGTGTTTCCCTTTAGGGGATAAGAATGAAGAAGCTTCCATAATCACTGTTTCAATCAACATCAACTCCAGCTGGACTCAAAAGCAGTTACTCTGTGAATTTCTTGAAGAACACGCCAATGGAGAAGGTATGTCATTTCTCAATCACTATCCCTTGGTTACTCAGATCAAAGATTATTTTACAAAGGGGGGGTAACTACATTGATCAGTGACATAAAGAGAATGGAAGTGCCCCAAGGTCACTTATCCCGCCGATTGCACTTGAATGTTTTTGATCTATTTGCTGAAGTGAGTGCAGGAGTTTCAGGTTGATTATTATCTATCATAGTTGATCTTCTTCTACCTGGAATTAAAGTGGTAAACCCTTGAAGACAAGATACATGAGTTATCATCTCATGTTGGAATCATGATTTTTGGATTACGGACAACCTTGTTGACTTAATCAAATCCTCTTGTTTTTTTACATCGAGCTTTACTCAAGTAGAATTAGAGTGAAATGATTAATGAAACATTGCCTAAGTGAGGATTGATACCCTCCCTACTATATGCTTTGTATTTCCTGTCAATAAGGGGGAGAGAACGTGAAATGAAAAGAAACGTTGATTTGTTGAGAAGATTCTCATTTTGACATTGACAGATTCATTTCAGAAGATGTATAAGGTATTGACAACAAAATACAAAGGGGGAGATTATTGGAACCACTTTGTGTATAGGTTTGTATTTGTTGTCAATAGTTGTCAATGTAATATCAAAATGAAAGAGATCATGAAGTACTCCAATGAAGTAGAGGAGTAGTGATTCAGATGATTGTTGTGCTGATTGTAAGTTCAAAGAACATGTGTCAAAGATGATACATTGTTTACAACAATGAAGAATGTGAGGAGTTATCCATCCAAGGATGATTAAAGCAGGATGGTGTTTTTTGATGAAGACCATGCAATTACTCATGATTGCGTGAGAACCATGCTAGAGACTTCTTGACGGATTGAATCACATGGTTTGCATGAAGTTGATCATGACCGTTGATGAAGGAGGCAATGTGCCAATGAGTTGACTTATGAAATCAAATTGTCATAGAGGATGATGGTACTAAAGCTGTTCCTTCAAAGAATACATATCACAATAGTGGAGTTTGTGATAAAAGCAAAAGAGTTGCTGAAGGATACAGATCACCAAGAAGAAGTTTTGTTGAGGTGATCGTGCTTGTCGAAAAAGCAAACAAACGACATACAAATTTGTTGACAAAGGAGATTCCATGGTGACATGTCGAGTTCAAGAGTTGTGGTCAACGATCTATGTTTGATTCAAGAACATCGACAGAGGAATGGATGATCTGGAGGCGGTACAAAAAGAGCAGATACAAGGTGACGCTGTTTTCCAGTGTTTGCCAAATTTCAGGGCCTCAAAATCAACAAATGAAGAAGAGTGATTTTGGAAAAGGGACTTGCGCGCCATACTCTTGGAAGATAGGAAACTTGCGCGCCATATGTTTTTGAAGATCATAGCATCAAAATATGGCAAAGGGATAAGGGTCGCGCAAGTTTTGGTGAGGTCGCGTAGGTGAATTATGTACCGGGAAGAGACTTGCGCGCCGACGCCTTGAATGCATTATAACTTGCGTGCCTATAGTTTTTCGTGATCAGAAGATCCAAATTTGGCAAAGGCAAGATGTTCTCGCAAGTGTGGATGTTGATCGCGCAAGTGCCTAGAAGGGACCGAGACTTGTGCGCCGATGGATGACTTGTGCGCCGCCGCGCAGGGGGTCCAGTTTGCCTATAAATACTGGACCACCCCTCCTCATTTCATACGGAGCTCAAGACTTTGAGATTGTTCGAGCTCTCATCGCGCAGGTGGTTGAACCGTGCAAGTGGTAGTTGGGTCGCGCAAGTAGAGGTTGAGCGCCGACTGATGGTTGAGCGCCCCAGGTGATTTGGGCAAGGAAGGAAGTGAGTCGCGCAGGTTTGAAGTTCAAGAAGGCAGAGTCGTGCAGGTGCTTTGGAGACACTTGCATGCCAGGTTATACTTGCGTGCCTAAGACTTGCGTGCCAGATAGATACTTGCGCGTCGGGCTTGAAAAGGAGAGCCAAATATTGTTGAAGCACGCCCGCCTTTCTGGAGCTACACAAGAGCTAAAGATTGCCTGATACATTTGGTGCAAAGTGAGATTGAAGAAGAAATCTAAATGATACATGCATGATCTCATGCATACATGGTGAATTGATTCTGACGAATGCCGAGTGAGCTGAAAATCATTTATTGAGCAATCACATAAGTGATTGTGATTCAGGAAAACGAAGACAAGGGGATCTAGTGCATTCAGTCATTGCACTAGAGAAGAAAGGTTGAACTATAAAGAGCATCAATTCTGAACCCTGATGCAAGCAAAGTCTCATGCTGAACAGGAGACAAAGAACATCAATGCACATTTATTGAAGAGACCTTCACATCTATAAACTGAGTGGGACTTCACCAACGACAGTGAGCCAGGGGGAGTCAACGGGAGTGACCCGAGGGACGCAGTGAGCTATCCCTGAACAATTGTAAAGGCAGTGAGCCTGGGACAGAGTGACTGTACCCGAACCATTGTAATCTACAGCTAGTGAAGCATAGTGGATTTAGGTACGACCGACAACCTGTCGGTGTATGCTCATTGGACATAGCCCTTAGTGGTGAACCAAGTAAAAATAGCTGTGTCATCTCTCTGCATGTGAATGTTTAATTGCTGATCATATCCATCATACAGGTTTAAGTAGTTCCTACCAATGTAGGAACAAGATCCACAACTAAAAGAAGAAAAATTTGCCACCCTGATTCACCCCTCCCCTCTCAGGGTGTCCTGGGGTCCTACAGAATTTTTGGGGGAAAAAGTTTTTTGGTGGGGAGAATTTCACACCATGGCCTTTTAAATTATTTTATTTTATTATTTCTTGGCTTCAGTTAGCCTTTTCAAGGTTCAGTTTGAGCACTGGCCTAAATTTTTTTCCGTTTAATAATTTTGGTGGGTTTTAGACCGGTGTGTGGGCACCGCACGATTGATGGTAACTTCACGGTCGGCCTAGGTGCCCATGCAGATGTATGAAATTTAAAATAAATAAAATTTTACGTAAATAAAATAAGTTAAATGTTAAAATCATAATAATAATATTATTTTGTAGATAAAAATATTTTTATTATTAAATATTGTTAATAATATCATCATCATTAAAATTTTTATAAATATAATTATTATTCAGTTGATATTATTTAAAAGAAAATGAATAAAATTATGATTATCATTTTTATCATCATCATCATCATCATCATCATCATTATTTTAAAAAAACCCTAGATCTACCTAGCACCCCCTTACCTGTTGTGTGAGAACCCTCCTATCCCCTTCCATATTCGCAGTGCATCACAAGCACACCCCCTACCCAATTTCTCCTACACGCTGGCCCCCTGGTGCGGCTAGCCTCCAGTAACCCTTCCTCCATCCCTGCCTTCTCCCTCTCTCGCACTGCACCCGACTAGCTCGTGCTAGCCTTCTCCCTCTCCTGTGCTACACCCAACGACCGCACCTCCTCCACCCCAGCAGCATTTCCCCCCTTTCCGGTTGAAGCTTCCTGACCCAAAACCCCTTCCTCGCGCACTTCTCCTGGGGCCTCAACTCCTCGGCGTGAAACCTAGCTTGCACGACACCCCTCCCTTTCTGACAACACACTTTCCCCCCAATTCATCATATTTCTTTTGTTATTTTGTGTTTTTATTAAATTTATCCAAACCCTAATGCCTTGGGCTGTGTTCATGCATTTTACTCAGTGTCTAGGGTGTGTGATTGGTCCACAGAGTGATTTTCTTCCCTCCGTTGAGGTTCCATCGCATTCACACATGTTGAGGTAGGTGAATTTGTGGGGTTTTCTTTCAAAATAATTCCATTTATACTTTCTTTATTTCAATTAATTTTTAAATATGTTTCATACCTTAATTTTGTTTACGACTAGTTTTTTGGTAGTGTATTCTTGTTAGTGAAATTTGTTAGAATTATTTTTTTAAATCATGCTTTCATATTGGTATTTTTGAAGTTATTGATTAAATTTCAGTTTATCATTTAAAAGATAGAAATCAAGTGATTTTTATGGAACTTTCTATTTGATTTTTTTTGGTAAAATGGTTGAGTCATTTGATAGCATCTCATAAATCATGAAAGCGGTTTATTAAATTTTGTGAGAGTTGCAAAACTTATTTTGGAAGGGCTTTGGTGTGTGTTTGATTTCAAAAGAGTATTTCAAGTGTGTATTTTTTGGGAATATTTTTTGTTCTTTGTTTAAAGAATGTGAGTGGTGATTTAAGAAAATTGGTGTTTCTTGAGTTTTTAAAGCATGGTTCAAAAGGTTTTCTTCAAGGATTGGCCCGGTTGGCCTTGAAATGTACATGTGTGTGTGATTGGAAGCTAAGGCTTGTTTGGAATTTATTAAATAGAACTAGATTATAAGTAATTCGAAGGCCCGTTTGGTACTTTCATATGATTTTTATGTTTTAAATTGGATTAAAAAGGAACTTGGGAACTTTTTGGAAAATCCTTGGTGTAAAGTCCCATTTGGCCATGTTTATATAAAATTGGTATTTGTTGTTGTTTTAGAAATGGTTTTAAGGTGTTTTTGGCAAATGTTAGAAAGTTGTAAAGAGTAAAGGACCGTTTGGTGGGTTTTACTAGTTGTTTGTTTTTCTATTAATGGGAATTGAAAATGTTCTTTGTAAATTTATTTGGGAGATGTGAAGGTTAAAGGCCCGTTTGTCACTTCTAACTCTAGTTTAATATTTGTGGTGAAACTTTGAAAGGATTTTTTTTGGAAATTGTGTGCCCGTTTGGTAACCTTGTTGTTTTGTGAAATTATTTGAATGGTTATATATCATAGTGGCCTAGTTGGAACCTTCGATTATGTGATGTGAATATGTCATATAAGCATATATGTATACATTTATGGGGCACCTCTATAGGGGGATATCCCTTTATGGGTTATCATATAGAGTGTCCGTGTTTGTGGTACGCAAGTGCGGTGACGATAGGTAAGGTGAGTCACACGTGTGAGGGCCTCCTACTTACACAGTACTATTACCACTATGTTTTCCTAGATGTCTTTTAGTTGATTGCGTGATGGTTTATTTCTAGACCCTATTATAGGGGTTATTACCCTCTGTAGTTTTAGATAGGCTAGGAGGGATGTGCCACTAGTGAGGCTAAGTCAGGGAAGCTAGTTGGTTATTGACTTAGGGACTTCACCATATACTGGAAGGTGGTTCCAAACATAGTACATATAGGGTTCTTCTAGGGATGTTTAGGATCACCCATGGTTACTTAATTATTTACATTGCTTCTTTACTTTATTTTGTACTAGTTTTTTTCTAGCTTGCACTATTTACCTGTTTTATTTTAGCACAGCTTTGGTATCACTTGTCCTGGTTTTCGTTTATAATTGGCAGTTGGATTTTGAAATGTTTTTTCTTTGTGTTGGTTTTTAAAATGGGGAAATGATGTTGTTTTATTAAAATGTGAAAAATCTATTTTATAGTTGTATTTTAAACTGGTGTTTATGGAATTATTTGGGAAAGGGAACTTTTGGATTCTGTGGTTGATCTTTGGCACTCCTATTGAGAATTTTGGTGCTCACACCTACATTATATTTCCAGTTCTAGGTTCCGTTTTCCTATTCAGGTTCCTAATCCATATTCTCGTGGTTGAGGTAGGGTTTTTAGTGGTTCGAGGTGACCAAGAGGTCACATGGAGGTCGTGGTAGCGTGGTTTCATTTCCATTTTTTTATTTTTGTTTCCACTTGTTCAGTGTTTTATGTATTTGACCAATTGTTTATTTATTTATGTTTAGTTGTGGGATCTTGTGGATTGTTTGGTTTAGTTATTTATCTAATCTTGTTTATTTATTTTGGGATTAAATCATTCCCTCTTGTATATTTTAATGCCCGACACTAGTTTTCATCTCAGGGGGATCGAGAACGCCATTCAGGACATGTTGCGAATCGGTTTGGGTGACCGGTTCATGGTTGACCCTGGATGGTTCGTGACAATGTGCATCATATGAGAATAGTTTTGAGTCTGATGAGAAATCACTGAATTTATTCCAAGCTTTCACAATGTGATTTCTGGATTCAGGAAGTGAAATTATTGGGACACATAGTGTCTGAACATGGTATAATGTTTGATTCTGAGAAGATGAATGTTGTTATGAAATAGAAGCAACCATGAAATGTATTCAAGATTTAGAGACTCTTAGTATTAGCCTGATATTACCATAGGTTCATGAAGTACTTATCGAAGTTGTATTCTCTGATGAATTCTCTAATAATTTAGATGGGGGTGAAGTTTACTTGGAATGATAATTTTCAGAGTTGTTTTGTTGAACTAAAACATATTTTGACTATTTCACCAATATTGACTCTTCCAGAATATAGGTAGGGCTATGTGGTCTTTTGTGATGCATCGGGTTCAGGCTTGGTCTGTATTCCTATGCAAGGTGATCATGTAACAACTTATGGATATCATTATCTTAGGCCACATGAGAAGAATTATCCAACCCATGACCTTAAACTTGCAGCTGTGATGTATGTGCTTAAGAGTTGGAGAAACTACCTTTTTGTGGAATGTTTTACTATCTTTTCAAACCAAAAAATATTAAGTTATATCTTCTCACAAAAATATTTGAATCTTCATCAGAGGCATTTGGTGGAGTACCTGTAATCTTTCGACTTTGGCATCACCTATACCCCGGGGAAAGGGACTTTCATTGAAGATGCATTAAGTAGGAAACTTCTGACCCAAACAGTGAAAGAATATTAAAAAGAGTGGAATTTGATGGATCTCTTTGAATAGTTTCATATTGGAGTTTAGGGGAAAGGGGATGCAGTTTCTTTACCCAACGTTCAGTTGACATCCACTCTTCTCAAGATGATTCTTTAGGATCAAGAGATTGATGATGAATTATTTAGCATTAGAGACTCTCTTTATGGTGGGGAGATAGTTTCACAGTTTTCATTCTCTAAGGAGGGTGTTCTATGATATTAGGATCAATTCCTTGTGACTTTATCAGTAAGGAAGGCTGTGATGGGGGATTTCCATAATTCCTAGTGGGCTATGCACCCATGAACCACTATGATGTTCTACAACATAGAGTGGCGGTTCTAGTGTCTAGGTATGAGATGTGAAATTATTGAGTTTGTTTCTCACTGTTATACATGCCAGAAGGTGAATACCAAGAAATATAAACCATTAGGTTTACTTCATCTACTTTGGCTCCCTACTTGTAAGTTGGATAAAATCTATATGGAATTTTTGGTTGGGTTTCCTCGTACTTAGAGAAAGAAGAATACAATATGGGTTGAGATCGATAGGCTGACCAAGTCAGATCACTTTATACCCATTCAAGATACAACCAAATTTTAAGATTTGGGAAGTATCTATGTGAAATAGATTGTACGTTTGTATAGAGTTACATCTTCTATAGTCTTTGATAGGGATCCTCAGTTTACTTCTCATTTTTGGAGAGGCCTTCAGGAGGCACTCGGATCTTAGGTTTTTTTTACCATGACCTAACATCGAAAGTTAGATGGATAGATAGAGATATCTATACAAATTCTTAAAGATATAATTCATGCTTATGTTCTTGACTTCGGTGGGGCTTGAGATGATTCGTTTGGGATGGTTGAGTTTTCTTATAACAATAGTTACCAGTCCATGATCAGAATGGAATAATTTGAGGCCATGTATGGTCGGTCATGTAAATCTCTATTTTGTTGCTCAGAGATTGATGAAAGTTTCTTGGTTGGATGAAGTTTGGTGCAATAGATGATAACAAAGATTCAGATAATTTTTTAGAAAATGTTGACAGCACAGAGCTGATATAAGTCTTATGACAATCGTCTCCATAGACCTTTGGAGTTATCAGTTGGTGAGCAAGTGTTCTAGAAGGTTTTACCCCGGTTGGGTCATTGATGTCTTGAGAGGCAAGGGAAGATTTATCCTCATTTTGTGAGACCTTTCAAGGTTGTTGAAAAGGTAGGTAATGTCGCTTAATGTGACAACCTGAACCTAGAATACCCATAGCTGGTGCCTTGAAACATGATGAGTAAATTTTGAACAAAACATGCACTGATATTTCACACATCATGTCCCATATAGAGGATCGATTCGGTTCAGGTTCTGGGAAACCAGCTACTTCTGAGATGCTTCTTTAGTTGAAAAATATCACCTGAAAATTTTATTACAAAAATGTAGGGAGAGCATACGAATGCCCAGTAAGGGGTTTTAAAATAACATAATATACCAATTATAACTTTTGAAAACATTCCTTAAAACTTTCCATAAAACATTTTTCTTAAGAAATGTTGTAACACATGTAATATATCATAACAATAGTCTAAGAAATAAAAGTGAAAAATTAAAAGAATACTAACCGAATTACAAGGAAACATTATTCAATTATAGGCATGATCACTCATAGTAATAACTAAAAGACATTATAAAGAAGTATGACAAATGAATATGCAAGAATAAATTTAATAACTGAGAGTGGTATGCAAGAACCCGGTTTTTGCTAATAAAGACTTTGGAATATTCTTGATGATATTCCAGAGCAGCGCCTTCAGACGGCGTGCGATTCCGAGCCCCGGAGTGGCCGGAATTAAATTTTCAGTGCGTTCACACTGGAAAAGCTAAATAAATGCGATAACTCCAAAACGGTGATCCGGATTAGAGATCCGAGTGTATGAATGGGTCCATAATGGGGTGTTTACCCTAGGAATGACATAAAACTTGTCGGCGCGGGATGTTTGGACCCCTCGCCCGCTTCTGGAACGTTAAATGGATTAAATAAATCAATTAATTCGTTTAATGGCGAAATTCTAGTATCTCTTAAACGGTGGCTTGGATCAGAAAACCGAGAGAACAATTGATTTTGGAGCGTGCCGTTTACCCTAGGAGGGGTATAAGTTTCGCGGGCGCGGGCCGTTTGTGAAAAATGGCCCCAGGGGCGTTTTCGTAATTTAGTGGCTTCGGACGTTAAATTTTATAACTTTTGAACGGGGTCTCAGATTAAAATTCCGAGACCTCCTTTGTGCTCAGGAGGTGGTGCTTACCCTAAGGGAGGCTTAACCGTGACCCCGTCGGGAGTTCGGGTTCGGGCCGACGGGCGGGTGGTTAAGCGTTTTCTATTTAAACGCTTAACACACCCACCTCCCTCTTCTCCTTCCCCTTTCCCCCTGGAAGCCCCTCCTCTCCCTCTCCTCCTCCATCTCTGGCGAGACAGTCCGGCGAGGTGACTCCGGCGAGGTGCGGTGGTGCCGACGGATCGTCGCGAAGCTTCGGGCGAAGCCCCAAAAGGTAGGGTCTTGTTGCGTTTTGTTTTCCCGCACCTACTTTGAGCATGTTTAATACTGTCTAATTGCTGTTGGATTTTAGAAAGAAGTCCATGAATGCATAGTAGAGATTATTCCCTTCCCAACGCATCTTTCGTATTCAAATTCTGAGCCTCGTGGCATCCAAAATCATCCGCCGAAGTTGGCGGGTTTTCGATTTCCGGCGGGTTCGAGCGGCGGCGCGACTAGGGTGGACGGCGCGGCAGCGGGGCGCTTGGTGTCCACGGGCATCGGCGCGGGTGTCCGGTGGAGGCGCGGGGTGCGGCAGCGGGGTGTCCACGGGCGTCGGCAGGGGTGTCTGGTGGAGTGCCTGGCGAGGCCGGGGTGTCTGGCGGAGTGCCCGGCGAGGCGGCGGTCGCCAGGGAGCGGCGACCGCGGGGGTCGTGGCGCGCGACCCCCCGTGCGGCGACAAAGACCCGCGCCATGCGGGTCTTCACGCGGCGGCCGCGACTGGCCCTCGTGGCTGGTCTGCGCGCGGACCGCAAATCCGCGGCCGGCCCGCGCGGCTAAGCCGCGGGCCGGTCCAGCCCCAGGGGCCTTGCCCCCTTGGTGTTCAGACACCTGTATTTTCCGCTACGGGTGTCCGTTTTGAGTGACGTCTGCGGCGGTAGAACCGTATCGACGAGGCAGAATTTTTGAGATAGTTTTGGGAATTTTTAATTCCTGAAACGAGGGGCCTCGGTGGCGCGACATGTACGTCGAGGGGTTTGACGTTTTTCGGGAGATCTTGTTTTGGACGGCGCAGACGCGTCCGACGTCCGTTTTGAGCGCCGTCAGTGGCGTTGGGACCCTGGCATCGAGTAGGAGGTTTCCAGGGTGGTTTCAGGAATTGAGGCCGAAGTTGAGGCGTGGGCCCCACGACCCGTCTTTTGAGCTGCGTGCAGCTTTTAGCGACTTTTTCCTCGGACGTCCGTTCGGGGCGTGCGAGCAGTCAATGTTGGGTGTTTTTCCGAGGGCATCACGTTGGCGCAGTCTGCCCGCTGTAATTCCGCACGATGGTGTGGGCCCTGTGAGGGCCGTTTCGGGAGTTGACGGTGATTTCCAGCTTTATCACCGGGCAATCATTTTGGACAAGTGAATAGTCCATTTAGTGTACTTTTTCAAGAGGATCGCAACAGTGCGATCCGTTCGTTGAGTTGCGGGACCCAGATGCGGGTCCCACGTGGCACCGCTCGTGTGCGGTGCGCCGGGATGCACCTTTTTCTCCGGATATCCGTTGCACTCAAGTGAGTAGTGATTTTGACGTGTTTTCCTGAGGGGATCGCAATGGTGCGATGCGCCCGACTGTTTTCGGGGCCGAGGCTCGGGATCACGGGACGCCATTCTGGAATGAGGCGGTGTTGGTGAATTTTCCGTCGGATATCCGTTGGAGGCGAGTATGTAGTCGATCTCGCATGTTTTTCCACGAGGATTACAACGGTGCAATCCGTTTGGTTGTGCGGAGCCTCTTTCGCGATCTTTTTGTGGAAGCATGGAAGGTGCTCCAGTGGTGGTTCCCCCTACCTTGTTTGTAGCGGACCCTTGGCGTGTGATCGCGCACTCTTGGGAGAGTGATATAATTGGTCCACCAGATGTGGTTATCCGTGCCTGGGCCTTTGAGGTGGAGTTGTTACGTCATGCCTTCGCATTGACGTTGGGTGCCGTGTGCACAATATCCCTTGGGCTGGAGATGAGGTATAATCTGGGAGTATACGGGAGCGCTTGGAGGTACGTGTGGCTGTTTGTACCTGAGGATGTTTGTGCGCTCGGTTGGGGTTGACTTGGGGCCACACATCGTGTGGGCCCCACGTGCATGTCGTGATCTGCTCTACGTACTTTTGACCTTTCACGACGTAGAGGGTCCCTCTGTGCTCGTTTATTTGACCAGCAGGGTGGAGTTTTCCCCTGGCTTTGTGCTCGTTTGTTTGACCAGCAGGGCGGAGTTTCCCCTGGCCTAGTGCTCTTTTGTCTGACCAGCATGGTTGAGTGGTCTCCCCCTGGTCTTGTTCTCAATGGTTTGACCAGCAGAGATGGTTTGGTTCCTCTGTTTCTTCAACTGTGAGGGGTTTCAGTACTGTGCCCTTTCACCGGACTGGGACACCTTCTATGACTACGGGTGTTCGTGCAGCGTGGGAGTTTTCCCCACTTTCTAGGATGAGGTGTCTCGGTCCGCTTCGACAGTGACTCAGCAGATTGGAGTGGGATCGCCTTGTGAGGCCTGGGGAGTTTCTCCCGTTGCTCCGTGTTCCCTGGTAGAGCTTGTGGTTTCGGTGTGACCAACACTTTACATGGGCACCGATCCTCTACCCAGGAGGTTGTTCCAGCAGGGTTGAGGTTGTTTCCAGCAGGGCTGAGGTTGTTTCCAGCAGGGCTGAGGTTGTTTCCAGCAGGGATGAGGTTGTTTCCAATAGGGATGAGGTTGTTTCCAGCAGGGTTGCGGTTGTTTCCAGCAGGGATGAGGTTGTTTTGAGCAGGGCTCGTCAGTGGGTTACCATCCAGCAGGGATGGCCAGAGCAGTTCCGGGCTTACCTCCAGCGGGGCTGGCCAGTGGTCCCCGATGCTGGGCTTACCTCCAGCTGGGCTGGGCAGTGGTCCCCGATGCCGGGCTTACCTCCAGCTGGGCTGGGTAGTGGTCCCCAATGCCGGGCTTACCTCCAGCTGGGTTGGACAGTGGTCCCCGATGTCGGGTTACCTCTAGCTGGGCTGGGCAGTGGTCCCGTCGCTGACTTTAGCCGGGTCGCCCTCCAGTGGATTACCCTGTTACGGGACTGGGCAGTGTGGCACCCGTCAACTTTCCGGGTCTCCCTGTAGTGGGAACCCGTTGACTTCCAGGGATCCTCCAGTGGGGCTGGGCAGGGGGTCGCCTGTCAACTTTGAGCAGACCTCTCGACTACGGGGAAATGACGAGTTGTGGTTGACGTTCCCCTAGAACTATCAAGTGCGAGGAGTTTTTTCCCCCACCGAGACGCGTCCTTGTGACGCGACCTAAAACCGTGCGGGTGAGTCAGTGCCGACCAAAGCGGATAGTGTCGAGGTGTGGTGTTTGAGCCCTTGGATTACGGTTTGGGGAAGACGTACGGGATGCTGAGCATTGATGGTGTTACTTCTGGGACTATTGGCTACTCTTTTCTTGGGCTGAGCTACGGGACGGAGATCCCCTTACGACGTTGTTCGGGCTTCTTGCTAAGCATAAAGATATGTATATACCTTGTTTCCGGTACCCACTTCTTGGGTTTGGTTACTCTCCTTCCAAGAGAGGCGAAGACGCGCGGGGTACGCCACGTGCTTTCCGTGTCTAGCTTCTCATGGTTGGATGAGTCTACTCTCCTTCTATAGGTAGCGAAGACTCGACGGGAAGTTCATATTCTCACCATTTCCAGCTCCTTGTGCCTGGACGAGTCTACCTCCCTTTCCTCTTGTTGGGTTGAGCTGGACTCTTTACTGTACTCTTACTTCACTTTCAGTTGTACTCCTCTACTTTTTCTGTTCGCTCTACTGCTCACCCTTCGGTACCTCCTTTGTTTCTCCCTCGAGCCTTTGGGGTATCCTACTAAGTATTTTTATACTCACCCCTTCTTGGGCTTTGCCCGCACTTGGTGTACCCTTGCAGACGACAGACAGGTGGAGCGTGACTTCAGTGGAGTGTAGGAGCTTGGGAGCTTGGACCGCGTGCGGTGGTCGTGGCCGGGTTCCAGGTGGGAGACTCGTCAGCTGTTTATTTTGTTTACCTATTGCTGGGTTGTGGCACTTTTTGTTTGGGCGCGTGTTTTTTCCATTTTCTTTTCAGTTTGTACTTTGTACTTGTAGAGGTCGATGCACTCTGTGGTTTATATATAACAGTTGTTCTTTTTTACTCTGCTTGTATTTTCTTTTACTCTGCAGTTTGGAATTGAGTGTGCTACATGTGTGCGTGTACAGGTACTTAGGCAAAAGCCTCCCCGAGTTGTTGTGCCTTCGGCGCTGGTCCCCAGCCCCTGGCCTATGGAGGCGGGCCTGGGGTAGTTGCGGCTCGAGCCCAGGTAGGGTCGGGTCGTGAAAAAGTGGTATCAGAGGTGGTTCGTTCCTTGGGACGTTGTGCGGACGTCCCTAAAAGAGGAATTGGTTGGGATATAGGGAAACAGTGTTAATGTGTCTCGAGAGCGGCTCTTAGGCCAGGGAGTCCAGTGATGGTGCGGCGGCCGACGTATCCATTCACCAGGACCTTGATAACCCATTCGTCGACTCGGTATGCTGAGACACTTGTTTTAGGGAAATTTGTTTATGCATCACATAGGCTTGAGTCTTTGACTGTCCTTCTTGAGTCAGCTCCCCATAGTTGCTATTGGTATATACATATATGCTCATCTGACCGTGGCACTCCTTGATAATTTTCAGGATGTCTCCGCGAGGACAGCTAGCCAGGATACCAGCTTTGGTTCGTGACGACGACCCTGTGAGCTATGAGGCCACAGTCCAGGACCCATCATGCGAGCCCCTTTCTCCGGGTGGGCCGGTAGCATCACCCCCACCTGTTGAGCAGCAGTCAGTTTCAGCAGAGCAGGCTGAGCTTGAGCGCAGGTTGAGCGCGCTCGTGAGTTCCAGCGGCAGAGACCGCTGAGGTTCAGTGGTGAGCCAGACCCTCAGGCAGCAGAGGTTTGGCTCGAGGCAGTGGTTAGCCTTTTCAGGCTTGTGCAGACACTGACAGATCAGAGAGTGGATTTGGCAGCCACCCTTTTTTGTGGAGCAGCTCAGCGTTGGTGGAGTCTGGCGACTCAGCTTCTTGTCGAGTTTTCACTTTCGTGGGGTGAATTCTAGTTGTTGTTTCATGAGGATTTTTTCCCCTCCTACTTGCGCTCTGTTCGGATTCAGGAGTTCCTGTAGTTTCAGCAGGGAGGGATGACGGTGGCTGAGTATGCAGCTAGTTTTACAGACCATGCATGCTTTTACCCGGACTTGGTCCATGACGACAACCTCCGAGCGCGGAAGTTTGAGCAGGGTCTCCGCCGAGAGATTCGTGCTTTCATAGTACCCTTGGGAATTTCAACATATTCCGAGGTGCTAGAGCAGGCGCTGGTGACAGAGGGCTTTCTGTCGCGTTCTAGTGTTGGTGGTGGCAGCAGACACGTTGGAGCCGAGACGTCTGCCGCAGCTAGTGGGCGTCGGCAAGAAGAATCTCGACGCAGGTGGCTTACTGACAACCGGACTCAGGGGCGTGGTAGTACACCACAATGGCGCTAGAGGGCACCAGTGCAACCCAGAGAGAGTCGGTTCTATGCTTGTGATGGGCGAGGTCACTTGGCACGAGACTGCCCGACCCGACTTGCTGAGAGCTTCGGGCAGGCAGCAGGCGCACCACCACGACAGAGGCAGCGCCGTGATCGGAGTAGTACCTAGAGAGGTGGTGCTAGCAGAGGAGCGGGAGGAGATGGTAGTGGGGGATGACGTTACGAGGTCTTCCCATCACCACTAGGTGGTCCACGTCAGGCTCCGGAAGCTGACATTTGGGACCGAGGACAACCACGAGCTTTGGATGTCTATTATCCTGCAGAGCATGAGGTGATAAGAGGTACGCTCTATAACTCTTCTACCTTTTTTCAGTAGAATTGTTAGAATCTGTGTGTGAACTCCTTTCCTCCCTGCTTCTTGTTTGAGGTGTTACCAGGGTGACGCAGGGCGTCGAGTGTAACCCTGTGTTGGTAAGGAAAAAGGCGTGAGACCTTTTCCTTTAGTCGATGGTGTTGACTCCTTCACCTTTTGAGTGTGTAAGAGAGCATCGACTGTGGAACCTTGTGTGACCAGATATCCTTGGGTGTTTCACCATATGGATATTCTGAAGGAGGGAATCACCGGGCCTTTTTCAGGTGCGGGCAGTGATTCCAGTCATGGTGTGCGACGCAGAGGTTCGTTCGGGGAGGTAAGCTACCCCCGAGAGCCTTCGGGTCGTTTGAGACCGTGTAAAGGGATGGCGAGGTGCCCTACTGCCTTTCCCTAACCCCAAAGTCTGGAGTGGGTGCATGACATCGGCAAGGGCCGACCTTGCGTGAACGGATCAATCCTTTGGTCTGTGTGCGGTGACGCAGAGCTGTGCGTGCGTTCTTCTGGGTATGGGAAAGCCATGTGTGAGCTTAGTACCCTGTGTTGCTCCCTAGTTTTGCTTTTCGGGGACGAAAAGCTTGAAAGAGGGAATGATGTAAGAACCCGGTTTTGTCTACTAAAGACTTTGGAATATTCTTGATGATATTCCAGAGCAGCGCCTTCAGACAGCGTGCGATTCCGAGCCCCGGAGTGGCCAGAATTAAATTTTCAGTGCATTCACACTGGAAACAATAAATAAATGCGATAACTACTAAAAGGTGATCCGGATCAGATATCCAAGTGTACAGATGGGTCCAGAATGGGGTGTTTACCCTAGGAACGACATAAAACTTGTCGGCGCAGGATGTTTGGACCCCTCGCCCGCTTCTGGAACGTTAAACGGATTAAATTAATTAATTAATTTGTTTAATGGAGAAACACTAGTATCTCTTAAACGGTGGCTCGGATTGGAAAACCGAGAGCACTGTTGACTTCGGAGCATGCCGTTTACCCTAGGAGGGGTATAAGTTTCGCGGGCACGGGTCGTTTGTGAAAAATGGCCCCAGGGGCGTTTTCGTAATTTAGCGGCTTCAGACGTTAAATTTTATAACTTTTGAATGGGGTCTCGGATTAAAATCCCGAGACCGCCATTGTTCTCATGAGGTGGTACTTACTCTAAGGGAGGCTTAACCGCGACCCTGTCGTGAGTTCGGGTTCGGGCCGACGGGCGGGTGGTTAAGCGTTTTCTATTTAAACGCTTAACACACCCACCTCCCTCTTCTCCTTCCCCTTTCCCCCTAGCAGCCCCTCCTCCCCCTCTCCTCCTCCATCTCCAGTGAGACAGTCTGGCGAGGTGACTCTGGCGAGGTGCGGTGGTGCCGGCGGATCGTCGCGAAGCTTCTGGCGAAGCCCCACGAGGTAGGGTCTTGTTGCGTTTTGTCTTCCCGCACCTACTTTGACCATGTTTAATACTATCTAATTGCTGTTGGATTTTTGAACAAAGCCTATTAATGCGTATTAGAGATTATTCCCTTCCCAACGCATCTTTCGGATTCGAATTACGAGCCCCATGGCGTCCGCAATCATCCGCCGAAGTTGGCGGGTTTTCGGTTTCTGGTGGGTTCGAGCGGCGATGCGGCTAGGGTGGACGGCGCGGCAGCGGGGCGCTTGGTGTCCGCGGGCGTCGGCGCGGGTGTTCGGTGGAGGCGCTGGGCGCGACAGCGGGGTGTCCACGGGCGTCGGCAGGGGTGTCTGGCGGAGTGCCCGACGAGGCCGGGGTGTCTGGCGGAGTGCCCGGCGAGGCGGTGGTCGCCAGGGTGCGGCGACCGCGGGGTCGCGGCGCGCGACCCCCGTGCGGCGACAAAGACCCGCGCCGCGCGGGTCTTCACGCGGCGGCCGCGACCGGCCCTCATGGCCGGTCTGCGCGCGGACCGCAAATCTGTGGCCGGCCCGCGCGGCTAAGCCGCGGGCCGACCCAGGCCGGGCGGACCGACCGGTCCAGGCCGGTCCAGCCCCAGGGGCCTTGCCCCCTCGGTGTTCGGACACCCGTATTTTCCGCTACGGGTGTCCGTTTTGAGTGCTGTCTACGGCGGTAGAACCATATCGACGAGGTGGACGTTTTGAGATGGTTTTGGGAATTTTTAATTCCCGAAACGAGGGGCCTCGGTGGCGCGACACGTACGTCAAGGGGTTTGACGTTTTCTGGGAGATCTTGTTTTGGACGGCACAGACGCGTCCAACATCCGTTTTGAGCGCCGTTAGTGGTGTTGGGACCCTGGCATCGAGGCGGAGGTTTCCAGGGTGGTTTCAGGCGTTGAGGCCGAAGTTGAGGCATGGTCCCCACGACCCGTCTTTTGAGCTGCGTGCAACTTTTAGCGACTTTTTCCTCGGACATCCGTTCGGGGTGTGCGAGTAGTTGATGTTGGGTGTTTTTCTGAGGGCATTGCGTTGGCGCAGTCTGCCCGCTGTAATTCCGCACGATGGTGTGGGCCCCGCGAGGGCCATTTCGGGAGTTGACGGTGATTTCAAGCTTTATCACTGGGCGACCGTTTTGGACAAGTGAATAGTCCATTTCGTGTACTTTTTCGAGAGGATCGCAACGATGCGATCTGTTCGTTGAGTTGTAGGACCAGGATGCGGGTCCCACGTGGCACCGCTCGTGTGCGGTGCGCCGAGATGCACCTTTTTCTCCGTATATCCGTTGCACTCAAGTGAGTAGTAATTTTGACGTGTTTTCCCGAGGGGATCGCAATGGTGCGATGCGCCCGACTGTTTTCGGGGCCGAGGATCGGGATCACGGGACGTCGTTCGGGCGTGAGGCGGTGTTGGTGACTTTTCCGTCGGATATCCATTGGAGGCGAGTAAGTAGTCGATCTCGCATGTTTTTCTGCGAGGATTACAAAGTTGCGATCCGTTTGGTTGTGCGGAGCCTCTTGCGCGATCTTTTTGTGGAAGCATGGAAGGTGCTCTAGTGGTGGTTCGCCCTACCTTGTTTGTAGAGGACCCTTGGCGTGTGATCGCGCACTCTTGGGAGAGTGATATAATTGTTCCACGAGATGTGGTTGGCCGTGCCTGGGCCTTTGAGGTGGAGTTGTTACGTCACGCCTTCGCGTTGACATTGGGTGCCGTGTGCACGATAGCCCTTGGGCTGGAGGCGAGGTATACTCTGGGGGTATACAGGAGCGCTTGGAGGTACATGTGGCTGTTTGTACCTAAGGATGTTTGTGCGCTCAGTTGGGGTTGACTTGGGGACACACGTCATGTGGGACCCACGTGCGTGCCATGATCTGCTCTACGTACTTTTGACCTCTCGCGACGTAGAGGGTCCCTCTGTGCTCGTTTGTTTGACCAGCAGGGTGGAGTTTTCCCCTGGCTTTGTGCTCGTTTTTTTGACCAGCAGGGCGGAGTTTCCCCTGGCCTGGTGCTCTTTTGTCTAACCAGCAGGGTTGAGTGGTCTCCCCCTGGTCTTGTTCTCAATGGTTTGACCGGCAGAGATGGTTTGGTTCCTCTGTTTCTTCAGCTGTGAGGGGTTTCAGTACCGTTACCTTTCACCAGACTATGACACCGTCTGCGACTACGGGTGTTCGTGCAGCGTGGGCATTTTCCCCACTTTCAGGGATGAGGTGTCTCGGTCCGCTTCGACAGTGACTCAGCAGATTGGAGTAGGATCGCCTTGTGAGTCCTGGGGAGTTTCTCCTGTTGCTCCGTGTTCCCTGGTAGAACTTGTGGTTTCGGTGTGACCAAAACTTTACGTGGGCACTTATCCTCTACCCAGGAGGTTGTTCCAGCAGGGCTGAGGTTGTTTCCAGCAGGGCTGAGGTTGTTTCCAGCAGGGCTAAGGTTGTTTCCAGCAGGGATGAGGTTGTTTCCAGTAGGGATGAGGTTGTTTCCAGCAGGGCTGAGGTTGTTTCCAGCAGGGCTGAGGTTGTTTCCAGCAGGGCTGAGGTTGTTTCCAGCAGGGATGAGGTTGTTTTGAGCAGGGCTTGTCAGTGGGTTACCATCCAGTAGGGATGGCCAGAGCAGTTCCGGGCTTACCTCCAGTGGGGCTGGGCAGTGGTCCTCGATGCCGGGCTTACCTCCAGCTAGGCTGGGCAGTGGTCCCTGATGCCGGGCTTACCTCCAGCTGGGCTAGGCAGCGGTCCCCGATGCCGGGCTTACCTCCAGTTGGGCTAGGCAGTGGTCCCCGATGCCGGGTTACCTCCATCTGGGCTGGGTAGTGGTCCCGTCACCGACTTTAGCCGGGTCTCCCTCTAGTTGATTACCCTGTTACGGGACTGGGCAGTGTGGCACCCGTCGACTTTCCGAGTCTCCCTGTAGTGGGAACCCGTTGACTTCTAGGGATCCTCCAGCGGGGCTGGGCAGGGGGTCGCCTATCGACTTTGAGCAGACCTCTCGACTGTGGGGCAGTAACGAGTTGTGGTTGATGTTCCCCCAGAACTCTCAAGTGTGAGGAGTTTTTTTTCTCCCACTGAGACACATCCTTGTGACGCGACCTAAAACCGTGCGGGAGAGTCAGTGCCACCCAAAGCGGATAGTGTCGAGGTGTGGTGTTTGATCCCTTGGCTTGCGGTTTGGGGCAGACGTGCAGGATGTTGGGCATCGATGGTGTTACTTCTGGGACTGTTGGCTACTCTTTTCTTGGGCTGAGCTATGGGACATAGATCCCCTTACGACGTTGTTAGAGATTCTTGCTGAGCATAAAGATATGTATATACCTTGTTTCCGGTACCCACTTCTTGGGTTTGGTTACTCTATTTCCAAGAGAGGCGAAGACGCGCGGGGTATGCCACGTGCTTTCCGTGTCTATCTTCTCATGGTTGGACGAGTCTACTCTCCTGCTATAGGTAGCGGAGACTCGACGGTAATTTCATCTTCTCACCATTTACATCTCCTTGTGCCTGGACGAGTCTACCTCCCTTTCCTCTTGTTGGGTTGAGCTGGACTCTTTACTGTACTCTTACTGCACTTTCAGTTGTACTCCTCTACTTTTTCTGTTCGCTCTACTGCTCACCCTTAGGTACCTTCTTTGTTGCTCCCTCGAGCCTTCGGGGTATCCTACTGAGTATTTTTATACTCACCCCTGCTTAGGCTTTGCCCGCACTTGGTGTGCCCTTGCAGACGACGGACAGGTGGAGCGTGAATTCAGTGGAGCGTATGAGCTTGGGAGCTTGGACCACGTGCGGTGGTCGTGGCCGGGTTCCAGGTGGGAGACCCGTCAGCTGTTTCTTTTTTTTACCTGTTGCCGGGTTGTGGCACTTTTTGGTTGGGCACGTGTTTTGCCCATTTTCTTTTCAGTTTGTACTTTGTACTTGTAGAGGTCGATGCACTCTGTGGTTTATATATAGCAGTTGTTCTTTTTTACTCTGCTTGTCTTTTCTTTTACTCTGCAGTTTGGCATTGAGTGTGCTGCGTGTGTGCATGTACAGGTACTTAGGCAAAGGCCTCCCCGAGTTGTTGTGCCTTCGGCACTGGTCGCCAGCCCCTGGCCTATAGAGGCGGTCCTGGGGTAGTTGCGGCTCGAGCCCGGGTAGGGTCGGGTCGTGACAGATACATTATCAGAGTTGCGCGTAAAGGTATTAACTTAAATTTAATTCTTTTCTACTGTGAAATATACACTGGATAATAAATCAATGAGTATAAAATAAACATCATTCCATAAGAATTTACTTCTTCTGATACTCATAAGTATTGACTCTTAACCATGGATATTCTACTAGTCGAATATCCAGTTGGTTAATTAATTATCATAAACATAAAGAGGGAATGTATAATATCAGACCCTATCAAGACCTCGTGTCAATACTCTAAAATGTCAGTGGCCTCGTGCCATGACCTGATTGTCTCATGAGAACTATCGATGCATCAATGGTCTTTCATTAAATGATCCCCAACCCATTATATCGAGTCTATTACATTCCTCATATGCCACAAAAGGTTGTATATTCAAAATTTCATATACGACTTTGAATATTTAATTTTCTCATTTCATATTATTCAAGGTGTCCCATACCACTTTGAATAATTTAATTCATAATTCCATAAAAAATCATAAGATTTCTAGTTACATTCATTAGCATTTAAAAATATATAGTGAATTAGGCATATAAGTATTAATTAGAGAACTACCAACTTCATGGATATGTCATTGACTGGTGAGTATGATAAGCATATTATGACATATGTGATGAAAACTAATGCACTAAAAGAAATAAAAGTTTTGTTACATAAAATGATAACCCTAAAATTCTAAGACTTTATTAATCAATACATATTTGAATTTCACCTGGATTCATAATAAATTAAAAAGATAAAGCAAACATTATAGGTGGGGTATTAAAATGATAGATTTTCATACATTTATTATCGAAATGCTTTGGTAAAACACATCACAAGGTATACATAATGCTAAAAATAGAAAGCATGATATTCAACCATAACTAACACCATTTAATATATATATATATAATTAATTCATACAAATGAATATAAAAGTTTCAAACCCCAAATATTATACTCATGTACTCTCCACAATTACTAAACACAACCTAAGTATAATATTTGGAATATCCACAATTAGGGTTTTTGTAAATTGTTCATACAATAGGGTGTATATAAAGAGTAGTGTTTTAAACACAAGCGTATTTTGAAAACACATGTTTTATTCATTCTTAGTAATCCTTGGAAAATTCTAAGTAAAATTGAGGATCAAAGTTTATTTTCATACACATATATTCACATATCCGAGTACACATTATATATTAAAGGGTTTAAACCAAAAATTCATTGACACCCACATGAATTTAATATTTTATTCACATTAATCAACAAAATTCCCTAAATATAAATCATAATATAACATTTAAAAGGTTTATTTATTAAACAAATTTATATAAATGTAAACCTCGATTACACATGTGACTTATATGAATAATCAGGTATACCTAAGGTTCTTACACCAAAATCAATCTACACATACATGTTTATCAAAAAAAATGTCAATAAATCATTGTAGTCCCATGTTGAGAGACTTAAAACTGGTCTAGAAGGTGAGTTTTACAAACTATATAATTATACATGCCTATGTATAATATATATATATATATATATATGAAAATATAGTTCCTTATGTTTAAAACAAAAATCTACCTCTTCCTTGAAACTCAAAGTTTAGAGGTCTTATAACCGAACATAATAGAGGTTCTTTTAAAACCGTATGGTTATATATATATATATATATCTGTGTGTGTGTGTACATATATAATCGGGTATATAAAGTATATATATATTGTATGAGGAAAAGAAAATAATCCTTCCAATTTAAAAAATTTACATAACCCAAAATCCATAAGGCCTAGGGTTGGGTATTTACGGGTTTTCACCCAAACTACAAGGATATATATATATATAGTAGTATACATATTTATATAAGTATATAAACTTTCAACACAACATGAAAGGCAATATAGGCCCCCCTACTTGGTTTGAGGAGGAGGAGAGGCTTGAGGAAGAATCATGGGAGCTTGCTGGAGGTTTGAGTGGGGGAAGAACCGAGGGGTTCTTGGGGTGAAACAGGTGGTTTATAAACTATATTATGTATAAAAAATAATGAATATTTTAAATGATAATACTTAAAAAACTGAGGCCTATACGGTTAATTAATTGACTGGGGGAGTCTTTGTGGAAAACGTGTGAGAGGAGGGGGCCAACGGGGTCAGGGGTGTGGAAAACGAAGATAAAGGGAGGGTAGGGTTACTGGTGCAGTGCAGGCGGGAGAAGAAGAAGACCACATGGGGGGGAAGAGAAAGAATGAATGGTGGGGATTAAATATAGAGAAGACCGAACGACCAAAGATGATGCAATGATTAAAAGAAGTGGACGGTCGTGATTAGATCTGCGGATTGATCGGATGACTCTGGTTAACATGGTGTTTTAAAAATCTTGGACGACCGATATTAGATCCGTGTTAGATCAGATGGCACACAAAAAACGTGGGGGATTCTGTGGCTATTGAGGATCGAGCACCGGACCGAAACGGATGACCCAGATCGCTGGCGGCGAGATCTGACGGCCTGGATTCAATACCAGACGAATTTCACCATCCCACATAAAAATTAAGAGGAGTTTTCCCTCCCTTATAAGCCCAGAACTCTCGTCCTTATGCTAGATTACTCCTCCCCCCCTCCTGGTATAGCCTCATACTGGGTTCTGTGAGCGCGCTCTTTCACCCACCCATGCCTCCATGCTGCCCCACACGTTGGTGCCTCTGGTTCCCTCGTGCACTCTTATGTGACCTTCAAAGTAGCAATACCACCCCCTCTCAGGCCGGCCTGTGTTGAGGCTGAGGGTTAGGCTCAGCTGCCTAGCGCGTGCTGCCTCCCTCGGCCCGGCAAGAGGGCTGGCCCCTTGTGGGTATATTTTTTTATAAAAAACCAACTCACAATACTAACCATAAAATCATAGAAAATAAAAATATTCATTTTAACTATAAAGAGAATATCTTACCTTTTATAAAACCTGATTTTCATTTTGAACTTTAAAATATTAAGGTACACCAATTAAATTATACTTTTCCTTGACTAAGAGTATTACTAAAATTATTTATAAACATGTTTCCAAAATCAGAGATAAAAAGCATACCTCCCTTTAAACACAAAGTTATAACTTAAAATTTAATATATCTATATGAAAACTATTCTAGTATTATCAAAGATCTTGTTTAATAATTAAGAATAGAAACATTTACAAGATATTTGATATATTTGAAAGGTGTTTGAAATCATCACCTCATTTTAAAATCACACTAAGTGTAGTTCAAAATATTAAATAATTGCCCTTTTAAAGCTCATAATAAGAGGTTTTGTTATAATTTCAATCCATAACTTTAATATTTAGGAAAACTAAATTATACTTAGATATTTTTAATTAATCCACCAAATGACCAATGAATATAATTATAGTCATTAGAACTCAACGATCACCCAAGGAAACAGTCGAATTGGGGACTTATAAAACCGTGCATTAGGGTGTTCCAAATTCGGTATAAATTTGTGAAGACGGTACACATCATTCCATTGATTCTTAGTGCAGCTGTAGTGGATTTGGCCATATTAATGTTTGTTGTGATGGATCCAAAGGACCTATATTATTTTCTTGGGGTGTTTGTTGTCTTGGGTGGTTTCCCTACAGTTATAATAGGTATTTTAATAGGTATTTTTGGTTAGTATGGTTTTACTTTGACCTTATTGTAATGTAAACACTTTGGTGTTTTATTTAAATAAAATTTCTAGTATTTATAATTTAAAAATTTGTTCAGATAAAATGAAAATAAAACCATAACATTGCTATTACATAAGAGATTAGTTTTGGGGCATCACATTATTCCCCCTACAAAGAATTGCGTCCTCACAATTCATTTCATACAACCACTCTAAAAGAGACTCTTTGAAAATTTTCACCACATCCTCTATCTTGGGGGATCCTTAGGTGTGGCCAGCTGAATACCCAAGTTGGTGTTCAACTCTTCTACTTCCCTGGCCCAAACACTCCTTAGGAAGTATGGGTTAGACTCATGCAGTGTACACTCTGGCTTCCAGAGGGAGGCTCAAATGGTAGAGAGTTCAGAGTTGTCCGAATGGACAAAATCTCTAAGGAATCGTTGGGATGACTCTTTTATGAGGATGTCAAGGTCATAGATGTGGTCATATAAACCAAAGCTCATGATTTGGTGCATATAGGATGCGCGAAGGCTCCCCTATAAGGCAGCCTGTTGAAACCTTACATTGGCTATGAAGTTTTGGGAAAGTGTGAAGCATAGGAAAAGACCTTCGTGGTACTTTACCCTCTATCTATACTTAGTAAGTTGAGCATTGGACATGTGGTGGTAGATGTAGGAATTCCCTTGGCAGGAGTGGAGAATGTTTGAACTGTTCGATATCCCGTAAAGATGTTTTCACGTTATTTTCAGGTTTACGAAGGGACGGTACTATTGTATATAGGTTCTGACCACAATGACCTATAGTATCTCAATGGGAAGAGATTAGATATGGGTCTCTCATTCCATATGAAAAAAGAAATTTTTCATGAAAGTCTATTCAGTGAAACACAAACACTTAAAAGGTAGAAGAAAGAAAAAAAAATTGTATTTTCATAAAACAACTGGTACAATACACCAAGAACTAATGGTTTCCCCAATTCCCAGTTACATGAATCCCCAAAACAATTTAAAAACTCTCAATCTCCCTAAACCAAATGCAACCCAAGCAGTCTAGTTTAATCTCGTGGGTGCACTTATGGTGTCTCCAGAGTGTGACATGAGGGGTGTATAGCTGAGAGACATCACTATGTACTTGATGTCTGTACATAGAACAAGATGCTTCAAATTCAAGGATTCTAAAGTCCATTACTTGACCATAATGGACATAGGACAAGACATGGCACATATATGTTCTCCGAAGGTCTCTCACTACTGCAAATTCTTGGAAATCCATAAAAGACTGGATGCCCTCTACTGCAGTGAAGCATCTAAAAAGTCCTTCATAGTACTTTCCCCAATGTGCGTATGATGAAAATTGGGTTTTCATCATAAAGATGTAGTCCAAGCCCAGTCCTTAGTGTAGTTGAAGTACACTGGGAGAGTTGAACATATCATAGAGGTGTTTTCCTGTCATACGAATATGAGAGTAGTTTAAAAAGTTATCATAGGTATCTATGGAAATTATGGTTTCTAGGTCTTTAATAGGAAGAGAAAAAGACTGGTATTTCTGTTTTCCATCTAAAAATTATGAAAAAATTATACTTAGTAATGGTTGATTAATTTTTTTTCTTTGTTCAGTTATAGTTTTCCAGAGTTATCTAAACCGAATCCTCTGATACCAACTGTGACAACCCAACCCCAGAATACCCGGAGCCAGTGCCTTGAAACATGATGTGTAAATTTTTAACAAAACATGCACTGATATTTCGAACATCATGTCCCATACAGAGGATTGATTCGGTTCAGGTTCTGGGAAACCAGCTACTTCTGACATGCTTCTTTAGTTGAAAACTCTCACCTGAAAAATTTATTACAAAAACATAAGGTGAGAATACGAATGCCCAATAATGGGTTTTAAAATAACATAATATACCAATTATAACTTTTGAAAACATTCCTTAAAACTTTCTATAAAACATTTTTCTTAACAAATGTTGTAACACATGTAACATATCATAACAATAGTCTAAGAAATAAAAGTGCATAATTAAAAGCATACTGACAGAATTACAAAGAAACATGATTCAATTATAGGAATTCTCATTCAGAGTAATAAGTAAAATACATTCTAAATAAGTTTGACATATGAATATGAAAGTATAAATTTAATAACTAAGAGTGATACATAATCAGAGTTGTGTGTAAAGGTATTAACTTAAATTTCATTCTTTGCTACTGTGAAATATACACTAGCTAATAAATCACTGAGTGTAAAATAAATATCATGCCATAAGCATTTACTTCTTCTGATACTCATAAGTACTGGCTCTTAACCATGAATATTCTACTAGTCAAATATCCACTTGGTTAATTAATTATCATAAACATAACGAGGGAACGTATAATATCAGACACTATCAAGACCTCGTGTCAAGACTCTAAAAAGTCAATGGCCTCGTGCCATGACCTAATTGTCTCATGAGAACTATCGATGCATCGAGGGGCTTTCATTAACTGGTCCCCAACCCGTTATACTGAGTCTATTACATTTCTCATATTCCACAAAGGGTCATATATTCAAAATGTCCCATACCACTTTTAATATTTAATTATCTCATTTAATATTATTAATGGTTTCCCATACCACTTTGAATAGTTTAATTCATAATTCCATAAAATCTCATAAGAGTTCTAGTTACATTCATTATCATTTACATATATATAGTGAATCATACATATAAGTATTACTTACAGAACTATCAATTGCATGGCTATTTCATTGAATGGTGAGTATGATAAGCAGATTATGACATATGTGATGAAAACTAATTCACTAAAAAAAATACAAGTTTTGTTACATAAAATGATAACCCTAAAATTTTAAGACTTTATTAATCTATACATATTAGAATTTCACCTGGATACATAATCAATTAAAAAGATAAAGCAAAATTACTGGTGGGGTATTAAACTGATAGATTCTCATACATTTATTACTGGAATTATTTGGTATAACACATTACAATGTATACATAATGATAAAAATGGAAAGCATGAGATTCAACCATAACTAACACCATTTAATATATATATATATATATAAGTAATTCATACAAATGAATATAAAAGTTGCAAACCCCAAATATTATACTCATGTACGCTGAATAATTACTAAACATATCATAAGTATAATATTTAGATTATCCATAATTAGGGTTTGTGTAAATTGTTCATACAATAGTGTGTATATAAAGAGTATTGTTTTAAACAAAAACATATTTTGAAAACACATGTTTTATTCTTTCTTGGTAATCCTTGGAAAATTCTAAGTAAAATTGAGGATCAAAGTTTATTTTCATACACATATATTCACATACCGAAGTACACATTATGTGTTAAAGGGTTTAAACCAAAAATTCATTGACACCCATATGACTTTAATATTTTAGTCACATTAATTAACAAAAGTCCCTAAATTTGAATCATAATATAACATTTAAAATGTATATTTATTAAAAAAATTTATATAAATGTAAACTTCGATCACACATGTGAATTATATGAATAATTGGGTATACCTAAGGGTCTTAAACCAAAATCAATCTACACATACATGTTTATAAAAAAAATGTCAATAAATCATTGTAGTCCCATGTTGAGAGACTTAAAACTGGTCTACAAGGAGAGTTTTAAAAACTATATAATTATACATGGCCGTGTATAATATATATATATATATATATATGAAAATATAATTCCTTATGTTTAAAAAAAATCTACCTCTTCCTTGAAACTCAAAGTTTAGAAGTCTTGTAACTGAACATAATAGAGGTTCTTTTAAAACCGTATGGTTATATATATATATATATCTGTGTGTGTGTGTGCGTGTGTGTGTGTACATATATAATCGGGTATATAAGGTTTTTATATATATATATTACATGAGGAAAATAAAATAATCCTTCCAGTTTAAAAAGATCACATAACCCAAAATCCATAAGACCCAGGGTTGGGTATTTGTAGGTTTTCACCCAAACCTCAAGGATATATATATATATATATATATAAGAGTATACATATTTATATAAGTATATAAACTTCTAACATAACATGCAAGGAAATATAAGTTCCCCTACCTGGTTTGAGGAGGATGAGAGGCTCGAGGAAGACTCGTGTGAGCTTGCTGGAGGTTTGAGTGGGGGAAGAACTGAGGGGTTCTTGGGGTGAAACAGGTGGTTTATAAACTATGTTATGTATAAAATATAATTAGTATTTTAAATGTTACTACTAGAAAAACTAAGGCTTATACGGTTTATTAATTTATCGGGGGAGTCTTTGTGGAAAACGAGTGAGAGGAGGGGGTTAGCAGGGCAACTGGTGTGGAAAACCAAGAGGAAGGGAGGGTAGGGTTACTGTTCTAGAAAAGGAGGGAGAAGAAGAAGACCACAGGGGGGGGGGAGAAAAACGTAGAAAGAATGAATGGTGGGGATTAAATGTGGAGAATATCAGATGGCCACGGATGATGCAGTGATTAAAAGAAATGGATGGTCATGATTAGATTTGAATATTGATCAGATGGATCTGGTTAACACAGGGTTTTAAAAATCTCAGACGGCCAAGATTAGATCCATGTTTGATCATATGGCACACAAAAAATGTGGGGGATTCTGTGGCTACTGAGGATTGAGCTCTGGACCGAAACAAACAGCATAGATCTCACGTGGTTATATTTGAGGACCTGCATTCAATCCCGGAATAATTTTGCTATCCCACATTGAAATGGAGAGGCCTCTTCACCTCCCTTATAATACTAGAGCTCTAAGCTTTATGCCAGATTACTCCCCCCCTCCCGGTACCGCCCTGTACCGGGTTCTGCGGGTGCACTCTTGCGCCCACCCACGCCTCCGTGCCGCCCCACACGACGGTGCCTCTGGTTCCCTCATGCGCTCCTGTGTTCCCTTTGGGGTCACTATGCCCCCTATCGGTCTAGCCTGTGCTGAGGCCGAGGGATAGGCTCAGCCACCTAGCATGTGCTACCTCCCTCTGCCCGACTAGAGGGATGGCCCCTTGTGGGTATATTTTTTTTATAAACAACCAACTTACAATACTAACCATAAAATCATAGAAAATAAAAATATTCATTTTAACTATAATAATAATATCTTACCTTTTATAAAACCTGATTTTCATTTTAAACTTTAAAATATTAAGGTACACCAATTAAATTATACTTTACCTTGACTAAGTGTATTAGTGAAATCATTTATAAACATGTTTCCAAAATCATAGATAAAAAGAATACCTCCCTTTAAACACAAATTTGTTCGGATAACATGAAAATAAAACCATAACATTACTATTACATGAGAGATTAGTTTTGGGGTTTCACACTTAATGTCTAGAACTTCCACTTCAGCTGATATTGATACATAACGTGTTCCATGTATTGATATTGGGAAATTATCTCTCTGATCCATATCACGTTTTGAGTTGGAGTGATCTAGATATTGAACCTAATTTATCGTTGACTGAGCGATCTCTCATGATAGTTGATTCTGAGACCAAGGTACTTCATGGGAGGATGATACCTTTTGTTCATGTGATATGGAATCATGGTTCTAATAGTCATGATATGTGGGAATGTGAAGTAATGATGAGAGTTCAGTGGCCTCATCTCTTTATCATGGAAGATTATTTATAGGATTTCTAGGGACATAAAGTTTTTATGGTGGGGAGGTTGTAACATCCTGTTATCAACCTGAATGATGTGTATTTAACCTTTTAATTGTTTATCCTTTTCATTAACTGGATAGTATTGATAAGGAATTGGGAGGATACCTGTGATGGTGAAGTCACAATATTGTTGGAGTTTTTCTACTTTAACTAGGGTTTTCTGCAGACTTCTAGAGGATTACACGTCATGTAACTAGGTTACACGCTGTGTAATGGTATCAAAGGATAAGTCATGAAATGCTTCATGCTGTGAAGGGTAGATGTTATTAAAATCCATTTTATGTCGTGAAGGTTTTTTAGAACAGTTTTTTAACTTGGAGTGTCAGAATTTAAGTTTAGGTGATACATTTTTTGGAAGTTATGAAAATTAAGTATTTCACGATGTGTATTGGGATTACACGTCATGTAATACCCCAACTTTAGTTTTTTAAATAGGAATTGAATATGGTATTTTACTTATTTTACTCTCTAGTTTCAACTCCCTCAAACTATAGCCTTCCCCAGGTGATCTTGAATCCTTCCAACCCTTATGAATCCATTTTTTTTGGAATTTGATCATCATTGCACTTGTAATGGGATTCCTGGTTAAGTGTTCTCTCTCATTCTTAATCTTCCTCTCTTTCTCCTCCTTTGGGATTTCTATTAATCATCCTAAAATTAATTGTTCTCATGTCCTGTAGTGGGGAATATTGTTTCCAGGTTTATTTTTGAGGTCTTCTACACCTTCGTTCTCATTTACGGGTGACATTGCGAGTGTTTAGTTTTGGGAAAGGGTAGGTGGTTTCATCATGTATGGAAAAATTTGTTAACCTTGAATTGGTTGGTTTATTTCAATTATTTAATTAAATTAAATTGCTCAAACTTGATGTCAATTGATCTGATAAAACTCAATTCCAGTGAATTGGTAGATTTGAAATGTATTTGGCATGGAAAATTGGGAAAACCGCAATTCCATTGAATTGGGGTGTGTTGGGAAATTGGTTAATTTTAATTATGGATTTTATGGAAATGATTTCAATTAAATTATTGAATTTAAATGTGGAAAAGAATTTTCAAAATTGATGGAATTTATTTTTAATATATTTCAAACATGTGGAAATGGATTAAAAATGTTTTGATAGAAACCCAGTGGTTTTATCTTAGAAAGAGGCATGTTTTTGATTAAAACCCATTTTGGTTTTAAATAGAAAATTAGATTTTTGAAATGGTAGAATGAGATTTAATTGTATTTTAAGTAGTCTTAAAATAAATTTCCCATCATTAATTATATAATAGAATATGTAAGAATTAGGTAGTTGGTGAGTTATTTGGACACACTCTATGCTATTATAACGTTCTAAAACAAACTTGCAGTGGTTCACATCCCTGATGGGAGGGTGATGAGTCACCTCTAGACAGTTTCAGGGGGATGTGGGTATACATATATTGCTGAGATCACTTAGAGAGTGAGGATTCCTATATATAGAAATACTATCGTACCTTTTGGTAGATGACCATGTTTCTCACTTGTTATTTATATTTGAGATATAAATGTATACCAATGTTGTAAAAATGTATTACATGCCTTCTATATTTATATAAACTATTTTATATAAAAATTTTATATAGTCCATTATTTTAGAAATATTCCATAATTTATAAATACTTTATTTAAAGTACTTTCCATCATTTGAACTATATAGAATTATTTGTTTAAATATTCCTTTAAATTCCAAAACTATTTACTTTTGAAATTGAAATAATTTTTTAGTTAATATATATTTGGAAATTGTTATGGAATACTTAGTGAGACCCTACTTGGCTTTTTAGATCACACCCTACATGTGCCTTTGAATGTTTGTATATTACATTCTTCCCGGTTCGAGCAAAGCGAAAGGATCTATTGGAGGTGGATCCAACTGTTGAACCTTGGTCACAGTGAGTTGTATCCTTAGGTACTTGTCTTTTTTCCTATCTTAGTACCAGGGTTATAGTACTTTGGGAATTTTATGCCTTATTATATTCAGGTACATTACTCCCAGTGGATTTTCCTTCATTATTCATACTGTATTGTTTCTTTTTTTTCTTCCATTGTGTTTTGTGGAAAATTCATTTCCACTTGCATGTTGTATGGTTCCAGGTGCTTTTCACTGACCCGTGGGGATCATGAACACCCCTCGAGCAATGTCAAGGCCGACTCAATTATCAGGTTACCAGGGTACCTGAGATTTTTCGTGATAGTAATAAGGATGATTTTAATAAAAATATGTGATATATATGGAATAAAAATTATTCTATAATGGTAATATATTATTTACCATTCTTTCTTTAAATCCATTGATAGAATGGAAACAATGTTTATGCATACGTACAACCTTCCATCTCCATGAACGGTGTATTTCATTTTCTATATCTAATTTTTATGGATTAATGTAAATTAATATATACTGAATATATATGAAATTTATATCATGGTTAAAATTCTTGAGATTATGGAACCATTATCAAAGTTAGAGGAACAAAAATAACAAATCAAAACAAACACGAAAAAACCAAAGTAGTTATTTTGAGAAACATGACTTTAACATGGAATTGTTAATAAATGGGTAATAAAAGGTTAGAAGTAAATCATATATGATATTATATATATAATTATGGTTATTTAATATATATATATATAATTAACTTATATTTATTATATATGAGGTTTGAATGTGTATGAAGTAATTCAAGACTTAAGGTAAGATATTTTTGTCTCACTTTTTACTTCTATAAGATACATGCCACATTCACCACCTATTTCTTTTATGTGGTGTGTACACTAACCATGAATTTATTTTATTATTATTATACTAAAAATTATTTTTATTTACATATACATTTGAAGATATATCTTTCATGGGATTTAAATCTCAAAAGTTACCAAGGAGTAAGAGATTTTTTATCTCAAATTGCATCCTTTGGGACATAAGTTATGTTATACACCTATCTTCTTCTATGAGGTGTATATACTAACCCTTTGACATGTTATATCATGAATCTTATTTATTTTATGACATTAAAAGCATAATTTTATTTTATTATTTAATGGGGCGTATGATTCAAAATATACCAAAGTGGTAATTTGATGTTGCAATCTCATTATTTATTGGGATTATGTATAATTTTAATTTCAATGATAAAATATTATGATATATTTCTCAAGAAATTCATAAATTTTCTTCTCCTATAGTTATTTATTGATAATACATGTTCGACCTTAATTTTTCCTTTGTTTATGTACTCAAGAGTTCAAAATAACATTTTTAAGAAAAATTATCTTTATTTCTCTCATCGGTGGAAAATCCTTTTTATTCCAAAATCATTTTTCAAATTTTTTTAAAATTATCCAAATGATTTATTAAATACATTTTAATTTTTTTTAATTTATTAATTTTTTAAAGGAATCTTCATGTCATTTTCTAAACAATACCCGGTTGGATTTTACCAAAAATGTGAAAGGAATATTTGTTTTAACGTATATGACAGGAATGGTATTTTCCACTATCATGAACAAATAATTATTTTTAAGGAGTTATTTATAAGTTTCAAAGTTTATTTTCAATTAAAATGATTTACAAAATATTTTATGAATTTTTAGTTTTAAAGTGATTTTCAAAGAAATGTTTTTTTTCCTCATGAAATGTTTTAAATAATATTTAAAGCTTCATTTGTATGTTTCCAAGGTTATTTTCAATTAAAAAGGTTTTGAAATTTTTTTATATCTTGAAATTTTGTTTTCAAATTGGGAATGTTATTTTCCTTAAGAAATGTTCCATGTCATATTTAAAAATCATTTTTTTCTAAGATGACATCCCTTGATGTTAATTATGCTTTACTAGGGATATGATCCAAGGATTACATTCTTATTATTTCTTGAAATGGTTTATGTTTATGATGAAAAGTTGTTTATGAAACCTGTTTCTCTTACATAGGTTATACAATGATAAAATTATTATAAAACCAACTTGTTTTTCCACAAGTTATACTTTTATTAAATGATGAAATTACTATGAAACCAATTTCTTTTCCACAGGTTATGTTATGATGAAATGTTTATGAAAAAAATTTCTTTTCATGGTTTTTGATATGATGAATGTTTTATGATATTATGTCACACATATGTATGATTTTATTTATGTGATTATGGTTATGTTATAACCAGTCATGGTGGTTACATTATAACCAAGGATGGTGGTTACGTTATAACCAAGATGGGTGGGACCTATATCTCTCTCCAATTCATTGGGTAATGATTGATATCTCATAAGTTAAATAGTACTGTAATGGGGAGTGAACCCAATTTAGTAAGAAATGTTTTCCACTATGATAGCCTTGGGAGTGAAATTTTACTATTACATTGGTTTTGGGAGTGAAACCATTCCTCTATAATAACCTTGTAAATGATACTTGAATACCATGGAAATGATTTTCTATGCTTCTATGTATGAAAAAAATATATGTATTATGCCAATATTTTGATCTCATGGCTCATGTTATTTGATCCCATTATAATAAATTTCTTATAAACAACCGATATTTATTCCATGACTCACATTTATGATCTATTATATTCAGGGTATGGGTTTAAAATGTTATTCTCATGTTATCATACCCAAATAATCATGTTATATTGATATCTTCCTTATTTATCCTTACCAAGTATCTGAGATAACCCTTTATTATGTTTACTTTTCCTAGGTTATGAAGAATGGTTTTTAGTAGGGTATGTATATGAAGAGTACTAAATTAGAATATATTTATGGGATACATTGAATATCATTCATGAAATAAGAAGATAATAAATCTAGTCTCCAACGACTTTAATCCTATACGAACCATGGGAATATATTTGTAAAATATACTAAATATTAACCTAAAAATATTTAATATTGATGTATTATGAGTTTTTTATTTACAGGGATCATATAATTTCCTCAACATAAATTCAAGTATAAACAATACTAATTAAAATAGGATTCAAACATAAACCCCTTACCTCAAGTCTCACCTATCCTCATTAATTTTCCAACATATTGTATTATAAATATGGATTTATTATATATATGTTACATGACCATATTAATATCTATAATAATATTTATTCTTTATTTATGACATATTATCTCCCATTTGTTAATAATTTTTTTATTAAAATTACCGTTCTGGGTGATAACTGCTTTGTTTTCCAAGCATGTTTCGTTTTCGATGTACCGGTCCTTATAGTTTTATCATGGTTACATCATTTAAATAATATTAATCATTTTATAAATATCATATATATTCATTATATACATATTTATAATCATTCATAAAAAGTAGATATAGAAAAAATAATTACATTGTTCATGGAGACGGTAGGCCGTACGTACGCATGAATACTGTTTCCATTTTTTCACTGATGTAATGAAATAAAGGCAAAAAAGTGTTCAATTTTCAAGAATAATTATTATATAATATATATCATATATATTCATTAAATCCATATTTATTACCATCCATGTAAAGAGGAAATAAAAAATGAATTACATTGGTTCGCGAGGCGATAGTCCGCCATACACACGAATGATGGTTTCGTTTTCCATTTGATGAGAAAGAGGGTGTATAATGGTGAATTAATAATCATAATAACATTTAAGTATATTTAGGATACTTAAGTAATTATTTTATGATAAATACAATTAATTTATAGGAGGAAAAGAATAATTAAAAAGAGAGTGATCAGTTAAGGCAATTACCTATTATTTGAAATAACTCATTTAGATATCCTCTTAAATACCATAGAGTTTTTATTTCAAGAAGGAAATAAATTATATAATTTTGATAGGTAAGTGGAGAAGATAATTTTATATAGTATCATCGAACTATAATGCTAAATGTGATGTGAAGAAGATAAAGGAGAGGTTCCATTTTATAAGATAGGGGAGAGGCACTCTTGGAATTTATTAAAAGATTATAATTAAGTCAATATCATGAAAAATGGTTCAAAATGGCCTATAAAGGGATAGGGGTGATATTTTAGACTATATATTATCCCATTTCCCTCTTTTAATATTTTTATGTTATTTAATAAAATATTATTCTCATAAAATATCATTATTGTCAATTTAGATATTATTCAATTAATTTGACTTAAAATATGTAAAGAAAAAGTTTTAATTAAGTCAATATCATTTATTACTATTTTTATTAATTGGAGAAATACTACATTAGTGTTGCATAAGAATTTGAGGTCATTATATAATTACTAAAAATTATAAATAATTTTTTTATAAAGAAAATTATTTCGTTAATTTCAAAATAGAAATTTATATTCATTCATAACTTGTTTTTGTCTCTATAGACACATAAAATATATTTAAAACTAAGAGAGTGACATTTTGTAACTTTCTTTGATTTAAATATTAGATAGGTAATTTTTATGGAAAATAATCCATTAAACATATAAAATTCTAGAAAAAATTGATAAGGGTCTAATTAAATCCATAAAATAAAAATTAATATGAATAAATATGGCCTTATCATCTATTTTTAACCTAAATTTACCATATTTACCTTTTATTGATGTGATAAATTTTACCATGATTTCTATTAATATTGACCAAAATTAAAATTGGTCTATTTACTAAATTTAAACCTCATAATTATAAACATAGAATACATTTTATCAAATTAAATTTATATAATTGGAATCATTTAATTTTAAAATAAGCACTCAAATCAAGATGAAAACCACTTTTTAGAAAAAAAATTTAAGTATTAAACTCAATTTTTTATTCCACAACTAGAAAAATATATTATATGAAATGTAAAAAATTTGATTAAGTATAAATTTCATTAAATTCATTCAAAAAAGTTATTTAATTAATTTATTAAGTTAAAATTCATTTGTGTGTATAAAAACACTTTTAAAGAAAAACATCACATTTTTTTAATTTTTAGTTCTAATCATTTGAAAACTAATGAATTCATTTAATGAATGTGTAGACTATATATTTTTCATAATTTAGTTAATTCTATTCATACCCTCCAATCCAATGACTAGGGAATTCTCATCACATAATAATACTTTAATAGTATATCATCGTTCATTTAAGATCAGTGTTGCGTGTGACACAAGCTATCGAGGAAATCATATTATTTAAAGGGAAATATTTTCAAAATAAAATCTTGGGGTGTTACAATCCACATAATAAAATTTTCATAACACTCCCCCTTGGATGTTAAAATTTCATGTAATCTCATATAATATTAACTTAAAACCCAGTGGAAAAAACAAGTGAATCCAAAGTAATTGAATTTCATGCCATCCCGCCTCATTAATAACCTTATTCATAAAACCCCATGGAAAAAAATCAGATGAAGGAAAAAATAGTGTACCATTCCTAACACCCTTATAAAATAATAATATTCTTTTTATTCTTCACATACGAATTTTATGAATCAATTTTTTTAGTAATGACTTTGAGGATAAATCTATAATATTTTGAAAAGTATTTATTTAGAAGATACCAATATCACCATTATTTTTATATTCTTGAGTGAAAAATGATTTTGGTGATACATGTTTTATATTATTTCCTTCGATATAGTGACTCTTCAATTTCAATATACAGGAAACATTATCCTCATATAATATGTTGACTATATCATTACCCATGTCTAATTCTCAATTATTTTAGATATGACGAATACATCATCTAAACCCAACACATTCAAAAATTAGTTCATGAATTTTAATAAACTTGGCATGATTAGAGAAAATTGTAAAAAAGTTCATTTTTTTAGAACACCATGAAATGGAAGTTTCACCTTATGTGAACAAATATCCCGTTTAAGATCTAGATTTATAAGGATTACAAAAATATCTAACATTAGCATAACCAAACAATTTTTGATTCTAAATTTTGGAATAATTAATCATTTATACCATTTAAATCTTTATGTGTTGGAAATAAAATTATTTTAAATTAAATTTATCATAATAATATCCCACAGTATTTGAAACATACATATACACATGTACATGTATATCCTTCATGGATAAAAAATATGAAAATATATTCAATACTTTAGGGATATATATGTTCTACACAATATAATCAGATATGAGTTATATAACTCTAGGATATAAGATATTTCATTATTCATTAGGGGAAAAATCATTCCAAAATTTAATATTTCATTTTGTAGATGATTAATGAAAAATATAAGGACATTATTCATAATTTTATCATCAAATATTCCATTAACATTGTAAACTTTTCATAAGTTATAATGTTATCCAAAACATATGGATTAATGAAAAACATAAGTTTATATAAACCATGTGATGATACAATCAATTTTATATTCTTCCTCTATTGAATTTTTATATCAAACATGTCTTATTTAGTTCAATCCATAAACTAATTTCTTTGATCGGGTGAAACATTCATAATTTTGTATATGCTTATGGAACTTTGAACCCTTCAAGGATTCATATATAGATATAACGATCAAGAATATAAGAAGGTAATTTTTTTTATAATAATCTCATCAAAATTTAATAGTCTTAATAGTTTAATAAGAAATCCAAAACTTCATAAGTTGAACATAGAAGATGTTTCTTCAATAATTATTTATGATTAATTATTTTGATACCGACGTCTATCAAAATCCATTTTCATTGATGAGTTTTGAAAGAATTCAAAAATTAAAATATATCAACAATAACATTTAATGAGATCTTATAATTTATGAAAAAAATATCGAAAAGATATATTGTTATTGATATGTTCAGTTTTCTCTTCAAGGGAAAATATATTTATTTCTTTCTAATCACGATGAACAATGATTTTCTATAATCAATTCAACTACAATTCAAGTGTGTATAATCAAACTATTGATTTTGAACACTTTATAACAAAATTATTCATATAAGTGCTATGACCATATTATCAATGGTTATATTTGACAATTTTTTATATGGTGTATGATGTTTAATATTTATTTCAAACAACATGCATCACATGTGATGTATATTAACCAAAAAATAATGCACATGGCTATTTAATAGATGCAACTTATGCAAAATATTTAAATGGTTCACATGGTAGGTGGGTGCACCCATATATATTCTATAATCAATATTTACTATAAAAATTGTAAATATACTTCCAATGTAGATAGAGATGATATAAATAAATTACCTTAATAATAGGCAACCCTTGGTAAATCACCACACATGAGGCTTTCATAATAACTCTACAGTGACCCAACTTTTTTTCCTAGTTCGAACCCTTAGAATATTTTATATAATATTTTTAGAAGTGGTCACTGAATTGTACCTATTTTTTAACATTGAAAATATTAATAATAATATATTAAAAATAATATATTTTTTAATTCAATTTCACACATTTGAGGAAAATCCCCATTTCCTTTTTAATAAAGTCTCATATAGGAAAAAACGATATCACAGTTGCATCAATAATGAAGGGTTTTCCCCAGGAGAGGTATAATATTTGATCACACTCAGGGTTCTTGGGATCATAATGTCAAAAATGGAATTAATTAAATAAATTAAATAAATAAATAATTTATTATTGTATCGCTAGATCTAATATTCCATATTTAATCATCCTTAACCTCTCTCACTAGGGTTAGTATCCAACAAACCCAACTTGAGAGAGAAGAAGAGAGGGAGATCAAGAGAGATCTAGAGATTCTAACAAATGTGTAATCCGAGGAATTGCCAAAAGACTGATGAAGATGTGAACTTCTCCAATGGATAATCTAAACACGCCATATTCCTTGTTATTTACTTTATCCTGATTATTTCTTTGTGAATTATGAGATAGAGATATTTATTATTAATTATTTAGAACCAAAATAATGTTCCTTTAATTTGTGTACTTTTATTCTTTATGAAATTCTAAGATCCATGACGTTTATCTACATTTATCACCATTAGCATCTCATTCCCAATAGACGATGACCAAATGATCATGTTAGCCATCAAACCCTTGTTTTTACCATTTTTTCTTATGATTTTCTTTATGTATTCACTACTGGTCGTCTCTATGGCCAAAAATTCAATGAGACTATACCATAATCAATGAAATAATAGAATTTAGACTCGTGATCAACAAATTTGGGAATTAAAACAAGGATCAGGGCATGCAAGATCAATGAAGGGTGGTGGTATACCACTAGATAGTGAAACAACATGGGATATTCAGTACAGTGACATGAGAAGGCATCAATATTGAGTGATAACCCTTCCCAAATAGTTTTTTTGTAGATCCATGACCAGAGACAGACCATTGTATGTATGAATCGATGGATGAGGCTTTTCACAGTGTTTTGTGCCAGATCGGAGGTAGTGATGGTGATGACAAGGCAATTTCAACCATTTTGAATATTTTGGGCTCAAAGACATGGCCACACATTGTGTGATCTAGATCCACATGCCTGGTATCATTGAAACACAACAACTAGGGTTTTGAAAGAGTTAAGTATCACATGAAATGTGATCTTGGTACACACTTAAAGGTTCTATACGTAGAAAAAGCACCTATTGGGAGTTTACAACTTGTATTTTGTTAGTTTCAATGAATAATATATGATTTAAATGAAGATAAAAATAATAAAATTAATTAAATCTAATGAATATTGTAAAAGATTCCAAAACCAAGCTAGAGGATCTTTCACATAAATTTATAACTAATTTAAATTTTATAATTACCTTAGTCTTGGGAGTTTTTATTTATAGAAGCTACTAATCAATCAACTATTTTTTGGATTATTCCATTGTTGGGATATGAGGATCCAGGAGTAGAATACCTCTAGAAAAAATCCACATGTGCTCATTTGATCTTAGAGCTTCACTGTTGGAACTCTAGGTGCTAGCGTAAAGACACCGATCGTTTTGTGTCCTTTGTGTTAACTACAAGATAATATTTCATTGGTGAATGATTATTCGTATCTCTAATTATTGGGAGGAAAGAATAAGGGTTTTTGGAGTTCTATAGGGATTGAAATAAAATATCTAGATCATTCTTTGTTGGATATAAATTTCCTAGAAGTGGATTCGTTGTGAAAAATCCGTTAACTCTATAAAATGATATATGAATAGAATATATAGAGTTAGGTTTATAAAATGGATAACTGCATATAAGTAAAACATCCAATATTATACTCAAATAATTCTCCATGCTAATAATAATAGTAATAATAATAATAATTATAATAATATTACATAGCTTGAATAATCCAACACATCATTAAATATCATTTTATTTATTTATTATCGGTAGAGGGAATTACAAGTAATAAAATAATACACACACATAAACACTCTAGTGGGTCACACCTCATTCCTATCCACAATGAATGAAAAACACCCACTATACCTATTTTATTACATATGATGGTCTGAAGGCCCATTGACCCAAAGGTCATTTACATGGACTGAAGGCCCAACATGTGGCTTGAAGGCCCAATGGAGAAGCCTTGTAATGACTTAATAATTTAGATCCTTTAAATTCATACTATCTTCAATAGCTTGTGTCACACGAAACACAAAAATAACACAACAACCGACTAAAACTAACTAAGTAATATCAAAATTACATGAAGAATATAATCATTAGTAGATAAAAAAGATAATAATCAATTAATATTATTACATATTTTTATTTTTCTTTAATATTTTTTAAAAATTTTGTTCAAAGAATCATTTCCAAAAATGGATATAGTATCTCTTTTTTTGAAAGGGAATTCCCAGGTGTGGCCTTTTCGAACCCTCCACACAAGGGAACCTACACCCCACAATGAGATCACTCAGGAGAGATACCCACACTACTACAAAACTAGGATTTAGCAGCACTGTTATTTATCAACGCTAGAAGAAAACACTGATACATGGGATATTTATCAGTCCAAAAGAAAGTACTAATAAATTTAACCTTTTATCTGCGCTTTTATTTTGGTGATGATAAAGGAAATCATTATCAGTGCTTTAATTTTAGCACTGATAAAGATTATCCTTTATCATTATTTTATTTTTAGCACTGATAAAGGGTACACTTTATCAGTGTTTATGCTTAGCGTTGATAAATATTTCTTTCATCAACTTATTTTTAGCGCTGATAAAATGAAATAATTAAATAAATAAAAAATAAAAATGTGTTTATTAAAAAATATTAAATTTTTTATTAATTAAATAATTATTGATAAAAATGAACTGATTGATTATACATTATTAAATATTTAACATTTTATTAATTAGATAATTATGATAATTGATGTTATTAAATTGTATATATTAAGTATATATATATATGTATAATGTATATAAATATGATTATATATTACGAAATATTTATATGCGTTACATTAAATTGTCACATATTTATTGAATAATGGCATATAATTAAAAATTAATATGAATTAAAAATATTGACTAATTGAATAGCCCTCGACATATAATTGAATGTCGTTTGATTTTTCAATTTAATATTAATTAAATGTGTGTTATATTGATTTCACATATATGTATAATTAATGCATTTTTATATATAATATGCACACACATAGAACTTTTCCATTTTTTCAATACTGTTAAAGTGTACCTATATTCTTAATTTATTCAATTTCACTCATATATATATATACATGCACTCAAAATTAGATATTCATTAATAATGTTAAAAATATATTTGTAAAAATTTTTATATAAGTAAATATATTTATAAATAAGTATATTTATAAATGTACATTCACTATATTTATACAATTATATATTTTTAATTATAAATAAATATTTTTTTTTAAAATTATTTATATAATTATAAATAAATAATTATATATATTTAAATAATTATTAAATTTATAATAAATTTACTTAAATAATGAATATATTTACTATATTTATATTTATATATATTTATTAAATATATATATATATATATATATGTATAATTATATAAATATTTATAGTGATATAAATAATATTATTTTAAAATATTTATATAATTACAAATAGATAATTATAAAATTATAATAAATATATTTAAAAAGGAATATATTTACTATATTTATATTTATATATATTTATTAAGTATTTATAAATATTTTCAATTTTTTTATTTATAATTATAATTATAAATCCTTTAACAACACTTCAGTAATAAGCACTGATAAATGAACTTTTATCAGCGCTATAAGTTTAGCACTAATAAAAATGAGGATTTATTATTTCTAAGCAAAGTGCTGATAAATGAACATTTAGAAATGCTATAAGTTTAGCGCAGATAAATATTGGTTTTATCAGTGCTTTTTAGCACTGATAAAGACAAATATTTATCATCAATTATTAATTAGCACTGATAAAATCACTCTTTATCAGTACTTGTTGTTTTAAAAACCCTAACCATTTATGAACCCATCACGATATAGAAGTTTTCCTTGGAAGAAACCCGCTATCGGTGCTCCTCCTCGATGAATCAAAGGTCCAATTGCTCCTCCTTGACGAATTAAAGGTCAAATCACACCACTTGACTACCTTCGAACATCTCATCCAAAATCCAAAGAGGGTCTCTCATTTTCTTTAAGCTAGTGAGGTAGAACTTCCAATTTTTTTTGTGTATTTTTGGTTTCATTTTTGATTTCTTCTTATACGATTTGTTTATGATCTATTGTTTATGATATGTTCACAATTTTTTTGTGATACATTGTTTAGGAAATGATTTTTGGTCTATTTTTTGTATTGACTATCGATGTATGATCCATTGTTTATATTTGACATTGAACTTTGGATTTATTCACTATTGTTTTGCTGCTATGTTTTATATATTCTTACTAAATAATTTTTTTCATATATGTATATAAATGTGTAGAAATTTTCATGAATATTCTTGTTTATTGACTAATGATTTGAGGCACATTGGTGGTTCCCTAATTATTATATATATGCTAATTCCTTTCATAGACACCTCAGTAGACATGCAGCTTCAAATGATTTTTTTCAGGAATCAAGTTAGTGGAGTGATATGTGTTCCTCTATTGGTTATATGTATCATAGGATCTTGTTACTATTATAATTCACTATGGTCCTTAGTTTTCTTATGGAGCAGATTCAAAGGGTCCATCCCTAGTTAATCACATGAGGTTTTATCACATCAATCCTTCACTTTTTGAATCATCATGGTGCCTTTAGTTCACGTTATGTTTTAATATCTGGTTTTTATCTATTTGATATTTATTATAGACTATAAGTGAGTGAGTTTTTATACTCCTGTGACATGTATGTGTGTTTATATAGCTATTTTATCATTTATTTCCATAGTTTTTTGTCTAACAGATATGCCTATATTGGTTAATGATGATTTTGGGTTTGCATGTCCATTGACCCCAAGGGTCATGCTAGAATTTTTTTGACCTTTGGTACTAATTGTTTCTATATTAAGGGGGGGGGGGGGGACCACCACCCATTTACGGTTTTTACACCCAAAGTTTAAAAAATTCTTTAGTGACATTGAGGTGTGTTAGAGGTTATAAGATGATCTGACCTAGTGTTATTTGGGTAATTCAGTCTAGGGTCATTACACTCTCCATATTTTAGTTTACACCTATAAAGTTTAGGGATAATATCATTTATTATCTACCTTTATCTCCCTCTATTTTTTTTCAAATTCCAAAAACCCTTATTATTGGATTTGTAATATCTAAGCGCTCATATATTCTAGTAGAAATGATCTATATTTCCCTTATTTGAATTGTCTACAACTTTCACTTTTGATAATGAATATCTTATGTGTATTTATTTATATATTGTAAAAAATTAATCTATTATGAACCCAATAGGATGGATATGAATAAAAAATGGATGCATGATAATCGGTTGACAAATGAATATGAATATGGAGTTAAAGAGTTCATCAAGTTTACAATAGAACATACAAATGACCCTTCTAAAATCCTATATCTGTGTTTACATTGTTGTTATTCAGGAAAAACTAGTCCAGAAGAGATGGAATAACATTTTATTTTTCATGAAATAGATCAAAGCTATAGAGTTTGAACTAAACATAGGAAAAAACTGAACATGGACATCGATTGGAATGATACTTTGGTTTATAAATTATTTGATATGAATAACTTTGTAAAAGATGATGGAGATCGCATGGAATAATTGACAATGTCAATTGAAGACGACCTTCGTGATTTTCCAAAGTTGTTTGAGGAGTTAAATAGCTATTACAAGATATCATCATATACCAGTTGTACTAAATACAAAAAATTATCAGTTCTATTGAAGTTATATATTTTGAAAGCTGGTAATGGATGGAGTAAAAACAAATTTACGAAACAACTTATTCTTATGAAAGATATGCTACCAAAAGAAAATGAATTACCATACCGAACATATGACGCTAAATGAATTTTACTTCAATGGGAATGATCTATAAAAAAATACATGATTTTCCAAATAAATTCATATTACTTCTCAAGGACCAAGAATCACTCATCAAATTCCCTAAGTGTGGTGCAGATCGATACAAGAAAAATGAATCAAGTAGTTTGAAATATGTATGTTAATTTCCTATAATTCCATGGTTTAGAAGACTCTTTTGTTATCAGGAAACCACAAGACAATTAACATGGCATGCAGATAAAATAATTAAATATGGGAACCTACATCATCAAGTATATTATCCCGACTGAAAATTTAATTTTTATTATATCAAAAAATTTTAAGGAAAAAGTGAGAAACCAAGCGTTCAACCACAAAAGGATAAAATAGAGTCATTGAAGTGTAATTTAAGTCTACCAGAACTAATTTCCCTAAAAAATTTCTAGGAGATAGAGGTTACCTAGGTGCTTGGTTCTTCCATTATCAGATCTTCAAACTCAAAGGCCAGATTTTCCCAGGATTGGATGTACTCCTAGAGGCATATCTTCCCTTTGTTGAAGCCCCCAACAAGAATCAGGTCTTTCTTGTCAATCCAGGTGTATTTCTCCTCATTAAGAGTCACCTAAGTGACCTCCCCATAATTTTAGCCGCCTCCTATTCAGTATCAATGAGTAAAAAAACCTGCTCGACCACTGTTTCTTTATAACTCAATAAAAAATACAACGATTGATCACACAAGCCACCTAATATTCACTGGCACACAGCCTCGCTGTCTATCTTCTTGGTGTTTATCTTTTTTTTTCTAAACGAGTATCCAAAGAAGGTGGTAAAGAGGAGTACTCCTTCCTACCCTTCCTCCTCCTATTGCTCCTATTACTCCTTGGACTTGAAGCTTCACCAATAGAAATATTGGGACTATTTTCATTGGGTAAATTCAGATAGACCCCATATGCATAGATTGAGTCAGTTTGGTAAGTTCTCAAACCTTCCACTACAAGGCCTTCAAAGCTGTTTTTCAAAGGAATTGATGTCCGGGTCATTGGGTTAGAACCCCCTGAATTTCCCACTATGGTTGGATAAGAAACTTCCAAAGCAGCCCCTTCCTCCCTCACACAAGTCACCACTACCCAAACTTAAAATATTAGCAAAAGTAGTAGAAAAAACATCCTCCACACCACCAACCACATGTACCATAGAAGTTTTACTCACATTCACTTGGATTTCTCTTTGAGCATCATCATTCTGGAAAAATCTAGCACATGATCTCACAATGTCATTGTATTTTTTTATATTATGAGTGGAAGGAACAACCAGGTTTTATATCAACCTGTTAAAGACATTAGAGACCTTCGCGTTAACCCGAGGCACCACTGCCTACTTCACCAAAGTAGCATCTGACAAACTCAAACTGACAGCTTTGCCATCATTTTGAACCAAACCATCACAAGCCTTAGATGACACATTTCAATCCAATGAGACACTGACATTTCACTCTTTCTCCATAGGCAGCGACAACTGAGGAGCACCCAAGTCATTCTGCAAAATATAGAAGACATCGGTCAATGGAGGGTTAACACCCCGAACTCTAAATTCCATACCCATTAGAATCTGTTCCGACAAACTAGCCTCATCACGAAACTATGATTCCTTTCCACTACCATTTCCAATATTATTTGTGGGAAACTAAGACCCCCATGGAAAATTATCCATCAAGTATACTAGCCTCTTGAAGACAGAACAAAAACCAGTCCATGATTCGTAGATCACACACTGTTTTAATCGATACACCTCACCAATAGTAATCCAAACATAATCAAACGACACTATTGACACATCCATTTCAACACAAACATGCAGGTTAATAGGATAAAAAAGAGACTTAGTTTGGATATCTGAGCACAAATATCTACCAACAAGGTTCCCAAGCATTCTAATAACAAATAGGTTTTGAAATGGTAATGGAAGATTGGGAAAACTCAACCAAATCACCACTATAGGAGGATTCGGTTTCATATGAAAGTTGAAATACCATCTAAAAAGGTATAAGAAAAATCCATTGAATCTTTGGGGGGGGGGGGAACTTGACCAGGATCTAATTAGATCTTCCTCTAAAGAAAATTTATCATAATATGGTGGCTATCCAGTAGACCCACTCCCACCCTCTCTTGAAAATCCCAAGATCCAAAGACATACCTATTGAATGAATCAATTGATGGAATTATATGCTAAAACCGAGAAATAAAAGTGAGTTTATAGAGTGTTGAGTTTTTAGTGAACTCCATGGTCAAGATCGGGAGGTTAGGGAATCCATTAAGAAAATCTGGAACTTTTGGACACAACAAAACTCGAGGGAAATGAGGAAGGAGGTCAGGGTTAGAAAAGGGAATAAAATAAGAAACCACTCCTTTGTTAGAAGTTGGAGGTCCCTCCCCTACTGGTGGAGGAGGGACCTTCATAGTGGATTCCGCCATCACAAAAAAACCACAGCTTCCCCTGAATAAAAACCCTCACCTCCCCCTTTGTTTCTAGCAGATTCTCCTTAGTGGAAGAAAATTGATTACGAGTTTCCTAAATTTGAAGATGGGCTGAGAAACTTTCATATTGCATTATCTAAAAATGGAATAAATCATTTTGGTGTTCAGAGTAGTACTCATAGTACTTGAAACATCATGTTGGTAAATTATAACTTGCCTCCATGGTTATGTATGAAGCAAAAATACATTATGTTGTCTCTGCTTATATCTGGACCAAAGCAACCCAGTAATGATATTGATGTCTATTTGGATCCATTGACCGAAGATCTAAAATTAACGTGGGATACAAGTGTTACAATGTATTATTCTCATAGAAGTGAAGAATTCACATTGAGGTCCATGTTGTATAGAATTATAAATGACTTCCTCACTTATGGAAGTTTATCAGTCTATAACATTAAAGGCATATTGGGGTGTACCATTTGTGGAAAACGCACATAATCAGTTTGGTTGAAACATTCCTCAAAGAATATGTTTTTAAGAAATCATTTTTTTACCTCAATGAAATAAATAACGATCTTGTACGACAACATTTGATGGGAATACCGAACAAGGAACAACACCATCTTTAGCAATGGGTGATCAACTGTACAAAAAAATAAAAAATATTGAAACTATTTTTGGTAAACTATTTTTAAAAAACATTACAAAATTAAGTTGGAAGAATAGATCAATTTTCTTTGAATTACTATTTTGGAATTGTTTGTATGTTAGAAAATTTCTTGATGTCATGCATGTATAAAAAATTTTATTTGATAGTGTTATTGACACATTACTAAATGTTCTTGGAAAAAAGAAGGATGTAATCTAGTCTAGGTTGGACTAGATTGAATGAGGATAAGGGAAGATCTGGAACTGGTGAAGGGTAAAAGGAATAATTTTCTTCCTCCAGTATCTTATACACTATCCAAATAGGAAAAATTTCAGTTTTTCCTTTTCCTTATGATTGTAAAATTTCTACAGGGGTATTCATAAAATATCAAGATTCAATAAATAATTTGAAGTTACAATGACTAAAATCACACAAATGTCATGTTTTGATGCAAGATTTAATGCTTGTTGCTTTCTGTTTCATTATGCCTCAAAATGTAAGACATACATTAACTAGACTCTATTTCCTTTTCAAAGCCATATGTAGTAAGGTTGTAGACCTGACAAAGTTTCCCATCCTGAATAAGAAGATTTAAATCCTATTAAGTGAATTATAAATATTCTTCCCACCATAATTATTTGATATAATGGTCCAAATAATGGTTCACTTTGTTAGAGAGGTTCAAATATGTGGTCCTATCCATTACAGATGGATGTACCCCATTGAACAATATATGAAGATTTTGAAAGGGTATGTCAAGAATCGAAGTCGGACAAAAGGTAGTATTCTAGAATGATATATTGTTGAAGAAGATATTGAATTCTGTACTGATTACCTATCATATGTTAAAATCATTGGTCTCCCAAATTATCTTCACAACAAAAAACTTATGAGAAAAGGAATTTTCGGAAGAGATGTTGTTGTATTTACCTTAACAGAGGAGGAGAAATCACATCTTTACATATTACATAATAGTGAAAATGTTGATCTATACATTGAATCCCACAAAGAAATTCTTAGAGATTTGAATCCATCAAGGGTTGAAATATGAATATTAGATACACATAATAAAAAGTTTATAGGATGGTTCAAAGATCAAATTTATAAAGAGTTATCTAAAAATTTGAATTCAATTGCCGAATGAATTCAATGGACAGGCAGTGGACCAAATGAAAATGTTATATCTTACACTGGGTTTGTAATTAATGGTTATATATTCTATACAAACTTAAATGATGAATTCAGTATAATGAAAAAATTGGTGTTACGTTTGTGGCTGAAGCGATACACATATCTAGTTCCAAAGATAGAAATAAAAATTATGAAAATATGTCATATTTTGGAATTATTGAATATATATATGAGTTGGATTATACAAAATTTCAAGTGCCACTTTTCTATTGAAAATGGGTTGACAATATCGATGGAGTGAATGTTGATAAAATGGGCTTTGTGAAGGTTAATTTTAGTGTACAAGGGGAAAAAGATGATTTATTCGCAATGGAATCACAAGAAGTGAAAGTATTTTAGGTCTCTGATCCAACAAACAAGAATTGGTCTATTGTCTTACTGGCAACTAAAACAAATTTTCAGTCAGATGAAAATTCAATTGAGGATTACCCTTTCATTGGGACATCACAATATGTTCATGTAGGTCCCACTGTAGACAATGTATTTTATGTTAGATTGGACCACAAAGATGGAATTTGGATTCTCGAAAGAGGAACCAAATCCTTGAAACCTTTAACAAAAATAAAGAGAGTTCAATGAGATGGTAAAAATGTTTTTTAATATATTATTTTTTTCTTAATAATATTATATGTTCTCTAATTCATTAACATAATCTAAATTAAATGTTTGACTACTCATATAGACAATGTATTCTATACATGATGATGTTACTAATCCCTTGGAAGAACAAACAATAATTAAGGAAACCGTTTGGATAGATGCAAAGGTAATGTTATGATATACTTTCTCTAATTTACCGAAAAATTATATAATGAAACATTGATTTAATTTTCATTATTCCTTACAGAGTTCATTTATTTTAGAATATTTATGTCTTTGTGTTGTTCCTTTGTAAGAAGAGAATTGATATTGTCTCTTCTCAATCACATAGTTAATTTTTATGTTTTCACAGTAAAATAATTTTCCATAGAATTAATGTATTGTTTCATATTTATGTTTAATTTATTTTTTTTAGTATTACTCATATAATATTTTTTTCTTATATAAGTGGATTATTTTGTTCGAGTTGGGGGTACTATGTCTAAATTTCATGCTCCTTCTCCCTTAAAACCGTTTCACCCCAATAGTGGTGCATTTATCTCTCTCTTTTAAGTTTCCTCCACTTCCTTTGTAGGAAGAGTATTGACGCTACCTTTACTCAATTACAGATATAATCTTGATGTTTTAATAGTAAATTCATTGTCCATAGAAATAATTTATTGTTTCATATACATGTTTAATTTATTTATTTTTAGTATTAATCACATAATAATTGTTTTCTTATATAGTTGGATTATTTTGTTTGAGTTTGGGGTGCTCTATCTAACTTTCATGCTCCTTCCCCCTTAAAACCTTTTCACTCCTACAGTGGTGCATTTATCACTTTCTTTCAAGTTACCTCCACTGCCTTTGTAGGAAGAGCAATGAAACTATCTCTGCTCAATTATAGAGGTAATATTGATGTTTTCACAGTCAAATAATTATCCATAGAATTAATGTATTGTTACATATGTATGTTTTATTTATTTATTTTTAGTATTACTCACATAATAATTATTTTCTTATATAGGTGGATTCTTTTGTTAGAGTTAGGGGATCTCTATCCAACTTTCATGCTCCTTATACCTTAGAACCTTTTCAACCCTACAATGTTTCATTTTTTACTTTCTTTCAAGTTACCTCCACTACCTTTTTAGGAAGAGAAATGACACTAACTATGCTCAATTATAGAGGCAATCTTGATGTTTTCACAGTAAAATAATTACCCATATAATTAATGTATTTTTTCATATGTATGTTTAATTTTTTTTAGTATTACACACATAATAATTTTTTTCTTACATAGGTGGATTCTTTTGTTTGAGTTTGGATTCTCTTTCCATCTTTCATCCTTTTTTTCACCAAAACCTACACAGAATTCTTCTCTCACAAAACCTTTCACTTCTGTAGTGTTGACATTTGTCACATTCTTTCAAGTTACCTCCACTACTCAGTCATAGAGGTAATCTTGATATTTTCATATTAAAATAATTGTGAATATAATTAATGTATTATTTCATGTTTATATTTAATTTTTATCTATTTAGTATTTATCATAATAACTATTTTCTTATATAGGTGTATTATCTTTTTCAAGTTGAAGTGGTTTGTTCAAAAATACTCATGGAATGTGGGTAGTTCAATAAAGAAATTCAATGGAAATTTTGGTAACATTGACAATTAGGATTGTTTTTTAATGTATTTAATAATTTGTATTTATGTAATTGTATAAGCCAATTTTTGAAATGTCTATAATAGAGTGTTTTTTTCTGGTATTTTTGTTGTAAATTTAATTTCATTTAAATGATGTATTGGGACTTGTTTTTGTTGATATATGATGTGTTTATGGTGTGTTTTTGGTGCTATAGTGTGCTATTACAACACACTACAGTATGACCCATTATCAGTGCTTTTAAAAGTGCTCATAAAAGCACATTTATTAGCGCTTCTAAAAGTGCTAACAAAAAACCTGGGATTTTAATCTCACACACATTGTAAGTGATTTTCTAGTGCTGATAAAGGCCATTTATAGCGCTATAAATGGACAGTTTTATAGTAGTGATAGCTGGGAAGGATCTATTTCCATCAAAGTTGGCAGAGCATCCCATAGGATAACAACTCAGGTGGCGATGGATCAATAAATCAATCCATCCGCATCGATCCTGACACAGATGCACCTATGGGTAATAACACTACAAAGGTGTATTGGGTATTAACTCAATCATTACCTGATACAATTCAAATAGGCCTAAATACACACTTGGTTTGAAACTCTCAAGGGGTATTATTTTGTCAATCACATTATTTTTATGAAAAATTATGGAGGATTTATTTCTTAATTACTTTAATGGATTAGGTCAATAAGTATAAGAGAACCTAACATAAAGAAAATTATATTGAACTTAATTTATCAAATGATGAAATGAAGGTGTAATTAGAGATGAAATGTTTGTATTGAGTTTTTATATTCATATGATCATATTTTTTTTGATTTTATTGATAACTATTTTTGTTTTTACTATTTGGTTAAAACAGGATCATAAAAATGAAGTTGGGAAAGGAATGTATCTAGAAACCACTATATATTATAACCAAATAAGGGAGAATACTCATGGGGTTGATAATATTAGTTATTTTTATTAGTGAGTGGTATTTTTTGATTAAATTCTAGTATATTTTAAAATTTATGATAATTATTTGAAATATCTAAGGATTATTCTCCAATAATTTTTTTATTTAAATAATTATAAACATATATTAAATGGAACAAATAAAATTGAAAAGTGATTTTATGAAAAGGTTATAGTTTGGAAATAACTATTGGCAAACATAAAATTGTTGTCAAAAACCAAGATGGAGTGCCATTTAACCTAATACCCGACCTAGCCTGCGATATGGTCCGAAGGGTGTTCCTAATCCCCACAGACTGGAAACTAGTGCCTGGGTATCAAAAAAATTCTTTGGGAATAATTTCACTCATTTTCATAAGAAAAAATAACCAATGGAAATAAACATCTCAATAATAAATAACCAAATCCAAACAAGGCTAATTTTTTTTCAAAATCACGGTTTCAAATCTTTAACCAAAAACTGGAAATACTACAACAAGAAGGGGAAGTACCAAATGAACCAAAATCTTCATAAAAAATTAGGTACATAACCCTCAAGCCACCACCACCACCACCTAAAACAAGGAAAACTTGCATCCCAATCCACCGTCATCAACATGATAAATCTTTCCTTTACCTAGGTCATACAAATAAAAGTCCACATACAACCAAAGGTGTATGTAGGGTGTGAGCCAAAACCCAATAGGATGCCACCCAAGTGAAAAGAATTTCATGCTATAAAATAAATAGAAAAATTAACATGAAATCTTTACATTAAATCCTTTGGGACATTTTCAAGAAATTTTTTTAAAGGAAAACCATTTTCAAGGGAACACTTTCAAATAAAACCATTTACTCAAAGAAATAGTTTTAGCACGAAATGTTTAAAGGTAACATTACAAAAGAAAATTTTTACTAATATAAACTTGATTTAAAATGAAATGCACTCACGGTACACTATATGCCGATGAATGGAACCACATCACATAAGTCTCAAGATATCACTATGGGTAAATCTATATGGGTAATCTAGCTCGAGTGAGACATTAAAACCTCATACCTCGATGAAAGTTGGTATAATAACCATGTATATAAGCTGTCTCATGCACGGTACACTAGTAGGGGACACACCATGGGATTAGTGGTCTCCAATCATCATCAATATTTAGTTAGTATTGTGTTCATCAATCATGCTATGTGAAACCGGGACTTTCCACTTCTGTATCACTAGCGTACTGGATCTAGTCAGCCCACCTCGAAACCCTTGATTCCCTTGCGCTCAATTACATGTTCACGTGTCACACATAAAACTATCTTCTAAAAAACAAAACACTCTCTATTTTAAACACACCCAAACCACTTTCAAATACATTTAACACCACTTACGCAATTCATAAATCCCCATTTGAAAAAACATAAGAAAAGAACATAATTGATCAACCAATTCCATGGGCTAAGTACCTTTCAAATTCACACATAAACCAAGTTAATTTTTAAAACCATGATTCCCATCATTTAAAAAATTTATAATTAATACTAAAGGTGAACAATAAGGAAACAAGTATGAAATAATTCTCATTTCATTTAGAAAACTCATTCACACCTTTTTATCCCTTTCAAATCCCATCTAGAACTTCCCACACAAAGCATAAAACCATTTTTAAGAAAAATTACAATAAAAAATACATAAAAATAACCTTTCCCTTTATAAAATACATTTTTTGACATGATAGAATGCTAAAAAGATTCCCAAATATATTTTTCACCACAAAATTGAACCATAGAACATGTTTAAATACACAAACAAGCATACTAAAATCATTTAACAATGTTAGGGAATGGAAACACCTACCTCAAGATTGGAAGTATCCAGAAATTGGTGTGAAACCACAACTGCACCACCACAAGACCCTATCAAGGAAAGATTGGACACTAAACATTATGATCTCACTCAACGACACAATATCAAACCCTCCCTAGGTCAAACACCTTGTTAGAAAATGAATACCCAAGAAAGAGGGAAGTAAATCCTAGAAAGAGGGAAGAAACCAAGAGAGAAACCACTTACTTGAACAATAAAGGAGGAACCACACCAAAATAACCACAAAAATGGAGGTCCAAGTAAGCCAAGGGAGGAGGGATAGGTGCTTAGGGATGGAAATCCTATGTGGAGAAGAAGATGGGTGATTTGGGGTTAAATCCAGAGAGGGAACATCTGGTATTTGAAAAACTTTAATGACTGTGACATCGTACATGGTTTTCCCACAAGGTTTTCCAAATCATGTAGAAACCGCGCACCCCTCTCTGCCTAAGAGAAAATTATCACACAGTTAGGCTGTACAACCTAACTTACCGTACAAAAGTTGTGTGGTAGCTACTCCCAGAAAACCACCACCTACCACATGATTACTTGGGCTGGGGTGCACTATTTCCACTAACCGTGTGCAAACCATATACCACATGTTGTATAGCCTAAAATTTCTATTTTTCTCTAAAACACAAAGAAAACATAAGGGAAAAAAGATAGAATAAAAATAAATATAATATTACCAAAAAAATTCAGACCCATCACACTCGATTCCTGAGAGAATAATTGAGACAAAAAAATAAACCATATCCAAGAGAGAAAATAAAAACCCAGGTGTGACAATTCTCCCCACCATAACACTTTTCTCCCTTATAAAGAAACAATAAGTATTTATCCAAAAACAAAAACCAATACTCCTCTATAGCTCAATGATATTCCCAATATCATCAAAAAATAAGAAATCAATACACTACAAATAGAAAAAGTGGTTCACAAGTTTGAACTTGGGAGGATATAATGGTCTACCTACCATACGCCTTTTACCCCCAGAAAGATACAACATCTCTAGTTAATCCATCATAGGAAAAATGGATTCTCACACTACACAATCTAGCCTCTCATGATAAGAAAAATTTATAAATCACTAAACAAAACTCATACATCTTTCTTGAAATGAACAAATGAACTCAAACCACTTCTCGATGAATGATTCAACAACCTTGCTTCAACAACACCACTTGGTGCACTCCAACCCCAATGTTTACTCAAGGAAAGAACTCAAAATTATATATATCTAAATGGGAAAAACCAATACCAAGACAAAACTAGAAATGAAACCATATTATCAACACAGGGAGGCCTGAATGGACTCCCCTCCATTATAAACAAACTAGCACCAATTTACTCTGGAAAAACTTTCAATGAGACCCACAGTGGGTCTCCCCACCATAAGAACCAACAAACTTAACCAAACATCATAGAATATCATGGGAACCCAATATAGGAGAACTTAGGAACTTCTTTCAGGGACCAAATCTCCACCACAGGGGGCCTGATGAAAGAAACTCCAAACCAAAGAGAAAACACTGTGTAATTCACCATTCCCATGGGACATGACAAATTCCAGATGAGCACAAAAAAAATGAAAATGATTTACAAGGATGAAAACATAAGGAAAACCACATTGATATTCACATCCAAAAAGGTAAAACCCCTATATTTTAATAAAATGAGACAACTAAGTTTCCTTACAACTAAGGAGGAACTCTTCCACCCACGTGGGTCGCAATGAAGAATGAGGAATTCACACCGCTTCCCATAAAATGGGACCTTTATAAAATAAAGGAGTTATAAAAAAGAAACTTTAACTATACACAAACAACGTTGGAGACCAAGATGGACCAAGGTCCCTCATACGCCATTCAAATTCTGACCATGCGCCAGCTTCACTTCAGGGCCTATGGCTAGAGCCCTGATGTCTGAAGCATCAATCGCCTCACAGTGAGTAGTTGAATATTTTTGGTTAGAACTTATTCTTTTGGTGCCACAAGCAGTCACACAACAATCCAAGTTGCACCAGTAAAACACAACATACCATGTAACTGACTTCACCTCAACATGGTACTTCACTGAGACAAGGACTTAGAATATGAATACACATCATCCCTTTTCTCCTCGAATGAGAAACAACGGAGAAAAAACACATAGAAGAAATCTCTATCTAAAATGGATAAATTCATAATTCCTGAAATAAAAACATAATTATATTAAAATAGAAGTTCTCGAAAGATCCCACAACATCCAATTTTTCATTTAAAAGAAAACAAGACACCAAAAAACTCTAATGAACATGACCATTACCAATAAAGAAGCATTACAAATAAATGGACTTTAAAAAGAGACCCAAACAACACACTAATTCTACAAATGGACACAACAACTTATTATGACTAGATTTTACACACCGATGGAACAACATGATCCCTCACTTATAAGAAATCGATGAAAGATCCAAAGTTCTTTTAAAAACACTATCAGTATCAATAGCCTCCAACCATTATCCACTCTCCTTACTGGAATTCACTTCACCACTTCCAAATAGGAACTTCAATCAAAAAGGTTAAAAAATTTACCATTCATGACTCAGAAAAGTCAATGAAATTAGAATATCTTTCAACCATCCACATCCACCCTTCCAGTTTGGGAGGATTCACATGATCATAAAAGAAATGAGGATTCAACTTCTGGAACTCGAGAAGGATATCCACAGGTTTATCAAATAGAGGGTCCACTAAGGGTAAACCACCTATAGCTGCAATGTCCATGAAAACTTTGTGGGGGCATGCACTTGGAAACAAAGAGATTAATAACTCAATCAAGGTTGATCCATCAACTAGAATTTACCCCAAACAAACACCAATCACACAGGGATTAAATCAAAATCTTCCTAGAACATTTTTTTTCAAAATAACCCACTAAAAATAATCTCAAACCAATTTATAGACAATAAAACAAACATTAAACATCATTAAAATAAGAATAGTTTTCAAACTCAATACACCTTTCAAATAATATCTCCAAATCACAAGGATTAACATCACACAACTACCAGTTATCAAAACATCACACCTAATTTTAAAATTACTTTTGAAAAGAAAGCTATCTAGGAGGGTTACACACTCACCAAAGGCATTCCAAAGAGTCTCACAGATGCATATTCTCATGCCAAACTGGGAACCCATCAATTCATGTCATTAACCATCCACATTTTCCATAAATATCATATATGTGGCCACTCAAGGAAATAACATAGGTCAAAACAAAACTTTTATACTTTTAAAGACAAAATATGCAACCCACTCTTCAATTTTTCAATTTCAAATCCCTTTTAATTTTTTTATAGCTCAAAAAACTAAACTTAAAAAACAGATTTCCAAAATAAACCTTGAAATATTTCATGTTTTTTCCCAAAAAATAAATTTTTATAAACCACAAGTTTTGATTATTAAAATCCAATTATTGACGAACTCATCCCCATTTATTCAAAAATCATTTTATAAAAATAAAATTTTCTAATTATTCCTTCAAAATGATTCTAAAAACCCTTTTTCTAATCTTTCCAAACATGACCATTTCCACATTAAAATAATGTTTTTAAAATTCCAAAATAGGTGTCATCATTTTTTTTCATAACCCAAGAAGTCATGAAACAATTCACAAAGAAAACTAGTGTCGGTGTGTGACTTGGCCATATGGTTGGTGGCCATACGCCAACCACACCACCATCATAGAGAGTATCCTAGGACCATGTACTTAGATCCACATGGCTTTCTAGGACCTATAAGCTCACTGAGACCATTGAACTGACTCTCTTTTCATTTCCTAAAAATAAAAAAATCCACAAGAACCAGAGAAATAAAATTTAACCTGACTTCCCATGGAAACTCAAGTCCCATAATGAGGTGTGATGGATAGGCACCCTACTTGTAATTCAGAAAATTAAGCGCCAAAAATCCTAGATCCAGTGTACGTAGACTCTTTACTAAATAACGTGACCCAAAAATATCATCACACCCTATGATAACATTTTTTCATGAACCAAGCCAGAGTTCCATCTAACCTGACACCCAAACTGGTTCGCGACATGGCCTGAAGGGAAATATCGATCCCCATAGGATGGAAATTAGTGCCTGGGTATCAATAACATACTTTGGGAATTATTTAAACCATTTTCATAAGTAGAAATAACCAAAATAAATAAACATCACAATAATAAACAACCAAAGCCAAAAAAGGATAAAAAATTCTCAGAATCAAGGTTTTATAACTTTTACCAAAAATAATAAATACTACAACAAAAAGGGAAAGTAAGAAATTTCCCAATACTGCCATAAAACATTAGGTAACTCACCCTCAAGCTTACACCAACAACACCTGAAACAAGGACCACTAGCAAACCAATCCACTATCATCAACAAGACACAACATTCTTTTACCTTGGTCATAAAAAGAAAAGTCTACGTACACCCAAAGGTGTATATAGGGTCTGATCCAAAGGCTAGTAGTATTCCACCCAAATGAAAAGGATTTCATGATATATCATCAATAGAAAAATTAACATGCACTATTTATAAAAAATCCTTTGGAAAATTTTCTAGAAAATATTTTAAATGAAAACCATTTTTAAGTTAACAATTTCAAAGAAAACTATTTATTAAAAGAAATATTTTTATCATGAAAATTTTAAAGGTAACATTTCAAAAGGAAATTTTTACTAAGATAAAATTTCTTTAAAATAAAATGCACTTATGGTCCACCGTATGCCGACGGATGGCACCATATCACATAAGTCTCAAGAGAGAACCATGGGTAAATCCCTAAGGGTAATCTTACTCTAGTGTGGCACTAGAACCTCATACCCTGGTGAAAGGTGGTATAGTAACCATGAACATAAACTTTATCATGCACAAGACACTAAGAGGGGACACCCCATGGGCTTAATGGTTTCCAATCATCATCAATATTTAGTTAGTGTTGTAATCATCAATCATGCTAAGTGAAATCAAGACTTTTTACTTCTATATCACTAGCGTACTAGGTCTAGTATCCCACCTAGATACCTAGGATTCCCTTGTACTCAATTAAATGTTCACATGTCACACACAAAACCATTTTCCATAAACCAAACCACTTTACATTTTACACACACAACAAAAATTTCAAATACATTTACCACCACTTACACAATTCATAAATCCCCATTTGAAAAAGCACAAGAAAAGAATACAATTGATCAACCAATTATATGTGCCAAGCCCCTTTAAAATACATACATAAACTAAGTTCATTTTTAAAACATGATTCCCATAATTTAAACAATTTACAGTTCATACTAAAGGTGAAAAATAAGAAAAAAAAGTATGCTACAATTCTCATTTCATTTAGAAAACTCATTTACACCTTTTAATACCTTTTAAATCCCATATTTAACTTACCACACAATGAACAGAACCATTTTAAACAGAAATTACAAGAAAACATACAAAAAAATAACCTTTACCTTTATAAAATCCATTTTTCATCAGGATCACATGCCAAAAAACTTCCAAAATATATTTCGAACCACACAATTGAACCATAGAACATGTTTAAATACACAAACCAACATATTAAAATCATCTAATAATATTAGGGCATGAAACCACCTACCTCAAGCCTAAAAGAATTTTGAAATTGGTGTAAAACCAAAATTGCACCGCCGCAAGACCCTATAAAGGAAAGGTTTAACACTAAACATCAATATCCTACTCAATGACACAAGATTGAATCATCCCTAGGTTAAAAACCTGTTGGAAAATGAGAACCCAAGAAAGAGGGAAGGAAACCCTAGAAAGAGGGAAGAAACCAAGAGATAAACCATTTACTTGAAGAATTGAGGATGAAAAACACTAAAATATCCACAAAAATAGAGTTCTAAGGAAGCCAAGGGATGAGGGATAGACACTTAGGGCTGAAAATCCTGAGTGGAGAAGAAGATGGTTGATTTGGGGTTTGATCCCAAGAGAAAACATCTAGTATTTTAAAATTTTTAATGATCTGGACATCACACACGATTTTCTCACACTATTTTACAAACCATGTGGTAACTATGTGCCCCTATCTACCTAAGAGGAACCTATTATATGGTTAGGCAACACGACCTGACTTATCGTGCACAAGCCTATGGTATCTACTACTCGAAAACAGCCACCCAATGTACAATTACCTGGGAAGGGGTACATGGTTTCCACTAACCATGTGCCAACCATGCGCCACATGTTTCATGTCCCAATTTTTCCATTTTTATCAAAAAAAATAATGAAAACCCAAGGGAAAAAGCATGTCAAAAAATAAATAGAATATTGCCTCAAATATTCCGACCCATCACACTCGGTTCCAGAAAGAAAAATCAAGACCCAAAAATGAACCGAATTTAAGAGAGAAAATAAAAACCTGGGTGTGGAAATTACGGTATGGATAACTCTCAAGTTTAATATAAGTTTTATTTTGAGGTAATAAATAGTTGATTTATTTTTAGAAATGTGATTTAGATACTGTTTATATCCTTGTAATTGATTATTGATTTAATAAAAAAGCGATCCACAATAATTATTGTGATGTTTATATCATTTATGGATTATGATATATAATGACCTATGTGTGTCCTTATTAACTAGTGGCCAATGCCATTTAATTGATAAATATGGAGTTAATTTTTTAGAGGAATATATAATTTTATTGTAGATTAATTTCTTGAAGATTCAATTGGTTTTGGGAAATTATGTTATGGATAATATATGATTAGGGTATATACATACCAGGGTACATGATTGTATGAATGATCAATGTTGTTTGAGAAAATATAAGTAACTTAGTATAGAATAAGAGAGTAATGTAGATATCATATTATCACTTATTTCATGAATTATGGATATGTTAAGATTACCCTCACTTACTTTCATTAGTGAGTAATAATTAAAATTACATGAACATAATTTATTTAAGGGGGTAGAATGTAATGAATCAAGATTTTGGATCCTTTAAATTAATACTATATTCTATAGCTAACTTCACACATAAAAAATAACTAACACAACACTTTACTAAAATTAACTGTGATATATTAAAATTATATGAATAATATAATCATTAGTAGATAAAAAGATAATAATCAATTAATATAATTACATATTTTTATTTTTCTATGATATTTTTTAAAAGGATGTCTTTTGAAGAACCATTTTAAAAAAAGGCATAGTATATGACCATAATAAATTAAATTCATCACATTTAAAATTTATATATTTTTAAACTATTATTTCAATATTCAATGATATATAAATTTATATTAAATAAGAATAAAGACACTTGATGTTTAAAAAGTCATTTTCAATAAAAAATGTTTTATTTGTATTTTATATTTTTATTGAAATAACTAAATATATAAATTTTATAATTTTAATTTGATAAAAAATTTCATTTTTTAACTTATAATTTTAAAAATATCTTAGGGTTAACTATTGATATTTTTCTGAAAATATTTATTTTTAGGTGAATAGTGAAAAAACAATTTTTACAAATAACACGACTTTTAGGACATTATCAGTATATAAGTATGAATTGGAAACTCATGAAACATTTTTCTAAGACCAAATTTTCATTTTTAAGTGATTTTATAATTTTAAAGATGTTATTTTTAATTTTGAAACCCATAGTTGGAATTCTAAAACATAATTTATATTTTTCAAAAAGTTGTTTAATACATTATACATTTAGTATTTTAAAATTAATTTTTTATCTCTTTTAAAAATTGAATAAAAATTTGATTTAAAATTTTTAATAATTAGGTATAATTTTCATAATAAGGGACATTTTATTTTTATGCATAAAAGATAAATTACGTAGATAAAAACTAGTTTCCATGGTGAAACTCAATATAGTAAAAATGAGTAACCTAAGAGGTGAAAGGACTAACATGTTAAAAATTTTATTTTTAATTAGGTGGTTGAGGTGTGGATAAAAATTATCTATTCTCCACTACATTATATCTCAATTTTGGAGGAACTTTCCTTGATTGTGACTTCCCATTATTGAAAAGTTTTGAGTATTTATAAAAAATCCATCCATTTTCACTTATAAAAGGGGCACTCATATCCTCACTTACTGTCACACCAAATCCCACTTAGTTCATTCCAAACACTTTCAAACCATATGCTCAACATTCATAAACAACTTCAAGTTATTTTGGTCTTCTCAATATACCATCCCTCAAAGGCTTAACCCCCTTTAAAAAGGAGATAATCCAAGAAGTGAGGTATAAATTTCTAACAACTCCTTTATAATTACAATTTTTTTTCATGTGAAATTGTTCTTACTAAAATTAAATACAACATATTAAAATGATAAAATCAGTATCAGTAATATACTATTATGTTATTATAATAAAAGTTCAAGCATTAAACACATTTCCCTTTTCTATTAAGAAAAATAAAATCGTCATTTGTGCGTTACATGGACTATTACCCCCACAACTCAACATGTTTCATTCTCCTTAATCACCTTATAAAAATGATCCTAATTATGAATTTAATATATAATTATGATATTTATGACATATTTTATATTCTTTAATGATAAACCATATTGCTCATTTTCTCTGTTCTATGAAAAATGAAATCATTATCCATGCGTATGTATGGACTACCACGTCCATGATTTCTATTTTTATTTTCGTTACCAACTTACATGAATGCTTATGAGAATTATTTTAATGAATAAATATATTTTTTATGAAATTATTAAGGTTTTTTAAAGACAATTTAGACAACATATTAACAATTTGAGCAATAAACAATCGTTGTAAACTCACCTGTTCAAAAGAGAATTCTAAGAGAAAAAAATGGTTTCTTCATACTATGAAATAAATTAATATATGATATGATATTATTATAATTATTTAAAAAATTTATATAAAAAAATAATAAACACTCTATAATACCATTATGATTCTATAATAATTATATTATAACTATATCACTTCATAATCATTCATTAATTATGGTATGTTATTGTTTGGGTTGGTTTAACCACCTGCTTGAACAATGATATAAATTTATACCATGGATGAAAATAGAATTTAGTTTTTAGTAATATATTATATAAATAAGTAAATAGTTATTTTTTGGGTTCTATAATGGTAACATTAAAATTTAACTCATTATTTAAGAAAACACCCTTTAAGATATTTATGATTATTATATCAGATCTTACAGTGCATTTGACTAAGCGGGGAAACAATATAATAGTTTCTTGTCTCAAATTTTCACCCCTTAAGACAAAATTTCTTATTATACACCTTGTTTTATTTATAATGTTGTATCTAATACCCATTTAATATTTTTTTTATCATGACCGTCTCAATAATCATGGTATTTAATTTTTCATTTAAAACCATATCCTTTATGGGGTTTTACTCAAAAGTTTCTAAGGTTATAAGGGTTTATTTGTCTCATTTTCAACTCCATGGGACATGTTTGATATTATGCACCATAATTTATTTTATATGGTGTATTCACTACCCAATTACTTTCAAATATGAAAATATATTCTATTTAATGATATCTTAATGTCTATTTTATGACCTTCCTCTCAATATACATTCATTCTTACATTACCAATTCCATACAAGATTCATCGACTCAATTTCCGATTCATTAGGTCATATTTTTTCTTACTTTAATATACTTTTCAAGATTTTATTGATCCTACCATTTCCAATATTTTATATAATATTTTATTTTTTTCTCTGTGGAAATTAATTCTCATCATTAATAACCACTTTTTTGATAAATTTTTTTTTTTCTGAAATAAACGTTTAAAATTAGTAAGAATAACTCTTATTCTTACCTATGGATATTTTCATCCATGTGTATATTTTCCTCCTCACTAATGTTATCCTCTATATTTTCAAAATATAATATGGATTATTTTTTATTATTCTCATAATTATATTTACCCATTTTAAAATAAAAATTTAATACTCTTTTTATTATGTGTGTTTTCAAATAAAGGTATATCAAAATATTTAAAAAGGGTAATTAAAAACTTTCAAAATAAAATGTTTCTTATTACAAATTTTTTTTATTTGATAATAATTATAAATTTTAAATAAATCATTTATTCAAATATATTTTTAAAGGTTAATTTTTTCAAAGTTTTCACTTCACCTTTTTGAAAATAACTTTTAAAAGCGACATGTAACCTTTTCATTTTATGAATTTATTAAAAATGTCTTCTAAAAACGTCTTCTAACGTTTACCATGTGAAAAAAATATTTCTGCCAAATTTTCTATTTTATATGAATATTTATATGCATATTTTAATGGTTTTTAAAATAAATTATTTTTATCCAAATTTTATAAAATATTTCTTTTAAAATGATTTCAAAAGATCAAGGATATTTCTTACTTCTGAAGTGATTTTTTCCAAAAATCCTTAAAAGTATTTTTTCATCTAAGTCATTATCATTTGACACATCTAATGTTGACCGGGTATGTTTTTCCAAGTTTAACTATCCACCATATTTTTCTATATTTATTATGCAATGTCCTTCTCTTTTAGAGAAATGATCTATCACTGCCATTATCTTGCTTAATCATTTTTTGTGTATACCCATACTTTTTCTTCTAATTATTTTCCTCTATGAATACCTATTTTTGATTCCTGTGATTAAAGGGAGTTCACTTAGATACCATACATTGATTAACTTTGGAAAATTATTTTAATAACTGTATACCCATTTTCAATATGGTAAAAATACCATATGATTTATTATCTCGATTGAATGATATTTACCTAGAAAATTACTTGATATCATTGGATACCCATTTATTTTAAATGAGTTTATTCTGTTATGATTATTGATGGAATTATAAATGATATCTATATGTGAATCCATTTGAAAAGTGTATAAAATATATTTTTTTTCATGGGTTCTTTATAATATTTTGAATGAAACCAATTTTCTTTCCACGAGTTCTTTATGATATAAAAATTGAATGATTTTCATTATAATGTTTTATGAAACTCATTCTTATACTGAGGTTTTAATGATGTGATAGTTAAATATTTTCTTATGGCACACATGTGTATGGTTAATCATTAAGTGATGGGGGGAGGGCTTATATATCCCTCTAATTAATTGGGTAACGTTTTACATCACATGAGTTAAAGGTTAAATGAGTAGTGATACTCGATCCACTATGGGGAATAGGTGATTCAAGTTTGATCCACCAAGGGAAACAGGTGAGTAAATCCTGATCCACTAAAGGAAACATGTTGTGTTACCTAATCAATTATGTTATCATTCCTATAATTATGTTTGTGACATATATCTATGGTTGTTATCACGATTCTATCTCTCATGTATCATGTTTATTAGTTAATGTTTCCACACTCTTTGGATTCATGAATTTTTTGTTGTTTCATGATTTATGATCTATACTTTGTTGGGTATAACTTTATAATCCATCTCGACTATACCAACATACTTATCTTATTCTAAATTATGATATTTGATTTTTATCACCTATGTTTATCCTTATTGTGAATTTGAGATCACCCATTTCTTATGTTTCATTTTCCCCAGTTTATATAATATGTGTCTATAAGGGTATTTTTTTGTGAAGAATTTGTGGGAGATGTTGTAGAATAAGAATTCATTTATATAGTTGTATAATTATTCTTCAGTATAAAAATACAAGAGTTTTGTTAGTTAGTGTTTTTTTTCTAATTATATAAAACTTTGAACCTAAAATTCATTGGTAATTTATTAACATGAAATATTTTATTTGTGTCATGAAATTACCAGATGGTTAGGTCCAGATTATGAATGGCCTATATCATGTTGTGTCACTAGTCAAACACCTTGTCACTCCTTTCCAATACTCATCGATTTGTGTCCTTATTAAGAATTTTTAGTTACCCCTACCAAGAATCAATGCATCATGGTACCTCTAAAAAACTCTAGCTAGAATCCCATTCAACCATAACAACTATATAAACATAGGTCCAGATGATAATTTTCAACACACTTATCTCTCCTCCAGGTTTCCCACCTGATGAAGCCTTTCATGTTTCCTTGCTACATTACCTAATTTTTGTGATGTATCATCTGACACATCCCATTATTTTATAGTCACTAGAAGGGAACCAATTCATCCCACATAAAAATATGTGGGGAAATGTGGATGTATGACAACCCTGCTTTTTATTACAACTTAAACATGCTTTATTACATAAAACTTCACTTGATACAACAAAGAAGATCGAGAGGTTTAGTGTCTTTGGGGCTTAGGATCATTACATAAAAACTTTAAACTTGAAATACAACATCCTTATTGAAAACTTCCTTTACATGACCACTACATTCCTTCGTACTTAGCATTGCATGGGATAACCTGAGGACATGCATAAGAAAATGGTGAGCTATAAAGCCCAGTAAGGGAGTACACAATGAATAACATGAGGAGTACAATACATGTTAGGAAATAGGCATATCAATAGATCATAAGAGAGACATGAACATAAAGGCATGATAAAGCATGATAATCATAACATGGAAATGTGGCAACAACACTTAACATTGAATTAGCATGAGCCAAGGCTCATTGCACATGGAGCATGAGTAAACCCTCATTGCACTTGAAGCACGAGTAAACCCTCGTTGCACTTGAATTAGCATGAGTCAACACTCATTGCACATGACGTATCATGATACTATACTTTACCCAATGCATTGGAGCGCTATAAAGGGCGCACCCTTCTTAAACATTTCATTTCATGCATAAGTGTGCCACATGGATCATAAAACATGGATTCATAAAACATAATAATTTCTTCCACGATAAAGGAATGTGGAATTCATACATGAAACTTTACAATCAATATGTATATGTGCATAAAGGTGAATACCCTTGATGGATAAATGGGCATGGTATTCACTACACAAAGACATTGGCTTAGAAAATCGGTGCGATTTCGGCAGCGTAACGGCGTGACATAAGAATTCATAAAAAATGTTGATGAGAGAGAAAGGGGTTACTCATCATATTTACATGTAATGTACAGTAAGTAGATCATATATATACATGTACCAACAAGAGAAATGGAATATAGATTCATGATACAAAAGTATTGCTTGAATGTAAAAGAAGAGAGAGAAGTTCCTTTCAGAATTTTGGCATAGTAACGGGTGTACATGGGAGGCATTTAATGAGAGAGAAAGGGTTCTACAATCATTCAAACAATAAGAGGGAAGTATGGGGGAGGTGCTAAACCATACCCCAACATTCATAATTGAAATAAAAAGGGAAATACAACTTAAAGAAAATTGACAAAAAAATGAGAAAGGAAGAAAACCCCTTACTTGGAAGTGTGCTTCCAAAGGCTAGAGAGAGGCTTGTGAGAGGCTTCTTGGGAGCTTGGGGCACCTTGAGAGGATTCTAGAGAGAGTAGGGCAGAGTTTTGACGAACTTCAAGGGCTTTGAGTGAGGAGGAAGTGGGAGCTTGGGTGGGTTTATATAGGAAAGGTGAGAGAATTCTTTATTATTTAGGTTTGGGACCCCTTATATTAAAATAATCCAAACCACAAACCATCCCATGGTATTTGCCCATGTTTTCTGGAAAAGGAAAGAGGAAAACAATATTTTACAAGTCCAAGGTCCGAACTTATTAAAAAATTAGGGTTTCTTATGTGGAGGTGAGTCACACTCCCATGGAAATTAATTTAAAAAGGAAAAGTGTTGAATAAGTCTTGAGGGCTCCATTAATGCTTTGAAAAGTGAGTCAAACAAACCCAAAACCTCATTATTTTAATGATAAAACACATATTGGCCGAACATAAGGATTATGGTATTTTATTACATCACCATTGGGTCATTATGATGTCATAAAACACATTATATATTTAAATGGTATTTAATTTTTACCCAAAAATTTGACTGTCTCAGAAAATTATGAAAAATTTACCGTTGGATAATTTCGATGTCCTGATTCCAAAAATAATATTTATTTTATCTAAATAATTTTCTAAATATGTGAATTTTTACTTTTAAAATAAAAACCGACATTTATAAAAAATTCACGGGTTTTGACAGAAATGGCTTTCAAACCTTAATAAAATTTTTAATTGCAATCATAAAATTATAAGATCATTTATATTTAATAAAAATTAATTTAATATTAATAATACTATTTTATTAAAATATTATTTAATTCAAAAATCCTTTAATTTAATAAAATATAATTCTTAATTAAATAATAACTAAAAACACCGTTTGTACTTTAAAAACTAATTACAATGTATCAAAAATGACTAGAAATTATATTCATTATTATATACAAAAATAATTTACATGAACATGGTGCTACTTATTTGTTACATAACCCCTTAAAATAGCCGCATAAGACCTAAGGGTAAGGTGTGCGATGGTGACAGACTCTTGGGGTTGCTCGGATAACATCGCTCGAGTGGTAATCTCTATCAACTTACATTTTTCCCGTAGACGATCACGTTCGAGCTTGACTTGATGAAGCTCAGCTTGGGCTTGGTCAAGGGAAAAGCCCAAAGATGCCACCTCCTTTCCGAGCTCTGACAAATGGGCTTCGTAAGGGGCAATTCTACTGGATGAGGCCATCGCTTCCTTTGTCTGAGTAGAAAATTGGTTCGTTAAAGCCTTATATTTAAACTACCCAGATGATCACTGTTCAACGGCTATAAAAGTAATGGTCACAAATCTTAACGTTAAACTAAATAAGTTGACATCTTATAAAAACATACAGAAACATTTAACTGGATCAAGAGGGATTTTCCATTAATGAAATTTTGGGTCGTTACAACATTCCCCCCTTAAGAAATTTCGCCCTCGAAATTTTCCTTTTCCCACACTAAAACAAATGTGGGTAACTTAGCTTCATCATATCCTCTGACTCCCAAGTTGCTTCTTCAAACTTGTGGTTTCTCCACAACACCTTGACGAGGGGCATTGTCTTATTTCGTAGAACTTTTTCTCTACGATCCAAGATCTTTACTGGTTGCTCCTCATAAGAAAGATCATCTTCTAATTGTACCACCTCAGAAGAGAGTACATGTGAAGGGTCTGGTATGTACTTCCTTAAGAGGGATACATGGAAGACATCATGCACCTTGGCCATAGTAGGTGGAAGTGCTAGTCGATAGGCCACAACCCCAACACGATCAAGAATCTCGAAGGGGCCGATGTACCTTGGACTTAACTTCCCTTTCTTTCCAAACCTCATGACCTTCTTCCACGGAGATATGCGTAAAAACACCATGTCTCCGACTTTAAACTCAAGGTCTCGTCGACGATTATCTGCATAACTCTTCTGTCGACTTTGAGCTGCCTTGATATGCTGCTGAATGGTTTTCACCTTCTCCACCATTTCTTCGACCATTTCTGGTCCAAGCAGCTTACGTTCACCGACCTCATCCCAACATGCCGGTGTTCTACACCTTTTCCCATACAGGGCTTCATATGGTGCCATTTGGATGCTCGAGTGGAAACTATTATTATAAGAGAACTCAACTAGAGGAAGATGTTGATCCCATCCTCCTTTAAAGTCCATTGAGCACGCTCTCAACATATCCTCAAGTGTTTGGATAGTCCGCTCGGATTGGCCATCAGTTTGAGGATGATAGGCCGTACTGAAGTTCAGTTCAGTATTCAGAGCATGTTGAAGACTCTTCCAGAACTTAGAGGTAAATCTTGGATCTCGGTCAGACACAATATATAGTGGTACTCCATGCAACCGTACCACTTCCCTGATATATATCTGTTCCAGTTGATCCAAAGAGAAATCCTCCCGAATAGCAATGAAGTGTGCAGTCTTTGTAAGACGATCCACAATAACCCAGATTGCATTGTTGCTTTTGGATGTCCTTGGAAGTCCAGTGACGAAGTCCATGGTGATGTTCTCCCATTTCCATTCTGGTATGGGCAATGGTTGCATCATCCCCTTAGACTTCTGCCTCTCTGCCTTCACTTGCTGACACACCAGGCACTTTGATGTATATTCGGCGATCTCCTTCTTCATATTATCCCACCAAAAGTTTTCTCGGAGATCTCGATACATCTTTGTGCTCCCTGGGTGAATAGAGAAATTTGAACTATGTGCATCATCCAAAAGTTCCTTCTTCAGCTCCGAACTTGATGGGACACATAGTATTTTCCCAAACCGCACAATTCCTTCTTCATTAACATTAAACTCTGAGGATTTTCCCTTTTTGATAGCTTCCACTTTTTCTTGGATTCTCGCATCATCCTTTTGAGCATCCTTTAACCTTTCCAAAAGAGATGGTTGAGCAATCATTTGTGAAAGGATTGATGATGTTCCCTTCTTTATGATTCCCACGTCCATCTTCATCAAGTCTAAGAAGATTGGATCCTTCTCAATTCTCATCATTGATAGAATTGCTGGATCCTTTCTACTTAGGGCATCCGCCACCTTGTTCGCCTTCCCAGGGTGGTAATGTATTGAACAGTCATAATCCTTTATGAGCTCTATCCATCTTCTCTGGCGCATATTAAGCTCTTTCTGTGTGAATATATATTTAAGACTCTTGTGGTCAGTATATATCTCACATTTCTCTCCATAGAGATAATGCCGCCAGATTTTCAAGGCAAAGATCACCACCGCCATCTCCAGATCATGCGTTGGATAGTTTCGCTCATGGATTTTCAACTGTCTTGAGGCATAGGATATCACTTTATCATTCTGCATCAGCACACATCCTAAGCCCTTCTTCGAAGCATCACTGAATACCACAAAAAGCTCCCCACTTGTGGGTAAAGTGAGCACATGTGCAGTGATAAGCCTCCTTTTCAACTCCTTGAAGCTTTATTCGCATTCATCACTCCAAGAAAACTTTACTCCCTTTCGAGTTAGCTTGGTAAGAGGGTTGGACAATCGTGAGAAGTTTCTCACAAATCGTCGATAATATCCAGCTAACCCCAAGAAGCTACGGATATCAGTTACCGATGTTGGCCTCGGCCATCCCTCAATTTCATCTGTTTTGGAGGGGTCCACAGATATCCCATTGCTTGTGATGATATGGCCTAAGAATGAGACCTCCTTCAACCAGAACTCACACTTGCTGTACTTGGCATAGAGCTTCTCCTTGCGCAAAGTCTCCAGTACAGTTCTTAAATGCTCCTCATGGTCCTCCTTGGTTTTGGAGTATATTAGAATATCATCTATAAAGACTACCACAAATTTATCTAGGTAATCTCTAAAGACTCTATTCATCAAGTCCATGAATATTTCTGGAGCATTGGTGAGTCCAAAAGGCATTACTATGAATTCATAGTGCCCGTACCTTGTACGAAAAGCAGTCTTGGGGATATCTTCCTTCTTCACCCTTACTTGATAATATCCCGACCGCAAGTCGACCTTGGAGAAGTATTGTGCTCCACGCAGCTGATCAAACAAGTCATCGATTCTTGGGAGAGGATACTTGTTCTTTATCGTGATTTTGTTAAGTTCACGATAATCGATGCAAAGCCGCATTGACCCATCCTTCTTCTTGACGAAGAGGACTGGTGCACCCCATGGTGATGCACTTGGGCGTATAAACCCTTTATCCAGATTCTCCTGTAGTTGTTTCTTCAGTTCTTCAAGCTCAACCACAGCCATTCTATATGGAGTCTTGGATATTGGTAGCGCCCCAGGTATAAGTTCAATTGAGAACTCAACATCTCTTCTTGGAGGAAGACCATGAAGTTCCTCGGGAAATACTTCAGCGAATTCCCTCACAATAGGCATTTCTTCAAGGGTGGTTTCTTCCTTGGACTCAATCATCTGAACCAGATATGCGTGCTCATAAGGCAGTAATATCCATGCTTGAGATGATGGAGCTAAAGGAGATTCATCTTCCTCCTGACACTTGTAAAGAATCGGGGGTCGATTCTCCATATGGAGTGTGATTTCCCTCTCCCGACAATTTATGTTGGCTCTATATAAGGAAAGCCAATCCATGCCAAGAATTGCATCAAATTTCACCAAAGGGAGTATGACGAGGTTCGCCGGGAAATTCAATCCATAGATTATAATAGGGGAGGACTTATACTCATGGGATGCAATGATTGCCCCATTTACCGTACTCACCGACATCTTTACTTCCAGGATTTGTGGTGGTGCAGGGATTGTTCTACTAAACTTTTGAGATATAAAGGAATGCGTAGAACCTGAATCAAAAAGTACGTTTGCTATTCTTGAATGAATAACTAGCGTACCTGTCACCACTTCGTTGTTGGGGTTCACTTCGGCAGAAGTGATGGCAAAAGATCTTCCTTGCTGTCTTGGAGGTTATTGATTGCCTCCGATAACCCTTGGATTAGGGCACTGATTCGCAAAATGACCCGGTTCTTTGCATTTGAAGCATTGAACAAAGCGTTGAGGTTCGAACGGAGCGTTCCTCCCCTCCGTCGCAGCCGCGGGTCCTTCTTGCTGACAGTTAACAGCTAGGTGCCCTTCTCTTCCACACTTAAAGCATTTTCTTGTCCCCCTAAGGCAATTTCCAGGATGATTTTTTCCACACTTTTGGCAAGTGGGGTGCTGGAATTTCTTAGCGCCGTTGGATTTATCCATCGGACCACCAACATTGAAGTAAACCTCCCGCTTCTTGTCCCCATGATACCCCTGTGATTCTCCGATCTCCATTTCAACCTTGAGGGAACATCGGACAATTTCCTCATAGCTTTCTAAGTCACGGATCGCTAATGCTTTCCGCAAGCTAGGCTTCAGCCCACCAAAGAAGCGGTCAACCTTGCATTCGGGGGTAACGACAAAGCCGGAAGCGTATCGTGAAAGACTTGTGAAGTTTGCCTCGTACGCTCCCACAGATTCCTCATCTTTCTGCTTGAGGGAAAGGAAGTCCCTTTCCATCTTAAGACGGAGGGTGCGTAGAAAATATTTATCGAAAAACATCTTCCGGAATACCTTCCATTCCAAAGCCTCAATCTCCTCCTCAGGCTTCGTATTTTTGATCAACGTCCACCATTGATCAGCTTCACCCTCCATACGATAAGCCGCCAGGAGAACCTTCTCTTTTTCAGAGCATTGGAGGATGGAGAATATCTTTTCAATGGAGTTGATCCATTTTTCAGCAATCGTGGGATCGGATGATCCACTAAAAGTAGGAGGCCTTTGTCTCATGAAGCTTTCAATAGTGACTTGTTCTTTCTTAGGGGGGGTTGAACGTTCCTCTTGACCAGTGTTGCTATTCAAAACTTGAGTTAGCTGAGAGAGAAGCGTGACAAAGTTCGCGATTCCCGCTCCCATTGGATTGGGCATATCATAAGTACAATCATCATACTGATCTTCACAACGGTTGTTAGCCCGAGTTCTCCTATTACCGGCCATTGGCTGGAATAAAAGGAAAGTTAGGGGTAACACATAAAGGGTAATCCAAAGACAAAAGTTTATGACTTATAAATAAACTTTAATCTCTTCAACTCATGAGTCTATAGGATTCAATCCAGGATTTTCATGATCTTCCTTCTAACATATATTCTTAGGGGCATTTTTCCCTTAATAAGGGTTCATACTAAGATTGTGAATTTATCAAAACATATCCCCCCCAGGAGTGTCGTAACCAAGAGTGCAGCAAGGCCCGTTGTCGTGCACCAGTTCCCGTTCGAGTCTAGCTCAAAGCGGTGTTTTCGGGTTTTACCCCTAGGATACATCTGTGCCAGAGCCGCCTCTACCTGCTCGTATCCAGACAGGGATGTATTTGTTTGATAAAACACTTACTTAGTATTTACCAAAACTTAGGGATGTTTTTATTATGATTAGTCTTGTATCTAAGGCTTTACTAGGGTTTCCTAATCCCAAAAATAACTAAACCTCCCTCTGATACCAACTATGACAACCCTGCTTTTTATTACAACTTAAACATGCTTTATTACATAAAACTTCACTTGATACAACAAAGAAGATCGAGAGGTTTAATGTCTTTGGGGCTTAGGATCATTACATAAAAACTTTAAACTTTAAATACAACATCCTTATTGAAAACTTCCTTTACATGACCACTACATTCCTTCGTACTTAGCATTGCATGGGATAATCTGAGGACATGCATAAGAAAAGGGTGAGCTATAAAGCCCAGTAAGGGAGTACACAATGAATAACATGAGGAGTACAATACATGTTAGGAAATAGGCATATCAATAGAGCATAAGAGATACATGAACATAAAGGCATGATAAAGCATGATAATCATAACATGGAAATGTGGCAACAACACTTAACATTGAATTAGCATGAGCCAAGGCTCATTGCACATGGAGCATGAGTAAACCCTCATTGCACTTGAAGCATGAGTAAACCCTCGTTGCACTTGAATTAGCATGAGTCAACACTCATTGCACATGACGTATCATGATACTATACTTTACCCAATGCATTGGAGCGCTATAAAGGGCGCACCCTTCTTAAACATTTCATTTCATGCATAAGTGTGCCACATGGATCATAAAACATGGATTCATAAAACATAATCATTTCTTCCACGATAAAGGAATGTGTAATTCATACATGAAACTTTAAAATCAATATGTATATTTGAATAAAGGTGAATACCCTTGATGGATAAATGGGCATGGTATTCACTACACAAAGACATTGGCTTAGAAAATCGGTGCGATTTCGGCAGCGTAACGGCGTGACATAAGAATTCATAAAAAATGTTGATGAGAGAGAAAGGGGTTCCTCATCATATTTACATGTAATGGAAAGTAAGGAGATCATATATATACATGTACCAACAATAGAAATGGAATATAGATTCATGATACAAAAGTATTGCTTGAATGTAAAAGAAGAGAGAGAAGTTCCTTTCAGAATTTCGGCATAGTAACGGGTGTACATGGGAGGAATTTAATGAGAGATAAAGGGTTCTCCAATCATTCAAACAATAAGAGGGAAGTATGGGGGAGGTGCGAAACCATACCCCAACATTCATAATTGAAATAAAAAGGGAAATACAACTTAAAGAAAATTGACAAAAAAATGAGAAAGGAAGAAAACCCCTTACTTGGAAGTGTGCTTCCAAAGGCTAGAGAGAGGCTTGTGAGAGGCTTCTTGGGAGCTTGGGGAACCTTGGGAGGATTCTAGAGAGAGTAGGGCAGAGGTTGGATGAACTTCAAGGGCTTTGAGTGAGGAGGAAGTGGGAGCTTGGGTGGGTTTATATAGGAAAGGTGAGAGAATTCTTTATTATTTAGGTTTGGGACCCCTTATATTAAAATAATCCAAACCACAAACCATCCCATGGTATTTGACCATGGTTTCTGGAAAAGGAAAGAGGAAAACAATATTTTACAAGTCCATGGTCCGAACTTATTAAAAAATTAGGGTTGCTTATGTGGAGGTGAGTCACACTCCCATGGAAATTAATTTAAAAAGGCAAAGTGTTGAATAAGTCTTGAGGGCTCCATTAATGCTTTGAAAAGTGAGTCAAACAAACCCAAAACCTCATTATTTTAATGATAAAACACATATTGGCCGAACATAAGGATTATGGTATGTTATTACATCACCATTGGGTCATTATGATGTCATAAAACACATTATATATTTAAATGGTATTTAATTTTTACCCAAAAATTTGACTGTCTCAGAAAATTATGAAAAATTCACCGTTGGATAATTTCGACGTCCTGATTCCAAAAATAATATTTATTTTATCTAAATAATTTTCTAAATATGTGAATTTTTACTTTTAAAATAAAAACCGACATTTATAAAAAATTCACGGGTTTTGACAGAAATGGCTTTCAAACCTTAATAAAAATTTTAATTGCATTCATAAAATTATAAGATCATTTATATTTAATAAAAATTAATTTAATATTAATAATAATATTTTATTAAAATATTATTTAATTCAAAAATCCTTTAATTTAATAAAATATAATTCTTAATTAAATAATAACTAAAAACACCGTTTGTACTTTAAAAACTAATTACAATGTATCAAAAATGACTAGAAATTATATTCATTATTATATACAAAAATAATGTACATGAACATGGTGCTACTTATTTGTTACATAACCCCTTAAAATAGCCGCATAAGACCTAAGGGTAAGGTGTGCGATGGTGACAGACTCTTGGGGTTGCTCGGATAACATCGCTCGAGTGGTAATCTCTATCAACTTCCATTTTTCCCGTAGACGATCACGTTCGAGCTTGACTTGATGAAGCTCAGCTTGGGCTTGGTCAAGGGCAAAGCCCAAAGATGCCACCTCCTTTCCGAGCTTCGACAAATGGGCTTCGTAAGGGGCAATTCTACTGGATGAGGCCATCGCTTCCTTTGTCTGAGTAGAAAATTGGTTCGTTAAAGCCTTATATTTAAACTACCCAGATGATCACTGTTCAACGGCTATAAAAGTAACGGTCACAAATCTTAACGTTAAACTAAAGAATTTGACATCTTATAAAAACATAAAGAAACATTTAACTGGATCAAGAGGGATTTTCCATTAATGAAATTTTGGGTCGTTACAGGATGCTTGATATGCGCTAGTGCACTTATCCCTCTTTCGAGACAGCCCAACCAATGGTGCCTACGTGTTGCCATGCTGCACCTGTCACAACCCGTTCCTTGGGATCCTTTCCATGACTACCCCAAGCCCACCATCCATAGGCTAGTGCACTTGAGAAGGGTCATGCACGTATCTCCTCATTTGGGATACGCGGAAGGCGTCATCCACCCACTCCAACTATGGTGGTAGTTCCAAGTGGTATGCCACCTCACCAATCCTCCGAAGTATCATAAATGGTCCGATAAACCTCAGTGATAACTCGCCACCTTGGACAAAACTCCATAGTCTCTATCTAGGGGAGACTCACAAGAAAACATGGTCCCCCATCTTAGAACTACAAAGGTCTCCGTCTCTTGTTGGCATAAGACTTCTTCCAGCTCTGTGCAGTCTTCACTTGCTGACAAGTGAGACATCATGATACAAACCCTACCATTGCTTTCTTCATCCCTATCCACTAGTGCTGATGCCAAAGTTCCTGGTACATCTTCGCCACTTCTGGATGTACCGCTAGAGGGGACGTATGGAAATTCCTCAACACTTTCTCTCGTAGCTCCACCAGTACCATAGTACGTCCTATGAAGAGGATGATGTGCTCCCCACCTTCAAGAAATCCATAAGGTTTCAGTTCTATGGATATCTGAGCATGTCGAGCCTCACAGTCAGTGTCCCAAGCTGTGCCTCCCAAACTTGCTAAAGAAGTGGGGGAGTGACTGTCATAGACTAAAGGTATACTACTCCATCTCTATCCATAAAGGATATCTGCAGCGTGGCTAGCTGCTTTGTTGCCTCACTCAGTAACTACAGACCAGACCTCCTGCTGAGTACATCTTCTGCCACGTTCCCCTTCCGAGGAGTATAGATTATCTCAAATTCATAGTCTTGGAGGAACTCTAGACCTTGCCGCTGTCTCAGGTTCAAGTCTTTCTAAGAGAAGATATATCTGAGACTCTTGTGATCAGAGTAGACTATAAAACGTTCTCCCATAAAGTAGTGCTGCCACATATTTAGCGCAAAAAACACTGCTATTAACTCCAAGTCATAGGTAGCATAGTTCTACTCATCAGTCTCTGCCTCAGCTCCTGAAATCTCTACGGACACTTCTTCGTCCATAGGAAAGGCTCCTCCTTTTTCATCAAAACTGACAAGGGTGCTGCTAACCTGGAAAAGTATGGCCCAAAACTCCGGTAGTATCCAGCCAGAGTAGAAGTCCCCCCCCCCTTCAGGGAGGTAAACCTAGAAAAATATTTTTAAAGGATATCCCCCACACTTTTTTGCTTATTTTGGGAACTGAAAACTCAAAACTCCCCCTCCCACGAGGGTAGGGCTGGCCAACTCAAGCGTAATCAGCTGCACCCTCCTTTTCATGAGTTTGTCCAATGCTGCATGGGTTTCCTTTTTCACTGACCATAGAAAATCCCATTCCAATATTGTAGGTAAACCACAACCTTTTTCCTAATACAGTCAATCTGAGTATGAACTTTGGATGTCCATTCCATACCCAAAATAACGTCATAAGGACTCAATGCTGCCGCCCAGATGTTCCAACCGAAACTCTCGCCTCAAGGTTCAAATCACACCATCGACATAAGTGTGATTTTCAAGTCTCCTCCCAAAGGTATCTCCATATATGAGGTTCATGTCAATGGATTAACCAGAAACTCTAGGTCTTAGACAAGATTCTTGGAAGGAAGGAATGATTGGTACCTATGTCTATTAATACAGAAACTAGTAGTAGACACAGACTATTCATCGAATCATTCCTAGAGCCCTAGGGTCGCACTCCTTGACCGTATACAACTACTCCCTCCCCCTGTCTTCCAGCTCCCTGAGCCTAGTGGGGACCACAAAGGGGGGTGATTGTAACATGACAAAATATACACCACCTCATGCTGCTCTCCTAGCTCTACTTCTACGTCTGTAGCCTTTCATATTCATCTATCCCTAACACTTCTTCTTCTCGAAACATTTTTACACGCCCAAGTCTCTAAAACTGGTTCCAGTTTCCTACTTTCCCACTACTAACATTCACTGGATGTATCCGCTCAGCTAAATAACATTCAACCGCAAAGGTTCCCTCAATCACCCTAACATAGGTAGGAATGTATAGAGGAATAGTGATGGATCAGACGTCCTTAAACAAACCATTCCCAGAAGTACGAGCCCGAAGCACTGATCGTATTGTATTAATCGAGTACCAGGAATGGTCGGTATGCCTTGATGAATACTAAGATACTAACATGTCATCCTTCCGAAGCTGTAGAAGCTCTAAAGAACTCTCAGCCACATCCTCAAGCCAGTCCTCAGTCTCCCGTGAGTCGGGCTTACCACGAAACCTAAGGGGTATCTGATGCTGATACTCGTGTAAAGAACTAAGCCTAAATGGTTTCTCTTCCAGTACCACCAGTTGTAATTGCAGCCCAATGGGTGGCGGTGCTACTGGTACACCACCTGAAGGTGCCAATGTAGTAAGAGGGTCCTGCACCGGAGCCTCATCGCTCGGTGGGTTGTCGTTGTGTATTCTCTCAGGAAACCTAGGTGGCTATCTTTGTGGAGGCATCCTGATAAGGAACAAGTGCACCGTGGTCATTAATATATACCTAGTGATATGACTCCAAATAAATCAAAAGAAAAACTTTTTAAAAACACATGCAATCAATGTTTTTGTGCGCTGAGTTGGAAATCAGAATTCAGGGTCCTGGTGTATGGAAATGTTGGCCGTCGCACCCACACTGGACTCCCTGAACTGAAAACCACACTCATAACACTTAACACTATTTTTTTCGCAAAAAATATCAGAGTCATAGTTCTTCGGTAGAACCGAACTCATCTAATACCACTATGTCACAACCCGTCCCACAGGGCCCATGCCGTGACTACCCCAAGACCACAATCCATAGGCCAAAGGCTGGAGACTACTGGAAAGTCATATCGCTTAAACGGGAAGGAATTACCTTTTTAACCAGTAGATACACATAGTCCAAGCACACAACAAGAAGAAACCACACAGACTAGAACACAATAAGATGCAACCAAAAAGTAAATTTCTGTAGTAAAAGAGTGATAAAAGTAAAAAGGTAACGGAATACAAGCCCAACTTTAAAAGTATTAGTACGAATGGAAGTACAATACAACTAAAAGAAAAAGGGAAATAACTACTGGGTCATCCTCCGAGGTTCCTACCTGAAGGGTCGGTACATATCACCTCCTCAGCACTCTATGTTCGTCAGTCTGCTCCGCATCACGTCACGCCGAATGGTCCACCTCCGTACACCGTCTAGTCCTAGCTCCCTCATCCTCGATCAACATTATACATCGTCTGCACTAGACACAACAAGGTGAGGGTGAATCCCATGTAGGGGTGAGTATAACAATACTCAGTAGGGACCCCAAGACCCCCGTAGGTCTCCGAGAGTTCTACAAAGGAAAAAACACAAAGCAAGACATCAACTCTACTTAGGTATATGCCCATACATATACCTAAGTTATCATGATATACTCATATCATACATGAGGGATGGACACCACATAGGTAACAAAACGAAGGTAGAAGTACCAAAAATGTAACACCATGAAGATAACACCACGAAGGTAACTCCACAAAGGTAGAAGTACCACACAGGTAACACCACAAAGATAGAAGTACCACACTGGTAACACCACGAAGACAATACCACAAAGGTAGAAGTACCACATAGGTAACACCCCGAAGATAGAAGTACCACACAGGTAACACCAAAAAGATAGAAGTACCACATAAGTAACACAACGAAGATGATACCACAAAGGTTGAAGTACCATACAAGTAACACCACAAGGCTAGAAGTACCGCACATGTAACAACACAAAGATATAACTACCACACAGGTAACACTGTGAAGATAGAAGTACCACACAGGTAACACCACAAAGATTGATGTACCACATAGGTAAAAGACTCAGCTCACAATCAGGTATAACTTATGCACAGAAGTACAAATGATTAGTCATAAACTAGATCATCTTATTATGTTAAGAAGCACTACTGATCACCCACACATGATCGATAGTAACTAACCCTCACTGACCCACACAAGATTGATAGGTAAATAACCCCCTGACCCACACAAGATCTAACCCACACCGTATCTTTATACGCTGACCCACACAGAATCATTGAGCACTGACCGACACATGATCTGACCCACACAAGATCAATAGATGCTGACCCATATAGGATCAATGTTCTTTCTTCATGCTGTAGCCTGCCACAAGTTTCCTCGCACCCGGTGTGCTCGAGTTCCATAGAATATGCCCCTCTAGATATCAGTCGTATCTTGACTGCCACTAATCTCCACAAAGGAGTATCCCAACGGACCGCCATGTTGTAAGGGTTCCAACGCGACAGATAACGCATCAATCGGACGCCCGATCTGTGAGTTATAAGTGTTTTAGCTCTGAGGGCCCAGTTGGATTCAGGTTCAATCCAACCCAGCCATACTCCAACTTTTTCTAAAACTCAAGTGGGCTATACCAAAAGGACCACGTCGATCCAAGGATCCCAACTCTATAGACGGTTCATCAAACAGACGTCCGAGTCTCAAGATATGCACCTTTAAGTGTTTCTGGGTCCGGTTGGACCCGAGTTCAGTCCGACCCGACCAGACTTGGTCTGGGCTGGGCCGTGGAAGACTCGGCCCGCTGGGCTGGGGTAGACTCAGCCCGCTTGGCTGATCTTTGGTCTGGTCCACAAGAGGGGCAACCTATCCAGAATAGGGAGGCCCACAGGGGGGGGGGGTGCCCGCAAGGGCGGACCGACCAGAATAGGGTGGCCAGACCCGCATGGGGCGGAGGCCCGGTCCGGGGTGGCGGCCCGCATGGGTAGCGGACCTATCCGAGGGAAGAGGACCGCTCTGAGGGTGGTGGCCCACTCTAAGGGTGGCGGCCCGCTCCGAGGGTGTCATTTCGGTGCGAGGGCGGCGACCCGGTCTGAGGGCGGCGGCCCGACTCGAGGGCGGCGGCCCGGCTCGAGGGCGGCACCCCAACTTGAGTGCGGCGGCCCGCTCCGAGGGCGGTGACCCAGTTAGGTTCGACGCGGAGGGTATAACCCCCCAGTCACCCGGATTCCCAAACGTCTCGGAGGCCATTGATAGAGTGCTGTCGTGGGCTCCCTCAAATGATTAGTGTGATTTTGGGGTACTTAGGTGCAGTAGAGTGGCTGACCAAGGTCGTCTCTCAAAGGAGGAAGTGAATTAAAACAAATTTTAGAGGTATTCTAGAAATAAAATAAAAGAGAATAAAAACACTACTTGAAAGGATGGGGGTGTTTGTTTATAGTTTATGAATCTAGAAGAAGTTTTCTGGAAGAAGATTGTATTTTTTTTTAGTTTTGAAATGAATTTCGATTAGAATGACACAACAAGAAGATGTTTTTTTAGAAATCTATTTTAAAAGGCATAATCGATCTAACTCTACCTATTCAATAATTTATTAATCATTATCATTTAAATTAATATTCACTTAATTATGATCCCTTAATTTGTTAAATCCCAAACCCTACGAGAATTAACTTTACCACGAAGATTGAAGTAAATTTAACCTCAGGCTAACTTCGGAACATGCAATCGCAACACCCTACTTTGATTGATGTTCTAAAATTAGCTTATGGTCAGTGGTAAATTAAGGCACATAACCACTCAGGAAATTAGGATTAATTGAGTTTATGGATTATATTTTAACTCTACAAATTGATCCCGTGTGGTTTTGAATTACCGGTTAAGGTTGCGCTCTCACAGTTCACACAATTCCCGACCTCGCGTGTTTTGTGTTAACTATTCAATTGCTTGCTTAGTTTAATTTAAATTAAAAACTAAATTAATATATTATAATATGTGAATTACAGTAGCTCATTTATTCAAAATAAATGAATGAAGAAGGATATAGGTCGATCGATTACTAAAAAGAACTACTCTTCCATGGGTGGTGTAGACATCGTAGAAGCGTTTTCCATGTGCAAAGGTTTATAATGGGTATAACCCAATAACGATTATACTCAAGAACTCCAGCCCAAAGAGGAAGATTAGGAGAAGAATAAATTTAAACAAAACATAAGAAAAGAGAAGAAATAAAAGAAGAACAAATAAGTTTATTACACAAATGAAAACATTACAAAATGAAGAAGAGAAGGAGGCTTTGATGACGGGATCCTTGCTTCAAGAGCTACCCCTCTTACAATGGTTGGAGAATTTGGGTGAAACAAATTCTCCTCTGCCTCCAATCTCCTAATTCACGTCCCAACCCCTTCAAATGAGAAAAACTCCAATTTATAGAGGGGAGGGGAGGAGAGGTTACAAGTGGTTTCTAGTGTGAATGTGGAAATTCGGCCAAATATTTTATTCCAACTTTCACTGCCCATGTAGCCTCCAAAAAGCGTGAATTAACCGGCCTTCTAGAAGGATTATTTATTCCAAATCATGTCCCCGAGCTTTCCTAAAAATTTGGGCTCAATCCAATACCGGATGTAGAAGATATAGCAAAAATACAGAACCCATGTCCATTCTGCCAAGTCCAGCCCACCATTGGATTAATGTCCCATTTACTCCATCCAAATGCACTTTTTAGCTATAGTTTCCTGAATGAAAGTTGTAGAAAATTAAGTTAGTAACACTTTTACAAAACTTAAAGTTCAAATAATAAATAAAAAAATATTTATCTTCGAAATACTACAATGAACTATTAATGGTAAAACTGGAATTTTCACCAAATTTTCAAATAAATGATCAAATCCCAAATATTTTATAAATAAACATATTTAGCACAATGTAGGGAAATTATATCATTTATTATCAATAAAATATTCAACAAAATAGTGTTTTATCAACTCCCCCACACTTACCCTTTTGCACTCCTGGGCAAAACCTCATATCAAGTAAACATCAATATCAAATCAAAACCAATTTTAAAACACATATCCTTGAGATCAATAAATTTCACACCAAGAATCAAAAGATATATTGCCTCATAAAAAACCTTATTTCAAGTTATTCATTTATATCATTCAATATATTTCCACTTCATTTATCCTCCCATGCACAAAACACTTACCTGCTTGAATTTTCTCTCATCACTCAAATATCAAATTTTTTTGCAATGTCTTTCTCATCCAAACTCATACAAGGGTCACCATAGGCTTGATAAATTCCTACATCGCCACTCGATGTGAGTCAAGGACATATGTTTATCACGAGGACTTTTTAGGGTTGTTCTGTGGCTTTCGGTTGGTAGGATTAAGATGTGAAAAATTCTGAGGCTGAATGAGGAGGGCTTGACTCTTTTTGAAGCAAAATTGCATTAATCTAATTTTCATTTAAATATGGTCTTCTTCCCAATCCCTATAGTATCAATTCAGCTCCATCATCATGAAAAGTCATGAAAAGTTTACACCATTCATCATTTCAGCATCAAAAATTTCAATCTTCTCAAACATGATTTTCTTGAAAGCTCCAGATGGGCACAACTTTCCACCTCAATTAGAAGCTCCAGAAAAGGCACAACTTCACTTGTCATGAAAGCTCCAGAAAATGAACAACTTTCAATATAATGAATTTCTTCAGTTGAAAACACATCTCTTAAGAATTTAATTTTCCACCCAAAGTATCACAGAATGTGGTGGCACAACACAAGACAACTTCCCCCACACTTAAGCTCAACCAGATTATGCAATTTCACTTTAAGAGTTGGTTGGATAGGGAAAATTGGCTTGTAATGTAGCTAACCTAACAGGCTGTGCATGGATTCTAAGTGCCACGAGGATTAAATATTCAAGGTAGGACATTATAAAAAAAAGGATTCTTTGAAATAGGGGCTTTAATACCAAACAAATGCCTCAATAATTTAAACATATGTACCTCAAACCCTCAAGTTTTGACAAGAATATATCAAATTATGGTTAAATCAAGAATGGTTTGGTTATCTCAAGAAGTGAGGTGAATTTAAAGAATATGAAAATAATGGTTCAGAAGCCTCACAGGAAAGTGATTTCAAATATAAAGACAGTGATATGTGGCATGGGATTCAAAATTCAGTGTACTTTTCATGAAATTACTAAATATTTGAATTTGAAACAAAGTTATTTTAGCATTCATTTAAGCTCAGTTTCATGGGATAAATTGTTTCAATCATTTATATGCATTTCAAAATTGTGATGAGAATCATTTTAGCTCAAAAAATTCAAAAACACAAAGAAAATTGAAAAATAAGCACACAAAATTTGAAAAAACACACAATTTTTTTGTTTTTTTTAAATAGGAAAACAATTTAAATTACTAAACTAAAAGGTTCCCTCCCCCACACTTAAAATATTGCATTTTCCTCAATGTGAACCCATGAGATGATATATGCACATGAAATGCAGAATTTTTAAATAGGACAAATAATATAAAAGTGAAAGGGTTAGGAACAGCCTGATGCGATCAATCGATGATGGGGTCATGCAGTGTGATAAAATCCACTACATCGGTAGGAAGTCCCTCAATGTATCTCTTCAAACGTTTCCCATTGACTGTAAAGCTCCTTCCAGTGTCCTCTTGTGTGATCTCCACTGCACCATAAGGAAAAACATTAGATACAATATAAGGACCTAACCATCTGGAACGCAACTTACCAGGCATCAGCTTCAGTCGTGAACTGTAGAGAAGGACTTTGTCTCCAACATTAAACTCCCTTTGTTGGATCATTTTGTCATGAGATGCTTTTGATATTTCCTTGTAGAGCCTTGAGTTCTCATATGATGACAGTCGAATCTCCTCAAGCTCTTGAATTTGCAACTTTCTTTGAATTCCATCTTGGGCCAAATCCATGTTGCATTTATTTATAGCCCAATATGCCCGATGCTCGACTTCCACTGGGAGATGACATGATTTCCCAAAAACAATCCTAAATGGGGACATACCAATGGGTGTCTTGTATGCTGTCCTATAAGCCCACAATGCATCATCCAAGTGCTTGCTCCAATCCTTCCTATTTGGCTGCACGGTTTTCTCCAATATTTGTTTCAGCTCACGATTTCAAACCTCAGCCTGGCCATTTGTTTGGGGGTGGTATGGTGTTGATGTTTTGTGTGTCACCCCATACTTTCGAAGGAGGGAAGCAAAATTCCTATTGCAAAAGTGTGTCCCTTGGTCACTGATGATGGATTTTGGTACTCCAAACCTGCAAAAAATCTGTGCTTTGACAAAGTCCACAACCACATGAGAATCGTCAGTCCTGGTGGGCTTGGCCTCCACCCATTTACTCACATAATCAACAAAAACCAAAATATACAAAAATCCAAATTAACTAGGGAAAGGACCCATAAAATCAATGCCCCATACATCAAAAATCTCACAGAATAGTATGGGTTGTTGGGGCATCTCATGTCTCCTAGAAATATTCCCAGTGTGTTGGCAATGAGAGAATGACTTACAAAACACATGGGCATCATGGAACAATATAGGCCAATATAATCCAGAGTCCAAAACCTTCCTAGCTGTCCTTTGGGGTCCAAAGTGTCCACCACAAGCAAGTGTATGGCAGAAATGCAAAACAGACTCAAACTCATGATAGGGAACACACCTCCTAATGACTTGGTCACTACACATGCGCCAGAGGTAAGGATCATCCCACACATAATACCTAGACTCACTTTTTAATTTTTGGACTTGATATTTCTTTAAATTTGCAGGGATTTCAGAGGCAACAATGTAGTTCACTAAATCAGCATACCAAGGATGCATACCTGAGATGGAATAAAGATGCTCATCAGGAAAAGTGTCCCGAAGTGGTACCTGGTCCAAGGTGTCATCCTCTAGTGTGTGAGTAAGCCTACTCATGTGGTCCGCCACCAAATTCTCTAACCCTTTTTTGTCCTTTATCTCGATGTCAAACTCTTGAAGAAGGAGCATCCAACGGATAAGTCATGGCTTTGCATCTGGATTCTTCAAGAGGAACCTCAAAGCTGCATGGTTAGAAAAAACAACTACTTTAGAGCCCAATAAATATGAACGGAATTTATCTAAAGCAAATATGACAGTAAGAAACTCCTTTTCTGTGGTAGTGTAGTTTGATTGGGCTGAATCCAATGTCCTTGATGCATAGGCAATCACATGTGAACGTCCTTCCACCCTATGAGATAATATTGCTCCAACCGCAAAGTTGGAGGCGTCACACATAAGCTCAAAAGGAATCTCCCACCGTGGGGGCTGTATGATAGGTGGAGTGGTCAGACACTTCTTTAGCTCATCAAAGGAAGTCCTACAAGAATCGTCAAACACAAAATCAGAATCTTTTTAAAGTAATCGTGACATAGGAAGAGCGATCTTACTAAAATCTTTGATGAAGCGCCGATAAAATCCTGCATTCCCTAGGAAAGATCTAACATCACGCACACATGAAGGATAGGGTAAGGATAAAATAATGTCTACCTTATATCTATAAACCTCTATCCCATGTTTTTACACTACATGCCCTAAGACAATGCCATGCTCTACCATGAAATGACACTTTTCAAAGTTCAGGACCAGATTCTTTTCAATACAACGATTCAACACATTTCCCAAACTAATTAGACATTCATCAAATGAAGATCCACACACTGTAAAATCATCCATAAATACCTCCATGCAGGTATCAATAAAATCAGAAAAAATACTCACCATGCATATTTGGAAGGTACCTGGGGCGTTGCAAAGTCCAAATGGCATCCTCCAGTAAGAAAAGGTACTGAATGGGCAGATGAATGTCGTCTTCTCTTGGTCCTATGGAGCTATAGGAACCTGAAAATATCAAGAAAATCCATCCAAGAAACAATAGTGTGTCTTCCCAGCTAGTCTCTCAAGCATCTGATCAATAAACGGGAGGGGGAAATGGTCCTTGCGAGTGGAATGATTTAGTTTCCTATAATCAATACACACACGCCAACTATTTTTCACCCTCATTGGAACTAACTCATCTTTCTCATTTTTAACAACAGTAACACCAATTTTATTAGGCACAACCTGAATAGGACTTACCCACTGAGAATCTGAAATGGGAAAGATTATACCTACCTCAAGCAATTTCTCAACTTCTTTTTTAACAACTTCCAGGAGGGTGGGATTGAGTCTCCTTTCTGGTTGTCTCACCGGTTTAGCCCCATCATCCAAGAGAATCCTATGCATGCAAATGGAGGGGCTAATACCTGATATTTCAGCCATGGTCCACCCAATCGCCATGATGTTCTCCCTCAAAATATTAAAAATCTTTTCTTCATGTTCAAAAGGGAGATTGTTAGCAATGATAACAGGTAATCTCTCACCACTCAACAAGTATGAGTATTTCAGATTTGGTGGCAATGGCTTGAGTTCTAATGAAGGAGGGTGATGTATGGATGGAGAAATTGATGCAACAGACATATCTGCACAATGAACATTAGTATCAGAATATAAATCATCACAATCAGAGAATAAAGCACCAAATCCATCAGCATACTCAATAGCCATGTCATAATTAGAGTTCACATGATCAAAATCAGAATATTATTCCATTTCAAAATCAAATCTTAGAGAGTCTTGTTCCTTAAAAACGGGTGTAGAAGTACTCTTAGACATCAAACTAGAACCAATACTCATAATCTCCCTAAGTATAGGACAATCCAATTCCATGGGGTTTTTACTTGGTGGTTCAAAATGGGAGATAAAAAAAGCAGAATGGTCCTCAGAGGGGTACTTCATGGAATCCATAACATTAAATATCACAACTTCATCTCCAAATTCCATGGAAAGTGTACCCTCATTGACATTTATGATAGTTTTTGCAGTTTTAAGGAAGGACCTACCTAAGATAATGGGGGAATGAGAACTTACCTGATCATCCTCCATGTTAAGAACATAGAAGTCTGCTAGAAAGATCATGTCTCTTACCCGGACAAGTACATCCTCAAGGACTCCCGCTGGATATGCCATAGCTCTATTCGCCAATTGCACCACTACTCTTGTTGGATTCAACTCACCAACCTGCAAGGAAGAGAATAAAGAGTGAGGAATCACATTTATTGAAGCTCCTAAATCACAAAGAGCATCAGAGAAGTGCAACTTCCCTATGGTACATGGGATGGTGAATGTCTCGAGATCCTTGCACTTTGTTGGCATTGCTAGAGTTGGTGTAATGAGTGCCGAGACATTCCTTCCAAGGTTGATCCTCTCATTTCCCTTGAGCCCTCTTCGATTGGTGTAGAGTTCTTTTAAGAATTTGGCATACCTTGGGATTTGCTTAATGGCTTCAAGTAGAGGAATGTTGATCTCCACACGCTTGAATGTGTCCAAAACCTCCTTTTGCATTGCTTCTTCAGCCATCTTCTTGGTTTGAACAACCCTGTTTGGAAAAGGAAGGGGTTTAGGAGGAACATCATCAATCTTTTTCTTACCTTTATCTTTCTCCTTGGATTGCTCATCAGTTGGTATGGAATGTGGCTTCTCTGGAGTTGAGGTGAATCCCGGTGGAATGGTAGGTACAGATGTATTGTTCATTTACTTCCCACTTCTCAGTGTGATGGAACTAACATTCCCCTTTGGATTTGGAGTGGATTGGGAAGGTAGATTTCCGGAATTCTTACTTACAAGTTCATGGAGGGCGGTGACAATCTGGCTCATTTGAGTCTTTAACTCCCTCAGCTCCGAAATTTGACTCTTCCGCTCATTCTGTTGATTAAGAACAATTTGCTTCAAAAGATCATCAGTATTAGAATCAACCTTTTGTGGGGGATTCCCTTGTTGTTGGCTTGTTGATGCTTGGGCTTCAAATCTCCTTTGGGGTTGTTGGAAACCCTGATGGTAAGGCGGAGGCTGCTAGAAGTTTTGTCGAAAGGGTGGCCTTTGTTGTTGTCCAGAGCCATAACTCATGTCCGGTTGATCTTTCCACCCTTGGTTGTATGTTGGAGCAAATGAATCAAACTTCTTTTGGGGATATGGTTGTTGTTGCTGCTGAAATGGTCTCCCAGGGAACACTGCTGCACAATCTTCTGTCTCTTGTAGTTGTGGGCAACATTCAGTTGGGTGGCTTGTCTCAGTGCAAATACCACAAGGCCTTGAAGGAGGGGGTAGAGATGTCTTTTGTGCCAAAGAAATTTGCCTCACCATAGTGGTCAATTCTTCCAACTTAGTATCAATCAAATGACTTTCAAGAGAAGAAGGAATTACCTGATGTACTCCCCTGACATGTGGTGTACCTCGATCACCAAATTGTTGGGAGTTTTGGGCCATCTTGTCGATCAATGCACGTGCGGCTGCTGGTGTCTTGTCCACCAATGCTCCTCCAGCCAAAACATCTACCATGCTTCTCTCCATAGGTGTGAGTCCTTCATAGAAGTACAGGATGAGTAATTGCTCACTGATTTGGTGATGTAGGCAGCTTGCACACAACTTCTTGAATCGCTCCCAATACTCATACATTGACTCCCCTTATGCTGTCTTGATCCCCGAGATCTCCTCACAAATGGAAGTGGTCCTTGATGCTGGAAAAAATCTCTGCAAGAAAAGACGTTTCAAATCGTTCCAACAAGTTACATCTTCGGGTTGTAAATAATACATCCAATCTTTCACAGCTCCATCAAGTGAGAATGTGAATGCTCTTAATTTGATTTGGTCTTCAGATACATTTCTTGGTTTCAAGGTTGATCAAACCAAATTAAATTCTTTAAGGTGTTTGTTGGGATCCTCACCAGATAAGCCATGAAACTTTGGAAGAAGGTGAATTAATCCAAATTTCAATTCAAAGTCCGATTCGAGATTTGGGTATGCAATACAATTTGGTTGATAGTTAATATCCGGTGCAACCAATTCTCTAATGGTTCTATTAAGTTCATTTCCATTATTTCCAGCCATTTGTTCCTCTTTTATGTTTGAATTTGAATTGCTTCCAATTTCAATGTTTCTAGAAGAGAGGAATTCACCAACTGGTTGAATATTGAAACTTCCCGTAGACTGAGAATGTCTGATTCGAGCCCTAAGGCTACGTTCAATATCAGGGTCAAGATCTAAGAGATATTTGGGATTAGTTCATGTCATCAATCAATGAAAGATAAAAAGAAGGAAATTGGACCATAGTAAAATAAAAATTAGAAGTTTGAGTTGATGATCCAAAAAGTAGTAGAAGGAAATACAAGAAGGAGAAAAAAATCAGATTGGGTAAAGACGGAAGAAAGAAGAGAGGAAGAGAATAAAATGTAAAACAAAATAAATACCTCTAATTAGTTGAAATAATTACTTGCCTCCCCAGCAATGGCACCAATTTGATAGAGCGCTGTCGTGGGCGCCCTCAAATGATTAGTGTAATTTTGGGGTACTTAGGTGCAACAGAGTGGCTGACCAAGGTCGTCTCTCAAAGGAGGAAGTGAATTAAAACAATTTTTAGAGGTATTCTAGAAATAAAATAAAAGAGAATACAAACACTACTTGAAAGGATGGGGGTGGTTGTTTATAGTTTATGAATATAGAAGAAGTTTTCTGGAAGAATATTGTATTTTTTTGTTTTTAGTTTTGAAATGAATTTTGATTAGAATGACACAACAAGAAGATGTTTTTTTAGAAATCTATTTTAAAAGGCGTAATCGATCTAAATCTATCTCTTAAATCATTTATTAATCATTATAATTTAAATTAATATTCACTTAATTATGATCCCTTAATTTTTTAAATCCCGAACCCTATGAGAATTAACTTTACCACGAAGATTGAAGTGAATTTAACCTTAGGCTAACTTCGGAACGTGCAATCGCAACACCCTTCTTTGATTGATGTTCTAAAATTAGCTTATGGTCAGTGTTAAATTAAGGCACATAACCACTCTGGAAATGAGGATTAATTGAGTTTAGGGATTATATTTTAACTCTACAAATTAATCCCGTGTGGTTTTGAATTACTGGTTAAGTTTACGCTCTCACAGTTCACACAATTCCCGACCTCACGTGTTTTGTGTTAACTATTCAATTGCTTGCTTAGTTTCATTTAAATTAAAAAATCAATTAATAGATCATAATATGTTAATTACAGTAGCTCATTGATTCAAAATAAATGAATGAAGAAGGATAGAGGTCGATCGATTACTAAAAAGAACTACTCTTCCATGGGTGGTGTAGTCATCGTAGAAGCGTTTTGCATGTGCAAAGGTTCATAATGGGTATAACCCAATAACAATTATACTAAAGAACTCCAACCCAAAGAGTAAGATTAAGAGAAGAAAAAATTTAAACAAAACATAATAAAAGAGAAGAAATAAAATAAGAACAAAGAAGTTTATTACACAAATGAAAACATTACAAAATGAAGAAGAGAAGGAGGCTTCGATGAGGGGATCCTTGTTTCAAGAGCTACCCCTCTTACAATGGTTGGAGAGTTTGGGTGAAACAAATTCTCCTCTGCCTCCAATCTCCTAATTCACGTCCCAACCCCTCCAAATGATAAAAACTCCAATTTATAGAGGGGAGGGGAGGAGAGGTTACAAGTGGTTTCAAGTGTGAATGTGGAAATTCGGCCAAATATTTTATTCCAACTTGCACCGCCTATTTGACCTCCAAAACGCGTGAATTGACCGGACTTCCAGAATAATTATTTGTTAAAAATCATATCCCCGAGATTTCCTCAAAATTTAGGCTCCATCCAATCCCGGATGTAGAATATATGGCCCAAATACGGAACCCATGTCCATTCTGTCGAGTCCAGCCCACCATTGGATTAATAGCCCATTTACTCCATCCAAATGCACTCTTTAGCTCTAGTGTCCTGAATTAAAGTTTTAGAAAATTAAGTTAGGAATACTGTTACAAAATTTCAAATTCAAATAATAAATAAAAAAATATTTATCTTCGAAATACTACAGTGCACTATTAAGGGTAAAACTAGAATTTTCACCAAATTTTCAAATGAATGATCAAATCTCAAATATTTTATAAATAAACATATTTAACACAATGTGGGGAAATTATATCATTTATTATCAATAAAATATTCAACAAAATAGTTTTTTATCAGCCATTCGATTGGCGAGGTGGCGGTGCCACGCGGGCACCACTCGGTCACCATGAAATCCGAAGGAGGTGGGTTTGGCCTCCGCTGCGACTTCAGCTGTGACTTCCATTTGTCGAAGATGAGATGATCGCGATACCTTCCTTCCCATGTTCTGCCGTCGTGTTGGATGGCTCCTCCATTCGCCACGGCTGACAAGCTGCAAACCTCCTCTTATGACATGTGTCAACGTGCTCGTGGTCTTCCAAGGTGGCGCAAGGAAAGAAAGATAGTGGAGGGTTTAGGCTGAGTTTGTTAGGACCACACCCTCCGCATTAGCTTGCAATATGGATGATATTAAGGGAGTTTAGTAAACAGTTGTGTTGAACACAATATTAACCCCACATTATTCCCCGCAATAACCTCCCACAAAGATGAATGAATCGTGAGTCAACCCATTAGTTGATTGACCCGAGTTCTTCATGTTATTCAATAACGGAGAAGAGGAAAATCATTTGAATGCATAAATGAATTAAACCCCCTACCTGGAAGAGACGTCCGATGACGATGGTCAACAAAACCTCCTTCATTATTTTCATTGGTTCGTGACTCGGTAGCACTCATCACCGCTCATAGGAACCAGTCTCTTCCTCCAGGTGGTTGGCATTGCTGTAATTTGCTAGGGCTTAATCGCTTGGTGAAGCCGTGCCAACACCCCTCCCCAAGCTCCATATAAAAGGATAGGAGAAGGAGTGTGAAACGCTCGAGGAATTAATGAGGTTCATTTAATTAATGAACCTCTCAAATTACCAATGGTGCCGTTACATAAAAAGAAGAGTCAATCGATTTACTGGCTTGACACATCACCGGTCCCCCCAACGTCGTTCGTCCATTGGAGGAAAGAAAGAAATAAAATAAAAAATCATGTTATTTTGTTAATCTTTCAAAAGTCTAAAAAAGCAAATTTTTCACCCGACCTACTGTGGTCGATGTTCTACCTCCCTTAAGAAAATCCGAGTATTGCGGATTCAATGGTGCCCTCATATTTTTAATCCAAGAAATGGTTCAAAAGTTAAAAAACACCGCTCACACATTTACTAAATGTACCTGAAAAAGAGTTTGGAAAATTATTAACCGTCACCCTCAACCCGCACTGGTTGAGGTTAGGCTCTGCCTAAGTGAAACACGCCCCAAGGAACCCAACGACACTCTCGAATTTCCAATCCAAGTTACTGTTTAAAAGTTGTGGATTTTACAATAAAATAATTCACTTAATTATTTTATTTATGGTCAAAAACTAACTTTCACTGGTGGCCCGCGCTGGCCAATGTTAGTATCTGCCTAAAGAGAGTATACCCTCACGAGTTCAGTGGTGGTCTCGAATGTTTAATTCGAGTTACCTTTTGTGAGTTATAAGCATTTGAAAAATAAAATACTTTTATTTACGGTTATGCCATTTTTGGGTTTTGTCTCAGGAGGCCCGTGCCGATAAAACTTAAGTCACGCCTAGGCTAAACCCGCCATGCTAAGCGCAACGGTGCCCTCAGATTTATGACCCGAGTAACTGTTTAATATTTATTCCACTTTTTCAGGAAAACTGCTTATGCACGCTAATTAAACCTTAAGAAAACTTCGACGGATCATTCCGGGCACTCCGGGCCTCGAAATCACCCGCCGTCAGATTTCACGGTCTCGAAATAATTCCATATAATTAAAAATAAAATTATATGGAATTTTTGGGACATTACAACACCACCAACTTGTTGCATCGAGTAATTTTTTTGGTCCCTCTATTTTACCTATTATACATAAATGGTGGCTTGAAAGCCCTATGGCTGGAAGTCCCAATGGTGGTCTGAATGTCATTGATGACCTGAAGGCTGTGTGGCCTATAGCCCCAAATTTGTGGCCCAAATGCCCAATTTGGTTGAATAGCTACACTACTATAGTACCATTATAGTACTTACAAAAGTACTGCTATAGTCCTATTATAGTAACTTTAGAAAGAATCCCCCACCCAGATTTGAACTCGGGTCTATGATACATGATGATAGGGTTTTCACTACTCAAGAACCACCCTAACTGATATTTACCCACATATCATTCTTATCAAAGGATCCATCTTGGTTCATAAAACTTCATTGATATTTGTCAAACCTTGAATAATTAATATTATTGATTTGATGAATAAATAAATATTATATTCTTAGTCTTGATGATAACTATTTATTTTAACATTCAAAAAACTAAATAATTATTTATTTAATAATGAATATCATTTATTACTTTGAGAATAAATATATGCTATCAATAATCCCTGAATTAATATCATTTATCAATGTTAATAATATTTATTCCAACCATTAATTATTAATATTATTTAATTGGGACCATAGGAAACACTACAAGTGTAAACCTCTAGGATTATTCATTAGTGACATTAGACGAGTTGGCCTAAAGTCCAATATAAGTGTCTAGAAACACATAACAGTTACCAATAAGAAGAAGTAAATGTCTCAATAATGAAAACCAAATTTGAAAGATCACCACGTAAGACAATCCATTTATCTTGATATCTCATCAAAAAGGTTTCATACTTGTGTTATCAACCTATATGCTTGATATTCCTTTATTTTAATTCTAGAAATGAACCCATCAATACACCATGACCATGGAATTTATTTTGAAAGTTTCATTCCAATGGCAGGGATAAGATATAAACTTCAATAAATATATAAGGGACAAATACTTACTTGACTTATTCATTAATAACATACTGTTTGTGATGCACCCAATATACCCCACTTCTCAGTGAACATATGGTGACACAGTTTTCATCAGCTCATATAAGTACACGACTCATGATAGTCATTAATAATAGTATTAAATTTTAAAAATCATTACACATTCTTAGAGATAGGAATATCCAATGACACACATACATGCTTATTTCCTATAGGTGATTCTATCCTCATAATCTCCCTTCTTGGAGATTACCAAGTGAAAATTTCATGATAATAATTCTCATCTTCTTATGAGTACTCGCACTGGATAGTCTGTATCATCTATGTCCCATAATATGATGTCATACAACTATAGGAAATATAGTTTAATAATATCAACATATCATATCAAAGTTTTTATCATTGCAGGAACTACTATGATATTTTTAATGAGACCAATATTCTAGGATATTATCACATTAAATTTAGGGAAAATAAAAATCATTTTGTGATAAGGAATTTATTAATATTCAAGTTTATGAATATACATGTAATATAAAGTAAAAATTAGTTAGTTATAGGGAACAAACTCTAATAGATTCCCAATTGTTCTAGAGAAAACTAATAAATGAATATCTAGTTATCACATGTAAAAAATGCTTCTGCTGAGTATGGCTATAGTTTTTGGGCCTATCAAATTTATGTGGATAGGGTTGGTGTAGCCACATGTTTGTGTAGAGAATATTCTTACTACAAAATCACGACCTTGAGAAAATCCCTCAAGTAGTAACATCAAAAAATATACACTTATTGTCCCCTTATCATAAAATTGACATCTTAGATAATACCATAGTAAAATATTATCATAATAATGAAAATACTATTACAATTTTGGTATAATATAAAAATTTACAAATTATTTCTAAACCACTTCTTAACTTTCATCAGAACCCACAACATAATTGGTTATTATATATATGGAAACCACAAACTATAGTAAGTTTTCTTTCATATTACCTTAGGCTTATTGAGATCGTAGATCAAAATGATCTAAAGGAGAACTAGTGTTATATCCCCTTAAACACTAGTATTCCCATTTCTACTTATACTAAGAACTGATCAAGTTATACTTTCTTAAGTACTATCTGATAGTTCTTAACTAGAATTATGTATAGTTCAAATAGTTTTGTTTAATATTTATAGTTCATGAAACATATATATCAGTCATCAGTACATAACATGGAATATTAGATAAATTCATAGCACTTAAGCTTCTGAAATTTTATTCACAATCTCCTCTTGTTCTCATGCATGTTAGGACAAAGTGATTTTGTTTCATATGACATGGAAAATAGTTTGGTATTGAATTGTTTTATCTTTTCATGGTATACACCATGACTGGATTAAACAACCCCATGGATTGACCTTTTTGGATCCCATTTTCTATAACTTGGCTATTATTTTAAGTCATAATTATAGAAATCCATTATTTATATTTATAAATCTATAAAGAATAATTATTTGTTTCCTACATGTTATTAACATATCTATCTTGAAAACTATATCACTCCCACTAACATATTTATGACACATAGAACTTATTCATTCCAAATTATTATATAATGATCATTATTCTTGCTTATATAAAAAAAGTATATGTTCAATTTTAATATCATAGTTTCATTCGTTGGTGTCACCAACCCTTTTGGTTATGTCATAAATACAAATTCCCTAGGGTCTCCATGAAGGAAACTAGCCTTGATATTCAATAAAATGATCGTAGAATATGTATATGAAAAGTATAATTCAAATGGGTTCTATCATGATTATTAAAGTAAAGTTGTTTTTATTAAACTATGTCTTAAGAATCATTTTAACCTTTAATAATCAACCATACTTTATTAGTATTGAATTATACCATCTATATATAGTTTCTCTTTAATAATCACCAATAATATCAAGTCTAAAAATATCCAAAATATTATGCTCCTGAATTTTGGAACATGAATTGAATTAATAATTTCATTTACACTTTTAAATATTATAAATTTAGTATTTTTAATATTCATTATTCATATTGAATAATATGTCACCATTCTTATTAAATATATAATCACTTTTTGTTTTAACTTCTTACCCAGTACGTGTGTCTTGGAAAACACTTTTTAATGAGACTATGAATTCTGTGTTCATATGCCAAGTAATATACATCTGGATCCTAGATTTCATTGAATTCTAGCATGATCCCACTATCACAAAAGAGATGTGATTCCATCTTATGTAAATATAGTCATTATGGACTAACAAGGAGAATTAACATCCTCAACAACTATATGATAATTATTAGATATGAAATTAGTGTTTTATTGATATTTAGTATGAACTAAAGATACCTTTTAACAAATTATTCCATTTAAACACTATAAGTAGCAACTGATGGATTTCAATCAATTTTATATACATTAGTTAATTTAGTTAGCACACAATTAGTGATTTTGATGTTATTTTCGAAACATGTATCAAAAGAAGTTATAGAATATTTATAATACATTTAAGACATTTCATTGAACCCATTTTACTACCATAATTTTTTTATGTATACGGTACAATGAATTTGGTATTACCTTCGGTCCACATATTAATGATCGATGAATGATTGGTTATGAAACACTTCAACAAGACATCCCAAAGAAAACTATACCAGTTAACAAGTGTATTCATTTATTCATTGAAAATTCATAAAATATCTTAATGTAATCATATTAAGTATATGAAATAATCACTTAGATATTTCTTTATAACAGTTTATGCAATTTTTATTAACTAACTCTAGTAACTCTATGGCGTAATTTTATTTCAAAATGTTTTTTTGAAAAAATATTGGTATGTAAATTTATTAGTATACCAAGTGTTATAACTCAAAAGAAACTAGAATAATTTTTTGGATATAAAATTGTCAGCCAATTTCATTTTTTCTTAAAAAATAATTATCTTTTGACAATGATGTATTCTTAGTCTTATATTTATATTCTTTATTGGTTACTGATTTAAAATATCAATGATTCAAGAATTATTGAACTATTTTTTATTATGGAAAACTATAAAAACATTCATTCCAAAATATAATAATGTCTCACTATGTACAAAATGGTAATTAAGATAAATGTTTTGGTAATATTTCAGAATAATAGTTAACTTGAATTGATAGAATAATTAATGAGTTGTATACTTCTTTAAACTAATATAGTAATTGACCTTATTTAGTTTCTTTAAGAATACACTATAATTCTAGTAATATTTTTGAACTTTTTGGATTCTTATGTTTGAATATACATATGTAAACATATTTTATTTAATATACAAGAAAACATACAAATGATTTAATTTAATGAATATACCTAAAGTATCATCTTCTACTCTGATTCATTTCAATTATTATTCCAATTTCCATTCTTACCACATGATAAGAAAATAACATATTGTTCATTTACTTTCCCCTTAATACCTCTTCTCTTGTTTTTATGATTTAAATAAGACTTAGAGTTAGAGTTAGTATTGGTGATTTTCTATTTTTCCTTCCTCTTGTTCACTATAATAATAGAAATATTTCCTCACTTCATGTCCTTGTCAAGTTGGATAAGTATAGTGAGGAGATTTGGTAGAGAATTTTCAATGTTGTTCATATTAAAATTCACAACAATATTGGAGAATATTTAAAGGAGTGATAAAAGGATGATGTTAGTGCATAATTACTCAGGTAGTTTAAACCCAATAATGCATATACACTCAATATAGCTTATAATTTTGACTACATGAGGCCCAAATAGAATACCATTTATAATTTTACTCATAAAGAGTGACTTGAAATCTCAAATTTCCCCTGTCTATCTCTCTTTGGATAAAGATAATGGAGATTCATGAGCATGCCATATGAATACATGATCTCATGATATTTCATGAGTTTTTCATATATAGATGAAAGCATCAAACACTTAACATATAACACATCATTCAAGTTTCTTTCATAGATAAAAAAATCTTTTTCACCCACCTCCTTAGCAGGTGGTTTATGAATTGAGGATTCTATCACATAAAACTTCCGTTCACGGTGTTATACAATAATAAAATGCCTATACCATTCCTATAATTTACTGTAAGTAATGATATTGACTTTGTTGAGTAATTATTTCAAGGATAATGTAGTCAATTAAATTATAATTTTTTTATAATAATATAAAATTAGATCATTATTACTTTATTTGATTACCAAAATATATAAGATGAAATAATTTATTTTTAATTAGCCTACCAGTATTTTATTAGAATGTCCTATTATATGGATATTATAGTATATAGTTTTTATATTTCCTTTATTATAACCCAATAAAAATATTATTCAATTAATCAAAGGTATTTTTGTAGGATATCTTGCCAACTATGGGCTTTTAGCTCAAAGATCCATCAAGAGAACTCTCGAATCTTGAAATCCTTACTTGAATCTCCTCAACAGTTGGCTCGAAATAAAATCAATTCTAGTGAGGGATACTTATCTTGATTCCTATTTGGTTAAGTTAACTAATTATATTTGTTATGAATTTATGATAATTGAAAATACCCCTAGTGAAGGAATGGACCGACACTTTAACTATGAAATCATATTAATTTAGATGATGGCATACTTAGCCTAATTTAATATTTTATTAAGGGTTTTTGGTTTATTATACATAAATTTTATTATTTTATCTTTCACATGACTTTTTAATATTAATTATATTCTACAGAATTAATTAACCATGTGTTGACAGAACATTTACACATAATCCAATTATTATTTATTTCATATGATCATGATTGTTATTTAATTTAATTATTAATGTGACTGCGCAATAGAATCTATAAAACAAAGTAGGGTAAATAACCATGTGTGAGATAGAATAAATATGTCTCATGTTCATGAGGTTAATCTATCAGTTTTTTATTGAAAAGATAATAAATAAACTACTGACCATAAGGAAAAAACTTTATGAGATAGTGTTGGATCCAGTGGAAGCATTCTATCAATGCCTTGTGTTTTACCTTGGTTGATTTCACCATGACTCCATCTTAAACTATCTTAAATTATTTGGGATCTCCATACTTACATATTCTTTACTCACACACAGGAGAGGGGAAACCAACATAGTGGTTTAATGAGTTTTACATAAAACAAAACACATACATGAAGGTCCATACATAATAAGTGGAGAGGATGACATGTAAACCACTTGTTCAATTTTAATAATAATAATTTAAAAAATACCCTTTAAATAATTAAATTAAAATAAATATAATCCATACACAGGTTTATCATGCTCTTGATCATCCATGCATGAAATATATATGTAGTTAATAAATTAACATTCAGTTTATTCATTCTTAATTAAGTTAAAACATAATCGAATTAATTCATTCATTTATCTTAATATCCATCCAAATAGTCCTAGATATTCCCATATACTGTAATTTTAAATAATTTAAATAAATATATTTTATTTAAAATTAATTATTGACACACTATGCACATAGAGACAACCTGGAGTGTTCCTATCCAAACTAATCAGTATGGTCATCATCATGTACTATGCACTTATATAGAATATGGCATACACGACATGTCATGTAATTACAAAGTGATTAATATCAATAAATTACACATTGAGATGTGTTAATTTACATGCCATGTACCAGTTTTAATGCAGGTGGAGAACACAACATTTAATAATGACCATACATTATATGTAGTTCTAAATTTAACAAAAAACTTAATTAATAATTTAATTCTCCTAAAACCTATCACACAATGTGTATTGTCAATTAATGACACATAAAAACATGTTAATAAGTTTAAATGGAATAATTAATTTTCCTTTTTATGTAAATTAGTTTATGCGGTGTACAACCCGTCTTGGCATGTACTCCATTTAAATAGGTAGGATACCGCATTTATATTAACTGCACACCATCTGTGTATTAATTAATTATACACCAAATGTGTATCAATTAATTACACACCACATGTGTATTAATTTCACACTATGTATATATTAATTACACACCGCGTGCGTATTAATTATACACCACATGTGTATTAATTAATTATACACTGTGTGTGTATTAATTAATTACATGTTGTGTGAGTATTAATTACACACTGAATCCTTTTAAAACATAACCACCACATTATGTGGGGATACATTGTTGGTAGTCAACACACGCCATGTGTACTAAATACACTATGTGTGTATTAATTACATGATACATTAATTTATGAAATTAATACACTATGTGTATTAATTACATGACCACCACATCATGTGTATAAATTATGCACCATATGTGTATTAATTAATTACATACCATGGGTAAATTAATTATAAACAACATGTGTATTAAGTAATTAATTTGTGTTTTTTGTTGACCTCACGACCACCGCATCGTGAGGTGTTACACGATGTCTAGGGTAATTATACATTGAGTAACCTTGAAAACCATGATTCAACTTTTTATGATTTATTTAAATATTATTTTTGTATTATTAACCCATTTTTGGTTATATTAATGTAATAAAATAATGAGAAAAAGAGATTTTGATGTTCAAATTTAAAGAATGAATAAACAAAAAAATGAAAACTAACTTTAAATAAAAACCAATTAATGATGAATAAATAATTTTAAATTTAATGTAACTGTGTTGATACCACTTTAATTCAAATGCTATAAAAGTTCCTATTGGGTAGTGACCAACTTGGTATTTATCGGTTTCAATGAATAATCCATAAATTATATGATGATAAATGTCATAACCAATAAATTAAATCTGAAAAGGATTAATAAAGATGCTAAAATCAAGTGAGAATACTTCTCTCATAAATTTATAATTAATTTAAATTAAAAAATTACCATGGTCTTGAGAATCATTTATTCTTATAAGATGTTTATTTATCTACTATTTTTTGGGTTATAAATTTGTTATGCTATGAGTTTCTAAGTTTAGAATCCCTCTAGTTATGATCTAAAAGTAATCCTTGATCTCAGAATGGAATCATCATACCTCTGGGTTCTAGTGTGGACACACCGATCATCTTGTATCATTAGTGTTGATCACAACACAATCCTTCATTGATGATGGATTGTTCTTATCTCTCACTCATTAGAGGGAATAAGAAGGGGTGGTGGAGTTCTCTTTGGATTAAGTGAAAATCACTAGTGTGCTCTTCATTGTAGAGAAATATCTGATGAGAGGATTCATTAAGCACAATCTATTAACCCTATAAAATGACATATTAATAAAATATATAGAGATAGGGTTATAAAATATATCTTTGTACATAAAACCATTACCTAACATTATACTATAAATATTTACCATTCTAGTAATAATAATAGTAATATTATTACATGGCATGCACAAAATAGTGAATCATTAAATATAATTTTATTTAATAAATAAATTAATACTTATTTAATGATATCTAACCCACATTCTCATCACCAGTTGTTCATCCTCTCTAGGACACTCTATCTTCTTCTTATACCGATTGTGGTGGTGGCACCTTTTCATTGCCCATAATCAACACCCTTGGTCTCTAGATCTATATCATATTTGGGTGCCTTAGTTGTTTTGTTTTAGGTTTCATGGAGGTGAATTACCAATGGCCATATGGTGTGTTTTAGGGATGCTAGTGTTCTAGTGTCTTTCCCAGGCGGTGTTGTGATAGATCCTCTCCCCTTCTTGGTGGTGGTCAGACAGTGGTATTTTCATGGGTGCTGACCAAGGGTCATGAGAGGCAGAATGTGGTGAGATCGATGTAAGCAGTGGATGGCTTTGTGTGGTTGATGATTCATGGGACATGAATTCTTACTATATCTTGGTTAGTATCTGGGAGATTGCAGTGGATTTTGAGCCTTTTCCTTTTGGAGGGATTCAGTTTTTTTGCACTTTGTTTTGAAGACTTGGCATTTGATTGGGTTTTAGATGTCTTGGTGGGAATTAGAGATTGTATCATTTCATTTGTATGGTGTTGTAGCTTATTTTAGGTATATCTAGGTGGCAAGCCTTGAAATAGGGATGAGTGTGCTGACACCCATCATTCAACTATCTATTCTCATTGGATAGATGAGATCCCTATTTTGTTCTCACAGTGTGTTTTCTATCTTGATCTATATTGAATTAGGTTGATAGTGTAGTGAGTTTATCACATTCATTTTCAGGGGGATGGCTCAAAAGAGAGATAGGTGTTCTGACACCTATCATTCGATCCTCCCTTCACATTTGTTGAGTTGGAGGAGTGATCTTCCACATTGTTGTAATGACCCAAAATTTTATCAATAGAATTTACCTTCTTATAATTATGTTATATAATATAAAACACATACATCACATAGAGAACCCAATAAAAACATCATTCTCATAAATGAAGAATGAAATAAGTGGTGTTTATAGAAATTAAGAAAACTATACTGATGGAATAGTAACCAGACAGTTGGAATAGTAATATGACCATTAAGAATAACAATCTACCAGTTAGAATAGTAACCTTACCTATAAATGGATAAATAAATCTTATTCATCTTAAAAAATGAAAATAAAATATAATTATATCATTGTATAATTAAACAAATGTTTTAAAAATGATATATTAAGTGTTGGTATTTTTGTGAAAAGTAAATGTTTATTTACAATTTTATAATTAATATAATGATTTAAAATAAAATTTATTTTCATGAAATAGATTCATAAATTAATATTTTGTTTTATTATAATTATAAGGTAATTTTATGAGAGGTTAATTAATTTTTCAAAGTTTCATAAAATCAATTATAATATTAAAATTGATATTTTTAGAATAAATGATGCTTTTATTTAAAAATTAAATTTCAAATATTTAAAAATTTATTTCCATAAACTGGATTCTATTTTTTAAATCTACTTTTTAAAAAAATGGTTAGGATTATTTTTTGTGATTTTTTAAAAATAGTTGAAGTTTTTGTGAATAGAGAAATACGACAATTTACTGTATTTAACACTTTAAGATAAATACCTAAATCTTTATATCATGTATGATATAAGAAAAAAATTTGTTTGAACTCTCCTAAACCATTTACTATATTTAGTCATAGGAATAAACACTTTTTATAGTCTTGAGCCAAAATAATAAACTAATGAATATAATAATAAAAAAAAACACCTGCCTCCTCCCCTATTAATGACACCCCTCACCACCTCTTCTCCTCACACATTACAAGCCATTTATCTTGTCTAAATTCTCACTAATTCCCTTCCCAAACCTCTTCCCCTTGTCTAAGATCTATTGGTCCCAAACAATACCAAACCCAAGTGCCTTAAGAAGGTTCTCATGGAGACAATATTCAAGAGGTAAAATCCTCCTTCTTTCTATTTTTAATTTATTTTCTTTTCTTATCCTCTCCTATAATCCCCTTTCCAAAGTACCATGATAAATATAGTATCATATATATTCTGGAATTTTATTGTGTTAATGGAATATCCATCATCAAACCAATTATCTTCTCCTTTTATTCTAAAAATGAAAACATTGTCCGTTATGTGTCGATTCACTGCCTTCATGGACAACGAGATTTCATTTTTAATTACCATTTTCAAGGCTGGTAATAAAACCGTTATTATGGTTAAATTAAATTCTAATATAAATATTATAACTTTTACCCTTTTATTGAACCAATATATAAACATAATATTAAATAAAATGATACAAGTTCATGATGGTCGTAAAAACAAACAAAATAAATTAAACATTTTTCATTAACGTTTTATCAAATGAATCGTCCTCATATCAGAAAACCAAATGATGTATCATACCAATTAAATTTATTAAATTCCATTAATATCATATAATTTTAATTCTCTATAATTATTCCCATTTGAAAAAAACTTCCATAATTATATACAAATAAACCGACTGCAAAACAATGAAAACGAACACTCCTAGAATGAAGAGATTAGACTATATAAATCATAAAAATAGACATGAATGAACACAATAAATTTATAATAAATCAAATAAATGTATAATTGGTTTTTAATTATGTAATTAATGAATCTAATTTTATTGTTCATGATATTAAGTGCAAGTGAAAAACTCATCCAGACCTAAGGTTAGGGGATTCTCAAAACCAACTCCTTTTCTTTGGGTTATCTCTCTTTCATGACATCTTTGGTATTAATACTCATTTAATGTTCATTAAATACAATTTAATTATTCTTACCTTTTATTTTGGGTATATACATGTTTTCTAATTTATTTTATGACAAATAAAAATATTTTCCAAAAAAACTCTTCTTTCCAAAACATATCTTAGACTCCTATTGAGTTGTTTCTTATTCACTTGAGAATGATGATTATTATACCCAATATGTTTCTTCATTATTAATTTTAGAAACAAAAGTTTATTCATGATTTTTTTTGATAAATCCTTATTAAACTCATTTCTTTCCATGATTTATTTCATGATTATGATCATTATACATTGTTTGTAGAGTGAATGATTATGTAAATATTATGATGTGATGGGTGGGACCAGAATTATATATCCATAAAATTCATTGGGTAATATGATTTATCAAATGATATAATGTGTATTATTCATGAAAATGATGTTATTTTTTTCACAAAGTTGACGCTGTGATTATGCATATATGTTATGTGTGAGAATGATGCTAGATTTGTTCACAACTATGTGTGGTATTTGACCACTATGACATGATGTTTTATTTTTATGCATTTCCCCATTCCATGCCTTTATATAATGTTTCCTCTCATTATTATGATGATGATAATATGCTTGTGTTATCATGATGATGATGATTATGCTCAGCCGTGGTATATTGATTCATTTTTCTTATTCATCCTCTTACTGTGATTTTATCTCACCCTTTTCTTTGATGTATATCCTCTGGTGATTACTTGTACAAAGGAGAACATGAGATTTTAAGGATAAATATAAAGGATTTAAATAAATGTTTATGTTTTATAATGTTCCAATTATGCATGATCCTAATTTTCCAAGACAGAAAACATTTTGATACAGGATTTGTATCTCAATTATGTTATTATCCTAAAAAATGATGTAATAGTCATGTAGGAAAAGTAGGGTATATATAGTTGGTATCATGGCACACTTTATTTTATTTGGGAATTAGTATTATAGAACATTAGGGAATACCCTGTGGATAAGACTAAGTATATTTAAACATCCAAGATGCTTTGTTTTAGAAAAATGATAAACATAGTTATCCCATAAGATATGCATTTAGAGTTAATTTTACAAAATAATAAATTATTTATTCATGATTTTTTGACTTATGTTTTTTTCAAACTTTTTATCTTTTAGAAGATGGTGGGAACCAAGAGAAACTATAACAACAACCCGTGTGAAGGAAAATGCAGCGATTTCTTGAATGACATCCCAAATGTCTTGGGAGGTGAAGTTAAAAAATTCATGGAAATGCATACCCAGCTGTCTCAGGCTATGAATAATAACCCAATCCATGTAGAACATCTTCCTTCACTCAAGAAGAATCAACTAGCCATTGAGTCCTTTATGTAGCAACTATCATCAATGTTTAGTGGATATTCCAATCCACTAGTCATAGAAGAGTGGGTCAACTCAATGGAGAAGACATTTTCTATTCTTCATTTTTCTAAGAAGGATAAGGCAAATTTGGTCATTTATTATTTATATGGAGAGGTTGATCAATGGTGGGAATTTATAAATAACACCAAGATCGAGGATAAAATTAAAGAGATGGAGTGGGAATACTTTAATAAAATATTTCTTAATAAGTATTTTCCTTAAACTCTTCATACAAAGATGGAGAGAGAATTCATAGAGCTGAAGAGAAAGGAAGGTGAATCTATCACAACTTATGAATCAAACTTCACAAGTCTTTTAAGGTATGCCTCAATTTTTGTTATAAAAAATGATATAAAAAATGATATATTATTTAGTGTTTTAAAACCACACCTTCAAAAGGCACTAGTTGTAGTGACCCAAACTTAGTAAGCCTGAAGCCGGTTCCCACTACCATTACATTGGCATAAGATACAGAGAATTATGTCCCAAAGGAATGAATAGTCTAGTAGTCTTGGTAAGCTATATATATACATGAGTCTTGTATTATAAATGAATAAAAAAATTAAAACATATTTTTTTTCAATAATAACTTTATTCCATCTAGCATATCCTTACATATATTTCTTAGTACGATTCATAGAATCATGGGGAAAGGAAACAAAATAAGAGTGATCTAAAATGATCAGTAAGGGTTAAGTATAGTAGAATAATTAATTAATCCTTTATCATAATCAACATGTAAAAGTGAATAACTAAAACACATGCCATATAATCAATAACTTGATCATGAAACTTAACCATGGATATTCTAACTAATCAAATAATCATATAGGATATAAATAACTGAATTCATAATGACAGAATGATTAATAATGGATATCTAAAATATACTATTGGGGATTCATGACAAGAATATAATACTTTCAATGATTAATGACAAGAATATAATACTATCAAGGCTTCATTCCAAGAATATAATATTGTTAAGGCTTCATGCCAAGAATCTAATAAATGGATAAGGCCCCAGCCAAAATTATATCTAGTTTGTCTCATGAAACCTACTGATGCCTCGAGGGGATTTCATTAACTGACCCCAAACCATTTCATGTTCAAAAAATTCCTCATATATCAAATAATCAATTTAATTCATAAACAATGTGCCTTATCAAATATCCATATTGCATAAAGAATACAGATTTGTTAACATTTTCGCAATTAATCAAATAACTGTCAAAGTGAACACCATATTTAAAAATGATATACGATTTAGGAAATAATAATATCTATTACACAAGAATATGTATATTAGATATAAATTTATTGTACAATAAGAAAAATGATAATAAGGAAGTTATTATTTCAAGATAAATTTAACAATCACAAAAGAAAGTAAGATTGCAAAGATAACTTTTACCAATTAGTAATTTTAAAGTAAAAACCCCTTAGATGAGATAATTCAAATTGAAACTTAAAATACCATGAATTATTAGTGAATCATGATATTAAATTAAAACGTGTTAGCATATAAACCACATTAAAGTGAATTGTGGAATAATGAAAAATAAGTATTTATGGAATATAAATTGAGGAAAAATCCCCTACTAGTTATGTAACTTTTTAATCATGGGATCTATGAAAGAAATTTAAACTTTTAATATCATGAAATAAATAAAATTAATGATATAACATGTAACATCCCATCACTAATTTATCATGAACACCCTTAACCTCATCTTGTTTTTCCCCTCCTTTGAGATTTGGAGGATACCTATAATGGTGAAGTCAGAGATTTGTTAGGGTTTCGACTTTAACTGTATTTTTCTATAGAATGAAGAAGGATTTCAAAATGTGTAACTGGGCTACATGCCATGTAATTGTTTTTAGGTACAAGCCGTGAAAGGGGATTCATGCTATGAAAAATTTCATGTCGTGAATGGTGGTTTCATGTTGTGAATGTTTTAAATAATAGATTTTTAATCTAAGCAAACATATTTTTTGGAGTATTTTACACTGTGGATTTCATGATGTATAACTATATTACATGTCATGAAATGTCCCGTGTCTAATTTTAAAATATGCTCACAATAGTTTTGTATTGGTTCTTTTTTCCCGGCTTATTCACCCTCGACCTAAAGCCTTATCCATGAATCTTTGAGAGGATTCACTCCATATAAATAAATCCGTTTGGTTTTGGATCTCCATTGTAGTTGTGGGGCGTCTCTCCGGGTAAGTTATCGTTCCACTTTTTCATTGCCTTTTATCATGGTATCACCATAGAATTACGGTATCAGATCCATTGATCTAAGTTGGATATTACATTTTTTCCTCTTCTAGATCCATTATGATATCTTGTTTCAGTGGCCGTTTCTTGGTTAGTTGTGGTGCAGCGAACATCCTTTCTTGAGGTATGTGGTGTTTTCTTTTTCCTATGAACCCATATTTTCTAAATTGGATCAATCCTATGACATGGGGATTTTATTATAGGGCCTTCATTGACGTCTTTGGGTTTTTTTTGATTTTGGATTCCATTATGAGCGTGCATGACCCGAGTTTTCAGGTAGGTGGTTCCATATCTAGCCTATGATAATGGATCTTGTTTTTTTTATTTACAAACTGATTCAAAATAAAATATTGTAATGATTGTTTTTCATGTGTTGAGAATAGTGTTCAATGAAAAATGGGTTTTCCATGGTTATTGATAAATGGAATGGAAAAGAGGCATTTTTGAAGCATTGAAATGAGATTTGAAATGTTTTTGAGATGGTTTTAAAAGAATTGAAATGATATGAGAAAAAGAGAGCATGGGTTACTTTGGGTAATTAGGTGGAAGGTTTAGCTTGAGGCTATTGTCCATTGTTTTGTGATTATCAAGGAGGTTTGTCTTGGTGCTTTCCTATTTTTCCAAGGCCCATTGTTCTAGGGGCTGATATTGACATTGTTGGGGTGTTTAATCATGGGGTATTCCTCTACTTCCTAGTCCCATTGTTCTAAGAACTGGTTTGTGCACTTTATTATTATGGTATGAGTAGTATGTAGCCTAGACCTTTAGTATTCTTGGTCTTGTGATACCCGTTATTCTTTTTTGTATTACTTTTATTTCTGTGTTAGCCTTGATATGAATGTTTATTCTTGTGAAAAATGATATGGAAAATGTGATTTGAAATTGATATACCTGCTTTTATTTATAACTATGGAATTAGGGAAATGTTTACCATGTTTTCTATAAAACTTCTTTACTACTTATCATGCCATGTTGTTACTTAAAATGAGCATACAATAATTGTTATACAATGGATTGTTGTGGAACACCTGGGTGGGATCCTACCAAGCCTATTAGCCCACACCCTGTGCACCTCTACGATGTTGTGTAGACCTTTGATCATCTTCTAGTATAGGGAAAGAAAGGCACCACAGTGATGCAGTGAGGTTTGTGTTAGCTGGTTGGGTAGCTGGTTTTGAGATGGTGGGAGTTTTTCCATGCCATCATTTGGAGTAGCTGTTTGGTTTGGGTCCTTTGTAATTGGACTTGTTTTTTGGAATTTTTATCTACTTTTGTTGTTTTATTTTTTTGATGTTTTCTTAAAGTTATGACATATATATTATATTCATCTTACACTATTCATTTTTATTTAGTATATATATGCCATGTGGTTATTCAGGTTGGGAGAAATCAATCCCTCTAGTTCATTTTTCGATTCCAGACAACTTTTCTACAGCCCATGGGGATCAAGAATTTCCTTCAGGTATGGGATTAGTTTTAGGTTTGAGGGTACCCCAAGTTGGTTCATTACAATTTGGTATTATATGGTGGTATGTCCTTCAGAGTATTTTTTTAGGATGTCTATTAGACCAGAGTTAATATTTTCTGAAGTTGAGAGGTATATTGCGATAAGTTCCTGGCCATATCTTGTCATGATGAGACTCAAGATTCCATGTAATGTTTGGATATGTGTCTCTAGTATTTTTTTTATTTTAAAATATTAGTTTCTGCTTATGGGTTTTCTAGCTTGAAATGATATTTGTTATGCTGTTTGATCATTCTTATGTTTTGATGTGAAACAGTATGCCTCCGAGATTTCTTCCTTGTGTTCCTCAGGAGGGAGAAACTGATGCTCCTCAAGGGAATCCATATATAGATCTATATATCATCGAGACTATCATACATGTAGTTCGTTCTATTAATCAGGATGTACCACGAGTTAAAAATGTAGTTGTTAATGTATATCCAGGAGCTAGGGGAGAAAGAGATCAATCACTGGAATTCTTACACGAGTAGCCTTCATCCTTTAAAGGGATGACTGAACCTCAAGAGGTGGAGGAATGGTTGGAAAAGATCGATCAAATATTAGAATTTTTGGAGACACCTAAGAATATCAGGTTAAAGTGCGCATCATTTAGGTTCAAATATTATCGTAAGCGATGGTGTGATTCCACGGTCTAGGAAGATAGGAACGTGGACTTGTATTGGATGGGTTTCAAAACCTTGTTCATTCAAAAATTTTGTACCGAGTCATTGATGCTGGAAAAGTCTTTATAGTTCCTGTCTTCACAATAGGGAGAGCATTCAGTGTCGTCATACACCAATAATTTTTTCTAAGCTTGTTCTTTTTGCCCTAGACGTGGTGAAGAATGACCAGCTGAAGGCTTAGAAGTACCTGTAGGGTTTAATACTAGATATAAAATCAAATGTATTAATATAGAAAATTTATACCTATTCAAGATGGTAGATAGAGCTATGATGGTAGAAATGAATATGATAGGCAAGGTTGAATTTTCCACCTCTTCTGTTCCATTGGGTGGCAGCTTCAGTGGTGTACATGGGAAGAAGAAGAAGTGACAAGATCATTGTAGGAGTAGTGGAGGTGGGTCTCACCAGTGATCCGCCTCTACACCATCTCTTACAGTGGGTAATGTGCCTCTGATTTGATATCAGTGGGGAAAAGTTGGACACACCACACATTCTTTTCATATGCCCGCAAAGACATAAAACAACTGTGGATGTGTTGGTCATCTACAATTATTTTTTCAAGTGATGAATACGCCTCTTTATGGTCAAGGTTTTTTAGATCCAAAGGCTACTGCGGTGCAGTCAGAATCTTCAAAGACTATAGGGATCCAGAAACATGCCTAGGAGTGAAGTACTTTCTCGCAGTAGATGACTGTCCAGTAGATGTTGATGCATGTCTGGAAATAGTGAGAGGTACTATCCTTATTTCATCTTCAGTATAAATTTCTTTATTTGATACTAGTACCACCCACTCTTTTATATCTATATGTTTTGTTGATATTATTAAACATTCAATGGAACTTATTTCCTTTTACTTGGATTTAGAGACACCTCTTGGTAAATGGAAAGAGTAGAGGTTCAGGTTTCCTTATTTTTTGTTAATGATAGCTGGAATGTATTTGTTTTGGGATTTTCTTGTTCTTGATCTGGATCTATTTGATATCATCATTGGTATGGTTTTTATTTTCTCTCATCAAGTTGAGGTTGATTTTATCATCAACGTGTTTTTTCGCTGTCGATGGGAGATCTCATGTGTTTCAGGGGGAGTGGGACCCAAGGTTTAGTCATGCAATAATTTACCATCCATAGCTTAGGAGTTTGTTGATTTTTATTTCATTTGAGCCCAATGGAGTCTCTTCTATTAGTGACCATCCCGTTGTTATTGGAGACTTTCCTGATGTTTTCATAAACAAATTCTAAAGTCCTACTCTAGAGAGATAGGTAGATTTTATGATTGATCTGGTTATAGGTACACAACTGATATCGATACCTTATTAACGTATGGAACTAATAGAGCTGAAAGAGCTCAAGATCCAGTCAGAAAACTTGTGGGAAAAAGGGTTTGTTCTCCCTTGCATTTCACCTTGGGTAGCCCTGATGCACTTTTCCAAGAATGTATATGGTTTACCTTGGTTGTGTGTATACTATCAGAAGTTGAACCAGATAACAGTTAAGAAAAAATATCCTTATACTCATGTTGATGTTTTATTTGACCAGTTAAAAAGAGAAAAGTGGTTTTCTAAGATTGATCTTCAGTTAGGTTATCATTAACTCAGATTTAGTGAGTTTGATATACTAATAATAGATTTCAGGAGAAGGTATGGACATTTTGAATGTCTGGTGATTCCATTTGGTCTGACTAACACTCCTATAGTTTTTATGGCCTTAATGAATTAGATATTATATCAATATCTTGAAACTTTTGTGGTAGTTTTCATGGATTATATTCTAGTTTATTCGAAATACGAGCATGATAACGTGCACCATCTGATTTTGGTTCTAGAAATTTTGATAATTCACTATTTGTATAGAAAGCTTTCAAAATGTAGTTTCTAGATTCAAGAAGTGAAGTTCTCATGGAATAGAATTTCTAAGAATGGCTTATCAGTTGATCCAGAGAAGGTAAATGCTATTTTTTCATGGAAGGAACCACAAAATTTCGTTGAGAAACAAATATTCCTTAGTCTTGCTGGATACTATCAATGATTTTTCAAGGACTTCTCTAAGATGGAATAACCTTTGACTGCTCTTACTAGAAATGTGGTGAAATTCACATGGAATGAAAAGTGACCGTCTTCTTTCGATTAACTGAAATGAATTCTGACATTGTCTCCTATTATGATCTTACCTGATCCCAATAAGGGCTACGCAGTGTTTTTCAATGCTTCGAGTGTTGGTTTGGGATGCATGCTTATGGAGGATGACCATGTGGTAGCTTACTAAACTTGTCATCTTCGACCACATGAAAATAATTAACCACTCAGGATTTGGAACTTTCCACAATCATGCATGCACTTAAATATTAGGGGAACTATCTTTTTAAGGAAAGGTTCACAGTCTTTTCTGATCATAAAAGTTTGAGATATATATTTTCTAAGAAATAATTGATTATCAGATAGAGTATATGGATAGAAAACCTTCAGACACTTGACTTATATATCACCTACACCCCTAGTAAGGGAAATTTCATTGTAGATACTCTTAGTAGGAAGGTACCGTTACATGCTATTTTGGAATCAAAGGAAGAGTGGAACATTATGATTCTTTTCACTCAGTTTCATATGGATGCTCAAGGGGATGTTTCTGATATGTTTCTAACTAGTGTTCAGTTATCATCATCTCTCCTGGAGTCTATTTTGTGGAGTTAGCAGTAAGATAATGAGTTTCAGAAGACTCTAGAGTTCCTTTATGGCTGGGAGACCATTTCTAGTTGGTCTTTTTCTTCATATGGTATGCTCCACTTCAGGAAGAGGGTTGTCCTCCTAGAATCTTGGGGAAGTTTAATCTTGTTTAATTTTCATTGATCTTCGTGGGCCATTCACCCAAGAACTAAAAAGATGTATTAGGACATGAAATGATGATTCTAGTGTTTGGGTATTAAGCCTGACATTGTGGAATTTGTGTCTCACTATTCCACCTACCAAAATATTAAGGCAGAGCACTTGAAACCTTTTGGTTTGCTTTAGCCTCTTCTAGTACCGATATAGAAATGGGAAGAGGTGTCCATGGATTTTTTTATCGGATTACCATAGACTCCCTAAGGGAGTAATTCCATCTAGGTGGTTGTTGATCAGTTGATGAAGTCTTCTTATTTCATTTCGATCAAGGATACCAATAAATTTGAAGATCTAGGTAAGCTATATGTGCAGGAGATTTTGAGGTTACATGGGAGTCCTTCTTCTATTATTTCATATAAGTATCCTAGGTTTAACTTGAGGTTCTAGAGGAGTCTTCATGAGGTGATGAGAACTCAGGTCAAGTTGATAACAACCTACCATCCACATAAAAATGGTAAAACAAAGCAAGTAATTAAGATATTGGAAGATATGATTCATTCCCGTGTCTTGGATTTCAAAGGATCATAGGATAACCATCTGGAACTATTTGAATTTTTTTACAACAACAATTATCAGCCATCGATAATAATGCAACCCTTCAAAGAGTTTTATATTCTCCAGTGTAGATCACCTATTTGTTAGGATGAGGTGGGAGAAGTATCTCTAGTTGGACCAAGTTTGGTCTGGGAGATGTCTGAGAAGATTCAGAATGTACATCCACATTTGATAACAGCCCAGAGTCGACAAAAATCATATGCGGATCAGAAATGTGAACCTTTGGAGTTTTTTGTAGGTGATTGGGGTTTCTTGTAAGTTTCTCCTCATTTGGGTCACTGTCGATTTGGAAACCTAGGAAATCTGGATCCAGGATATGTTGGACCATTTGAGGTCATTGAGAATCTTAGGAAAGTTTCTTATCAGTTATAATTTATGATTCAGTTGAAGGGTATTCATGATGTTTTCCACATGTCTCAGCTCAGTAAATACCATCATAATCCCACTCACATTTTGAGTTGGGATGAAATTGAGTTAGATCCAGATGTTTCTATTTTTTAGATACCAGTTGAGATTGTTGAATCTCAAGTGAAAGTATTGAATAAGAATTTGATTCCATTGGTCATAGTTCTATGGAAACAAGGATCAGATTCTCTTGAAACACGGGAGCACGATTCATTGACGAGGGAGCTGGTGGCTCATCATTTTCTAACAATTACATCTTCTAAATGACTTCCTAGGGACATAAAGTATTTATGGTGGGAAGTTGGAAATATTCCGTTACTGTTTTATTAGTAACATCCCTAAACCCATTGTGGTTTTACCCTCATTTGAGATTAAGAGGATACCTATAATGGTGAAGTCATATATTTTTTGGATTTTCAACTTTAACCATTTTTTTCTATAGGATGCAAAAGGGTTTCATGTCATGTAACTGGGTTACATGCTATATAATTGTTACTGGGTAGAAGCTGTGAAAGGGGATTCATGATATGAAATATTACACATCGTGAATGGTTGTTTCACATCATTAATGTTTTAAATAACATATTTTTAATCTAAGGAGACGAATTTTTTGGCATATTTGTACACCATGGATTTCACAGTGTGTAACTATATTACAAGTCTTGAAATAGACCACGTCCTGTTTTAAAATACATGCACAATAGTTTTGTCTTGATTATTTTCTCCATGATTCTTCACCCTTAACCTAGAGCTCTCCCTAGGAATCTTTTAGAGTCTCTGATCCATCTAAATAAATCCATTCAGTGTTGGGTCTCCATTGTAGTTGCGGGGCATCTCTCCGGGTAAGTTATCATTCCTCTTCTTATTTTTATTTGATCATAGTAGCACCTTAACATTACGTTAATATATCTATTGATATAAGTTAGATTTTCCTTCTTTTCCTCTTCTAGATATGTTGTGAGATCTTGTTCCGAAGGCCGTTTCTTGGTTAGTTGTGGTGTGGAAGACATTTGTTCTTGAGGTATGTGGTGTTTTCCTTTTCCACTAACCCCATGTTTTATAAATTTGATCTATAATATGATGTGGAGATTTGATTATAGGGAATTCATTGATGTTGTTGGTTTTTATTAATTTTTGGATTTCTTTACAAGCATGTGTGACCCTATTTTGAGGTAGGTGGTTCAATCGCTAGCCTTTGATAATGGATCATGTTGTTTTTATTTACAAACTGATTCAAAATAAAAGATTGGAATTAATTTTTAGCGTGTGTTGAGAATAGTTTTCAATGAAAATTGGTTTTTACCAGGTTATTTATAAATGGAACAGAAAATGGGTATTTTCAAAGCATTGAACTGAAATTTGAAATGGTTTTGAAATGGTTTTCAAAGCATTAAAATGAATCGTGAAAAGGGAACACATGTTACCTTGGTTACTTAGATGGAAGGTTTAGCTTGAGGCCATCATTCATTTTTTTATTATCAATAAGGTTTTTTATAGAGATTTCCTTTGTTTCCTAAGACCATTGTTATAGGGGACAAATATTGACATTGTTGGGGGGTTTAATCATGGGGTATTCCTATGTTTCCTAGGCCTGTAGTTCTAGGAACTGGTTTGTGACTTGATTATTATGGTACAAGTACTCTATGACCTAGACCTGCAATATTACTCGATTTTTTGATACTTATGATTCTATTTTTTATTTATTGTCTTTTTGAGTTATCTTTGATATGCATTTTTATGCTTGTAAAAAATTATATGGAAAATGTTCTTTGAAATTGATGTACCTAATTTTAATTAGAACTGTGGAAAAAGGGAAATGTTTTCCATGTTTTCTATAAAATTTATTTACCACTTATCGTGCCATGTTTTTACTTAAAATGAGAAAACATGAATTATTATATAGAGGCTTGTTATGGAACACCTAGGTGGGATCTTATTGAGCCTGTTAGCTCACACCCTGCGCACCTCTTCGGTGGTGTGTAAACCTTTGTTTTTATTCTAGCACAGGGAAAGGAAATGCACCATAGTGAGGAGGCAAGGTTCATGTCAACTAGTTGGGTAGATGGTTGTGATATGGGGGGATTTTGTCTATTCTATCATTTTAAGTAGCTTTTTGGTTTGTGTCCTTTGGAGTTAGACTTGTCCTTTAGAGTTTTTAGCTACATTTTCTATTGTCTGTTTCTGATATTTTCTTATAGTTATGGAATATATATCATTTTCATATTCGTATGTTCCTTTTTAGTATATATATATTCCATGTGGTTGTTCAGGTTGTGAGAAATCGTTCCTTTTGGTTCGTTTTCCGATGCCCAGGTGCTTATCGCCAGCCCATGGAGACTGGGAACACCCTTAGGCTATGTGACAGATCAGGTCAGGTTAAAGGTTTGAGGGTACCCTAGGTTAGTTTATTACATAACATTTCATATGTAAGTATATACACCAGACAAAATAAACAAGTGATGAATAATGCATAATCCTCATAAAAATAAAAGTGAGACTAGAAATATCCTAACAACTGTGGTAACATATGAATCAAAATCCCCATAAGTAATAATAATCAAATGAAACATTTAAATAAAATGAATATAAAATAATTCATGATATAATATATCCAAAGTGGTAATAGATACACCACAAAAAATAAGTAAGTGGTGAATATGAAATTTATCTCTCAGATGTAAAAGGTTAGATAAAAATACCTTACCCTGCACTCCATTTTGGTTGAACACCCTTTAAACTCATGAATAATGGTTTCAATAAAGTTATTAACTTATAAAATAACCATAATTATATTTATAATATCATATATGATCTTATCATAATATCTTATTACCCGTTTGTTAATAATCTTTCATTATTTTCACTATTTCGGGTGTTAATTATCTAGTTTTCCGAGTATGTTTTGAATTATTATTTCTATTAATATTACTTATATCATGATTTATTAATCTATATAATGTAATACATAATTTAAATATCTTATATATTCAATATATATATTTAGGTTAATTCATAAAATTTGGAGATAGGAAATGAAACACACCATTCATGGAGACGTTAGGCCGTACGTACACTTGAACGTTGTTTCCATTTTCTTCTCATATTAAAACAATGAAAGGTAAATGATATATATGTATATTATAATTCTAGTATCATATATATTTTATATATTTCATATATATTTATTAAACTTTTACTTAATAAATTCCATGTAAAACCTGAACGTATCACATCGCTTGGAGGATGCAGTAGTCCACACATCCACAAATGATGTTATCATATTCCTAAAAAATGGAAAGCATGAAGGTATGTGTTATGAAATAATTAAATAAGAATAGATAAATTATAAATATCATATATACCATATATTAATAACAAGCCCATCATTATTATCAACCTTTAAATGTGTAAATGGAAGAATGAACGACATCGGTTCGTGAGGCGGTAGTCCACTATACACACGAATGATGATTATGTATCCCATTTGATGGAAGTGTGTATAGGTGTATGTAATAACCTTAATATAACAACATATAATTATATTTAGTATACTTATGTTATTATATAATCAAGATATAAGTATAATTTAATGAGTGGATAAAGAAATAATACAAAGTACTCATTGAATAAAGTTACCTCTTTTTCAGGTAACTCCTTTTAGTTTATGCCAAAATACTTCCTTGGTTGAATTTATACCCAAATTTAGGATTATAAGATTAGGGTAGGTATGTTGGGAGCCTATTTTTGTTTCTTATTTTTATGATATAAATGTATTGAGAGGCATGAATAAGTGAGGGGGGGGGGGTGAGTGCCTTTTATAGTGGAGGAGGTGTAAAATTATTGTAAATAAAAAAGGTAAACACTATTGGGAGGTATCCCTTAGATAATGTTCCTCAAATAATGAAACAAATTATAGAAAATTTGGCATATGGTATAAATATGTCCATCTAATGGGGGTTTTAAAAGTTTTTGGGTCATTTGACCCCTTAAGATTAAAGTTTAACCACTAAGTAAACTCATTTTCACCTCTAACACTATAGTTAATTTTAATTTATTTCACTAATATTTTTGGTCAAAAATTAAGTTTACCTTAATAGAAATTATAAAATTTTATGATTAAAAATATAGAATTTTTTTTTCCAAATTCAAATCAAATAATTGAAAGAAATTAATTTAAAACTGTCCCTGTAGACGGGATGAGAAAACAGGTTTTTAAAGTGAAAATGTTCAAAACTTCACTAAGTTTTTATATATAAATTCAATATAAAAATGATTAAATTAACCAAAATTGTATTAATATATTTAAAATTTATCTAATAATACTTAAAAAAAATTAAAAATATAATTTAACACTATAAATTATTTAGAATAAAAGTCATTTTTCAATTAAAATTCAATATTTTTCATTATTCATCAAAAATGAATGATCATAGAAAAATAAAAAATAATTCACCCTAATAGAATTCCTGACATTACAATTTAAAAAATTAAGTTTATTTTGTCATATTAAATTTATAAAAGTTTTAAAATTTATATTTAAAACAATCGTGCCATCAAAAGGTGGATGCTCTATTCCATTTCTGTGTTCTCCCTTCCCTGATTGTTAGGTGCTTCTCATTGGTGGGATATCACAGGCCTCTGTCACCCCTATTTCCACCTTTCCTAGTGTAGCACGCCTCCATGTTGGGTCTATTTCTGGGCGATTCAGGCGGTTTGGGTCAGTGATGTTGGGGGAGTTCGCTGTTTTTCCTCTCCTCTTCCCTTGTTATTCAACCCATCAGGATCGACCCCTTATTGGTTAGGCTCGATACAGATTCTGGGACTTCTTGGGATGGTGATGGAGGGGGCTGACAACATTCTTGGGCTTTTCTTAGTCGGCATAGTTTTCTCTCTTATTTGGTTCATTTTCTATTCTTCTACTTCTATGGTGTTTCTTTCTGGAATCATCTCTCAGTTCAGGTGGTTTCTTTTTTTGATTGTTATGATGTTGTGGGAATGTTTTTGTTGTGGTTTGTGGTTTGTTTTCACTGTGGCTTGCTGTTTGGTTTTTTTCTTCTTCAATGATGGCACCAATGCTTCTCTTGTTGTCAATTATTAAGATGTTTTTTGGAATGTGCAAGACATTTGTCTTGTATGGTGTTGTTTCTGAAAGAGGTTCTAGTTAAGTTATTCTATTCGAATTGAAGTCAGTGACATGGTGTTGTTGGTTCAAGGAGGTTCGGTGGTATTTGATGGTCTCTGGCGTACTGGTCTCTATTTGGACGGTGAATATGAAAGTGGTTTTTGGTCGGCGATAATGAAAGTGTGGTTCATGTTTGTGTTGGTAGGAAACTTCGAGTGACTCCGCTGGCCTATGGTGACTGGTGCGATGGATGGATACCCTGATAGTGGTAATGATGACGAAGTCTTTAGTGGGTTTAGTGATAATGATTCGACGCGATGAGACTTCAGATGATGGACCCAGGATCATGATCATCTTGGTCTTTGTGAAATATCCAGGTTTTGATTTTCAAATTTTGAATTAGGGCATCATTTGTTTTGTATCCCACCAGTTCCCACTTCCCCTTAAAGTGGATGTTTCCAAAAAAAAAAAAAAAAGTTTCCAGTCAGTCAATTGGTTTTATATTAATTTTTAATTAATTGGTAACCAATGAATTCAAACAAATATTTTCTTAAGTTAGTTAATACAATTCATAACTACTAATTTAATAGCTAGGAGGTAATTTTGATTATAAATAATATTATTAATAGTATTTGGTAAAACTCGGCCTTGCGTATAACACAAGCTATTGAAGAAAATCATTGTTGCCTGCAACATAATCTAACTCAGTATTTCATGCATTGAAATCTATAGAATAGATTAAATTTATTTAAAATAGTAAATATATCATAAATTCTAGATAGGTTATATTCCTTTCTATGAAGAAGTGGTTCGATGTGCTCTAAAAGTAGAGATGGAGTTCATAAAATGGTCTCTTGGCTATGGAGATAAGAAATAAAAGATAGAGTTTCAAATAGGAGTATATAATGACAAAGGTAGAAAGAAATATCAACCACCCACATGTCAAAAATGTTGTAAGAATCATCATGGGAAATTCCTAAAATGGAAATGGGAAATCTTCAACTGTGGGAGAAAAGGCCACCAAGATAATAAATGTCAAAGAGACATAAAGAATTTGGGCACTATATTGGTGGAAAAGAGAGAACCAACCATGGTTGAATGATTCAACTGTATGGATCAAGGTTACTATGAAATCCAATTCACAAAACCTCAAGTCCTTGAGGGTATTAGCATCATCATCCATCAAAGCCAAAGGAGAAACAGAAAGTTTATTCCATAACTACTTCTGAAGTGGAGTAAGAAAACAAAGTCGTAAAAGGTACACTTTCTATTCACTAAAAAAATGGAAAAATTCATATTTGATTTTGGTTATATGAATTCCTTAATATTCTACAAGTTTTCTTGAACTATTGAATCAAAGACCTGATACCTTGAAGTAGAGATATCCATAAAAAAAATAGTGGTGCGATCATTTCAACCCAAGTGCAGGAATATTCTTCTATTGGTGTATGTGGGAAGATTCTTCTAGTGAATATTGCAATAATTCCCTTGGTAGAATTCAATGTTATACTAGGCATAGAATAGATCTAGTTATATAGAGCACGCATCAACTTTCAGGAAAAGGAAATATATTTTTATATTCCAAACCAACTCATTGTCCTCTAAAAATTCAAGGAAGACCATTAATATCCTTTGGAAAATCCATCAATATCATGGGTGTCAATTCCCTATGAGGAATCATAACTTGATCAAATAATTTAATAAAAGGAAGGTATAAAACTGAATGAAATTCCCATTGTGAAGGAATAAATAGATGAATTTTTAAAGAGTTATGAAATGTGAAGTGTGATATATATGCTGATCATAATATTCTTCACATCATGTAGGGGAATTTTGAGATAGGATTACCTCTATGTAGAGAAGTGTGATATATATACAAATCATAATATTATAAAGTATATATTAACAAAAGAAGATCTCAACATGCTTCAAGGAATATGGTTAGAGTTAATCAAGGACTACAATTGATCTATTCATTACCATTCGAGAAAGGAAAACAAGGCATCTGATTCACTTAGAAAAAAACAACCTACAACCTTATCCATGATGTGAATTGAGAAAGATAAGATCTTATTAGATATAAAAATGTTGGATTTTGAAATCATAATGGTAGGGAATACATCTTTCCTTTCCCAAATGATTTCCCAACCATCTATCTAAGAGAAGATCAAAGAGGAAAAAAGGGATGTTTTGGAGCTATAAAAGAAGGTGAAAGAAGTAAAGGAAAGGAAGTTACATGATTTACACAATGATGAGGATGGCATCATCTGACTTGGAACTAGGATTTGTGTGTCTTATTCACCCAAGATAAAGAAGGAGATACTATATAATTCACATAGATAATATTTCTATATCCATCCTAACTACCAAGATATACCGTGATATTCTAGAACACTTATGATGGGAAAACATAAATAAGGATATTGTGGAGTATATATCAAGGTGTTTGGTATGTCAGTAAGTTAAATCATAAATATATAAGTCCAAAGGTATGATGGAACTATTGTCTATAATCATGTAGAAATGGGAGAAAATCACTATGGAATTTGTCACTAGTATCAAAAAGATATCCAAAGTAAGTAATGAAACATGGGTTGTGGTGGATCGACTCACCAAGACTAGCCACTTCATTTCTATTCAGGAAAATTTATTGCTTGATCAACTTGGAAATATATATGTGAAGGAAGTGGTGAGTCTGAATGGGGAACAACTTTTGATCATATCTAAACTTGATCGAAGGTTCGCATATACATTCTATAAAATTCCTCAATATGTTTTGAGTACTGAATTGAATTTCAACACATCCTATCACCCCCAAAATAATGGTCAATCTAAAAGGTCTATTCAGAAACTTGAGGATATGCTAAGAGCCTACTAAATGGAGTTTATTAGGGGATGAAATCAACATTTCACACTAGTTGAGTTATCATATAACAATATCTTCCACTAGTGTATTCAAATAGATCCATAAAAATCTATATATAAGAAGTGATATAAAACTCTAACTTGTTGGGATGAAGTTTGAGAAGGAAATATACTTGGAACTGATCTTGTGGAAGAGATAACAGAGAAGGTTCAATCCACCCAAAAACATATAAAAGCTGAATAGATTTAGAAAAATATCTATGATGATAGCCGTCAAAGGGACTTGGAGTTCAATGTTGGAGATAAAGTCTTCCTTCAAATATCACTATGGAAGAGATTCATGTGGTTTGGGAAGAAAGGGAAGCTTAACCCAAGGTACATTGGCCCCTTTAAGATCCTTGATTGAGTAGGAGAAATGTCCTATCATACTCCACCAAATATGGCTAAAATTTATGACATGTTCCATGTATATATCTTGAGGAAGTACATACCATATCCCTCATATGTACTGAAATAATAGGCGGTAAAACAAAAAAATGAACTCTCTTATGAGGATCAGCCAATGAAGATCTTGGACCATAGATAAAAAGTTCTACACAACAAGAGAACTCACCTTATAAAAGTCCTATGGAGGAAATATAAGTATAAAGAGGCAACATGGGAACTAGATAAAGCAATAAAGGTTAAATACCACCACATGTTTTCACCTTAGTTTGTAACACAAAATTTCTAAGATGAAATTTGAAGGGGGGGGGGGGAGAATGTAACAACCTAAAATTTTATCAATGGAATTTTCCTTCTTATAATTATGTTATATAATATAAAACACATACAACACATAGTAAACCTAAAAAAACATCATTCTCATAAATAAATAATGAAATAGGTAGTATTTATATAAATTAAGGAAACTATACTGATGGAATATAAAAATAACCATTAAAATAGTAATATGACCATTAAGAATTGTAATCTAGAAGTTAGAATAGTAAAATCACATATAAACGCATAAATAAAATTTAGGCATCTTATAAATAAAAATATGATATAATTATATCATGGAATAAGTAAAAATATGTTTTAAAAATAATAAACTAAATGTTGGTATTTTTGTGAAACATAAATGTTTATTTATAATTTTATAATTAATATAATGATTTAAAAGAAAATTTATTTTCATAAAATATATTCAAATATTAATATTTTGTTTTATTATAATTATAAGGGAATTTTATGAGAACTTAATTAATTTTTCAAAGTGTCATAAAATCAGTTATAATATTAAAATCAGTATTTTTATGTCATTCATGATTTAATCACCCATTAGTTTGAAATGTCATAAACCATTTACTATATTTAGTCACAGGAATCAAAACCATTGATAATCTTGATCCAAAATAATAAATTAATGAATATAACTATAATAATAAAACACCATTGTCCTCCCCTATAAATACCATCCCTCACCACCTCTTCTCCTCACAACTTCAAAGCCTTGTATCCTATATAAATTATGCCGAATTCCATTATAAATCCTCATATCCATGTTTAATTTCTTCTGGTCTCAACAAAATACCAAACCCAAGTTCCTTAAGGAGGTTCTTAAGGAGACAACATTCAAGAGGTAAAATCCAACTTATTTCTCTTTTAATTTATTTTCTTTTCTTATACTATCCTAAAATACCCTATAAAAAGAAGAATTATAACTCCATTATAATATATATAATTGAATTTTATTGTGTCAATTTAATATCCACCATCAAACCTCTTTTACTATCCTTTTATCCTAAAAATGAAAACATCATCCGTGATGTGTCGATTTACCGCCTTCGTAGATGACAAGTTTTCATTTTCCATTATCACATTAAGGCATGTTAATAAAAGAATTATTATGGTTAAATAAGATTTTAATATACATATTATAACTTTTATCATGTTATTGAACCAATATATAAACATAATATTAAATAAAATGATACTAGTTCGTGATGGTTGTAAAAACGAACAAAATAAATTAAACATTTTTAATTAATGTTTTATCAAATGAATCATACTAATGTTATAAAAAATGATACATGAGACCAATTAAACTTCTTTAATCTCATTAATATCATATAATTTCACTTCTATATAATTATTACCCTTTTAAAATAACTTCTATAATTATATATAAGCAAACTAACCGCGAAACAATGAAAATGAACGCTCCCCGAATGATGAGATTAAACTTTATAACTCATCAAAATGGCCATAAATAAACTGAATAAAATTATAATAAATCAAATAAATGAATAATAGGTTATTAATTATGTAATTAATTAACATAATTTCATTATTTAGGATATTAAGTGTAAGTTTAGGATGCATCTAGACATAAGTTTCAATGATTATTGAACCCAACTCCTTTTATTTAGGTTATCCCTATTTCCAAACATCTTTGGTATGAATAATCCTAAAAAGTTCCTTAAAAATCATTTTATTATTCTTCACTTGTATTTTTTGGGATATACTTGTTTCCTACTTGATTTTATAACAATTATAAATATTTTTCAAAAAGAACTATTCTTTCTAAAACACATATTTGGCTCATCTTGAGTTTTTTCTTCTTCACTCGAGAATGATGATTATTATACCAAATAAGTTTCTCCCTTATTAATTTGGGAACCCAAAGTTTATTCTTGAAATTATGTTTGATGAAATACTTATGAAATACATTCCTTTAAATGGGTTATTTCATGATTATTATTGTTATACATTCTATGTGGAATGCATGACTATGTAAATATTATGATATGATGGGATGACCTAGAATTATATGGCACTAAAAATTAGTGGGTAATGTGGCATATCTCATCAGGTAATGTGTATTATTAATGAACATGATTATAGTTTTGTTCAAAAATATGTTATGATAATTATGAACATATGTTATTTGAGCACATGATTCTTTATTTTTTCACAACTATGTGTGGTATTTGACCACTATGACATGATGTTTCACTTTTATACATTTACACAATCCATGCCTTTATATAATGCTTACTCTATTGATTATTATGATAATACATTTATTATGTTGTAGAGATTATGATTATGATCACCCATGTAATATGGATTCATGTTCCTTATTCATCCTCTTACTGGGATTTTATGTCACCCCTTTATTTGATGTATATCCTCAGGTGATTACTTGTACTAAGAAGAACATGAGATTTTAAGGATAAATATGGAGGCTTTAAATATTTTTTTTATGTTTTATTATGTTCAAATTATGTATGATCCTAATTTTCCCAATATTATAAAACTTTTTATATGGGATTTGTATCCCTATTATATTGTTTCTTTTAAGAATGATGTAATAGTCATGTAAGAAAAGTAGGGTCGCTATAGTTGTGTTGGACAAGTATAGAGAAACTTCTTGATAGAGGAAACACATTTTCTATATCTAATCACATAATTTCATTTTCTGATAGGGTGGAAATGAGACAATTTCCTTTTTTATCATGATTTTTATTTCCCAGTGGACTCTCAGGACTATTTTAGACCGTTGGGTTTTGGTTATTTAAGGCCTTCGTATCTTTTCCATGTTATGGTTTTCCTCTTTCCCAGTTCTCAAAAGAGGTTTTTCATTTGTGTTAAATATAAGGGGGTTTCAAACACAACTTTTTAAAAAAAAAGATCAATAAACCCTGAATAAATATTTTTTCCTAGTGTAAATAATATTTATTCCCACCATTAAATAATTGTAATATTTAACTAAGACTTTAGGAAACACTAAGAGTGTGACCCTCTAGTATTATTACTCTATGGAATTGGGTGAGTTATCCTAATGTATAATATCAATATCTAGAAACACATAAAATTTCTAAATAGGAAGAAGTAAATGTCACAATGATGAAAACCACATATAAACGCTCATAGTGTAATATAATCCATTTGTCTCTAAATCTCAACAAGGTGGTTTCATAAATGTGGGATTAACTTATATTCTTTATATATATTTATTTTACTTCCTAAAATGAATCCATCAATACACCACAAACCTGTAATTTATTTTTATAGTTTCATTTTGATAAAAGGGATAAGATATTAACTACCATAAAGATAGAAGTGACAAATCTTTCCTTGATTAATTTATTAATAACATATCATTCGTGACACACCTAACGTACCCTACTTCCCAATAAATATACAATGTCATGTTTTTTATTAACCCATTTATGTATGTCACTCATGATAGAAATTAATAATAATATTAAATTCAAATGATCATTACATATGCTCATATATCAGAATATCCAATAACACACATACATATAGATTTACTATAGGCGGGTTTGTCCTTATAATCTTCCATGTTGGAGATTACCAAATGAAACCTTATAGAGAAGAATTCTCATCTTCTTATGAGTACTCAAATCTAAAAATTCGAAACATCTATGTCCTATCAAATTATTTCATATGACCATATGACATATAACTTAAGAATATCATCATAGCATATCAAGGTTCTCATCATAGTGAAAAACTACTATGAAATTTTCAACACGATAGACATTATAGGACATTATGAAATTATTTTTATATGTAAGAACAATAATTATGAGATAATGAGTTTATTAATATTCAATTATATTTATATATAGGTAATATAAAGTATAAAGTAGTTAGTCTATAGGGAACCAACTGCAACACACATGCTTTATTCCCCTAAACTGACCAAATTGCTGTATAAGGGAGTACATGTCTAGGTTTCTATTTGGAAACACATTACATATGGGTTAGGATGACACAAAATGTATCTATGTCTATACATGAATCACCCCCGGTTGTATGCACCAAGTGAGTTGGCTGAGTCTACACGCCATGTAACCTTCCTAGGACATGCCATGTAGTCTGTATATAAGTGAATCAAAGTTACTTACACATGAATGGGATTTAGTTTTGTACCCCTCTATTCCAAAATTCCATATATTCTGAGATTTCCTAGACCTACACTCCTGAATCAGGTGTGAAAAACACATACTTTACAACTAGCTGGATACCAAGTGAGATGACTCCATCCAAGCTTATATGTATTTCCATAATTTAAAAATTAAATATATGAAAACCCGGTTAATACTAGAAATAAATAAATATTATGATTTTTAAGTATTCATTTTTATGTATTCATAATCATCATAGTTCTGTAAATTATTTTATATAAAATTTCAATCGAAAAACGTATAATTTTATTTAACTAAATTGTTTCCCATGTATTACATAATTTTAATTAAAAGATAAATATATAAATTTTAGAATTTTATTTAAAAAAAATGAATTCATTTTTGGATTAATCATATGAATTTTATCTTAGTGTGAATTTTTAGTATTTTTCTAAAAATATTGATTTTTGGGTGTATATTAAAAAATACAAATTTTTATTAAAAATATAATTTATTTTAAAGAATTTTAAAAGTAAAATTTATGTTGGATTGGTTTCAAATTAAAATTAACAAAATTTAATAATAATAATCAAATTAATTCCATATTAATCATCATTATAATTGATTTTGTTATAAAATCCTTTTATGCTTAAAATGGGCATTTTCCTAAAAATTATTTTCGTTGGGTTTTATGCAATTATAATAAAATTATTTTTTATTGATTTTAGAAAATGAATCTGTTAAAACTGATTTTATTTTTGGAATCAATATTTTGAAATTTTTTAATAAGGTTAATTTTATTTTTTGGTCATTATGAATAGTAACCTTGGTAAAACATTTTCACCATGGTAATGGTTAAAAAAGTCAACAGGGAGGGGGTTAAAACTAAGAAATAAAGTTTATCATAAAAAATTGTTTAAATTTAATTTTATGAGTGAATTAAGAAAAATTAAAAATATATTAATATGGTCCCACTTTCCTTTGACAAAGACATATAATATATTTAATTTTTTTAAGTATTTACAAGTGTGCCACTCCCCTCACTTATAAAAGGGAACTTCCTCTCATCACTTCTTCACTCTTTTACCACTCTATATTAGAATATATCTACCCAAATACCTTAATAACCCTCATAAACATGTTACAGAAGTCCCGGTATTACCAAAATACTAACCTATAAAGGATTAAGGTGTAATCAAATAGAGGTTTTCCAAAGAATAGGTATATTTCTTAACAGAGTGTTTCAAGTTTATTTATTATTCTACCTTACTAAAATATCCATTAACCATGATGAAATAATAACATAAGTATTTTAAATATAATTTAATATTATTTTTATTATGGTTCAACCCTTTTTTATTTCTTTTCTATCATATGGGGAATAAAAACATAACTCCATCATACGTGTGGACTACCACCTCCATGAAATGATGTGTTTTATTTTTAGTCATCATATCATATGAATGGTTAAAATGATATATAAAAGTAATATATATGATATTTATGATATAATTATAATTATCTAAAAATAGTATATTACTTACCCTTTTACCCTTCCATCCATTGGAAAACAATATCATCGCTTGTTCATATATATGGACTACCACCTCCATGAAGCGATGTGATTCATTTTTCATTTCCACATTACAAGGTTTTTTGTAAGGATAAAACTAATGAATAAATATAAAATTTATAAAATATTTAATATTATATAAAAGTTAAATATTTTTTACTTTATTTCTTTTCCACCATATAGGAAAATGAAAATGCCATTCATGAGTATGTACAGACTAAAAGCTCCATGAAACGATGTGATTAACTTTTCATGGACTTCTTACATGTTTAGTTTTAAAAGTGTATATATTGGATAAATATGATAATTATTCCATTTTAAGATTTTTTAGATAATGTAACCATAAACCCATTGAACATTATCAATTCATCAATGTTGTTTTGAAGTTATAAACTGAACATCCTCAAAACAACCAATGCAAACTTAACCATTTGGTAACTAAACAAAACATGGTAACAAATGAAATAAATGGAATAATTATAATTTAATTAACATGAAAAATAATATTTACTATATATAAACTAATATAATTTTATTAATTATGGGGGTATACATATGAATAAAACGAGTCAGGACTTGAGGTAAGAGATTTTTCTTTAAAACATTATTTTAAAATATTCCTTTAAACTCTTTGTCTTACATATAAATAATATTCAAAATGTTAAAAGAATATTATTATTTATACATAAAATAAATTTTAAGTTCATTTCAAATTAATTTTTTACATTATTTAAAAAGGATTAAAAAAAATATTTTTACCATTTTCCATACAATAAATTTTAATTTTTTTACCAAAGTACAAAATATGTTTTTAACATATTTGGCTTGACCACCATTTTTCATTATCATAGAAATTATTCATTATCAATATTCCTATAAAATTTAATAGTGTATTTAAAAGTATATCTTATTACCTATCTTATGATAAATTTTCATTTTTACGATTTTTCTTAGAAAAATGACATTTCTCGTTATAATTATGTAAAAAAGTAAAGTGTTTTTCTTATGGTTTCAGATGAGTTTTTAACGGTTTTATGATTAAAAAGTGAAACATTGAAAATGTTTTTTTCATGATCTAGTACTTGATAATTATAGGTGATGACGGTTGATCCTCATATAGCTCATGAAGATGGTTGATCTTGATGTAGCTCTCCAATATATTAAGTAATGATTTATTATTCAAAGGAAAAAAATGAGGGAGATAAACTGGGTGGTTAATCCTATATAATTAAATGGGGTTCAATTATTCTATCTTGATTTGAACATTAATGAACATGGGTTTCAAATATGATTCTCAAAGATGCCTATATTATGCTTGAGAAATGGTTTTTTGAAAATATTTTTATTTCATGTGGTAAGTAAAGTTTATGAACTTTTAAAGGGGGAAAGTTTGTTTTTAAAAGATTTTTTTTCATGAGTTCTCTTGTTCCTCACAATTCCTTCATGGGTTTTCTTATTATTTATAATGGTATGAAAATGTTTTATTTAATAAAATATTGATTATTCGTAGGTGGAAATGTTTTATTTATGTGATCAATGTTTTATTGCTAAAAAATAGAATGTATTCATGGGTTTTCATGTTTTTACTAAACTAATGATATTCCTTTTTTTATTTACCAAAATAAGATTTTTTTTCTCATCCCATGTTTTGAAATGTTTTTCACAGGAATTAAGTATGAGTATATTTTTTTAATGTTAATATTTCCACTATGGTGAATCATATTAAAAGAATAAATATTTTCATGAATGAAACATGGGTGTAAATTTAAGAACCTAGTTTTGTGAGAAAGATTTACACTATATATAAGTGCCCAATTTTTTTTAATGTTTTACCTAATTATCTAAAACTCTCAACCAAGAATATTCTGTAAAATGTAAGAAAATTTGACCCTTATTATAAATCATGTAATTATTTGTTTATTATCTTATGGGGTGTTGTATTTGGTATTAGCGTAAAGGTATTGAAATATTTACAGGTTAGGAGAATATTAAAAGATATTATAAAGAGACTATAATTTATGGTTATATTATCATAAAATATATTTTGAATATTTCCATATTTTTTATCTAATTAATTTCTATTTAGAATGGTTTTTCATAGAAGAGACATGGAAAATGAAGTAGGAAGATATCAAGAGAATACTAATATTCTGAATTAGAAATCTAGAATAATTGAAACAGAACTGTTTGTGGCGGTTTTAACTCATTTGATATAGGTTATTAATGTAATCACCCATGAAAGAGAACATTCAATTTCTCTATAGTGGAACATGTCTATAGTGGGGAATTTCATGAGATAAAACCCTTTTTATTTTGATGGATCTCCAGACTTGGTGAAATATTGAAAAAATCGTTGGAGAGAATATTTTAAGTTTTGGTATGTACATAACATCAAAGACATTTATTTACATGTATCATTTTGAAGGTAAAGAGAATTATTGGTGGATTATGATTAAAAATACTAAGGAAAAGAATAATATTTATTCCATGGAGTGGAATGTCATTAAAGATATTTTTATTTAGAATTATTTTTCTAATTTTCCTATAATTTTAATAGAAATAAACTTTATAGAGTTGAATTAAACGGGAAAATTCACAATAGTCACTTTGGAAGAAAATTTTACCAGATTGGATAGGTATGCACCAAGTTATATTCTGAACTATGAGAGTAAAATTTATTTATTTTACATAGGTATAAAACCAAGTTTATGAAGAGCGTTTTCCTCTCATGAATCTAAAAGTTATGAAGAGTGTGTTTTTTATGCTTAGAAAGTTGAGATGGAATTTTCCAACACATAGGTACTTCGTGAAAATAAGGTTAAGAAGCAGTAAATATAGAAAGAAATAGAGAAGATTTAAACCACATAATATTGAGGTAATCCCCCAAAATGTTCCAAATGTGGTAAAAAACATTTTAAATAATTTTTTTATAGGATTGGTAAAGTTTTATATATTTATTAATCTCAGTCATTTACCTCATGACTTCAAGGAAATGATCTCTAACCAAAAAAGTAATGGGAAAACTATGACAAACCATATATTTAATACATATCATTTCATGATTCATTACATAAAGATATAAATAAAACAATTAAATAAGATAATTAGCAAAGTTTTTTTTAATTAGATACATATCATAATAACTTGAAACAAGAATATAATGACATTATTTAAAACTCTATAACATATCCTTAAATTCCTTTGATCTTATAATATTGTATGAGATAACTTGGGGATGTACATAAGAAAGGGGTGATATATAAATCTATGTAAGGGAATAATCAAAGTATAACAAGATGAAAGTAATACATATGAGTTAAGAGGTATATCATAGATATGTAAAAGGGGTGATAATTATATATATGAACATCAAATCATGATATAAGGTGATAATATCAAGACAACATGTATACTGATCATAATATTACAAAGTATATATTAACATAAAAATAGATCAACATGCTTCTAGGAATATGTTTACAGTAAATCAAGGACTACAATTTCTCTATTCAATACCATCTAGGAAATGAATACAAGGCATCTGATTTACTTAGAAGAAAACAACCTACAACCTTATCCATGATGCGAATTGAGAAAGATAATATCTTCTTAGATATGAAAAGGATGGATTTTGAAATCATAATGTCAGGGAATACATCTTTCCTTTCCCAAATAATTTCTCAACCATCTATCCAAGAGAAGATCAAAAAGGAAAAAAGGGATGATTTGGAGCTATAAAATAAGGTGAAAGAAGTAAAGGAAAGAAATATCCATGATTTACACAATGGTGAGGATGGTATCATCTGATTTAGAACTAGGATTTGCATTTCTTATTCACCCAAGATCGAGAAGGATATACTAGATAATGCACATATATCATATTTCTATATCCATCCTAAGTACCAAGATATACAGTGATATTCGAGAACTCTTATAGTGGGAAAACATGAAGAAGGATATTTTGGAGTATATCTCAAGGTGTTTGGTATGTCAGTAAGTTAAAGCATAAATATAGAAGTCCAAAGGGATGATGAAACCACTTATAATAACCATGTTGAAATGGAAGAACATCACTATGGGCTTTGTCACCAGTATCCAACATATATCCAAAGAAAGTAATGAAACATGTGTTGTGCTGGATTGACTCCCCAAGACTACCCACTTCATGGTTATTTAGGAATATTTATTGCTTGATAAACATTCCAAGATATATGTGAAGGAAGTGGTGAGGCAGCATGGGAAACCAATTTTGATCATATCTGATCATGAATCTAAGGTTCACATATAAATTCTAGATAATTACTCAAAATGATTTGAGTACTGAATTGAATTTCAACACAGCCTATCATCCCCAAAATATTGGCCAATCTGAAAGTACTATTCAGAAACTTGGGGACATTCTAAGATCCTACTCAATGGATTTTATTAGGGGATGAGATCAAAATCTCCCAATAGTTGAGTTCTCATATAAAAATTACTTCCACTAGAGTATTTAAATGGATCCATATAAATCTATATATAATAAGTGATTTAAAACTCTAAATTGTTGGGATGAAGTTATAGAATAAAATATACTTGGAATAGATCTTTTGAAAGAGATAATAGAGAAGTTTCAATCCACCAAAAAAAAATATATAAAATATGATCAAATTCATAAAAAGAATTACAATGACAGCCATCGAAGGGACTTGGAGTTCAATGTTGGAGATAAAGTCTTCCTTCAAATATCACTATGGATGAGAGTCATGTGGTTTGGGAAGAAAGGGAAACTTAACCCAAGGTACATTGGCCCCTTTAATATCCTTGATTGCGTATGAGCAATGACCTACTATACTTCTACCAAACATGGATAATGTTTATGATATGTTCCATGTATATCTCTTAAGGAAGTACATACAAGATCCCTTATATGTACTGAAATTAGAGGTGGTAAAACTAGAAAATTATCTCTCTTATGAGAATCTACCAGTGAAGCTCTTGGACCCTAGAGAAACAGTTCTACACAATAATAAAACTCACCTTATAAAATTGTTTTGGAGGAAATATAAGTATGAAGAGGAAACATGGGAACCATATTAAGCAATAAAGTTTAAATACTATCACATGTTTTCACCTTATTTTGTAAAACAAAATTTCTAAGACGAAATTTCTAAGGGGGGGGGGATATAAAAACCCAAAATTTTAGCAATGGAATATTCCTTCTTATAATTAAGTTATATAATATAAAAAAATAAAACACATAGAAAACCAGATAAAAACACCATTCTCAAAAATAAAGAATGAAATAGGTAGTTCTTATATAAATTAAGGAACCTATACTGATGGAATATGAACTTAACCATTAAAATAGTAATATGACCATTAAGAATAGTAATATGAAAGTTAGAATATTAAAATCACATATAAAATCATAAATAAAATTTAGGAATCTTATAAATGAAAATATGATATAATTATATCATGGTATAAGTAAATAAATTTTTTAAATATAATAAACTAAATGTTGGTATTTTTGGGAAACACAAATGTTTATTTACAATTTTATAATTAATATAATTATTTAAAAGAAAATTTATTTTCATAAAATTTATTCAAAAATTAATATTTTATTTTATTATAATTATAAATTAATTTTATGATAACTTAATTAAATTTTCAATGTGTCATAAAATCCTTTATAATATTAAAATCAGTATTTTTTGGAATAAATGATAATTTTATTTAAGTATTGAATTTATCATATTTAAAAAATTATTTTCATAAAATTGAGTCCAATATTGAAATCTACACATTGAACAATGTTTAGGGAAAATTTTTGTGATTTTTCTAAAATAGTTGAAATTTGGTTGAATACTGAAATACTGTAATTTACCGTATTTAATATTTTAATCAAAATAAATGAATATTTATGTTATTTATTATGTAATCACCCATTATTTTTAACTCTCATAAACAATTTACTATATTTAGTTATAGTAATCAAAACTGTTGATAGTCTTGATCCAAAATATTAAACTAATGAATATAATTACAATAATAAAACACCCTTCTCCTCCCCTATAAATACCACCCCTCACCACCTCTTATCCTCACAACATCAAAGCCTTGTATCCTATATAAAATTTTCCCAATTACCTTATCAAGCCTCTTATCCATTTTCAATAGCTTCTGGTCTCAACAAAATACCAAACCCAAGTTCCTTAAGGAGGTTCTCAAGGAGATAACATTCAAGAGGTAAAATCCTCTTTATTTCTCTTTTAATTTATTTTATGTTCTTATCCTCTAATAAAATGCCCTATAAAAAGTGTAATTATAACTCCATTATGATATATATAATTGAATTTTATTGTGTAAATGTAGGATACACCATAAAAACTCTTATATTATCCTTTTATTCTAAAAATCAAAACTTCATCCGTGATGTGTCGATTCACGGCCTTCGTAGATGACAAGTTTTCATTTTCCATTATCACCTAAATTTATGGTCATAAAATCATTATTATAGTTAAATTAGATTTTAATATACATATTATAACATTTATCATGTTCTTTAACCAATATATAAACATAATATTAAAGAAAATGATACTATTTGGTGATGGTTATAAAAATAAACAAAATAAATTAAATATTTTTCATTAATGTTTTATCAAATAAATCATCCTAATGTAAAAAAATGATATATGAGACTAATTAAACTTCTTTAATATCATTAATATCATATAATTTCACTTCTAGATAATTATTCACATTTTAAAATAACTTCCATAATTATATATAAGTAAACCGACCATGAAACATTGAAAATGAATGCTCCCGGAATGATGAGATTAAACTTTATAACCCATCAAAATGGCCATAAATGAACTTAATAAATTTATAATAAATCAAATACATGTATAAGAGGTTATGAACTATATAATTAATGAATTTAATTATATTATTTAGGATATTAAGTGCAAGTGCAGGGCGCATCTAGACATAAGTTTCAGTGATTATAGAACCCAAATCCTTTTCTTTAGGTTATCTCTCTTTCAAAACATCTTTGATATGAATAATCCTGTAGTGTTCCTTAAAACTCATTTTCTTATTACATGATTTTAATTAAAAGATAAATTTATAAACATTAGAATTTTATTTTTTAAAAAAATTAATTCATTTTTAGATTCATCATATAAAATTTATCTTAGTGTTAATTTTTAGTATTTTTCTGAAAACATTGATTTTTGGTGAATATTAAAAAATACCAATTTTTATTAAAAATATAATTTACTTTAAAGAATTTTAAAAGAAAATTTTATGTTGGATTGGTTTAAAATTGAAATTATCTCAATTTTTTTTAAAAATTCAATTAATTCCATAGTAATCATCCTTATACTTGATTTTGTTATAAAATCATTTTATGCTTAAAAGGGTCATTTTCCTAAAAATTGTTTTCGTTGTGTTTTATGAAATTATAATAAAATTATTTTTTAATGATTTTAGAAAATTAATATGTTAAAACTTATTTTATTTTTGGAAGTAAGGTTTTGAAATTTTTTAAAAAGGTTAATTTCATTTTTTAGTCATTATGAATAGTAACCTTGGTAAAACATTTTCACCATGGTAATGGTTAAAAAAGTAAACGGGGGGGGGGGGGGATTAAAACTAAGAGATAAATTCTATCATAAAAAATTATTTAAATTTGATTGGATGAGTGTATTACAAAAAATTAAAAATATATTAATATCCTCCCACTTTCCTTTGATAAATTCATATAATATATTTAAATGTTTTATGCATTTACAAGTGTGCCACTCCCCTCACTTATAAAGGAGAACTTCTTCTCATCACTTATTCACACTTTGAGCACTCTATCTTAGGCTATATCTTCCCAAATCCCTTAATAACTCTCCTACACATGTTACATAAGTCCCGATATCACCAAAATACCAACATATAAAGGATTAAGGTGTAATAAAATAGAGGTTTTCCAAAGAATAGGTATATTTCTTAACCATATGTTTCAAGTTTATTTATTATTCTACCTTACTCAAATATCTTGTAACCATGCTGAAATAATAAAATAAGTATTTTAAATATAATTTAATATTATTTTTATTATGGTACAACTCCTTTTAATCTCATTTTCTATCCTATGGGAAATGAAAACGTCACTCCTGCATATGTGTAGACTACCACCTCCACGAAATGATGTGTTTCATTTTTAATCATCGGATCATATGAATGGTAAAAATGATGGATAAAAGAAATATATATTATATTTATGACATAATTATAATTCTTTAAAAATACTATATTAATTAACTTTTTACCCTTCTATCCATTTGAAAATAATATCATCGGTCGTTCGTATATGTGGACTACCAACTCCATGAAGCGATGTGATTAATTTTTCATTTACACATTACAATTTTTTTCATAAGGATATAAATAATGAATAAATATGAAATTTATAACATATTTTATATTCTATAAAAGTAAAATATTTTTTTACTTTATTTCTTTTCCACCATATAGAAAAATTAAAATGTTGTTCATGAGTATGTATATACTACCAGCTCCATGAAATGATGTGATTAAATTTTAATGGGATCCTTACATGTTTTGTTTTAAAATTGTTTATGTTGAATAAATATGATAATTATACCATTTTTAAAAAATTTTAGATAATATATGTCACGACCCGACCTCGGGGCCCGTGCCGTGACTACCCCAAGCCCGCCTTCCATAGGCCAGGGGCTGGCGACTAGCACCAAGGCGTAAAATCCCGGTAAACAGGGAAGGCATTGCCTTTATAAGTAACAACCACCACAGAGTCAGCAAGCGGAAAGTAACTACAAAGTGCAGAAAAGTAAAGGGGGGCGGAATACAAGCCCAACTGAAAGTACAACTAAAAAGGAAAAGAACAGCAACTGAAGAAAAGACGGTGGCCTCGTGTCGTCCACTGGCAATCCCACCTGAAGGGTGGGTACAGATAGCCTCCAGGCTCCTCAGGTCCCACATCCGCTCCGAGCACGTCCCGCCCAGTGGTCCGCCTCCAGGTACCGTCCTGCTCCACGCCCCAACCGAGATCAGCGCTGTCCGTCGTCTGCATCCAACACAACAAGGTGCGGGCATAGCCCGTGCAGGGGTGAGTATAAACTACTCAGTAAGGACCCCGAGACCCCCGAAGGTCTCCCGAAATCCACAAAGGATATAGCACAAAAGAAAGGGGCAACCACGAAGAAACAACTGACTCGACTTAGGTATATGCCCATACATATACCTAAGTCCCCATTTCTAGCTCTGCTCTCGAGCTCAAGGTCAACTCGATCCACACAGGAAAGCAAGACTCAAATCCACCAGGGAGAGTAAATAGTAAATAGTAAATCCACATAGGATAGTTCAACACAATCCACAAAGGAGAGTAACATAAGATTCAGCTCAACCAGGTATACTTTTTCAGATGACGTCAAAGATGATCACTGATCCATCTAAGTCGTCGGACCCACGAAGGATCGGTAGGTACTAACCTCGGCAATGACCCACACAGGATCGGGCCCACACAGGACCTGTAGCAATGGCTCACACAGAACCGTAAGAGATGACCCACACAGGATCGGGCCCACACAAGACCTGTAGCACTGATCCACGTAGGATCGCTGAGTGCAGTAGTCGACGCAGTCCACTGAGGATCTCTGCACAGTCGTCGCCGCAGTCCACGAAGGATCTCTGCTCTGTCGTCGTCGCAGTCCACAGAGGATCTCTGCTCTGTCGTCGAAGTCACAGCCAGCGCTAGGGTTCCCGCACACAGCGAGCTCGTTTAGGAGGGTCCGCTCCACAAGCCGAGAGGCTGATACATCAACTGACACGTATTCCGAAGTTGATGTATCCAAAAGTTTTGTATCGACAACAGGATCTCAACGCAACAGATGGCGCGTCAATCGGACGCCCGGTCTGAGAGTTATTGGCATTTTCGTCCCAGGGGCCCGGTTGGTTCTTAGGGCAAAACCAACCCGACCGTACTCTGCCTATGTCCGATCCTCGGGCGGAGTATGCCAAAAGTTCCGTCTCACTTAGAGGAAACTACCACAGCTGACGGTACGTCGATCGGACGTCCGTAGCTCAAGTTATGAGCGTTTCCGCTCCGAGGGCCCGGTTGGTTTCGTGTACTAACCAACCCGTCCGAACCCAAAGTCTTCCGAAACCTTGAGTGTAATATACCGAAACGACCGTATCGATCCAAGGATCGCGTAGCCGCTGACGGTTCGTCAATCGGAGGTCCTAGGCCCAAGATATGGGCAAAAGGCCGAAGAGGGCCCGAAAACGGGGGTTCTGGGCCCGGGGCGACCCGGCCCGAACCCCCCCTGGGGGTCAGCCGAACCAGGTTGACCCGAATCGGGTCGACCCGACCCGGCCCGGCTGACCGGACCGGCTAGCTCGACCTCGGCCGAGCGGCCAAGGGGCGCCGCGGGTTTGACCCGCGGCTTAGGTGGAACGCGGCCCGCGCGGGCCGCGTGTTGGGTGGCCGGACCGCGGACGCGGTCCGGCGGTTCGCCGCCGCCGCGGCCGAGCCGCGGCGGATCCTCCGGCGGCGCGCCGGGCGCCGCCGCCTCCGGTCGCCGGCGCCGCCGCCGCCTTCCGCGGGCCGCCGGAGTTGCTCCGGTGGCCCGATTCCTCTCCCGTCTGCGCCGTTGCTCCTCCCGGGGGCCGATCTTCACTGCGGATCAACGGATCGCCCTTGCCGCACGGTTCGTCATCGCTTGCCAAAACCGCACACGAAAAGGATCGGCGAGGGTTGTCGGGTCTTGTTCGTTAGACTCGCACCCTCCGCGTTAGTCATAAACAACGGGAGAAAGGGGCTACAACAATTTTTAATCAAGATAAAAATTGTTCACTTCTTTTTCTTTTAAAAGGCAATTCAATTTTAATAATTGAAAATATACATGCCGGTTCTTTATTCAAAAAGAAATAAAAACACGGGAATGAATCATCAAGAATTAAATCCCTACCTTGTCGTCGTCGTCGGACGAGAGGTCGTCGCGGATTTGGTGATCGTCGCGGAAGAGACGCTCGTCGCACCGCGGGATGGAGTCGCGCCGACGATCTCCGGATCAAGATCAAACGGATTTAATTAATTTAAATCCGTTGATATCGAATTATAAAAAGGGAGAATTTAGAAGATTCGATTCTCACCTTTAACCGCCGATCATAGGTTCGCCGCGGAAGAAGAAGCGCCGAAGAAGAAGAAGAAGGTCGCGGAAAAAGTTTGTCGATGTCGTGGATCACGGTGTGCGTCGTCGAATTTTGGTTCCGGCGTTCTTCGCGTTCTTCGCGTTCTTCGCGTTCTTCGCGTTCTTCGCGGGGAGGGTGGAGGCCCAGAGAATAAAGAGTAATCCTCCAAAATAGACACGTTGGTCTATTTTATTAATTTGCCAACGAACGCAAACGCGTAAGTAACGACCCATTAAATTCGTTGAATTAATTCAATGAATGAAACAGCCCATTTAATTCACGAAATAAACCGCCCAATTAAATGGTCTGTTAAGAAATTAAAGAAAACGCGCCGGTTGACTTTTCAGTTACTTTGACGGGTTTTCGAGGGTGCGTTACTTAGCGAAAGAAACGGCGGGGCTTGTGCGGGCCCCACCTCACAAATATCCTACCAAGGGGTAGGGTATTTCCGGATAGCACCCTATCCGCTTTAACTCAGTTCAAGTGGCTTCCAAGCGGCTTAAGTGAAATAAAATAAAGTTGTCGCACAACCTTTATTTTATTTCCGACTTAAAGCCCAAAATTTTAAAAACCACGGTTGAGAAAACGCAACTCCGGAAGAGGCGTTTCTAAGCAAATACCGGCGCTGCGATTTCATCGGTGCCCTCAGAATTCGATTCCGGGCACCGGTTCAAAAGATAGAAAAACTCGCTCGTCCGTTCATTGAACGTACCCGAGCCAAACTTCGGAAATTGATTCCGGGCACACCGGGCCTTGGAATCAGGTGCCGTCTGAAGCTGCGCTCTTGAAAAATTCCAAAGAAAATTAAGAAAAAAAGTTCCTTGAAATTTGCGGGTCTTTACAATATAACCATAAACCCATTAAAAATTATTAATTCATCAATGTTTTTTTGAAGTTATAAATTGAACATCCTCAAAACAACCCATGAAAACTTAATCATTTGGTAACTAAATATAACATAGTAACAAATAAAATAAATGGAATAATTATAATTTAATTAACATGAAAAATAATATTAATTATATATAAACTAATATAATTTTATTAATTATGGGGGTAGAAATATGAATGAAATGTTTCGGGACTTAAGGTAAGATATTTTTATTTAAAACCTTATTTTAAAATATTCCTTTAAACTCTTTCTCCTCCATATTAATGATATTTAAAATTTTACAATAATTTTATTCTTTATAAATAAAATAATTTTTAATTTCATTTTAAATTAATTTTTTACTTTCTTTGAAAAGTTTTAAAAATAAATCTTTTTAACATTTTTCATACAATACATTTTGAAATTTTTACCAAAGTACAAATATTTTAACCTATATGGATTGACCACATTTTTTCACCATCGTAGTAATTATTCATTATGAATATTCCTATAAAAGTTAATAGTGTATTTGAAAGTATATCCTATTCCCTATCTTCTGGTAATTTTTAATTTTTATGATTTTTCTTAGAAAAAGGACATCTCTCTTTATGATTATGGGAAAATGTAAAGTATTTTTCTTATGGTTTCAGATGATTTTTTAACGGTTTTATGATAAAAAAGTGAAATATTACAAATGTTTTGTTCATGATATGGTACTTGATAATTTTAGGCGATGAAGGGTGATCCTGATATAGCTTATGAAGATGCGTGATCCTGATGTAGCTCTACAATAAATTAAGTAATGATTTAGTATTAAAAAGAAAAAAACGAGGGAGATAAATGGGTTGGTTACTCCTATAGAATTAAATGGGGTTTATTTATTCTATCTTTATTTAAAAATGAATGAACATGGGTTTCAAATATGATTCTCCAAGATACCTATATTATTCTTGAAAAATGGTTTTATGAAAATATTTTTATTTTATGTAATAAGTAATGTTTATTAACTTTTAATGGGGGGAGGTTTGTTTTTAAAATAATTTTTTTCATGAGTTCCCTTGTGACTCACAATGCCTTCCTGGGTTTTATTATTATTTCTAATGGTCTTAAAAGGTTTTATTTAATAAAATATTGATTATTCACAGGTGGAAATGTTTTATTTTTGTGGTCAATTTTTTATTTCTAAAAAGAAGAATGCATTCATGTGTTTTCATGTTTTTACTAGACTACTGATATTCCTTTTTTTATTTCCCATACTAATAGTTTTTTTCTCATCCCATGTTTTGAAATGTTTTTCACAAGAACTAAGGATGAGTAATTTTTTTTGTAATGTTAATATTTCCAATATGGAGACTCATATTAAAATAAGAATAATTGTCATGAATGAAACATGGGTGTAAATTTAAGATTTTATTTTTGTGATAAAAATGTACACTATATATAAGCGCCCAATTTTATTTTTTATTTTTTTTCGTAATTATCTAAAACTCCCAGCCAAGAAGATCCTATAAAATGTAATAATGTGTAACCCTTGTTATAAATCATGTAATTATTGGTTGATTATTTTAATGGGTGTTATATTTGGTATTAGAGGAAAGGTATTGATACATTTAGAGGTTAGGAGAATATTAAAAGACATTATAAAGAGACTCTAATTTATGGTTATATTATCATAAAATATATTTTGAATATTTCCATTTTGGTTTATCTAATTAATTTCTATTTAGAATTATTTTTCATAGAGGAAACATGGAAAATTATGTAGGTAGATACCAAGAAAATAATAATATTCCAAATTATAAACCTAGAATAATTGAAACATAATAGTTTTTGGCAGTTTTAACTCATTTGGAATAGGCTATTAATGGAATCACCAATGAAAGAGAACATTAAATTTCTCTATAGTGGAACATGTATATAGTGAAGTATTTGATGAAATAAAACCCTATGTCTTTTAATGGATCTCCAGACTCAGTGAAATATGAAATATGACTAAATTAATTGGAGAAAATATTTGAAGTTTTTGTATGTACATAACATCAAAGGCATTTATTTACATGTATCATTTTGAAGGTAAAAAGAATTGTTGGTGGATTCTGATTAAAAATACTAAGGAGAAGGATGATATTGATTCCATGGAGTGGAAGATCTTTAAATATATATTTCTTTAGAAGTATTTTCCTATTTTTCTTATAATTTTAATAGAAATTCAATTATAGAGTTGAATTAAAAGGGAAAATTCACAAGTCACTTAGAAAGAAAATTTTACCAGATTGGCTAGGTATGCACTAAATTCTATTCTGAACCATGAGAGTAAAATTTATTGATTTTACATAGGTATAAAACCATGTTTATTAAAAGCGTTGGCCTATATTGAATCGAAAATTTATGAAGAGTTTGTTTTTTATGCTTAGAAAATTGAGATGGAGTTTTCCAACACTTACGTACTTTGTGACAATAAGGGTAACAAGAGGTCAATGTAGCAAGAAATAGAGAAGATTTCATCTACAAAATCTTGAGGTAATCCCACCAAATTTTCCAAATGTGGTAAAAGACATTTTAAATAATGTTTTAAAGGATTTTTAAAGGGTTATATATTTATTAATCTCTCTCATTTACCTCATGACTTCAAGGAAATAAGCTCTAATCAGAAAAGTAATGGGAAAACTATGACAACCCATATCTTTAATACATATCTTTTCATGATTCATTATGCAAAGATATAAATAAAGCAATTAAAAAATATAATTAGGAATAGTTTTTCTAATTAGATACATATCATAATAACTTAAAACAATAATAAAATGAAATTATTTAAAACTCTATAACATGTCCTTAAATTCCCTTGATCTTGTAACACTATATGGGATAAGCTGGGGATGTACATAAGAAAGGGGTGATCTATAAATCCATTTAAGGGAATAATAAAAGTATAACATAATGAAAGTAATAAATATGAGTTAATAGTAATATCAAGGATACATAAAAGGGGTGATAATTGTATATATGAACATCAAATCATGATATAAGGTGCTCATATCAAGACAACATAGAAATGTGGAAACAAAAGAAAACATGATATCATAATCACAAGTCAAGGATAACCACTAATACATAATAATATAGTGTGATTAGGATAACCTCTATTGTACCATAAATGGTATCTGATGAGATAATAATATTACCCATGAATTTAGGGATATATAATTTTGAACTCACCCATCACATTCATATAATGTACATGAATTTGTGTGTCATATTGATCATATAAAATAAATACATGTTTCATAAATTTTAATCCCATGATTATAGAGAATGTCATAAATAAATTTAATCCCATTATCAATGAATTATAGGTCCATTTAGGTGAATACCCTTGAGTGGAAATGTGAATGGGTATTCACAATACAAAAGTTTTGCATGAAAAAACACAAGATAATTTTAACAGCATAACAGATGTACATAGAGGTTTATGGAAGGAATTAATAATCATGAAATGTGTTCTATCATTAAATTTTAATCATAATTATATTAAAAGTGATATATAAAAACACACTAAAACATAAAAAATGGAAAATAAAAAGGTATTAGTACAAAGAAATTACTTGAAATAAAGGAAGAGTAGAGAGTCCCTTACTTCATTATAATAATTAATTAGGTAAAAGTTATAAAGAGAGAGGATAAATGATATCAAATTATTAGAACATAAATTAGAAATTTAAGGTATATTTAAAAATTCATGACACCATAATCAATTAATATTAAAAATTCTAAATAAAAAGAAGGTTCCTAAATTAAAAAGAAGAGGGATATACCCCTTACCACGAGAGGGAACTTCTAAAAGCTTTCAAGGATTTTCTTAAGAGTTTAGGAACACATAATAAAGTATTTATAGAGGGATATCGATAGAAAATTAATTCTCAATAATTTGTGAGTGTTAATGAATGGAAGGTTGGGTGGATATTTATAGCAAAAGAGAGGATAATTCTTTATTAATTTCTAAACTTAGGTTTTGGACTCTATATGTTAAAATAATGAAAACCACAAACCTTATCATAGTTTTTTCACATGGGTTCTTCCAAATAGGAGTTATTTTAAATATTTGTTAATTTAAATAACCTAACATATTAAAATAATAAAATTGGTAATGTGGAAGCGAGTCATGTTTATAAAGAATTGATTTTAAAACCTTTAAATATATTATTAGTTTTGGAGGACCCATTAAAGGTTTATAAAATTAGTAAAATAAATCCAAAAATATATAATTTTAAATGGTAAATATATATTTGGTCATTTATGCATTTTATATCATTCATTACATCAGTTTTTGGCTATTATGATGTCATTATACAAACTGTATATTTATACCTTATATAATTTTTAACAAAAAATAGGCTTTCTTAGAAAACTATGAAAAATTAAGCAATGGATAATTTTAATGTTTTTATTCAAAAAATAATATATATTTTACTAAAATAATTGTCTAAATATGATAATTTCCTCCTTTAAATTAGAAACTATATTTTTTTGAAAAATACTGGTTTTTACGACAATAACAATTTCCGGACCCTTATAAAGATTACATTGGACTTTATTAAATTATATTATCATTTGTATATAAATAAATATTATTTCTTAAGAATATTATATAAAAATAAAATTTATTGAATTAGTCAAAATACTTCTTTTAACTAAAACTATATATCATCCAAAAATACAATTTTGGTTTCTTCGTATCAAAATATAATTTTCATCCATTCATATATAATTGTATATATAAAGTAAGAATGAAAAGGAATAAATATAATCGTTATTTTATTATATATAAAAACTAAATATTCATACTACTAGGGTTTAGAGACATGACCCTTTATTACACTAGCGTATGCCCCAAGGTGATGGTGTGTGATGGTGGTTCTTTCTTGAGGCGGTTCAAAAAACATAGTTTGGGACATGATCATGATAAGCTTAAAATTATCCCATAAATGGTTTTTTCATGTTTAAATTATTGAATTTTATATTATCATTGATCAAGGTAACATACAAATGATGTTATTTCCCTTATAAGCTATGATAAATGGACTTAATAAGGTACGATCCCACTGTTCATGGCCCTCACTTCTTCCATTTGTGTTAATTAGACTTTATCACAACCCTTAATATAATAATATTAATGGTCCCTATATAATTACTATATTATCAATGGTTATGATTCTTAACTGTATTTTAATATGATAGGCTATATTTTATATCGGTCGAAAATAACCAAAGTAGTTCATGTGTTTTCTATAACTACATTACTTAATAAGATATTTATTTATTAAAATGGAATTTCATTTTCAAAAGTTTGGGTCGTTACATTATTTACCACTTTATAAATTTTACCCTAGTAATTTCATTTTATACACTAAAATAGATAAGGGTACTTTTGTTTCATCACATCTTTTAGTTTCCATGTCACTTGCTCAAAATAGTAGTATTTCCACAACACTTTGACCAGGTGAGTTGTCTTTCTTTATAGAAATTTTTCTCTAAGATATAAGATGTTTAATAACTACTCCTCATATGAAAGATCATTATCTAAGGGAACCACCTATGGATTTAGTATATGTGAGCAGTCTAGTATGTACTTACCTAATAGTGATATATGGAACACATCATTTACTTAAGATAGGTTAGGTGGGAGTGCTAGTTTATTGGACACCGCTATGATGTTATCAAGGATTTCAAAGGGTATTATGTATCTAGGACTAAGATTTATCTTCTACCTAAACCTCATGAATTTCTTCCATGATGATATATAAAGTAAAACCTTATCTCTATCCTCAAACTCCAAGTCTCATTGATTATTTTATGAATATATTTTTATTTACTTTTTGTGGATTGAATATGACATTGAATGGTTTTAGCCTTATCTTTTATATCTTGGATAAGATCAGGTCCTATAAGCTTCCACTTTACAACTTCATTATAGCATGAGGAAGTCTGACACCTCTTCCTATACAGTGTCTTAGAGGGTGTAATTTGAATGATATAATGTAAACTTTTACTATATTAAAACTCTACTAGAGGAAGGTGCTGGTCCCAATATTCTTAAAAATCATTTGAATAAGATCTCAAAATATCCTTTAGAGTTTGAATGATTCTTTCAAACTGAACATAAATTTAAGGGTGATAAATAGTATTAAAACTTAGTTATGTATCTAATAATTACTAAAGTATTCTCCATAACCTTGAGGTAAACTTTAGATATCGGTCAGATACAACAAATAGTGTCACTCCATGCAATATTACCACTTCTCTTGTGTATATCATGGATAGTTAGAAAAGAGAGAAAAATATTCCTTGATAGTAATGAAATGAACTAAATTTATATCATGATAAATGACCACCCATATGGTTTTATTTCTTTTAAATTTACTAGGTATTCCTATGATGAAATCCATGGTTATGTTTTACCATTTCCATACTTATATGAGAAATGGTTGCATCATACCCTTAGACTTTTGTTGTTTATCCTTGACTTTTTGGAATACCAAGCATCAAGATATAAATTCTACAATATACCTCTTTATATGATCCCATCATAAGTTTTTCCACTAATATATATGCACATTAGGGATTCCAAGATTAATAGAGATGGATGAGATATGAACATTATCCATAAGTTCCCTCTTTAGATATAGTTTTTATGGGACACATATCCAGGTTCAAAACATCATAACTCCATATTTAGAAAAGTTAAACAATTAAATATTTTATACCTTTTTATGTAGCTCCTCATCATGTTTTTAGGCCTCCTTGATCCTCTCAAGAATGGATGGTTGATCAGTTATTTGAGAAAGGTATTATGGAGTTCCTTTTATGATTCCAATGTTCATAATTTTCCTATCTGAGAAGATTTGTTGCCTTTCAATCCTAATCATGGATAGGGATGTAGGATGCTATCTAATAATAGCATCTTCCAATTTGTTTTCCCTTCTATGATGGTAATGGGTTAAACAATCATAATCCTTGATTATATATATCCACCTTCATTGGTTCATATTGATCTCATTTTTTTTATGAATATATACTTGAGGCTTTTATAATTTGTATATATGTAACACTTCTCCATGTAGAGATAATGCTGCCAAATCTTTAGTATAAAGATCACCAAAACTAATTTCAAATCATGCATTGGGTAGTTCTACTAATTAATATTTAATTAGTAGGAGGAATAGATTATTGCCTTTTCCTATTACATTAGTACACTACCAAAGTCTTTTTTAGATGCATCACTATAAATCAAAAATCCTCCCCCACTAGTGGTTAATGTGAACACATGTATAGTTATTAATATCTTCTTTAAAACTTTAAATATCTCTTCACATTCATCATTCTAGAAAAACATCACTCTCTTCTGAATTAGCTTGGTTAGTTGGATTAATCATGAAAAGTTTATCACAAATTGATGATAGTACCCAGCTAATCCAAAGAAAATATGGATCTTCATCACAAATATTGGTCTAGGATATCCTTCAATTGCATCTATTTTTAATAGATCTACATATATCCATTTTTTTTGATAAAATTCACCAAGAATGTTACTTCCTCTAGGTATAAGGAATTTTGAGAACTCAACCTCTTCTTTAGGATAAAGACTGGGCCATTCTTTTAGGAACATATTATCTCACAATGTTCATGTCATCAAGGATGATCCTTTCCTTAGTCTCAATCATTTAGCTAGATATGATTTCTCATAAGGCAATATGATCTATTCTTGAGATAATGATTCCAAAAGAGATTAATCCTCCACTTTTAACTTTTATAGAACCATAGGGAGATTTGTGATTTGAAAGGTGATTTACTTCTCTTGACAATTTCTGTTTTTTATATATAAAGAAAGAAAATACATACCTAAAATAACATCAAATTCTACTAAAGGGAGTATTATAAGGTTTATTGGAAAATTTAGCCCGCAAATATTGATAGGCGAGGAGTTATATGCTTGAGATGCCATAATTTCCCCATTTTCCATTTTCATAGACATTTACACTTCCATGTTTTATAGAAATGTTTGAATAGTTCTATTAAACATGCATGATATGAAAGAATTCACGGAACCATCTTCATATAAGATACTTATAGTTCATGAATGGACAACACACATGTATTTCATTATTTGATTTTGGTTATAATCATTTACCTCATCAAAAATAGACTTAAGGATGAGAATTTTAAAAATTTATAACATATTAATGGAAACTATGATCATTGAAGGGATAACCCATAAATTAAATACATTCATTAAACTATGAATTTTTAGGTTTCAATCTAATTTGTATATGGTTTATTTCTAACCATAAAATTTCATGGAAAATTTTCATTCCCTTAATAATGGTTTATAAGAAGCTAGTAAATTTACCAAATCATATCCAATGGGGGTGTCAAACCAAATGTGATATAAGGACTCTTTATTATGAACCAGGTTATAATCCTATTAATACCCAATGTTCCCTTTTTTGCGGTTATTACCCCTAGGTACAACTGTGCGAGAGCCACATCCACTTGTATTATCCTGATAGGGTTTTTTTATTAGAAACAACTTACTCAATACTTTACCAAAATTTAGGGATGTTTTATTATATTTAGTATTATCATTAAGGATTTCAATAATGTTATATAATCATAACCCCCCAAAATAACTAGACCTTTCTCTAATACCAACTGTTGAAACCCTTATATTTAATACACCTTATTTCATGATTTGTTACATATTGGTTCAAATAAAAAAATACCAAAATATTGTTTGTCCTAGTGTATTTGGGTAATTAGATACATAGAAAAATAACTTTAAAAAATAATGAAATGAAATTATTTAAAACTCCATAATATTTCCTTAAGTTCCCTTAATCTTCCAATACTTCACAGCTTAACATGGAGATATACATAAGAAATGGGTGAGCTATAAAGCCCAATAATGGAATAATCAATGTATAACATAATTAAAGTAACATGTGTGACTCAAGAGGCATATCAATGTGATATAAAAGGGGAGAGAATCATAAACATGAACATTAAAGCATGATATAAGATGATAATATCATGGCAACATAGAATTGTAGAAATGACATAAAACATGACATCATAAGCATAAGTCAAGGTTACACAATAAGAAATAATAAAATAGCATACTTAGGATAACCTCCAAATAACAATACATGAAATCTATTGTGATGAAAACTTTACCCAATACATTAATGGTCTATATAATTTCAGACCCACCTATCACATTCATATCATAAACATGTATTTGTGTGCCACATAAATCATACAACATGAGAATGTATTTCATTACTTTTAATCCCATGATTAAGGAGTGTGGGTTACATACATGGAATTACCCAATCAATGAAGGGTATTTCCATATAGGTGAATAACCTTGATTGGAAATGGGAATGGTAATTCACAATAAAAAATATTGGCATGGAAAATCATGAGATAATTTCGGCAACATAATAGGTGTATATAAAGGTTCATGGGTGATATTAATGAGATTAAAAGGTTTTATATAATTATATGTTAATAATAAGGATATTAAAATGAATTTTATAAAAACATTACCATGTGAACAATTGGAAATAAAAATTTATTAGTATAATTAAAGTAATTGAAATAAATGAAGAGGAGAGAGTCCCTAACTTTGACATAGTAACGACTTAGGTAAATGTTATAATGATAGGGTATAAGTGATATATAATTATTATAAAATAAATTTCATAGAGAATTAATATTTATTAATTCATGACAACATAATCAATTAAGATTAAAAAGGACAAATACAAAGAAGGTGCTTGAATGGAAAAGAAGAGAGAGATCCCTTATCTTGAGAGGTCATTTCTAAAAGCTTGGAAGGAGCTTATTAAGAGACTAGGAACACCTTGGGAGGTATTTATAGAGGTATAGGGAGATTAAGTTCATGATCAATGAGTATTTAGGGAATATAAATGGGAGTTTGGGTGGATATTTATAGCAAAAGAGAGGGAAATTATTTAATAATTTCTAAACTTAGGTTTTGGACTCTATGTGATAAAATAATTAAAACTGCAAACCTTACAATTATTTTTACCATGGTTTCAACCAAATATGATTGGATTAAAATATTTTACAATTACATGAATTGTAAATATTAAAATAATATCATTGGTAATGTGGAAGTGAGTCATGTTCATAAATAATTTATTTTAAAACCATAAAATATAATATAGGTTTTGAAGGATGAAATAAATGTTTATAAAATAATGAAATAACATAAAAAAAATTATTTTAAAGAGTATATCTATATTTGGTCAGGGATTCATTTTATAGAATTTATTACATCACTTTTTGGCACTTATGATGTCATAATACAAACTGTATATTTATACCATATTTAATATTTAACTAAGAATTTGACTGTCACATAAAATTATGAAAAATTCAACATTGGGAAATTTAAATGTGTTTATTTTAAGAATAATATTTATTTTAAAAAATAATTTTCTAGATATGATAATTTTATCCTTTAAATAAAAATCCCAATTTATGGAAAAATATTGGTTTTTACGACAATGACATTTTTTCTGACCCTTATAAAGATTACACTGGACTTCATTAAATTTTATTATCATTTGAATATAAATGAATATTATTTAATAATAATATTATGTTAAAATAAAATTTATATTAAAATTATTTAATTTATCAAAAATAGTGTTTTAATTAAAACCATATATCTTCCAAAAATAAAATTTTGGTTCTTCATATCAAAATCTAATTTTCAATAACTCATATTTAATTATATATATATATATATATATTAATAATAAAATGGGTAAATATAGTCATTATTTTATTTCATATAAATCATAAAAATTCATACTACTAGGGTCTAGATATATAACCGCATATTACACCAGTATACACCCTAAAGGTAAGGTGTGCGATGGTGGTGATTTCTTGAGGTGGTTTGATGAACATGGTTTGAACCATGATCTCGATAAGATTGAAATTTTCAAAAAAAAGGTTTGATTTATGTTTTATTTGATGAATTTCATCTTGGTATTGGTCAAGGGAAAATTCTACTGATTCCATATCCCTCAGAAGCTCTGATAAATGAGTTTCAGAGGGTATCATCCTACTAGTTGAGGCCATTACTTCTTCCATCCGCATCAATTAGATTTTTATCATAACCCTTAATATACTAATCTTAATTGTCAATGTACAATGCCTATATTATTAATGGATAATGATTTTTAAATATTATAGGCTATATTTTATATCGGTCCAAAATAACCAAATTTGTGCATATGTTGTCTATAGTTACATTACTTAATAAGGAATTTATTCATTAAAAGGGAATTTCATTTATAAAATTTTAGATCATTATAAAAAAGTATTCATCCAACAGTATAATTTTTTAATTTTAATTATTTGGTTCATTATTCTTTCATATGTATGAATTTAGTTACCCAAGATGGGATTCATCAAGATCATAAACAAAAAGGTGAAACAAAGTCTTTTGTTACTACAACAAGAGGTACATAACCCTCAAATGAATTTGTGATAAATCTAATGTGCTCTATATTTTTGGAAGAGTTATCTCAGGGTTGGGTATCACCGGATAAAGGTTAAGGAGGAAGACATTATGAAGAAAAAAATTCCATACTAGTTATGGTAATTATGAGTTTGTGGTTATGCCTTTTTTTTGAAGAACATACCCACTATATTTATGGATCTTATAAATAATTATTTCTATGAATATTTGGATAATTGTTTATGGTTTTTATTAATTAAATAATAGTTTATTATAAAGTTATGAGGAACCTTGGACACATATAAGTATTTTTCTTCAGACTTTAAAGGAATAGAAGTTTTATAAGAAATTAAATAAATTTTTTTTGGTTATAAAATATATCTTTCCTTGGGAATATTATTTAAAAAGATAAAATAATTGTTGATCCTTCTAAAAATAATGTGGTTAAAGAGTGATAAAGTCCTAATAATTTCACTGCAATCCAAAGTTTTCTTAGATTATTGGGTTAATACTAACAGTTTTTGGAAATATTTTCTCTATTATCTATCCCACTAACTATGTTAACTCGAAAATGAGCAAAATTAATCTAAAAAAAGGAATTGGATAAATATTTTTAAGATTTTAAAAGAATATTGGTTAATGATATTGTGTTATCCTTTCAAAAAATAAATGGTAAATTTTTTATTTTCTGTGATTCTTATTTGAAGGGACTTGGTTGTGTCTTGATGCAAGATGATCAGGTTATTACATATACTTTACATCAATTAAAAATCAATGAGAAAATTTACCCTAAACATTATCTTGATCTTGTAATGAACGTTTTTGTTTTAAATTTTTAGATAAATATTTTATATGTGGTAAAATTTAAAATATGTTGTGACTATAAAATTGTAAAGTATGTATTCTATCTAAAAATTTGAACATTAGGAAGATAAGATAGTTGGAAGTGATAAAGGATTATGATTATAAAATTTACTATTATCCAAGAAAAGAAAACATTATAGTCGATGCCTTGAGTTGAAAAGATAATGTCCCATAAACCATGTTATATTTGGAACATGATCCTTTAGTTAATAGTTTAATAAATGTTTGCCTAAAAATTATATATGAAAGAATTACCAATCTTTTGGTTCAGGTTTCAATGTAGTTATCATTGTTAGATAGAATTATGCATGCTAAAAAAAATCATGACTTTTAAGAAATAGTGGAATTGGTCAAGAAAGGTAAGTTACCTAGATTTAACTTTTAAAAAGGTGTTATGAGAGTTAAAAATAAGTTGTGTTTTCCAAGTGATTCCTAGTTGAAGAAGGAATTACAGAGTGAAGCTCATATCTCTCTAGTTTCCATTTTTCATAGTAGTATTAAGATGTATATAGACATTTGAGAAAGTTATTGGTGGGGTGGAATAAAAAAGATATTGCTAATTTTTCTATGATTTTTTTGGATTTTAAATACATTAAAGATGAGATAATACTACTGATGGGGATGATTCAAAATTTTCTAACGTCTTAATGGAAATTATATAATATATCCATGGATTTCATAGTAGGATTACCAAATACATAATGAGGTAATAATGAAATTTGGGTTATCGTTTATATTTTGACTAGATATGTGTATTTTATTCCAATTTGAGATACCATGTCATTATATCAACTTGATAGAATTTATATTAAATAGATAGTTAGATTACATAGAATACCTAACTTTATTGTATTTGATCATGATCCAAGATTTACTATAATTTTTTTAAAGGAATTAAAAATCCATTGGCTATTGAATTAAATTTCATTACATATTTTCATCCTTAATCTAATGGATATTCAGAGTAAAAAATTTAAACTTTGAAAGATATGATTCAGTATTACTCATTAGATTATTTTTGATATTGAGATCAACACCTTTCATTAATTTAATTTTATTATAAAAATATTTTTAATTCTAGTATACAGATGGAAAATTTTAAGGTATTATATGGAAAGTTGTGTAGAACTCCATCATGTTGGGAAAAAGTCATTAAGAGGAATTTATTAGGATTATAGATGGTATGAGAAATTTTTGGGAAGGTAAAGATGATTAAGTAGTACAAGAGGGTGACTTAGAGTAAAAAATAGAGCTATACAGATAACATAAATAAATACCTTTCATTTTAGGTAGGTGATTATGTAATTTTTAAAATATCTATGTGGAAATATGTAATGTGTTTTGGTAAAAAAGTAATGTTGAGACCATGGTTTTTTGGATGCTATATAATTTTCAAAAAAGAGGGTTCAAATTTTTAATGTAAATCTTTACCTATGAGTTTATATGAAGTAAATAATGCATTTAATGTTCCTTTTCCAAGGAAATATGTACATGATACATCTCATATTTTGATCCAGGTGGTGGTACAGTTGAGAAGAAAATATTTTCCATGAAGAAAATTTGGTTTATATTTTAAATAAAAAACAATATAATCTATTAAATAATGCGATTCACCAGGTCAAGGTTTTATGGAATAATAACATGATGGAATAGGAAACATGAGAATCATAAAAATCTATGAGGGGACAATACCATCATATATTTAAGTAATGAATAAATACATGAAGTCACAATCTCTTAAACGGGGGAAGAATTTGAAAACCTAGGTAATCCTAGAAATAAATAAATATTATGATTTCTAAATATTCTTATTTTGTATTTACAATCATTATAGTTTTCAAATGATTTTTTTATAAATTTTCAATCTGAATAGGAATATTTTTATTTAACTAAATTTATTTTCATATATTACATGGTTTTAATTAAAAGTTAAAATTATAAATTTTGTAATTTTAATTTTATAAAAATCACATCATTCTTGTATTCATAATATTTAATTTATATTTGGGTTAATTTTTGGTATTTCTCTTAAAATATTTCTTTTTGGGTGAATATTAAAAAATAGAAATTATTATTAATACTACCATTTATTTTCAAGTATTTAAAATGTTTCTTTCTATTTTTGATTTATTTTAAAGTTAAATTACCCCCCTTTGAATAAAAATAATCTAATTAAATTATACATTATTTTTGTTATAAAATAAATTTTATTCTTAAAGGGTATCTATATATCTATATATCTATATATATCTCTCTATATATATATATATATATATACTAAAACAGGATTTTTCCCGAACACGTGTCGCTCCCACATTAACTCACACCACTATTTCGTAACCCTATTACCTCATTTCACCGCCTCAGCCACTACCCCGGTCGTGATTTTCCTCTTCATTCTCCGCTGTTTCAAAATCTTCGACTCACCCTCACCCCCCCATCCCACATCTCCTCCCGTTCCTGAATCTGCTCTCCAGCCGCGAATCCTCCATCCCAGATTTACCGCTGAAAACCGATTCCTCCCCTTGTCATGATTTTCCTCTTTGTTTAATGCTGCTTCAAAACCTCCGAAGATCGATATCCTCATGAAACAATGATTTCACTAAACTAGGTTTCCCTCAATCTTATTCTATTGGTGTCAATATTTCACTGATCTACCTTCCTGATCATTCAAAAATTTCGCCGATCTAGATTTTACCAATCTAGGTTTCCCGCAATCATATTCTCCTCCCGCAAACCTCTTCCCGATCATTATCACCGCAAAACTCCACTCACTATTCATTGCTTATGGTTCTTAATGTCTGATTCTCTTCCCGTATAACCCCAGACTATGTTCCTCCCCAACGGTTCCCAAAAGCTGCTTCTCCTATCGAAAACCACCTCCAAATGATCTGTTCTATTTGAGTCATCTAGTTCAACAGGACATCCTCTACATTATATTGATACCAACATGAGGTTATCACAATTGAAGGAAAATCTCAACCTTGCACTATTTACTCCAAACGACTCGCTTCAGCATCTGCCGATTTCATATGATATCAATTGATTCCTTTGATACTACTTTGGCTCAGGAATCATTCCACCTATATTGGAGGTAACCCTACATTTACCCAAACGTTCTTAACTCTTAACTATTTATTGATTCATTTTCCATTTATTTATGTCCATTGAGTTATTACCAGCGATTCTATTTGCAGTTGACTTTAGCTTGCAATGTCTACTATAAACGACTCGCTTAAGCCATCACTAATATCATTCAATATCAATATAATTCTATGTGCCAGATTTGGCTCAAGAATTTTGTCACCTATACTACAGGTAACCCTGTATTTACTGAAAACTTCTTTAATGTCAACTTTTGATTGATTCAGTGTCCATTCATTGATTTTTTACTCAATGTATGTCTTCTATTATTTCCTTTATTTTCACTACTCTCTGAATTACTCCCTACGGATACAATATATTCATTACTATCACACAATCAATTGGATCAAGTGTTCAGTGTGGTCATCCAGAATCTATGTTCATTGAAGCACAGTGAGCAGATTCTGGTTGGTTGGTGAGAAAATTCTGGTTTCACTTAGTGGTATATTATCATTTTCTATGCATTCTATTTTCTTAGCCAAGATGAAATTGACTGAAACCTTATTTAATGTTAACTTCCGATTGATTCAATATTCATTCATTGATGATTTACTCTACGTCCATATTCTATCGTTTCCTTCATTTTCACCACTCCATGAATTAATCCCTGCATATATAGTATATTCATTGATATTACATAGACATTTGGATCCAGTGCTAACTGTGTTAATCTAGAATCAATTTTCAGTGAAGCACAGTGAGCAGATTCTGGTTGGTTGGTGAGAAGATTATAGTTGTACATAGTGGTATATTCTCCTTTTTATGTATTCTGTTTTATTACATGATATTACATTGACATCCACCATATATGTGTCCATACATTAATTTTTTTGGACACGTTCATGTTATAATAATTATGGTCGATGAGGGCCATGAAAGATCCCTTTCGACGGATGCCTTATTGGGAGTCCTGGAAAAGGTAAACCTTTTATAAGATCAATCTTTGTGAATTTTTACCAAAAATTTAATAGTTCATCTGTATCCTTCTTTCACTTATCATCATAAAGTCCAAATCCCATGTTATCGACCTGAACTGTGCCTCATTATCTCATCAACTACAATTGAAGAAAAATCAATCACTTATATTTTCGTGGAGGTTTTTCTTCAAGGAATAATATGTGATACAAATTACCTTTTTTTGTGAGATGGGTGTTTCCATTCAATCATGTGAAAAAAACAGCTATTTTAAATATTTCAAAATGTTAGAAATTTTTTAAGAGTCGATGTTGTGGACCTTGGATCAAGGGTTTAACGTTCTATCTTATCCATTGAGGTATGTTGTTTTTATTGTATGATTTTCCCCTTAACTCATACAAATGCACACCCTTTGGCCTTTTTTCCTTTCGTTGTTTTTTCTTTTAAAAAACCAAAAAATCTATCTTAAGCAACCAGTTTGGCTTGTAGTGGTGCTAATTTTTTTTGTGACACAACAAAAATAAACAAGCACTAAAAGACATGGTATTTTTTAGGTGATGTTATGACAATTTAATTGGACCTATCATGGAAGGGGGTTTGTTGTGAAAATATAACATGTTGAAGATCCTGTCTTGGATTATCTACAAAACCTGATTTGGAATGTTATGTCAATCCATGATTAGGTTCTATTGTCTTCGGAGTAACGTGTTTATGTGATACATATTACCTTTTTTGTTGGATAGGTGTTTCCATTCAATCATGTGGACAATACAACTATTTTAAATATTTCAAAATGTCTGAAAGTGTTTAAGAGTGGATGCTTTGGACCTTGGATCAAGGGTTTAACGTTCTATCTCATCCATTGAGAAATGTTGTTTTTATTGTATGATTTTTTCCTCAACTCATACAAATGAACACCCTTGGGCACTTCATCTTTCTTTGGTTTTTATTTTAAAAACCCAAAAAATCTATCTTAAGAAACCAGTTTAGCTTGTAGTGGTGCTAATGTTTTTTGTGACACAACAAAAATAAACAAGAATTAAAAGACATGGTATTTTTTAGGTGATGTTATGAAAATTTAATTGGACTTGTCATGGAAGGGGGTTTGTTGTGAAAATCTAACATGTTGAAGAGCCTGTCTTGGATTATCTACAAACCCTGATTTAGAATGTTATGTCAATCCATGAGTAGGTTCTATTGTCTTTGGAGTAATGTGTTTATGTGATGATAAGTTCATTCACACATTTTCTGAATGTTCAATCCACTATTAAGTTCATGTTTCGTATTCTTATCAATAATTTATCATTCAAATGGGTTTAATTTGTTTTATGGAATTGTTTTTAGTTATTTTCCTTCACACTTATTTTATTTCTGGTGTATCTCATAGCATCATATCAAATATAAATAATTTTTCTTAAAAAAAGAAATCTTGCATATTTATTTCTCATATTCTTATTTAGGAGTCTATGGTTGATGAAGCGGTATTTCTTACAGGGGAAGATGATATTGATGATACTTTCCAATTGCTAATTGAAGAACACAAAATAATGGAAGAAATTATTCAGGTGTGTTTATTATATATTTAGGTAATTATTCATATTCAAAATTATGTATTTTGGTATTTTTACATATATCTAATTATTGTTTATTTTTTCATGTGTTTTCCTATAATGACATGAATCATCTCTTTTAATCTAATTTCAATTCTTCTAAGCTGATTCAATTCCTCATTAATAATATGTTTTCTACTTTTATGTATTCTTTCGTAATTTTCAGTATTACCCCATTAAAAATCTTCATCCAATTACCAGACGCATCAGTCACACAGTAATATGAAACATGCCTCATTGTCAAAAGATTCTCCATTATTCACCTTTTAATTTCACTGTATTCATTTTTTATTTGATATATATTAATCAACTTTACATGATTACATGGGATCTCCATTATAAAGAGATGCGATGAAAATGGTTGATGTGTACCACCACATGAAGGATAGTATGCGTACACAAATTGATTATTTTTCTCATCAATTTTTCATCAGGAAGAAGATTATTTAGGTAATTATTCATATTCTAAATTATGTATTTTGTTATATTAACATATTTCTAATTGTTTTTTATTGCATTTCATATTTTTTTTCTTGCAATGAAATGCATCATCTCTTTTAATTTGATTTCATTTATTCTAAAACAATTACATTCCTTATTAATAATATGTATTCTACATTTATGTATTCTTTCCTAATCATATTTTCATAGGAATTTTATTGTTTCATTCCAGGTAATGAATTTTTTCTAATGAAAATTGACGTGTATTTGTTCAATTTTACTCAGTTAAAAATATTAATTTTTATTCAATGTAAAAAATTATTATAATTATTTTATTTAGAATTTTTTTTACACCCACATATTGTTTATTTCATTGGAGTATTGATTTCACTTTTATTGATCATGTTTATATCAAAAATATATCCAAATTTATTTTATAATATGTTTTTTTGTGCCTATAAATTTAGGATGTCTATTGGTATAAAAGAGTTTTTATCCTTTACCTTAGAAGTCCGCCTTTCCCTTTAACATGATCTATCCAAATATTTTGAATCTTGTGTTTTATTTACTTCCCTAATTCATGTACTTGTCATGGGCCTTCCTAGTATTTGATTATTACTGCCCACTATGTGTCCTTTCTTTAAATTTTCTTATTCATATTACATAACTTTGACCAGAACTGTAGTTTTACTAATATGTCACTTCTGATATATGTTTCTGAAAAATGGATCATGTTCTCTATTTTAACAGTTGACTTAGTTTTTAATTTGGCCAATGTATTTTTTTTAAGATCATCGTGTAATTATTTATATGTGGTCATTGGATATCTGTAGCGCACAAGACACTTTATTCCTATACTATTATTTTTCTCTGCTGCCATTTCTTCCCCACTCAACAGAGTCTGATTTATGTTACTACATTTGGTTATAATTCCATTGTAATCTCAGGCTAGGTTAATTAGATTTTCCACTATATATTTTTAAACATATAACAAATGTAGTCGTCTATAATATATCGCACCAAATAGACCATTTTATTCAAATGATCTGAACTGAAAAAAGGTACATTATTCATCAAATGCTGAAGTATTCATGTTTATTCTATATGCTCTGGTTATTTTTATCATTTTTCTGAAATGAAAAATTTTCCCAGCCATATAACACCCGAAAGACCGAGAAATGTCAAGTGCATATGGCTTCAACACTCAGCACTAGCTGGGATACAGGTACCGACCTCCATGAATCTGCATACTAAGGTATAATACTCAACTATGGACCCTCCTAAGTTAATATGGCTTCCAATTTACATCCATCTTCGAGCAGTGGTGTATGGTATTCCTTATGGTCAACAAAAAGTAATGTCATCCTTCCTTTACTGATTTCCTGTTCATTTTCACTTATTATTTCTATTCCTTTCATGCATATATTTCCCCTGTATCGATCCACTACATTATTAAAACCTTGGAAAATTTTGACATCCAGATCTACGCACGGTTACAGTTCTGGGATGATTATATATTTACTAGGATTTATAACTATCTGCTATGCATCTTCATATATTATTAACCAAATAGTAGTGATGACATAAATAAGGTATCAGTTTTAACACCAAATGGAAAGTTTCAATAGTAGTTACAATTTAATATTCTGATACATTTTCATGCAAGATGGATGATTTACTAAGTTTAAGAAATGAATAATTGATCCTTTGTTTCCATTAGATGCAAAGGGGTGATTTCTTACTATAGTCTGTAGTCGTTATTTGGTATATTTATTTTCGGTTAGTATGTTTTTTAGCATCACTCTGTGATGTTGTTTCATGCTTACTATATTTCTTTGACTTTATTTCTTCTTGAAGTAATTTTAAAATATGTTCATCAGTATATATTTTCATTAGGTATTCCAGTTCTGTGTAATTATAATTTCACTACCTGATGTTTTTTTTGTTACCTCATAGAGAGTTTGCATTGCACTGTTTTTTTTATGTTGGAACAGAAGTCTAGATCAATGTTGTCTCACAGCAGTAGCCTGCATCATAATTTCATTGAGGCGAGATCATAGTGGCAAAGCCTTAATAATACAGATGGTTCCAGACATGGATTTTGGCCCTATAAATTTTTTACCCTGAAAAAAAATGTGGCAGTAGAGAACTACTTGGCCAGTGGCCAACGAAGGTTTTCATATGGCAGACCCATTGCAACAATGCCACCCAATCTTGGTATGTTAGAACCCATTATTTTTTTATAAAAGAAATGCAGTCACGTAACCTGCATCCCATCTTCTCTCAGTATTGGCAGCATAAGGCATCCACTATTTCATCTTCCCCAGCCTTTCCTAGTTTTTGGTTTCTTGAGATGGGAAGAAGAAATGCAGCTCACTTCAAATATTGGTAGGTCAGGACCCTTTATTTTTTTTAATACAAGAAATGTAGTCCAGGGGTTTATGAAAATATATATTCTACGACATGCATCGTGAAAGTTATCTAGATTTATGGGCCATGATCTTTACATGCATTTTTTTCCAAATTATCCCTTAATCTACTTCTATTAGGGTGACACCAATCTACTGGTTTTGTTTTGTTTTATTCTTCGTGGATCAGTGGTGCTTCACCTCTGTGTGTGTTATTTGGATAAGTCTTATTGTTTCTTTTACATGTAATCTCATGGTAATGGTGTTATGTGGGAGCTTTACATGAGCTGTGTATGTCGTTGACACAAGGACAATGATTATTATATTTAGATATGTGCTTCAGTTGGGTTACACACTCTACATTGAATATTTGTTTGGATTTAGGTTATTCTAGTTAAAATTTACTCGTCACACCCATGTTCGCAAGAAAAAAGATATTTTCAGTTCTTATACCATTCTAATGATTACATATTTTTTCATATCAGCACATCAGTTAACAAGGAAGAAGGGAGCCATGGAGGAGGGACGATGAGATGGCATGGGAGGGTAAAGGGAAGTTTTGGCAACACCCATGAAAACACATAGATTCAGCGCATCAGGAGAAAGATTACATCCATGTTGCAGCTAATGAGGGAAGTATATGGACTGTAGATAGGCCATGAGGGTGTTGAAGTAAGTATAGCTGAAATGCAGATCTGACATACTATACTATTTAATTTAGCTGCAATAGATGTCATTTACTTGGTATATTTATTTTCAGTTAGTCTGTTTTCTTCGCATCACTCTGTGATGTTGTTTCATGCTTACTATATTTGAGGAATGTCCACTTTAGCTGGTAAAAATTGGAGATTTGGTCTACTAAAATGGTCTTAAGGGAAGGGTACAATCCAATGAAAAAAACAAAGGATGGAAAGTCATTGATGCTGAGGGCATGCATGGAAGGAGCATGCTGGTTTTCAATGCAGGATTCAAAAGGTATATTTCGACATATTTTATTTTGATTTCTAATTAATACTTTTATGTTATCGTTTTCTTTATTCTACAGATTCAGGTGTTCATATTTTAAGGATTGTTTTCTATACAGAAATGTTTTTCAGGCCTTTGAAGTTGGATATTTGTACACTGTGACATAGTTTCTCGGTGACATAAAGACTTCTGATGTATGTCTTGAAATTTAATTTTCCATTTGAATGTTCATTTCATTCATGTTCATTGGAATATTGTGCCGTTTATAGAATTTCTATATAATAATTCTTTCATGCACTTGTCATAATATCTCAGTGACATTAATACTTATGTAATTTCATTCATGTTCGTTTTTTAATGTACTTTTCTAATTACTATCCATTTGTTATTTTTTATTCATGTATTTGAAATTTGATACTTAAGTTTTTTTCTACAACGTGACCTATTTACTTTTCCTTATTATTTTATGTTTTCATACACGTTCATTTCATTTTTTTTTTCAAAAATGATGTTTTTCTTTTAAATTGACTGTTATCCACTATATTCTCCTATATGTTTTATATGTTTTCAAATAATTTTACTTTCCTTGTATATTCTCCTATATGTTTTCCTTATATTCTCCATCACGCATTTTTATGGTTTATTTTGTACAGTGATGGTATACTTATGTTTTCCTTATGTATTATCATATATTCTCCAATATGTTTTCAATATTATCCTACATATTATTCTATGTTATTTTCTTTTTCTTATTTTCGTATGTTTTAAATTATATATATTTTATCCTATTACAGTTAAATATTAAGTATCACTATTTTTTTTTAATATATACAATATTGATGTTGTTTATTAATATTGAAGTACATTTTTGTCTTCTTGAAAGTAAGCATTGAATGTATTGCTGTGAGAATGCGTGGGTAAGTACTAGTTTATCTAAAAATAGTCTTTGTTGTGATTTCCAAAATTTTATTATAATTAATTTTTACAACTTCTTGAAATTTAATATGGTAAAATGGATTTGATATTTGGAATAAATTGGTTTAAATTTTTTAATAAGATCAATTTCATTTTTGTTTATTATAAATAGTAACCTTGGTAAAACTTTGTCACCACGGTAATGGTTAAAAGAGTTAATGAGGAGGTTAAAACTAAGATATAGGATTTAAAATAACATAAAATCTTGTTTAAATTTTATCCTATGAGTTTATTTCAACTCATAATAATCCTATATTTTAAATATGTCAATTTGGTGCCACTTTATTTTGAGTAATACATATAATATATTGAAATGTCTTAAGTGTTTACAAGTACGCCACTCCCCTCCCTTATAAAAGGAAACCCCCTATCCTCACTTATTTACACACTTTGAACACTCTATATTATCTAATACCTCCCCAAATTTCATAAAAACTATCCTCCTCATATCCTAGAGATCCTGTTATCACAAAAATAACAACCCAATAAGTCTTAAGGTGAAATCCAAGAGAGTTTTTCTAAATATTTGGTATAACTCTTAATCGAGTGGTTAATGCTTATTTCATCTTGTACCTTCTTAAAATCATATTTAAACAAAATAAAATAATAAAATAATTACCTTCCATATAATTAAATTTTTTAATGATTATGGTAAAACCCCATTTTATCTCCTTCTCCATTCCAAGGGAAATGAAAACATCACTAGTGCATATATGTGGACTACCACCTCCACCAAGTGATGTGTTTCTTTTTTCATCATCACATCATATGTATGGTTAAAATAATGGATAAAATGAATATATATTATATTTATAACATAATTATTATTCTTTAATTATAATATTACTTACCTTATCACCCTTCAATTTTTTGTAAAATTATAACTTCACTCATGAGTACATGTGAACTACCACCACCAGGAAGTGATGTCATATATTTTTTATTTACACATTACAAGGTAGGTCATAATTATGGAACTTATGAAGAAATATGACATTTATAAAATATTTATTGTTTTGTAAAATTAAAATATTATCTACTTTATTTCATTTCCATTGGGTATAAAAATGAAAACATCATTCATGCATACATACAGACTACCATTTCCATGAAATGACATGTTTCATTTTTCTTGATCGCCTAACATGACTGGTTTTTAAAGTGTATCAATGTTATAAATATGGTAATTTTTTTATTTTTTATGGTAATTTAACCATATCCCCTTTGAATACACTCAATAAACTGATGTTTTTTTGAGGTTATAAACTGAACATACTCAAAACATCTAACATGAACTTAACCATTTTAGTAACTTAATAAAATATGGTAAAAAATAGAATAAAGGTAATAATGAGAATGAATTTAACATGAAAATGGTTTTTAATAAAGTATAACAATAATAAAATTTTATTACTTAGGAGGGTTGACATACAAAAAAAACAATTTAGGGCTCTAAGTAAGGTATTTTTCTTTAAAACCTTATTTTAATGAATTCATTTAAACTATTTATCCTCCATATCCATGATATTAAAAATGGTCCAAGAATGTTCTTATTTATACATAAAATAATTTTAAAGTTAATTTTCAAAAACTTTTTTATTTATTTAAAATGGTTTAAAAAATAACCTTTTTAACATTTACCACACTGTTCATTTTGACTTTTTTTTACTGAAGTAAAAAATAAATTTTTAAATGCATATGGATTGAATGACTTTTTTCAACTATTAAATCCATTATTAATTATCAATATTCTTATAAAATTTAACAGGGTATTTTAAAGTACATCATATTTCCTCCCTTATGAGAATTTTTCATTTTAAAAAGTTTTTAAAGAAAAAGGATATTTCTTCTTATGATTATGTGAAAATGGAAAGTGTTTTTTATATGGGTTAAAATAAGTTTTTTCATGGGTTTTATAATGAAAAATTTCAATCTTGAAAATGTTTTTTATGGTATTGTAATTGAAAATTATTGATGATGAAAAGTGATCCTGATATAGCTCATGAAGATAGCTGAACCTGATAAAGATCTCCAATGCATTGGGTAATGATTAAGTCTTAAAAGGTGAAAAAATGGGAGAGATAACTAGGCTGGTTACTCCAATGGAATTAACTAAGACTAAATTATTTTTACATTTATTAAACACAAGTGAACACAGTTTATTAATATGATTCTCTGAGAAACCTATATTATTGTTACAAAAAGGCTTTTATGGAAATATTTTGATTTCATGAGGTAAGTAAAGTTTATGAAATTTTAAAGGCGAAAAGTTATTTTTTCTAAGAAATGTTTTCCTTAGTTCCCACATGACTCAAAATTCCATAATGGTTTTTCCTATTCTTTTTAATGAGTTTCAAAGTTTGTATTTAAGACAATATTGATTTTCACATATAGAAATGTCTTATTTATGTTCCCAAAGTTTTATTATTATAATGGAAATCATTTTCATCAGTTTTCATGAATTTACTAGAATAATGAGATTCCTTTATTTTTAGATCCCTTAGAGACATTTTTTTCACCCCACATTTTAAAATGTTTTTATAGGATCTAAGGATAATTAAAAAATTTATAAAGGATAATATTTTCACTATGGTGACTCATCTTAAATGAAGAAAAATTACATGAATGAAAAATGGGCGTAAATTTAAGAAGTTGTTTTTGTGGGAAAAATGAATATTGTGTGGAAGTTCCCGCTTTTTAATGTAATTTTTACCCAATTATCAAAAATTATAAACCAAAAAGATCTTTAAAATGTTAGAAAGCGAAAAAATTGTTAAAAATTATGTTATTGTGGATGGATTATGTTAAAGAGCATTATAAAATTGTTTCCCTCTAGAATTGGGGATGACCTCATCGATTTAAGGTTCAAACATTCCAATTAGTTTCTAAGGGGTTTGTTCGTAGAACTAGAAACATCCAATAATTCCATATCCATTTGAACCTACTTTCCAAAGATAGGAGCTCATTAGTTTTCGACTGATGAGGCTTAAGAATTTGCATTGGTCAAGAGGATGAGAGGTCGGACTCATCATACATTTTTGAGGGGAATTATTGTCTACTCCAAGACTCTCCTTATAGATTTAAGTTATGTTCGTGAATCCTTATTACATTACCCAGAACAGAACAAGCTTTCCTTTAGATCTGATAATCAATGATTGATATGTAATAAATTTAGAGAATATTTTATATGTATTCGAGGTTCTTTATCGATAGAGAATCATCTGTATTTGTTTATAGTTTCTCAGTCAATGGTATCCTTTAATACATAAAAGTATCTTGGTCATTATGATGACCATACTGGTTTTAAAGTCACTCAGTGGGGCACTTGAAGTTTATTGTCATTCAGAAGGACATGGATTATTTCAGAGTTGGGATCGTACCCGCAGATGGGCTACCTACGTATCCTTTGTTCAGGAAAAGGAATCATAACCCACGTATTTCGAGTAAGGGAATATGATTTTTATGATTGATGGCTCAAAGAAAGATGTCATAATTACTTTTACACTCTAAGCTCATGTGAGTCATGCTTAGTGTGATAAACAAGAGGTATTGGTAAAACCAGATAGTTGTCCCATGAAAGATGCAATCATAATAAATAATGTGGGGCTTATGTATGTATGACTGCCCAAATAGATAAAGATTAGGATTTACTTCAGGGAAGAAATCCAGGAACAAGGTCCATAAAGGTATATATACTTTATAGAGATTTGGATACTCTAATCTTGGGGATTACTCCTAAGAAAGATTCCCAATTTAGGAGGGGACTTATGATTGGGTTTTTACTCCTGAGAAGGAGACCCAGATCAAAAAGTAAATTAGGACTGGTTAAGAGAGATTAAGGCTGGGGCTTAATCCTGAGAAGAAGGCCCAGGTTAAGAGACATGAAAAATTAAGGGACTTGGGGCTACTCATGAAGAGGATGCCCATATTTGAGACTAGGGATTACCCCTGAAAAGGAATCCCAGGTGAAGAGAATTATGGTTGGGGCTTACTCCTAAATAGGATGCCCATATTTGGGAATTTTAAGACTGGGGCTTACTCCTGAAAAGGAATCCCAGGTTAAGAGAATTATGGTTGGGGCTTACTCCTAAGGAGGATTCCCATATTTGGGAATTTTAAGATTGTGGCTTACCCCTGAAAAGGATGCCCAAAATTATTGGGAATTATCACTGGGACTTACTCCTAAGAAGAAGGCCCAGGTTAAGGGACTTGAAAAATTAAGGGACTTGGGGCTTACTCCTAAGGAGGATGCCCATATTTGAGAATTATGACTCAGACTTACTCCTGAAAAGGAGACCTAGGTTAATGAGGATTTGGGGTTTACTCCTAAGGAGGATGCCCATACTTGTGAATTTTGAGACTGGGGCTTATTCTTGAAAAGGAAGCCCATATTTGAGAATTATGACTGGGGCTTATTCCTGAAAAGGAGGCCCAGGTTAAGGGGTTCTCTCATCTTAAAGGATGAGGTTGAATGAATGAAATCTCAATCATTAGTGACATAAAGATGTGTAAATCACTAGGTTTTGAGAGCCATTCCACAGAATTCCTTTCAGATAAGTAATTTAATCAAGAAAACATGCCATAAATGGCTTTGAAGAATGTCTTGAAGACTGAATCTTGAATAGGAGAGGTGGAATGGTATAAGAGGGGTTAAATGGGAAAGAAGGGCACCGACAAAGGCAGGGGCGCGCAAGTCCTGGCAGCCGTGCAGGTACTGTGTTGGCGCGCAAGTCATGGTCATGCAGGTATACCTGTGCGACACATGGGTACTTGTGCGATTGTTAACCAGTAGGGTAACACTTGGGCGATCCTTGACCAAAGCCTTGAGAATTATCCTGAGGTACTTCCAAAAGAGAGGCATTCAAGTTTTGGTGAAGAAGTAGGACGGAGCGCAAGTATGTTCATTTCCCTTAAGGGTAAAACACCTTAGGCGCGCAAGTGTTAGTGAATTATAACACTTATACCTTACTCCTATTATTTAGACCTTCCATTCTAGGTAAAGAATTACCTTAGAAGTGTTCGTAAGACATAAAGAAGAGACTTGGGCGTTCAGAGCTCTATATCTGAATTCTGAAAAAATTACTCCTCGAAATGGGGGGCCCACAGGGTCTATTTATAGGATGGAGAAGACCCCTGGCAGTTATCATTTAGGGCGTGCAAGTCACTTGCACGACCATTAAGCGGCGTGCGAGTATACTTGCATGATAGTGAGGGAACCTGAACGACCCTTGTGCATTTGAAGCCTTGTTCATACCTTTGTCGATTTTTGAGGTTTCCTTCAAAGGATGAATCAATTTGTGCTAATTCATTTTCCTTTACATTTCTTTAGACAATGTTACAAAAAGGAGCGTCAACAAAAGTCCCCCCCTCAGAGTTGGATCTGAAAGAATAAGGATGTGACTCTAAGGAAAAGAAGAAAACTAAAGGGAAAGAGGCGGACAAGTGTTCATCGCGCAACCATTATCGCGCATGTGCGAGTCGTGCAGGGCTGGAGCACGCTGGATGGAGCATGCTGACTATAGGCACGCTGGTGGGCCGCTTGGCCTATAAATATGCGATCATTTATCGTGCATAATACCTGATTTCCGGATTTTCGAGCTCTCGCCATGCAGGTCACCTTAGCAGTGCAAGTTGCTTGTTTTCCGCTATTTTTTTCGTTGTCGCACTGCTGTCAAGGTATTTGGACTTGTGTGGCACAATAAAACTTGCACGACACATCCATACTTGTGTGCCAAGTTTTGGACTTGCGTGCCTTAATGCCTTTGCCATTTATCTGAAATTACTTCTGTTTCCGACGCTTTCGCCGGGGCGCGCGCATCCGTCGGTGGAGGAGGACGCGCTGCTTGTTGCCCCACATTCCCGCTTTCCAAAGGCGGGCGACATTCGTTCCTTGTTCAGGTACGTCTGCTTCTTGATCGAAACGGGATGATGGGATGTCGGTTCTTCCTTTCGTGGATTCCTCCTCGGAGCTCATCACCTAGTCCGGGTCTCCCTCATAGATTTAAGATGGGTTCGTGAAGCTCATTCCCAGTGCCATATCTACATGGACGCCAGTTAATTACGCTGCTTCTGTCAAGACGCTCCAAGGGGTCTTGTCGGAGCAGCAACCTTCGGTGAGGAGAATGGTCACGTTGGGGCGTCGTTGGCATGTCTATCTTTGGTCCCTCATCACAGGGCTTCTCGAGGGCGCGGAAGCCCGAGGCATCCCACATCGAACGCGGGGAATGTGTACCACCTGAGGTTTTCCTCGGCTTCCCATGTTTAACACGGGGTATGTCACGAGTTTAACGTCTTGCGGAGACAGATCGGGTTGAAGGATCCCTAGGGGGGAACACTGATTTGGGGCCATCACGTGGGTGGCTTCCCATATATCATGGAGTGGGATAAGGTGGCATGATCTCACCGGGATGTGGCGGCCCGGGTAAGGATCAGGATGGATGGTGGAGTGAGACATGGGGCTTACGCTCTGAGACGACCCAAGAGGAGGGATACAGTTTAACGTCATGCGGGACGCGATACAGTTTAACGTCATGTGGGACAAGGGGTTTGGGTATTATGCTCTAAGGCGGCCCAAGGTGGTCAGGGAACCGACATGGAGAGGTCGGGACGACCGGGTGGTGGGCTTGAACCTCGTGGAGGCTTCATACGTACCATGCATTAGAACGGATTAAAGTCCACATAGTTCGGTGGGATGGGGCTTACGCTTTGGGGCGGCCCATAAGAGGATGTCATGGTCGATGCACACTCTAAGGCCACGTGAGTCATGCTCAGTGTGAGAAACAAGAGGCAGCAGGGACCAGACGATCACGTCGCGAAGGGTGCGTCCGTGAGAAGCGGAATGAGGCTTATGCGTTGAGCGGCCCAAAGAGGAAACAAGGGCTTACGCGTGGTTATCGGCCCTTGGTGTCGGGGCTTACTCCAGGGTGGAGGCCCGTGGTGCGACAAAGCGCAGTGGGAAAAGGACTCCACTGGCCTTAGCAGGGGGGAAGTACAGAGATGCATGGGTGCAATCATCCGCAAGAAAGGCTAGGGGCTTACGCTCTGAGGTGACCCTTCCCCCACGGACAAACTCCACTCCAAAAAGGAGGATCTCATTCCATGTGAGGAAGAGTCCATTCCCGTGGAGACGAGTGGCGTAAAAAATGTCCGAGATGGTGGGACCCTGCGTGCGAAGCACGTGGTCGAACCACAGTTTATCGTCTTGTGTGAAGGACAAGGTGCTTAGCAGTTTAACGTCCTGCAGCTTGGATGAGGTGGGTTTGATCCACACCCCTAGGGCTTACATGCCCAATGCCCTCTACCCCTTGAGGAAGGGAAGGCATCGACAAGGCCATAATGAAGGGGGGCCACAGGGCAAACCACCGGGGGGTCCACGTTAGCGTGGCTATGCGAAGAAGCAATATCCGTTAGCATGCCTATGCGGAGAAGCATAAGGCAAAGCAACGCAACGAGAAACACGACCCAAGGGACCTTGAGGTTACTTCGCACGAGCCTGTAAGGCCGTACGAGAAAACAACGCATGGCGCGCATGCCCGACAGGGAAGACATCAGGTGCCGGTGCAGGGGGCAGCCAAGGGGCGTCAAGGTGAGGAGTCATGGGTTTTGCGCGCAAAAGGGAAGGTTTGCGCACAAAATACCAGGACGACACACAATTGGAGAAAGGGAATTGCGCGCGGAGAGGGAACTACGTGCAGGGTTTGCGCGCACGGCAGGCTATTGCACGCATGAGACACGGATTGCGCGAAAGGATGGATCCCTGGGGAGGGGGAAAATTCACTGAAGCCAATGGAGTTGCGCACAAAGGCGAACTCCGGGGCAAGGTTGCGCGAAATGAGAGTTTTACCTAGAAGTCATCTTACGCGCGATGGGAGCCGAATTGTGCGCACGAGAGTCTCTTCGGATTCCTCAACCCCCAAACCGTTCGGGGTCACCTTCTATTTATAGGCGACCTCCGGTGCGGAATCCAGGGGGCGCGCGAAATTCTTCGGGCCAAGCGTAGCCGGCGCGCAAACATTCGCCGCGCAGAACCAGTGCGTGCAAAGATTGCGCACCTCATCGGCTCAATCTCGCAAAACCCGGGGATTCTACGCGCGCAGAACGATTTTTCGCGCGGATCCTCCTTTATTTCGCGCAACACATCCTGGGCCTCCGGATCGGGCCTCTGATTCCGAATATGACTTCGCTTCGTCATTTCGAAACTTCCTCCGGGAGTTACGGTCTTTTTTCGGTGTCAAAAAATGCCCCCCCTTGGAATTGGATCAGTGAGAGGTCGCAATGATCGGATTCCAAGGGAAACGCCGAAACACCGAAATGCTAAGTCCCCTGATCAAGTTGCACGCAAAACTCCGATGGGCGCGCAAAACTACGGACGCGCGCGGAATCCTCTTTCCGCGCGGAGCAGAACTTTGGACTCACCTATAAAAAGGGGCGCTGGGTCCCAAATCCGTACATCTTCTTTTTTCTGCGCGATAAGCTCATCGCTCTCGTGCGCGAAATCGCTTCCGCGGCTGCGCGTAATAACGCACTGGCAACGCGGAATTCCATCCGAAATTCGGCTGTGATCTCGCGCCTCTTCAGGCTTTTTCGCGCTCCGCGTGCCGATTGTGTGCTCATCTCAAAGATTCCACGCAACTCATCTAGATTTCGTGCAGATCTCTCCGATTCCGCGCACTGCATCCTGATTTTTCCCAACTCCCGAAAGATTCGAGATGGCTGCAAACCGAGTTGATGAGGGGGAAGCCGCTGCCCGTAGGAGAGAAATGGAGGCAAACGAGGAGGTTTATGGCACCAAGGTGATTGTCTCTAACAATCTGACCTTGTTCAATCTGCTGACTCCGGCCCAGAAGACATATCCTTTTTCAGACAACCTCCCACTCTGGAATTTTGGCATCCTAGAGGATGTGCCCCTGCCGGGCTTCAAAGTGGACACGCTGCGGTCTTGGGTGACTCGGGAGGACGAACTTCCTCTCTAAAACATCACCAACAACGGCAATCCTACCAGGGAAACTAGAAATATGGACATATATGTCCTGAACCCGAGGACTAGGACCATTACCGGGGACGAGCCTGTAGCAGAGGATTCTCCGGCCCTCTACGCGAGCATGTTCCGTCAAAGAATTACGGATGAAACGAAGGGATGGCTGACGGATTGGGACCTGCGGTCCGGGAGAAACTTCACCAGCGAATGGGCCTGGGCATTCTGGGTTCGCCATACCTGTGACCAGTTCAGGGATGAACTGCGGTATATCGGCCTGTTCGAGGCGGCATGGACATCGCAGTTCCATTTCCACCGCCATCCTGAACTCGGACCGGAGCTATTCACCCGGTGGTCTCCTGACACCAACACATTCTACCTTCATCATGGGGAAGTCGACATCAGTCTCTGGGACGTTCACTGCATCAGAGGTATCCCACTAGAGGGTTACCAATATGACGAGTTCGTTCCTCCAAAGACCACCTGGGGAGACAGGTCGCAGACGCCTATGCTGACGTGGAACCTGTTGGAGCTGGCCAAAGAGAGGCTGGGGTCAAGGACTTCCTGAAGGACATCGTCTACAAGGGCTGGTTCAGCCTGTTCCTTGAGAAGGATCCCACCGTCAAGATGCCGGGACGGGGCAAACGGTGCCCAACCGCGGCTCAGAGGAGCAAGGACGGGTCATACTAGAAGACCCTGGAGGCGGGAAAATACCAATCATGGGGCTACCACGTCATTGAGGCCTGAGACCCGAACGTCTGGTATGCCGGGTTCCTTGCCGCCTTCCTGAGCGGGTGGCTCATGCCGGTGCGGGACGCGAGGATGGGCGTCAGTCCAGCGACTTTGGTGATAGCAGGCTCTATGGCTTCCAACAAACGGTTCAACTTGGGCGTCCCCGTGCTGGCCAAGCTGTATACCATCCTGGGGCACATCTCATGAGAGGGGTCGCCTCGGAGAGTATGTGGTCCCTTCCAGATCTTCCATGGCTGGGTGGCGGCTCATATCGGCGGATATACTTTCCCAAACGCCGTCCGTCCTCCGGGAAATGGCTTGCGACCGTCCTTGCTAAATATTGCATGGGTGACGCCATTGACGCTCAATGAGGAGGGCGTGAGGATCTGCATTGGAAACCATGCCAACTTCAACTTCAGCCCGTTCCCCACCCCAGTTGGCCAGCTAGTGGACAATGGGCGAGGCTCTCTGGAACAGCAAGAATACTTCCAGAGCATTCGGGGCGGGATGCTTGTGGCTCGGATCGACGAGAAGGTGATCTGCGAGCCTTACGTGCCATCCCGATTCGACAGGTAGTTCGGGTGCCTCCAAAGAACGCCGAAGAAAGTATTCACAGCTATCTGGCAGAAGAAGAACCCATGCGTTCTGCGCCATATGTGGTTGATGTTTACCACTTTCGGCTCTGGCGATGTCGTTACCCTTCCTCCCACCGGGGTCGATGTCGACCTACCCACCGAATATGCCGAACACTAGAACATTGCGTACCCTGATGGGATATTACGTAAGTGCATCCGACAACTCGAGGTTACTCGCGCAGAAACCGGGCAACGGGAAAGAAGGAACGGTGCCGTCAGAAGGGGAGGACCGAGGGCGCGTCAGGCAGCGAGGCCTGCGCAAGCCGGAACTTCGGCGACGGGAACATCACATGGTGCTGCCACGTGCTCGTTACCCGCAGGGGGGTCACATGAGGCGGCCAGGGAACTGCCCGGGAAGCAGATAAGATATCTGCTTGAAACTTCCCAAGACACAATTCTCTCGGCACTGTGGTCATCCTGGATGACCCTATGGCAATCGCTGAGCATCGAGGCCATCTGGAAGAAGATAATGCAAAACAGGATCCAACTGCTAGAGGTTGGGCTTGTTCGAATTACCGACCGAGTAAACTTCCATCAGCGGCATGCTTATCTGATGGCCATGGATGCATACGCATGCCAACGGGGGCGGAGTGCGGAGCCAACTTTCCTAGTGAAAGTGATGCTTGGCCAGGAGCATGATCCGGAAGCGATGTCGTCAGGAGAAGGCGACAGTGACGAGGAGCCGGAGGGGGAGGAGGAAAATGGAGAGGACGAAGGCGAGGGAGAAGACGAAGAAGAGGAGCCCGAAGGTGAGGGGTCGCAAGGGGCGACCTACCAAGGGAGTCTCCGAGAGAGTGATGAGATTTCCGACTCTGATCTCGACATAACCGAGATTCTCGAGGTTTGTCTCTGTCTTCATTCGTCTCCCTCATTCATCCATTCTCTTTTCCAACTTCTAACTCACTTCCCCATCCTACTCAGGAGCAGTTGAGCATTGGACGGGCGTCCCCACCAGAGGAGGGAGGAGAGGAACCAGTGGGACATGATAGGGATCCGAAACCCATCATTGAATTAACAAGCGCAGAGGGGTCTCCCCTTACGGCGGCTCCTGCAGTGGCTGAAACACTGGGGAACGACGCTCTGGATTCCTATAAGTCTCACGCTTCACTACTGGTGCTTGGTGTCAAAAGATCTCGTCTGACCAGCGTATGCCCTATGCAGTGATCTCAACAATGGAGGCACATCAGGCTGCGGAGCCCAGGCCATCTGCGAGTGGACCAGCGGCAGACATACCACCTCGCTCGGAACATGCTCTCTACACTGAGTCGGCCCCAACAATTGATTAACAGGGGGTGACAGACATCAGCGGCGCCGTTCCTGACATGAGGTCGGAAGCTGGTGGAGGCATCATTGCTGATGGGGAGAGAGAAGGTCTCCCGGACGTCAAGGATTCTATTCCTCACGAAGACATCCCTGAGGCAGATCCTGCTGCTGATTTGCTGGCGGCCTTCCCTGCATACTGACCCGCTGAACCTGAGGAGATTGATGACTCAGACTCAGAGGTAGCTGAGGAGAGCCGGATGACACGTCGCAAAGGGTGGAAGTGTATCTAGCGCTTCCTCAGGCAGCCCCAGTCGGATTGGCTGAGGCAGATGGGATCACTTCAGACCTGGCTACGCTTCCTGTGCGCCGGAGGGGCTGGCTCTCAGCGCCTTCATCTGACGGTCCGTGATTACATGGTTAAGAAGATACGCGAGAGCAGCCGGCGGACTGAGATTTCCCAGCGTCGGGAAGGATCAGCGAGTGCTCAAGCGCTGCTGAGTGCGGAGCAGGAAGTCTGGCACCTCGAAGGACAGGCGGCAGATAAGGAGGCCTTCATCGCAACATGCTCTGAGCTCGTGGAGCAACTGACGGCCCAACTGGCTGATGCGCAGGAACAACTGGTGGAGGCGAGTCACCAGATGACCGTACTTCAAACCGAGCGGGTGCAGGCACAAGCTAGGGCTGGCGAGCTGCGCTCTATGGTGTCCGACGAGGAGAGGGTCTTCAAATAGCGAGAAGCGGTCCTGGAGGCTACCAGCCAAAGGGTAGCAGTGCTGGAAAGATCGCTTCACCACGCTGACCCCTAAAGGCTTTGTTTTTTCCATCTCATGAACTTTATACTTGTACTTCTCATCATCTCAATCCAATATATGGCCAAATTCACTCATTTTTACGCTTGGTTTAATGCGCTCAACCATAGTTTCGAAACGAATAACAACTCATCCCTAGGCTCCTGTGGGTCATGCCCAACGCAAGAAGCAGAAGATGCTCGTACCATCATTTCGTTCAACTGTGGGGAATTGACCAAGCATCAGGCATCCAAAATTGGGCCTGGACTTCTGAGGAGACCCCGAGCCGATTGATATGTCGACTCCTCAATGTGCTTTAACACACAAGCAGGGAAATTCCAGGCGCATTGAAATCCATCCGAACACAGGGGGATGGAGAGGAAGGGTGAATCACGCTGCCCAAATTCGAAACCCAATGGGGCGCAACCATGGAGGATAACTATCAACCTTGGCGGAAACACAACATCCATATCATGTTGGCCTGGAATGGGGGGGGGGAAATAAATGAGGGCTGACCACTGACCATGTTCACAACACGGGGCCTAACTCAAATATCGTTGGTCAGTTTTCCAGAAAGTTGGCCCAGGACAATAGGTGGACCATAGGTCTGTCATCCATACTGTTAGGGGGTCTCGTCAAACATGACCAGTCCTCCAGAACATTGGCCCAGGACAGTAGGAGGACCATAGGTCGAGCATCCATACTGTTAGGGGGTCCCGTCAGACATGACCAGTCCTCCGGAACGTTGGCCCAGGACAGTAGGCGGACCATAGGTCGAGCATCCACACTGTTAGGGGGTCCCGTCAAACATGAAAGGAAATGAGGGTCCGAATAAGGGGGGACGCAAAGCGTGGAAGGTGGAGTGGTGGTTTGTTTGAACAGAGTCCAACACTCCCGAAATTGCGCCACTATGGCAAAGGCGCATTAGGCGGACGTACCAACCTGATCACAGGTCGTCCCAATTTCTAGGCAGGGCCTCTTTGGCGAGAGAGCTACTGCTTCCCATTATTATCATGGGGCATCCCGAACCTGCTCGGGGTAGATGTCCTGATTACACCACTCCCCATGAAGTCGAGCCGAGGGGCCGACAATAAGGAAGGATGGGGTTCAGTAATCCCTGGGGCTGGACCTAAGACGAAATGTCCGGGCGGTCCTACGTATCTCATTAGTATGAGAATCAAGCCACACATAGTTCTTAAAATACAGTTTAACGTCATGTGGGACGGAATACAGTTTAACATCGTGCGGGACAGAATATAGTTTAACATCATGTTGGACGAAATACAGATCTTAGTTTTAGGTCTTAGAACTCGGACCATGATGATCTTAGTTTTAGGTCTTAGAGCTCGAACCATGATGATATTAGTTTTAGGTCTTAGATCTCGGACCATGAGGATCTTAGTTTTAGGTCTTATAGCTCAGACCATGAGGATCTTAGTTTTAGGTCTTAGAGCTCAGACCATGAGGATCTTAGTTTTAGGTCTTAGAGGTCGGACCATGAGGATCTTAGTTTTAGGTCTTAGAGCTCGGACCATGAAGATCTTAGTTTTAGGTCTTAGAGCTCGGACCATGAGGATCTTAGTTTTAGGTCTTAGAGCTCGGACCATGAGGATCTTAGTTTTAGGTCTTAGAGCTCGGACCATGAGGATCTTAGTTTTAGGTATTAGTGCTCGGACCATGAGGATCTTAGTTTTAGGTCTTAGAGCTCGGACCATGAAGATCTTAGTTTTAGGTCTTAGAGCTCGGACCATGAGGATCTTAGTTTTAGGTCTTAGAGCTTGGACCATGAATGGGAAAGGGGAGAAATGGACACATGGAAAGGCGGTTAAAAAACCTGATGTGAATGAGGACCTAAGCCCTACTTACCATGTGCTCTCCGGGGAAATGCTCGAGTCGAGGGACCGAACACGAAGGTAGGTTGGCTGGGCCCGCGGGGAAGTGCCTCAGGCACTCCTGCGTATCTCATAAAGATGAGAATCAAGCCATATGTAGTTCTGAAAGGTGGCATGGTAAGATACCAGTGCCAAAGGAAAAGGGGAGTGCGGGCGTGACCCTTGCACTAAAAGAATCGGAATTTGATAAATCTTGTTTGTCCTTTAAGGTGAGTGGTTTTTTTTTGTTTTGAAGCGACAGACCTAGAGTAGTAGGCCATGGTGTCGCCACAAGCATCAAGCCGTGATAGGTGTTGACAAATGGCATGGCACGTGACCAATACCCAACGTGATGTCCTCTACAACGAGGTCACCACAATGCAGTGCTGTTTTTCGTCGTGCGGCCAGGACGATAATGTCACAGTTTAGGGTCGTGTGATAGGACCAACAACACAGTTTAAGGTTGTATGGTTTGGACCGACAACATAGTTTAAGGTCGTATGGTTTGGACCAACAACAGAGTTTAAGGTCCTATGGTTTGGACCAACAACACAGTTTAAGGTCATATGGTTTGGAACAACAACACAGTTTAAGGTCATATGGTTTGGACCGACAACACAGTTTAAGGTCATATGGTTTGGACCGACAACATTGTTCAAGGTCATATGGTTTGGACCAACAACACAGTTTAAGGTCATATGGTTTGGACCGACAACACAGTTTAAGGTCATATGGTTTGGACCAACAATACAGTTTAAGGTCGTATAGTTTGGACCAACAACATAGTTTAAGGTCATATGGTTTGGACCAACAACACAGTTTAAGGTCATATGGTTTGGACCAACAGCACAGTTTAAGGTCGTATGGTTTGGACCAACAACACAGTTTAAGGTCATATGGTTTGGACCAACAACACAGTTTAAGGTCATATGGTTTGGACCAACAACACAGTTTAAGGTCATATGGTTTGGACCCACGACACAATTTAAGGTCATATGGTTTGGACTGACAACACAGTTTAAGGTCGTATGGTTTGGACCATCCGAGAGAGGAGCCTCGGGCCAAAGGGGCCTACGAGGGTTCAACAATCAGGGAGGGGAAAGAGATGCTGTCTCCCAGCTATGCTGGTCCCGAAACGCAATTTATGGGCGACTTCTCACTCCCCAAGTGGATGAGGGTCAAGTCGCACGCAACCCGTAAAGAAGAGACCCAAGCACATACTCTAGCGCTCAGATCGCGGGAGCCCCGAGAGACACCGTTACGCAGCTCGGTCTGTCTGATGTGCGGGGGTGTACTGAGGGTTAGTATGAGGAGTGTTGAGATTACACCTTGACATAGTGGGGTGGAACATGACATGAACCATGCCACCAACATTCAGGGCCTAGGGAATCCAACGTGACAACCGAGGATTACTGCTGACCATGTTCGCAACGAAGCATCCTGTCGTGTTAGCCACGGGGACAAACAAATGAGCATCAACCGCTGACCATGTTCGCAACGCAGGATTCGTATCAATTTGTTGTCTGAAACCCTCGGGGGCGTTGGCCCATGACGGTAAGAGATCCCTTGGGCGTTGTATCCAGGCCGTTCTTGGGGGTCCCTCCGGGTGTGAAGGATGACAGGGGCCTGAATGAAGGGGAACACGAAGATTGGAAAGTGGATGGAACTTGCCTAAGTCAAATCTGGCACTCTAAGTTCTAGACCAGAGTGCCTTGAGCACATCAGCAGACCACTGGAAAGGGTCAGAGGGCCCAGTCCGGGAGAGGCCAAAAGATGGCGGATCCCTGGGCACAAGAGGGGGCGTAATGCCAAACACCCTAGGAACTGGGAGATCATGGGATCTCCTAAGAGATGGGGCTGGACCTGACATCTAAGTGTTCAGGCGGTCCTACGTATCCCATAAGGATGGGAATCAAGCGACACGTAGTTCTTGGAAGCATGCGTCTTTAAATTCCATTGGACAGAGGAGGGATAAACCTTGAGGATAGGGTGCACATGGTGCAGCTATTGCAAACTCGACGTAAATGGGGACATAATCTCACACCACGCCATGCGATCCTGTGGTCAAGGACCCAAAGGTGAAATAGACGTGACAACGGACCTCAACTGGAACCAAGGACGAAAGTTCTGGGCGTTCCTACGTATCCCATTAGGATGGGAATCAATCTAGACGTAGTTCTGGCAATACAGTTTAACGTCATGTTGGACGAAATATGGATCTTAGTTTTAGGTCTTAGAGATCGGACTGTGAGAAGGGCAGAACCAAAATAGGATCTTAGTTGTAGGTCTTAGAGCTCGGACCATGGAGCCTAGATGTAGGGCAGAGTGTAGTTTAAGGTCGTGCTAGACCATACAGTTTAAGGTCATGCAGGACCATAACAAGGCTAGGCAAAGTACTTCTTGAGGAACCTGGCATTGGTGGGAGGAGTGATACGCTCACCATCCATAGTCACCAGGGAATACGCGCCATTGGGATAGACCTTGTGGACTATAAAAGGTCCCTCCCACTTGGGCTCCAACTTGGGTGGTTTCCTGCCGGGAATCATTGGCGTTCTGAGAGCAAACACCAAGTCACCTTGCAGGAAGGAGCAGAGGTGAACCTTCTTATCGAAAGCTCGAGCCATCCTGCTCTGATGCCTTTCCAAGTTATGTAAAGCGCGAAGCCTACTTCCGTCCAGTGCTTCCAATTAGGCTAGACGGATCTCGAAAACTCTATCCGGCGCTTGCTGGTCGTAGACCGCCGTGCGCAATGAGGGCAGCTGGACCTCGATGGGAAGGACGACCTCAGCTCCGTATACCAGGGAATACAGAGTCACCTGGGTGGAATTGCGAGTCGTCATCCTATAAGCCCAGAGGGTGTTGGGGATCTTGTCCGACCAACTTTTCTTGTTTTGACCAACCATTTTTTGCAGAATGTTATAGAGGGTTTTGTTAAACGCCTCAATCTGTCCATTCGCCTGCGCATGATAGCGGGAGGTGTGGTTAGAGAGAATGTTGTACTTGGAATACAATATCTTCAGCTCGGCCGCTCGGAAGTTGGTTCCGTTATCCGTGAGGATAGAGTGAGGTATTCCAAACCGGTGAATGATATTGGAGCTCACGAAATCGGCGATAGAACCAGCCTTGACTTCCCTAAGCGGGGTTGCCTCTGCCCACTTTGAGATGAAATCCGTGGCGGTTAAGATGAACCGGCACTGGTGGGCCGTCGCCGGCGGGTATGGACCTATGACATCTAACCCCCAGACTACAAAGGGACAAGAATACTTAGTAGTATGGAGAGGCTCCGGTGGCCGATTCACAAAGTTAGCATGAACTTGGCACGCGTGACACCTCTTGGTGTACTCGATGCAGTCGTGGATCATGGAGGGCCAGAAGTATCCCAGTCTCCGAATCTGGTGGGACAACTTCGACCCGGCCTGGTGGGTGCCACAGGAACCAGCGTGCACTTTCTGCATGACCTGTGGGATCTCAAATCCTTGAAGACAATGAAGGAGAACACCGTCAAACCCGCGCCTGTAAAGGAGCTGCTCACGGCTGGGACTGCTTTGAAGGGTGAACTGCGGCATGTGGCGCCAGATTCATTCCCGCTCTACTCGGTCCATCGGAAGATTGTTGTGCCAGAGATATTCAACCAAGGGTGTCCTCCAGTCAGGAACTGTCTCGATCACCACGCCTGAAGCCCCGGGGGATCCTAACACGAGGGCACCAGTGGTGAGATGGTTCACTCGCGGGCCACGATCGCCCTCCGGGATAACAGGAGCAATGACTCTTCGGTGCGCCATGTGGATGATTAGGTCATCTTGTTCGGGCTCCGCGAGTGATGCGGCCAGGCTGGCCAAAGCATCTGCTCGACTGTTCTACGACCGGAGAATGTGAACGACATCTGGTCGAGATGGGAACTTAGCCATTAGATGGAGGGTGCACTCCAGCAACGACATGAGTTCTGGATTCCTGACAGCATAGTCACCATTAACCTGCTTGATGACTAGCTTAGAGTCCCCTTTTACATACAGGTGGGGTACGTTAACCTCCAGAGCCAACTCGATGCCGGTGATGAGGGCATGATATTCTGCCTCATTGTTGGTGCAGCCTTCTGACAACAAGAAAGAATATGGCAGAACGACTTTCTCCGAGGTGATGAAGATGATACCCAGGCCCACTCTGTTAAGACTAGGATCATTGAGACTTATACCGGTAGGGCTTTGGGAGGCACCATCAAAGTGCATCTGCCAGCATGGGGTGGCGTGATCGACTGAGAGGATTGCGTCATCAGGAAATCCCAAATCCAGTGGCTGGTCCGCAGAGGTTGGATGAGCAGCTAAGAAGTCTGCCAACGCCTGTCCTTTGATTGCCTTCTGAGGTACGAACCTAATGTCGAACTGCTGGAGGATCACCGCCCAGCGTGCCAATCGGCCGGTCAACATAGGCCGGCTCAGGATGTATTTCAATGGGTCTACCTGAGAGACCAGCTGTACCTCGTGGTGCTGCAAGTAGTGCCGCAATTTCTATACGGCGAATACGAGCGCCAAGCAGCTCTTCTCGATGGGAGAGTATCTAACTTCCGCATCGAGGAGCATGCAGATGAGGTAGTAGAGGCTATTCTCTATTCCCTCGTTGTTCTTCTGGGCGAGAAGGGCGCCGAGAGATCGCTCTAGGGCGGTCACGTAAAGGGCCAGCAGATTTCCGGGAATGGGTGGCATCAGGACCGGAGGTTGAAGCAGATACTGCTTGATTTCCTCAAAAGCGGTCTGACACTCTTCATCCCACCCATAGGCGGCGCCTTTCTTCATGAGTCGAGAAAAGGGCTTACACTTCCTGTCCAGATTCGCAATAAATCGGCGTATATAGGCTAAGTGGCCTTGGAGGCCTCGAAGCTCCCGAATATTACTCGAGGGAGGCATCTGACTGATGTCCTTGATCTTCTCGGGGTCGATCTCGATACCTCGATACCTAATGATGAAGCCAAGAAACTTTCCGGAGGTAACCCCGAAGGCACACTTCAACGGGTTCATCTTCAAGTGGCGAGAACGGAGCAAACCGAACACTTTCTCAAGGTCTTTGAGATGGTCCCGGCGCTGACGAGATTTAACCACCAGGTCATCTACGTAGCACTCCACCAGCGTCCTGAGGATCTAGTTGAATATGCGGTGCATAGCCCATTGATAGGTGGCACCTGTGTTCTTCAGGCCGAAGGGCATAACCCGATAGAAAAAAGTGCCCTGGGGGGCCCTGAAGGCAGTGAAATATTCATTCTCAGGGGCCATCCGGATCTGGTTGTACCCGGAGTACCCATCCATGAAGGAGAGGGCTTGGAATCCGGCCGTTGCGTCGATCAACAACTCTGTCACGGGAAGGGGAAAGTCATCCTTCGGACAGTGGCGATTAAGATCGCAGAAGTCGATGCAGACCCTGATCTGCACGTTCTTCTTTCTGACGGGCACAATGTTGGATAGCCATATGGGGTACTGGACTTCCTTGATGAAGTTGGCCTTAATGATCTTATCAACTTCAGCCTCAACCATGTCACCATGAAAGGGGTGCATTTTTCTGGGAGGCTGCTTGAACCCGCGATGGTTTGCTGGGAGGACAAGGCGGGGGAAGACTACCTGGGGATCTAGTCCCAGAATCTCATCATAACTCCAGGTGAAAACATTATGGTGTTGTCTGAGAAAGTCTATGTACTATTGTCGTTCCTCGGGAGGCATAGCGGCGCTGACCAGTGTGGGTCTCAGGTCCGGCTCACTACCGAGGTTCACCTATACTAGCTCGTCTACCGTGGCGGAGACGCCCTCCTCAAAGGAAGGAGGAGCATCTTCCATGTCTTCTTCTCCACTTATGGAAGGATCTTCCATGGGGGGAGCCATTTCGGGGCTGCTCGACCCTGATGGGGAGCTAGCACCGGCTTGGGCGGCAGAGGTCGTCACGACGGGAGACTCATGCACCGCAGAGACCATAGCGACGAAGGCGATTGATCCAATTTCATCTGGCCTGCGGGCCAAGGGGCCACGCTTTACGACATCAAAGCAGTGGTGATGCGTTGTCTTGAGCTGGTCAATCCCGGCTTGGAAAAACAGACATGTATGACGTACTGCCGTTGCCATGAGCCCAACGTCCCGATATCGTATGGGGGTAGGAGGCTCGGGGATCACCTGAACCTGGTTGGTGTAAGAGTATGAGGTGATTTCCCGCCGTCGCTTAGACCCGGAAATATGGCTTCCTATGGTACCTGAGACAAAAAAGCACTCTCCCATATCGGGAGTCGTGGCCTGCAACCGATGGATTGGGAAGACATATGCGTCATCCAAACCTGCCCAGGGATCACTCGCGACAGCGGCGGGCACAACCTCACCTACCAGGATTTTCTTGTCCTTGCTCTTGTAATAGTCAGCGTCCAGGTAACGAGCTTCACAAGAGGAAAACAGAGACGCATCTCCTTGGAGCACACCCACTCGACCCTTAAGGGAGTATTTGAGGCACTGATGGTATGATGAGGGAACCGCTGCGTGAAGATGGATCCATGGCCTGCCCATCAATGCGTTGTAGGCAGTGTCCTGAGAGACAACCATGAATTCAGTATTGGCAATTAAGCTGCCAAACTGGGTCTTCAGACAAATCTTGCCAAGTGGAGTTTTCTCGGTCCTGTCATACCCCTGGATTCTAAGGTTGGAGGGAGTTAAATCATCCTCGGACAATTGCAGTTTTCGCAGTGTCCGAGTTGGGATCAAGTTAATCCCAGAACCCATGTCGACAAGATAGCGACGGAATTCCACGCCATTGAACTGGCCAGTGATGTACAGTGGGAATATGTTACCCTGTATGGGAGGGTCTTCATCTTCACTGGAGAATGAGATAACCTCCTGACATCCGGCGTCCTCAATCACCTCGGTGTGGAAGGATTCTGCGACCGCTACCTCCATTTCAAACTGAAGGGGGATCCTTAGAGCCTTGGAGAGCACCTCACGCATTTCAGACGATAGGAGAAGGTCCTCAAGGATGGAAAGCCTTGCCGAAATGTCGGCCAGATTCTTCAGGACATCATACTTTCACGCCAAACATGAGCTTCTGCTTACAGGAGGTCGCTCTACGATTGGGGGCATGATGGGCCCTGCTAGCGGGACCGGTGATTGACTGGTACTAGGCACGTCCCACTGTTCACCAGCTGAAGCCCGTGAGGTGGCTGTCATGCTAGGACCGGAAGCCCGTAGTCGGCTAGTGGCAGGGCTGGGCTGGTTGCGACGCGGGAAAGGCGGTTCCGCCCGATCCAGCAACACAAACGGTGGTGGAAGCGAACCTGTTGTCACCGGGTGAGGGAGCCGCGAGTGCTGCTCTCTATACCGGGCCTGCTGCCTGGTCTCGGTAGCGTGCACGACCTGACTGGAGGTGACGACTGCCATGCCCCAGTGATTCACGTAGTCACGGATCCGTCGACGTTGGCGACGACTGGGGACATTGGGGAGGTCCACCTGGCGCTCCTCGTCGTCGGGAGCCATAAAGGGATTTAACAACTCTACGGTGTTAACCGAAGCATACCCCGGGCTCTCGGGGAAGTCCACCTGGCGCTACTCACCGTCGGGAGCCACAAATGGATTTACCAACTCTACAGTGTTAACCGAAGCGTACCCCGTGCTCTCAGGGAAGTCCACCTGGCACTCCTCACCGTCGGGAGCCACAAAGGGATTTACCAACTCTACGGTGTTAACCGAAGCGTACCCCGGGCTCTTACTCGAGGATTCATCCACTACCGGACGGGGTCTCAGAGGGATCCCCATTTCCAGGGGCATGAAATCGCCAAGCGTGCGAGAAGATGACGACAATGGCAGGGTGCGTTCTTTCTTCTTGCACCACCGCCTGCTCTTCTAGGAAGAAGTAGGCTGGGACGACGATGCCAAAGTGGCGCTCGCAGACTCCGAGGGATCTGGCTGATCCAGGCGGGCACAGATGATTCCATGGGCATGGGCGACCGTCCTGCGGGCCATCCAGTAATTATACTTCTGTGACCCAAGGTCAGAAACCTGTTCCCACCCATCCCCGTTTTCACTACTGCTATCTAATCCCACGAAGACACCTGCCACCTGTGCCGGGGCTGGGCCCAACCTGACTATGTTGTTGTCAATCTGGTCTTGGAGCCAGTCCATGAACACATAGCACTGCTGGATGGTGTGTCTCAGGATTCGGTGATAAGGGAAGTAGTTAGGGTGACCCGTGAGACACGCCTCTTCTGGCTTCTGGCACTCAGGCAGTCGCACGATCCTCTGCTCCAAGGCGCTACGGAAATAACTGGGGACCTGGGCCTCTCCAAACGAGTAAGACCGATTCCTCATGTCTGGAAAGGGGACTCTTGGGGGCTGACCATGGCCAGGGGCCGGAGGAGCAGGCCGAGGAGGCGGAGCCAGATTACCTCGCCTAGGTGGTGGCGGTGCGTTACGCGGAGGCACCAGATGATTCTGAGGCAGTTGCTGCTAGGATGGAGGCTGGGCCCGTGGGGGTGGACCCCTATGAGCCTATTGAGATGGCCTCACTGGCAGCAACACTAGCTGTCCGGGGGCCTCTATCTGGGCCACAACAGGGGGCTCGGCTCTGGAGGCTCTCCTTGCAGAGATTACAGGAGGCAGCGGGCGTGCCTGACCGACCTGTTGCAGGGCTTCTTCGGGGCGCTGAGCCTTGTCCGAGAAGTCCCGGAACCCTCCAGGGTAATTCTGCGTGATCAGGGAAGGAACCAACTCCGCCTTGACGTTCCCTACACACATAGTCAGTAATTGCTCCTGAGTCAGCGGCATGTCAAGGGAGTACGTGAGCCCCTTCCACCGGGAGACGAAGTCCGCGACTCGCTCGTCGGGCCTTTACTTGCACCTGAAGAGGTCTGCAATGTTCATCTTCCAGGTTGTGGAACTGAACTAGTAGAGGAATTGCCGGCGAAGTTCCTCCCAGCTAGTCATAGATCCAACAGGGAGCTGGCTGTACCAGACGAATGCTGGTCCTTACAGTGTCTGAACGAAGCACCGGAGCTTGGCAGCCTCCTGCTGCACCGGAGTCCCCAACATAGGCCCGCGCCTGTAGTTAAAGTGGGCCAAGTGTTGTGGCAGGTCTCCGGTCCCGTTAAAGGGGGAAAAAGTGGGGTTCCCAAATCCCGGCGGGGCCGACATGTCATCCACCCATGCGGGGTACGACTTGCCATCCGGTGGGATCGCCACCTGCCAAGTTTCCAGGGCCTCCAAGAGAGCGATGAGTACTTCCATCAGATCATCCGGATGTAGATTCCTGTCCTGACAGGGATCTCTAACCACAAGCTCATTTCCAGGCTCTTCGATACGATAGTCACGCTTAGCGGCTCACGGGGTAGCTGGCGGAGCGACTCTTGGAGCGGCGGGAGGAAACCGAGCTGGGTCCCCCAGGTTTTCTTGCCGCTTGGGAGGGTTCGACGAAACATATCGCACCCTCTTTCCATGGGCTCCAGTGTCTCCCCTATCGGCGAACACGACACGGTCACAGTTGCCCGAGGGGATCTCAGCAAGGGGTAGATGCTCCTGCCCCTGCTGTCCTGGTCTAGGGTAGCCGTAGTCAGGCCGCCGCTCTGCAATGCGTTCGTCCAGGAGCTCATCAACTAGCCTCTTTTGCTCAGCTAGCTGTTGGCGCAGCGTGGCCTTCTCGGGATCTTCCTCTACCTTCTGCACTGAGGAAGATGGGTCGGCGAGTTTGACAGAACCGACAGGCTCTTTACCCCTGCCGATGTTTCGGCCCAGCTCTAGTGCCTCCGTGGGTACATGAAGACCTAGGAGGCTCCTCTGTTGGCGAGTAATACTCCCAGATGGGTCCATTAGCGTCCTTTCCTTGGGGGGTGAGTCCCCGTCGAGGGGCTCCACAATGTTTCCCTTATTTGAAAGGTCAAACATGCTGACTGCTACTGCCCTTGGCGACGTTCCCTCAAGGCCGCCCAGTGAATCGGGCTGCCGGCGGATCGCACAGAAGAGGAGAGCAGCGTACTGCCCCCACCCGCGGACGTGCGCGTGGGGGGTGGCCTCCTCAATAACACTGCGGAGTACTTGAAAACTCTGGATGCATTGTTTCTGAAGGCCTCGTGGTGGTCCAGCGACTCGGGGTGCCGGACCGTGGGGAGTGCTGCTAGGTCGACCCGGCGACACTGCTCACCAATCTCCTCAAGATGCGCTTGGCTCCCGGGATAAGGCGCTAGCTGATGGAGGATGCGGGAGTGAGTCACCCGAAGAATCTGGCGAAAGCATTCAAACTCTCTCGGGGTGAGTGACTCTGGCACATCAAAACCCAATTCTGCGACCGGCCAAAACTTCTCAGGGAAGCGGCCCGCTGCAAGAACGGTCCAGAAGCTCCACGGCTCCGGTTTGGGGTCCGGAACTTTCCACCCCTGCTCGTCCACCAAGGAAAGTCAGTGAATTGGAAATGGCGCTGAGGTAGGCCGTCAGGGCGGTGGGCTGGCCGACGGGGAATACGGTGAACAAGCTGATTGGCCGCCGATCCTTGGGTCATCCTCCAGGGGTTGCAGTGCCCTGGCTGCCACGTCGCGATAGGATGGGCCAGCGAATGGGCCTCCTGTCACAGTGTCGGTTCTTTCCTAGGGTGTATCACCTCGCGATTCTTCCGTCGGTCCCCAGAAAAGTTCCTCACCCTCCCTAACAGGGACGGGAGGTGCTTCTGAGGAGGCCAGCGGCAACTGCGGGATTGATCCCCGGCGGTATGCCAAGTCCTCGTCCTCCTAGATATACCTTCGAAGGAAGGAGGGAATCATACGGATCTCGCATTCGGGGAGTACGTGACTGATGTACCGCGTCCCCATCCCTTCCCTCAACTCGAAGGGTTGGGGGGGAGGTTCTGTCGTCGAGTCGTACTCTGCCTCAGAATCCAAGAAACAGACCGGTCTGATTTCCGTCCGGACTCCCCTGACATTCCTCCTACGGTGACGACGCCCGACCTTCCTGCCCATGGGTAGCTCCTCAGGGTAAGAACGATTTCCTTCATGGGGTCCCCTGGCCACAATAGATCTGGGGCAGAGGGGACCAAAGGCCGGGGTGCGAGAAGCACCGGGACATATGTCGAAAGGGACATGGGGAGGACCTCCATGTGAGTGGGCGACTGGATACACAACGGCTCCATGATCGCGACCGACAGCGCGACCGAAAGTAGGGGGAGTGACCTCATACCCCAGGCAGTGGATGCTGGGAGGAGTCATACCCGGAGCATAGCCGCCGCGAAGAAGCTTCCGGCTTCCCAGATCGGTGGCACGGAATGAGCCCTCATGGTGAGCGGCACTACCGCGGATTGATCCGCAATGGCCATTTCCAGTGCCCACGACCGGGAGATTCGACCCAACTTTCTTACAGGGTGGTCGGAGTTTCGATCTCATTCGGGCATGCGGCTGCCCCTGCTCAACATGCACGGGGATCTGGTAACAGGAGTCAGCAGTGGCTCGGGCCACAGTGGTTGCTGATGCTGGTTCCCCAGGACAGGCATTCTCTCCCGCTCACGCCTGGTGCTGGCGTCGAGTCAGATGGGCCGGAACCGGCGGTGCGGGCATGAAGATTTCCTGCTCCTCAGCTCGAGGAGGCGGGCGGCGGCATCGACACAACTTAGTAGGGGTTCTTGCCGTTAGCCCCTGGGATGGATCGCCAATCAGGTGGACCCGGACATCCCCCACCTCATTGGCGTAGGGGAGGGATGTGTCAAAGTGCTCCAGGGATAGACTCCCGAAGCGGTTGAACTTCGGCGTGGGGAGCGACGGCTCCCTGCGCGGCCCTCGATGGCAACGATGGTGGTGAGGCGCAACTGCCTCTAGATCCAAGCGGGCCATGCCCCTGGTGGGGATGACCCCTTCCTTGTCATACCTACAAACCAGGTCATTGATCACCCTCCGCTGGATGATTTCTGACGGGGAGAGGGGGCACAAGTGCCCAGATGCTACGACGGTCGAAGTCGTAGTGACCGTGGGATAGGTGGGACCGCACGGGGTAGCCGCGTCGGTACTGCCCCTGCCCCTGCGCTGGTGGGAGGGTGGCGATCGAGCTCCGAATGCAGTGAACTAATTCCTGGAAACAGGGAGATGAACCCATTAGTATCAATAGGAAAGGAGATCAACAACCAAGGCCCAACATCATTCTGTATTCCATGGTTGGCGAGGGGGAACCACGCTGACGACGTCGCAGAACGGAGTAGCCAACGTCCTGACGACCTCGACCCCTGGTGAGTTCACGTCCCGGTGAGGGTTACCCAGACCTGGTGACATGCTATTCTTCCAACGCCCTGACGGCTACCATTCCCCGTGTTGAGGAGAAGAGCTTCACGTCGGGTTCACCATTTCTTGTGGATCCGATGCCCCAACGGCTGCCATTCCCCATGTTGAGGAGAAGAGCTTCACGTCGGGTTCACCATTTCTTGTGGATCCGATGCCCCAACGGCTACCATTCCCCGTGTTGAGGAGAAGAGCTTCACGTCAGGTTCACCATTTCTTGTGGATCCGAAGCCCCAACGGCTACCATTCCTCGTTTTGACGAGAAGAGCTTCACGTCGGGTTCACCATTTCTGTTTCTGACGCTTTCGCCAGGGCGCGCGCATCCGTCGGTGGAGGAGGACACGCTGCTTGTTGCCCCACATTCCCGCTTTCCAAAGGCAGGTGACATTTGTTCCTTGTTCAGGTACGCCTGCTCCTTGATCGAAACGGTATGATGGGATGTAGGTTCTTCCTTCCGTGGATTCCTCCTCGGAGCTCATCACCTAGTCCGGGTCTCCCTCATAGATTTAAGACGGGTTCGTGAAGCTCATTCCCAGTGCCATATCTACATGGACGCCAGTTAATTATGCTGCTTCCATCAAGATGCTCCAAGGGGTCTTGTCGGAGCAGCAACCTTCGGTGAGGAGAATGGTCACGTTGGGGCATCGTCGGCATGTCTGTCTTAGGTCCCTCATCACAGGGCTTCTCGAGGGTGCGAAAGCCTGAGGCATCCCACATAGAACGCGAGGAATGTGTACCACTTGAGGTTTTCCTCAGCTTCCCATGTTTAACACGGGGTATGTCGCGAGTTTAACGTCTTGCGGAGACGGATCGGGTTGAAGGATCCCTAGGGGGAACACCGGTGTTGGGGCCAGCACGTGGGCAGCTTCCCATATATCATGGAGTGGGATAAGGTGGCATGATCTCACCAGGATGTGGAGGCCCGGGTAAGGATCAGGATGGATGGTGGAGTGAGACATGGGGCTTACGCTCTGAGACGGCCCAAGAGGGGGGATACAGTTTAACGTCATGTGGGATGCGATACAGTTCAACGTCATGCGGGACGGAATATAGTTTAACGTCATGCGGGATAAGGGGTTTGGGGATTACGCTCTGAGGCGGCACAAGGTGGTCAGGGAACTGACATGGAGAGGTCGGGACGACCGGGTGGTGGGCTTGAACCTCGTGGAGGCTTCTTACGTACCGTGCGTTAGCACGGATCAAAGTCCACGTAGTTCGCTGGGATGGGGCTTACGCTCTAGGGCGGCCCATAAGAGGATGTCATGGTCGATGCCCACTCTAGGCCCACGTGAGTCATGCTCAGTGTGAGAAACAAGAGGCAGCAGGGACCAGATGATCACGTCACGAAGGGTGCGTCCATGAGAAGTGGAATGGGGCTTACGCGTTGAGCGGCCCAAAGAGGAAACAGGGGCTTACGCGTGGTTAGCGGCCCTTGGTGCCGGGGCTTACTCTAGGGTGGAGGCCCGTGGTGTGACAAAGCGCAGTGGGAAAAGGACTCCACTGGCCTTGGCAGGGGGGAATTACGGAGATGCATGGGTGCAATCATCCGCAAGAAAGGCTAGGGGCTTACGCTCTGAGGCGACCCTTCCCCCGCGGACAAACACCGCTCCGACAAGGAGGATCTCATTCCATGTGAGGAAGAGTCCATTCCCATGGAGACGAGTGGTGTAAAAAATGTCCGAGATGAGGGGACCCTGCGTGCGAAGCACGGGGTCGAACCACAGTTTAACGTCTTGTGTTAAGGACGAGGTGCTTAGCAGTTTAACGTCCTACAGCTTGGACGAGGTGGGTTTGCTCCACACCCCTAGGGCTTACATGCCCAATTCCCTCTACCCCTTGTGTAAGGGAAGGTATCGACAAGGACATAATGAAGGGGGGCCGCAGGGAAAACCACCGGGGGGTCCACGTTAGCGTGGCTATGCGAAGAAGCAATAGCCGTTAGCGTGCCTATGCGGAAAAGAATAAGGCAAAGCAACGCAACGGGAAACACGGCCCAAGGGACCTTGAGGTTACTTCGGACGAGCCTGGAAGGCCGTACGGGAAAACAACACATGGCACGCATTCCCGGCAGGGAAGACATCAGGTTCCGGTGCAGGGGGCAGCCAAGGGGCGTCAAGGTGAGGAGTCCTGGGTTTTGCACGCAAAAGGGAAGGTTTGCGCACAAAACACCGGGACAGCGCGCAATTGGAGCAAGGGAATTGCGTGCGGAGAGGGAACTACACGCATGGTTTGCGCGCACGACAAGCTATTGCACGCACGAGACACGGATTGCGCACAAGCATGGATCCCTGGGGAGGGGGAAAATTCACTGAAGCCGGTGGAGTTGCGCGCAAAGGAGAACTCTAGGGCAAGGTTGCGTGAAATGAGGGTTTTACCTGGAAGTCATCTTACGCGTGGGGGGAGATGAATTGCACGCACGAGAGTCGCTTCGGATTCCTCAACCCCCAAACTCTTCAGGGTCACCTTCTATTTATAGGCGACCTCCAGCGCGGAATCCAGGCGGTGCGCGAAATTATTCACGCCGAGCATAGCCGGCGCGCAAACATTCATCGCGCAGAACTGGGGCGCGCAAAGATTGCGTGCCTCATCGGCTCAATTTCGCGAAACCCGGGGATTCTACGCGCGTAGAATGATTTTTCGTGCGGATCCTCCTTTATTTCACACACCACATCCCGGGGCTCCGGATCGGGCCTCTGATTCCGAATATGACTTCGCTTCATCATTTCAAAACTTCCTCCGGGAGTTACGGTCTTTTTTCAGCGTCAAAAACTTCACAAATTTTATGAAAAATCAACTTAGTTAAAAGTTAATTTATTAAACTTTTGTGCAGAATCAATGGCTCTTAGAACTGGAATAGCTGATGAACTGGAAAGCAAACGTCTTGATGATATGATGGATATCATTGGCCACGATTATTATACCATAAAAAGTAGCACTCTTCCGGATTTGGCTAAGTATCTAAAGAAATATCATCACGACATCCCCCAAAACATTTATTATCTTTTGTATGGCTATGGTCATTTGTGAGAAGTTACTATTCCAGAAGCAAAGAACTATCTCCCATTTTTGTGGTTTCAGAATTATACCAACTTTTTTTCAGAAGATATCTCATGTGGAGGAGTATCTATAAGTGCTGGAATAGTGGAGAAGGCCCACATGATGCATCATAGCCCTTGTACGCCAGATCTGAAAACTCATAAGCCTGAGCTACAACCACATTGTCATCCTTCAATCTTTCGAAATGCTCAGATGGATAAATCCAAAGGTTGGAAGAAAAGTTGGGACTTCCTTCCTGGGGGAGGTGTGAATCCAACTTGGATGTGGGCATACTGGGTGCGACAAACCTGTACAGAGTTTGTCGAGGATCTTAAAGGAGTTGCGATATACGAAGCTGTTTGGGTTGGACAAACATATGTTTAGAGACATGATAACTTCGTGCCGGAGATACTTAGCCACTGGAGCCCAGAAACTAATTCTTTCCACCCGACTCATGGAGAAGTAGGAATCCGTCTATGGGATGTCCACAAGATCTTAGGGGATCCAATTTTTGGTGATATGTAGGATGAATTCATTCCTCCCAAGGTGACTTGGAATGATTCAGAGAAGACTCATGCTTTAGCTCAGGAATTATTGAAAATCTTCCACAGGCTCAAGAGTTTAGAGACATCATTAACTCATTCTAGAAAGGATATTCATCCAGAGGAGTGGAAGAATATATTTCTTATTGAGAAGAAAGAGAAGGAGCCAAAGGAGAAGGAGTTGAAGGAGAAAGGATCCAAGAAAGGGAATTCCAAGGATAAGAGGCCCAAACGTCCTACCACCTGCCCAAAACCTGAGAAGAGGGGTGCTCCTGGCACATTCTGGCCAACTCTAGAAGCAGGAGAGTTTGAGAAATGGGGATATGAGGTGAATTAAAGGATCCCGAAGAATACTTGTCTGGCGGGCTTCTTGGCTTTATGGCTCAGCGTTTATCTCTTGCCAGTCATTGATTCGAAGGGAGGCGTTAGGCCAGGGACCTTCGTCATTGTGGAAAAGTTGGATGAGGGAAAAATGGTTGGGCTGGCTACCCCCATTTTAGCAAAGATTCACAGGATTTTACTTAATGTCTTCATGGGTAAATCTACTTTAAGAATAGTGGGACCATTCCAAATTTTATGGGGATGTATTGCAACTCACTTCAGGACTTACAATGTACAGAATGGATTACAAATTCCTGGATGTTCTTTCAGGCCTTCAGTGCAGGAATTATCCGGATTTTCTCCATTAGATATTAATGCCTATGAAATGAAAGTGAGGCTAGGGATGTTTAAGGAATTCAACTTATTTCCCTATGGAAATCCTCCAACCGGGTGGTTTGTTGATGATGGAATAACCCACTTGGATTTGAGGGCATACATGCTAGCTTGCATAGATGGTGTACTAGTTTCCAGGACTGACGGAGAAATTATATGCGAGGCCTATTCTCCATATAGATTTTCACGCCAATTCAAGTGTCTGCAATAGATTGCTGTATCTCCCCCAGTACATGTCAGGTTAGAGAAACATCCCATGTTTGCTCGACAACTGTGGATGATGACGTCAAGGGAGAAGACTGGGGCGGTATTTGATCTACCAGTTGAAAAAGTGGCACATAACATGACTATATGGTATGCCAAGCACTGGATAGCATCATACCCTAAAGGGGTGATGAATCACCCAGTTTATCAGGTGGGGAAAAGGAAGAGGACTATAGAGAAATAAACCCTTCCTCATGAAGGTGATGCTTCCCCACCTGAAGCTGATTCACCAGATTCCTCCTCTAGGACTGATTCACCGGATTCCCATGATGGGGATGATGAGGCACAACAAGTGGAAAAGCGGCCTCGTGCCCGATATAATCCTCCGATCAGAATCAAAAGACCTACTCCATCAACTCTTGGTGAGTTACTTCATCGGGGTACATTAATCACTACTACTTTATAAAGAAATAAGTCTTATTTTATTATTCTCTATCTATAGTTGTAAGAGATGGGAAGAAACTGAAATCAAAGATTGTAGGACCTTCCTCACAACCTTCATATCTAAGACTAAAAGCTGTCCAAAAATGGTAGGCTTTATACTGTGGTACTGAGACCGCCTGGTGGGATTTGTGTGAGGGCCTACAACTTCTCAGAATAGGAAATCTTCTGGCTTCTACAGATATCCAATACAAGGATAACCCCAATGAAGTGTGGGCTTACATCAGAGAGCTAGAAATGCTTATATATGACACTGATGAGTCCGTTCCTGTCACTAGGCGGGTGAACAAAATGATTGATCGTGGCGCCACTGAGGGGGATGGTGGTTCTGAAGATGAGGAGTGGCATGATTATGTGGCTCCTGAAGATGTAAGTTTTCTTTCCTTATTTTCTTTGCAACTTGATTCCAGTCGAAGCTTTGTTACTTAATGAAGTTATTTTCTTCATCTTGCAGCTTACAAAGAAAGGAACTACTGAGGTTCCTTCGCCACAGTATAGCCCTGGTGGTACTGACATTGGGGCTGCTGCTGATTCTCCTCACGAACTGGGTGAGATATCTCCAGGACAGCAGGCCATGAGTGAGGCATTGGACATGGCCTTCCATTCTCCAATTCAAGTGCCAATAAGGGAGACTTTTAACACTCCCAAAAATACAAAAGGGCAAAGACAAAGAAGGAGAAGTCCACCGCTAAACGCTTTATCAGTAGTGGTAAGTCTTTCAGATAATCATGAATTTTAAACCATGAAAAAGATTTCTCACTTTCCTTAGGATTGCAGGGGCTTCTTCAATTTCCCCTCTGAGGGAAAGGACTGATCTTCCTTTAAGGATCACAGAGGGTGCTGTGGAACAAATGAAAATTCAGGATGACTTGGCTGCTTCTGAAAAAGAGCCAACATCTATTCCCAGTATTGCTCCTGCTACTGTTACAAATAGAGAAGAACCTGCACCAGAATCATTGGCAGACGCAACAACTGAATCTGTCGTCCTTCCTAAAGAAGCTATCCAGGGTCAGGGGCCGCAGAATGAGGGTCGCCAATAGGACATATCAAATGCTCCCACTGGTGAGACTAACCAGGATTCTGAAATATCATTGGATGAAATGATGAATCGTGGCATGTCTTTCGAAGAATTTTATGATCATGCTAAGTTATCATGTGATTTAGAAGACCTTAGGCGTGAGTGTTATCCTTCACCCAGTAAATTTTCTTATAATTTACAATTATATTCATGACTGAAAATAATATGCAGTTCCATCCATAGAAGTTGCTGAACTGCCAATGCCTGAAGATGGTATAGACATTGATGTCAACCCTACCATTGCAGAAACATTAGCTCAAGTGGAGATAAATCTAGTAAACCCTCCTGAGACCCATCTTGAAGATCCTATTGAAACAAGGAAAGATTGGGAGGAGTCTTCTCAAGTTGCTGATCTACTATTAGGTAATGATTGTACTGAGTTTTCAAGATAGACAACCAACTTCCATTATTCTATGAAACTAACCATACTTTTAATTGATCAAATAGGGCTATCAACTTCAATGGATAGAACTGGAGGTGAAGTCTCAACGTCCGCCCAAACAGCAGTAGAAGATGAAGCAACCAGGGTTAGGGGGGAAGGATCAGAACAAGTCACTTTCTTAAGTGCATTAATCCCAGATTACATGACCCCCTATGATGATGATGTTGAATCAGACCCAGAGGTTCTTAAGGCGCTCAACTTTTCATGATTCAAGTCATGGAACAACATATGGAAAATAATATTTGAGGTGCGTTTACAAGAGCTGTCATCAAAGATTTCCCGGTTTTTGTCCCAGTTCGTCATGCTAGGACTTGGCGGTTTTGGATATGAAAAGATCCATGTCGCGGTGAAACAAGTCATTTTCAGGAGGGAGCAGGAGCAAAAGTGTCATGAAGATCTGACCAGGGTGAAAGTGTCAGTCAACATCAGCAAATTTGAGGTTGTAGTATCCCGATCTGAGGCTGATTATGCTACCAAGATGAAGGAGATGAAGCATAAGATCAAAGAAAAAGTCGTCCAACAGGTGCAACTCCAGCAACAATTAGATGCTATTACTGGGGAACTTGACCAGCTCAATAATTCATTGGAGGGAGCTCAAACGAATGGTATGAAATCCATTGCAGATGCCAAGAAGGCACTCCATCAAGCTGAGAAGGGTGAAGCTGGTCGAGTGCACGAGCTTCAATTAGCTGCTGATAAAGATCGGGATTCTGTACATAAAGTGAAGACTTATGTTGACAGTCTTTTCTAATTTCCTAAAAAAGAGAAGAGGATCCAATATGTGGATGTCCCTCTAATTCTTTTGCATCAAATGGAAAGAATTGTTTCATCTTCAATCTCTTGTGCACGTATTTCCCTACTACCTGCTTTAAATTTTACCTAAACCAACGGGCCTAGTAAGCATAGTTTGATTTTTACTAGGATTAATATAAATAACCCTACAAAATTTTAATCTCTTAACTTCTCAATATTAATTAAATCATACAAAATGTATGTTTAGTGAGATGGAAATTGACTTTTATTCAGAGTTCCTTTGTCTTTTGTGGGAAGTTTAAAGTCATGCACGTCATACATAAAGAGGCTAATGTTTAAGGTCGAAATATCTTTGACCGAAATGGATTAAAATTGACTCAATTCCTTGAAAATTTATCTGAAAACATATTACCATACACAAGTATGAGGGAAAAAATGTAAACTATGACTGAAGAATATTTGAATATGAGGAATGATATGAGAAAGAGCTAAAAAGGTATTAGAAGAAGTATTTCCCAAGAATGAAGTTACCATTATTTAACAAACTCGTTAGGGGGTTGAATTATATAGGGCCACCTAAGGGAATTGGCAGTATAGTCAAATAAATAGCATCTTTTGGCTGACAGGTCTGTTATATAGACTAATTATGCAAGGCCACCTAAGGGAACGTGCTGTATATTTAGGCAAAATAACTCTCAGAAATTCACTTTCCTAGTGCTAAAATCCAGTGAAAGGTTATGCAGATTCAAATTTTCCAAAGTATAGAGTTTGCTGTATAGAAAGAGGTACTTGAATATGGAGAAGATATTTCCAAACAAGATTATCGAAGAACTGGATGGATATCACTCCTACGAAGGTCTGACTCAAACGTAGGGAAGGAGAATATAAACCATAGACTTGAATACTTTCAGATCATGAAAAAGGATATGGGAAAAATATGTTAAGGATGGCTATTTTTGTGGATCCCTACATATTATCATTTAAGAAAAATAAGGACAAAAGAGGATTTCTTCCCAAGAATAAAGTTACCAATATCCAACAAACCTGTTAGGGGGTTGAATTATGTAGGACCACCTAAGGGAATTGGCTGTATAGTCAAATAAGAGTATCTTTTGGCTGACAAATCTGTTATGGAGACTGTTTATGCAAGGCCGCCTAAGGTCACGTACTGCATAGTCAGGAAAAATAACTCTCATAAGTTTGACATTTTTGTGACTAGAAGTCAAGAAAAGGGTTATGAAGATCTGAAAATATTTAAGGTTAGGATTATGACACATAAAATGGGTATTGTCCAATGTATTCAGAGATACACCGATCAATGCTAACCATAATCATGTTGTGGATGGGTCCTGAATAGAAATGTTGGACTTCACTACGTATCCCATAAGGATGGGAATCAAGACATACGTATTTCTTAAACTACAGTTTAACGTCGTGTGGGAAAAAAGGATTGGATATCTTAGTTTAGGATCATAGAGCTTAGAACATTATAATAAATACACAGTGTGTGTTTTCATGGGAACTTTTCAGCCAAGGGATTGAAAGTGGAATTTGGGGTTAGGCTCAAAAACTTAGGGCTGGATTCGAGGGACACTTGAACATTCCTACCTATCCCATAAGGATGGGAATCAAGCCCACGTAGTTCTAGAAATACCCTCTGTACAAATTTGGTTCGTACATGTGAAGGGTAAAAGGGGACCTTAGTGCAATGATGGTTTAACCCAAGATAAAAGGTTCGGGCATTTCCATGTATGCATGTAGTCTTTGGAATATAAAATGATTGAAAATCAATGTAAATAATGATTCCCTCTCAGGTGAGGGTATCAAAGAATATTGTAGTTTATTGTCATACTGGACAAAAGTGTTGTATATTTTAACATCTTATAGCAAGGACGAAAGTGAACCAATGTAAAGATATTGATTCTAGGGGCAGTTTCACGAATCAACATCATATGAGATGGAAGTGAACCGATGTAAAGAGATTGGTTTTGGGATTGAACCTTGGGAGGTTGCCTATGTACCAAGCCTGGAAGGCAAGGATCAAAGTCCACGTAGTTCAATTAAAGAATGAATTAGTGATCAAGTTTTCCTTGGGGACAACGACCTAGAAAATAGTGTTGGGACTTATACATGGTTAGTAGCCCAGAGAGAGTGTTATGGTTGAAGTTTGCTCTAAGCTCACGTGAGTCATACTCGGTGTGAGAAACAAGAGGTAGCAACAACCCTAACGATGCTCATTTTAATGTCATGTAGGACATATTAAGGGACTATGTAGTTTAAAGTCTTGCAGTTAGGACTATTGGTGCTGCATAGTTTAATGTCATGTAGTAGGGACGAAGTACAGTTTAATGTCATATAGGACATATTAAAGGACTTTCTGTACAGTTTAGCGTCATGTAGTTAGGACGATGGGGACAATACAATTTAATGTCATGTTGGACAAGAAGAGGACTATGCAGTTTAATGTAATGTAGTGAGGACAAAAGAGTACACCATTTAACATCATGTTGGACGTATTGGGGACTTTTTTACAGTTTAACGTCATGTTGGACGAAAAAGGGACGATACAGTTTAGCGTCATGTTTGACGTAAGTGAGAATAGTTTAAGGTCATATGCATGGACCATTGGTTATGAAGTTTAACGTCTTGCTAGACGTAAGGTACTTCTATATAGTTTAACATCATATAGCAAGGACGATGAATGGGGACATAGTTTAACGTCATGTTGGACGAAAAAATGCGAATAGTTTAAGGTCATATGCATGGACCATTGGTTAAGAAATTTAACGTCTTGCTGGATGGTGGTGCAGTTTAAGGTCATACCGAACCATGGTGCTGTTTAAGGTCATACCGGACCGATCATGATATATTTTGTGTTTATACAAAATAATTCTTCAAAAATCTGGAATTGGTTGGAGTAGTGATGAGTTCTCCATCCATCAAGATTAATGAATAAGCTCCATTAGAGTAGACCCTATGTATTGAGTAAGGTCCTTCCCATTTTGGATCAATCTTGGGAGGTTTCTTTCCTGGTATCATTGGAGTTATGAGAACTAATACCAATTCTCCCCGAGTGAATGAACGAAGACGAACTTTTTTGTTGAAAGCTCGTGCTATTCGATTCTGATAGACTTCAAAGTGGTGCAAAGTGCACAATCTTTTCTCATCTAACCATTCCAATTCATTCAATCGCTTTTTAGATTGTTTATCTATAGATGACTGATAAAAAATAGCTACTATGAGCGAGGTTAGTTGAACTTCAATGGGAAAGACGACTTCCGTTCCATATACCATTGAATATGGAGTTGACCGTGTTGCAGTGCGGGTGGTGGTCCGATAAGCCCATAAAGCATGAAAGAGTTTATCAGGCCATGACTTCTTATCTTTATCCACCATCTTTTGCAGTATATTTGAAAGAATCTTGTTGAAGGCTTCTATCTGGCCATTGGCCGCTGAATGATACCGAGATGAATGGTTGGATTTGATGTTGTATTCTTGATACAACTTCTTCACTTTGGATGAACATAAGTTGGTGCCATTGTCTGTCAATATAGTATGAGGGACACAAAATATGGTAATGATGTTAGACTTGATGAAGCTAACAATGTATTTAGAACTGACTTCCTTGAGAGGTATTGCCTCTGCCCATTTGGAAAAGAAATCAGTATCAGTAAGAATATACTTAAACTGCTTGGCCGTAGTTGAAGGGTAAGGTTCCACCACATCTATTCCCCATGTAGAAAATGGCCACGAGTATTTAGCTGTATGAAGTAATTCTGGAGGTTGATGAATAAAGTTGGCATGTACTTGGCATGAATGACACTTATTTGTGAAATCAACACAATCTTGTATCATTGAAGGCCAAAAGTATCCAAGCCTTCGAATCTGATCAGACAGTCTATATCCAGACTGGTGGGAACCACAGACTCCCACATGCACTTCTTTCATGACATCCATTGTCTCTTCACCATCAATGCATCTGAAGAGAATTCCATCAAAACCACGTTTGTAGAGAATTTTCTCTAGGTGATCTGGGCTATCATAAAGAGAAAAATTGACCACACGTCTCTGAATTTGTTCTTTCTCGGATCTATCAGGTGGAAGTGTTCCATTTTGAAGGTATTCCCTAATAGGTGACATCCATCCCGTAGTATGACCATACAGTTCAGGAATGGGACTAATTTCATTAATTTCCTCTATTCTGATTCGAACATAAGGTGAAATTGCACGATGAGGGGAAATACTGATGGTTGTCTCGTCCCGATTTGGATCTACCAGAGCTGTGGCTATATTAGCCAGTGCATCAGCTTGAGAATTTTGTGATCTTGGGACGTAAGAAAATGTCGGTTCTGAAGGGAATTACACCATTAAATCTCCGACGTAATCATAAAAAGGGATTAATTCTTCTATTCTGATGGAATAATCCCCATTAACTTGTTTGATTACCAGGTCTGAATCACCTTTCACCTTTAAGTGATTCACTTGTGCTTGAAGCACCAATTCCAAGCCTGTGATGAGATCTTGGTATTCTGCTTCATTATTGGTACCACCTTCACACAATAAAAAGGAATAAGGTAACACCTCCTTTTCTGGAGAAATGAGCACAATTTTCTAAGCCAACTTTATTGAATTTAAGATTTTCCATTTTCCTCCCTGTTGGACTTCTGGAAGCACCATCAAAATACATTCCCCATGCCTGAGAACTTTCTTGAATAGAGAAGACTTCCTCATCAGGGAGTTCAATATCTGAAGATGTGTCTTCCACTGAAGGGTGTTCAACCAGGAAATCAGCCAGATCTTGGCCCTTTATTACCTTTTGAGACACATACTGAATGTCGAATTGCTGCAAAATAACTACCCACCTTTCCAGACGTCCTGTAAGCATTGGACAACTAAGGATGAATTTGAGCGGGTTATTGCGAGATACCAATTGGACCTCGTGATGTTGTAGGTAGTGTATCAACTTTTGAACTGCAAAGATTAATGCCAGGAAGCACTTCTCAATACTTGAATACTGGGTTTCTGCTTCAATCATAGTCTGACTGAGGTAGTAGAGGCTGTTTTCATTCCCAGCATCATTCTTCTGAACAAGAAAGGCACCCAATGATCGCTCTAAAGCTGTCACATAGAGGATAAGTGGTCTTCCTTCAACAGGTGGCATGAGTACCGGTGGACTCAAGAGATACTTCTTGAGAATATCGAATGCTTCTTGACATTCTTCAGTCCACTGGTAAGTGACTCCCTTCTTCATCAATTTGGTGAAGGGTAAACTTTTGCCTGCCAAATTAGCGATAAAACACCGAATATAGGCCAAGTTTCCTTGAATTACTCTTAATTTTTTCAAATTTTGAGGAGGTGACATACCAAGAATTGATTTGGTCTTCTCAGGATCGACTTCAATACCATGATGGTGTACAAAAAAGCTGAGAAATTTTCCTGAGGTTACCCCAAAAGCACATTTTAAGGGGTTCATCTTCAAATTATGTTGTCGAAGCTTGAGGAATATGACTTCCAAATCAGCCAAGTGATTAGAATGTTGTTTGTATTTAACCACCAAATCTTCCACATAACATTCAAAAAACTTCCCTAAAAAGGTTTTGAAGATACGATGCATGACACACTGATATGTTGCGCCTGCATTATTTAAGCCAAAGGGTATTACCTGGTAGAAAAACACACCCTGCGGGGATCTGAAGGCTGTGGATTCCTCATCTTCTGGAGCCATTCAGATTTGATTATTTCCTGAATATTCATCCATGAAGGAAAATGCTTCATATCCAGCTGTTGCATCAATTAAAAGTTCTGTAATCGGTACTGGGAAATCATCCTTAGGACAATGCCGAGTAAGGTCTCTGAAATTGATGAAAACTCTAATTTGTCTGTTTTTCTTCTTCACAGGGACAATATTAGCCAACCAATTGGGATATCGAACTTCTCTGACGAAGTTAGATTTTATAATCTTATCCACTTCAGCTTCAATTTTGGAAGCATAAGTTGGGTGTGTTCTTCTCGCGGCTTTCTTAAATCCTCGATGTTCTTTTGGTAAACCCAAATGATGAGTAGCAACATCAGGATCAAGACTGATCATTTCTATATAGTTCCAAGAAAATATATCTCTATTTTTCTTTAGAAAGGAAATATAAATCTCTTTCTCTTCAAGAGTCATGGCCGCACTGATTAAAGTGGGGAGTGGATCTTCTTTTGTACCCAGATTTATTTCTCTGAGTTCATCCATAGTGGTAGAGATACCCTCTTCAAATGCTGGAGGAGCATCTCTGAGATATTCCTCTTCTTCTTCATCACACATTATTTCTTCCATTTCTACTTGCATAGTAGATGATAAATCAAAATTTCCATGATCAGAAGAGATGTTAAAATTTTAATATCTTGAAGAAGAAGCTTCCATTTCTGACCTGATTGATAATGAAGGGTCTTCCTTGGGTAATAAAGAGGAGATAATGGATTGAGAATTGACATCACTGTTCACCTATGATGTTGCTGTAACTTCTTCTGGCCTGATTGGAGAAGTATAGACTTACTGGATTTCAGCATATGAAATAAAGACATCTCCATTTGGGCTTTCATCACTACTTGGTGGGTTACCAATTTCTACCATGTTTTCTGGCTCGATTGCCGTAATTGACATTATGGATCTTTCCATAAGAGTATTTTGATTTGGGTCTATCCTGTCAATTTGACTGATAGGAAACACATAATCTGTACTCACATGCACAAATGGATTTATTGGAATCTTTTCCAAACCATATGGAGCATTAACTTTGCTAAGCTCCCTTATTGTCGATTTATCATTTCCCTTCATGTGATAGAATTCCATCTCAATGTATTGAGACTCACATGTCTTGAACGAGGCCTTGTCACCATACAATTTCCCAAATTGATCATCAAAACAATACTTGAGACATTGATGGTATGATGAAGGGATAGCCGCATGTTGATGTAGCCAGGGTCTTCCAAGCAAGATTTTTAAGGCTGAATCTTGATCAACAACCATGAAATCTGAATTACATACAAGATCTCCAAACTTAGTTCTGAGTGTAACTTCACCCAGTGGTTCTTGTTCATTTTTATCATATCCTTGTAACATCATGATATAAGGAGATAGATCAGATTCCGTGAGGCCCAATCGCCGAAGTGTACGAATGGGCATGAGGTTGACTCCTGAACCATTATCAATGAAATATCTTTGGACATCTACTCCACTGACCTTTCTAGATAAATAAAAAGGTCTAATATGTCCATGCACGACATCATCTTCATCTTCATCAGTGAAAGATATCACTGCATGGCATTCTGCAGGATTATTCTCTACGTGATAGACTTCAGCTGCAACAATTTCAGTTTCAAACTCCTGAGGATTTGACAAAGCCTCAATGAGTGCCTCCCAAAGATCCTTTGACAGATTAAAAGCATCCAAAATTGATAAATTGGCCGGTACTTGGTCCAGGTGTTTCAATACATCATACTTTTGATCCAGAGGTCTACGTTTCCTAACAGGAACATGTGGTTTAGCAGGTGCCCTGGAAGTTGATTCTTTGTAATTTGATGCATCTTGTATCGGGATAAGAGTTGGAAATATTCCTGATTTTGGAAGATTAGACCGATTAGATCCATTTATTTGTTGAGAGGATGAAGGTGGAACCCCCAAACGATCCTCCAGAATAATTATGACATGACTGAATTTACTATTGGTGGAATAACTTGTTTGTTCTTGTTGAGCTCACTAAAGGGATCTTCCACGAGTTTCTGCTGTGTACAAAGTTCTAGCAGAAGTAGAATTGGAATAGTGGCCTTTGAAATATCCACGTCTTCCCCTGTATCCCGAGCCTCTGGAACTTGCTCTGATTCCTTTATTTGATACAGGGAATTCAGGTTCATCAAAATCAAAACTTCAACTGGCGTATGGATCTGTTAATTGAATCATATTAATAGAACCGAAAATCAATTCTTCATCCGATGAAGACTCCTCCTGACTAGATAATTTAGGCTATGCCGTTTGGTGGGACGGTGCCTGTGTCTTTAAAGTAGATGGCATGAAATCTTCCAGAGTCAAAGACAAATTAGGCTTTGACACATACTCATCTTCTTCTGATTGTTCCTATTTCTTGGAATTATGTCGCCCTTTTGAGGATTTTCCCTCTGAAGAGGATTTTGTTGCGGCCTTCATGGCATAAGGCACAATTGGTTTCTTCAATTGTGTTCGTAAAAAAACAAGAGTTCAGTTGATCGCCTTTCTGACCATCCAATCATCATATTTCTGCGCAGTTTTGCTTTTGAATTCTTGTCACTTGCCTTCCTCCTCTGGAACTGTAGTAGTAACACATCCTACCTGAGCTGAAGAACCTTTTAGTTTGACTTGTCCCGAGTCGACCATCTTTTGCAGGATGTCTTTGAAGAGAAAACACTCCTGGATGGGATGCCCCAAAATTTGATGAAAGGGGAAATAATTGGGATGGTCTTCATCTCCTTCCTTGTTTGGACTCTTGGGCCTTGGCAATTGAACCAGGTTATTTTCCAGAGCCGAAATGAAGTATCCAGGAGCTTGTTCATTTTGGAAAGAGTAAACTTTTCTATTCATATCCTCAAATTTTTTCCGTCTTTGATCTCTTTGATCGTCTTGAAAAAACGGCCTTTGTTGCTGGTGCTCAGGAGGTGGAGCCCTTCGAGAAGATGAAGGTTTTGAGGTAGAAGCAGGTACAGGTTCTTGTTTAAGCATAACTATAGCAGTCTCTGCTTTACCCATTCTCCTTCCTGGACCTGATGGAATTACATGAGATTTAGCCTTAGTCTGTATAAGAAAATCGTCAATCTGTTGAGTGATTGAAGTAAGGTCTTGAAACCCTCCTATGAATTTCATAGGTATCAGTGGTATGTGTAATTCGTCACGTAGATTTGCCACACAGATTGGCAACAGTTCCACTTGAGGGAGTGCTAAGCTCAGGGAATATGTTAATCCCTTCTAGTGAGAAATGAAATCAGAGACCCTTTAATTCTCCCTTTGCTTACAGTTTGTAAGATCGAAAACTGTTGTCTTTGGAAAAGTTGAGTTGAATTGAAGAAGAAATCGTTGACGAAGATCTTCCCATCCAGTAATTGACCGGGATTGCAAGATTGTTTACCAGAAAAAGGATGGTCCTTGCAAGGTTCGCACGAAGCATCTGAGTTTCACTACTTCTTGCTTCTCCAGAGTTCCCATCATAGGATCGCAACAAGACACGTAATGCGTGAAATGCTTTTCCGGATCGCCTGATCCATTGAAAATAGGGAATACAGGGTTTCCAAAACTTGATGGGGGAGAGATTAAATCTACCCATTCAGGGTAATATCTCTTTTCTGGTTGAACCTGCGCACGCTTCCCCTCCATAGTCTCTAACTGAGCTGTTAATGACTCAATGGTAGTTATTAACTTTTGAGAAATATCCGGTTGAACTTGGACTTGGGAAGGTGCAATGACTAGAGTTTGAATAGGTATAGAAGTTGTTACTGCAACTGATGGCAGCACTGTCAACTATTGTTGCACTTGACCCATAGGATTAGACATGTGAGGGTGTACTGATAGAGGAGGATATTCTTGATCCATCTCAGTAGCTGCAAAAAATTCCCTTGGGTGACTAACTCCAGCATGCTTAGGAAAAAGACTTCCCTGAAGTAGTTCTGCATTCAACCTCATCAATTTCTTCATCCCTTCCTCTTGTTGTGCAAACCTTTGCTCTAGTGAGAGAGATTGGCCTTCTCCAGAGGAAGGATGTGTAACCTGATTCTTTCCCCTCCCTTTTTTTGATCCATTTCGGAGAGGGGGAAGTGGGTTACTTGAAGGATTACCTAGGTTCTGAGTAATCCTTTGATTTCATGTACGCACACCTTCTTCATTTGTGTCTGTGCATACATCTTCTTAAGAAGGAACCTCTTCATCTGAATCCCCTGAGTGAGCCTCATATGGTGGATCAGAAACAACGACATTGATGACATTGATTGATTCATAACGCATAGAATCCCTTCTATAAGCATTTCTGTGATATTTTCTTCTTCCATGTATTTGATGAGACATTGACTTATGTTGATTCGATCCCTCAGGAACTTCTTGACGAACCATAATTTGGAGATAATCTCCTGATAATTTGGCTCTTCGTTCCTCTTGTGGCTTCTTCCCCAATCGATAAAAGACTGACTTTCGCTGAGGAGGGGATTGATGATTTGAAAAAGTCCCCAGTCCGGTGGACTAGGGCTGTTCCTGCTACCTTTGCTCAACTCCTCGAATCCTATTTGCTGATTCTGAGGGTTGGTTTAAAAGAGTCCCCAGTTTGGAAAGCTAGGGTGGCTCTTTACATGCTATGTCTGAGACTTTATTAAAATCTCTCCTGATCTTGCAGACCTTAGTCATGAAATTAGATGGATGCATCAACCTACATCCACTTTTATCACCCATTTTAAAAGACCGTTGGATGATTTCTGACACTTCTATCACTTGGTGATGTTCTTGCTCCAAACGAGAGGCCTATTCAATATTATCGTTTGCTTGATGCAGGTGTAATTCAACAACTTGTTCTCTGTATTCTTGATTTTGAGAGGAACTAGTTGAAGCCTGTTCTTGGGAAAGATTTTGATTACAAACAAAGCCAGGTATTTGTGGCCGGCCATGGGCAATAACATTGCATGAGACCATTTTCGGCGGGCTTTGCTGACTGGAGAGCACCGTGAAATGCAGTTCTCCATGAACACCCCATCCTCTGACATGAATACCAGATGGGGAATTTGACATTAACTAGCAAAATCTTCTTTGTGCACCAAGGAATGAACGCTGAAGGGCTCTCTACTACTTTTCAGCCTTCGGATATCGAGAGACTGATAGAGATGCCAAGTCAATTTGACATTGTAACCCTTCTATTATCTTAACATGATTTTCAAATTCATAATAATATAATACTTTCTTTTTGAACTGACAAAGAGTTTTCCATATGTTGAGACGAATATCATGAATTCTATCTTCCATCAACATCTCTGGAATGTCATACTGAGAGTCATCCAGAGGCCAAAACATGACCGGAACTTCACCTTTTTCCAGTTTTTTTTTTCATGTTCAGCATTTCCTATTTATTATTCAATGAAGATTCTTCTACCTGATTTGACCAGAGCTGGTGCTTCCTTGTTGCTTCATCAGATTCAACAAGATTGGTAGAGAAATCACTGATCAAACTAAAAGATTCATGACTTAGGGGTGGTTCGGAGAATGACCTACACCCTGAGCTATCTTCGATTGAGAAAGTATTTCACTTTCTAGAGATGAAGCATCAGACATGACTGGTTTCGCATTTGCAAGTACCTCAAGATAAGAGGGCTTTCTCGGAACTACATTTTCCACTGGAGCATTTTCTGGGCAATGTGAATCACTACTGCAGAGAGGACTTTTTCAGCGAAATTCATCATCATGGGGAGGGCCACCATGGTGGGTTACAAAAAAATATGAGATCTCTTGCTCCTTGGTCTTCTGACCACACAGAGGGTTCCCGTGGCTCTCATCTGAAGATGAAACTTCGATATCGACCAAATTATCATGAAGCAAGACTTCATGAGGAAGTGTCTATTGAAGACCTTAGGAATTAATGTTCCCACTATTGGGAAATGAGGGAGTATTATCTTGAATTCCAATATATAACTGTCGGAGGGCTTCAAGAACTCCAGCATCGAGCAAGGCCTTGTTACAGATTGGCTATTAATTTCTTAACTATGCTGGACGGGTCTTCTTCTTATACTCCTTCTTACTCACCTTGGAAACCACTTGTTGAAGAAAGTGGCTACTCTGAGTAGGTGTATGTGCCTAATTAGGAGAGATGGCCAGGTTAGGCTGACGATCTCTACTCAAATCAGGTGTATGTGCCTAACTTGGTTGTTCGTATGATATCGGGGAGTATACCCCACAACCCTCTTGGACAGGAACAGATGTGTGTATCTACTCTGGAGTGAACTGTTGATGTGTCACTCCACTACTAGGGACAGATTTGTGTGTCATTCCCTGAGATGTTGCTGAAGCTGTTCTAATATCCTAGAAAGCATCCAGAATATGAGCAGAGATTTTCTTCTACTCTTTCACCATTGATAGAATATGCTTGGTGACTTCAGCTGCCGGAACGGGGATATACGCCCATTTCATGCTTGGAGTAGGTGTATGTGCCTGCTCCTGTCCTCCTTTTCCTGTTAGTGAATCCTGAAAGTACTAAAGTGTAGGGGAAGAGAATTGAGTCTGCCTCCTGTTTGTCGCTGGAGATTTCTGAATGACTTCTCCGGATGATACCAAGCGAGACTGTTGGTAGGCTTGATCAGTACTAGCAGGTGTAGGTGCCTTCTGATTTCACTTCATCGAACATGGTTGATGAGATCCCTAATATGTAGTCAGACGAGCCTACTGACTATCTGATGACGTATAAACAGGTGTACGTTCCTACCTATAATACTCCGCCGGAATTGCCCGGCGGGATTGGCGTGATGCTGCCAGACGAGTCTCTTGGACAGTGGAATTAAAATGGGCAGGTGTGTGTGCCTGCTCTTTTCTTGCCACCAAGATAGGTTGGTGGACTTCTCTAGAGATGGCAGAGATGAGAACCTGCTCATGGTTAACCGGATTTCGCCTCTGGAAATTCGTCTTTCCTGCTCGGGTTTGAAGAACCTGAGCCGAACGCCTGGAGTCGGTACCCTCATCATGTCGAGGGTGCACTGTAGCACGAGTCTGGCGGTGATTATTGATAGTATCCCTTGGAAAGAACTCATGTCTGTTTGAATTAAGACCCTGATGGACCTATTCATTCACCTCCCCAGAATAAGGGAGCGAATGGTGATTGCGTTTCGTGGATAACGACCCGAAAAGTTGGAGACGGTGGTTAGCACCGCCTGCTTCTTGATCACTGATCGTCATTGTACGGACGACCGGTGTGAGTTGTTCACTTGGAGGGCTTGTCGTGCAGCCTTCAGATTTGGAATGGTACCGTGTTGACGGTACTACTTAACCAGTGCATTTGATGCCCAGCGTTGAAGACACTGAGTATGTGATGTTGTCCTTAGAGCGAACGATGATCCAGCAGGAGTAGCAGTAGTGGCATTCACAACAGCGGTATTCTTAGGTGTGAATTTGAGAGTAGCCATTTCTTAGAATGCAGAAAATCTTGGAAAAGAGTGCCTGTTTGATATAACAGACGTAATCAAGATAAATTCATCCACTACATCTTTTGGATGATCACATATGTCAATGATTGTTTTTGTTGGCCCTCTCATTGAGTTTTAAATAGGGGCCTAACAAATAAGCGAAACATCATTTTAACTTGGTTTAGGATTCACGTCGGGTTCACCATTTTTTGTTTCCCTCTGGAATTGAGGATGACCTCATCGATTTAAGGTTCAAACATTCCAAGCGGTTTCTAACGGGTTTGTTCATAGAACTGGAAACATCCAATGATTCCATATCCATTTGAACCTACTTTCCAAAGGTAGGCGCTCATTAGTTGTGCACTGATGAGGCTTAGGAATTTGCATTGGTCGAGAGGATGGGAGGTCAGACCCATCACACCTTTTTGAGGGGAATTATTGTCTACTCCGGGACTCTCTTTATAGATTTAAGTTATGCTTGTGAATCCTTATTACATTAACCAGTATAAAATGAGCTTTCCTTTAGATCTGACAATCAATGATTGATATGTAAGAAATTTAGAGAATCTTTTATATGTATTCGAGGTTCTTCATCGATAGATAATCATCTGTATTTGTTTAGAGATTCTTAGTAAATGGTATCCTTTAATACATAAAATTATTTTGGTCATTATGATGACCATAATGGTTTTAAATCCACTCAGTGGGGGCACTTGAAGTTTATTGTCATTCATAATGACATGGATTATTTCAGTGTTTGGATCATACCCGCAGATGAGATACCTATGCATCCTTTGTTTAGGAAAAGGAATCAGAACCCACGTAGTTTGAGTAAGGGAATATGATTTTTATGATTGATGGCTCAAATAAAGATGTCATAATTACTTTTACACTCTAAGATCATGTGAGTCATGCTTAGTGTGAGAAACAAGAGGTATTGGTAAAACTAGATAGTTGTGCCATGAAAGATGCAATCATAAGAAATGATGTGGGGCTTATGTATGTATGACTTCCCAAATAGATGAAGATTAGGATTTAGTTCAGGGAATAAATCCAGGAAAAGGGTCCATAAAGGTATATATACTTTATGGAGATTTGGATACTCTAATCTTGGGGCTTACTCCTAAGGAAGATGCCCAAGTTAGGAGGGGACTTATGATTGGGTTTTTACTCTGGAGAAGGAGACCTAGATCAAAAAGTAAATTAGGACTGGTTAAGAGAGATTAAGGCTGGGGCTTACTCCAGAGAAGAAGTCCGAGGTTAAGGGACTTGAAAAATTAAGGGAATTGGGGATTACTCCTGAAAAGGATTCCCATATTTGATACTGGGGCTTACTCCTGAAAAGGAATCCCAGGTTAAGAGAATTATGGTTGGGGCTTACTCCTAAGGAGTATGCCCATATTTGGGAATTTTAAGACTGGGGCTTACTCATGAAAAGGAAGCCCAGGTTAAGAGAATTATGGTTGGGGCTTACTCTTAAGGAGGATGCCCATATTTGGGAATTTTAAGATTGGGGATTACTCCTGAAAAGGATGCCCAAAATTAATGTGAATTATGACTGGGAGTTACTCTTAAGAAGAAGGCCCAGGTTAAGGGACTTGAAAAATTAAGGGACTTGGGGCTTACTCCTAAGGAGGATGCCCAGATTTGAGAATTATGACTGGGACTTACTCCTGAAAAGGAGGTCCAGGTTAATGAGGATTTGGGGCTTACTCTTAAAGATGATGCCCATACTTGTGAATTTTGAGACTAGGGATTACTCCTGAAAAGGAAGCCTAGATTTGAGAATTATGACTGGGGATTATTCCTGAAAAGGAGACCTAGGTTAAGGGGTTCTCTCATCTTAAAGGATGAGGTTTAATGCATGAAATCTCAATATTTTGTGACATAAAGATGTGTAAATGACTAGGTTTTGAGAGCCATTCCACATAATTCCTTTCAGATAAGGAAGTTAATCAAGAAAACATGCCATAAGTGGCTTTAAATAATGTCTTGAAGACTGAATCTTGAATAGGAGAGGTGGAATGGTATAAGAGGGGTTAAATGGGAAAGAAGGGCACCCAAAAAGGCAGGGGTGCGCAAGTCCTGGCAGGGGCACAAGTACTGCATGGGCACGCAAGTCATGGTCGCGCAGGTATACCTGCGCGACACATGGGTACTTGCACGATTGTTAACCAGTAGGGTAACACTTGGGCGATCCTTAACCAAAGCCTTTAGAATTATCCTGAGGTACTTCCAGAATAGAGGCGTGCATGTTTTGGTGAAGAAGTAGGGTGGCGTGCAAGTATGTTCATTTCCCTTAAGGGTAAAACACCTTAGGCGCGCAAGTGTTAGTGAATTCTAACACTTAGACCTTACTCCTCTTATTTAGACCTTCCATTCTAGGTAAAGAATTACCTTAGAAGTGTTCGGAAGACCTGAAGAAGAGACTTGGGCATTCAGAGCTCTATATCTAAATTCTGGAAAAATTCCTCCTCGAAATGGGGGGCCCACAGGGTCTATTTATAGGCTGGAGAGTACCCCAGACGGTTATCATTTAGGGCGCGCAAGTCACTTGTGCGACCATTAGGCGGTGCACAAGTATACTTGTGCGACAGTGAGGGAACTTGCGCGACCCTTGTGCATTTGAAGCCTTGTTCATGCCTTTGTCGATTTTTGAGGTTTTCTTCAAAGGATGAATCAATTTGTGCTAAGTCATTTTAATTTCCATTCCATTAGACAATGTGAAGAAAAGGAGCATCAACAAACATATTAAAATAATCACACAAAATCAAAACCTAAAGGTCTTTTATCTTTAGATATTAGCTACAGAAACAACTTATTTTATAATACTATTAGAATTTATCTATAAATAATAACAAATAAGGCTTCCTTCTTAGAATATCATATGCTATGATCATATTTATAACCTAGGGAATGGAAAAAATAAAAAGTGGTGAGTTAAATACTCAATAAAGAATAAACTTATTATAGCGACCATCAGATGTTGATGATGATATACTATTTTTATTGTTAAAAGTTTATACCAATAAAAATGATTAAATTAAAGGAAAATAAATTTTTAATGAATATTCTGAAATAAGGAAAATGTTCTTATGATTATTCCAGAAGAAACCTGTTGGAAGAATTCATATGGATTATCTATAGATTTAAGAAGTGATAGTAGAAAATATACCCATGAATATCCCAGAAGTATTTTTTAATGAATTTTAAAAAGAAAAATGTTTTATTTTGTGTAGTGTAATGTTGAAAATTTATAGAAGGAAAACCTAAGAAACTCGCGCCGTTGATGGTTTCAAAGGAACAAGTTAGATGATTCTTTGATGTTTATAAAAAGTTTCCAAAATCATTATAACTAATATTTATTCATAATTCTTAGCTGAAGTTGTTTGAAGGAATAAATTGGTGTGACTTAGTGGAACTTTTTTTTCAATAATTATTTGTCTGAAATGAGGTTACCAGACTAAGGTTAATAACATGAATCTATAGGATGTAGTTATAAAGACCAAGTTTTCTAGGAAGAATAATGTACAAAACTCATGAGAAAATGTTTCATGTTATAAAGTTTGAGTTATGAAGTGATAAAGTTATAAAAATATACAAATGAAGTTTTGAAGTCATGAAGCTATATATGTATGAGGTTTTATCCTTAAGGTTATAAAGTTATGATGTGGTGACCACAAGGTGTTTCTTTGAGTTTAAAAAAAGGAGATATAATTTCAACCCAAGAATAATAAGATACGAGTTAGAGTTTATAAAAAATATGAGTGAAATAGATAGAGGATTTTTGAATCTTCTAGAAGGAGAGTTATAAGTTCATTGGTAGCACTGGAAAAACTTTTTCAGATAGAGAATACATAGAGTACTAGACATTGAATGTTTGTAAAAATTACATCTGAAGAAAGATTTTTTATTGTATGACCACTCAAGAGTTCATTGGATGGATAAAGATTAAGATAACTAGGTAGATAAATGTGACTTCTTTGGAATTAAAAGTTCGTAGAAAAGACATAGAAAATATATAAAGATTACTTGATATAAAAATATAAATATTATTGAATGAAAAAACATGAGTTCATTAGAAAAGAGGTTTTTTGATGGGGTATAGATAAAAATGTATCGAAGGAAGAATTTCCTTACAAAGTAATTACAAATGGAGTATTTCCAGATGAAGGAGTTATTACAAATAAGAATCAAATTAAAGTTTGAGTATCATTAAAAAATATTTTTAAAGTCATAAATCTTAATGATTGTGAGATTTAATTTCAATTATAATAAATCTAGATGATATTTAAAGGACATTTTAAGAGTTCCTTAACACTAAGGCTTAAAGAAACCGTGATGGTGAATGTTGACCTTGATTTATACATAGTTTTGAATACGATCAATCAAAGGGAGATATGACTGGGAAATTCAAATTTGGATGTCATTTTTATTCCTTAATTTTTCATAGGTAGTTGATCCTATAGAAGGAGAATATATGATACATAGATTTTTATTTATAAATTTTAAGAGGAATCATTATTATAAGTTCAACATTAGTTACTGATTAGGAATCTACTTTGTTGAAGACGATTTTTTGGATAGAGAAGATTTAGATGGAAGTAGTACTAGAATGAGGTGAATTGGATAATGGTATATAAAAAGGATTTCCAAAACAAGGTGTAATAGATTAAGGGGTACCAGACACAACATTCTAGAAAAAATTATTTCAAGATGGATAATTTCTAAAGTAGGAAGATTTTTAAAAAAGTTTTAGAAATGTGAGATTTGAGTATATCAAGGACTTTGAAGACTAGGATGAAGTTTTGGGACCAATACTCTTTTTAGAGAGCTATTGAATATCTTGAATAATTTTTAAATTAGAAAATTTGATCTAACATTCTTGTGGAATAATACCATCTAAAGAAGAATATTTTTCTACATTAGACCAACAAATAATAAGAAGCTTGTGGGTGGGGTGTATAAACAGTTCTTGAAGAGGCTCAAGGACTGGGGTGTATAACCAATTGAAGGGAGTGTGTGAGATATAGGCTGAGGGTTAAGGGTTATTCCTTCCCACACCAGTTTTAATCTATAATATATATTATAGTGGATAATCCATGTTGGGGGGTATGCCCAATATGAAAATAAGTATACTTTTATGATGAACCTTTTAAAAATATATATGCTGTATTACTTTAAATTATTTGTATAATATAAGGGAAAATTGATGAGGGTAAATTTATTAAGATATATACATCCTTACCGATAGTAGAGGTTTGATCAAATTAAAGTAAGGAATAATTTAATTTTAAATTAATTATTAAAAATTTGGTTACCCCTGATTCACCCCCTTTAAAGGTAACTTCATGATCCATTGGGATTCTAAATTAGTATCAAAGGGAGAGTTCCCCCTGTTTGGTTTTATAAGTTTATTAATAGTTGTAATTAACTATTTTACATGAAGTGTAGCTTTACAGAAGATGAATAAAGTGTATCTATATATGATAAGGAAGATAATCCAGAGATTAATAAAATATAAGGTATCCTTGGTTGTTGGAACATGGAGGTGTTTGCTAAAAATTTAAAGAATCAAAAGAAGAAAGAAAATCAAAATCAGTGGAAGTTATCCTCTAAAAGGAAAAATAAGGTGGATTCACTATTACTAGAAGTTAAATTGTATGGTAATAATTCATGTGAATTTGATAAAATTAATCCTCCAAAAGAATCTTTCTCAAGTTATAAATAGTTTGATTCAGTGGAAACTATTGAATATTTTTTACTCTGAAATCATGTATTACATAAAAAATTTCCCTTTAAAATTTAATATATATATATAATTATATATATAAAATTCAAATATGAGGAAATGTTATAGCTTAAATTGACACATGATGAGATAAATACTACATTAGTGGAAATGTTCTAAGAGTGAAAAAATCATAATAAAATACCTGAATGAAATTAAGAAAAGGTATTACATTCTTAATAAATGTCCAACCTTGTTGAATAATCATTATAAAGGTGTTTTTGTGAGAATTTTTTTATAAAGGAACATTTTAATGAAGTATTTCATGTGTTAAAAGCAACAGTTGAAGTTAATAATTCTCAGTTTGAAGTAATGGTTGGGATAATAAAAGATATTGAAAACTATCTATAAAATTATTAGAGGAAGCATGAATAAATGTTCCTAAAATTTAAAGCATAATATGATGAGAAATTAAATTTACTTAAATATTAGTAGAACACATTAAATCTAATGTGTCTTGAGTTGGAAATATAATTGAAAAAAATTAGAAACCACTAAAGTTAAATCACTACATAAGGTTAAAATAAGAACCATTTATGAAATTCATTAAGGTAGTATTACTTATAGAAAGTATCATTCTAAAAATAAGGATAATATGAAGGAATTATAAGTATCACCTTTCAATAAGTTTAATAAAAATGTAAACCCTTATTCTAATGAATTTTTATGCACTAACTCCCATAATTTAAATAGTATAGGTTTTAGTTCCAGTAAAATATGGGTGAAGAAATATATGGAGAAACCCACCTATTTTTTGAAGGTGTAATTAATAAAAGAATAAGGAAGGAGTAACCCCCAATATTCCTATAATTAAAAAGTTAATATCTAAAAGAAATTTTTTTGAAGGAAGTATCCACTAGCCAAAATAGAACCCTATAGAAGAAGCCAAGGCTTATTGACTACTGTTGGTGATGTGGAAATTTCAGACACATGCATATTGGTTTTTGACATAATATGAGAAGGTATGAAAGATAAATAAGTCCAATATTAAGGGGGAATAAAATGAAAGGCATGTAAAAATCAACTAAGAACACCCAACCTTCACAAAAGAAGAATTTTTTTGGGACATAAAATAGATTTGAATGTCTTGAAATTTTTTATCTGAGTTGAGGATGAAAAAACTCCAAATTTTCCATTTATTATTTTGTAATATTATATGCATTAATTTTAAAGTTATTAATGGATACAACATTAGATTCCAAGGCCCGGTGTTCCTGAAATTAATTTTTGAAATATATTAAATATATTAAATGCATTCATAAATATTTTTCTTTAAAAAGTAGAATAACATCTGAATAGAGGATAAAATAAAAAATATGAGACAACTTTTGAGTTTATATCATAGTTTTACCCTATTCATGACATAACCTTAGAACTCATCGGGCGTTTGGGTTGAGGCGCGATCATTGGTGAACGTTTAAAATAAATTAATTTAATAAATTAATTAATTTAATTAATTACCTAATCTAATTTTATTTCTATATAAATGTTGTTATGGTGAATTTTTAAGGTTTTCCACCTAACTCTATAAATTAAGAGTAGCCATTGGATGATCTTCCTTTGGCGAGTGATGAACGGATCGTGGATTATCGATTGGTGTGCGACGGAACCCAATGATCTTTCAAATAACAAAGAATCTGAATTTTTCTTCACTAAAAATCGATCTAATTCAAGGTAGAATGATGTTTTACTTTGATTCATTTCCTAATTATTATTTCAGTGAAGAATAAAAATAAATCAACTAACATATTGGTTCAAGGATCGGTCGTATTGAGAGTATGGGATTATCTGTAGGGATTATTGGGAGAATTGTTTATTTGTTTTGGTTCTTCATTTTTATTTCTAATGAAATTGGATTTAGTCCAACCAAACATAGACGATATTTATTACTCTCTTGCATGTTTCTTGGATTTATCCCACCGTTCTTGTGAATTCATCAATGGAATTCATTTTGGCCTATGGTTCAATGAAATACAGGATAAACAATCATTGCACGCCCATTTCCTCTGGAAACAAATTGTTATCACAGATTCAAGTATGAATCAATGATGGGATCAAGCTACGATGAAATCAGTTTGATAAGGGACAGATTTTGAGATACCGTTCCTGATATCATTGGTGTGTGATGATGGATGATGTTTTTGGATGTTTTAACAAATAGATTCAAAGGCCAGAACTCGGTTATCAGGGACAAAAAGGGTCGACCAACTTCAAATTTGAGTTATACTTTGAGGTTCTTAGCTGGATCGATGGATGGAGGAGTATGTGAAAATTCATGAACCAAATCTAAGATTCTATAAAATACCACGGAATACGACATGTATTTCAGAGCTACATGCCTCGTGGGACTCCCTGGTGTGACACTAGGGTTTGGACGGAAAGTTAAATATCACATGGAATGTGACTCAACATGGAATCTTGGTGTGTACCTCAGAGAGTACATAAACACAACTAGGAGTAAATGGGCTTAGATATGTTGTACACTCTAAAACAGACATGGACAAGCTAGGTGTACACGAGAAGAGATGTATAATTGGATATGGTCAAGAGTTCATACATTTATACACGTTGTGTACTCTAACACGGACATAGACACAAACACAAGAATGAGTTATAATACATGGGTGGTAACCGATGCTGAAGGAACACACCATGTACTACCACTAAACATTTTTTACTCCCTTAAGGATGGTTTATAACCCTTTTCCTCTTCAGCTTGGACAAGTTTTGTTAGGGATCATTCCCTTGATCCATTTCTTGAGGGTTAATATGAAATCGAGTCCTATACGTTGGATAGTGATCCCTTCAAGGAGAATTTTTGTATAGGGTTTTTGGAATCATTCCATGAGGCCTAGAGTGAGATCCTCTATAATCATATTTCTCTGGGTGGAGTTCTTGGTATAGTTGTAACCAACGCTATATGAGCATCGATCCTCTTCTTAGCAGGTTATTCTAGATTGAGTTTTTGTTATACCCCATGTCATTGGGTGTGATCCTAATCTATGTATCATTATATTCAATATTACATTGTTTACTTCTTATGGTGAGATTAAATGAGTGTGACACCTTGGATGGATTCCATCAATGCAATGTGACTCATTGAGTGTTATCTCCTAGATGGGCACTATGTGGAACCTTCGAGCATGATTTTTAGATTGGAATTATAGTTGTGACTTTACCTTGAGATGGTGTGTATTTGTTGATTATATCTAGATATTATTGTTGTATGTGCAGTAGACATATACCTATAATGATTTAAATATTATTAATGTTTCAATATACTTAGTGATTTTAGGTTGTCCTACTAGGTATTGTTATACTCATCCTTGCATGGGATTTTCCCTCACATGTCATGTCTTATACAGAAATTAAACCTTTTGACAAAGTCTAAGAGGGACCAAGACTAGGCACATAATCGCGAGATAGATTGATCAAGGTGTGTTCAAGTGGTTACCATGATTGTGGCCCCCTTATATACTTTCAGGTTGGACTTTTTTTCAATTTATTTGTGGCGGGCTTGTATCTTGAATTTTTTCTTTCTAGTATTTTTTTTTTCATACTATGATAGTGGGATTTAGATGTATACATGCATGGTTTACCAGTTGTTTTACATTTTAGCATTTTATGGGCTTAGAGATGTGTGTGTACAAGTACATTAGGATACAGCCTCCCATGTTAGTGATATTCCTACTTGGCATCGGTCTCCATTCCCGGACCTATTAGAGGAATTCTTGGGATAGTTGTGGCATAAGACCCTTTAGAATCGGTCATGATAGAGTGGAATTAGAGGAGTCCATTATACCTTAGGATTGAGGTATTTGAGATTGGTTTGGGGAAATAGTGTTAAGTGTTTGAAGTTTAGAATTCAGTATAGGGACCCTGGTATTGGTTCAACGGACGACGTATCCATACACTAGGACTCTGATCACCTATCTTTTGACTTGGTACATGTAGACATTAATTTCATGGAAAAACATTAGTACATGCATCATATAGAAATGGGTTGTGGTTTCCACATACTTCTTGAGTCTTATCTCTAGATATAATCATTGACCGTGGTACATATTGTCTATTTTAGGATGCCTCCACGATGTATATAAACAAGGATTCAACATTAGGATCATGAGGAGGATCCCCTCAGTGACGAGGCATCAATAAAGGGAATTTTTCTAGAGGTGATATCTCTAGGTGGTGCACCAGTTATACCACTACCTGTAGAGCAGAATATGGTACCCATAGTACTAGTAGACGAGGTACACATGCTAAGAGCACTTCAAGAGTTTCAGCGATAGTGACCACTCAGGTTCTAAATTGATCCTAACCCACAAGTAACTGAGGACTAGATTAAGGTGGTGGAATTATTTTTTCTTCTTATTAGGACATTGGAAGTTCATATGGTGGTACTAGAAATGGGATATCTCCTTGGATCTATAAGATGATGGTGGGGTTTGGTGACCTATTCATACAATTAGGTGACTCTAGTATGGTCAGATTTTGAGAATCTGTTCATAGAGAATTTATCTCCAACTATGTTGAGTGTTGTATGCATATAGGAGCTCTTATAGCTTCAGTAGGGTACTACGACAATGAATGAGTATTCATTAACAATCACTAACCACTATATTTAATCAATGGATATGGTTCTTGATCAATTATTTCAGGCTTGAACCTTCAAGCAAGGAATGCATAGAGACATCCGATACAATTTTATACCTATATGAATTCCTATCTATCCTAGGGTACTAGAGTGTGATTTTATTGCCAATAGTTTCCTAGATGAGAAGACACAAAATTTTTTTTGGCAGAAGTGGGAAAACAAGATCAAAGACTTTGGAAGAAGGGAGTATACGTCAGTATTAAGGAATTGGATGTGTGAGAAGTTTTTTGAAGTGATACCAGGACAAAGGGTCTATTGTTTTGGGCTCGCATGATGTTTCTAGTCATCCAAAGGAAACACATTGCCACTCTTATGATGGAAGGGGACATCTTGCATGATATTATCCTACCCATCGAACAAATGGAAGAGAGATAATTGATAGGACACTTAGAAAGAAGTAGTGGTAGGAAAAGATAGGTCAACAGGGTGGAAGACATGTCAGAGGGGCTGGGAGAGCAGCTGGAGGAGGTAGATTCTTTGAATTATTACCACCACCACCACCAAGTGGTCCAGGCCAGGCTGAGGGAGTTGGGGGACATGGGTGAGGGAATCTATTGGTGGTCGAGGATTATGACCCGGAGGATCTAGGGATGATACGAGGTATGATACATAAGGGTCTGGGTGTAGTGTACGCATGTGATAGGTCATGCCTAACATTTTTTTTCATGATCGATGTTCAATCCGAGATTTACACAATGATAAATGAAACGATCAATAGAATTGAATCTAAGAAAAATAGACAAGGGATAGAATACCAAAACTGAGTGTAGGATCATCACATATTATTTATAATTAATTTAATTAACTAAGAACCACCTTGTGAGAACTATTTTTTATTTGATGGATCTGAAAATAAATCTATGTTGTACCATTGTTGCATTGATGGAATCAAGAGTATATTCCCTCTAGAGGGGATCCACATGTGTTCTAAAAATCTCCAAACATTACCGTAGGAATCTCTGGGTGATAGCACGAAAGATCCTATCACATGCATAATTCACATTTGATCACCACAAAAATTACTTATGAAGTATTATCCTTGAAATTTATATACTTAATAGTAGAAGGTGGAGTAAGATATATATCTATTCTTGGGATAATTCTAAGATATAGAAGACTCTAGGGATTTGAGAGGATTCTTCAGATTCATTATGCACAACCAAACAAATGAATTGGATCTCATTGGAAATAATATAATTGGGTTTATATATCGCTAGGGTTAGAAAAAAATAATTTCAAAAGTTCCATTTATTATTTATGAAATACCTTATGGAACCCCATGTCTATAATAATAATAATAATAAAAATATTATTATTATTATCATTTCTTGACACATGATTTCTAACACCCTGATCCCAGAAACCTGGAGTTGAGGCATTATTTTATTACATTGGCATGATTATAAGGAATCAAATCCTGAACTATTTATTAGTTAAATAGTTTTGGAAGGATATATTACATACATGATACCCATAATACACTATGAAAATATAATAAAACATGATAAATATTAAAATGAAATAAAATTCATCCTTGAAATCCTATTCAAAGTTTTCATCTTCATAACTTGGGGTAAAGAAACATAATAATGGTGAGCTCAAATGATTAGTAAGGGTATATAAAAGATAATAAATAATTAATTGATAAGAATAATCAACATGTAAAGGTAAATAATTTATAACACATTCCATTCAAATAAATAGATATGTAAATATCAATATGGAAAGGTAAGGAACTAAAAACACATGCCATTTAATCAATGAACTGAATATAAAATATATCCATAGATATATCGATGAAAAATATCATGGATAAATAATAACAAAAGATAAATGATGGAAATTCCTAATCATTGGATTCCATGTTTCTTATGTACATGGAACTATTATCTTTAATACCTTTTACATGATGATTTAGTATATCGAGTAAAAACCCATCTAATTTGGGCAACAAATTCGTCTCATGAGACTGCTGATGCATCGATAGACTATCTATAACCAGGAATAAACCATTTCATACCTATCCAAAGAATTATTAATATATTGAATAATATATTTAAAAATGTACAATATGCCTTATCAAATATCTGTATTAAATAAAAGATATATATTTGTCAACAATTCCCTAGTTAGTCAATTAGCTTTCAAAGTGAAAACCGTGTGTAAAATGGTATATTGTTTGGGTAATAATAGTAAACATTGCATGAGAATATGGATATTTAAGAAAAATTTAATGTACCATAAAAATGATCATAAATTAAGTGATTTTTTCAATATAAAATTAACAATCACAAAAGAATGTGATATTACAATGGTAATCATTAAACACATTCTTGAGGTAAATGATTTTTAAATATTCCAAAGTGTCCTATACCACTTTGAAACATTTGAATCATAATAACCATGAAGTAATAATATTAAAATAAATTTACAATATAATAATAATAAGGATATTCATGATATAAAATTTCAAAGAGAAGTATATAAACCATATAAAAGTTAATTGGTGTATACTAACAAATAAGTCTCAATGGAATGTAAATTGAGACACAATACCTTAACCTGTACTTACATTTGTGTGAATGGTATTTAACCTCATATATAATGGTTTTAAAAGTGTTAATAACTTATTAAAGAACCATATTAATTTTTATAATTTCATATATTATCATTTTATAATATTTTACTTCCAATTTGATAACAATCTTTCATTATTTTCACTATTTTCGGTGTAAATTGCCTAGTTTGTCGAGTATGTTTTGAATTGTTACTTGTTATTATTATTAATTAGATCATGGATTCATCATATCCATAATATAAAACATGATTTAAATATAATATATATTAATTATATTTTCATTTATAATAATCTATAAAGTTTGGAGATAGGAAATGAAATGCACCGTTCATGGAGACGGTAGGTCGTAACAACACATGAATGATACATTCATTTCCTTGTCATATTTTAAAAAATAAAAAGTAAATGTTATATATATGTATATGTTTATTATCATTATAGTATAATATCTATGTAATATACTTTACATAGTTTTATTAAAGCCATCTTTTAAGCATTCCATGTATAGTGTGAATGAATCACATTACTTTGAGGGGGTGGTAGTCCACCTTTCAACAAACGATGTTACCGTATTCTCACAAATTGGAGTTCATAAAGGTACATGTTATAAAATTATTAATAAAGTATAAAGAAATTAAAAATAACATATAAAACATATATAAATAGAGTCCCATCATAATTCTTAACCATGAGAGGTGGTAAAGGGAAAACGAACAACTTCGTTTTGTGATGTGGTAGTTTGCCGTGCACATAAACGGTAGGTTCATTACCCATTAGATAGAAGTGTGTGTAAGAGTAGGTCAATTCATTAACAAAAAAATATATTAGTATATTTAGTATACTGGTGTTATTATATAATCATGGAATATGTATAATTGAAGGAGTGGAGAAAGAAATAAAATTAAATACATTGAGGAATATTGTTACCTCTTACTTAGGTAACCCCATTTGATTTACACCAAAGGGATTAATTTGATGAATTTATGAAAAAGGATAGCCTTATTGGTTTAGGGGAAGGATTTTTAGTATCTATTTGGATATATCTTTGTCGATTAAAAGTGTCTTGATAGGTGTGAGGAAGTGGGAGGTGTGAGTGCCTTTTTATAGTGGAGGAGGAGTAACACCCTTGTAAATTTTTGGAAAGGGAATTCCACCCATGTTTTTCCCATGGAATGTGGATAAAATATTGGTCCAGAGTCAATCCTAGGGATTATAGGGTCTAAATATGGATATCTAATGGATTTTGGAAAAGTGTAACATCCCGGCCCGAGTTCCACTCACCAGTTCCTTGAGCTGGTTTGGTACGTGACCTCAAGTGCGCCTCCCCGTATGCCAAAGGATGCCAACTAGAAATGAGGGTCTTCTATATTGATCATCGAGAGAATATATCCTCTATTATCAGATTAATAAACCAAAATAAATAAATAAACAACAACATAATATCATATAACCATGAACAATACTAATATATTATGATAAACAAAACTGGAAATACAATATCAAAGCTAAAGAAAAAAATATTCTATGTAAATGTATGTGTCAAGTGTCAAAAATGAAATCCAAAATAAAGAAACTGAAGAATCCCCAAGTGGGTCCCAAAAAACATCTGGTCCCTTAATCCAAGCTCCATCCCAACTCTTCCATCTATCTTAGGTCCTTTTCCCTTAACCTCTCTAGAAAATACAATGTCTATTTGGGTACCGATCTGGAAGCCTAAGTAGGGTGTGGGTAAAACTTATTAGGCAAAAAAAAATAGTGCATAAAACAATATCCAGTCAAATAATAGCGTATTTAGTTTTATAAAGAAAATAATTACAATTCATAAGTAAAAAATTATCACATTATCAATTAATCTTTATTTAACCGCAAGACCCCTAGGTTCCTGTAGACACCAAGACTCAATCCCTACTTCGGCTCATGCTAGAGCCCGAAGTATTCCAATGTGATATTATATCTCAATATCCATCTTTACAATTACTTAATTCATACTTGAATTCGCATGTTATCATTCAAACATTACACAAATATATTGACCACGTTCCCATTATTTAATTCAAAAATGAATAACCATGTTACCATTCATACCTTACACATTAGAATGACCATGTTACTATTATTTATTTCACAATCGAATGAACATGTTATAATTCATAACTTATAAATTATAATTACCATGTTACCATTATTTATTTCACAACTAAATAACCATGTAACCATTAATAACTTATATATTGGAATGACCATGTTACCATTTGTTATTTCATAACTAAATGACCATGTTACCATTCATCACATAATTAATTAAACAATTAATTATACAAATCAATAATTCAATAATTAGTTAAAAAAAACTATTCCATTAGTTAAATCAATAATTAACTAATCATATTATCCCCCTTAATTAATCCCCCAATTAATTAAGTATATCAAACTTGTTAATTAATTCATCAATTAATTAATTAATGTCCTCTACCTCAAGATCTTGTAATTAATTCCATAGTTAATTATCTCATTCTCAAATATCAATATTCCAAAATTAATTAATTAATTAATTATATCAAATCATCAATCTCAATATATCATAATTAATTTTAAAATTAATTATCTCCAAATCCATAATTCCTAAAATCCCTAAATCACATCTCCTCAATTAATTAATTTGTCAAATTAATTAATTTAATCAAGAAAAAATTGCTCAATATCTAATTGAAATCCTAAAATCACATACATGAAATTTAAATAATGACTATGGGATTTGAATTATAGACTATCTACATCAATTCATTGATGAATGATCTCCCAAAAAAATACCAAAAATTTGAGTGGCCTAATGATGTAGAATGAGATCGGGATTTAAAACCCTAAATCTAGATTAAAAAAATAAATATATCTTAAATCTAGATATATATATATATAATAATATATCTATATTCATCAAATATAGATATAGATCTAACAAAATAGAGGAAAACAACCACCAAAAGGAAGTTATAACAAAAGAGGAGGAACAACAAATAAATAGGATAAAATCCTCTTACTGGGAGGGGAGCATATCTTCGATTTGGGATTCAAATTGTGAAGAAAGGAGGGTTTCAAGGATTGAAATACATCTTGGAGGCTCCAAAATCATAAAATAATGCCTAGGTTTGAATGGGGATTGAATGGGGTGAGTTTTGGGATTTCTAGTGATTTAAAATCTAATTTTTGGGTGACTTTAAATCCTGTGCATGGTTTGCTAGACAGGGGTGCAATATTTTCCCTAACCATGCACCTAAACTGTGAAACCCTTTTATAGGGGTGCATGGTTACTACTTAGAGAGCACATAGTTAGGAAATTTGTGTTCCAACCATGCAAATCCCCACTATCAAGTGTTACACAGTTTTTTGGGCTGAGGCGCATGGTTTTCCCTAACTATGTGCCAACCATGAACAACCCTCTTTCTTTCTTTTTTATCAAATTTCCACCCAAAAAAAACCACAAGGTAAAACCAAAACAAAAAGTAATCAACACTAAACAAAAGAGCTCCTATAAATGAGTCTGGGACAACTCAAAAAAGGTCTGGATCTTACAATCTCACCACCTTATTACAGCTCGTCCTTGAGCTACACTCCCAAGCATATCTAAGATTCTAAGTAAAAAATATTGGGCCACTAAGATCTCATATGTACTTCCCATTCCCATGTTTCCTTTGTAACATGATCATGTTTCAATAATACACAATCTATCGACACGGACTTTCCCCGCAACACTTTGTCACTTCGATCTAACACACATATCAGATGATCCTAAAATAACACATCTAACTCAAGATCAACATAATTCACATCAATCACATGAGAAGGGTCGGGATGATACCATCGTAATTATGAAAAATGGATAACATCATGCATAGAACTTTATTTCTATGGAAGATCAAATTTGTACACCACCAGACCAATTCTCTCTACCACCGCAAATGCTCCAACAAACCTGGTTGCCAACTTTCCCTATCTCCATATCCCGTGGTGACCCCAACTAAACAAAACTAAAGGAATACATGAACACCCTCTATAAAATCTATGGATCATCACTATTTATCAGTATAAAACATCTGTTTACTCTAATCCATATCCATATGATTCTGAATTAGTTGAACCTGCTCTAATGTCTCCTGAGTGAGACTCAGTCCCAACAACTCAAACTCACCTACCTCCATCCAGCATAAAAGTGATCTAAATGGACCACTATAAAGCACCTCATATGGTTCCATCTATATCATTTCCTAAAAACTGTTGTAATAGGAAAACTCCACTAAATTCAAGTACTTATCCAAAGATCCACCAAAGTATAGAACACGCATTCAAAACATATCCTCAAGAACCTGTATAATACTTTCAAACTTCCCATCTATCTGTGGGTGGAAATACATTCTTAACAAAACCTATATACCAAGTTCCTTTTGAAATCCCTTATATAACTGAAAATTAAATCATGAATCATGGTCTGAAACTATAGTTTTTAGCACCCCATGCAAACACACTATCTCTCAAACATATAGATCTTCCAGATGCTCCAATGAGAAAGTATCTCGTATAGGTAAGAAATGTACTACCTTCACGAGTCCACCCACAATAACCCAAATAATGTAATTCTTACAAGGCATCCTCAAGAGACCAACCAAAAAGTCCATATTCACATCAAACCACTTCCAATATAGAATGAGAAACAATTTTAGTAATCCTCCAGGCTGTTGATGCTTCACCTTCACCTTCTGATAGCTGTAGTATCATGTCACAAACCTGGATATCCAATTTTTCATACATGGCCACCAAAACTATCGTCATAGGTCACATTTCATTTTGATCACACATGGATGTATCACCAGCTTTGAGGAATTAAATTACGACATAAAATCCTCTCGTATACTCATAGGAACAAAAATATGATTCCTAACATAGATGATCTCATACTCATCTATGCTATAATATGAAGGTGTCTCCCCAACTTCATATATTTACCTCATGGTTAGAGATTCTGGATCCTCTTATTATTTGTCCTTAATCTATCTCAAAAGTGTTGAATCCAATAAAACTAATAATAGGGTCATCTACTCCTGACTCTCCCGAATCACAACGTGCATCTCAGTCAGAAAAGGAATCATCTTTCACTCAGAACTAGAATGCTGTACCACCTGAGTATGAGCTTTACTGCTCAAAGAATCAACAATGTTGTTCCCCTTTCTGAGCATATATTATAGTTCAAAATCAAAATACAACATATACACAACCCATATTTGTTGATAGAGATTCAAATATCCCTAGGGAAAGATGATCATAATCTATTGTGATCTGTATATACAGTAAAATTTTCACCCATAAGATAGTGCCACAAACTCTTTAAGGCATAAACTACTAATGTCAACTTGAGGTTGTGTATAGGGTAGTTCCATTCATGAGGCTTCAATTCCCAAGACCCATAAACCACAATTCAATCTCCCTACATTAACATAACACCAATTCCAATCCTAGAAGCATCACAATACACTATGTAATTCTCACGTAGCTGAGGTAGGATAAATATTGGTGCCATTGTAAAATGATTCTCCAGCACCTTAATGGTATCCTCACAAGCTTTAGACCATTAAAAATTTATCCCCTTTTTGGTCAATCCCAAAAGCGGCACTACCAAATGGGAAACGTCTTAGATAAACCTTCAATAATATCCATCTAATCCAAAAAATATTTAGTGATTTAACACATTTTTGGGATGTTCCCAAGAAACCATTGACAAAACCTTCTCTTGATCTACTGACACAACTTCCTCCGAGATGATGTAACCAAAGAAGTGTACCTAATTGATCCCAAAATGGAACATAGATCGCATGGAGTATAGCCTTTGTTCACTTAGTGTACTCAAGATGATGTCGGGATTTTTGGTTATGATCGTCATGAGTCTTAGAGTACACAAAGATGTCATCCACAAACACTACCACAAATTGATCCAAGCATAGATGGAGGATTCTGTTCATCAAGGCCATAAACTCTACTGGTGTGTTTTTAACCCATATGGAATTATGAAAAACTCATAAATTCCATGCATTTTTTAAAAAGAAGTCCTAAGTATATCAGAAGTATGAGGTCTTAGCTGATGATACCTCGGTCTCAAGTCAATTTTTGAAAATATTCTCTCAACTAGTCTAATAGATCATCCATTCATGGAATAGGATACCTATTCTTCCCATTCATCTAGTTAAACTTCCATTAATCAACACATAATAAAAAACTACCATCATCCTTGTTTGCAAACAACACTGGTGAACCCCAAGGTGGCATACTTGGATGGATGAATACTTTATCCTCTAAATCCTCCAGTCATGTCTTGAGATCTTGAAGCTATTTCAGTGCCATTTTGTATTCTAGAATAGAAATTGGCTCTTCCCCAAGCATGAGCTAGATGGGGAATTCCACATCTCTCTTAGGTGGAAACCTTGAGAAGTCTAAAGGAAATACATCTTGAAACTAGTCTAATATAAGTTTAATGACATCTTTCTATACACCTCCATCATCTAGTAATAGTCTAGAAACCTGGACTATGAGCTCTTTGAGTTTTTGAGTAATTGGCCCTACTTGGCCTGCCTAGATATCCCACTCTCCATAGTGAATATAGTTGTCACCCTTTTGAGACGTAAATGCTAATATCTTCCCGTAATAATCAATATGGGATTAATATGTGAATAAATATTCCATGCACAAAATTAGGTAAAATCCCAACTTGTATAGAATCTAGAGATACCACATAAAATGATAATCACCAACTTTGAGAGAATAGTCCTTGTATAAATAGATGTCTCTAGACCGTACTCACAATGATGTATCTATAGTCATAACACCACTAACAAACTCCACCGCCATGACTAAACCAATTACAAGTTGTGTAGAAATAACCGAATGAGCGGTGATAATATAAAACAAGGCACTATCTAAAGTAGAGGCTAGAAGAATAATACCTCTCACTATTGATGGTTATTCCTCGCTATCCAAAAGTGTATGCTATAACACATGTAACTATCCTGGACCTTTCCCCTGTGATGTAGCCTGACTCCCCTGTGCTATACTAGAAGACTCCTTCAGGTTACCCTCTGTTATGAGAGCTTGATTCACCACCTCATCAAACTTCTTCAATCGAATAAGATTAAATCAAGACTTAATCTCACATTTAAACACATCCTAGAAATGTCTCACCATAGTTGTCTTATCCACTATCAATGATGGAGAAAATCACTAAAAATCTATAAAACATTTAGTATAGTCCATCACATACATACTCCCCTGAGTCATCCTCATGAAATATACATCTCTCTCTTGCCTCAATGTATCTAGGTATAAGTTCTCTTTGAATTTCTCCAAAAATCCCCTCCATAACATACCATCAACCAATCCAGTTTATGCCTGAATGTCCCACTAGTGTTTCGCTGATTCTCATAGCATGTTAGTAGCCAACTTGACCCACCTCTCTTTAGGAGTCTCCAAGTTGTCAAGTATAGTCTCTATGGACTCAACTTAGAACTTATCTCCCTCAGGTCCACCTTCTCCAGTAAAAGTTGGAGGGTGCTGTAGTTGGAACTCCCTTGTCAGATCTGGAATTTTCTTCACAACCCACCCTCGGTCTCTTCCCAAACCCTCACCATGCGGTCAAAATCGAGGCTCCATTACTACCATTAAACATACTACACCTTGGTCCCAAATGACATGGGTAAAAAAATTCTCATTATTCAAGTTTCTCATTTGGAAATTCTTTTACACTCATCTTGCATCATTTTTTAATCTTTCTCAATTTAATGTTAGGAACCATTTTCATTTCAATTTCACAAGCAAGGAAAAAAAGTTCAAGTTCAACTAATTACCCATAAACCATTTTCCCATGTGTGCCTAATAATAATCCATGTGACAAAATAATCTTGAGTGCCTAGAATGATGAATGCAAAATCAAATCCTATTCCATACTAGGCCATGAGTCAAATCTCAAAAAAGATATACATCAATAATCACATCACACAACAAGTGTGTCACCCAAGGTAAAATAATATTCAATTTTAACATCAAACAACAATGAAAATAATCCCCACCCTGGGTACTTGGGTTCTCCCCCATACATGGGTTAGCTACTCCCATGTACGAACTAATAACTAAGGCCCAACTCTTCTTACTATCGTTTATATCATTCCCAAAAAGAAAGAAAAATGAAAAATAAAATAAAACTCATTTAAAACCACTTTGTAACTTCTCGGCCCAAGTGCCACTCACCGGTGCCCCGAGCCAGTCTAGTACGTGACCTCAAGCGCACATCCCCATACTCCAAAGGCTACCGACTATTAGTGAGGGTTTAATATATTGATCATGGGGAGACTATTCCCTATATTATTAGAGTAATACAATGTCAAAAATAAATAAACAATAGAATAATATCATATAACCATGAATAATACCAATATCTCATGATAAAAAAAACCATAAATACAATATCAAAACAAAAATAGAAAAAATTCCATGTCAATGTAGGTGTCAGGTGTCTAAAATAAAATGAAAAATAAAGAAACTGACAAACCCCAAGTGAATCTCGAACCACCTATGGTTCCCTCATCCAAGATCTATCCCAACTCATCCATCTATCTCAGAGAATTTTCCATTAACCTATCCAAAAAACACAATGTATATTTTGGTACCGATCAGGCAGCCTGAGTAGGGTGTGAGTACAACTCAGTAGGCCACCAACAAAGGCATCTAAAATAATATACAGTCAATTAATAGTGTATGAAGTTGTATAAAGAAAATAATTACAATGTATAAGTAAACAATTATCACATTATCAATTAATATTTATTTTACCACACAACCCCTAAGTTCCCATAGACATCCATGCCTCAATCCCTACTTCAGCTCATGCCGGAGCCCAAAGTATTCCCAAGTTATATTATATCTCAATTTCCATTGTTAGAATTATTTAATTAAAACTCAAATTCCTATGTTACCATTCAAATATTACACAAATAGAATGACCATGTTCCCATTATTTAATTCACAGCTGAATGACCATGTTACCATTCATACCTTACACATCAGAATGACCTTTTTACCATTATTTATTGCAAAACATAATGACCACGTTACCATTCATACCTTATAAAATAAAATGACCATGTTACCATTATTTATTTAAAAATTGAATGACCATTTTACCATTCATACCTTATAAATTATAATGACCATGTCACCATTATTTATTTCACAATTGAATGACTATGTTACCATTCATCACATAGTTAATTCAACAATTAATTATCCGCATCAATTCTGTTACTAATTCAACCATTAGTTAAACAAAATAATTCCATTATTTAACTCAATAGTTAACTAATCACATAAAACCCCTTAATTAATTCCATAATTAATTAATTATGCCAAACCTGTTAATTAATTCATCAATTAATTAATCAATATCCACTACTTTAATATCCTATAATTAATTACACAATTAATTATATCATTATCAAATCTCAATATTATGTAATTAATTCATCAATTAATTATCTATAGTCATCAATATATATATCTCAGAATTAATTTTCCAATTATTTATCTCCAAATATGCAATTCCTCAAATCCCCAAATTACATTTCCTTAACTAATTAATTTTTAAAATTAATTAATTTAATCAAGAACACAATTGAGAAATATCTAATAGTAGTCCTATAATTACATAAATTAAATTTAAATCATGACTATATGATTTTAATTATAGACTACCTACCTTAATTCATTGAAAAACAATCACCCAACAGAAATCTCCAAAATTTGAGCGGCACAATGATGTAGAATGTGATTTAGATTGAAAACCCTAAATAAAGATTAAACAAATAAAGAAATCTTAAATATAGATCTAGATATAATGTCCTAGATATAGATTAATCAAATATAGCTCAAGATATATTAAAATAGAGGATAAAAACTACCAAAAGGAAGTTTGAACAAAGGATGGGGAATGGGAAAGAAACAAGATAGGATCCTCTTAATGGGAGTGGAGTGTATCTTCAATCTAGGTTTTGAATCATGAAGAAAAGAGGACGAGAATGAATGGAATCCTTCTTAGAGTCTCCAAAATCATGATAGACCACCTAGGGTTGAATGGGAGTCTAATGAGGGTGATTTTGAGGGGGGTTTGGGTGATTTATAATATAATTTTCGGGTAACTTTAATTCCAACACATGGTTTGTTGGGTAAGGACGCACGATTTTCCCTAATCGTGTGCCTAAACCTAGTGCCACTTTTATAGGGATTCACGGTTAATCCTAAGAGAGAAAATGGTTATAAGAACCATGTGAAAACCATGAAAATCACCATTTTATAGGTTTACACAGTTTTCTGGGCTGGGGAACATAGTTTTCTGTAACCATGCACCAATCTTATAGAGCCCACTTTCTTTCATTTTTCTCAAATTTCCACCAAAAAACACCCCAAGGTAAAACCCAAACAAAAAGTAATCAAATTTAAAAAAATGAGTAACAATAAAAGAGTCTGATAAAACTCTAGAAATGGTTGGGATCTTACAACAAGTTTCTAGGTAATTTTGGCTCTTAAGATGAAGGTTTAGTCCCTTATTAATCTATTTGTTCTCTTAATCATTGTAATTAATTTAAATTACTTTCACTAAACTTTTGGTCAAAAAATATGATGAAATTATTATAAATTATAAATTATGATGATTCCGAATATATAATATATTTTTCCAAATTACAATCACAGAATCTTCTAGAATTAATTTAAATCTAATCCCACAGACGGGACAACAATGCAGGGTTTTAAAGTAAAAACTTTCAAAATTTTGCGAAGTTTTTATGTCCAATTTCAATGTTGAATTTGTTATAATAACATAAATTGGATTAATTGGTAAAAATTTAATCTAATTAAACTTTAAAACAAATTTAAAATATAATTTAACATTATAAATAAATTATACATAAAAATAGTTTTGAATTAAAATTAAGTATTTTTCACTATTTATTAAAAAATAAAAATTCAGAGAAAAATTAAAAAAAATTACTCTAAGATAATTTTTATGTTTTTATTTCTAAAATTAATTTTTTTAAATATAAAATTTATAAAAGTTACAAAATTTATATTTAAAATATTTTCTCCATTAAAAGGCAGTAAAACTATTTTTTAAAAAATACATGTTTTTATATGTAATATTGGGTTTGTTCTCATCCTATGCCTACATAATCAATTGGATGAATATAAAAAATATTTTATTGAATATATAACATATAAATTTAATTAATATCATTAAATAATATTAATTAATTTAACTTATTAAGATAAATCACATTTTACACGTAAAAATAGTCTTTTATAAAATTATTCCTTTATATTCATTTGGTTTCGATATTCATTTGTAATTAATATGTAACCAATGAATTAAAATATATATTTTCATAAGTTAGTTAATCCTATTTATAATTTTTAACTTAATGGTTAGGTTATATCTTATTATAATAAATAAAAATATTTTTATTAATATATTATTGTTCAGTAAAACTCTATCTTTCGAGTTACACAAGCCATTGAGGAAAGTTTATCTTACGTGTAATGCAAACTAACCTCAGTGCTCTGTGTAGAGAAAACTAAAATTTATGTTGCATGTAACATAATCTTAACTTGTTTTTTTGTATAAATAAATCTTGTAAAAAATTAAATTTATTCTAAAAGAAAAATAATGTAAACTCTTTGGGTGTTACATGATTAACTTGTAAATTAAAATTAGATTTTATTTATTTAAATACTATTCAATATATATTATTTTTCACTAGATCGTTAAACTCATTCCACCATTTCTACAAAATATTTATCGATCCTTGAATAATGTTTATTTATTTATTAAATAAATATCACTACATTATTCACCAATAAATAAATAAATATAATTTTCACTAAATAGAAAAAACATATTTATTAAATATTCTGCTCACAAAATATTCTCTTGAATAACTGTTGATGGAATACACATGATTAAGAAAACATGAATATTTATTAAATCATGTAAAAGAATAATATTTATTCAACTTTTCAAATAATAAATAATATTATATTATTCAACTAAGGTTTTGGATACACTTAGTGTGTGACCCTCTTGGCCTCTTTCTCAATGGCATTAAACAAAGAATCCTAAAGTACAAGGTTAGAATCTAACAACATTACATGGCACCGATAGGGAAATAAGTTAATTATACAGTGAAATAATCCCTCATAAGGATGGTAACAATGTAATATAATCCCTTTATCATGATGAATCTAGTTAATAAAGATTCACACTTGTTCTATCTACCTATGTGATCAATGTCTCTTTATTTGAATTTATAGAATTCAAGACTGATTATATAACACCATGGCCATGGATTTATTTAGGCTATATCATTTCCATCAAAGGGCCTAAGATATCAGCTTCTGTTAAAGAATTGAAAGGAAAAATAATTTCCTGTATTATTCATTAATGCAATATTACTCATGATAGAACCAACATATCCTACCTCACCGCGAATATATGTCATCATGGTTTTCATTATATCATAAAATTACACAACTCATAATACTCATTAATAATAATATTAATGTATAAGGATAAATACACACATTCATAGAGAAAAATATCCAATGACACATATAAATGTTTATTTCCTACCGGCGGGTCTTATTCTCATAATATCTTACACTGGATATTACCAAGGGCATACACCATGAGAAGGTGCCTCAAAGTTCTATGAGTCTCCAACCCTGATATCCTCTATCATTATCATACCTGAAATTATATCATCTGGCTATAGAACATATATTTAAGAATAATGACATGGCACTTCTTGGTTCTATTTATATTGGGGTAATTTTATGATCTTTTAGTGCGACAACTACTCTTAGGACATTATCACAAACTATGTTACCTAGAAGAAAAATAATGATTTCATAAGGTGTTTATAAATTCTAAAATCTATGAATATAATTAATAATAATGTACACTGAATTTGGTTCTATAGAAATAACTCCAACAAACTCCCACTTACACTAGATCCAAATGCTAACAACCTTTAGTCTACTATATCTCTCATGATACTCATGCTTCTTTAAAGATTGTATTTTAATAAAGGGGTCCACCACATTTTCTTTTTTGGGAACTATTATTACTACAAAATCACCCCTATGATAAAAATAACTTTATAGGTGATACTTACAGAGTATATTCTTTGTCTGTTGGTGTAACCTTGGATCTTTTACAAGAGCCACCACTATAGTATTATCACACTGCAATGTGATGGGATCTTTTCGTCTAGGTACCACATCAAACTTGGGGAAAAAGTTTCTATCCAAATGAATTCCTTGGCTATATCAAAAGCTGCTATATACTCAGAATCCACTATATAATAAAAAATAACTAGCTTCTTTGAGCTATCACATCTTAAAAATCCTCCACTGAGATAGAAACAATATACCGACTTTGACTTCAGATCACTTTTATTTGTTTGAAAACTAATATCAGTATAACCCCCGATGACCCTCTTCTCATCTCTTCCATACACTAGGAACTTATCATTAGATCTTCAAAGATACTTGAGGATAAACTTAATAGAAAACCAATATTGTTCTCCTGGATCTTCATGATATCTTCCTACCATGCTCAATTCATAGGCAACATCAAGTTTAATACATAACATGGAATACATGATTGATTCTATTTCTGAAGCATATGGTATCTTACTCATTCTCTCTATCTCTTTTCATGTATGAGGAAACATTTTCTTAGAAATATGTATACAATGTGGCATTGGAACCAATACCCTCTTATACTATTCTATACTAAATCTCTTTAGTATCTGGTCAATGTATATACTTTGACTTAGTCCAAGAAGCCTCTTGGATCTATCATGAATGATATTGATCCCTAGAATATAGGATACTTCACCTAATTCCTTCATATAGAAACATTTGTTTAACCAGTCCTTAATAGATTGTAATATTGGTATTTCATTTCCAATAAGTAACATGTCATCAACATATACTACTAGTATAACAACTTAATTTCCACTAAAAATCTTATAAACACATGGATCATATTCATTGTTAATGAAAAAAAATTCTTTTATAGATTAGTCAAATTGAATGTTCCTTGACCTGGATGCTTTTTTCAATCGATAAATATATATATGCAATTTGACAATTATTTTGGCATCAATTAGAGTCACAAACCCTTTTGGTAATGTTATTTAGAAATCTTCATGAAGGTTCCTATTAAGGAATTCAGTTTTGACATCCATTTACCAAAATTTCATAGTCATGGTAAGCTAATATTTTAAGTAGAATTCTTATGGACATTAAAATGAAAACTAGTGAAAATGTTTTATCATAGTCAATTCCTTGATTTTTTTAAACCCTTTATCCACTATCTTTGATTTTTAGTTTTTTACTTCACCTTCCATGTCTAGTTTTCTCTTGAATACCAATTTTCACCCTAAAAAATTTATATCGACTGGTGCATCGACCAGAACCCAAACATGGTTATGATATATAAAATTCATTTCAGAATTCATAGATTATTTTCATCTATTAGATTCTAAGCTCTCTACTACCTATTTTTAGGAGAGAGATTCATCATTGTGAACCAATAATGAGTCACCATTTTTAGTGACTAGAAAACTATATCTCTCTAGTTATCTTACCTCACTTGTGATCATATGCAGTTCTTGTGTTTCAGGAACTAATTATTTTATGGGGACCTTTGGAATATGTTCCTATACCAACTCCTATGTATATTGATCATCAACTTCATCGAATTTAGTCTCTCTCACACTATCCCTTTTTAGGATTCACATTCTCTTTAGAAAGACAACTTATCTAGTGACATTCACTTTCTTGTCCAAGTGGATGTATAAGTAGTATCCTTTTTTCCTTATGATTCCCTATAAGGATATAGTTTTATTACCTAAGGTGTAGTTTGTTTCTTGATAAGACCTTAAAAAATTCCTCGTGACCCCATACATGTGCATGTGGGAAAATATGTTTCTTCCAAATCCATAACAAAAAGGGAATTATGTTTTCCGATTTAATTGGTAATCTATTTAATGTGTATTCCATAGTTTCTAATGAATACCCTCAAAAGGATAATGTAAGATCTATATGTATTATCATTGACCTTAGCATGTATAACAAGGTATGATTCCTCATTTTATTAACACTATTCCACTGTGGTGTGTAAGGTGGATTGATTTGAGATAGAATCCCAAAATTCCATAGAAATTTGATAAAATCTTAGTTAAGATATTCACTACATCGACCGGTTTAATTATTCCTTGTCTTATTTACAAGTTGATTATGTACTTCATTCTTAAATTTATTGAATTTCTCAAAGGACTCAGACTTACACCTCATCAAGTAGACATAACCATATTTACTAAAGTTATCAGTAAAAGTTATGAAGTAGGAATAACCACCTCTATATTCTACTATAAATGGTCCACTTTCATTAGTATGTACCAATCCTAGAAGCTCTATGGCCCTTTTACACTATCCATCAAAAATCAGTTTAGTCAATTTTATTTGTAAATAAGCATGACATATTTCATGTGGTTTTAGTTTAGAAGAGTCTAAATAACCATCTTTATATAACTTTGTTAAACGCTTATTGTTTATATGACCAAGATGGGGATTCCATATATGGGTTTATATGATATGTGTAAACACAATTCATTATCAATTTTAAATACATGGTTTTTTTAATTTAATACATAATTCCATCATTTAAATGTGTCATACCGTAACATATTCTATCTATATAAAAGAAAAAAATTATTTCATTAATTGAAAATAAAACTATTTGAATCTAGTACTGATACTTAAATTATATTCTTAGTAATAGTTGGTACATAATAATAGTATTTTAAAACTAAATTATTTATTATTTCCAATGAAAGGTGGTAGTCACCAATGGATCGAGCATCCATCCTTGCACCATTAGAATCTCTCAAATCCACCTCTCCTCTTGAAATATTTTGAGATCTACTTGGTTCCTGTATTTGGATATATATGTGAGCACCATAAGCTATATCTAATACCCAATGTGTAGATACTAAAAAATATTACTCAATAATGAATGAAACATTGTATTTTTATTGCTTCTAGGTTTAGTTCTTATTCTAGTGTCATTTCTTTCTACATAAAAAACATATTACTTCTTTTCCTTTCCCTACTATTGGATATTCCTATTCTTGGAAGGAAGGTTCTCATGAGCTTTAGACTTTTTATGAGTCTTTGTCCCCTTCTCCTTTTTCTTTATTTTATTATTCACCATAAATACCTTGAGTTTATCATGCCACATGTTCTTATCCACTTGGAAAATTAAAGTACGATGTTTCGAAATACTCTTCTCATTATTTATCCTATTTTAATTAACAATGAAACTGGAGAAGGTATTGGGAAGTGATGAAATAATGAGATATGTACACAAATCATCTAGAAATTTAATCCCTAAAACGTATAAGCATTCAGTATAGACAATAATATTGACTACGTGAGGCCTAGTTGAAACAAACTCTCCAAGATTATTTGTAAAAAAAGAATTAGAGATCTTTTATATCTCTTAAATCACCTTCTCATGATAGAGATCCTGAAGTCAAGACATCATGTTATACACCTCCATGCAATCATGTTGATTCAAAATATAATTGGTCATGGATGATAGCACGAAACCCTAAACATGTGTAGATTCATTCAAATGTTTCTCATAGAGAGACAACTCTCCATCACTAGCCACATTTCCAGGAACCTCAGGAATAGGTTCATATAACACATATAATTTACTTTCATGATGTAGGATAACATATAAGTGCCTTCAGAACTCAACTCTTCCACAGATCTTTTTAATCTGACTCTGGTGGCTCGATTTCATTAATGTCATCCCTCAGTTGACGCTTTTGATCGGTTTGTCTTTGAAGCCTGGAACCTGCAAGATCGAGCGGTGATTGGTCTTCTCGATCGACGACACATAATGATTCGATTTGGGTATATGGATGATCTCATCACGGTGTGGTCGAAGTCTCCTTGACGGTGCAGAGATATGCCTTTCTTTCTTCTTCAGTGGAATTTTGAATTCCATATGCAGCGGGATAATCCGAGTATAACGATTTGGGTACGTTTCCTGGGCCTTCCTCTCCCATTCCATAACCCCTCCATTCTGTCTATGCTTGGGAACATGGTCGGCCGATACCTGTGCTTGTAAATCAAAACTGAAACTGTGTGTCATCCCATCTGCCCTCGCTTATGTGTGGAGATTGATGTCTCCAATCTGCCAGTTGATTGGGTGTGGATTACTAATGGGAAACAATTCCGATGGAAGAAGGATGTTAAGTTTGAATCGTGGGTTGATTACTGTATATTGTGCCATCGGATGGGTCATGGTGTCTCTACATGCAGAAATGGATCTCTGAACAGGAGGGTGTGCAGGCAGGTGAGGGATGGTTTGGTTGCTCATGAAGTTGCTGTTATGGGGAGCTTGAGGACACAGGGGTAGGATTCAGTTGTTGGGGGGGGGGTGCATGAAGAACAACCCATGATTCCTCGGCATGAGGTGGGGAACTTAGTAGATAGTGGGGCTCTGGGAACGAGGGATGAGATGAAGAAGCCAGGGGTGGAGCCTCTAGGACTGAAGGTCAATGATATATTCAACAGGTTGAAGCGGGACTTGGGGAAGGTTGATCCCATGAAGGGTAGTGGTGAGCCTTCTTCTGCTGTTAAGGATGCAGGAGGTATGGATGGAACTCCAATGAATGAGGTTCCCTCTTTGATGGAAATCCCCCAAAGGGAAGTGGGTGCTATTGTTGAGAGGGATGTTTCTGTTGAACGAAGCTGTGCTACTGTGGAGAAATATGTGGACCTGGGTGAGAAAAATGGTGGTGTGGACTCTCACTACCTGAAAACTGTGAGTGCATCTGCAGCAGTCGATGCTATCCATGATGATCAAGTTGTTGATGCAGGTCCTAATGACCCAGCTCAAGAGGGGAATGAGAGACACTATCAGCACATGGAGCTTGGGATTGTGAAGCTGGATGAGAATCAAAAAACCCCTGTCAACGAAACTGCTAATGACATTGGTGTTTTGATGACAGTGGATGGGATGCAGGCACCATCTGGGAGACATGCATCCAATATTGAGCTCGGGAATCGATTTTCATGCCTAATGGATGCTGATTTGGTTCTGGATCATGAGCGGGATACTGAAATGATTCATGAGGATCAAAATTCTGTATCATTAGGTGCGGATGTTGAGTCAAGGGCAGCTAGTGTTGGCACTTGTGATCAATAATTGGGGGCTGTGAAGACATATATTGTTGAGAAGGGCTCTGAAGCAAATATGGACAATGGTTCACTGCTGGACAACATAGTTGGAGATTGTACTGTGGAAAAAGGCATGCATGTTGGCTGTGATTCTGTCGACAACCCCCCCTGCCTTAATTTGATGGATGTCAACGGTCAATATCAGCAGGATCAGGGTGCGAGGGACGGGTATAGGGTGGTGCACATTTCTGGTAAATGGGGGAACTGTTCTGATAGTGAGAAAGAAAATCAGCCCCCCTATAGTGATATGGTTCAGGGTTGCAAAAATAGAGTGTCTATGGAGGAGAAAGTGAAGACTGACCCACCACGAAGAAGGCCGCAGAAAGACTATTCTCACTTTCCAATGCCTATAGCTACTAGAGCTTCTAGTGGGAAGGTTGGACGGATTTCACAATCTTCTAAGGAGATACTTTCTTTGGAGAATCTCAATCTTAGAGGGAAGTATGCCAAGATTCTGAAACATTATGAAAGTTCGGAGTGAGAATCGGCTACTATGGAGGAAATGGTGTATCCGGGATGTGGCGATGGGTCTGAATTTTATGATATGTAATTGTTGTTCTCACCTTGTTGTGACTGTCTGATGTACGTTTCTTTTTCTTTTATTTTAAATAAATGGTCAGAGGTTTTCCTCTGACTGAACGTTCTGGTATTATATTTATTAATATCCCACTATTTTATCGAAACCCAATAGACCTCACCATTGGGTTCAGAATATATTGTTTCTTGGACATTATAGTGTAAATGATCTATATTCCCCTTCTTGTTAACCCAACATTGTTTTTTTAAGCAACTTGAATGGTTTTAGGTAGGCATTCCAAATTCCAACTGCATTAGCTCACAGTTTTTCTTGATCTATTGAGTGGACTCCCCAATCATGAAATCCTAAAATTATATTTTCTCAAATTTTGCCACTCAGTTAAACTAATTACTTCTTTTGAAGTCAACACTTGATGTGAACTAAGTTAAATCAACTCAAAACATCATGTTAGGAGTACACGATAATTGAAAGCACCCAAACTTTGGATGGTCAATCACTTTGAACTATGGTTTGATTTTAACTTAAGTAGTGGAAGACTATACCGACTTAATATATATTATTGATGGATTTTATCCTTTTATTTTTAAATTTGAAATTATTATATTTATTACATGATTTTTAATATTTAGTATATTTTCTAAAGTGATTAACCATGTCTTATATAATATTTATGCATATTCCAATTTATTTTAGTTCTACCTTATATGCTTGTTAATTTATTAATTCATGTGATCACGAAAAAACATCCATAATGAAATAACTATGAAACTTGATAAAAATAAAATAATAAAGTAGTATGAAAATTATTTTTTACTGATGGTAATTTTACTTAGTGGATTATAAACTAACCATCGACCTAGGGGAAAAGCACCTTAAACCAATTAAGGTTCATGTTATAGCTTCCCACCTGTAAACCTATGTATCTCTCTTGGATTGGTTTTTCCTCATCTCCAAACTTGAACAACCTCCACTAACATGTGAGATATATCAATTACATATGATTTTAATCATATGTGGGTAAAGGAAACAAGGGGTGTTCATAAAAGAAAACATGGGCACACATGCCCTTATATAATGAGATGAGAGATGACACACTAGTCAAAAATTTAATTAAATGAAACCAATAACATAAAAATGTCTTGGTCTAAGCTCATGATCATACATTAGAATGAAAAAAATTATGCATTTAATAAAATGAGAATTCAATTCTGATCATTTTTATTTAAGATAAATTGTGCTCAAATCAATTAATTTTCTTCTTTTAATTAATTAATTATTTTATTTTAATTCTCATATGAATTTCCTTGGAATTATCATCCATAATAATTTTAAACAAATTAGATAAATTTATTTAAAATTAACTATGTACATAAATGTTCCTTATAGGAAACACAGTGAGTACCCATATAAATGACCCAACATATATTACACCCTTCTACTATTTAATCTTGCGACATGTGGCATGGTTGATTTATCACGTAATTTCATGAAGTGTACTATCAAATTAATAATTACACAAATTACATGATTTCCTTATCACATGTTATGCTTCAATGTATGTAGAGTAATAAGTGTAATATGACTCATAAATGATATGAAGATCTGAACATTACACAAAAATTAATTAAATATTTATATATATTAAAACCCAACACATGAAATGTCCTGTCAATTTAATGAACACACACACACAAAATTTGATAAGGCTTACATAGTATAAGAAATCAATTTTAATTATGTGTAATTTGGTATAAGTACACGACATATACAAGCCAAATACTTGGTGTGTACATTTCCCACTATCTATCCGAGGCACATGCCTAGGGAATTGACATGTATTTGTGCCTCAATAAAAACCATAGAACACAACATTTACAAGGGATACACTACATGTGGTCTCCAAGTTACACTATCACCAGTTAGGTAGTACATTTAAGAAGATAAACAACACATCTATGACTAAAGAACTGTACACAGTGTACATAGGCTATACGACTTGTACTATGGCTGACCGTGTTCCAGGCTGGCCTAATCAACATGCAGTGTATAATGAAATTCACCACATGTATTCAATGCACAAGGTTTTAATTATTGATGAATAAATTCCTGGTGCATTGAACACTAGTAAATGACATGTACCCCCTGGAACACAGTTTATAATCTTGTGTTTTCTAACCAGAATCCTCAACACCTATGGATGTGATCTTTGATTTTATTTAATTCATATAATGAATCAATTTTATTATGTTTATGAGAAAAAATAGAAATAATTATATCACAAAATTTCTATTAATGAACGATTAAACTGGAGCTGAAAATTAATGACAAATGTGTAATAAATCAATGACCTTTTAAATAATTATAAATAATTATGTGACAGCTCTGATACCAATTTAATATTCCGGGCATAGTGTAATTGAGTGATTGGTCATGCCCAAATTTTATTTTTTTCATGATCGATGATCAATCTGAGATTTACACAATGATAAATCATGTTCAGCAAAATTGAATCAAATAAAAAGATAAGGGATAAAATTCAAGAACCAAGCATAGGTTCATCACATATTATTTATAATTAATTTAATTAATTAAGAATTACCTTGTGAGAATTATTTATTCATTGATGGATCTAATAACAGATATATGTTTTACCATTGTTGTGTTGAAGGAATCAAGAGCATATTCACACCAGTAGTGATCCACATGTGTTCCACAATTATCCAAATGTCATCGTAAGAATATTAGGGTGCTAGTAAAAAAGATTATATCACTGGCATTGTTTTCCTTTGATCACCGTGAGAACAAATTCCAAAACATTCTCCTTGATCTCTCTAGACTCAAGTGTGATAGGTGGAAGAAGATCGCTCTCCATTCCTGGGAGCATTCTTTGAGAAGGGAGCTCTCTAGGGCTTTGAGAGGATTATTCGGATTTGTTGTGCATAACCAAACAAATTAATAAGTTATGTTTGAAAATAATATAATCGAGTTTATATATATCTAGGGTTATAAATAAATAATTTCACAAGTGGCCTTTATTATTTATTCAATACCTTGCGGAATCCCATCTATATAATAATTATAATATTATTATTTCTCGACATGCACATAACATGAAAATTAAAATTATATATTATTGACTCAAATAATATTCAATATATATTATGTATCATAAAATCATTAAACTTGGTCTTCCATTCCTCTCACTACTACAAAACAGGACTTTAATAGCGATGATAAATGCGTCCTTTATCAACACTTTTTTGGCACTGATAAAGGGTAACCTTTATCAATGCTTTTCTTTAGCGATGATAAAAGATACCTTTTATCGACGCTTGATTTTTAGCGATGATAAAGGGATACTTTATCAGCACTTTTTTAGAAATGATAAAGGTCTCGAATAAAATGAAATAATTAAATAAATAGAAAATAAAAATGAGTTGATTAAAAAAAATTAAAAAATTTATTAATTAAATAAATATTGATAAAAATGAATAAATTGATTATACTATATATAAATTATAAATACTATTAAATAGTATATTATATATATATATGTAAAATAAAAATTAAACAAATAATAAATAAAAATAATTAATTTAAAAAAAAATAAAAATTTAATTAATTAAATAATTATTTATAATATTAATAAATAGTATATATTATATATATAGATATATATGAATGTATAAAAAAATTATTTATATAATACAAAATATTTATACTTTACATAAAATAGTCATATATATATTTAGTGAAGAATGGTTTATAATTAAAAAATAATATGAATTAAAAATAGTGACTAATTGCATCAAGTAATGAATATAATTGAATGTTGTATGATTTTTCAATTTAACATATATCAAACATGTGTTATTGATTTCAAGGACATATATTAATGTACTTTTATATAAAACACACACACTAATATTGATGTAATCAATGAAATCTTATATAGAAACACGTACACCTAATATTTATGTAATTTATTTAAATTTACTATTTATTTTAGAATTTCATTATAACATGATACATTTAATATATCATGTATTTATTAATTGGTAAATTTTATTTATTTATTTTTAATTTTATTACAGTTAGGTATTAAATCATTTTTAATATTTTTTATTTTTTAGGAATTTAATCAAGTTATATATATATACACACTATTTTTTAATATTTTCAATATGTATTCACCTTTATATTGATTTATATATCCATATTTTCTTAATAATTTGTATTTAATTAATAAAACTTCCATTTTATCTATATTGTTAAAGTGTACTCATTTTTAATTATTCAATTTCACTCATTTTTAACATGAATGCACATAAGATTAAATATTCAATAATAATGTTAAAAATATTTTTGTAAAGAAATATTTATAAATAAATATATTTATAAAAGTATATTTACTATATTTAAACATTTGTATATTTATAATCATAAATAAATAAATATTATTTAAAAAAAGTATTTATATAAATATAAATAATAATTAAATGTATTTAAATAATTATAAAACTATAGTGAATTTATTTAAATAGTGAATATATTTACTATATATATATATACATATATATATATATATTATATATATATATAATTATATAAATATATATAATGATATAAATATATAAATATATGAATAGTAAATTTTTAAAAATAATTTATATAATTATAAATGAATAATTATATATTTAAATAATTATAAATTGTAAAAAATATATTTAAATAATGAATATATTTACTATATTTATATTTATATTATATATATATTCATATAAATATATTTATTTTTTATCTATAATTATAATTATAAATCATTTATTAGCACTTAAATAATAAGCGCTGATAAAAGGAAACTTTATCAATGCTTTTTTAGAAGTGCTGATAAAAGTGTCTCGATCTATTTAAATAACTCTAACCTTCCACAAACTAGTCATGATATCCAAATCTTTCTGTGGAAGCCACTGGCTACCAGCGCTCCTCCTCATCAAATCCAAGATCAAATCAAGGCTCAAATCAAGGCTTGAAAAATTTCATTGCTCGAATCCAAGGTTCAAATGATTTAAGGGTCAAAAGAATCTAAGGATTGATCAAATTCTAGGTTTGGTGATATCTTTACTTTCTCTCAGACAAATCAAAACATCTATCCAAAGTATGTCATTTTCTACTCCTCCCCACTCGTTGATTACTTGTTTGGAAATATCTATTTGTATTTTTTTATCATCATTCTTTCTTTTATTCATTACATAACTATTTCTTCTCACACTGTAGTTTGATAAATTCTACCCCTGAAAAATTTATCTTGAATATGATAGATATGATGACAATATAGGGAATTACTTGGTGACCACTGGACATGTACAATGGGGTTATCTTCATTCATTAAGCCTAATGGATGTGTAATCTAAGGGTTATTCAACTCAATTGAGGGATTCATCCTAACATTGGACTTAGGAAATACAAGTCCAAATGTACATGTGACAACAATGTACTAGTTCTTTACATGGGATAAACAATTAGAGGTGGTTAGGTGAATAATATTGATCATTTTATAGAGTGATAATTAAGTTGGGACAACACATTAAGAAAAAAATTAAACACATATATAAGAAATACTCCAAGGATTGATCTTTGTTTTTGATAATAATATATTCATAATAATATATTTTCATTATTTATGTTATTTTGTTTGAATCAATTTTTAAATTCCCCAATGATTTTGATTTTTTCAAAATATATTTAAAATACCATAAATATAATAATGTGGTAGGAATAGTGAGTGATATAAAATAAAATATTTAAGGGAATGTACATGGACATCAAATATGCTGTACTAATTAGAAATATAAATATTATTTTTTACCACCCCATAATAGGTGTGTCATATACTCAACCGTATAATATAATATAGACTAATTTACCACATAATGAAACTCATTCTTAATAATTCTTCATAAAATTTTAATCCCCTTTAGAGAATTATATATATATATATATATAACTAAAACATTATACAGATGATGTGAGTATAATTATAATTGTGTGAAATAAAATACTTATCACAATGCATTGATATATACTTTTAGGGTCCTTATATATCATAGAGAATAAACTACAAGGTTTTTTTTATTTAAATATGTAATTTATTATTTTAATTATTAATAATATCCCCATTCATATTAGTAAAAATATCTATAAATTTTATCTTTTCATCATAAAAACATCTCAACCCACCCATTTTAAATTAGTATTTAAATGTCCCATTATATATTTTGATCATTTTTTCAAAACCAAAAAATCAATTTCCTCTTTCAAAAATAATTACACTAAATTTTTACTGATCCCAAATTAGAATATGGTTCAACATGTACATGAGTCTTATCCCAGTTGGTAAGGACTCCGTAAGTGAATCCAAGCGACCACAGATCAAATCCAGGCAGAGGCAGAATTTTCGGGGGTATTGTAGCAGGTACTATAGTGGAAACTGTAGCAGTCACTGTTTGGCACTGTAGTATCCGATAATATGCCCCCGTTTGGGCCTTCGGGCCACCGATTTGGTCCCTGAGTCTTTTAAGGCCTTCGGGACACCCATGCCTTCGGGTCAGTAAGGCCTTAGGGCCACCTCAAGGCCTTCAAGCCACCTTTAAGTTAAGATGAAAACCAGAAAACCTACAAGGAACAAGATCTACATGGAGGATAAGCAAGGAGCTTTCAACACAGTAGAAGCTAAACAGATTGAAAGAATGAGAGGGTATGGCACCTGGCATTGGGACAAGCCTGTGCATGCACGGGAATGCCTAGCCGAACAGCCTTGCGAAGGTGGAGAGCTGATTTCACGATGAAGGTGATGGGGAGGAGAAGTTCCAAGTAGTTAGTCTGGGTTGTATATAATGATTGTAGCCTATGAGTAATGAATTCCTCTAAGGCCTATGGGCTATGTAATACTTACACCTACGTGCCTTGTAAGGGTTCCACCTCACCCCTTGAAAGGTGGATTATCAAAAATCAATAAAAAATGAAGGCCTTCGGGCCATTGGAGGAGGAATATGGTTCAACATGTTTTTTAATACAATTCTGAAAATATATCAATCTTTTAAATGATAACCCACTCATTAAAACTTCTTAAAAATCACTTCATTTCCTTTATCACACATCTAATAAATACTATGTATGCTTTAATTTAATCCATCTAAAATATTTATCATTATTTAATATGGAATTTTATTTATAACATCTTGTACATTCAAATAATTTTTCATAAGATATCCACTATTTCTAAAATGATAATAACCCTTTTAAATTGTCAAAAATATTTAATTACATTAATTAACCTATCATGTGAGACAGTAAACCAATATCTAATATAAAATGATGTTTTCTTTGTAAATCCTATAGTGTGACATCAATAATAAATTCATCTTAAATTCCATTATTTTTCATATAATACATTTCTAATTATCTCTTCACATTAATCTATGTTTTTATAAAATCTTGAAAATCCTTCATACAGCTGTTTGATTTGTCACATGTTCAATATATTTCATTCAATGGTTGAAATTCATCATCCAATTTTAGTTAAGGAGATTCATCACACTTCATAAATATTTTTGTAAGAGTGGGTTATATAATATTTAACTTAAATTTTCTATATCTTCCATAATTACTATTATTTATCTCATTATAACAAAAATTTTATAATATGTGCCCAAAATCACCACAGAACCCATAGTGGCCATGAAAATGAAATTTTTTTACAAATCACAATCTTCATCTTCTTAATTGATATCAACCCAAAAGAAAATGAACTACCATGTCAAACATATGATGCTAAATGAATGTTATGTTCAATGGGAATAATCTATAAAAAAATACATTCCTTTAAAAATTATTTCATATTGTTTCAAAAGGACCATGAATCACTCATAAAATTTCCTAAGTGTGGCACATATCAATACAAGAAAAATGAATTATGTCCTTCAAAATATGAATAGTAATTTCCTATAATTACGTGGTTTAGAAGACTATATGGATGTTCAGAATCCATGAGAAAATTTACATGGAATATATATATATTTATATATAATAATTAAATATGGGAAGCTATATCATCCATCAAATTCTCCTCAGTAGAATAAAATATATTATGAATATCCTAAAATTTTAAATAAGCCAAGAAACTTTTGTCTTGCATTATATACAGATAGAATAAATCCTTTTAGTGTACACATTAGTACTCATAGTACATGTCCTATCATGTTGGTAAATTATAAATTTCCACCATGGTTATGCATGAAGTGGAAATACATTATGTTGTCTTTGCTTATATCTAGACCAAATCATCTTAGTGATGATATTGATGTCTATTTGGATCCATGATGTGACAATGTTTTCACACTTTTTACCACACCCATTTTATATTTTTTTTATTATATTTTAAATATAAAAATAATATATTTTGTGGAATTATCAATAATTTTTGTATTCTGTAAACTACATTGTAAAAAATGTATGCATGTGTAAAAGTGTGTTTTTAGTGCTTACTTTTGTTGGTTTTTAATGAAATAATTAATTTATTCTTTCCAATCATTTTCTTTTATTTTTTTAAATTACTTCTTTCTTTTAATTTAGTTCTTTTATTTTATTTATTCTTTAGTTTTATTTTATTTATTAATTAAATAATAAAAATATATTTAATTAATTTTGTTGTTAATGTTCATTGCAATTAGCACTTAATTTTATTTTTTTTATAAATGTTCTAACTTTTATTTTATTTAGTTAGTTTATTAATTAATTTATTTAGCTTTAGTTTTATTGAATTATTAATTTATTTCATGTTATTTATTTGTTTCACTTGGTTCACGTTCTATTCATGTCTCACCAATAGCTTCTATCGGTGACTCATTTGAATCATCAATACCGTGAGGCATCAATGCTACCTATCGGTGACTCAAATGTGTCACCAACAGGCACCCCATCAATTAGTCTCACCGGAACCCTTACATGTTTGTCTGTATCACTAAAATTACTCCTCCCTTCTCAGTCTCTCCAACTCCCCTCTTCTATCGGTCACACCGGTGCTGCTCCTCCACTCCCCTCTTTTATGTTGGTGAGACATCCCACTACCAACTCACCCAAAAAATTTTCTCAGTGACTCTCTTTTGAGAGTCAGTCTCACTGATACTCACCATCATCCATCTCACTGATGCATCCTCACTCCACTGCTCCTCTTCTCCTGTCTCACCGATGGCTCCTACATATATGAATCCTCAACAACAACAATGAAATATAAACAACATCACAACCATAATTAGCCGAATCAAATCATCAGAAAATTGAAAGAAAAGCAGCAAAGTAAAAATTCAAAACACCACAGTTTCAAACTCAAAATACATTCAATTAAAACATAAATCAATCAAAATATTTCAAACCAAATCTAAACCCACACCTAAAGCCATGACTCGCCGCATCGAGCCCGCCATTGAAGCCTTTTCTCAGTCGTACCCCCCTGTGTGTGAACCCTTCTCCTCTTGTCAGAATAGATCTGCGCCGCGCTTCCCCTAGTCTTCTAGCCACCACGAACAACCTGAACTACCGGTGACCTACCCTCCTACCTTCCCCACCAATCGATTCTCCTCCATACCTCCTTCTGTGCCACCTGTAGTCGCGACCCCCTCTCCCCATTCACGAGCTTCCCTAAACCCCCCTTTCCCTCGGTTTCCGTTGTTTCCCCATCTCCATGTTGGTTCCCCTGTGTCGTGCCTACCCCTCCCCCTGCTATTTCCCCTCATGGCGATCCAACCCCTACCCTCTCCTCACCCACTCTGCATGAACCCCCTAATGTCCTATTCCTTGTTATTATTATTATTATTATTATATAATATATAATACCTATTATATTTAATATACAACATATAATATATATAATAACACTCATAATTAATATTAGTGTTTACATTATAACCTTTTTTATTTTTCACTTTTTAATAATAACTAAAAAAAAGTAAAACTTTTTAATTTTTAATTTATTTTTTTGTACATAGTTATTTAATTAAATAATTTAGATATTTATAGAATAGTAATATAAATATATATATAATAATAATATATAATATATTAACAATTTATGAATAGTATATTTAATAATACTTGTAAATATTTTATAACATAATTTTTTATATTCTAATAAGAATCTGTTAATTCTTTTTAAATCAATTCATTTGTTGCTTATAATTTATTACTTTACCCTTATAAATATTAAACTTATTATTTCATTTATTTAATTCTTGTAATAAATTTTTTAACTATTTATTTAGTTATTTTTAATAAATTTTTATTTTCTTTTCTCTTTTTATTTAATCTAATTATTTATATTATAATATACTAAGTAGAAATAACATATAGTTTAAATTTCTAATTCTCTTGTTTAAAATTTATTTTTTTTGAATTTTGTTTCAGGGGCGTTTGTGGAACACATTTTTTTTCATTCTATTATGTGGGTCCACTTTAGTGACATTTGAGGAGGAGGAAACATGGTGAAAGTACTATGTGGAGGTCGGGGAAGACTTCCATGATATTCTAGAGACTTCCATTCGTGGAGTAGTGGTGATGACCAGATCACTCACTTCCATCCATAAAATCCACTTCCATCCACTTTACGATATCAAGACTCACTTTGATCCATCAAAAATTCCATCCCCAACCACCTCCATGAGCGTGCTTCACAACCACTTCACAAGAAGATTCTAACAGCAGATTACTATAACCATACCATTCTAGATTCCCAGGGCAGGAGATCTAGAGATCACTTCATCCACCATCTAGCAGCAGTGTAGAGAGTTAGAGTATATGAAGATTGAGCAAGGAGAGCGAGAAATTTTTCTGCTTACTCTGTTTTATGAAATTTTATCAATATGAACGTCTTTAATTTCATTTGTATTATAATGTTGACTCCAAACATGATCTATGACTAATCTCCTCTATGGGAATAGGCTAGTCGGTTAGATATACTTTTCCCTGGTTCATGCACTAATTTTCTTTTGGATGTCTCTATCTCTCACACATTTTCTAGAGATTCACAATTTTAAAACATCAAGAATCAGTGAAAAATGATCATGATGAAATCATAATTCAACTATTTCAATTTGAAAATTCAACTGAAAATTTAATAAAGCTCAAGAGAGAGGGAGATTCACTGAGTTCAGATGATAATTTGAACTCAGTGAATTTGGATTTTTACTCATTAGTAGATCGAATAATTAATTCAGTTGAAATAACCCTATAGATTATTTAATCACATGTTGACCAGATGAAAAATATGGCCAACAACTTTCAATCAGAGCCATACACTTTGATTTAAGTGCATGAACAAGGGAAAACAGAATTGAAACTGACTAGTTGATTTCTCCCTTGATCATACATTAGTTGTTATCACTACTTGTTGTGTTCCTGCTTGCTGTCTGCCCCTTTTTCTTATCTTCTTGAACCCAACCACACACAAATCATCACTCACTCACCATTACATACACATTAAACCATCACTATTAGATTGAACCATTGTTTATTTTGTGTGCTTTTATTTGTTTTTTTATCACTAAGAACAACTTTATACCTCCCTATGGTTCGACCCTATATTACCACTATACTAAGTAGTAAGTAGGTTTATAAATTTTAATTTATTCTCTTCTTCTCAAAGACGCGTGGTGGTCAGATTTTGGCACCGTTTTCATCAATACTGGGTGTAATATTCAAAAAAAAAATCACATAAAATCACAAAAAATATTCAAAAAAATTCCAAAACAATAAAAAAATATATAAAAACAAAACTGTTAAAGAAATGAAAAAAAATCCTAAAAAATATATATAAACCACCTACTTTATGCTCACAATATCCAAATCTGAGACCTTAGAACCTGTAAACTCTGAGATTGAGAGAAACCTACAATATTTTAAAAAGTACTAGCAGGTAAATAAAATGGAAGACAATAGAAATGAAAAGTTGAACAATCCACCTCTTGAGAATTTGAACCAACCCGGAATGGTGAACCAACCTATAAATGATATAGTTGGGAGGCACAACCTAAGATAATTCCTTCTGCCCTATATGTATAGAAACCATTCATGCATTAAGATATCTAATAGGGAAATAAACTATGAAATTAAGTAGTCCATGGTGATTCAGCTTTCGACTTTCAATGGAAATCCTAGTGAAGACTCCCTTGACTTCATTAACAATTTCTATTATAGTTTCTAATAGCATCCACTGAGAGGCCTTAGTAAGGAATAGATTAAGTTGAGATTTTTCCCATTTTTCATCAAGGTAAATGCTAGGTATTGGTTCCAACAATTAGAGTTGGAGATCTTTGTCACATGGGATCATGTCTATAATGCATTTACCATAAAGTTCTATCATAGGAGGTTGAAATGTGAGATTAGGCACAAAATCACTAGATTCCTTCAAGATGGGGGACATCTATTTCATAAAGCCTGGGATCGGTTTTGGGGACTACTTAGGTATTTCCCTAACCACCAGTGAAAACCCGAAAGATGAATCCCAAGACGCATGATTCTTCAATGAAAATACCCACACCAACCTTAGGGAGTAGTGTCACCATTGTGGCATGTATGTCCATTCATAGACTTTTTTTTTCCAAACCTTGACATACTTGTCCATTATTATGAGAGTGATATTTTTTTAGGATATGGTCCTAGGATGCTTCCTAGGGAAGATCGATTTTGCAACACCTATAATCAGGGGTATAGGAACCACCCAAACTTTTTTTTTGAGGGAGCAGGGAGTCCTTTGACCTATTGCCCCTCCTGGATTCCACCAGCCTCTAAGGAAGCAATTTCAATCCCAACCCTAACCCAAGGCTGAGTCTTCTAATTCTAAGGATAAGATAAAATATATGTTTCATCAGTTGATAGGGTGGTTTTATGTGTAAAAAAATATTATGATAAAATTCAAATGGATTCAATAATGACGAATTTAGAAATTCAAATGGGGGAGTTGGCTAGTGATGTGGGCAATAGAGACAAAGGTAGGATACCCAGCACCCCTGAAGCCAATAATAGGGAAACCTCCTTGGCAGTGAACACCAAAGGTAATCTCTAAACCCACTAATAACCAAACAAAGAACCCAAAACTACTCAAAATGAAAATCTTGTTGAATTTGAGAACTCAAATCTAGAAAAACCTAAATCTAGAAAACTAGACAGCAACATCAGTAACCCAATGGTTCCTTCTGTTAGAGATCTAAAAACAAAAGAAAATTTATTGAAAGATAAAGAAAACAAATACAAGAAGAAACTTGAAGAATGAGATTTAGGGATTCCCCCAATTTTGAGAAACTTTTCCCCTATCATTCCCTTCCCTAAAAGAATAAAAAGACCAACTCTTGATTCTGAACTATTGAAATTTCTCAAAATGGTTAAAAATATGAACATTGATATCCCATTCCTTGAATCTATCATTAAAATCCCATTATATCTAATATCACTCAAGAAAATATTCTCAAATAAAAATACCTTGGATGAAATTTCCACTTATAGTCTAACTGAGGAGTGTAGTGCTGTGTTAAAAAATAGGATACCTCTTAAGCTTCAGGACCCAAGAAGCTTTGTTATTCCCTGCTTCTTTAGGGATAGAGGTGGTAAATTCAATTATCTATGTGACCTTGGTTCTAGCATTAATATTATACCTATGTCACTCTTTCAGCACCTGATATTAAGAGTTTCCCAAGCCACCACTATAGTAATACAACTTGCTGATAGATCCATTACTTATCTAGTGGGCAGGGATGCTGATTTGCTAGCGGGAGTAGACAAAGTCCTTTTTCCTACCAACTTTCTAATTCTTGATATGGAGTGTGACTAGGAGGTTCCTATCATTCTTGGTAGGCCCTTTCTGACCATAGGGGAGCTATGATAGATTGTTTCTAAAGGGAAGTTTATTTTTACCCCGGGTGAACAAAAAGAAGAAATTACTATTTTCAAGAAAATTAAAGAACCCACCCACCTAGTCTTTCCCAAATATGAGCTCTTAGTTGTTGATGGTAATATTGGGGAGGAGGAAGAGGAGTTTTTGAGGATGATAGATGAGATTAATAGTGAACCTAAGATCCCTACTTCCACTTGAATGGGTATCATCTCAAGTAAAGAGAGAGGGAGAGTATAGATGAGTGTGAGAGAGAGTTTCTAGAGAATCTGGATGAGTTTTATATGAAGCAAATTCTTACCCCAAGAGTGGAGTCTAAGTGTGAGGAAAAATTTTCTATAAATTTTAGTGATGAGGAGGAAGCCTTATTTTCTACCTTCTTCAAGAGACAGCATGAAGACCTTGGGCTACCCAGACTCAAGTGTCTTCCCTCAAGTGAATAACCACCCATTCTTGAAGTCAAACCCCTCACTACACATCTCAATTATTCCTTTTTAGGAGAGAGTTCCACCCTATTTGTGATAATTCCATCTAATCTGAAGGTTATCCAAGAGAAGAACTTGTTGAGTGTTTTGAGGAAATATAAGTCCGTGATGGGCTGGAAAATACCTGATATAAAAGGTATAAGTTCATCTTTCTACATGAAAAAAATTCATGTAGAACTTGAGTATAATCCTAGAGTGTAAGCCCAATGGTGACTTAACACAAACAAGAAGTAAGTGTTTAAGGAAGAAGTGATTAGGCTTGTTGATGTTGGGATAATTTTTCCCATTTTTGATAGCCCCTGGGTAAGTCCTATCCATGTGGTCCCTAAAAAGAGTGGTGTGAAAGTGGTCACAAATGAAAATAATGAGCAAATACAAACAAGGGAAATGAATAAATAGAGAGTCTGTATAGACTATTTGAATAATTATATAAGAACGGGGCAATTTCCCATACCATTTTTGGAAAAACTGTTGGAGAGGTTGGCTGGAAATGATTTTTTCTACTTTCGTGATGGTTACTCTGGTTACAACCAGATTTCCATTTCTCCTAAAAATCAAGAGAAAACCACCTTAACTTGTCCATTTGGGACATTTACTTACTGGTGGATGCCCTTTGGCTTGTGTGGTTCTCCTTCCAATTTTCAAATATGTATGATGGAAAATTTCACAAACATGATTTAAAGGATAATTAATGTTTTTGTGGATGATTTTTATATATTGGGATGTAATTTTGAGAATTGTCTAGAAAATCTAGAACTTTTGCTCGAAAGGTTCCAAGAGAAAAATTTGGTTCTGAACCATGAAAAGTGCCAATTCATAGCTACAGAGGGCATATTTTTTAGGTCAGAAGGTATCTAGGAGGGGGATGGAGGTCAATAATTCCAAATTTGGGGTCATCCAAAAGTTTCCCCCATGTGAAAATGTTAAAGGAATTATGAGTTTTTTGGGTCATTCTGGGTTCTACAAGAGGTTCATTAAGGATTTTTCTAAAATTACAAGACACCTATGCTCACTGATAGTTAAGGACACACCATTTATTTTTATTTATGAGAAATGTCGGGAGTCATTTAACCTTCTTAAAAATAATCTTATGACTTCACCGGTGATCACTACCCCTGACTGGAAGCTCCCTTTTGATGTAATGTGTGATTCTAGTGATTTTTCAGTAGGATATTTTTTAGGGTAGAGGAAGAATATGAAACTTTATGTCATTTATTATTCCAGAAAGCTGATAGATGATACCAAAAATAATTATTACACCACTATGAAGGATATGTATACTATAATGTTTGCTTTGGAAAAGTTTAGATAGTACTTCATAGGGTCTATAATTATCATTTTCACTGATCATGCAACCCTTATGTACTTTCTTGCTAAGAAAGACCCAAAACCCAAATTGATGAGATAGATCCCACAAATTCATGAGTTTGATTTGGTCATTAAGGATAAGAAGGGACCTGAAAATGTAGTGGTAGATCACTTTTCTAGGATACCCAATACCCACAATGAGGAGCCAAAAGAGATCAATACTTCATTCCTAGATGAAAAATTGTTTGCTACTTCTGTGCACCAGAATTCTTGGTTTGTAGACTATTCCTACTACCAAGAAGTTGGTGTCATGCCTAAGGATATTTCACACAACCAAATAAAGAGGTTCATTTCTAAGATAAAGTATTATTTTTGGGAGGATCCTCTTCTCTTTATGAGGTGTACTATTGGAATTTTGAGAAGATGTGTTGCTAAGGAAGTGATGTTTCCTATAATTGAGATATTATATTCATCACCTTTGGGTGACCACCATGGAGGATAGAGAACTACTCAAAAAGTAATACATGCTAGTTTCTACTGGCCTAATTTATTTAAAATGTTATGAGATTGGTTATTGGCTGTAAAAACTGTCAAATGTTGGGAAATGTAGGAAGAAGGTAGGATCTTCCTCAAAAAGAAATTCTAGAGGTTGAAATCTTTGATGTATGGGGATTGGATTTCATGGGACCATTATCATACTATTATCGTAATGAGTACATTTTGGTTTCTATGGACTTTGTGTCCAAATGGGTTGTGGTAGTAGCTATACCCAATAGTTCAGTTGCAAGTGTTGTTAAATTCATCAAGACAAATTTTTTTATAGGTTTGGTGTGAAAAGGGATTTCATTATTGACAATGGTACACATTTCAAAAAATATTAAATTCAATATTTTGATAGAGAAGTATGGATTTTCTAATAGGAAAAACACCACCTACCACCCACAATCTAGTGGGATGGAAGAAGTTTCAAATAGAGAGATTTTACAGATTTTGGAGAAAACAGTTTCTAGATCTAGTAAGGATTGGTCAGTGAAGCTGGATAAGGCACTATGGGCCTACAGAACTACTTGTAAGACTCCTATAGAGACGTCGCCATACATGATTATTTTTTGGAAAATATGCCATCTATATGTTGAGTTATAGTAGAAATCCTATTGGGAAATGAAGGACCTCAAATTTTATTTGAAGTCTAAGGGTGAGAGAAGGTTGTTAGAGATAAGTGAGATGGAGAAGATAAGGAGGGAGTATTATGAGAATGATGGAATTTACAAGTATAGAACAAAGGCTTTTCATGATTCTATCATTCAGAATATGAATATTAAGGTTGGTGAGAGGGTCCTGCTGTTTAATTCTAAACTAAAACTATTTCCTGGAAAGTTGAAGACCATGTGGTCAGGACCCTTTACGATTTTTATAGTTTTAGTTAATGTAGTTGTGATCTAGTTGGGGAAGAGAATAGACCATTTTTAGTTAATGGAAAAAGGATAAAAAATTTCATTGAAGGGAATCCCAAGGGATTGGATGCCATATCTATCCTGGAAGAATGAGCTGCTTAAGTCTAACTGAGGACTATAAACTCAGTGTTTCATGGGAGCTAACCCATGATTGTGGTTCTTTTTTCCTTTTATTTCTATTTTCAAATAAAAATAACCCCACTCCTTATTCTCTAGTGTGTCCTCTTGTGTGATTGATGGTGTCTTATTACTTTCTACTTCTTGAGAGGGAGAACTCTTGCTGCCAGAAACTTGGAAAAGGGAAACCAATGGAGAAGCCCACTGCATCATATAGATAACATTTCTTTCACTCATCCCTTGGCTTTATTTATCTTTAACTTTAAATTCTGGATTATTGTTTTCACTTTCTGAACTTGCAGGTTGTTGAAAGGAGTTTTCACATGGTGCTGCAAAAGAGGACATTTCAAATGTAATGTTTTTGTCAAAGCCCCAATTTGGGAAGTGTTTTTTTGTTTTAAAAGTTTAATTAGATACTAATATTTAACAATATGCTACATTATTTAGGTGTGTGGGAGTCCTCTTTGAATCTTTTTAGAGTTCAAATTATGCTTGGGGTGTTTGCTTATTTTAGTCTAGAGAATGAAAAACTTATTCAAACAGAATAGTGAAACATGATTGCACCCACTGCCCTTATAGTCGCTTGGATTATGTTGTTTTTGTGTATTCATCACATGAAATATTTTTTTTACATTGCACAAGTCCTATTTCAGTTGTGATCTTTTTAAAAAAAATCAGGAATAAAATCACTTTTTTTACTTTTGTATATATAAAATTTTTCTTCTTTTCTTTTCTTTTTGGTGGGGCAAACATTCTTTTGAACATTAATTCTACCCCTGAACATTATTTAAAGTGTGGAATTATCATCCCAATTTAGTACTGTCTCCCACATTGGGATCCAACATTGGTGACAATGTTGTGTTTTAAGTGTGGGGGAGAGGGGTCAATTTGTTTTTCATTTCAAATTACCCCTTCTTGAACCTAAATTTTACGTATCTTTACAAAAAAATGGTCAATTATTTTTAAAAAATGTTAAAAATCATTCAAAATATTCAACTTAGTTCTTTAATTGAGGGTCATTTGAGGCTCAGTTGGCAATTCAATTCTGTACCATCTAGTGGTTTAATGCTTGTTGGATGTTGAGAGTTGCACATCTTCTGAAACTATTAAGGATGAGTGATTAATGAATGGAGTTGTTCACTGTTTTATGGATTTTTCTATTTAGGAACTGAGGATAAGAGCATGACAAGATAGTTCTTGTGGAATGAAGATCATGACTTAGGGTAACTAGAAGTTTTCACTAGAAACTAGGGGGCTCACCTTTTTATATAAAAATATTCAATCACTTTAGGAGGTCAAATCAAATGATTATTAGTGAATTCTTTTGTAACTGGAGAAAAATGGGAAAATGGGATCCCATGGTGAGTATCTGAGACAAGGTGCAGTGGGTGCATTTCTATGAATAAATAAAGCTAATTTCAATCTAAATAAGTGCAATGCACAGTGCTCTACACATGGAATATGTCTGGGAAAAAGTAAAATAAAGCTCCCTTTTCAAAAATGAACTCATTAAGGTGAGGGGAATTTTGAACCCAGATGAAGAAGGGAGAAATTAAATTAGTTAAAATTCATTTGATTTGAATCAATAAAGTGATTAAATTAGTGGAATTTAATTTTTGGAACCTAGGGGAAGGTGAGAATTGAAGTTTTCTTTGGTTAAGGTTTTAATTACACTAGATCTAACATGTCACCACACCTTAAATCAGAACTTGAACTGGAAATGAAGTTGGGAAGTTAATGACTTCATATAGGAGGCATGAATGACCTGATAGTGTGAGTTTGTGAAACTTTTGATTTCCAGTGAGCTTTTGAAACTAATCATGACCACTTTTGAATGCACCTTTGAAAGTCCTGACCCATTGTTTATTCCTTCTCCTCATTTTGATAAGTTCAGTCATGAACATTTTGAACTGAATCTCAAAAATCATTTTTCTATTTTTTATCTAAAAGGAATGAATTTTTTTGAGGGAAAAAAGATTTAAGTATGGGGGATTTTGATGTAGGTGTTTTTTCACAGTTTTCACCACACCCATTTTCATATTTTTAATTAAATTTTCAATATAAAAATAATGTATTTTGTGGAATTATCAATAATTATTGTATTCTATAAACTATATTGTTAAAAATATATGCATGTGTAAAAGTGTATTTTTAGTGATTACTTTTGTTGTTTTTTAATGACATAATTAATTTATTCTTTTCAATCATTTTGTATTATTTTGTTTAAATTAATTATTTCTTTTATTTGTTTCATGATTTCATTGTTTTCTAGAATAACAATCCAGTTTAGTTAATTAATTATTTTTGTAATTAATTTTCAATTAAAAATATTCATTTCATTGATATAATTTTTTATTTATTTATTCTTTTCTTAATTGTAAATAAATAAATTTTGTCACTTTAGTGTTTAAATAATTAAGTTAATGTGAACAATTTAATTTAATTCTTTATTTATTTTAACAGTTAATTTTAATTTAGTTATTTTATTTTATTGATTCTTTATTTTTATTTTATTGATTAATTAAATGTTGCAAATATATTTAATTACTATTGTTTTTAAAGTTAATTGAAAGCCACACTTAATTTATTTTTCTTATAAATGTTCTACCTTTTATTTTATTTACTTAGTTTATTAATTAATTAATTATTCTTTAGTTTTATTAAATTGTTATTCTATTTCAAGTTATTTGTTCGTTTCACTTGGTTCACGTGCTGTGCGGGTCTCACTAACAGCTCATATTGGTGACACATTTGAGACATCAATTCCTTGAGTCATCGATGCTGCCTATCGGTGACTCAAATGTGTCACTAACGGACACCTTATCGGTTGGTCTCACCTGCACCCTTCCCTGGTTGTCTGTCTCACCGTCACTACTCCTCCCTTCTCGGTCTCTCCAACTCCCCTCTTTTGTCAGTCTTACCGACGCTGCTCCTATACTCCCCTCCTCTGTGTCGGTGGGACATCCTACTAACAATCACCCAAAAATTTGTCTCACTGACTCTCTTTTGAGAGTCAGTCTCACCGATACTCATCCTCATCCATCTCACCGATGCATCCTCACCCCACTGCACCTCTGCTTTTGTCTCACTGATAGATCCTACATACACGAATCCACAACAACAATAATGAGATATGAACAACTGCATAACTGTAATAAGCATAATCAAATCATCACTAAATCGAAATGAAGGCAACGAAGTAAAAATTCAAAACAGCACAGTTCAAACTCAAAATCCATTCAATTGAACCATAAATCAATACAAATCTTTCAAAATAGATCTAAAACCACACCTGAAGCCCTCACTCGCCGCACTGAGCATGCCATTGAAGCCATTGCTCAGCTGTAACCCCCTGTTTACGAACCCTTCTCCCTTTACCAGAATAGATTTGCTCCACGCTTCCCCGAGTCTTCCATCCACCACATACAACATGAACTGCCAATGACCTACCCTCCTACCTTCCTCACTGATCCCTTCTTATCCGAACCTCCTTCTGCACCACCTGTAGTCACGAACCCCTCTCCCCATTCAAGAGCTTCCCAAAACCCCACTTTCCCTCAGTTCCCACTATTGCCCCATCTCCCTGTCGGTGCCGCTGCACTGCGCCTCCCCCTCCCCCTTCTCTTTCTCATTATGGCGACCCAACCCCTACCCTCTCCTCACCCACACCACATGAACCCCCTAATGTCCTCTTCCTTATTATTATTATTATTATAATATAATATATAATATCTATTATATTTAATATAAAAAATAATATATATATATATATTGTAATATATATAATAATACTCATAACTAATATTAGTGTTTACATTATAACCTTTTTTATTTTTCACATTTTAATAATAACAAAAAAATTAAAACTTTTTAATTTTTCATTTATTTTTTTCAAACATAGTTATTTAATTAAATAATTTATATATTTATATAATAGTAATATAAATATATATAATAATAATATATAATATATTAATATTTTTTGAATAGTATATTTAATAATCCTTGTATATATTTTATAACATCATTTTTTTATATTCTAATAATAATTTGTTAATTCTTTTAAAATCAATTCATTTGTTGCTTATAATTTGTTAATTTACCCTTAATTATAAACATTAAGCTTATTATTTCATTTATTTAATTCTTGTAATAAATATTTTCAGTATCTATTTAGTTATTTTTAATTAATTTTTCTTTTCTTTTCTCTTTTTAGTTATTCTAATTATTTATATTATAATATACTAAGTAGAAATAATACATTGTTTAAATTTCTAATTCTCTTGTTTAAACATTCTTTTGTTTGAATAATGTTTTAGGGGGGTTCGTGGTGCACATTTTTTCCAGTTTGTTGCGAGGTTCCACTTTAGTGACAGTTGAGGAGGAGGCAACATTGTGAAAGTACTATGTGGAGTTCAGGGAAGACTTCGATGATATTCCAGAGACTTCCATTCATAGAGTAGTGGTGACGAGCAGATCACTCACTTCCATCCATCGAATCCACTTCCTTCCACTTTACGATATCAAGACTCACTTCGATCCATCCACAACTCCATCCCTGACCACTTCCATGATCATGCTTCATAACCACTTCATGAGCAGATTCTAACAGCATATGACTATCACCAGACCATTCCAGATTCCCAGGGCATGAGATCTATAGATCCCGTCATCCACCATCCAGCCGTAGTGCAAAGAGTTAGAGCATATGGAGATTGAGTAGGGAGAGCAAGACATTTTTTTTCTTACTCTGTTTTATAAAATTTTCTCAATATGAACATATTTACTTTCATTTATATTAGAATTTTGACTCCAACCATGATCTATGACTAATATCCTCTGTGAGAACAGGCTAGTCAGTTAGATATGCTTTTCCCTAGTTCATGCACTAATTTTCTTCTGGACGTCTCTCTCACTCAAACATTTTAAAAACATAAAGAATTAGTGAAAACTAATCATGATCAAATCATAATTCAACAATTTCAATTTAAACATTCAACTGAAAATTTAATCAAGCTCCAAACAGAGGGAGATTTAATGAGTTCAGATGATAATTTGAACTTAGTGAATTTTGATTTTTACTCATTAGTTGATCGAATAATCAATTCAACTGAAATAACTATAGATATTATTTAATCACATGTTGACCAGATGGAAAATATGGCCAACAAATTTCAATCAGAGCCGAACACTTTGATTTAAGTGCATGAACAGGGGAAATCAGAATTGAAACCGATTAGTTGATTTCCCCCTTGATCATCCATTGGTTGTTATCACTACTTGTTGTCTTCCTGCTTGCTGTCCGCCTCTTTTTCTTATCTCCATTAACCCACCCACACACAAATCATCACTCACTAACCATTTCATACACATTAAACCATCACTATTAGACTACACCATTGTTTATTTTGTGTGCTTTTGTTTTGTTTTATTTTTATTGATCACTAAGAACAACTTTAGACCTCCTAATGGTTTAACCCTATCTTACCACTATACTAAATAGTAAGTAGGTTTATAAATTTTAATTTATTCACTCATGCTCAATGACGTGTGGTGGTTATATTTTGGCACCATTTTCAGGGATTCCGAGTGTGATCTTTAAAAAAAATCACATTAAAAAAAACAAAAAAAATCAAAAAAAAAATTCAAAAAGAGTATGAAAATATAAAAAAACAAAAGTGTTTAAAAAATGAAATAAAATTCCTAAAAAAATATATGAACCACCTACTGTATGATCACAAGCTCCAAATCTAAGACCTTAGAGCCTATGAACCCTGAGATTGAGATAAACCTAAATGATTTTAAAAATAACTAGCAGGTAAATAAATTGGAAGAGAACAGAAATGAAAACTATAACAATCCATCTCCTAATAATTTGAACCAACCTAGAATGATGAAAAAACATAGAAATGAGATATTTGGGAGGCACAACCTAAGATAATTCCTTCTTTCCTCTATTTCTAGAAACCCTTCATGCATTAAGATCTCTCCCAGGTCAAGAAACTATGAAATTAAACAGTCCATGTTGATTCAACTTCCAAATTGCAATGTAATTCCTAGTGAAGACTCCCTCAATTCCCACTCCAGCCCCATCTCCCTCTCAGTGCCGCTACACCCTGCCTCCCCCTCCCCTTACTCTTTCCCCTCACGGAAACCCAATCCCTACCCTCTCCCCACCCACTCCACACGAACCCCTCTAATGTCCTCTTCCTTGTTATTATTATTATTATTATTGTTAATATATATACATATAATATCTATTATATTTAATATACAACATGTAATATATATATTTTAATATATATAATAACACTCATAACTAATATTAGTGTTTACATTATAACCTTTTTTATTTTTCACTTTTTAATAATAAGAAAAAAAATTAAAATTTTTTATTTTTTATTTATTTTTTTGTACATAGTTATTTAATTAAAAAATTATATATTTATATAATAGTAATTTAAATAAATATAATAATAATAATATATAATATATTAATAATTTATGAATAGTATATTAAATAATACTTGTATATATTTTATAACATCATTTTTTATATTCTAATAATAATCTTTTAATTATTTTTAAATCAATTCATTTATTGCTTATAATGTATTAATTTACCCTTAATTATAAATATTAAACTTATTATTTAATTTATTTAATTATTTAAACAAATCTTTTCATTATTTATTTAGTTGTTTTTATTTAATTTTTATTTTTTTATTTTTTATTTATTCTAATTATTTATATTATAATATACGAAGTAGAAATAACATGTAGTTTAAATTTACAATTCTCTTATTTGAACATTATTTTGATTGAATTCTATTTTAGGGGGGGTTCGTGGCACACATTTTCTTCCAGTCTCTTACGAGGGTCCACTTCAAATATGGTTGAGGAGGAGGCAATGTGGTGAATGTACTGTGTGGAGGTCGGGGAAGACTTCCGTGATATTCTAGAGACTTCTATTTGTGGAGTAGTGGTGACGAGGAGATCACTCACTTCCATCCATCAAATCCACTTCCTTCTACTTCACGATATCAAGAATCACTTCGATCCATCCACAACTCCATCCCCAACCACTTCCACGAGCTGGTTGGACTACCACTTCACTAGCTGTTTCCAATAGTAGAGGACTATCACCATACCATTCCAGATTCCCATGGAGGGAGATCTTGAGAGAACTTCATCCACTATCTAGCAACAATATAGAGAGTCAGAGCATATGGATATTGAGCAGGGAGAGAGTGAAAATTTTCTTTTTACTATGTTTTATGAAAATTTATCAATATGAACATATTTAGTTTCATTTATTTTATTATTTTGACTCCAACCATGATCTAAAGCTAATCTCATCCGTGGGAATATGCTAGTCGGTTAGATATGCTTTTCCCTGGTTCATGCATTAGTTTTCTTCTGGATGTCTCTATCGCTCACACATTTTCTGGATATTCACATTTTCAAAACATCAAGAATCAGTGAAAATTGATCATGATAAAATCATAATTCAACTGTTTCAATTTTAGAATTCATCTGAAAAGTTAATCAATCTCAAGAGAGAGGGATATTCACAGAGTTCATACGATAATTTGAACTCATTGAATTTTGATTTTTACTCATTGGTTGATCAAATAATCAATTCAGTTGAAATAACTATAGAGATTACATAATCACATGTGGAACATATGAAAAATCTAGCCAACTACTTTCAATTAGATCCATAAAAATTTGATTTAAGTTCATGAATAAGGGGAAGAAAAATTGAAACCGACTAGTTGATTTCCCCCTTGATCATCCATTGATTGTTTTCACTACTTGTCGTCTACCTGCTTGCTATATACCTCTTTTTCTTATATTCTTGCACTCAACCACACACAAATAATTACTCACTCACCATTTCATACACATTACACTATCACCATTAGATTTCACCATTGTTTGTTTTGTGTGCTTTTGTTTTGTTTTTATTTTGGTTGATTACTAAGCCCAACTTTAGACCTCCCTACGGTTTGACATTGTTTTACCACTATACTAAGTAGTCGGTAGGTTTATAAAATTTAATTTGTTTTCTCATGATAAAAAACACGTGGTGGTCACTCCATTGTTCAATGATTTGAAATTGATGTGGGATACATGTGTTATAATTTATGATGCTCGTAGAAGTGAAGAATATACATTAAGGGTCATGTTATAAGAGCTGATAAATGACTTCCCTACTTATGAAAATTTATCATTCCACAACATTAAAGGATTTTTGGGGTGTCCCATTTATGAAAAATGAATACAATTAGTTTAATTAAAACATTCCTCCAAGATTTTTTAGGTCATCCTAATTTTTTACGTCGATAACATAAATATTGATCATGGATGACAACATTTGATGGGAATATCGAAAAAAGTACAACACGGTCTCCACTAATGGGTGACCAAATATTTGATAAATTAAAATATATTGACACTATTTTCAATAAAATATTTTCAAAAAACCTTAAGAAATAATGTTTGAAGAAGATATCAATTTTCTTTGAATTACTATATTGGAATTATTTGTTTGTTAAACATTTTCTTGATGTCATGAATGAAGAAAAAAATATATTTGGTCATGTTATAGGAACATTACTAAAAGTTCCTAGAAAAACAAAAGATTTCATCAAGTCTAGGTTGGATATGATTGACATGGGGATAAAGGAAGATTTGGAACTGGTGATGGGTAAATGGCATGCTTTTCTTCCTCCAATAGCTTACACTCCATCCAGACATGGAAAATTGAAATTTTTAATTTTATTTAATAGTATAAATGTTGTATATGGGTATTAATAAAATATAAAGAATTTCATGTCAATGAATAATTTGATTTTATAGGGACTAAAATCATACGACTTTCATGTTTTGATTCAAGATTTGATGTTTGTTTGTTTTCGTTACATTCTGCATAAAAATGTACAACATACATTAAAAAAAATACGCTTCTTTTTAAAATCCTTATGTAGTAAAGTTACAAACTTGAAGAAGTTTTCAATCATGAATCAGGATTTGGACTTCATATTAAGTGAATTTGATGTGTTCTTCCCACCATAATTCTTTGATATAATGGTCCACCTGATAGTTCACTTGGTTAGAGAGGTTCAACTATGTGGTCATGTACATTACAGATGGATGTACCCCATTGAATTGTATATGAATATTTTGAAAGGCTATGTAAAGAATTGATGTAGGCCAGAAGTTTGTATTGTAGAATGATATATTGTTAAACAAGCTATTGAATTTTATTCCGATTACCTATCAGATGTTGACAGAATTGATCTCCCAAAGTCTTGTTATAGAGAACCTTTATGATAAATGGTATTTCTAGAATATATTTTGTTAAAATTACCCTGAAATAGTGGGGGAAAGCACACATTTAAATTTTATATAATATTGAAGTTGTTTATCCATACATTGAATTCCACATAAATTCTTAGACATTTGAATCCATCAAGAGGTGATAAATGGATATCTAATTCAAATAATCAAAAATTTATAGGATAGTTATGAGATCAAATCTATAAAGAGTTATCTGAAAATTAAAATTAAATTGATGAATGACTTTTATGGATAGCTAGGGGACCAAATTCAAATTTTATATCTTACACTAGTTGTATAATCTATGATTATATCTTCTATACAAAAGAACACGATGACTGCAGTATGCTGAGAAACAATGGTGTTAATATTATGGTGGAAGTGATGCACATATATGGTTCCAAGGATAGAAATCCAATTTATTAAAATATTGTATATTTTTTTATTTATCAAATATATATATGAGTTGGATTATACAGTATTTATAGTGAATATTTTCTATTTTAAATGGGTTGATAATAGGAGTGGAGTGAAATTTGATGAAATGGGATTCATAGAGGTGAATTTTAGTGTGGAAGGGGAAAAAGATGTTTCGTTCATAATGGAATCACAATTCGTGAAAGTATTTTATATCTCAGATCTAGAAAATACGAATTAGTAAATTGTACTATTGGGGACTAAAACAAATGTCTGGTCAGATGGAAATTCAATTGAGGATGAACCTTTCATTGGGAGATCACAATCAGTTCATGTCGATCCCAATGTGCCCAATGTATTATATGTTAGAGGGGGATCACAAATAGGGTATTTGGATTCTTGATAGAGGATTCAGATCCCTAAAAACTTTTGAAAAAGGAGTGTTCAATGAGAAGATAAAAGTGTTTTTTTATATATTATATTTTTCCTCATAATATTATATGTTCTTTACTGCATTAATATAATCTAACTTGAATGTTTGACTACTCATGTAGGAAATTTATTCTTCACATAATAATGTTATAAATCCAATGGAAGAATAAACTATAACAAAGGAAACACTTTGGGAATATTTAAAGTTATTTTTACAATATACTTTCTCAATTTTACCGAAATATTATATAATGAAATGTTGATTTATTATTAATTATTACTTGAAGTTTTTTTTTATTTTATAATATTTCTATTTATCATTCATTCCTTTTTTCACCAAAACTTCCATATACTTCTTCTACCTTAAAACATTTTCACCCATGTAGTGTTGGAATTTATCTATTTCCTTCAAGTTCCCTCCACTGCCTTTGTAGGAAGGTAAGCAATGCTACCAATTCTCAATCATAGAGGTAATATTGAGGTTTTCATAGTAAAATCATTGCCCATATAATTAATTTATTATTTAATATTTATGATTAATTTATTCATTTTTACCATTACTCTTATAATAGTTATTTTCTTATGTAGGTGGATTCTTTTATTCGAGTTTGGGTGGTTTTTTGAATCTACCCTTGCTCGTGAGATATTGGACTTTGTGGCTACAAATGACATATTGAAAAAAAGGAAATGGGTCAAGAATTTATACAAATATCATGAAAATGTGGATTAAAACTACTTATTTAATTATTTTTTTCATCAGTTTATCTTCTATTTTTAATTTAAAGTTTTTACCATTTTCTTCTAATAATTATTTTTTTCACAGATCTTTTGGTTAGTCATATTTTCATAGTTTTTTTATTTTAAATGATGTTTTTCCATCTTTCATGACTTTCTACACCAAAACATTCAAAAAATTATTCTCCCTCAAAACCTTTTCATCTCCATAGTGTTAGAATTTATCACTTTCCTTCAAGTTCCCTCCACTGCCTTTGCGAGAAGAGAAACAATGCTATATCTTCTCAATATAATTGATAATATTGTTTTTTCCTAGTAAAATAATTATCCATATAATTAATTTATTGTTTTTTATTTATTTTTTATTTATTTATTCTTATTATTACTCACATAATAATTTTGTGCTTATACATGTGGATTATTTTGTTCAAGTTGTGGTGGTTTTTTTGAAGCTGCTCATGCTCATGAAAGATTGGAATTCGATACTACAACATTGATATTGAAGAAAGGAAATGGTTCAAGAATATATACAACCATCATGAAAATTTTAATTTATATAAATTATTTAATTAATTTTGTCATCATTTTATCTAATATTTGTAAGTTAATTTCCATTTAATTTTTATCTAATACTTATTTAGTTTCTTTCATATATATTTTTGGAAGTCATATTATGATTTAAACTATTGAAACAAGACACAAAAGAGATAAAATGATCTTTTATTACAATGTTACCCTGATTTCCATTGGATTTATTTATCGAAATATAACACTGTATATTGATTCGATGTTCTTAGTAGAAAAAAACTTCTTAGTTAAAAACATAAACTAAATATTCTAAGTTGGGAGTTCGAACAATAAATCAAATAAAAGGAGTGATAAAATTGGAAGTTATGAGTTTTTTGATACTTTAGGGCATGTAACAACCAAGCACACCACAATCAAATGCACGGTGTGACCTGTATTATCCAAAGAGTTACTTTTTATTTAAAATTTACATTAATTTTAGTAAAAAAGACAATTGACATACTAAAATGTGAGAAAACACATTTATATTGTTTTTATATTTTATTAAAATGATCCAAAATTCATTTGTGACATATATAAATCTATCACACCTCAATCCTATATACGATTCTTCTGATATGACTCAAAGTTTTTGTTATTAGTTTAAAATTGACATTTTAGTTCTAAATTTGTCCCTCACTGAATACCAATCAAGAACACTCAAATTATCTTGATAATTTAGGAAAATGATTCATTAGTAATCTGTGACAGGTATTTATTAGTCTGATATCAAACCGACACTCGATGTGGCTGGTATTACTCAAAGTGTGTGTTTCCAGTTTAAAATAACATTTTAGTAAAAAAGATAAGTTACATACTTAAAATAGAGAAAATTAATTTATATTGTTTTTATACTTTATGAAAAGAATCCATAAGTCATTTCGGACATGTAGGAATCATTCACACCACAATATGACACATGGTGTGACCAATATGACTCCAAATGCATTTTTTTTAAAAAATGACATTATTTTTTGTAAAAAAGACAACTGACATACTCAAAACTGAGAAAACACATTCAGATTGTTTTGATACTTTATAAAAATTATCCATAAGTCATTTTTAACATTTTTGAATCATCCTAACCTCATCTTATACATGATGTTTCTCATATGACTCAAAGTGCCTATTATTAGTTTAAAATTGACATTTTAATTCAAAAAGTGCCACTCACTGAAAACCAAGTAAACATGCTCATATTTTCATGGTTATTTATAAAACCAATTCATATGTTATTTATGATGTTTAATAATCCTTATTATATCAAATTTTAACACAATGTGACTGGTATGACTCAAATTGTGTGTTTCCCGTTTAAAATAACATTTTAGTAAAAAAGAAAAGTGACATACTCAAAAAAAAAATGAATTAGTATTTTTTTGATCCTATAGGGAAATGATCCAAAAGTTTTTTGGGATGTGTAGGAATAATACAAACCTTAATTCGGTTCATAGTGTGACTGGTATGAATCCAAGTGCATCTTTTTATTTTAAATTGACATTAATTTTAGTAAAAAGGACAGGTGACATACTCAAATTCAAGAAAATGAATTTGGAATGTTTTTATACTTTAAGAAAGTGATACATAAATCATTTTTGACACGAATTAATTAGTATAAACTCAATCTAATACACAATGTTCCCATTATGGCTCGAAGTTTCCACTATCAGTTTATAATGAAAATTTTAGTTCCAAAAGTTTCACTCACTAAAAACCAAGAAAACAAACTCATATTATCTTGATAATTTAAGAAAATTATTAATTATTAATTTTTTATGTGTAATAATTATTATCACATAAAACTGACACACGATGTGATCGGTATGAATCAAATTGTGTATTTCCAGTTTAAAATGAAATTTTAGTAAAAAAAAGTAACGTACTCAAAACTGATAAAACAGATTCAGATTGTTTTGATACTTTAGTAAAATTATCCATAATTTTTTTTATGTGTAGTAATTAGCCTCAACTAAATAAAAACATGGTATGACTAGTATGGCCCTATGTGCATCTTTTTAATTAAAATTTACATTAATTTTAGTAGAACAAACAACTAACATACACAAAACCAAGAGGAATATTTAGGACTATTTTTATACATTAGGAAAATGATCCATAAGTAATTTTTATGTTTATTAATCATCATCAACTTAATGTGATACATGATGTTACCAGTATGAATCAAAGTGTTCATTATCAGTTTAAAATTGACTTTTTAGTTTAAAAAGTGCCACTCATTGAAAACTAAGAAAACATGATCGAATTATATTTATAATTTGGGGAAATGATTCATATTTTATTTTTGATGTTTAAGAATTATTCTCACATCAAACCGACACATTATGTGACAAGTAATGATCAAATTGCTTGTTTTCAGTTTAAAATTTTATTTTAGAAAAAAAAGACAAGTGACATAATAAAGAAAAATAAAACACATTTATATTGTTTTCATACATTATGAAAATAACCCATAAGTAATTTAGGATGAGTATGAATCATTAAAACATCAATATAATTCATGGTGTGACTAGTATTACTCAAATTATATCTTTTTAATATATAAGTTTCATTTTAGTTTAAAACAAAAATCACATTGCTAAAACGGAGCAAACGAGCCTAGATTGTTTTCTCATTATTCTATATTCTATTACTTAATTAGTTTCCTTATCATTTTTTATACTTATTTAGTTAATTTTCACAGATATAATTATTGAAGATGAATAATAAATGTCGCGATATGTAATAATCAACCGTAACTCAATATAATACACAGTATTCTTGGTGCAACTCAGATTTTAGTTTAAAATTAACACTTTGTTGATTTATTTCTTTATATTATTACTAACATAAGAATTATATTCTTATACATGTTCATTCCTTTTCTTGAGTAGGGGTTCTTTCTTTGGTAATAACATGAGTTATGGTCAGGATCAAAAGATAAAGAACATTGATGTTTTTGAATGCATGTAATAATTTTCAATAATGTAATTGTATAAACTGATATTTTAAATGTCTATAATATAATATTTTTTTGATTTATTTGTGTTGTAAATTTTATTTCATTTAATTTCAGTACTAGTACTTTATTTTTCCAATTTTTGGTGGTGTTTATGGTGCTATAGTGTGCTATTTTAGCACACTACAGCATGACCCTTTATCTGTGTTTATAAAAGAACTAATAAAGGTACCCTTTATTAGTGTTAAAAAGTACTAATAATGGCCTAGGGATTTTTATCTCACTCCAGTAATCATAAAATCTCTAGCACTAATAAAGGCTATTTTAGAACTATTAATGGCCTATTTTGTGGTAGTGTCCACAATATTTATTGGGTATTTAATCATGTCTATTCATTTATTAAATAAATATTACTTCATTATTCAATGAAAAATAAATAAATATAATATTTACTAAATAGAAAATAAACATTTAATAAATATTCTGCTCACATAATATTCCCTTGAATAACTAGTGATGAAATATATCTGATCAAGAAAACATTAATAATTGTTAAACAACATACAAGAATAATTGTTAACCTTATCTTTTAGTATTAACTCTTAGTTAATTAGTTTTACATTTACCATGTCACTTTCTATTTTTATATTATATAGTTAATAAACTTTCTATATACATCCAAGCGACACCCAAGTGGTCCATTAATGATACACCTATAATGATATAAGTCTCTTGGCCGAACCTTATATTTTTAAGAATTTAATATCAATTAATAATATAATATTTGTTTTAAAAACTCTTTTATGTCAATTTTGACACTATTCAATAGTTGATTTTTGTGAAACTCATAACAGAATGATTACATCGACAAAAGTTAATTAAATAAATCATAACATGTCATATTTACCTATAAAATTAGTTTAATTCATAAAAAGTCTCAAATTATATTTATTTGGGTATTTATAATATCAATTATTCCAATTTTTCATTAATTAGGTAATTACTGCATCATCATTGTGTCATAAATAAATTAAATGTTTTAATGTCTAAAAATTATAAATAAAATATCATTATGTAGGAAATATTTTTATATTTCTAATGAATATTTACAATCAAATTTATATTATGTATAACCCTATATTAAAAATGTTTTAGTAAATAAACTTTGATTTTAACTCTTTTAACTCTTCTTTGAATTAAATAATAATGAATGTCCTATTCTAATCCAAGTGGACCTAAATGATAATTTTTTATTCCTAAGGTTGTTTTTGGTCGAGATAAACTTGTCTAATAGAATTAGGACATGTTTCAAGGTAATATTAATATCATTTTTACCCTTAATTACCCTATTTACTTTTAACCGTGGTAAATAAAAGAAAAAAGGTACTATTCACCAAAAATTATTTTCATCTCATTGAACCACATTTTACTTCTTGATATTAACCATGTCTCTTGGATTTTCTAAATTCCATTCACAGAAGCGGTAAAATTAAGTTTTATGAAAAATTCAGTTTTTTTAACTACCACTTAGTAGTTTCACTATTCATTAAAAATTGAAGTTTTTCAGAACAATTCAAAATTTCACCCTAAGCTATAATTGATATTCCAAATTCAAAAATGATATCTATTTTACAAAATTCAAAAAATATAAGTTGCATTAATTAATTTTATAATTAATTCCCACTGTCACAACAAATAGCGTGTTTTGAAGAGATAATAACTATCAAAAGATTGACACTTGTTTATGTCCGGTTTAATTGTAAAATTATGTCCAATGACAAACATTGTATTAAATAGTAAAAATATATTATAAATATACTTTAAAACCAATCAAATTCATAATTTATCACTATTAATTATTTTGATTAAAAAAGTTGTTTTTAATTAAACTTTAGTAATTTTCACTATTCATCAAAATATTAAAGTTATCCGAAAAGTACCAAAATTTCACCTTAGGCTAAATTTGATACTCTGAATCCAAAAATGAAGTCCATTTTGTAATATAAAATATATATAATTTCAAAAAGTAGGTATTACTATTCATAATGGCTAGTTTGATTGGTTGTGGTGTGTGTTAGAACTCGAAGTTGCGTACAACACACGCTACTGTATTATTCAATGGAAAGCGTACCATGGAAGCTTGGGATGTTTCATTTTAAATTTTTGATGTCCCCATTTAGTCAAAAAGTTTAAAATATTGCATTTAAAAAGGGTTCACTATTAAAAGTTGGTAAAAGTGCAATACTGAAAATGAATTTATTCTTATATTATGTCTAAGAAAATCATAATATGGATTATAAAATTATAAGGATTATATAAAGTTTAAAATTTAGTTAATACTATTAACCTCTTTTGAATGGCTTGTTTGGTAAGTCATGGTGCGCTTGAACTCGGTGTTGCGTGTAGTGCAAGTTATTCTATTATTTTGAAGAAATAACACACTATGAAATCTTGGGGTGTTACATTCTCCCCTCCTTCAATAAATTGCGTCCTCGAAATTTGAAATTGTTCTTCGAAAATAAAAGGTTGAAAATAGAAAATATCTTTGTGGGAAAACCCACATCGGGAATTGGGTTACTAAAATTTAGTCTTAATATTAGGAAAAGAGAAATGAAAGGGTCACCACCAAATTATGATCTCGATTAGGAGAACATTGGTGGAAATTAGAGACATATAATTGAAGGAAAAACGTAAATATTTATAGGTAGTGATTGAGGTCATCAATCACAAACAAGTTTAAAATTGAGGTCCTTAAATTCATCAATCTATGATGATTTAAAATACCATTGATTCAACAAAACATAAGGTATTAGGATAACACATTTTTGACCTTTCAAAATATCTTAGTTGAAATCCCACATCAAAAAATGAATTAATGAGGCCTCTATTTAAAAGAAAGAGTGGAAAGTATGAAGATTACCGAAAATAACACATACTAGGGTTCCATGTAGGAAAATATGGATATGGAAGAGAAATATAACCATCAATTATCTGATGGAGAGTGGTAGAGAACATGGCTATGAAAAGGCCAACAATCCCAAAGCCATAAATTAGTGATGATTTAAGGTACCATTTAGGACAACATTTTTGTTCTAAGTTCCTTTTCTTAATGTTGAGGAATTTATTTTTTAGATTGGCTAAGATCATAAGGAGATATACTTACTTTATAATTTGAGTTTTATCCATTAATAAATTTCTACCACAAACTCATCTTTCACTCTAAAAGATAATAGAACATAAAAAAAATTCTATTTATACTATTCGTACAGGGTTCCAAAATAAACGAATTTATAATTCATCTACCAGATCTTTAAAAAAACTACATTATTTAATCTAGGACATCTCGTGGGCTAGTGTTAGGTGATACACCCTTGTCGCCCTTCGGTTTTGGGTTCAAGTCTCACGGCCTTGCCTGTCGCGACGGGTTGCCGCACGACCTCTGGGTTGTCCTTTTATGGAAATCCAAAATTAATCTCAAACTAGAATTTATCCAAAATACTTCTGTCCAAACTCACAGTCCAACATTTATAAGGAAGGTAAACATAATGTAGATCCTTTTTACCCCGTAATAGCATATGAATACCTTCATCATGTATTCTTTTAAAACACTGAAACATCCGGAATTACCATAATCCTTATTGATTACATTCATTCTCCCTTATTCCATATAGAATGTTGGATTTACTTCATCAATCCAAAAATGTTTTAAACCCCAACAATGATGGAATATAAAAATCATTAATCAACTTCAAGGTAGTCAATAATATCCAATATAATTTATCCAAATCAATCATGTATTATTCTAAAATCACTACCTCGGTATCAGAACCATATTATGGTTTATCTTTCTCTCAACCATATATTTTCGAAAAATTTATCCTTCTATTGAGTCACTTTTCTTTGTTCCACAAAATCTCAAGTGCTTAATTAAATAGTACTACAGTACAATCCTTATATACTCCATAATTATTATAACAAGACATTGTTGATACAACACTCAAATGACATAATCAACATAAGAACTCTAATCATTCCTCTTCATCTGTGGTAGTATCATAACATGATTATTATCCAATAGCATCATTTGCAGCATAGTATGATGATTGGTACATAGGTTCGTGTAGTGTACAAACTCCTTAAAAATGAAGCATTGTACATTTGAAACCATTTTCTTACCCTTGCAGTCATGTACTTTGTGCCCTTTTCCTCCACACTTATAAAAAACTCCCATTCCTTTCAGACAAGTTATAGGGTGTTTCTTCCCATAGTTATCACATATGGGAAAATTCTTCTTTCCCTCTTCCCTTTATCCATCTTTCTCTCTTCCATCCTTTCCTTCTCTTACCTCCCTTCAAATAAATAGGACTCAGTAAAATCTTTACTTATCTTATCAACACATGATATTATTTCTTCATATGATGATAATACATGGGAGACTATTTCTCTTCTAAATTCTGGCTTAAGACCATGAAAGATATGATCCTTCTTTCTCTTTGGATCATATGCATTGCTGGAGTTATCATTCCTTCTACTGGGCGCCATTTCTAAACAATGGCATGCACTAGATTAGTTTATGAATAACAATACCTAATCCCAAACATGTAAGACACATAAAATAAATTAAATAGTTTATGGATATAATCTATAATCATAAAAATTTATCCTTTGATGAAGTAAATACTCATAAACCCTTCATAATGGTTTGTAAATAAAATGAGAATTATCCTAAGCATATCCCCCAGGAGTGTCGTAACCAAGAGTGCAGCAAGTGCCGTTGTCGTGCACCAGTTCCCGTTCGAGTCTAGCTCAAAGCGGTGTTTTCGGGTTTTACCCCTAGGTACATCTGTGCCAGAGCCGCCTCTACCTGCTCGTATCTAGACAGGGATGTATTGCTCAGAAAACTCACAAAATCTCTACAATACCAAAATTCTAGGAAGTTCTTCTATACTAATCCTCAAAGTCCATCTTAAATCTATGTGCTCTAATCAGAGTTTATCTAAATCTAGCTTCCAAGGTTTGTACTAAACTTCCTCTGATACCAACTGTAATGCCCCGACCCCAGTTACACAAAGTCAGTGCATTATTACATAACATTGGCATGATCACAAGAAAGATCAAATCTCGAAAGACCGATTGGTTTAGTAGCCTTGGAAACACTAGATATATTCATAAAGTTTTACATTACATCATAATGTGAAAAACTACTACAACAACATGGTCTCCATATTCCACACTCATATCCCCACATTAAATCCCTGCAGGTCATTCATAAATTTCTTCTTCACATCCTGGGAAAAATAAAACATAGAAAAGGGGTGAGCTCAAATGCCCAGTAAGGATAACAATATAGCGGAAAATTTCATAAATAAGAATACACATTTAAGGAAATGTATAACTTAAAACAAAAGTCTTTTAAACTTGAACTCCAACATAGTATGGAAAAAATAAAATGAAATAATGCCATTTACTTATTCATATGAATATTCTACTAATCGAATAATCACATGCAATATCAATAACCACTTTTATAATGATGGAATGCATAATGCCAGACTATCATAACCACATCGCCAAGGCCTCGTGCCAAGACTACAAATAAGATTTTGTCAAGGCCTTGTGCCAAGACACTAGTTTGTCTCATGAGACCTACCGATGCATCGAGGAGCTATAGCGGGCTCCACCCGTCACATATTAAGTCCAATTCATTCCCATATGAAAAGGCTTAAACATAACATAAACATTCGTATTAAAACTAGCATACGAAATGTCAATACTTTCACCCTAAACCATGAATGGTATAAAAATAGAAAATCTACAGTCAAACATATCACAAAACCTTCAATACAATATAGAAGTTTTGTATCATTATAAATCAACTTCAAATAAGCTTAAAATCCATCAAAGGCTGTTGACATAGATGAAATAAAAACTATTTGAGAAAAATATCTCTTTTATCGAAGTCATTGAAAAATCACACATTTATAAAGGAAGTAATTTAAAAGAGATTTTTGAATTAAAGTGTCCCATACCACTATGAATCTTTTGAAAAGAAATATCATTTCAAAACCTTCATGTCCATATAAATAAATCATTAAAATCATTTTGAAAACATGGACATTAATTAAAAATATTTAGAAAGATAAATATTTAAAACATTTAAAACTATGATCTTGATAAAGAGTACCTTTCAAAAATTCTTAAAATATTCATTTTGAAATCATTTAAAAGTAACATAATTATAAAATAAAACATTTACTTTGAAAATATTCTTATAATCTTGTAAGGGAAGCTTTGACGATTTTATAACGGTGGTAAATAGCTGCACCCGCCGTATAAGTTAAAAAAACATTCTTACCTTAAATTTGTCGAAAGGTAAAAAGTGCCTTGTTTAGAAAACGACAGAAAGATTCCTTTAAAAACACATAAGGGTATAAATGACTTTAACCCATATTCTTTGTAAATAGTAAAAATGTTTTGAAATACATTTCGAAGAAACATGGATGTGGATGATAAAGAAATCCCAGTAGATTATTACGTATAAACAACCTCGGATAATGAAGAGATTGCGAAATAAATACTTACCTTGTAATTTTCCTTGGTTGGGGTAGGTTAACCTCATATATAATGGTGAAATAATTGTTATTAAATTAGAAAAGAATAATATATATTAATATGATATCATATACGATCTTTTAACATTGCTTTGTTAATAATATTTTAGAATTATCGTCATTTTGGGTGTTAACATAATCATTTTATTTTATATGTTTTGTTATGTAAGCCATTTTTTTCATGGATAGGTTGTATCTTCATAATATATAGAATGATATCAAGTCCTTAGATACGATTATTAATCATCAAATGAGAATTATACTTGAATGGATACGATGGAGAATGAATCTCATCGAGTTCGTGGAGACGGTAGTCCGTACGTACGCACGAGCGACAATATCATTATTTTGATATTAAAATAATATATAATTGGATGTTATAACATATATAAAGAATCATTATCATGTTATATTTATTATTTACATGAGTTACACATCATTATTATACCCATCCAAATTATAATTTATTGAATAACAATTACACCACGATTTGGAGACGGTAAGCCGTACGTACACACGTATGGTGACATGTTATTCAAAGGATGGATAGAATAATGAATATGGTTGTAACATATTTATAATAACATCACACTATATATAAGATACTAGAGTTATTATTTTAGAATGGTAATAACAAAGAAGGAAGAAGTGGAAGAAGAAAGGAACTTGAAAAAGGGTGGTGAAATCATTACCTCTTCTTCGGGTTCTTTCTTTTGATTTGATCAAAAGGGCTCCTTAGATTGGCTTTCTGATCAAACTAAGACCTCTAGGTTGTAGTGAGGGAAGTTGGGAGAGTATTTTGTCAGAGTTTTGCCGAACCAATGGCTATGAAGGTGTGAAGTAATGATAAGGGGGAGTTCCCTTTTATAAGAGGGGTGAGGGGCACCTTTGGAAAAGCTAGAAATATTAATTTATAATAAATTCATATTCGGTTTCTAATGGCTCTAAAGTTTATTATTCAAAGTTCAAGGTGGGGATAGGTCGAAAACCATTCAACCAATAGAATTTAGACAGGTTTGGGTTACTATATTAACCTTATATTTTATTATTAACTCTTAGTTAATTAGTTTGACATTTACCATGTCACTTTGTATTTTTATATTATATAGTTAATAAACATACTATATACATAAAAGAGACCCCCAAGTGGTCCATTAATTATACACCTATATTTATATAAGTCTCTTGGCCGAACATTATATTTTTAAGAATTTAATATCAATTAATAATATAATATTTGTTTTAAAAACTCTTTTATGTCAATTTTGACACTATTCAATAGTTGATTTTTGTGAAACTCATAACAGAATGATTACTTCGACCAAAGTTAATTAAATGAATCCTAAAATGTCATATTAACCTATAAAATTAGTTTAATTCATAAAAAGTCTCAAATTATATTTATTTGGGTATTTATAATATCAATTATTCTAATTTTTCATTAATTAGGTAATTACTGAATCATCATTGTGTCATAAATAAATTAAATGTTTTAATGTCTAAAAATTATAAATAAAATATCAATATGTAGGAAATCGTTTTATATTTATAATGAATATTTACAATTGAATTTATATTATGTATAACCCTATCTTAAAAATGTTTGAGTAAATAAACTTTAATTTTAACTCTTTTAACTCTTCTTTGAATTAAATAATAATGAATGTACTAATCTAATACTAGTGGACCTAAATGATAATTTTTTATTCCTAAGGTTGTTTTTGGTCGAGATAAACTTGTCCAATAGAATTAGGACATGTTTCAAGGTAATATTAATATCATTTTTACCCTTAATTACCCTATTTACTTTTAACCGTGGTAAATAAAAGTAAAAAGTTACTGTTCACCAAAAATTATTTTCATCTCATTGAACCACATTTTACTTCTTGATATTAACCGTGTCTCTCGGATTTTAGAAATTCCATTCACAGAAGTGGTAAAATTAAGTTTTATGAAAAATTCAGTTTTTTTAACTACCACTTAGTAGTTTCACTATTCATTAAAAATTGAAGTTTTTCAGAACAATGCCAAAATTTCACCCTAAGCTATAATTGATATTCCCAATTCAAAAATGATATCTATTTTACAAAATTCCAAACATATAAGTTGCATTAATTAATTTTATAATTAATTCCCGCTATCACAACAAATACCGTGTTTTTAAGAGATAATAACTATCAAAAGATTGACACTTGTTTATGTCCGATTTAATTGTAAAATTATGTCCAATGACCAACACTGTATTAAATAGTAAAAATATATTCTAAATATACTTTAAACGACTCAAATTCATAATTTATCACTATTAATTATTTTTATTAAAAAAGTTGTTTTTAATTAAAATTTAGTAATTTTCACTATTCATCAAAATATTAAGGTTATCCGAAAAGTACCAAAATTTCACCTTAGGCTAAATTAGATACTCCTAATCCAAAAATGAAGTCAATTTAGAAATATAAAATATATATAATTTCAAAAAGTAGGTATTACTATTCATAACGGCTAGTTTGATTGGTTGTGGTGTGTGTTAGAACTCGAAGTTGCGTACAACACAAGCTACTATATTATTCAATGGAAAGCGTACCGTGGAAGCTTGGGATGTTTCATTTTAAATTTTTGATGTCCCCATTTAGTCAAAAAGTTTAAAATATTGTATTTAAAAAGGGTTCACTATTAAAAGTTGGTAAAAGTGCAATACTGAAAATGAATTTGTTCTTACATTATGTCTAAGAAACTCATAATATGGATTCTAAAATTATAAGGATTTTATAAAGTTTAAAATTTAGTTAATACTATTCATAACCTCTTTTGAACGGCTTGTTTGGTAATTCATGGTGCGCTTGAACTCAGTGTTACGTGTAGTGAAATTTATTGTATTATATTGAAGAAATAACACACTATGAAATCTTGGGGTGTTACATAAAACCTACCTAGAGAGGAAAAAGAAAGGGTTCATCCAAAAAACCACCCCATGTGATACCTCTCAAAGCTATCACCACTATAGGATCTCACCACCTCACTAGAGGAACATGCACAAAACCACACAACAACCACAACCAGCTCCCAAACACTCTCTTGGTGGATATACCTCTCAAAAGAGAATAAGATACTACAAGAAACAAGATAGGTCCATCTTATAACAAGAAAAGGTTTTCAACCACCAAACTAACAATTCTAAAGAGAATAGCTAAACATAAAATAGATTGGGGTACTTAGTATGTATCTATGACTCATGTTCCAAGGTACTATCATCCATTCCACCATACTACCACAGGCCAGGAACTAAGGGGATATCATACCCACACAACAACTTCTCATTATGGTCATGGATCTCTATAGGATGCTCCTCCAAGGTCGCATCATCATCAACATCAATCTCAATCCAATTGATGGCGCGAGATTCATCATGAAGATTTCAATGGAGCTGCGAAACATGAAAAAAAATTTGTATCTAGCTCATATATGGGGGAATTATTACCCGACACACCTTGACTCAAACAAGAACCAACACATCTGAAGGCCCAACAAACCATAGAGAAAGCTTACTCCCCTGACCGAACCTTCACTGCCCTAATTGGGGAGTCACCTTCAGAAACACATGATCCCCAATTCAAAAATCCAGAGGTCTCCTCATATGATTTACATAAGATTTATGATGATCCTACATTGCTTTCATCCTCTCGTGAATCACCTAAACCATCTCTATCTTATTTTGTATTAGTTACGATACGAGAATTTCTTAATCTTCAACCTCAGTCCAACATAATGGAGAACAGAAAGGTCGGCCATAAAAGTCTTAAAAAATCACCATACCAATGGTGGAGTAAAAAATACTATTGTAAGTGAAATCTACCAAGGGAAGGTTCCTCATACATAGACATCTAAAATCCAGGACATAAGAGTGAAATATGTATTGGAGAGTCTTGATGGTCAGCTCAATTTGACCATATGTATGCAGATGAAAAGAAGTGCTCAAGCATAACAGAGAACTAAAAGCATGCTGGAGACCTCTTCACACCCTAAAAGTAAAATGACTGTCTTGATTGGAAATGATCGTCCTCAGGACTCCATGGAGTCTCACCACCTCCTCCAAATATTGCCTCAACAAAACCTCTACTAAGCTCAACTCAATCGCTATAAAGTGGGATGATTTTTCCAGATGATCCACTACCACCCATATAGCGTTATAGACTCCCTGAGCTCAAGGAAAACTGGTAACAAGGTCCATCGAGATGTTCTCTCACTTACACATTGGAACATCCAATGGATGGAGAAAACCACCGGGACATGGTGCTTGGCATTAAACTTCTAGCAGAAAAAACATCGAGACACAAACTCCAAAACTGTATGCTTCAACCCAGGACACTGAAAATGATCTCTTAAGGATTGGTACATATTCATTATGCCTAGATGTACCTCTAAGGGTGAAATTTGGAACTGTATGACAACCATATCATGCATCTCCAAAGGAATGAAAATACTTCCCTAAAACAACACTCGATTTTGTTCATCTTCAGACCAACCATCAGGGGCCTCACCATAAATAATTCAGTCTCTCCAGACCACCACCTCAGGATCCCCAAACTAGGACTCTTCCACATTCTACACCAGAGATGAATGCACCATAATCTGAAAAAGATTACCTCTTCCTCCAAATTCTACCATATCTGGATGTAATGTTGAAAGTTTTTTCATTACTCTGTAGGAATTAACTGATTCATGCACTATACCACTACACGAATTCCCGATCAAAGCATTGGACATAATATTTACCATCCTAGGTGTATACTAAATATCAAAGTCGTAATCCTATAAGAACTCCATCCACCGATATTGGTGAAAGTTCAAGTCACATTGGGACAAAACATACCTCAGGCTCTTATGATCGATGAATACCACAAATAGCTTTTCGATGAGGTAATGTCTCTGCAGATTTAGATCAAACAGTAACACCACCAACTCAATATCGTGGGTGTAATAGTTATATTGCTGGGGGAACAACTACTGTGACCCATAAGAAATGACCGGTCTCTACTGTATAAGAACACAACCCAACCCAAGATTCAAATCATTATAGAAAACCTCTGATTGAACTACTTCTATTGGCAGAAAAAGAATTCAAGCACCAACCAAATTCTCCTTCAGATAATCAAACTATTCTTAAAACTGATCATTCCATAAAAACACCTGATCATTTTTAGTCAAAGCTATCATATGGGTCACAACGCAAGATAAATCAGCTATGAACCTCCTATAATAGCCTGAAAGACCAAGGAAACTCCATACTCCTACCATTGTCTTGGGGGATTCACAAGACATAATTGATTCTATCTTCAAAAAATCCACAGCTAATCCCTACCAGGACATGACATGCCCCGAGAAATAGAATTATCATGGAAAAAATTCATACTTTGGAAACTTCCCCAAAATATTCTCATGGAGAAGAACTCCCAAAACGACACACATATGCTTTGCATGCTCCTCCTCAGATGTAGAGCGCCCAAGGATGTCATCGATGAAAACCACCATGAAACTATCCCAGAATTCACAAAACACAGCATTCATTAACCCCATGAATATAGATGGAGTATTTTTCACACTAAAAGACATCATAAGAAACTCATGATTACCATGAAAACAATAGAAATTAGTCTACGGAATATCCGCATTCTTCCATCACATCTGATGATATCCTGACCACAAATCAATCTCCAAGAACCAACTTTCACCCTTAATTTGATAGAATAAATCATCAATTCATGGAATACGATAGTGGTCCTTCACTATCACTTTTTGTTCAAGCAATGAAAATCGATACACAACTGCAAACTTCCATCAGCCTTCTTCACAAAAAAACCAGTGCACCCTATAATGACACACTCTAATGAACAATACTACACTACAACAAGCCATAAATATATATATGAAACCCCATAACTTAGAATTTACTATCCTATATGGATACATCAATATAGGAGACACTCATGGCTATAGTTCGATCCCAAACTCAATCTCTCATCGAGGGGGTAACACCAAAATCTCCTCTGGGAAGACATCAGAGTACTCTTCCACAACCCTTGGAAACACAAACTACTGAACCTCGAATAAACTCAACATTATCTTATCCATAAAGGATGAAAAATATTGAACATGCCTATGACCCATATGAGGGTCTTGCTCACCAAAAAAAACTACTGAGTCTCCATCATCATCAAAGAACACAACCTACCTCCTGAAGTAATCCACGATAGTCTACACTGAATACAAATAGTCCATGATGATGATGAAATCATATGGTTGTATTCATAAACATTGGAAATCTACCAAAGAGTGGTTCCACCAAAGCACTAGATAACTATTTCTACATACTTCAAACAAGTTATCTTGACCTCCAACAGGCGGAGTCATTGCCAAGGGAACTGGAAGTCTCTCTACCTCAACTCCAAAAGCATGGAAAAGGGTAGGTGATAGAAATAATTGCATCCTTATTGAATCAAACAAGGCATGCACCCAAGAAGAAAACCAGAAAAGGGTACCTTAGATGACATCTGGATCGCTTGGAAATGATAACACTAAAGCATGAAGCTAACCATGGCCTACTTCATGGCCTCTCTAACCATACTGAAGACCACCTCCATTGATGCGCTCTGCTCTCTGAGGATGGGGAGAATCCTAGGGCTATCCTATGCCTGGCCAATCCTCTCTCTTCTGATCCAAAATTGGTGCAACCTACTACTACTGCCTCAATTGGAACTACCTCAATAGAGGAACCTGAAGCTAAAAACCTAGAACACGCTGACTTCTTAGAAATTTTGGGAAATCTTGTCACTGATGGACTTAGCCTCCACAAGAAAAACATGCTTATAATCCCTTTTAATAGGAATGAGAGGCAATGATCCCAGAGAAACAAGACATTGAGGGTTGGTACCTACCCCCGGATGATCGTAAGTTCTTATTTATTGATAACTGGGAACCCCATACCACAACTATGCTTTGTGAGGAATTCCAAAGACTCCCCTCTCATGCCGATCTAGTTCTGAACAATATCCTCTCGATGAAATCTTCTCTCAACAACACCTTAAGATGCATCTTCATCATAAAAGGGGTAACCTAGACCTAGATATATGGACAAAAATCCACCTCAAAATGCCTTTCACTATCCTCCTCATCCGAAAATAGTTCTAAAGCATATCAAAGAAGGTTCCTGAAATGGATCACGCCCTCTCACACAATGGATCTACGCTACTGAAGGGTAAGTATCCCTTGGTGACTATCCACCTTCATGGATGAATAAAGAAACTAATCTATGAATTGGTCTTGGAACTCCTCCCACGAGACTTCCGACTCCTCGTAATCTCCATGGAATAAGAACCGCCACTTCCTCACTTCCCCATACAACATTGTCACAACCAAAGAAACCCAGTGCTCCTTCTGAGCATGGATCAAACTGAAAGATATATCAAAATACTCGAACTAGTCTTCTATGACTATATTTGAAACATACCCCTCATAACAATATACAATATGTTGCATAAACTCTCATAGTATCCCCCTACAAGTGCCATTGTCATCAACCTCTACTCTACAACGATCGGATGATGCAACCTGCTAAACATCTTCTATGAAAACCGAACGAGGATGCTGACCTAGATCCATAACTATAGAAGAAAAAAACATTATATCTCCTAAACCTACAATATGAAAAACTTAACAGTAATTAATTGTTTTATTTTAGTCATTTTAGGTTAACCTATCCCAAGGTCTACCCATTCAAACAGAGGCCGAACGAACAATGATGCACGATCCTTTACTAGGTCTCTACCATACAACCAGTACCATCTGGTTTAGTAGCCACTGTAATATTAAAGGTCCACACATCAGATCATGGGGGTCCCTAAACACCTGTGTCTCAGTTGATTTCCCATGATTAAATTGCTTTCTAAATTATCTAATACCGTTTCTATACCAACCCATGCAACCTCACCTGTGCTAACTCCAAAATTCATCCTATCCCTCAACATGACCTCTAGTACCACTCTATAACAACCCCCCCACAAGGTGTACCCCTCCTAGGCCGAAAATGGGAGAAGAGAGATAATGACCCATGATTCCCGCCTCCAGTAGGCCCCGAGTTGGTGACTAGCATTGAGGGTATAATCAACATGTAGATGAGAGGAATTACCCTCTAAGACAACACATGAAGAAGAGAGATATGAGATAGACACCAAACAACTCTTGCTCATACCACAAAAATTATGGAAAATCAAAAGTACATATATATAATGTCTTTCAAGAATTAATACAACTAAAATGAAAACAGTAAGTACCGAATGAAATTAAAGACGACGACGAGCATGAATCCCAAACAGCTCCAGCAACCCACAAGCTAGTAGTAACAATCCTGATCTCCAAACTACTACAACTGACCTAAAAAACAATTTATATATACGTTGGGTGAGTATAACAGTATACTCAGTAGGATCGTCCCCTGAGTCTCTTATGAAAAATTAAAGAAAGAATTCTAAATCACAGTGAACAATAGGTTAAAATAACTCATAACCTAAATAGGTATACTATGTTCCGAGCCTCATCATGGATACTCTTATCAAGTATCGTATACAATAGAATATTATAATAAATAATATCAATGGTACCCCACTACCTCTTCCCCACTGGTTTTCCACTTTTCCCCAATGTCGCGCATCCTCAACATCCCTCTTCAAAAAGGCTATCCCACAGACACCTGTGTGAAGTACCATAACATGCACCTCATGAAAAAAAAACACCATGTCCACATAACCAAAAGTAACTATGTAGTTTCTGAGATCCACCAAAACTCGTATAACATGTATTATACATCAGGTATTATATTTCAATCCATCAAATCCCATACACCATGTAAGGTTCCTCAATCCATTACAGATTATACACGTTATACCTATAGTATTCGTTAGGAAACTATATCCAGAATATATGTGTACGAAATAACCACAAGCCATTACAGCCCTCTACACACATATATGGGAAAAAATAACCACTGTGTATACCAGCAATAGTAACTACCAAGAGAAGAGAGTAGGGGAAAAAGGGGTAGTTATCCATCCATCCTCCTATCAGGATGTTGGAAAAAACACCCCTAGGGATCAGAATCCACATGGTGTTAGTTTCTATAAAAGATAGGGTAAAGTAGCGTATAGAAACACAATATGTACATGATATAATATATCTCACAACCACACTATGGGCGTAACCTAGTCTTAGAATCAACTGTAGCTAACGTCTCTCGGACTCCTGGATGCCACTGCTAAGAGTAGATATCCTATAGACACACAACCATTAAAAGAGAGACATTAAATTAATTTATCCCTTTTTATGAGTTTCACTTTATGTTAATTAATTATTAACCATTAATTAACGATTAAAAATTTCTACACTACATTTCATTAGCATCTCAACCAAGATCCATTCCCTCTGAGCATAATAAAACAAAGTCCACAGCTTCTCAGAATTACAATCTCAACATTGAATCCCAACAAGCTCCAACCCCATGGGTTTAACATTTATTCATTTATTCAATAATCATTACCACTTTCCATATTTACAGGTATTATAGGAAAAAATTATAAGCTTCCTAATAGAATGGTCTCAAAATGGTGGGTAGATGAACTACTCATAAAGTCTTTTCGACCCATTGCAGGAGCATAGACCCATCTGACCATAAGAATCTAACACACAGAAATCACATGGCATACCCCACACGTCTTCACCTCTCATGGAAGGAGGGTAAACAAAACCATCTACCTCAAGTAGTGGGTAAAGTAAAGTAGATAAAAAATAGAAGATTCAATAAGAATCCAACTTTCATATAAATGAATAATACTAGATTTAACTAGTTACATCATCCTGGTGTCCTCTCCGATACCCACACAAAAGTTGATGCATCTCGCCACTCCAGGCATCAACTACTACCATAAAAACCGGGCCTACCTACCCCACATACCAAAATATGCCTCTAGGCTTATCCATCATAGGATCATGCCAAAGTTGGGCCTCCCTGCCCCTACAACCACAACATCCCTCTAGGCTCAGACATCCCCGGCTCACATCACATCAAAATTAGCTGGAAATAAACAAGAAAATATGATCTTGGCCTTAAAAAAAGGTATTCAACCTTCATACATAATGAGATCTCACGGTTCCAAAGAATAAGGAACTTGGACTTTACAAGCAAGTGGGAAACTCATGCCCTACAAAGGCATTAACTTTTATCACACATCCAGTTCTTATTCCATCATGAATTGATCGATTCATTATTCATAGGGTCCAACTATGGGAAACCTAAGAAACAAGATATCAAAATCTATCATAAATTAATAAAAAATTTAATTTAACATTACTTTAATTCTTTTATCAACAAGAATCAACATTATTCATGTTCATTAACTAATTCAATTAAACATTAAAATCTACATCAATTTTATTTACATCAAATTATAACAATAAAATCGGATTTATTAAACATTCCTCTCTAACCAATTAGGAAATTAATTGTCAATTAATTCTGGATTTACGTTCCTTACCAATTTAAATCAAGAACAACATGATAAAACAAGAACGAAATAGATATCACACTATCTAGAAAATCAAGAGGCAATAAGTTATCACAGTATAAAGTGAAAATTTCACTACACGATCGATACCAATTATTTAATCCAGTTCAAGTATTTAATTAGTTTAAATTTATTTCAATACAAGGGACTAATCCATGATAGATCCACGATTTCATTTAAAGAATGAGAGAAGCGATGAATCCCCTACCTCAAAAGACCGTCACCATTCTTCACACGATAACAAATCAACACAACGGATCCCGATCACCTCTCCCACAAGATTTTCATCCATATAAGGATGTTGTGTCACCACCAGACCAACAAAAAACAATAGAAACCCCATTAGAAACATGGAGACCATGTGCCATTACATGGAAAAGATAAATTGGTGGAAATAGTTCAAAGAAACCCCAAGAACTGAGGTAGATCATACCTCAGATAAAATATGGATTATTGTAGATCGAAGGAGGGATATAGGAACTGATACTTAATAAGGAAATACCAAAAACATTGAAGATGGCTTTGTTGCATCCCCAAGAGTTAGGAGAGAGCCACTACAACCATAGGGTTTGATAACCTGTGTGGCTCAAAAATGTTTTAAGACATACAAAAGTGGTGGATTACATGATTTTTAATCGCACTTCACATCATTTAATACCTTGAGGTCGGTTTTCACTAAAATAACCATTTCCTCTTCACATTTATTTATTTTTCAAACCATAAAAAAATTACTCAGCATGAAACCCTCTTCCACATTGTGAAATTATTCTACATGGTGTGAAACACACTTTCATGCCATGAAAGTTCCCTGATCCCAATTCTCAGCACCCAAAATCCTTCAAAATTCCTCTAAGACTTATCCAAGAACCTTAGTCTTTGGAAACACACAAAGTGTTAATCCACATGGATCCGGGCCCTTATATTTAACCTAACTATCGATTAAAGAAATTTGGATGGGTTGATAAGCTATCTATGAGATTCATTGGTCATTTCATGATACTATGTAGAGTTGGAGAGTTGTCATACCACATGGATATACGACCACAATTAGACCAGGTACACAATGTCTTCCAAATGTCACGGTTGAAGAGGTACGTACCCGATTAATCACATGTTATCGACTAGGGGTGATCAAGACATCAAGGATGGATCTACCATTTTTGAGTACCCAATAGAGATTGAGGATCTATAGGAGAGGATATTTTGTGTGTGATCAATTATCTTAGTGCGTATCTAGTGGCAGCACATGAATCTTTAGGAGAGCACTTGAGAGTGGGAGAATCGGATGCATACTCAATACCCACATCTCTTTGTGTAGCATTCTGTTTTTTATATTTGGGATGTAATTACCCAATATGGGGATAATGTAATGACTCTGATTTTTCAATGTATTATTTTGAAATATTATACGGATTATTTTCAGATCTAGGTACAGAGAAAACATGAGATTCTGAGGCTCAGTGTTCCCTGAATTAATTTTTGAAATATATTAAATATATTAAAATCACACATGTGCAGTTTTCCTAAAATAGTGGAATAAAATATAAATAGAGGCTTAGATTAGAAATATAAGGCTTCTGTTGAATTTAGAGTATGAATTTTACCCTAGTTACAACATAACTCTGGAACACATCGGGCATTCAGGATGCGGCAAAGTCAAGGTAGAAGGTTTAAAATAATCTTATTTATTTAATTAATTACACAAAATAATTTTATTTCTATATAAACATAGTTATAGTGGATTTTCCAGGTTATCCTTATCACCCTATAAATAAAGAGGATCCGTTAGAGAGCATTGGTGAAGCTTTCATTGGTGAGTGATGACCAGATCATGAATCATCGATTGGTGTGTTATAGAAACCGAGGATCTTTCAAATGAAAATGAATCAAAATCATTTTCACCAATAATTTATACAATTTGAGGTAGGATGATGTTTTATATGGATTATTTCCATTTTTATTATTTCTATGATGAACGAAAGTTAGTCAAACAATGGATTCATTCATGGGTATATCATATTGTAGGTATAAGATTATCTATGGGGATTATTAGGAGAATTTTTCATTTGTTTTGGTTCATTGTTTGTCATTCTAATGGAAGGGATGGAGGTGAACCGAACATGGCTAAGGTTCATTTTTATTTTGTATATTTCTTAGATTTCTCCCAAAATTATCGTGCGTTCATCACCAGTATTTGTTTTGGATGATGATTCGATGAAATACTAGAGAAAAAATCATTATGCACCCATTTCATCTTGCAAAAAAAATTCATAACAGATTTGGGTTTGGATCAATGATGTTGAGCTACTATGACGACAGATAGATCGGGAAAATATTTGGGGATATGATTCTTTATATCTTTACTGTTTCATGATGTAAGATGCATGTGGATGTTTTACAGAATAGATTCAAAGGCTAGAACTCAGTTATCAATGACATAAAGGGTCGATTGGATTCAGATTCATGTTTTCTAGTGAGGTTTGTGGCAAGATCGATGGCCTAAGGAGTTGGTGAAGATGTGTGATCCCAATACAAGATTCTATAAAATCACATGGTTCATGGAATGTATTGCGGTGCTACACACCATGTGGGACCCATTGGTGTGAACTAAGGTTTCCATATAAAGTTAAATATTATACTTCATGTGACACCTACCACACATCATGTGACTCAACTTAGAAGATCAACATGTACCTTGGAGAGTACATTGATATGACTAGTAGTGGATGGGCTTGGATACATTGTGTACTCTGACATAGACATGGCTAGGATAGGTGTACATATGCAAAGCCATGTAATTGGACATGTTCAAGAGTATATGGGTTTAGATGCACCATGTACTTTGACATGGACATAGACATAGATAGGGGCATGCTCCATGATACATGGGCAGGACATGATGTTAAAGGGAAAAGCCGTGTACTAACAGTACATGTTGTGTAATCCTTTCAAGATGGATTAGATCCTATATCCTCTTCCTCTTATAAAAGTTTCATTAGTAAGAATTCTCTTGATCCATTTCATGAGGGTTAGTATGGAATCACCTCCTACACGTAGGATGGTTTTCCATTCAGTGGGACTTCTTGGATATAGTTATTGGAATCCATCTATGAGGCTCAGAGTAAGATCCTATATCATAAAATTTCCCGAGGTGGAGTTCTTTATATCTTCGTGACCAACACCATGAGGGAATATATCCTATACTTATAGGGTTATTCTATATTGATTTGTTGTTATACTCCATGTCCTTAGGTGCGATCTTTATCTATGTGTCTTTCTCTTCATACTTATAATGTTTACTTCTTATAGAAATATCTAACAATAATAACACCTTAGATGGACACTATCAGTGCTATGTGACTCATGGAGTTTGATCTCCCACATTAGAGATATGTGGAACCATCAATCATAATTCCACGACTGGCATTACAATTGCAACTTTACCTTGAGATGGTGTGTATTTGTTGAGTATATCAGGATATTCTTGTTGTATGTGATGTAGACATATACCTATGATGGGATGACTATTATTCATATTGTTATATTATTATTAATTTTAGGTTGTCCTACTGAGTATTTCTATACTCACCCCTATATGTGATTTTCCCGAACGTGTTGTGTATTATGTGGATGTTTGACCTTCTGAAGGAGTCCTAGAGGGACCAAGACTAGTTGGAGTTGAGTGAGCCAGACTGACCGAGGTACATTTCAGTGGTTACCTTAATAGAGGACCATTTCTATACTTTCAAGTTTTTATTTTTTAGTTTTATTATATTGGGATTGTATTTTTACTTTTTGTTTTTCAGTACTTTTTGTTGTACTATGATAGTGAGATTTGGATGTAGGCATGCATGGTTTATCAGTTGTTTTGCATTTCAGCACTGTATAGGCTTAGATATTTGTTCCTCTGTATAGGTACATTAGGCTAAGTCCTCCCATATTACTGATATTCCAAATTATAACTTGTCACTATCCCCTGGTTTTTTGGATATGGGATGGGGGTATTTGTGGAATGGGCCCCATTGGTAGAGGTCGTGACAGTGGAATAAGTGGTCATAATGAGGAAAACTATTGGTTTACTAGTACTAAGAATAAATTGAAAACTACTAATGAAAGGAGACCACAAAAAATGATAATAAAATAAATAAATACTTTAAATATACTTTGAGGTGAAAACAATTAGAAGCTACAAGTAAGGTTTCACAAAAAAAAAGTTTTGGAAAATGTCATTCCCAAGAAAATATTCTAATTTTGTGGAAGAAAAGGCCACATCATGGATCGATATAACTCAACATGAATATTCTAATTAATTGAATGTTTATCAAGAAATAAATTTAGTAAATCCAAGAAAGACACAAGTGTATTGGAATGGTTGAAGACATCTTTAATGAAGAAGTTGAAGTTCACTAAAAGTTACCTCTAAAGAGTAAATTAACAGAAGATAAAAAGCTACATGGATGCTGTAAGTTTTCCATACACACTCCAAATAAATTCATGAAAAAATTACTAAGAAGGATAATTTATACATAAAATTAAAATAACCATTATGAGGATATCAATTCGAACATCTTTCAAATGTTTTCATGGTTGTATGACCAAATCAGTTGGAGGAATCCAGGATGTTGTAATCAAAAGAAAATATGAAAAGTGTATGTTCCTTTTCATGTTGAATTTAATAATTAACCACAACGTAATGTTAAAATAAAAATCAAGGATAATATGACAATGATTTATAAGAATAATACTACATATAAAGATGAGAGTGAAGTAATGAATAAAAATTAAGTTAAATAGAAGAGAAACTCTAGGTTGTGAAAAATTTAGTATACATATTACTATTTTAGATGAGAAAAGAGAATATCCACATTATTCCCTTATATATTTCAGATATCCTATATTTAAAAGGTAATTAAATGTTATTTTATTCAAGGGGATCCTTAAAGTGAAGTTGAGGCTGGTGATTCTGGAAACTTAATTAATTTTAAATAGTGAGACAATTTCGGTACAACCAAACTTTATGAAACTCAATTATGAAGTTATGGAAATGTAAAATTGAATTACCTAGAGGATGAGGCTCCAGATGATGAGGAAGATGTTTCTGATATAGAAAATCCATATAATTAGAAATTTTAACATCTTTAGGTATGTTCTCTATAATTTATAATTATTATATGAAAAATACAGTTTAAAATCCAAGGGGGAAATTGATTTTTTGTTGAAAATGTAAGAATTATCTTACAAAGGGGGAGAAACCTTATCATTTTTAAGATTAAACATTATTGCTATGTTTATTGATATGGATTTAGAAAAGTAAGTTCAATGAAAATATAATTAACATACCCCTTAAGGAATATATTATAAAAGTTGGCGTCAATTTGCATTTTTATATATGTATTTAATGTTTATATTAATCCCACTTGTTTTCTACATCTACCATGGCTTATGTAGACTTAGAGTTGGTTTATTTATGAATTATTTATTTAGGAAAAGTTATTATATAATTCTCTCAAGTAATTCTAGTTCAGTAGAAGAGAAGTTGTGAAAAATATAATCTTTTAATGTAGTTACTCCCTCTCACTCAAAGATATCAAAAAATGGTATTCAAAATTCAGATTATTAAGGGGAAGAAAAAATAACTCCCTCATATAATTTTATTAAAATATGGAAATAAAATTTACTTTGAATTTATTATAAATAAGTAGGAAAAACACTCATTGAATTTAAATATAATTTTGGTTTTGAAAACAAACACAAAAGGGGAGTTTTTAGTTCCCATAAGATGATGATGATGATATATTGTATTTGTTATCAATAGTTTATGGAAAACTCAATGAGTGAGTTGAAGGATAAATTTTTTCCAACGACTATTCCAAAATAAGTAAAAGGTTATTATGGCTATTATAGAATAAAACCATATTAATAACATACTTTAGAAAGATAATCCATCAAAATATTAGAATATTTATATATTTAAGAAAAGATGGAGGAAACTATTCCTATGAATATTACAGATAGAGTTTTTATGAATTTTAATAAAGAAACATGTTGCAGTTAGTGTAGTGTAATGTTGAAAATTTATATAAGGAGGAATTAATATACATGATATATTGAATATTTCATAAGAATAAGATAGAATATACTTTGATGATCTTCAAAAGTTTCTAACATCATTATAACTCAATTTTTTTAATGATTCTAACATGATGTTGTTCAAAAGAAGAAGCTAGTGAGACTTGGTGGAACTTAGTTTTCTAGAATGAGTTTATTTCAATGATGTTACTAGACTAAATTTAATGGAATTTTTCCACCATAAATAGTTCTATAGTCTATTTTTTATAGTAAGGATAATGTAAAAACATCACTAGATGAAGTTGTGTGTTACAAAGTTTGAGTCATGAAGTGATGAAGTTATAGTTGTATAAAGTTATATTTTTGAAGTAATAAATTAATAGATGTATGATGTTTTAAATCTAAGGTTATAAAGTTTTGATTTTTTGATCTAAAGGATTTTCTATATGGTCAACATAAGGATTTTTGATGTTTTACCCCAGAATGGGAAAATGTATGCTAGAGTTTATAAAAACACGTGAGTGCAATGGATGAAGGATTTTTTTAAATCTTTTAGAAAGAGAGTTATGATTTCAATAGAAGAATCAATTAAATTTTTTTGATAAATAATTTTTAGATTACTAGAATAACAAAGTTTGTAAAAGTTATAGATGGTGATTTTTTTACCATATATACACTCGAGAGTTCATCAGATAGAGAAAGATTAAGATCACTGGATGGAGAAATGTGACATCGTCAAGCTTAAAGGTTTGAATAAAAGATAAGGGAAACCTATGAATATTATTGTAAAAACACACATGAGTTCATCTAAAAAGATGTTTTTAGTTAAAGAGGATCTTTTAAAATAAATACTAGATGAAGAAGATCCTTATCAAGGAATACAAGATAGAGAACTATTAGAAAGAGGATTTCTTATAAATAAGATCCAAAATAAGTTTTGGGGATATTTATGGTGAATTTTTAAAGTCATACATTGTGATGATTCTATGATATAATTTCAAAACTCATAAATATATCCTAGATTTTTGGAATATTTAAAGAGTTCATTAACACTGTTATTTGAGAAAACTTTGATAAAGAAGTTTGAAATTTATTTATATAGAGGGTTTTAAGGTGTTCAATCAAATGAAGAGTTGAGTAGGAAATTTAAATTTAGAGAATATTTTTATTCCTTACTTTTTAGAGGAATATGATCCTATAAAAGGAGGAGATCTCATACATAACTTATTTATAATAAACTTTAAGTGGAAGTATTATTATAAGTTTAGTGTGAGTTTCTGACCAAGAATCTACTTGGTTGAAGAAGTTTTGGACATTTTTGTTCTAGATTGAGAAGTTTTAGATGGACATAGTACTAGAAAAAGACACATATGATAAAGGTGCATCAAATAGATGTGAAATAGATAGAGGGGTACCATACATAGTATATCATAAATATGATTATTGGATGGAAAACTACAAATGGAGGAATATTTTCATAAAAATTGTTAGATGGATAGATTTGATTATATCTTAGTCTTTCATGATTAGGAGAATGTTTCAAGATATTTAAACATTTTAGATTTTTATTGAAGATATTGAAGAAGTTTTTCACATGTAAGGGTGATCCAACTTACATGTAGAGGAAGACCTTTTGAAGAAATATATCTTTCTGCACTGGATCAACAAGGAAGGCGAGGCTTATGGATGGGGAGTATTACCAGTTGCTAAAGAGGCTTGAGGAGTGTGTTGTATAACAAGTTTAAGTAAGTGTATATGATGTAAGATGAGGGTTAAGGGTGATTATTTACCACACTACTTTTATTATGTGATAGATATTATAGTGTATAATCCATCTTGGGGTGTATAACCAATATTGCCAAACCTAGTAAAAATCCCATTGTGTCATTCACATTACATTATTTGTATGGAATAAGTGAAAAGTGGTGAGGGAGAATTTATAATTATCTATACATCTTAACTGATAGTAGAGGTTTGATCAACCTAATGAAAGGAATAATTTAAGTGAAACATAATTGGTAAAATGTTATCCACCATTGATTCACTCCCCTCTTAGGATGACTACACAATCCCTTGGGAATCTCACTCATCAACATGTCATCAAGGGTTAGATCATAAGCATATAATAAAACATGATAATGGGATATATATCATATTAAAAATAATATAGAACAATAATATTTATCCATGAGTCATAATAGATGGAAATTTGATTCTAAAAGATTGAATGTATTCCATAGCGTAATATTGTGGTAGAAACATAAGAATATAAATCATAACATTGTGGGTTAAGAATTAACATCCCAACACCACATAATATAGTGGATTAGGAATTAAATTACCAATATCTCATGACATAGTGTGTTAATAATTCACATCCACACCTCCCATTATATAGTGGTTCAGGAATTTATATCCCTTTCCCCCAAAACATAGAGGGTCAAGAATTCATGAACCTATCTCTTATAACATATTGTGTCAATAAATCTTGTCCATGTCTCCCACAACATAGTGGGATAATAATTCACATTATAATCTCTTATAATTATCTCATGAGATATCAAAATTTAACCAATATATTAAAGGGATATATAGGTCCCAACCATCACATAAAGATAAACCATACATATGTGTTCTAATAGAACATGAAAAAATTCATATTTCGAACACCACATAACTAACCCATGGAAAAGAGTTGTATTTCACGTAAATTTTTTTTACATTTCATAATACATCTAGAGAAAGTAGGTTCGTCGTATTTTTAGAGAATATTCCCATTTAGTAATGATAAACATTAAATTATTTTTTAAATAGATTAAAAACACTTTTATAAGTGCTTTAAAGTTTAGTAGGAAAAAGAAGAAGAAATACTCTTTAAGTTTTTGATATATTTTGAGAAAACAATTATAAAATAAAGGAAATAGAAATTTATTTTTGAAAAAAATGAAAAAATGGATAATAATTTTCACATAGATATATGACAAATGTATTGGAAAAATATGTTATTACAGAATATGTTAGAAAAATAATATCCCATCCACATTTTATAAAGATAAAGTTGGTGAAAAAACCATGCCTAAAACGTTAAAAGAGGATTAATTTTATAAATAAAGTCAATTATATTGAAAACTTTCTTAATAAATAATAAAATTATAGATAATAACATCCTTAAAAAATAAGTAATATAGACATGGATGAAAAGTTTCTTGATAAAAAAATAGGTAAGTTTGATTTTTCTTAAAAACATTAATTCGAGTTAATTATGAACCAAAGGGGGAAGTGAAATGGTAGGATAACATTTAATACTCATTAAAAACTATATTATACTAAAATAAATTAGTTTTTAGAGTTAAATATCACATAATTACACATATTCTAATTTGGAAATATTAATCTCAAATAAAAAATGAGATTGGAAAGAAAAACCCTAACCCTTTTACTCCTGAATTCCATGAAAGCGTTTAAAATATTGTATAATAAAAAAACCATATGAATAAACTATTTAAGACCATATTTATATATAAAACCTTTTATAATATTTAATTATATTCATTTTATATTCATTACTTTGTTATTGTTTATTTAAACTATCTGATGTTGATAATTTCAATTATTTTTCACATGTTTCATAATGGTGATGTTGAACCCAATTCTTGGATAAAATTTCATCATTAAAATATTATTTAAGGAACTATAATATAATTAATATAATTATTTATAGAGTTCCAATATCCTTAAATTATATTTTTTATGACTTGTGAATATGAAACCAACAATGAGCTTATTTTGAGTAATTTACCAATATTAACCGAATACTTTATAATGATGGTTGGATTTTGTGTTATAATTTAAGAACTATATTCATAAAATATATTACTAATAAATATAATATATAATTATTAAATATATTTTAGAACCATCCATATAGTGTGGTGATGAAAAACCACACATATCATCCATGTAGGTGGTAATTCAGACGTACACACATGCAATATTTTCATTTTTTCAATAGATGAAACAAAAACAAGGTATATAATGATTTATATTTATAGGGAAATAATTATTTTATAAATATAGTATATCTTCATTAAATACATCTATATAACCATCCATTATAGGTGGTAAGGAAAAATAAAATATATCACTTCATGGAGGCGGTGGTCCACACAAACACATGAGTGAAAATTTAATTTTCCATTATATGTAATGGAGGTAGATAATGTTTGTTAGATAAAAAATAACTTTAAATATATTAATAATATTTATTTTAATTTTTATTTGGTTATAGAAAATTTAGAGTTGGTGGAATGAGAAATTAACTTAAAAGAAATCGGTTAAGACCTTTACGTGTTCCATGGATATCCTCCTTTGGCTTACATATTAAGCCTTCATAGTTTGGTCTTTTTGTAAGACCAAAACTTATAAAATAGGGAATAAAGAGTTGGGAAGGGTTTTTTGGTAGTTTTTTTATCTAAAAGGAATTTAATCTATGAAGAAGTGGGATGGTGAAGATATCCTTATATATGTGAGAGGTGTAACAGTTTTGTAAAAACCCAAAACATTATATTAATTTCATGTCACTTTCAAAGGAAAGTGGATAGAATAGGGAAAAATAATACATATGGAGGATTATTTTTTCATAAAAAAAAAAATAAATGTTGAGTTTTGATATATTTTAGAACTTTTCTCCATGATTTTACTTTTTACCCTAATTTACTTTTACCACAATAACTTATATTTTTAACTCAGTTAAATATTTTTATGTATAAAAATAAAAATACACTTATTATATAATTTTCATATAATTATTAAATATATGACAACCATTTTATAATTTAAAATTTCTAAAATTGAGAAAAATTAATTCAAAAGTAATAAATGTATAACACATAAAAACCGTTTTTAGAAAAACTATTACTTATGTTCCAAAATGTCATTCATAGGTTTATAAATTAAAATTTATATTTAAATATATATTTTTACTTATTAAACACTTTTACGGTCAAGAAATAGGTTTCATAAAATTTAAAGACATTATTATATCCTAACAATTTCATAAATGTCATTGTATGTGTAAAAATGGTATTTTGTACTATTCACATAAAAATCGATATTTTTTAGAAAATGAAAAAAGCATCACAAGATAAAATTTTTATGAAGAATCAAATATTATGTTAAATTTTTGATTCATCTTAAAATTATATATTTTTTAATTTAAATTTTAGATGGAAACATAGAAAATAATGAAAACTATTTTTATGGGGAAATGACATTTTTTCAAATATTAACTATTATTATTATATTTTTTTTATCAATTTATAATTAAATTAGGTAAATATTTTATTAAAATAAAAATATATATATTTTATTATCATTTAAATATAATATACTTAGTTTCTTGAGATAAATATGTATAGCACATAAAAGTCAATTTTATAAAAAATACATTTTTAATCATAAAATGATGTAATTAGGTTTTTAGCTATTCTAATTGAATTTCATCAGTGTAATAGTATTAAAAGTGACCTTTATCTTTATATATATATATATCATAATGAAACTATGTCTATTTATAACATCAAATGAAATGAAAACTATTATATTTATCTTAATAAAATGCGTCATAATTTATTTAGGTTTGGTGTTGTGTTTAAAATAATTTATTTAATAAATATTTTTTTAAGAATAAATATATATTAAAATATTTAGGTTTTACAATCTCCCCCTTCTAAATAAATGGAATCCTCTAAATTTTATTTATTGTTCACCAAGGAAAATAACTAAGGTTATGTATAAGATAAGCAAGACTCATGACATAATTTAAAAACTCAGTATCATGGGTAAGACTATAAAACTCATTTTTTCCTTTGTAATACGAATTAATTGAGATTATCAACAATTTTTTCTAAATATTCCTCCTTATATATATCTAGTTATTATATGTTTTTATAGATATACCTTTGACAACCTCATTTTTATGATCCTATTTCCAACTAAATACCATAACCAAAATCGTTATGATAATATTCAATAAAATTATAGAAAATGATAATATGAATATTAAAACTCAATCCTAGGACATCTTCTACTATAAAAATATTTATTTCAACCTATGATCATTTCATTTCAACTATTATATAATTTGATCAACATATAAGTACTTTATTTTAACCTAGGTTGTCTATGGTTATATTCCTATTAGGTTCCCTAACATAGTAGTTATATATAAAATCCTAAAATTCAAATTAAATCCTTAATAGTGGTTCATAAATAGAAATGAAACATCCAAATCATATCATCAAAGTGTGTAAAAGTATGTGTGAATTTAGGAAAACTTGTTGTGCGCTGAGTGAGGATAGAGTTAATACTCAACCAACCTATTTCGGGTAACTACTTCTAGTTGAATTTTTTATAGAGCCTATATAAACTTATTTGTTTCAAGATAGAGATTTAATTGTTAGAAAAAAAACACTCTATAATTTACCAAAATTTTATGATATTTTAATAATCAAATATTATCCCTAGTATTTTAATAATTTTCTCTGGTCTTAATACCAAAAAATAACTAAACTTATCCCCAATATAACTAAACCTTTATTTGATACAGACTGAGGAATCCCAAGATAAATAGATCTTAATTTTACATCATTTTTGAAAATGAAACACTACATATCAAAATAATCAAACAATCTCGGAACCTAATAGTCTAGTGTCTTTAGATATTAGCTACATAAATAGGTTATTTTAAAATAATGCGAATATTTCTATATAAATTTCACCTCACTATAATTCCTTTTATTCATTTAATATTTTATACTCATCTTTATAACCTGGTAAATAGAAAACATAAAAAGGGGAATGATTAAATTCTTAGTAAGGGAAAAACTTATCAACATGTATCAATAGTTATATCATAAGAATGTGAGAAATCATGATCATGGGAGAAATATATTATTAAAAAGAACATGTAACAATAAGAGTTATCCAAAAGTCATAATAGAAGGAAATGTGATTGCAAATGATCAAACATATACCATAGTACATGAGTGTGAAACAAACACAAGAATATAAATCATAACATAGTGGGTTAAGAATTCACGTATATCTCTCCCATAATATATTATATTAGTAATTCACATTGTTTTCGGAAATATAAAACATCATCTAATGAATTAGAGGGATATATAGTTCCCACCAATCATATAAAGATAATCTATTCATATTTGTTCCAAGATAACATGAAAAAACTCATATTTTAAATATCACATAGCTAACGCATGGAAAAGAGATGGTGTTTTGACCCAAGGTGGTGCTTTTGGGGAAAATGAAAAACGGTCCGATGGGTGATAAGAATTTGCCCGTTATTATAGAGAATTTCACGTCACCATCTTTGTTTCAGACTGATCTATGTTGTTATCCTTTAGGGTGAATTGGATTGACCTCACAGTGATTGGGTAGTTTATCCCTTGCGCATTATGAAGGATGTGGCAGAGTCAAATGGCCCCAACGGGTGATTTCATGGGGTTAATTATTTGTGCAATCGGTCCTCTTAGGATATGAATTCCTCGGTTTGTCTCCAACGATTTTATTCATGGATCCAGAAACACCAAACAACCCTGGTATCCATGATTCATGGATTTTATTTCCAAAGGTAGGTGCTTGTTGGTAGATGATGTGGTCAATGAAACTTAAGGACTCCATTGGTCGAGAGGATGGGGAGGTCAGGCTCATCACATCCTTTTGGGGGGAATTATTGCATATTCTAGGACTATCTTGTAGATTTAAGTCATGTTCATATGTTTGGGAATCCTTGGTTCATTATTGGAGAGTGTATCCATGGGCTACCAATGGGTTTCAGGATCATCATGAATATTCATAGATTTGATGATATTGAGGCAATGCCGAATGAATCCATGAAATAAGTGTCTCTAGAGTTTATCGTCATCCAGGAGAGATGGAAGGTGGTTTGATGTTGGGGCCAGACCCATAAGATAGTCTTCCTACATATCCTTATGAGAGGAATGAGATCCCAAGTAGTTCGGCAAGATTGGGGTTAGACCTCAGAGGAGGTCCACTTGTTGGGGGAATAATTGGGTGGACCCTTTTATAAGGGCACCCCTCTGAGCTCAAGCCTTCAAGAAGAAAACCTACATATCTTATTTTAAAAAGGAATCAGAGTTCTATTAGTTCAAGATATGAGGTTTTTTGTGTGGATGTTGCAGATTACCTGAGTTTCTCAATGTGAGAAACAAGAGGATGTGAGAGATTCAACAAACCAAACACCTTCTCTCCCGCTGATGGAAGAGGTCGCACCTACAGTGGAAGAAGATGAGGTGACACTTGGCGAGGGTGCGGGGTGATGAACCTTTTAATGTGGAATGACATTGGAGGTCATGTGGCTCAGATCTTAGATGGTTAGGGACTTAACATAGTGGGAGGGACCCAAAATCCGGGAAAGGGGCAGAATGTCACTGCTCTTCGAAAGGAAAAGAGATCATGTTCCATTTGACTGATCATTGTTTCTCATTGAATGGAAAAGAAAGGGACCATGCTTGATCCCTAAAATGGGGAGGTTCACGTTAGTATCCTAAGGTCGGATTCCGGGTTACCATGAGAATGTATACATAGGGACATTCTAGGGGTATGAACCATTATGGGGACAAACTTCATGACTATACTTACATTGGGTATGTAGACTTAGAGAGGCACACTAATGTTCTCTGTGATTTGATCTTACGGGTCCTCTGGATTTGGAGGAGGATTTGACCTAATGTTGATGGATTGGTTCGTGGATGAGATATGGAGGACTGGATGGTAATGGAGGGGTGAGATTGGAGCCAGAGGGAAGTATACTTGAAGACGCCCCATTTTTTTACAGTTTTGTCATGCGGGATGGGTGGAGCCCCACATACCATAGTTCTATGCAGGTAGAGGGGTCATTTGCGTACCAAATAAGTACACTGACTTAGGTGTGGACCACCACATACCAAATTGGTACGTGGTCATAGAAGTGGTTTGCTATTCCGCTTTGGGTACCACCCATGTACTTATATAGAACATGGCACAGGGTTCAATCAACATAGTGATGAACTATATGGAACACCATATTAAAGAAGGTTTCTAGAAACTATGGTTCATGTGGAGTTCATCCGTGAGTAATTTATGGTTCGCGATTTTGCCAATTAGGTTCGGGGGTCACCGATTATTATTAAGTTACTTATTTTTATAGTTCACAGTTGGTTATACTTGTGGAAATGTGATTCATAGTTTTCACCTCATCGATGATTTGAAACTGAAGTTGGAATCCCCTCTGAAATATTTCTTCCAACCTCTAGGGTCTCCTCTATGGTTTTTTTGTCCATCTTCCTTCACATCCTCATGTGTTCCTTTTAATGAGAATTGGGGAAATCATAGAAGTGGGAATGATACAACATTTACAGAAGCCCATGAAGTTATATCTCACCTTGCAGAAGACTCGGTCAATTGGGGTTTGTGGAGGTTGTGGTTCACAGAACCCTTCCAGCTTGCTTCATCTGCAAACTGCTGAGTTCAAGGGATGATATGTGGATGGAATTCCAATGATCAATTTCACTGATGACATGGTTCACGCTGTCTTGGGTTGGATGGAAATTTTCCCACAGGCTAGCGCCTCACGATCCCTTTAGCGTACCAGTGGTTCACAGTTCAGTCACCCCGTGAACCTTTCCTAGTGATGGTACGTAGTTCACTTAAAACTCTTGAAAAATTTGATTTTTTTATGTTTCTTATAAAATTTTCAATTCAATTTTCATCCATTTTCCCTATTGGACTTAAGGGAATGTTTATTTCTATCGAAAAAGTGGTTATAGTAGTATTTACTTCCTTTTAAAAAGTTTTCAGGACCCTACAAATTCCACCCATCGGAATGGGGTTCGTTAAAAATGGAGAGAAAGCTATTCTGATGTAGAAGCTGTCCTAAACTGAAATGGTTTTCGGTAGAATAGATAGATCTGGTAGTATAATAACACACTTATTTATAGGGGCCAGGTTATTTTTCTTTTACTATTTCTCATAGGGAAAAGTGCTCTCGATCTTCCCTCAGCTTCCTATGCATCCGCGTACTGAATATTTTGTGAAATCCATATTCTCAAACCACTTTGTATGTTTTGCGAATCGAACTCTTCACAATTTCTTCTACCCACAAACTGACTTTTCGTTTCCACAAACTAAACCATGGAATTTAGAACTTAAGTCTAGACTTCCACATAGGAGAATGCTACATGATTTATATGTTCCACACACTGAACATAAACCATCTAACTGAACTTTAAACCTTATTAAACCGAACATAAAAATCTCAATCAGTGCACTTTGAATATCAACATGGTGAGGCCTCAGTTTGCGGTTTATTCCTTCCACGAACCCCTCAGTTTGCTGGCCAATGCTCTGTGGGCTAGCGCCTCACAGACCTTCCACATGCTAAGGCCGTATGTAGGATATAGCTTTCACGTACCAATATAGTATGTGGGAAATGGCTCCCACATACTGTCAATATGTGGGAAATGGATTCCGCGTACCGTCTATAGGAACAGTATGTGAAGCCCCATTCATGCCCTCTTTTTAAGTCCCTTGGTCATTTTTTGGCCCTTATCCAACAACTTCCTCATTGGAATTACTTTTTTTGGCCTTTTGGGTCTTTCTGTGCATATTGTAACGGATCTTCCAAATACCATTGTTGATGCCATTGTTCCTACTGTGGCTACCACTCTTCCCCTCTTTCTACTACTGATGAAAGATTAAAGAACATGGATTATTTAGCAGATGAAAAAATTCTAGTAATTCAATTACATAAATCTCTGGCCAATATGCTTATGGTGAGTCAAAGGGAGTACCCAACATCAGATATGGTTCAAAATTATGGGTTTTGTCTATTGTCTGATACATCGATTCAAGCTCCAAATCTGGCTGATCAACCTACTTGCTGGATAACTAAAACCTCCATCTATAATGCATTGATTTCTTTTAGGGGATGACACCTCCAAAGAGATATCATCATTGGGTCCCTACTAAGTTATCCACCATGAACTTTAGGGGAGGTTCAATGTATTCCAAACCAGATGACCCATTTCTATCAAATAATTGTATGGAAGGATACAATGAACAAACAACATGGATGATCATCCAGGAGGGATCTTTTCTCTAGAGGTTCATTCATCTTAGACTAAGGGTAGACTTTTTTGATTTCTCTAGAGTTTCTAATAATTTTTGGCCAAGCTGTAGGATGTGGGACTATATAAGGCTTCCTAGGTATCACATACATACACTCAATGACACAACATTCTTATTTCACAACTCTTGAACTGGTGGATCCCAAACACCAATACCTTTCATTCAACCCCTGGGGAATTCAGAATTATTATTTGGGACATCTAGCTTATTTTGGGAGTCCCTATTATCGGGGATATGTATGATGAATTCCAACCTTCTTCATCTAATTGGAACAACAAGGAGAGGAACAGTCCTTTGACTAAGAAACTCATTGTTCAGGTGAAGGTAGTTTTCAAGGAATTTGATCATTGTCTAAAGTAGGACATTCCTTTCATTGAGTGGGTTGGTTCCATTGTTAAGAAAATTGGTTTAGATCCCCATCCTTGAAGACCCTAGGCCTTCCCTACCAAAAAAACATAGAGATGAGCAGGTACCTTTTGGCCAACCTTGGAAGAGGAGAAATTTCATGAATGGGGGATCATCCCTGATGTTGATGGATTATTTAGATTTGTGGCCTCCATGGACATGTTTTTAGTGGGTGGCTCTTACTAGTACGTGAATCTGGTGGTGTAAGAGCTTAAAATTTCATCATGGCCGCTCATCTGGCCACTAGTAGATGCATCAATCTAGATATTCTAGTGCTAGACAAGATTTATCACTTACTGGGCAAGATCAGCAAAGGAGGGCCTCCTTATCATATGACTGGGCCATTACAAATCCTTTGGGGATGGATAGGAGCTTACATATGAGGTTATACCTTTATCAATTCCTTAACAATTACACATTCCATCCTCCCACTGTATCTTCAGAGTACCAGCAGGGTTATGCCAACAGCTTGGGCCTCACATGATAAGCAAGAGGAGTAGACTGAAAAGAATGAGCAAGACTTAATGTCTTATCGCAACATCCATGAATGTTTTTATTATCATTCTCATGATTCCCATGTCAGTAGTATTATGAATAATGCATCGGAATAATTTTTCAACGAATGATACGTTTTTATTTGAGAGAAGGCTTCTTAATTACATGCATCCGAGGAGAGTTTATTTGCGAGGGATATACCCCCTGAATATTCAGTTATCAATTTAATTGTGTCTAGAAGTTGTGTCCTCCTACTCACAACAATGTCCATCAAGAGAAACATCTGATGATAGCATGTCAATGATAGATGATGTTTACTCAGTAGGAAACCCAGTGCAAAGTGAGACTTCCAAAATTTGAGGATTCTATACCCTTCCTCACCAGAAGCTATGCTGATGCCTATGTTAAATCATAACCATATGGCCAAATAGCTGAACCGATTCCTATCATAATAAATTCCAAGCCATCCAGGGCCAAGGCGCAGGAGAAGAAAAAGGGATTTTTTGGGAACTCTCAACCTAGAAAATTCCTTCGAAGGTCTCTCAACTCTCTACCAAGGAAAGTTGCGAAAGATGGGGTCGTGAGTTCACGAGCGGCTGAACGAGCTTCCGAAGTTGTTGCTAGGATCCCACCATCCAACCATTATGAGGATGATTTCTTAGTGTCCTAGAGGAAATGCGACCTTTTTAAAGGACACCAATCTACTCACAACCGATCCCCTCATGCTTTACGGAAGCTCCTCCAGACTAGGGAAGTTTCTCTTAGTAAAATTGGTTATCTATTGGAAAATTCTGACTTGTCTTTTGATGAGGATCCTGGGAAGGTGGTTCATTACCTTGAGGACATCAAGACCCTGATCCATTATCAAAATGATCTTCGCAAATACTTTCATAAATTACTTGCCATGATATGACCAAAAACGGATAATGAGGATAACGATGTCATTAGATCACCTATTGTAGATACATCGGGGGAATCGTATTACCTTTTCTCAATGTCCCATAAATGTTTGTCTCCTAGGGGTCCTGAGTCTGTAAGAACACCCAAGAATCATTTGAAGCTAACAAGTCCTACTCCACTCCCCCATACCAATCCACCATCATTGGTCATCCCAGTCATAACTACATTTCCAGACACTTGGAGGGTCTGGGATAAACTAAGGGTGAATGCTTCTGATGAAGATATTTGGAGACTAATTTAGGGAGGATGTTTCGACCTTCCGGGTTTTGGGTGAGCCATTTCCCCTATCTGTATTTCTTCCAAAGAATAGACTGATGAGGTGGCTACTTGAATGAAATGGACAAGTGTCTTCATACTCCCAAAGACTAGAATTACTAGTCTAACTCAGTAGCACTGATGGAAGTACTCCCATGGTCGATGAACATAGAGGGAGAGGTTATTCTATCTACAAACCCTAGATTTTAATTACTTTGTTTTGGAGATTCTAAAGGTCTCCATTTTTTATAGGAGCTCACAGGGTCTCAAGAAATGGTTCTTTCCCTGATTTGTTCCCCCAGGGGAACCGTAGCTGGGGAGTGCACCCTACCTATTGTTGGGGGTGCAGCAGAAGGATTCCATAGATCCCAAGAGCACATGAAAGTAGTCATCACAGACCCTTATAGGGAATTTCCACCTCCAAATCCCTTGGGTGATCTTATTCCAGAACCATCCCCACAACAATCTAAGAAATGAAAGCAGACATCCCAACTATCAAGGTGCATTAGGAGGGGAATCACAAGTAATTATGTTTTTACCTAGTGGTAAGCCTGAGTACCCTTATCCTGTTGACTCACTATTACATGTGTGTTTTGAAACAGATCCTATTGGTAACCCAATGTAAATTTCTCAAGCATCTACAAATCTTGTTCCCTTTTTGGAAGAGTCAGGGTCGCTCGTCATTATTATTGGACAAAGTAGAGGAACATGGCTAACCGAGGAGGTCAGGCGTATTCTCAACCTTTTAGGAATTCCTGCTCCTTTTCAAACAATACATGCCTCTACAATAGAAGAACATCTAGAACATTTTAAACCTATTACCATAAATAGATATCGGGAAACCTTTATGGAAGGGGCTGAATCTAATGATGAGCCCCAAGACCTACAGGATCTTGGAGGGACTCTAAATCTTGAAGAACCAATCATTCCTCATCAAATAGTCTTTACCCCTGTGGAGGGAGTCCATTTGAAGATTGATACTCCTCTTGAACATGTTGACTCCACCTCAATAGAAGTAAAAACCACTAGGGGGACTACTGTCACAACCCTTGAATATTTGGAGTAGGATATTGGGCCTTTTTCTCCAATTATGATAGAAGTTGTGTTTTCAGCCCCCAGAATCTCAAGGCAAGTACCCTTTTTCTGAATGAATATCCCTACAAACATGATATTAGTAACCAACCTTCTGAGGGATGCCCTAGGTATTTATGTTCCGGGTGGGAATGGTCCTGGGCCATCAGTTCCCCCGAGTGACTGCGGGGCGCAATTACTGATTGAAGATGTGGTGCCACCTTTTCTGGGTAGCGATATTTCTAGGAAGGTGGGAGGTATAGAATCCATATCACCTCTATTTTTAGAATTAAAACCACATGCATTATAAATTTAAGCAGATGCTACCACTCTATACATCATTGAAACAATCAGAGGTGAGGCTGCTGAGGGGTCGACTCGTGTTGTTTCCACTGAATCGAGTCCCTCTCTCGTGACATTCATACCTGGATATATTTCATCATCAGGGAGTGAATCCGAGACAAACCGAGAAGGCCTTGTTGACCTTCGTCCCATCCATCAATGTCATGGAGGAATGTTTGGAAATTAATCTCTCATACTCCATTGGATGATATGCTATAGAAGTTTCTAAAACTACACCACTAGTTTGCGGTCTTGGGATTCATATGATTCGACTATCATGGTATCTATGATATAGTGAGACAAGTGGTTGCTGCTAGGGAAAAAACAAGCACACTTGAATCTCAAATTTCTTCTACAGATTCGATGAATCATCTTGCTGCTATGTTTAAAATACTCATTGATTAAGCCTCCAATCAGGCTAGTGCTATTGCGAGGCTAAAAAATGAGCTCACAAAGAAAGAGTCTTTAGCAGAACTGTTTGTCTAGGAAGTGGAGAAGAAAAGCTGGAAGCTAGAGCGACTTAAGCAGGAGCTAGCCCATGCCATGGTCGCCATTGAGGAGGGATGACAACATATGGAATAAGGATAATAGATTGGCCTCATATCTTTGAGGGATTCATAAGTGCTTCGGGAAAGTGTGGAGGGTGAGACTACAAACTTATTAAAACATCGTCAGACCATTGAGGAGTCACATCAATTGCTGATTTAACTTTGTGATTCCTCCAAAAATATATTGTTATTATCATTTACCACTTTCAAGGAGAGGCTCCAAGATGTGGATTCTATCCATATCTTTATGGAATATAATGGAACTATTTCACCCTCCAATACTTCTCCTTTTCACATTTTTTTTGTTTTTTTGTTTTTTGAAATGTTAATCAATCAAAATTTCCCATGTAAGAATAATTTTGATCCGGTATTAATTTTAAAACATGATTTGAAACTGGTAAACTAAAATCACCTAATCATGCTCTAATTTTTTGCTGATCCTCAAGACTCAGTGAGCATAGTTCTACTCTTGTTGGGGTCATATGGAAGACCTCATGAACTTTTGTTCCTTATTCATTATTTCTATAATTTTTTCCTAAGCCTATTTGGTATGAAATTAGTGTGTATAACATTAATTTTTTAGGTCTCCTTTTAAAGGTTTTAAACCTAAAAAGATTTATGTATCTTTTGAGTATTTGACAACTCAATTTGTTTACCTAAACCATAAATAGTATAGGTTCAACGAGCTGGTACTCGACTTTTTTTCATGGTTTCCCTTTTTGTATTTTCACTCTGGTGAGTGTTGTGTCGTTTTTTTTTGTGGTTTATAGTCTTGTCAATCAGACTTATTACTGATGTTTTAGGTCGAACAAATTTTACCAAACTTGAAGGGGCAGGGGCTCCGATTTGGGATTCATTAGGAAAAAATGTCATAATTACTCTCATACATGAATGAGGGATTTTTCTTGATCCTAAATTTAGAAGTTTTGGACATATATGGGTATTGGGAGCCATTTTATGTGTATAGAGGTTGGAAAGGTATCTCCTGAGGATGGATTTTTCTGTTATTGACAGTCGTTTTGAAGGAAACATATGCAGAGCCACTTGGGCATGATGTGTATAGTCAAACAAAGGTGTTTTCAAGACATTGGACATCCATTTCCGATGGCCTGGGGGTATTTATAACACTATGGATTTGTTTTGAAGTTGGACACAATAGTGGGTGGCATATCTGAGGGATGATGTCCGAAAGTATTAGGGGCATTTGTGTTAGCTTTGAATGGGAAACTACTCCCACATAAATTTCTCTTGTGTAAGGGAGAACTGGTGAATGGTACAGTTTAACGTCATACAACCAAGACACTAGACACCTATAATGTTAGATCATTTTCCTCTAACCAAGGGAGAGTAAATGATTCCTCAGTTCAATTAGAAATGTTTTTCATCTTTGGGAATTTGAAAAGGGAAAGATATGTGAGCCGTAATCCAGGGGGCTTTCAAATCCAGGGAGTAAGATGAGATATAAATGTCATTAAGACATACAGAGACTAGAAAGGACTCTCCCGGGGATACATTTTCCTTTGATTGATGGACATTTTTTAGGTGACCTTTGTAGAGCCACAATGTCATGATATTCATAGTCAAACAAAGGTGTCTGCAGGACACTGGCCTTCCACCCCCTATAGCCATGAATGTTTGTGGATATTGGGACCTTTCTGGAAACGAAGTATGAATTATGAAAGGGGGTGAACCTATAAATGAAAGGGGGAGTTTATTTGGACGAACATACCAGGAAAACCAAAAATAGTTGGGGGAATTTTATTGTTTTTGTGTGTGAGCGCAGATCAACTTCACGCATATGGATGGGGAATCCTTATTTTGTAGAAGCCTCAAGAGAGACTAGAGGTGAATCATGTCAGGATGTTTTGATATATCCAGAGTGTGGGTAGGAAAGAGAATGTAAACCATGAATTTGAGGGTTCTTGAATCAGGAGGGATGTCATGGGGCTTAGGAGTTGTTAGGAGTATGAAGGTAGGAGAATAGTCTCATAGGGACAAATTTTCCTTTGATTAACATCTGTTTTATAGGAAACATATGTAGAGCCACTGGGGCATGATATGTATTGTAAAAAAAAGGTTTCCCCAAGACACTATCCTTCTATCTCTGATAGCCATAGAAGGTTATAAGGATCCATGATTACACAAATCACAGAGTTTGATTCATGGAAGAAGTGAATCTGAATTCATTAGAAACATCTGGGTTGTGATTCACCCATGGGATCAATTAATTACCTGCATAAATCTGGCTAATGTGTTGGGTAACACATCAATCCCATATTTGGAGTACCATATAGTTTATCATCATATAGCTTGGGCCTGGGGTACCTTATGAGGAATATAACCATAACATGACTTTTAGTGTCGTGTTTCTATGACCAAACTCCTGGACTGATTTACCATGATTTCATGGTGGATCTCCTGCTAAGCTCCCTAAGCACACACGAGTCATGTTCAGTGTCAGAAACAAGGGATTATGGGGATTATGGGTCACCATTTAAGAATAGAATAATCAATGGAAATGAGTATTTTTTTCTAAGACCAATGTTATGCAGTTTAATTTCATGTAGAAAGGATGAATTCCACACAATTTATCATCAGGTGGGGTGATCACTGGGTAATACCAATGTGAAATATGGGAGATATGATTACCCTTAATCATCCCTATATATATGACTTGTCTAGGGATTCTATGCTTTGATTTAATTCATGCGAAGAAAATGGGACATTTCAATACCTTCTATGGCTGATTCTGGATCGTTGAATTCAGGTCCAACACACATATTCTCAGGGAAAAATGAAGTTACACAGGATTCCCAATGAACATTTCTTGGAAAGGTTTTTCCCATACACGGGAAAGGAATGCATTTTGTTTAAGGTGAATGAGCCAAGATAAGAATCTAATAAATTTCATTAAGTGGTGTAGTGTAATGTCGTGCAACCAGGATACCTCTAGCCTCGCATTTTAGTATAGTGTGAAAAGAACATCAGTAACACATTTTACCATCAGGTAGTGGAAAAAACTTATCAGAAATACTGTAAATAGATTTGAGTTAATTGTGGTCCGAATATTCTGGCATTCCATAGACATGAATAATGATAGAAGGTTTAAACCATAGTCTTGGGGGGGGGGGTCATTGGACCATGAGGAATGACATGGGGATTGAAATCTATTGGGCTTATGAAAATAAGGAATGAATCCCTTGGGGATGAATTTTCATTTGATTGACAACCATTTTTTAGGAAATATATACAGAGCCACCGAGGCATGATATGTATAGTCAGACAAAGGTGTCCGCATGACACGAGACTTATGTCCTCGATGGCTGTGAATGTTTATGGAGATCCAAGATTTCCCAAAGTATAGAGTTTGAAAAATGGGAAAGATGTGTCTGGGAATGTAATAAATATCCAAACCCTGATTAGAAATGAACTACTGAAGCTTCTATATAGACCTGACACATATGTAGGGGAATCATGATTTTTTGAATCTTCCTGAGTGTCAAAATTTAGACTTAGAATTTACACCATCTCATTGAATTTGTTGTACAAGAAATTGGGGGCATGTTCTGGATCTTGTAATGCTAAGAATTGGACCACACATGACTCTTGATAAACCTCGCAGTTTAATGTCAGGTGGTTAGGAACTTTCATGGATTCCAACATGTAAGTCGGTCCTATACACAGAGGAAAGGGATTTTTTTTCTTTTGGTAGACTAGACATGGATGTCAAATCTGGGTGTCACTATGTATCCTACAGGGGAAGGAATCAAGCCATACGTAGTTCTAAATGTTCCCAACAGAGGTCTGGACCACTTTTTGGGAAATGACAGGGAATTTTTTTAATTGGTGGCTCGACACAGATGTTAAATCTGGGCATCACTACGTATCCTGTAAGGGAAGGAATCAAACAATACATAGTTCTAAATGTTCCCCATACTGATCTAACTCGTGCGTAGGAGTAGGGACATTTTGGTTTTATCCTCTATGGGTGTTGGATCTATCTTATTCTTATATGGTTTTTTATATAAGGGAATCTATACCACTGATACTGAGCTCATGCGATCCATAATCGATGTGAGAAACAAGGAGTGATGAGTATTTTCCTCATAGTATGGGGTGATAGATGATATAATAGAGGAATTTTGTTTCATGTGATGTTTGGGCCAAGATCGAGTGTCGAGGAGTTGCTTCTTATCACACTAATGAATGGGAATCAAGACATACATAGTTCTTTGGAAATAATGTAGTTTAACATCTTTAAGTAAGAACATGCTCAATACAGTTTAATGTAATGTGGTTAAGACTATTTTGACCTAGTAGTTTATTGTCGTGCGATTAGGAAGATTTATGCAATGAGATTTAATGTCTTGCAGCTAGGACAGATGTGTTACTATTATGCAATGTATTTATTCAGAATCCTTACATCGATGGGAGCTGTGAGGAGATTTCCATCCATTGATATCAAGGAATATGATCTATTAGAGTATACCTTATGTATGACATATGGTCCCTCCCATTTTTGACTCAAGCTTTGGGGGTTTCTTCCCAAGTATTATTGGGGTTCTTAGGGCCAACACCATCCCCACCCCCTCAAGAAAATAACAAACAAGAACCTTTTTGTTAAAGCCTCATGTGATCCGATTTTGGTAGACTTCCAAATGGTGAAAAGTGTGAAACCCTTTCTCATTTATTTTCTCTAACTCATCAAAGAATTTCTGGGATTGCTCATCTAGGGATAGTTGATCAAACGTGGAAACATAGAGTGATGGCACTTGAACTTCGATGGGAAGAACCGCCACGGTCCCATACACTAATGAATATGGGGTTTCCTAGGTGGAAGTGCATGATCTGATATGGTAATCCCATGAAGAAAGAATGAGATTTTATGGGCACAATTTCTTATCCTTGTCTTCCATATTCTAGAGTATATTAGATAGAGTCTTGTTGAAAGCCTCTCTCTTTCCGTTGGACATTGTATGGTAGGAGGATAAACAGTTGGATTTGATTTCATACTCTTGGTATAACTTTTCCAACTCAGAAGAGAAGAAGTTGGTGCCATTTTACATTATTATTTTATGATGGAAAAAATCTAGCAATGATGTTAGATTTTACAAATCTAACACTGTTTTTTTCCCTAACGACATTTAAGGGGTATGGATTCATCCCATTTGGAGAAGAAGTTGGTTTTTGTGAGAATGAACTTGAATTTTCTGGTTGTGTTGGGAAGATATAGTCCCACAACATCTATCTCCCCTATGGAAAATGTCTAGGAGTACTCAACTATGTAAAGTAGCTCTGGGGGATTGGTGAATAAAATTTGCATGAACTTGGTATGAAAGGAACTTCTTGGGGAATGTGGCGCAATCCCATATAATAGTGGACCAATAGTATCCATGCCTTCAAATTTTATGGGAGAGCTTGGACACTGATTGATGTGCTCCACAAGATTATGCGTGCACTTCTTTCATGACATCAACAATCACTTCTCCATCAATGCACTTGAGAAGTAATCCATTAAGGACTTGTTTATTGAGGACTTTTCCTTGGTTTATGAAATTGTACAAAAAATGATGGTCTTCCTCTAGATCTGTCATCTTCCATCCCTATCCAGTGGGAGTTCCCTTATCTTTAGGTAATTTTCAATGGGATTAATCTGGCCGGTGGTGTGATCATACGGCTCAGAAAAGAGGCTAATATCATCGATTTACTATGTAATGAATAAACAAAAAGATCATCCAATGATGGGAAATACTGATGACTGTTCCATCCTTGTCTGGATCATCTATAGTTGTGGAAACATTTTCCAATGCATCAGCTTAATCATTTTGTGACTGGAGGACATAATTCAGTGTTGGTTCTGATGGGAATTTTCTGATCAGCTCTCAGAAATGGTTCATCAAAGGTGAAAAATACTTTTTTCTTAATGGAATAGTCACCATTGACCTACTTGATGACCTACTCTAAATCAACTTTTATCGTAAGTCATTTGGCTCATGCATGAAGTGCCAGCTCCAGGCCTACAATGAGGGCCTGATATTCTGCTTCGTTATTTGTGCACCCCTATGAAAGTAGAAAGGAGTAAGGAAAGATGGAGTTTTTGGGGGATATGAGTATAGCCCCTAAACCTAATTTGTTGAGCATGGTATCCTCCATCCCTTTCCCTGTCAGGATTCTGGAGGAACCATCTAAGTACATTTCCCATGCTTGGGGGACTTCTTGTGCAGAGAATACCTCTTTATCAAGAAGTTCAATATCCAATGGGTTCATTTCTTATGAGTGGTGATCTTCCAATAAGTCTACTAATGCCTGACCATGGATGGATTTCTAGGGCACGCACCATATGTCAAACTGTTGTAGGATGACTACCCACCGTGATAGGAACCCAGTTAGCATAGTAAGAATGAGGATATACTTGAGCGGGTTACAGCTGGAAACCAAATGGACCTCATAATGCTATAGGTAATGCCTAAATTTTTGAACTGTAATGATTAGGGATAAGAATTTCTCTTCTATTTTTGAATATCGAGTCTCATCATCGATCATTTTTCAGTTGAGGTAATAGAGGATGTTCTCACTTTTGACATCATTCTTCTGTGTGAGGAAGGCACCTAATGTCTATTCCAAGGTAGTTACGTACAAAATAAGTGGTGTTCCCTCAACTTGAGGCATCAAAACTGGTGGGATGAGGAGATATATTTTGATATTGTCGAATGATTCTTGACAATCATTATCCCACTCATATGCGACCCCTTTCTTTATCAACCACATGAAAGGAAAACATTTACCCGAAAGGTTGGATATGAAGCACCTAATGTAGGCCAGGTGCTGCTGTATACCCCTCAACTTAGTGAGGTTGCAATGTGGAGGCATTCGAAGGATGGATTTTGTCTTCTAAGGGTTGAATTCGCTGCCGCGAGGGCGTACAATGAAGCTGAAGAATTTTGTGGAAGTGACACTGAAGGAAAAGTTTATGGGATTCATCTTTAAACTATGCTGTCATAGTTTATTGAAGACAATTTCAAGTTTTATCAGGTGGTTTGATCCCTATCATGATTTAACCACCAAGTCGTCGACGTATCACTCAATGAAATTTCCCAGTATGGGCCTGTAAATGTGATGTATGGTACACTGATATGTGGCGCCGACATTTTTCAGACCAAAGGGAATCACCTTAAAGAAAAACACTCCCTCAAGGGCCCTAAAAGTAGAGACTTATTAATCTTCTTGGGTTATTCAGATCTAGTTGTATCCAGAATACCTATCCATGAAAGAGAGGGACTCATATCTGGTGGTCACATCGATTATCAATTCTATGATTGGGACCAGGAAGTCCTCTTTCGGGTAGTGCATATTGAGGTCCCTAAAGTCAATTTAGACTCAAATATGTCCATTATTCTTTTTGATAGGGACTATATTTTCCAGCCAGATTAGATATTGGACTCCTCAGATGAAGTTATCTTTGAATATTTTTTCAACTTCAGCCACTATTTTGGAAGCATGTTTTTGGTGGGTCCTTCTGGGAGCCTACTTATAGCCACGATGGTCTTCCGACAGGCCTAGGTGATGAGTGGTGACCTCAGGATCAAGGCCCATTATTTCTATGTAATTCTATGAAAGAATATCTCGATTCTCCTTTAGGAAGATGGTATATGCTTCTTGATCATTGAAAGGGATTGACACACTAATTAGATTGGACCACTGGTCGTCTTCGGTGCCCAAGTTTATCTCCCTATGTTTGTTGATTATAGTGGGGATACCCTCTTCGAATGTGAGAGGGGAATCTTTGAGGCATTTATCATCCTCTCCTCCTTCTTATTCTTAAACCTCTTCATCATATTATTCTATTATTATGGAGAGAGGATTCTCAAAATAAACTCTCTGGAATTAGGAGAGGAATCAACACTCTGATTTATGAAGATTGAAACAACTCCTTTTTCCCCAGCTGAATACAGGTAATTCTATGAAGATGATGCAATTTAATTTCTTTCTTTTAGTTACAGGACATCGTCTTCCACCTTAGTGAGTAAGGAATGAATTCTATGGGGTCATGAGGACTGGTCGAGAGCATCTTCTTTTGGTCCTTCCCAATCATCATAGGGTCCAACACGCTTTTCAGTGTCTTTGGACTGGGAAACCATGACAGAAATCATGAAAATGACTGATTCTATATCCATTCTTGGACTTATGCACTCAAACTGGTTGATGGGTAATACATAATCTTCTAAAGGTGTTTTAGGGGATTGGAGGGATCCATTTCCAATCCATTTGGGGCGGTGACTCAATCAATGTCATTAGCCAAAGACTGCTTCTCTTTCAGTTCACGGAAGTGTGCATCGATGTAATGAGACTCATTGGATTCGAATGGGGATTTATCAGCGTGCAATGTCCCATCTTTCCTATTAGAGAAATATTTGATTCACTAATGGTATGATGAGGGAATCGTAGCATGATGATGCAGCTAGGGCCTCCCCAACAGGATTTTGAAGGCCATACTTTTCCACAATACCAGAATCTCTAAATTAGGAATGAGGTCACCAAGACAAGTTTAAATCTTAATTCATCCCAACAACTTTTTCTCACTTTTGTCATATTCTAGTAGAGTTGCGGTGCAGGGTGTTAGACTATCCTCATCATTTCCTAAACAACGACGTGTTCATAGCGGGAGGAGCTTGACTCCAGAGTCATTGTCAATGAAAATACTATGATAATAAATTCCATTTATCTTTCTAGACACATATAAGGGTTGATTTTTCCTTGCAAGATGACTTCTTCATCCTGATCTGTGAATAAGATGATAGCATGACATTCTTTGGGATTGGTTTCTGTCTGTTATACATCGGCTACTCCTACTTCACCCTCGGATTCATGGGGACTTATTAAGGCTTCTATGAGTGGCTCCCTAAGGTTTTATAATATAATTAAGGTATCCATGATCAATAGATTTACCGATATTGAGGCTAGTTGTTTCAGAATATCATATTTTTTCTATAAAGGTCTGTGCTTCTCAACTTTGGTATGCTCTCTCATGGAAGATTTAGGGGATTGAGATTTGGATGTAGATGGTCCATCCTCTGTGACATGGGATGATGGTGCTGTTGTGATTTCTGAGTTCGACCAAACTAGTATGTCTACACGCCATTGGAGATTAGACATCTTCTCTTACTTAGATGGATACTCCAAGATGATTGGGCTCAGATTTCATCTGTCAGGGGTAGAGAAACATTCTCATTCCTGTTATGCCTATCGGAGGGTCCTTCTACAAGTTTCCTCAATGTTAACAGTTTTAGTTAATGTGTGGTCACGAATCTAACTCCTTACCCAATAACTCCTTTCTTGAAACCCTCATCCTCCATGGCCTCTTCCTCTGTATCTCTAGTCGAATGTGGGGAATTTAGGTTCATGGCCATAATCTCCATCAAAGAAGGGGATCATTAAGTAAATGACATTAATGGAGACAAAGACTATTTCTTGATCCAATAATGATTATATCTGACTGTATTCTTCTGATGGTGCTATTTGGAGGGACGATGACCGTTGTTCCATTTGATAGGGTGGTTCTTGTTGTTCTGTTCGGCAGGGCGGGGCCTGTATTTTTAAGGTTTCTAGCATGATGTCTGAAACTGTCAAGACCGGTTTCAACATTGGTGTAGGATCATCTTCCTTCTCATGCTTTCTCCCCCTATGGCCCTGAGAGGATTGTGGGTATGAGGATAATGGCTGTGTTACATTAGAAGCTATTGGGGGCATGATTGGTTTCAATAACTGTGCTTGGAGGATGCCAGGACCTCGGTAGACCATTTTTGGAGTCGTCCAACTATAAAATTTTTCCTCCTATTTTTTGGCGACTATTTTCCCTTCCTCTTCCTCTATTGGGTCTAAAATGGAGACATACTCTACTTGTGATAGCGGGGGAACCAACTTGAATTGTCCAAAATACAAAATATTTTTCAGGAGATCCTTGAAGACGAAACATTTCTAGATGGTGTACCCCAGTATCCGATGATAGGGAAAACAATTTGGACGATCGTCGAGACTCACTTCATCGGCTTTATTTAGCTCTAGTAGCCAGATAAAGTTGAAATTCATGGTGGATGTGAAGTATCCACACACAAGTTCATATTAGAATGAGTCTACTTTATTTCTTCATTCGTCAAAATGATTTCTTTTCACACCCCTTTGATCATATTGCTAAGGTGTGGGTGGATGTTGGTGTCCAGGGTGTCCTACACGGTTTGGTAGAGGCCTGGAAGTTGGAGCTGGTGTTGGGGGTGGTTTAAGTGTAATAGAAGCCGCTTTATCTTTTCTCATTCTTTTCCCTAGGGTTGATGGGGCCACCCAAAACTTCAGATTGGTCCACTATAAGGAGACTTCTATCATTTGGGAACTGGAAGAGAAATATTCAAACCCACTTGTGTACTTCCCTGGGATGAGTAGTGTATTTAATTCACCATTGATATTATTGATTCACATATCAAGCATTTCATCCTAGGGGAGTGTCCTTTTTAGGGAGTAAGTCAAGATCTTCTATCTGGAAATGAAGTCTGAAACTCTTTTATTCTCTCACTAATCATAGTTTATGAGATCACTGACTATTTTCTTAGGTAATGTCAAACTTAACTAGAAGATAAATTATCAACGAAGGTCCTCCCATCCCATGATTTAGTTAGTTGGTATGATAGTATACCACAAAAGACTAAAACCTAGAGATTTCACATGAATCACCTGAGTTTTACTACTTATAGCTACTTTAGGGTGCCCATCATGGGATCACAATAAGATAAAAAGTTTATTAGGTGTTGTTATGGGTCTTCTAAACCATTGAACACTGTAAATACAGAGTTCCTGGAGTTTGGTAGTGGTAGAACTTTGCTCACCCAATCGGGGTAAGGTTTATGTTCTGGTTGTATCGGAGCACGCTGCCCTTATATGGATTCTAGTCGAGCAATTATTTGCTCAATAGTATTCAAGATCCATTGATGCATATCCTAGAAGACTTGATCTTGGGTGGGTGTAGTAGGGGAAAAATATGGACGTGCCGACACAGATGGAATTTGGGGTGGATACCCAGTTGAGGGTATCCTTTGTGGGTTCACCTAAATATAATCTAGATACCTTTCTAATGGGGGGAAGTATTAATGTCATTTTTGGATCCGTATTCAAGTAGTTTTATGGTCCTGATGCTAGATTGGATGGGAATCTGAGCTAAAGTTTATTTACCAGGATGAGTTCCTGTGGTAGGGGAACCTCTTTTGGGACCACATGTTGACGTTCTTCTTGAAAAACGCATCTGGAAATATATCTCCCTCGACGTATCCCAACATTGATTCACCTAATCTCTTTCATTTTATCCTCCTAATTGGAGAATATTTCCTCGAGTGTGAGGGAAAAATTCACAGGGGGAGAAAGAGGTGGGTCATAGACAACCTAGGATTTATTCTTATCCTTGTTGAGAATTTGTGAGGGAGGTAGTAATGGGTTTGCTGAGGGTGCATCCAAATTTAGGGAAACTCTATGGTTCCAGGTATGCAAACAATCAGGCTCGGTGTAGGCCATCTATGGGAGGGAACTATCTTCTCTTGCATCCTATCCATTTGTATAATTTCCTTTGAGATCTATGGGACTGACAATTACCATGTTCATTGATGCATACAGCATTGCAGGCGGTGTACCTGGTAGCGAATGGTAGGAGAGTTTTTTTCATTCCTTATTGGACATTATCCTTCCATTTTGTGATATTATTCAGGTTTCTTGGTGAGTATTGACCTGAAGGGAGCCCTCATCTGACCTCACAATATGTCTTCATCTAGGAGGGTACAAACCATGAGACAGGGTTGAACGAGTGACCTCTCTACTCACCATCCTACCCAAATGGGAGAAGATGGACATCCACTATGTGGGAATTTGAGGTAAAAATACCCTCAGCCACGTGGGATGGGGTTTCTCCTATTATCTCATTAATGTACTATGACCCAGGTTTGTCGGTCTTATGGGGAAATTTTGAGTTAAAAATTCCCCAGCCCTATGGACTAGGGTTGTTCCCACATTGTAGCAGTAGTTACCGCTATTTCCACCTTTTTGATTTCATGCACTTCTGCATGGGTGTAAGCTAGGTATGGAACTAGATTTACATGGGATTTATTTTCTTATAAAGACATGAGAACTTCTTGCTGGTTGGCTTCCCTAAGGAGGGAATCCTGCAGGGTGTTCTCGGTTACCTGTCTTAGGATCTTCTCAATGGATTGATTTCATGAGGCCTAATTGTTTTGAGACTTACTCAAGGCCAATTCTTGTTGAGCATTCCACCTTTCCCGAGAAGGGATTTTATTTGATTACTACCTTTGGGTAATTACATTACAAGATGTCATTTCCAATGAGTTCTATTAGACAGTACATGGGGTTAAGTGTACAGATCTATGTTCTCCCCATCCTTGAATATGAACTCTAGATGGGGCGACACCGACGAGGAAACGCAACTTGTGAAATGCGTGGAGGTAGAACATTTCAAGGTTTTTCTTTAACCTTTCTAGTTATTGATGCCATACAGACAAGAGGGACTCCAGGTCAATTAGAAGACGAAGCTCTCCTAATATGTTGACATGGTTTGCATACCCTTGATAGGGCATGAACTTCTCTTTTAGATGGTAAAGTGTAGAGACCCGAATCTTGATGTACATGGACATTACATTACTTTTGCAGAATACTTAATACATAAAAAAACAGACACACAAGGATCGTAATAGTTTAGTGTCTTTGGAAACTCGGAATATAATCATGGTTAAAGATCTTCAACATCTCCATTAATGATCTTCCCCTTTTGTTTTCTCACCTAAAACCTTTATTTAAATCATGGGGTAAAGAAAACATATAAAGGGTGAGCTCAAATGCTCAGTAAGGGTAAGCATAGAGAACATAAAACAATCCTTATACATTTGAATGTAAAAAACATGAGCATAAAATCTAAACATCAAAATCTTGAGCAATGACATAAAACATGGTAGTACGTAAGGCATAGATCATGAAGAAACATTAATCATGATAAATTATCATGGGAATAAAACATGTAACTGTGGCAACCATTAAGAACTTGTTATGATTTTCATAGTATCCAAGGCATTGTTTCCAAGACTATCTTAGTGGACAAAGTCCCTTTCTGAATCGAGTTCACTCCTCGTTCCAGTCCTGTATTACTGAACCAGTTTAACTTTCTGTTCCAGCCATGTCTATCTCATGAGATATAAATCTTTACCCAATGCATTGGAGGGAGATATAGGTCCCACCCATCTCATAATTAAATCATTCCTACTTGTGCCACAAAATAAACATACATAACTCAGTAAATAAAATGGGTTTCATAAATATCATCCCATCATCACATAATCCATATAAAAGAAATGGATATCATTTCATAATAAGAAATGTGAAGCCATGTAAATCATAGAGACTTGATACTTGAAACATACACATATGAAATAATGTCATCTTAGATGGAAAATGCTTTTGATAAAACACTTGAAATGAATTCTTGAGGAAAATATCCTTTCTTCTTCAAAATCATTCTATTTTCACAAAATGTCATGCAATTTTAAAAAAAAGGATTTTGTTGAAAATAGTCATGAAATATTTTGGAGGAAGCTTCATGAAAATAAGGCTTTATAAAAAATCATTTCATGCTGTATAAGTTAAAAAAACATTCTTCTCGTACTTTTGCCGGAAAAGTAAAGAAGTACCTCATAAAATAAAGATTCTTTACTTACCATGTAGTAAAATCCAAAATGGGTAAAAATGACTTTAAACATACATGAAACCATTTTTATAAAATTGGTACATGGATGATAAATATAACCCCAGTAAATACTTACGAATAAACAATCTCGGATAAGAATGAGATTAGAATAGTTATCCCTGACCTTATGTCCGATATGCTTCATATGTATCCGAACCTCCTGTAAAATGATTTAAATAATGTCATTGACTTATTACAGAATCATATTCATTGTTATTATATCATATACAATTCAATTATGACTTTATATTACCCGTTCTTTTGTAAATTCCATGTTAAAGAGCGTTTTGGGTAAAATCGTTTCATTTGTCGTCTGTGTGTTGACTTGTAATTATTCATATGATTAATTAGATCATGATTAATTAATTAAAAAATATAAAACATGATTTATATATAATATATATTCACAATATACATATATATAATAGATTGATAAATGGAATGAAATACACCGTTCATGGAGATTGTAGGCCGTACGTACGCATGAACGCTGTTTTCGTTTCCTTATTGAATTGAATGGAATTAAGTATATGACATACATATATATATATATATATATATTAATAACTCCAATAGAATTATTATGTCATATATTTCATGATTACTTATTATATGTACTTTATAATAATTCTTGAATTGTTAACATGGAAAATGAATCTCGTCGCGTCGTGGAGACGGTAATCCATACGTACGCACGAGCGATGATATCGTTCCCATATTTATTGAATCTAATTGGAGTGAATGATATAATATTTTAGAATCAGTATGATGTTATAATAATCATATTTATTTATTCTTTACACCATTATACCCATCCAAGTAAGGTGGTGGTGGAAAAACAGATTACACCACGACATGGAGACGGTATTCTGTACGTACGTACGCGTGGTGATTTTGTTTTCCTTAGGATGGATAGAAGGTGAAATGGGGTTGTTTCATATTTATAATATCATATCAGTATATTAGTGATACTTATGTTATTAAAATATAATTAAACAACTAAATAAGAGGAGGTAGAAGAAGAAATAAATTTGAAAGAATTGGTAACGAATATTACCTCTTCTTCGATACGCCTCTTTGAAACTTGCACTTAGGGCACTAAAGATGGTGTTTTAAGAAGACCATAAACTCTAGGATGTTTATATGAAAGTGGAGAAGAGAAATTGGCAGTTTTTGGCGGATCTTGAAGGCTCAAAGTGGTGTGAGGAAGAGAGGGAGGAGATGCCCTTTTATAAGGGAGGAGAGGGGCACCTATGAAAATATAAGAAAATATTAATTTATATTAAATCCCAACCCCACTTAAAAACCCAAAAAATGAATCAAATCATAATATTAGAAGATATAGGGTTGTAATATCATCAACCAACTAAATTTATACATGTTAGAAATTTATTTTAACCATTATTAACTTGATTTATTCTTATTTAATCAATTTAATTTTATTTGTGGTAATAATATTCTAAATTTTAAATTAGTACAAATAATTACTTATTTTTTGTGAATTGTCCTTAATTGGATAATTTATAACATTTTAGACCATATAAATTTAAATTTATAATTTTTAAATATTTTTGTGATTTTCAAACAATTTTATAATATGTTATTTTTATAAAATAACAATAGTGTCAATTTTGACACTACTCATTTATTTGAATTTAAATAAACAATATACAGAAGATATGTTCGAAATAAAAGATTTAATAGATTTTAAACATGTCAGATATATCTACAAAATTAGTGGAGCACTTTAAATAGTTCATATAATATTTATTTTAATATTTTTTAAAACAATTTATTTGATATTTCTCTTAATAAAATAATTTCAACATCACTATCATGTCACCTTTAATGATAATTATTTAATCCCTAAAAATTATAAATAAATTCATATGATGTAGATAATTTTATTATCTTTCTGTAGACTATTCATGTTCGAAGTTTCATGAAGTTTATCACTAAATTAAAATTAATATACTTATAAGATTTAAGAGAGTGACATGTTGTCACTTTCTTTGGTTTTAATAATAATTAAATTATTTTCAAGGAAACAAGTCGATAAAATGAATATATTCTGACACTTAGGTGATATGGGTCAACTTTTAGTCATCCAATAGAATTTTGGCAGGTGTTAGGGTAATTTTATAATCTTATATTTACCCTTAATTACCCGATTTACCTTTAACTATGGTAAATAAAATTTACCGTAGTTACTATTCATAATGCCCAAAAATAAAAAGTAGCATATTAACATAATTTAGACCCACTGATTAAAAATATGGAATCCATTTTTCCAAATTCAATACACAAAAGTTTCAGAAATTAAATTAAAATTAATCCCGTTGTCGAAAGAAATCAGGTTTTTGTTTAAAACATTGCAAAAGACTGAATTGATTTAACCTAAGAATTCAAGGTAAAATCAATGATAATGACATCAATTATATAAAATGGTAAAAATATATTCTATTTATACTTTAAAACCATTAATTACTATAATTTATCCATATAAATTATTACGATGAAAAAAGTTGTTTTTAATTAAAATATAGCGTGTTTTTACTATTCATTAAAATATGAAAGTTATCAGAAAAATATCAAAACTTTATCCAATGTAAATTTTTATATCATAATTCAAAATAAGAAGTTTATTTTGTAAAATTGAACTTATAAACATGTCAAAAACTAGATTTAATATGGGTACACCATCAAAAGGCGGTAAAACTTCATTTTTTGAAAAATACTTATTTTACCCGAAAACTTTATTTTGTTCTTATACCATGTTATAGAAAATGTGTAAGATGAATAATAATGTTATAAAATTCAAAATTTAATTTTATACTATTTATAACGGCTATTTCATAATAATATTATAATAATATATCGTTGTTTAGTGAAACCCGTTATTGCGTACAACACATGCTATCGAGGACGGTCGTGATTACGTGTAATGAAAGCCAAGTCAGGGTTGCGTGTAGTGCACGACTCCTTTGTTGTTTCATATAAAAAAATCCAACCATATTTCATTAATACATTGAATATATATATATATATATATATACTCAATGTTGCGTAGAATAAATACTATCAAACAAACTTGAAATTGTGTGTAACACGATCCAAGATTAGTGTTGCGTATACTAAAAGCTAATAAGGTGTTGCGTATAGCGCAAGATAATCTTGGTGTAGCGTATAACAGAAGATATAAAACAAATTAAAAAGAATATGTCTTATAAAATCTCGGGTTGTTACATTCTACCCCCCTTAAAATGAATTTCGCCCTCGAAATTTGTCTGGGTTATAAATCGTTTACTATTCATAGAAACCCACATCGTAAAAAGGAATACTAAAACATAATTTTAAAAACTAAAGTTTGAAATGTAAAGATTACCCAAAGTAACTCATCACTGGGTTTCCATATAAGAGAACATAGGTGAAAATATGGATATGGAAGAAAAATCTAACCATCAAGTTCTGATGGAGAGTGGTAGAGAACATGGCTATGAAAAATCCATCAATCACAAATCCATAACATTGTGATGATCTAAGGTACCATCTGATTAATCGGATATAAGAGCACTAGGAAAACATTTTTTATTTTCAATATCATTTCCCTAAAGTTGAAAATTTTGAATTAGAAGAAATACTTGCTTGATTTTGGTACAATCTCACTATTGTTCGTACTTTGAATAATTTCCGATTCATCTCTTAAAGAAATGAAGTTGAATTTGTTATTAGTGAAGTGTTAACAGATAATGTGATAGAATGATGGGTCATTCCATTTGTTTCAAACAAAAGTTTAGAAAAAGTTATCAAATATACATAAGTCCATCTATGGTGAGGTTAGTCATATACGATTCCAAAAATGAACTTATACTTTACATATCATACCGCTTAATAAAATAAAAATACTTTCTACTAACTAGGGGCTTCCTGTAGTCCAGTGGTAGGCGATGAAGGCCAGTCGCACTTCAGTTGTGGGTTCGATTCCCACAGCCTTGTCTGACGTGATGGGTTGTCGCCCATCCTGCAGGTTTTCCTTTTTCTAAAACTACATTACTATAACATCCCATCAATAATATCAAAAAAAATTCTATCCTTAAACAACACTAACTTATGTCCAACATAATCCATTCCAATATTTAGGCTTATCTAAAATACTTCGGTCCAAGCTCATAGTATAAAGAAAACAATTAATAGAAAGGTTATCTACCAAGAATGTGAATACAACCATTTATCCCACATATATTATAAGATATATCTTGTTGGTTGCATTCCAAACACATGAATACCTTAGTCATATATTCTCTTGAAACATAACTTACCATAGAACCTTAGTGAAAACATGAATACTGTCAAAAGGTAACTCTTTCCACATACCAAAATCCCAAAAAATACATATAATCAAACCATAATATCACTTAGTCCTTATATCACTCATGATCTCATGAATACAATCAAACATCTCATTATCTTCTTATCCCTTCATTATGCACATATCATCTACTTTCCAAAAATATCTGAATAACCTTCCATGGTTACTGGTACCATTCAACATATACTTTCAAATACTTTAGGAAAAATAATAGTGTAACAATCCTTAGATGATTCTTTATTCCAGAGTACCATACATTATTCTTTATAAACATACAATCATTCCACTAACTTCTTAAACCACTGACTGTGCTTCATCATTTCTTTCATCTCATATTTCATTTGTAGCCTCTTCATCATCATCCACATAAATACTACCCATATGACCTTGCTGATTCTCTTCATGATATTTTCCCTTAGGGAATTGGTTTGTATAATGCCCATACATTCCACATTTAAAACATCTAATCATTGTTGATGTCATAGAAATACCATTATCCTTGTCCATGGTGTTAACTGAACCTTTTCTTTTGCACTTACTAGCTTTGTGTCCTTATTTTCCACACCCAATGAATCTTCCAGTTCCTTTGAAACAATCTACCTGATGCCTCTTCCCACATGATTTACATGGGGGAAATTGAACTTTGTTTCCTCTATGATCATCATGAAACTCCATCTTTCTCTTATTATATGAGTCGGAAAACTTACCAAAGTTGAGATTGTTGATCATATTATGAGATTGCTGATTAGGCATAATAACTATGTTTGGACTTCCAAATCCCGTTTCATTTGGTTACTCACGAATAATATCATTCCATTGACCGTCATATCCTCCATTATCGTGAATCTTCCTATTTCCAGCCATTTTCTAAAACCCAAAAAAGAATAGTGTGAGAGGAAAAAATCATTATAGGGAAAAAAACATAGTAAAGGGACAATACCCTCAGTATCTAACATCTTAGGTTAAATTTTAAGATCGTTACCATAGTTCTAGGACTATATCCTTTACGTATACTTATCCTTAGGGTCATCCCTAGACATACCTTAGAAATATCTCTAGGGTTCTCACTAAAGTTTTCGCATCCTAGTTTCCAAAGGTTGACTAAACCTTTCCTCTGATACCAACTGTAGAGACCCGAAGCTTGACGTACATGGACATTACATTACTTTTGTGGAATAATTAATACATAAAAAAAACAGACATACAAAGATCGTAATAGTTTAGTGTCTTTGGAAACTCGGAATATTATCGTGGTGAAAGTTCTTCAACATATCCATTAATTATCTTCCCCTTTTGTTTTCTTACCTAAAACCTTTCTTTAAATCCTGGGGAAAAGAAAACATATAAAGGGTGAGATCAAATGCTCAGTAAGGGTAAGCGTAGAGAACATAAAACAATACATATACATTTGAATGTAAAAAACATGAGCATAAAATCTAAACATCAAAATCTTGAGCAATGACATAAAGCATGGCAGTACGTAAGGCATAGATCATGAAGAAACATTAATCATGATAAATTAGCATGGGAATAAAACATGTAATTGTGTCAACCATTAAGCACTTGTTATGATTTTCATAGTAGACAAGGCATTACTGCCAACACCATCTTAGTGGAAAAAGTCCATTTCTGAATCAAGTTCACTCCTCGTTCCAGTCCTGTATTAATGAACCGGTTTAACTTTCCATTCCAGCCATGTCTATCTCAGGAGATATAAATATTTACCCAATGCATTGGAGGGAGATATAGGTCCCACCCATCTCATAATGAAATCATTCTTACTTGTGCCACAAAATAAACATACATAACCCAATAAATAAAATGGGTTTCATAAACATCATCCCATAATCACATAATCCATATAAAATAAATTGATATCATTTCATAATAAGAAAAGTAAAACCATTTAAATCATAGATACATGATACTTGAAACATACACATATGAAATAATGTCATCTTAGATGAAAAATGGTTTTGATAAAACACTTGAAAGGAATTCTTGAGGAAAATATCCTTTCTTCTTCAAAATCATTCTCTTTTCACAAAATGTCAGGCAATTTTAAAAAAAGTATTTTTTTGAAAATAGTCATGAAATCTTTTGGATGAAGCTTCATGAAAATAAGGCTTTATAAAAAACCCTTTCATGCCGTATAAGTTAAAAAACATTCTTCTCGTACTTTTGCCGGAAAAGTCAAAAAGTACCTCGTAAAAGAAAGATTCTTTACATACCATGTAGTAAAATCCAAAATGGTTAAAAAGGACTTTAAACATACATGAAACCATTTTTATAAAATTGGGAAATGTATGATAAATATAACCCCAGTAAATACTTACGAATAAACAATCTCGGATAAGAACGAGATTAGAATAGTTATCCCTTACCTTATATCTGATATGCTTCGTATGTATCCGAACCTCCTGTATAATGTTTTAAATAATGCCATTTACTTATTACAGAATCATATTCATTGTTATGATATCATATATGGTTCACTTATGACTTTATATTACACGTTCGTTTGTAAATTCCATGTTAAAGAGCCTTTTGGGTAAAATCATTTCATTTGTCGTCCGTGTTTTGACTTGTAATTATTCATATGATTACTTAGATCATGATTAATTAATTACAGAATATAAAAAATTATTTATATATAATATATATTCACAATATACAGATATATAATAGATCGATAAATGGATAGAAATACACTGTTCATGGAGACGGTAGGCCGTACGTACGCATGAATGCTGTTTTTGTTTCCTTATTTAATTGAATGGAATTAAGTATATGACATACATATATATATTCATAAATCAAGTAGAATTATTATGTCATATATTTTAATGATTACTTATTATATATACTTTATAATAATTCTTGAATTGTTAACATGGAAAATGAATCTCATCACGTCGTGGAGACGGTAATCCGTACGTACGCACAAGCGATGATATCGTTCCCATATTTATTGAATCGAATTGAAGTGAATGATATAATATCTTATAATAATTATGATGTTATAATAATCATATGTATTTATTCTTTACACCATTATACCCATCCAAGTAAGGTGGTGGTGGAAAAACAGATTACACCACGGCGTGGAGACGGTATTCCTTACGTAGCAACGCGTGATGATTTTGTTTTCCTTAGGATGGATAGAAGGTGAAATGGGGTCGTTTCATATTTATAATAACATATCAGTATATTAGTGATATTGATGTTATTACAATATAATTAAACAACTAAGTAAGAGGAGGTAGAAGAAGCCATAAATTTGAATGAATCGTTAACGGATATTACCTCTTCTTCGATACGCCTCTTTGAAACTTCCTCTTAGGGCACTAAAGATGGTCTTTTAAGAAGACAAAAACCTCTAGGATGTTTCTATAGATGTTGATAAGAGACGTTAGGAGGGTTTGTCTGAGATTTAAGGCTAAAAGTGGTGGGAGTAAGAGAGGGAGGAGATTCCCTTTTATAAGGGAGGAGAGGGGCACCTTTGGAAATATAAGAAAATATTAATTTATATTAAATCCCAACCCCACTTAAAAACATTAAAAATGACTCAAATATAAATATTAGATGAGATAGGGTTGTAATATAATCAACCAATAAAATTTAGACATGTTAGGAATTTATTTTAAACATTATCAACTTGATTTATCTTTATTTAATCAATTTTATTTTATTTGTGGTAATAACATTCTAAATTTTAAATTATTAAAAATAATTACTTATTTGTTGTTAATTGTCCATAATTAGATACGTTATAACATATTTGACCATATAAATTTAAATTTATAATTTTTAAATATTTTTGTGATTTTCAAACAATTTTATAATATGTTATTTTTATAAAATAACAATAGTGTCAATTTTAACACTATTAATTTATTTGAATTTAAATAAAAAATATACAGAATATATTTTCGAAATAAAAGATTTAATAGATTCATAACATTTCATAGTTATCTAGAAAATTAGTGGAGAACATTAAATAGTTCATATAATATTTATTTTAATATTTTTTAAAACAATTTATTTGATATTTCTCTTAATAAAATAATTTCAACATCACTACTATTTCACCTTTAATGATAATTATTTAATCCCTAAAAATTTTAAATAAATTTATATGATGTAGAAAATTTTATTATATTTCTGGATACTATTCATGTTAGAAGTTTCATGAAGTTTATCACTAAATTAAAATTAATATACCTATAATATTTAATAGAGTGACATGTTGTCACTTTCTTTGGTTTTAATAATAATTAAATTATTTTCAAGGAAACAAGTCCATAAAATGAATCTATTATGACCCTTAGGTGATATGGGTCAACTTTTAGTCATCCAATAGTATTTTGGCAGGTGTTAGGGTAATTTTATAATCTTATATTTACCCTTAATTACCCGATTTACCTTTAACTATGGTAAATAAAATTTACCGTAGTTACTATTCATAATGCCCAAAAATAAAAAGTAGCTTATTAACATAATTTTTACCCACTGATTAAAAATATGGAATCCATTTTTCTAGATTCAATACACAAAATTTGTAGAAATTAAATTAAAATAAATCTCTTTGTCAAAAGAAAACAGGTTTATATTTAAAACATTGCAAAAGACTGAATTGATTTAACCTACGAATTCAAGGTAAAATCAATGCTAATGACCTAAATTATATTAAATCGTAAAAATATATTATATTTATACTTAAAAACCATTCATTATTATAATTTAACCATATAAATTATTACGATGAAAAAAGTTGTTTTTAATTAAAATATAGCGTGTTTTTACTATTCATTAAAATATGAAAGTTATCAGAAAAATATCAAAACTTTATCCAATGTAAATTTTTATATCCTGATTCAAAAGAAGAATTTTATTTTGTAAAATTGAACTTATAAACATGTCAAAAACTAGATTTAAAGTGGGTGCGCCATCAAAAGGCGGCAAAACTGCATTTTTTGAAAAATACTTATTTTACCCGAAAAATTTATTTTGTTCTTATACCATGTTCTAGAAAATGTGTAAGATGAATAATAATGTTATAAAATTCAAAATTTAGTTTATACTATTCATAACTGCTAGTTCATAATAATATTATAATAATATATCGTTATTTAGTAAAACCCAGTATTGCGTACAACACACGCTATCGAGGAAGGTCGCGATTGCGTGTAATGCAAGCCAAGTCAGGGTTGCGTGTAGTGCACAACTCCTTTGTTGTTGCGTATAACAAAATCCAACCATATTTCATTAATACATTGAATATATATATATATACACTCAATGTTGCGTAGAATAACTACTATCAAACAAACTTGAAATTGTGTGTAACACGATCCAAGATTAGTGTTGCGTATACTGAAAGCTAATATGGTGTTGCGTATAGAGCAAGATAATCTTGGTGTAGCATATAACAGAATATATGAAAGAAATTAAAAAGAATATATCGTATAAAATCTTGGGTTGTTACATAAATAGTCTTCCAAATGTTGAGGCGAATGTTATGCATATATTCCTTAGACAACTCTCTTGGTATGTCGAAGTGAAAAGAATCCATGGGCCAATACATCACTGGTATATTATCATTTTTCTAGTTTTCTTATTATAAGAAACATGTCCTTTTATTATTATTTCAGGGACTCCTCTACATAATATGCCCAACTTGACGGCTTCTTAATGATATTTTTCCAAGGAGTAGTGCTGGTAGGAGCCTCATTGATATGTGAGCATCACAGGGGTGGATTGAAAGATGATAATGGACCTGGACCATTCTCTGGTCGAGAAAGGATATAACTCATCATAGATAAAGTGTTTGACATGTCTGGATCTATCTTTCTGAGTGCCTCAGCATGGGAGGTATTTCTCACATTTGTCCCACCAAGGGGAGGACCTTCTTACCTGCAGGAATTTTGATTGCGGGGAGGACCTTTGCAATTAGTGCTATAATGGAGAGGTCTACCATTGAAACTTGATTCTTGACTGCGGGTACTGTCCTTATGTTGCATACCCTGGAGAGGACCTTTAGGGTGGGCTATAGAAAGAGTAGTACCTTCTTGCTATTTGATGTCACTGAGGGGAGGTCCTCCTTGATGAGTGCTTTGACGACGAGGACTGCTATCACAACTTGATATCTAGATTCAAGGATAATTGTTTCAGTGCACATCCTCGAGAGGGCCTTTACGATGTACTATAATGTGGGGAGGAACTTCTAATTACTTATTTTTGCTATGGAGAGGTCCTTCACAACAACTACCATTATGGGGAGGGCATTCGCAATGGTTGCCATCATGGCGAGGACTACCATTATGACATGACATCCGACGGCAAGGAGAATCATATCTGCAGTATATACCCTGGGGAGGACCATCAAGGTAGATGAAATCAAGGGAGAACCCTATTGTTGTCCGATCTTTCAGTAAAGTGGAGGGATGCCCTAATACACATTATGAGATAGGATCTCATGATTGATCATTCCTAGCCCATGGAGTAATCCACCATGGGTGCTCTAGGGAGGACCTTTAGAGAAGATGTTAACTATATCGTAGGGAGGGCCTTCGCAACTGCTACTGCTACTTCCATAATTTTGTAATGAACTGAAATAGTCTTGATCCTTTATTGAAATATAATCAAGGGAATCAAGAAATCCAGCTTCCAACAGAGCGAGATCATGTATATGATCTTCAGTTCTGATTTCATTTGTCACATTTTATTTTTTGGTGCTCTCTTGTGGGTAACCGGGGAAATCTGTTATTGGTAATGCTCTTCATATACGGGTCCCTTGTCACGACCTGTCCTCGGGGCCCGTGTCGTGACTACCCCAAGCCCGCCTTCCATTGGCTAGGGGCTGGAGACTAGCACCAAAGGCGTATATCCCGATAAAAGGGAAGGAATTGCTTTTATATAAGTAAAGAAACAAAACAGAGTACACAAGATGAAGTAAACACTAAGTAAACTTAGTACAAAAGTAAGTGATGGAAAATAAATGGGTCAGAATACAAACCCAACTGAACGTAAAGTACAATAGAAAAGAAAGAACAACTACAGTAAAGTAAACCGACAACCACTGAGTCATCCTCCGGATATCCCACCGGAAGGGTGGGTAAAAATGATCTCCTCAGGTCCTCGGGTCCGGCCGTCCACTCTGTGTACGTCCCGCCAAGTGGTCCACCTCTAGGTACCGTCCCGCTTCACAAGACTCCACCTCGATCAGTGCTGTCTGTCATCTGCAACCAACACAACGTAGTGCGGGCATGAACCGCACAGAGGTGAGTATACGATACTCAGTAGGGACCCCGAGACCCCAGAAGGTCTCCCAAGATCCACAAAGGAAAGATTCAAACACAAAGTATCAACCGACTCTACTTATGTATATGCCCATACATATACCTAATTCATCAATTCCAGTTCATCTCCAACTCGTGAGCCCAAGTTCAACCCATTACACATAGGAAAGCACAACCCAGTCCACACAGGAAAGCAAGCCAATCACATCGATGATAATGATTGAAAGTCAAGACTCAACTCACACAGGTATACTACTCACGAAGAGGGGTGGAGATGATAGATGTATCTTCTGAATCATCTTCCCTACTGAACCCACATAGGATACATGTACAAAAGTTTTCGTTGCCAAACCCATGTAGGATCCAAGTACAGTAACCATCGCTACCGAACCCACGTAGGATTCAAGTATAGTCGTCATCGCTGCCGAACCCAAGGAGGATCCAAGTACAGTCTTCCTCGCTACTGAACCCACGCAGGATCCAAGTACAGTCGTCATCGTCGTCGTAGTCGCAGCCAGCTCTAGGGTTCCCGCACACAGCACGCTCGATTCCGGGAGAGTCCGCTCCACGAGCCAAGGGGTCGATTCATCAACTGTCACAAGGTCCAGAGTTGATGTATCCAAAATTTGTGTCCCATCAATAGGAACTCAACGCGACAGACATCACATCAATCGGAAGCCCAGTCTGAGAGATAATGGTTTTTCTGTTCGAGGGGCCCGGTTAGAAATGCGCTCGTTTCTAACTTGAACGATATTTAACTTCGCTGAAACCTTGAGTGTAATAAATCTAAACGATCGTATCGTACCAAGGAATCCTACGCAACTGACGGTGCGTTGATCGGAGGTCCGTATCTCAAGATATATCCATTTAACCTAAACGTTCCGAAAATAGGGGTCTGGGCCTGGTCCGACCAGGCCCAACACCCCCTGGGTCGGCCTGAACCAGGTCGACCTGACTCGGGTCTGGGTCCGGCCTGATTGGTCATGGCCCGACCTGGCTGGGTGCGGCCGGCCCAGCCAGCGTGGCCTACGGCTGGCCCAGCCCGTGCGGCCTGCGGCTGGCTCGGCCCGTGCGGCCTGCGGTTGGCTCGGCCCGTGCAGCCTCCGACCCAGCTCGGAAGCCGGCCGCGACTCGGCCGATGGCCGAGCGGGATGGAAAGGGGCCTCATACCCCTGTTTTTGGAAACGGCGGACCCAGTGGGGTCCGCACTAGCAGCTGGTCGGGGGGGGGGGGGTTACACCCCCCGGTTTCCGGGTAACGGCCAGCCATTAAGGCTGACCGGTTTGTGAGCTGTCGCGGGACCCAAGAGTGGTCCTGCCTCCTGGAGACGCCGGGGGCTGGCTCGGCCGGCCGCCCCTGCTGGTCCTCCGCGGCCTTAGGCCGCGGATCGTCTCATCGGCGCGGCGCGATGGCGCCGCTCCCCTCCGACGCGGCCCGCTTCGGCCACGGCCTTCCTCGGTCTCTCCGGCGCGACGCAACGACGCCTCACACCACCGTCGCGGCCCTCTATGTGTCTTTAAGGTGCAACGACACCACGCCGCCTTCTCCACGGCCTTGCATGGCCGCAGTTCCCTACGAATCACCGCATGGTGCAACGACACCACGCGCATCCGCCTCCAACATTAACGAAGATTGACAAAGTATATGAGAGGAGAATCGACCGTGTTTGTGCGGTCCGATCTCCTCCTCTTATGACTATATCATGCGGCCAAACTTTAAGCAACGAAGAATGATGATAAAGACTTGAAAAAAAAATAACCCCTACCTCAATAAAAGATATCGAATGTCGAGCGTTGTGGAAAACAATGTCGCGGGGTGAGGTTCCGTAAGCGACGACGGAGTGCGCCCGAGGAGGAAGCGAAGTCTCCCCTTTTGTCGTGGAGAGAAGATTATAAGTCGAGATGTCGTTGGTGAGATCCCGCATTGGTGTCTCCCCCTTATTGTGGAGGAAGGTGGGGATGGTTAATCTGGTGTTTCCGAGTTGAAGTTCTTCGTCAGAGAGTTGGTGTTCTTCAACAAAGGAGATGAAGCGTTCTTCGAAACTCAAGAGCTCTCTCCCCAAAATCTCAACACAACAAGCCAACCAAAAATAAAATAAGTTTTCTCATTTTATTTAATCATGTCATGAATTTCTAGATTTAAATTCAAAACACTTAACTTATTAATTGAAGTGGTTCAATTAATTGTTTAAAATGTGTTGGCAAGAGTTATGAGGGCGAGTGAGAGAAGGTGGAGAGGTTTCACAAGTAATAAGGAGTTTACAAAATTAAGAGTGGGTTTAAGGAGTTTTAGAGAATGTGAAGGGTTGGGGCTCATGTGGGCCCCACCTCAAATTTATCCTCACATGGGTAGTTAGGTGCTTGTGGGTCCCACCATAACTTTCCTATGCTGGATAAAACCACCTTAGATATAAAAAATAAAATCGTACCACAATTTTATTCACTTATCATTTAATCCAAAAATTTGAACTTCTTCTCCCACACAAACGAATCTACGGTAAAAGTCCTCTTAAGAAATTATCGGCGTTGCGAGTTCATCGGTGCCCTAAGATTTCAATTCTGAGAACTAGTTCAAAAGATAGAAAATCCCGCTCATCCGTTTACTTAACGTACCCAAGATAAACTTCAGAAATTGATTCCGGGCACATCGGGCCTCAAAATCAAGTGCCGTCAGAAGCCATAGACTCGTAAAATTACAAAGTATTTAAGAAAAAAAATTCCTTGAAATTTCTGGGTCTTTAAATCACTTCCACCTCAGGTATTTACATCCCTGTAAAGCTACATCATAAACTAGAGAAACAAATGAGGGTACTGTGCACACATCTGAGCCTCCCGCTCCCATGCTCTCTCCTGGAGGTTCCCATGCTGCCAATGAATGCGCACAGGAGGAATCGACTGTCCACGTAGGACCGACTTTTGTCGATCCTCTATCTCCACCGGCACCATATTGAATGTAGCTCTGTCATCGATGTCTAGCTCCCCGTGATCAATGATATGCGTCGGGTCATGCACGTATCTCCTCAGCTGAGATACATGGAAGACGTCGTGAACCCGATGCAACTGAGGTGGAAGGGACAGGTGATAATCCACCTCGCCTACCCTATTGTGAATCTGGAATGGTCCGATGAAGTGCAAAGATAACTTGCCGCCCCATCCAAATCTCCGTAATCCACGTCGAGGTGAGACCCGTAAGAAAATGTGGTCTCCATCCTCGAACTCTAGTGGTCTCCTCCTACTATCATCATAGGACTTCTATCTGCTCTGTGCAGTCCTCATCCACTCCTGGATGATATTCACCTTTTCTGTCGTAGCCTAAACCATCTCTAGTCCTACGAGTGCTGACTCCCCATGGTCAGTCCAACACGATCTGCATGGTCGGCCGTACAATTCCACGTATGGTGCCATCCCGATGGTGGAGTGGTAGCTGTTGTTATACGCAAACTCCACCAAGGGCAGGTGATCCTTACAGCTACGACCAAAGTCGAGGACTCATGCACGGAGCATGTCCTCGAGTGTCTAAATGGTCCTCTCCGTCTGGACATCCGTCTGAGGATGAAAGGTGGTGCGCAAGCGTAGCTGCGTCCCAAATACCTCCTGCAACCGCTTCCAAAGCTAAGAAGTAAAGAGAGAATCTCGATCAGAGACAATAGACGATGGCACACCATGAAGTCGCACGATCTCCTGAACGTAGAGGCGTCCCAATCTCTCCACTGAGCCCTCCTCTCTGATAGGTAGGAAGTGGGCCGACTTGGTAAGTCGGTCGACGATCACCCAAATGGAGTCGTGTCCTTTGGAAGTACATGGAATCCCCATCAAGAAATCCATAGATACCCCATCCCACTTCCACTTCAGAACCTATAAGGGTTGTACCAAACCTGCTGGTACCTGGTGCTCCACCTTCACCTGTTGATAGGTGAGGCATCATGAAACGAACTCTGCCACAACCTTCTTCATACCCGGACACCAATGCTGTTGTCTGAGATCCTGGTACATCTTCGATACTCCTAGATGTACCACCAAAGGGGAAGTGTGAAACTCCCTCAGCACCTCCTCCTGTAATGCATTGGTACCATAGTATGTTCCCTGAAGAGGATGACGTGCTCTCCTCACTGATCCCTTCTTATCCGCACCTCCTTCTGCGCCACCTGTAGTCACGACCCCCTCTCCCCATTCAAGAGCTTCCCAAAACCCCACTTTCCCTCGGTTCCCACTATTGCCCCATCTCCCTGTCGGTGCCGCTGCACCGTGCCTCCCCCTCCCCCTGCTCTTTCCCATCATGGCGACCCAACCCCTACCCTCTCCTCACCCACTCCACACAAACCCCCTAATGTCCTCTTCCTTATTATTATTATTATTATTATATAATTTATAATATCTATTATATTTAATATAAAAAATAATATATATATATATATTGTAATATATATAATAACACTCATAACTAATATTAGTGTTTACATTATAACCTTTTTTATTTTTCACATTTTAATAATAACAAAAAAAATTAAAACTTTTTAATTTTTAATTTATTTTTTTCAAACATAGTTATTTAATTAAATAATATATATATTTATATAATAGTAATATAAATATATATAATAATAATATATAATATATTAATATTTTTTGAATAGTATATTTAATAATACTTGTATATATTTTATAAAATCATTTTTTTATATTCTAATAATAATTTGTTAATTCTTTTAAAATCAATTCATTTGTTGCTTATAATTTATTAATTTACCCTTAATTATAAACATTAAACGTATTATGTCATTTATTTAATTCTTGTAATAAATATTTTTAGTATTTATTTAGTTATTTTTAATTATTTTTTCTTTTCTTTTCTCTTTTTAGTTATTCTAATTATTTATATTATAATATACTAAGTAGAAATAATACATAGTTTAAATTTCTAATTCTCTTGTTTAACTTTCTTTTGTTTGAATTATGTTTTAGGGGGGTTTGTGGTGCACATTTTTTCTAGTCTGTTGCGAGGTTCCACTTTAGTGACAGTTGAGGAGGAGGCAACATTGTGAAAGTACTATGTGGAGGTCATGGAAGACTTCGATGATATTCCGGAGACTTCCATTCATGGAGTAGTTGTGACGAGCAGATCACTCACTTACATCCATCGACTCCACTTCCTTCCACTTTACGATATCAAGACTCACTTCGATCCATCCACAACTCCATCCCTGACCACTTCCATGATCATGCTTCATAACCACTTCACGAGCAGATTCTAACAGCATAGAACTATCACCATACCATTCCAGATTCCCAGGGCATGAGATCTAGAGATCCCGTCATCCACCATCTAGCAGCAGTGCAAAGAGTTAGAGCATATGAAGATTGAGTAGGGAGAGCAAGACATTTTTTTGCTTACTCTGTTTTATAAAATTTTCTCAATATGAACATATTTACTTTCATTTATATTAGATTGTTGACTCCAACCATGATCTATGACTAATATCCTATGTGAGAATAGTCTAGTCAGTTAGATATGTTTTTCCCTAGTTCATGCACTAATTTTCTTATGGATGTCTCTCTCACTCAAACATTTTAAAAACATAAAGAATTAGTGAAAACTAATCATGATCAAATCATAATTCAACAATTTCAATTTAAACATTCAACTGAAAATTTAATCAAGCTCCAAACAGAGGGAGATTTAATGAGTTCAGATGATAATTTGAACTTAGTGAATTTTGATTTTTACTCACTAGTTGATCGAATAATCAATTCAGATGAAATAACTATAGATATTATTTAATCACATGTTGACCAGATGGAAAATCTGGCCAACAAATTTCAATCAGAGCCGAACACTTTGATTTAAGTGCATGAATAGGGGAAATCAGAATTGAAACCAAGTAGTTGATTTCCCCCTTGATCATCCATTGGTTGTTATCACTACTTGTTGTCTTCCTACTTGATGTCTTCCTCTTTTTCATATATTCATTAACCCACCCACACACAAATAGTCACTCATTAACCATTTAATACACATTAAACCATCACTATTAGATTACACCATTGTTTATTTTGTGTGCTTTTGTTTTGTTTTATTTTTATTTACCATTAAGAACAACTTTAGACCTCCCAATGGTTTAACCCTATCTTACCACTATACTAAATAGTAAGTAGGTTTATAAATTTTAATTTATTCACTCATGATCAATAACGTGTGGTGGTTATATTTTGGCACCGTTTTCAGGGATTCCGAGTGTGATCTTTAAAAAAAATCACATTAAAAAAAACAAAAAAAATTCAAAAAAATTCAAAAACTGTATGAAAATATAAAAAAAAAACTGTTTAAAAAAATGAAATAAAATTCCCAAAAAAATCTATGAACCACCTACTGTATGCTCAGAAGCTCCAAATCTAAGACCTTAGAACCTATAAACCCTAAGATTGAGATAAACCTAAATGATTTTAAAAATAACTAGCAGGTAAATAAAATGCAAGACAACAGAAATGAAAACTATAACAATCCATCTCCTAATAATTTGAACCAACCTAGAATGATGAAAAAACGTAGAAATGAGATAGTTGGGAGGCATAGCCTAAGATAATTCCTTCTTTCCTCTATTTCTAGCAACCCTTCATGCATTAGGATCTCTCCCAAGTCAAGAAACTATGAAATTAAACAGTCCATGTTGATTCAACTTCCGAATTTCAATGTAATTCCCAGTGAAGACTCCCTCGATTCCCACTCCAGCCCCATCTCCCTCTCAGTGCCGCTACACCCTGCCTCCCCCTCCCCCTAATCTTTCCCCTCACGGAAACCCAATCCCTACCCTCTCCCCACCCACTCCGCACGAACCCCTCTAATGTCCTCTTCCTTGTTATTATTATTATTATTATTATTAATATATATACATATAATATCTATTATGTTTAATATAAAGCATGTAATATATATATTTTAATATATATAATAACACTCATAACTAATATTAGTTTTTACATTATAACCTTTTTTATCTTTTACTTTTTAATAATAAGAAAAAATTTTAAAATTTTTTATTTTTCATTTATTTTTTTGTACATAGTTATTTAATTAAAAAATTTATATATTTATATAATAGTAATTTAATAAAATATAATAATAATATATAATATATTAATAATTTATAAATATTATATTAAATAATAATTGTATATATTTTATAACATCATTTTTTATATTCTAAAAATAATCTTTTAATTATTTTTAAATCAATTCATTTGTTGCTTATAATGTATTAATTTACCCTTAATTATAAATATGAAACTTATTATTTAATGTATTTAATTATTTAAACAAATATTTTCATTATTTATTTAGTTTTTTTTATTAAATTTTTATTTTTTTATTTTTTATTTCTTCTAATTCTTTATATTATAATATACTAAGTAGAAATAACACGTAGTTTAAATTTACAATTCTCATATTTGAACTTTATTTTGATTGAATTCTATTTTAGGGGGGGTTCATGGAAAACATTTTCTTCCAGTCTGTTACGAGGGTCCACTTAAAATATGGTTGAGGAGGAGGCAATGTGGTGAATGTACTATGTGGAGTTCGGGGAAGACTTCCGTGATATTCTAGAGACTTCTATTTGTGGAGTAGTGGTGACGAGCAGATCACTCACTTCCATCCATCAAATCCACTTCCTTCCACTTCACGATATCAAGAATCACTTCGATCCATCCACAACTCCATCCCCAACCACTTCCACGAGCTGGTTTGACTACCACTTCACTAGTAGTTTCCAACAGTAGAGGACTATCACCATACCATTCCAGATTCCCATGGAGGGAGATCATGAGAGAACTTCATCCACTATCTAGCAACAATATAGAGAGTCAGAGCATATGGATATTGGGCAGGGAGAGAGTGAAATTTTTCTTCTTACTATGTTTTATGAAATTTTATCATTATGAACATATTTAGTTTCATTTTTTTATTATGTTGACTCCAACCATGATCTAAAGCTAATCTCATCCGTGGGAATATGCTAGTCGGTTAGATATGCTTTTCCCTGGTTCATGCATTAATTTTCTTCTGGATGTCTCTCTTGCTCACACATTTTCTGGATATTCACATTTTCAAAACATCAAGAATCAGTGAAAACTGATCATGATAAAATCATAATTCAACTATTTCAATTTTAGAATTTATCTGAAAAGTTAATCAATCTCAAGAGAGAGGGATATTCACAGAGTTCATACGATAATTTGAACTCGTTGAATTTTGATTTTTACTCATTGGTTGATCAAATAATCAATTCAGTTGAAATAACTATAGAGATTACTTAATCACATGTGGAACATATGAAAAATCTAGCCAACAACTTTCAATTAGATCCATAAAATTTTATTTAAGTTCATGAATAAGGGAAAGAAAAATTGAAACCGACTAGTTGATTTCCCCCTTGATCATCCATTGATTGTTTTCACTACTTGTCGTCTACCTACTTGCTATCCACCTCTTTTTCTTATATTCTTCACTCACCCACACACAAATAATTACTCACTCACCAATTCATACACATTACACTATCACCATTAGATTTCACCATTGTTTGTTTTGTGTGCTTTTGTTTTGTTTTTATTTTGGTTTATTACTAAGCACAACTTTAGACCTCCCTACGGTTTGACATTGTTTTACCACTATACTAAGTAGTCGATAGGTTTATAAAATTTAATTTGTTTTCTCATGATAAACAACACGTGGTGGTCACTCCATTGTTCAATGATTTGAAATTGATGTGGGATACATGTGTTACAATTTATGATGCTCATAGAAGTGAAGAATATATATTAAGGGTCATGTTGTAAGAGATGATAAATGAATTCCCTACTTATGAAAATTTATCATTCCACAACATTAAAGTATTTTTGGGGTGTCCCATTTATTAAGAATGAATACAATTAGTTTAATTAAAACATTCCTCCAAGATTTTTTAGGTCATCCTAATTTTTTACCTCGATAACATAAATATTGATCATGGATGACAACATTTGATGGGAATATCAAACAAAGTACAACACTGTCTCCACTAATGGGTGACCAAATATTTGATAAATTAAAATATATTGAAACTATTTTCAATAAAATATTTTCAAAAAACCTTAAGAAATAAGGTTTGAAGAAGAGATCAATTTTTTTTGAATTACTGTATTGGAATTATTTGTTTGTTAAACATTTTATTGATGTCATGAATGAAGAAAAAAATGTATTTGGTAATGTTATAGGAACATTACTAAAAGTTCCTATAAAAATAAAAGATTGAATCAAGTCTAGGTTGGATATGATTGACATGGGGATAAGGGAAGATTTGGAACTGGTGATGGGTAAATGGAATGCTTTTCTTCTCCAATAGCTTACACTCCATCCGGACATGGAAAATTGAAATTTTTAATTTTATTTAATATTATGAATGTTCTATATGGGTATTAATAAAATATAAAGAATTTCATGTCAATGAATAATTTAAATTTATAGGGACTAAAATCATACGACTTTCATGTTTTGATTCAAGATTTGATGTCTTTTTGTTTTCGTTACATTCTGCATAAAAATGTACAACATACATTAAAAAAAATACGCTTCTTTTTAAAATCCCTATGTAGTAAAGTTAAAAACTTGAAGAAGTTTTCAATCATGAATCAGGAGTTGGACTTCATATTAAGTGAATTTGATGTGTTCTTCCCACCATAATTCTTTGATATAATAGTCCACCTGATAGTTCACTTGGTTAGAGAGGTTCAACTATGTGGTCATGTACATTACAGATGGATGTACCCCATTGAATTGTATATGAATATTTTGAAAGGGTATGTAAAGAATTGATGTAGGCCAGAATTTTTTATTGTAGAATGATATATTGTTAAACAAGCTATTGAATTTTATTCCGATTACCTATCAGATGTTGACAGAATTTATATCCCAAAGTCTTGTTATAGAGAACCTTTATGATAAATGGTATTTCTAGAATATATTTTGTTAAAATTACCTTGAAATAGTGGGGGAAAGAACACATTTAAATTTTATATAATATTGAAGTTGTTTATCCATACATTGAATACCAAATAAATTCTTAGAGATTTGACTCCATCAAGAGGTGACAAATGGATATCTAATTCAAATAATCAAAAATTTATAGGACAGTTATGAGATCAAATCTATAAAGAGTTATCTGAAAATTAAAATTAAATTGATGAATGAATTTTATGGATAGATAGGGGACCAAATTCAAATGTTATATCTTACACTAGTTTTATAATCTATGATTATATGTTCTATACAAAAGAACACGATGACTGTAGTATGCTGAGAAACAATGGCGTTAATATTATGGTGGAAGTGATGCACATATATGGTTCCAAGGATAGAAATCCAATTTATTAAAATATGGTATATTTTTTTTCTTTATCAAATAGATATATGAGTTGGATTATACAGTATTTATTGTGAAGATTTTCTATTTTAAATGGGTTGATAATAGGAGTGGAGTGAAAGTTGATGAAATGGGATTCATAGAGGTGAATTTTAGTGTGGAAGGGGAAAAAGATGATTCGTTCATAATGGATTCAAAATTAGTGAAAGTATTTTATATCTCAGATCTAGAAAATAAGAATTAGTAAATTGTCCTATTGGGGACTAAAACAAATGTCTGATCAGATGGAAATTCAATTGAGGATAAACCATTCATTGGGAGATCACAATCATTTCATGTCGATCCCAATGTGCCAAATTTATTAAATGTTAGAGGGGGATCACAAATAGGGTATTTGGATTCTTGATAGAGGATTTAGATCCCTAAAAACTTTTAAAAGAGTGTTCAATGAGAAGATAAAAGTGTTTTTTTATATATTATATTTTTCCTCATAATAATATATGTTCTTAACTGCATTAATATAATATAACTTGAATGTTTGACTACTCATGTAGGCAATTTATTCTGCACATAATAATGTTATAAATCCCATGGAAGAATAAAATATAACAAAGGAAACACTTTGGGAATATTTAATGTTAGTTTTATAATATACTTTCTCAATTTTACCGAAATATTATATAATGAAATGTTTATTTATTATTAATTATTACCTGAAGTTTTTGTTTATTTTATAATATTTCTAGTTATCATTCATTCCTTTTTTCACCAAAACTTCCATAGACTTCTTCCACCTTAAAACATTTTCAAACATGTAGTGTTGGAATTTATCTATTTCCTTCAAGTTCCCTCCACTTCCTTTGTAGGAAGGTAAGCAATTCTACCTCTTCTCAATCATAGAGGTAATATTGAGGTTTTCATAGTAAAATCATTGCCCATATAATTAATTTATTATTTAATATTTATGATTAATTTATTCATTTTTAGCATTACTCTTATAATAGTTATTTTCTTATGTAGGTGGATTATTTTATTCGAGTTGGGGTGGTTTTTTGAAGCTACCCTTGCTTGTGAGATATTGGACTTTGTGGCTACAAATGACATATTGAAAAAAAGGAAATGGGTCAAGAATTTATACAAATCTCATGAAAATGTGGATTAAAAATACTTATTTAATTATTTTTTCATCAGTTTATCTTCTATTTTTAATTTATCTTTTTTATCATTTTCTTCTAATACTTATTTTTTTCACAGATCTTTTGGTTAGTCTCATTTTTATAGTTTGTTTATTTTAAATGATGTTTTTCCATCTTTCATGACTTTCTACACCAAAACATTCACAAAATTTATCTCCCTCAAAACCTTTTCATCTCCATAGTGTTAGAATTTATCACTTTCCTTCAAGTTCCCTCCACTGCCTTTGCGAGAAGAGAAACAATGCTATATCTTCTCAATCTAATTGATAATATTGTTTTTTCCTAGTGAAATAATTATCCATATAATTAATTTATTATTTTATATTTATTTTTAATTTATTTATTCTTATTATTACTCACATAATAATTTTGTCCTTATACATGTGGATTATTTTGTTCAAGTTGTGGTGGTTTTTTGAAGCTTCTCATGCTCATGAAAGATTGGAATTCGATACTACAATATGGATATTGAAGAAAGGAAATGGTTCAAGAATATATACAACCATCATGAAAATTTTAATTTATATAAATTATTTAATTAATTTTGTCATCATTTTATCTAATATTTGTAAGTTAATTTCCATTTAATTTTTATCTAATGCTTATTTAGTTTCTTTCATATATATTTTTGGAAGTCATATTATGCTTTAAACTATTGAAACAAGACACAAAATAGATAAAATGATCTTTTATTACAATGTTACTTTGATATCCATTGGATTTATTTATCGAAATATAACATTGTATATTGATTCGATGTTCTTAATAGAAAAAAAACTTTTTAGTTAAAAACATAAACTCAGTATTCTAATTTGGGAGTTCGAAAAATAAATCAAATAAAAGGAGGGATAACATTGGAAGTTATGATTTTTTTGATACATTAGGACATGTAAGAACCAACCACACCACAATCAAATGCACGGTGTGATCAGTATTAGCCAAAGAGTTACTTTTTATTTAAAATTTACATTAATTTTAGTAAAAAAGACAATTGACATACTAAAATTTGAGAAAACACATTTATATTGTTTTTATATTTTATTAAAATGATCCAAAATTCATTTGTGACATATATAAATATATCACAGCTCAATCTGATATATGATTCTTCTGATATGACTCAAAGTTTCTGTTATTAGTTTAAAATTGACATTTTAGTTCTAAATTTGTCCCTCACTGAATACCAATCAAGCACACTCAAATTATCTTGATAATTCAGGAAAATGATTCATTAGTAATTTGTGACAGGTATGTATTAGTCTAATATCAAACTGACACTCGATGTGGCTGGTATTACTCTATGTGTGTGTTTCTAGTTTAAAATAACATTTTAGTAAAAAAGAAAAGTTACATACTTAAAATAGAGAAAATTCATTTATATTGTTTTTATACTTTATGAAAAGAATCCATAAGTCATTTCAGACATGTAGGAATCATTCACACCACAATATGACACATGGTGTGACCAATATGACTCCAAATGCATTTTTTTAAAAAATGTCATTATTTTTTGTAAAAAAGACAACTGACATACTCAAAACTGAGAAAACACATTCAGATTGTTTTGATACTTTATAAAAATTATCCATAAGTCATTTTTAACATTTTTGAATCATCCTAACCTCATCTGATACATGATGTTTCCCATATGACTCAAAGTGCCTATTATTAGTTTAAAATTGACATTTTAATTCAAGAAGGGCCACTCACTGAAAACCAAGTAAAAATGCTCATATTGTCATGGATATTTAGAAAACCAATTCATATGTTATTTATTATGTTTAATAATCCTTATTATATCAAATCTAAACACAATGTGACTGGTATGACTCAAATTGTGTGTTTCCCGTTTAAAATAACATTTTAGTAAAAAAGAAAAGTGACGTACTCAAAAAAATGAATTAGTATTTTTTTGATCCTATAGGGAAATGATCCAAAAGTTTTTTGGGATGTGTAGGAATAATCCAAACCTTAATTCGGTTCATAGTGTGACATGTATGAATCCAAGTGCATCTTTTTATTTTAAATTGACATTAATTTTAGTAAAAAGGACAGGTGACATACTCAAATTCAAGAAAATGAATTCGGAATGTTTTTATAATTTAATAAAGTGATCCATAAATCATTTTTGACACGAATTAATTAGTATAACCTCAATCTGATACACAATGTTCCCATTATGGCTCAAATTTTCCATTATCAGTATATAATGAACATTTTAGTTCAAAAGGTTTCACTCACTAAAAACCAAGAAACCAAACTCATATTATCTTGATAATTTAAGAAAATGAATAATTATTCATTTTTTATGTGTAATAATTATTATCACATAAAACTGACACATGATGTGATCGGTATGAATCAAATTGTGTATTTCCAGTTTAAAATGAAATTTTAGTAAAAAAAAGTAACGTACTCAAAACTGATAAAACAGATTCAGATTGTTTTGATACTTTAGTAAAATTATCCATAATTATATTTTATGTGTAGTAATTAGCCTCAACTAAATACAACACATGGTATGACTAGTATGACCCTATGTGCATCTTTTTAATTAAAATTTACATTAATTTTAGTAGAACAAACAACTAACATACACAAAACCAAGAAGAATATTTAGGACTATTTTAATACATTAGGAAAATGATCCATAAGTCATTTTTATGTTTATTAATCATCATCAACTTAATATGATACATGATGTTCCCAGTATGAATCAAAGTGTTCATTATCAGTTTTAAATTGACTTTTTAGTTTAACAAGTGCCACTCCTTGAAAACTAAGAAAACATGATCGAATTATATGGAAAATTTGGGGAAATGATTCATATTTAATTTTTGATGTTTAAGAATCAGTCTCTCATCAAACCGACACATTATGTGACAATTAATGATCAAAGTGATTGTTTCCAGTTGAAAATTTCATTTTAGAAAAAAAAGACAAGTGACATAATAAAGAAAAATAAAACACATTTATATTGTTTTTATACATTATAAAAATAACCCATAAGTAATTTAGGATGAGTATGAATCATTCAAAAATAAATATAATTCATGGTGTGACTAGTATTACTCAAATTATATCTTTTTAATATATAAGTTTCATTTTAGTTTAAAACACAAATCACATTGCTAAAACTGAGCAAACAAGCCTAGATTGTTTTTTCATTATTCTATATTCTATTACTTAATTAGTTTCCTTATCATTTTTTATACTTATTTAGTTAATTTTCACAGATATAATTATTGAAGATGAATAAGAAATGTCACGATGTGTAATAATCAACCGTAACTCAATCTAATACACAATGTTCCTGGTTCAACTCAGATTTTAGTTTAAAATTAACACTTTGTTGATTTATTTCTTTATATTATTACTAACATAAGAATTATATTCTTATACATGTTCATTCCTTTTCTTGAGTAGGGGTTCTTTCTTTTGTAATAACATGAGTTATGTTCAAGATCAAAAGATAAGGAACATTGATGTTTTTGAATGCATGTAATAATTTTCAATAATGTAATTGTATAAACTGATCTTTTAAATGTCTATAATATAATATTTTTTTTGATTTATTTGTGTTGTAAATTTTATTTCATTTAATTTCTGTACTAGTACTTTATTTTTCCAGTTTTTGGTGGTGTTTATGGTGATGTAGTGTGCTATTTTATCACACTACAGCATGAACCTTTATCTGTTTTTCTAAAAGAACTAATAAAGGTACCCTTTATTAGTGTTAAAAAGCACTAATAATGGCCTAGGGATTTTACTCTCACTCCAGTAATCATAAAATCTCTAGCACTGATAAAGGATATTTTAGAACTATTAATGGCCTATTTTTTGGTAGTATCCACAATATTTATTGTGTATTTAATAATGTCTATTCATTTATTAAAGAAATATCACTTCATTATTCACTGAAAAATAAATAAATATTATATTTACTAAATAGAAAATAAACATTTAATAAATATTCCGCTCACATAATATTCCCTTGAATAACAAGTGATGAAATATATCAGATCATGAAAACATTAATAATTGTTAAAAAACATACAAGAATAATTTTTTTTTCAAATTGTTAAATAATAAATAATAATAAATTATTTAATTTATATTATGGATACACTTAGTGTGTGACCTTATACACCTATTTCTCAGTGGCATTAGGTGAAACAACCTAAAGTTCAATGTTAGCATCTAGAAACATGATAAGGCACCCATATAGAAATAAGATAATTCTGAAACGACATAATACCTTATACAGACGCTCAATATATTATATAATCCCTTTATCACCATATCTATAATCAAGCAGGATGCACACTGGTGCCATCAACCTATATGCTCATTGTCTCTTTCTTTGAATTTTTGAAATTATAACTTACTTATAGAACACCATGCCTATAGAATTATTTAGGCTATATAATTTCCATAAAAGGGCCTGAGATATAAACTTATGTTAAATAACATTAGGGAATTTTTTTCTTGCATTATTAATTAATTAAATATTACTTATGACACACCTAAAGTGTCCTACCTCACTATGGACATATATTGTCACAATGTTTGTCAATAAATCAATGTATGTGACTCATAATACACATTAATAATAATATTAATGTCTAAGGATCTATACACACATATGCATATAGGAATATCTAATAATGTATATAAATTTGGATTTCTTATAGGTGGGTCTTGTTTTCATAATAGCCTATACTAGATATTACCAAGGGCTACACCATGAGAAGGTACCTCAAAGTCCTATGAGTCTCCACCCCTGATATCCTGTATCATTTGTGTCCCTTAAATGATATCATCAGGATATATAACACATATTTATTAATAATATCATGGAACATCTTGGTTCTTATCATAATAGGGAACTACTATAACCTTTTAGTGAGACAACTACTCTTAGGGAAGTATCAAAAACTATGTTACACAAAAGAACAACCATGATGTGATAAGATGTTTATTAATATTCAAAACAATGAATACATGTAATCATAAATTTCACAAAAGTGTTTTCTAGGGAACCAACTCCAACATGATCTGTGTCTTTTATACCTTAGATGTAGTACTAATAGACAGAAGTGCAAGCCTATCCTTTACTTCCACTAATTTGGTTCAAGACTTAGAAATTTTGGTTGATCTCTTAGATTGACCCTGACACTTGGAGACTCTTATGGGAGATAAATTAGTGATGAAAAACTTACGTCAATGATGTTACATGACTCTTGGAGGTGAGAGTTTCTATTGGGATCTCTTTGTAACAACTATGAGGCCTTATGGAATCATCTTAGGTATGAACAAGTTATCTAAAATTCATTCCCAGATAGAATATTTTAGGAGGAGGATGTAGTGTGTCTATAGTGATGAGACTGGGGTCTCCTTTGTGGGTGAAAAGGAAACCCAGGAATTTCATGATAGAATCATGTATAGTAGGGTGCAGGAGATTACTGATCAGTTGGATAACATGAACCTTGGTGCAGTGGATACTATGAGTTTTCAGTTCCCTCCAGTGTTGGTGGACTATGATTATGTATTTCCTGAGGATGTTCTAGGATTACCTCCCCACAGGGAAATAGAATTTTTCACTGATCTACACCCTTGTATGAACTCAATATCAGCACTATCATATTGGATGTCTCACTCAGAGCTTCAAGAGCTGATGGTGAAAATTGATGTCTTATAGAGGAAGTGATTTATTAGACCCAATGTTTCACCCTAGGATTCCCCAGTGTTGTTTACAAGGAGTATGAGATGCTGATTTTGTGTTTCAACTTTTGTCTCCTAAACCAAGTGAATGTAAATAAAAAATATCTGATGTCGTGGATCGATTACCTATTTGATCAGTTGAGAGGGGCATGATGGTTCTCAATGATTGTACTCAGATAAGGCTATCACCAGTTGTGAGTATGGGATGAGGATATACCAAAAATGACATTCAAATGTCACTATAGTTCCTATGAGTACTTGGGGATACCCTTTGGCATGAATAATGCCCTGATAGTGTTTATGGGACTCATGAACTAGATCTTTCATGATTTCTTATACTAGTTTATGGTTTTCTTCATCAATGGTAGCCTAGTGTACTTAGCATCCAAGGATGATCATGTGAGACACTTGAGGATGGTTTTGGTTTTACTCATAGAGAAACATATTTAAAATAAGATCTTAAAGTTATAGTTCTAGATTTAGGTGTTCCACTTTCTAGGACATGTTATCTCTGCAAATGGTGTAGCAGTAGAACCGGAGAATGTCAGGGTAGTGTTAGCTTGGGAGCCACCCAAGAGCGCAACAGAGGTGCAGAGATTCCTTGGGTTGGAAACATAATATCATATATTCATACTAGATTTCTCCCCAATATCATATCCCTTGAGTACTTTGAACAAAAAATGGAAGCCTTTTGGTTGGAAAGAGTGGTTCCCATTGGATTTCCAACAGTTCAGATAGGGATTGATAAGCACTCCCAACTTGAGATTTCTAAAGGAAGGTGTCGAGTATGTAGTGTTTTTAAGTGCATCAGGAACCAGGATTGACTGTGGTCTAATATAGTGTAATGTGTTTATTGCCTATGGTTTACATTAGTTAATACTACATGATCTTAAATCTGCGTCCCATGATCTTGAGATAGCAGCGATGGTCTTCACACTGAAGATGTGGCGACAGTACCTTATGGATGAGTAGTTTATCATCTATTCTGACCATAAGAGTCTCAAGCATATCTTCTCTTATAAGGTCACTAAATAGAGACAGAGGATATGACTAGAGTTCCTCTAGGATTATGAATTTGAGATTGTCTATACTCATTGGAAGGGGAGTGTATTATAAAATACTATCAGTAGGAGATCTTATTCACAATTGCTGGTTGCGGTGTTAGATCAGTTGACCTCACTGCAATTATCCCTTGTGTATGTAGATGGAGAATATCACCTCTAGATGATGCTTTTTACTTCTTCAATTTTATTTTTATTTAGGGAGGTACAGTTTTGGGATATCGACTGTGAGACCCTACATACTCAGATTTCCTATAGACAAGCTCTTGATAGATTTTTTTAAGGTGGGGAGAATGTCATTATTTTTAAAGGATGCCCGATGGTACTAGTGATGTTACAGGAGGAGGATCTGAGAGATTTTTATACCTATCCTTTGGCGGTACATCTAGGCATGTAAAATATACACCTGGACCTCCAACATTAGTTTTAGAGGCTAGGGATGAAGAAGATAGTTTCAGAATTTGTCTCTCAATGACTTTCATTTTAGAAAGTAAAGGTTGAGAACCAGGTTCCATTAGGTTTAGCACAACCCCTTAAGGATCCAAAGTGGAAGTGGGATGGGTTATCCATGTATTTAATGATGTGGTTAGCATGTATGTCCATGGGACATGATTAAATATATGTGATTGTAGAATGACTCACCAATTTGGCCCACCTCCTAGCTATTTGAGAGTAAGGTTTAGTAGAGATCTTGGGATACATTTACATGTCAGAGATAGTCCAAATCCACAAAGTTACCTTGACGATCATTTTTGATCATGATGATCTATTCACATCTTGGTTATGGAAGGGATTTTAGGAGTCTTTTGAGACTCAAATACATTTGAGCGCAAATTTTCACCCCGAAAATGACGACTATATTGAGTGAACCATTCAAGTCTTGAAGGAAATGCTATGGTATTGTTTGTTAGACTTTATCCATAGATTAGAGGATCACTTACCATTGGTGGAGTGTGCATAAAACAACAACTACCAGTCCACCATCAGTATGAAACCATTCGCAGCCTTGTATGGGTGATCCTGTAAGTCACCACTATGTTGGACCGATGCAGATGATTCAACACTTATGTGACTAGAGTTTGTGCGATCCACTAAAAATAAGGTGAAAATCATACAGGAGTAGATGAGGAAGGTATAGATCCATCATAATTCTGATATTGGTTGATGATGAATTCCTTTGGAGTTCAAGGAGGGAGACCATGTATTCCTATAGGTTTCATGTCATGAACCTCACCCTATAAGGCGTACCCCTCCGGGGCCAGCAATGGGAGAAAAGAGATAGTGACCCCCCGAGTCCCACCTCTAATAGGCCCCAGGTTTTCAACTAGAATCGAGGGTATAATAAACATACAGATGGGAGGCATTACGCTCTAAGAGAACACATTATAGAGAGAGATATAAGATAGACACCATCCAACTCCTGCTCAGACCACAAAAATAAAAAAAAATAAAGTATAGATATGTAATATCATGCAATAATTACTATAACTAAAAGGAAAACAAGAAGTACCATAAAAAAGTAAAGAAAATAGCGACCATGAATCCCAAATAGTATCTATAATAAACAAGCTAGTGGTAACCTGATTGATCTCCATCATGCTTCAACTAACATTAAAAATAGTTAATATATACGTAAGGTGAGTATAACAGTATACTCAGTAGGATCCTCCCTAGATCCTCTAATGAAAATGTAAAGCAATAATGCTAAAGCAGAGTGAACAATTGGTGAAACTAACTCATCACCTAAATAGGTCTACTAAGTTTACAGCCTCACCATGGATACTATCAACAAGAATCACATATACGAACATATTATAATAAATAATATCAAGGGTACCCCGCTACCTCTTCCCCACTGGTTTTCCACTTCACCCCAACATCACACGTCCTGAGCATATCTCTCCCAAAGGTTGGCCTGTAGACACCTAAGAGAAGTATCACAACATGCACCTTGTGAAACACACGACCATGTCCACATAACCAAAATTAAATAGGTAGTTTATGGGAGCCACTACAGATCTTATAACATGTATCATATGTTGGGTATTATACATCAAGCCATCACAACCCATACACCAAGTAAGGATCCTCAATCCACCACATCCTATACATGTTATACCTAGAGTAGTCCTTAGGAAACTATATCTAGAATATATGTGTGTGATATAAACACAATCCATTACATCCCTCTACACACATATATGTGGAAAACTAACCACCGTACATACCAGCACAAGTAACTACCAAGATAAGAGAGTAGAAAAAGGGGTAGTCATCCATCCATCCTCCCACCAGGATATTGGAAAAAACACACCCTAGAGCTCAGAATCTCTAGGGAAATAGTTCCCCTAACCGATAGGGTGGAGTCACATATAGAAACAAAAAAAGTACATGATATAATAAAGCTCACAACCACACTATTAGCATAACCTATTCTTAGAATCAAATGTATCTAACATCTATTGGATTCCCGACTACCACTGCTAAGGCTAGATATTCTATAAGCACACAACCATTTAAAGAGCTATATTAAATCATTTTATACCATTTTTACAGTTTCACTTGACGTTAATTAATTATTAAACATTAATTAACCATTAATAATTTCCAAATTACATTTCATTAGTATCTCAACAAAGATCCATTCCCTCTAGGCATAAACAAACATAGTCCACGACTTCTTATAATTACAACCTCAGCATTCCATCTCGACAAGATCCAACCCCATGGGTTAAACATTTATCTATTTATTCAACAATATTTACCACATTACATATATCTAGGTGTTCTAGGAAAAATGTATAAGTTACCAAAAAAAGGAGCTAAACACAGTGAGTAGATGAACTACCTGTTGAGTCTTTTACACCTATAGTAGGAGCGTAGACCCATTCGATTATGAGAAGCTAAACATGAAAAGAACATGGAATACCCCATGTGTATTCCACTCTCTTGGAAGGAATGTAAACAAAACCATCTACCTCAAGCAGCGAGTAAAGTAAAGAATATAAAGAAACAATAGATTCAATAAGAATATAACTTTCATATCAACATGTTATCCCAACATAAACAAGTTCAATCATCCTCGGTGTCCTCCTTGACATGCATGCATAAGTCGATGCATCTTGAATCTCAAGGAATTAACAACTGCCACAAAAACTGGGCCTCCCTGCCCCACATACCACACCAGCCCTCCAGGATAAGCCAACTAGGATCACGTCACATCGGGGCCTCCCTACCCCCACAACCACAATAGTCATCCCGGCTTAGCCATCCCGGGCTCACATCACATCACAAGTATTAAGAAATAAACAAGAAACTGGGCTATTGGCCGAAAAAAAATCCATTCATCCTTTACACACAACAATCTCTCATGGATCCAAAGCATAATGCACTTTTACTTTACAATAAAGTAAGAAACATAAACCCTATAAAGGAATTATCTTTTATCACACAACTCGTTCATATTCCATAATGAATTAACCAATTCATTATTCATAGGTTCCAATGAAAAACTCAAGTTAAATGTTTTTCAGGCTTGAGATGAGCCCGTAAGGGGCACTATCTCCTTAGGTTTTTTCCCTGTCGTCGCCTCTCCTCCTTGCCTCGGATCGTCTTTGGAGCTCTCTTCGGAGCGCCTTCTCATCGTTTCTGTGGCGGTGGTTCCTCTCACAGGGGCGGTGTTGAGGACCTGCATTGGCGCGACCATCTGGGCCTTCCCCACCGTTTGCTGGCCTACATTTGGCAGCACGGTGTTGACAAAGGTCGTTGTTCTAGCTCCTCCTAGTCGAGGGTCGACGCTTCGTCTGTGACGGCTGGGGACGCACACGACGGTTCGATGAGGTATATGAGCGAGATTGCGAAGGCGGTGATGGGATCTGTTCGGATTTGCGGTGGAACGTTGCGTCCGTCATCATGGATTTGTATTCTCTTAGTGTTTCTTTTCCCTTTTTGATTTGTCTCGGGTATGGTTGAATCCTGATTTTTCATATGGTGATTATGGTTGTGATTTGTGGTTTGATCTGCTCCGGTGTTGTTACGACAACGACGTGGACACAGTGCCTCTCGGTGGTGGTGCCTCTCCCTTGGTGATGACTACGTTGGTGTGTGGCCAACGTTTTTCGGTTCCAGTTACGGGGATTTCATTTAGAATTTGGTTTCGAAATGTCTGGTTGCTGATTTTGTTCGGTGACTCTTCGACGGTGTTGATTTCTTTCATTTTGGTTTTGTTCGCTTGGTGGTAGTTCTGAGTTCTGGTGTGTTATCATTACCATGTAATTTTCTTTTCGGTGATGGTGGTTCCGATGTGGTGGTCGATGGATCCACGTTCATGGTTGATTGTTTTCGATGGGTTATGTTTTGGTTCCGCCATTCGACAACAATGATGCAGTGATACAGCTTGGGGAAGGTGATAGTCAGGGTTCGTGGCTCTAGGTGGTTTGTAGCCCGAGGCATTGACGTTTTACTACTTTATTTTGAACTGCGTATTCTTGAAATTTGAATCCTTGGTGTTGCTTGAAAGTGGTTGGCGGGTGCTTTTGTTGGAATTTGGTATTTGGTGTTTTGAATTTTGTGAGGTTCTCACTTAGCCATAAAAGTGATTCTTTGAAAATAAAAAAATATTGAATTGGCCAAAAGGTTCCAACTATGGGAAACCTAATAAATAAGCTATCACAACATATCATAGATTAATTAAACAATTAATTTAACAAGCCTTTAATTCTTTTATCGAATATCATCAACATGATTCATGTTCATTATCTAATTCAATTAAACATGCATATCTGCATCAGTTTGATTAGAATAAAATTATAACAAAAAACGAATTTATTAAACCTACTACTTTAACCAATTATCCAATTAATTATCAATTAATTATGGCTTTATATTCCTTACAAATTTCTATTAATAAAAACATGCTAATCCAAGAAAGGAATAGATATCACACTATCTAGTGAATCAAGAAGCAAAACATTATCACAAAATAAAGAAACAAAATCACTAAGAGAATGATACCAATTCTTAACCCTATTTAAGTATTTAATTAGGTAAATTTTATTATGATCCAAGGGGATAAACCATTAGCTCGATTATTTCATGTAAAGAAATAGTGAACAAACAAATCAAGTACATCAAAAGGTCATTAAATTTCCTCACACAAGAATGGATCAACACAATAGATCCATATCACCACTCTCGCAAGATCTACATCCATTCAAGGACACCATGACACCACCTCACCAACAAAAACCAAGATAAACCCCATTAGAAACATGGAGATCACATGGCATCACATGGAAAAGAGAAATGGGAGGTAAAAGATCAATGAAACCACAAGAATGAAGGTAGATCATACCTCAGAATGAAGATGGATTGATATGGATTGATGGAGGGAGCTAGGAATCCATCCTTGATGAAGGAATCCCCAAAATGTTGAAGAGGGGGTCATAAGGTCACCTGGAGTCGGGCGAGAGCCACTATAGATGTAGGGTTTGACAACTCAAGAAACTAAAAAATGTTTTAAGACATACAAAACTAGGGGATTACATGATATGTAATCCCATTTCACATTATGTAATACAGTGAGGATGGGTTTCAACAAAAAACAATCGACTCTTCACATTTATTTATTTTTAGAACCCCAAAAAATTACATGGTATGAAACCCTGTCTCACATTGTGAAATTATTCTACATGATGTGAAACCCACTTTCACACACTGAATGTTCCCTACTCCCAATTCTCAGCACCTGAACTCCTCTAAGCTTCCTCGAAAAATCCTCTAAACACCAAGGTATTCACAAACTTACAAAGGGTTAATCCATGAAGATCCAAGCCCTTAAATTAGTACCACTCAAAACATTTTCACCCTCAAGAATCTAAAATGTAACGCCCCAACCCCAGTTACCCAGATTCGGTGCATTATTACATAACATTGGTATGATCACAAGAAAGATCAAATCTCGAAAGACCGATTGGTTTAGTATCCTTGGAAACACTAGATATATTCATAAAGTTTTACATTACATCATAAAGTGAAAAACTACTACAACAACATGATCTCCATTTTCCACACTCATATCCCCACATACAATCCCTACAGGTCATTCATAAATTACTTCTTCACATCCTGGGAAAAATAAAACATAGAAAAGGGGTGAGCTCAAATTCCCAATAAGGATAACAATATAGCAGAAACTTTCATAAATAAGAATAAACATTTAAGGAAATGTATAACTTAAAACAAAAGTCTTTTAAACTTGGAATCCAACATAGTATGGAAAAAATAAAATGAAATAATGTCATTTACTTATTCAAATGAATATTCTACTAATCGAATAATCACATGCAATATAAATAACCACTTTCATAATGATGGAATGCATAATGCCAGACTGTCATAACCACATAGCCAAGGCCTCGTGCCAAGACTACAAATAAGATTTTTTCAAGGCCTTGTGCCAAGACACTAGTTTGTCTCATGAGACCTACCGATGCATCGAGGAGCTATAGTGGGCTCCACCCGTCACATATTAAGTCCAATGAATTCCCATATGAAAAGGATTAAACATAACATAAACATTCTTATTAAAACTAGCATATGAAATGTCAATACTTTCACCCTAAACCATGAATGGTATAAAAATAGAAAATCCACAGTCAAACATATCAAAAAACCTTCAATACAATATAAAAGTTTTGTATCATAATAACTCAACTTCAAATAAGATTAAAATCCATAAAAGGATGTTGACATAGATGAAATAAAAACTATTTGAGAGAAATATCTCTTTTCTCGAAATTATTGAAAAGTCACACATTTATAAAAGAAGTAATTTAAAAGAGATTTTTGAATCAAAGTGTCCCATACCACTCTGAATCTTTTGAAAAGAAATATCATTTAAAAACCTTCATGTCCATATAAATAAATCATTAAAATCATTTTGAAAACATTTACATTAATTAAAAATATTTAGAAAGATAAATCTTTAAAACATTTAAAACTATGATCTTGATAAAGAGTACCTTTCAAAAATTATTAAAATATTCATTTTGAAATCATTTAAAAGTAACATAATTATAAAATAAAACATTTACTTTAAAAATATTCTTATAAGCTTGTAAGGGAAGCTTTGACGATTTTATAAGGGCGGTAAATAGCCGCACCCGCCGTATAAGTTAAAAAAGCATTCTTACCTTAAATTTTTCGAAAGGTAAAAAGTGACTTGTTTGGAAAACGACAGAAAGATTCCTTTAAAAACACATAAGGGTATAAATCACTTTAACCCATATTATTTGTAAATAGTAAAAAAGTTTTGAAATACATTTCGAAGAAACATGGATGTGGATGATAAAGAAATCCCAGTAGATTATTACGTATAAACAACCTCAGATAATGAAGAGATTGAGAAATAAATCCTTACCTTGTACTTTTACTTGGTTGGGGCAGGTTAACCACCTGTATAATGGTGAAATAATTGTTATTAAATTAGGCAAGAATCATATATATTAATATGATATCATATATGATCTTTTAACATTGCTTTGTTAATAATATTTTAGAATTATTGTCGTTTCGGGTGTTAACATACTCATTTTCTTTTATCTGTTTTGTTATGTAAGCCATGTTTTTCATGTATAGGTTGTATATTAATCATATCCAGAATGATATCAAGTCCTTAGATACTATTATTAATCATCAAATGATAATTATACTTGAATGGATACGATGGAGAATGAATCTCATCGCGTTCGTGGAGACGGTAGTCCGTACGTACGCACGAGCGACAATATCATTATTTTGATATTAAAATAATATATAATTGGATGATATAACATATATACAGAATAATTATCATGTTATATTTATTATTTACATGAGTTACACATCATTATTATACTCATCCAAATTATAATTTATTGAATAACAATTACACCACGATGTGGAGACGGTAAGCCGTACGTACACACGTATGGTGACATGTTATTCAAAGGATGGATAGAATACTGAATATGGTTGTAACATATTTATAATAACATCACAGTATATATAAGATACTGGAGTTATTATTTTATAATGGTAATAACAAAGAAGGAAGAAGTGGAAGAAGAAAGGAACTTGAAAAAGGGTGGTGAAATCATTACCTCTTCTTCGGGTTCTTCCTTTTGATTTGATCAAAAGGGATCTTTAGGTTGTCTTTATGATCAAACTAAGACCTCTAGGTTGTAGTGAGGGAAGTTGGGAGAGTATTTGGCCAGAGTTTGGCCGAACCAAAAGGCTATGAAGGTGTGAATTAATGAGAAGGGGGAGTGCCCTTTTATAAGAGGGGTGAGGGGCACCTTTGGAAAAGCTAGAAATATTAATTTATAATAAATTCATATTCGGCTTCTAATGGCTCCAAAGTTGATTATTCAAAGGTAAAGGTGGGGATAGGTCGAGAATCATTCAACCAATAGAAATTAGACTGGTTTGGGTTACTATATTAGCCTTATCTTTTAGTATTAACTCTTAGTTAATTAGTTTGACATTTACCATGTCACTTTATATTTTTATATTATATAGTTAATAAACTTACTATATACATCCAAGAGACCCCCAAGTGGTCCATTAATGATACACCTATAATGATATAAGTCTCTTGGACGAACCTTATATTTTTAAGAATTTAATATCAATTAATAATATAATATTTGTTTTAAAAACTCTTTTATGTCAATTTTGACACTATTCAATTGTTGATTTTTGTGAAACTCATAACAGAATGATTACTTCGAACAAAGTTAATTAAATCAATCCTAACATGTAATATTAACCTAGAAACTTAGTTTAATTCATAAAAAGTCTCAAATTATATTTATTTGGGTATTTAGAATATCAATTATTCCAATTTTTTATTAATTAGGTAATTACTGCATCATCATTGTGTCATAATTAATTTAATGTTTTAATGTCTAAAAATTATAAATAAAATATAATTATGTAGGAAATATTTTTATATTTTTAATGAATATTTACAATCGAATTTATATTATGTATAACCCTATATTAAAAATGTTTTAGTAAATAAACTTTGATTTTAACTCTTTTAACTATTCTTTGAATTAAATAATAATGAATGTTCTAATCTAATCGAAGTGGACCTAAATGATAATTTTTTATTCCTAAGGTTGTTTTTCGTCGAGATAAACTTGTCCAACAGAATTAGGACATGTTTCAGGGTAATATTAATATCATTTTTACCCTTAATTACCCTATTTACTTTTAACCGTGGTAAATAAAAGTAAAAAGTTACTATTCACCAAAAATTATTTTCATCTCATTGAACCACATTTTACTTCTTGATATTAACTGTGTCTCTCGGATTTTCGAAATTCCATTCACAGAAGTGATAAAATTAAGTTTTATGAAAAATTCAGTTTTTTTAACTACCACTTAGTAGTTTCACTATTCATTAAAAATTGAAGTTTTTCAGAAAATGCCAAAATTTCACCCTAAGCTATAATTGATATTCCAAATTCAAAAATGATATATATTTTACAAAATTTCAAACATATAAGTTGCATTAATTAATTTTATAATTAATTCCCGCTGTCACAACAAATACCGTGTTTTTAAGAGATAATAACTATCAAAAGATTGACACTTGTTTATGTCCGGTTTAATTGTAAAATTATGTCCAATGACCAACATTGTATTAAATAGTAAAAATATATTCTAAATATACTTTAAAACCACTCAAATTTATAATTTATCACTATTAATTATTTTTATTAAAAAAGTTGTTTTTAATTAAAATTTAGTAATTTTCACTATTCATCAAAATATTAAAGTTATCCGAAAAGTACCAAAATTTCACCTTAGGCTAAATTAGATACTCCGAATCCAAAAATGAAGTCCATTTTGAAATATAAAATATATATAATTTCGAAAAGTAGGTATTACTATTCATAACGGCTAGTTTGATTGGTTGTGGTGTGTGTTAGAACTCGAAGTTGCGTACAACACACGCTACTGTATTATTTAATGGAAAGCGTACCGTGGAAGCTTGAGATGTTTCATTTTAAAGTTTTTATGTCCCCATTTATTTAAAAAGTTTAAAATATTGTATTTAAAAAGGGTACACTATTAAAATTTGGTAAAAGTACAATACTGAAAATTAATTTGTTCTTACATTATGTCTAAGAAACTCATAATATGGATTCTAAAATTATAAGGATTGTATAAAGTTTAAAATTTAGTTAATACTATTCATAACCTCTTTTGAATGGCTTGTTTGTTATGTCATGGTGCGCTTGAACTCGGTGTTGCGTTTAGTGCAAGTTATTGTATTATTTTGAAGAAATAACACACTATGAAATCTTGGGGTGCTACATTCTCCTCTCCTTCAATAAATTGCATCCTCACAATTTGAAATTGTTTTTCGAAAATAAAAGGTTGAAAATAGAAAATATCTTTGTGGTAAAACCCACATCGGAAATTGGGTTACTAAAATTTAGTCTTAATATGAGGAAAAGAGAAATGAATGGGTCACCACCAAATTATGATCTCGATTATGAGAACATTGGTGGCAATTAGAGACATATAATTGGAGGAAAAACATAAATATTTATTGGTAGTGATTGAGGTCATCAATCATAAACAAGTTTAAAATTTAGGTCCTTAAATTCATCAATCTATGATGATTTAAAATACCATCGATTCAAAAAAACATAAGGTATTAGGATAACACATGTTTGACGTTTAAAAATATTTTAGTTGAAATCCCACATCAAAAAATGAATTAATGAGGCCTCTATTTAAAATAAAGAGTGGAAAGTATGAAGATTACCGAAAATAACACATACTAGGGTTCCATGTAGGAAAATATGGATATGGAAGAGAAATCTAACCATCAATTATCTGATGGAGAGTGGTAGAGAACATGGCTATGAAAAGGCCAACAATCCCAAAGCCATAAATTAGTGATGACTTAAGGTACCATTTAGGACAAAATTTTTGTTCTAAGTTCCTTTTCTTAATGTTGAGGAATTCATTTATGAGATTGGCTAGGATCATAAGGAGATATACTTACTTTATAATTATAGTTTTATCCATTAATAAATTTCTACCACAAACTCATCTTTCACTCTAAAAGATAATAGAACGTAAAAAAAAATTCTATTTATACTATTCGTACAGGGTTCCAAAATAAACAAATTCATAATTCATCTACCAGATCTTTAAAAAAAACTACATTATTTAATCCAGGACATCTCGTGGGCCAGTGTTAGGTGATACACCCTTGTCGCCCTTCGGTTGCGGGTTCAAGTCTCGCGGCCTTGCCGGTCGCGACGGGTTGCCGCCCGACCTCTGGGTTATCCTTTTATGGAAATCCAAAATTAATCTCAAACTAGAATTTATCCAAAATACTTCTGTCCAAACTCACAGTCCAACATTTATAAGGAATGTAAACATAATGTAGATCCTTTTTACCCCGTAATAGCATATGAATACCTTCATCATGTATTCTTTTAAAACACTGAAACATCCTGAATTACCATAATCCTTATTGATTACATTCATGCTCCCTTATTACATATAGAATGCTGGATATACTTCATCAATCCAAAAATGTTTTAAACCCCAACAATGATGGAATATACAAATCATTAATCAACTTCAAGGTAGTCAAGAATATCCAATATAATTTATCCAAATCAATCATGTATTATTCTAAAATCACTACCTCGGTATCAGAACCATATTATGGTTTATCTTTCTCTCAACCATATATTTTCCAAATATTTAACCTGCTATTGAGTCACTTTTCTTTGTTCCACACAATCTCAAGTCCTTAATGAAATAGTACTGTAGTACAATCCTTATATACTCCATAATTATTATAACAAGTACATTGTTGATACAACACTCAAATGACATAATCAACATAAGAACTCTAATCTCTCCTCTTCATCTGTGGTAGTATCATAACTTGATTATTATCCAATAGCATCATTGGCAGCATAGTCTGATGACTGGTACATCGGTTCGTGTAGTGTCCAAAATCCTTGAAAATGAAGCATTGTACATTTGAAACCATTTTCTTACCCTTGCAGTCACGTACTTTTTTCCCTTTTCCTTCCCACTTATAACAAACTCCCATTCCTTTCAGACAAGTTCCAGGGTGATTCTTCCCACAATTATCACATATGGGAAAATTCTTCTTTTCCCTCCTCCCTTTATCCATCTTTCTCTCTTCCATCCTTTTCTTCTCTTACCTCCGTTCAAAGCCATAGGACTCAATAAAATCTTTACTTATCTTATCAACACATGATATTATTTCTTCATATGATGATAATACATGGGAGACTATTTCTCTTATAAATTTTGGCTTAAGACCATGAAAGATATGATCCTTCTTTCTCTTTGGATCATGTGCATTGCTGGAGTTCTCATTCCTTCTACTCGGCGCCATTTCTAAACAATGGAATACACTAGATTAGTTTATGAATAACAATAACTAATCCCAAACTTGTAAGACACATAATATAAATTAAATAGTTTATGGATATAATCCATAATCATAAAAATTTCTCCTTTGAGGATGTAAATACACATAAACCCTTCATAATGGTTTGTAAAGAAAATGAGAATTATCCTAAGCATATCCCCCGAGAGTGTCGCAACCAAGAGTGCAGCAAGGCCCGTTGTCGTGCACCAGTTCCCGTTCGTGTCTAGCTCAAAGCGGTGTTTTCAGGTTTTACCCCTAGGTACATCTGTGCTAGAGCTGCCTCTACCTGCTCGTATCTAGACAGGGATGTATTGCTCGGAAAACTCACAAAATCTCTACAATACCAAAATTCTAGGAAGTTCTTCTATACTAATCCTCAAAGTCCATCTTAAATCTATGTGCTCTAATCAGAGTTTATCTAAATCTATATTCCATGGTTTGTACTAAACTTCCTCTAATACCAACTGTAACGCCCCGACCCCAGTTACCCAGAGTCGGTGCATTATTACATAACATTTGCATGATCAAAAGAAAGATCAAATCTCGAAAGACCGATTGGTTTAGTAGCCTTGGAAACACTAGATATATTCATAAAGTTTTACATTACATCATAAAGTGAAAAACTACTACAATAACATGGTCTCCATATTCCACACTCATATACCCATATAAAATCTCTGCAGGTCATTCATAAATTACTTCTTCACATCCTGGGAAAAATAAAACATAGAAAAGGGGTGAGCTCAAATGCCCATTAAGGATAAAAATATAGCGGAAACTTTCATAAATAAGAATAAACATTTAAGGAAATGTATAACTTAAAACAAAAGTCTTTTAAACTTGAACTCCAATATAGTATGGAAAAAATAAAATGAAATAATGCCATTTACTTATTCACATGAATATTCTAATAATAGAATAATTACATGCAATATCAATAACCACTTTCATAATGATGGAATGCATAATGCCAGACTATCATAACCACATAGCCAAGGCCTCGTGCCAAGACTAAAAATAAGATTTTGTCAAGGCCTTGTGCTAAGACACTAGTTTGTCTCATGAGACCTATCGATGCATCGAGGGGCTATAGCGGGCTCCACCCATCACATATTAATTCCAATGCATTCCCATATGAAAAGGATTAAACATAACATAAACATTCGTATTAAAACTAGCATACGAAATGTCAATACTTTCACCCTAAACCATGAATGGTATACAAATAAAAAATCCACAGTCAAACATATCACAAAACCTTCAATAAAATATAGAAGTTTTGTATCATAATAAATCAACTTCAAATAATCTTAAAATCCATCAAAGGATGTTGACATAGATGAAATAAAAACTATTTGATAGAAATATCTCTTTTCTCTAAATCATTGAAAAGTCACACATTTATAAAGGAAGTAATTTAAAAGATATTTTTGAATCAAAGTGTCCCATACCACTCTGAATCTTTTGAAACGAAATATCATTTCAAAACCTTCATGTCCATATAAATAAATCATTAAAATCATTTTTAAAACATGGACATTAATTAAAAATATTTAGAAAGATAAATCTTTAAAACATTTAAAACTTTGATCTTGATAAAGAGTACCTTTCAAAAATTCTTAAAATATTCATTTTGAAATCATTTAAAAGTAACATAATTATAAAATAAAACATTTACTTTGAGAATATTCTTATAATCTTGTAAGGGAAGCTTTGACGATTTTATAACGGCGGTAAATAGCCTCACCCGCCATATAAGTTAAAAAAACATTCTTACCTTAAATTTGTCGAAAGGTAAAAAGTGCCTTATTTGGAAAATGACAGAAAGATTCCTTTAAAAACACATAAGGGTATAAATGAATTTAACCCATATTCTTTGTAAATAGTAAAAATGTTTTGAAATATATTTTGAAGAAACATGGATGTGGATGATAAAGAAATCCCAATAGATTATTACGTATAAACAACCTCGGATAATGAAGAGATTGCGAAATAAATCCTTACCTTGTACTTTTCCTTGGTTGGGGTAGGTTAAACTCCAGTATAATGGTGAAATAATTGTTATTAAATTAGACAAGAATCATATATATTAATATGATATCATATACGATCTTTTAACATTTCTTTGTTAATAATATTTTAGAATTATCGTCGTTTCGGGTGTTAACATACTCATTTTCTTTTATATGTTTTGTTATGTAAGCCATGTTGTTCATGGATATGTTGTATCTTAATCATATCCAGAATGATATCAAGTCCTTAGATACTATTATTAATTATCAAATGAGAATTATACTTGAATGGATACGATGGAGAATGAATCTCATCTCGTTCGTGGAGACGGTAGTCCGTACGTACGCACGAGCGACAATATCATTATCTTGATATTAAAATAATATATAATTGGATGTTATAACATATATACAGAATAATTATCATGTTATATTTATTATTTACAAGAGTTACACATCATTATTATACCCATCCAAATTATAATTTATTGAATAACAATTACACCACGATGTGGAGATGGTAAGCCGTACATACACACGTATGGTGACATGTTATTCAAAGGATGGATAGAATACTGAATATGGTTGTAACATATTTATAATAACATCACAGTATATATAAGATACTAGAGTTATTATTTTATAATGGTAATAACAAAGAAGGAAGAAGTGGAAGAAGAAAGGAACTTGAAAAAGGGTGGTGAAATCATTACCTCTTCTTCGGGTTCTTCCTTTTGATTTGATCAAAAGGGATCCTTAGGTTGGATTTATGATCCAACTAAGACCTCTAGGTTTTAGTGAGAGAATTTGGGAGAGTATTTGGTCAGATTTTGTCTGAACAAAAGGCTATGAAGGTGTGAAGTAATGAGAAGGGGGAGTTCCCTTTTATAAGAGGGGAGATGGGCATCTTTGGAAAAGCTAGAAATATTAATTTATAATAAATTCATATTCGGTTTCTAATGGCTCAAAAGTTGATTATACAAAGTTAAAGGTGGGTATAGGTAGATAAAAATTCAACCAATATAATTTATACAGGTTTGGGTTACTATATTAACCTTATCTTTTAGTATTAACTATTAGTTAATTAGTTTGACATTTACCATGTCACTTTGTATTTTTATATTATGTAGTTAATAAACTTACTATATATATCCAAGAGACCCCCAAGTGGTCCATTAATAATAAACCTATAATGATATAAGTCTCTTGGATTAACCTTATATTTTTAAGAATTTAATATCAATTAATAATATAATATTTGTTTTAAAAACTCTTTTATGTCAATTTTGACACTATTCAATAGTTGATTTTTGTGAAACTCATAACAGAATGATTACTTCGACCAAAGTTAATTAAATCATTCCTAACATGTCATATTAACCTAGAAATATATTTTAATTCATAAAAATTCTCAAAGTATATTTATTTGGGTATTTATAATATCAATTATTCTAATTTTTCATTAATTAGGTAATTACTGCATCATCATTGTGTCATAAATAAATTAATTTTTTTAATGTCTAAAAATTAAAAATAAAATATCATTATGTAGGAAATATATTTATCTTTCTAATGAATATTTACAATCGAATTTATATTATGTATAACCCTATATTAAAAATGTTTTAGTAAATAAACTTTGATTTTAACTCTTTTAACTCTTCTTTGAATTAAATAATAATGAATGTCCTAATCTAATCCAAGTGGACCTAAATGATATTTTTTTATTCCTAAGGTTGTTTTTGGTCAAGATAAACTTGTCCAATAGAATTAGGACATGTTTCAAGGTAATATTAATATCATTTGTACCCTTAACTTCCCTATTTACTTTTAACCGTGGTAAATAAAAGTAAAAAGTTAATATTCACCAAAAATTATTTTCATATCATTGAACTAAAAGCATGATGGATACCAATTCACACCCTAAAAGTAAAATTAGTGTCTTGATTGGAAATGATCGTCCTTAGGACTCCATGGAGTCTCACCACCTCCTCTAAATATTGCCTCGACAAAACCTCTATTAAGATCAACTCAATCGCTATAAAGTGGGATGATTTTTCTAGATGATCCACTACCACCCATATAGCGTTATAGACTCCCTGAGCTCATGGAAAACTGGTAACAAGGTCCATCGAGATGTTCTCTCACTTACACATAGGAACATACAATGGATGGATAAAACCACCGGGACATGGTGCTTGGCATTAAACTTCTAGCATAAAAAACATCGAGACACAAACTCCAAAACTGTATGCTTCAACCCAGGACACTGAAAATGATCTCTTAAGGCTTGGTACATATTAATTATGCCTAGATGTACCTTTAAGGGTGAAATTTGGAACTCTATGACAACCATATCATGCATCTCCAAAGGAATGAAAATACTTCCCTGAAACAACACTCGATTTTGTTCATCTTCAGACCAACCATCAGGGGCCTCACCATAAATAATTCAGTCTCTCCAGACCACCACCTCAAGATCCCAAAACTAGGACTCTTCCATCTTCTACACCAGAGATGAATGCACCATAATCTGAAAAAGATAACCTCTTCCTCTAAATTCTCCCATATCTGGATGTAATGTTGAAAGTTTTTTCATTACTCTGTAGGAATTAACTGATTCATGCACTACACCACTACACGACTTCCCGATCAAAGCATTGGCCATAATATTTCCCATCCTAGGTGTATACTAAATATCAAAGTCGTAATCCTATAATAACTCCATCCACCGATGTTGGTGCAAGTTCAAGTCACATTCGGACAAAACGTACCTTAGGCTCTTATGATCGATGAATACCACAAATAGCTTTTCGATGAGGTAATGTCTCTGCAGATTAAGATCAAATAGTAACACCACCAAATCAATATCATGGGTGTAATAGTTATATTGCTGGGGGAACAAATACTGCTACCCATAAGAAATGACCGGTCTCTACTGTATAAGAACACAACCCAACCCAAGATGAAAATCATTATAGAAAACCTCCGATTGAACTACTTCTATTGGCAGAAAAAGAATTGGAGTGCCAACCAACTTCTCCTTCAGATAATCAAACTATTCTTAAAACTGATCATTCCATAAAAACACCTGATCCTTTTTAGTCAAAGTTATCATATGGGTCACAACGCAAGATAAATCAGCTATGAACCTCCTGTAATAGCCTGAAAGACCAAGGAAACTCCATACTCCTACCATTGTCTTGGGGGATTCACAAGACATAATTGCTTCTATCTTCAAAAAATCCACAGCTAATCCCTACCAGGACATGACATGCCCCGAGAAATAGACTTATAATGCCAAAAATTCATACTTTGGAAACTTCCCAAAAATATTCTCATGGAGAAGAACTCCCAAAATGAAACACAGATGCTCTGCATGCTCCTCCTCAGATGTAGAGCGCCCAAGGATGTCATCGATGAAAACCACCATGAAATTATCCCAGAATTCACAAAACACAGCATTCATTAACCCCATGAATATAGCTGGAGTATTTTTCACACTAAAAGACATCATAAGAAACTCATGATTACCATGAAAATAATAGAAATTAGTCTTCATAATATCTGCATTCTTCCCTCACATCTGATGATATCCTGACCACAAATCAATCTCCAAGAACCAACCTTCACCCTTAATTTGATAGAATAAATCATCAATTCATGGAATATGATAGTGGTTCTTCACTATCACTTTGTTCAAGCAATGATAATCGATACACAACTGCAAACTTCCATCAACCTTCTTCACAAAAAACCAGTGCACCCTATAGTGACACACTCTAATGAACAATACTACACTACAATAGGCCATAAATATATATATGAAACCCCATAACTTAGAATTTACCATCCTATAGGGATACATCAAGATAGGAGACACTCATGGCTATAGTTTGATCCCAAACTCAATCTCTCATCGAGGGGGTAACACCAAAATCTCCTCTAGGAAGACATCAGAGTACTCTTCCACAACCCTTGGAAACACAAACTACTGAACCTCGAATAAACTCAACATTAGCTTATCCATCAAGGATGAAAAAGATTGAACATACCTCTAACCCATATGAGGGTCTTGCTCACCAAAAAACACTACTGAGTCTTCATCATCATCAAAGAACACAACCTACCTCCTGAAGTAATCCACGATAGTCTACACTGAATACAAATAGTCCATGATGATGGTGAAATCATATGGTTGTATTCATAAACATTGGAAATATACCCAAGAGTGGTTCCACCAAAGCACTAGATAACTGTTTCTACACACTTCAAACAAGTTATCTTGACCTCCAAATGGCGTAGTCAATGCCAAGGGAACTGGAAGTATCTCTACCTCAACTCCCAAAGCATGGAAAGGGGTAGGTGATAGAAATAATTGCATCCTTATTGAATCAAACAAGGCATGCACCCAAGAAGAAAACCAGAAAAGGGTACCTTAGATGACATCTGGATCGCTTGGAAATGATAACACTAAATCATGAAGCTAACCATGGCCTACTTCATGGCCTCTCTAACCATACTAAAGACCACCTCCATGGATGTGATCTTCTCTCTGAGGATGGGGAGAATCCTAGGGATATCCTATGCCTGGCCAATCCTCTCTCTTCTGATCCAAAATTGGGGAAACCTACTACTACTACCTCAATTGGAACTACCTAAATAGAGGAACCTGAAGCTAAACACCTAGAACACGCTGACTGCTCAGAAAGTTTGGGAACTCTCGTCACTGATGGACTTAGCCTCCACAAGAAAAACATGCATATAATCCCTTTTAATAGGCATGAGAGGCAATGATCCCAAAGAAACAAGACATTGAGGGTTGGGAACTACCCCCGAATGATCGTAAGTTCTTTTTTATTGATAACTGGGAACCCCATACCACAACTCTGCTTTGTGAGGAATTCCAAAGACTCCCCTCTCATGCCGATCTAGTTCTGAACAAAATCCTCTCGATGAAATCTTCTCTCAACAACACCTTAAGATGCATCTTCATCATAAAAGGGGTAACCTGGACCTAGATCTATGGACAAAAATCCACCTCAAAATGCCTTTCACTGTCCTCCTCATCCGAAAATAGTTCTGAAGCATATCAAAGAAGGTTCCTGAAATGGATCACGCCCTCTCACAAAATGGATCTACCCTACTAAAGGGTAAGTAGCCCTTGGTGACTAGCCACCTTCATGGCTGAATAAAGAAACTAATCTATGAATTGGTCTTGGAACTCCTCACATGAGACTTCCAACTCCTCGTAATCTCCATGGAACAAGAACCACCACTTCCTCACTTCCCCATACAGCATTGTCACAACCAAAGAAACCCAGTGCTCCTTCTGAGCATGGATCAAACCGAAAGATATATCAAAATACTCGAACTAGTCTTCTATGACTATATTTGAAACATACCCCCCAAACCAATATAGAATATGTTGATAAAACTCTCAGAGTATCCCCCTCTAAGTTCCATTGTCATCAACCTCTACTCTACAGCGATCGTCTGATGCAACCTGCTAAACATCTTCTATGAAAACCGAATGAGGATGCTGACCTAGATCCATACCTATAGAAGAAAAAAACATTATTGCTCCTAAACATACAATATGAAAAACTTAACATTAATTAATTTTTTTCTTTTATTCATTTTAGGTTAACCTATCCCAAGGTCTACCCATTCAAACAGAGGCCCAACGAACAATGATGCACGATCCTTTCCTAGGTATCTACCATACAACCAATACCATCTGGTTTAGTAGCCACTGTAATCTTAAAGGTCCACACATCAGATCATGGGGGTACCTAAACACCTGTGTCTCAGTTGATTTCCCATGATTAAATTTCTTTCTAAATTATCTAATACTGTTTCCCTACCAACCCTTGCAACCTCACCTGTGCTTACTCCAAAATTCATCTTATCCCTCAACATGACCTCTAATACCACTCTATAACAACCCCCCCCCCCCACAAGGTGTAACCCTCCTAGGCCGAAAATGGGAGAAGAGAGATAATGACCCTTGATTCCCGACTCCAGTAGGCCCTGAGTTGGTGACTAGCATTGAGGGTATAATCAACATGTAGATGAGAGGCATTACCCTCTAAGATAACACATGAAGAAGAGAGATATGAGATAGACACCAAACAACTCTTTCTCATACCACAAAAATTATGGAAAATCAAAAGTACATATATATAATTTCTTGCAAGAATTAATACAACTAACAGGGAAACAGTAAGTACCGAATGAAATTAAAGACGACGGCGAGCATGAATCCCAAACAGCTCCAGCAACCCACAAGCTAGTAGTAACAATCCTGATCTCCAAACTACTACAACTGACCTAAAAAACAATTTATATATACGTTGGGTGAGTATAACAGTATACTCAGTAGGATCGTCCCCTGAGTCTCTCGTGAAAAATTAAAGAAAGAATTCTAAATCACAGTGAACAATAGGTAAAAATAACTCATAACCTAAATAGGTATACTATGTTCCAAGCCTCATCAGGGATACTCTTACCAAGTATCGTATACAAGAGAATATTATAATAAATAATATCAATGGTACCCCACTACCGCTTCCCCACTGGTTTTCCTATTTTCCCCAACGTCGCGCATCCTCAACATCCCTCTCCAAAAAGGCTATCCCACAGACACCTGTGTGAAGTACCATAACATGCACCTCATGAAAAAAACACCATGTCTACATAACCAAAAGTAACTATGTAGTTTCTGAGATCCACCAAAACTCGTATAACATGTATTATACATCGGGTATTATATTTCAATCCATCAAATCCCATACACCATGTAAGGATCCTCAAGCCATTACAGCCTATACACGTTATACCTATAGTATTCATTAGGAAACTATATCCAGAATATATGTGTATGAAATAACCACAATCCATTACATCCCTCTACACACATATATGGGGAAAAATAACCACCATGTATACCAGAAATAATAACTACCAAGAGAAGAGAGTAGGGGAAAAGGGGTAGTTATCCATCCATCCTCCTATCAGGATGTTGGGAAAAACACCCCTAGGGATCAGAATCCACATGGTGTTAGTTTCTATAAAAGATAGGGTAAAGTAGCATATAGAAACACAATATGTACATGATATAATATATCTCACATCCACACTATGGGCGTAACCTAGTCTTAGAATCAACTGTAGCTAACGTCTCTCGGACTCCTGGATGCCACTGCTTAGAGTAGATATCCTATAGGCACACAACCATTAAAAGAGATACATTAAATTAATTTATCCCTTTTTATGAGTTTCACTTTATGTTAATTAATTATTAACCATTAATTAACAATTAAAAATTTCTACACTACATTTCATTAGCATCTCAACCAAGATCCATTCCATCTGAGCATAATAAAACAAAGTCCACATCTTCTCAGAATTACAATCTCAACATTGAATCCCAACAAGCTCCAACCCCATGGGTTTAAAATTTATTCATTTATTAAATTATCATTACCACTTTCCATTATTACAGGTATTCTAGGAAAAAATTATAAGCTTCCTAATAGAATGGTCTCAAAATGGTGGGTATATGAACTACTCATAAAGTCTTTTCGACCCATTGCAGGATCATAGACCCATCTGACCATAAGAAGCTAACACACAGAAATCACATGGCATACCCCACACGTCTTCACCTCTCTTAGAAGGAGGGTAAACAATACCATCTACCTCAAGTAGTGGGGAAAGTAAAGTAGATAAAAAATAAAAGATTCAATAAGAATCCAACTTTCATATAAATGGATAAGACTAGATTTAACTAGTTCCATCATCCTGGTGTCCTCTCCGATACCCACACATAAGTTGATACATCTCTCCACTCCAGGCCTCAACTACTACCATAACAACCGGGCCTATCTACCCCACATACCAAAATATACCTCTAGGCTTATCCATCATAGGATCATGCCAAATTTGGGCCTTCCTGCCCCTACAACCACAACATCCCTCTAGGCTCAGACATCCCAGGCTCACATCACATCAAAATTAGATGTAAATAAACAAGAAAATAGGATCATGGCCTTAAAAAAAGGTATTCAATCTTCATACAAAATGAGATCTCACGGTTCCAAAGAATAAGGAACTTGGCCTTTACAAGCAAGTGGGAAACTCATTCCCTACAAAGGCATTAACTTTTATCACACATCCAGTTCTTATTCAATCATGAATTGATCGATTAATTATTCATAGAGTAAAACTTTGAGAAACCAAAGAAACAAGATATCAAAATCTATCAGAAATTAATAAAAAATTTAATTTAACATTCCTTTAATTCTTTTATCAACAAGAATCAACATGATTCAGGTTCATTAACTAATTCAATTAAACATGAAAATCTACATCAATTTGATTTACATCAAATTATAACAATAAAATCGGATTTATTAAACATGCCTCTTTAACCAATTAGGAAATTAATTGTCAATTAATTCTGGATTTACGTTCCTTACCAATTTAAATCAAGAACAACATGATAAAACAAGAACGACATAGATATCACACTATCTAGCAAATCAAGAGGCAAAAAGTTATCACAGTATAAAGTGAAAATTTCACTACATGATCGATACCAATTATTTAATCCAGTTCAAGTATTTAATTAGGTAAAATTTATTTCAATACAAGGGGATAATCCATGATAGATCTATGATTTCATTTAAATAATGAGAGAAGCAATGAATCCCCTACCTCAAAAGACCGTCAACATTCTTCACACAATAACAAATCAACACAACGGATCCCGATTACCTCTCCCACAAAATATTCATCCATATAAGGATGTTGTGGCACCACCACACCAACAAAAAACAATAGAAACCCCATTAGATACATGGAGACCATGTGCCATTACATGGAAAAGAGAAATTGGTGGAAATAGTTCAGAGAAACCCCAAGAACTGAGGTAGATCATACCTCAGATCAAATATGGATTGATGTAGATCGAAGGAGGGATATAGGAACTGATCCTTAATAAGGAAATACCAAAAACATTGAATATGGCTTTGTTGCGTCCCCAAGAGTTAGGAGAGAGCCACTACAGCCATAGGGTTTGATAACCTGTGTGGATCAAAAATGTTTTAAGACATACAACAGTGGTGGATTACATGATTTTTAATCGCATTTCACATCATTTAATACCTTGAGGTTGGTTTTCACTCAAATAACCATTGCCTCTTCACATTTATTTATTTTTCAAACCATAAAAAATTACTCAGCATGAAACCCTCTTCCACATTGTGAAATTATTCTACATGGTGTGAAACACACTTTCATGCCATGAAAGTTCCCTGCTCCCAATTCTCAGCACCCAAAATCCTTCAAAATTCCTCGAAGACTTATCTAAGAACCTTAGTCTTTGGAAACACACAAAGGGTTAATCCACATGGATCCGTGCCCTTATATTTAACCTAACTATGGATTACAGAAATTTGGATGGGTTGATAAGCTATCTATGAGATTCATTGGTCATTTCATGATACTATGTAGAGTTGGAGAGTTGTCATACCAGATGGATATACGACCAAAATTAGACCAGGTACACAATGGATTCCAAATGTCACAGTTGAAGAGGTACGTACCTGATTAATCAGATGTTATCGACTAGGGGTGATCAAGACATCAAGGATGGATCTACCATTTCTGAGTACCCAATAGAGATTGAGGATCTATAGGAGAGGATATTTTGTGTGTGATCAATTATCTTAGTGCGTATCTAGTGGAGGCACATGAATTTTTAGGAGAGAACTTGAGAGTGGGAGAATCAGATGCATACTCAATACCCACATCTCTTTGTGTAGCATTCTGTTTTTGATTTTTGGGATGTAATTACCAAATATGCGGATAATGTAATGACTCTGATTTTTCAATGTATTATTTTGAAATATTATACGGATTATTATCAGAGCTAGTTACAGAGAAAACATGAGATTCTCAGGCTCAGTGTTCCCTGAATTAATTTTTGAAATATATTAAATATATTAAAATCACACATGTGCAGTTTTCCTAAAATAGTGGAATAAATTATAAATAGAGGCTCATATTAAAAATATAAGGCTTCTGTTGAATTTAGAGTATGAATTTTACCCTAGTTACAACATAACTTTGGAACACATCGGGCATTCAGGATGCGGCACAGTCAAGGGAGAAGGTTGAAAATAATCTTATTTATTTAATTAATTACACAAAATAATTTTATTTCTATATAAACACAGTTATAGTGGATTTTCCAGGTTATCCTTGTAACCCTGTAAATAAAGAGGATCCATTAGAGAGCATTGGTGAAGCTTTCATTGGTGAGTGATGACCAGATCATGAATCATCGATTGGTGTGTTATAGAAACTGAGTATCTTTCAAATGAAAATGAATCAAAATCATTTTTCACCAATAATTTATACAATTTGAGGTAGGATGATGTTTTATATGGATTATTTCCATTTTTATTATTTCTATGATGAACGCAAGTCAATCAAACTATGGATTAATTCATGGGTATATAATATTGTAGGTATAGGATTATCAATGGGGATTATTAGGAGAATTTTTCATTTTTTTTGGTTCTTTGTTTTTCATTCTAATGGAAGGGGTGGAGGTGAACCGAACATGGCTAAGGTTCATTTTTATTTTGTATGTTTCTTAGATTTCTCCCAAAATTCTTGTGCGTTCATCACCAGTATTTGTTTTGGATGATGATTTGATGAAATATTAGAGAAAAAATCATTATGCATCCATTTCATCTTGCAAAAAAAAATTTCATAACAGATTTGTGTTTGGATCAATGATTTTGAGCTACTACGACGACAGATAGATCAAGGAAATATTTGGGGATATGATTCTTCATATCTTTACTGTTTCATGATGTAAGATGCATGTGGATGTTTTACAGAATGGATTCAAAGGCTAGAACTCAGTTATCAATGACATAAAGGGGCGATTGGATTCAAGTTCATGTTTTATAGTGAGGTTTGTGGCAAGATCGATGACCTAAGGAGTTGGTGAAGATGTGTGATCCCAATACAAGATTCTATAAAATCACATGGTACATGGAATGTATTGCGGTGCTACACACCATGTGGGACCCATTGGTGTGGAACTAAGGTTTCCATATAAAGTTAAATATTATACTTCATGTGACCCCTACCACACATCATGTGACTCAACTTAGAAGATCAACATGTACCTTAGAGAGTACATTGATATGACCAGTAGTGGATGAGCTTGGATACATTGTGTACTATGACATAGACATGGCTAGGATAGGTGTATATAAGCAAAGCCATGTAATTGGACATGTTCAAGAGTATATGGGTTCAGATGCACCATGTACTTTGACATGGACATAGACATAGATAGGGGAATGCTCCATGATACATGGGCAGGACATGATGTTAAAGGGAAAAGCCGTGTACTAACAGTACATGTTATGTAATCCCTTAAAGATGGATTAGATCCTATATCCTCTTCCTCTTATAAAAGTTTCATTAGTAAGAATTCTCTTGATCCATTTCATGAGGGTTAGTATGGAATCACCACCTACACGTAGGATGGTTTTCCATTCAGTGGTATTTCTTGGATATAGTTATTGGAATCCTTCTATGAGGCTCATAGTAAGATCCTATATCATCAACTTTCCCGAGGTGGAGTTCTTTATATCTTCATGACCAACACCATGAGGGAATCTATCGTCTACTTATAGGGTTATTCTATATTGATTTGTTGTTATAATCCATGTCCTTAGGTGCGATCTTTATCTATGTGTCTTTCTCTTCATACTTATAATGTTTACTTCTTATAGAAATATCTAACAATAATGACTCCTTAGATGGACACTATCAGTGCTATGTGACTCATGGAGTTTGATCTCCCACATTAGAGATATGTGGAACCATCAATCATAATTCCACGACTGGCATTACAATTGCAACTTTACCTTGAGATGGTGTGTATTTGTTGAGTATATCGGGATATTCTTGTTGTATGTGATGTAGACATATACCTATGATGGGATGACTATTATTCATATTGTTATATTATTATTAATTTTAGGGTGTCCTACTGAGTATTTCTATACTCACCCCTACATGTGATTTTCCCGAACGTGTTGTGTATTATGTGGAAGTTTGACCTTCTGAAGGAGTCCTAGAGGGACCAAGACTATTTGGAGTTGAGTGAGCCAGACTGACCGAGGTACATTTCAGTGGTTACCTTAATAGAGGTCCATTTCTATACTTTCAAGTTTTTATTTTTTAATTTCTTTATAGTGGGATTTTATTTTTACTTTTTGTTTTTCAGTACTTTTTGTTGTACTCTGATAGTGAGATTTAGATGTAGGCATGCATGGTTTATCAGTTGTTTTACATTTCAGCACTGTATAGGCTTAGATATCTGTTCCTCGGTATAGGTACATTAGGCTAAGTCCTCCCATATTACTAATATTACTAATTCTATCTTGTCACTATCCCCTGGTTTTTTGGATATGGGCTGGGGGTATTTGTGGAATGGGCCCCATTGGTAGAGGTCGTGAGACAATTTCAGTACAACCAAACTTTATGAAACTCAATTATGAAGTTATGGAAATGTAAAAATTGAATTACCTAGAGGATGAGGCTCCAGATGATCAGGAAGATGTTTCTAATATAGAAAATCTATATAATTAGAAATTTTAACATCTTGAGGCATGTTCTCTATAATTTATAATTATTATATGAAAACTAAAGTTTAAAATCCAATGGGGAAATTGATTTTTTGTTGAAAATGTAAGAATTATCTTACAAAGGGGAGAAACATTCTCATTTTTTTGATTAAACATTATTTCTATGTTTATTGATATGGATGTAGAAAAGTAAGTTCAATGAAAATATAATTAACATATACCTTAAGGAATATTTTATAAAAGTTGGCATCAATTGCCATTTTTATATATGTGTTTAATGTTTAGATTAATCCCACTTGTTTTCTACATCTACCATGGCTTATGTAGACTTAGAGTTGGTTTATTTATGAATTATTTATTTAGGAAAAGTTATTATATAATTCCCTCAAGTAATTCTAGTTCAGTAGAAGAAAAGTTGTGAAAAATATAATCTTTTAATGTAGTTACTCCCTCTCACTCAAAGATATCAAAAAATGGTATTCAAAATTCAGATCATTAAGGGGAAGAAAAAATAACTCCCTCATATAATTTTATTAAAATAAGGAAATAAAATTTACTTTGAATTTATTATAAATAAGTAGGAAAACACTCATTGAATTTAAATATAATTTTGGTTTTGAAAACAAACACAAAAGGTGAGTTTTTAGTTCCCATAAGATGATGATGATGATATATTGTATTTGTTATCAATAGTTTATGGAAAACTCAACGAGTGAGTTGAAGGATAATTTTTTTCCTATGACTATTCCAAAATAAGTAAAAGGTTATTATGGCTATTATAGAAGAAAATCATATTAATAACATACTTTAGAAAGATAATCCATCAAAATATTAGAATATGTATATATTTAAGAAAAGATGGAGGAAACTATTCCTATCAATATTACAGATAGAGTTTTTATGAATTTTAATAAAGAAACATGTTGCAGCTAGTGTAGTGTAATGTTGAAAATGTATATAAGCAGGAATTAAGAAACATGATATATTGAATATTTCATAAGAATAATATAGAATAAACTTTGATGATCTTCAAAAGTTTCTAACATCATTATAACTCAAATTATTTCATGATTCTAACATGATGTTGTTCAAAAGAAGAAGCTAGTGAGACTTGGTGGAACTTAGTTTTCTAGAATGAGTTTCTTTGAATGAGGTTACTAGAATAAATTTAATGGAATTATTCCACCACAAAGAGTTCTATATTCTATGTTTTATAGTAAGGATAATGTAAAAACATCACTAGATGAAGTTGTGTGTTACAAAGTTTGAGTTATGAAGTGATGAAGTTGTAGTTGTATAAAGTTATATTTTTGAAGTAATAAATTAATAGATGTACAATGTTTGAAATCTAAGGTTATAAAGTTTTGATTTTTTGATCTAAAGGATTTTCTATAAGGCCACCATAAGGATTTTTGATGTTTTACCCCAGAATGAGAAAATGCATGCTAGAGTTTATAAAAACACGTGAGTGCAATGGATGAAGGATTTTTTTAAATCTTCTAGAAAGAGAGTTATGATTTCAATAGAAGCATCAATCAAATTTTTTTCGATAAATAATTTTTATATTACTAGACAAACAAAGTTTGTAAAAGTTATAAATGGTGATTTTTTTTACCATATATACACTCGAGAGTTCCTCAGATAGAGAAAGATGAAGATAACTGGATGGAGAAATGTGACATCGTCAAGCTTAAAGGTTTGAATAAAAGATAAGGGAAACCTATGAATATTATTGTAAAAACACACACGAGTTCATCTAAAAAGACGTTTTTAGTTAAAGAGGATCTTTTAAAATAAATAATAGATGAAGAAGATCCTTATCAAGGAATACAAGATAGAGAACTATTGGAAAGAGGATTTCTTATAAAGAAGATCCAAAATAAGTTTTGGGGATATTTATGGTGAATTTTTAAAGTCATACATTGTGATGATGCTAAGATATAATTTCAAAACTCATAAATATATCCTAGATTTTTGGAATATTTAAAGAGTTCATTGACGCTGTTATTTGAGGAAACTTTGATAAAGAAGTTTGAAATTGATTTATATAGAGGGTTTTAAGGTGTTCAATCAAATGAAGAGTTGAGTAGGAAATTTAAATTTAGAGAATATCTTTATTCCTTACTTTTTAGAGGAATATGAGCCTATAAAAGGATGAGATCTCATACATAACTTATTTATAATAAACTTTAAGTGGAAGTATTATTATAAGTTTAGTGTGAGTTTCTGACCAAGAATCTACTTGGTTGAAGAAGTTTTAGACATTTTTGTTCTAGATTGAGCATTTTTAGATGGACATAGTACTAGAAAAAGACACATATGATAAAGGTGCATCAAATATATGTGCAATAGATATAGGGGTACCATACATAGTATATCATAAATATGATTATTGGATGGAAAACTACAAATGGAAGAATATTTTCATAAAAATTGTTAGATGGATAGATTTTATTATATCTTAGTCTTTCAAGATTAGGAGAATGTTTCAAGATATTTAAACTTTTTAGATTTTTATTGAAGATATTGAAGAATTTTTTCACATGTAAGGGTGATCCAACTTACATGTAGAGGAAGAACTTTTGAATAAATATATCTTTCTGCACTGGATCAACGAGGAAGGCGAGGCTTATGGATGGGGAGTATTACCAGTTGCTAAAGAGGCTTGAGGAGTGTGGTGTATAACAAGTTTAAGTAAGTGTATATGATGTAAGATGAGTGTTAAGGGTGATTCTTTACCACACTACTTTTATTATGTGATAGATATTATAGTTTATAATCCATCTTGGGGTGTATAACCAATATTTCCAAACCTAGTAAAAATTCCATTGTGTCGTTCACATTACATTATTTGTATAGAATAAGTGAAAAGTGGTGAGGGAGAATTTATAATTATCTATACATCTTAACTGATAGTAGAGGTTTGATCAACCTAATGAAAGGAATAATTTAAGTGAAACATAATTGGTAAAAAGTTATCCACCATTGATTCACTCCCCTCTTAGGATGACTACACAATCCCTTGGGAATCTCACTCATCAACATGTCATCAAGGGTTAGATCATAAGCATATAATAAAACATGATAATGGGAGATATATCATATTAAAAATAATATAGAACAATAATATTTATCCATGAGTGATAATAGAAGGAAATTTGATTCTAAATGATTGAATGTATTCCATAGCGTAAGATCGTGGAAGAAACATAATAATATAAATCATAACATTGTGGGTTAAGAATTAACATCCCAACACCACATAATATAGTGGATTAGGAATTAAATTACCAATATCTCGTGACATAGTGTGTTAATAATTCACATCCACACCTCCCATTATATAGTGGTTCAGGAATTTATATCCCTTTCCCCCAAAACATAGAGGGTCAGGAATTCACGAACCTATCTCTTATAACATAGCGTGTTAATAAATCTTGTCCATGTCTCCCACAACATAGTGGGATAATAATTCACATTATAATATCTTATAATTATCTCATGAGATATCAAAATTTAACCAATATATTAAAGGGATATATAGGTCCCAACCATCACATAAAGATAAACCATACATATGTGTTCTAAAAGAACATGAAAAAATTCATATTTCGAACACCACATAACTAACCCATGGAAAAGAGTTGTATTTCACGTAAAAAACAATTTTACATTTCATAATATATCTAGAGAAAGTATGTTCATGGTATTTTTAGAGAATATTCCCATTTAGAAATGATAAACATTAAATTATTTTTAAATATATTAAAAACACCTTTATAAGTGCTTTAAAGTTTAGTTGGAAAGAGAAGAAGAAATACTCTTTAATATTTTGATATATTTTGAGAAAAAAATTATAAAATAAAGGAAATAGAAATTTATTTTTGAAAAGAATGAAAAAATGGATAAGAATTTTCACATAGATATATGACAAAGGTATTGGAAAAATATGTTATTACAGAATATGTTAGAAAAATAATATCCCATCCACATTTTATAAATATAAAGTTGGTGAAAAAACCACGCCTCAAACATTAAAAGAGGATTAATTTTATAAATAATGTCAATTATATTGAAAAATTTCTTAATAAATAATAAAATTATAGATAATAACATCCTTAAAAAATAAGGAATATAGACATGGATGAAAAGTTTCTTGATAAAAAAAGAGGTAAGTTTGATTTCTCTTAAAAACATTAATTCGAGTGAATTATGAACCAAAGGGGGAAGTGAAATGGTAGGATAACATTTAATACTCATTAAAAACTATATTATACTAAAATAAATTAGTTTTTAGAGTTAAATATCACATAATTACACATATTCTAATTTGGAAATATTAATCTCAAATAAAAAATGAGATTGGAAAGAAAAACCCTAACCTTTTTACTCTTGAATTCCATGAAAGCGTTTAAAATATTGTATAATAAAAAAACCATATTAGTAAACTATTTAAGTCCATATTTATATATAAAACCTTTTATAATATTTAATTATATTCATTTTATATTAATTACTTTGTTATTGTTTATTTAAACTATCTGATGTTGATGATTTCAATTGTTTTTCACATGTTTCATAATGGTGATGTTGAATCCAATTATTGGATAAAATTTCATCATTAAAATATTATTTAAGGAACTATAATATAATTAATATAATTATTTATAGAGTTCCAATATCCTTAAATTATATTTTTTATGACTTGTGAAGATGAAACCAACAATGAGCTTATTTTGAGTAATTTACCAATATTAAATGAATACTTTATAATGATGGTTGGATTTTGTGTTATAATTTAAGAACTATATTAAAAAAATATATTACTACTAAATATAATATATAATTATTAAATATATTTTAGAACCATCCATATAGTGTGGTGATGAAAAACTACACATATCATCCATGTAGGTGGTAATTCAGACGTACACACATGCAACATTTTCTTTTTTTCAACAGATGAAACAAAAACAAGGTATATAATGATTTATATTTATAGGGAAATAATTATTTTATAAATATAATATATATTCATTAAATACATCTATATAACCATCCATTATAGGTGGTAAGGAAAAATAAAATATATCACTTCATGGAGGCGGTGGTCCACACAAACACATGAGTGACAATTTAATTTTCCATTATATGTAATGGAGGTAGATAATGTTTGTTAGATAAAAAATAACTTTGAATATATTAATAATATTTATTCTAATTTTTATGTGGTTATAGAAAATTTAGAGTTGGTGGAATGAGAAATTAACTTAAAAGAAATCGGTTAAGACCTTTACATGTTCCACGGATATCCTCCTTTGGCTTACATATTAAGCCTTCATAGTTTGGTCTTTTTGTAAGACCAAAACTTATAGAATAGGGAATAAAGAGTTGGGAAGGTTTTTTTGGTAGTTTTTTTATCTAAAAGGAATTTTATCTATGAAGAAGTGGGATGGTGAAGATATCCTTATATATGTGAGAGGTGTAACAGTTTTGTAAAAACCCAAAACATTATATTAATTTCATGTCACTTTCAAAGAAAAGTGGATAGAATAGAGAAAAATAATAGATATGGAGGATTATTTTTTGATAAAAAAACAAAAAAAACAATAAATGTTGATTTTTGATATATTTTAGAACTTTTCTCTATGATTTTACTTTTTACCCTAATTTACTTTTACCACAATAACTTATATTTTTAACTCAGTTAAATAATTTTATGCATAAAAATAAAAATACCCTTATTATATAATTTTCATATAATTATTAAATATATGACAACCATTTTATAATTTAAAATTTCTAAAATTGAGAAAAATTAATTCAAAAGTAATAAATGTATAACACATAAAAAACAGTTTTTAGAAAAACTATTACTTATGTTCCAAAATGTCATTCATAGGTTTATAAATTCAAATTTATATTTAAATATATATTTTTACTTATTAAACACTTTTACGGTCAATAAATAGGTTTCATAAAATTTTAGGACATTATTATATCCTAATAATTTCATAAATGTCATTGTATGTGTAAAAATGGTATTTTGTACTATTCACATAAAAATCGATATTTTTTAGAAAATAAAAAAAGCATCACAAGATAAAAATTTTATGAAGAATCAAAATATTATGTTAAATTTTTGATTCATCTTAAAATTATATTTTTTCTAATTTAAATTTTAGATGGAAACATAGAAAATAATGAAAACTATTTTTATAGGGAAATGACATTTTTTCAAATATTAACTATTATTATTCTATTTTTTTTATCAATTTATAATTAAATTAGTTAAATATTTTATTAGAATAAAAATATATATATTTTATTACCATTTAAATATAATATACTTAATTTCTTGAGATAAATATGTATAGCACATAAAATTCAATTTTATAAAAAATACATTTTTAATCATAAAATGATGTAATTAGGTTTTTAGCTATTCTAATTGAATTTCATCAGTGTAATAGTATTAAAAGTTACCTTTATCTTTATATATATATATATATCATAATGAAACTATGTCTATTTATAACGTCAAATGAAATGACAACTATTATATTTAGCTTAATAAAATGCGTCACAATTTATTTAGGTTTGGTGTTGTGTTTAAAATAATTTATTTAATACATATTTATTTAAGAATAAATATATATTAAAATGTTTAGGTGTTACAATCTCCCCCTTTTAAATAAATGGAATCCTCTAAATTTTAATTATTGTTCACTAAGGAAAATAACTAAGGTTATCTATAAGATAAGCAAGACTGATGACATAATTTAAAAACTCAGTATCATGGGTAAGACTATAAAACTCATTTTTTCCATTGTAATACGAATTAATTGAGATTATCAACAATTTTTTCTAAATATTCCTCCTTATATATATCTAGTTCTTATATTTTTTTATAGATATACCTTTGACAACCTCAATTTTATGATCCTATTTCCAACTAAATACCATAACCAAAATCATTATGATAATATTCAATAAAATTATAGAAAATGATAATATGAATATTAAAACTCAATCCTAGGACATCTTCTCCTATAAAAATATTTATTTCAACCTATGATCATTTCATTTCAACTATTATATAATTTGATCAACATATAAGTACATTATTTTAACCTAGGTTGTCTATGGTTATATTCCTATTAGGTTCCCTAACATAGTAGTTATATATAACATCCTAAAATTCCAATTAAATCCTTAATAGCGGTTCATAAATAGAAATTAAACATCCAAATCATATCATCAAAGTGCGTAAAAGTATGTGTGAATTTAGGAAAACTTGTTGTGCGCTGAGTGAGGATAGAGTTAATACTCAACCAACCTATTTCGGGTAACTACTTCTAGTTGAATTTTTTCTAGAGCCTATATAAACTTATTTTTTTCAAGATAGAGATTTCATTGTTAAAAAAACACTCTATAATTTACCAAAATTTTATGATGTTTTAATAATCAAATATTATCCCAAGTATTTTACTAATTTTCTCTGGTCTTAATACCAAAAAATGACTAAACTTATCCCCAATATAACTAAATCTTTCTTTGATACAGACTGAGGAATCCCAAGATAAATAGATCTTAATTTTACATCATTTTTGAAAATGAAACACTACATATCAAAATAATCAAACAATCTCGTAACCTAATAGTCTGGTGTCTTTAGATATTAGCTACATAAACAGGTTATTTTAAAATAATGCGAATATTTCTATATAAATTTCACCTCACTATAATTCCTTTTATTCATTTAATATGTTATACTCATCTTTATAACCTTGTAAATAGAAAACATAAAAAGGGGAATGATTAAATTCTTAGTAAGGGAAAAACTTATCAACATGTATCAATAGTTATATTATAAGAATGTGAGAAAGCATGATCATGGGAGAAATATATTATTAAAAAGAACATGTAACAAAAAGAGTTATCCAAAAGTCATAATAGAAGGAAATGTGATTGCAAATGATCAAACATATACCATAGTACATGAGTGTGAAACAAACACAAGCATATAAATCATAACATAGTGGGTTAATAATTCACGTATATGTCTCCCATAATATATTATATTAGTAATTCACATCCTTTTCGGCCATATAAAACATCATCTAATGCATTAGAGGGATATATAGTTCTCACCCATCATATAAAGATAATCTATTCATATTTTTTCCTAGATAACATGAAAACACTCATATTTTAAATATCACATAGCTAACACATGGAAAAGAGATGGTGTTTTGACCCAAGGTGGTGCTTTTGGGGAAAATGAAAAACGGTCCGATGGGTGATAAGAATTTATCCATTATTATAGAGAATTTCACGTCACCATCTTTGTTTCAGACTGATCTATGTTGTTATCCTTTAGGGTGAATTGGATTTACTTCACAGTGATTGAGTAGTTTATCCCTTGCGCATTATGAAGGACGTGGCAGAGTCAAATGGCCCCAGCGGGCGATTTCATGGGGTTAATTATTTGTGCAATCGGTCCTCTTAGGATATGAATTCCTTGGTTGGTCTCCAATGATTTTATTCATGGATCCAGAAACACCAAACAACCATGGTATCCATGATTCATGGATTTGATTTCCAAAGGTAGGTGCTTTTTGGATGATGATTTGGTCAATGAAACTTAAGGACTCCATTGGTCGAGAGGATGGGAGGTCAGGCTCATCACATCCTTTTGGGGGGAATTATTGCATATTCTAGGACTATCTTGTAGATTTAATTCATGTTCATTTGTTTGGGAATCCTTGGTTCATTCTTGGAGAGTGTATCCATGGGATACCAATGTGTTGCAGGATCATCATGAATATTCATAGATTTGATGATATTGAGGCAATGCCGAATCAATCCATGAAATAAGTGTCTCTAGAGTTTATCGTCATCCAGGAGAGACGGAAGGTGGTTTGATGTTGGGGCCAGACCCATAAGATAGTCTTCCTACATATCCTTATGGGAGGAATGAGATCCCATGTAGTTCGGCAATATTGGGGTTAGACCTCAGAGGAGGTCCATTTGTTGGGGGAATAATTGGGTGGACCATTTTATAAGGGCACCCCTTTGAGCTCAGGCCTTCAAGAAGAAAACCTAAAAATCTTATTTTAAAAAGGAATCAGAGTTCTATTAGTTCAAGATATGAGGTTTTTTGTGTGGATGTTGCAGATTACCTGAGTTTCTCAATGTGAGAAACAAGAGTATGTGAGAGATTCAACAGACCAAACACCTTCTCTCCCGCTGATGGAAGAGGTCGCACCTACAGTGGAAGAAGATGAGGTGACACTTGGCGAGGGTGCAGGGTGATGAACCTTTCAATGTGGAATGACATTGGAGGTCATGTGGCTCAAATCTTAGATGGTTAGGGACTTAACATAGTGGGAGGGCCCCAAAATCCGGGAAAGGGGTGGAATGTCACTGCTCTTCGAAAGGAAAAGATATCATGTTCCATTTGACTGATCATTGTTCCTCATTGAATGGAAAAGAAAGGGACCATGCTTGATACCTAGAATGGGGAGGTTCACGTTAGTATCCTAAGGTTGGATTCTGGGTTACCATGAGAATGTATACATAGGGACATTCTAGCGGTCTGAACCATTATGGGGACAACCTTCATGACTATACTTACATTGGGTATGTAGACTTAGAGAGGCACGCTAATGTTCTCTATGATTTGATCACACGGGTCCTCTGGATTTGGAGGAGGCTTTGGCCTAATGTTGGTGGATTGGTTCGTGGATGAGCTATGGAGGACTAGATGGTAATGGAGGGGTGATATTGGAGCCAGAGGGAAGGATACCTGAAGACGCCCCATTTTTTTTTAGAGTTTTGTCATGCGGGATGGGTGGAGCCCCACATACCATAGTGCTATGAAGGTAGAGGGGTCATTTGCGTACCAAATAAGTACACTAACTTAGGTGTGTACCACCACATACCAAATTGGTACATGGTCCTAGAAGTGGTTTGCTATGCTGCTTTGGGTTCCACCCATGTACTGATATAGAACGTGGCATAGGGTTCAATCCACATAGTGATGAACTATATGGAACACAATATTAAAGAAGGTTTCTAGAAACTATGGTTCATGTGGAGTTCATCCGTGAGTAATTTATGGTTCGCGATTGTACCAATTAGGTTCGGGGGTCATCGATTATTATTAAGTTACTTATTTTTATGGTTCACAGTTGGTTATACTTGTGGAAATGTGATTCACAGTTTTCACCTCATTGATGATTTGAAACTGAAGTTGGAATCCCCTCTGAAATATTTCTTCCAACCTCTAGGGTCTCCTATATGGTTTCTTTGTCCATCTTCCTTCACATCCTCATGTGTTCCTTTTAACGAGAATTGAGGAAATCATATATGTGGGCATGATACAACATTTACAGAAGCCCATGAAGATATATCTCACCTTGCAGAAGACTCGGTCAGTTGGGGTTTGTGGAGGTTGTGGTTCACGAAACCCTTCCAGCTTGCTTCATCCGCAAACTGCTGAGTTCACGGGATGATATGTGGATGGAATTCCAATGATCAATTTCACCGACGACATGGTTCACACTGTCTTGGGTTGGATGGAAATTTTCCCACAGGCTAGCGCCTCACAAGCCCTTCAGCATACCAGTGGTTCATAGTTCAGTCACCCCGTGAACCTTTCCTGGTGATGGTACGTAGTTCACTTAAAACTCTTGAAAATTTTGATTTTTTTTTATGTTTCTAATAAAATTTTCAATTCAATTTTCATCCATTTTCCCTATTGGACTTAAGGGAATGTTTATTTCTATCTACAAAGTGGTTATATTAGTATTCACTTCCTTTTAAAAAGTTTTCAGGACCCTACAAATTCCACCCATCGGAATGGGGTTCGTTCAAAATGGAGAGAAAGCTATTCTGATGTAGAAGTTGTTCTAAACTGAAATGGTTTTCGGTAGAATAGATAGCTCTGGTAGTATAAGAACACACTTATTTATAGGGGCCCATGTTATTTTTCTTTTACTATTTCTCATAGGGAAAAGTGCTCTCGATCTTCCCTCAGCTTCCTATGCATCCGCGTACCGAATATTTTGTGAAATCCATATTCTCGAACCACATTGTATGTTTTGCGAATCGAACTCTTCACAATTTCTTCTACCCACAAACTGAATTTTTGTTTCTGCAAACTAAACCATGGAATTTAGAACTTAAGTCTGGTCTTCCACATAGGAGAATGCTACATGATTTATATGTTCCACACACTGAACATAAACCATCGAACTAAACTTTAAACCTTATTAAACCGAACATAAAAATCTCAATCAGTGCACTTTGAATATCAACATGGTGAGGCCTCGGTTTGCGGTTTCTTCCTTCCACGAACCCCTCAGTTTGCTGGCCAATGCTCTGTGGGCTAGCTCCTCACAGACCTTCCACATACTAAGGTCGTATGTAGGATATAGCTTTCACATACCAATGTAGTATGTGGGAAATGGCTCCCACATAACGTCAATATGTGGGAAATGGATTCCACATACCGTCTATAGGAACAGTACGTGAAGCCCCATGCAGGCCCTCTTTTTAAGTCCCTTGGTCATTTTCTGGCCCTTATCCAACAACTTCCTCATTGGAATTACTTTTTTTGGCCTTTTGGGTCTTTCTTTGCATATTGTAACGGATCTTCCAAATACCACTGTTGATGCCATTGTTCCTACTGAGGCTACCACTCTTCCCCTCTTTCTACTACTGATGAAAGATTAAAGAACATGGATTATTTAGCAGATGAAAAAATTATAGTAATTCCATTACATCAATCTCTGGACAATATGCTTATGGTGAGTCAAAGGGAGTACCCAACATCAGATATGGTTCCAAATTATGGGTTTTGTCTATTGTCTGATACATCGATTCAAGCTCCAAATCAGGCTGATCAACCTACTTGCTGGATAACTAAAACTTCCCTCTAGAATGCATTGATTTCTTTTAGGGGATGACACCTCCAAAGAGATATCATCGTTGGGTCCCTACTAAGTTATCCACCTTGTACTTTAGGGGAGGTTCAATGTATTCCAAACAAGACGACCCATTTCTATCAAATAATTGTATGGAAGGATACAATGAACAAACAACATGGATGATCATCCAGGAGGGATCTTTTCTCTAGAGGTTCATTCATCTTAGACTAAGGGTGGAATTTTTGGATTTCTCTAGAGTTTCTAATAATTTTTGGCCAAGCTGCAGGATGTGGGACTATATAAGGCTGCCTAGGTATCACATACATACACTCACTAACACAACACTCTTATTTCACAACTCTTGAACTGGTGGATCCCAAACACCAATACCTTTCATTTAACCCCTGGGGAATTCAGAATTATTATTTGGGACATCTAGCTAATTTTGGGAGTCCCTATTGTCGGGGATATGTATGATGAATTCCTACCTTCTTCATCTACTTGGAACAATGAAGAGAGGAACAATCCTTTGTCTAAGAAACTCATTGTTCAGGTGAAGGCAGTTTTCAAGGAATTTGATCATTGTCTAAAGTAGGACATTCCTTTCATTGAGAGGTTTGGTTCCATGGTTAATAAAATTGGTTTAGAGCCCCATCCGTGAAGACCCTAGGCCTTCCCTACCAAAAAAAAATAGAGATGAGCAGGTACCTTTTGGCCTACCTTGGAAGAGGAGAAATTTCATGAATGGGGATGGGGAATCATCCCTGATGTTGATGGATTATTTAGATTTTTGGCCTCCGTGGACATGTTTTTGAGTGGGTGGATCTTACTAGTACGTGAATCTGGTGGTGTAAGAGCTTAAAATTTCATCATGGCCGCTCATCTGGCCACTAGTAGATGCATCAATCTAGATATTCTAGTGCTAGACAAGATTTATCACTTACTGGGAAAGATCACCAAAGGAGGGCCGCCTTCTAGTGTAGGGTTATGCCAACAGCTTGGGCCTCACATGATAAGCAAGAGGAGCAGACTGAAAAGAATGAGCAAGAATTAATGTCTTATCGCAACATCCATGAATGTTTTTATTATCATTCTCATGATTCCCATTTCAGTACTATTATGAATAATGCATCGGAATAAATTTTCAACGAATGATACATTTTTATTTGAGAGAAGGATTCTTAATTACATGCATCAGAGGAGATATTATTTGCGAGGTATATACCCCCTGAATATTCAGTTATCAATTTAATTGTGTCTAGAAGTTGTGTCCTCCTTCTCACATTAGTGTCCATCAAGAGAAAAATCTGATGATAGCATATCAACGATAGATGATGTTTACTCGGTAGGAAACCCAGTGCAAAGTGAGACTTCCAAAATCTGAGGATTCGATACCCTTCCTCACCAGAAGCTATGCTGAGCCCTATGTTAAATCATAACCATATGGCCAAATAGCTGACCCGATTCCTATCATAATAAATTCCAAGCCATCTGGGGCCAAGGGGAAGGAGAAGAAAAAGGGATTTTTTAGGAAATCTCAACCTAGAAAATCCCTTCGAAGGTCTCTCAACTCTCTACCAAGGAAAGTTGTGAAAGATGGGGTCGTGAGTTCACGAGCGGCTGAACGAGCTTCCGAAGTTGCTGCTAGGATCCCACCATCCATCCCTCATGAGGATGATTTCCTAGTGTCCTAGTGGCAATGCGACCTTTTTAATGGACACCAATCTACTCACAACCGATCCCCTCGTGCTTTATGGAATCTCCTCCAGACTAGGGAAGTTTCTCTTAGTAAAATTGGTTAACTATTGGAACATGCTGACTTGTATTTTGATGAGGATCCTGGGAAGGTGGTTCATTATCTTGAGGACATCAAGACCCTGATCCATTATCAAAATGATCTTCACAAATACTTGCATAAATTACTTTCCATGATATGACCAAAAACTGATAATGAGGATAACGATGTCATTTGCTCACCTATTGTAGATACATCGGGAGAAGCTTATTACCTTTTCTCAATGTCCCATAAGTGTTTGTCTCCTAGGCGTCTTGAGTCTGTAAGAACACCCAAGAATCATTTGCAGCTAACAAGTCCTACTCCGCTCCCCCGTACCAATCCACCATCATTGGTCATCCCAGTCATAGCTACATTTCCAAACATTTGGAGGGTCTGGGATAAACTAAGGGTGAATGCTTCTGATGAAGATATTTGGAGACTACTTTAGGGAGGATGTTTCGACCTTCTGGGCTTTGGGTGAGCCATTTCCCCTATCTGTATTTCTTCCAAAGAATAGACTGATGAGGTGGCTACTTGAATGAAATGGACAAGTGTCTTCATGCTCCGAAAGACTAGAATTACTAGTCTAACTGAGTAGCACTGATGGCAGTACTCCCATGGTCGATGAACATAGAGTGAGAGGTTATTCTATCTACAAACCCTAGATTTTAATTCCTTTGTTTTGGAGATGCTAAAGGTCTCCATTTTTTATAGGAGCTCACAGGGTCTCAAGAAATGGTTCTTTCCCTGATTTGTTCCCCCAGGGGAACCATAGCTGGGGAGTGCACCCTACCTATTGTTGGGGGTGCAGCAGAAGGATTCCATAGAGCCCAAGAGCACATGAAAGTAGTCATCACAGACCCTTATAGGGAATTTCCCCCTCCAAATCCCTTGGGTGATCTTATTCCAGAACCATCCCCACAAAAATCAAAGAAATGAGAGTAGACATCCCAACTATCAACGTGCATTAGGAGGGGAATCACAAGTAATTATGTTTTTACCTAGTGGTAAGCCTGAGTACCCTTATCATGTTGACTCACTATTACATGTGTGTTTTGACACAGATCCTATTGGTAACCCAATGTAAATTTCTCAAGCATCTACAACTCTTGTTCCCTTTATGGAAGAGTCAGGGTCGCTCGTCATTGTGATTGGACAAAGTAGAGGAACATGGCTAACCGAGGAGGTCGGGGGTATTTTCAACCTTTTAGGCATTCCTGCTCCTATTCAAACATTACATGCCTCAATAATAGAAGAACATATAGAACATTTTAAACCTATTACCATAAATAGATATCGAGAAACCTTTATGGAAGGGGCTGAATCTAATGATGAGCCCCAAGACCCACATGATCTTGGAGGGACTCTAAATCTTGAAGAACCAATCATTCCTCATCAAATAGTCTTTACCCCTGTGGAGGGAGTCCATTTGAAGATTGATAATCCTCTTGAACATGTTTACTCCACCTCAATCGAAGTCAAAACCACTAGGGGGACTATTGTCACAACCCTTGAAAATTTGGAGTAGGATATTGGGCCTTTTTCTCCAATTATGATAGAAGTTGTGTTTTCAGCCCCCAGAATCTCAAGGCAAGTACCCTTTTTCTGAATGACTATCCCTACAAACATGATATTAGTAACCATCCTTCTGAGGGATACCCTAGGTATTTATGTTTCGGGTCGGCATGGTCCTGGGCCATCAGTTCCCCTGAGTGACTGCGGGGCACAATTACTGATTGAAGATGTGGTGCCACCTTTTCTAGGTAGCGATATTTCTAGGGAGGTGGGAGGTATAGAATCCATATCACCTCTATTTTTAGAATTGAAACCACATGCATTAGAAATTTAAGCAGATTCTACCACTCTATAAATCATTGCAATAATCAGAGGTGAGGCTTCGGAGGGGTCGACTCGTGTTGTTTCCACTGAATCGAGTCCCTCTCTCGTGACGTTCATAACTGGATATATTTCATCATCAGGGAGTGAATCCAAGACAAACCGAGAAGGCCTTGATGACCTTCATCCCATCCATCAATGTCATGGAGGAATGTTTGGAAATTAATCTCTCATACTCCATTAGATGAGATTCTATAGAAGTTTCTAAAACTACACCACTAGTTTGCGGTCTTGGGATTCATAGGATTCGACTATCATGGTATCTATGATATAGTGAGACAAGTGGTTGCTGCTAGGGAAAAAACAAGCACACTTGAATCTCAAATTTCTTCTACAGAGTTGATGAATCATCTTGTTGTTATGTTAAAAATACTCATTGATGAAGCCTCCAATTAAGCTAGTGCTATTGCGAGGCTAAAATATGAGCTCACAAAGAAAGAGTCTTTAGCAGAACTGTTTGTCTAGGAAGTGGAGAAGAAAAGTTGAAAGTTAGAGCGACTTAAGCAGGAGCAGGCCCATGCCATGGTCGCCATTGAGGAGGGATGAAAACATATGGAATAAGGATAATAGATTGGCCTCATAGCTTTGAGGGATGCAGAAGTGCTTCGGGAAAGTGTGGAGGCCGAGACTACAAACTTATTAAAACATCGCGAGACCATTGAGGAGTCACATCAATTACTGATTCAACTTTGTGATTCTACCAAAAATATATTGTTATTATCATTTACCACTTTCAAGGAGAGGCTCCAGGATGTGGATTCCATCCATATCTTTATGGAATATAATGGAACTATTTCACCCTCCAATACTTCTCCTTTTCACTTTTTTTTTGTTTTTTTGTTTTTTGAAATGTTAATCAATAACAATCTCCCATGTAAGAATAATTTTGATCAGGTATTAATTTTAAAACATGATTTGAAACTGGTAAACTAAAATCATCTAATCATTCTCTAATTTTTTCCTAATCCTCAAGACTCAGTGAGCATATTTCTACTCTTTTTGGGGTCATATGGAAGACCTCATGAACTTTTGTGCCTTTTTCATTATTTCTATAATTTTTTCCTAAGCCTCTTTGGTATGCGATTAGTGTGTATAACATTAATTTTATAGGTCTCCTTTTGAAGGTTTTAAACATAAAAATCTTTATGTATCTTTTTAGTATTTGACAACTCGATTTGTTTACCTAAACCATAAATAGTATAGGTTCAACGAGCTGGTACTCGAATTTTTTTCATGGTTTCCCGTTTTGTATTTTCACTCTGGTGAGTGTAGTGTCATTTTTTTTGTGGTTTATAGACTTGTCAATCAGACTTATTATTGATGTTTTAGGTCGAACAAATTTTACCAAACTTGAAGGGACATGGGCTCCGATTTGGGATTCATTAGGAAAAAATGTCATAATTACTCTCAATCATGAATGAGGGATTTTTCTTGATCCTGAATTTAGAAGTTTTGGACATATATGGGTATTGGGAGCCATTTTATGTGTATAGAGGTAGGAAAGGTATCTCCTAAGGATGGATTTTTATTTTATTGACAGTCGTTTTGAAGGAAACATATGCAGAGCCACTTGGGCATGATGTGTATAGTCAAACAAAGGTGTTTTCAAGACATTGGAAATCCATTTCCGATGGCCTGGGGGTATTTATAACACTTTTGATTTTTTTTGAAGTTGGACACAATAGTGGGTGGTATATCTGAGGGATGATGTCTGAAATTATTAGGGGTATTTGTGTCAGCTTTTAATGGGAAACTACTCCCACAGAAATTTCTCTTATGAAAGGGAGAACTGGTGAATGGAACAGTTTAACGTCATACAACCAAGAAACTTGACACCTATAATGGTATATCATTTTCCTCTAACCAAGGGAGAGTAAATAAATCCTCATTTCAATTAGAAATGTTTTTCATCTTTGGGAATTTAAAAAGGGAAAGATATGTGAGCCGTAATCCAGGGGGATTTTAAATCCAGGGAGTAAGATGAGATATAAATGTCATTAAGACATACATAGACTAGAAAGGACTCTCCCGGGGATACATTTTTCTTTGATTGATGGAAATTTTTTAGGTGAACTTTGTAGAGCCACAATGTCATAATATTCACAGTCAAACAAAGGTGTCTGCAGGACACTGGCCTTCCACCCCCTATGGCCGTGAATGTTTGTGGATATTGGGACCTTTCTGGAAACGAAGTATGGATTATGAAAGGGGGTGAACCTAGACATGAAAGGGGGAATCTATTTGGACGAACATACCAGGAAAACCAAAAATAGTTGGGGGAATTTTATTGTTTTTTTTGTGTGAGCGCAGATCAACTTCACGCATATGGATGGGGAATCCTTATTTTGTAGAAGCCTCAAGAGAGACTAGAGGTGACTCATGCCAGGATGTTTTGATATATCCAGAGTGTGGGTAGGAAAGAGAATGTAAACCATGAATTTGAGGGTTCTTGAATCAGAAGGGATGTCATGGGGCTTAGGAGTTGTTAGGAGTATGAAGGTATGAGAGGACTCTCATAGGGACAAATTTTCCTTTGATTAACATCTATTTTATAGGCAACATATGCAGAGCCACCAGGGCATGATATGTATTGTAAAACAAAGGTTTCCCCAAGACACTAGCCTTCTATCTCTGATGGCCATAGAAGGTTATAAGGATCCATGATTACACAAATCACAGAGTTTGATTCATGGAAGAAGTGAATCTGAATTCATTAGAAACATCTGGGTTGTGATTCACCCATGGGATCAATTAATTACCTACATAAATCTGGCTCATGTGTTGGGTAACACATCTATCCCATATTTGGAGTACCATATAGTTTATCATCATATAGCTAGGGCCTTGGGAACCTTATGAGGAACAGAACCATAACATGACTTTTAGTTTTGTGTTTCTATGACCAAACTCCTGGACTGATTTACCATGATGTCATGGTGGATCTCCTGCTAAGCTCTCTAAGCACACATGTGTTATGCTCAGTGTGAGAAATAAGGGATTATGGGGATTATGAGTCACCATTTAAGAATAGAATAATCAATGGAAATGAGTATTTTTTTTCTAAGACCAATGTTATGAAGTTTAATTTCATGTAGAAAAGATGAATTCCACACAATTTATCATCAGGTGGGGTGATCAATGGGTAATACCAATGTGAAATAAGGGAGATATGATTAACCTTAAGAATCCCTATAGATATGACTTGTCTAGGGATTCTATGCTTTGATTTAATTCATGAGAAGAAAATGGGACATTTCAATACCTTCTATGGCTGATTCTGGATCGTTGAATTCAGGTCCAACACACATATTCTCAAGGAAAAATGAAGTTACAAAATATTCCCAATGAACATTTCTTGGAAAGGTTTTGCCCATACACGGGAAAGGAATTCATTTTGTTTATGGCGAATGAGACAAGATAAGAATCTAATAAATTTCATTAAGTGGTGTAGTGTAATGTCGTGCAAACAGGATACTTCTAGCCTCACATTTTAGTATAGTGCAGAAAGAACATCAGTAACACAATTTACCATCAGGTAGTGGAAACAACTTATCAAAAAGACCGTAAATATATTTGATTTAATTGTGGTCCAAATATTCTGGCATTCCATAGTCACGAATAATGATAGAAGTTTTAAACCATAGTCTTGGGGGGGGGGGGTCATTGGACCATGAGGAATGACATGGGCATTGAAATATATTGGGCATATGAAAATAAGGAAGGAATCCCTTGGGGATGAATTTTCATTTGATTGACAACCATTTTTTAGGAAATATATATAGAGCGACCGAGGCATGATATGTATAGTCAGACAAAGGTGTCCGCATGACACTAGCCTTCTGTCCTCGATGACTGTGAATGTTTATGGAGATCCAAGATTTCCCAAAGTATGGAGTTTGAAAAATGGGAAAGATGTGTCTGGGAATGTAATAAATATCCAAACCCTGATTAGACATGAACTACTGAAGCTTCTATATAGACCTGACACATATGTAGAGGAATCATGATTTTTTGAATCTTCCTGAGTTTCGAAATTTAGACTTAGAATTTCCACCATCTCATTGAATTTGTTGTACAAGAAATTGGGGGCATGTTCCGGATCTCGTAATGCTAAGAATTGGACCACACATGACTCCTGAGAAACCTCGTAGTTTAATGTCAGGTGGTTAGGAACTTTCATGGATTCACACATGTAAGTCGGTCCTATACACAGAGGAAAGGGATTTTTTTTCTTTTGGGAGACTAGACCTAGATATCAAATCTAGGTGTCACTATGTATCCTACAGGGGCAGGAATCAAGCCATACGTAGTTCTAAATGTTCCCAACAGAGGTCTGGCCCACTTGTAGGGAAATGATAGGGAATTTTTTTAATTGGTGGCTCGACACAGATGTTAAATCTGGGCATCACTACGTATCCTGTAAGGGAAGGAATCAAACAATACATAGTTCTAAATGTTCCCCATACTGATCTAACTCGTGCGTAGGAGTAGGGGAATTTTGGTTTTATCCTCTATGGGTGTTGGGTCTATATTATTCTTATATGGTTTTTTATATAAGGTAATCCATACCACTGATACTAAGCTCATGCGAGTCATACTCGATGTGAGAAACAAGGAGTGATGAGTATTTTCCTCATAGTATGGGGTGATAGAGGATATAATAGAGGAATTTTGTTTCATGTGATGTTTGGGCCAAGATCGAGTGTCGAGGAGTCGCTTGTTATCCCACTAATGAATGGGAATCAAGAAATACGTAGTTCTTTGGAAATAATGTAGTTTAAAATCTTGAAGTAAGGACATGCTCAATACAGTTTAATGTAATGTGGTTAAGACTATTTTGACCTAGTAGTTTATTGTCGTGCGATTAGGAAGATTTATGCTATGCGATTTAATGTCTTGTAGCTAGGACGGATGTGTTACTATTATGCAATGTATTTATTCAGAATCCTTACATTGGTGGGAGCTATGAGGAGCTTTCCATCCATTGATATCAAGGAATATGATCCATTAGAGTATACCTTATGTATGACATATGGTCCCTCCCATTTTTGACTCATGATTTGGGGGTTTCTTCCCAAGGATTATTGGGGTTCTTAGGGAAAACACCATCCCCCCCCCTCAAGAAAAGACCAAAAAAGAACCTTTTTGTTAAAGGCTCGTGTGATCCGATTTTGGTAGACTTCCAAATGGTGAAAAGTGTGAAACCCTTTCTCATTTATTTTCTCCAACTCATCAAAGCATTTCTGGGATTTCTCATCTAGGGATAGTTGATCACAAATGGAAACACAGAGTGATGGCACTTGAACTTCGATGGGAAGAACCACCACGGTCCCATACACTAATGAATATGGGGATTCCTAGGTGGCAGTGCATGCTGTGATATGGTAATCCCATGAATAAAGAATGAGCTTTTATGGCCAAAATTTCTTATCCTTGTCTGCCATATTCTAGAGTATATTGGATAGAGTCTTTTTGAAAGCCTCTCTCTGCCCGTTGGACACTGTATAGTAGGAGAATAAACAGTTGGCTTTGATTTCATACTCTTGGTATAAATTTTCCAACTCAGAAGAGAAGAAGTTGGTTCCATTTTACATTAGTATTTTATGATGAAAAAAAATCTATCAATGATGTTAGATTTTACAAATCTAACAATGTTTTTTTTCCCAACCACATTTAAGGGGTATGTCTTCATCCCATTTGGAGAAGAAGTTGGTTTCGGTGAGAATGAACTTGAATTGTCTGGCTGTGTTGGGAAGATATAGTCCCACAACATCCATCCCCCATATGGAAAATGTCTAGGAGTACTCAACTATGTAAAGTAGCTCTGGGGGATTGGTGAATAAAATTTTCATGAACTTGGTAGGAAAGGAACTTCTTGGGGAATGTGGCGCAATCCTGTATAATAGTGGACCAATAGTATCCATGCCTTCAAATTTGATGGGAGAGCTTGGACACTGATTGATGTGCTCCACAAGATCTTGCATGCACTTCTTTCATGACATCAACAATCACTTCTCCATCAATGCACCTGAGAAGTACTCCATTAAGGACTTGTTTGTAGAGGACTTTTCCTTGGTTTATGCAATTGTACAAAAAAATGACGGTCTTCCTCTAGATCTGTCCTCTTCCATCCATATCTAGTGGGAGTTCCCTTATCCTTAGGTAATTTTCAATGGGATTAATCTGGCCGGTGGTGTGATCATAAGGCTCAGAAACGAGGCTAATATCATCGATTTACTATGTAATGAATAAATGACAAGATCATCCAATGATGGGAAATAATGATGACTGTTTCATCCTTGTCTGGATCATCTATGGTTGTGGAAACATTTTCCAATGCATCAGCTTAATCATTTTGTGACTGGAGGACATAAGTCAGTGTTGGTTCTGATAGGAATTTTGTGATCAACTCTCAGAAATGGTTCATCAAAGGTGAAAATAATTTTTTCTTAATGGCATAGTCACCATTGACCTACTTGATGACCAAATCTAAATCAACTTTTATCGTAAGTCATTTGGCTCATGCATGAAGTGCTAGCTCCAGGCCTACAATGAGGGCCTGATATTCTGCTTCGTTATTTGTGCACCCCTATGAAAGTAGAAAGGAGTAAGGAAAGATGGAATTTTTGGGGGATATGAGTATAACCCCCAAACCTACTTTGTTGAGAATGGTATCCTCCATCCCTTTCCCTGTCAGGCTTCTGGAGGAACCATCTAAGTACATTTCCCATGCTTGGGGGACTTCTTATGCAGAGAATACCTCTTTATCTAGAAGTTCAATATCCAATGGGTTCATTTCTTATGAGTGGGGATCTTCCAATAAGTCTACTAATGCCTGACCATGGATGGATTTCTAGGGCACGTACCATATGTCAAACTATTGTAGGATGACTACCCACCATGATAGGAACCCAGTTAGCATAGTACGAATGAGGATATACTTGAGCGGGTTACAACAAGAAACCAAATGGACCTCATAGTGCTATAGGTAATGCCTAAATTTTTGAACTGTAATGATTAGGGATAAGAATTTATCTTCTATTTTTGAATATCGAGTCTCAGCATCGATCATTTTTCAGTTGAGGTAATAGAGACTGTTCTCACTGTCGACATCATTCTTCTGCATGAGGAAGGCACCTAATGTCTATTCCAAGGTAGTTACGTACAAAATAAGTGGTCTTCCCTCAACTTGCGGTATCAAAACTGGTGGGATGAGGAGATATATTTTGATATTGTCGAATGATTCTTGACAATCATTATCCCACTCATATGTGACCCCTTTCTTTATCAACCTCATGAAAGGAAAGCATTTACCCGAAAGGTTGGATATGAAGCACCTAATGTAGGCCAGGTGCTGCTGTATACCCCTCAACTTAGTGAGGTTTCAATGTGGAGGCATTCCAAGGATGGATTTTGTCTTCTAAGGGTTGAATTCATTTCCGCGAGGGCGTACAATGAAGTTGAAGGATTTTGTGGAAGTGACACTAAAGGAAAAGTTTATGGGATTCATCTTTAAACTATGCTGTCGTAGTTTATTGAAGACGGTTTCAAGTTTTATCAGGTGGTTTGATCCCTATCCTGATTTAACCACCAAGTCGTCGACGTATCACTAAATGAAATTTCCCAGTATGGGCCTGGAAATGTGATGTATGGTACGCTGATATGTGGCGCCGACATTTTTCAGACCAAAGGGAATCACCTTAAAGAAAAACACTCCTTCGGGGGCCCTAAAAGTAGAGACTTATTAATCTTCTTGGGCCATTCGGATCTAGTTGTATCCAGAATACCTATCCATGAAAGAGAGGGAATCATATCTGGTGGTCACATCAATTATCAATTCTATGATTGGGACCAGGAAGTACTCTTTCGGGTAGTGCATATTGAGGTCCCTAAAGTCAATGTAGATTCAAATCTGTCCATTATTCTTTTTGATAGGTACTATATTTTCCAGCCAGATTAGATATTGGACTCCTCAGATGAAGTTATCTTTGATTATTTTTTCAACTTCAACCACTATTTTGGCAGCATGTTTTTAGTGGGTCCTTCTGGGAGCCTACTTATAGCCACGATTGTCTTCCGACATGCCCAGGTGATGAGTGGTGACCTCAGGATCAAGGACCATTATTTCTATGTAATTCTATGAAAGAATATCTTGATTATCCTTTAAGAAGATGGTATATGATTCTTGATCATTGAAAGGGATTGACACACTAATTAGAGTGGACCACTGTTTGTCTTCGGTGCCCAAGTTTATCTCCCTATGTTTGTTGATTATAGTGGGGATACCCTCTTCGAATGTGAGAGGGGAATCTTTGAGGCATTTATCATCCTCTCCTCCTTCTTCTTATTAATCCTCTTCATCATCTTATTCTATTATTATGGAGAGAGGATTCTCAAAATGAACTCTCTGGAATTAGGAGAGGAATCAACACTCTGATTTATGAAGATTGAAACAACTCCTTTTTCCCCAGCTGAATACAGGGAATTCTAAGAAGATGATGCAATTTACTTTCTTTCTTTTAGTTACAGGACATCATCTTCCACCTTAGTGAGTAAGGAATGAATTATATGGGGTCATGAGGACTGGTCGAGAGCATCTTCTTTTGATCCTTCCCAATCATCATAGGGTCCAACATGCTTTTTAGTGTCTTTGGACTGGGAAACCATGAAAGAAATCATGAAAATGACTGATTCTATATCCATGCTCGGACTTATACACTCAAACTGGTTGATGGGTAATACATAATCTTCTAAAGGTGTTTTAGGGGATTGGAGGGAGCCATTTTTAATCCATTTGGGGCGGTGACTCAATCAATGTCATTATCCAAAGACTGCTTCTCTTTCAGTTCACGGAAGTGTGCATCGATGTAATGCGACTCACTGGATTCGAATGGGGATTTATCAGCGTGCAATGTCCTGTTTTTCCCATTAGAGAAATATTTTATGCACTAATGGTATGATTAGGGAATCGTAGCATGCTGATGCAGCCAGGGCCTCCCCAAAAGGATTTTGAAGGCCATACTTTTCCACAATACCAGAATCTCTAAATTAGGCATGAGGTCACCAATACAAGTTTAAATCTTAATTCATCCCAACAAATTTTTCTCACTTTTGTCATATTCTAGTAGAGTTGCGGTGCAGGGTGTTAGACAATCCTCATCATTTCCTAAACAACGACGTGTTTATAGCAGGATGAGGTTGACTCCAGAGTCATTTTCGATGAAAATCCTATGATAATAACTTCCATTTATCTTTCTATACACATATAAGGGTTGATTTTTCCTTGCAAGATGACTTCTTCATCCTGATATGTGAATGAGATGATAGCATGACATTATTCGGGATTGGTTTCTGTCTGATATACATCAGCTACTCCTACTTCACCCTCGGATTCCTGGGGACTTATTAAGGATACTATGAGTGGCTCCCTAAGGTTTTCTAATATAATTAAGGTATCCATGATCAATAGATTTACCGATACTGAGGCTAGTTGTTTAATAATATCATATTTTTTCTATAAAGGTCTGTGCTTCTCGACTTTGGTATGATCTCTCATGGAAGATTTAGGGGATTGAGATTTGGATGTAGATGGTCCATCCTTTGTGACATGGGATGATGGTGCTGCTGTGATTTCTGAGTTCAACCGAACTAGTCTGTCTGCACGCCATTGGAGATTAGACATCTTCTCTTACTTAGATGGATACTCCAAGATGATTGGGCTCAGATTTCATCTGTCAGGGGTAGAGAAACATTCTAATTCCCGTTATGTCTATCGGAGGGTCCTTCTACAAGTTTCCTCAATGTTAACAGTTTTAGTTAATGTGTGGTCACAGATCTAACTCCTTCCCCAATCACTTCTTTCTAGAAACCCTCATCCTCCATGGCCTCTTCCTCTGTATCTCTAGTCGAATGTGGGGAATTCAGGTTCATGGCCATAATCTCTATCAAAGAAGGGGATCATTAAGTAAATGACATTAATGGAGAAAAAGACTATTTCTTGATCCAATAATGATTATATCTGACTGTATTCTTCTGATGGTGCTGTTTGGAGGGACGATGACCGTTGTGCCATTTGATAGGGTGGTTCTTGTTGTTCTGTTCGGCAGGGCATGGCCTGTATTTTTAAGGTTTCTAGCATGATGTTTGAAACTGTCAAGACCAGTTTCAACATTGGTGTAGGATCATCTTCCTTCTCATGATTTCTCCCCTTATGGCCTTGAGAGGATTTTGGGTATGAGGATAATGGTTGTGTTACATTAGAAGCTATTGGGGGCATGATTGGTTTCAATAACTGTGCTTGGAGGATTCCATAACCTCGGTAGACTATTTTTGGAGTCGTCCAACTATAAATTTTTTCCTCCTTTTTTTTGGTGACTATTTTCCCTTCCTCTTCCTCTATTGGGTCTAAAATGGAGACATACTCTACTTGTGATAGCGGGGGACCGAACTTGAATTGTCCAAAATCCAAAATATTTTTCAGGAGATCCTTGAAGACGAAGCATTTCTAGATGGTGTACCCCAGTATCTGATGATAGGGAAAACAATTTTCACTATCGTCGAGACTCACTTCATCGGCTTTATTTAGCTCTAGTAGACAGATAAATTTGAAATTCATGGCGGATATGAAGTATCCACACACAAGTTCATATTAGAATGAGTCTACTTTATTTCTTCATTCGTCAAAATGATTTCTTTTCACACCCCTTTGATCATATTGCTAAGGTGTGGGTGGATGTTGGTGTCCAGGGTGTCCTACACGGTTTGGTAGAGGCCTGGAAGTTGGAGCTGGTGTTGGGGGCGGCTTAAGTGTAACAGAAGCCGCTTTATCTTTTCTCATTCTTTTCCCTAGGGCTGATGGGGCCACCCAAAACTTGAGATTGGTCCACTATAAGGAGACTTCTATCATTTGGGAACTGGCAGAGAAATATTGGAACCCACTTTTGTACTTCCCTGGGATGAGTAGTGTATGTAATTCACCATGGATATTATTGATTAACATAGAAAGCATTTCATCCTAGGGGAGTGTCCTTTTTAGGGAGTAAGTCAAGCTCTTCCATCTAGAAATGAAGTCTGAAACTCTTTTATTCTCTCACTAATCATAGTTTATGAGATCACTAACTATTTTCTTAGGTAATGTCAAACTTAACTAGAAGATAAATTATCACCGAAGGTCCTCCCATCCCATGATTTAGTTAGTTGGTATGATAGTATACCACAAAAATACTGAAACCTAGATATTTCACATGAATCACCTGAGTTGTACTACTTCTTGCTACTTTGGGGTTCCCATCATGGGATCACAATAAGACAAAAAGTTTATTAGGTGTTGTTATGGGTCTTCTAAACCATTGAACACTGTAAATACAGAGTTCCTTGAGTTTGGTAGTGGTAGAACGTTGCTCACCCAATCGGGGTAAGGTTTACGTTCTGGTTGTATCGGAGCACGCTGCCCTTATATGGATTCTAGTCGAGCAATTATTTACTCAATAGTATTCAAGATCCATTGATGCAGATCCTATAAGACTTGAGCTTGGGCGGGTGTAGTAGGGGAAAAATATGGACGTGCCGACACAAATGGAATTTGGGGTGGATACCCAGTTGAGGGTATCCTTTGTGGGTTCACCTAAATATACTATAGATACCTTTCTAATGGGGGGAAGTATTAATGTCATTTTTGGATCCGTATTCAAGTAGTTTTATGGTCCTGATGCTAGATTGGATGGGCATCTGAGCTAAATTTTATTTACCAGGATGAGTTCCTGTGGTAGGGGAACCTCTTTTGGGACCACATGTTGACGTTCTTCTTGAAAAACGCATCTGGAAATATATCTCCCTCGACGTATCCCAACATTTATTCACCTAATCTCTTTAATTTTATCCTCCTAATTGGAGAATACTTCCTCGAGTGTGAGGGAAAAATTCACAGGGGGAGAAAGAGGTGGGTCATAGACAACCTAGGATTTATTCTTATCCTTGTTGAGAATTTGTGAGGGAGGTAGTAATGGGTTTGATGAGGGTGCATCAAAATTTATGGAAACTCTATGGTTCCAGGTATGCACACAATCAGGCTTGGTGTAGGCCATCTATGGGAGGGAACTATCTTCTCTTGCATCCTATCCATTTGTATAATTTCCTATGAGATCTATGGGACTGACAATTACCATGTTCATTGATGCATACGACATTGCAGGTGGTGTACCTGGTAGCGAATGGTAGGAGAGATTTTTTCATCCCTTATTGGATATTCTCCTTCCATTTTGTGATATTTTTCAGGTTTCTTGGTGAGTATTGACTTGAAGGGAGCCCTCATCTAACCTCACAATATGTCTTCATCTAGGAGGGTACAAACCATGAGACAGGGTTGAACGGGTGACCTCTCTACTCACCATCCTACCCAAATGGGAGAAGATGGACATCCACTATGTGGGAATTTGAGGTAAAAATACCCTCATCCACGTGGGATGGGGTTTCTCCTATTATCTCATTAATGTACTATGGACCAGGTTTGTCGGTCTTATGGGGGAATTTTGAGTTAAAAATTCCCCAGCCCTATGGACTATGGTTGTTCCCACATTGTAGAGGTAGTTACCGCTATTGCCACCTTTTTGATTTTATGCACTTCTGCATGGGTGTAAGCTAGGTATGGAACTAGATTTACATTGGATTTATTTTCTTATAAAGACATGAGAACTTCTTGCTGGTTGGCTTCCCTAAGGCGGGAATCCTGCTGGGTGTTCTCGGTTACCTGTCTTAGGATCTTCTCAATGGATTGATGTCATGAGGCCTAATTCTTTTGAGACTTACTCAAGGCCAGTTCTTGTTGAGAATTCCACCTTTCCCGAGAAGGGATTTTATTTGATTACTACCTTTGGGTAATTACATTACAAGATGTCATTTCCAATGAGTTCTATTAGACAATACATGGGGTTAAGTGTAGAGATCTATGTTCTCCCCATCCCTGAATATGAACTCTAGTTGGGGAGACACCGATGAGGAAACAAAACTTGTGAAATGCGTGGAGGTAGAACAGTTCAAGGTTTTTCTTTAACCTTTCTAGTTGTTGATGCCATACAGACAAGAGGGACTCCAGGTCAATTAGAAGATGAAGCTCTCCTAATATGTTGACATGGTTTGCATACCCTTCATAGGGCATGAACTTCTCTTTTAGATGGTAAAGTGTAGAGACCCGATGCTTGACGTACATGGACATTACATTACTTTTGCAGAATACTTAATACATTGAAAAACAGACACACAAGGATCATAATAGTTTAGTGTCTTTGGAAACTCATAATATAATCATGGTTAAAGATCTTCAACATCTCCATTAATGATCTTCCCCTTTTGTTTTCTTACCTAAAACCTTTCTTTAAATCATGGGGTAAAGAAAACATATAAAGGGTGAGCTCAAATGCTCAGTAAGGGTAATCATAGAGAACATAAAACAATCCTTTTACATTTGAATGTAAAAAACATGAGCATAAAATCTAAACATCAAAATCTTGAGAAATGACATAAAACATGGCAGTACGTTAGGCATAGATCATGAAGAAACATTAATGAAGATAAATTAGCATGGGAATAAAACATGTAATTGTGGCAACCATTAAGCACTTGTTATGATTTCCATAGTAGCCAAGGCATTGTTTCCAAGACTATCTTAGTGGAAAAAGTCCCTTTCTGAATCAAGTTCACTCCTCGTTCCAGTCCTGTATTACTGAACCAGTTTAACTTTCCGTTCCAGCCATGTCTATCTCATGAGATATAAATCTTTACCCAATGCATTGGAGGGAGATATAGGTCCCACCCATCTCATAATGAAATCATTCCTACCTGTGCCACAAAATAAACATACATAACAAAATAAATAAAATGGGTTTCATAAACATCATCACATAATCCATATAAAAGAAATGGATATCATTTCATAATAAGAAATGTGAAGCCATGTAAATCATAGAGACATGATACTTTTCACATACACATATGAAATAATGTCATCTTAGATGAAAAATGGTTTTGATAAAACACTTGAAATGAATTCTTGAGGAAAATATCCTTTCTTCTTCAAAATCATTCTCTTTTCAGAAAATGTCATGAAATTTAAAAAAAAAGGATTTTGTTGAAAATAGTCATGAGATATTTTGGAGGAATCTTCATGAAAATAAGGCTTTAAAAAATTCCTTTCATGCTGTATAAGTTAAAAAAACATTCTTCTCGTACTTTTGCAGGAAAAGTAAAAAAGTACCTCGTAAAAGAAAGATTCTTTACATACCATGTAGTAAAAGCCAAAATGGGTAAAAATGACTTTAAACATACATGAAACCATTTTTAGAAAATTGGGACATGGATGATAAATATAACCCCAATAAATACTTACGAATAAACAATCTCGGATAAGAACGAGATTAGAATAGTTATCCCGGACCTTATGTCCGATATGATTCGTATGTATCCGAACCTCCGGTATAATGATTTAAATAATGTCATTTACTTTTTACAAAATCATATTCATTGTTATTATATCATATACAGTTCAATTATTACTTTATATTACCCGTTCTTTTGTAAATTCCATGTTAAAGAGAGTTTTGGGTAAAATCGTTTCATTTGTCGTCCGTGTGTTGACTTGTAATTATTCATATGATTACTTAGATCATGATTACTTAATTACAGAATATAAAACATGATTTATATATAATATATATTCACAATATACATATATATAATATATTTATAAATGGAATGAAATACACCGTTCATGGAGACGGTAGGCCGTACGTACGCATGAACGCTGTTTTCGTTTCCTTATTGAATTGAATGGAATTAAGTATATGACATATATATATATATATATTCATAAATCCAGTAGAATTATTATGTCATATATTTCATGATTACTTATTATATATACTTTATAATCATTCTTGAATTGTTAACATGGAAAATGAATCTCATCGCGTCGTGGAGACGATAATCCATACGTACGCACGAGCGATGATATCGTTCCCATATTTATTGAATCGAATTGGAGTGAATTATATAATATCTTAGAATCAGTATGATGTTATAATAATCATATTTATTTATTCTTTACACCATTATACCCATCCAAGTAAGGTGGTGGTGGAAAAACAGATTACACCACGACATGGAGACGGTATTCTGTACGTACGCAGGCGCAGTGATTTTGTTTTACTTAGGATGGATAGAAGGTGAAATGGGGTTGTTTCATATTTATAATTACATATCAGTATATTAGTGATACTTATGTTATTACAATATAATGAAACAACTAAATAAGAGGAGGTAGAAGAAGAAATAAATTTGAAAGAATTGGTAACGAATATTACCTCTTCTTCGATACGCCTCTTTGAAACTTGCACTTAGGGCACTAAAGATGGTGTTTTAAGAAGACCATAACCTCTAGGATGTTTATATGAAAGTGGATAAGAGATATTGGCAGGTTTTGGCCGAGCATGAAGGCTCAAAGTGGTGTGAGGAAGAGAGGGAGGAGATGCCCTTTTATAAGGGAGGAGAGGGGCACCTATGAAAATATAAGAAAATATTAATTTATATTAAATCCCAACCCCACATAAAAACTTCCAAAATGACTCAAATACTAATATTATAAGATATAGGTTTGTAATATCATCAACCAATAAAATTTAGACATGTTAGAAATTTATTTTAAACATTATTAACTTGATTTATCCTCATTTAATCAATTTAATTTTATTTGTGGTAATAACATTATAAATTTTAAATTAGTACAAATAATTACTTATTTTTTGTGAATTGTCCATAATTTTATACTTTATAACATTTTAGACCATATAAATTTAAATTTATAATTTTTAAATATTTTTGTGATTTTTATACATTTTTATAATATGTTATTTTTATAAAATAACAATAGTGACAATTTTGACACTACTCATTTATTTTAATTTAAATAAACAATATAAAGAAGATATGTTTGAACTAAAAGATTTAATAGATTCAAAACATGTCATATATATCTAGAAAATTAGTGGAGCGCATTAAATAGTTCATATAATATTTATTTTAATATTTTTTAAAATAATTTTTTTGATATTTCTCTTAATAAAATAATTTCAACATCACTATCATGTCAGCTTTAATGATAATCATTTAATCCTTCAAAATTATAAATAAATTAATATGATTTAGATAATTTTATTATCTTTCTGGAGACTATTCATGCTCGAAGTTTCATGAAGTTTGTCACTAAATTAAAATTAATATACTTATAAGATTTAAGAGAGTGACATGTTGTCACTTTCTATGGTTTTAATAATAATTAAATTATTTTCAAAGAAAAAAGTCGATAAAACGAATCTATTCCGACCCTGAGGTGATATGGGTCAACTTTTAGTCATCCAATAGAATTTTGGCTGGTGTTAGGGTAATTTTATAATCTTATATTTACCCTTCATTACCCGATTTACCTTCAACTATGGTAAATAAAATTTACTGTAGTTACTATTCATAATGCCCAAAAATAAAAATTATCTTATTAACATAATTTAGACCCACTGATTAAAAATATGGAATCCATTTTTCCAAATTCAATACACAAAAGTTGCAGAAAATAAATTAAAATTAATCTCGTTTTTGAAAGAAATCAGGTTTTTGTTTAAAACATTGCAAAAGACTGAATTAATTTAACCTACGAATTAAAGGTAAAATCAATGATAATGACATAAATTATATTAAACGGGAAAAATATATTCTATTTATAGTTTAAAACCATTTATTACTATAATTTATCCATATAAATTATTACGATGAAACAAGTTGTTTTTAATTAAAATATAGCGGGATTTTACTATTCATCAAAATATGAAAGTTATCAGAAAAATATCAAAACATTATCCAATGTAAATTTTTATATCATAACTAAAAATTAGAAGTTTATTTTGTAAAATTGAACTCATAAACATGTCAAAAACTAGATTTAATGTGGGTGCGCCATCAAAAGGTGGCAAAACTGCATTTTTTGAAAAATACTTATTTTACCCGAAAAATTTATTTTTTTCTTATACCATGTTATAGAAAATGTGTAAGATGAATAATAATGTTATAAAATTCAAAATTTAATTTATACTATTCATAACGGCTAGTTCATAATAATATTATAATAATATATCGTTGTTTAGTAAAACCCGTTATTGCGTACAACACATGCTATCGAGGAAGGTCGCGATTACGTGTAATGCAAGCCAAGTCAGGGTTGCATGTAGTGCACGAATACTTTGTTGTTGCGTATAACAAAATCCAACCATATTTCATTAATACATTGAATATATATATATATATATACTCAATGTTGCGTGGAATAAATACTATCAAACAAACTTGAAATTGTGTGTAACACGATCCAAGATTAGTGTTGCGTATACTAAAAGCTAATACAGTGTTGCTTATAGCGCAATATAATCTTGTTGTAGCGTATAAAAGAAGATATGAAACAAATTAAAAAGATTATGTCTTATAAAATCTCAGGTTGTTACATTCTACCCCCCTTAAAATGAATTTCGCCCTCAAAATTCGTTGGGGTTATAAATCATTTACTATTCATAGAAACCCACATCGTAAAAAGGAATACTAAAACATAATTTTAAAAACTAAAGTTTGAAATGTAAAGATTACCCAAAGTAACTCATCACTAGGTTTCCATATAGGAGAACATAGGTGAAAATATGGATATGGAAGAAAAATCTAACCATCAAGTTCTGATGGAGAGTGGTAGAGAACATGGCTATGAAAAAGCCATCAATCACAAAGCCATAAATTTGTGATGATCTAAGGTACCATCTGATTTATCGGATATAAGGGCACTAGGACAACATTTTTGGTTTTCAATATCATTTCCCTAAAGTTGAAAATTTTGAATTAGAAGAAATACTTGCATGATTTTGGTACAATCTCACTGTTGTTCGTACTTTGAACAATTTCCTCTTCATATCTTAAAGAAATGAAGTTGAATTTGTTATTCGTGAAGTGTTAACAGATCATGTGATAGAATGATGGGTCATTCCATTTGTTTCAAACAAAAGGTTAGAAAAAGTTATCAAATATACATAATTCCATCTATGGTGAGGTTAATCATATACGATTCCAAATATGAACTTATAATTTATATATCATAACGCTTAATAAAATAAAAATAGTTTCTACTAACTAGGGACTTCCTGTAGGCCAGTGGTAGGCGATAAAGGCCAGTCGCACTTCGGTTGTGGGTTCGATTCCCACAACCTTGTCTGACACGATGGGTTGTCGCCCATCCTGCAGGTTGTCCTTTTTCTAAAACTACATTACTATAACATCCCATCAATTATATCAAAAAAAATTCTATCCTTAAACAATACTAACTTATTTCCAACATAATCCATTCTAATCTTTAGGCTTATCTAAAATACTTCGGTCCAAGCTCATAGTATAAAGAAAACAATTACTAGAAAGGTTATCTACCAAGAATGTGAATACAAGCATTTATCCCACATATATCATAAGATATATCTTGTTGGTTGCATTCCAAACACATGAATACCTTAGTCATATATTCTCTTGAAACATAAATTACCATAGAACCTTAGTGAAAACATGAATACTGTCAAAAGGTAACTCTTTCCACATACCAAAATCCCAAAAAATCTATATAATCAAACCATAATATCACTTAGTCCTTATATCACTCACGAGCTCATGAATACAATCAAACATCTCATTATCTTCTTATCCCTTCATTATGTGCATATCATCTACTTTCCAAAAATATCTGAATAACCTTCCATGGTTACTGGTACCATTCAACATATACTTTCAAATACTTTAGGAAAAATAATAGTGTAACAATCCTTAGATGATTCTTTATTCCAGAGCACCATACATTATTCTTTATAAACATACAATCATTCCACTAACTTCTTAAACCACTGACTGAGCTTCATCATTTCTTTCATCTCATATTTAATTTGTAGCCTCTTCATCATCATCCACATAAATACTACCCATATGACCATGCTGATTCTCTTCATGAGATTTTCCCTTAGGGAATTGGTTTGTATAATGCCCATACATTCCACATTTAAAACATCTAATCATTGTTGATGTCGTAGAAATACCATTATCCTTTTCCATGGTGTTAAATGAACCTTTTCCTTTTCACTTACGAGCTTTGTGTCCTTATTTTCCACACCCAATGAATCTTCCAGTTCCTTTGAAACAATCTACCCGATGCCTCTTCCCACATGATTTACATGGGGGAAATCAAACTTTCTTTCCTCTATGATCATCATGAAACTCCATCTTTCTCTTATTATATGAGTCGGGAAACTTACCAAAGATGAGATTGTTGATCATATTATGAGATTACTGATTAGGCATAATAAAAATGTTTGGACTTCCAAATCCCATTTCATTTGGTTGATCATGAAGAATATCATTCCATTGACCGTCATATCCTCCATTATCGTGAATCTTCCTATTTCCAGCCATTTTCTAAAACCCAAAAAAGAATAGCGTGAGAGGTAAAAATCATTATAGGGAAAACAACATAGTAAAGGGACAGTACCCTAAATATCTAACATCTTAGGTTAAATTCTAAGATCGTTACCATAGTTCTAGGACTATATCCTATACGTATACTCATCCTTAGGGTCATCCCTAGACATACCTTAGAAATATCTCTAGGGTTCTCACTAAAGTTTTTGCATCCTAGTTTCCAAAGGTTGACTAAACCTTTCCTCTGATACCAACTGTAGAGACCCGAAGCTTGACGTACATGGACATTACATTATTTTTGCAGAATACTTAATACATAAAAAAACAGACACACAAAGATCGTAATAGTTTAGTGTCTTTGGAAACTCGGAATATTATCGTGGTGAAAGTTCTTCAACATATCCATTAATTATCTTCCCCTTTTGTTTTCTTACCTAAAACCTTTCATTAAATCCTGGGGAAAAGAAAACATATAGAGGGTGAGATCAAATTCTCAGTAAGGGTAAGCATAGAGAACATAAATCAATCCTTAGACATTTGAATGTAAAAAACATGAGCGTAAAACCTAAACATCAAAATCTTGAGCAATGACATAAAGCATGGCAGTACGTAAGGCATAGATCATGAAGAAAAATTAATCATGATAAATTAACATGGGAATAAAACATGTAATTGTGTCAACCATTAAGCACTTGTTATGATTTTCATAGTATCAAAGGCATTACTGCCAACACCATCTTAATGGAAAAAGTTTCTTTCTGAATCAAGTTCACTCCTCATTCCAGTCCTGTATTACTGAACCGATTTAACTTTCCCTTCCAGCCATGTCTATCTCATGAGATATAAATATTTACCCAATGCATTGGAGGGATATATAGGTCCCACCCATCTCATAATGAAATCATTCTTACTTGTGCCACAAAATAAACATACATAACCCAATAAATAAAATGGGTTTCATAAACATCATCCCATCATCACATAATCCATATAAAATAAATTGATATCATTTCATAATAAGAAAAGTGAAACCATGTAAATCAAAGAGACATGATACTTGAAACACACACATATGAAATAATGTCATCTTAGATGAAAAATGGTTTTGATAAAACACTTGAAATGAATTCTTGAGGAAAATATCCTTTATTCTTCAAAATCATTCTCTTTTCACAAAATGTCATGCAATTTTAAAAAAATGATTTTGTTGAAAATAGTCATGAAATCTTTTGGATTAAGCTTCAGGAAAATAAGGATTTATAAAAAACCCTTTCATGTCGTATAAGTTAAAAAACATTCTTCTCGTACTTTTGCCGGAAAAGTCAAAAAGTACCTCGTAAAAGAAAGATTATTTACATACCATGTAGTAAAAGATAAAATGTTTAAAAAGGACTTTAAACATACCTGAAACCATTTTTAGAAAATTGGGACATGGATGATAAATATAACCCCAGTAAATACTTATGAATAAACAATCTCAGATAAGAACGAAATTAGAATAGTTATCCCTTATCTACTGTCTGATATGCTTCGTATGTATCCAAACCTCCTGTATAATGATTTATATAATGTCATTTACTTATTACAGAATCAAATTCATTGTTATGTTATCATATATGGTTCACTTATGACTTTATATTACCCGTTCTTTTGTAAATTCCATGTTAAAGAGCGTTTTGGGTAAAATCGTTTCATTTGTCATCCGTGTTTTGACTTGTAATTATTCATATGATTACTTAGATCATGATTAGATAATTACATAATATAAAAAATTATTTATATATAATATATATTCACAATATACATATATATAATTTATCGATAAATGGAAAGAAATACACTGTTCATGGAGACGGTAGGCCGTACGTACGCATGAATGCTGTTTTCGTTTCCTTATTGAATTGAATAGAATTAAGTATATGACATACATATATATATTCATAAATCCCGTAGCATTACTATGTCTTATATTTCATTATTAAATATTATATATACTTTATAATAATTCTTGAATTGTTAACATGGAAAATGAATCTCATCACGTCGTGGAGACGGTAATCCGTACGTACGCACGAGCGATGATATCGTTCCCATATTTATTGAATCAAATTGAAGTGAATGATATAATATCTTATAATCATTATGATGTTATAATAATCATATGTATTTATTCTTTACACCATTATACCCATCCAAGTAAGGTGGTGGTCGAAAAACAGATTACACCACGGCGTGGAGACGGTATTCCGTACGTAGCAACGCACGATGATTTTTTTTCCTTAGGATGGATAGAAGGTGAAATGAGGTTGTTTCATATTTATAATAACATATCAGTATATTAGTGATATTGATGTTATTACAATAAAATTAAACAACTAAATAAGAGGAGGTATAAGAAGACATAAATTTGAAAGAATCGGTAACAGATATTACATCTTCTTCGATACGCCTCTTTGAAACTTCTTCTTAGGGAACTAAAGATGGTATTTTAAGAAGACCAGAACCTCTAGGATGTTTCTATGGAAGTTTAGAAGATACATTAGGAGGGTTTGGCCGATATTTAAGGCAAAAAGTGGTGGGAGGAAGAGAGGGAGGAGATTCCCTTTTATAAGGGAGGAGAGGGGCACCTTTGGAAATATAAGAAAATATTAATTTATATTAAATCCCAACCCCACATAAAATCGTCCAAAATGACTCACATATAAAGATTAGATGTGATAGGGTTGTAATATAATCAACCAATAAAATTTAGACATGTTAGGAATTTATTTTAAACATTATCAACTTGATTTATCCTTATTTAATCAATTTAATTTTATTTGTGGTAATAAAATTCTAAATTTTAAATTATTAAAAATAATTACTTATTTGTTGTTAATCGTCCATAATTGGATACGTTATAACATTTTCGACCATATAAATTTAAATTTATAATTTTTAAATATTTTTGTGATTTGTAAACAATTTTATAATATGTTATTTTTATAAAATAACAATAGTGTCAATTTTAACACTATTCATTTATTTGAATTTAAATAAACAATATACAGAAGATATTTTCGAAATAAAAGATTTAATAGATTCATAACATGTCATATTTATCTTGAAAATTAGTGGAGCACATTAAATAGTTCATATAATATTTATTTTAATATTTTTTAAAACAATTTATTTGATACTTCTCTTAATAAAATAATTTCAACATCACTACTATTTCACCTTTAATGATAATTATTTAATCCCTAAAAATTATAAATAAATTCATATGATGTATATAATTTTATTATATTTCTGGAGACTATTCATGTTATAAGTTTCATGAAGTTTATCACTAAATTAAAATTAATATACTTATAAGATTTAAGAGAGTGACATGTTGTCACTTTCTTTGGTTTTATTAATAATTAAATTATTTTCAAGGAAACAAGTCCATAAAATGAATATATTATGACCATTAGGTGATATGGGTCAACTTTTAGTCATCCAATATAATTTTGGCAGGTGTTAGGGTAATTTTATAATCTTATATTTACCCTTAATTACCCGATTTACCTTTAACTATGGTAAATAAAATTTACCGTAGTTACTATTCATAATGCCCAAAAATAAAAAGTAGCTTATTAACATAATTTGGACCCACTGTTTAAAAATATGGAATCCATTTTTCCAAATTCAATACACAAAATTTTTAGAAATTAAATTAAAATAAATCTCGTTGTCGAAAGAAAACACGTTTATATTTAAAACATTGCAAAAGACTAAATTGATTTAACATACGAATTCAAGGTAAAATCAATGATAATGACATACATTATATTAAATAGTAAAAATATATTATATTTATACTTAAAAACCATTCATTATTATAATTTAACCATATAAATTTTTACGATGAAAAAAGTTGTTTTAATTAAAATATAGCATGTTTTTACTATTCATTAAAATATGAAAGTTATCAGAAAATATCAAAACATTATCCAATGTAAATTTTTATACCCTGATTCAAAATTAGAATTTTATTTTGTAAAATTGAACTTATAAACATGTCAAAAACTATATTTAAAGTGGGTGCGCCATCAAAAGGCGGCAAAACTGCATTTTTTGAAAAATAATTATTTTACCCGAAAAATTTATTTTGTTCTTATACCATGTTCTAGAAAATGTGTAAGATGAATAATAATGTTATAAAATTCAAAATTTAGTTTATACTATTCATAACAGCTCGTTCATAATAATATTATAATAATATATCATTATTTAGTAAAACCTGGTATTGCGTACAACACACGCTATCGAGGAAGGTCGCGATTGCGTGTAGTGCAAGCCAAGTCAGGGTTGCGTGTAGTGCATGACTCCTTTGTTGTTGCGTATAACAAAATCCAACCATATTTCATTAATACATTGAATATATATATATATACTCAATGTTGCGTAGAATAACTACTATCAAACAAACTTGAAATTGCGTGTAACATGATCCAAGATTAGTGTTGCGTATACTGAAAGCTAATACGGTGTTGCGTATAGCGCAAGATAATCTTGGTGTAGCATATAACAGAATATATGAAAGAAATTAAAAAGAATATATCGTATAAAATCTCGGGTTGTTACATAAATAGTCGTCCAAATGTTGAGGCGAATGTTATGCATACATTCCTTAGACAACTCTCTTGGTATGTCAAAGTGAAAAGCGGCCATGGGCCAATACATCACTGGTATATTATCTTTTTTCTAGTTTTCTTATTACAAGAAAAATGTCCTGTTATTATTATTTCAGGGACTCCTCTACATAATATTCCCAACTTTACTGCTTCTTAATGATATTTTTCCAAGGAGTAGCGCTGGTAGGAGCCTCATTGATATGTGAGCATCACAGGGGTGGATTGAAAGATGATAATGGACCTAGACCATCCTCTGGTCGAGAAAGGATATAACTCATCATAGATAAAGTGTTTGACATGTCTGGATCTATCTTTCTGAGTGCCTCAGCATGGGAGGTATTTCTCACATTTGTCCCAGCAAGGGGAGGACCTTCTTACCTGCATGAATTTTGATTGTGGGGAAGACCTTTGCAATTGGTGCTATAATGGAGAGGTCTACCATTGAAACTTGATTCCTGACTGCGGGTACTGTCCTTATGTTGCATACCCTGGAGAGGACCTTTAGGGTGGGCTATAGAAAGAGTAGTACCTTCTTGCTATTTGATGTCACTAAGGGGAGGTCCTCCTTGATGAGTGCTTTGACGACGAGGACTACTATCACAACTTGATATCTAGATGCAAGGATAATTGTTTTAGTGCACATCCTCGAGAGGGCCTTTACGATGTACTATAATGTGGGGAGGACCTTATAATTACTTATTTTTGCTATGGAGAGGTCCTTCACAACAACTACCATTGTGGGGAGGGCATTCGCAATAGCTGCCATCATGGCGAGGACTACCATTATGACTTGACGTCCGAAGGCAAGGAAAATCATATCTCTAGTATATACCCTGGGGAGGACCATCAAGGCAGATGACATCAAGGGGAGAACCCTATTATTGTCCGATCTTTCAGTAAAGTGGAGGGATGCCCTAACACACATTATGAGATAGGATCTCATGATTGATCATTCCTAGCCCATGGAGTAAGCCCCCATGGGTGCTCTAGGGAGGACCTTTAGAGAAGATGGTAACTATATCGTAGGGAGGGCCTTCACAACTGCTACAACTACTTCCATAATTTTGTAATGAACTGAAATAGTCTTGATCCTTTATTGAAATATAATCAAGGGCATCAAGAAATCGAGCTTCCAACAGAGCGAGATCATGTATATGATCTTCAGTTCTGATTTCATTTGTCACATTTTATTTTTTGGTTCTCTCTTGTGGGTAACCGGGGAAATCTGCTATCGGTAATTCTCTTCATATACGAGTCCCTTGTCACGACCTGTCCTCGGGGCCCGTACTGTGACTACCCCAAGCCCGCCTTCCATAGGCCAGGGGCTGGAGACTAGCACCAAAGGCGTAGATCCCGATAAAAGGGAAGGCATTGACTTTATATAAGTAAAGAAACACAACAGAGTACGCAAGCTGAAGTAAACACTAAGTAAACTGAGTAAAAAAGTAAGTGCTGGAAAATAAATGGGTCAGAATACAAACCCAACTGAAAGTAAAGTACAATAGAAAAGAAAGAACAACTGCAGTAAAGTAAACCAGCAACCAATGAGTCTTCCTCCGGATATCCCACTGGAAGGGTGGGTAAAAATGATCTCCTCAGGTCCTCGGGTCCGGCCGTCCACTCTGTGTATGTCCCGCCAAGTGGTCCACCTCTAGGTACCGTCCCGCTTCACAAGACTCCACCTCGATCAGTGCTGTCTGCCATCTGCAACCAACACAACGTAGTGTGGGCATGTCCCGCGCAGAGGTGAGTATACAATACTCAGAAGGGACCCCGAGACCCCAGAAGGTCTCCCAGAATCCACAAAGGAAAGATACAAACACAAAGTATCAACCGACTCTACTTATGTATATGCCCATACATATAGCTAATTCATCAATTCCAGTTCAGCTCCAACTCGTGAGCCCAAGTTCAACCTAATCCACACAGGAAAGCACAACCCAGTCCGCACAGGAAAGCAAGCCAATCACATCGATGATAATGATTGAAAGTCAAGACTCAACTCACACAGGTATATTACTCACGAAGAGGGGTGGAGATGATAGATGTATCCTCTGAATCATCTTCCCTACTGAACCCACATAGGATACATGTACAGAAGTCTTCGCTGCCGAACCCACATAGGATCCAAGTACAGTAACCATCACTGCCGAACCCACGTAGGATCCAAGTACAGTCGTCATCGCTACCGAACCCACGAAGGATCCCAGTACAGTCTTCCTCGCTGCCGAACCCACGTAGGATCCAAGTACAGTCGTCATCGTCGCCGTAGTCGCAGCCAGCTCTAGGGTTCCTGCACACAGCACGCTCGATTCCAGGAGAGTCCGCTCCACGATCCAAGGGGTCGATTCATCAACTGTCACAAGGTCTAGAGTTTATGTATCCAAAAGTTCTGTCTCGTCAATAGGAACTCAACGCGACAGACAACGCGTCAATCGGAAGCCAGGTCTGAGAGATAATGGCTTTTCTATTCGAGGGGCCCGGTTAGAAATGCGCTCGTTTCTAACCTGGCCGATATTTGACTTCGCTGAAACCTCGAGTGTAATATATCTAAATGATTGTATCGTTCCAAGGAATCCTACACAACTGACGGTGTATTGATCAGTGGTCATTATCTCATGATATATCCGTTTAACCTAAACGTTCTGAAAATAGGGGTCTGGGTCTGGTCCGACCAGGCCCAACACCCCCTGGGTCGGCCCGAACCAGGTCGTCCTAACTCCGGTCTGGGTCCGGCCTAGTTGGTCATGGCCCGACTTGGCTGGGCGCGGCCGGCCCAGCCAGCGTGGCCTACGGCTGGCCCAGCCCGTGCGGCCTGCGGCTGGCTCGGCCCGTGCGGCCTCCGACCCAGCTCGGAAGCCGGCCGCGACTCGGCCGATGGCCGACCGGGATGCAAAGGGGCCGCATCCCCCTGTTTTTGGAAATATAGGACCCAGTGGGGTCCGTCCTAGCAGCTGGTCGGGGGGGGGGGGGGGGGTTTACACCCCCCGGTTTCCGGGTAACGGCCGGCCATTATGGCCGATCGGTTTGTGAGCTGTCGCGGGACCCAAGAGTGGTCCCGCCTCCTGGAGATGCTGGGGGCTAGCTCGGCCGACCGCCCCTGCTGGTCCTCCGCGGCCTTAGGCCGCGGCTCGTCTCACCAGCACAGCGCGATTGCGCCGCCCCCCTCCGCCGCGGCCCGCTCCGGCCGCAGCCTTCCTCGGTCTCTCCGGTGCGACGCAACGACGCCTCGCACCACCGTCGCGGCCCTCTACGTATCTTTACGGTGCAACGGCACCGCACCGCCTTCTCCACGGCCTTGCATGGCCGCGGTTCCCTACTAATCACCGCATGGTGCAACGACACCACGCGCCTCCACCTCCAACATTAACAAAGATTAACAAAGTATAGGAGAGGAGAATCGGCCGTGTTTGTGCGGTCCGATATCCTCCCGTTATGAAGATATCATGCGGACAAACTTTAAGCAACGAAGAACGATGATAAATACATGAACAAAAATAACCCCTTCTTCAACAAAAGATATCGAATGTTGAGCGTTGTGGAAAACGACGTCGCGGGGTGAGGTTCCGTAAGGGGCGACGGAGTGCGCCCGAGGAGGAAACGACGTCTCCCCTTTTTTCATGGAGAGAAGATTATATGTAGAGACATCGTTGGCGAGATCCCGCATTGTTGTCTCCCCCCTTATTATGGAGGAAGGAGGGGATGGTGAATCTGGTGTCGTCGAGTTGAAGTTCTTCGTCGGAGAGTTGGTGTTCTTCAACAAAGGAGATGAAGCGTTCTTCGAAACTCAAGAGCTCTCTCCCCAAAATCTCAACACAACAAGACAACCAAAAATAAAATAAGGCTTCTCCTTATTTTATTTAATCATGTCAGGCATTTCAAGATTTAAATTCAAAACACTTAATTTATTAATTGAAGTGGTTCAATTAATTGTTTAAAGTGTGTTGGAAAGAGTTATGAGGGCGAGTGAGAGAAGGTGGAAAGGTTTCACAAGTAATGAGGAGTTTACAAAATTAAGAGGGGGTTTAAGGAGTTTTAGAGAATGTGAAGGGTTGGGGATCATGTGGGACCCACCTCACATTTATCATCACATGGGTAGTTAGGTGATTATGGGTCCCACCATAACTCCCCCATGTTGGATAAAACCACCTTAGATATAAAAAATAAAACCGTACCACAATTTTAATCACTTATCATTTAATCCACAAATTTTAACTTCTTCTCCCATGCAAACGAATCTACGATAAAAGTCCTCTTAATAAATTATCGGTGTTGCGAGCTCATCAGTGCCCTAAGATATCAATTCTGAGAACCAGTTCAAAAGATAGAAAATCCTGCTCGTCCGTTTACTTAACGTACCCAAGCTAAACTTCAGAAATTGATTCCGGGCACATCGAGCCTCAAAATCAAGTGTCGTCAGAAGCCATAGACTCGTAAAATTACAAAGTATTTAAGAAAAAAAATTCCTTGAAATTTCTGGGTCTTTACATTACTCCCACCTCAGGTATTTACATCCCTGTAAATCTACATCATAAAATAGAGAAACAAATGAGGGTAGTGTGCACACATCTGAGCCTCCCGCTCCCATGTTCTCTCCTGGAGGTTCCCGTGCTGCCAATGAATGCGCACCGGAGGAATCGACTGTCCACATAGGACCCGCTGCTGTCGATCCTCGATCTCCACCGGAACCATATTGAATGTATCTTTGTCATCGATGTATAGCTCCCCGTGATCAATGATATGCGTCGGGTCATGCACGTATCTCCTCAGCTGAGATACATGGAAGACGTCGTGAACCCGATGCAATTGAGGTGGAAGGGCCAGGTGATAATCCACCTCGCCTACCCTATTGTGAATCTGGAATGGTCCGATGAAGTGCAAAGATAACTTGCCGCCCCAGCCAAGTATCCGTAATCCACGTCGAGGTGAGACCCGTAAGAAAATGTGGTCGCCATCCTCGAACTCCAGTAGTCTCCTCCTCCTATCAGCATAGGACTTCTATCTTCTCTGTGCAGTCCTCATCCACTCCTGGATGATCTTTAACTTTTTTGTCATAGCCTAAGCCATCTCTGGTCCTACGAGTGCTGACTCCCCATGGTCAGTCTAACACGATCTGCATGGTCGACCGTACAATTCCATGTATGGTGCCATCCCGATGGTGGAGTGGTAGCTGTTGTTATACGCAAACTCCACCAAGGGCAGGTGATCCTTGCAGCTACGACCAAAGTCGAGGACTCATGCATGAAGCATGTCCTCGAGTGTCTGAATGGTCTTCTCCGTCTGGCCATCCGTCTAAGAATTAAATGCGGTGCTCAAGCGTATCTGCGTCCCAAATTCCTCCTGCAACCGCTTCCAAAGCTGGGAAGTAAAGAGAGAATCTCGATCGGAGATGATAGATGATCGCACACCATGAATCCACATGATCTCTTGAACATAGAGGCGTCCCAAGCTCTCCACTGATCCCTCCTCTCTGATAGGTAGGAAGTGGGCCGACTTGGTGAGTCGGTCGACGATCACCCAAATGGAGTCATGTCCTCTGGAAGAACATGGAATCCCCATCAAGAAATCCATAGATATCCCATCCCACTTCCACTTCGGAACCTATAACGGTTGTACCAAACCTGCCGGTACCTGGTGCTCCACCTTCACCTGCTGACAGGTGAGGCATCATGAAACGAACTCTGCCACAACCTTCTTCATACCCAGACACCAATGCTGTCATCTGAGATCCTGGTATATCTTCGATACTCCTAGATGTACCGTCAAAGGGGAAGTGTGAAACTCCCTCAGCACCTCCTCCTGTAATGCATTGGTACCATAGTACGTCCTCTGAAGAGGATGACGTGCTCTCCTCCTACAGAAAATCCATCAGGTGCCTGTCCTGTGGATATTTGTGCACGTCATGTCTCATAGTCAACGTCCCCATGCTGTGCCTCTATGACCCACTGATGTAGTGGAGGAGTGACTGTGAGTGATTGTAGAAAGGCTGCTCCATCTCTATCTATGAAGGATATCTGCAACGTGGCTAGTTGCTCTATCGCCTCTCCAAGTTGTTGAATGCCCGATCTCCTACTGAGAGCATCAGCTACTAAGTTCCCCTTCCCAAGAGTATAGACTATCTCAAAGTCATAGTCCTGGAGGAACTCAATCCATCGCCACCGTCTCAGGTTCAGGTCCTTCTTCGAGAAGAAGTACCTGAGACTCTGGTGGTTAGAGTAGATTGTAAAGCGCTCGCCCATCAGATAGTCCCGCCACATTTTTAAGGCGAAGACCACTGCTACTAACTCCAGGTCATGGGAAGCATAGTTCTTCTCTTGCTGCCTCCACTATCATGAACCATAAACGATCACTGACCGCTCCTGCATCAGGACACACCCAAGTCCGGTCCCTGATGCATCGCAATAAACTATGTACCCTACGCCCTCCTCCGATAGCCTCAGGATGGGTGCACTGGTCTATCTTTGTCTCAGCTCCTGGAATCTCTACTGACATCTATCTGACCACACAAAGGGTTTCCCCTTCTTTTTCAAAGCTGAAAGTGGTGCTGTAACTCTGGATAAGTCTGGCACAAATCTCCGATAGTACCCATCCAGACCTAGGAAACTCCGCACCTCCATAACACTCCCGGGTGGCTCCCAAGAAAGTACTACCTTGATCTTCGCAGGATCCACCGCAACTCCCACCTCAGAGATGACATGCCCCAAGAAGTGGACCTCTCGAATCTAGAACTGAAACTTAGAGAGATTACCATTAAGCTTGGGATCTCGGAGTGTGTCCAGTACAACCCGCAAGTGGTAGGCATGCTCCTCCTGAGTAGTCGAGTAAATCAAAATGTCGTTGATGAAGACTACAACAAATCAATCGAGGTTAGGATGGAATATCCTGTTCATGAGACTCATGAACACTACTAGAGCGTTGGTTACGCCAAAAGTCATAACCAAGAACTCATAGTGGCTATACTGACACCTGAAGGCCTTCTTCTTCACATCCTCATCTCGAACTCTGAGTTGATGATAGGCTGACCTGAGGTCTATCTTCAAGAACCATCGTGCTCCCTTGATCTGATCAAAGAGGTCGTCTATCCTCGGGTGTGGATACTTGTTCTTTACGGTCACCTGATTTAGGCGATGGTAGTCGACACATAGTGGTAAGCTCCCATCCACCTTCTTGGCAAATAAAATCGGAGAATCCTAGGGTGAAACACTAGGTCGGATGAATCCCTTTCCCTGAAAATCCTCCAACTATACCCGCAGCTCACTAAGCTCGGCGGGAGCCGTCCGATATGCTGGAGTAGATATCGGGGCTCTCCTAGGGTACATTTCAATATAGAAGTCAACCACTTTGTGAGGAGGTAGTCTTGGAACGTCATTAGGGAAAATGTATGCATACTGATCCACCACAACAAGAAAACTTGGGCTCCACACATCAACCGCTCCGAGGATGAGACTAGCCAACTGATGTGTGATTGGCTTCCCTCCCCTCTGCGTAAGACCATCCTTCACTGCAAAGGCTCCCTTCTCACCGGTGAAGGTGAACCTTCTCCCATCTATGTGGACACACCACACTTTGCGCCTAATACAGTCTGTCTGGGCATGGACTGTAGATAACCAGTCCATACCCAAGATGACGTCGTAAGGCCTCGACGCCGCTATAAGAATATCCCAGCCGAAGCTCTCACCTCCTAGAGTAAGCTCACACTATTGACACCAGTGTGTAATCGTCGAGTCTCCTCTCATAGGAGTCTCTATCCTTAAGGATCGAGCCAACAGCTCTTTCGGAATCTACAAGCTCCGAACAAGGGCAGTGACAATGAAAGAATGACTCACTCCTGTGTCTATAAGAACTACAGTAAGGGTGGAGTATACATAGATAGTACCTAGAATCATCTCATGTGCGCCGTGGTCATAAACCTCCACTACCTGAAGCTGAGCCTACCTCTGTCCTCTAGCTCCCTATGGTCGGGGTGGACCTCATGGTGGTGGTGGTGGTAGAGCCTCGAAGCGTCATCCACCACCTGCTTCTCGGCCAGCTCCTCTACCTCGTCTTCCTGCTCCCTACAGACTACCACGGTCGAACCTTTTCCTCTACCTGGGTGGTCCCTCAACTGTCTGCCACTCCTCTGCATGGCGGGTCGGGCAGTCACGAGCCATGCTGCCCTGCCCGCCACATGCATAGCACTGCATGCCTCTCGTATGACTGGATCTCATGCGTGTGCCCCGCACCTCCGAACCGGTATCCTAAGGTCGCCCACCAGATGGAATAGTCCGCTTGGACCTCCACGACATCTGTCTACTGCCGGCTGTAGAAGACTCAGGTACGTGTCACCCAGCGGTAGGCCTCGCTGCTGGCATAGGCTCAGAAAGAAATCTCTCCACAAGAAGGGCTCACTCCAGTACTGCTGCCTGTGTCGGACTGCTGAGGGAGATCATCGAAGCCCTGATCTCATGCCTCAGTCCCTGCTCGAAGGTCTAGGCTCAGAAGAATGGGTCCCATACCATGTCTGTGGAGTAGCGCGAGAGGTCGGTATACCTCGCCGAGTACTGAGCTAATGTCATGCTGCCATGCCGCAGCTGTAGTAACACCTGGATACGCATTGCACGAAGGGTGGCTGGAATGAACTCCGAGCATAAGAGGCTCTTGAAGTCCATCCAAATTAAAGATGCCTCATTGTGCACCTAGAGCATCAGGCTCCACCATCTACCTGCTTCTGCGTGCAGGAGACTCGCCGTAAGGATCACCATAAGATCTTCTGGGGTCCCTACCAATCTGAAGACTCGGACGATAGCCTCCATCAAATCCTCAACTACCTGAGGGTCCGTCTCTCCGTGAAACTTGGGAATCCTTTGTCGTTGAAACTCGTGCAACACACTCAGGCGGCGTGCAGTCTCTACTACTGGGGAAGGTGGTATCGGTGGCCTAGTGGGTAGAGGTACTGCTGGTGCCTCCGCTGTAATGGGGCCTTACACCGAGGCCTCGTCACTCTGTGGGATGCCATCTCGCACAAGGCTCAGAACCCTAGCTGGCTGCCTTTGTGGGGCCATACTGAAAAGCAACAGGTGCGCCACGGTTAGTACAATATACCTGGTGAGATGACATAAAGTATTCACAAAAAAAACCTACGAAACACACATGAATTCAATGTTTTCAGGCACTGAGTCGAAAATCAGAAGTCAGGGTCCTGGTGTATGGATACGTCGGCCGCCGCACCAGCACTGGACTCCCTGGACTGATAACCACACCCAATACCCTTAACATTATCGCTTCACAGTAAGAAATTATCAGAGTCCTATGTTCTGTGGTAGAACTGACTTCTCTGATACAAATTTGTCACAACCCGTCCTCGGGGCCCATGCCGTGACTACCCCAAGTCCGCCTTCCATAGGCCAGGGGCTGACAACTAGCACCAAAGTCATAGATCCTGATAAAAGGGAAGAAATTGCCTTTATATAAGTAAAGAAACCCAACAGAGTATGCAAGATGAAGTAAACACTAAGTAAAATGAGTACAAAAGTAAGTGCTGGAAAGTAAATGGGCCAGAATACAAACCCAACTGAAAGTACAGTACAACCGAAAAGAAAGAACAGTTGCAGTAAAGTAAACCAGAAACCACTGAGTCATCCTCCGGATATCCTACCTGAAGGGTGGGTACAAATGATCTGCTCAGCTGCTCGGGTTCGGCCGTCCGCTCCGTGTACATCCCGCCAAGTGGTCCACCCCTAGGTACTATCCCGCTCCATAAGACTTCACCTCGATCAGTGATGTCTGTCGTCTGCAACCAACATAACATAGTGCGGGCATGGCCGGTGTAGGGGTGAGTATACGATACTTAGTAGGGACCCCGAGACCCCCGAAGGTCTCCCAGAATCCACAAAGGAAATAAACAAACACAAATTATCAACCAACTCTACTTATGTATATGCCCATACAGATACCTAAGTCATCAATTCCAGTTTGGCTCCAACTCACGAGCCCAAGTTCAACCTAGTCCACACAGGAAAGCATAACCCAATCCACACAGGAAAGCAAGTCAATCACATGGATGATAATGAATGAAAGTCAAGAATCATCTCACACAGGTATACTACTCACGAAGAGGGGTGAAGATGATAGATGTAGCCTCTGAATCATCTTCCCCGCCGAACCCACGTAGGATCCATGTACATAAGTCATCGCTGCCGAACCCACGTAGGATCCACGTACAGTAACCATTGCTGCCGAACCCACATAAGATCCAAGTATAGTAGTCATCGCTACCGAAACGAAGGGGGATCCAGGTACAATCATCCTCGCTGCCGAACCCATGCATGATTTAAGTACAATCGTCATCGTTATCACAGTCGCAACCGGCTCTAGGGTTCCCGCACACAGCATGCTCGATTTCGGGAGGGTCCGCTCCACGAGCCAAGGGGTAGATTCATCAATTGTCACGAGGTCCAGAGTTGATGTATCCCAAAGTTCCGTCTCGTCAATATGAACTCAACGCGATAGACGACGCGTCAATCGGACGCCCGGTCTGAGAGATAATGAATTTTCCAATCCAGGGTCCCAGTTAGAAATACGCTCATTTCTAACCTGGTCGATATCCAAACTTTGCTGAAACCTTGATTGTAATATACCGAAACTACTGTCTCGTTCCAAGGAATCCTACGCAACTGACGGTGCGTCGATCGGAGGTCCGTAGCTCAAGATATATTGGTTTAACCGAAATGTTCCGAAAATAGGGGGTCTGGGCCCGGGCCGACCTGGCCCAACACCCCCGGGGTTGGCCCGAACTAGGTCGACCCAACTCAGGTCCGGGTCCGGCCGGCTAGGCCCGCGGGGCCTGCGGCTGGCCCGGCCCGTGCGGCCTGCAGCTGGCCCAGACCGTCCGGCCTGTGGCTGGCCAGGCCCGTGCGGCCTGCGGCTGGCCCGGCCCGTGCGGCCTCCAGCCTGGCTCGGAAGCCGGTCACGGCTTTTCCACTGGCCAAGCGGGATGCAAAGGGGGTGCGGCCCCCTATTTTTGGAAATGGGGGACCCAGTGGGGTCCGCCCAAGCAGCTGGTCAAGGGGGTTACCCCCGGTTTTCGTGTAACGGTCAGCCATTAAGGCCGACTAGTTTATGAGCTATCACGGGACCCAGAAGGGATCCCGCTTCCTGGAGACGCCGGCAGCCGGCTTGGCCAACCACCCCTACTGGTCTGCCGCGGCCTTAGGCCGCGGCTCATCTCACCGGCGTGGTGCGACGGTGCCGTGCACCACCGCCGCATCCCACTCCGGCCGCGGCCCTATACGTCTCTGCGCGGTGCAACGACACCGCACTGCCTTCGCCTCCAACATTAATGAATATTAACAAAGTATAGGGGAGGAGAATCGGCCGTGTTTGGGCAGTCCGATCTCCTCCCATTATGACGATATCATGCGGCGAAACCTTAAGAAACGAAGAACAATGATAAAGACTTGAAAAAAATAACCCCTACCTCAAAAAAATATATCGAACATCAGGCGTCACGGAAGATAGCATCACGGGGTGAGGTTCTGTAAGCGACGACGGAGTGCGCCCGAGGAGGAAGCAACGTCTCCCCTTTTGTCGCGGAGAGAAGATTATAAGGTGAGACATCGTTGAAGAGATCCAGTGTCAGTGTCTCCTCCCTTGTCATGGAGGAAGAAGGGGATGGTGAATCTGGTGTCACCGAGTCGATGTTCTTTGTCGGAGAGTTGGCATTCTTCAACAAAGGTGATGAAGCGTTCTTCAAAACTCAAGAGTTATCTCCCCAAAATCTCAACACAACAAGCCAACCAAAAATAAAATAAAGCTTCTCCTTATTTTATTTAATCATGTCAAGCATTTCAAAATTTAAATTCAAAACACTTAATTAATTAATTTAAGTGGTTCAATTAATTGTTTAAAGTGTGTTGGAAACAGTTATGAGGGAGGGTGAGAGAAGGTGGAAATTTTTCACTAGTAATGAGGAGTTTACAAAATTAAGATGGGGTTTAAGGAGTTTTATAGAATGTGAATGGTTGGGGATCATGTGGGTCCTTCCTCACATTTATCCTCACATGGGTAGTTAGGCGCTTGTGGGTCCCACCCTTACTCCCCCATGTAGGATAAAACCACCTTAGATATAAAAAATAAAATTGTACCACAATTTTATACACTTCTCATTTAATCCACAAATTTTAACTTCTTATCCCATGAAAACGCATCTACGGTAAAAGTCCTCTTAAGAAATTATCGGCACTGCGAGTTCACTGGTGCCCTTGGATTTCAATTCCGAGCACCAGTTCAAAAGATAGAAAATCCCACTCGTCTGTTTACTGAACATACCTGAGATAAACTTCGGAAATTGATTCTGGGAACACCGGGCCGCAGAATCGAGTTATGTGAAATGCCATAGACTCATAAAATTACAAAGTATTTAAGAAAAAAAAAGTTCTTGAAATTTCCAGGTCTTTACATATCTATTTTTTAAGTTATCGTGATGCTGCCAGGAATCACCTATATGAATATTGAGTTCATGAAGGGATATATGCCTTCTCTAGAGTGGCCACCACTTTTGACCGACATACCCCTGTTAGAACATGTATCTTTTCTTGATCAAGTTGTCTGTGTATCACGAGCTATTTTTGTCAACCCTCTTGGACTGGAACATGGATTCATTACTGCTCTGAAGAGACTAACCCATTTTGTTGGTAATTCAACCAGTTCAACGAAACAAGGTCGTGGTCCTGGTTCCTCGCCTTTGCCACTGATGAAATAATATCTTGAAATGTCTGGAGGATATTGTCTGGAATCAACTTTTGATCTTCCATTATTACTAGTATGTGTTGAGATACATATTTGGATGGAATGAGTATGAAGGATCATTCCGATGCCAGAGTAAGAATTTGTTCCTACTCCAGTCCTCTATAGGTTTCTAGTAGACACTGGAAGTTCCGTTGTGCTGGGAAAGAGAAACAAGTCTATCTCCGATTTTATTCTCCGGTTTCTATTTTATTTTAATGGTGGACTTCATACTTATGAGTGGGAATTTTCTTCTTATTCATTTCTACAGTATTTGTTTCACAGGCTTGTTATGCATTCAAAAAAATTTGTCTCTGCTAATATTTTTTTTCCTTTCTATTTGGATGGTGGCTTGATACGCATCAGTAGGTATTTGTGCCTACTTGTAGCTAGTCACCATTCTATTTGAATGATGGGATGATTATTCATTGATATATATTTTCATCTGCCTATAATTCGCTACTCTGTCTTTACAGAAGGACCAATGAGCACTAGCAGGAATGTGCGCATGATCGTATTGTGCCACCCTACTTTTGTGGTGGGCTTGAGCGGAGGGGGAAGAGTTGTATGTATTATAGTTGAATTATGATGCATTTTTATGGTAGAGTTCCTCCTCTGGAATCCGGGTGATAGCTTACTTCTAATTGTATCTCTGCCACCCTCAGTGGGCGGCCGGAGGAGTCCATGTATTCTGGACATCAGCTGGTGCCCTCAGCATAAGATCCTCTCCAGAATGAGGATACTTTGTCACCCGATGTTGGTGACGACGTTTTCTAGCTTGGGCCCTTGAGTAGGACCCTTGTGTAGGTGGGATGATGTAATATTTATGGACTTTATATGACTCCCTGAGATAAGGTAGGTACTTGTTGTCACGCTCTAGGGATAGGCTCCTTAAACGGTTCGAGATGACCACTGAGGCTACCTTATGCTGGGGTGCCGACTGTGGCTGGAAAGATTTAAAAAATTAGAGGGATTGTCTTTTGGACTCCACTAGAGGGAGAGTACCATTTTGGTGGTTTTCTATAATCAGTATGTTGGATACCCAGCTTTGAAGACACTAGGTTTGTGAGGGGGTCCTACTCTTCCCAGGGACCACAACCATGTATGAGATCACTAATGTGCATGTCTGCATTGGTTTTCGAGATGTCATTTGGATCAAATATTTCTTTGTGGGAACCTACAATATATATATATATATATATATATATATATGACATATTCAGACAACAAAAACCCCATTGAAGTAGCATCTCCTGATCATATGCATATTTGATGATTCGGCTTAGCCCCTTCCTTTATCTTTTTCTTTTGTGAGGAGAAGGAGCTTGGGTAGGGTAAAAAATCACCTTGGTTTAGTATTCATGTTGGGTTCACCATTTTTGTTTAGATCCAAGGTGTTGCGTTTGGGGATAATGAAAAATGGTCTATTGGGTGACAAGCATTTTTCTGTCATTATAGATACTTTCACATCACAATCTTTGTTTCAGCCTGATCTGCATCATTATCATTTAGGGGGAATTAGATTTACCCCATGGGGACTGGGTAGTTTATGCCTTTCACATAATGAAGGAGGTTCCATAGTCAAATTTTCCCATCATGCGATTACATGGGGTTAAGTATTTGTGAAATCAGTCCTCTTAGGATATGACTTCCTCAGATGGTCTCCAACGGGTTTATTCGTGGAGCTAGAAACACCCAAAGACCCTCATATCCATTATTCTTGGACCTTCCTTCCAAAGGAAGGTGCTTGTTTGATGACAATTTGGACAACAAAACTTAAGGACTCCATTGGTTGAGAGGATGGAGGGTTGGGATCATCACACCATTTTGGGGGGAAATTATTGGCAATTTCGAGACTCTCTTATAGATTTAAGCCATGTTCACATGTTCGTGAATCCTCGGTTCATTCCCGAAGAGTGTATCCCTAGGATAACCAGGGATTATAGTATCATCAAGGACATATATTGATTTTATGCTATGGAGGCAATGCTTACTCAATCCATGAAATAAAGTGCTTGGGTGTTTACCGTCATCCAGGATATACGGACGATCATTTGATGTTGGGGTTAGACCCATAAGATGGGATTCCAACATATCCTAATGAGAGGAATCAGATCCCACATAGTTCTATTATCTTGGGTCTTGGACCTGGGAGGATGCTAATTTTTTGGGGGCATAATTGGGTGGACAATTTCGAAAGGGAACCCCTTTGATCTCGGGCCTTCAAGAAGGCGTCTTATGTATCCTGTTTTGAACCAGAATCATATTTCTCATAGTTCAAGATATGAGGATTTTTGTGTGGATGTTGAAATCATTACAAACCTCTAATACCATGCAATTCATAATCAGTGTGAGAAACAAGAGGATGTGAGAGATTCAACAAACCACACACCTTCTCTCCCGCTGATGGAAGAGGTCAGGCCTATGGAAGAAGAAGCTGAGGCGGCGATGGGCGATGGCGTAGGGAGATGAACCTTTCAATGTGGTATGACATTGGAGGTCATGTGGAATGACTCTATGATGGTTAGGGACTTACATCTATGGGAGTTCTCGAGAAAGTGTTCTAGGAAAGGGGAGGAATGTTCCTTCTCATCGAAAGGAAAAGTGAGTATGATCCCTTTGAATGATCACCATTCCTCATTGAATGTAAAAGAAAGTGATATTCCTTGATCCTTAGAATGGAGAGGTTCACATCAGTATCCGACATTTGGACTCAGGGTTAACATGGGAATGTAGACTTAGGAACATTCTAGGGGTCCAAACCATTATGGGGACAACCTTCATGACTCTGCTTACCTTGGGTATGTAGATTTAGAGAGGCTCACTAATGAACCCGGTGATATGATCATATGTGTCTCGTTTCTTTGGAGGAGAATTTGTCCTAATGTTAGTGGATTGGTTCAAGAAGGATCTACAGAGGACTGGATGGTAATGGTGGTGTGAGATTGGAGCTGGAGAGGACACCTGAAGATGTTCCATTCTGCGTACTATTTTCCCATGCATGATGAGGGGAGCCCTGCATACCATAGTGCTATATGGGTAGAGGGGTCATCTATATACTTAAGAAATATGAAAAATTAGGTGTGTAACATCACATACCAAATTGGTATATGGTTCTGGACATGGTTTTCCACACCTATTTAGGTTCCATCTGAGCACTAATGCAATAAGAAACATAGGGTTCAATTAGCATAGCGATTCACTATGAAAAAAACTGTATTGAAAAAGGGTCATGGAACCTATTGTTTGCAGGGAGTTCATCTACGAGGAATTTTTGGTTCTCACATGCGCCAATTAGGTTCCCGATTACCAATTATTATTAAGTTATTTATTTTTATGGTTTGTGGCTAGTTATACCTAAAAAATGTGATTCATGGTTTTACTTCATCGATGATTTGAATCCAAAGTCAGAATCCCCTCTGAATTATTTCTACCAACCTCTAGGGTCTCCTCCGTGCTTTCTTTATCTATCTTAATTTACTTCCTCTTGTGATCCTTTTATAGAGCATTGGGGAAATCATATCAATGGGAATGTGACACCATTTGAAGAAAACCATGATGATATATCTCAACCTGTAGAAGACTTGGTCCACCGGGGTTTTTGGAGGTTGTGGTTCACAGTTCGTGGTTCATGGTTCACAGAACCGTATCATCTTTCTTCATCCACAAACTAATGAGTTCACTGGATAGTATGCAGATGGAATTCTGGAGCTCAGTTTCACTGATGACATGGTTCATGGAATATTGAGTTGGCTGTCCATTTCCCCGTGGGCTAGATCCTCATGAGACCTTTCTTGTACTGGTGGTTCACGGTTCATGCGCCACGTGAACCTTTCCTGATGATGGTATGCAGTTCACTAAAAACTCTTGATTTTTTTATTTCTTTAAGTTTCTTATCAAAATTCCAATTCAATTTGCATCCATTTGACTTGCTGGACAAGTGGGAATGTTTACTGCCTTTTGAAAAGTTCTTGTGGGAGTATTTACTTCCATTTGAAATGTTTTTAGGATCCTATAGATGGCTTACATGAAACATTAAATAAAAATTTTTATAAGTAATACAAATAAATAAAGTGGATGGTATCCTTATATAATATTCCCATTTTGTCATGAGAAACAATAAAGTATGTTTTCATATATAAAAAAACACTTTTATATAATCTTTATAATTAACATAGAGAAAAAAGAATAAATATACTTTATGTTTTGGATATATTTTGAGATTTTTTTAAAACTAATGAAATAAGAATTTATTTCTAAAAAAAATTGAAAACATATATATTAAGTTTCTTAATGTGATCTAGTAAATGCATTGGGAAAATATTTTATTATGAAAAAAGTTAAAAAATAGGATTCCTTTCACATTTTGTAAAAAGTCAAATTTTGTGGAAAAATACTATACTAAAAATGTTAAAAGATGTTTAATTATATAAACATATCAAAGTTAACAAAAAAATAAATATAAAAATCATATAATTATAGATAATAAAATTCATAGGACAAAATAAGTAATATATACATAAAGGAAAAAGTTCTCAATAAAAAAGAAGATTCAATGTTGGGTTTTCCAAAAAGCATCACTTTATGTAAATTATAAAACAAAAGAGGAAGTGAAATGTTAGGAGAAAATTCTATAACCCTAAAAAGATATAGGAGATTGAAATAAATATTATTTTAGAGAGAAACATCATGTACATCCCTAGATGGTAACTTAGTCATATCAATATTGAATCTAAAATGAGATTGTATGGAAAAACCCTTAACCTTTTACTCCCAACATACAAGAAAGCCTTATAAAATCCGGTATAATAAAAATAACCATATTAATAACCTTATTCATATATATAACTTTTTATACTCTTTAATTTTATTCATGATACATTCATTTGTTAGTTATCATTTATTTACACTATCAAATATTGACAATTTTTATTATTTCACACATGTTTCATAATGGTTATATCGAAACATGTCCTTTGATAAAATTTAATAATTATGAGAATATTAAAGGTAATTTTATAGAATTTATCTAATTATTTATACATTTCTAATATCATTCCATGGGATCTTTATTTACGACTTATGAAGATGAAATTGATGATGTGATTATTTTGAGTAATTTAACGATAAGAACATATTACTTTATAATGATTGTGGTTATTTGTGTCATAAATCAAGAAACATATTCATAAAATATATTAATCCGTAATATCTTATATATTCATCAAATATATTTTATAACCATATCTATAAGGTAGTTATGGAAAATAAAACATGTTATCCATAGAGGCGGTAGTTCATATGTATATATGAGGTGACATTTTCATTTTTTATTGGATAGAAATAAATGAATTTATATAATTAAATATCATTATTGAATCATAATTATGTAATAAATATCATATATATTCACTAAATACATCTATATAACCATCCATGATATGCAGTGATGGAAAATGAAATAAATCACATCATGGAAGAGGTAGTATGCACGTATGCATCAGCAAAATTTTCATTTTCCATTAGATGGAAATGAGGTAGATAATGAATATTACATAGAAAATAACATTTTAATATAATAAGGATACTTATAATATTATATTGAGGTGTTTACATAAATTTTATATGAGGTTTAAGAAGAAAGAAACTTAAAAGAACTCGGTTAAGACCCATACCTCTTTCTTGGATATCCTCCTTTGGATTATAGCTTAAACCTTCTTAGTTTGGTATTTTAGTGAGACAAAAAACTATTAAAATGGGAGACATATTTGAGAATTTTAATGGTTATAATTTTTTCGATATTAAATTCTTTTGGTGCATGGATAAGTGGGGTGGTGAATGGATCTCTTTATAAGTTAGTGTGGTGAAACTTTTGTAAATAACCAAAAATTAATTTTAATTTCATACCACTTTCATAAGAAAGTGGATCAAAAAGTGGACAATGATAGATATTGGAGGATAATTGGTCTATATAAATCTTATATACACAAATAATAGATAAGTTTTTATACATTTTAGGCCTTTTTTTCTTCATGATTTGACTTTTTACCCAAATTTACTTTTACTATGATAACTTATTTTTTTACCTTTGTAAATTATTTTTATGAATAGAAATAAAATCAACCTTATTATATAAATTAGATATTCTAATTTTAAATATAAAATCAATTTTATAATATTAAATTTCCAAAATTGATAAAAATTACTTCTAAAAAATAAATGTATAATGCCTAAAAATTGTTTTTTGAAAAAATATTACTTAGGTTCCAAAATTGAAATTATATGTTTATAAATTAAAATTAATATTTTAAATTTATAATATTAATTATTAAATACATCTTTTTTCAAGAAATATGTTTTAATTTTTTTAAGTCATTCTTATATCTAAATAATGATATAAAAGTTAAAGTTTTTTTAGAAATAATATTTTGTATTATTCCCCTAAAGATCAATATTTCTAGAAAATTACAAAATATTCTTCCTAAGTTAATATTTTTATCATGAATCAAAAAATGAAATTAATTTTTTCAAATTAAAAATGTATAATTTTGGAATTTAACTTATAAATTGAAATATAGAATATAATGGAATTTTTTATAGGGAAATTTCTCTTTTTTCAAATATTAATTATTATTATTATTATTTCATATAAATGTATAAATAAATTTGTGTTAATATTTTATTTATATAAATAATATATTATATTATAATTTTACTACAATATAATTAGTTACTTGAAATTAAAATTCATAGCATATAAAAATATAATTTTAGGAAAAAAAATATTTATAAGCATAAAACAATCCTGCTAGTTGTGTAAATATAATAATTGAATTTCATCAGTAGATTATTATTAAGAATTATATTTATTTTTATTTATACATATAATTCATAATGTAATTACCTCTATTTATACTAGCCAATTATACCATAATGGTTATGTTTAACTTTACAAAATGTGTTGTGGTTAGTTTTGGTTTGATGTTGTGTGTGAAATAAGCTATTTAATCAATATTTATTTAAGAAGAAATATATACTAAAATATTGGGGTTTTATATATTATAGATCACACACAAGGTATTTTGACCCATAAATTCAATTTGGATGATAGTACATGACCTCAATACCCCTACGTGGTGATATACTATTTACCCCCCATATTACAGGTTCCCTACCTTTCCAACCTTATTGAGTTTTCTATCACCTTACCTGGGACTCATATTTTGGAATACGAGTATTCCATATTATGTGATTTCCATATATAATTTCATGGAATTCCCCTCTTCATTATTAGAGTTTAGACTCTAGGAGATGTGATCATTTTAGTCTCCTTGGATTCATAGGATCAACGATTGGTATCAGGAGAAATGATTATAGTGTGCGCAAGGTTAAAAACACCCTTGGTAGCATGTTTTTTGATAGGGTGTTGGGTCCCCTACTTGAATAATAGGGTTAGTTACTTCCCAATTACAAGGAATGGGTCCTCTATCCATGGAGTTAGGTACTCCCTCATTTAACAATCTCTAATAGAGTGAGTTATCCATCAAGGTCAGCTACTCCCCTAGCTAAAATTTATTTCACTGGAGAGTCATGTGTCCCTAACTACTATTTTTTATAAGTGAAATGGATTATAAACTTAGTAATTAATATTATTGTATTATTCTCAAGTTGATTCTTTTATAACTAATATTTTTTGTAAAGGACTATCTTATATGACTAGGGTTCTCTCCTTTTAGAATATATGACCTTATTTCTATCTTCCCTTTGTGGTTCTGGGTTGAATGTTCTTCCAATATTTATCTTTTAGTTTTTGGGGTGTCCTACTGGGTATATATATACTCACCCATACTTGGATTTTCTTCCTACACGTGTCATGTATTATGAAGACAATGAATAGTTTGATGAAGAATTTTGTGAACCTAGAGTTGGTGGAGATTAGTGATACCCAAAGGTGATATTAGTGGATGATGTTATTTTCTAAAGCTAGTTTTATAGATATCCTACCAACATTGTAGTTTTTGTTTGGTTTACTTTGGGTTTTAGGTTATTTATTTCCACCAATTTATATTATAGTTAGTACATTATTCTTTCATATGTGGATCTTTGTGTTTGTAGCATGAATTTTATATAATTGTTGATTTTATTATATATCCTATATTATTATATCCCTCATGGATATTTTTATTGTTTATGGGTGCATTATGTTAAGGCCTCCATCAAGTGTGACATGCTTTCTCGGTGCTAGTCACTATCCCCTACCCCATTGGAAGTGGTATTGGGGTGGAAAACTTAGATTATATCTATCCCAAGTGGGGTCTTTGTAGGTTGGGTCTTGTTAGGGTGATATTATTGTAGGTATGTATTATGGATAAAATTTGGAGTTAAGTATCATATGAGTATTTGTTTGGGGAACTTAGGACATTGATGTTAAGGGGTATCAATTTTAGTGTTTAGGAAATGGAACAAAAGGTGGGAACAGTAGTTGATATATCCATTCATAAGGAAATTGTCACCTACTTGTCGAATCAAAGCTCTAAGACATCAATTTTGAAGAAGATTCAAATGATTCATATACCGTGTAGGAATGAGTTACTGATATCCATGTACTTATTGAGTCGTATCCCTAGATATGATTGAGTCACCACATTTCATATTTTTATCTATAGGATACTACCAAATGGACAACTAACTAGGATCTTAAGGTTGAGTTGTGACTGTTAGGTCCCAAATAGGAATATGGAAAATATGGGGGGGGGGAGTGAATTTAAAATCTTAATATAATAAAATTAATTTAAATTATAATGTGTAAAATGATAGATAATAAACCATTCAAACATAAATAGGAGAGGCAATGGATGTGAAAAGAGTATAAGAAAATGTAAAAAAGTTAACACATGGAATTTATAATAGTCTAGAACTAAATAAACATATATCTAATATTCATACTCTCAACCCAAGATCTTGTATATTCTCTTGATTTATCTATTTATAATTGGAATAGGACAAGACAAATATTTTACATGGGATCAGACTGAAGCTATAACTTTCTAAGGAGTGCCCCTATTCCTATACCAATACTTTTAGCAGGTTCAGGCACAACATGTGAAACTACTTTTTGGTCGGGTGGTAGAACCAGGTTGGTACCTTTTTATGGTGGTATAACCAATGTGTGGGACACATGATAGATAATTTAAATTTTAAAAAACATTATTGAACTTATAAAAAAAATTTAACCACTGGATGTTATAGAAGAGATACTATCATAAAAAATTAATATTTTATCCTTCATGTAAATGTAACGATGTAGCTTAGAAAATCTAATAAAGGTACCGTTTCCACATTTCAACAATTTAGGATTGAACAATGTATTTTTATATCTCTTATTTTTTATTACCTATAGTTTCAAATTTATCTAATAAAAAAAATGAATAGCTCCGCGATATTCCATCAATGATCAATGATATCTTCTCATGGAAATTTCCTATTAAAATAAAAATGTTATAATAATTATAAATAATATATAAATAATATAGTTAATAAAATTTCAATAATAATCAGTCCATTAATTAGTAAAAGAATCTCAAAAAAATAATTTATTTATTCATAAAATATTCATTTGAATCCTTATAATAATAAACATTTAAATCCTAATTAAATTCTCTATAATTTTGATTACCTAGACCTGTACTCCAAAATCCGATTCCATAAAAACATAATTTACATATAGGCTTGAATACCAATTATATATTACTAGGAATAACTATAACATAATTACATGAATTAATGAAAATATTTAATTATATACATTCGAAAGACATTTTAGGTTTATAGATTTAGAGAATTGGAAAAAATTATAAACAAATAAATCCTATGTATCTCTCAACTAATATACATTATATATTTTTCTAATAAATAAGAACCAATTATCCATAAATAGTCCTGTACATATCCCAAATATTATTTTACACATGCTATTCTTCTAATATAGACTAATTTTATTCATAACCCGGGGAATGAAAACATAAGAAATGGGCGAGATGAAACAGTTATTAAGGAAAAAATATAACTAAATTTTTCAAAAACATAATCACGGTATACCGAATATGGTAGGGATAAATGATCTATATAATTCCATATTCAATTCAAATTGAGAGCATTACATATCAATGAAAATAATTGAATTCATGGATATCAATAATACTAATCTCATATTTATATAATTTATAATTCTAGACATTAAAAACATGCTATTAAGGATTCACTTAATGACATTATACAAATATGGGGAGATGTATAAAACAAAAATCCAGATAATTTGTCTCATGAGACTAGTTGATAAATCGATGAGATATATAATGTTGGGCCTCACCCTTCACTTGATTAAGTCTAATTAATTCACCATAAGAGTCAACAATAAAATTCAAACTATTCCCTAAGTAACTTCTGGTTGAATAAAAATATGGATATCTATATAATAAAAAATACAGAATGTAAATACATAATAAATCTGTTTTATTAGTAAATAATCATCAAGAATATCAATAATTCTTTGGATATAAATAAACATTACTTTTTGGTGAACATCATGTAATCGGGATTTTATAAAATAAGATGTTCAGACCATATAGGGTAATGAGTAAAAGGTTAATTCAATTCTAGAATAACATGGCCATAATCCATACAGAGAAAGAAAGTGGATGTTTTTAATAGAACACATCCCTATTGTAATAAAGGAAACATAGAAGGGTATTGAATTAAATATAAAACACCCTCATAAAAAATATTGCTTCAAACAACATAAAATTGAAGTGATCGAGAATATAATTATTGTATACCATGAGTTTAATCCATGAGATTATAAATATAAATATATATTGACGGATAAATCATGAAACATAAATCCTGTTTCGGTGAATACTTTTTAAAATCATAAGGGAAATGGAAGAAAAAAATTTAATATATATTTTAGAAAACATTATTAAAAACGGATGTAAAATAGAAATTTACATGTCACTTGAAATGGTAAATTTTGAAAAGCTGACTTGAATATTTATAAAACATTTAATTTTAAAAAAAATCTAAAATAATATATACTTTAATATATATAATTTTTATCATGGAGAAATTTAGATGGGAAGAAAAATCATATGAAATTGAAAGGAAAAAACCCACTTTTATTTTTTTAAAAATACCGTTTTCGAATATCACATTGTAAGAAGAGAAAAACAATAATTTTAATAAAAATATATTATTTCCACATATAGGTAGAGAAATTAATATATAATAAAATATTATCATGGAAAAAACAAAACATGAAATAAATAATTTCATGATGAAACTATATAACTCAATGAAAGGAGACTTGAGTTATCAATATCCCTTACAGGAAAAAAATATTACATATTAATCATGATTTTACATTACCCCCATAATATGATTGTCACTAAAAAATGATTAATTTCCAATTAATGTTCATGTTTTGATCATAAACACATAAGAAGAGTATTGTTCAAGTTCATTTAATTAAACTTCAGTTTAATGTTTTGATCATATCATTCAACATACTAATTAAACTTATGTGATTCTTATTTTTAGTGATCCTAATGAAAATTATCAGATCTCATTATAAGGGATATCTAGAAAATTCGGCCATTTGAAGGGCCATATGTACCACACAATAAGAACTAACAAATCTGTTGAGAAAACTAGACCAACCATGATGATACAATTTTTGGGTTCAATATAGAATCCAAAATTTGATAAAACTCCAGAATATATTCTTGAATATCCAAATTAATCATGTAGAAAATCTTTAAGGTCCAAATCCACCATCAAAGGTCCCAACTGATGTTTTAAAGTCAAGTCCACTATTCTATCCGGGAATTAAAATCTATAAAAAATCCTTGACTTTTCTCATGATATAGACATCCAATTTATATGATATTTTGTTGTGAAAAGGACAAGAAATAGGTGGACAACGTTTTAGAAGAAATGGTTCAGGTTTGATGGAATATTCTTATCCAAAAACCCACTCACATTGTATCATTCCAAAAAAAGTGTGGATACAAATAGACAACAACACATTATTTACCAAAACAACCATACCTTTGGCTCCAAACTACTAATCGTTGAATTGTTTTGGGTTGATATTACACATAAATATATAAAACATTAAAGAAGAATATATTTGGAGATTAATTTGTCTAGATTTCCCAATTGGTGATCCAAGTGGAGTGGAAGATTTGGATTGCAAACAATCCACCACCTTGGGCTATAAATAGGACCCTTCTTCTCATTGTTAGGGATTATAATTTCATAGAATAATAGGTTATATCATCATGTACATATCCTTCAAAAGGATTTTTAGGACCTTCCAAAATCAATTTTCTACTTGAAATACCATTGCTCACTCTCTTTTTTTCATTTTCCTTTTTCATTCTTTTCCATCAGTAATCTTATAAGTGTTTTATTTTAATTTGGTTTAAATGTTAATTAATGTTTCTTAAACATATCGTATTCTCATGTACCTTTTGTATTTTAAAATTAATTTTATTAAAATTTCTTAAATAAATTTAAAATCCAATCCCTTATTTCAATTTCTCATTCAACTGAAAGTGTGTTTTTACCTCTCTTTACATTTCATGCGTGTATTCGGCGTATCACTCTTTTCTTTTCCCATTCATTTTATTCTATTTTTAACCCATCACCATAAAAATTCCATCCAGGTTTCTAACCACCCAAATGAATGATTAAATCTCTCATTTGGGTGAGTCATAAATTAGGTATGTTAAGTGATTGTGATATTTTTCTCATTTAAACATTAATTGAATTAATATTGTCTATGAAAAATGAAATATGATATGGATTAATGAAATATTTGTAACATGTGGATTCCATGGGTTATTGAAACTAAAAATACACATGGTTTCATGAAATGTTGAACCTTTCATCAATGAGATTTGATAACAATTAGAACCCTAGTTATGGTTTGGATTAAAGTCAAAATAATTGGAAATTTTAATCAAAATTGCCTCATGAAGTGGATGTTAATTTAATGATTTTTTTTTCAAATCTCAAGGATATAACAAGATTAACTCCCTAATTATGAAATCACCCAAGTAATTATTAATTTGTTGAATTAATCTCAATAAATTAATCAACCTAATTAAGCTCTGCAAAAAAACTCACAATTCAAAAGATAAAGCATAAAAACAATCAACACTAAAATCTGTACCATTGTTGAGGATTTGACTCGAGATCCATTATAAATATTAGCAGAGCACCAAAACATTGAATGGTTGATAGAATACAATCTAACACACTTCAAATAACACTATTTCTAGGTATGGTTCAACTTATAGTTCATATATTTTTAATTAAAAAAACAAAAAAAACATGAAAAAAACAAAATAGATAACCCACCTTATCATAAAAATCATAAAATAAAAAAAACCACAAAGAAAAACAACCTTAATCATTCTTTAAAAATTTATTTGAATTCCCAATATTCTCCCAAAAAATCCATTAGATTTTCTTGACCCAGAAATTGAGTGAACTCTTTACCAACTTAGGATGAACATTAGGGATAATCAAATCAATCCGGACTTGGAACAGAAGAAAAATCTTTGAGGGTATCCCTAGGAAGCGATGAGCCTTGCTCTGGACCCTCCCCTGTCGGAGGGGGATGGCCCCTTGCCACATCCCCTTGATGCTTGGGCTCCTCCCTTCATTCCCTTCTTAAACCCGACCTAATTCCTTCCTTTCCTCATATTTTCGTCAGTCCGAAGTTCCCCGAAAGCTTCGAGGGGAGACCTCTTCTTTTGATCTCGAACCAGGAATTCTTAGAGGCTTCCTCCCTACTACACCTGACCCTGATTGCACGTTTCATGTGCCACCGTCCATCGGTGTATATTTTTGACCGCTTCATTTTTGATAAATTGGGTTTGCAAGAGCGTGTTGTTGTCGGCCCCCTTGACTCTAGGAGCTTCATGATTCGGTTCGCTTCAGAGGAAGACCTGATTCTCGCTTGGTCGAGTGTGTGCCGATCATGGGACAATGCTCGATTTCTTATGTTCTGATAGTCATATGATGTCCATATGAAAAGAGATCCTAAAAAGATGGCGATTTTGGTATGTTTCCCTGAACTTCATCTTCCAATTCAAAATCCCTTGATTCTTCATTTACTCGGAAACCTGGTGGGGCGGTTCCTCTGTACTGACAATCGGACCTGTGTGTTGTGTCACCCAATCTCTATGAGGGTGTGTGTTGAGGTTGATGTCTCGAAGCCCCCCGTGGAAGATTTCTGGATTGCAGTGGGAGAAGAGTTTATATATAAGAATAATGTCAAGTTTGAATCCTGGTTCGACTATTGATCCCTATGAATGATTCTTGGGAATAGTCTGGAAATTTGCAGGCGTAGGGCTAGGCAACAGGGATCCACTGTGGAGGCTCAGGCGTACTGGGTATAGGGTGGTCATCCTATCGACAATGGTTCAGTCTGTGTTAGGTAGGGTGCAAGGTCAGGAGAAGATTGTGAAGGTTTTGGGGAGGGGATCAGCAAGGATGAGGTGCCCACAGGTTCGAATTAAGTAGCGTTTAAAAAACTAGTTAAGATTACTCCTCCAGAACCCAGTGTAGTAGGGATTTTTAACAGACTGTAGAGAGATTTGGAGATCCCTCCTGGCACTAAGGTGGTTTCTGGGGGTGACCAGGCCATTGTGGTTGAGGATCCTTCAAATCCATTGAAGGCTCAATATTCGGGGGCATTCAGTGAATCACCACCCAAGGGTGCGGCTAGTTTTAAACCATGATCATATGTGATGGTAGTGCGTATTGGTGAGAGCAACACCCCTTCCAAGGGGATACACTCACTTGAAAAGGGAAAGTGTAAGGATGGACAGGAGTAGGAGGAACCTGAAATTGAGGTAGGTAGAACTTTCATCACATGCGAGGGAGCCAATTCAAAGAGGATATTGTCCGACCAACACTTAAAAAATAGATTTTAAAGTCTATTCCTAGAGGGAGAGTTTGCAGGCAGCCCCAACTATCCTTCTGAAACCGATTCTCATGGAGGCCATTCCTCAGAAGATATAGGTTTGGGAGGGGCTGAGAAAGGGCTGCACAACCAAAGAAAGAAGAAATGGAGTAAGGAAAACAGGGACCTGGTATGTTGTATTGTTTCCAAAAATTTGAAAAATAAGGGGTGGAAAGACTACTCTTATCTTCCTAAACCGATAGAGACAAGGTTGTCCAAAAAAGAGAGAAAACACAAGGAGCACAAGTTTCATCAAGAGACACGAGAGGAGGTTATGAATGATGATGCCATAGTGGCCCAAGTTAAAGCGGATGGAGTCTCAAAGGCAGATGACCAGTGCCAGGGGAGACTGGAACTGGAGAAGCTGATGATGGAAATGGTAGATTCTCAGAGACAGAAACTTACAGCAGGTCCTTCAGTCGGCCTACAGATCCTAGAAGAGAAATAGGTGTATTCTCAGCTGAAACTACTTATGCACTATGGAGAATAAATGAAGGAGTATGTTCTGGTGATAAAGGAAGCGAGGGAAGACATTGATCAGATAATGGGAAGACTGATCCAAGTGGTAGTTACAAGGGAGAAAGTGGAATGGATTGAATAGCAAGATCGTATACTAGTCAGAGGCTTGAATATGGAGAAGATTAACAAAGAAGAATACATAAAATATTGGGAGTATCTAGCAAGGTACTATGAAGAGAACATTGGGGAAGATACAAACTACCAGGTAAATTCCCTCCCTTGGAAATTGTGTAGGGAAGGAGATTCCAATCACCTGAGACTTGAGTTTAATTGTTTAGTTGTAAACTTTGATGCTTGACATGTTTATCTTCAGGGTTCTCACTTCCCACTTAAAAGTGTTTGAAAAAAATATAATTTGGAGGAAAATCACTCTGGACTCATTCATTTCCCATTAAATTGAACTCGATATGGATAATCTTTGAGAAAAATATTAAAATAACTCACTACCGATGATATGAATTACCAACCCCTTGGTATTTAATATCCAAATATTGAGGCTGATTTTTATATCAAAGCAGGTTTGAATCATCTTCTACTTCATTTCCATAGTCTAGCATGTTAGGATCTACATCTTCAATTCACCAATGAATCCCTCCATGAGTACTATGTGTGGTTCAAAAAGCTCATGGAAACCTTCCCACATAACCAAATCCCTAACCAAATCTTGATCCAATACTTCTATGAGGGGTTACGTCCTATGGAGAGAACTCGCATTAATGCCTCAAGTGGCTCTTGTTGAAAAAACTCTTGTAGCTGCACCAAATCTAATAATCAATATGGATAAAAACATGCAACAATTCCATACTCGAGCCCATGTTCAAGTCAAAAAAGTCCAATAGAATCATTCCATACATCCCGACAAGATGACTGAGTGGATGAGTTAACTTACAGGTCTTGTGATATATCTAGCAGTGGATATCAAAGACCCAACCTCATATTCTCCAAAATCTCTATCCCCTATAGCTATCAAGAATAGTGGAATCTAAAACTCTAATACTCTTCCCACATACACATGTCTACATATTCAAGATGAATCATCCAATTATTCTAGTCCAATGGATCTCAATGCAGCATATTCTCAGTGGAACACCAACCATATAAAATTAGGTTAGTTCATTAGAAACTTCAACCAATGCCACTCAGAGACCTTTTCTTATACCTTTAACCCAGGCTTGAGGTATGGTGATCCAATTTCTCACCCCCTTAGTTTCCTCTTCAAAATCCAAGTCAATTTCATTATTTTCAGGGTGGTGGTAACTTTAAACAACCTTATCCTTTTGTTCCTCAAACTCAAAGGATAAATCCTCCTCCTGCTCCTCCTAGTTTCCACTATCAAAGCGATCCTTCTCAGTTCCCAACTAAATACAAGAACTTTATCAATAACCAAAATCAAGGAAATCACAATACATGACATGCCTCTTCTTCCAAGAAACCATGGGAAATTCCCATGGAATATCTTTCCTCCATCAACTGTTTTATCCTAAAAAACACTGAAATTAATTTTTTTTCAACTTTCATCCCACCTCATCCAGCAACAACAATCCAATTCTTCCCAACTCCTAGTTCAAACATTGCACAACCACAAGGGTAGTGTAGGTGCAATTTCAATTCAATATAGAAAGAAAATTCCCTTTACTCATAGTGAATCCTCTAAATCCCCATTAAATGTATAGATGGAAAAAGAAAAGACAAAAAACTAAGAAAAAAAATTAAGGTCACTCCCTCAACTCCTTCCATTCCTCCAGAAAACCCAATTCCTTTTCCTAAATATGTCTCTAAGACAAATAAGGACATTGAAACTAATTATTAAATTATTGACATGTTTAGACGTGTTTAAGATAACATTCCACTCCTTGATAAAATTTAAAAAATTTATACATATGTCACCTTTCTTAAGAAATTGTTCACCCTAAGAGGAAACTTAGAACCATTAAAAATGTTTCATCCCAGGAATCCATTCCCATGAAGTTTAAAGATCTAGGGACCTTTACAGTTCCATTCCAAATAGAAAGTTCCAACTTCGATGATAAACTCATAGACCTTGGAGACACAATAAATTTCATTCCAAAATCCATCTTCTCTAACTTTGGTATTTGTACCTTACACCCATTAGGTTTTTTCATCTAGTTAGACTATTTAAGCACTACTAGTCCCAAGGTAATAATTGAGGACGTCATTTTCTGATTCAATGATCGTATATTTCCAGTTAATTTCTATGTCCTTTACGTGGAAGGTGATTCAAATTCCTGACAATATCCTCTGATTCTATTAAGACATTTCCTCATGAAATCTTGAACTAAAATTGATGTCCATGCTGGTATATTATCCGTGGAATTTGGTGACCAATAGGTCAAGGTCATCATTTTCAATCCATGTGATTCCCATATGAGGATCACTCTACATTATCAATCCATGCAAAAGAAAGTCTTTGTGATAGTGAATTGAACCCTGATCCATCATGTTATTCTTTTTCTAATGATATAGGAGTTTGCGAATTCTATATTGTCATTAACCAAGTCATAAATGGGGAAGTTGATTTTTAAATTTCTAATGTAAACTCCATCAATCTAAATTATCTTGAAAACTCTTTATAATCCGATATCACCTTTGATATCTACTACTCCAACTTGGATGGTAATGAGAAAAATGAACTAGCTTAATCATTTATTGATTCAGATCAGATTATCTATCATTCATCATTTTTTATCCATGATTTTAAAATTTATCTTATATTTGAGGTGAACCATGATCCAATGTTCTTATCCTATCCTGATGGAAGTGATGTTTTTGATATTTTTCCCCTAATTAATAATGTGATCACTCGTAAGGTTGAAATTGACCATTATTTGGAAAACAACATTGATATTAAGGATATTGAAAATCTGTTCATTCTTATGGATCTACTGATTCACATTACTAAACATTAGTAAGTGAAAAAATAAATGAGTTAAAAACAATTGGGATCTCCTTATGTGGTTTCATGTTATCTAAAACATACATAAATTCACCTTTATAATTGAAACATCTTCTTAAATTTTCAACCGTAGAAATCCATCAATTTGTGGATAAAATCATTCCTCAAGTTGAAGAACAAAGGGAGGATACTCACATTCTCTTTACACCCCCATTAAATTACAAGAACAACAAAAAGGATTAGAAGAAATTATCCTATGAACAATCGAGCCTCTCAGAAGAGAATATTTTCTAGAAGTTCATTGGAGTTGAGAAAATATGGTAGCCACCATCAGACGATGGGTAGTCCACTACCATTATCTAGCAGTATAAAAAATAAATGTAGCGCTTCATGGGAGTAAACCCAAGTATTCTTTTTTAATTTTAATAAATTCTAATTTTTTTTAGCTTTCCAATAAGTGAATAATTATTTTTCTTTTTTATTCTCCTTTAGTCAATGATAATTTTCTAAATCATCACCAGAGAGGAAAAATGCCTTAGGAATCACATCTACTTCCACTAAACACCACTGGATGGAGACTCAAACCCACAAAATCCAAAATAGGGGCACCTACTTCCCTTTAACTCTCCCTCCCTCTATCTGTCTCTCTCCTATTTCTCTTTCTCTTACTCTCTTTCTCTCCTTCTTCTTCTTCTTCTTCATCTCTCATTCTCAAATTTTTACCACTTTCTTCGTCATTTTTTTCCATATTTCTCTTTTGTGTTAGTGTGTATTTTAATAAGAGACTAAAATAACTAAAAAAATAGAGTCATAATTTCTCACCATGAAAATTTTAAAATTTTTCCAACCTTTTTGGGGAGTCCAATGACTTGTTTTTATCTCATACATTCTGAATTTTCATCTTAAATTTGGATAAATGTTTTTGTTTCAGGAATAATAAATTTTTAATGCTCAATTTTTTATTTGGAAAATGATTCCTCCCCAACTATAAAGAACTATATTATATTTCATTCCAAGGTTACCTTTGACCATATTTTCATATTCTGTGTTTTCACCCCTGATTGTGAGTCTTGTGTTTGTGGAACTTTGAGCTGAATTTTCTAATTTAGCATAAATTATTATGATAGAGGCATTTTATGAGACACATGATAATCACAATATCATAATAGAATCCAATTACCCTGACATTGATCCTCATTTTGGAAGCCTCTTTGAGCCAATGAAATTTTTTATAGCCACATTACAAGCCCAAAACCTTATCCCACTTAACATCTACATGGATTTTCATTGCATGATTTATTAAAATTTAAGTGTGGGGGAATTGATTTAATTTTGGGTACCATTTCCGTGATTTTCAACATTACATCACATTCTTGAGGGAATGAATATATTTATGTGTGGGGGATAGGTTTTCAATTACTAAGTTTTGGGAATTGATTAACGTTTACGTAATTTTGTACATGTTATTGAAAAGTGTTTTTAAAAAAAAACAAGAAAAATAAAAATAAAAAAGGAACTTATGTCATTGGGAGAAGTTTTTTGTAAATATTTCATCTTTTCATCCCATTCCAATTTTGTTCCACTTATGTGTATCCTTCACACAATCATCCCTTTATAAATATGTTTTTCAATTTCCTTCTTTGTTTTATTTCAAAAAAAAATGTGCATTATTTTTCCCATGTTGGTGATTTACCCATATTTTCCACTCTTTTGGACATTATATTCCTACTGTACCATATCCCTAGAAAACACCATAAAAATACATCTTCATTCTTTTTCATTTTAGAATAGTAAATTGAAGGTGAGAGATATTTAAAACTCTAATATTTTCACTTTTAATAGGTGAATGAGTGAATCTCCTGAAATAAAATTTCAATATCTTGATCGGAGTTACATCTGAGTGCCTGCATTTTTCATTTTTAAATTTTAAGTAAGAAAAAATGAATTGTTTTTGGAACATCCTGTCTATAACAATTTGTAGTGGAATTCATTATGAATGAGTGAAATAGTCTAGACCCTCTGATTGAAGATTTATTTAATATTTATTGGTGAGTAAAAATGATTTAGTTATGTTTTTATTTTCTATACATGAGGACATGAAAAATACTAAGTATGTGAAAGTTGATATTACATATTCATTCATGATTTTAAATTACTCCCATTATATATTTTTCATTTAAAAACGATTAATTTATAATAAAAATTCATGTTTTGATCATAAACACATAAGAAGAGAATTGTTTGAGTTCATTTAATTAAAATATAGTTTAATGTTTTGATCATATATTTAATTATTCTAATAAAACTTATGTTATTATTATTTTTAGTGTTCTTGATGAAAATTATCACATATAATTAGAATGGAGCTTTTGAAAATTTAGCCATTTAAAGGGCCATATGTACCACACAAAAAGTCCCAACAAATCTGTTGAGAAAACTGGACCAGCCATAATGATACAATTTCTAGGCTCAATCCAGAAGCCCAAATTTTATGAAACTCCAAAATATATTGTTGAATATCTAAAATAATTATGTATAAAATTTTAAGACCAAAATCCGCCATAAAGGATCCCAACTAATATTTTGATATCCAAGACATTATTCTATTTAGGAATTAAAAGTGGAACACAATCCTTGAATTTCTTCATGATATCGAGAACTAATTGATCTAAGATTTCATGGTGTGAAATCCAAGATATGGAAGCGATTATTTTTAGAAGAATTTTTTTTAGATTTGATGTAATATTCCAGACAAAGAAACCCATTCACATTGTGGAATTTGAAAAAGTGTGGATACAAATGGAAAGAAACAAATTATTTACCAAAACAACCATACCTTTGGCTATAAAATATATTGGCCACAAACTTTTTAGGGTTTAAATTCTACATCAATATCAACAAATTTGAATAAGAAGATATCTCTAGATTCAGATTTTTTGATGGCCCAATTTGTGAGCTAAGTGGAGGGTAATATTTGAAATGAAAATAGTCCATGAACGTTGGCTATAAATACATCCCCTCTTCTCCTTTATAGGGGTTGACATTTCAGATCATAGGAGGATACATTGTAATGGCCATTTTTATTCCAAAGTCCTAGGAGGACCTTCTAAAATTATGTTTCTACATGAGATACTATTCCTCTCTCTTTGTTTTTATGTTCTTTTTATTTCATTTTCATTAGTAATCTTGTATGAATTTTGTTGTAATTGTGTTTAAATGTTAATGAAATTTTCTTCATCTTCTCTTATTATCATGTAACTTCTTTAGATTAATATTAAGTTTCTTCAAATTTCTTAAATTAAGTTAAAAAATAATCCCTTCTTTCACTTTCTCATTCAATCAAAAGCATGTTTTTACCTCTCTTTACATTTTTTGTGTCTGCTTGACACACCGATCTTTTCTGGTCTCTTTATTCTTATTCTATTTGCAACCCATCACCATAAAAATTCTAACCAAATTATTGAACACCCAAATAGCTGAGTGAATCTCTCATTTGGGTGATTCATAATTTAGGGATTTTAATTTATTTATAGCTTTCACTACTTTAAATATTCTTTGAATTAATATTTTGTATGTCAAATAAAATATGTTATTTATTAATGATATATTTGGGACATGTGTATTAAATGTATTATTGGAAAAAAATACACATTGGTTCATGAAATATTTAACCTTATATCAGTTATATTTGATAACAATTAGATCCATAGTTTTGGATTGGATTAAATCTAAAACAATTGGGAGTTCTGATAAAAATCAAATTGTGAAGTGGATGTTAATTTAATAAAATGTTTGGAAAAGCTCAAAGATATCAAAAGTATAAATCCCTAATGTTTAACTCACCCCAATCATTATTAAATTATCTAATCAAATGACATCAATTAATCAACCTAATTATGATAAGGAAAAAACCATCATTCAAAAGAAAAAACATAAAAACAGTTAACTCTAAAATCTATACCATCCCTGAGAATTCAACCAGAGTATCGCTATATACATTAGTAGAGAATCAGACCGTTGAATGGTTGATAGGAGAAAATCTACCATGCTTCAGAAAAATACACCTTGAAGTAAGAAATATTTAAAAAGGGATTTTTATTTTTTAGAAATATTAATAAATAAAATAACACATAATATATTAAAAGGTTTGAATGTACCAAATTTATATGATTTGAGTATAAGGGAAATAATCACAACTTAATGAATGAGAATAGTGTAACTAAAAGCCTTACAACTGGGGTAACAATTGAGTAAAATTCCATTTGATAAAAAAGAACAGATTTGTATTATTATATTCCATGAATAAAAATAATATATGATTAAATAAATCAAGGGGATGTGAATAAACTATTCAAATTGAAACATGGTGCATAACATAAAAATTTCTCAGGTAATTAAAGATTGAGATAAAGAACCCTTAAGACTTGAATATCATTTTAATCAAAGGCCCTTGAAAGAGAGGGATTTTAATTACACTTAAAATTCCATGATTAAAATATTTTTCATGATATTATATATCAAATAGTTAGTATATACACTACATCAATGAAATTAGTTGCATAATAACAAATATGTCACAAATAGAGGAATTTTAGATGAAACCCCTACCTCGGTCCCGATTCATTCTGAACTCACACTAAATATCTTCAATAATTAAATTTAGTCCATTAAGTTCTTACCCAAGAACCTTATTTATAGATATAACCATTTATAATCCTCATTTAAAATCATTATATACATATAAATATTAGTTAGTTTTTACCTATTTCAACACCGGGTGGTCTTGCCCAAATTTACCCAAGAGCTTAGGGTTAAGTGTTCACTTGTAGTTTAGCTTGTGTTATCAAATCCTCAAAGACCTAAGAAGTAACCTACAGACACGTACGTTATATCTATTGTTTTTGTCTCTTAAGTGCACAACATGGGTTGATTTTAGATGGGTTTAAGTTAAATCTAAGAGGCTTAAGTGAATTCAAATGAAAAGAATGAGTTGATCCTAGGTTATCACTTAGGGTGTATTGGATGCATTCCTTTTTCAACTATTTCAATTTTTTATATTAGATTTGGGTTCATAAGAAGATCAAAAAACTTCATCACTTACTAGTTTAAAACCAACAAACCATAATACTAATCACCTATACACTTTGAGGATCACATTTATCAGCACTCCAAGGAAAAGGTTCATATTAGCACTTGAAGTGTGTGGGATTAAAATTCAACATGGACGAAGAAGTTTTAAAATCATCCATTAAAAATATCAATTAAAAGAACTGATTAGAAATTAATAGAGTGATAAATAAAATCCAATCCCTCCACTTTATTCTCTCTTAGATCAACCCAAAAGTGGGTTAGCCCTCTATTGATGTTATTTTATCAATGGAAGTGGGGAATAGACTCATGAGGGAATAATTGAAGAAGTGAAAAAAATAATGAAAATAAAATGATCACTCCACCATTGTGTGAATAATTTCACTAGGTTTGTTGTGAAAAGGTTAAAACCTTGAATAAATGGTATCAAAGTGATAAGAATAAGAATGTAATAAAATAAGATTAATAACTTTTAAAAATAGGCAAAGGTAATTCAAGAAACTTACAATTGAAGAAATGCGATCACCACATCAAATTGGCTGCATAACATTAAAATGAAACAAAGATCAAAGATGATAAAATCCTCCACCACCACTACCTTAAATATGAATTTTAAGAGTCTTGGGTTGATCCCAAAATATTCCATTCCTTCACACTTGAGTATGGTAGGCCTAGGGCGGAGGAAAGTTTGTGGAATTTAGACTTTTCCACCCTTGACTTGAAATGACATCCAGCTTGCATCCATAAACCAGAGGCGCCTAAATGAGATTATAGATGGCCAAATTGGAGTGGTCCATAGAAGATGAAAATTAAGATCCATATGTCCCGCAATGGTCTATAAAATTTCAGCCCAAAAGAGTATGTTTTATGAGATATGTGTAAAATGGTGGGATGTTGTTCTGGGATGAAAAACCTAGCCCGGAATTTTATCTCTAACTGGGGCTTCTTGGAACCCCATTAAAACATTCGAATTAGATCCTTTCACTGTCGGATGAAATGTTCCCCATGATGTTATATATCCTCAGTTAAGTCATGAGAATCATTAGGATTGGATATTGGCCTCTACAATCTCTTTATTGGGGTGCTTTCCAGTTTACTTTTCCCAGAACGTGTTGGCATGAAAGCCCATTTTTGTGGTCTTCTAACATGAATCTTCAAGTACTAAAAAATCATGATTTGTTTCTTATAGAATGGGAGACCTGAAAATAAAATATCAAAATAAAATCAAGACCATTGAGTATTTTATATGGTGTTCAGAAATGTACCCTGAAATAGTGCATTTTAAGAAGAACTTACAATCATAATGTGAAATAATTTTCAAAGCGTAAAATTCACTAAAATGTTGTACAAAAATAATAAAGAACATGAATATTATATATATTAACAATGAATATTAGCCCCATTCAGTGGATAATAACACCCCCAACTTGAGTTTTTCTACTCTCAAGAAAAATATATCTCGAAAATGTGAAATTCGAATTCCCTTTTCCAAAACATTTTAACACACAATGATCACCAAGAACCCTTATACCAAACAATCATGAAACCCATAAAAATATTTTAATACAATATAGTTTCATATGTATATCCCAATCCCAAGCCCATTCCTTTTTTCAAATCCATTTCCATATTTCATCCAATGTCAATTAAGAATGGTGATGTGTGGTGTATCACAATAGACATAGGGGTTCATCTTTATTCAATGGGGAAATAATGGAAGTTCTAGGTGGAATAAAATTTCAATATTAAGACGAGTATTAAATATATATATATATATATATATATTTTGTTTTCATTCATTTTTTCCATCGTAATTTAAATTGCACTAAACATAGTCCACCCATGTAGCGAGACTTTGCTGATAACACCTAGGCTCAAAAACTGTAGGGAACCAAGAGAATCCCACATACTTGGGCATCATATCGAGTTAACTTAGTTGAAAAAAGTCAAATTACCACAAATAGGGATAAAATTACTAACTCTAGGCCAAATAACTATGGATTCACAATCCCCAAGTGCTGAAATCCAAGCATTAGGTCATTTCATTACTCTACGCGCAAATTTAATATTTTTTTAATTTTTCTGATTTTTTATTGAATACTCATATTAAAACTAAAATTATCACCAAACCTATGATATTTATTTGGGTGACCCCATGAACTCAAACTAATACCCCACAATCTAAATGACGTGCATTGTGTTTTTTTGTTATTAAAAGGATGAAAATATTAATGGTGAAAAATCACATTGGACAACTGCACTTTCTAAAATCTATGCCCATGAAATTAAACTTGCATTAAAATAATAATCAAGGAATGAAAAATAATTTGATATTCAATTTCAAAGTGTGAAATATGTATTATCATGTTCAAGGTTAAAGGAACCTTTCCTTCTATTAAGGCACATTTTTTTCAAATCATATTTTTGGACACAAAAGTAATTTTTTTTATTTCATCTCCCCCCCAACTTAAAATAAAACTATCCCAAGTTTTGAAGAAAATAAAATTTAAAAGGGGTAGAGGTAGAGAAGGGGAGTTCAAAAAGGAAATTTAAAATGAGTATCATGAAATGAAGTCACCCGATAGTTGAAGTTGAAGTTCTTGCTTCTCCCTTTTAATCCCTTGATCTCCATGTTACTCAGAGAGGCCTCATAAATGATGATAGTTTGTGTTTATATATATGTGATTTGTCTAAAAAAAATCATCAACTCAGCATCCCCTGAATCTCAAACACCAACACAATTAGAACACAATGGAAACCCCTTGAGGGCTATTTAAATAAAAAACAAAAGGAAAGGGAAAACAGAACTTGTTTATTTAAGCATACCAAAGACCGATACTAGGAACAAGTAAAAATTATAAATATATATATATATATATATGTGGATATATAAATTTTAAAATATAAGTATATATATAAATGAAACAGAATAAATAAACACTATAAGCTGTAGGTTAGTGGTAGGTGCACTCCCCTGTCTCCCTTCGGTCCTAAGTTCGAGTCCTCATGGATTCACTGGTTGTGATGCGGTTTTCCACATGACCTATGGCGTGTCCTTATATTTTTTTAATTATTGTATTTTTTATTTTTATTTTAACCTACAAACACATAAAAATAAAATAAACTGATGATATATTGTATTCTTTTTAAATTTCTGGGTAAGGTATTACTCAAGAATCACACCACATGACACAAATGAATATTGTGCACCCCATTCATACACATCCATACTCATAATATAAGAACAGGTCAACAGTCTAAGGTACTATCATTTTTAGAGTTGACTTAATAAGTAAAAAAAATTAAAAAAAATATCAAATTATTCATTAATCGTATTTGAAATGTAAAGATGATTATCAATGATTGAAAACATAAAAACCATAGGTTTCCTCTCATACAGTGCTTTCGTTTAACGTCATTAACCCAACATGGATCCTAAATCTATCAATTTTTTCTTGGTTTATAGGTTGGCTTAGTTAACTCAACCTATGTTTCCTTTTTATTTAACGATTCAATGAATGGTTTTAACCTATGACCATTAACCTTGAAAATGTGACCACTTGTGGGATTTTAAATCTCTACTTCCCAATGGGGGTACACATGATGCACTATGAATAGACCTGACCATCTAGACTTTAACTTTCCCGGGTATAAATGATGTTTTGAACTATACAATAGCACAAATTTTACCAATTCAAAGTGTTTAAATTTGAGATTCCTAGATTAATAGTCCTGAACTCTATATTTATTTATCCTTGAATTTTCATAAGCCTCCATCATAAGATCCTCAAGTTCATTAAGATTAAATTTCCTCTTTACTTCATCCAATGATATGTCAAAGTTCATTTTTTAGATTTCCCAAAATTTCTTATTCTCAATTTCAAAAGGTGAATGACATGCTTTTCCATAATCCATCCTATATGGTGTCATGCCTAGGATGGTTTTGAATTTAGTACGATATGGCCAAAGAGCATCCAAGAGTTTCTTGTACCAATATATCCTAAAGGGATTGATGGTTTTTTAAGAATTTGATTAATCTATCTATTCGCTAACTCAACTTGACAATTGGTTTGTAGATGGTATATAGTGGAAAATTTATGAGAAATCACATACTTAGACACAAGTAAAGAGAATGGTCAGTTGAAAAAATGGGTTCCTCGATCACTGATTATAGCCCTAGGAATTCCAAATTGAGAAAATATGTGCTCTTTTAGAAACCTAATCACAACATAATGGTCATTGGTCTTGGTGGGAATGGCCTCAACCCATTTCGATACACAATAAATAGCTAAGAGGATGCAGAGGAATACTCTAGAGTTTGGGAAGGGTCCCATGAAATTAATTCCCCGACAATCAAAGATTTCTATGACCAGAATGGGAGTGAGGTGAAATTGATTCCTTTCGGTAATGGATCATAATTGTTAACACTAAGGAATTTTTTTTCAGAATTTGAAGGAATCCTTAGTGAGGGTAGGATAGTAGAAACCACATTGGAGGACCTTTGAAATGGGTTTCTTTGTGGAAAATTGACCTCTACATTCCTCTCCATGACAAAATTTTAGAATAGACTCTTGCTCAGACTCAGGTACACATATCCTAATGATTTGATCGGGAGAAAACTTGAAGAGGTAAGGATTATCAATCACATAGTGTCTGAAATTAGAAAGGAATTTCCTCTTAGCATGGGTAGCTAATAATTTTTGAATGTCACCTATTCCCAAATGGTTTTCTATGTCAGCATACCATGGGAAATCACTCACAGAATAGAGGTTCTCATCAGGAAATGAATCAGACACAGAATGTTGATGTGAGTTGCTTTGAATTCCATCCTAGAGATGTGATAAGCTAAAACAGTTTCAACACCCTTTTTATCCTTAATGGTTAAATCAAACTCTTGAAAAATAAGGAACAATATAATCAATCTATTCTTGGAATATTGTTTTTGGAAAAGTTATTTCAGGGTTTAATAGTTGGTGAAGACAATGATGGGTGATCCTAAGAGGTTGGACCTGTATTTCTCTAAGGAAAAGACAATAACAATAAACTATTTCTAAGTGGTGGTGTAGTTTATTTGTTCATCATTTAAATATTTTCTTGCATAAATAATGAAACATGGAGTTTTCTCACACCGTTTTCCTAAGGATGCTTTTACAAAAAAGTCACTCGCATCACACATGATCTCAAAAGGAAGATTCCAATTTGAATATTGCATGATAGGTGGAGAGATAAGAGCTGACCTGAGTGTAGAGAATGATTCTTCATATCTTTCTATACATAAAAATGGAGCATCTTTCACAAATAGAGCACAAAGTGGTCGAAAAATATAACTGAAGTTCCTAATGAACCTTTTATAGAAACCAACATGTCCTAAGAAGGATATAACTTGCTTAATAGTTTTAGGAGAGGGAATGTAATGAATGATTTAGACCTTAGCTATATCAACTTAAATCCCTCCATCAGATACCATATGGACTAGAACAATTCCTTCATTTGCCATGAAATGGAATTTTTTCCAATTTAGTATGAGATTATTATCCTCTAATCTTGAAAAAACCCTTTCAAAATTCGGAAGACATACCTCAAAAGTATCCCCAAAGATGGAGATGTCATCCATGAAGACCTTTAAAGAATCCCCCACCATGTTTGAGAATATTCCCATCATGCACTGCTCGAAGGTACTAGTGGCATTACAGAACCCAAAGGGCATGCGCTTGAAGGAAAAAGTGCCAAATGGACAAGTGAAGGTTGTTTTTATTGATCCTATATGGAGACCACGATTTGATTATACCATGAGAATTGATATAGGAATCAATAGAATTGATGACCTGCCACTTGATCAAGGACTTGAACAATAAAGGGAAAGGGGTAATGGTCTTTCTTAGTAAAGGAGTTGAGATTCCTATAGTCAATACAGACTCTCTATCCACTACTGACCCTTGTGGGAAGAAGGACACCACCCTCATTGGTGATCCTAGTGATTCCATCTTTCTTGGGGATAACTTGAATTGGTCTTACCCATCCACTCTCAAAAATGGGGTAGATGATAACCATATTCAACAACATAAGAATTTATTTCCTTTCCACATCCATAAGATTTGAATTGAGTCTCCACTGAGGTTGAACACAAGGTTTGGATTAAGATTCAAGAACAATCTTATGAGTTCCAATAAGTGGGATTATCCTAGGAATATTAGAAAGGTTCCATTTTACTGCTTTCTTATGCTTTCTTAGGACATCCAGAAGCATCTTCTCTTGATTGGATTCAAGAGAGGAAGAAATGAAAATTAGAAAGGCTCGATTCTCCCCTAAGAACTCATAATTGAGTGATGAAGGCAGGACCTTGAATTCGAGATCAGATTGGTTATCACTTTCCAAGAAAGGATGGGACTTTTTATTAAACTCAGCTTCTTTGTTCAGATTTATTGACATAATTGGTTCCTTATGAGCGTAATTCTCATCCACTAAATTGGACAGATCAATATCATGAATTGATATGGAATCAATTTTATTGATTTCACCAATGGTTTTCTTGATTGTTTATTTAATAAAATCATCAATAGAGCTATTTGAAAGAGATTAAAGCCACATAGATAATGTTCCCTCATGTGAACAATGAATATCAATATCTTCTTGAATTAAACATCCTTCATTAATTCCTTGATGTTCCTCAAGTTCACTATCAAAACTAAAAATACAATTAACCTCATTTATCTCTTCATCATCCCCAATTTGAGAGTTTTCATTTTAGATGTTTAGATCAAGTCTCATGTTTCCGGATGCTATTGTCATGTTACCATTTCAAACTCAGATGACTGAGTTGATTGTGGCTAAGAAGGGATGACCAAGGATAATGAGGACTTTCTCCCTAGTACCTAATATTGGGTGATTGTGAAGGACAATGATGTCAGCTAGGTAAATTAAATATTAAATTTTCACCAAAACATCCTTTAAGATCCCATTAGGAACTAGAACACTACGATCAAGAATTTGAAGAGTGATAGATGTGGGTTGGAGTTATTTGAGCCCTAAATAACAATACATAGCATAAGTAATGAGGTTCACACTGGCTCCCAGATCACAAAGGGCCTTGAAAACATTGTTCTCTCTTCACTCCACATTGATGTATGGACATCCTGGGTCTTTAAACTTCGGAGGAATATTCCATTGAATGGTGGTACTCACATTAGCAGACAAAAAGACTTGATTTTTATGTGAAAATTTACTTCTAAAAGTTCCCAAGTCCTTAAGGTACTCTGAGTAGATATGAATGGTTTGGATTGAATCCAAAATGGGAATTTTCAACTTAACCTAAGAGAATATTTCCCTCAAAGTCTCATTTAGTTCTAGTTTAGTTTTTCCTCTCGCGTGTTGAGGGAAGAGAGCATGCTATTAGATTATTTGGTGTGGTTGTAGTTCCTTCACATTCTCATTGGGGGTTTTAGAATCTGTGGGTGTTTATTCATCATTTTCATCCATTTTTAAATATTTAAATGGTTCTAGAATAGTTTGTTCAGGTTTCTCAATGGATTTCCCACTTATTAAAACTATCACTACTCTGAGTTGTTCATGAGAGGTTTGTGTATAACTTGATTATCACCTTAAAGTTTAGGATAATACCACCTAAGTAGGCATGGGTGCCTTCCCAGTTTTTATGGTTTACAATTCATATTTAAGTGATGAGACTTCTGAGTTAATTTTCTCTATTTTTCTGCACAACTGTTCAAGGATTGGTAGAGGGATGATTGGGTAGGGGCTTGTGCTGATTATTTTATCCCAAGAGGATACTTTTGTTGTTGGATTGGTTGTTTCATGGGTCATTGGATGAGTTGTTGGTATTGGGTAGGATGGTGTTGGTATTTTACTGGTTGTGGTTTTGAAAATTTTGTTGAGGGTTGGGGTTTGTTCCTAGTGGTTGACTAGGTTTTTGGTTTGGTTGTTAGTTATCTTTCCAACATAATCCTGGATGGTCATTGTACCTTGTATTGAAAGTGTTTTGGTTTTGTGGCTTCTAAACGATCAGATCGTTGACCACTTCTGGTGGTACTCCTAGAAGAACATATTTATTGGAAGGGATGGTTGGGTAGTAGTCAGTCTTGTGGTCATTTTTGTCAAAAATTGTGCAAACATGGTCAATAATATGAATTTCATGGACCTTTCTAAGATTGATCTTCTCAACCTTCCAAGTGAGTGTAGAAAGTTTCACCCTATGGATTTAATCCTCCTTAAGTGTGTTAATAACATCAAATTTGGGTGTCTTCTGATAGTATGGTGATGTCCCCCATGTTTGATTATGTTCATCAAGGCTTTATAGATACTCATAAGAATCATTTTGGGCTTTGTTTTTGAAGGATCCATTACACATCATGTCAATGAATTGTTTGTTTCCTAGACCCAAACCTTCATAAAAAATTTGAACTTTTTCTAGGATTGAAAATACAAGGTGAGGTACTATGTTGAGTGTGTCTTTTATCCTTTCCCTTGTTTCATAAAATGACTCCCATTATTTTTCAAAAACGTTTGGTATTCTCTTTTTAAGTGAAATTGTTTTGTTATAGTAGAAGTATTTTTTGTAGAATTCTATTTGAAATTGATCCCATAAGTGGATTTATGTAGGTCTCAAATTATTTAACAAATTCATTTCTTGATCCTTAATTGTGAAAGGAAAGATCCTCATCTTAGTTGACTCAAGTTGATGTGGTGGGCACATGGTTTCAAAAATGTTATTGAACTCTTTGACATGAATATATGGAATTTCTGACTCCATTATATATAAGGTTTGAAGGTGGTTTATGAAATGAGGTTTGAAAACATAGAGAGCATCTCCTAGGGAATCATGCCTAACGAAAGAGGAAATATTGGTCCAGGAATGTGTGAGCTAGTCACTCGTGGTTTGATCGACTGCATTCCCCAAGTTTGGGGCTCCCTCATTGGGATTTCCATTTTGGTTCCCACCCGGGTTTATAAGTTGGTTTTTTGAAGACCTTCCATGGAAATGGGCTCAATTTTTTACTCAGAAGTATTAGGAATATTAGGATCTAATGTAAAGAGTTCCCTTGGTGTACTTGACTCCCTAAACCCAGGACTATCCACCCTAACTGGACAGTTTGATTAGTCACAGGTGTAGGCAGACATGCGCCAAAAGAAAAAAAATGAGAAAGGGAAAAGATAAGAGAATTTGGGGTGAGAAAAGAGAAATGGGGAAAAATCGAATGGGTGTTGAGATGAATTACTTGGGTCCCCATAAATGGTTCCAAAATTTTGTATCACCCAAATTTATCCAATATGTATGGGTTAAGTGGTCGCTTGTAGTTTAACTTGGGTTGTCGAATCCTCAGAGACCTAAGAAGTAACATACATTCATGTACATTTTATGGATTGTTTTTGGTTGTGAATTGGACAACATGGGTTGATTTTAGATGGGATTAAGTGAACTATAATAGATTTAAGTGAATTAAAATTAAAATAATGATTTGATCCTAGGTTATCACTTGGGGTGTATTAAATGCATTCCTTTTTCAACTATTTTATTTTTTTATATTTGATATGGGTTCATAAGAAGATCAAAAAACTTCATCACATACTAGTTTAATAATAAAAAAATATAACAATAATCACTTATACAATTGGAGGATCATATTTATGGGAACACCAAGGTAAAGGTTCGTATTAGCACTTGAATTGTGTTGGATTAAAATTTAACAAGGACGAAGGTGTTTTAAAATCGTCAAATAAAAATATCAATTAAAAGAAGTGATTATAAATTAATAGAGTGAGAAATAACACCCAATATTACCCCTTAAAACTCCCTTGGATCAACACATAAGTAGGTTATCCCTCCATTGATTCTATTCTATCAATGGAAGTGGGAAATAGACTAATGAGGGCGGAATTGATGAAGTGAAAAAAATAATGAAAAGAAAATAACCACACCACCATTGCGTGAATAATTTTACAAGGTTTGGTGTGAAAAAGTTCACACCTTTAGGCAAAGGTTTAAATGTGATAAGAATAAGAATATAAAAAAATTAATATTAATAACTTATATAAAGAAGCTAAGGTAATTCAAGAAACTTACAATTGAAGAAATGCAATTACAACATCAAATTGGAAACATAACATTAAAATGAAACAGAGATCAAAGATGATAAAATCATCCACCAAAACTACCTTAAATAGGCATTTAAAGATTCTTGGGTCGAGTCTCAATTATTCCAAATCTTCTCACTTGATTATGGTAGGCCTAGGGTGATAGAAATTTTGTGGAATTTAGACTTTTCCACCCTTGAACCGAAATGAAATCCAACTTGCATCCAAAAAATAGAGGCGCATAAATGAGCTTATATATGAATGAATTGGAGTGGGCCATAGAAGAAGAAAATTAATCTTCAGATGTTCCCTAACTATCTGTAAAGAGTCATCCAATATAGTTTATGGTTTATGGGATATGTGTAAAATGATGGGATGTTTTTCTGGGCTGTAAAATCTGGCCCAAAATTTTATCTCCAACATTGGCCACCTGGAAGTCCCTTAAAACATTCAAATTATCTCCTATAACTGTTTGTTGAAATGTTCCCAGTATTTGCTATATCTTAAAATAAAATTTGAGAATCATTGGGCTTGGATCTTGTTCTCTATAGTCTCTTTATTGACAAGCCGTTCAGTTCACTTTGCCCAGAATGTGTTGTCATGAAAGCCCATTTTGATGGTCTTCCAATGTGAATATTCAAATACTCTAAATGCATTAATTGTTCCTTATATAATGGGATATATGAAAATAATATATGAAAATAAAATCCAAACCATTTGGTATTTTATATGGTGTTCGAAAATGTACCTCGTAATAATGCATTTTAAGAAGGACTTACAATCACAATGTAAAATGATGTTCAAAGTGAAAAAATGCACTAAAATTGTGTTTATGAATAATAAATAACATGAATATTGTATATATTAACAATTAATATTATGCTCATTCAGTGGCTAATCACACCCCCAACTTGAGTTTTTCTAGTCCTGAGTAAAATATATCTGAAAAATGTGAAATTCGAATTCCCTTTCCCAAAAAATATTAATACACAGTGATCACCAAGAACCCTTATACCAAAAAATCATGAAAAACATCAAAATATTTTAATAAAAGATAGGTTCATAATAATATCCCAATCCTGGCCCATTACTTTGTTCAAATTCATCTCTATATTTGATCCAATATCAATTAAGAATGATGATGTGTTGTGTATCACAATAGACATGGGGGGGGGGGGGGGGTTATAGTGGAGGAGAGTAGGGTTTTCCCATTATATTAATCATTATTTTATTATTTTTCTAAAGGCAACCAATAGTGTTGATGATTGTGACCAAAAATAGTAATAAATGCATGTGAGTTAAAAACAATGGTAATTTACATCATCTATGACTCAAGAATGATGCAATAATCCACTTATTTAGCATACTTTGTAATTTATTGAATTTCACAGTACACCAAAAATTCAATTATTCTATGAAATCCCAAAAATTCACCCTATTCATTTTTTGACATTAAGAATTCAAAAATGAACTCAATTTTTTGAAAAATAATTTTCTAAATAATTTTATTTTAATTTTTAAATAAAATCCTAATTTATTCTAAAAAAAGAACATGAAAACTATAACTTGTTTTATAACACCTTAAAAAATTAATCAAGGTCCCATAAAATTATCTTATAACTATAAAAAAACAAAATAACAATTTATGTTTACATTTAATGAAGATAAATTTCCATTTTAAATTATTAAATTAATCATAAAATTATAATTAAAATATTTAGGACATAAAAAATACCCAGACTTATAATATGATCATTTTTTCACTTATAAGATGTCTAAATTGTATTTATACATTTATAGGTGAAGTTTCTATTTTTTTGGATGATTCACTATTCATTACTATCCATAAGGGTATGTTACTATTCATAAAGGATTGTTACTATTCATCAAAAAACTGAGTTGATTCTATCAGACACTAAATATCTTACTTAACGCAACTATGTGTGTGTATTTTTTGAAATTCCAATAATAGAGGTTGTAAAACAACGTTTACTGGATAGGTTATAAAAAAGTTGTGTTTTTTAGAGACTCAGTGTTTCATGCATTAAATATTAAAGATATTCTAAAAAATATTAGGGTGTTACATTCTCACCTCCTTACATAATTTTTATCCTCAAAAATCACAGAATGTTACCTCATCAAAAGATTTGGGTAGTTCTTTATCATAAGCTCCTTAGTCTCCCATATTGCCACTTTGGTTTTATGATTTTTAAAAAGTATCTTTACCAGTCAAGTCAACCGGTTCCTAAACACTAGTTCTTTAGTGTCTAGAATCTCGATAGGTTCTTGAAAGTAAGATAGGTTTGGTTCCAATTTTATACCTTCAGAAGTTAGGACATGCATTAGGTCTATCATGTACTTTCTTAGCAATGAGACGTGGAACACATGAGGTACTTTAGACAGACTAGGTGGCATATCCAAATGATAATCCATAGCTCCAATTCTCTTTAGAATTTCAAAAGGATCTATGTACCTAGGGCTCAGTTTCACATTATTTCCATATCTTATAACACCCATCCATAGAGATACTTTTAAGAAAACATGATCTCCCACTTGAAATTCCAAATCCATCCTTCAATTATCAGTGTTTTTTTCTTCTGATTTGAGCTACTTTGACGTGGACTTGAAAAGTATTTACCTTCAGTGTTGTTTCCTCCATAAGATTTGGGCTCACAATCTTCCTTTATCCAATTTCATCCTAACAAGTTGGTGTACGAAATATCATTCCATACAATGTTTCATATGGTGACATTTGAATACTTTAATGGAAACTATTATTGTAAGAAAACTCCACTAAAGGTAAATATTGATCCCATATAACTTGAAATTCAAGTGAACATGATCTAAACATGTCCTCTAAGGTGTGGATCGTCCTTTCGGATTGCCCATCAGTTTGAGAATTATAATAAGTACTAAAACCAAGCTCAGTATCCATTGTTTTCTGAAGAGTTTAACATAATTTTGTGTAAATCTATGATCATGATCAGACACTATTGAAAGAGGTGCTCTATGAGGTCTTACAACTTCATTGATATAGAGTTTTTCAAGCCTCTCCAGTGTAAAATCATCCCTTATATTGAGTAAATGTACTAATTTTGTATGTTGATCAACAATTACCCATATTACATCACTTCTTGGAGTTTTGGGTAATCCAGTGACAAAATACATTCTAATGTCATCCCATTTTCATGTAGGAATAGGTATAGATTTCATGAATCCTCTATGATGTTGTCTTTCGGCCTTCGCTTATTGACATACTAAACATCATGATACATAATCAGAAATTTCCCGCTTCGTGTTGTCCAACTATAAATGTTCCTTAAAATCTATATATATTTTAGTGCCACCAGGGTGTATAGAGAAATTCGAGCTATGAGCATCATCCAATAACTCCTTTTTCAGCTCGGGTATAGAGGGAGCACATATCCTCCTACCAAATTCCATAATTCCATCTTCACACACGAATTCAGCCAACATCCAATATTTCACAGAATTAATTTTCATTGAAAGGTTCTCATCATCACGTTGAGATCTTTTAATCCTTTCTAATAACGATAGTTGGAAAACCAATTGAAAAAGTAATGATGTCTCACCTTCTTTGATAATTTCTTTGTCCATACTTATTAGATCCATGAACACAAGATCTATTTCAATCCTCATTTTTTTTAAAACTCCATGATCATTCCTACTAAATGCATCAACTACCTTATTTCCTTTCCTGGGTGGTAGTGTATTGCACAATTATAATCCTTGAGTAGTTAGAGCCATCTCCATTGCCTCTTGTTGAGTTGTTTCTGCAAGAAGATATACTTCAGACTCTTGGGATACATATATATCTCATATCATTCACCATAAAGATAGTGTCTCCATATCACCAGATAAAATATTACTTCTACAAACTAAAGATCCTGAGTAATATAGTTTTGTTCATGAATTTTTAGCTACCTTGATGCATAAGAAATAAGTCTATCATTCTTCATAAGTACACAACCAATTAATTTCTTTGATGCATCAATATAGATCACAAACCCATCATTCCCCAATAGTAGAGTAAAGATCGTATCATTAACTAATATCCTCTTCAATTTCTCAAAACATTACTCACATTCTTTGGTCGGTACGAACTTAACCCCTTTACGTGTAAGCCTAGTCATTGGGTTGGATAAATGGGAAAAGTTCTGAATGTAATGTCAATAATAACCCGCTAACCAACAAAACTATGTACCTCAGTTATGATTATTGGAGTAAGACATTCTTGCACTGAATTTTTCATAATAGGATAAAAAATGTTCCATCCTTAAATACAATGTGGCCACAAAAGAAAACTGATTGAATCCAAAATTCACAGTTGCTAAACTTCCCATATAATTCATTTTTTCTAAGAGTTTTAAGAATAGATCACAAGTGATTTTCATGATCTTCATAGGATTTGGATTATACCAAGATTTCATCAATAAATACCACCACAAATTTATCAAGATATTCCTTGAAAACTCTATTCATTAGATCCATGAAAATTGAGGGTGCATTAGTCAGTCCAGAAGGCATTACTAAAAACTCGTAATTTCCATACCTGGTTCGAAACACTCTTCGAAATTTCTTCCATCTTTAATAGAAATTGATGATATCTAGATCGAAGTTCAATCTTCGAGAAATATTGAGATCCCTAAAATTGATCAAATAAATCATCAATGAAAGATAATGGATGATTTTTCTTTATTGTTATAGCATTGATTTCCCTATAGTCAATACACAACCTCATAGATCCATATTTCATCTTAACAAAAATAACAAGGGCTCTCCATGGGGAAACATTAGGGTGAATAAATCCTTTTTCACTCAATTCCTCTAGTTGTTTATTCAAATCAACTAATTCCAATGTGTCTATTCTATAAGGATTCTTTGATATAGGCCTTGAAATAGGAATTAAATCAATAGAGAACTCAACTATCCGTTCTGGATGATGTCCAGGTAAATCCTCCAGAAACACATCCACATATTCTTGCACAAAAGGTACATCCTCTATTTGAACATTCCTTTATTCACCTATAGATATCACATTCAATTCCTCCCAAATAATTGAATTTAGTAGAGCTAGTGGGGTTGGATCCAGATAATAATCAGCTGGTGTGGCCTCTACTCTAACGATATGGGATTCGACACCGTTATAAAAAATTGTAACTTCCTTCTTCTTGTAATAGATCTTTGAATCATAATGTGAAATAAAAATCATACCAAGGATTATATAAAATTCAACTGTGGGTATAATGATAAGGTTAGAAACTAAATCATGTTTATGTGTCATTAGGGGGACTGATCGACACATATCTGTTGCAATGATACACCCCCTCAGAGATTTGACTGAAAACTCCTTTAATAAATCTAATTGAAAATTTCTAATATTCTTGGAAAACTGGTAACATATAAAATAATTTGATGATCCAGAACCAAATAAAGCATTGTCTATGTTCAAGGAAATGATTAAATTACCTACCACTATGTCATTAAGAAATTCAACCTCAATAGTTTTGACTGCATAATCTTGAACTTTCTCCATTGGCCTTATTTGGGGAATGTTTCCATAACACATAGAAAATTCATGTGAGTAGTGTCCCATATCCTTGTAGTTGTAGAATTGAATTTTTTTATCTTATTTCTTTCCCTTACAATCTGGATATAGGTGGCCTTTTTATCCACACTTGTAATGGACTCTTATTCCCTTCAGAAAAGTGACTTGGTGTTTCTACTTATAATTACTACTGGATGTAAGGTCAAATCTTCCCTTATTCCCCATTTATTTATTTCCTTTTCCAAAGTTTTTAGTATCTCTCTTCCTATCATGCTATCCTTTGAATTCATATGACTTAGAGAATTCCTTTTCTACCTTGATAGAAATTGAGACTCTATATTCATATTATGAGAAAATTTGGGTGAATAGAGCCCTTTAGAGGAATGGATTTAAACCATCAAAAAATAGATCATTATTAATCCTTGGATTACGTATGTAGTCAGAGTCATGTATTTATATCCTCATAAAGTTGGCTACATACTTGGAAATATTTTCATCCTCCTTCTTCCTCAGATTCAAGAATTTCCTCTCCATATCTTCTCGTTATTCATGGGGTAAATATTTTTCTAGGAATGTTTCCCTAAAATACCTCCATTCCATATCTTTTATTTCCTCTTCCTAATTTTTTGGATTAACGACCATAACTGATCCGCATCTCCTAATAGATGATAAAATGCCATGACAACCTTCTCTCTTTCTTTACATCTCAAATAGGGAAATATATTCTCTAGGGTACTTATCCACCACTCAGATACAAATGGGTTTGTAATCCCAATGAATGATGGAGGCTATTGTCGCATAAAGCTATCCAACATAGATCCTCCATGTTGTGGATAAGTATGCTCCATATGGGTAAGGTTTTTGTTCATAACCCGAGTCAACTATCCCAATATAGATATTAGATTATATGCACTAGTCACAACACTAGATCCAACATCATTATCTTACATCAGAGGGAAATCACTACATGGGACACACTCATTCATACAATTTCCATTCCTTCCACTAGGTGCCATTTCTAAATAATGGAATACACTAGATTAGGTTATGAATCACAATGTATAATCTCAAATTAGAAAAATACTGAGCATAAATTTAAATTCTATACATATATAATCTCATAATAATAACATGGTTTCATTGACAGAATTTTTACATTTAAATCCTTACCAATGGATTGTAAAGAAAATGTGAGTTATCCTAAGCATATCCCCTTGGAGTGTCAAAGTAGGTGTGCCGTAAGGACAATTTTCATGTACCAAGATACCCAAGGTCAAGACCAAAACTCCTTGTTAGGGGTTTCACTCCTAGGTACATCTGTGCTAGAACCGCTTCCACTTGTAGTATCTAGATAGGGATGCATTTTTTAAAAATATCCACACAATCTATTTATTACTAAGATTTGAGGATGTTTTTTTATGTTTATCCTCAAAGAATATCTTAGGGTTTTTTTCTATAATATATGTTTTCTAAATCTATTTTCCATGTTTTCTACTAAACTTTCTTTGATACCAATTGTAAGTACTCGACCCCAGTTTCCCGGATTTGGTGCCCTATTTGATTATATTGGCATGATTACACGAAATTCACATCCCTAAGGAAAAAATAGTTTAGTATTATTAGAAAAACATAATGTACATAAGTTCAATATTAAAAATTGAAAGTAAAAATAACATATAAGTTAAATTGGGAACATCCACAACTATAAGTTTATCCCTGAATGTCACTCATAATAAACTCTTTCATGTATTTAGAAAATGAAACATAAGAAATGGGTGAGATCAAATTCTTAGTAAGGGTATGAAATATAGCAGAATATATCATAAATATAAACATTAGACATGGTGAATAACTAAAAACACATACCTTTAAAAATATACATGAACACATTATGGCAGAAATAAGAGTTGAATAAATAATGCCATAATAAAACATAATCAAGGGAATTCTACTAGTCAAATAACCACATGAACTATCAATAATATTTTAATAAATAGGTAATGAATAATGTGGGACATGATAACCATACCCTTATGGCCTCGTTCCAAGAACATAAAAATCCATTTTGATAAGGCCTCCTGCCAAGACCATAGTTTGTCCCATAAGACCTACTGACGCACCGAGGGGCTATAGAGGGCCCCACCCAACACTTACTAATTCCAATGAATTCCTCATATGAAAGGGCAAAAACATAAAAAAAATTTACATTCATACTGAATCAAATATATGAAATGTATATAGTTTTCCCCGAACATTAAGCATTAACCCTATCCATTTAGAGTAAATTGGAGAATGGTTTTAAGATAGCACAACCACAATCGAACTAATCATATACCATTCAATTAAATATGGTAGGTTATGTCATAATATATTAATTTAAATAATACATAAGGATCAAGAAGAGTGTTTAAATAGATGAAGATACTCTTCTGAAACCATCACGTAATTCTTGAGATAAATACTCTTTTACGTTGAAAAGAAGTGTTCTTTTGGAAAATATTTTTATAAAAATAGAAGTAAAGTAAGATATTATTTTTATAATAAAATTAATTATTTTATAAAGATAATGGTTTTCAAAAACGTATTATACAGTTCCATTGATAATAGGAAATAATTTTAGAAATTCCTTGAAACAAGATTGTTTATCGAGAAGGATTTTTGAAGGATCCTTTTAAACCATATAAATCCACATAAATGAAGTTAGGATTATGGTTGGTATACCTATATATAAAATTAAAAAATAATTTATGAGGTGTAAAAATGAAATAATAATAATTTAATTTAGTTAAGTAGATAATAAAAGTAAATCGAATGAAAATGGAGGTTCGGGTGGAAAACCCTTACCTTAAGTTCGAAGGTGTTCTTCACTCGACCTTAATGACCTGAATAATAACATTTTGGTTCATAAATTAATGAATATAGAACCTATTATACATTTATTTGATTTTTTATAACCTTATTAGGTTCATTAATGGTCTTTTTATGGGTTAATAGATTCCATTTCATTGTTTGAGAGTGTTTTATTCCTTGGATTTCATGATCGGTTTACTTATATTCATGAATGGGTAAACATGTATAATGAGAATGGTTGTACAAAATAGAAGTTGTATATTATTATTGAATAACCATAAGATTACATCTTCATGAAATTCTTTTGGTAATTGGGAGTGAAGATGAATCATTATATAAAACATTAATGATAATTGTTTGGGTTAATTGGCGGTTCTTGATCACAATGAACTCATTTTGATTAATAAATTAATATCATGAGTACCAAAGGATTAAAGAACATTAAATAAGTTATAATATATATTATAGTCTATATCATCCATTAAAATGGTGTTATGACCATAAATGATGATGGTAATAGAAATTAAAAACCCATCGTCATTGAATGTGATAAATTAACACATCTCGGATTGTGTTTTTATTCCTAGTATAAAAGAAGGGGTAAAGAGAGATGATGAAGAATTATTCCTTTATCATAATAAAATACCATTACATGTAAGGTATTGAATTCATCACAAAATTTTGATGAAAGGAGTTTAGGAAACAAAGAGAAATGAAATGAACTTAAAATAAAGGAAATGAAAAGAGGAATTTACCTCTTGAAGTAATCTCCCTTGAGGGCCACTTTAGGGGAGAGATTTTGGCCTTTTTATGAGATAAAGGGATGATAGACATGGGGGGGGGGGGTATGGTAGGATATTTTATTATAATTTAGACTATGAAAAATTCTTGAGAGGAGTTACGAGAAGATGGATTGGGGGAGTTTTTATAGTGGAGGAGAGGCTGGTTTTCCCATTATTTTAATCATTATTTTATTATTTTTTTCAAAGAAAACAAATAGTGTCGATGATTGTGACTAAAAATATTAATAATTTCATGTGAGTTCTAACCAATGGTCATTTAATTCATCCATGACTCAAGCATGGTACATAAATTCACTTATTTAGCATATTTTGTAAATTTTTGAATTTTACTATTCACAAAATTCAAGTATTTCAGAAAAATACCAAAAATTTACCCGAACCATTTTTTGATATGTAGAATTCAAAAATAAACTCAATTTTTTTAAAAATAAATTTCTAAATATTTTTAATTTAATTTTTTTTTAAAAAAATTTATTCGAAAAAAGAACATTAAAACTATAACACGTTTTATAACACCTTGAAAAATTTATCAAGGTCCCATAAAATACCTTATAAGCATAAAAAAATAAAATAAAAAATTTATGATTACATTTAATGAAAATAAATTTCCATTTTAAATTAATAAATTAATAATAAAATTAAAATTAAAATATTTATCACATACAAAAATATCAATACTTATACTATGATCTTCTTTTCACTTATAAGATGTCTAAATTGAATTGATACATTCATGGGTGAAATTTCATTTTTTTTGGGTGATTTTCTATTCATTACTATTCATAAGGGTATGTTAGTATTCATAGTTCACATAATGTTACATCATAAAATGATTTGGGATGTTCTTCATCATAAGCTCCTCAGGCTCCCATGTTGCCACTTAGATTTTATAATTTTTTAAATGTATCTTTACCAGTCGAGTCTTCCGATTCCTCGAAAATTTTTCTTTAGTGTCTAGAATCCGGATCGGCTCTTCACAGTAAGATGGGTCAGGTTCCAATTCTATACCATCAGAATGGAGGACATGCATTGGGTTAGGCATGTACTTTGTTAGCAATGAGACATGGAACATATTGGGTACTTTAGAGAGGTTAGATGGCATATCCAAACAATAATCCACAACTCTAATTCTCTCCAGAATTTCAAAAGGGCCTATGTACCTAGGGATCAGTTTCCCTTTCTCCCCAAATCTTATAACACCCTTCCATGGAGGTACTTTAAAGAAAACATGATTGCCACCTTGAAATTCCATATCCACCCGTCGATTACCAGCATATATTATTTTATGATTTGAGCTAATTTGATATGGCCTTGAATAGTCTTTAACTTCACTGTTGTTTCCTCTATAATCTTTGGGCCCACAATCTTCCTTTCTCCAACTTCATCCCAACAAGTTGGTGTATGACATATCATTCCATACAATGCTTCATATGTTGCCATTTGAATACTTGAATGGAAATTATTATTGTATGAAATATATACTAAAGGTATATATTGATCCCACATACCTTGAAAGTCATGTGAACATGATCTCAACATGTCCTCTAAGGTTTTTATCGTCCTTTATGATTTCCAATCAGTTTGAGGATGATAATATATACTCAAACTATGCTCAGTATCTATAGCATTCTGAAGATTTTTACGGAATTTTTATGTAAATCTAGGATCGTGATAATACTCTATTGATAGAGGAGCTCCAAGAAGTCTTACCACTCTATTGATATTGAGTAGTGCAAGCCTCTCTATTGTAAAATCCTTGCTTATGGCGAGTAAATGTGAAAATTTGGTAAGTCGATCAACAATTACCCATATTACATAATTTATTTTTGGAGTTTTGGGTAACCCAGTTACAAAATAAAAGGTGATGTCATCCCATTTACATGTAGTAATGGGTTGAGGTTTCATTAATCCTCTAGGATGTTGTCGTTCGGCCTTCACTTATTGACAGCCTAAACATCTTGATACATAATCATCAATTTCACGCTTCATGTTGTCCAACTAGAAATGTTTCTTAAAATCTCTATACATTTTAGTGCTACTAGGGTGTATAGAGAAATTGAAGCTATGTGCATTATACAATAACTCCATTTTTAGCTCGGGTATAGAGGGAGCACAAAACATCCTACCAAATTTTAGAATTCCATATTCACATAAGATGTCATCCAACTTCCCATATTTCACATCATTAATTTTCTTTTGAAGGTTCTCATCATCAATCTGAGAGATTTTAATCCTTTATAATAAAGATGGTTGGGAAAAAAATTGAAAAAGTAACGATGTATCACATTCTTTGATAATTCCCATGTCTCTCCTTATTAGATCCATGAACATAGAATCTATTTCAATCCACATTTTGTTTAAAATTCAATGATTCTTCCTCATCAATGCATTGAATACCTTATTTTCCTTCCCTGGGTGGTAGTGTATGGAAAAATCATAATACTTTAGTAGTTAGATCCATCACCTTTTTTTCATGTTGAGTTTTTTCTACAAGAAGATATAGCTCAGACTCTTGTGATCTGTATATATCTCACATATTTCACCATAGAGATAGTGTCTCCTTATATTTAGATAAAATATTACAGCTTCTAACTCAAGATCATGAGGAGCATAGTTTTGTTCAAGAATTTTAATCTAAATTTATGCATAGGAATTAATCTATCATTCTACATAAGTACACAACCAAGTCTTTTCTTTGATGAATCACTATAGATAAAAAACCCATCATTCCCTGATAGTAGAGTCAGGACCAGATCATTCACTAACATCTTCTTAAATTCCTCAAAACATTCTTGACATTATTTTTTCCATATGAACTTAACCCCTTTATATGTAAGCTTGGTCATTGGGTTTCCTAAATGGGCGTAGTTCTGAACGAAACACCGATAATAACCTACAAAACCAATAAAACTACGAACCTCAGTTTTGTTTGTTAGATTAGGAAATTCTTGCACAACCTTTGTATTCATTTGATCAAAAAATATTCCATATTTAAAGACAATGTGTCTAGGAAAGGAAACTGATTGAATCCGAAATTCACACTTTCTAAACTTCCCATATAATTCATTTCTTCCAAGAGTCATCAAAATAGTGCACAAGTTATTTTCATGATCTTCATAGCTTTTTGTGTATACCAAGATATCATCCATAAAGACCACCACAATGTCACCAAGATATTCCTTGAAAACTATTTTCAATAGATCCATGAAATATGAGGGGTGCATTTTTCATTCTAAATGGAATTACTATAAACTTGTAATGCCCAAACATATTTCAAAACACAGTGTTTGGAATGGAATCATTACTTACTAGAAACTGATGATATCCAGATCGAAGTTCAATCTTCTAGAAATATTGGTCTCCAAGAAGTTGATTAAAGAAATCATCAATGCGAGGTAGGGGATACTTGTTATTTTTTTTATAGCATTGATCACCCTGTAGTTAATGCACAACCTCATAGATCCATCTTTCATATTAACAAAAAGAATAGGGTCTCCCCATGGGGAAACATTTGGGTGAATAAATCCTTTATCACTTAATTCCTCTAGATGTTTTTTCAATTCAACTAATTAAACTGTGGCCATTCTATAAGGAGACTTTGACATAGGCCCTGAACTAGGAATTAAATTAATAGAGAACTCAAATTCCCGTTCTGGAGGATGTCCAGGTAAATTTTCTGGAAACACATCCACATATTCTTGCACAATATGTATGTCCTCTATTTTAACATCTCTTTACTCACCTATATATATTACATTCCCTTCCTCACCAATAATTGAATTCAGTAGAGCTACTAGAGGTGGATCTAGATAAGAATAAGCTAGAGTGGTCTATACTCTAAGGATAAGGGATTTGACACCGTTCTAAAAAATTTAACTTCCCCCTTATTGTAATAGATCTTCACATCATAATGTGAAAGACAAATAATACCAAAGACTAAATTAAAGTCAACCATGGGTTTTATGATAACGTTAGAAACTAAATCATGTTTATGTATCATGATGGGAACCGATCGATACATCTTTGTTAAGATGATACACCCCCTATGAGTTTTGACTAAATAATCCTTTAATAAATAAAATTTCACATGTCTAATATTCTTTGAAAACAAGGAATATATAAAATAATTTGATGATCTAGAACCAAATAAAACATTGTCCAATTTCAAGGAAATGATTAATGTACTTTCCACCACATTATAAGAACAAAAACCACATAAATTTTGACCTCATTTACTTGGCCTTTCTCCTTTGGCCTTCTTTGGGGAATGTTTCTCTAACACATAGGAAATTCATGTTCATAATGTCCCATCTCCCTACAATTTTTGCATTCAACATTTTTAGCTTCGTTCTTCCCCTTACAATCTCGAGATAGGTGGAATTTTTCTCCACACTTGTTACAGACTCTCATTCTCTTCAAGAAAGTGCTAGGGTGTTTCTACCCACAATTACTGCTGGATGTAAGGTCAACTTTTCCATTATTCCCCATTTAATTATTTCCTTTTCTAGAGTTATCAATATCCATCTTCTTATCTTTCTTTCCTTTTAAGTCATATGATTTAGATAATCCCTATTTTTCCTTGATAGCACTTGAGACTATATCTTCATATGATGAGAAACTTTGGGTGACTAGAGACCTTTAGAGGAATGACTTTAACCGATAAAATAATAAATCATTATTACCCCTTGGATTACGTATATAGCCCACATCATGTATTTACATCCTTGTAAATTTTTCCTCATACTTGACAACATTTTCAACCTCCTCCTACCTTAGATTCAAGAATAGCCTTTCCATATCTGCTCGTTGTTCACGGGGAAAATATTTTTCTAGGAATATTTCCTTAAAATCACTCCATTCCATATATTCTATTTCTTCATCCTCATTTTTTTTGGATTAACGACCACCACTGATCCGCATCTCCCGATAAATGATAAACTGCCATGAAAACCTTCTCCCTTTAATTACATCCTGAATCGGAAAATATCTTCTCTAAATAACTTATCCAATACTCAGCTACAAATGGGTTTGTAGTCCCCTTGAATGATAGAGGTTGTTTTCACATAAATCAATCCAACATAGATCCTCCATTTTGTGGATTAGGATTCTCCATATGGGTAAGGTTATTGTTCCTAACCCAAGTTAACCGTCCTAGTATAGCTATAAGATGCTCAGCACCAGTCACAGAACTAGAGCCATTATATTACAACATAGAGAAATCCCTACATGGGACACACACATTCATACAGTTTCCGTTCCTTTGACAAGGCTCCATTTCTAAATTATGTAATACACTATATTATGTTATGAATCATAATTTATATTCCCAATGTAGAAAAATACTTAGAAAAAATTGAAATTCTATAGATAGCTAATATCACAATAATAAAATGGTTTCTATGAGAGAAGATTTAAATTTAAATACATCATAATGACTTGTAAAGAAAATGTGAATTATCCTAAGAATATCCCCTGGGAGTGTCAAAGCAAGTGTGCAGTAAGGCTCGTTGTCATGTACCAAAACACCACGGGTCAAGCCCAAAACTCCTTGTTAGGGTTTTCACTTCTAGGTACATCTGTGCCAGAACCACAAGCACTAATTGTATCTAAACATGGGTGTATTTTCTAGAAATATCCACATAATCTATTCCTTACAAATATTTCATGATGCTATTATTTTTTTTCCTCAAAGAGTATCTTAGGGTTTTGTTTGAGAATCTATGTTTTCTAAATCTAGTTTCAAAGTTTTCTGTTAAATTTCTTTGATACCAACTATAAGGACCCAACCCCAATTTCCCAGATTTGGTGCCTTATATGATTATATTGGCATGATTATAAGAAATTCTCATACCGAATGAATTAATAGTTTAGTAGTATTGGAAAAATAGATATGTATATAACTTCAATATTACAACATTTAAGGAAAAACAATATATAAGTTGTATTGGGAACATCCACAAATATAAGTTTATCCATATATGTCACTCATAATAATCTCCTTCATGTCCTAATAAAATGAAACATAAGAGAGTTGTGAGCCGAAATCCTCAGTAAGGGAATGAAATATAGCGGAATATATCATAAACCTAAACATTTGACATGGAGAATAACTAAAAACACATACCTTTAAAAATAAACATGAACACATTAATACAGGAATAAGAGTTGAATAAATAATGCCATAATAAAATATAATCATGGATATTCTACTAGTATAATAACCACATGAACTATCAATACTATTTTCATAATGTGGGAATGTATAATGTGAGAAATCATAACCATACCATCAAGGCCTTGTTCCAAGACCATAAATATCCATTTTGTCAAGGCCTCATGCCAAGACCATAGTTTGTCTCATGAGACCTACTGATGCACCGAGGGGCTATAACGGGCCCCACCTAATACATAAAAAGTGCAATTCATTCCTAATATGAACAGGAAAAAACATAATCAACATATATATTCATATTGAAACTAATATATTAAATGTAAATAATTTTCCCCAAACATTAAACATAAACACTAACCATTCAGAGTAAATTGGTGAATGGTTTTAAGATATCACAACAAAAGTAAAACTAATTACAAACCGTTAAATTAAATATGGTATGTGATATAATAAAATATTAATACCAATAATACACAAGGATCAATAAGAGTGTTGAAATAGATGAAGATACTCTTATAAAACCATCGAGTAATTCTTGAGATAAATACTCTTTTACTTTGAAAAGAAGTGTTCTTTTGGAAAAATATTTTTATATAAATAGAAGCTAATTAAGATCATATTTTTATAAAAAATGAGGTATTTCATAAAGATAATGATTTCTAAAAACATATTATAGATTGACCTAGAGAATAGGTAAGAATTTGAGAAATTCCCTTGAAACAGGCTTGTTTATTGGGAAGGATTTTTGAAGGATCCTTTTAACAAATATAACTCCACACAAATGAAGGAAGGATTATGGTTGGTACACATATATATAACATTCAAAAATAATTTTTATGGAGTAAAAATTAATGTATAAGAATTTAATTGAGGTATCTATATAATTAAAGTAATTCGAATGAAAATTGAGGTTTAGGTGGAAAACCCTTACCTTAAGTTCGAAGGTGTTCCTCAATTGATCTTAATAACCAGAATATTAAAATTTTGGTTCATAAATTAATGAGTATAGAATATATTATCCATGTAATTAATTTATTTTAACCTTATTAGGTTCATTCATGGATTTTTTATTGGTTAATAGATTCAATTTCTTTGTTTGGGAGTGTTTTCTTCCTTGGTTTTCATGATCGGTTTACTTATATTCATGTATGGGTAAACATGTAGAATGAGAATGATTTTTCAGAATATAAGTTGTATGTTATCAGTGAAAAACCATAAGATTACATGGTCATAAAATTATTTTGGTTATTTGGAGTTATAATGAATCATTATATAAAACATTAATGACAATTGTTTGGGTTAATTGGAAATTCTTGATCACAACGAATTCATTTTGATTTTTAAATTAATATCATCTGAAAAAAGGATTAAATAACCATAAATAAGTTATAATACATATATTATAGTAGAGATAAACCATTAAAATGGTTTCATAACCATAATTAATGATGGTAATAGAAATTGAAAACCCATCATCCTTTAATGTGATAAATTAACACATCTCGGATGGTGTTTTCATTCCTAATATAAAAGAAGGGGAAATGAGAGATGATGAAGAATTATTAATATATAATAAAAACATTCCACAACATGTATGATACTAGATTAATCACAAAATTAGGATTAAAGGATGTGATTAAAAAAGAGAAAGTAAAGGAACTTAAAATAAAAGAAATGAAAAGGGGAATTTACCTCTTAAAGTAATCTTCCTTGAGAGCCTCTTTAGGGGAGACATTTTGGAATTTTTATGAGATCAAGAGATTCTAGACATGGGGGGGGGGGGTATATTGGTAGGATATTTGAGTAAAATTTAGAATAGGAAAAATTCTTGAGAAGAGTGAAGAGAAGAGGGAGTGTGGGAGTTTTTATAGTGGAGGAGAGGCAGGTTTTCCCATTATTTTAAGCATTATTTTATTATTTTTCTAAAGGAAGCCAATAGTGTTGATTATTGTGACCAAAAATAGTAATATGTTCATGTGAGTTCAAACCAATGGTCATTTCAACTTCCATGACTCAAGCATGATGTATAAATTTACTTATTTAGTATATTTTGTAAATTATCAAATTTCACTATTCACCAAAAATTTAAGTATTTTTGAAAAATACCAATAATTCGCCCTAACCATTTTTTGACTTGTAGATTTTCAAAATGAACTCAATTTTATTAAAATAATTTTTTAAATATTTATAATTTGATTTTTAAATAAAATCATAATTTATTAAAAAATATTAAAACTACAACTCGTTTTATAACACCGTGAAAAATTATTCAAGGTCCCACAAAATTATCTTATAACCATAAAAAAATAAAATAAAAATTTATGATTATATTTTATGAAAATAAATTTCCATTTTATATTATTAAATTAATCATTAAATTTTAATTAAAATATTTATGATGTACAAAAATACCAACACTTTTACTATGATTTTTTTTTCACTTATAAGATGTCTACATTGTATTTATATATTCATGGTGGAAGTTTCTATTTTCTTAGATGATTTAATATTCATTACTATTCAAAATGGTATTTTACTATTAATAAGGGTATGTTACTATTCATAAAAAACTAAGTTGATTCTATCAGACTCAAAATATCATACTCAACGCAACCGTGTATGTCAGTTTTTTGAAATTCCAATCACAGTGGTGGTAAAACTTTCTTTACTGGAAAGGTTATAATAAAGTGGAGTTTTTTAGAGACTTAGTGTTTCAGGAATTCAATATTAAACATATTTTTAAAGGTCTAGGGGGTGTTACATTCTTCCCTCCTTACAAATATTTCATCCTCGAAGTTCACAGAATGTTACCTCATAAAATGATTTGTGTAGTTCTTCATCATAAGCTCCTCAGGCTCCCATATTGCCTCTTAGATTTTATAATTTTTACAAAGTATCTTTACTAGTCGAGTTGTCTGATTCCTCAACACTTTTTCTTTAGTGTCTAGAATTCGGACCGGCTCTTCACGGTAAGATATGAAGGTTCCAATTCTATACCTTCAGAAGTGAGGACATGCATTGGGTCTAGCATGTAATTTCTTAGCAATGAGACATGGAACACATTGGGCACTTTAGACAGGCTAGGTGGCATAGCCAAACAATAATTCACAACTCCAATTCTCTCCAGAATTTCAGAAGGTCCTATATACCTAGGGATCTATTTCCCATTCTTCTCAAATCTTATAAAACACTTCTATGGAGACACTTTTAATAAAATGTTATCTTCAACTTGAAATTCCATATCCATCATTCGATTATCATCATAGATTTTTTTATGATTTGAGATGCTTTGATACGGCCTTGAATAGTCTTTACCTTCACTGTTTTTTCCTCCATAAGAATTGGGCCCACAATCTTCCTTTCTTCAACTTCATCCCAAAAAGTTGGTGTACGGCATATCTTTCCATACAATGCTTCATATGGTGCCATTGAATACTTGAATGGAAACTATTATTGTATGAAAACTCTACTAAAGTTAAACATTGATCCCCCATACCTTGAAATTCAATTGGACATGATCTCAACATCTAACACCCAAAGATTTCATTGTACGTTATTTCTTCAAAGAAATTCAATAACTTTCACTTCAAGCAACAATGAGTTCAAGCGCACCACGACATACCGAACTAGCCGTTCAAAAGCGGTTATGAATTGTATTAACTGAATTTTGAACTTTATATAATCATCATAATTTTATAATCCCTATTATGTGTTTCTTAGACAAAATGTAAGAACAAACTCCTTTTTTTCAGATAAAAGAAGTATTTTTCAAAAAATGCACTTTTACCGCCTTCTAATGGTGAACCCTTTTTAAATACAATATTTGAAACTTTTATATATTAAATTTGAAAAAATAAACTACTTATTTAGAATCAGGATAGAAGAATTTAGTTTCAATAAATATTTGGCGTTTTTATGATAACTTTCATATTTGGGTGAATAGTGAAAAATACTATATTTTAACTGAAAACAACTTTTCTTATGAAAAATAATATATAGTGTTTAGTTATACATTTTAATGGTTTGGAAGTATAAATATATTATATTATTACCATTAAATCTAATTCAGTTCATTGTAAGTAATTTTACTTCAAAATTGGACATAAACAAGTGTCAATCTTTTGATAGTTATTATTTCTTAAAATTACGCCTTTTTGTTTTGACAACGAGAATTAATTTAAAATTAGAAAATTAAAATTATATGTTTTTAATTTGGTAAAATAGACTTCATTTTTGAATTCGTAATATCAAAATTAGCTTCATGTGAATTTTTGTTATTTTTCTGAAAACTTTCAATTTTTGATGAATAGTAAAAAACACCGAGTTATTGGTTAAAACTGACTTTTTATTTAAATAATTATTTATTTTATTTAAATTTATTTTAGGTCAAAATAGATACAGAATACCTATATAATTTCAATGTAATTAATTGGAGTCAATTCATGATTGAAAATAGATATTTACCTTAGTTTATTTAAGGACCAGGATAAAGATTAACTCAAAAAAAAAACTATATTCATTGAAATATAATTAATTAGTATAAAAAATACGTCCAAAAAGAAGATCATACTCTAATACTAATTGATAGGTCCAAACAAGGAACATGGAAAATACAAGGGGTGAATTTTATATCGTAAAACAATCCAAGTAACTTAAATCATATAAATAATGTGGTTTATAATAATGATAAATAATTTAATCATAAATAATATATATTCTGGATGTGTGAATATCATAAGAATAAAAGTATATAAGTTAACATAGAGATTTCATAGTAGTTTAAATCCAAATGATCATACTTATACTCTTTACACTATCAACCCCAGAGCAAGGATATCCATTAGATATAACCTTTTAAAGTAAGAGAAAAACAAACCCAATATTTTATACAATACTAGACCTAACCTAGGGCTTTCAAATAAGAATCCCTAAAACTATTCTGAGACTTTTAGTAGGCTCATGCACAAACTAGGAAATATATTTTTGGTCAAGTGGGATAACAAAGTTGGTACCTTTTAATGGTGTTATAATCGATGAATGAGACAAAATAAATAAATTTTATAGTGCAAAAAACTCAAATAAAAATATAACAAAAAAAGAAACCATTAGATATTGAAGATGAGATGATTTTTGGTGCATGTGCATATTTCCATTAATTTGATTTCATGTGATTTTGTTTGTTTAATTTTCCACTGTATTTTGATGATATTTTAATTAATGTTATTTGGTTTTTTTTGATTCTTATCACGTTGGAATTATAAGATATTTATCTATATTTTATCAGTTAATGATGAAGTTTGAAAATGATTGTCAATTTCTCTAAAAATACAATGAAGTTTCAATTATGGTTTTAAAAACTCTACATTTCTTTTTTTTTAAAAATTTTGGTATTTATTTTTCTAAAACTTTTATGGTTATCTGTTTTACATGAAACTTGATTATATGGAACGATAAAATGTTTATCTTGATTTCATTAGTTTACATCAAAGTCTAAAAATATCTTTTGAATTGGCTTTTAATTACTTGATGTTATGCTATTTTGTTTTGTAGTACCAGTTTTTTCAGAATTGTTTTGATTATGTTTTTTAATGATTTAAGGATCTATATATGGCGGTCTTAATTGGTTATTTTTTTTGGAATGATAATAAGTTTTTCTACAAATCATTATTTTTGACCAAAGTCTGAATATGCTGTTAAGAGCCCTCAAAAATTCTTGAAGTTTTTCAAAACATTCTGTCCAGATTTTTCACAAAAGTATGGTTCATTTTTATCTCACAAAAGTATGGTTCATTTTTATCTCACAAAAGTATGGTGCATTTTTATCACAAAAGTATGGTTCATTTTTATCACAAAAGTATGGTTCATTTTTATCACAAAAGTATGTTTATTTTTATCTCAAAAGTATAGTTTATTGTTTATTTCATGAAAGTATGGTTTACTGTTCATACCTTATGTTACTTTCCTGTTCATACCATACGTTACATTACTGTTCATACCATAAGTTACGTTACTATTCATACCCTAAGTTATGTTATTATTCATACCCTGCGTTACGTTATTGTTCATTTCACAAGGTAAGGTTTGGAAGCCATACGTCACTGTTCACTTAGAAGTTAATGTTCATTCCAAAGTTACTGTTCACTCCAAAGTTACTATTCACTCCGAATTTACTATTCACTTCTAAGTTACTATTCATTCCGAAGTTACTGATCATTCCGAGCAATTTTTTTTAAAATTGATTTTCTGCAAATATATGGAATATTTTTTAACGATTTTTTGGGAGAAACATTATCATTAAATATAAGGATCATAATCACAGATTTTTTAATATTTTTGTTGCTATATTTAGAGAGAAAAATTAATAAAGTTTTTCAACGTATTTTAAAAATAAATTTTGATGTTTCAAGATTGTTTAAATTCAAATGTTTGAATTTATTTTCAGAATCTGCTGCTAGTTTTCAGGAACTGTTTTGACAACGTTTTAGTCATTTTAAATGGATTTAAAATTCTATTTTGAATCATTCAATGCTTATATTATTCTGGATATTTTATTGGAATAATTATTCAAAATATTTTCAATATCTTTATTTGATATTTATTCTACGGGAATAAAAATAAAACAGTTATGCTATTTTCTGGGAGATATTGATGGGATCTCTTGACTCAATTAATTTTGAATATCCTAAGGAAGCGGAGCTACTGCACCTGCTATATATTTTTATTATCTATATATATCATTCTCTCTTGTAGAAAAAGAAGAACAATACAATACAAAGAGAAAGTGCTGTGAACTTTGAATCTACTATGCATTTGCGACGTCCTGTGACACTCTGCTTCACCACCTGCTCCTTCTCTCAAGTGCTGAATTAATTCTACTTCGAATACAATTGCATTGAAGAGACGTGCTGATCTAAACCTCAAGAACTAGTACATGTGCTTTAATTTTTATCTTCTCTTTCATCTGGTTCTGAGTCTGTAAACACTATTTCCCATCTCTCACACGCACCCTATTTTTCTGTTTATGCTTTTCCACACAAAAGCATTATTTGTTATAGTTTTCCTGAGGTTGTGAATCCTAGATTCTAATTTCAAGATCTTAGGGTTGTGACTCCCTATATCTAAAGTCAAGACTCTTTGGCTTGTGACTCCCAGTATCTAAAGTCAGGTTGTAAGGGTTGTGACTCCCCACACAAAAGTCAGCGTCGTGGTTATCCCTCCACTAGAAAAGGATTTTGTAAGTATGTTATGATACCCCATTAAAAATCATTTTTAGTTCACACGTATATCTTACCGAGTAGAGAGGTATAAGAGTAGAGTATGCCCACTTTGGACTGAACTACTATATAAAAATCCCTGTAGTATTTACTTTTTCCACTGCTAATTAACCTTAATAATTAACTTTGATAATTAATTTATTTGATTAATTTTTTTTAATCTGGTCTATTCACCCCCCCCCTCTAGACCATCTTCTATTACCCTGTCCGAACTAACAATTGGTATCAGATGGAAAACTTCTTAAGAATAGTTTTTCTCTATCTTTATATTTCTTTACACCAAATATCGGCAACATTGGTTATTCCTTAAGGAATTTATCCAACCAATTTTATTTGAGTCTGCTTTTATATTTTACAGCACTAACCTATTATTAGACCTCATAGTCTAAGGATAAAGATCTTATAAGATGGAAGGATTGAACCCAAATGATTCTTGGATTGCTCAAAATCCACCACATTTTGATGGAAATGATTATGGATACTGGAGATCCCGAATGACGGCATACCTCAAACAGTTGGGCCTTGAGCACTGGTCTATCATGTCAAAACAATACACACTTCCTGAAGCTGATTCAGATATTCTTCTAGGAATTGATGCTACTAGATATATATTAAATTACAAAGTCGTTAATATTTTATATTGTGCTATTAACAGAAGTGTTTTTAGTCATGTGTCTACATGCAAGACAACTCATGAAATTTGGATGATTTTTAAAGTTACTCACCTTGGCTCTGACAAATTGATCCGAACCAAACTTGGAATGCTTCATGCTAAGTATCAAGACTTCAAGATGGGTGAATATGAAACGATAAACCAAATTTTCCATAGATTCAAAAGCATTGTGAATGGGATGAATTCACTTGGAGAATTTATGCAAAATTTGATACTTGTTGAAAGAGTACTACGAGAATTACCAAAGAAATGGCATGCAAAGAAGGTTTCCATTGATGAAAGAAAGAACTTCAAAGAGTACACACTTGATGAATTGATTGGATCACTACTCAAATATGAACTGGAACTGAAGAACATAGCTAATGAGGAGACAACAGAAAGAAAAGGTGTAGCATTTAAGTCTATAAATGTTATTTCTAATGAATCTTCTGATTCTGATCAACAAGATATTGAAAAGGAAGACATGGCTCAGATTGTAACTAGAGTCCTCAAAATAATGAAAATGAAAGAATTCAAAAACGAGTTTAGTAGAAACCCCCAAACAGAAAAATATAAGGGAGATAAGAAAGGTGATATAAATTACAATGCTTCAGATGTAACTTTTTATGAGTATAGGAAGAAATGTTATATCAAAATTGATTTACCTAAACTAAATAATAAAGAAAAATACAAAAAAATGATAGAAATACATTGACAACAAGCTATATTTGTACTGATGAATCTGATTCTAGTGAACAATATGGAAATAAAAAAAACCTACTAACTTGTGTTTCATGGCATCACTGGATAAGGTTTGTAATTATAGTTATTATTCTGATTTATATGATTCTGAATATGAATCTGATAACCCCAATGTTTTTGAATTAAATAAAGAAATTTAATTATTAAGAAAAGATATTTTCAATGCTGTTGATTTATATAATAAAATTAAAGAAGATAATGAAAAACTTATTTCTGAAAATATTAATTTTGCAAGAAAATAAAAAATTAATAAACACTGCTTCTGCTTCTCATTAAATAGTTTATGATAATTTGAAAACTACTCAAGATTTGAATGAGAAATTCAAAAAGGAAGTTTAATGTATTAAACAAAATTTATCATCTTTTATTCCAGGTTGTGAAAAATATCATGAGATGATGTCTTTAACTAAAACTGATAAAAATAAATATGGTTTTGGTTATGATAAAAGATTACAAAAAATGTATAAACCCAATTTTTTTAAAAGTAAAAATGGTTGTACATCAACTGTTAATTGTTTTAAATGTGGTATGAATGGTCACTATGCCAATGAATACTCAGTTAGATTTAAACAATCTTTGGGATTAAAAAAAACTAATATTTCAAAATCCTTGTTATTGAGAGTACCTTAAAATACATGTTTAAATTATATATGGGTACCTAAATATTTTATTACTAATCCTATTGGACCCAAAGTAGCTTGGGTAACAAAATTTTAATTAATTGATTTTTGTAGGAAAAATGCCTTGGATGTCTCAAGAACGACATATGGTACACAAACAGTGGATGCTCTTGGAATATGACTGGAGACCCATAAAATTTTACCTAATAAAACATATGTGATAGAGGCACTATTACTTTTGTATACAATTCAAAAAGGAAAATTGAAAGGTTTTTGTAAAGTTGGTATTTCAAATTCTACATTTATTTCCAAGGTTTTATATGTTGAAGGTTTAAAACACAATTTAATTAGTATATCGCAATTATGTGATGATGGCATGAAAGTTAAATTTCAAAATGATAAATGTTTAGTTTTTAAAAAGGATTATTTATTATTTAATGCTAATTTAAAAGATTATATTTATACTATTGATTTTGCTGAACTAACTGTTCAACATGTAAAGTGTTTGAATGATATACATAATGAAATCATCCTTTGGAACCGATGTTTAGGTCATGTTAATTTTAGAATGTTTCATAAGCTCTCAAAGCACGAGAATGTTTTACAACTTCCTTCTTTGATGAAAGAACAACTTCATGTTTGTGATGCCTGCATGAAAGGGAAACAACACAAAATTTATTTTAGACCTATTATTCAGATAAGTACTAATAAGACTTTACAGTTAGTACATCTTGATTTATTTGGTCCAACTCAAATTTATAGCCTTGGTGTAAAGAAATATACTTTAGTTATTGTTGATGATTATAGTAGATTTACTTGGGTATATTTTCTAGCTCATAAAAATGATACTTTATCTAAATTCACTGCTTTATGTAAATTAGTTCAAAATGAAAAAGGTTGTATGATTATTTCTATTCATAGTGATAAAGGAGGTGAATATCATAATTTAGATTTTGAAAAATTCTGTGAAAAGAATGGATATTTTCATAATTTCTCTGCTTCTAGAAGAGCACAACAAAATGGTGTTGTAGAACAGAAAAATAGAACTCTTATTGAAATGGCTTGAACTTTGTTAAGTGAATATAATCTCCCTAGATATTTTCGGGCTGAGTCTGTCTTTACTGCATGTTATATTTCAAATATAATTCTTATTAGATCTTTTCTAAAGAAAACTCCTTATGAATTATTCAAAAATAAAAATCCTAAAGTTGGTTATTTTAGTGTTTTTGGATGCAAAGTTTTTATTTTAAATTCAAAGGATAATTTAGATAAATTTGATGATAAAAGTGATGAAGGTATTTTTCTTGGTTACTCTAATAATAGAAAATATTATAGAGTTTATAATAAAAGAACGATGGTTATTGAAGCATCTGTTTATGTTATTTTTGATGAAAATAATGTTAAAATAAATTCTATTTCTAATTTTATTGATGATGAGTTTAGAGATTTTAATTTTGTTGAAGATATTCCTAAAGACAAGAATGATTTAATTGAGGGGGAACATACTCCATCTCAATATGATCCATGATCATGGAAGATTCACAAAGATCTTCCTGTTGAAAATGTAATTGGAAATGTTGATTCTGGTGTCAAAACTAGAAATTCTATTTTAAATTATTGTGCCAATTCTGCTTTTATTTCTGATTTTGTTCCTGTTAATATTAATGATGCTTTAAAAGATGAAAACTGGATTGTTTCTATGCAAGATGAATTAAATCAATTTTTTAGAAATAATGTTTTGACTTTAGTAGAATCGCCTATAGATAAACAGGTAATTGGAACTAAGTAGATCTTTAGAAACAAGCTGGATGAATTTGGACAGATTGTCAAAAACAAAGCCAGGCTTATTGCTCAAGGATACTCTCAAGAAGAAGGTATAGACTTTGAATATTCATTTTTACCTATTCCCATGTTAGAGGATATTAGAATTTTTTTATATTTTTCATGTTTTCAAGGTGTTAAATTATATCAAATTGATGTGAAAAGCGCTTTCATAAATGGTTTTATTACTAAAGACGTTTATGTTTCTCAACCCCCTGGTTTCTAAAATGAAAAATTTCCCAACCATGTTTTTAAATTATCTAAAGCTTTATACGGTCTCAAACATGCACATCGTTCTTGGTATGAAAGACTTTCTTTATTTTTATTAAAAAATGGTTTCAAGAAAGGCAATGTTGATCACACTCTTTTTATTAAAAGATCTTCTGATGATATTTTAATTATTCAGATCTATGTTGATGATATTGTTTTTGGATCATCTAGTGAAATAATTTGTTATGATTTTTCTTTATTGATGTCCTCTGAATTTGACATGTGTTTAATGGGAGAATTAAAGTTCTTTCTTGGACATCAAATTTCTCAAAAGAAAGATGGAATTTTTCTTAATCAATCTAAGTATGATAATGATTTAGTTAAAAAATTTGGTCTTGATTCCTCTAAATACATGAAAACTCCTATGTGTACTAATTTTAAATTAGATAGTGATGCATCTAGTAAATCAGTTGATTTTATGGTTTAGAGAGGTATGATAGGTATCTTTCTTTATTTAACTGCATCTAGACCTGATATCATTTTTAGTGTTTGTTTATGTGCTAGATTTCAAGTTGATCCTAAAGAAATTCATATTAAAGCTATAAAAAGAATAATTAGATATGATAAAGTAACTTTTGATTATGGTTTATTTTATCCGAAATATAACTATTTCGATTTAACATCCTATTCTGATTTTGATTTTGGAGGCTGTAGAATTGACTGAAAAAGCACATCATGTATGTGTCATTTTTTGGGAAAATGTTTAATTTTTGGGTCATCTAAGAAACAATTATCTGTTTCTTTATCTACTGAAGAATCTAATTATATCTCTGCTGATATTATTTGTGCTCAAATTTTATGTATTAAGAAAAAATTATGTGATTTTGGTTCTTATCTTGATAAAATATCTATTTATTGTGATAATACATCTGTAATTTCTATTTCTAAAAACCCCTTAAAACATTCTAGAACAAAACATATTGATCTAAGATTTCATTTTATTTGAGATCATGTGAATAAGGGTGATATTGTTCTAGAATATATCCCTTTATAAAATCAGCCTGCAGATATTTTTACAAAGCCTTTAGACTCAGCTTAGTTTGAGAGAATTAAATTTTCTCTTGGTATGTTGGAATTTTAAATTTTATTTGTTGCATTTGTTTAGGGGGAGCATTTTTTCACTTTTTGTTTATTTACAAAAAGGGGGAGAATTTTTGGAGAAGTTTTGGTGAGAAATAATTTGGATTTAATAATTTTAAAAATTCATTTATCAATTAAATGTTTTGGTTTTGTAATAAAAAAAGGGGTAGATTGTTTGTGCATGTGCTTATATCCTTTAATTTCATTTCATGTGATTTTGTTTGATTAATTTTCCCCTGTATTTTGATGATATATTAATTTATGTTATAGGGTTTTTTGTGATTCTTAACACGTTGTAAAGATAAGATATTTATCTATATTTTATTAGTTAATGAGGAAGTTTGAAAATTCTTATCTATTTATCTAAAAATTCAATGAAGTTTCCACTATGGTTTTAAATAATCTTCATTAATTTTTTTTAAAACATTTCTTTATTTTTTTTACTACAACTTCTACGGTTACTTTTTTACAAGAAACTTGATTATATGGAAAGATAAAATGTTTATCTTGATTTCATTAGTTTACATCAAAGTCTAAAAATATATTTTGAATGGACTTTTAATTACTTGAATTTATGCTATGTTGTTTTGTAGTAGGTGTTTTTACAAACTTCTTTTGCTTATGTTTTTTAATGATTTTAAGATGTGTAGATTTCAGTCTTAATTAGTTATTTTTTTTGAAAAGATAATAAGTTTTTCTACAAATCATTAGTTCGGACCAAAGTATGAATCTGCTGTTAAGATCCCTTAAAAATTCATTGATGTTTGTCAAAACATTCTATCCAGATTCCTCACAAAAGTATGTTTCATTTTTATCTCACAAAAGTATGGTTCATTTTTATCTCAAAAAAGAATGGTTCATTTTTATCACAAAAGTATGGTTAATTTTTTTCAGAAAAATATGGGTCATTTTTATCACAAAAGTATGGTTCATTTTTATCACAAAAGTATGGTTCATTTTTATCTCAAAATTATAGTTTATTGTTTATCTCATGTAAGTATGGTTTACTGTTCATACGTTATGTTAATTTACTGTTCATACCATACGTTATATTATTGTTCATACCATAGGTTACTATTCATACCCTACGCTATGTTACTTTTCATACCCTACCTTACGTTATTATTCATTTCACAAGGTAAGGTTTGACAACCATACGTTACTATTCACTTCAAAGTTACAGTTCATTCCGAAGTTATTGTTCACTCTGAAGTTACTGTTCACTCCAAATTTACTATTCACTTCGAAGTTACTGTTCATTCTGAAGTTACTGTTCATTCCATGCAATTTTTTTTTTAAATTTATTTTTTGCAAATATATGGATTATTTTTAATGATTTTTGTTGTGAAAAATTATCATTAAATATAAGGATCGTAATAAAAGAGTTTTTAATATTTTTGGTGCTATATTTAGAGAGAAAAATTAATAAAGTTTTTCAACGTCTTTTAAAAATAAATTTGGACGTTTCAAGATTGTTTAAATTCAAATTTTTGAATTTAATTTCAGAATCTACTGCTAGTTTTCAGGAACTGTTTTGACAATGTGTAAATAATTTTAAATGGTTTAAAATTCTGTTTTAAATCATTCAATGCTTTTATTATTATGGATATTTTATTGGAAGACTTATTCAAAATAATTTCAATTTCTTTATTAGATATTTATTCTACGGGAATAAAAAGGCAACAATGATGCTATTTTCAGGGAGATATTGATGGGATCTCTTGACTCAATTAATTTTGTATATCTTAAGGAAGCGAAGCTGCTGAACCTGCTATATAATTTTATTCTCTATATATATCATTCTCTCTTGCAGAAAAATAAGAACAATACAATACAAAGAGAATGTGCTGTGAACTTTGAATCTACTGTGCATTGGCAACATTCTTTGACACTCTACTTCACCACCTGCTCGTTCTTTGAAGTGCTGAATTAATTCTGCTTCAACTACAATTGTATTGACTAGACGTGTTGATCTAAACCTCAAGAACTAGTACCTATGATTTAATTTTTATCTTCTCTTTCATATAATTCTGAGTCTGTAAACACTACTTCCCATCTCTCACATGCACTCTATTTGTCTGTTTATGCTTTTTCACAGAAAAGCATTGTTTGTTATTTTTTTCTTTGGATTGTGACTCTAGGATTATAAAGTCAGGATCTTAGAGTTGTGAATCCCTGTATCTAAATTCAAGACAGTTTGGGTTGTGACTACCAGTATCTAATGTGAGTTTGTAAGGGTTGTGACTCCCCACACAAAAGTCAGTGTTGTGGTTATCCCTTCACTAGAAAAGGATTTTTTAATTGGGTTATGATTCCCCTTTAAAAATAATTTTTAGCGCACATGTGTCTCTCACCGAGTAGAGAGATATAAGAGTAGAGTATTCCCACTTTGGACCGATCTACTATAAAAAACATCCCTGTGTTATTTACTTTTTTCCACTACTAATTAACCTTAATAATTAACTTTGATAATTAATTTATTTGATTAAATTTTTTAATCTAGTCTATTCACCCCCTAGAACATCTACCATTACCCTGTCTGACCTAACAGTGATAGTATAGAAATGTTATATTTGGTCCTTCAGGTTACTCTAATGATGTAAATCATGTAATCCAACAAATTATTTCCACATTTCGTCACATTAAAATAAAAAACTACAGATTCACATCTCTTTTTCCTCACTTCCAGTAGATTCAAATTTCTTTTATAAGAAAACAATATTGACTAACTCCATGATCTTACTTTAATGATAAATGATAACTTTACATGGAAACAATCTATAAAATAAAATCTCTAAGAAAATTTTAAATAATATAAAAATAATATAGTAACCAAAATTTTCATATTGATCAATGTAATAATTAGTTGAAAACTCATGATAACAATAATCCATTTTTTCTTAAAATAATTTATTTGAATCCTCATAATAATATAAATTTAAATACTCATTAAAATTTTCATAATAATAATACATTGGATATTTTAATAATACCTTAAAAACAACCACATGAAATTAAAAATAGTTTAATGAATTATCAATCATAGGATATGGATGATAATACAATCATAATCAGTGATAAATAATATTTTATATAACATATTAAAGATATATATCATTTATATGATACATGATATTTTAGACTTAGAAATATTTCCAACTCTGCTTCCTTCAACTCTTCATCTTCCAAACAGATTATCCTATATTTACCAAAATATTAACTTATGATAAGTACATAATATATTTATTCAAACTACTTTTGGATGTGTAAAATATTTTACTTTTCAATTTTTTTTATACGTAATAAATTACTCATTATGTAAAATATTTTCTTTGGAAAATTTCTCATATCCTTAATATAGAATATCCTTCTGATTAATTCATAAGATATTTTCCTTTTTGAAAATTTTAAAACATAAGATATTTCTATAACTCTCAATGATACATAATATCTTAGATTGTATACATAATTTATTTCACTTAGGAATATTTTTGAAATCATTACTCATAAGGATTTTTTATACTATGTAAGATATTATACTTTGAAAAAATATCACCAATATCCATATGAAATGTTTTATTTCTATATATAATAATATATAAATGGAAAAATTATTCAATTTAGAATCAACATCATTATTTTCATTCATAAGCAATGCAAGATTCAAATAGTGACTATAGAATCCTTTATATCTTATAACACATAATATAAGTATAATATAATAATAATAAAGAATAAAAAATTTAATAATATATGAGATAGATTATTAATTATAAAAAAATATAAATGAAGTGGAAAGGAGACACTCAATAGTGACATTATTGTTTAATTGATTAAGCCTCCTAGTATCGACCAGCTGATCGGAGAGGCTTCTATTAAGGGACCAAATATAGAGATGACCCAACTAAATGTATGGGTAGAAATATATGCACATATTATGTAGTGACTCGACCAACTTCTTTAAATGATGGTGGATGTTTCTCCTCTACATGAACTTTAAGTCATTCAATTTGGATAAGATGAGGATTCATGTATTCTAAGTGAAATTCTTGAGTTCCATTTACATATAATGCCTTGGTTTTGAGGTGATACTGACCCTAAGGAATATGAGTATTTTATTAAGGAAATTATTTTGGTGGTATTCCTATATTGAATACATAACAATTGGATGGTGGTTCCATAATTTGGACTTCTCCAAAGTGCAATGAGTTACTGGTGGGACCTGATAATCCTGACCCATAACGAGGCCACACTCCCTTGGTCAATGATTGTGATCCCCATATTTATAGATTACTACCTAGTTTAATTGTGGTATATATGTATATATATGTTGTTAAGGATGTATAAAGGAATATATTTCTTATATAGTACACTTTGAGGTTCTCTAATCTCATGAGGTTCCCTATAAACATGATTCATGAAGAGTTATTTTTAGCATATAAGTTTGAGACCAGACTCCGAAAATACATTCAAGTTGTCATTGTTACCCTCTAGATCCCCACAGATGCTGGGGTTTTGGAGAAATATTTGGTGATCAAGAGTTTCATGGAAGAGTGAAAAAAGGTACCAGGTTTTAGTGGAGATCATCCTAGATCATAGTCATTATCTACAACTAACTTGTAATTAGAATTAGTATAATAAAAAAAGAGTTGTAGACATTCATGTTACCAAAACCTAGGATCAATAGAGTTACAACCTCATATAGGATCCATATATCCAATAGGTAGGATTTGTTACACATATAGAGGATAAGGTCTTATGGATCATAACTTCTTGACTCAATATAAAACAAAGATTAGTTAAGTAGTTGATGAAACTCCATGTTAGAGAAAAATATGCAATCAGGGACCTCCCAGTGGTGTACAAGGTAGTATTTATGGAGGTGACTATATATGAAGATACAATAATGTAATGATAGGAGGAGAAGTAGGTGGATATATCTATAATCTACTCCCACATCCTCCACCCCAAGTGTTCCATTCCAATCTCTAGGAGTCGGTGTCTAGGGATTTGGTTATTTGTAGGTGATGAAGGGATATAACCTGGTAATTCCTGAAAAGGTGTAAGGTATAATATTTATATATTCTATGTTGGAATTCACACTCAAAAATATTTTTTGAGGCATTACTTTGTAGTTTTATTCAAAATTTAGGAATTAGATATTCTAGTAGAGCTTATAGACCGACGTATGTGTATATAGGTTTATAATAAAAGTGATTATATGATCCCTAAATTTTTGTTAGTGGACAATGGTTTTAACAAGACCTCAGAGTGGTAAGGAATATTCCCTATAGTTCTATTCTTGTTATGGACCAAATATCTTTAGTCTAAGTTGGGATAAACAGCCATCATCAAAGAGTGATGTGAATCCAATATGATGGATCATGGTTTTTATTCATGGGTGAGTGACCCTTCATTATATACAAGCAAGGAATGTACATGAGAAGTCATAGAAAATCACCATTGAGTTAGTATGTTTGTCTCTATGTATGGTGGATGATTTAGATGATTAAATTCTTGTAGTTATAGAGGAGTATATAGATGTATTTATTAAGTATGTACATGCATTTCTCCCTCACTCTGAGATCAAAATTTTCACTGATATGTACCCTAAGATAACTTTGATAATTTTTATAGCTTATCATATAGCCTCATTTGTGCTTAAGGAGATGAATTTACAATTGGAGGAAGATGTGGACAAAGGTTTCATAAGACACAATGTTTTCCCCTTGGATTCTCTAGTGTTTTTCATTAAGAAGGAAAATAGTAAATTAAATATTTTTACTGAATATCATTACCTAAATGAGGTTAAATCCAAAATATATATCCTATAACAAGGATCAATGACATATTTGAACCATTGAAAGGATATAATATTTTAATAAAATCAATATTAGGTCTGGCTATCACCAGCTTCAGGATATCAAGGAGGATATCCTGAAAGATTCATTTAGATTTATCTTTAGACATTGTGGGTTTCTAGAGATGTATTTTGATATTAGGAGGACCATGAATATCTCAATGGGACCCATGAACCACATTTTTCAACCATTTTTGGAAATATTTTTATTGGTATTCATCGATTACATCCTTTCCTATCTAGTGTCCGAGGATGATCGTGTAGAATATTTGAGAATTTTATTGGATTTTTTTTTGGGATCACCAGTTGTACAATAAGATCTTGAAGTGCCATTTTTTTATTTTGGAGGAAACATTCTTAGGTAATTTCATCTTAAAGGGTGGAGTAGAAGTGTGGTGAGTCATTTTCTTAAAATAACGTCTTTCAGATCTATTTTTTATGAATAAAAATACACTCCTTGTTTACATGCACTTACTTTATAGTGATGTAAATTATTTTTTTCATGGAGAATTAACTTCTCATTTTATGTTCTAGTGTGATAAATATGATGTATTAAGTTATAGAACCTGGTGAATTCACACTAGTTCATCTAACAAAATATAGAGATACTTATGACATAGTAACCACAGATCATGAAGATCTCAAATATTAACATTGGATGTTTATTATAATGTAGTATATAATTTGATTTGAGATTTGGGGAATGGTAGATACAATCAGATAAATTTTATTCATGAATATATTCACCATATCATTGCATTGAATTGTTATTATTATAGTTATTTTTAGTGTTTTTACTAAAAGATTCTATTTTCAAGGTTTTATTGTAAAACCTCTGGGTATTTTTCCATCTATAATAAGTGCTTTTGATCTTCATAATAAATGAGGTTATGGGGATATGAACCTTAATTCTTCTAAATTATCAAATTTGATAAAGTCTATGTGTGGACTTTATGTTGATCTTACTTATCAAAGATAATTTTGGGGATATATATGAAAACTAGTGATTTTTTTAAATAAGTTCCTTATATAGAACTTATATATTTTTATTGAGGATATCACTGGAGTTCTTGGTATGAAACTTGAATACCATGTATCTGGTTATAGATCCCCCTTCTTATTTGGTATAAAAGTAATTTGATCCCTCAATTTCAATTTTTTCATAATAATATCCTTTTAGGAGTTTATGGACTATCCTATAAAACATTGTGTATTTTTTTAGTAATCTTGTTATTATTTTAGATTGAATTGCTTGTTTACATTGGTTAAATTGTTTAACTTTTGATAATTTTTATTTTCCACTATGTACTTTACTTTTATTTTTATACCATTATCTATTAGGGATTTATAAAATTTAAATAGTTAACATCCATGACTGGTTGAAAAATTGATAGTTTTTTTCGGCTCCAATTCACCCCTATTAAAGCTTCCATACTATTGTATTTTTTGAGACAATAATATTTATCAGATCATTACTTTATATTTTTTTTATACACTGGAAATAAAGTTTTTATCACTATCTCTTTATCCTAGTTTTGAGTCATTTTCTATTTCCTTAAACTAAATTATTGAATAATAAATGATGTTTTTTTTGTAATGGAAGGGATACTAAGGAGTACTATTGAAATCGTAAATCTCATCCATCCTCTTGTTTTTTGTTAGAGATCTCTATGAATATAGGAGTTATTATATGAATAATTATTTACAAATATTGTATTTTACTGCTATCAAATGATATAAAAAACTACAATATTATGAATAAACAATCTATGCTTTTTCTATAGAGTAAAAGTTTGAATATCATGCTAATTATAATATTTATAAGAATTTACTTTCTATCTGATGTGAAATATTTAAACCATATTTCTTCATCTAAAAATATAAATGGTATTTGGAGAAATTTATAAATCACTCATTTTGTAACTCATAATGTTCATAAGACTATAAGAGATGTTCTTGAACTAACTATCAATAATTTAAATTTCTTCTTGGTGAACTAGTTTTTCAAACACATAAGTGCTTTATAAAAATAGTTAATGGGATGCAGTACTTTGATGTAGGGGAAATTATAGGTGAAAAATTTATGAAAAATATCATTGACTTAATTTTGAAATAATAAAACTCTACAAAGATAGAAATAAATGATATGAAACACCTTACTAAGGTAAACCTAGATGATTTTCTTGCAACCTTAATACATTATAGATATAGAGAGATATTATAAAGAAGAAGTAGCAGAATGAATTTGTGTTTAACAAAGATTTTCATTTCTTCACTTTTTTATTTAATACATTGAATATTACTACTATAAAGAGAGAGTCTAAAAATTATTTTGATGATATTAGTAAAGAAGAAGTTAGTAAAGGTGATCATTCCAAACTTTCATGGTTTATAAACAGGATTTTTTAAAATAAGGTCTTTCCAAAAGTGATAAATAGAAAAATAGAAAAGAGATGTATGAGAAGAAGGATTCTATAGATGTTATCTGTTATGACTATAAGAAGACCAAACACATTATACTAGACTATATGTTGTTAATGAATAAGGAAATAAATTTGATAAAAAATCTAAGAGAAAAAGAATGAAGTTGGTAAAGGACTTGGTCACTTGGAGTACTAGTGAATAATAATCAAATCATATTTTTGAAATTAATAATATAAAATTTATATGATCCAAATAAAGAAAACCTTTTTGAGGTTAATGAAAGTATTTATAATATAACCTTCAAATGAGGTTGTAAATCTATTTCTATCCCAACTATTAATAATAATCAAAACATATTTATAAAATTAATGTTTGAAGCTAGTAGTTTGAAGAATATTTTATCTATTTTTTATTCATGTTGGGAGAACATTAATAAGATCTCAAGATATTGAAACCCAATCATACATCTTTTAGAATTTGGGTTTCTTCTAAAAATTCACATTTAAAGTTTAATTATTTTATTCCAAAAAAAAATTAATTTTCTATACTAAATATTGGATAGGAGGTTATTGGAAAAAAATTGTTCTTTAAATAAGTTTTAGTTTTCAAAACACATGGTGAATTTATTTCTAGAGAGCAAGAGGCTATTCAATTCCTTAGTGCTAGAAAAATGTAGGTTCTTAAGGTTTTGTTTGATAACATAAATAGAACCAAGAAATCTTGGGTAGTATACTTTGAGTTATATTTATTTCATGAAGTAAGAATACATACCAACAATCGAAATACTTAGTACTTAAACAATGGTTTTTCATAGCACTTGATTAGATGAAATTCCAACTTCTAGAAGCTACAGAAATTTGAAAGTGGGCATATTACTTTTATAGACAATCGAAATGGGAAAATAATTATAATTTTTTATGTTATTTACTTATTAATACACTTATTTCAAATTAAAATTATGTTTTCAGAATTAAGAGCATCATTAGCATAATCCAATTTTGTACTGAGGGTAAATCCATAAACATTTGGAATGAAAAATGCACTATCACAAGTTCAGAAGGAGTCTAGGTTTTATCTTCTAATAGACATGATAATGTGTACACTAATAAAATATACGACCTTTATTGATGAAATAAACCTTGTCTTAATGTAGTTGAGGAAAAGTATTGACTTTGGCATAGAAGGTTAGGATACTTGAATGTTTAGATATTAATTTTTTTATGAATTTTTATTTGAAGGTGATGGAACTTCATTCAACCATCTCTCTTTTTATCTCTCAGCATCGACTTTTTCCCTCATAGGGTCTTCATGTCCCTCATCACACTGATGGACCACCTCTTCTTTTTCTTCTTTATATTCTCTCCTTTTGGATTCCCAAGGGATTTCTTTACTCAGGTGATCATTGACATGTGTAATATTCCTATTCTCTTTCTATACATCCCACCATTTTTGACCACATTCTTGGTTAGGAATGATGGTAATTAAGACCACTTGGGATGTTCTAGTATATAGCTCATAGAGAAAAAACTTTGAGCCCCTTGGTCCATGCTTCTTTGATTTGGGTTTGTTTTGTCTAGACACTCTAGAGTGGCATTAGTTCCTTCTTTTTCACCCCAACTCTACTGGATTGGTCCGATACATATGAACCCATCTTAGTTGTGTGTGTCAGTTTTTTCAGGTTGGTTTGGGATTATGTTGGGGGGAGTAGCGGTGTTTCACGCTTCTTCATAAGGTGGTTTCTCCCCTTGGTATGCTTTCAACCTTTCGTATTATCCCATGATTTCTGGTGTTTTTTATCATTGTTTCTTAATATATGTTGTTCTTAAAACAAAAAACCCATTACTTACTTATTTTATTGATTAGTTTTTAATGATTTTTTGTTACATTCGGTTTATGTTTTGAATTGACTATTTGGATGGATTTGTTCTGTGTTTCTTCCATGATGATGATGATGGTTCCTGGTATACTTCACATGGTTATGCCTCCAAAGGTAGGGTTTTGTGGTCATGGTGATGGCCTTTCTTGCTGCCGAGGCCTAAGTCTACTTCAAAATCTACTCTTTCTCTTAGATTCCACACACTTCTCCCAGTCAGAATTGTATAATGGTTTTAAATGTGTTTTGGGATGTGATGTTTAGGCGGTCAATGAATTTACTAGAGGCATCCATGTGGTGTATTTGTCTCTAAATTTGGGTTCCTAGTGAGCATATTTATTTATGGTGGATCTATTATGGCTTCAACTTCATAGTTATGATGATATTTAGTGATCTGTTATGGTGTTTTTACAGTGGTGATGATGGGATCTGAAGAATGGTATTCTCTGATGAACTGGTGTAGTGATATGATGGTAACAAGAATGGTGGTGATAGGATGAAAAATATAACAATGATGACTCTAGATATGATGGTATGTGATGTGAATTCAACTTACATGGGTGAATCATGGATCAAGGCCTCATCGGGTTCAGTGTTCCTAATATGTTCTTTGAATTTCCAATTTTGAATTTGGAAAAATTTAATTTTATATCCCACGCGGTGTTTTGGTTACTGATCAAACATAAAGTGGCTATTTTGAAAATCAAAAACTATAATTTTCTTTATTAGTTTCATGTGAAGGATTTACCAGAACATAAGGTTAACTATTCTATAGTCTATAAACTTAGTAAATATGGTATGCGATGCTAGTATAGAATTAAAACTACCTATGAAGTAATAACTTCAAAAACTTTATAACTGGTGTATTTGGATCTTCTTAGTCGTTTACAAACTAAAAGTATCAACATGATAAAAATTTTACGTGTCCTAGTTGATTATTATACCAGTATACCTGGGTTCCTTTTATTTCTATTAAGAAAAAACACTTACATTTTTAAACAGTTTTCTACACATGTTAAAAATTTGGAAAAAATTCATGTTTTCCTTTTACATAGTGATCATAATGGGTAGTTTGAAAATATTTATTTTGAAATTTTTTGTTATGAACAAGGAATTACACATAAATTTTTAGAACAAATAATTCGAAAATAGAATATTATAGCTGAAAGGAGGAATAAAACCCTTTAAGAAATTGCCCAAAATGTTTTACATGAATATTGTGTTGTTAATTATTTTTTGGATTAATTATTAAATGAAACAAATTATAATCTAATTCAAGTTTTACTTTGTATGGATTTTAAAAAACTTATGGATTATGGAGTGTATGGAATAAAAATCTTGGCTACTTTAGAGTTTTCAGATGTTAAGTATTCATCTTTAATTCTGAAAATAATTTATATAAATTTTATCAAAAAGGCGATGAAGGTATTTATCATGGTTACTACAAAAAAAGTAAGGTTTATAATGTTTTGAAAAGATGGACACATACTATTAAATAAAAGATACTTGTCAAGTTTGATGAGTTTGGTCCATATATAAAGTTAAATGTTCAAGTTGTTAAAACAATAAGTATTGTTCTTTGAAACCTCAAATATTTTACTTTCAAAAGTTGAACTACATAAATTAGAAATTATCTTACTAGAAGCCAGATGAACAGAATTTAATCAAATTATATATGAGAAAAAACAATCCTATTTACACAAAAAGTAGTATATATATATAAACACACATTTATAATATCATTGGTGATTTATATTAACAAGTTTGAACCAAAATTTATTTATTAAATGAACGTGATAACCTTTTATTCTTATATAAATTTGAACCTAAAATGGATGATTATGCCTTGGGTGATCAAAGTTGGATAAACTCTATGCAATAAGATATTATTTTATTAAAATAGAACAAGGATTGGAATTTAGTTGAATGGTTAAATGATCTTCCAAATATAGGATTCAAATGGTTCTTTCAAAATAAGTGTGTTTAGAATGGAGTAACTATTTAAAATTATGAGATACTAGTTATAAAGTGTTATAACAAGGAAAAGGGCATAAACTACCATGAAACTTTATTTTAAATAGCTAGGATTAAATCCATTCAAATTATATTAGCCTTTGCAGCTCATCAAATATTTAATATATTTCAAAAAGATTTAAAGAGTTACTTTATGTTTACATTCAGAAGTAATTTTATACTAAATAAACTTATGGATTTGAATATATAAATTTTCTAGAATATTTTTTAAAACATACCATGGAATATTATAAATTTAAATAAGCCCCGAGTGCCTAATATGATAGATTTAATGTATTATTACTTCAAAATTCATTTTTAGAGGATTGAAACATACCACTTTTTTTATTAACAGAGTTTATAATGACACCATCACTATATAAATATATATATATATATATCTATTTTTTGACATTATTTTTATTTTAACTCAAAAAAACATGCAAAATGTTTTTTAAAACATATAAAAAGTTTATTTTAGATGATTTTGATGGGTGGACTTAATTACATTATTGTCTGCCAAATAACTTAGAGACCATAAGAAAATATATTAATTAATTATACAAACAATTTATATTTACTTAAAAATTTTGGTTTTATAAATTCTTAAACAATTTATACTTCATTAGGTACATTATGTAAAGTTTACCTTGATGAATCCATGAAATTAATTGATCAAAAAATTTTAGAGGGATTATCAGAAGTTTATTCTACTTAATGTACATTCGATCAAATATTATTTTTTGAGTGTTCTTGGATGTGAGGTTTTATGCCAATCCCAAATTGTATTATCTTAATGAGTTCAAATGGATCTTTTGTTACTATAATAAAACCTCATAACTTAGACTATTTTTTTCAACTAGATTTGAGTTTACACATAAGAGTTAATATAATTTATATTTTATTGGTTATAGAATAGATCAAAAGAGAACTTCTAGAACTTTATACTTTCTTAGTGAATACTTAGACTCTTGGTCTAGTAAGAAGAAATATTCAGTTTCAATTTCCACTATAGAATATTAATATCGTGTAGTTGGAATTAATTATGAACAATTTTTGTGGATGTAGAAAACACTCATTAATTTTGGGATTATATTTACTCTAACTATGATTCATTGTTATATAAAAAGTGTTATTTCTTTATCTAAGAGCCCATCACATCATTCATGTTCTAAACACATAGATATATGAAACCACTTCCATCATTACCATACACTTAAAAGAGATTTTATTATCAAGTTTATCGATACCAAAGACCATCTTTATAACATCATCACTAATATTTTATATTTTGATATATTTGAATACATTAAATAGAATACGGGTATGATTTATGTTAAATTATTATAAGTTATTCTTCTTATTTAACTATATATAGACATTTAAAAACTCATTGAGAAAGGGGAAGTATATTCATTGTTTAGAATAGTGATAACTTATCAAACATACACCTTATATTTTCATGAAAATCATTGAATTTAAATTATAAGATATTTTATAAACATATTTCTAAACAACATAATATGGAATTTACTTTGTACACTGTAATTATCGATAATTATCTTTTAGAAAGTAACATTTAATTCATGCATTTTACAATTTTTAATAATATTGTATATATGATTTCTGAGTTTATTTTTTTGTATTATTTTACTATTATGTTTGAAAATTCATATGATAAATTATCTTCTTACATATGAGTTTCTTATGTAATAACCACTACATGCACAATTTTTTCCCTTTTTATTTTTTTCATGATAATTTTATTTACTCCTTGAAAAATAAAAGTTAATTTTTTTTCTCATTGTTCTGTAGATAATTTTTTTTCTAAGAGTTTTTATTAAAGATAAGGATATACTTTTAGTACAACTTCCACAACATTCTTAATCAGAAGTAGACCATCCATTTGAATCAAAAGATGACTTCTATAAGGGTATTTTTATTTTTTACTTAAGTACTTGGTTTTATATGGATATATTATATTCATTGAGTTTTTATTATAATAATACCAAAAGGAAGAGAAATATTATGTGTTATATTTATTTAGGGAGAATGGTAGTTTGAATATTTTCAAAGGGTTATAAGTGATATTACCTTAGTGAATTGATCTTATCTAAGGGAAGAAAGTTTTGATACTTTTTTTTCACTCATTAAGGGGGGGAAATTATAATTCCAATGGAACATGACAAGTGGAAACTAGTTATAAGATTGAATAAAATTTTGAAGATAAGTTTTATACGTAAGTTATAATGAGTTGTTCTTAATATACTTAAATCTCAATTATTCTTATTTTTTTATTTTATACATTACTTTTTGATAATCCAAAAGAGGGAGATAGTATGTGTGTTTTTATTATAGTAAAATGGATGTTTTCCTTGAGAGTTATGTGTTTTTTCCTTGGGAGAAGTATTCAGGTTTTGTTATAGTGAAACGAAATGATTCTTTGGTAGAAAATATTATCTTATATTTTTGAGTAGAAGTTAAAAGAATGTTTTTAAATGTGAACGATTTTCTAATTTCCAATGGATAACTGAAGTAGTGAGTTATTTCAAATTTAAATGGATATATTTACTTTAAGGTGTTTTATTTCACTAATTTTATTATTCATCATGTAATTTTTTAATTATAAAAAAGGGGGAGACCATTTAGTTATTTTCCAAAAATAAATTCTTCTAGATCTGTTATTTTTAGGAATCAAAATTGGCTCCTTGTTTAATTACGCTTAATTTGTAGTGATGTTAATTATTTTTTCATATACACTTTAGATTCTATTTTTTGGTGAGATAAATCCAATGTATTATGACACATAACACAATAAAGTCACACTAAATAATCTTATGGAATATAGAGATACTTCCAATATAGTTATAATTGAACCTAAAGATCTTAGATATTACCGTTGGAAATTTATTAGAATGTTGTTTATAAATTGAATTTATCTTTGAGGAATGGTACATACAAATAGAACAATCTAATTCATGAAGTTATGTTTCATTTTAGTACTTTGAGTTCTGACTATTATATTGATTTTTAACATGTCAACTAAGATCATCTAAATGTGAAGATTTATAGTAAAATATCTTATTGTTTCCTTTTCGTAATCGTTTTTTTTCAATATTCATGATCGATGAGGTTCTAAAGATAGAAACATGAATGGTTGTGATTTTTTATGTTTTAGAAAGTCTAGGTGTGTATTTTATATAAATCATACTGACTAAAGAAGAGATCATGGATAAAGTTTCCTGCTTCCAATACTTGTGGAAGAAGTTCCTATACAGATTTTTTTACTTCCAATCAAGGTGATCAATGAAGTTCATGGTATAAAAATTGTATAACTTGGATTTGGATAACAATATTCCGACTTCTATAGGATGAAAGAAAATAGTTTCATTGATAGGAAATATTTTAGAAAAAGTATCCTGTTAGATGTCTGTGGATTTTTATATGAATATCTATTTTTTATTTCAATTTACACGTTATAATTTTTGATTAAACTTCTTTAATTTCTATGCTATTAAATCTTATTAATTTTTTTTACTTCATTTATTTTGTTTAAATTTTTATAGTTGTTATTTTATTTTATGTTCTTTAGTTCAATTATTTCACTCTGATATTTTCAAGAATTGTAACTTAAGAATAGTTAACTTTGCTGAGTGGGAAGAAATTGAGGGAAGTTTTCATCTCTAATTCACCCTATTATTGAAGATGTAATACTATTTTATTATCTTTGAAACCATTATGGACCCGGTTAAGTTAGAGGTTGTAATTTATTTGGAGCTAACCAATATCATGTTTTAGTAGTGCGATTTTTTTGGTTAATGAGTTACTACTGGTGGTTCATAAAAAAGCTTCTCCAGGATCAAAAATCCCAAGACTTCCACTACCTTATATGGGAAAATTTTTTTTGTTTGGATATTTCATAGAGTTTTTGATGATATAAGGAAGGGATTGATGATTTCTCTTACACTATCCATAATTTTGATCTTACAAAGTTGGGTTTTCCATGAAAAAATGGTGACATTACATTCTTGGTGGGTGGTTCATTGTCTATACAGACCATATGAGTCTCAAATATATATTTTAATAAAGAGATATTAATTTTAGGTAGAGTTTTTGGATGGAGTTACCATACAATTATGATTTTGAGTTTTTTTATACTTTGAGGAAGGAAATGTTGTTGTATATTCCCTTAATAGGAAGTCCCTTGATGAGAAATTGGAGGTGGTTTTTGATCTAATAGCCTTGATAAAACTATCCTTAGTGAATGGTGGAGATATGTGTTATTATAAATCTATAGTGGTTTCTACTATGTATCTTCAGAATGTGGTGGAGATCCAGTTGAGACAAATTCATTAAGACGTTCTTTATGATCAGATATCCTTACGTGATTCACTATATGAGTATTCTAATGGTGAGGGGCCTACTATTCTCTTCTGAAGATGAAAAATAGTTCTAGTCACACTATGTGAGGAATTACTAAGGTATTTTTACACTTATATCTTATAAGTAATTATAGGTGCATTGAAGATGTAACATGACCTCATATATCAGTTTTGGTGTCCATGTATGAAGATGAGTGTTACAGATTTTATCTCCTAACGTCTCACCTGTCAACAACTGAATACAAAACACAAGGTCACAATAGGCTTGGAATAACCCCTAAGGGTTCTATAGTGGAATTGGTTTGTGATATATTTGTATTTTATGATGGGGTTTCCACGAATATCAAGAAGTCACAATGCCATCTGGGTGGTTATCCATTAGTAGACCAAGTCATCCCACTTCATTTCTACTCAGAATTAGAATTAATTAGAGGGAATGGGACACTTATACATTGATGGGATTGTCTAGTTTCATGTGATACCCTCTATGATCATTTGTAATAAAGATTCTCAATTAATCTCTTGGTTATGGAGAATATTAATGGCGTCATTCTATTCTTAGTTATGGATGAGTACAATGTTCCACTCTTTTATTGATGGTTTGGTTGAGTGAACCATATAGGTTCTTTAGGATTTATTGAGGGACCATGTGTTATATTTCTTCTATATCTAAGAGGATCACTTAACACTATTTTAGTTCTCATATAATAATAGATACCACTCCACTATTGGAATGAGATATTTTTAGGCCTTGTATAGGAGACGTTACAGGTCACCCATGTGTTGGATATAGATTAGAGAGATATAATTGAAGGTGTTGGATCTTGTATGGTTGATGATGGAGAGGGTTCAGGTGATCCAAGAATAGATGAGAATAGCTTGCAGCCATCATAAGTCCTATGTGGGTTGATAACTGATGCCTTTGGAGTTTGAGGTATGAGATCCCGTGTTCCTAAATGTATCACCAAATAATGTTTTGAAAAGATTCGTTTAAGGGATCAATCTATCCTGGAGGTTTGTTGATTAATTATATATCCTATTCATGGTGGGTGAGATTGCTTAGCTCCTAGAATTTCCCTCATAGTTGGACAAGGTTCATGATGTATTTCATTCCTCATAGTCTAGGGGATACATGAATGACTCATTACATGCCATCAAATGGGGAGAACTAAACATTAAGAATACTAATATTTTTTTTTATAATTTGTGGTGATTTAATATTAATAGGAGAGTACTCTTAGAGGATGGGATACATTGTTGGTTTGTGTGTTTTGGTGGTATACAAACATTCAAGAGAGAAAATGGGATTTTGAAAACTATATATGATTGTAGTAAACTATCATTTTTGAGTAGGTTGTGTTTTTTTATGAAAATACTTAAAGGTGAGAAGGAAGTAGTGACCTATATTTTTTTAACATTATAATACCTTATAATATTTTAAATAATATTTTTGGAGGTGTTCACTAAGCTATCTTGTAGTTTTTAGCTTTAAAGATCTCGATAATAATGTATTAACAATAATATTTTTTTTCATGACTATATGTTTGAGGAAAATTCCCATTTATTTATAAATATATTTTCATATGGTAAAACTATAATTATTTTTGTGTCCAAAATGGGGTGTTTATACAAGGAGTGGTATAATATTTGTTAACACTTTGGGTTCTCAATATCAGACCGCTATGGTTGAAATTATTAAATCAATCAATCAATCAATAAATTAATTATTGTATATATTGATCTAAAATACCATGATAAAACTTCCTTAACATATATCACTATGTTTAGTCACCAAAAACAATAACTTGAGAGAAATAAGACATGGAGGTAGAGAGAGATCCAAAGATTCCAATTAACAACTTTTTCAAGGAATCACTGACAAATCCTAACATAGATTAAAATTTCTTCGATAAGCCTTTATTTGAGAATTTTCAGCTAGGTAGAACTATTGTTGTTTATTAAATTCTAATAGTTAGGCTTGATAAGTTGATTTATTTTAATATTCATGGTGTTATTGGATCTATGTTGTTTATATATGTTCATATCCATTGAAATATTTCACAGAATAGATGATGAAGAGATGATCATTCTAGGAATCAAGATATTTCTTTACCCTATACACCTCCCATTTTTCTTTTCATATTCACTACTTTCCATCTCTATGGTAGGCTGTTTTACTAGACTTGACCCGTATTAGTTAATAAATGAAATATAGGCACATGATTAATGAATTTGGGTATGGAATTGAGGATTTGGGTGTATGGGATTGATGACATGATATGGTGGGTTACTGGATGTTATAATGAAATGGTATATTTGGGTAGTAACATATAGAGGTGTTGGGGTTGAGTGTAGATCCTTAGATCAATTTTTTGTGAGATATTTATAGGAATTGGCCAATAGATTTATAACCCTAGTAGATGAAGATTTTGTTAGTTATTCAAGCCATATTAGAGGAAAAAATGGAGATGTTAGGGTGATTTGAGGAATAATATTGATTAATGGATTGAATATGTGATGACATGATGAGTGGTCTATGGCCACAGATTGCATATCACTTAGGAAGAAGTGAACATGGTTTCAAATGAGTTAAGTATGACATAGTTTTTGATCTTAGAAAACACATCATGTTCCCCGAAGACAACTGGATTGGTGTGTACATGGTGCTTATTCCCATGTGGAAATTTGGATATATACAATTCATGGTTCAGGATCACATTCATTCTCCCTTTTAAATACAAGACTTCCCCCCATCAACTGCACACTCCAAGTGAGTCGACTAAGTCCACATGTTATGCACCCTTCTCGGGGCATATCATGTTGCCTTTGTAGGAGTGAATTCGAGTACCATGAATGGGTGTGAAATTAAATCATATAAACTACTGGAACCACACACTATTTATTATACCTCAAATTCCATAAAGTTAAACCCATATATTCTATGTGGGTGATATTACACTACTAGTCTACCCCGGAGGGGATACATTCCGTGTACCCCCATAATTTACATCATGTACCTTTCTATCCTTATAAGATTTTCAAATCCCCTTTCCCAAGATTTATATATATAAATGTGGGTGATATTTTATAATAATTCATATATATATATATATGATGATGATACACCCCTCTATTGTATCATAGGTGATATATGAGGAGATACGAGTAGTTTTTCCTCCTAATCCTCATTAAACAAATGATAGGGAAAATAAAAGATGGCTAGAGTCTGCGTGAGTCAATGAAATATACCAGTATCATGTTTATGAACAAGGTGCGAGTATATAATTTTAACTATAGGGTAAGATACCCTCCCACTCATGGGGTGTGGTTTCTATATCCATGGATTTGGGTAATCCACCATTGAACGAGCTCTGACAAGGTGTGGGTCCTGTATCGGGGCTAGTTACTCCCTTGATCGACATTTATTTTTTTGTGCGGAAGGGGTCCCCCAAGATAATTTTTATGAGGAGATGTGGATTATAATGGTGTGTTATTTATATTTTTATGTTGTTGTTGGGTTGATTAATATATATCCAGGCTATGCAGATCAAGAATATATTTTATGCCATATGTTCTGTTCTTTTAGCATATATGTGTTCTTTTTTATCTTCCCTTCATCATTTCAATTGGTCTCCAATATTACCTTTTTGGTTTTTGAGGATCCATACTAGGTACGTATATAATCACTCATGTATAGGTGTTTCACCAACACATTTCATGTCTTATACACATGATATATAGTCCAATGATGAATTTGGTGTAACGAGAGTTTTTGTAGCTTATTCATACTTGGAGGTGATAGTAGAGAATGAAGTTTATATCTAGATCTAGTTCATTATAGAGATCCCATCACCTCAATTATTTTAGGATTTTTTCCTTTGGATTTTTTATTTTTGTATTTCCCCCATTTACGTTATGGTTTATACAATGGTTATTTCATTATAGATATTAGTGTTTTTCACATGCATTTTATATTAAGGATGGTTTTATTATTAATATCTCATTACAATAGCCTATGTAGAGATGTCTGTTTTATACAAGTGCATAAGGAGAAGACCTCCCATATTATTTAAATTCCTTCTTAGTGGTATTCACCAGCCCATGGTCGATTAGAGGTTAGCATGTGGTGTTGCACTCAGCTCACTACTAGACTAGGTGGGGTCTTGGTTGGTCGAGTCATGTAAAATTCTCTTATAAGTGATAATTTAGTTGACATACTTTCTTTAAAAAAATTTATCATTCTCCCCTTGATAGAAGTACACTAATTTATCAATAAATTGACTCTCATGTATACTTATAACAATATTATTCATTATAAAATGATATTGGATGACCTAAATTGTTATGTTAGGTTTTTAATATATCATTAGAAGTAAATTTTTAATTACGATAATTGATTCAATTTTAAATTGTAAAAAAGAATAATAATTTCTTTAAAATCATTTTTTATTATAATAAATTCTTAAGAAAACATGATAGGTATTGTCTTGAATAAGTTCTACATACCTTCTAAATTTTTGAATCTTAAGTCTATTTTTGGGTCCACTACTATGGTGGAAAGTCAAATAGTGCCAGTTCTAACCCAGTTTCCCATGATGGAGTCATCATAAATGGGGTTTCTTCTTAAACCATCCATCCCCGCCCCTCCCTAGTTAGTGATGGTGGATTCTAAGGTGTTTCTTAGTAATGGGGGTTGGATTTGGCCCATCAATCCTTCCATTGGTTGTTACACCAACCATTACTTTCAATGAGAGTTGACTCTTTTGTCCACCAATAGTATTTGATTAAAAAATTATTGTCAAATTAGCCTTTAATTTTGGAATTTTCTCAATTTTTAATTTCCAATGAGTTATCTGGACCTCTTATAATATCAAATCTTAATAAAAGATACATTTTAATTTATCTCTTATCAAATATTTATTTCATTCAAGCAAGGGATAAGGAAGGTTGGTTATGAAAACACCTGAGATTCCTTATCCTTAACTAGTATTTAAATTATCATTGAGGGAAGGATTATCCCCTCTCAGTAATATGGCTTTTACTTATATGTTTTCCACTCACCTTACACAATATCACTATACTTAATGGTGTTTGGGATGCCTTTATATTCTTTCTATATTCAGATGAAGATAATATTCAAATAGAATCTCTTATGGATACTCATATTTTTGTTGAGCTATACTTGTCTCTAACCCTCTCCTAAAGGATTAACCTCTTTGTAGGTAAGTAAATTTCATTTTTGTAGAGGATATTCTATTATAATTTTCTATGGTTATATTCCCACTATCAATTCCAAGGAAACTCTATTATTTTTTCAAGAAATCATGGTTATGAGCCTCCCCTAGGCCTAATATTGGATTCCTCCCTAAACCCAATATTAATAGCACCATCTCCTCATCCAAAACATGTTCCTTGGTTGGTTCAGTCATATTTATCATTGTATGATTCTTAGGGTGTTGGGTTTTGGGAGGGATATATGGAAACTTATGAACCTCCTTCTCCATTCCCCTATAGTGTAGAAACCAACCTAATCGTTTCTATTGGCCACTTTGAGGGAGCTTTGGGATCCTTTCTTAAGAATGCGCACCTATGACCATATATCCCAGCTCAATCATCCCTCAAAGTATTCCGGTTGACTTCCTTTCTCAACCTAACTCTACTTCCAATTTACCCTCTTACACTGAGATCACATAAAGGAGTGCTTATTATTACCCTCCCCCTGAATTTACAACAGTTCTTACTTCCTTATTCCAATCAGTAATTACCTTAACTTCACATAATCCCAAAAAAGTGTCCCTTGGCTCTCCTATATCTATAGTTTAGGAGGATCCCCCTCACCCCATAAAGGGACCTATCTCAACTCAAATTTTTTTTGTTCCCCTTGGTGATATTGAAGAGGAATTGGCTTTGTTCATTCCAACCCGAGGCTACCATAAGATATTGAATCAAAACCCGCCTCACCTAGAAATACAGTGATTATTTATCTCTCTAAATTTAGTATTCTTTCCACAATTTACTAAAATAATTTTCTCTGAGGCCCTCAGACCTACACCCACATTCTAAATGATCTCCATGATGTTATTTAATACCATCATCATGGGTTACATCACTAAAAGTGAATTTATTTTCAATATTACCCAAAGAGAACATTTATTTTCTCTCCATCCTATATCCAAATATCAAAACTTTTTACATCAAGGAAATTTTCATCAAAATTAATTTTTATAGTTACATGAATGGTGGACTAATTGAAAATATTATATGGATTTTTTTGGGAAAGCTAGGTATAGTTGGATATAATTGATACACCCAACACATTACCTAAAAGGAATGTAAATTCAGTACCTCATTTTCCTTGTGTACTTTTTATGCTAAATGTGTTGTCCTGAAAAGAAGAGTGCTTTAGGGGACTCTTTATTCCTTTAATACAAGGCCAAATACATGGTTTATAAGAGTTTATTTTAATAACTTCCTAGATGAATATAAGAAGAAATCAAGGTCTCTCTATTCTAAAGATATGGTCTGAGCCTCATAGAGTTCACCAGGGTAAGGGAATTATTCTATGGCACATACAAATAAGATATGTATATTTAAGAGTTATATTATCACATGTAAAATCAATATCCTCGACCCTAGTTCTAGTCTAGATACTCTAAAGAAGGAAATCAATATTCTAGATATCCACTAGAAGACATAATGGGATGATGAAATTTTCTTTATTACCTCCTAGAAGTGGTAGAAACTAAAGGGGATCCTAATTGATGTTGAAATATATACTTCGGAGAGATCCTGATCCATGTGGCTCAAAGAACACTTCCACAAAATACAGTTTCTGCAGTTCCACCCTTTAACAACACTAAAAAAGCACTGATAAAGGGGGTGCATTTAACACTGCTAAAAAAGCCTTGATAAAGGGTAATTTTAACAGTACTCTTAAAAATGAACCTTTATCAGAGCTTTTTTAGCACTGAAAAAGGAACCCCCATTATCAGTGATTTTTTAGAGCTCTTAAAGAGACCCCCTTTATCAGCGCTTTTTTTAGTACTGATGATATGGGGGATTTATCAGGACTTTTTCCTAGCTTTTATAAAGTGTATATTTCAAAACAAATCATGAAAAATTATATATTGATATATAACTATATTTATATTGATATAAATATAATATATATTTTTAATTTTTTTTGATAAATATAAATAGGTTATTACATTTAATATATAAGAAATTTACTGAAAATGGATTGAAAATATTTTGAAAATATTATTAATTAATAATTTTCTAATTATCATTGAAAAAATAATATTTTAATAACAATTTGAAGACACAAAAAATCAAAAAAATTAATAAAACATGTAAAATTAGTTGAAAATGTAACTGAAACTTCAAATAGCCAAAAATTTTGATCCAAGTGTCCGTTTGAGCTCTAAATAATATCAAATTGAATCCTGATATGAGCTCTATGAGTTGTGACCCAAGGGAAACTTCGGTTACATTTTTTGAGGCCAAAAAAGGCCCAGAAGGCCTCCAAAATTTAGTTTTTAGTATGGATACCCAATTTTTTAGCATTCGATGGAATTTCAGCCTCATTTCAGGGGGTATTTTTGACCATTTTCATTGGGGAATGAATTTATTCTGAGGGTTTAAATTTATATTGATATTATGGCTTTTAAATTTTATCATTTCTAATAATGTAATGTACCTTATAATCAATTATATAATAATATATATATATTTTTATATTCACCCATAAAAATTTAATTTTATAAATAAATAATTAATTATATTTACATATAAAGTATATTTATCAATATTTAAGTCTTATCTAAATAAAAAATAATATCTATTTTATTTAAAATAAAAATATATAAATATTTATATACCTATTTGATGTGTGTGTGTGTGTGTGTGTATATATTTGTGTGCGTCTGTATTAACGAACTGATATATATTATCTATATATTCAAACCTATGTATATACATATTAATTTATAATATGTGTAAATATATACAAATATGTATAATTATACTTACAAATACACTTTTAATGAATTTGTGTGTGTTTTATATATTTGTATTTATTTATTTACAAACACACAAAAAAAGCACATTTTATAAATTTATTTAAGCCGATCTTTTAAATATAAATTAATATATGAATAAATATACTAATATATAAGTATAACTATATATATATATATCTATATATATATATTAATATAACTAAATATAAATATATTAATATAACTATATATATATTAATATAAATTAATATATGTTAATATATATATATATTAATATACAAGTAAATATAACTATATATATATATATAAATAAATAGATATATTAATAAATGAACAGAAAAACAATATGGTGGAGTGGTAAAGACTTAGGCACACATGCAACAGGTCACGAGTTCAAATCTTGGGGGAGGTAGGTCGCACGCGCAGGTGGGGAATAAGGCCTAGCGCTGTTAAAGGGGGGTGAGGGTGCTATTAAAGGCATGAGGGATGGCTAGGGAATGTTGGATAGGGTGGGGGTGGGGCACTGTTGAAGGAAGCTTCAAGTGCTGTTGAATCCCCTCCCCGATTTACAAATTTTTTTATTTAACTTTTATTAGCGATAAAAAAAGCACTGATAAAAGAGTCATTTATCAAAGCTTTTTTTAGCACTGATAAAAGTCCCCTTTTATTAGCACTTTTTGTACCGTTGATAAAATGGGCCTTTATCAATGCTTTTATGATTGCTGATAAAAGTGATCCCCTTTATCTTCACCTCAATTAACATTGCTTTTCTTGCACTGTTAATGCCGTTTTCTAGTGCTGATAAAGGCTATATTTTCAGTAGTGGAAGAATACCAAAACAAAACATTATTTTATTTGAATATAAAATAGAAAATGTTTGTGACGAAACTCAACATGCTATGGGAGGATGTATCTAACATTAGTGATGATAGTGTTACCAGACCCCTTGAGGGAACCTTTATTTTTGATATCCTTTTGTCCCCTCACCAACTTCTAAGGGTGGAGACTTTAGTTTAATTGAGGGTGGATACATATTTTATAATATCCCAATGTTATTCATCCACTTGTTAATTCCAACATATAATTTTTCCCTAATTAAGATGAAAAAAAGAAACCATCAAGATTCTTGACCTAGATAGCACCCTAGGTCCTAATGGTGTCCTAGGGTCATTTTACTATGTTGTGTGAGATAAAATTAATAAATATGTTATTGTGGATATCCAAGAATATTTTTTGGGGGTTCTCTCCAAAGAGTTATGTCTACTATTACCCTTTTGATTATTCATAAGGTTATCTATACCTCTAGGTTTGGAAAATTCCATCCTATAATCATTTTCAACATCTTATATAAGGTGCTAACCATGATCCTAAACAATATACATTCTCAAATCTTTCCTTTTTAGATCTATGTGGAGAAACATGGTTTCTTTAATGGGAGAAACAACTAGGGATCCATTATACTTGATTAATATTTTATCCCATATATTTAATGAAAATTATTTGTCTTGAAAATTATAATCAAGTTGTCATGGAGAGGGATTATGAAAAAATAGAGATGGTTTTCATTTTGAAATTCTTTAAAAGATATGGTTTATTAGAGTAGGTGTGTAAACTCTTTTTTTATATTTTCTCTTCACCTTGGTTCCCTATATTACTTAAGGGTAAAATATAAAGCCATTTCAAATTAGTTAGGGGATTACTCAAAGGGTATCCTCTCTCTCCAAGTCTGTCTGTTCTTGCACATGATGTTTTGAGAAGAAATCTCAATAAGGTAATTACTAAAGGTTTGGTTCATCCCTTTAAAGGATGATATTTTTTCTCTAAAATATCTCAGTTATTTTTTTCTGATGATATAAATTTATTCATCAATGGTTGTAGTAACTCAATTAAAAACTTTAAGTGAATCCAAATGAAGACTCTAGTAAAAGTGTCCAAATAACTAATATAAACAAAAGTAGTGTACACTTATCAAAAAAGTAAACTATTAGGAGGGAAAATATTATTTAGGAACAACTTAGAATTTCACCAAGGTAATTCCATATAGAGTATCCAGGTTCCCCTCTTTCTAATGGAAGGATTCACATCTATTTTTTTAATAGTGTTGGTAATAGGATCATGAGGATGATCCTAATATGGAAGAATCATTTTATCTATTTTAGGGGAAAATAATTCTGGTGAATAAAATATTTTCCTCTATTACCATGCATTTGATCTCGATCTTCATGACCCCTAGGACTGTCTTTAAAAATATTGAAGGAATATTTATTTTCTTTATTTGGGATTCCCATCAAGAGGGTCTCTATCATTGGAAAAGTTGTTTGAGACTCACAAAACCTATTTAATAAGTTGGTATTGAATTACGATGTGTTTAGGATACCATGATATGAATTTAATATAATTTATTTTACGAAGAAATATTAGGAAACTCACTTTTTACCAAATTCATCTGGAGGAAGTATGGTAGATCAATTTCAAATGGGTGGAAAGATGCACTAGTTCCCATCACCAGAAGAGTTGCAGGACTTCTTTTATCCTATTATTGATAACTCTCAATAGATTATTGGTAGTTCTATATCTACTTATATAATCACAATTATGTGGGTATTCCCTTCTTCTTCCCTGGGTGTCGAGAAATCTGAATTCACCTTTAAAAAGGCAATCACCCATCCAACTTTAATTGAAGTTGTCCTTAGTGAGGATCAAAAATATTTGTTTCATAGAATCTAAATGGTTGATGAACTATAAATTTATTCCTTTATCAAGTAACCATTTTTTATTTTTAGTTGTTATAGGTTTATTAAAATTCTTTACACTTCCTATAATTTAGAAATCCTATCCAAAAAATTACAGTTTAAGGACATCCCATCCAAAATAAACTTCCTAGTTTGGAGGAGCAGGAACTGGTCTATCTCTACTGATGTGAATATAAAAAACTAAGGTATTTATTAGGAATAAATATGTAGATTATATTCCAATTATCATTTTTAATCAGTGATACATTTATTCTGGGAAACTGTTTGGGCTTTCCACTTGTGGTCTTCTCTTGAAAATTTTGTACATATTAATATTAAGTTCAATTGTAGTGAAGATCTTATAAAATATACATTCTAGGTTTATTATTATTTATGTTATGTTATTGGGAGGTACATTACATTTTATATTGGTTTCATGTTGCTTTTGGAATTATAGAATATTGTGCACCACCAAGGCAAGAGGCCCAACTACACCTTTCTTCAAGTTCGTTTCCTGACTTTTCTTTCCTCAATTGGCCAACTATGTAAGGAGGAATCCCAAAATCAGTCTATTCCTGACCAAATATTGGTTGTTTTTACTTCATCATGCATATAGGGGGATAGTTGGGCAACTGTATTTTCTGGAGAGAACCTAGAAAGGGTCTGGAACTGAACACAGATGACTCCTATTTCAACAACAACATGCATGGTGACAATCTTGTCAAAGACTGATGAGGCTCTATTTTCTCGGACTAGTAAATTTTTTGAGTGAGAAATTACCATCAATCTAATGACTATACTACACTCACCGGTATTAATGATTTTAGGACCAACAATCATTCCATTTCTATGGATGAGTCCGACTATTATTTTGTGATTGAGACCTTATCAAGCTTCAATGTCAATCTATGGATGATATTTTACTCCATCAGAGTGTGTAAAAGAATATTTCACTAAGATGTGGAGTTTACTCATACTTGGTGGGAGGGTAGTATGGCTACTAATTCTCTTGCTTCCAAGGGAGATCTGGATTAAATATTGATTGTCTATTCAAATCATGGGTCTCTTCCTTTGGAATCTATTAGTATTGTCGGTGGGGGTTCCCTAATAATTCACCACTTTTATCCTCCATGACTTTGCATGTTTTTATTTAATATTATAATGAAATATTTAATTTTTATTCTATATGATTGATTATTATATATAGAGGTGTTTGACATCTCCTTTATCAAATATCTCTATATGATATTCTTTTTTCAATAATATCATTAATTCTAAATTTATTTGATTGAGACTTAAAATATGGAAAAACATTATTAATGAAAAATTTTATACCACCCTGGGGGAATATATTCGATCTAAGGGATCCTTTGATTAATTTTCACTACCAGTCAATGTACTTATATAAGAATATAATAAATTTTCAAGAGTTTTTAATGACAATAAACATATTTGAGTTATTTTTAATCATTTAATTAATATAACGTTTATAAAACTTTTTCTCTAACACCAAAATATATAATATCTTAATGATATTCCATTGCGCATGTTTAACATGTTCTAAGTGCGTAATGAAAAAAATAAAATACATTTATCTTTATTTTTATAATTTTCATTACTAGAGCTCGATCATTATATTATGAGTTCATATTATTATTATAATGGGTTTGACCCATAACTTAGAAGATATTTTATTCTTTGGAACTTCTGGAACATTTTTTTTAAAATATATTTTTTAAGAAGTAAACCCCCCATGTTTTTTAAAATAAGTGAATGTGGTATTGAGAAGCAATGTGGTATAGTCTTCTAGATTCACAGAACAATTCTCTTCACAACTATAATTATAATTCATATAAAATTTTTTATCCTAAAATTCAATTTAAAAAATAAATAAAAATCATCTAACCAAATTTTTTAGCTTCCCAAATATTCATGATAAAAATTTAAATATGAGTAACAAAAATTATATAAATTGTTTATCAATAATTCCATTCTCTTAAATAAATGAAATAAAATAATGAAAATTATATTCAAATCAGGTGATGAATTCATTAATGGGATTCCATTATTCAATAATGAAAATTCATTATTTATTAATAATCAACATCATTGAAAATAATAATAATTTTATTTATCATGATAATAATTTTTTAATCAGTTAATTTAGTAAAATTATTTTCATAAAATATATTATATTAAAAAATTTATATAATTATATCATCTTTTCTATGAACTATATAAATCAGAAAATCTACTTTAAGTGTTAATATCTAATGAATCACATAGGATGGTTATAATAATTCATGTGAATGTGATGGATAATATTTCATCTCAAAATTGCTGATATAAGAGAAAAAATTGATTAATGAAAATATTCTTTAACATAATGTCAAAAGAAACTATTTCCCAATCATCCTTTAAGGGTAAAATATTTTATAAATATTAATAAAATTCATTATTCCCATTCAATATTTATTTCCCTTAAATCAATTTTGGTGATTATATTATTATTTATTTATTCTATTTATAAAAAAATAAGGCATAATGATAATTGAAAAATATTATATTCACCCCAAACTTGATTTAAAATAAAATCATATATATTTGCATTCACTTCAAGGAATATAATATATATTTTTAATAAACATTCCCATTAACATCTAGGAAGGGAATGGAATTATTTGATCATGTTTTATATTAATTTGAATAGGATGAAATGATTATTAAAATTTTCATTTTCATCCACTTTTGGGGATTGATATCAATTAAATATATTTATTTTTTTCTTCATGAATGGTTAATTTCATTCATATATTTTATAAGAAACAAAATTATTGGAAAAATAAAAAAAAGATAAAATATTTATTAAAAATAAAAAAATAAATACCACTTATATAATCAGAATATATTTATATTAATCAATATTAACACATTCTAGGTGTACAAAGAAATAGGATATGTTAATTTTTTATGGCATCTTTATGGTTCATATCATGATCATTGATACTTACTTAAAAATATGTTAGGCACTCAATATTCATCATTCAAAAACTTTTGGTGGTGGAAATTTATTTTTTTCATTTGATGAATGATGTTTTTCTTAAAAACAACTATGTTTATTATTAATTTTTTTTATAATAAGAAATCAAATTCACTAAGGGAATTTCATAGAATTTTACAGTTTCGAGACATTATTTTTCTTGAAGAGAAAATTTATTTTCACATAAAAATGATTAATAAAATAATAAATATATATTTTTGAGTGTTATTAAATGTGAATAAATTATTATTATAATATGTGATGCATAAAATAAGATACACTTGTTGTTATAGATCTTCGAATGAGTGGAGTTGATGAATACTTAATGGAGCATGCCAAAATAATATCCGGAAAAGCATGAGATATAATTTTATCATGTTATAATTATATTACAACAATTTTAATGATGTTGGTAGTTTCATCATGATTTACAATGTTCAGAATATGATTATGCTCATAATGTTTTGAGAAATAGATCCAACATCGATTGAAACTAGGAGGAATTTCAAAATAAAAAATTCCTAATCAATTGTAGATGAAACAAAGCATTGGTTAATTATAGAATAAAATATGTGGGATAGTGATGAAAAAATAAAATTATAATGTAAAATAGATAGACATTAGATAAAGAGAAAATATAGAGGTTAAAATGTTTTCTCATTCCATTAATATAGTGACATATATATAGGGTACATGGAGGTTGGAATCAATGAACTAGATTAACCCCTATCTCCTATATGATATCTAACTACTAGAATACTAAAAATTGGAGAAAATGAAGGGACACACATTAGAAGGGTTAGATTTGAGAATAAGTATTAACAATGATATTGGGATTATAAAATCTATATAATAAATATTTCATAACATGTGATAAATTTTAATTATTATATATTTTAATAACTTTTTTTTCAAAAAAATATATCTATATATAATTAGCAATAAATAAATTTTCTAAACTTATTTAGAGGGGTGTTCAAAATTTTCCTATTTAGATTCAATTAAAAGTTAAAACTCCTCATAAATATGTTTAAAAATGGGATTTATGATTTAATCTTCCATGTTTTAATTAATGTACAAGAATCATTATCAAAATTTATTGGCTGTATTTGGAATTTTTGGATTTTATTATCCATAAACTGTTTTAGTGGATGAATATTGGAAGAACCCAATATAAAATTTTATTTGAGATAATTAACATCACATAAATCAATTGATTATGATAAATCCATTCCTTAAAAATACTATTATTGTGGTACCATAATTTATGTTACAAAAAAGAAATAGTTTATAAATAATGATCATTTTCATTCACGAGAAATTATCAATTATAGTTGTGTAAATATTGTAAATTATTTTTATGATTTAAGGAATGATACATCTATTATAGTATCTTCAATTTCAATCAATAATACAATAAAATAAATACGAATGATTATTTAAATGGGTGGGGGAAATGGAATACAATTGGAGAGATTCTAAAATACCAACTCTCATCATTTCTATTACATATTTATCACATATAACATCTATTAAAAATTTCTCTTTGTCTACATGTCATGTAAACACTCATATAATCTTTTTATCTTGAACTTCTTAGTGTATATTGTATCAGTGTTAGATAGGTTTTCTTGTAATTGTTTACATATGACTATCTAATTGGTTTTTTAAATATCCCTTATGAATATTGATAATGGGAGAGCTATAGGTTTCTCTCAATTGATACTCAGACAATATAAAATTGATATTTACATTGAGAGGATGGATAACTCTCAAAAGAACCATTTTATCCTATGGTGTGGTATTTTGATTACTTACACTTTAGTAAAATACTATGAATAGTTTCTTGAGACAATTCATTGATGAGTTTGATGGCGACTTCACGTTGTATTCATTAACCCCATTCTCATGGATGAGTTAGAAGATAATTGAATTGGATTTGAATACAAAGGAATGAATTATTATTTGAATTATAGGACATCATGGTTTTAATAATATAACATTATTGTGATGTGTTGGTTTAAAGGAATATTTTACACTTACACTGATTAATCATGTCATAGATTATAGATATTTCATCATGAAGTTATCTCTTGAGAAGTTTTTTGGAATAGATAACAATGTGAATATTTCCCATGAATAATCTATGAAACATTTCTAAAAACTTTAATGAGATCACACCCCAACTATGATTGTCACACTACAAAGGATGTATTCAAACTACAATGAGATGGGCTATGAAAATTCAACATAATAGTAGAGCTATGATTAAAGAGACACTATTTTATGTGGTTGAATTTTACAAAATAATAGTAGTGAAAAATTAATGATCCATGTGAGAACCTAGAAATAGATAAGATCTATATATTTTAGGTTTGACCATCACACTGAAATGAACATCACCAAACCATGATGCATGCCGGGTTTATAAATATTAGTAGGTCCACCATTATAAATTCATTGTGAACATTTGAGATTACCTCCCACCAATTTTAGGTAGATTTTAGCTAGGATAGAGGATAGTAAAAAGGTTACACATGGGATCCAAATTTCAAAGGAACTTGAGGTTAGAAAGTCAAGATTTTTCAACTATTTGACATTTGTATTTATTTATTTTATTTGGTGTCTGAGATTATCTTCATGATCTAATCCTTGTCCTTATTGATAATAATATATGATCATGAACAATGGTTTTATAACTGTCACTCCTCTAGGATTAACCACTTGATAAAAAAGTGAGCGAACCATGTAAAAAACGCTATGTAATGTGTGTTCTTTCTCACTCTATCTCACATAATAGCATAATTTTGTTTGAGATCCAATCACACTAACTAGTTAAGGGAAAATAATGTTAAGAGTTTTTGTTTTGGTGACCACTGACTCATTGCCTCCAGTGATGTTCTACTCTCACTTGGGATTTATACTTAGTATCCAAGCATTTTTTAGGTGACTCCATGTATTTTACCTTAGATATAAGTTTTATATTTTTTTATATCTTTTAATCAAAAATATTTTTATAAAGCATAAAAATAATTAACAAAAATAGAATTACCATGTTTTATAGAAAATTATTATATCTATGGAAGGGGAGGATGATTTAAAATATTTCATCCCTCAACTTAAATGTTATTGATAAAATTGAGAATTCTATATATATTCCCAAAGTTTTTAAAACATATAATTTAATTGAAAAGAGGAATATTGAATCCAACATGAGAGTACACAATGATATACTCTCATCCATATTAGAAAAGGATTCAACATGATTTATTGTTATAGAAATAGTGAATAGTATTTTAAAACCCTCTGATATCTATAAGGAAGATAATAATGTAAAGGATTCATGGTTATAAATATTCTGAGATTAGTTTTTATATATTCTCATGAGTTAAGATGAGTTTGTGGAGGAATTATTCATTCCAATGTACAAAATTTAAAGTTCGATTCAAATATATAGAAAAATTATTGATGATTTTATAGTGGTTAAGTAATTGATGAAGATTATCTTGGTCAAAATAAACGTAATTTTTTTACTTAGATAATAAAGACATGGATGAGGGGACCATTGATAAAATAGAAAATTTTCTGATTACCTATGAGATGAGAAGTGGTCAGACCATAATAATAAAAGGAAAATCAGAAAATTATATCACATTAAAAGATTCAAATGGTTCAAAACACATTGAATCAAATAGGTATATTAGTGAGGAACCTGATTATGAATATTTATTCATTGATTTTATGATTTCATATCATTCTTTTAAAAATGAATTCAATGAGGCAATGGTAAATGTAAAGGAAAAATTCCTTTTAATTTTTTTGATTATGGAAATACTGAATACTTTTTAGCTAGTTTCCTTGAGGGGAATAATGAAGATGCAGAATATTATTAAATCAAAAGATTATATTGGAGAAAAATTCATTATATGAATTTAATTAAATAATTTTTTTTAAAGGTAAGGGAAATGTCAATTATTTAAGTAGAAGTGATTTTCTCTCAAAACATAAGGACACATCTTTTATTGAGGAATATAAAAATAAGGAATAAGAGTCGAAGGAGGATGTACTCAAATAATTCATAGTCAAATAAAATCATTCCATGGTACCCCCTAGGGAAGAATAATGTATTAGTGAAGAGGGGACTTGTGAAGAGGAAAGTGATGATAAAGAGACACCAAATGTTACAATTGAGAATGATGATTTTGGTGATATTTAATAAAATAAAAAAATATGACAAAGAAATTAAGTCTTTGAAGAATGAGAATGATTCATTAATGAAATATGTTGATATTTAAAAAATATAGGAGAATAATGAAATTAAATTTATGTTCACATTAAATATGGGTGGTATCATTAAAATTACTAAAACAAGATACACGATTCATGAAATCACCATAGAAAACCAAATTTCCAAGAACGATGAAGTAACAAATCTGGAGGCAAAGTTGGTTATTGATGAAAAACACATGAAAACACTCTCTTTGAGTTTTAAAATAATAATAATGAAATTGGTTGATTCTATAAATCAGCTAATAAAGTTTTTGATTCTACTAAGAAACTTGAATATTTCACTATGTTACCACGAACTATTATGTTAGACACTAAATATTTTAATCTAAAAGGTGATAATAGTGAAAATAAAGAGAAAAAAGTGATTACTTCACCCAATAATGAGAAAACACCCATTATAAAGTCACGTGGGGTGCTAAAAACCCCCACAATAATGAGTAGTGGATGAATTATAGTGCTGAGGATGATTTTAAGTGAAAATAAAAAAATTAGATGAGAATTATAATCACGAGGAAGTAAAAATTAAGAAATAAATTTTAAATTAGAATTAAAACAAAAGATAATATTTTGATGAACCATATTTTTAACCGAGGAGATTTTTATTTTAAATAATATGTTGTCCCTATAGAGTCTATGAGTATAAATTTTAAATGTGTTAGTACAATATTTCACTCCCTTAACTAAAGATATACCATGAATTGTGAGGGATTCAACCTAATGTTCTTAGAGTCCATCTAAGATAGAATCTGAAATAGAAGATATAATTACATATTTCTTTTAATTCTTTTAAGAAAACTTATGGGATGTACTACCAACCCAGAAACACCACCAAAACCATCCCATTATATTATTAGAATAATTTAGTATAATAAGATATCTAAATCAATTAAGGGGAATAGTGATAAGGAAAATCATCAAAGGTTAAGGTTTCTTACAACGTAGTAAAAAGTGGAAAATATTTAGATACTTGATAGTAGTTTCTCATCACACATGACTTTTAAAAATAAATTATCTAAATACATACAAAGATATTATTATGGATCTGACACCATAAAAATGATGGATCACTCAATGTTAAATGAGTTTGAAGTACTAAAACTATTGAGAAGAAAATTGGATCCAAGGAATTTATCTTATTATATTGGCTGAGACACAATGTATTGAGTGTTTTTATACTTTTTGATAATAGTAATGGGTTAATTTTTCTTAATAATGGATATTCTATAAGAATATTTAAGGATAAAATTATCGTCATGAAGGTGAAACAAATAAGTGACAACCTATTATACATTTCTAATGATCAAGATTTTTACCACATCAGGCTGAAGGAGGAAAATAAAATTTGACATAGGAGACTTGGTTATTTGGTCGAAATAACATGAATAAGTTTTTTAATTATGAAGTTTTGGTAAATCAAAAAAAATTAAATGTGAAATACACAACACTTTGGATATATTTAAAAAAATGGATAATAAGAGTCACAAAGTGATTGATATCAAAACAATGAATCCCTTTGAGATGATACCCTCTTGTTTTTGTGGTTTGATGTGCTTGAAGTCAAATAATGAATATAAGTACTTATAAATTTTGTTGATTATTCCATTAATATGAATTATATTTATTTTATGCCAATAAAATCACAATATATTGAGATGTTTAATAGTTTTTACGGTGGTTTTGAAAAACTAAATTCGATTTTATATCAATAATGTTTGGTCTAAAAATATATTTTAATATAATAATAGAGTTTTGGAATCATATTTTTGTAATCATGGATTAAGGAATTAATATAGAGGTCCATAAATTCCTTAAAAATAGATTTACTAATCTTAAGAACCAACGTTTGGTAGATATGAGGTGACCCATGATGCCATAGTATGACACATAAAATTACTTTTAGAGTGAAGATACAATATCGGATTTTTACTTATTAAATTGGTTCTTAATTTGACCTCATTTAGTTTATCCACCTTGTGAGATATGGTTTGGGAAGAAAAAAATGTGAAAAGTTTAGAGGTATACAAAAATCCATGTAATATCAACATCAATGGGAGATATTTGGTTTGGTTTTTATAGAGAGTTGATGAGGGGATATTCCTTGGATATACAAAAAGTGGAAAAAGTCAGTAGTGTTCAATAAAAATATGAGAAAATTCATTTGTAAATATAATTTTATTATTTTATAAAATAAAAGCTCATTTAAAAAATCATTTCCTATTTATGATGATATTGAAAAAAATATTGATGAAGATGTGAGAAAACATGTGGTGATTTTATTTCATGAGTAGATTTTAAAATTTCCCATAAGTAATATGTAATTTTAAATGATGTGGTAAGCCTAGAGAAAGTATGAACTAATTTTACAATACATAGGAAACATATTGAGACTATGATCATCCTTTGTTGCAAAAACTAGCATGTTAAAACCCATAGAATTTAACTAATTTCTAATCACACCAACTTGTTTTCATAGGCTGATCCGAGAAATGTTAAAGTGGAATTACAACACTAGGATTGGATTACAAAAATTAAAGAAGAGTCAAATAATTTTTCAAATAATGATGGATGGGAATTGTTGTCACATACTAAATAAATTAATGTAATAAGGATGAAGTGTGTACTTAGAAATAAAATTAATGAGAAGGTATAAGTAGATTGAAATAGGGATAATATTATGCTAAAGAGATACTCTCAAATCTAGGTAATATATTTCAATAAGATCTTTACTCCAATCTCATCCCTCAATGTGATTTGAATTTTTCTTAATTTTTTGGTGATCAAAGGAATCTCAGAATTTTCCAAATGGATATGAAGTTTGAATAAACATTTATGTTGAACGAAGAAAGGAACTTGATATTAGTATTCAAATTTGGATAGTATCTCATGCAACATGATCTTTAAGATTGGAAAATTTTATTATAATCTCTATATCAAGGGATATGACATAAATTAACTCATTATGATTATGAATGCTGATGAAATTATTTTTATTATAAATAAGGAATAAAACTAAAATAACTTTACTACTCAAACGTGTAAACAATTTGATATGTACATGATCGATGAAATGAATTTATTTTTTAGATTTCATGTTATAAGCACAAAAGATATATCTTTATCTGAAAAGAGAATTATGCTCATGATTTGTTAAAAAAGTTTGGTATTGAAAACTAAAGAGATTATTCTACTCCCATATAACTTAAAACTAAGAAAACCATTGATGAGAAAGGAATGAGTGTATATCAAAAAAATTTCTAGAGGCTTATTAGGAACCTACTAATCATGAAAAAGTCTATCCCAGACATATTATTTATAGTCATTCTTTGGAAACAATTCCAAATTAATCCTAATGATTTATATCCTATGGTAGTAAAATGGATCTATTGACACATCAAAGGAACTCTTGATTATGGATTGAGGTATGTAAAGAAACATCACGTCAAATTTATATATATATTTGATAAGTATTGGGTTAGTTATATTTTGGATTGATAATATACATGTAGAGGTTCATTATTTATTAGAGAAATATATACTACCTGGAACTCTTAGAAGAAAAATATTTTCACCATGTCCACAACTAACAATGACTATATTGCATTATCACAATACACAACAAAAATGATATAGATAAATTCATAACAATGATAATTGAGGGTTTATTTTTGATAAATGTTGATGATTAGGTGTGATAATCCAAGTCTAATAAATTTTTCTAAGAACCTGACACAATATTGGAGGTGAAATCTAATTGATATCAAGTAACACTTTATTATAGAGATGGTGGAATTTTGGGATTTTTCATTAGAACATGTTTCAAAAAGGAGAAAGTTTAAGATATATTGATAATGCTGCCAATAAAGTATACTATTAAGAACTTGATAGTGTTTTTAGAAGATGATTCTATCCTAGAATCCTTATATATTTTTTCGGTTTATTTTCCCTCTTTCATTTCATTTTTTTTGATAAAGTGTTAGAATACAATGAAGATATTCTTATAAAGGGAGAAAGACTCTGTTTTATTTTTTCATGTGATGATCTAGAGGGAGAATAGATGATGTTTATCCTTGTAGGGTGGGTCTTGATGAATTATTAGATAAATCTTGTAGAAGAGATAATATGTAGATTCAAAAGTTTATAAAAAATAAAAAGGGGGATATTGAAGATCCCTTGATGATTTGGTTTTTAAGTTAAAAATTTAAGAGAAATCATGATGTTTATTGAAAAAGGGGGTGATGTGAGTTTTTCCGAATAGAGACGTGGTCAATATAATATTTATCTATACATTAGGATGTTATATAACTCTAAAATAAATGTTTTTTTAGTGTGGTGTTAAGATGACCTCCACATTGGGAGCATGCTATGAATAGTTTCTTCAAATAATTCATTCATGATTTTTGAAGGTAATTTAATGTTGTAATCATTGAAAAAAATTCTCATATATGATTTAGAGGAAAATTGGTGATGATTTAAATGAAATTTAATGAAGGATTATTTAATTTGTAGGATAACACAAAGTGAAGGAGATTAATACAACATGATAAGTTGAATCGTATTAATATTTTTCCTCAATAAAAAACATGGTGTAATAGAAAATTGTTATTATATTGTGATATTGTTTGTAAGGGGTTTCAAGGAACATATTATTTTGCGATTATAGGCCATAAATGATCAGTGCAATGTTTCATAGTTAATGGAATAATATTACCTTATAACCTTGATCACCATAATAAAAAGTATGTTTTCATGATGTAATATTCCAGGACTTGAAAATTCCATGAAGTAATGGTATTGAGGTGAAAAAATATTCCACACACAATAATGTAGGTCAAAATATATTAATAGTGTGAAATTTAAAGATATATTTGATAGTTTATAAATAGATAAGAACCATATTTTTTGGATATCTATTCAATGATTAATGGATGCTTTATAAATATGAGTTAATATTACTGAAGAAAAGTGTGATAAAATGTTAAGATAATTGAACAATCATTGTAGATATAATTCCAAAATATTTCAGTTAGGACTATAGAGAAGAACAAAGGTGCACACATGATCCAAATTCTAAAGGCACATGAGGTTTGGAAATGGATTTTGATTAAATTATTAATCCTTTTCTTTCTTTATTGTACATGGATTTTAGAACCATGTTATTTCTAAATTCCTTTTTATTTTTGATAATTATATAAGAACATGAACAAAAGGATCATAACTGATGTTCACTAAGGGTTATCCACGTGATAAAAAAGATTAGGTAAACCTTGTAAAAAATGTTATTCTATGTGTGTTATTACTCAGTATATCATGCCTCATAACATCATTTTTTTTAATATCCAATCACACTAACTCATGTCTAGATTTTTTTTAAGATTAGGGGTTTTGGTGACCATTGATTCACGCCATCACAATGGGGGTCTACCCTCACCTGGGACATATATTTTACATTATTAAGATAACATGATCACATTATGTTTGTCTTATGGAGTATTGAAAAACATATACAATCCAGAAATAATATTTTATCACCATTAATACTTAAATAATACGGATATGAACCTTTAAAATTCAATTCACCCATTTACATGCAACTTGATTATATATAGTTTTTAAAATTTTCTCAATTTAAATAAATAAAATTTTGAGCTATAAAAAAACTGTGCTTTGAAATAATATGGTAGTAAAAAAATGAAATATTATCTATGAAAATGGGTTTAAATGAGGGTTTTATCTCAGGAAATGTGAGAATAGACCAAAAGTTGAGATTTGAATTGGTGATTGTTCTTGAAATTTATTCCACCACCCATTTTTTAATTGTTTTCCTCTTTTTGTGGTAAAGAAACATGATTGTGATCATATTAGGGTGTACATATTAAAATTAATAGGATAGAAGGTTTAATAATCTTATAAAGTATCTTACCTTATAGTTTGGAACTTTCTTATAGATTTAATTCATGTTCAGGAAATTCTTCCCAGTAACAATTCTACTTTATTTTACATCTTTATTCACCTTAGTGAGGTTAACACCTATTAAAAGGGATTGAATGAATTTTATACATTTTAAAGGAAACTAATTGAATTTAAACTCTGTTATTCTTGATATATGGGGTATCTCATTATCATCACATGGGTATGTACATGTTTTTTACTGATTCAAATACTCATATCTATTCTTTTTTTAAATCATAATACACTCTAATAAGAGTTTGATTCACTATGATATTGTATTTGTGTTTTTCTTCGATGGTTAAATTTTCTTATTACATTTTTCTTTGTACCTGTAAGATCTTCAAATAAAATGCACTTATTTATTTTAAATGAACGATGAAATAGATACGATGGTGTGGAATTATTCCTATTATAGAAGATGACCCAGTTCTATATAATGATGGAGTACATAATTCGACGCTATTGTAACCAAACTTAAAGAACTCAGAATCCAACTATTGGAGTTATTTACATAGACATATATAAATAGTAACCATGTATTTAGGGATCAAGAGTGTTTTATAATTATTTACAAGTATATAAAATTTGGTTGATCATGAATGAAAACTCTCGTTCATTCTGAGTGTTTTTGTTTTATTGTCTTTTTATGAGTGTACTAAGATCTATCATCGGTGAGGTTATTATTATTAACTCTTAATTATTCTTATTATAATAATCAATTTCTGATCCCTTGATATTGAATATATTTTTGTATAGAAGATGGGTTTTTCAATCATAGATATTGAGGGTTTCTATAGTAAGGAATATAAAAGGTGTGTCAAATCCTTCATGATTTAGGGGTTCTTTTTTCCAAAATACAAATCTTTTTTAATCAGGATGATTGAGAGATTATATGTCTTGTAAGATAGAGTATCCTTGTAATGGAAACATATACCATCTTATGAGTCTATATTTGAGTAAATTTCTTTCTTGAAAGTGGGACACATATAATGGGGTTAAATATCCTCCCACTACTTTGGTTAAAAGAGATAGATTCCATTGATTAGAAGTGTTTTGTTTATTGATATACTTTAGGGGTATTATATTTGTTACAATATAATAAACATATTATTTTAGATTTTACTTATTTTAAATTATATTATATTCTTATTTTCTTTCACTCTTAGTTGGACAAGTTTTCTATTTGATTGTGTCTACTTACTTAATAACCATTTAATTTCCACTATGAGTGTATAATTTATCATATAATATTATATTTTTATAAACTTAATTATACTTCATTTCCTTTATGAAATTTGAATTCAATTTATTTTATTGGAGTATAGAATCATCTGATCAAATTATTTTTGGATGGGACAAAAATTTGAAGTTGTCTTTTTAATAACAGTCCACCCCTATTGTATTTTCATTTCCATACCTTTATGGGACCAATAATTTATCTACAGTTTAAATATAAGGCCCCAGCCTTAAACTTATCTTAATATTGAATTAAATGAATAATTCACATTGAGGATCTCTTCAGGTTTATAGTTTTAGAGAATTAGAACATAACTACTACATCTCAGAAGATCACAAAGTAGACACTTCTACTAAGTTTCCATAGAATAAAAAAAACTCTTAAAAAGAAACATGTCTAGTTCCAAGTTTTTTATAGCATGACTTTCCCTTGATCCCATCCTTGACCCTATTCCATAGTAGGTCCTGTGAAAAACATTTGAAAAAAACTTGGGGTGAGCATAAAGAGCTCAGTAATGGATACACAAAGAATGAAAACTGTTAGTTTATCAAAACAACAAGTAAACCATGTATACTTTATCAAAGTAATACTTTTCACCTTATGAAGTAGTAAAAACTCTTCACTGAATAAAAGATCATTGATTACCCTTTTTTAACCAAAATATTACCATAAAACCTATAAAATGATCACATAACATATAATGGTAACTTGGGACGTAAACATACTTAAGTGGAATAACCATACGGTCGACTTCCACACATATCACTTAATGGAATAGCCATACGGACAACTTCCATACATACTTAATGGAATAGCCATACGGCCGACTTCCATACCCAATGCATTGGAGGTTATAACGTAACCACCCATCCTGGTATTCACGGCACCACCCGTCATATGGTTTATCACGTAACCACCCGTCAAATGTCCAAGTACCATTATAGAAATCATAAGACATAAAACAAATATAATGGAAAGAAAACATTTCCACACTTTGATCACAATATATCACTGAAATATATTGACATAAAAAATAAATTATAAAAACCATTTTCAATACCAAAATACATAAACGAGTATATGGTATTTATTTCATTTAAAAAAACATTACGGCTTGTTGAGGAAGCCAAAGACCAAGTAATACTCGTGGCAGTAGAAAAGGTCGTTGTCACTGCGTATGTTAAAAGAAACATTCATTTTTGTCGTTTAGTAAAACGCTTCATAGAAAAAGATTACTTTTGTATAAAAGTAAAATTAAAATGGGTTTATACACCGTATAAAAGATAGTTGTGTATAAAATTAAATATTCCTCAATGAAATGAGATTGAGACGAAGTCCCTTACCTCGGGTCCGACATGACTCGATCGTTATTTAACGTCCTGAATAATAAACTTGAGTTAATTTATACTTTCTTAATAAACTTTTTCAAGCTTATTATTCCTTTTATATCACTTATTTCCATGTTATAAACATTATTTAATCATTAAGTTAATAATGTTTGTTTTGTCGGTATTTGGTTCTTAAGTCGAAAGTGGACTTCTTACAATTACATGTTGTTCGTGTGGTCAATGGTTATTTATATCCAGAATGACATTCCTGAGTTGGATATCATTTATATCATATATATCCAGCATATACATGTATTTATAAAATTACATAATCATTTAGAGGTAAGAAATGAAATGCACCGTTCATGGAGACGGTAAGCCGTACGTACGCATGAACGCTACTTTCATTTCTTTGTCATATTAATATAATTAAAACTAAATGAGAGGTATGTATATTTTAATTCCAGAATTATATTCATCATTTAGACATATCATTCATCATATATACACATTATATATATGTACTTATAATAGTACATTACATTTGGGGATAAGAAATGAAATGCACCGTTCATGGAGACGGTAAGTCGTACGTACGCATGAACGCTACTTTCATTTATATCTCATACTTTAATGGAAAGAAATAATATTGATATATAGGTATATTATAATTCCAGTATAACATTATATATAATAACTTTAAATCCATCCTTTATACGTCTCACATATGGCATTAACGAATCACATCACTTTGAGGGGGCGGTAGTCCGCACTTCCTTAAATGAAGATATCGCGTTTACCCATAATGGAAACCATAAAGGTATGACCAAAATGAAAAAATAAATAAGCTTAAGGAAATAATAAATATATTATATATCATATATAAATATATTTTCATCTTAATTTCCACCTTTGAAGGTGTTAAAAGAATGTTGAACAATCATCGTTTCGGGAGGCAGAAATTCTCCATCCACGGAAACAATATGTTCTTTAACCATTAGATGTAGGTGTGTGTAAGTGTAGCTAGAAATATTCTTATAAAAACATCCTAGTATATTTAATATACTGTATTTGTTACAAAATAAATTAATAAAAGGAGTTTAGGGGGTTGGAGAAGCAAAATAAAACAAAAGGACTCAAGTGAAGACATTACCTTAAAATCGGGTAACTCCCTTTGGTTTGAGCACAAAGGCTTCCTTGGGAAGACTTCTTCCCAAAGTGAGGCTTCAAGGAGTAAGATAGGGAAGTGGAGAGACAAAATGGTCAGATTTTGGAGGAGCCAAAGGGTTTGTAAGTGTGGGTAAAGAGGTAGAGGTGGGGGCCTTTTATAAGAGGAGAGGAGGGGCACTCTTGGAAAGTAAAGAGAAGTTACTTTATTTTAAAATGAGTTTCGGATTCAAAAGGTCCCACATTGATATAATTCGAGTTTAAGGTGATAAGGGTTCTAAATCCACTCATAAAATAGGTTTTGGACATGTGTAGGTCTTAGATATTACATTATCTTTCCATTTTATTTAAATCGTTAAGTAATGAGGTCATCACTACATCATCATGATGTCACAAATAATTTAATTTATTTAATGTCTAAAAATTATAAAAAAATACTATAATGTAGGAACTATTTTTATCTTTACAATGACTGTTTATAGTCAAAAATATGACTTGTATAACCCCATGTAAAAAGTTTTTTAGTAAAACATCTCATGTTTGTGTCATTTTTACTTTAACATTAAATAAAAAGTTATTTATGTCATTTCCCAACCAAAGTGGCTCCATGGGGTCCCCAAGTTTACCCATGTATTGTCTTGGTCGGCCATGACACATAAAATAAGTGTATGACATGTGTCTAGGTCATTTCATATTATTAAAACATTATTTTTACCTTAAACTACACTAATTACCACTAATCGCGATTAAGAACTTAAAAGTTACTATTCACAAAAAAATTATTTTAATCTCATTGAACCGCATTTTACTTCTTAATGATAACCATGTATGTCAGATTTTTTAAAATCAATTCATAGAAGTGACAAAGTTTCATTTAAACGAAAAATCAGTTTCTTTAACTACCACTTAGTGGTTTCACTATTCATCAAAAAATGATGTTTTCAGAAAAATACTAAAACTTCACCCTAAGCTATAATTGATATTCTGAATTAAAAAATGAAGTCCATTTAACAAAATTAAAAACAAATAAGTTTCATTAATTAATTTAATAATTAATTCCCGCTGTCAGAGTAAATAACGTGTTTTTATGAAACAATAAGTATCAAAAGATTGACACTAGTTTAAGTCCGATTTCAAAGTGAAATTAATTCCAATGACCACTATTGGATTTAATAGTAAAAATATATTCTAATTTCACTTTAAAACCAATTCAAATTATAAGCTAATCATATAAATAAATTAGATTAAAGAGAGGTTTTGAATTAAAATACAACATTTTACACTATTCATTTAAAAATGAACTTTATCAGAAAGATACCAAAAATTTACACAAAGTAAATTTTGACGTCCTGATTCTAAAGAAGAGTTTTATTTGGTCCAATAGAACGTATAAGAGTGAACAAAACTATATTTATTGACAGTTTTCCATCAAAAGGCGATAAGTGAACCTTTAGTGAATATTAGGGCATATATGCCTAAAATTGAATTCTTTCCGTATTTTAACCCTTTATCTTTTATTAGATAAAAGTAAAAACATTTAAAAACATATATAATCATATTTTAGATATTTCTATCCATTCCCACCAATACAACGGCTATGTGTTAACTACCATTTAAAATAATATTATTTTGTTTACTAGTGTGCAACGTAAGATTTAAATGAAACTCTTTGTTGTGTATCGGGTATGCTATCAAACATAGCAACCCCGTTAAAGTAAAATTAATATTTAATTTGTAAATACTAATAAATATGAAAATTATTTATTCTTTATTTACCTGGGATGTTACATTAAATATGTATAGAAATGAACTCTAGAGTTTAATTATGTTATAGAATGTATAAAAAAACCACTAGTTAAATATATATGGGAATACATGAAGGTTTAAAGGGGTATTCTTTACCCACACAAAGATATTTTCATTTATAGACTCATCATAAGGATATTAGTTCACTGGCTCATCCAAAATAAATTTATGGATTAAAGAAGAGATTCTATTGGAGTAGATATAAAGAAATTAAGGCTATAATGGAGTTTCATTCTATCTAAGAAGTCGTAAATGTCATATCAGGGTTTAATGTATCCTACAATGAATTAAGGTTATGCTTGAATTTTGTTCTATTAAGGAAGGTATATGGGGTTTCTTGAGTTTTATTTAATCCTAAAAGGATTAACAGTACATTGGAGTTTTGTTTCATCTAAAAAGTATTACTGTTACACTATATTTTAATGATATTCAAGAAGGTTTAAGGTTATAATGTATTTTAACAGCGTTCAAAATTAATTACTATAACAACACATAACCCGAACTCCCAAATCCAATGCTAATAATATAATATTTATATTTCTAGATTTGACACTAATAAACCTGAACCAATTTTTTCCATAAAAACATATAACATCAAATATTTTTTTTGGATCACTTACAAACCCAATGAACTTTTAGGTTTTTTGTTTTAAAAAATAAAAAAAATTACATAACAATACCAATGTCATAAAGTGAACATTTTTATCATTATTTTACACTTTTCTTATTTCACATTAATTCATCAAAAATCCCTATAAAATTCTCCACACATGAAGCCTTTATAGATATAATCCATTTAACATAAATATTTATAACCAAGGTAAATGATAAAACAAATAAGGGTGATCTTAGACTCTTATTAAATATAAATATAAGCATTACAGATTTAATGTTATGAGTGAGAAAAAGATGATCATAATGGAATGATAAAATAACCAAAGTGAATGAAAATAAAATAAGAGATTTCATATCCATAAAATATGGATCATAAATTATGATACATGGAATAATGTTTTCATATAATATAAAAAGTTATATAAGGAAAAAGTCATGATCCATGTTAAAAAATCATTGAGAAAAGGATCCATTAAAATTCATACAAGGAATTGAAAAATTATGTTGGTATGATGGAACATCAAACAATCATCATGGAATTACCAAACTAAATAATAATCATATCTCTTAAGATTGACCTATTACCAGTCAAATATTTTGTCTCTTAGGAGTAACCTAGGATAAATTAACTTTATCATCTCTTAGGAGTAACATAAATCTATTCTCTCTTAGGAGTAACTTCAATCTAGTTAACGCCATCTCACTACCCAATGCATTAGAGGGCTATAACAGACCCGCCTATCAAATATCAGGCCAATCCATTTAAATATTTGGGTTTAATCCCCAATAACACTTTCATTAATAATTTACAAGTCCTATATAATGAAACACAACACAAGGATGCTTATATTTTAACAAAATTGGAATATATTTATTTAACCGAGAAAAAGAAATAGGCATCCAAACAATCACTTTAAAACATCATCATATACTATTCAGAGAAAAGATGTAAACGGTTTCATTAGATCATATCCCTAGGGAGGCATAAGAATAATTAAAGGATTTTTATATAGATTAAAATACCATTAAAATAACATTTAAAAATATTTCATGGAAAATAGGGTGAAAACTCCATTTTCATTCGGTACCATTAAAAACTATAATCCAAAAAAAATTGAGAAATGTATTTTCATTAAAAATAAATGTGGTAACATGTAAAGAATGTTTCAAATTAATTAATTGGAATGATTTTGGGAATTTTTTTTGAATTCATAAATGTTAAAAATAAACATTCTTTTTAAATTTTTGTAAAGAGAGTAAAAATTGACCCATGTGAAAAACCATAAAAAATTTTATTTTTAAAAACTTTTTAAAAATGTTTCAAGATCATGAAAAATAACTTTACCAAATTATTTATGTTTAGAAAATAAAATATGTGAGATAAGATATAGAACATGGAGAAATATTTAGGTTAAAAGTCTTTAAAACCTTTAAGGAAACATTTTTCATGAAAACTCATTTCTGATATTGTAAAACCGAAAATCCTTGTAAATAAAAAGCATAAGAATGAACATAAAAAATGATTAGAATAAAAATATCCATGATATATAAAACATATAAATGGATATATTTTTTTAAATAAAAAACATATCTCAAAGAAGGATATTTGGGATGTGAAACCCTTGCAACATGGGTAATGCTTGAATACAAAAGACATTGAATGAATAAAATTTAAAATATTCTTTAAAACCCATAATTTTTCATGAAATAATATGTTAAAACAAATTATTTGGGAAATAATTACACTATATAAAATAAATCACGGTACATAACCAGAATTATGTCTCAAAGAATTGAAATTGAGACCATGAATAACCTTTAAACTTTTATAAATTTTGAATCTATATATCATGAAAGAGATTCATTAAAATAAACTTTAAATATCTTGATAAAAGATTTATTCATGATATAATATCTTAATATGAATAATATGAACCTTATAAAATGAATTAGGTTCATATTACAATTTACATCTCAAAGAAACAATATTGAGACAAATAATCCTTACAAATATTATGTCATTAAAGTTAGAATTTAATAAATAATGTTATAATGGGTAATAATTTTAAAACCACCAAAATTTTAAATGAAATATAATACAATAAAAGGTCACTCAACACATAATATTTGAATAAAATATTCAATAAATTAGAAGTATAATCCAATAAATGGAAATTCAGTTAAGAAACTCGTTACCATGGGCTGAGACTTGCTATGTACATCCATTACTATCCTTTATTATAAATTTATATTAGTTATTTACTTGTTTAAGAAACTTTTAGAGATTTATTAAATTATATTTAAATCACTTATTTCAATTATATTAATTAACTATTTAATTAGTTAATCGGTTAATTCTACATCTTCTGTTTTGAGGAAGTTAGGTTCATAATTGAAAAATGACTTTTGTAGGTTGACTGTGATTAAATGGTCATTATTTCATTATCTCAAAAAATAATAACCATGATATAATTATCATATTTATCTATAAAATAAAATTTCTTAATCACCCATGAATGTAGAATGTGAAAAATGAATGACATCACTTCATGACGGAGGTATTCCATAGGTACACACAAGTGACATTATCATTTCTTAATGGGTGGAAGGGTAACTATATTAGCCCTAGATAAAAAATCTCTGATATGATGCCTAAAAAATAATCTATAAAATTTTGGATTTTATATGAATAAATTTTAATTAATTTAAACCATCCCAAAATTACAACATCAAAAGGAAATAGTCGATCACTTATATACACAAGGACATTTTATGTTTGGAGTTTTAAAGAATTATGAAAAAAACATTAAATAAAAATACCCATGTATTCAAGTGATAATATTTTCCACTATACCAACCTTTCATATTCTACATTAAATATTCAATATCTCCTATAAAAGTCTCTACACATGAAACCTCTCATGATAAAAATCATTTAACACCATTCTTCTTAACTTAGGGAAAGAGAAACATTATAAGGGTGAGCTCAAATTCTCAATAAGTGTACATATAATCATTAAAAATTATATTTCATCATTGATAATAAGATTAAAATAAGGGTATTATGACACAATCAAAGTGCATGAGCATAACATAATATAATTCATGCCCATAAATATATGGACATCACATAAATGTTTATCAGTAGAATGAGTCATAATAATCAATGAGAAATGTGATATCTATATTGATCAAATGAACCATTAAAAACTCATAAAAAGAATAAATAAATGTGTTGTTATCATGGAACATTATCTTTATATAACCCTTACAAGAACCCTTATATGTGTAATAACCGACATGGTTAACTTTTGATATAATTAACCCTAGACCATAATCATTACCCACTGTATTGATGATCTATATCAGGACCACCCATCATTATAGGCTATATCCATATCACCAATCATCATGAGCTATATTGGGTTCACATTTCATCATAAAAATTTCTAATATCTATTACTGAATCATAACACAAGAAATCTTCCACTTTAAAAAATAACAATAACTATTGTGCTTTCATAGCTTTATTTACTCATTGGAAAGAAATGGGTTCCGTGAAAATCTCTTTGAAACAATCATAATCCATCTAGAGAAAGAATAAGTATGGTATCATTACAACATATACATAGTTTATAATAAGTAAAATAAAATGTTATTTTCGTCAATGAATATAAAAACCATAAAAATTAATTAAAAAAATTATTGGGGAAAATACCCTTTAAATTTTAAAAATAACTTTTAAAAACTAAAAATTCACAAAATATTGTGGAAATCCTTTTCTTTGAAAATAACCTTTGAAATTTATAATGTGAGATTCAAATCATATAATAGTCATTATAGTGGAAAAACCCATTCGTTTCATAAAAATATTTTTCAATATTTTTAAAGATATTCAAAAGTGACCCATATGGAAATAGATAAGGAATTTACTTTTAAGAACTTTTAATAGAAGGATAATTATATTGTATAATATCATTATGAAATCATTTATGTTTATAAAAGTTAATTCTTGAATTCATTTTAGAAAACATGGATTTAGAAAAGAAATATTCTTGATCTAAGAGAATATATAAGATCAATATTAATTATAAATAACATTATTGATGTTTATAGAGTCGAAGAGCTTAATAAACATAATTTTGGTTGAATGATTTAGGAAAAAATGACCTTCAGTGGATGACTTCGACCGGGTTGTCTTCAAATCACGAGGGCTTTAAGAATTATCGGTTGTCGGTCTTTGGGAGTTTACAAAGGTAGATATCACAGTGATCCTAACTTTGGTTGCATGATTTAGGAACGAACAACCATCGGTGGATGACTTTGATAAGTTTGTCTTAGAATCTTGGGGGCTTTAAGAATGAGTGGTTTTCAGTTTGTTGGATAAAAGGAATTTGATGGTGTAATGTTCTTCATCATAAGATTTTTTTCATGCTCTATCACATCTTCCCAGGAAGTGTGGTGGATGTAGCTTCTATCGGTTTTGGTGGAGCTACAATTTATACTTGAACAATGATTATCCTACAATTTGGGTTTGGAAAAGTCTTCCTAAAATACCTATACCATTTCAAAATCTTACGATTATACGTATGTTCGTAAATTTAGTCAGTCAATTTCTCTATGTGGATTCAAGTACCACTTCTATGTGCCATCCGATGAACCCACGCATGTGTGTGGAGGTTGATGTGTCAAGGCTGCCAGTTGAGTCTGTTCGGATTGAAGTTGGTGAGGAGGTACAATGTATGTAGCTGGTGGACTTTGACCATTTTGTGGAGTTATGTTCATGTGGTCATCGACTGGGTCACTTGGATGCTAACTGCTGATTGGGTGTTCACTAGGTAAAGGTTATAGTGAAGGAAAGGAAGGTAGATGATGTTAAATAGGCTAAAAAATTTATTTGCAATGTTGTGCAGTGTAAATCAGTGACAAAAGAGGTTTCTGAACCCTCTGTGTCGGGTGTATTTGATTAGATTAAGGTCGATTTGGGGGACCGAGACATGGGTAAACAAGTGGAAAAGCGGGTTGATAAACCCTCTTCGCAGGCACCTCAAGCTGAAGGTGGGAGTCTCTCTAGGAAGGAAACTGTGGTTTGGGTGGAAGGTGTGAAGAATGAACCTCAGGTCACTCTAAATTAGAGTGCTTCTACTTCATGGGTCAAAAAGAAATCAATAGGAAAGGGATGGGTCCAAGATGGTGTTCAAACCCACAACACATTTGATTGTTTAGAAATTGATGAGCTTGTACAGGATCAGACCTATGATCTTGATGGAGGAATTAGAGAAGGTGTGGAGTCTAAGGAGGATTATGGATTATCTAAGGCTCATTAGGAGGGGAATATCCCTAAGAAGAAGAAGGGGAGGGGGCGCATGGACTATTCACATTTACCAAAATCGATGGAAATAAAATTAGGTAAAAACTATAAACCATGTGAGAAGGAAATGTCATCAGCTTCCATGGTTTTTGTGTAGGAGAATTCTTAAGTTATGGTTCAGGTAATCATCAATGACATGTTGCTTGTGAGTTTTAAGGCCAATGCAATATTTACTGAAATGACATATGACTCTAACGAACCTATGCTCCAATATTATGAGGAAATGGTGGACAAATTTCTTTATGTCCACATCCCATAAGAAGATTATGAGATTATGGGAAGGAATATTCAAGTGGAGTTCAACAGGGAGTAGGCTAATTATATTGAAAAATAGGATTTGATCCCAATTAGAGGCATTAATTATGGGAAAATCAGCAAAGGAGAGTATATTCAAACTTGGGACAAAATGGTGTATTGATTTAAAGATGTTATCACTGAAGAACCTGATGCTAAGGTATGGTTTATTAACTAGAATATTTATAGATATAAAATCACTAATAGGATAATTATATGATTTGATGGCTTTGTTTTCTCTTATGAGTATTCGCCTTTGGATTGATTAGGACTGATTTCTCACTTTTCCTAAAAACAAATTTTAACAATAAAAAGTTAATTTTCAGTGAAATATAATTAATTTAATGAATTAATATTTCAAAATTCATTCTCAAGGAATTAATTACATTATAAAAGAAAACCATGGTGCATGACAGGAATCACGTCTCGGGAAAATGATATTGAGACAAAGAAAACCCTTTCAAGGATTATAACTTTTATAGTGATAATTAATCCATGAAGTGATTATGTGAAAATATGTAAATCCCGATAGAAAATTTTAAATATATCATCAAAAAATTTATATATCAATTAATACATAATCATGTAATAAAAAATTCAATGAAGTAGAAGTACAACCCAATGAATAGAAAGGGAGTTAAGAAACCACTTACCCCTTGGTAACATTCATGTTAAATACCTTTGAATGAAGTAATTTGAATTGAAACATAAAATAAAATGAGGTATTAAGGATTAAGGATATAAAATTTTAAGTGGGTGGTATATTAACTATATAAAAAAAATAGGTGTATAACATTAATACATGCCTTATTGAAGGGAAATTAAGACAAAATCCCTTAACACTTTGTAACTTTCAATTAAAATCTCATTGTGTTAAATAGTTTAAATTTCAACTTATAATGCCATGAAGTATAAATTTTATATTTTAAAACATTTTAAAGGGAAGTATATAAAAATTATAAAAAAAATTGGTGTATAAAATTGAAACACGCCTCAATGAAGGAAAATTGAGATAAAATATCTTACCTCGAGTCTGGATTTTCTATGTATGTCATTTAACACATGAATAATAAAATTATATCTATTATTTATTTGTTTGAGAACATTTTAGGGTTATATTAAATTATCATTAAACCAATTTTACTTTATATCAATGAAATATTAAATTACTTAATTGGTTAAGTCCTTGTAATGTGTTAAGAGGATGTTCGGTTTGTAGTTGCAAAATGTCATCAATATATTGATCGTGGACAAAGTTGTAATTGTTAAATAATATCCAGAATAATAAGTAGGACATAATAATTTTATTATAAATTAATTATACTTTTAAAATAAACTATGAAATATAGTTTCGAAAAATGAATTATGTTACAATCATGGTGACAGAAGGTTGTATGTATATATGAGTAACATTTCCATTTTTCAACAAACATGAGAGAAAGACGGTAAGTATTATTTTATAATTAAATAATAATTATTATATCATAAATATAATGTTAAATCATTAAATTCATTATTTATACCATCTATGTTATGCGTTGATGAAAGAAGGATCACATCACTTCATAGAGGTGGTAATCTACACGTATTCTGAAACGATGTTATCTTTTTTCACTGGAAGTAAAGGTAAGATAATCGATAATATGATATATTTATATAATGATAATAATTTAATGGATATATTATATAAATCTATATAAATATTAATTACATATATCATTATAAACATCTATGATAGATGATTATGGAAAATGAAAGACATCACTTCATAGAGGTGGTTCTCCCCATCTATGTACGAATAATGTTTTCGTTAACCATATTATGGAAAAAAAGATGTGAAATGGTTGTACATAGTCATAATAAAACTTAAGAATTTAAAAGATTATTATGTGACTATAAAATAATTTTTTAAGAATATTTCAATTGGATATAAAAAGAAATAAATTGAAAGTGGTTGGGTTGGATGATTGCCTCTTCTTTGGTATACCTCCTTTAGATTCCTCTATAAAAACCCTTAGAATAGTATTTTAAGAATAAAATCATATTTAATTAATGAATAATTAATTTTATAATATAATTTTATATGGTTTGGTCAAGCTATATGATTCAATGTGGTGTAAATAAAAGAGAGAAGGGGTGTCCTTTTATAAGGGAGGGAAGTGGATCATTTGGAAATTTATGAAATATTATAATATAGTATGTGTCTAACCAATCTAAAATGGTTCCAAAATGATATGTATTTGACAATAAGAGTATATAATCTTAATATAATCCTAAAATAAAATTTATAATTGTTTAGATATCATTTTATATCTGATCTTTTGGTTTAACCCCTTGGTTAACCAATTTTATCCTTAACCATGGTAAATACGATTTCAATATTAAAGGGTTATAAATTTAAATATAGGGTAAAAATTGGATCATAAATTTACAAGGAATTAAATTTATACAATTTATCATCCCAATCATCCACTATAAATATTATTATTATTTTTAAATAATTTAATAAAATATTATTTACTATAAAATATCATTAATGTCATTTTAAACACTATTCATTTAGTTCGGCTTAAAATACAAGAATAAAGTAATGTATTTGGAATATAAAACTGTTAAAAATACCATAATATGATATATTGATCTATAAAATTAACGGGAGACTAAAACCCACCAAGAAAGTATGACTTTTCATGTTTTTAAAATCATTTACTTTATTTTTATACTGCCTGCACAAACCCTATGTCAAATTTTCTTAAGAATTTAAGGTATTTTTTTTAACTCAAAAAATTGAAAATAATTTAACAGAACATAAAATTATCTTTAAAATAACCATTTACAACCGAACATAATTTATTTTTATCCCTTTCACAAAATATTAAAATTTTTAAAAGCAAGATGGTGACATTTCAAACTTTATCATGTACTTAAAATATTACAAAGGTAAAAATCAAAGATAAATAAAAAATGGTCATATTTTATAATTTTATATGATTATGGATGAAATATATTCATACAATGAAATTAAAAAAAGTTTTCTAATAAATTTTAAGCCTCATCACATTAGTTTTAACTACAATCAACCCATTTTACCTTTACTACGGTAAACAAATATACTATGGTTACAATTCATGTTGAGAAAAAAATTATGTTAACCTAATTACCTAATATTAATAAATATGATTAGAAATATGGAATCTATCATATAAAATTAAATTAAATTAATTTTCATAATTTAATTTATAATTAAACCCAAAAACATGGATAAAAGAAATTTTTGAGAAAAAATATTTTTGAAGTATAAAGAAGTTTTAATACCAAATTCAAGTATAATGTTGATTATAATAACATATAATTGATTATGTTTAATTAAAATGAAATAATAATTTTTTAAAACTATTCCATCATAGAATGTGAATTCATTAGTACTTGAAAAGAAAAGATAGTTTTCAATAGAATCAGTATTTTCACCATTCATTAAAAAATACATCTTTTAAGAAAATTATAACGAATTAATCCTAAGATAATTTTTACATGATGAATTAAATAATTTTATCCTTTTTATTAATTTTTTATAAAAATCCCGAAAATTAATTATAATAATTCGACACAAAAAGAAATAAAAACCATTTTTGAAGAAAACACATTTTTGGAGCTGAAAATGAATTTATTGAAAAATTGAGTTCCTATTTCCTAATTATTAATCAATATATTTTTATTTACTAGTAAATTTATATATATTTCATAAGGCGGTTAATCCTATTTATACATTCCAATTTTCTAAATAGGTTAAATCTATAACATTTAAATATTTAGATTTCATGGTTCGTTTATGATTGGTGTTCCATATTGTATACACTGTCAAACATAGTTTTTTTAAATATTAGGATATTAAATTCCCTCCACATATAATAAAATGTGTCCTATCAATTAAAAATTTATCTTGGAAATAAAGGGTTTTAAATTTTAAAACTCTTTTATTAAGAACCCACATCATAAAAAGGTTTAATAAAACTTCTTTCTGAAAAGAGGAAAATGGACATAATAATGTCATATTAAATAACATGAATTAGTTTTCCAAAAAGGATAATATTAGTGGGAAGTGAAAATATAGAATTATAGAAACATTTAATTTTCAAATAATGATGTAAATTTATAGATAAAATTAATCACAATAATATTACTGATCATGATAAAGTCAATGACCCCAAAACCCAAAACTAATGAGGTGCGAAAGACCATAGAATACTCACAAATCTAGGTAATAAGATATTTTTTGGTTTAATAATCCTTTTCCAATATTTGAGGAGTTAATTTACTACATATAATAATACATAAAAAATATTCAAGATGATTTTTTCATACATACAAAACTAAAATAAACTCCCATAAGATTATATAATAAAAAAATGAAAATAAGATATTCCTCATATCATTAGATATTAACAAAAACTAAAATGGTTAGTATTAATAAAGATAAAATCCAAAATTTATTAACCTTTATTTGAATAAATAATACATCAAATTAAAAAAATTAAACAACAACATAAAAGGTTCAATGTTGATCATTCCATAAATAAATAAACCTTTATACCAAATAACTTCAACATTAAATAAATTTTTAACCTCAAAGGTTATCTCATAACCTTTAGTTACATGTCCAAAAATGCAATATCATTCTTTCCAAATAATCATTCATGTTAATGTACATGATACACCTAAGGGTTAATAGTACCATAACCAAATAAAACATCTCCTCAAAATATCATTAATCGCTTCAAAAAACTTCAATTTAAACCTATAAATTGATGTACAAGACCTTTAACTTATGATAAAACGTAAAATTATTAAGTCATGAAGGTATCCATAAATATTAATATTACCTCATATGAAAATGTCATTGTCTCAAAAGTTGTCTAAGCCCTACTATGATATCACCAGTAATAGACCCAGACCCACACTCTCAGGTCTAGTGCTTAAAAAATAATCTTTACATTTTTGAATTTGATAATAATAAATTTGAACCAGTATAAACCATAAAAAAATTACAACATAAAATGTAGATATTCAATCAATTACATACCGATGAAACTTTTTGGTTTAGAGTTTTATAGAATTAATAAAAAACTTACATAAAAATACCCATGTCATCAAGTGAAAATTTTCCCCACTATACACAGTTTTTAAAATTTCATATTAAGTATTCGAAGTCTCCCATAAAATTATTCGAAAATTAAATCCTTCTAGGAAAGAGTCATTTAACTATATTCATCATAACCTGGGTAAATGGAAATTTAAGAATAGTGAGCTAAAGAACTCAGTAAGGGTAAACAGAAGCATTAAAAATTTAATGTCATCAGTTTTCATAAGATTAGAAAAAGGTTATGATGAAAGAATAAAATTTTGTGATCATAACATAAGTGAATTTATACCCATCAAAACTAGACATAAAATAAATCTTTATCAAAGGTAAGAGTCATGAAATTCAATGAGCCATGTGATCTACATATTGATAAAAGGAACTATTAAAAACTATTTACAATTATAAATAAAATATGTTGGTATCTTGTAACATTATCTTCATAGAATCCTTACAGGATCCCCTGCAATTGGAATGACTAATACGATCAACTTTGAACACAATTATCCAGAGAAACAAAATCATTACACAATGACGTAGTGAGTTATATCGGGCTCACCCATAATCATGAGATATATCAGGCTCACCCATTATCAATATCTACATCAGGCTCATTCATCATCATATCTTTTTAAAATATCTATAAAATAACCATATCACATGAAATCATTAATTTTTCAATATAAAAATAACCATTTTTCTTTCATAGCTTGATTTACCAATGGAAAATAAATGGATCTCTTGATAATCTATTTAAAACAATAAAAATACATCTATAGAAGTAATAATGTTGTTATTATTACAACATATACAAAGTGTATCATTAATATAATCAATGGTTATTTTTTGATGAATATAAATACCAAAAGAAGATTATTAATTTTTTTGAGGAAAATACACTTTCCATTTTGAAAATCACTTATAAAAAAATTAAAAGATATTATGGAAATAATTTTATTTGAAAATAAACATGGAGATATATATATATATATATAGGGATATTCAATGAATATAATGATTATAATATATAGGAAACTCATTCATTCCGTAAGAATTCTTTTCATTCTTTTGTATAGAGAGTCAAAAGTGACCCATGTAGAAAACTATAAGGAATTTCCTTTTAAATAAATTTAAAAGAAGATCAATGATCATGTAAAATAACATTGTAAAATATTTTTTTTAGAAAACAAAATTCTTGAAAACATTTTAGAAAACTTGGATTTGGAAGAGAAATATTCTCGATCTAAAATTGGATACACAGTTGATGTCAATTACAAACAACTTTATTAATGTTTCTTTATTCAGTAATGGAGGAAAAGGTAACTAAACATGTAAAAATATTCATAACTAGAGGAGAATAAAAGTTATGTGGTTCATGAAATTAAGAGTATATATTCTCCCAAAGGAACCTTAAATATAAAAAATCTATAAAATAATGTAGATTTTAACATAAATCCATTACCGCTTTGGTAAATTTAGAATTCGAATTCATTGAAATAAATATTACGATATAGATCTATAAATCCCATTAATTTAAAGAGACAATATTTCAAGATTAATTCAAGAGGTATTAAGTACATCATACAAGGAAATCATGGTTCATAACTTGAATCATTTCTCAGAAAAATGAGAATGAGACAAAGAAAAATCTTATAAAGATAAAAACTTTTGAAGTTATAATTAATCAATGAAATGATTATGTGAACACATTTAAATCCACATAAAACAATTTATAATACAAAAGAAAATATTTTTTAGTATAATTAACACATAATTAGGGAATAACAAAGTCAATGAAGTATAAGTATAACCCAATGAATAAATATTGAGTTAAGAATCCCCTTAACACTTGGTAAGCTTCATGACAAAATCAATTTTAATGAATTAATTGGAATTTTAATATAAAATACACTTAGGTATAAAGGATTAATTTTATATAAAATTTTATAAGGTAATTATATACAAAATATAAAATAAAATAGGTGTATAACATTAAAACATGCCTCATTGACAATAAATTGAGACGAAACCCCTTACCACCTAGTGAATTTCAATTAAAATCCCCTTGGAATAAGTAATTTAAATATCAATATAAAATGACATGAATTATAAATTATACATTATATAATATATAAAAGTGTATTATATACACATTAAAAAATAAATTAATCATATAACATTAAAACTTTCCTCAATAAAAGGAAATTGAGATGAAATCCCTTACCTCAAGTCCAGGATTTCTATGTAAGTACTTTACCATCTATATAATAAAAATATATAAATTATTTACTTATTTAAGATAATTTTTCAGTTTTATTAAATTATAATTAAACCATTTTTTAATTATGTCAATGACATATTTAATTACATAATTTGTTAAGTCCATGTCATTTATTTTGATGATGTTGGTTAATAGTTGCAAAGCAACTTTAGTATATTTATCATGTCCGAAGAGTTAATTTTTTGATAATATATTGAATAATTATGAAGAAATGACTATAATATTTATAAATAAATTATACTTTTAAATCCAATTATGAAATATTGTAATGAAAAATGTATCACATTACTATCATGGATACTCTAGGCTGTACGTACAAATGATTAACATTTCTAATTTTCAAAGAAAATGAGAGAAATAATGTAAAACAAATTTGGTATTTACATAATTTTTATCTTATCATAAATATCATTTTCTATCTTTAAATACTTCACATAAACCATCCATGTGATTTGGTGATGAAAAGTATATCACATCATTTCATGATGGTGGTAATCCACACATATGCACGAACGATGTTATCATTTTTCAATGAATTGAAAGCTAAGAAAAAAGTTGAAATATAATATTTATATAATTATAATAATTTAATTAATATTATATATATTAATTAAATCCAACATTATAAACATCCATGAGTGTCCGTGATGGGAAACGAAACACACTGCTTCATTGAGGTGGTAATCCACACAGATGCTCTAATGATGTTTTTGTTACTAATAGGATGGAAAAAAAGATTAAAAAGGGTTGTAACATAGTAATAATTAAACTTTATTATATATAAGATACTTGTGTAATTATATCGTCCTGGATTAATAAAATTTTTATGCGGGTATAATAAGAAATAAATTGAAAGATATTGGGTTAGATGATTACCTCTTCTCTGGTACAGTTCCTTTGGACCCCTTCTTAAGGACCCTTGTAATGGTGTTTTAAGAAGAAAATAACATATAATTATTTTATAGGGAAGTTTATAAGATAATTATTTAGGGTTCGGTTGATTTATATATATTAATGTGTTGTATAAAAATGAGAGAAGGGGTGTCTATCTTAAATAGAGGGAAGGATCACTTTTGCAAATTCATCAAATACTAGAATATAATACATGTATAACTTATGTAAAAATGAAATGGATTCAAATATAATAAGTATATTATAATAATATAGTCATCCAATCAAATTTATATTGGTATTTATATCATTTTAAACCTCTTATTTTGGTATAACCCATTGGTTAACCAATTTTAACCTTAACCGTTTTAATGAATTTTTCAATATTAATGGTTTATAATTTTACTTATAGGGTGAAAATTGGATTATAAATGGATAATGAATTAATTTTTTTTACCATTTATCATTAAAATTGTCCTATTTCAAGATTATTAGGTTGTTTAAATAATTTAGTAAAATTATATTTACCATAAAATATCATTAATGACATTTCTAACACTTTTCATTTAGTTTGACATTAAATGTAATAAAATAGTAATTTATTTTGAATATAAACCTTTGAAACATCACATAATATGTTATATTGATACATAAATTTTTTGGGAAACTATAAATCACTGAATATATATTACTTTTAGATTTTTTAAAATCAATTACTTGATTTTCTACTCCTTGTACAAGCACTGTATCCATGTTTCATAAGTATTTAAGGTAATTATTTGATTAGAAAAAATTAAAAATATATTTACATGATAAAAAATAATTAATATTTTAAATAAAATCTTATAACCAAACATAATTGTTTTTATCCATTTTAAAAAATATTAAAAATATTAAAAGAAGAGAGTTCCATTTTTGACTTTATTTTTAATTAAAATATTATAATTTTAAAAATAAAAAAATGAAAAAACGCCAATTTTTAAAATTTTGGATTATTATAGACTAAATAGACTCATAAATTGAAATTAAGGTATGTTTTCAAAGATTTTAAATCCTGATAACATTATCTTTAACCCTAATTAACACATTTTAACTTTACCAAGATAACAGAAATTTAATAGGGTTACGATTCATATTGACCAAATATTATGTTGAATATTTTAAATTGTATTAATTATGATGATTACAAATATTTAATATATTTTATGAAATTTTATTCACATAATTGTTATAATTTAATATAAAACTAATCATGCAAATTGCGATGAAAATCTATTTTTTATAAAAATGTATTTCTAAGTATAAAATTGGTTTTAATTCTTAATTCAAGCATAATTATGATTATAATATATTTTTTGGATTATTTTCAATAAAAATTAACTAATTAAATTTTAAAGTAATATAAAATTGAATGTGAATTTTTAATTACATGAAAGGAATATATAGTTATCAATAACAATCAGTACTTTTTAGTATTCATTGAAAAATAAAACTTTTAAAAGAATTATAAACAATTCCTCCTATGATAATTTTGACATATGAATTAAAAAATTATATATTTTTAATCAAATGAAATTTATAAAAGTTTCATAAATTATTTATAAAATTATCTCATAACAATATATAGATAAGATTTTTGAAGAAAAATTATTTTTAAAGCTTAAAATGTCTTTTCTGAAAAATTGAGTGTTTATTTTCTATGTGTCAATCAATAAATTTTTATTGAGTGGGAACTATATATATAAATATATGTATATATATTTCATAATTTGGTTTATCCTATTCATACCCACAAATTTAATTGATATATTATACCAAAGAATTTTAAATATTAATATTTTATGGTTCATTTAAGATTAGTGTTGTGTGATGTATATACTATTGAACATAGTGTTATTTTAAAATATCAGGATATTATAGAAAAAAGTTAAGTAATATATTATATTTATAGATTAATAATTATTTCATTAATATCAAATATATTTATTAAATCCATCATAATAACCATCGTTATGAGGTTGTGATGAAAAATGAAACACATCACTTCCTGGAATTGGTAGTCCACATGTACACACAGATGATTACTTTTTTCCCAAATGGTTGGAAAGGAGGTGAATAAAATTGCTACATTAAATTAATAACAAATCATAATATGGTAAATACTGATGTTATTATATTGTAATTTTAAGGATTTAATTGAATGAGGAAAATGAAGAAGTAAAATGAAAGAATTTGGTTTAAATAATATCCTCATTTTTGAGGGACCACCTTTGGATTTTTCTTATAGAACATAGTTATATTATTTTTAGGAGACCATAACCTATAGAAATTGTATAAGAATATTTTGAAGATATTTTTTAGGGTTTTTTGGGGATAAATGGAATAAGTTGGTGTGAAGAACAGAGGATAGTTGGTGTCTTTTGTATTGAATGAAATGAAACATTTGGAATTAAATTTGTTTAAAGAGACACCCTTGTAATTATTTAAAAATTTAAATATAAAAAATTCTTTTTCTTGTGCAAGATACAAAAATTGGAAAAAATTTATAATCTAAGATAGGTGAAGGTTTAAATCCTTTCAACCAAAATTTTTTTTATAGGTTTATGTAAAATTTTAAACCATATCATTATGTTTAACCCCTTCATTAACCAATTTCGACCTTAGTCATGTTAATAACATTTTCAATACTAAAGATTTACTTATAAGGTAAAAATTATGTCTAAAATTGTCAAGGGATAACCTTTAACCATATATCACTCCCATTTTCCTCAATAATATTTTTATGATTTTTAAATAATTTAATAATATATTATTTAACATAAAACACCATTAAAGAAATTTTAAGAACTATTTACATATTTTCACTTTTAAGACATCAATACAAGTATTAAATTCGAATATAAACTATTTAAACATCAATTATGCATTATTATTTTCCATAAAAATCATGTAACACCATAATTTATCCAAAAAATATTACCTTTTATGTTTTTAAAATCATTTGTTTTGATTGTTATACTACTTTCACAAGAAGTGAACAAACATTATATTGGAATTTAAGATAATTATACCATCACTAAAAATAATATATAAATTAAAATCACAATATAGATAAATTATGTTTAAAATAAAATTATATATTCATTCATAACATTTTATAATCCCTATGAGAATATATAATAGAAATTTAAAGCAAGAGTGTGGAATTTTGGAAGTTCCCTTTACTAAAAACAATACAATGGAATTTTTCCAATTAAAATGTAACCAAAACATCTTATTTTCGAATATGTTATGTTTTTTTGTCAAAATAAAGTCATAAAATATAAATAATGAATATTTTTGATATATTTTTTAAGTCTAATCACATAGGTTTTAACATCAATTACACAATTTAGCCATACCAAGATGAAAAATATTTATTAAAGTTTCTTTTCATTATTACCAAAAATTAAATTTGACAATTTACTAAATTTAAACACAATGATTAAAAATATGGAATAAATTTATTCAATATAAAATTTATATAAGTGAAAGAAATTAATTTTTTTTTAATTTCAGGAAATGTGATGAAAAATGGTTTATAGGAAAATGTGTTTTTAATCATAAAAGAGTACACCAAAATCAAGTATACAGATGATTATGTTATGACCTTACCCAAGTCGGGGTTTGAACTGAAACTACCCCAAACATAGCTCCATAGGCCAACAAGTCATGACTTGGGACGAATGCATAAATAAATCAAGGATTCCTTTTCCTAAGTAACTGTACGCACACACATAACCATCATGATGCAAAAGTACATAGGGAAAGAGTAAATGATGCAACAGTATATAAAGTAAACCAATCAAGCATGAACCTCTTAATAGTACATAAGTATGATAGTGTAAAATAAAAATTGAAGGGGAAAAATACACACCCAACTAATAATATGTACCAATCTTAAAAAATGTAAAAGTAAACTTTTAAGAGAGCCTCACTCCTGAATCCCATGTTGCAACCACCGTATGCGGTCCACGACACTCAGTACCCTTAAGCTCCTCTACAGTCACTGTCGACCTGTATGTCATATATAAAGACATTATGCATGCAGGAAAAGACCATGTAGGGGTTAGTATATACATACCTAGTAAGTAACACCAAAATATAAATGGTGGAAAAGTAAGAGATATAATACAAAATAAAGATAGTAAAACATAGAATACAAGATACGGTGAAAGAGATCAAATCAGCCCAAAAATAGAGTGAAAGTAAGATCACCCAAATAGAAGGGAATAAAAATGGTGAGTATATGAACTAAATATGAAGTCTTCACCAGATATATAAAGAGAGTAGACTCATCCAACCACATGAAGCTAATCATGGAAATCACATGACATATCCAATGCATCTTCACCTCTCCTTGAAGGAGAGTAACCAAATCTAATGAGTTGATACATAAGGATATATATATATATATTCAAAGTCAAAATAAGTCAAAATAAGAGATTTAGTGGATCACTATCTCCCATATCATCCCAAAAAGAAGAGTATCCAATAGTTTAAAAAGTCTATCAATGCTGCTAAACATTTCATGTGTTTTCCCAGAAGTAACCATTCAAGTCCATCCACTCCTCTTCACTGTGTTTCAAAATAGAGGGGCCAAAAAATTTATGTTGGAAACCCACTCCCCAGTATAATAGGAAGGTCCCACTTTGATAACCATTAAGGAAATCCAATGTTGAGCCTTGATAGAGGGTACCACTTGATAGGTCACTGAGGAACTCCACTACCCAGCCCTATTGGACTGTACTGCTTAGAAAGGTGATTGAGGAACTCCACTCCCCATCCCTGTTGGAGGTTACCAATCAGAATGGTAATTGGGGAACTCTACCATCCAATCTTACTGGTGGGTAAAACTTAGAAAGGTCATCTATGAACTCCATTGTCCAACCATACTATAGGGTACCACTAAGAAAGGTCCTAGTGATCCTTCATGATCACTATCATCATCAAGCATAACCTTAATAGGCACCATGCCTATAACATTCCACATCACAAATCATAAGAAACAATACAGGGAACTATCACATATTACATGGAAGAAAAAGTAGTATAGGATACTCACATGCCTAGATATGAGTTCCAATTAAAGAGATACAGACATCGACGTTTCCTACAAAGAGGTGAAGGGGTATATGTTGTGTGAGGGGAGCCACATGATGTGTGGTCCTACTCCACCACCTTTACTTTACCTAGATTACACACAACTTCTTCCTAGGTAGTAGTACACACCGTGTAGGTAGAATATATGGCACAACTAGAATAACCAGGAACATGCCTTGTCATGTTGGCAATGTCTGTGTATTGTACCCCATGTATTTGTAATCGGGTACATAACCATATAATTCCACACGGGTTCCCATCCATTTTATCCATAAAATGGGGTTTCCTACCAAGAATGGGGTATATGTAATGTTATGAAGACTACAGACCATGTCATCCTTAAATTTTTCCAAACCTTAGCTACCTACATTCTGTGTGTTCATCCCACTACATTGTGTGTAGTTGGGTTTTCATCTGAATTCCATATCCACTTCTCATGTGTTGAATCTGGCATTTCTGCTTTAGATCCCATAATATTTATGAAAAAAAGGTTCATCTATCATAAAATCACATTTATAGGATTTTGTTCTCCAAAAATCATCTTTCATTTGTCCATGAGGTCTCACTATTCGTTCCACACACCACTATGCCTTACACCTTAAATTCTTTGATCTCAAATCAATAAAAAAATAATACATTCCTCAAAAAGAACCTAGATCTACCCATGATTAATCTATCTGTTACATTCACGTGATTCCATCGTGGTTCTGAGGGTCCGATTAGGCTTGGTACTGCCTGGAAAAGTCAAATTGGGACCTCCACTTCTAACCAGTGAAGAATGTGAAGAAAAAATGGAGAAAAGAACAAAACCAAAGGATTAAATGATTTTTGACCAAATCTTACTATCCAAATATCAATAAATGGATTTTAGGGTTACAAAACTACCGAATATAATTAAGCTTATATACTCAAGTGCTTGAAATCAGATAGAAATTGGTGTAGATCTTGGAATTGTAATGGTTCTGATCAATCAATTTAATCAAATGGAATAAATCACTAATTGAAGATGCATACCTCTATAATGGATCATTAATTGAAAGAGAACATGTTTTCCAAAGATCTAGAGAAGTCATTGAATTTGCTTCATCTTGATCTGATCTAATCTAGCATTTCATCGTCGTCTAATGAGATTCTATAATAAAGAAGGAAATGATAGCTCTGAAATTCTCCGAGGGTTTTCATTGAACGTACTACCAATGTGTGAGGAGTTTTAATGCCCCGTGATGGCCCATTTTATGTCATCTATAGGGTAAACAGAACATTCCAGAACCAACTGTGGTCCCAGATTTCTAATATGAGATTTATTTTTTTGATTTGTCATATTTTATTTAAGAATATATGTTCGTGAAATATAAAATATATTTAATATTTTTATAAAATTAATTCCGTTCACACTAGGCCTCAAAATAATACGCCGTCTCATCTCATAGCTCTTCATATATGTATATAAATACTTCAATGTCTTACAAGAAAAAAACCAGGTCTCTATAGATTCCTAAGTAATTAATTATATTATTTATAACTAAAGGAGGATAGTGTAATGTTATGATAATATTGAAATAATAATGGAAATTTTCAATGAAATTAAATGTCAGTTTTACAAAATATGATATTTTTCACTATTCCCTGAAAAATCAATATATTTTAAAAACTTTAAAAAAATACCCTATGATAATTTTGATATTTTTATTTAAAAAATTATATATTATTTTCAAATAAAATTTATAAAATTGACATAAATTAATGATAATATTCACTCAAAAAAGTAAATAAGAATCATTTTTGAAGCAAACATATTTCTGAAGCATAAAATTACATTATTGAAAATTGATTTCTTATTTACTAATAATTAATCATCAAAATTTTATTGAGTAGGAAAATTTTATATATATTTAATAATTAATTTACTTCTATTTATATTCTCCAATTTAATGGTTATAACAGTCATATTTAAATTATAATATTTTATGGTTCATTTCACTTAGTGTTGTGTGTCATATATAATATCGAACATAGTTTCATGTTAAAATATAAAGGAATCACATTCTTACACTTCAATAAGTATCATCCTCACAATTTTAACTTAATCTCGGTAATCAGGAGTTTAACATTTAGAAATACCTATTTTTGAAAATCACATCATATAAGCCTTAATAAAAATACCTTTTGAAAAGAAATAAAGAGAAATATGAAGGTCATCTTAAATAACAAATAATTAGGTCTAAAAATATAAAATCATTAGTGGGAATAGAAATTCTGGATATGGATGGTAAAATTAATGTCCATATAATGATTGAGAGATACCATGAGCATTTATCACATAAAAGTAAATTACCATAAAATCGTAAACCAATGAGGTGTTAAAATTACCATCAATTAATTAGAAATAAAGGTAATGGGATAATATTTTTATCTTAGGATCATTTTACTATAGTTGAGGAATTCCTTTATCATATAAACTAAGAACCTAAGGAAATATACTCAATTTATTTTCATCAAATTCATGATCTCAATTTCATTATTTGGTTTCAAGATTAAATTAGTTTTCACCATTATCTTATGTTTTACTCAATATTTTGAGTATGAGTTTTAATTATAGAAGTAATATAATCAACTTTTTAGTGACCATGAGGTACATAAAAGGTTGAAAAGATTTTCTTCTAATATTTACAGAAACCAAATACTTTAGTACAAGGTAAGACAATACCCAAAATGAATAAAAATTTATATAAGGAAATAATAAATTAATCTCCAATATTAAAAAAACCCTAATTTTAAATTAAATCTATAAAAAAATAATTGACCCTATATATGAAATAATTTTAATAAGAATTTATTAACCTCAAACATTATATTAAAACATTTAGCATAAATCCCCAAAATATAGTAGAATTTTTACCAAATAATATTTCATGTTAAATAAAATAAAACAACTATGGGTTACTTGTACATCAACATAATTAAATTTTTACTAAAATATCATTAATCACTTAAATAACATTAAAAAAATTCCCACAAATCGGTTTTTAAGACTTTGAACTTGTGATAAACCTTAAAATTATAATCCCATGATGGTATCCATAACTATTAAGTAAAACTCACATGAAAACATACTAACCTCAAAATATATCAAAATATTACTCTAATACCAACTATAACAGCCCCAAGAGCACACACCCAGACCCAATTCTAAAAATACAATATTTATATTTCTGGATTTAATATCAATAAACATGACCAAATTTTATCTATCTAAAACATTCAACATAAAATGAAAATATTAGATCACTTACATTCAAAAGTAACTTTATGTTTAAAGTTTTATATAAGTAGGAAAAAAATTTACATAATAATACCAATGTATTCAAGTGAGCATTTTCCCCACTACTACTCTCTTTTTGTATTTCACATTACATCTTCAACATGTCCCATAACATTATTCACACATGAATCCTTTTAAGAAATAATTAATTCGAAACCAATCTTTATAAATTAGGGAAATGGAAATCATAAGTATGGTGAGCTCAAACACTCATTAAGGGTAAAAATGTACATTAATAATTAAATGTCATTATTGAACATAACATGGGCATAAGAGTATGATGACACAATAAAAGTGCATGATCATAACATAATAGAATTCATAACCATTAAACAAGGATCATAAATCATTATACATGGAATAAAGCTTTAGTATAAGATAATATTTATACAAGTTAGCAATCACAAGCCATGTGAAAACAATAATCCAGAAAAAGGGTATATTATAACTCATAGGATGCACCGAAAAACTATGTAGGTATCTTTTAACATGGAATATTCATCAAGAAATCACCTTACCAGATAATTTCCATATCTATTAAGAGTAACCTATAACTGGTAATATCTATCATCTCTTAACAGAAACTTAAAATTGGTAAACTATGTTGTCTCTTTGGAGTACCATAAGTCCACATTCTCTCATAATTAACTTCTTTCTAGATAACTATCACTCATTACCCAATGCATTTGAGGGGTATAATTTACCCACCCATCACATATTAGAAAAAATACCTTAAGGATTTGGGTTCACTCCACAATATCACATTCATTAATAATTTATAAGTACCATATCATGAAACAAAACACATGGATGCTTGTATTTCATCAAAACTATCATAACCTGATTTACCCATGAAAAAGAAACAATTTTCTTGAAATTTTTTAAAACATAATAAAAAATGATTCAGAGAAATTAAGTGAATGATAACATATGATCATATCTCTAGGTATTCAAATGAATCATTAACGTATGTTGACATAGAAGAAAATAAATTTAAAAAAAATGAAAAATGAATATTATAAAATAGGGGGAAAACCTTTTATTTCGATACCTTTAAATACTAAAAAATTTAAAAAATATAGGGAAGTAATTTTAATTTAAAATAACTTTGGAAACATGTAAGTGAATCTTCTAACCAAGGAATTGTTATAATGGCATGGAAATATATTCATGTCAAAACGTTAAAAATAAACATTTCTTTAAACTTTTATAAAGAGAGTCAAAAGTGACCAGTGTGGTAAACATTACGAAATTTTATTTTTAAAACATTTAAAAAGACATTTAATTGTCATGGAAAATAAAATGAGGAAATAATTTTTATTTTAAAAATAGAATTCAATAAATAAGAGAAACAACATGGGAAGAGTGTAGATTCTATTTTTTCCCTTGTATGAAATTGAAATATATTAAGATATTTGTTTTTGGAGTTAGGTGCTGAGATGATGGGATATTATAAGGTCTAGTGAGCCCAGAAATAGTTTTATAATACCATTAAATATATTTTATATCCCATACACGCAATTTTTTAGAAATAATGGAATTTTATGTGAACGGAGTATTGTACTAGAAATATATGACCATAGTGGAAAATAGAACATGAGGTTTACCCCATGCTCAGCCTAAAATTAGTCGGCAACTAATGTTCAGATGAGTTTTCCATTGGATGGTTAAATAAGTATATTAATTAATTAATTGATTTAAAATAAAAAAAATTATTTCCCTCTATAAATAGAATATTATAGATAATATAAACAGTTATACACATAACATTTGGATTATTTAGAGAAGGGTTTATTGTTCTCCATTAGTGGATCAAGATTAGAGGATGATCAATGATTAGATCAAGGTGGATTGAAAGATAGAGGACACAATAGATCCTCCCCACCATTGGAGAACATTTTCTTCACCAATAATCTATCCATAATTGAGTTTGTAATATTAAATTGTGTTTTACACCCTTTTATTAAATGATTGAGGATGTTCAAATCTTCTATTCTTTGATCTATGATTAATTGACCCTTCACATGATCCCCTTAAAAAAAATTAATTTTTTTAATTGATATATACTTATTTATGACTTCTTGGTGGTTTTCTCCAGAACATGGCATTTAGAGGTAGACTTATGGTTGTGGAGGCCCAGTGTTCCACTAGCCAGGTGGGCCTTGGTTGGTGTGGTCATTAAAGTTTGATATCAAAGGCGGTTCAACATCAGGATAATGTTTGGAGTTTTTCCACTTATGAGGTTTGGTTAGGAATTTAGGGAAACTATGTCAATGAATTTCAAGTATGTATTTCAGGATATGGAATAAAATTTTGGTGTGGTTGATTACATATCCATTAACTAAGACTCTAACTACCTGTTTGTCAACTCAATATACTTATACATTGGTTACTTGAAACTTTATTACACGCATCATATAATATTAAGTCCTTTCACTGTATTCATTGAGTCATCTCCCCATATATACATACTCATTTTTCCATGGTACATCTTGATTAATTTTCAGATTCATCCTTGAGTACATCCATCTAGGTAACCAATTTTGGATCATGGTGATGATCTAATGAGTGATGATGCATTTTTTTTGAGGTATGTTTGTAAAATCTTTCCTCTAGGTGGGTGGGTAGGAACACCCCCTCTTCTCAAGTAGTAGATTATACCAGAATAGTAGAATGGGGATTTACACATGATTAGAACACTATACAAGTTCATATTATACTGTTCACTGAGGATCCACGGTGAGCTATATCCCTAGGATATAGAGGATTGGATTGGGTTAGTGATCCAGGTTTTGAGAATTTTGGAGAACCAAAATGATCAGATTGTTTCACTACCGTCCAATATTTTCCATTGTTCAACTTGGTGCTAGTGGAGTTTGGTCACATCGACACATAATGAGTTGTCACTCTTAGGGTCTGAATTCCAGTAGTTGTTTAAATGGGAGTACCACCCCTCATTCTTGTGCGCAGTTCAATTTCAAGAGATTTTAGAGCTGTAATATGAAGTGATGATGTTGCTGAGTATACCATGAGGTTCATTGATCTTATGTTGTACTCCCTCGACATGATACAAGATGGTTACTTCCAGGTGTAGAAGTATGAAAAAGTTATCTATAGAAACATCCATTACAGTGTGTTACACTTCCACATTCCCTCATATACATGAGTACTAGGGTGGGAATTGGTGATGGGGATATTCCTATCTAAGGTATTCCATGCAGTTGGAGTTTGTAGTGGGGGTCATCAGGATGCGTTGTTTACAATATCTAGTAGGATCTAGTAGGTAGGGTCTTGGAATATGATTGATTCTCATAGAAAGACTCAGAAAGGTGGTCATGTATCTTAGAGACCACACAACATACTAGGGGATCCTAGAGAGTTGAGATTCTATGAAGATGATGGGTTAGGTCACATGGAAGATGATTTCCAAACCTAATGTGCTAATAAGTGAATGAAGATAGTAGATAAACCACCATAACATAAGAAAAATAATGATCATGGTTATTCCAGGAATAACTATGGAATCTTACAATGATATAGATCTAATAGAGGAGAATGTGGGTCTCCCAGAGGATGAGATGGTGTTGGTGGATTATGTCATGATCAACTTCTTCCACCCCCACTAGGAGGACCACTCTGGGATTAGGTAGCTAGTGGTTGGGGCCATAGGAAGCTGCAGGCTATAGCGGCTTATGGATTGACAACTCACGAGATGATTAGAGATAAGATCTATGTTTATTATACTCTTTATTCAATACTAGTAGACATAGGTGAGGGTCATTACTTCATCTCGTTACTTATAGATAAATGGATGGAGCTCCCAGTTAAGGCTTTATCCCAATAACTTTGGTTTGATGTTCCTATAGGGAATGATTATTTGATATCAACTATATAATGTAGTGCAATCTATCTCTTGGTGGAGGGAGTTTCTCCGGGGACCTATTAGTCATAATGATGTGTTCATATGAATTCATATTGGGTATGGAATGGTTTTCAATGTTCTAATCCCATATTGACTATCACCATAGATAATTCATTTGACATAATATAGATGGGACTAGGTTCTACATTGTGGGAAAGAGATATCTCATGATGGAGTGAGTGGGTCTTACAAGAAGGAATCTGTAACCCATCACCCATCAGTTGGAAAGTTTATACCTTGGAACAGTGGGAACTTCAAGAATCTAGACTCCTTTAATTGTGTAAGATTATATGGATGTCTTCCCCATTGACATTATGGGACTACCTTGGGGGCGAGTGGTAGATTTTTTCATCAACTATCATCCTCGGATAGCTCTAATATATTATGAATCATATCGGATGGTCCCTATTCAGATCCATGAGTTGAGGGTGTTGTTGGAGGGCCTTCAAGAGAAGAGTTTTTTCAAACACAGTGTTTCACCTTTTGTAATGTCCTATCCCAGATGCGACTAAATCAGTTCTCCAATCTGGTGGGTTAGAATGCCTCATGCGTTCCTCCATGTATACTAGAGCCTGTCGATTATCAGCAAGGTCCTAGGGTGTGATAGTGGGGAGACTATTCCTTCATATCAGAGTAAAAAAACTAGAGAAATTTCTAAGAATCATACACAAATGAAAGTAATCAGATTGCAGAATCAATAAACAACTGAAATAGGACAATATTATGTAATAAATTAAAATGATGCAAAAGAAGGAACTACTATGTCATGAAATAAAACATTGGTCTCCCATTAAGCCAACCATACAGATACAAGAGTACAAAAGAAACTAAAATTAAAAGAATAGGGATCTACTTCCCACTCTGATCCATACCACGTAATCTGTCTCCTGACACTATCGAAGTGAACCATCCCGATCCAAAGAACCACACAAGCATCTCTACTTGAAAAATGAAACAATGGGCCTCAACCCTATCCACCATGAATCCCATGCTCAACTTGAAAAGTATAAATAAGGTTTACACACACACTGAGGTGCATGTATAGGGGTGTAAAAGAATATTAGAAGGCCACCCTAAAAAAACATGTAAATGTACTACAATAAGTGTATGGAAAAACCACTACTTAGCCTCACTAAGACACAACCCAATGCGTAGTAAACCAAAAGTGAAACAATAGTTGAACCCTAGGCCCATAATCCTGCTAAACTGGGAAAGTTCTCCCATGGATTTCCATATCTACAGGTGTATGTATGTATAGTACCATACGTATACATACAATCATAGACATGTCATTCATGAGTAAGTGAATCAAATAACATAAAAAGAAATAGCAGTTGACCCTCGGGTCGATAATCACAATCGACATAACCATGCATTAGACTATTTCTAGAATGTTTGTTCAAGTAAAAGAATATATAAAAATATGGATATGTATATTATAACTTGCATGGGGTAAGAATGAATCCCACCCATAGTTAGTATAACTCACATGGGGTAAGAATGACTCACATCCATAGTAACTATAATAGGCATGGGATAATAATTTCTCCCATCCATAGTAATTCTAATTGGCATGGGGTAAGAATGCCTCCCATCCATAGTAAGTGTAACTGGAATGGGGTAAGAATGCCTCCCATCCATAGTAAGTATAACTCGCATGGGGTATGAATGCCTCCCATCCATAGTAAGTAAAACTATAATGGGGTAATAATTCCTCCCATACATTATAATTATAACTGGCATGGAGTCAGAATGCCTCCCATCCATAAATAGAAGATTTGTCTTTCCCAAATTTTCCCATGATTTTTTTTTGATGCGGTCGCTTGTAGTTTAGTTTGGGTTGTCGAATCCTCAGAGACCTAACAAGAATCCTATAGACACATACATTATATGGAAAATTCATGGCTATGAAGTGGCTATATTTGGGTTGATTTTAGATAGGTTTAAGTGAAAACTAAGAGTCCTAAGTGAATTCAATTTAAAAGAATGAGTTTATCCTAGGTTTTCACTTGGGGTGTATTGGATGCATTCCTTTTTCAACTATTTCAATTTCTTATATTAGAGATGGGTTCATTTAATAAGATCAAAAAACTCCTCACTTACTGAATTAATACCACCACAACTTAATACTAATCAGCTATAAATGTGAAGGATCAATGTTTTGAGCACTCCAAGGTAAAGGTTTGTATTATCACATGAAGTGTGCGATCATAAATTCAACAAGGAAAAAGGAGTTTGAAGATCTTCAATCAACATTCTCAATTAAAAGAAGTGATTAGAAATGAATGTAGTGAGAAATAACATCCAATCTAGCCCCTTTCTACACCCTTGGATCAACATATAAGTGGGTTATCCCTCCATTGAATCTATGGTTTCAATGGAAGCTGAAAGTAGACCCATGAGGGAGGAATTGGAGAAGTAAAAAAGAGACAATGAAACAAAGATCACTCCACCATTATGTGATAATTTCACAAGGTTTGATGTGAATAAATTCACCCCGTGAACCAATAGTATCAACGTGATATGAATGAGACCCAAATAAGAGTATAAAAAGAAATTTTATTAAGAATCTAAGGTGAATTGAACAACTTACACGTGAAAGACAAAGTTGAGACAACCAAATCATAGATTAAAATTACAATGAAAGAATGATCAAAAGATGATTAAATCCTCCAAAACCACTACCTTAAATAGAAATTTTGAGAGCCTCGGGTCGATCCCATATCTGTCCAAGTCTTCCGAATTAATGGTGGTAGGCCTAGGGTGGTGGAATGTTAGGGAGAGGAGACTTTTCGACCATTGACCCAAAGTTGTAGACAACTTGCATCTACCGAATTGAGGAGACTAGATGACCTTCTAGATGTACGAATTAGAGTGGTCCATAATAGATAAATATGAATCTTTGAGTGTCTTATAACTCTCAATAAAATTTCATCCAAAAATAATTTTTTTCGAGATATGATTAAATTGGTGGGCTGTTTTTCTGGGCCATAGAATCTGGCCCAGAATTTCATCTTCCATTTGGGACACCTATAACCCCATTAAAAAATCCAACTTATCCCTTGTCACTGTTTTATTAAAAGTTCCCCATGATATACTTTATCATTAGTGAAATTTGGAGAATATTTAGTCTTGTATCTTGGCTGATATAGTCTCTTTATTGGGATGATATCCAGTTTACTTTTCCCAGAATGTGTTGGCATGAAAGCTCATTTTGATGGTCTTACAATGTGAATATTCAAGTTCTAAAAAATAATTAATTTTTTCCTTATAGAATGGGATATCTGAAAATAAAATATGAAAAAAAAAATCAAGACCATTTTGTATTTTATGAGGTGTTCAAAAATGTACCATGTAATTGTGCATTTTAAGAGGGAATTACAATCATAATGATAATTAACGTTCAAAGTGTAAAATGCACTAAAATAGTGTTTATGAATAATAAATAACATTAATATTACATATATTAACAATGAATATTATCCTCATTCAGTGTCTAATCACACCACCAACTTGAGTTTTTCTAGTCCCGATAAAATGTATCTCAAAAATATGAGATTCGAATTCCATTTTCCAAAAACATTTTAATACAAATTGATCACCAAGAACCCGTATACCAAAAAATCATGAAACCCATAATAATATTTTAATAAAAGATATTTTCATAAGAATATCCCAATCCCAAGCTCGTTCCTTTGTTAAAATTTATCGCCACATTTCATCCAATTTCAATAAAGTATGATGATGTGTTGTGTGTCACAAAAGACATGGGGGGTTTATTTTTATTCAAGGGGAAAATGACGGAAGTTCTAGGTGGAATCAAATTTCAATATTTAGACGAGTATTCAATTATATATATATATATATATTTTTTAGCAATGTTTGCATGGTCATTGAAATTACACTCAATATAGTCAACCCTTGTAGCAAGACTTTACCGATGACTCCCAATCTCAAAGACCTTAGGGTAACAAGGGAAGACCACATAATCGGGCACCATATTGAGTTAAACCAGTAAAAAAAAGTCAAATTACTATAAGTAGTGACAAATTTACTAACTCTGGGCAAGAAAAGTATAGAGTCATGATCCCCAAGTGTTGAAAGCCACACATTAGGTCATTTCATTGCTCTAGGCACAAATATATTGTTTTTTCGATTTTTATTATTATTGAATACTCATATTAAAACTAAAATGATCACAAAAACTATTCTATTTATTTGGGGGATACCATGAACTGAAAATAATACCCCACTATCCAAAGGATGTGCGTTGTGATCTCTTTTTTTCTATTTGGATGAAAATATGAACTATGAAATTACACATTAGACATCCACACTTTCAAAAATCTATGATCATGAAATTATACATGGATTAAAATCAGAATCTAGACATGATATATTATTTGATATTCAGTTTCAAAGTGTAGAATGTGTATTATCATGTTCAAGGTTAAATAAAATGTTCCTTCCATAAAAAAGTTTATGCACACAAAATTAATTAATTTTTCTTTTTTTCACCACCCAACATAGAATAACATTGTCCCTAGTATTTAAATAAAATAAAATTGAGAAGGGGTAGAGGTATTTGACAGGAGTTCTAAAAGGAATTTTCAATATGGGGATCATGGAATGAAGTCACCTGATTTTTTAAGTTGAAGTTCTTGCTTCTCTAATTTATTCCTTTGATATCCTTGTCACTTGCAGAGTTCCCTAGTGGAAAATGGAAAAAACAAACCAAAAAACAAAACAATACAATATATATAGATATATATTTTTATTCATATAATAAAAAAAGTAAAATATAAGTCTATATACAAAAATTATAGAATAATTAAGTACTATAAGCAGTCAGTCAGTGGTAAGCGCGCACCCCTGTCTCCCTTCGGTCCCAGGTTAGAGTCCCCGCAACTTTGTTGGTTGTGATGAGTTTTTCCCCATGACCTACAACATATCATTTTATTTTTTTTATTATATTATTTTTATTTTAACCTATAAACACAAAAAATAAAATTAACTAATGATACACTGTCTTCTTTTTAAATTTTTGGGTAAGGTATTACTCCAGGATCACACCACGTGACACAGATGAATATGGAGCTCCCCCTTTCATACCCATCCATAATAATAATATAAGAACAGATCAGAAATCTATTTTGGAAAATATAAAAATGATTCATTAATCCTATTTGAAAAATAAAAATAATTCAAAAATATTGGAAACATGAAAACCACGGGTTGTCTCCCATGCAATGCTTTTGTTTAACGTCGCTAGATTGACATAGACCCATAATTGTTTAAGTATTTTCCTCATCTAAGGTTGGTTCACACAATTATTCATCTAATTCATATTTTTGGCATGTTTTAATTAATTTTTTGTCTCTAAGACCATTAACTTTAAATGTTTGACCATTGGTGGGATCTTGAATTTCTACATCCCTATGGGGGTACACCTTATGCACTATGTATGGACCTAACCATCTAGACCTCAACTTTCCTGGGTCTAAATGAAGTTTAGAACTACACAAAAGAATAGGTTAACCTAGTACAATGTTTTTGGTTTTAATATTTCGAGATTCATAGGCTTGTACTTTAGCTTTACTGATCCTTGACTTTTCATAAGCCTCCATCCTAAGTTCCTCAAGTTCATTGAGATCTAATTTCCTTTTTTGTTTTGGCTAATGAGATGTCATAATTAATTTTATTAATTTCCCAAAAGGCCTTATGTTCAATGTCCACTAAAAAATGGCATGATTTATCATAAACCAACATATATGGGGATATTCCTATAATGGTTTTATATGTAGTTCGATAGGCCCAAAGAGCATCTAAGAGTTTTCTCGACCAATATTTCCTAGATGGATTAACATTTTTCTCAAGAATTTGAGTGATTTCTCGATTGGCTAACTCTGCTTTACCATTGTTCTATGGGTGGTAAGCAGTGGAAACTTTGTGACAAATTACATACTCTTCCATCATTGCTAAAAATGGACGACTGCAAAAATGAGTTCCACAATCACTAATGATATCGCTAGGAATTCAATATCTAGAGAGGATGTTTTCCTTGAGAAATCTAAAAACAATTTGATGATTTTTGGATTTTTAAGAATTACCTCAAACCATTTGGATATATAATCGACAGTTAAAAGGATGTACAGATATCCACTAGAGTTTGTGAAGGGACCCATGAAATCGATTCCCCGACAGTCAAAGATTTCAATCACTAATATGGTAGTGAGTGGAATTTGATTCCTTTTTGTGACGGACCATACTTGTTGACACTTAGGAAAAATTTGAAAAAATTTGTAGGAGTCCCTTGAGAAGGTGGTCCAGAAAATACCACACTGAATAATCTTAGAATATGTTTTCTTAGGTGAAAAGTGACCCCCACATGCCTCTCTATGACAAAATTTAAGGATGGAATCTTGTTAAAATTCTAGAACACACCTCCTAATGACTAGGTTAGGACAGAACTTATAGAGGTATGGATCCTCAAACACATAGTGCTTGACATCAGAAAGAAATTTTTCTTCAAGATTGAGTCCCTAAGAATTTTTGAATGACTTATGTAACTAAGAAGTTTGCTATATCGGCATACCATGGGAAATCACTCATTGAATATAGGTGCTCATCGGGAAATGAATCAGAAACATGTGATTTGAGTTGTATTTTAATTCCATCCTAGAGAGATGGTCAACTACAACATTTTCATCACCCTTTTTATCCTTGATTTTGAGGTAAAATTCTTGTAAAAGTAGGACCCACCTAACTAGTCTAGCCTTGGAATCTTGTTTTTCGAAGAGGTATTTTAGTGCATAATGGTCAGGGAACACAATGATGGGGGATCATAAGAGGTAGGACCTAAACTTCTATAAGGAAAATAAAATAGAAATTAACTCCTTTTCAGTGGTGGTGTAGTTGATTTGGGCATCATTTAAGGATTTATTGCATAAGGAATGACATAAGGAGTTTTATCACAAAGTTTCCCTAACACAGATCCTACAAAAAGTCACTGGAATCACACATAAGTTTGAAAGGAATGATCCAATTTGGAGATTTCATTATGGGAGGAGAGGTGAGAGAGGATTTGAGGGTTGAGAATGAACCCTCATAGCTTTTTGTCCAAAAATATTGAGCATCCTTTACAAGGAGAGCACAAAGGGGATGAGAGATAGAGTTGAAGATCCTAATGAACCTTTTATAGAAACCAGTATGTCCTAAGAAAGAACTCACTTACTTGATAGTTTTGGGTGATGGAAGGTGAAAAATGATGTCAATCTTGGATTTATCAACTTAAATCCACTAACTTGAGACTAGATGGCCAAGGACAAGTCCCTCTTTAAACATGAAATTGAATTATTCCCAGTTTATGACTATATTTTTTTACATCTTGACAAGAATATATCTACATTTCTCAGACATCCCTCAAATGTATCCCCAAACACAAATAAGTCTTCCATGAAGACATCTATAAAATCCCCTACCATGTCTGAGAATATCCCCATCATGCACCGCTGGAAGGTTCCAGGGGAATTACATAACCCAAAGGGCATGCATTTGAAATCAAAGGTGCCGAATGAACAAGTGAATTTATTATTAACTTGATCCTCTAGGGAGACCTCAATTAGATTATACCCCAAGTACCCATATATGAAATAGTAGAAAGAGTGGCCTACTACTCTCTCAAGGACTTGGTCAATGAATGGTAAGGGGAAATGGTCCTTCTTGGTAAATGATTTTAGTTTCTTATAGTCGATGCAGACTCTCCACCCACTACTTACCCTTGTTGGAAGAATCTCTCTTCCCTTATTGGTTATCACTATGATTATAGCTTTTTTTGGAACCACTTGGATTGGGCTGACCCACTCACTCTCAGCTATGGGGTATATGATACCTTCTTTTTACAATTTTATTGTTCATTTATCAATACTTCCATGAGATTTGGATTGATTCACCATTGTGGTTGGCATCTTGGCATTGAATCAGATTCCAAAACAATCCTTTGAGTCCCGATATGTGGGATAATCCTAGGAATATCAGATAGGGTCCATCAAATGGATTTCTTGTGTTTCATAATGAAATCTAGAAGAATCGTCTATGATTAGCTTGAAGAGAAGAAGAAATGACAATATTATGTGTTCAATTGTTTTCTAGGAAGGCATAATTAAGTGCATAAGGAAGTTCTTTCAATTCAAGATCAGGTTAGTTCAAAAATTCAGCAGAATATTGGGACATTGGCTCAAGATCAATTTCATTTTTTAGAGATTCAGATAGGATTGATTCCCCATGTGTAGAAGTTTCAACTACTAGATTGTCTAGATCATATTTAGGGAAGGAAGATGGAGTGGACTCCATGAATGTGGTTTCCTGAAAGATTTCATCGATTTTTGGTCTTAAGATTTCATCATAGGAGCAATATGAAAGTGATTCTAGCTTATGAGATAAACTTCCTTCATGTGAAAAAAGGAAATTAATCTCATCCTAACTTAAACATTCCTCAAATATTCCTTGATATTCTATGGATTTATTATCAAAGCTTCATATCATGTTTAATTTATGAATTTTCTCATCATCCCCAATTTTTGAGCTTGCATTATAGATGTTCAAGTATAGACTCATGTTTCACATGGTTATGGTCAAGTTTCCATTTCGGACTCAGATAACAGAGTTGATTGTTGCAAGGAAGGGATAACCAAGGATGATTGGGGTTTTTTCCTTGTTTCCTAAGTTAGGATTGTTGTCAAGGATAATGAAGTCAGTACGGTAGATGATGTTTTCTAATTTTACAATAACATCCTTTAAAATCACCATTGGAACCCTAATTCTATGATCAACATGTTGAAGAGTGAAAGATGTGGGTTGGAGCTCTTCCAAGCCTAACAATCAGTACACAACATAGGGAATGAGATTGACACTGTCACTGAGGTTACACAAGGCTTTGACAACTTTGTTCTCTCCTAGTTGAACATTGATGTAATTATATCCTAGGTTATTCATCTTTGGTGGAAGGGTTCCTTGGATTGATGTGATAACAGTTGATGCTAGAAGAACTTCGTTCTTATGTGATAATTTCCTTTTAAATGTGTAGAGGTCATTAAGGTATTTTGAGTATGCAGGGATAGTTTGAATAACATCAATGAGTGGAATGTTCAATTTGATTTGTGAGAAAATTTCCCCCAATGTTTCATTCAATTCAGGCGTGGTTTTCCCTTTCATGCGTTGAGGAAATTGGGTAGGTTGTGGGTTTGTTTTTTTAAGGGTTGTTTCTTTCACATTGTTATCAGTTTCCTCAGTTAGATCATGTGGTACATTTTAATTTTCATTAGAGTTTAAAGCTTCATATGGTTTCTGAATTATTTGTTTAGGTTTATCAATTGATTTTTCACTTCATAAAACTATCATAGCCTTTAGTTTTTCATGAGTTGTTTGAGTGAAACTTGACTCTCCCCTTAAATTTGAAGATGGTACCGCCTAGGTAGGCCTGGGTTCCTTTCTAGTTTGGATGGTTTGATGTTATAATTTAAGGGAAGAAAATTATGACTTCATTTTGTCTATTTCTTTACACAACAGTTCAAGGATTGGAAGAGGGACAAATTGAGTGGGGTCTTGTGTGGGTAGGTTTATCCCAGGAGGATACTTTGGTTATTGGATGGGTTGTTGGTATTGGAAAAGAGGATGTTGGTATTGGATTGGTTGTGGTTGGAATTGGTTACAGTTTTGGAAATTTTGTGTAGGGTAGGGGTTTGGTCCTTGTGGTTGGATGGGTTGTTGGTTATCTTTCCAGTGGAATCATTGGTGGTCATTATACCTTGGGTTGAATGTGTTATTTTATTGGGGATTTTGAAATCTTAGATCATTGACCTCCATTGGTGGTCCTTCTAGAAGAACGTATTTAATGGAAGGGATGGTTGGGAAGTTGTCAGTCTTGTGGTCATGTCTGTCACAAATTGTGCAAACATGGTCAACAGTTTGAATTTACTGGACCTTCCTAATGTCTATCTCTTCAACCTTCCTATAGAGTGCTCTGAATTTATCCCTAAGGCTTTCCTCTTCTCTAAATTTATGAATTCTAGTAGTTCTTTGTGGATTTTTAGAATAAGGTGAAGTTCCCCCTGTTTGGTTTTTTCAGCAAGGCTTTCCAGATACTCGTAAGCATCATTTGGGGATTTGTTTTTAAAATTTCCATTACACATCATGTCAATGAATTGTTAGTTCCATGGACCCAACCCATCATAGAAAATTCAAACTTGTTCTGGGACTGAAAATTCATTGTGAGGTACCATGTTGATTCTGTCATTGAACCTTTCCCATGTTTCATAAAATGACTCTCCCTCTTTTTCAAATATGTTTTGAATGTTATTTTTTAAGTGCAATTGTTTTGTGGCGGGGAAAGTATTTTTTTAGAATTATCATTGTAATTGTTCCCAATATTTGATGGATGATGGTATCAAATTTTTTAGCCAATTATTAGCTTTACCCTTTAACGAAAAAGGAAATAGAATCATCTTAGCTAATTCTAGTTGATGTGGGGTACACATGGTTTCTACAATGTCATTAAACTTCTTGACATGACGGCAGGTCATCTCGGACTCCATTCAATGGAATGTGGGAAGGTGGTTTAGGACATTAGGTTTAAAGATGTAGTTGGAATCTCCTAGATAATTGTGTCTAATGCATGAGGGGGCATCAGTCCAGGAAGGAATGATGCATTATTTCATGGTTTGATCGACTGCATTCCCCTTGTTTGGGGTTGCCTCGTATCGATTTCCATTTTGGTTCCCACCCGAGTTTATGAGTTGGTTTCGTTGAAGACATTTCATTGAAATGGGATCAATTTTTGACTCTGGGGTATTAGGAAGAGTAGTATCTAATGGAAATAGTTCCCTTGGTGTACTTAACTCCCCAACCCCAGGACTATCTACCCAAACTAGACGGTTTTATTGGTCATGAGTATAGGTGGACATGCGCCAAAATAAAGAAAAAAAATGATAAAGGGAATAGATAAGAGAATTTTGATGAGAATAGAATAATTGGGGGAGAATATATTGGGTGTTAAAGATGAATTACTTGGTTCCCCATAAATGGCACCAAAATTTGGTCTCACCCAAATTTACCCAACAATTTAGGTTTCTGTGGTCTCTTGTAGTTTAGCTTGGGTTGTCGAATCCTCAGAGACCTAAGAAGAAACCTCTAGACACTTAAATTATATGGATTGTTTATGGATATGAAGTGGCCATATTTGGGTTTATTTTAGATAGTATTAAGTGAAAACTAAGTGTCTTAAGTGAATTAATTTTTTAATAATGAGTTGATCCTAGGTTTTCACTTGGGGTGGATTGGATGTATTCCTTTTTCAACTATTTCAATTTATTATATTTGAGATAGTTTCAATTAATAAGATGAAACAAAATCATCACTTATGGTTTAATAACTCCACACCTTAATACTAATCACCTATACACTTTAAGGATCAATGTTTTTAGAACTCCAAGTTAAAGGTTCATATTAGCACTTGAAGTGTGCAGCCTTAAATTCAACAAGGATGAAGGAGTTTGAAGATATTCAAACAAAATTCTCAATTAAAATAAGTGATTGAAAATTAATAGAGTGAGAAATAAAATCCAATACATCCTCATGATACTACCTTTGATCAACACATAAGTGGGTTATCCCTCCATTGATTCTATGGTTTCAATGGAAGTGGAAAGTAGACTCATGAGGGAGGAATTGGAGAAGTAAAAAAGAAGGCAACGAAATAACTATCACTCCACTGTTGTGTGATAATTTCACAAGGTTTTGTGTGAATAAAATCACAGATTGAACCAAATGTAACAATGTGATATGAATAACAAAAAAACAAGAGTAGAAGAAGAAATTTTATTAATAATCTAAGGTGAATTGAACAACCTACATGTGAAAGACAAACATGAGACAACAAAATCACAACATAACATTAAAATGAAAGAAATCTCAATAGATGATTAAATCCTACAACACCACTACCTAAAATAGGAATTTTTGGAGCCTTGGGTCGATCCCCCATCTTTACAAGTCTCCTAAATTATTGTTGGTTGGGATAGGGTAGTGGAAATTAAGGGAGAGGAGGCTTTTCCACCCTTGACCCGAAGTTGCAGCCATCTTGCATCCACCTAACAGTGGCACCTATATGACATTATATATGGCCTAATTTAAGTGGGACATAAAATATACATATGAATCTAAATAATTCTTCTAACTCCCTATAAAATTAAGACCAAAATTATTTTCATTTTTACCGATATATGATTAAATTGGTGAGCTGTTTTTTTGGACCACATAATCTGGCCTAGAATTTCATCTTCCACTTGGGACGCCTAGAACTCCATTAAAAAATAAAAATTATCTCTTTTAACTATTTTATTAAATGTTATATATGATTAATCTATCTTAAGATAAATTTTTAGAATCATTGACATTGTATCTTGTCCGCTACAGTCTCTTTATTGGGTTGATATTCAGTTTAATTTTCCCAGAATGTGTTGGTATGAAAGCTCATTTTGGTGGTCTTCCAATGTGAATCTTCAAGTGATCCAAAATAATTAATTGTTAATTATATAATGGGATACCTGAAAATAAAATATGAAAATAAAATCAAGACCATTTTTTATTTTAGAAGGTGTTCAAAAATGTTCCATGTAATAGTGCATTTTTAGAGGGAATTACAATCATAATGTGAATTAATGTTGAAAGTTGAAAATGAACTAAAATGGTGTTTATGAATAATAAATCTCATGAATATTATATATATTAAAAATTAATATTATCCTCATTCAGTTTCTAATCAAATATACTTGCATGGGGTATGAATTCCACTCATCCATAACATATATATAACTGGCATGGGGTAAAACTGACTCCCACCCATAAGAGTATACAGATCCTAGGAAGCACATCCATGCATCCTGAAATAAATTAAGATGCCTTGAATCTAGATCAATAACCACCGACATGGAATCCCCTCTAGTAAACATCACTTCACTAGTAATAACCATGTCAAAGATATAAATAGATGATTGAGGGTGGCCCAAACAATGAACCCAATACTCCATCCACATCCCCATGGGCTTACCAGTTCAGTACAAGTTATAAGGTGACACCCGAAAACCATATCTACCCAAAATCGATGTAAATCTCTGGTTCGGTCAAACAACGGGCACCCGCTGGGCCCCTCAAGCTAAACACTGAAGAGGCATATTACTCAGGATCCTCTAGTCTAAACAGAAGTGAAGGTATCCTACTCAAGATCCTTAGCTAAAAATGTGAAGGGGTAATCCTAGACGGGATCCTTAAGAGACAAGAAAATGGTGGCATCGTACAAGGGTTCCTCAAAATGGCACACATGTAAAGAATCATACAAGGGACTCCCTAGATCTGTATTTAAGAAAAGGCATCCCTTTGGGGATCCTTAGTAACCCTAAATAAGATAGATACATCCTACATGAGATCTTTGATAACAAAAGTTCTCCTGGCCTCTCATGCCAGAAGGTAACATCTCATAAGAGAGACATCCTTAAAATAAAACCACAAATGCATTGACCAAAAATGATATATTTCATCTCTTCTAATAAGAAAGTCTCAAACTAGGTTGGTCTGAACACATATCCGATCATTCACGCCATGTCTCTCTTTTAAGAGAAAACTGAAATTGATTACTGGAGGAAGAACCTATCTATATTGGTAGAATCCCCAAAAAAACCATTATGAGTCCTCAAAATGATCCATGGGTTTCTAGATTATGATATATACTAAAAAAGACTCAAAATGGACTACACTGAGGGTCTAATTCTGACATCAAGGTGATATGGCATGAAAAACCCCCCAAAGGGTTTAAAAGGAGAAGTACACAACATGTCACCCTCAGTATGGCGTGTACTCCTACAACCCCACATGGTTGTGTACTATCATTGGCCTGGGTGGGTAGACACCCCAGGTACACGACGTGTGAAATGGGTACACATCATGAACCCTACATGGGTTATATGCCTGTGTATATCAACCATTCTGGACATCTATTTGGCTAGGATATTACTTCTACACTGTATGACACCCACATAGGGTTAGGCTATGTACTCCACATAGTCGTGTACCCCTACACGGGTTTGCTTGGACGGGTACACAACTACACAACCGAGTAACAGTACACGGTGTATACACCCCTATACATGGTGTGTACTTCCAAAATGTCATGTTCCCCTGATCCACATGTCTTATTATCAGGTTTTCCTGAACAGAAACCCTCAGGATCGCCCGAAATCCCGGTTAAAACCCCCAAAATAATAGATTGTGACACCAGGGGACAAGTACAAGCATAACTTGGGCTTATATTTAGAAAATTTTTTATATAAATTGGTTTTGTGCTAAAAACATAAAATAGACTACCTTTGGGTAGAAGATACTGAAGCTTTGTCAAATTTCGTAGTCCATGGCTATCACTTTCTGATTCGGCGCATCGAGGTCTTCGTAATGGTACCCATACCCCTTCCCTCCCTTTCCCTCTCTTTCTTACTCTACTAATTTCATCTCTCAGTCAAGCTCCATAAGAGGAGCCACATGATTCATTCGTGACAAGGAGGAAGGAAAATAAATAAATAAAATAAAAGAAAGAAAAAAGAAGCATAGAAAAGAAATACAAAGTGGTCGGGGTCTGCCCCATCACCCACCTCAATTTTAGGCCTTTCCTTAGAAAAAATCACCATTACAAACTCCACAATGGATATTTAATCTCAATATTACACTTCATTCAAAAGTTATAGCTGAACGAACCTATGAAAATAATTTAATATTTAAATTATTAAAAATTAAATATTAATTATTCCCCTAAAATTAAATCGGCCTAGATTTCCACCAAACTCCCATACTAGGGTAAACACCCTATTCCACGACCAATGGAGGGGTAAGAAAATTTATATGAAATAATCTTATAGTATAAAAGGCAATTTTACCCCTCAAGAGCATCTGAAAGAAAAAATTCATATTTCTACTAAAAATTGCTGTAAGGAAAAACATTGGTCCTTACACCTTGGGAAACCTTGGTGTTGTTTATGAAAATGGTGGATGGAATTTTTCAGATATGTGATTATTATAATCAATTGAACTAGACCATGGTAAATAAAAAGTTCCCATAGCTGGGGATTGATGACATCATTGATTAGTAGTGAGGCATCAGATGGTTATAAAAGATCAATCATAGGTTCGACTACCACTAGTTAAGGGTTCAAGATTCTCATATTATGAATATGGAATTATGATATCACTGAAAAAAACATGAGTTCTTAGTTATACCTTTTGGTGCGATGAATCCCCCCACCGTGTTTACGGATTTGATAAACCAGACCTTGTAGTTATACTTGGAATAATTTTTTGTTATCTTCTTTGATGACATACTCATATGCTCTATATCATATAATTATCATACAAAGAACATGAATATATTCTTAGACTTACGTCGAGAGAACTATATTTATGGTAATATATTGAAGTTACAGTTCTAGATCCATAAGGCTCACTTTTAAGGACATGTAATTTCTAATCATGGATTAGTTGTTGAACTGGTGAATATTGATTCATTGTTATCATGGGCTACGCCTAAGACTGTGTCGGAGGTTTTGAGTTTTTTTATCCAAGAAGAGTAGTTCAGGTGGTTCATGGAGGAAGTTTCAAGGATTTCAACCCCTTTGACCACTATGTTGTAGAAATAGAATCCATTTACATGGAATAAGCTGTACTTGAGGTCATATGAGGAATTGAGACTCAGGATGACTAGTGCTCATGTTTTGAGACTACTAAAGGAGGTCATGGAGTTTATAGTATACTGTGATTCCTATGAAGATGGGCTCAGATGTGTGTTAATATAGAGGCATGTTGTGATCGCATATGGATCAAAGCAGTTGAGACCCGAAGAGCAGAACTATGTGACTGATGACCTAGATTTGGTAGTGATGGTCTTTGATCTGAGGATTTTGTGCCACTATCTTATGGGATTGAAATTTATACTTCACTCAAACCATCAGAGTCATAGTTATGTCTTCACATAAAGTGATCTGAACTTGAGATATATGCTTTGGTTTAAGTTCATATAGGCATGTGAATTTGAGATTGTCTATACTTATGATAAGAGAAATGCGGGGTAACATTACATCAGAAGGAATTCCTATTTTCATTTGGTGGAGGAGTCATATGAGCAGTTGGTTTCCCTATATCTTAACCTAATAGAGGAGTGGAGTGCATTTTATCTTTAGTCGATGGTTTTGGCCCATATTCTTCTTCAACGTGTGTTGGAGGATCAGTAAGGAGACATCTAATGTGAGGCCCTATGTGACCATATATCATCAAGAGAGTCACTAGATGGATTTTCTGAAGGAAGGAATTACATCATTCATTCCCCGGGAAGGCTCATGGTTCTGGAATTTTGTGAGAGGAGGTGATGAGAGGGTTTCATTCTTCTCCTTTGACTATACATAAAAGTGTGGGGAAGATGTATAAGGACATTTCTAGGTAGTTTTAGTGGGTTGGAATGAGGTAAAATATTTCTGATTTTGTCTTTCGATGTCTCAAATGCTATTAGGTGAAGGATGATAACCAGATTCTAGCAGGTTTTTTGCAACCTCCTGGACTATGAGTTTCCATGATGTTATATGGGTTATATTTTAATGATTTACCAAGAAGATTCACTTTCTTTATATTTGGGAGAAATTTTTAGTTGAGAAATTGGGGGAGTTATACATGTGAAATATTGTACACCTTCATATGGTTCCCTCAATGATTTTCTCCGACCGTGATGTGTCGTTTATGTCACAATTGTGGAGACTCATACAAGAGGAATTTGGGATCTAGTTGAGGATGAGTATATCATTTCACCCCTACAAGGATTGGTAGATTTTGTTTCACTATCTAAGTGTTGGAGGATATGCTAATTTCTTTCATGTTATAATTCAGTTGGATATTGGAGGATCACTTACCTTTGGAATAGTTTTCTTATAATAATAACTATCCCTCTACTACTAGAATGGAGCCTTTAGAGGCCCTATAAAGGAGACCCTATATGTCACCCTTATACTGGAATAATATTGGGTGTTTTATCTCCTGTTGGTCCAGATATGGTGAAGTCAATGATAGAGAAGTTATAGGTGATTCATGATTGAATGAGGACTACCTAGAACAGACATAATTGTAATGAAGATCAATGTCGTAGTCCCTTGAAGTTTGAGAAGGGATAACAAATTTTCCTAAGATTCAACCGAATATGCAGGTTTCATAGATTTGCCTAGGTTTTCAAGCTACCCCTAAGGATTATTGAGCTATTTGAGACCCTACAGAGGGTTGGTGAAGTTTCTTGTCACCTAGACATACTCTATAGTTAGAGCGGGTGCATGACATCTTCCATGTATCACAACTATGTAGTTACATGCATGATCCTACACACATTATTGACTAGGGTGAACTAAAAATTGAGGATGAATCCTCATTAATGGAGTACCTGGTGGTGATCAAGGATTGGAAGGATATAGTCCTATACTAATGAATGATTACCTTGGTTTGTGTGCTGTTGTAGCATTGGAGAATGAAAGAGAGCTCCTTGGAGTGGGATTTCCAGATGCATTCCCAATATCCCCACCTTTTTTAGATTATAAATTTTAGGGATGAAAATAATTGAAGGAGGGAATAATTTATTGACTCTATTTTTTCCTAGTATGACTATGAAATATATTAATAGATATTTTAAGAGTTAGATGCTATGATGTATTGAGATTTTTAGGCCCATTGAGCCCATAATTAATTTTATGAAAATATTAAATATATTTTACAGCACATAGGTGTAGTTGTTTATAAATAATAGAATATATCCTAAATAGAGTCTTAGATCATAAATATAGGATCATGGTTGAATCAGGAATGTGGATTTTACCCTAGGTGCGACCTAACGTCTGTCGGCAATGGATATTCAAATGAGGCCTCCATTGGGCGGTGTGTTAAGTGGATTAATTAATTAATTAATTTAATTGATTTATTTAATACCCAAACTTGATTTCCCTCAAAAAAAAATATCGTTATGTAAAACCTACAATTTTATCCACATAACCTTGGGATCACTGATAGAAGGTTTCATCATTCCTCATTAGTAGATCAATATCAGACGGTAATCGATGATTAGATCGAGGTGGATTGACTGAAAACTGATAGAATAGATCATTCCCATCACTAGGGAATGCATCCCTCACCAATTTTCTATCCATAATCGAGTTAGTACTCATTAAGTTTGGTCTCCACTATTTGATTAAAATATTGAGTAAGTTCTTATTTTTTATTCTTTAATCTATAATTAATTGATCCTTCACATGAGTCTGCTTCTTGAATTAAATTGTTTATTAAATTTACTATTAGTTATAAGTTCTTAGTTCTTGTTTCTAGCCCTTGTACTATAGATGCGGTATTAGGTTTGTGGAATCCCAATATTTCATTGGCCAGGTGGGCCCTGGTGGGTCGAGTCATTACAAATAGTTTGGTGAAGATTATTTACAACCTATAAAGTGATTCTTTTAATGAAAACCATTTATGACATTTTATAATAAAAAAACATTTTAAAGAAATAATATAATAAGGAACGTAAATTAATAGGTTTATAAAAATATTCAGGAGATTATATATCAAGATTAATTATATACACCATATAATTTAATATAGGTGCATAAATGAAAACATGTCTCAAAGAAGGATGTTTGATACATGAAACCCTTACAACATGTGAAATGCTTGAATAAAAAATCCATTGAATGAAGAAACATAACATGATTATATAAAAACCATAATTTCTGTGAAATAATATGTTAAAATACATTCATGGTTAAATAAGTATTCCATATAGAATAATTCAATATGTAATACATGAATTATGTCTCATCGAATTGAAATTGAAATGATGAAAACCCTTACAACTTTTATATCATTTGGATCAGTATTTCATGAAATATATTATTTAAAAAAAAGATGAAATATCATTATAAAATATATATTCATGATATAATATCTCAAAAGGTATCATTTACACATTATAAAAGTAATTAGGTGAATATTATATGACATGTCTCCATGAAACAATATTAACAGGAAAAATACTTACAATGATCATATCATTGAAGATAGAATTTTTTAAATGAAGTTAATATGTGTAAAATTTGTAAAACTATTAAAAAAAGTGTAAGTATATAATAATGAAATTAAATGTGATTTATCACATAATCTTGGAACAACATATTCAATGAAGTATAAGTACAACCCAATGAATGGAAATTGAGTTAAGAACCCTCTTACAGCGAGTCTATACTTGCTATATATGTGCATAACCTTCCTATATAATAAATTTAAATTAATTATTTACTTGTTTAAAAACCATTAATAGGTTTATTAAACTATAATTAAATTATTTATCTCATTTATTCTAATAAAATATTAAATTACTTAATCAGTTTAGTCCACATTGGGTGTTTTGAGGAACTTCAATTCATAATTTAAAAATGACTTTGGTGGGTTGACCATGATCAAATGAGTCATTGTTAAATCATTTAAAGAATAATAATAATGGAATAATTTTTATTTTTTACATTAAATACAATATTATATTCACCCCTGAAAGGTATACATTAAAAATAAATCACATTGCTTAATGGAGGTTGTATTCCACACGTACGCACAAGCGATGTTATTATTTTTGAATGGGTGGAAGGGTGGAAGGGTGGAAAGGTAAGTAATATATTATATTTATAGAATAAAAAATATTTATTTAATATAATTTATATTTATTAAATCCATCATAATAACCAGCCTTGTGAGTTGGTGATAAAAAATGAAAACACATCTCTTTGTGGAGGTGGTAGTCCACATACATGCAAGAATGATGCTTTCATTCCCCATAGGATATTAAGTGAGATGTATAAGGTTATTCTATTAACATAATAAAATATAAATATTTGGTAGATATAAACTTTATTCTATTTTAATGGTTAGGATAGAATTGAAGGAGGTAAAAAAATAAGAAGTAAAATGAAAGATATCGGTTAAAACAATTACCTCCTCTTTGAGAGACCTCATTTGGATTTATTCTTAAAGACTCTAGGGACAGTCTTTTGAAAATAATATAAATTATAAAACATATAAATGGATTTTTATAAGGGTTTTTTGATGTTTTTGGGTGAGAAAAGTTTCTTAATGTGGTATGAATAATAGAGGAGAGGTGGTGTCCTTTTATAGTGAAAAAATTTCACTCCTTGAATTACATAAAAGATTTAAATACAATAAATTATTTTTCATGTGAAATGTGAAAAATGGATAAAATTTAAAATATCAGATAGGTTAATGTTGAAATAATTTTAACTAATAAAATTTGGATAGTTTTAAGTGGTATTTTAAACCTTATCTTTGGGTTTAACACCATCATTCACCGATTTTATCCTTAACCGTCAGAATATGTATTTCCGTACTAAAGGGTTATAAATTTATTTATATGATAAAAATTAGATTATAAATGGTCTAAGTATTAAATTTTAGAACATATACCATCACCCTTATCCTCTTTAATTATTTTTAAATATTTTAATAATATATTATTTATCCTAAAATACCATTAAAGTCATTTTAAGAGCTATTCAAATAGTTTAACATTAAAGACAAAAATAAAGGTATTTAATTTGAATATAAACTTTTAAAAAAAAATTATACATTTTTATTAATTGTAAAAGTTATGCATTACCAATATTAATCGATAATATATTACTTTTTAGGCTTTTTAAATCATTTATTTTATTTTTCTACTTCTTGCAGAAGCACTATGTTAGAGCTATGTAAGAATTTTAAGTAATTATACCATCACTAAAAATTAAAAATAAATTAATATCATAAAAATAAATTAATATCATTTAAAATAAAATTTTATATTCAGTCATAACATCTTATTATCCCTATGTGATCATAGAATATAATTTAATAGTAAGATATTGAAAATTTTGAATTTCCCTTTACTTAAAATAATATAATGGACTACATCAATGAAAAATGTAACCAAAATTACATATTTTATAATTTATAAATGAATATATAAAATTAATATAATCTAGTAGATATAATTTAGGTACTAGATATATTTTTAAATTATTATCACATTATTTTTAACCTTAATTTCCCAATTTACCCTTATCGAGGGAACAAATATTAACCACAATTACTATTTATTATGAATAAAATAAAGTTTACCAATTTACCAAATTTAAACCTCCTAATTACCAATGTGAAATAAAAATTTTCAATATTAAATTTATAAAATTTGCTTAAAATAATTTTGATATTAATGCATAAAACGCAATGAAAAAAAGTTTTTAGGAAAATACGTTTGAAATCCAAAAAAATGAAATTATCTAAAAATCAAGTATAACATAGATTCCTATGTAATTAATTAGATTATTTATAAAAAACGATAATTATTTGAATTTAATATTAAATTAAAATCATATTATAATCTTTCAATTAAAATAAATGATAGTTTTACAAAAAATTCTATTTTCTATTATTCACTAAAAAATAAATCTTTTTAGAGAAATCACAAAATTTTAGCCTTAGATAATTTTTATATGAATATTTTCAAAACTAACCCCATTTTATAAAATATAATTTCTAAAATTATAATAAATTAAATATAATATTATATGATAAAAATAATTAAAAATCATTTTGAAGCATAAAATGACTTTACTAATAATTGAGTGCTTTCTTTATAAGTCCAAATCAATAATTTTTTATTCTCTATCCCATTATATATATAAATTTAATAATTTTTTTCTCATATTCATATACAGTAGTTCTATGACTTAGTTATATCATTCATATTTAAATAATAATATTTCATGGTTTGTTTAAGATCAATGTCTATTTTCAAATGAAATATCTAACATAGTGTTCTTTTAAAGTATCATGGTTCTATAATTAATGTTATACAATAGTTTCATGCCATATTGTAAGGATTAAGGTTAAAATATATTTTCATGCCATTGAAGAAGGATTAAGTTTGTACTAGAGTACTGTGTTATCCAATATGGCTTAAGGTTATGGTAGAGTTTCACTCTATCCCCAATGAATTAAGGTTATGTTAAAGTTTTGTGTCATCCAATAAGGTTTAACGTTAAAATAAAGTTTTATTAAATTTTATAAAGGATTATGGTTTTATTCAAAATGATTAATTAGGTTATAGAGTTCTAGTATTGGTCCAATAAAAGGGCTTCCTATTTATCTCTATGAGAGTTATCAAGACCCATGTAGTTCAATGTAATAGTTTAGAGGAACGTCACATAGACTATTGTAAATAATAAATTCATTTGGTAAAGATAATAGTTATTTATTTTAATGTTATAAAATAAGGTTCATTTTGTTTACTGTTTAATGTTATATAATAAGGAACACCTGAGAAAATGTTCTATGTTGTAGTTAAATAGGAGAATTTTCAATAAGAGGCCCAAAGAGTTTGTACCAATAGATGATCTAGGTAACATAGAGATACAAAAAAATGGTATCTCATTTTTAGAAATCGTCCTATCCATTTAAAAATAAAATATAAAAGTAATGGTGAACCCATATAAGGTGAGAATAAGTAGGGGAAATTTTGTCTTACTTTAAGTGGGTATCTAAACTGAGGAGTTATATGAGGATATTGGGGAAAAAATGTAAGAAGTAAAACTAATAAAGGTACCCAAATATTGAAATAATTAAATGGGTACCGAGTAAGAGTTGTGGAGAAAATTATGGAGAATACACTTGGTTGGAAAAATAGGATTGAAAAAGTCCATATCAAAGACCATAGGGTAATCCATCGTGATGAGACATTCCTTTGATAATAAAGGTTAAGTATTTCTATTATTAATTGGAAATTTAATTGACCATTCTTTGAGATTTAATGTGAGTAATAGGAACACCATGAGTAAGATATTTTATACAAGTTGGAATATATTTTATCAACAGGTTTGTAATTTCATTATTCTTTTATAGTATTTGAGTAACACTCATTTGAAGAGGCATTAAGATGTGAATAGTAAATTTCATACAGGCATACTAATATTGTCACACAATATCTAACATTGGATATCATGTTTAGTAAAATTTAGATTTAAAAAATCAATTATATCCCAAATATAGGGTACAAGTTTTTGATTCACCCATTTTTAGTTTTGAGGCCTTGTATATGCCCAATATAGGAAACAAAATCACATCAAACTATCGAAAGAACAGAATTCCTTAGGAAAATATTTCATTCTTATATATAAGGGGGTTATACAATGGCTATAATGTGTATGTTTGCTTTAATTTAGATGAATTTAGTGGAATATAAATTATTTCAACTCTATGGTTCATAGATCATTAATTTAAAATGGGGATGGGGTCATGTGAATCACATTCTTGGCCCCATTACATAATATTCCATGAGTTTATCTATGGGATATTGGGAAAGGCCTTAAGGGGTTACTCAAATATTTTAATCTATGTATCACTTAAAATTACAATATAATTTTTTATCCTTAAAATAAGTGATGAATTAATTTATTTATAAGCTAATTAGGCCATAAAAATCCAATATGAAAGTGATATGGCTATATAAGTTTCTAAAGGAGGATTTATGATCTTGTGAAGCTATGGAATGGACTTTAAAAATATGTTTTCTGTGATTACATAAATTTTTTTACAAACATATCCTTAAATTTATTAATGATTGATACACCTATTTTCATGTGTCTAAACCCCATTAAAGTTAGAACTATTTAGAATTAAAAGTATCAAATTTGGAGGGGAAGTTTTTTTAGGGATTTCTCTTCTACTGTCTGGAAGTTGGTATGTGAGATATATATTCTAATTTCCTAAATATACAGGAACATATCTATTAGATTTTTTCATAGTGTTTTATTGTGGGAAAATAAATTCTATCTCATTCTCATAACCTAGGGATTGCATGATGCATATAACCCATTTAATCGATGGGTGTACTATGTGTTTGAAATGAAACATCCTATCATTTATCAAATTTTTAAAATTTTTAGAATTTTAAATATTATTTGGTCTATAATCCTATTATTAAAATGAATTTTTACTCTTCTTAACCAACTTAAAATAATGTAATTAATACCAAAGAGTCTATGGCAAGGTCAATTCATTATACACAATGTAACCTAATTATTTTATATCATCCAAATCTAGATGCCACATTCACACCAGGTTTAAGACAATATTAATTGTCTATTTTCCTACCAATTTATGTGAATGGTATTCTTGGGGACATAGAAATTCCAAAATTGTATAAAATTTTAGTGAAAAACTAGTTTAATAACTCAATTGGTTCACCAAGGAAAAAAGTCACATTCAATGGAAACTGGGCTAAGGAAAATGATGTCTTTCTAGGGTACCTCTTAGGGTTTTATCCCATAATAATAGATTTATGATCCCATTTTCATAATATTAATGTTCATAATTATGAATTCATCCTCTAATAAATATTTTTGACCATTAACATGGCCATAAAATGAGACTAGAACCCAAGAAGTTGATTTAGTCTCCTTTAGGTATATTGGGTTAATAGGAGTTACCATGAATTTAAAGTGTATTTTAACGAAAAATATTTTATGAGGCTATATATATATCCTAATAATTCACATATAATCTAGGTGAAATCTTTCCCAAGTTATTAAACTATTATACTTTACACTTTTCACATAATACATGATGAAATTGATATAATTCTATCATAAATATTTAAAATTAGAGGGATTACCATATTTGTGAGCATGTATAATGTGTTTTTACCTCAAAAATTATCTTGTGGAGATAAATGAAATATAATTATTTAGTATTTAAATTTATTTAGTCTATGTAAACTTCCATGGGGAAATAATTGCATCAACATATTGGAATTCCATATAACATGTGGTTAAAAGTTTTTCTAGAACATCATGGAGATGAAAATAATATTACAATCTTGTGAAGTTTCTAAAAATATAAGTATCAAAGATATGATGGTAAAAACTAACCCATATTCAAATTTATAGACATTGAGGCTTGGATATGGAGCTTTAAGTCTAGTCTAAATAGGTAGTTTCACCTGTCTTACTTCCTTGCAATGTAGCTCAGTGGGTACCTCCTCCTAGTCTATGACTCCAACATGGGGTTCAACTAGATAAATTCCACATAACCTCCCAAATGTCATTTAGGGAGTCCATAAATCTAGAAATTCTAGTATTAATGAACATTAAACATTTAATGTGAAGCTTAAACTGGGAAAAGGTACCCTGTCATATCATATGGTAATTTTGGATATTATGGGGGTGGATTATAGTGTACTTAAACACTAATGAGTATTATAATCCCATCACCATACCCAAATAATAGAATAAATTTTTTAATTATTGTTAAATTTTTTCCATTTTTCTTGAATGTACAACAAATAAAAAACTTTCTTGGGTTTTACACAAGGTTCATTTTTCATCCCTATGGTGAGGTATTTACTAAGGTCATATTGGAAAATGGTAGGGGGACAATGATCAAAAGTTATATTTAATCGTCTTTTAGGATTTAATATTAGAATAATATATTGATAGAAATGTAATCTCTGATGTCTACACACCATTTTGGTTTTTAGGACAACATTGAAACCTAAAATGGTTAATCTCACCACCATGGTTCGAATTATAGGATAAATAGTATCCTATACTAATGTTCTAGGTTTGGATAATCATGATGTGTGAAGATTCAATAAAATTATATTACCCCTCCTTTATCAGATTCTATAACGAAGTTATAGATAGAGTATATATGACCATGGATCAAATATTACCTAAATGACCCACTGAGAGATTTGCTTCCTTGATGGAAGAGGCATACATATTATAAGGCTAGAAAAAACATGAGGGTGGAGGGAGTTGAGGTTACTATAGATGCTGGAGAAGTGAGAAGACTATGGGTCAATAAAATCACCTATTTTCTTACAGCATAAAGGGATCTATCACTAAAAAGTTATTCTTTATAAATAAGGGAGTATGTGAAACTTATAACCAAAAAAAATTACATGAAAATGGAATAAAGTTGGATAGTATTATAAGATCCTTAGCTAGTGATAGAAGAGATTCAACCATCAGTAAAAGGTGTTAGGATATAAATGAGAGATTTCAGGATGATTATAGAAGTGATTTGACCAAAAATAGATAAGATTCAACCATTCAAACTTCTAAGGATTTTTTGTGTTAAAATATTCCTCAATATTAATTGAAGAAACTCTTGTTGTGATATCTGTTGGTGTTTGTTTTTTTGTGTGTGGGAGATTCAAATAAACAGGTGGTTGGGGGTGGGATCACCCTTAGTGAATCTTTGGGAAACTTTCTAATTAGGCATGGATCTCTAAGAAATCATAACTATCATGGAACTAGTTGATGTTTATTTCCCCAACCATCAATGTGAGATAACGTCTTATGTCATTAAGATAGAAGTGGTGGAATGTTCAGAGAGGGTAAAAAATCATATAACACAAATATTATGATCCCTCTTAAGAAATCCAACCATTTTGAACAATAAGGCTTCTTTTATCTCATTGTAGGAAGATGAACCTCAACATAAAATAGACTCAAATAAATAAGAGGTGAAATAATATACCAATCATTATTGGTTGTTGATTTCTCTTGATTACAAGAATAATCTTGCTCATTCACACTATTGTCTCATGAATATGTTGTTGAAGGGAACCTGATTAATATTAAAATTATATATGAGGGACATATTGATCTTATAACATCCCAATTTCTTATTGGATCATAATTTCATGGTAATTTTAATATTTAGTTAGTGTATGAACCAAATTTGAAATTTAGATTCCAAATTATTATTTAAGATTGATACAGTCTATAGTATTTTCTTGGATATGGGTTACTTATGGGTAAGTTTCTCAGGGATTAAGTTTTTTTGGGAGATTCAGGCTCTAGGGACAAAAAATAGGTAGCACAACACTAGGCACATGGTTGGTGCACGGTTAGGGAAAATCACGTGGCAAAACCATGAGAAACATTTTATATAGGGGAATAGTTTGGTCTAATAGTGATAGGTGGACACCAAACCATGTGAGACACATGTAGAAAATATAGAAGGTGTACACAGGATGCATAGGGATTGAAAAACCATGCACCTAACTGTGTGATGAGGGGTGCCATTTGGATAGTGGTACCACATGGTTGGTGCATAGTAGCCGAACCATGCAACTCATTCAATGAGGTGAAATTATTGAATTATCCCACCCTAAATTATACCTTTTTCTCCTCCTTTATCCCCAATTTCACATGCGTAGTAGTGGGAGATCTCCCATTTTCCCTAAAGATGGGATTTGAGGAATATCCTTTATTTGTGATCTGATTCAAGTGCTTCCTATCACATTGGATAGTTAACGGCAAGGATTATACTCATCTTGATTTATTTACTATTTTATATTACTATTTGGAATGATATTACCATACAATCCCATTTACCGTATTTCTATGTTGTTTTTAAAATTTTATATTTTCTTTATATAAGGCTCGAATTAAAGGCAAGTCTTATCTTAGTGAATTCCTATAAGTATAAGGTCGGTGGTGATTAGATTTATCCTATTATTATATGCATGTTTAAGTGATGGAATAAATTCACTGGAGTATGGTATTCTATGTATAGTGATTTTTTAATGACTTTATTATTCCCTTATTATTGAGTGATGTCGTTTTGTTGTCTTGTGGCCATGTTGGTACTGTTCATCTGGTCATGGCTTAGTATGTGTGACAATTGGGCCCCAGTGAACGCATAGACACCCCACCTTAACATGTCTATCAGGTCCTTGACCATCATGTACCATCATTTTCCCCAAAGACATGCAGTCCCTACCCTGGGGCCCACCCATGTGTCCGAACGGGTCACATGACTAATGACAGTACCCACAGGCCAACACCTATCCTTTCTAGTGTGATTTTTCTCCCCTCAAACACACCCTCGGAAACTTCCTAGAAGTTCAAGAATCTTGATCACTACTCCAGGATAAATAGGGTTAACTGTGGATTTCTAATCAGGTACGATTCTGAAAAGGAAGGTGCACCTTGTTGACATGGTTCATATCATTTAGTAATTTAACCCTTTATCATTATGGGGTGTTATAATATGTGAGAGATGGTTTTAGAGGTAGTTTGGAAAAATGTTCATTTGAGGTTATGTTGATCTCCTGGTTCGGGGATACATAGTTCATCGATTTGAGGTGGATGGTGATGACCATACAGAGTTTGGGCAATAAGGTTTGTATGGGGTGAAAAATGTTTACCGGATGGTGTGGATTTGGTATGGTTGGTAATTTATAATAATTGAGGTTGGTTGATACCACTTTTGGAGACGTGTACACACATGAAAGGAATCAGTGAGGTGGTGTTGACCACTTTAATAAGGTGTAGGCCGCTATAAAATTTTCAACTTAGGGTATGGTGTTGGACATCTATGATAAATGAGATTCTCACCATAGAAAGCTAGGTAGGTGGTGTGAGACCATCATATATGAGATGAGGATTTTCAAGATGTTGAGACAAATGGGACAATTTTATAAAAGGGATGATATCTCTATACCTTGGGATTCTAGGCTGCTGAGATGATGGTGATGGTTTATCCATAAGTACGAGGGACTTGTGAGTTATATATTGGGAATGTCGATGGGGTTCTTGTTTGACTGGACATGCTGTACAAGTGGTATAGGTTTGAATGAGGTGTTGAGTGACATGTATATGGTTAAGAGACTTAGGTTTCTCTATTATTAATGAAGATTAATACATCTTTCTATTTTGGTGTTGGAAAAAGTATGTAAATTCTTCCTCATGGATGATGAACATGTGTAGAGTGGTTTAGGTATTTTTTATGCGTGGGTTGTTGATATTTATTTACTCATTCATATACTTTTATAAATGAGGATGTAAGATAAGAACACATCAGTGATGGATTAATGTGTTTATATTAACACCCTACATAGGTCCTTGGTGATGCGTGGAGTTTTAAGCGCGTCAATTTCAGGTAAGGGACTAAACATGTGGGATGGATGTTTGTAAGTAGGTATGCATCATGAGTGCATGGGATGCATGGAAGATGTGCCCGGGGGTTCTTCTGCAATGAGATAAAGTTATATTTTGGAATTTTATACTATTTTCTTATATGATCATCCTACGGATGATTCTGTATGTTTTTATGACTTTTATGACTTGTATACATCATCTAAGATGTTTGTTTTTTTTCTTTTGGATTTTTGTTTTTTTTGTTTGTTATGTGCTTCTGATGAGTTTGATTACATGATTTCATAGTTATATTTCTTATTATGTCCATTCTATTATTATTATATCTTCACTAAAGGGTATTGTGTCCACGCTATCTACAAATATACCCTCAATACTCATAAACAACCTTTTGTATATAAGGATGCATTTCTAAGGCCCAGTGGCCCTCTAGCCCAAAGTATAGGTTAAGATGCTCTCAGTTTTGGGTGATACAGGTGGTATCATATCCCAAAAGTTTGGAAAAAGTTGAAACAAAATTTTTTCTGGTTACTATGTGGAAGTAAAATATGGTTTTCAATATGGTATTATTTTTGGGTTATTAATGACCAAAGAATAGGATCTAGTATGAACCGGGTAAAGAACTCATGTTTAGGTGCCTACATCCCCATGAATGTGGGATATATTGAGTTGACATGGGTGGGAAATGATGTTCTTGTTTTGTGTTTTAACTATTCACTAATTTCCTCCTCAAGTGGTTCACATGGGAGTGATGTTTTTGGTTTATGGGATTTTGACCCTTGGACTAGTATGTAAAGAGAGGATTTGATCTTATCTGTATATGGTATGTAATGCCTGACTTGAGGAGGGTATGGAGGAATAAGTGAAATGGGTTAGATGTTTAAAATTTAAAGAAAGAGTTAAATAGTGTTTTACTATATATATTATTGTTGGCAATTTACTCAGCCAACCAGGATGGTAATTTTTGGTATGCTTGATATGTGATGTTTGACTCTGATATTGGTAGGAAAGGGGCCATGAGGATAGATGATATATGACAGAGGTGTGGTAGGGAAGTGTAAGGGTGGTGAGATGCTCTACTCTAGAAAAATTTCTCTAGTTGCGATATATATATATATATATAATTATTTTTGTTATTGATAATGGGTTTTTGTCTTTATAGTGATGCCACCTAGATGGATTTTGATAGAGCATCAAGAGGGTAAAGATGTGGTGCCGCATGAGTGTGCATGGGATGAGGACCCTGGGGGTGGGGATGATTATGAGCTATATAGAGAGGTTCTGAGGCAATATGGTCATCCATAAAATATTGTAGATATTGTGCGATGGCTAGATGAGAAGCTCAGGGTATTCAAGGTAAAGATGGCATATAGTACGTACATGGGATTTTAGGGAGCTGATCCATCCATGGTGTGTCTAACGCATGAATTCTAATCATAGAACCCAACTTTATTTCTGTGTGTGGGTGGACCGTAGGTTATAGAATAATGGATCAAGATGGTTCAAATAATTTTTGATCATATAAAGGCAACCCCAGTGGAGAGGTTTAATCTAGCTACATATATTCTAAGTGGACTATCAAAGATTTTATGAGATGTATAGGTAGATGTAGGTAGGCATGATGGGATCATGTGGAAGGATTTCAAGACCAAGTTTTTCGAGCATCTCTTTATGAAGACGTTAAGGAAAGATCAAGATAGTGAGTTACAAAATATGTCATAAGGGGATAGATCTGTCATTTATTATGTTGGTAGATTCATGGACCTATTCCATTTTTACCCTCTATGGGGGGTTAAAGACATTCCTAGGTGAGGCAATTCGAGGATGGTTTATGGAATGCCATCTTGGTGTAGGTGAAAATCTTTAGGTTGACCGTATTCATGAAGGTGAAAAACGATTAATTGATAGTTGAGGGGAATATGACAGATATGACCTATTTGATTAGAAGATGCAATCAAGTGAGACTAGTAGTGATTCTTTATGTAGATAGAGGTGACACTGTGGGAATCCTTAAGAGATCAATCGGGTGAGATATATAGGTAGAACACCAATGAGTGGGACAACGATAATGTGATTATAGTGTAGGTAGATGATTCACATTTAAACCCAGTGTGTTTGGTCTCTAAAGAAGTTTTATTCTTGTAGGAATATGGTACATTTGGAGTGGTTCTGTTAGAATACTTCTCAGATAGTTGAGACATAGGTATTGAGTTAGACTCAGGGATCTGAGGTAGGAACAGGTGTAATGCCCCGACCCCAGTTACCCAAAGTCTGTGCATTATTGTGTAACATTGGCATGATCACAAAAGATCATGTCTCGAAAGACCGATTAGTTTAGTAGCATTGTAAATACTAGATACATTCATAAATGTTACATTACATCATAAAGTGAAAACCTACAATAACATAGTGTCCATTTTCCACACTAATATCCCCTTCAGACTATCCCTGCAGGTCATTCCTAAAATACTTCTTCACATCCTAGAAAAATTAATACATTGAAAGGGGTGAGCTCAGATGCTCAGTAAGGATAACAATATAGCGGGAGATTTCATAAATAAACATAAACATTTAAGGAAATGTATGAATAAAACAAAAGCCTTTTAAACTTTAACTTCAACATAATATGGCCAAAGTAAAATGAGATAATTTCATTTGCTTATTCACATGGATATTCTACTGGTCAAATAATCACACGCAATATCAATAACCACTTTCATAATGATAGAATGAATAATGCTAGACTATCATAACCACATATCTAAGGCCTCGTTGCAAGACTACAAATAAGATTTATTCAAGGCCTCATGCCAAGACACTAGTTTGTCCCATGAGACCTACCGATGCATAGAGGAGCTATAGCGGGCTCCACCCGTCAGTTATTAAGTCCAATTCATTCCTCATATGTATAGGTTTAGACATATCATAAACCATGACATAATTGTATCACATAAAACATGCAAAAAGGAAACATATTATTTCCACACTTCAATCACAAGATATGAATACAACACATTGATATAATAAAAACTTTATCAAAACCATTTTCAATACCAAAATAAAAGAAAAGTACAACATGGTATTTATTTTTCTTTTTAAAAATTTAAGGCTTATAGAGGAAGCCGAAACTCAAATAATAGTCACGACGGTGGAGAAGTCATTGTCGCCGCATACGTAAGAAAAAACATTCCTTTTGTCATTTAGTAAAAACGCTTCGTATAAAAAGATTCATTCTGAATAAAAGTAAAAGTCAAAGGGGTTTATACACCGTATAAATGAAAGTTGTGTATAAAACCAAATATGCCTCAATGACAGGAGATTGAGATGAAGTCCTTACAAAGATCATTTTTAAAATAAAATATATCTATTATGTGTATTTACTATAAGTACACATAATGAAAGTACAAATACAAGATAGGACATAATAATATCATGACGTAATTTGAAAGTAGGAGATTAACCCAAAGAATGGAAATTGGGTTAAGAAATTCCCTTACCTCGTGTCCGACTTGACTCGACCGTTCTTTAACCTCCTGAATAATAAACTAAAGTAAATTTATATTTGATTAAGAAACTTTTCCATGTTCATTATTACTTTTATATCACTTATTACTATGTTATGAACATTATGTAATTATTTAAGTTAATAACGGCCATTTTGTCGATATTTGGTACTTGAGTCAAAAATACACTTCTTATAATTACAAGTTGTTCATGTGGTGAAATATCCATTATATCCAGAATTATATTCATGATGTAGATATCATATATATCATATATATCCATTATATACATGAATTTATAATATTACATAACATTTAGAGGTAAGAAATGAAATGCACCGTTCATGGAGACGGTAAGCCGTACATACGCATGAATGCTACTTTCATTTCTATTTCATATTTAAGGGAATGAAATTATAATTATATAAAGGTATAATATAATTCCAGTATAATTTAATGTATAATACCATTTAATCCATCCTTTATACATCCCACATATGGCATTAATGATTGAAATCACATTGAATGGGCGGTAGTCCGCACTTCCTAAAATGAAATTATCGTGTTTACCCATAATGGAAATCATAAAGGTATGACATAAATGAGAAATAAAGAAGCATAATAAAAAAATTAACATAATATATATATCATAAATGAAAATAGTGTCATCATAATGGCCACCTTTGAAGGTCTTATATGAGTGTTGAACAATCATCGTTTCATGAGGCAGTATTTCACCACCCACAGAAACAGTATGTTCTTTAACCATTAGACGAAGGTGTGTGTAAGTGTAAATAAAATACAAATCATAAAAACATCCTAGTATATTTATGATACTGTTTTTGTTACAAAATAAATGAATAAAAGGAGTTTAGGGGGTTGGAGAAGCAAAATAAAACATAAGAACACAAGAGAAAACACTACCTTTAAAATCGGGTAACTCTTTTTGATTTGAGACAAAGGCTTACTTGGGAAGAATTCTGCCCAAATTGAGGCTTCTAGGAGTAATATAGGGAAGTTGGGAGAGTATTTGGGCTGAGGTTGGCCGAGCCAAATGGCTTGAAGGTGTGAGTAAGGTGGTAGTGGTGGGGGCCTTTTATAAGAGGAGAGGAGGGGCACTCTTGGAATGTCATTAAATGTTACTTTATTAAGAAATGATTTTCGGATTTTAAAGGTCCCACAATGATATATTTAGAGTATCAGGTGATACGGGTTCGTAATATACTCATCCAATAGGTTTTTGACAAGTGTAAGCCTTGGATTTTACATTATCGTTAATTTTATTTAAATCGTTAATTAATGAGGTACTCGCTGCATCATCATGGTGTCATAAATAATTTAATTTATTTAATGTCTAAAAAATATAAAAAAAATATCATGATGTAGGAAATCGTTTTACCTTTCTAATTAATATTTATAGTAAAAAATATGACTTTTATAACCCCATTTAATTTTTTTTTAGTAAAACAACTCATTTTGTGACATATTTATTTTAACATTAAATAAAAAGTTGTTAATGTCATTTTCCTACCAAAGTGGATACATGGGGTCCCCAAGTTGACCCATGGATTGTATTGGTCGGCCATGACTCAACCAATAGGGGAAGGACAAGTGTAAAGGTATTTTCATATTTTTATAATATCATTTTTACCTAAATTTCACTAATAACCTTTAATCGCGATTAATTAAACTTAAAAGTTACTATTAACCCAAATATTATTTTAATCCCATTGAAAAACATTTTACTTCCTAATGACATCCATGTATGTCAGATTTTTGAAAATCAAATCACAGAAGTGGTAATGTTTCATTTTAACGAAAAATCAGTATTTTAACTACCACTTAGTGGTTTCACTATTCATCAAAATTGCTGTTTTTCAGAACAATGCCAAAATTTCACCCTAAGCTATAATTGATATTACGAATTCAAAAATGATGTCTATTTAAAAAAAAATCCAAACATATAAGTTGCATTAATTAATTTTATAATTAATTCCCACTGTCACAACAAATAGCGTGTTTTTAAGAAACAATATATATCAAAAGATTGACAATTATTTATGTCCAATTTCAAGGTGAATTTAATTATAATGAACATAATTGGATAAAATGATAAAAATATATTCTAATTATAATTTAAAACCACTCAATAGTATAATTTATCACTATAAATTATTTTTATTAAAAAAGTTGTTTTTATGTATTTTTCACTATTCATAAAAAATTGGAAGTTCTCCGAAAAATACCAAAAATTCAACATAGGCTAATTTCGACATTACAAATCCACAAATGAAGTGAATTTTGAAATATAAAATATATATAATTTCAAAAGGTGGGTATTAATAGTTATAATGGCTATTTTGATTGGTCGCGGTGCGTTAGAATCTCGAACTTGCGTACAATGCATGCTATTGCATTATTGAAAGAGAAGCACATCGTGGAAGCTCGGGGTATTACATTCTCCCCTCCTTCAATAAATTGCATCCTCACAATTTGAAAATTTTCTTTGAAAATAAAGTGTTGAAAATAGAAAATACCTTTGTGGAAAACCCACATCGGAAATAAGGTTAATAAAATTTAGCCTTAATAAGAGGGAAATGGAAATGAAAAAGTCACCACCAAATTATGATCTCGATAAGGAGAACATTGGTGGAAATTAGAGACATATAATTGGAGGGAAAACATAAATATTTTTAGGGAGTGATTGAGGTCATCAATCACAAACAAGTGTAAAATTCAGGGCCTCAATGCCTTTAATCTCTGTTGATTTAAAATATTATCTGTTCAACAAGACATAAGGTATTTCGATAACACATTTTTTTGTATTAATATCCCTATACTAAAGTTTAAGAATTAATTTATTCATAGATTAAGAGATGGGTATATATATATATATGCTTGACAAGTAGAGCTTCAAACTTCAACTAATTTCTACCACAAACTCATCTTTCAATCTAAAAGGTAATAGAACTCAAAAATATTCTATTTATCATAATTTTATATGGTTCCAAATATTAACACATACCATTTAGATTAGGAAAACGTTTTGTAATAACCAGGGACTTCCTGTAGGCTAGTGGTAGGTAATAAAGGCCTGTCGCACTATGGTTGTGGGTTTGATTCCTGTAGCTTTGTTCGACGCGACGAGTTATCCTCCGACCTGCAGGTTGTCCTTTTTCTAAAAATATAGTATTATAATATTCCAAAATTAATCTTCAAAATGTTTTAACCTTAAAAAATACTATCCAAAGTTCAACTTAATCCATTACAACCGTTATAGTTATCCAAAATACCTCTACCCAGACTTTCTCTAAAAGGTCTCTAAATTCCAAAATCAATCGTAACATCGGATTCCCCAAATAAATTAAAGTTTCTCTTATTTTCACATACTAAAAATATGATTACCTTAATCATATTAAAACCTTAAAGAAACAACAAGTATTGTAGTACAATCCTTATATATATATATATCATGTTATCCTTATAACTAGAATATAATCTTTGAGTCCAAAAGCACCAATACATTAATTCTTCCGCTTCAACTGTAGTAACAGCATAAGATTGTCCTTGATCCCTTGGCCTTTTCTAAGGTAAGTTTCCCTAATTTTTAGGACATTAATTTGCATAATTCCCCATTTCCCTACAATTGTAGCATTGAACATTGATAGCCTATTTCTTTCCCTTGGAATCACAAGCCTGGTCACCTTTTTCTCCACATTTATAACAAACTCCCATTCCTTTTAGGCAAGTACCGGGGTGATTCTTCCCACAATTATCGGATAATGGAAAATCCTTCTTTCCATTTTTCCCATTATCTGTCTCTTTTTCCACCGTTCTCTTCTTATCTTGATTTACTTTATTGTCATAAGATTTAGAGAATTATTTTTCGGTCTTGATAGCACATGCGACTATATCTTCATACGTTGAGAAAGATTGTGATACTAATGCTCGATGGAGAAACAGTTTTAACCCATCAAAGAAATGATCGACCTTACTTCTTGGGTTACGTATATAATCTACAGCATGTCTTTCTAATCTTGTAAAGTTAGCCTCATACTTTGCGACATTCTCATCCTCCTTCTACCTCAGACTCAGAAATTGCCTTTCCATATCTTCTCTATGGTCATGAGGGAAGTATTTTTATAAAAAAAGTTCTTTGAACTCTCTCCATTCCATACTTGATAGTTCTTCATCTTCCTTTGTATTTTGAATCAGTGACCACCATTGATCGGCATCTCCAGTAAGGTGGTAAACTGCCATGATAAGCTTTTCCCTTTCACTACTCCCCAAGGCATGGAATATTTTCTCTAAGGAATTTATCCATTGCTCAGCTACTAAGGGATTTGTAATTCCATTGAATGTTGGCGTTTGTTTCCTCATGAAGTGGTCTAACATTGATCCTCTACATTGCAGATCAGGGTGCTCTATACGAGTAAGGTTATTATTCATAACCTGAGTGAGTTGTCCCAGTATGGTAATAATTTGATCAGCACCAGTTATATCTCCACCTCCACAATAATTATCTTGAGCAGGAGGGAAATCACTACACGGAGTGCGTGCATTGATATGGTTTCCATTCCTTCCACTAGGCGCCATTTATAAACAATGTCATAAACTAGATTAGTTTATGAATAGAAATACATAATTCCATACTTGTAAAACACTTAACATAAATTGAAATATTTATGGATATAATCCATAATCGTAAAAAGAAATGTTTTCTTTGAGGAAGTATATACTCATAAACCCTTCATAACAGTTTGTAAAGAAAATGAGAATTATCCTAAGCATATCCCTCAGGAGTTTCGTAACCAAGAGTGCAGCAAGGCCCATTGTCGTGCACCAGTTCCCGTTCGAGTCTAGCTCAAAGAAGTGTTTTCAGGTTTTACCCCTAGGTACATCTGTGCCAGATCCGCCTCTACCAGCTCGTATCCAGACAGGGATGTATTGCTCGAAAAACCCACAAAATCTCTACAACAACAAAATTCTAGGAAGTTATTCTATACTAATCCTCAAAGTCTATCTTATGGCTATACGCTCTAATCAGAGTTTATCTAAATCTAGCTTCCAAGGTTAGTACTAAATTGCCTCTGATACCAACTGTAATTCCCCGACCCCAGTTACCCAGAGTCGGTGCATTATTGCATAACATTGGCATGATCACAAAAGATCAATCCTTGAAAGACCAATTAGTTTAGTAGCCTTGGAAATACTAAATACATTCGTAAATGTTACATTACATCATAAAGTGAAAAACTAAAATAACATAGTCTCCATTTTCCACACTCATATCCCCTTCAAACTATCCCTGCAGGTCATTCCTAAAACACTTCTTCACATCCTAGAAAAATTAAAAAATTGAAAGGGGTGAGCTTAGATGCTCAGTAAGGATAACAATATAGCGGAAGCTTTCATAAATAAACATAAACATTTAAGGAAATGTATGACTAAAACAAAAGACTTTTAAATTTGAACTTCAACATAATATGGAAAAAGTAAAATGAGATAATGCCATTTACTTATTCACATGGATATTCTACTGGTCGAATAATCACATGCAATATCAATAACGACTTTCATAATGATGGAATGCATAATGCCAGACTATCATAACCACATAGCCAAGGCCTTGTGCCAAGACTACAAATAAGATTTTTTCAAGGCCTCGTGCCAAGACACTAGTTTGTCCCATGAGACCTGCCGATGCATCGAGGAGCTATAGAGGGCTCCACCCATCACTTATTAAGTCCAATTCATTCCTCATATGTACAGGTTTAGACATATCATAAACCATGGCATAATTGTATCACGTAAAACATGCATAAAAGAAACATAATATTTCTATAATTCTATCACAAGATATCAATACAACACATTGATATATTAAAAACTTTATCAAAACCATTTTCAATACCAAAATAAAAGAAAAGTAAAACATGGTATTTATTTTTCTTTTAAAAAAAGTTATGGCTTATATAGGAAGCCAAAACTCAAATAATAGTCACGACGGTGGAGAAGTCATTGTCGCCGCATACGTAAGAAAAAACATTCCTTTTGTCGTTTAGTAAAAACGATTCGTATAAAAAGATTCCTTTTGAATAAAAGTAAAAGTCAAATAGGTTTATACCCCGTATAAATGAAAGTTGTGTATAAAACCAAATATGCCTCAATGAAAGGAGATTGAGACGAAGTCCTTACAAAGATCATTTTTAAAATAAAATAGATCTATTATGTGTATTTACTATAAGTAAACATAAATAAATTACAAATACAAGATTGGACATAATAATATCATGACGTAATTTGAAAGTAGGAGATTAACCCAAAGAATGGAAATTGGGTTAAGAAATTCCCTTACCTCGTGTCTGACTTGACTTGACCATTCTTTAACCTCCTGAATAATAAACTAGACTTAATTTATATTTGCTTAAGAACCTTTTCCATGTTCATTATTCCTTTTATATCACTTATTACTATGTTATGAACATTATGTAATTATTTAAGATAATAACAGTCATTTTGTCGATATTTGGTACTTGAGTCAAAAATACACTTCTTATAATTACAAGTTGTTCATGTGGTAAAATATACATTATATCCAGAATTATATTCATGATCTAGATATCATATATATCATATATATCCAGTAGATACATGCATTTATAATATTACATAACATTTAGAGGTAAGAAATGAAATGCACCGTTCATGGAGACGGTAAGCCGTACGTACGCATGAACGCTACTTTCATTTCTATTTCGTATTTAAGGGAATGAAATTATAATTATATAAAGGTATAATATAATTCCAGTTTAATATAATGTATAATACCATTTACTCCATCCTTTATACATCCCGCATATGGAATTAACGATTCAAATCACTTTGAGGGGGCGGTAGTCCGCACTTCCTAAAATGAAATTATAATGTTTACCCATAATGGAAATCATAAAAGTATGCCATAAATGAGAAATACAGAAGCATAAGAAAAACATAAAAATAATATATATATAATATATGAAAATAGTGTCATCATAATGGCCACCTTTGAAGGTGTTATATGAGTGTTGAACAATCATCGTTTCGTGAGGCAGTATTTCGCCACCCACAGAAACAGTATGTTCTTTAACCATTAGACGAAGGTGTGTGTAAGTGTAAATCAAATACATATGATAAAAACATCCTAGTATATTGAGGATACTGGTTTTGTTACAAAAGAAATGAATAAAAAGAGTTTAGGGGGTTGGAGAAGCAAAATAAAACATAAGAACACAAGAGAAAACACTACCTTTAAAATCAGGTAACTCTTTTTGATTTGAGCCAAAGGATTCCTTGGGAAGACTTCTGCCCAAAGTGAGTATTCTAGGAGTAAGAGAGGGATGTTGGGAGAGTATGTGGGTAGAGGTTGGACGAGCCAAATGGCTTGAAGGTGTGAGTAAGCTGGTAGTGGTGGGGGCCTTTTATAAGATGAGAGGAGGGGCACTCTTGGAATGTCATGAAATGTTACTTTATTAAGAAATTATTTTCGGATTCCAAAGGTCCCACAATAATATATTTCAAGGATACGGTGATAAGGGTTCGAAATATACTCATCCAATAGGTTTTTTACAAGTGCAATCCTTGTATTTTACATTATGTTTTCATTTTATTTAAATCATTAATTAATTAGGTAGTCGCTGCATCATCATGGTGTCATAAATAATTTAATTTATTTAATGTCTAAATATTATAAAAAGAATATCATGATGTAGGAAAGAATTTTACCTTTCTAATTAATATTTATAGTAAAAAATATTACTTGTATAACCCCATTTAAAAATTGTTTTAGTAAAACAACTCATGTTTGTGACATTTTTATTTTAACATTAAATAAAAAGTTTTTAATGTCATTTTCCTACCAAAGTGGCTCCATGGGGTCCCCAAGTTGACCCATGGATTGTCGTGGTCGGACATGACTCAACCAATAGGGGTAGGACAAGTTTAAATTTATTTTAATATTTTAATAATATCATTTTTACCTTAAATTTCACTAATTACCTTTAATCGCGATTAATTAAACTTAAAAGTTACTATTCACCAAAAAATTATTTTAATCCCATTGAACCCAATTTTACTTCCTAATGACAACCATGTATGTCGTATTTTTTAAAATCAAATCACAAAAGTGGTAATGTTTCATTTAAATGAAAAATCAGTTTTTTAACTACCACTTAGTGGTTTCACTATTCAAAAAAATTGATGTTTTTCAGAACAATGGCAAAATTTCACCCTAAGCTATAATTGATATTCCGAATTCAAAAATGATTTCTATTTTAAAAAATTCAAAACATATAAGTTTCATTAATTAATTTTATAATTAATTCCTGCTGTCACAACAAATATCATGTTTTTAAAAACAATATATATCAAAAGATTGACAATTATTTATGTCCAATTTCAAAGTGAAATTAATTCTAATGAACATCATTGGATAAAATGGTAAAAATATATTCTAATTATAATTTAAAACCACTCAATAGTATAATTTATCACTATAAATTAGTTTGATTAAAAAATAGGTTTTTAAGTATTTTTCACTATTCATAAAAAATTAGAAGTTCTCAGAAAAATACCAAAAGTTCAACATAGGCTAATTTCGACATTCCGAATCCACAAATGAAGTCAATTTTGAAATATAAAATATATATAATTTCAAAAAGTGGGTATTACTATTCTTAATGGCTATTTTGATTGGTCGCGGTGTGTTAGAATCTCGAACTTGCATACAATGCAATCTATTGCATTATTGAAAGAGAAGCGTATCGTGGAAGCTCGAGGTATTACATTCTCCCCTCCTTCAATAAATTGAATCCTCGCAATTTGAAATTTTTCTTTGAAAATAAAAGTTTGAAAATAGAAAATACCTTTGTGGAAAACCCACATCGGAAATAAGGTTAATAAAATTTAGCCTTAATAAGAGGGAAATGGAAATAAAAAATTCACCACCAAATTATGATCTCGATAAGGAGAACATTGGTGGAAATTAGAGACATATAATTGGAGGAAAAACATAAATATTTGTAGGGAGTGATGGAGGTCATCAATCACAATCAAGTGTAAAATTGAGGGCCTCAAAGCCTTCAATCTATGTTGATTTAAAATATTATCAGTTCAACAAGACATAAGGTATTAGGATAACAAATTTTTTTGTTTTAATATCCCTTTACTAAAGTTTAAGAATTAATTTATTCATAGAATAAGAGATAGGAATATATATATATATGATTGACAAGTAGAGCTTCAACCTTCAACTAATTTCTACCACAAACTCATATTTCACTCTAAAAGGTAATAAAACTCAAAAATATTATATTTATCATAATTGTATAAGGTTACAAATATTAACACATACCCTTTAGATTAGGAAAACTTTTTGTAATAACCAGGGACTTCCTGTAGGCTAGTGGTAGGTAATAAAGGCCTGTCACACTATGGTTGTGGGTTCGATTCCTCTAGCTTTGTCTGACGCAACGGGTTATCCTCCGACATGCAGGTTGTCCTTTTCCTAAAAATATAGTATTATAATATTCCAAAAGTAATCTTCAGAAATGTTTTAACCTTAAACAATACTATCCAATGTTCAACTTAATCCATTCCAACCTTTATAGTTATCCAAAATACCTCTACCCAGACTTTCTCTAAAAGGTCTCTAAATTCCAAAATCAATTGTAACATCAGATTCCCCAAACAAAGTAAAGTTTCTATTATTGTCACATAATTAAAATATGATTACCTTAATCATATTAAAACTTTAATGAAACAACAAGTACTGAAGTACAATCCTTATATATATATATATCACATTATCCTTATAACCAGAATATAATCCTTGAGTCCAAAAGCACCAATACATTAATTATTCCGCTTCAACTATAGTAACAGCATAAGATTGTCCTTGATCCCTTGGCCTTTTCTGAGATAAGTTTCCCTGACTCTTAGGACATTCATTTTCATAATTCCCCATTTCCCTACAATTGTAGCATTCAACACTGATATCCTCTTTCTTTCCCTTGCAATCACGAGCCTAGTGACCTTTTTCTCCACATTTATAACAAACTCTCATTCCTTTTAGGCAAGTACCGGGGTGATTCTTCCCACAATTATCGCATAATGGATCCTTCTTTCCCTTTTTCCCTTTATCTGTCTCTTTTTCCACCGTTCTCTTCTTCTCTTGATTTACTTTATTATCATAAGATTTAGAGAATTCCTTTTCGGTCTTGATAGAACACGCGACTATATCTTCGTATGATGAGAAAGATTGTGATACTAATGCTCGATGGAGAAACGGTTTTAACCCATCAAAGAAACGATAGATCTTACTTCTTGGGTTATGTATACAATCCGAAGCATGGCTCACTAATATTGTAAAGTTAGCCTCATACTTTGTGACAATATCATCCTCCTTCTGCCTCAGACTCAGAAATTGCCTTTCCATCTCTGCTCTATAGTCACGAGGGAAGTATTTTTATAGGAAAAGATCTATGAACTCTCTCCATTCCATACTTGATACTTCTTCATCTTCCTTTGTGTTTTGAATCAGCGGCCACCATTGATCGGCATCTCCAGTAAGGCGGTAAACTGCCATGATAACCTTTTCCCTTTTACTACTCCCCAAGGCATGGAATATTTTTCGAAGGAATTTATGCATTGCTCAGCTACTATGGGATTTGTAATTCTATTGAATGTTGGAAGTTGTTTCCTCATGAAGCGGTTTAACATTGATCCTCCATGTTGCGGTTCAGGGTGCTCCATACGAGTAAGGTCATTATTCATAACCTGAGTGAGTTGTCCCAGTATGGTAATAAGATGATCATCACCCGTTATATCTCCGGCTACACAATAATTATCTTGAGCAGGAGGGAAATCCCTACACGGAGTGCGTGCATTGATACGGTTTCCATTCCTTCCACTAGGCGCCATTTCTAAACAATGTCATAAACTAGATTAGTTTATAAATCGAAATACATAATTCCATACTTGTAAAACACTTAACATAAATTGAACTATTTATGGATATAATCCATAATATTAAAAAGAAATGTTTTCATTGAAGAAGTATATACTCATAAACCCTTCATAATGGTTTGTAAAAAAATGAGAATTATCCTTAGCATATCCCCCGGGAGTGTCGTAACCAAGAGTGCAGCAAGGCCCGTTGTCGTGCACCAGTTCCTGTTCGAGTCTAGCTCAAAGAAGTGTTTTCGGGTTTTATCCCTAGGTACATTTGTGCCAGAGCCGCCTCTACCTGCTCGTATCCAGATATGGATGTATTGCTCGAAAAACAAACAAAATCTCTACAACAACAAAATTCTAGGAAGTTATTCTATACTAATCCTCAAAGTCTATCTTATGGTTATGAGCTCTAATCAGAGTTTATCTAAATATAGCTTCCAAGTTTAGTACTAAACTGCCTCTGATACCAACTATAATTCCCCGACCCCAGTTACCCAGAGTTGGTTCATTCTTGCGTAACATTGGCATGATCACAAATGATCAAGTCTCGAAAGACAGAATAGTTTAGTAGCCTTGGAAATACTAGATACATTAATAAATGTTATATTACATCATAAAGTGAAAACTACAATAACATAGTCTCCATTTTGCACACTCATATCCCCTTCAGACTATCCCTGCAGGTCATTACTTAAATACTTTTTCACATCCCAGAAAAATTAAAACATTGAAAGGGGTGAGCTTAGATGCTCAGTAAGGATAACAATATAGCGGAAGCTTTCATAAATAAACATAAACATTTAAAGAAATGTAAGACTAAAACTAAAGCTTTTTAATCTTGAACTTCAATATAATATGGCAAAAGTAAAATGAGATAATTCCATTTACTTATTCACATGGATATTCTACTGGTCGAATAATCACATGCAAAATCAATAACCACTTTCATAATGATGGAATGCATAATGCCAGACTATCATAACCACGTATCCAAGGCCTCGTGCCAAGACTAAAAATAAGATTTTTTCAAGGCCTCGTGCCAAGACACTAGTTTGTCCCATGAGACCTGCCGATGCATCGAGGAGCTATAGCGGGCTCCAACCGTCACTTATTAAGTCCAATGCATTCCTCATATGAACAGGTTTAGACATATCAAAAACCATGACATAATTGTATCACATAAAACATGCATAAAGGAAACATAAGATTTCCACACTTCAATAACAAGATATCAATACAAAACATTGATATAATAAAAACTTTATCAAAAACATTTTCAATACCAAAATAAATTAAAAGTAAAACATTGTATTTATTTTTATTTTAAAAAAAGTTATGGCTTATAGAGGAAGCTGAAACACAAATAATAGTCACGGCGGCGGAGAAGTCATTGTCGACGCATACATAAGAAAAAAAATTCCTTTTTCGTTTAGTAAAAACGCATCGTATAAAAATATTCCTTTTGAATAAAAGTCAAAGTCAAAGGGGTTTATACACCGTATAAATTAAAGTTATGTATAAAATCAAATATGCCTCAATGAAAGGAGATTGAGACAAAGTCCTTAAAAAGATCATTTTTAAAATAAAATAGATATATTATGTGTATTTACAATAATTACACATAGAGAAAGTACAAATACAAGATAAGACATAATAATATCATGACGTAATTTGAAAGTAGGAGATTAACCCAAAGAATGGAAATTGGGTTATGAAATTCCCTTACCCCGTGTCCGACTTGACTCGACCGCTCTTTAACCTCCTGAATAATAAACTAGAGTTAATTTATATTTGCGTAAGAACATTTTCCATGTTCATTATTCCTTTTATATATCTTATTACTATTTTATGAACATTATGTAAATATTTAAGTTAATAACGGTCATTTTGTCGATATTTGGTACTTGCGTCAAAAATACACTTCTTATAATTACAAATTGTTCATGTGGTGAAATATCCATTATATCCAGAATTATATTAATGATTTAGATATAATATATATCATATATATCCAGTATATAAATTCATTTATAATATTACATAACATTTAGAGGTAAAAAATGAAATGCACCGTTCATGGAGACGGTAAACCGTACGTACGCATGAACGCTACTTTCATTTCAATTTCATATTTAAGGGAATGAAATTAAAATTATATAAAGGTATACTATAATTGCAGTATAATATAATGTATAATACTATTTACTCCATCCTTTATACATCCCACATATGGAATTAATGATTCAAATCACTTTGAGGGGGCGATAGTCCGCACTTCCTAAAATGAAATTATCGTGTTTACCCAAAAGGAAATCATAAAGGTATGCCATAAATTAGAAATAAAGAAGCATAAGAAAAAAATAAACATAATACATCTATCATATATGAAAATAGTTTCATCATAATGGCCACCTTTGAAGGTGTTATATGAGTGTTGAACAATCATCATTTCGTGAGGCAGTATTTCACCACCCACAGAAACAGTATGTTCTTTAACCATTAGACGAAGGTTTGTGTAAGTGTAAATAAAATACTTATCATAACAACATCCTATTATATTTAGGATACTGGTTTTGTTACAAAATAAATTAATAAAAAGATTTTTGGGGGTTGGAGAAGCAAAATAAAACATAAGAACACAAGAGAAAACACTACCATTAAAATTGGGTAACTATTTTTGATTTGAGCCAAAGGATTCCTTGGGAAGAATTCTACCCAAAGTGATGCTTCTAAAAGTAAGAGAGGGATGTTCGGAGACTATTTGGGTAGAGTTTGGCTGAGCCAAATGGCTTGATGGTGTGAGTAAGGTGGTAGTGGTGGGGGCCTTTTATAAGAGGAGAGGAGGGGCACTCTTGGAATGTAATGAAATGTTACTTTATTAAGAAATGCTTTTCAGATTATAAAGAACCCACAATGATATATTTCAAGGATAAGGTGATAAGGGTTCTAAATATACTCATCCAATAGGTTTTTGACAAGTGTAAGCCTTGGATTTTACATTATCTTTTCATTTTATTTAAATCATTAACTAATGAGGTAATCGCTGCATCATCATGGTGTCTTAAATAATTTAATATATTTCATGTTTAAAAATTATAAAAAAATATCATGATATAGGAAATCTGTTTAAATTTCTAATGAATATTTATTGTAAAAAACATGACTTGTATAACCCCATTTAAAAATTGTTTTAGTAAAACAACTCATGTTTGTGACATTTTTATTTTAACATTAAATAAAAAGTTTTTAATGTTATTTTCCTACCAATGTGGCTCCATGGGGTCCCCACATTGACCCATGGATTTTCTTGGTCGGCCATGACCCAACCAATTGTGGTAGGACATGTGTAAAGGTATTTTCATATTTTTATAATATCATTTTTACCTTAAATTTCACTAATTACCTTTAATCGCGATTAATTAAACTTAAAAGTTACTATTCACCAAATAATTATTTTAATCCCATTGAACCACATTTTACTTCCTAATGACAACCATGTATGTTGGATTTTTGAAAATCAAATCACAAAAGTGGTAATGTTTCATTTAAACGAAAAATCAGTTTTTTAACTACCACTTAGTGGTTTCACTATTCATCAAAAATTGATGTTTTCAGAACAATGCCAAAATTTCACCCTGAGCTATAATTGATACTACAAATTAAAAAATGATGCCTATTTTACAAAATTCCACACATATAAGTTGAATTAATTAATTTTATAATTAATTTCCGCTGTCACAACAAATAGCATGTTTTTAAGAAACAATATATATCATAAAATTAACAATTATTTATGTCCAATTTCAAAGTGAAATTAATTCTAATGAACATCATTGGATAAAATGGAAAAAATATATTCTAATTATACTTTAAAATCATTCAATATTATAATTTATCACTATAAATTATTTTGATTAAAAAAGTTGTTTTTAAGTATTTTTCACTATTCATAAAAAATTGGAAGTTCTCAGAAAAACACCAAAAATTCAACATAGGCTAATTTCGACATTCCGAATCCACAAATGAAGTTAATTTTGAAATATAAAATATATATAATTTCAAAAAGTGGGTATTACTGTTCATAATGGCTATTTTGATTGGTCATGGTGCGTTAGAATCTCGAACTTGCGTACAATGCAAGCTATTGCATTATTGAAAGAGAAGCGTATCGTGGAATATCGGGGTATTACACCAGGAGAGGCACTAGGAGTTGGTATCTGGTCTACTACTTCTTGTGTGGATCTTGGTAGGTAAATAGAGACCCATAAGTGGGGTCCGTTTCAACTAATAGGTGAGAATATATAGGTAGGATAGACTTTGGGTAGTATTTCTTTAGGAAAGATTCTTGTAGTTTATCTGGAAGGTTCAGAACAAGTTAGGGAACTGACAATGGTTTGAGGTACATCATGATTATGTGATTTTCTTTTTATTTTTCTATGACTGGTTTTTTGTGAACAAGGTGTACATGTGAAGACTGAATGAACTAGGTTTGTGTTAATGTTTGGTCATTGGTAATGATACATGGATGGTATGGGATGCATGGGCATCATGACAATTTAATAAAATTAAAATGTATACAAATGATATGGGACCTCTTTTTGGAATCATTTGTGATGCAAGATGATATGGTTGTCATGTGTGATGAAAGTATGAATTGATAATCTGATGAGATGTAGGAATGAAGGTACTTCATGTGGTGATGTGTATATCTGGGGAATGGTTGGGGGAACTATCAGAATTCTAGTTTGGTTAGGAAGATTCTGGGTGGGTAATTCCTAAGATGGGGAGAACCATGAGAGGAATTAGTCATGTGTAAGTGACTGAGGTAGTTCAAGGAAATGTTATGGGAGGGGTACAATTGGTACCATCTCAGTATGATACCAAATAGATTGGGGATGAGCTATCATAAGGTGTAGAGGTTGTAATGTTCTATGTTTTTGAAAAGGTAAAAATTTCAGAGGAATTTGGTTTATTAGTTGGTGTATGGACCAACATTGAAATTTAGATTCAAGGGGGGTTTTCAAGAGATTAGACTCAAAATAGTCTTGTTTTCTGAAGGGGCTTAATGTTCGATAGGTGTCTTGGAGGTTTGGTTCTATTTTGGGAGTGCCCGTCTTTGAGAAATAAAAACTAAGAGATACAACATTGGGCATATAGTTGGTGCACATTTAGCAAAAACCATGTGGCACAACCATGTGACCCATTTTCGATAGGGGAATTGTTTGGTTTAACTATGCATGGTGGGAACCATACTATGTGTTGAACTTGTAGAAAAATTCAGAAGGTTTACATAGGCTATGAATGGTTTAAAATACACTACTCCTAGACATGCGAGGTGGGGTGCCCTTTGGATAGTGGCACCACACAGTAGGTGCACAATTAGCCAGACCCTCTAGACTAACCCTACACATAATTTAAAGACGTGAAATTAAAAAAATTTCCCTCCCTCCCACATAACTTTCCATCCTACATTATTTTCCATTTCATGTGCACAATATTGGGAGATATTACATTTTTCCTCATCCTAGGATTCGAGTTATCTTCCTCATTCTGGCTCCAATTCAAGGTTCATCTAACACATTGTAGAGCTATAAGTAAGGCTTCTAGTACTTTTGATTACTTTCTTCTTTTATAGAGATATTTGGAATGATATTTCCATATAATTTCATTTAACTAATTTTTAGGGAATTTTTCAATTTTTTTTTGTTTTCTTTGGATATGACTCAAATTAGAGGATTATATTTTTTTAGTAAATGACTATGATTACAGGGTATGTGTTGCCTAGATTTCACATATTTTAAAATGATTTTTTATGGGATGAAATAAATTCACATTAGTGTCATGGTCTAGGTATGACCTTTTATTATTATTTTATTATTCCCATATTATTATGTGATGTCATTGGGTTGTATTTTTCCCATTTTGGTTCGGTTGAGCAGAGTATAGCTTGGTATGTGATTGAACAGGTCTTTGAGGTAGTCTAGCATTATGTTATGATTTTTTTAATTTAATTTCAATTGTGTTATATTTATGTGAGTTCCATAGGAATGGGTTGGGCTTGGCCTGGGATTCTTGAGGTGATGTTTATAACTGGGTTTTTAGAGACATAGTTCTTTGGGTTAATGCGGATGGTGATGACAATGCCAAGGTTGTGAGATGAGGTTCATAAGGGGTGACAGATGTTCACCTGATGTTGTTACTTAGGTATGGTTAGTGATTTATGATCACTGAGGCTATCCAATAGTTCCATTTTAGGAATGTGCCCATATGAAATGCGATAATGATGTGGTGTGGACTGATAGATGATGGTGGAGGTCTCAATTGAATTTTTGTCTTAGGGGATAGTATTGGCTATCAGTTATGGAGTAGGTGACCACCATATAAATCCTTGGTAGATTGTGTGAGTACATAAGATTGGGGATTAGGCTTGCTGAGATGTTGAGGTTGATGGTTTAGGTTTATGAAAGGAAATATATCTTTGTTCTTTGGAATGTTGTGCTGCTATGCTGATGGTGATAATTATTGTGGATGTATGAGGGACTTGTCACTTATTTATTTTTCATGAAAATGGGGTATTAATTTGACATGACATGGATTACAAGTGTTATAAATTGGAATGAGGTACTACAGAACATGTATACGGTTGGGAGACCAAGGTTTCTTCAGAATGAATGACGGTTGACACATTGTTCCATTCTGGCATTGGCTGAAGTAGGTAAATGCTTCCTCATGGATCTTGAGAATGTGTAATGTGGGTTATATATTTTTTATGCATGGGTTGTTTTTATTAATTTACGTATGCATAAACTGGTATAAATTTGGATATAACCGAGTTGATAATCACATCCTATAGGGTCCCCTTAGAAATTTTGTAGAATTTATCACTTTTAGAACATGTAATGGACCAAACACATTGGGTAGACCGTAGTGAGTAGGGATCTGCAGTGAGTGAAAGATATGGAGGGAATATGGACTATCGGGTTCTTCTGCATTATGATGGTGTACTATTTTCATATTTTGAGTATGTTCTTATATGATCACCCTATAGGGAATCCAATATTTTTTATGATTGTTATGACATATATACATTATCAGATTTATTTGGCTGTTTGATTTTAGATTGATATTTCCATTGTTTATTATATTCTTTCAGAAAGTTTTATTACATGATTCCACTATTTTGAAACTTATTACAACCATTCTATTATTATTATATCATCACTAGAGGGTATAGTCTCCCCACTATCAAGTTATAGACCACCACCACTCATTTTCATCCTTTGACATATGAGGAGGATTTCCTAATGCCCAATGGCCCTCCATCTCAGAGCATAGGTTATGTGGCTCCCAGTTTAGGGAGTTAATGATCGCATGGGAACCCCTTCTTAGTTAACTAAGCATGATAAATTTGAAATTATCCCAATAATATTTTTAGCATGCTGGATCAAAAAAGTTCCCACATGAATATTTTAATGTGGGGAATTGAATATTTCATATAGGTTGAGGAGTTCATGGATTATCTTCTTTCCTAATCACTAGTTGGGTCATCTAACTTACTTATGTTTCCATCAATATAGGCTGATATTTATAACTTTATTTCATTTATAATTATTTGAAAAATTGGGACATTCGATGGTGGTTTTTTCTTCCATACACAAAGAGAACTCCTTAACTTGAGGGACATTTAGGGTCTAGATTTTATAAAAATAATGGGATTTGTATCTAATATTTGTTTAGATTTCACGTCATGTATGATTATATTTATTAATCATATAACTAAACAATTCCTTAGAAAAACCCAAAACTGGCTAATAGGTCATGATGTGAACCATGATCAACTTGAATAATTATTGATGGAAACTGAAAGTGGTGAAAATATACCACTAGTCTATAGTCACATATTTAGAGGCCTATAAGGTAGGTATTTCTACTGACTCAACTGGTATTGAGAATGAATAACCATAAGAGTATGACTCATTTCAAACACCACCAAACACATATGGATATTTAATAGGGTGCATCAAAGATAATTTTTTAGATCCAGATACTGAAACATTGGGATTTGAAGTGGTTATGACTCCTTCTCTATAGAAAATATTTCTTATTCCACCTCTATGATCTGCACTAACATTGATATCACCCATGTAAATCCCTAAGTCAACATGTAATGTTTTATTTCAAATAATAGAGGGTGATAAAAACATGATACCTACTAGGGATCATTCTAATTTAAGAAATATGATCTAAGAATTTTTTATAACAAATAAAGAAACGTTTGTGTTTAACATGGATATAATTACAGGGTTCAAGTGATCAAAGGAAATCCCTAGAGAACCATTGGCTCTTTGATTACTATGGCTCCTCTGGTAGACTTGAACCATCCATTGAGGAATCTTCATAGATAGTTTTCAAAATTTAGACCTGGTTTATATAATAAAAAAAATACTATTATTGGATCCATATAGTATAATAGATTCACATCAATAGATAGTGGAATGTAAATTAGACATTACAAATGTGGAATCAAAGATATAATTAAATAATTCCCTAAAAAAAACCATTATGGAGATTGAGAATACAAAGGAGTACGAGTATAAAATCTAAAGCATTATATATTAGATAGAAGAGGTCATACAATAATTAGAGCATCAACTGAATATTTCTAAAGGAAAACGTGCTGAGTCCTATAAAATAGAAAATTCTAGGAAGGAAGAAAAAAATTTGGTGGAACAATATCTCTAACTACAAAAATTAGTAGACGTTAAACTCATATAAATAATAAAATTATAGATAAATATTAATCTTTAGTACAAATAAATTACTTCTCTAGAGTATTACATAGAGATTTTTTTTTCAATGTTTATGTAAAACCATGTCATTTTTTATGGAAGTGTTCTTGGGAGATGAGTTGACCTATGATTGTCCCTCATTTTATATTTTAACCAACGAAAATGACTTCATTTTTTTAAAACTAATTGTTTATAATTATGAAATCACATGAATCTGTATGTTTTTAAGTGATTAGGAGAAAAATATTGTATTGTTTTAGATGGATTGAAATATTATCGATTTGATTTTTTAATGATGCATGGAATCATTTAATAATACATAAATTAATTATAGTAACTAATAGGAGGGAAAAAATATTAAACTTAAAGTTAGTTGAAACCCACTTTTTTATGAGAAAATATGGGGATTTTAAATCAAGTTGCAGTACATTTTAGTGAATGATAGATATTTAACAGATCATATGTTTTTTAGGGGTGGGAAGTTAGACCAGTATAGACATGTCATATATGGGGAAAATATGTCATATCTATAAGCTAATGTTTGATTATCAGGTTATAGAAAAATTTCATATTTCCTCCCAAATGTGTACACTAAGATAGGTAAAGTAAGGATGCATATATGGGGTATATTTTCCATCATCATAAAATAATTTGATCTACTTAGATTTGGAATGAGATGATATCCTCTAAGATATATAAACATGGGAAAGTATTGGCCAATCATATTCTTGGTACTTGTTCAATCATTATAATCCAAGATTGTCCCCTTTGACATGGAAATTTTTGGAAGCTCTAGGTAGTTTAAATCATGAGGTGGGTATTATATAAAGAGAGGTTTATTTAAGAGGATTTTGGGTACCCTGAAATAATATGAATGTTCCTTCTTATGGTCATTAGAATAATGTCAAATGGGTAATTAAAAATCTATTTAACCTTTTATTAGAGACATAGGACTAGCGTGGATGGGTTATCCATTTCTAGGGTTGGATTCTAATGAAACGATATTTTTATATTTTAAACTTATATTTTTACCTAATCTTAATAATGTTTTTAGATTAGAAGGTAATAACTGAATTTTTCATAGCTCACTATTTTTTATTTTTTAACCTATTGAGATTTATGTCACTTAATATGTAATTTGGAGTCTTTCAATTTATTTCAAGTAATAAATGTGGTTTTGGGTCACATTACATTGATATTTTGGTGAAACTTATTTAAAAGGAAATAAAATGGCGCATAATGTGGCTGGAGTTTAGAGTTATATATCTTTCAATAATTGGACGTTTATTGTTTGCGGTTATAGATATCAGGCTAACACATAACAAGTGTTTAAGATTATATAGTTTTCATCAAAAGGGTGTCTCCTTATTTTATATCAAAGATATTATAACATTGTTTTAATGTAAAAAATCATGAAATTTAGAGTGAAAATTTGGATACTCTAGTGTAGGTGAGGTAATTCCTGATGTGAATTGGAGGGAGGTGTGACACCAAATGAAAAAGGGTAAGTAGAGTCTAAAAATGAAATTAAAACTGGGACTTGGATAAGAGATTTGGGAGTCTCTACGCATCCTATGGTATCAAAAATTAAGGTACATGTAGTTTTAAAGACTATTAAACGCTGGTGTGGGGATAATAAAAAACAGCCAACATGAATGATGGGCCCATGCATCTAAATGTTTATAATAACGAGATAAGAGAATAGGGGATTTTGGTTAGTCAAGTGATAGGAAATAAAAACATCATCATATATCCTATGAGAATAGTAATCATTCCCCAAATAGTTCTTTAAAGGGGTTATTTTTTTATTGTCTTAGTGATCCTTGACACTATAGAGGGAAAATGTCATTATTTGTATTTTTACTAATAATTAATTAAGTTCTTATGTAGGCGTTTTAATGTTTAGGGTGTTATGATAATAAAATTATACCATATAGTTTAAGGTCATGTGGTAAATAATGTATACCATACAATTTTATTTTATGTGGTATGGACTTGATGTATTTTAGTTTAAGGTCATGCAACAAGGACCAAACACATGGTTTGAATTAGTGTAGTTAATCATCATGGTGGATTAGGTAATAGGATAAATAAAATGAGTTGGTATTATTTGTTTATGAATAGGATAGGATATCTTGGAGTCACTATGTTCCATTTAATAACACGATTCAGGTTATAAATATTTCTTGAATGTTATACCTTAGATTGGTGCTAATGAATGAAACTAAACATGAATTAATAGGTCCACACACCCAAATAGTTCATATTAAAAAATGATATGAGATAAGATTATGAGAGGATTATATGTATATCTATATCATATAAATGTATAGAGTATGGTTTTAGAAATATTACTCCATGGAAACAATGAGGGGGTTGAATAGTTTAATGTTTTGTAACAAATACCACTATGCATCAATTAATTTTGAGCAAGAGTTGTGATTAATCGTATAGTTTTAGGTATTGAGACAAGGACCATTCATTGTAAAATTTAAGGTCATGTAGGAAGGTCCTTATATCACATAGTTTAGGTTCATGTGAAAATGATATTATACGATATAATTTAACTATATATGGTAATAATAATATAAATTATATTTTAAGGTCATGTGTTAAGGACTAAATGTCTTATAGTAGAAGGTTATACAATAAAGACCTTTCACCATATATTTTAGGTTAATGTTGTAAGGAAATTATACCATATAAGTTTAGTTTATCTCATAAGGACTGGATGTCTTGTAGTTTATTTTCATGAAACAAGGAACTTTGTTAAGAATGTGTTGATTCAACAATTTAACTAATTTATTTTTGGATTTGATGCCCACAAACTCTAATATTTATGTCACTAATTATTTTTTAAGTTATTTTAAAAAAATTAATAATTGTTGAAATATTTGTTTTGGAAATATATTCATGTCATTGATCTGCTAAGAATATTTATTGAAGTATTTTGGATGGTTTAAGCATATTATGGAAACACTGTTCATACCCTATATTTGTAAGTATAATGTATTATTCATCAACCCTAAATTTGAAAAAAAAAATGTTTTGATCATGTAACCTATGCTATTGGGAAAGTATGGATAAGTAACTCTAAATTTATGAAGAGACCTATATTTGAGTAAAAAACATATGGTACATAAACCCTACTTCTGTGATCAACTATACATTTTCAACCCTAAATTTTGAGTTCTTTCATTATGTGAAGGAACCCTACATTTGACTGTTCAACAAAAGTGTTTTAAATCAATGTTATTATCCCATATTTCTACAATTCCCTCGTCAGAAGTTAATATCATTTTAAATCTGTTTTAGAACCGACTCAAAGGATTATTATGATTATTTTAAAAGATCATATTCAATAGAGTAAATCATTACTATTCTTATAGAAATTTTTGACTCTCAATAATTATTTTGAATTCAAATATTCTCTATTTATTTCTATGGTATTTTTGAAGATTGTTTGACTTAAATCTATCCAACCTAAAGTATAATCATCAAGACTCTCTTCATTGAGATATATAGGAGAGGATATATACATAAGGAAAAGATGTGTTTGATATTGAAAAAGTGTTTTGTTGTGTTCATAGGTACACCTTGGAGACATAAATGTTTTGATCTATCAAGATAGTACTTATAATCTCACTACCAATGTAATTTATTATTTCATATTCTTCTAAAGGAATAAAGAATCATTTTTTAAAGATACACCTTCGATACATCCAGGTTTATACATATTTATAGTGTTTTATTAACTTGTATTTGAAGAAAACCATGTAACATTGATGATATGTTTGATATTGTGTGTTATTGAAGATCTAAATTACATCTATAAGTTGATAATACATCTATGAAGTTTAAAATATGTTTTTAATCAAATCAATATATATTGATTTATTGTATTTTTAGATGCTTGGACTTAGTCATAGTTAAGTGTCAGCTTCTTGCACAAATATATGGATTTAAGGATCCTTTTAAAAGATCTATAATTCCATCTAAAATATTTTCATGGTTTCAAATTCTTGTACTTTGATGTTAAGGTATAAGGATAAGAGGACCTGGTAGTGAAAATCACTAAGATTGTGGAGTTGATCTTTGGTAGATTGCACTAGGGGTATTTTCCCCTAAACTAGTATAAATCACTACGTTATTTTCCCTTATTTATTTATATTACTCACCCATATTTGATAGAATAAGAAAGGTTTACTTCTTAACAAAAGTTGTGTTCTCAATATATCAGTGTTTTTTAAGAACATAATTTACCCCTCTTGTGTCTTTGTATTCATCATTGTCATCCTGACCTAACAACCTTGTGGTGCCCCTATGCATGATGCGGTTCATTGAGAGGGGGAGGGAATGAATCAATGAATAATGTACATTTTCTATATTTAATGACTTATTATGAAATTTACTAATTTCACTGGTTAGAGTGATCAATATCACTACTTAAATCGCACATACTGAGGAATGAAATAATAAAAGGAAACTAAATGTACAATTTTATCAATTTAAAATGAATATATAATACTTGGAATGATCCAAAATCACCCAATATTATATGATCCACTAGAATCCCAATTATAGATATAAATGAGTAGGGAATATCATTTACTGATGATATAAGAATATAACAGTGTTTTCTCACAAAACGTCTGTAGACAAAATGAACCCCCAATATTGTACTTTTGAGGTAGAGATTATCCTTATTCCTATGATTATTTTCTCCTAATGATATTAATGTTCTCACACACTCCTCCATTGTTAAGAATAAGTGTGAGTTCTTATTCCTCACCATAGAATATAATTATGATTATAAAGAAAACTTTTATTTTATTTCTTTTCTACTTATACAACTATAGTTTCCCTTCTTCCTTTTCACTCTACTTCCTATAGAAACTGTACATAACACACTCCTATTCAATAGTTAACTAATTTTTCTTTAATATTAAATATAATATTACACACATATATCATACACATGTATAAATGATATCTGTTCAATTTATCTCACACAATATTATTATATTATTCATTTTTGAATTCGAATTTAAAATTCAAATTCAAACAAATATCTTCTTTCAATAGCATATAATTTTTTTCCCAACTTTTTCCTCTTATTTTTTTCTTTAGAATCTATCGATTTCATTACAACACAACTATGTAGGTTAAAAAATGATAAATTGGTATATGTTAATTTATTCTCTCTTTCACCAAACAAAATATTCCCTGATGATGAGAACCATATTGATTCGTCAGAATAAAATGAAAAATAAATATCATAACATCTCATCACAATGTTGGGAATCCATTATTTTATCCGAAACATTATAATAAAAATACAACAGAATCCTTATGGTGTATAAAATCTTCCTTTACTAAATTCAAAATGAATTCCCATCATGATATTAAATACAGGAAATATATGCTTAAACATTATCTGTTAAAGTTTTTTTGATTCTACCTAATTTCTTGAAATAAATATTTTTAAATTACCCATTAAATTTTGAAATTAATCCTTTGAATATTTTTCTAAATATATTTAGAAATTATTCCCTATTAAATTGTGAATATATATATATTTTCTAAGTTATGAAACCTCTCTATATAACGAAATGAATCTTATGAATGTTATGAATGACTCTTTTGAAATCTCTGAATCACTCTTAAAAAATGATACTTAGAAATATTTCTTTATATTTACTCAGGACAACTCTTATGAATACTCTAAATGACTCTTATTAAATATATAAATGTATATTATGAAATGAAACTTATCCTATGTTATGATATCTTCTAAGGAAGAGTCTTATAATATTTTTAAAAAACACTCATATGTTTGAGGAGTCAGTCGAATTCTAAATAATATACTAAGAGATACTCATATAAACTAGTATAATTACTCTTATAAACGAGAAAATTATCCAAATTATAGGCTATTATCTTAGAGTTACTTTTATAGAATAATAATATTACCCATACACTTTTCATAATTTTCCAATTTTACTAACCATATACTTAAAATTGAATCTTATTAATATAGGAAAGACATTTCTGAATTATCCAATCTTCTATGATTCTGTAGAATGAATCTTATATTGTTTATACATGGACATTTTTCAGTCTAATCCTGATCAACTCAAAAAATGAATTCTATATTACTTCCAAACTTCAAAAAAACAATTAAAAACATCTTTAAACACTCCAAAAAATTAGAATTTACTTCACCTCACATAATCAAATTTATTTTTGAATAGTTTTAATATGATTTATTTATTGATTAAAAAGTACATCATAATAAACTCATTAATTTCTTTACCTCTCTAAATATGTTTCTCTAAAGAATATGACTTTATAGAGGATTCTTGTTGAATTATAAATCTCAAAAACCAATTCTTGGGTCTCAACAATCTCCACATTGTCACAACCACTTTAGGACACAATATCTATCTATAAACACCTATTGGTCATAACAATCTACCTAAATGTATATTAGTTTAAAAAATATCCCCCTTTGGATTTTTCTTTCAAACATGGAATATAAATCACATTTAATCTCCTCATACTTATTAAGAAATAATTATTCAATTATAATATGCCAACATGAGAAAACTTAATGTAAGAAATAAGAATAGATAAAAAAAATATCATGATTTTTGTAATAACGACTTACACACTTTTCTTAACAATCTCTGAAACCTCTTGATATCAATAACACTTGATAAAAACTGAAAATAAACTCTTCTTTCACTTCCATATCTCAAAAACCTTCTCTTGAACCTGTGTATAACAAGTCCAAATAAAGCATTCTCACCAAACATGTTAGAATAACTAATAGGTTTACCTCACAACTTAACCCTTTTAATTACTCTCTATAAATACATGCCCCCCTGAATAAAGGATATCCCCCATATTGAAAAATATATATATTTGGATTACCCTTTAATGTTCTTCTCATTATTAAAACCATTAAAGAATTAAAATACAGAGAGATTTATAATTTTTTTCTCCCTCTTGGACAAAAATATTCAAAAAAAGAGCAAGTAAGGGGATGAAATCATCACACCTTAACCTTTTATGGATGAAGGATGATATTTTTTCTTCAACTTCCCTGGCTTGGTACTCAATGCACCCTTTGACTGAAAATAACTTTGACCATCCATGTCCTTCTTAAAATCTCATCCCACATTGGTAGAATTAATTTTCTTCTTTACTTCAATAACATAACATGATAAATACCTTTTCTGTTATCTACTATATACTTCAACCTTTTTCAAACATTTACCTTAATATATTAAAATAGTACCACATTCTTCATATATATTTATTTTTCCTTTTATTCATAAGATCTCACCATCATTATACTTTTTCATGAGTAGAATTTTTTATCCACCCATTCATAACTCAACAATCTATAAAATCTTCATAATATATTTTTTAATATTCTTATATGTATTTTAAATTTATTTACTCAAAAAAATAAAATAACTTTCCTTAAGTACACTTCACTCTCATCATAATAAATCCACATTTTATTTCATTCACAACACATTTATTCATCTAAATTAACACTTCATGGTCTTCTTCATAGAGTTGATAGAAAATTATTAAATTGTATTTTAATCCTTACACAAATAATGTTTACATTAATCATATGTTTTCATATCCACTGATTTATGAACAGATTCCATTAATTTTGAAAGACCTAAAATTATAAAAGGACATCAATGGTTTCTTTCAATTTTTAAAATCCCTAAATATTTTGAAATAATCTATCATACGAGATGAGCATCCATTTTCAAAAATCCATGGATGTTTTATTTCTGATGGTTTGCATGAAATGTCAAAAATCAAATCCTTCTTATTTCGTTTCACCTTTTTATTGTTATAATTTTTAGTTTTATAATTCATACTAAACCAAGAGTTAAAATTGTGAGACATTATTTATTAGGGTGGCCCAGGTGGTAACATGTTATAAAAACCACATTCAATGGTAGGATCTTGTTCTCTTTTTAGCCAATAATTTTCAGATTTCTTCTGAACCTATCTTTTTTGAGTAGGATGACACCCCATCAAACATTTTCCCCCATAACCTATATATGTTTATTAATATTATAAATTAAACCAAACACCTTTTTATATTCTCCCAAATCTTCCATAATTCCAAAAATTTTCAAAAAATGGATACATAAATCTAAAAGAAACTTATTGTCTAAATATTCAGATCTTTTGTTATTTTATTTTCTGACTATTAATCATTGACCCTTTTTCTAAACAAAAATTATGGTAAAATACAAAAAATTTATTCTTTGTACTAGACACATTTATATCCATTTAGAATCACTTTTTTTTAGTAGTTTCTTCATTCAAAAATTTTTTCTTAATATTTTAATATTTTTTGAAAATCATCTTGTTTTCTCATAAATTATATTTTCTACAATTGTGAGCTCAAATCAGGATTTTCACCAAAACATACAAGATCTTTTGGAATGAAATATTTACTTTCATACATGAATTTAATTATTCTATGAAACTTATATTACTTATTTAATCTTCTTCATTGATCTTCCCATAACTTCAAGAATTTTATTCTGAGAAATAAATTTTTACCTGTCCAATTCCTTTTACGCATAAATAACATTTTGGTCAATAATGTCAATATTCTTCTTTTATTAACTAGTTTTAATTTTTATTTTAATATTCGTATTATTCTATTCATCAATAAATGTCTTCATCATTTTAGTTTTATTTATCAACTTTTATTATTTCTCAGCATATAGGTTGTTATTGTTTATATATAGTTGATAACCCCTGTTAAAACTCAATTATTCCTTTATAATTAAGACATATTTATGTTAAAATCTTTGTATTTGAAATTTAGTATAACCACAATCTATATTTATTCCTTATAATCATCATTAATTTTTCATCACTTGTGAATTCTTATTCATTCACCTTTGCAATAAATATCATTTTATAATATTCCCTAAATGATTAAACATATTCATTATACTCATTACTATCACTATCATAAAACATAGATTAAAAAATTTTATTCTTGAATTTAGATATATTCTTACCTTTCCACTTTGAATAATATTTTATGAAATATTTTTCAAGGAACTACTTGGATTCACCCTCTAAGTCCTTTTTTTAATCATCAAAATACCCACTTTTAAGTGTTAATGTGGGAACACAAACACATCAAAAAAACCAAATATATTCCCCAAAAAATATTTCCAAACCATATGTAATTCAAAATTAAAAATTTATAAAAAAAAGAAACCCAAATTAGAATGATACCCTCACTCCCAACACCATCACCTTACCTCAACCCCCATGTTTGGGGATGAAAACCTTCAATCCCTATCAACCCTCATTGGAACCACTATTCTAGCCAGAAAGATCACTCTATTAGAATAAAGAATACCAATAAAACTAAAGAGAAACAACATAGAGCATCAGGGAACTACATCCACACCTCCAAATAAATATTAATGATTAATAAACAACAATAGATTAAAAATAAAACCACCCTAACAGGAATTGTATCTCCATTTTCACTTCATCACCATCACATGAAGATGTTGTCATCAACCAAGACGTCATTGATGAAAACTATTAACCATCTCTAGCCATGAACTAAATGAAATAATGACGTAATATCAAGAAAGGGACCTCTATGACCACCTAGACATGAGTGAAATCCAATAAAACTAGAAATATTCCTTGAAAGAAACATGATTAAATCATAACACCATCTACATAATGAAAGAAAACAACACAATAATTCCCCCTAATACACTATTGAAGGATCACCATCATTTTTCTACACTCCATTAGAAAACCCCTTAGTAGACCAATGTTGGGTCTAGTATCAAAACTCTAGAATTAATAGTAAAATATAAACCACAATTAGTAATAAATAATAATCATGAACAAGAAAATATGATGATGTGATAACAAAACCTCTAATATATACCCCTCATAATCCTAAATCTCCCTCATATTCATCAAGATAGAACAAGAGTAGGTCATATGAATTGGTAGAGACTAAAATTAATATAATGGGGAAGGAGGATACTGTCACTTATAAGTAACCAAGTAAGTAGTTGAAAAAAGAAAAGGATGTGATGAATGCTGAGAAGAGGTAATGATGAGAGAAAAATAGGGAGAAACTCATATTAAAAAAAATATGAAGAAAGAAAATATGAAGAAAGAAAATCCATCAACTAGGGGAGAAAAAGGCCAAGAACCAGAGGATAGTGGGTTTTGAGAATGGTTAAGTAAGAACCCCTAGGAGGAAAGGGAGAGGAGAAACCCTAAAATAGGAGATGGGAATATAGATATTGATGAGGGAAACTTGGTGAAAAGAGATAAATCCATACTTATCGAATGTGTTTCTTATTATTTTGAGAGATAATAACTGGATTCTAGTCATCACATTTTTTCTATTTATCTTCACATTATTCTAGAATTATAAATTTAGTAGAAAAATTTCAACATTCCCAATATATGGAACACTTTAATGGTAATTTACCAAGAAATTTATCCTCACCATTTTATGAACATCTTGAGATTAGTGACATGAGTTTATCAAAATTCAAATCATCAACTTTATTTGATTATGAAACTTCTTTATCATCATCAACTTATTTCATACTATTTTATTTATTTAAATATTTTATATAGATATCCCCATTATCTATGGTTTTCGTTTTGAAATAACTTTTATTCAATATTTTATTATAAATAAGAATACTATAAATATCTTCTATTAGAAGTGTACATAGGTCACAGTCTTCAATAACATAGACCTTTGTATCAAAAATATATTGTATAATATGAAGTATCATATAAATAACCTTACGATCCTTTAATTTTTTATAAAAACTCTGATGATACTCATAATTTAATTTACACTACTGAAGAAGTTATCCAATATTTCATCATTACTCATTTTAAAATCTTTATACCTTAATCTAAAAACTTGTATCTTAACATTATTTACCTTTTCATTACCTTTATAAATTATTTTTAATTTATCCCAAATACTTTTATATTTTAATCCCATTGAACTTGATTAATTCCCATTATAAAAGAGAAAAAAATTGTTGTTTATGAATGAACATCAGTCTAAAAATTTCTTCAAAATACTTATTTTGCAACATTACCTATATAATTTTGAATAAAAATATTAGATGAAACCTATAAAACAACCAAAATGATAGACAAAAAATAAGGTAGTATCCAATATTTTAAAATATCACGACTCTTCATATAAGAAATGGGAAACCCCATACTTTTCACTAAATTAAAGTTTTCCATGTTTACACCTGAAAATATTATAAAAATTCTTCAACCACCAAGATATAATTTCATGAAATAACACATTCACAATCATCTTCAAAAACCATAAAAATAGTAAAATCCAAATTTCTTGATCTTAAAAGGAATCCTTGTTTCTTTGATACCAATTTTTATAGACCTGGACATGGTGAGGTTAACTAGGGTGAATTAGTGAACATTAAACCATTTTTATATTTTATAATTTCTTATAAAAGTAATATATATCACTTTTTTTAGTGATTTATATCACTTATTAACTCACAAGCATTGAGGAAATTAATACACAAAGCGATAATCGATATACAAGGATAATTACTCAAAATGAGTAGCTCATCCTTAGAATGATTCTGAATGAACTGATACCATGTAATCCACTAGAATTAATATCAGAGTTGTAAATTATTAGAGAATATCTTTTATTTAAGATATAATAATATAAAAAAAATGTATCTTGAAAAAATATACTATTGCCTTCTACTATTGTGGCAATGATTATCTTTCTTCCTCTGATGGTTTTCTTTCTATAATTTTTATAGTGATATGAGAATTATTCACTATTATGAACATGTGTGACTTATTCTTCCTCACCACATGATAGAAATTTGATGATGATACACACACTAGTGAATTTTGTTGATGACTTCTTCTTCCTCTCCACTCATATTTTTTGGCATATTATACTACATAAAATCCTCTTCCACACTACAATATTTTTTCTTAAATATAGAATATAAAATTCAAAACTTTTCCTTTACATATTAATGTAAGATACTTTTTCCATTTATCTCTCACAAAAAATATCTTCATGTTTTAATTTAAATTCCAAAAACAACTCCCTTAACTTATTTTAACTTATTATCCTACTGATTCCACTTCTTCTTATTCTTCTTCTTTATTTTGAATCTTTCTAGATTATTTTGGGGTGAAATTTTAGGATGTATATTGATCTGAAAATATCCCTTAACTAAAACTCAATTATATGAAAACATATTTATCAATGACATGAACCTTCTTGCTTCCCTAAAACAACATGAAACATAAATGTCATAGATTCCCATCATGGAGTAATGAATCTCTTATTTTCTCTAAAACTATATGATCAAGTCATAACAATATATCTATTATGGAAACCATCTTCCTTCATTGCCTTTATCATGAATTTCCTATATTATATCAAATCTATAAAATATAAGCTTCAACATCCTATGATAAAAAATTTATGAATTCAATTTAATTTCTATAAATAATTATTCTTAATTTCAAAAAATTATTACATATAATATTATGAAAACCCATATTTTTTCCAAGAATGTAACCCTCTCTATATGTATAAATGACTCTTATAAAAGTTTTGAATGAATCCAATGAAATATTTGAATTAATCTTATGAAATGAAACATAGCCAATTTGTTGATATTTTCTTTGGAGGAATATTACAAGAACATTGAGAAACTATTATCAAATCTATGAATAACATTTAAGAAAGGTGTATTATAAATTTTATTAATATATTATTATAATAAATCTTATAAAAACTAGAAAATAACTCATACATTTGGGGAATTATTCAATTTTTTAGACTATACTCTGAGATAATCAAATAAAATTTATTTATTACACCTATAAACCAGTGGCTTATCCAAATTTAATAATTTTAGCTCAAATTTACTTTTACACAATAGTAAGGTTACCTATACACTTTTTATACATTTCCATTTTCACTGATTTTTTTTCTTCAAATTGATTATTTTGAATATAGGGTATAAATTAATAACTTACCCAATTTTTTATGATTCATAAAAATGAATCTTATGTTTGAGAACATTTTATATAATTATTGTAGGACTTACCCATTTTTCATTTCGAATATGCTCAACTCCATAAATACTTTCATATTACGTAAAAACTTCTCCAAAATAATTGGAAATATCTTCAAACACTCTCTAACCTTGGAATATACTACACCTCACATAATAAAATATATTTTATATTATAATTAATATAATTTATGTATTAAAATAATATAACATAATTAACATATATATTTATTTACTTCTCTAAATATTATTATGTAGAAAAATTCAACATTATAGGGGATATTTCATGAATTCAAGTAAAAAAATAATCGTTGGGTCTCCATAACCATGTTCAAAACCACTTTAAATCAAAATATTTCTATATACACATCTATTGGTCTAAATAATCTCACAAAATAGCTCTTAGATCCAACAAAACTTTTAATAGAATATGAATTTATATAATTTTTTTAAAAAAAATTTGTATTTGTGTGAGGTATGATGAACTATTAAAACATTTTAATTTAGTAACATGATCCAATAAATAATACCTTATGTATAATATAAGTACCATCACATATTGGGACTAATTTTAGTGTCTTCTTACTGAGTATCATTGGCATCTTCAAGGCTAGAACAAACTCTTCTTGAACTAATAAATAAAGAAAACACTTTTTTTATTACCCAAAACACTTTATTTTGATGGACCACTATATAATAAAATTATTTACACATATTCTAATCAATATTTTCCGAATTATTTAAGTGGAATCCAAAATCATTCATCTTTGGATAGTTGGTCATTATTGATTGTTCAAAGTGAAGGAAACTATACCTCAATGAAAATAAAAGTTTCCAATTTATATCTCAATGAGTATAGTGTCACTTGGGTTGGGGTGAGTATAGTGTCACAATATGACCATAAGGGTTTGAGAAGTTTTTCAGGTGATAAAATTTTATCCTTATCTAATCTATCATATAGAATGTTTTATAGTGTCCTGTTAAAGGCCTTGATTTTTTCTATTAGTAGCTATTTGATAATTGTAATAATGATTAGATCAGATCCCATGACTTGATTATTGATTTCTAAACACATATTTATAAAAATTTACACCATTATATATGATTATAGTATGAGGTATTGTAAATCTATTTATGAAACTAGAATTTTTAAAAGAGATCCTGTATTTTTTTTTCTTAAAGTCCATAATAGAAACTAAATTAAGCAATTTGGAGAAGAAAAATATGGCAGTGAGAATTAACATGATCTACTAAATTTCATCATTGGGTATGGGCTAATGAAATCCATCCCCTAAATTGAAAATGGCATGTAGTTCCAAATAGTCTAAATAAACTCTTGGTGGTTATTGAATAGAATTATTGTATGATTGAAACACATGATATTTCTTTGTGAACTCTACACATTCTTTTATCATTAAGGTCTAAAAGTAACCAAGACACTATACTGGATGTGATATATTGGTTTATATTTTATGAGAACTATAAATGCTTGTGTATACCTCCCTCATAACTTCTATGGTCACTCCTCTTTCAATGAATATACGAATGACTAAATCAAGATATATTTTCTTATTTATTATATGTTATTACTTAATAATAACCCCAAAATCTAAATAAAATCTATAAATTTAATAAATATTTAGTTTATAGGAATAGTTTTATGTTGTTTTAAATATATAATAATGTCATAATTTTATTTATCAAATATGATTAATTTTATTTTTGGATTATGGTTTAAATTTCTTGACCTTTCTCAAAGGTACAAACCATTAGTTTTCGATTTTAATTAATTTATTTGACCCTATTAATGTTTTCTAAGAGATTCGAGGAGGTTATGAGGGTTTCCAAGGCTTGTTCAAAGCTTAGACCCTTGGAATATAAAGATTTAGATTGGGCCACATGGTTAGGAGAAACCATGCAGTCTAGCCCGTACTTTCCCCCTAAACCGTGTAGTTTAAGAAAATAGGGTTCTAGGGGTCGTGTGATTTTTTCCCAATGTTGAAACCCAAAGAACAAGAATTTTTAGTGCATTAGGAACCTTTGAAGAGGCCATTCACATGTTTGGTGCAAGGTTTGTCCAACCGTGCACCCCTACATGTTTGGGTGAATTTCCCTTCTCTCCCTTAATCAATTTTTTCCTCACCCCTATCTTCTTCATCTCTTTTCAAGTGTAATCCTCCTCCTATACCATAAAAGATATACTATCTTCCTCCTTCATTGGTTTCAGGATATCTACCTCATCTTGAAACCAAATCATTTTTCTTCAGAAGCATTAGGAATCTTGAGGTATGATATAAATTCCACTCCCTTCCATTATTCTTTGCATCTCACATTTTTTAACTATTTAACTATGATCGGTTTTCCCTATTTTAAGGGTGTTATATGATTTATCTATTATCATCCAATCTGGATAGTTTCAAGGGCTGATAGATTAGGAGTTTAGCACTACTAATCCTATGTAGGTGGTCTATATTTCCCTCTTATTTCATAACTTCTTAAATGATACACTATCGTTTCGTATGTTTGAACCTTCCTATGGAGCCCTTGAAATGAAAAATAAATAATTATAAGTGGTACTTAATTTTTATTGATACACTAGTGTATGGAAAAACACTTTTATTTCATTCTTTCTTACTTAGGATCCACCCCTTGGGAGTTCCCACCTTGAATGCTATATTCTCCCATGAATTGAGATGCTAACCACCATGTCTGTGTGTTTCGAACCTTTGATAAATGCCTTAAATCTATAAAATTAATTGAGGAAAATTGGTTTTCTAGGATTTTTCCATCTTAGCTTGATTCTTATGCGCATACACCGTTTCTCAAGATTATTTTCATTTCTAGGTTATTTAAATTCATATGCTTTGTGCCTTTTAATCATGACATGGAACCTTGTGATTATGCTTAAGATTATTCTGTGTTTCTTTGATTATTATGCCTCATTACTTAAGATTTATTCTTATTCCATGTCATGTTTATTATAGCTTATTATCTTCTTATAGTACCTTGTGCTTATTTTTGTTTTCCTTGGATGTTAGTTTGAATTAAAGTGAATTGGATAGATTGCTTAATTAGTTTTATATGTTATGACTTGTTGAAATGTGATCTTGGATTCTATTCCTGGCCTACATGAAGGTCCAAAGAAAACACAGGTCCAGACATAAGGATTCCATGGATGGAATCTATGTGCTTGTCTTGGTTCTACTTGATGCATTGGGGTGACACTTTTCTTGATTTGCATAGACTCTATGGGGGGATTTACTTGCACTCTTAAGTTACACAGGTTACATATGAGATAAACTATGGATGAGCTCATTAGAAAAATGGTTTCACTGTGACATGGGTGATACTCAGTCCCCTATGTGATATACTTGGTACAAAATCAGAGTATACCATACCATTATTGAGACGAAGGATGCTGCTATAGTTTACCTTGGACAAAATTTGTGGCATTGGTTATATCACAGGCTCATGTTGTGACCCTTGGGATTCCATTATTAGATCATCTTGGATGGGATCAATTTACCATTACTGGATTTGAATATTTCTTTTTTTGTATTATGTGTGATGCCTTTTTATTATTACCAATGTATGAGCATGTTGAAAGTTGTTATAGGAGTATGACCGCCAATCCAAAGAACAAGCTTGGAGTCAGCCTACTTTTGTTGCTTCTAATATGATGACCCATGTATACACCATATTACATGTATACGTTTCTTTGGTTTATATATATTTCTTAGAGAGAAGTACGTAGAATCGATCGGGTATCTATTTTGGAACCCAGACCAGTGTTTTATTTATTTATTACCTTTCTTTGAACTATTATAGAACATTGCTTATTTAATTTCCACAATATGGATTAGTATAGACACTCTTGGTTGTGGCATACTGGGATTATATCTCACACCTAGTTTGAGACTCCTTTGGTACCCAAGCATACTTCATGATTGTTGGTATATATAAAGAGAAGTGGCTAGCTTATGATGCCTGATTGATTATGTAGTATAGAGTATGCGAGCATAGGACTAATTATATGCTTGGGATGCTAGTAGTAGATTTTTTTTAATTTTTTTATATTTTTTAGCATGTGGTATATGATTGTATCCATTGTTCCCCATTGAAATTTTTTTTTGATGAATTACATATCATCATCATAATTTTGTATCTACTATTATTTATTCATCTACCACCTATTGTTTATTACTCATTCATGGTTTTTTATTTTTATATTACCATCTATTTAGTATTTATACCACTGCTAAAGCGGGTTACAGGTCTAGTCATATTAGGTTATTCTTAGACAATTTCCCTTATTTATTATATGTTATTCTTGTTGTGACACACTATGATCAATGAGGGAATATTCTCCCCACAGACACACCATAATTCAATGTTTCTAATCAGAAACCTCTTGCATTTGGGGAGGCACACTTGAGATGTTTTAGCCACCATCTCGGGGCACTGTTGAGTGGCATTGAAGGTGGGATGATATAAAGCGGTATCATAGATTTTCCTTTTGTATTGCTGTTTGGGTTTATATAGAATAATAAGATATATGAATTTAGTAATGAGCCTATTCCTAGGAGTATCTAACCCACGTATATGGGAAACCCAAATTTCCTCAGACGAGTAAATGTTGTTCTATCTTCCCCTTATTAAAGTTTCATGGATTTCACTGTTAGTTGATGTAATATTCTTTTGATGTTATTATTATTGATAAAATTATTAATAATATGAGAATTTTTCTACCATAGCCTAATGATATGGTAGAGTATCAAACCACACATCATACTAGGAATAAAAGGATTAAAATTCCATTCATTATCCCATGGAATATCTACTTTATGCATGAATTACCTATAATATATGTGCTTGTTGGGGTGACTTGATTATATATATGGAATTTTGTTGAGCTTTATTATATGATTAAGGGAAAATAATTACACTTAAACTGTCTTCCTTAACCTAATTTTATATTCATTGATAGGTTAATGAAGACACAATAATTAGTTGGTTATGGCATGTCAAGTCATGGACCATTGGTTTCATGGGCTAAAACTTGTTATGGCTTGGATTAAACAGAAACCAAATTTTAATCTACAAGGTGTATGGTCCCTTATACGTTGGAAATGTTGATCCATATAATTCAACCATTTAAAATGATTAAATAAATCAATCAATCTAAATGAATATGAAAACTAAAATGAAATGTTCATCTTATATGAGTAATACGAGACCTTGACCCTGACCTGACCTTAGTATTGGGAAGTAGGTCATGTGTCTTATAGTCATTACATGATCATTTCTGATCATATATACCTAGATTTTGGAGTAGGTAGAGGGGTGTTATTATTTTTTAGAAATGAATTATACATATCCTTTCTTTATTGATTTCCCTATTTGTTATAAATATTTTTTGAGGGGTGAACTTGGTAGTTGTTGAGTTATTCCATTATGAAATCCTCATGATAGATGCCATAAAAGTGGATATGCGCACACACTAAAGGTGGGGGCATTGAGACACCCATGATACCTCCTACAGTGTTACCTGAGGTGCCTCTTATAGATCTTCAATTGGGTGCTGATGAATAGTTTCATGACATTTTTCTTCAGTTAATGCAGTTTGTTCAGGGTGCTCCCTAGCCTACCCCGACAATAGTAGAGACGACTCAAGACTTTCAATAGTAGTATCCTCGAACATTTAAAATGTATAGAAGACATTAGACTACAAATACATTGCTAGAAGCTATGGTATCAATCATTAACCATATAGAGATGCCTTCAGAGAGGATGGATAAGCTTTATACCAACATTTTTCCTGATTCATCCAAGCGTTGGTGGGATATCATCAGTTAGGTAGAGCATCATCAGGGTATGGTCTGGGAAAGATTCTAGATATCCTTCAACAATCACTTCATTCAACATACTCTGAGAGAAGAATATACCAAGGAGTTCATGCATCTTATGTAGGGAACTATGACTATTCTTGTGTATTCTTCACATTTCACCGAATTGATGTATGTTGCTCCGTATCTGATTTGTAGCGAGTTGTGGATTTCATTACAATTTGAGGGAGGGATTGTATAAATTTTATGATCATTGGTGAACATGTTTTGGTTGGATACCATTACTGAGATAGTGAACCAATCCATTATTATAGAATGAAATCTAAAAGATGATGGAAATGTGAGCTAGGAAAGTTCAGTTCAGAGGTAGGGAAATGATTCATCTGGCAGCGGAAAGTGTAATTTTTATGGTTCACATAAGGGATGTACCATCCAGGTGACATGAACTAACAATCTAGTGGTGTGTTACCATTGTTGTAATCAAGGCCAAAAGAATCCTCAATGCATGAGGAACCAGATTGAGTGATGGTCTTATGGATGGATGGGTTAGCTTCAACTCTTATACAAGTATTTTACTCTAGAATATAGTGAGAGGGGATTCATTCTAAAACTTATATCAGGTATAAGATTAATGAAACTACATCAATATAGGAGTTGGTGTTCTACCAGCTGATCAGAAATATGTTTTGGTGGCTGTGGCCAAGGTTGTTAAGCTTTAGAGGTTCAATGTTAGTAGAGTGGGATTTCCCAGGCTATTCAAACATAATCTCAAGCCAGTGGTTCATGCCAGGTTCATACAGTGTATCTTATTCCTGAGGAAAAGAGTATACAACAATCTATGGTTAGAGGTACCATTATAGTAGCCTCTACTTTAGTTTTTTACATTTTTGATATAGGTTCATTACAATATTTTATATCTACTATGGTTGTTGAATTTTTGGGCCTTATAATCGAGTACTTCTATGGTGTTATGTAACTTGACATCCCATTAGGGGTCAGATCAGAGGGAATACACCAATGTCTCCAGAATCCCCTGGAGATCAGTGTGTACCATTTCTTATGGGGTTTCTTCATCCTCAAGATGACCAAATTTGACATCATTCTCGGTATGGATTTTCTTGTTTCTTATCAATCCCTAGTGAATTTCTATCATTGGAAGGTGGAATTCACATCACATTAGGGAATCACATATACTCATAAGGGAGAACAGGATATATAAGCATGTTGAGATGGACCCAAGAATACTTGGGAAGGTGGAGTGAATGCTCAGATGGTTGGTCTCCTTATGAGCAATTAGGGAATGTATCCTGTATAATTACGTTCTCTTGTCTATCATTTCAGGGAAATATATCATGATCATTTCTCTAGATTACCTCATATGAGAGAGAGTGAGATAAAAATCAAGCTAATTCTAGGTGCGGCACAAGGGTTCTTTCTTCCTTATAGGATGACACCTACTGAGCTCTAGGAACTCAAAATAAGCTTAAAGATCTAGAGGAAAATTGTTTTATCAAACCCATCACATCACCCAAGGGTTAACCAGTCCTTTTTCCAAGGAAAAAGAAAACATTATATTGTGCATGGATCAACACCAACTGAACCAATTATGGTGGAGAAACAACATCCACTACCTCGTATAGATGACCTCGTTGACCAGCTCTACGAAGAAAGGGTTTTTTCCAAGTTATATTTGAGTTCAACCTACCATCAGGAGCATGTAATGTAATAATATATACCAAAAATGGGGTTCAAGAGAAGGTACTACTAGTATGAGTATCCGGTAATACCATTCATCTAGAATAAATTTCAGAAAGCCTTTATTAATCTGATGAATTGGGGTTTCCACCTATATCTTGATTCCATTGTGATGGCCTTTATAGAAGACATCTTAGTGTATTCTCACACCATAAGTGACCATGTAAAGAATCTTGAGATCATTACTAAAACATTGAGAGGGAACCGACTAAATGAAAAACTCAGTAAATACAACTTTTGGATCAACAATGTTCACTTATTGGGTTATATCATATCTGATGTAGACGTATCTATTAACCCATAAAATGCGAGCGTTATGGTTTCATTAGAGAAACCCAAGAATGTGTTCCATATATAAAACTTCTTAGATATGGATGACTATTATAAGATATTCATAAAATATTTCTCATTCTTGGATGTTTCGTTTACAGTCTTGACTAAGAAGGGTGTGAAATTAATGTGATCTGAAGATTTTAATATTTATTTTCAGGATTTATAGGGGAGACTAAACTCATCACCAATACTGATTATTCTTGAGTTATAAAGATGCTATAATGTTGAAAATGATACTTCAGGGGTCGGGGTAAGATTAGTTATGATGTAGGGGGATCATGTTATCGCGTGTAAGTCCTGTCAACTAAGGAATCATGAGCAGAACTGTCTTATGAATGAACTTGAGTTATCCAACATGTTTCATACTATATTATTTAGAGGTACTACTTCTTGGGTGAGAAATTATTCATTTAAACAGATCAAAAATGTCTCAAATATATCTCTATATAAAGATACTTGAATATGTGGTAGTGAAGGTGAGTTTAATACCTGAAATAATTTTACTTTGAGATTTCTTATTCACTTGCAAAGGGTAATGCTGTGTCTAATGCCTTAATCATGAAGGCTCAAATAAAAATTTTCAAGGAGGCCAACAGTGAGTGGAAGTTGATGGATCTGTTCTCTAAGATGAACAAAGAGGTTTAGGAATAGCACTGTAAACCTATTTTAGCAGCTTTGGAGGTGATATACTCTATTCGGGATAATTTTTGGATGAGGTAGTTGTCAAATTCTACAAGCCTCATCCCGAGATAGAGCATAATAGGTGATAAACCACCTCCTAGTAGGGTTGTTTATGAAAATTAAACCCTACTCTTCCTTGGGAATGTGTGGGTGCCTTCAGATATACATGAAAAGTTGATGAGGGAATATCATGACTTAGTTTGGGAATTTTATAATGGTCTTACCAATATAAACTGATACATATATCATTAATAATAGTGTCTAGGTATGGAGAAGTAGATAAAAAGTTTCATCACTTGGTTCTCTATATGACAATAGATAATGGCTGAGCACTAGTGTCCACCTGGACTTATACAACCTCTATCCATTCCTAAGTGTAAATGGAATGAATTCACCATTTCTTTTTCGATAGCATTGATGAAATCCCCTTCAGGAAGCGATGTTATATTGGTGATTATTGATAGTTTGAATAAGTTTTCACACTTTTTTTCTATTTAGGAGACCTTCTTAGTCAATGAGATAGAGAGGCTTTACATCTTGGTGATAGTGTTACATCATGGTGTTCCCCATTATATCATATATAAGAGAGATTATTCATTTAAAACATGGTTCTAACAAGGTTTGTAATAGGAATTGGGTTAACATGTGCTATTGAGTACAAAATATCACCCTAATATTGACGGGAAGTCCAAGTAGATGATACGGTTTTCAGAGGATATGCTTCAAGCATGTATCCCTAATTTTAGAGGTCCATGAGGAAATCATATACCTATGTTTGATTTTTTCTACAAAAAAATATTTCAAGAAATGATTCAAATGGATCTATATGAGGCCCTTTACAATAGGTCATTCTCATCACCTCTGTGCTAGTTAGAGACATGTGATGCAACCCAACTAGGTCCTCATCTAATTCAAGAGACTTCAGAGAAAGTTCAAATAGATTATAAGTGTATGGTTGTAGCTCCATCTTGGAATAAGTCTTATACCAACAATTTTCATATACCTATGGCATATGAGGTGGGACAACTGGTCTTTCTATATGTATCAAATAGATTTTTTCATAGATGTATTTTGAGATAAGGTAAGTTATTACCTCTCTATGTTGCATTATTCAAGATAATGGAGAATGTCAGGATGGTATCCTATAAGTTGCAGTTACATTTGAGGTACCATTCCATGCATGAAGACTTCCAAATATCATAGATTTGAAGTTACTATCATGACCCAGATCATTTGTTTTTCCTATTGAATATTGAGTTGGAGGTATATTCATCCTTCAAGGAGTATTCAATTCGTATCATTGATCAGAGAATGAAGGATCTCCAAGGCAGTTCAACTTCTCTGGTCTGAGTGATATGGAAACACAAAAAGATTTAAGATGAAACCTACAAGTGGGAGGACAATATAAGTGTGGATTGGCTGAAACATTTCTCAGATGACGTTTTACCACCATTAGAAGGGATACTTGAGGTTGATTTGTCTTAAGGGGGAGTTTGTATTGTCCTAGATTTTTTAAAAGGTATGGACCATTAGTTTTTTGTTTTAATTTCAATTTTTTTCCTTTTAATGTTTTCAAAGGGATTCACGGAGGTTCTGAGGTTTTTTACGGACTTTTTGGAGCCCCGAGCCCTAGAATATGAAGAGGAAGACTGGCCCACATGGTTAAGAGAAACCATATAGCCCAACCAACATAGTTTCGCTAAATAGTGTGGCTTGAGATAGTTGGGGATATGGGGGATTCAAAATTCTTATGCATCCATGATACCCCAATAACGTGGTCATGTGGTTCTATAGGCCCCTTGGATAGAGTCCATTCTCATGGTTGGATCAAGATTTGACCAACCATGCGACCAAGCATTGCGCTCGTGCCTGTGTGGGTGAATTTCCATTTTTACATTAATGAGTGTTTTCCTCACCTTAAATTATATATATATATTTTTTTTTCCAGGATAATACTCCTCCCCTCTCAGGCATGATCTATACTTGTTATCCTCCATAGGTTTTTAAATATCACCCTCGTCCAACATATAAATCCTTCACTGTCAGAAGTATCAGAAAACTTAGCGTTAGATCTACATTCCTCTTCCTTTTCTTCTTCTTTGCTTCTCCCATATGTAGTGCTATTTTTTTATGAATGATTTTCCCTATTTTCATGTGTTGAATGATTTCTATGATATATTCCATTCTAGATCATTAAAAGGTTTGATAATTGATGAGTGGAGCACTACTACTCTGAGGTAGGCGGTTTAGGTCTTTCATGCTTACTTCATCACTTGTTAAATGTTCCACTATTGTGCTGCATGATGAACCCTTCCGATGGATCCATTAAAATGCTAAAAAAAATAATCTAAGTGGTATTTCATGATTATTATGACCCTAGAAGATGGGGAACCACATATGAAGTCATTCTCCTAGACATGGGATCCTCCCCTTGGGTGATCCCACCTTGAACGACTTATTTTTCCATGCCTTAATAAGTTAACCACCATGTGTGTGTGTGTTTCACCGTTGATAAATGTATTAAATATGTTAATTGGATTGAGATAAATTAGCATGACTTGATTTTTTCCTCTTAGCTTGATTCTTAAGCTCATACACCAGTGATCATGTTTATTTTCTTATGAGTGTTTTTTAAATTCCTATGATTTTTTCCTTATGAGAATTCCTTGGAACCTTGTGGTAATCCTTAATCTTAAATCACGTTTATTGGATCCTTATGCCTCATTACATAGGATTTATTATTTTTCCATGTCATGTACATTATATTATTGGTTTTTTTATAGTTCCTTATGGTTGTTGATGTTTTACATGGATTTTAATTTTAATTAAAGTGAACTAGATAGCTTGATTAGTTCATTGTTTATGCTATACCTTGTTGAAATGTGATATTGGTTTCTATTCTTGACCAACTTTTAGGCTGGGAGAAAACATGGGTCCCGACTTAAATATTTCATGGATGGACTCTCCGTGTTTATCTTTGTTCCACTTAACACACTGGGGTAAACCCTTATATTTCCTTAGACAGGCTCTCCTGGTGGATTTAATTATAATATTGAGTGACATAGGTTCCTTGGGGGAGAAACCATGGATGGGATCATTGGTAAGATGGCTACGCTGTAGAGACCCAATGCTTGATGCACATAGACAATACATTACTTTTCCGAAATACTTAATATATAAACAAAACAGACGCCCAAAGACCGTATTAGTTTAGTGTCCTCGGAAACATGAAACATAATCTTCTAATAATGGTGAAAGATCTTCAACATCTCCAATAAAGATCTTCCCCTTTTGTTTCTTACCTAGAACCTTTCTTTATATCTTGGGGAAAAGAAAACATAAAAAGGGTGAGATCAAGTGATCAGTAAGGGTAGACATGGAGAAAACAAAACAAACCCTAATCATTTGAACATAAGAACATGAACATAAAATATCAAAATCATGAGTAATGACGTAAATCATGGAAGTACGTAAGGAATAGATCATAAAGGAACATTAAACATGATAAACTAGAATCGGAATAAAACATGTAATTGTGGAAAACCATTATGCACATGATATGATTTCCATAGTAGCCAAGGCATTGCTGCCAAGACCATTATAGTGGACAAAGTCCATTACTGAATCGGGTTTACCTGCTGTTCCAGCCCTGTATTACTATATCAGATTTACTTTCCATTACAGCCATGTCTTCTCATGAGATATAAATCACTACCCAATGCATTGGAGGGAGATATAGGTCCCACCGATCTCATAATGAAATCATTCTTACGTGTGCCATAACATAAACATAAATCATTCATCACAACCCAAAGAATAAAATGGGTTTCATAAACATCATCCCATCATAACAAAATCCATATAAAACAAATGGATATAATTTCATCATAAGAAAAGTGAAACCATGTAAATAATAGAGAAATTATACTTGAAACATACACATATGAAATAATGTCATCTTAGATGGAAAATGGTTTTGATAAAACACTTGAAATGAATTCTTGACGAAAATTATCCTTTCTTCTTCAAAATCATTTTCTTTTCACAAAATGACATGAAATTTTAAAAGGAACGTATTTTGTTGAAAATATTAATGAAATATTGTAGAGTAATCTTCATGAAAATAAGGCGTTATGAAACCGTAAAAAATCTTTTCATGCCGTATAAGTTAAAAAAACATTCTCCTCATACTTTTAACGGAAAAGTCAAAAAGTATCACGTATGGTAAATAAATGAAATATTCCTTCCATAACACAAAGTAAAAGTAAAAGAGGGGTAAAATTTACTTTAAACAAACACGAAGGAATATTAAACACTTTAGTAAAAACATTTTTATGGACATGAATGAAAAATATAACCCTGGTAAATACTTACATATAAGAAATCTCGGATAAAAATGAGATTGCAAAATTATCCCTTACCTTAGGTGTGATATGCTTCGTACGTATCCGAACCTCCTGTATAATGATTTAAATAATATCACTGACTTAGTTCAGAATCATATTTATTTTTATGATATCATATATGGTTCACTTATGACTTTATATTACCCATTCTTTTGTAAATTCAATGTTAAAGCAGCATTTTGGGTAAAATCGTTTCATTTATCGTACGTGTTTCGACATGTTGTTCTTGATATTATTACTTATATCATCATTTACATAATTACAGAATATAAAACATGATTTATATATAATATATATTAAGAATATAAATATATAAGATAGATCGATAAATGGAACGAAATACACCGTTCATGGAGACGGTAGGCCGTACGTACGCATGAACGCTGTTTTCATTTCCTTATTGAATTGAATGGAATTAAGTAAATGAAACATATATGTACATAAATCCAGTATCATTATTATGTAATATCATTCATGATTATTTATTATATATACTTTATAATCATACTTGAATGGTTAATCATGGAAAATGAATCTCACCGCGTTCGTGGAGACGGTAGTCCGTACGTACGCAAGAGCGATGATGTCATTCTTTTGATATTACAATCGTATATAATTGGATAGTATATCATATATAGAGAATCATAATGATATTTAATTTATTATTTATATCATTTATACTCATTATTATACCAATCCAAATGATGAAATTTTTGAATAACAAACTACACCACGACGTGGAGACGGTAAGTCGTACGTACGCACGTGTGGTGACTTTTTCATTCATAGGATGGATAAAATAACTAATATGTTTGTAAAATTTTTATAATCACATAACAGTATATATAATATAATGGAGTTTTTATATTATAATGGATACAACTAAGAAGGAGGATGTGGAAGGAAGAAAGGAACTTGAAAGAATCGGTAGAAAATATTACTTCTTCTTCGACGTGCCTCATTTAAAATTTATCTTAGGGAACTAGGGTTGGTCTTTTGAGAATACCAGAACCTCTATGATATAACTAGAGAGGTTGGGAAGAGAAATTGGTAGGTGTTGGATGATCATGAAGGCTAAAAATTTTGTAAAGAGGAGAGGGAGGAGGTTCCCTTTTATAAGGAAGGAGAGGGGCACCTTAGGAAAAACTTAAAATATTATTTTATAATAAATTCATATTCTGTTTATAATCACTCAAAAGTTAATTATTTCGAGGCTAGGGTGGGGATGGATATAAATCCACTCAACCAATAGGTTTTAGACAAGTTTAGGTTACCATTTTAACCTTATCATTTAGATTTAACTCTAAGTTAAATAATTTAACTTTTACTGTGCCTTCTTGTATTCTTACAATATATGGTTAATAAACTTACTATAAACTGCCAATAGAACACCAATTGGTTCATTAATGTCATATATATTATTATATAATTCTTTTGGCTGAGACTTATATTATTAGTACCATTATATCAAATAATAATATAATATTTGTTTTAAAAACTCTTTTATGTCAATTTTGACACTATTTGGTATTTTGTTTTCTCTAAATTTATAATAGAATTATTACTTAGAAAAAAAATAATCTAAAAAATAATAATATGTTATATTAACCTATAATATTATTTTATTTCAGAAAAAGTCTCAAATTACATTTATTTGGTTATTTATAATATCAATTATGTTAAAATTTCATTAATAAGGTAATTACTGCATCATCATTGTGTCATAATTTAATTAAATTATTTAATGTCTAGAAAATATAAATAAAATACTATTATGTAGGAAATATTTTTATATTTCTAATTAATATTTATAGTCTAATTTATCTTATATATAACCCTATATAAAAAATGTTTTAGTTATTAAACTTTGATTTTAACTATTTTAAAAATTCATTAAATAAAATAAATATAAGTGTCCTAATATAATCCAAGTGGACCAAATAGGTACATATTTTATTCATAAGTTTTTTTGGTCTAATTACACTTATAAAATAGAATTATTATATGTTTTAGGGTAATAATAATATCAATTTTACCATTAATTACCCTATTTGCTTTTAACCGTGGTAAATAAAAGTAAAAAGCTATTATTCACCAAAAATTATTTTTATCTTTTTGAACCACATTTTATTTCTTGATATTAACCATGTCTCTTGGATTTTTTAAATTACACTCACAGAAGCGGTAAAATTAAGTTTTATGTAAATTTGTAATTTCTCCTAGGAGGTGGGTAAAAGACGGTGAAAAGTCCAATAAAAATTTTATATATCTAAAATTATTATAAAATGACTCCAATGAATTACATTGAACTTATATAGGTATTATGTATCTATTTTTACCTGAAATAAATTTAATTAAAATAAATTATTATTTAAATAAAAAGTAGCTTTTAACAAATAACTTAGTGTTTTCACTATTCATCAAAAATTGAATGTTTTCAGAAAAATACCAAAAATTCACTCTAGGATAATTTCGATATTCCAAATCCAAAAATTAAGTCCATTTTGAATGATAAAATTTATAAAATTTCAAAAAGTGGGCATTACTATTCATAACGGCTAGTTTATATAATATTTTAATAACATGTCGTTGTTTAGTGAAACTCGGTATTGCGTACAATGAAAGCTATCGAGGAAGGTTGCTTTTGCGTGTAATGTAAGCCAAGAATAGTGTTGCGTATACTAAAATCTAATATGGTGTTGCCTATAATGCTAGATAATATTGGTGTAGCATACAAGAAAAGACATCAAAGAAATTGAAATGAATAATTCTCATAAAATCTCGGGGTGTTACATACGTCATGACACAGGTGATACATGGTCCCCTATATGAGACACTTAGTATGAACTCAGAGTTTACCACACTAAGAGTGATATGAGGCATTACATTATGGTTCACCTTGGATAGACTCTATGGTTTTTTCGTTATGGAGGGATCTTGTTGTGACCCTTGGGATTTCATTATTGGATCTCCATGGGTGGGATTAAGATACCATTATTGGATTTCATGGATTCATTGTTTTTAATACACGTGATACCTTATTATTATTACCAATGTATGAGCTTGTTTAATGTTTTCATAGGGGTGTTACCACCAATCAAAATCACAAGGTTGGGACATGGAACGTCATTACTGGTTGTGGCTAAGACTATACTGGATGACCTCATGATTTGTAAGCAAAAAAGCTATGCAATTGTGGAAGAATAAATAGACTCTTTACTGGTTCATAATTCACTACATTCACCTAGAAAGGTTCCTTGGTCTATTGCTTATATCATTCATAAGTGTTGTGGAATTCTTGACTCCAACACTAAAGTGTCTCGCACTTGGCGAGAGGGGAATAAGGTACGGATTAGCTGGCATCGTTGGATACTCCCGGTGAGAAGAGCCTATTTTTTCACAACCTGAAAAGCCTAAAGGAAACTGGGGTTAATATAATTAGAGGGTACACTTTATGACTTCATCACTTTAGACCCTCGTCTTCTAGATTTCCCCGGTCTGCCTTTCCAGGTCATTGTTTTTATTGCTTCCTATCATTGAATAAAAATTAACATGATGATGATATAACACACTGCTCATTTATTTTGCACAAAATAGATTGTTCTAGACACCATTAGTGGTGGCCTACTTTTATTATATCTCACACCCTAATTGGGATACCTTTGTTACCCAAGAAGACATCACAATTGACGGTATATATAAATGGAAGTGTCCAAATTATTATGCTTTATTGAATTCATTGGATGAATTATGGGAGCATAGGACAAATGCTATTCTTAAGATAATAGTAGTAGGTATTGTTTCCTTTTCGTATATTTTGTTAGCATGTGGTTTATTCTTTTATCCCCTTTTCACCAAAGACCTTTTTTATAGATTCATCACATATCATAATCATCATAATTTTCTATACTATTTTTTATTTAGCATTCACAGGTCGACTATGAATCTTTAATGGTTTATTATTATTTCGTTACTATCTATTTAGTATTCCTATATCGGTTATGGAAGGTTATAGTTATACTCATATTAGTGTCTGATTCTGTTTTTCTGCCATTTCTTATATATTATTAATGATGTACCAAACTATAATTAGTGAGGGAATTTTCCCTTCACATACACACCATAGGACCTCGCTTCTCATCAACAACATCTGGCATTCAGGGAGGTGTGATTGAGGTCTTGTGGCCACCATCTCAGGGCACTGCTGAGTGGAATCCATGGAGGGACACTATAAAGGTTGTGATTTAATTCAAGTGTTTTGATTATTTTTTTCAGGTTGAAATGGTGAAGTATACTATCTTTTATATGAATAAGTCCCTATTTTAGTGAGTTATGTAAGAGTAAACAAGGTGATATGAGGTGCACATAAGTTTAAAGTAGCACTGAATCCACCCTTAGCATGTTATAAAATCTATAATGATAACTAGAAGATAACCATTAAGAGTCATCAAACATATTAATGGAATTTTATCCAATCAACATTAGAATACAAAAATATCCACAATAAGATAAATCCTACATGTATCATAATAAAACTCTACCATTTCGCTCATAATAGATTAAAATGGGGCTATTTCAAAATAAATTCACCATACATGGTATCCATTGAGTTATAATGGAAACTAATGTTGTGTCATGAGGATAAGAAAACATTATAATTCCATATCATAGAGGGACAAAGAAACTATGCCAATAATGACCATGAAAAATCCCAAGCGTCCATCAGCACCCAATGTATTCTATATCAAAGAAGATGGGAGAAATATTTTTCCTAAACAATACATAGTAATCCTATTAGATAGTAAATGATACCCAAATGGATCATTAGGACATGAAACACATAGTAAAGTAACTACAATGTAATCAAAATTGTGATGCTATGTTTTTCATCCTATTTTTATTAGGATTCAAAACAATGATTACCAAAAGATAAACCACAATAACGTTTAATTGTAGAAAACATTTCTTGAAACTTCTCGAACTAGAAGTACTCCTCTACGCTGGAGTTTTATAACATATAAAAAAAACGTAATCCACCACACCAATTCATCTTAAACACACACACTAAAAAAACCCATGGAACATGAAACAAAATATCAAGCAAAAATCAAATTAATAAAGAAGTGAAAATGATTTATGTGTATTCAACATTAGTACTACATCTAGGGAAGAATCCAACCATACCTTCCACTAATTTGATGTTTTAATATTAGAATAATCATTGAAAATCCATCCATCTATATCCCTAATCATTTCCATCACAGATGTATATGTGGTCCCACCCCACTTTATAGTAGGTAAGGACTAATAAACCAGTTCTAATAATCTTCAATAATCATGGTGGTCTCACATTTACCTTGGACACCCCAATCATCGGTTAGTGTCTAATCCCGACCTCAAAGTTTGTGTGAACTGAAAAAGTTACTCTTAAATTCCATATGATGAGTATTACTTATTATCATTTTCTATAAAAATACACGGAATTATATCATCATCAAAGAAGTTTGTTTTTTGACACTTTGCATGGGGTTGCACATTTGGTGCGATGATGTGCATTTTTATTCCTTTCCTATCTTGAATTTGTTTTCTTTCATAGACAGATATTTTCTTCTCCAGGGTGGATGGCCTATTACCCCACATTCCCAATTTCCAAAGGTGGGAGACCTCCACTACCGGGGTTGATGATGTCAGCTCCTTGATCGAAATTGGGTTATGGGATGTGAGTTTCACCATATATTGATTCCTACTTATATATCATTACATATTATGAGTATACATCATTGATTTAAGTTATGTTCATGAATTTTGTTCTGAAAACTATCTTGAGGTGGATTCTAGTTAATTACACAGCTTATAATATGATAGGGATGCTACCTTGGGTTAGAGATTATGGAAACTTTCGACACATATGAACATCTGCGTATGTTGGGTGTGTTGGGAACCAATAAAATATTCCTCTTTTAGAGTTGTGAGAATCTCATTTTTGAGTAATCTTAGGTGTGGAACCAATGTTATCCATGTCATTCATAAGGTAATTTGTTCCAGTGGAATAAGGCATCTGAGGCTAATGGACCTAAGAATATCATATTCCCCATATGAGATAGAGATTATGATGCATTCGGTTGGGTTCATAGGTTTAGAGTGTTGTGGTGATAGGTTGGTAATAGGTTTAACATCTTTTGGGGAAATATTGGTCATAGGATTAACATCTTATAGGGAAAGATTGGTCATATGATTAAATTCTTGTGAGGATTGGTTGGTCACATGTTTACCATCTTTTGGTGATAGGTTGGTCACATGTTTAACATCTTGTGGAGATATGTTATATTTTTAGGTTTTGGCATGTTGTCATAGGGAAGATGATCACACATTAGGGTCTCCTCCTTCTAGGGGGATATAGATAGATCTGTACTAACGACGAATTGAGTGTTCCCCCTTAGGGGGAATGATCACACTTCAGAGATTTTACTTTATTGGTGGAATGCATGGATATTTAATGGTAGTGTTGGAGTAATATGATCGAACCTTTGGGAGGTATTCTAGGTGTTTTAGGATTGGACCTTAGGGAGGAATCCTACATAACTAATAAGGATACATGGATAAAATTCCACATAGCTTGAGTGCACAATTTAAGGTTGTATGAATTGAATGGTCTATATAGTTTAACACTATATAGTAAGGATTCCTATGTCATAGAAGGATAAAAAATATGGGATAGTGTGAGGCATGGTCATAGAGGTATCCTGGGATTTGATACATCCTCCCATTAAATTCATACTCATGGCATATTGTTTCTATTTCATAGGGTAGGGATATCACCCCCTGATAGAATATGTGGGTATTCATACATTTCTAGTCTTGCACAGGAAATATTGCATTCATTTCATACGATATGGATGAAATTTATCATAATTTTCTTAGGATGTTGTCATGCAGTTCATCATCATACAACTAGGTTGTTATGATATGTAGTTGTACACAATGAAACTTGATCATGGTGGATATTTACACTGATGGAGATCATTTCCATGTAGAAGCGGAGGCTATGAAATTAGAACTCATTATAAATAAATTTGTACTATTTCCTATGATGATGCCACCTTAACGGTTTAAGTGTTCACTATGCAAGTGATTTTGAATGGAACGGGGCATGAGCACTGCCATTGTGAGGTGACACATGAGGGTGATGACATCCAGGTGACTATGCTTACAGGCCAGATGCGATAAAACATTCCATTCCATACTTGTGGTAAAAGGTATATAAATGAGGGTTTATTATTCTAGTTTTACATAGGATTGGGTTGTGAATGAACCAATATTGAATAGGTATATGGAAATTGAGAACTCAACATCCATGAAGGTGGGTTTGTTGAAAGGGTGAATCAAGTAGGTGAATATTGGGTATGTTTGGTGATGGTTAGGGAGTTAATTAATTTATGGGGACTAGTGAGGGTATGGAAATCACAAATCATGGATACCTTTCCTTAGGATGAAGTCCGGGTTCCCCTAGGGATGGTTTTGTGAAGGATAGGTTCCTCACAAAACCCCAAGAATCATGAGGGGGTTTCATCTATTGGGAAAGTTGTTGACCTTCATCAAGATTAAATCTACCATGGTCCAAGAGTCTCAATAACCCATGGGAGGATATCTATGAAAGATGACTACCTATAAGTGTCTATCTCCACTTTCTCTTATAAAGGATGCAGTTTGATGATTTTAGAGCTTCGAGAAGAATTAAAATGGTCTTGTAACCTTAAATTTTGGGGAAGGGTGGTATATATTGGTGTTAAGTAAGTAAGAAGATCTTATTATTAGATTTTACCACCATTCATGGTGGTAAGAGAGATTTTTGAGATGACTTATTCTATGTGGAACATATAATCCTTCATGTAGGGAATACTTTTACAGTGCTCCAAATACCTTTTTGATCATCTTACCATCATGGAGGTCTAGACCTTTATAAAACCAATCCATTAAGTGTATTTCAGGATTTTTTGGCCCAAATTCACATCAAAACATTCATGAATTCATTAATATCTCCCACAACACATGTTTTTTATGCTAACAAATTCCTCCCTCAAAATTAGAGTCGATGTTGGAGATGGGGGTAACATTTTGAGGTGAAATCACTAAAAACCATATACCTATCAGCTATATCACAAAAAATAGCTAACCCCTTTTCCTATATATAGGTGGTGGGAAAAAGGTGGGGGAATGATGTTTTCACATAGGATTTACTGATTATAACCTTTCATAAAATTCATGAACTTCTTCCACGGTCTGATACCTAGATCCTTAACACTCTAGAATATTTTATCTTTTAAACATTGATCTTCCATGAGACTATACCTTTGAACATTTAGACATTCATTTAGGTAGACTTATGTAAATAACATTTAATTAACTATCTTTAATGAACACACTTTAAAAATTTCCCAATTCCCTTGAGATGGAGTTTGAAGGTACATAAGTACCAACTTCCCAAAGGAGAGATATGGTGGAGAAAAATTTGATTAGGGAAATATTTTGGAATATGTTAGATCATGAAACCTGTACCAATTTACTGATTGTGGAATATTAGGGATATATACTATGCAATAATATTCCTCTATTTGGATTTAAACTTAGGGAGGATGTGTTCATCCCAAATGCTGACCAAGAAATTCCTATCTACTAGTTCAGGAGTTCCCTGGGGCTATTTAGATGGAATAGGTATCTGCCTAATCATTTTAGGAAGGATCATGAATTGATCATGGATAACTCCCAATGTAACCCTATGAGTAACACCAATAAGTAGGATATGGATATAGGGAATTCCACTCTAACATATGAAGGTATCTTCAAGGTGGACCTATAAGACCATCATTATGGATAGAAAAAAGATTGGGATGTATTCTAATGAGTAAATTTCATGGATGAACGGTCCTTGAAATACTAGGTATACCAGTCATGCTATGAGTTCAAGGAGGAGTAGAAGGGAGTGGGGTTATATAAAGCATCTTGGACTTCACAATTCAAAATCTACTTCAACCTGGATATCATGCCTGAATTACTGAGCATGTGGTCCCCATGGACCAATACTTTTCTCGTATATTAATTGGTTTTAAGAATCATCCTATGGGACCTCCATTTAATTAATCGGATCCCCAAATAGGTGGAATTAAGATGCGTTCCTCCCCACAGAAGATGTATGGGAGGGATGTGATCAAATTTCGACTGTAGAGAGGGTTATGATGTGCTTGGTGTAAGGGGAGAAGTTGTTCAAGATGGGGATAAAATAAATTATATTGAATAATTTATTCATATTATTTTTTAACAATCCTACAAATCGGATTCCAGGGAGACCCTACTAATTTATGAAGGTTTCACAAGGTTGAAAGGAACACTCGTATTAAAGGATTCTAGAGTTGAGATAATGGAATCTATGTGGTTATAGTGAGAATCCCATCACCCCTATGGTCTGGCTAGTGGGATTCATCATGGCATTAATCAGTGGGTGTATGCTAACCATCAGTGACATGTAAATGGGGGTGAAGAAGAGGACACTCATCCTAGTAGTATTAATGGAGATAGGGTAAAACATCAACATGGAGGTTATAGTTTTGGGAAAGTCTCATAAGGAATTGTGCCACATTATCAATAGGAAGACACTTCTCAGTGTTCTCAGTCCCTTTCATTTCTTATAATAATGGGTCACCACTTTCATGGGTGGGTACGAGTACCGAAACATGATCTCCCCTCTGAGAATGATCTTTTGGACATTAATGACAAACATTACTAGGCGAAATCCTTTACCGCTAGGGTAGGTCGGTGTGCTCACAAGGAATGAGATGATATCCAAATTCCAATTCTAAATATTCCCTTCCTTACAAATATGACTATCGATGAAGACATCGGGGATATGGACAATTAAGTGTATATACCTCCCTTTCATTGTGGAGTACTAGAAGTAAGTATTGATTAGAAGGTTGTTTTCCAACCATATATGTTGTAGCGGTTCACCAAGAAATTCTATTGAATATAGAGGAAAACCACCAAGGTCTACCCTGAAGTGTGGTCACAACTTCATCCTTCAATCCTCCATAAAATATAATGGATATTTATGCATGAGTATGGGAGGGGGATGAATGAGTCTCTTCCAGACAACACCCCACACCAGCTCTTCCCTCAGTATTCAAATATCTAATAGAGAATTCACCCTAGAGATATGTTAAGGTTCCCAGTTTTTTGGAATGATATCGAAGATGGATTCTCACATCCATGGGTCCAGGGGTCTACTATGACTAGGGGAGAACACTAAGTAGGAAGATTTTTCCTGATTGAAAGAGAGACAGTTGCAACTCCAGGGGGTAATGAAAGGCCTGACGCTCCTAAACAAATGATCTTAGGGATAATGAGATCCCTCTAGGGTTGTTTCGAGGGTGCATGATGTGACCGAAGGAAAATGGTTATTCCATACATATATTATTAATGATTCCATATTACGTAATTATAAGAGAATATGGGTGATGTTTATATAATTAAACTCCCTATATATTACGTGGATACATATTTAGGATGAAGGGATTCACCTTCTTAAGATGGGTCACACCAAGGTATTCTTCCACACTCCACAGGACAATGTGATTAAATACCTTATAGAGATGCAATACATGGTACATTATCATGTTCTGTAATGTACCATGACATCCTGAGAGATGATATTTCTAGATATTTCTCCTCTATATCTCCTTGTAGGTTACATGGCTACAGGAACAACTAGGTAAAAGGTTTGAACAAGGAGGAATACTAGAGAAGTGATTCCTTCTTGTACTCCCTCAAGGGAAAATACTATGTTGATGATGAGTAACAATTCTAGGTGTTGTGGGTTTCATTCATTTGTTAACTATTTAAAGTTACTTTATCATCCCCATTTGATGTATGTAGTAATCAACATGCATTATGGTGGAAGAAATTTGTGATGAAATCCTGATGGAGGATGAGAAATAACCAAACCTCAAAGGTGTGGGCATGGTACATCCTTCGGATTTTGTGGTCATCGGTTACCAAACATCCAATTTTAAGGATGATATCGTGTCTATGGTGATGAGTCAACTACCTCAAGTATTTATTGGTAGTTTCTAGTACCTTACATTTTTATTTGGTTTAAGTATTCAAATTATGACACTTATGAAACTTTGTTATTTTTTATAAATAAATCCTACATGATAGGCTATATATCAGCTTATGATGGTTGGGGAATCAATCATCGTGGATGTGTTGTCATTGATAGGGCTTTCGATAAACATCAAGAAGCTATTGTCCAGTCTCTTTGCTTCTTGAAATCAATCTTCCTATTCACCTTTACTTTTTATTTTCCTTACAAAAGTTTGGTTTCACTAACTCTGTGTCTCAATGGCTTGGGAAACCACACTGTGAGAATAACCACCAGTGGAAATGCTTGAATCAGTGAGGCCTACTACTAAGGTATTGAAGGCTGATGCTATGGTCCCCAAAGGGGGGATAAAGGTTGTACCCCCAAATAAGGCGGTTTAGTAGGATGTGGAGGTAGATATTTCTCCAAAGGTCCCATAGAATGTTAGCAAAGAATCTTCAATAGACAAAGGTCGAGACAAGGCCAACTTTCTTTTGTATTTGGTTCCCAACCAATTTGAACGGATTCCAATTGATGACCCTATGGTCGATGTACTAGTGAACTTCCTCATGTATGATCTCACAACACTAGAGGAATTCATGTTTTCTCTCTATTACATGGATGTGGAGAACTAGGTTGACCGATGTAGTGAATGTAGGAGAATTCATGGAATTATTACTTTCACACTATGGGCTAATTGGATAATCTAGATGAAGTCCCTCTACCACTGGCTTGTGATCCCAATGACTGACTATGTGGAATCCCATAGTATTCATTATATGGATTAGGACTCCCTTTCTAAATGAGTGTAGGAGGTGTTTCTAGAGTGTAATGTTGACTAGTTTGCATAGAAATATTATGGAACTAAGGAACTCCAGGTGGTTGAAAAATATATTTTTCAACAAGTGTGGTAAGAGTATTAGCATGATTAAAATCATTGTTATTAGGGGAGATATTATAAAGCATCTAAGGGAACAACTATCATTGGATAAGGCTGGATTAGTAGAGGCAGCCTCTTAGTGGCAATGTATAGGGATGAATAGGTCCGGGTGAAGATCTAAGCCACTGTGTTTCATCTTGTCGCCAAACATATTGAGGTACGGCTTACATAATGGTGGTATATCCTTGAGGATACATGGAATAGGTTTTCTATATTGGAATAGTTCTTGAATCAGCCCAATCCATAGGGGGATTCCTTTTATCAAAACAATGGAGTGGCTACATCCTCTGGATAACCCTCCTCAATAATGACTTTAAAGTTGTTTATTTTAATTCACTGCATGAATATATCTTCTTTTGCTGCATCTCAATCATACTAATAGCAATACCAACTATTAACCCCTAATCCAATTTGAATCATTCTTAGTGTGAGAATAAGAGGAAAACAAATGACTTCTCATTTATATAGAGTGACATCTGTGGAATGATGAGTAGGAATCAGAATGATCCAGCTACCACTATGAGTGAATTAACCTAGAAATACTTGGTTGGAGAGTGGAACTCCACACAAATGAATTTATTTCCTAGTGTGCAATGTTTAATGAGTGGGCTAAAACTAGGGTAGTTTACTCTACCTAAACAAATGGTGAGGTAGATGACATGAATCGATACATCCAAGATTTGGATTGAAGGGTGGGGAGTGATAGGAAAATAGAGGATGATTGCAAACCATGTTCAAAATTAAGAGTACAATATTGCAATTCCAATAGTGGGGACATAAAAATGAGGGTCTACCATTGACCATGTTCAAAACATGGGTCCTATCAAATTTTCATTGAAAACCCTTTGCGGAATTTTCCCATTTTGGAAGGAGAACCATATTTTCTCGGATCCATTTTCATTAGGGGGATTCTTTGGACATGGATTACCATGGGGATCCAAATTGATGAAGACATTAAGTGTGGGTGTGAACTTGATGAGTTTTTTAGATCGAGCTCAATGATATTGAAATTATGCCTTGGTTATAAGCATGTTGGGTTGGTGTATCAGTCTAGGAAAGATCCAAAATCACCTTCCAATGGGTGTGTCATCTTGGTTTCAAAGTGATAACCAAGGAACTCTGAGTTGTGTGATAGGTGAATAACACTAATGTGGTGAAAAGGTCCTATCATGAAAGATCCTAAATTTTTTTAGTTTTTCATCATAAAAAGAGGATGCTAGTTTAACATCTTTTGTTATGGATATTGAACACAATGTTTTACATCATAAAAAGAGGATGGTAGTTTAACATCTTTTGGAAGGGATATTGAATAGAGTGTTTTACTTCATATGGTGAAATTTTATTACTACCGATTAAGGTAATATATATTTAACTATGGTGAATATATTTCAACACCATATGATCAAGATTAAAGTATAATAGTTTTATATCTTGTGACCATGTTGTGTGAACTGACATGAATCAAGAATCTACCCTTTCGAGGTAGTGGTATACAAAAAAAGGGGACACAAGAGGTTTTACCTCAGTAGAGGGCCCTAGTATGTATAGGGAGTCTCTAAATGTTTCTAAAACTAATGGTCCTAGAATGTGTAGCCAAGATTTTTTATGCCTTAGTGGAGAGTCTCATCTGCTTTATACCAATTCTGTTTGTACCCTCATTTTTTCCAAGTTGTGAGGGTGACTAGGCAGGAAGAATTTTGAGAGTTTATTTGGTTTACCATTTGGTTTTTCAACCTAAAAGACATATGTTCCACTTTCCTAGGATAGTTTAGGGTCATTCTAGTTTGACTAGAGAGGTACATAATTAGGGGCATACATACATTTGGTTACATGTAGTTTAAAGTCATGATTCTTGGAATGATGCTCCTAGTTTAAGGTCATATATTTTAGACCATTTAGAGAATATTGTGTAGTAGGGGAGGTATTATAAGCTTTAAACCAATAAATATTGATGAATAACCTATATAAAACAAGTTTTCACATATTTTTAAGGTCATGATGTGTGGACCCACTTTTCATAAGTGGCATAATGCTTTAATATGTGAAAAGGTTCTATACCCCATCATGGAGAAAGGGGAACCCTAGAAAGTCATGTGTGATAAGAGGATTTGTTGCTAGGATCAAGATAAGAGATATATGAATCACTATGTATCCCATGGAACAATGAATACCTCCACACGTAGTTCTAGAACATTTGTGTGATGACATAGAGTTTAAAATATGATGTGAATTGGGGAAAAAGAATCTCTACACCCAGAAAGTGGTCTTGGGGTAGGCTGTACAATGTTTAAGGTCATGATATCTATATTGTGAGTTTTGAAAATAGTTTAAGCTCATGATATTTGGACTATAGGGAGGTTGAATCCCAGGGGTTTCCAACAACATAAAATATCACAAAATAACTATGAAGAAAGAGAAAAGGAATCCCAATATAGCATGAAAAATATCTACGGAAATTCACACATAGTTTAAGGTCATGATGTGTGGACCATATAGGGGAATGATAGGGGTATTTTAAGCTTGTATAGAGATAGGGGGTCTCTGTTTGATTATATATCCCATGGAACTGAGAATCAAACCATATGTAGTTCTGAAACATGGTGTGGTAGGAGAATAATTTTATAAGGGGTCATCCTCTCAGGTGTGGATGAGAAGAATATTGTATGGTTTAAAGTTCCATAAACAAATAAGACTATTTTGTTGTCTACGGTCATGCAGCTAAGACTAAGAGGGGGTGTCTCAAGAAAGGTTTTTGGTTTGAAATAATAGTAAACAAACATGGAAGGAGGGAAAAGGAGGTCCCATGCCCTAAAAATATCCAATAAAATCTTTACAAAGTTTAAGGATTTAGGTATTAGTTATCCTTGTTTAAGGTTATATTGTTCCGGCCATATAGGGGCCATCATTCCATTTGGGGAGAACCTCGCATCTCAATCATGCTTGGGTATAAGTTCCACCGTGAATCTTAACCCCACATGATCCACACTCAATGTGAGAAACAATGAGTGGTGGGTGGTCCACCTTATCCTCAGGGAGAGAACAAATGTGAGTGGAAGAAGTTGTCTTGAGAAGGTCCTTATAATGCTAAATTTTGGGTCATTGTGCCTGAGTGCATGGGAGAGAAACACCATGTGTGTTGAAAATCAACTAGAACAACAGGATAAAAAAATGGGATGTCATGAATTTTGAGATCTAAACCTTGAAATGGGGGTGATTGATGGGTAAGGGATGGCTATTAACCAAATTTTATACAAATGTTTCAAAATCTAACTTGTTAGGTACTGGGTGAAATTTTTTTGGATTTACCATTGGCCATGTTCCAAAAATGAGAACCATAATATATCACCAAGAATATTTTGAGGCATGTGACCAGGAAAAGTGGTGTTCCATTTTGGATAGGCACCGTTATCACTGGGAGGGGGAATATTTATATTTGGAGGTTGATGATCGTCTAAACCAAGGATGACATGAATTGAGAAATTAGCATTATTGGGATGCATCAGGGGAATTTAAATACTACGTGAGTTATTACATCATGTGCCCAAACATTCTCAATGGGAACATTGTTAGGTGGGGGTTGAGCATGTTCACAAGGGGGAAGGCCCTAGAATATGTCTATGGTTGGGCTGGCCCTATGATATATGATCCGGACATTTCGACATATCCCATGGGAATAGAAATCAATACACATATTGTTATTGGACGTAATCTCATAAATGAACATTACCATAAGGGTGATTTCCATATCTCGAGAGGACTCAAGTCATCACATAGTTTCATGTCATGAAATTGGGACATAGACAATGCAGTTTAAAATCATGAGGTAAATATGTTGAAAATATATTTTAACATCATACAGCGAGGACACATGGTTTCTGTAGTTTGAGGTTGCATAGATTTTACCATGGTGAGCTTGTACGTGAGGCCTCCCATTAGTATTGAGGAGAAAATATATTATGGTTTGGGATTTCACATGGAAGTTTCCCATTTTTGTTCCTCATATCATATCATGAGGTAATTTTAACCTGATGATGGGTTAAAGAATATGAATGGGGATTAATATTTATGAGGAGAAACCTGTGGACTTCTTATGGGTAGCAAGGTTACATGTGGGTTTTTTCTTGAAAGGGTATCACGACCCACTGATGGGTAAAGGAACATGATAAGAGATTATACCTAATGAGGAGGACATCCATGGGGACTATTTGGAAGTCATATCATAATAATTACAGGATGAATCTTATGCTTGATGCATAAGTAATCTCATGTTTACTACATGATACATTCTATTATATTCAAATAGGGTATAATATAGTTTTATGTTAGGTAGAGAGGAATATGATTCATAGTTTTACATCGAGTGACCTAGGTATTGGGACATTCCCCTTGAGTTCATCCCATTGGGACCCTAGAGAGTGCCCACCCTTATGGTGAAACATTATGCTGGTCCCAAATAAAGGGGATCTAGGTGTCACTATGTATCCCATAGAATCAGAAATATATCCACTCTTATATTTGAAATGCGGTGTGGTGGGAGACTAGTGATTACAGTATGATGTCTTCTCTAGTGAGGACATTGAATAATATCATATGTTTTATACGATGCATCAAATTTTAATCACACATGGTAAAGCTACATTTTAATATCATGTGTTGAGGATGCTGTCTTATCGATGAATGTTATCTTACTAGGAAATTTGGATTTTTAATTTAAATTTTTACAACATAGACTATAATATTTATATAAAGTACCAATTGACGAAACCATTGTTAGTTAGAGGTGTGTTGCACTCCCTGTCTATGGTGATCAATGGGTTTTAACTATTTGTTAAGATATTATATATAACATAAAGTCATTCCCATTCATGTTCTAGTTTTTGAAACTTCTTTCTAGGTATCATTGGTGTCCTGAGAGCCAGTAATCTATCACCCTATGGATAAAGTAGAGGCATTACTTTTTATTAAATGCTTGTGATTGGTTCTAATACCCTTATAAGTTATGAAAAACATGAAGTCTTTTTTCCATAAGGGGACCCAACTCATCCAAAAGGAATGCCAATATTTTATCCATTGTATTTTGATCTTAAACAACAACGTGGAGTGATGATAGCTAAATCTCTTCAGACAGAACTGATTCCGTCCTATATTCTAGCGAGTACAGAGTTTCCTAGGTGGAAATTTGAGTATTTATCTCATATTCTCCAAGGTAATTAGAGATAATATCCAGAAAACTCTTCACATTCTAACCAACCATCTTATTAAAGATGTTAGACATAGTTTTTTGAACACCTTAATCTTCCCATTTTCTTATGACTGATAATGGTATGTGTAGTTAGATCATGTGTTGTACAAGGCACACAATTTTTTTAGATCGATGGATCAAAAGTTAAGGACATAGTTTGTGAAAATGGTGTGAGGAATTTTAAATTTGTGGATGGGGTGAGAATTAAAACACTCAATCATAGATTATTCCTTGATATATTTGTTGTGGATGAACTATACCCTCTTTGAGAACAAGTATATGGTAGTCATAATAAACCTCTACAATTGATTTTTCATTAGTTGGCAAGGACCGACAACATCAAGTCCCCATAAAAAATGGTCAAAAAGTACTTGGTGTTATGAAGATACTCTAGTGGATAATGCATGAAGTTCACATGGGTCTAGAATACATGAAACCTCTTGGGTAATTCAATGAAATCATGAACCATAGTGGGATAGATGTAACCAAATATCTAGATATGGTGAGAAATCTTCAATCCTTCTTGATGTTACTTTTATAACCTAGTATGGGTTTATTTAATTACTTGAGGGATCTCCTTACCTTGTATTAAAATGAGGACAAATCCATCAAATATGTTCATGTATAGGTTCATCTCATAGATGGTACCATCCTAGATGATAATTTTCACTACACATCGATGAATTCACTTGTTCTAGACTTGGTCTAGCATGAGAGTTATATTCAAGATATACTAAACTCATAGTGTCTTGCAATCAAGTGTTTCTTTGACTACTAAGGCATTCAAGGGAACTACTGTTTAATTATAGACTACCAACTAATCTACCTATCGATCTTTGCTTTCAGAAGTTATAGGGGAAATTATTCTTTAATGTGTAACATGAATGGCTATGTCGCCTTTACCTAGATCTTCAAGAGATGCCTCCAAGATTTACAATGATTCAACATAGTCATTATATAAACACGGAACAAGATTAAACTTTGAACGTGAATGGAATTGTTCCATATCTCCTGAGTCTGATCCACTATGGGGTGATTTCCTTTTTTCTGATGATACAGTGACAATTGATCTACTTAATGACTAACTCAAAGTATCCCTTCACAAATTAATTGTGAAAATTAATTTCTATAATGAGATCAAGGCTGGTTATAATAGGATGGTAATTAATCTCATCACTGGTGAAACCTTTCGATAATAGGAATGGGTGTGGAATGATAGAATGTGAAAGAATGATAAAGATAATACCAAGGCCCGGCCTATTGGGTTTGGGGTTGTTGAGCCTCCTCCTGGATGGGTTACAAAAAACACAATTGAAATTAATTTTACAACCTAGAATATTATAATCGATATAAAGGATGGAATCATATGAGAGGAAAAGAAATATAGGGGTAGTTCCTCATTGGTTGGATTTACAACCAAAAAATATACTAATTCTTTCCCCTTGATAGATTTTTGGGGAACAAACCTGACGTAAAACTTCTATAGAATTACTGACCAATGAACTAGTTGGCCCATGAAAATGGTGTGGTTGATAATATACTTAATTTATTTAATATAGGATTCCTTATATATCTCATGATGATTCAAGTAGTATGGAAAATTATAAACTATAAAGACCAGGGAAAGGTATCTCTTCTTGATGGGAGAATATATGGTCTTCATAGAGAGGAGCACAGAAATGAGATAATACATTCTATTCCTTTTCCCCCACCAATTATTATAAGTTATAAGGGTTCCTAGGGAATATTATAGGTTAGTAACATTAAGGGTTGGAGGATTTCCCCTGAAAAGTCCCATCAAGACTAGAGGACGAAACATATGTTATCATGTGTCCCAAAACGGGGCATGGAAGTCTTCATCCCACAAGTAGATGATTAATATATTCATGATAATTAATAAAGGATTAAAATTTATATCCCTATTAAAAATCAATTAGTTAATATAGGAAATTTTTCTTTATAGGATTCACAGCTCATGAAGGCATAATATGGTGGAAATCTGGCAGATAAACTTGATCTTCTTTGATTGGAACTCGATGCTTATGTACTTGATGAACATATCAAGTAAATTTCTAGAGGTAACCCTTAACACACATTTTAGGGGGTTCATTTTCAGGTTGTTAGAGGGAAGGAATTTGACCACTATCTTAAGGCCCATGAGATGAAATTGAGGTAGGTGGGACTTGACTACCAAATCATCCACATAACACTCCATCAATATCCCGAGGAGTAGTTTGAAGAAGCGATGCATGGAATGATAGTAGGTATCCCAATTATTCTTTAAATAAAATGGAATCACACAATAGTAGAAGGTTCCATGGGGTGTTATTAATGTGGTTTTCTCCTGATACTTGGGGTCTATATAGATTTACTTATGCCCAGAGTACCATCCATTAGGAAGAGGGCCTGGGAACCAGCCATCATGTCAATCAATATCTCCATCACCAGAAGGGGAAATTCAATCTTTGGGTAGTAGGGACTGAGGTCTCAGAATTTGATGTAGAACCTAATATTTACATTATTAATCTCAATTGGGATAATGTTGGATAGTCAATTGGGGTATTAAAACTACATGATAAAGTCAACTTTGATTAACTTTTCAACATCAGACTCAACTATAACACCATGTGAAGGGTACATCCTCCTGGGAGGATGTTTTAACAAATGGAATCTTTCAGGAAGGATAAGGTTATAAAAAACGTAGGGATCAAGTCCAGAAATTTACTAGTAGCTCTTGGAAAACAAATCATGGTGTTTTTATATGAAATCCATATACTGATATTTCTTCTCTAGAGACATGAATGAACTGCTAAACATTGACCTTAGGTCTTCTTATGTGCTGAGATTTAACTAGGAAAGTCTTACTAAGTGTCAATATATGATTTGGTAATGTCATCAACTGTAGTGGAGATACCTTCTTCAAATTATGGTGGGTTTCATTGAGATCCTCTTCATCATCATAAACATGAGGATTGGATGAGGTAAGTAGCTCCTCTGGATCTACAAACTCTGTAGTGGAACTACTAGGGGGTGGAATCCTCGAAAGGTGATTATTTCTCTATGGAGACCATAATGAAAAAAGGTAAAAATCTAATTCCATTTGGTTTATAACCTTGAGACCCACCTATGATATCAAAGTAATGTTGTATAATGTACTTCCATCGAGTTAACCCCTCTTTTTGGAATACACAACAATTTCATGGATCAGTGGAAATGGGGAAGATCCCCTATTATTCCATAGGTGTACAGTTTTTGGAATTGGTTGATCTAATCCCATATAGAAGTACAATGTAATATTTGAGTACTAATTTTTTGGATATAATAAAGTATCTCTCTAGGTACGGGGTTTTATATTCTAATTCATATATATTTATAATGAATCCAACTTCCAAATATTCACAGGGATCCACTAAAGTGGATGTCATATCATTGGGGGAAATGACCCACTCACCCCCATCACCCCCTTTTGTTGTAACATCATGTTATGCCTTCAGGTACTTTTGATGTCTCTAAGTACCTATTTTTTGGATTAGTAACGAATGGGATAGTCGGAAGAACATTAAATGTTGTTTTGGGGAAAATGGGAAGTCTCATGGGCAGCGCACGAGTTGTATAAACAGTGCCGCCAAACCGTGCGTAGTTGGTCTTGGAGGCAGCAGCTTCTGCATGGGTAGTGCACGGTTTGTCTAACCGTGTGGCCAAACCATGTGTAAAGGGTGGACGAGGCATTATCCAATGCATGGCTAGCACATGGTTTGTCAAACCATGTGAAATATCCATGTGGGCACTTAAATGAGATCCTTAAATTGTGGATCTCACTCGTTTTTGCCTCTAAGTGTCTCGTTTTTCCTCCTAAGCAGCCCTAACATGGGATTTTGCTTCTCCTAAGGCCAGTGAAGGTTCTCCTATCATTCCATAGGCAATTAAAAGGCTCTTCTTGGTAAATCAAAGCTGGATTCTTGAGGTATGTGATCGTTCTTCATCGTTCTTGATCGGTTTCTTAGATCAATTTAGATCTACTTCTCTTATTCTATAGGTTTATTATATCTATGCCCGTTATGGGTAGATCTAAGTGTGTGGATGGAAAATATAATGAGATTTGGTCTTGATATTTCTAGAAGAAGAGATCTATGATGGGTTCTTAAAGAAGGAACCCGGTTTTCTTGAGTGTTCTTGACCGTTGTGGTTTTCTTCAAAACCATAGATGTAGGTGGTTCCATCCAGACATACCATGTTGATTATAATTTTATTTTCATGATTTATTTCAATTGTTGATTTAAATTCAATTGCTCAAATTTTCTTTCAATTAAATTGATAAAAGCTCGATTCCAGTGAATTGAGATATTTGAAATGGTTTTGGCATGGAAATTTGGAAAACCCCAATTCCATTGAATTGGGTGTGTTTATGGAAGTTTTCATATTTAAATTGTTTAATTTAAATTTTGGATTTGATGGAAATGATTTCAATTAAATTGTTGAATTTAATTGTGGAAATAAATTGTGTAATGATGGAATTAGTTTTGAATGGATTTCAAACTGGTGAAAATGGATTAAAATGATTCGATAGAAACCCATTGGTTTTATCTTGTGAAAAAGGAATGTTTTCAGTAAAACCTGTTTTGGTTTTAAATGGGATGAAATTGGAACATTTTAAAAGGAAGAATGAGATTGATCATATTTTATGAATTTTTAAAATAGTAAACCCATCATGTAAGAGTGTATGCAAGCCTTAGGTAGTTAGAGAGTTATTTGGATACACTCTACGCTACGACAACGTACTAAAAATACTTGCAGCAGGTCACATCTCTGACGTGTTGGTGACAATTCTCCTTTGGCCAGTGTCATAGGGACGTGTGTATACACATTTTTCTATGTTCACATAGAGAGTTTAGAATCCTATAACTGGTTAATACTATCACACCTTTAGGTAGATGACCATGTTGCTCATTCGTTTATTTATATTTGAGATGTTAATGTATGCCAATATTTATGAACTAATTTATATGCCTGCTGAATTTATATAAACTATTTTATATAAATTTTTTTCTTAAGCCATTATTTTAGAAATATTCAATCATTGTAAAGACTTTTCTTAATGTAATTTTTTTATCATTTGAAAATGTGTAGTATGTTTTGTTAAAATATGATTTTGAGTTTCCAAACCTGTTTATTTGAATATTAAAAGATTTTATTTGGATAATATATATTTGGAATATGTTACGGAATCTTTGGTGGTATCCTACTGGGCTTAGTCTCACACCCTACTTTTGCCTTCGGGTGTTTGTAGACTTTCTTCTTCCAGGATCGAGCAAAGGGAAGGGACCTCTTGGAGGATGATCATGCTGTTGATATTTGGTCTTGGTGAGTTGTTTCCTTTGTAATGGAGGGACCTTGGTGCTTTTTTCCCATTTTTAGTACTTGGGTTGTAGTATATTGGGCTTTTTATGTCCCTTCGTATTATGGTACATTACTCCCAGTGGAGTTTCTTTTTGTTATGCATACTGTCTTGTTTCTTTTTCTTCTGCATTCTTGTGGAAAAAATTGTTCCCACTTGTATTTTGTACGATGCCAGGTTCTAGTCTCCAACCTCTGGGGATCGAGAATGCCCTTCGGGCTATGTCAAGGCTGGCTCAGTTATCGGGTTACCAGGGTACCCGGGCTGGTTCGTGACAAAGTGGTATGAAAGGGTAGGTTAAGCATCTTTCCTTGATGACAGTATGCATTTGAGTATTCTTGTCGGGACTTAGGAGGTAGTTTTGATTGAGTGCCTGGATAGGTCTCACCACAATGAACCTTAAGTCATCAGGGTTGGTTAGGGAAATACGACTTGTGGATTAGTTCTAGTATTTTCCCTATTTTGATTTGGATAGAGTGGAATCCAAATCTTGATATCCCTTATTTTAAGAATAGTTTTCCTTGTTACTCGGTTTGAGTGTTAATCTATATCTTTTTATGCTGTGTAATATCATGCCTCTGAGAAGATGATAGAATCAAATACAAAAAGAGGATCTGTTGAATCTCAGCAAGCGAGTCCTATTGTGGATCTGAGTCTGATTGAGGTGATTTTTCACACTGTCCAAGCTCTAGGATAGGCACCACCTCCAGTTCTTTTTCAGGCTCCAGCTATAGATCCTCATAGTGATATTCTCCGAAATCATTCTGAAGAGTTCCTACACCAGAAGACACCAGTTTTCAAAGGCTCCACTAACCCTCAACATGCTGAGGAATGGTTGAGTAAGATTGAACATCTGTTTGGGTTCTTGGAGACAACTGATGTGATTAAGGTGAAGTGTGCCACCTTCGTATTGGAGGGACCAAGTAGGAGATGATGGGACATGATGGTGATGGCTAGGAAACATGAAGGTTTGGAGTGGAAAGACATTAGGGTTCTTTTCACTAACCAGTTCTATCCAGAATCAATGGTGTTGGCCAAGGCTATAGAGTGTTTCAAGCTTGGGCAGGCCAACAAAACTGTGACTAAGTACTCAAATCGCTTTTCTGAGCTGGTACTCTTTTCTCTTGAGATTTTATCTAATGATAGGATGAAGGCTTGAAGATTAGAGTTGGGACTTTGAGCAGATATCTATTCTTAGGTTTTCTTTCTGAAGCAACCCACTAATGCTGATGTGCTGGATAGGGAGATTATGGTTGAGATGGACTTGGCAGGAAATTCAGGGTTGAAGGAAGTTCCATTCCCTCTTAGTGGTAGTGTTGGTTCCTTTAAAGGAAAATGGAAGAGTGACGTTTCTCCTAGTAGTTATCGACAACAGAGTCATTCTAGACCTCCTGTAGCTGCAAGAGGGTCTTCTTTAACTTTCTATCAGTGTGGAATGCTAAGACATTCTAAGAGGGTTTTCACTGAAGCACCCTAGAACTGTAGCTCATGGGGATGTTTGGGGAACTTACAAAGATTCTACCATCACTTATCTACTCCATGTAGTGGAACAGGACCATCAACACCTCCAGAATGTTCGGGGAAATAAAATGATTCACGTACAAAAGGGTTCCATCCACAGGCATTCAGAACGAAGCTTCTTCACACAGTGGAATATTCTCCAGAGGTAGCTGATACAGGTCCTGCAACTATGAGAGGTACCATTACTATAACTTCATCCTTAGTGACAGCTCTTTTTGATACTGGTGCATCTCACTCGTTTATTTCAACCCATATTGTTAATCTTCTATATCTACCTATGGAACTCTTATATTGTGAGATGGATATTACTACACCCCTTGATACAATGAGAGAGAAGGGTCTCTGTAGTCCTGCTTGTGTCTTCTCTCTATCAGTTGTTGATCATGCTTGGAATCTTTTTGGTTCTTGACATGAAATCTTTTGATGTCATATTTGGGATAGATTGGCTCATTGTGAATAAATCCCGTATCGATTTTTATCTTCGACGGGTCTACCTTACTACACCCAGTGGTGCGCCTCTTTTTTTTCAAGGAGAATGGGACCCATGGTCAAGCAGAGATGGACCCTCTTCTCCAGTGTTGGGGAAAGTTATATCAGTGTTTTATTTTGAACTAGAGAGAGATTCAATGTGTGGTGATCTCCCTCCAGTCATCGCTTAGTTTCCTGACGTGTTTCCTTCAGACTTATCTGGTTCTCCATTAGTAAGGGAGGTTGATTTTTATATTGAATTAATGCCTGGAACTCAACCGGTTTCTATTCCCTCTTACCAAATGGCTCTAGCAGCACTAAAAGAAGATTAGACTCAGTTAGATGATCTTCTTGAGAATGGTTTTATATGCCCGAGTGTGTCACCTTGGGCCGAACCAGTTCTCTTCGCTAAGATGGCTGATAGTTCTCTTCGCTTATGTGTTGATTATCTAAAGCTTAATCGAGTTATGATAAAGAAACAATATCTGTTACCAATAATTGATGATTTTTTTTTGAACAATTGAAAGGGGAAAAGTGGTTTTCAAAAATTGATCTTCGATCTGGTTACCATCAGTTGAGGATAAAAGAATCTGACATTCAAAAGACCGCATTTTAGAGTAGGTATGGCCATTATGAGTACCTTTTTATTACCTTCATCCTAACAAATGTTCCTGCAGTTTTCATGGATTTGATGAACAAGGTTGTCTGTGAGTATTTGTATACTTTTGTGGAAGTCTTTGTGGATGAAATTCTTGTCTACTCCAAGTCCGAGGAGGATCATGTGAATCATCTAAAAATAGTTTTGAGTCTTCTAAGTAATCACCAACATTATTCCAAGCTTTCAAAGTGTAATTTCTAAATTCAGGAAGTGAAATTCTTGGGACATGTGGTGTTAGAACAAGGAATATCAGTTGATCCTAAGTAGGTGAGGGCGGTTATGACTTGGGAACAACCACACAATGTTTTCGAGATTCGGAGATTATTGGGCTTAGCAGGATATTATCACCAGTTTATTAAAGACTTATCAAAGTTAGCTTATCCATTGATTGCTATGACTCGAAAGGGAGTGAAGTTTTCCTGGAATGATAAAGTTCAGAGTTCTTTTGTTGAGGTAAAGCATATTTTGACTACTACGCCAGTGTTAACTCTTCTTGAGGCTGGGATAGGTTATGTGGTCTTCTGTGATGCATCAGGTTCAGGTTTGGCATGTGTCCTTATGCAATGTAATCATGTTGTTGTCTATGGATCTCATCATCTTAAGCCTCATGAGAATAACTATCCTACCCATGACCATGAACATGAAGCTATAATGCACGCACTTAAGTGTTGGCGACATTACCTTTATAGAGAAAGGTTTACTCTGTATTCAGACCACAAGAGCTTGAGTTATATCTTCTCTTAAAATTTTTTGAATCTCCACCAAAGGTTTTGGGTGGAGCACCATCAATCTTTTTACTTTGACATTGCCTATACCACAGGGAAATGGAATGTAGTTGCTGATGCGTTAAGCAGGAAACTTCCATCATAGGCTGTGAAAGAATATTCAGAAGAGTGGAGTTTGATGGATCTTTTTGCTCAGTTTCATATTAGAGTTTAGTTGAAGGGGAATGAAGTTTCTTTAGCCAGTTTTCAGTTGACTTCTTCTCTCCTCGAGTTAATTCTTCAAGAACAACAACTGAGTGATGAATTCCAAAGCATTAGGGACTCTCTTTATAGTGGGGAGACCAAAACTCAGTGGTCATTATCCAAATATGGTGTTTTGTGTTATCAAAACCATTATGTTGTACCGTTATCAGCAAGGAAGGATGTTATGGGGGATTTCCATAACTCTCAGTGGGTTGTACACCCAGGAACCATGAAAATTTTCTATGACATGCGGTGGTAGTTCTGGTGGCCAAGTATGAGACGAGACATTTCTGAGTTTGTATCTCATTGCTATACATGCCAGCAGGTGAAATCCGAGCACCACAAACCTTCGGGTTTTCTTCAACCACTTCCAGTCCCTACATGGAAGTGGGATGAAATATCTATGGACTTTGTGGTTGGGTTACCTCAAACCCAGAGGAAGAAGAACGCGATATGGGTTGTAATCGACAGTCTTACCACGTCATCTCACTTTATACCAATTCGAGATACAACCAAACATGAAGAGTTGGGAAATATCTATGTGAAATAAATTGTTCATTTACACGGAGTTCTATCTGCTGTAGTCTCTGATAGGGATCCTAGATTTACTTATCGCTTTTGGAGAGGCCTTCAGGAGGCACTGTGATCTCAGTTCCATTTGAGCATGGCCTACCATCCACATTCAGATGTCCAGATAGAGAGAGCTATTAAGATCCTTGAGGATATGCTCTGTGCATGTGTTCTCGACTTTGGTGGGTTTTGGGATGATCATCTAGGGCTATTAGAGTTTTCTTATAACAACAGTTATCAGTCTACGATCAAAATGGATCCTTTTGAGTCATTGTATGGTCGTCCTTGTAAATCTCCTTTATGTTGGTCAGATATTGGTGAAAGTTCTTTGGTAGGACCGAGTTTGGTCTAAGAGACCAAAGCTAAGATCCAGTTGATTCATCAGATAATCTTGACAGCACAGAGTCGGTACACGTATGATTATGATCATCACCATAGACCTTTAGAGTTCTCAGTTGGTGACCAATTGTTCTAGAAAGTTTCACCCCGATTAGGTCATCGACAGTTTTGGAGGCAAGGGAAGCTTTCTCCTCGTTTTGTGGGACCTTTTGATGTTTTTGGTCATGTAGGGAAAGTTTCTTACCATCTAGCTCTACCACCATAGCTGAAGTCTATACATAACGTGTTCCATGTATCGCAGCTGCGAATGTATCTCTCTTATCCATCTAATTTTTTGAGATGGAGTGATCTTGATATTGAACAAGATTTTTCTGTGACTGAATGACCAGTCCAAGTTGTTAATTCTGAGGACAAGGTACTTTGTGGGAAAACGATTCCTCTGGTCCATGTACTATGGAAACATGGTTCTTATTCTCATGAGACGTGGGAAAGGGAGGCACTAATGAGAGTATAGTGGCCTCATCTTTTTGACATGGAGGTTTCTTCACAGTCTTTCTGGGGACATAAAGATCTTATGGTGGGGGTTCAAACATCACGTTACATTTTAGGTACTTTTGATGTTTCTAAGTACCTCTGTTTTGGAGTAGTGACGAATGAGAGAGTTGGGAGAACTTTAAATGTTGTTTTGGGTCAAAGGGGAAGTCACGCGGGCGGCACACGGTTTGTCAAAATTGTGCGACCAAACCCTACGTAGTTGGTCTTGGAGGTAGTAACTTCCACATGGGCAGCACACAGTTTGTCTAACCGTGTGGCCAAACCATGCGTGAAGGGTGGCCGAGGGAGAAGCTAACACACATCTATTGCACAGTTTGTCAAACCATGTGAACTAACCATGCATGCACTTAAATGAGAACCTTAAATTGTAGATCTCACTCGTTTTTGCCTCTAAGTGCCTCGTTTTTTCTCCTAAGCGGCCTTAACTCAGGATTTTTCTTCTCCTAAGGTCATAAGAAGGTTCTCCCATCATTCCGGAGGTGATCTAAAGGCTCCTCTCGGTGAATCAAAGTAGTATTCTTGAGGTTTGTGATCTTTCTTGATCAGTTTCTTAGATCTATTTAGATATACTTCTCCTATTCTCTCGGTTTCATAGATCTATGCCCGTTATGGGTAGATCTAAGTTTGTTAATGCAAAATATAATGAGATATGGTCTTGATATTTCTAGGATAAGAGATCTAATGCAGGTTCTTGAAGAAGAGACCCAGTTTTCTTGATCGTTCTCGACCGTTGTGGTTTTCGTCAAAACCATTGATGTAGGTGGTTCCATCCCAAATTACCAAGTTGATTATCATTTTATTTTCTTGATTTATTTCAATTTTTAATTTAAATTTAATTTCGGAAATTTTATTTCAATTAAACTGATAAAAAATTGATTCCAGTGAATCGAGATATTTGAAATGGTTTTGGAATGGAAATTTGGAAAACCCCAATTCCATTGAATTGGGTGTGTTTATGAAAGTTTTCTGAATTAAATTGTTTAATTTAAATTGTGGATTTTATGGAAATGATTTCTATTAAAATTTTGAATTTAATTCTGGAAATAAATTGTGTAATGATGGAATTGGTTTTGAATTTATTTCAAACTGGTGAAAATGGCTTCAAATGATTTGATAGAAACCCATTGGTTTTATCTTGTGAAAAAGGCATGATTTGAATAAAACCTATTTTGGTTTTAAATGGAATGAAATTAGAATGTTTTAAATGGAAGAATGGGATAGATCGTATTTTAAGAATTCTTAAAATAGTTCGCCCATCATGTAAGAGCGCATGCAAGCCTTAGGTAGTTAGTGAGTTATTTGGATACACTCTACGCTATGACAATGTTCTAAAAAATACTTGTGGCAGGTCACATCCCCTACGGGTTAGTGACGAGTCTCCTTTGGCCAGTGTCATAGGGATATGTGTATAAACATTTATCTGATTTCACATAGAGAGTGCCGAATCCTATAATTGGTTAATACTATCATACCTTTAGGCATATGACCATGTTTCTCGCTTGTTTATTTATAATTGAGATTTAAATGTATGCCAATAATTTTTAACTGCTTTACATGAATGCATAATTTATATAGACTATTTTATATAAATGATTTTCTTAAGCCATTATTTTAGAAATATTCCATCATTATAACACATTTTCTTAAAGTAATTTTTCCATTATTTGAAAGTGTGTAGCATGTTTTGTTAAAATATGCTTTTGAGTTTCCAAAACTGTTTATTTGAAAATTAAATGATTTTCTTTGGATAATATATATTTGTAATCTGTTGTGGAATCTTTGGTGGTATCCTACTGGGCTTAGGCTCACACCCTACTTTTTTCCTTCGGGTGTTTCTAGACTTTCTTCTTCCAGGATTGAGCAAAGGGAAGGGACCTCTTGGAGGTGGATCCAACTATTGATAATTGGTTTTGGTGAGATGTGTCCTTCGTGCTGGAGGGACCCTGGGGCTGTTTTTCGCATTTTTAGTACTTGGGTTGAAGTACTTTGGGATTTTTATGCCTCTTTGTATTCTGGTACATTACTCCCAGTGGAGATTCTTTTTGTTATGCATACTATCTTGTTTCTTTTTCTTCCGCATTCTTGTGGAAAAAATCATTCCCACTTGTATATTTTCTGATGCAAAGTGCTAGTCACTGACCCATGGGGATCAGGAACACCCTTTGGGCTATGTTAGGGTCAGCTCAGTTATCGGGTTATCAGGGTACCTGGGCTGGTTCGTGACATTTTTAGTGCCTAAAATTCAGGTAGCGGGTCTCATAAGATTTGAAGATAGAGGAATCACCTTGGAGTACCCCTACATGAAATCCAAGGAAGTTTTTGAGGGAAAATTGTATGAAGAAGGGACCACTTTATATATAGGAACCTAAAGAATTTGAAATAGGGTGTTGTAGGCTATATCTTGTGAGACTACTATAAATGTATTCTCAATACTAAGCCAATAAAATGGGTCATTAGCATAATATTTCAACATGGATTCTTGCCACTATTATTATATCAATATATTATTAGGTTTAAGGGAGTAAAATAAACTTCCATAATCCCCATCTTACAGAGCATCTATGTCGGGATGAGATTGATCCTGGTGCCAGTATCCACCAGGCATTGAAATATTTCCACGCCATTGAATTGGAACATGAAATAAAATGGATTAATGTGACCTTTAATAGTGTAAGCCACATCAAAATTAGATAATGAAATGAAATATTGGCATTCTTCTTGCATGACATCCTCTGCATGGTAGGCCTTAGCGGTAAAAATATCAGTCTCTAACTGGAGAGGGCTCTTCAGGGTCCCGATAAGGGATTGAAACATCTACTTTGAACAGAGGAGTGCATCAAGGGAAAATATTTTCTCTAGGAAGTGATGTGATTTATCACATAATACTTATAATTTAGTGACATTTTTATACATTCTAAGGTACTTTCTATAAGAGGAAGCATGGTAGACACATCTGATTGAGCTTCCAATTCATGAAGGGTGCTAGATTTGTATCAATACTAATTGGATGGTTCAAGTTGAGTATTAGATGAATGAGGATGAGCCTCAGAAAACCATGGATTATCATGATAATGTTGTGGCTAAGATGTATGATTATCCAGTGCGATTGGATGTAGAGGTGTACCTGACATAGTTTCATGACAGAGATACACCTACTGAACCCTGTGTGAGGCTTGTTTCCTAGTTCTTGTGGTGTGAAGATACTCTCCAAGAGCACTAGATCAGATGTACCACTTGTTTCCCGGATTCCCATACCTCCATTGATGGTGTCATCAAGGTGTTGTTGAGGGTGTTGTGTGTCATTTCCCATCTGTAAGTATGATTAAATGGTCTACAAGCCCAATAAAATTCACATAGGTATAATTATGTTTTTCATTTGTGGAATATTCTAAAACTGGATAGATTCTAGGGACCTATTCTAATTTAATATTCATGAAATAACCAATATTGAAGGATGGATTTTGAACTATAAGGGGACATAGATTTTCCCATAGTCATAAAAAATATTCTTTTGAGACTTGTAAGGCTATGATACTAATGAGGTGGTTGAAGTGGGTGTTGTGGCTGAAGGGGGTACTGGTTAGTTGAATCAGGTATAGATAATACCATGGGCGTGAGAGACAATCTTATGGTCTTGATAGTTATTATTCTTCTATGTTTCGTGAATTGGTGCCACCTGCCACCCATTGGAGCCTTTGTCACTACTATAGAGATCAATGGAGTTATGCACTGTAATGACCCGCTCATTATCATTGGCTTGAGAGGTAAACGAGTCATTACTTGGCCTTAAGAAACATCCCTAAGACACCAAAGGCTTTCCTTAAATTATGAAGGGTTTAAAAAACAAGTGGTGAAAGATTTAACCTTTAAGTAGTAACCCAAGAAACCAAGAATCCATAACCAAAACATTAACTATATGATGCATGAACAAAAGAAGGCAACCGAACAACATCATGTATCTCAAAACCACATCAAAGTGTGGAACATCAGAAGACCAAAACAATATCAAAGTAATTAGTGGAAAACAACTAAGGACTCTCAAGAGACCAAAATAATCCACTCTCTAGAATCTCCAACCTCCAAAATCACTAAGAAACTAGAGTATCAAGAGATTGTACTAAAAATGTGGGAAATGATACATTTTCCCCTCTCTCGGAAGATGGAATCTGTAAAAGTACCAACGTTACAAAGTAGGGGTGAGTATAAAACTCAGTAGGTTTTCCCAAAAGGAATTCCCTACTCACGCCACTAGAATAGAATGGTAATAACATTATATAAGATGGATTATATAATGCAATTTACCAAAATAGTTTATTACCAAATGTAAACATGTTCGAAAACCAATTATGACCAAGTACAAACAAAAGTAAATGAAACCAAATTTTCCAGCAAGTTATTTTTCTAGGAAAATATCTAATCAAAGATTAAAACCTAGTCTTATTATAATTTGGAATACCCATTCCATAGTTCACCTCACACCCACACAAGCATGCTTAATTTTACAGTTCCTTACTCATAAGCGGTCTCCAAATACGTTGTGTCTCAATGACACATTCCCTTAATCCGGGGTCATTTCCTTTGTACTCAAATGGTACTCATCCCTCATTGAGGGCCCATTATGCATGAAATTACACAAACTGCATTTCTGCCGAATAATTTCATTAACAAAATAATCCACTTCAATAAAACTAAACTTTTATTGAAAACCAAAACACAAAAAATTTCAAATCTCTAATTTCCATAAAACATTACCTTTAATTGAAAAGATATCATCCCATTGATGTTCCATAAATCCAAAAAAATCCCCCTTTTAAAACCCATGTTTTAAATCCAAGAACCAAAACACTCATTTAAAATCCCCAATTTTTTCTAGATTTCACAACCATCACTAAAGAAGGTTTCCAACGATTGTTCAACAAAAAAATCATAATCAATTCAGCATAATACAATCAATTTAAAATCATTAAAATTATTTCTAATAATAGGATTTGAGAGTGAAGCCTCATACCTCAGTGTTTTTGTCGAAAAACCCCAATGAACGAAGAACACACAAGAAAAACGGGTGGAGTCTCCCAGAACCCACCTTAGATCTCTTCTCTAAGAAAGTTCAAGAACAAATATCATAATATTTGGAATCGAAACACCTATATATACCCATAATAGGTATAGATCAATGAAATCAAAAGAATATGAGAATTATATCTATGTAGATCTATTAAACTGATCAAGAATGAAGAAGAACGATCACATACATCAAGAATCTAGCTTCAATTCACCAAGGGAAGACTTCAGATCACCTCCATATCAATGGGAGAACCTTATTTTCCCCTAGGAGAAGAAAAATCCCAAGTTAGGTCCATTTTGGGTAAAGAACAATTGAGTTATGGAAAAAACGAGTGAGATCCAATTTTTAAGGAAATCATTTTCAACCTACGCACGGTTTAACCGAATAGTTAGGAAAACCATGCGCTAACCACGCGGTAGCCACTACCCGCATGGATTCCCCTTGCATGGTCTCCCAAACTATTCTCAAATAGTGCTGGTGATACTACCTCAAGAGGACCACTAAACATGGTTTGGTTATAATGTTATGAAAACCATGTGCTTCCCGTGCGACTTATATTTAACCCCAAAACACTTCCAATGTTCTCCCAAATATCCCATCCATCACCCTTTCACCTTATAATAATAAAAATATTAAGAAAGAGTTACAAACCAGAATCTGGGGGTACTAAATTCTCCCCACCTTTGGTATTTCTGTCCCTAGAAAGTAAAAAATATTCGCAGCCCTGAAGGAGTTCCAGCTACTGCTCTTTCATCTCCTTCTCATGTTCCAATGTCTCTTTATGAAACTGACCATGAAGCCCTAAAACCCGTACCAGACAAATGATTTATAAATTTAATAATTTCTATTTCCTATCCACAATATGTACTGGGATATGTATCAATGAAGCATCCAGATCTAGTTCAACATGAAACCATCTGATCACATGGTCAGGATCAGGCTGATACTTTTTTCAACCGAGATACATGGAACACATTTTTCATTGAACTGAATTGTGGTGGAAATGAAAACCGATATTCCACCTCTCCAATGAGTTCCAATATCTCTAAAGGGCCAATGTTTTTAGGAGATAACTTTCCCTTCTTCCCAAAACGATGATGTCCATGCCTTGGAGATTTCCTCAAGAACACTTGATCACTTACTACAAAGGAAAACAGTCGTCGACGATGATCCACATAAGATTTCTAAAAAATATGAGCCGTCTCCATCCTCTTTCTAATCAACTGGATCTTATCCACTGTTTCTTAGACAAGGCTCGATCCAACAAGTGAAGTATCACCCGTTTCCACCCAATAGAGTGGAGAATGATAAGGACACCCATACAATGATTCAAATAGACTAATATATATTGAGGCCTGATATCTATTATTGTATGAGAACTCCACCGAGGGTATATAATCCTCCAATGATCCACTAAAATTACTTACAAAAGACCAAAACATGTCTTCCCATGATTGTATCATCCTTTAAGATTTCCCATCTTTTTAAGGATGACATGTCGTGCTCATAGTCAACTATGTCCCAATAGATTTTTGTAAGTATTTCTAGAAACGAGATGTGAACCTTAGATCTCTATCTAAAACTATTTAAACTAGTATTCCATGCCTCTTCATAACTTCCAAGATATAGATTTTTGATAGATCCCCCACCGTATGAGTTTCAAAAATAGGGATGAAATGGGCCGACAAGGTAAGACTATCCACAATCACCTATATGGCTTCATGTTTCCAAACTATTCTTGGAAGACCTAGAACAAAATCCATTGCTATCTTCTCCCATTTTTACACCTGGATAGATAAAGATGACAACATACATATAGGTCTATGAAGCTCCAATTTCACTTGTTGACAAGTTAAGCACCTCAAGACGAACTCAACCACCTTTATTTTCATGCCGCTCCACAAAAACTGCACCTTTAATGCCTTATAAATCTTTGGTGTACCTGGATGTACATCCCATCTCGAATGGTGGTAAGCATGAAAGATATTTTCTTGAAAATCCATAGGTACAATCATCCTATCTCGTAAACACAAAACTGAATTCTCATCATGTTTCCATCCATCAATGATCTACCCACCATTGAGTTCTGAACTCATAACCAAACATTTTCCATTGGATGTTTATGCCTCTTTGACCATACTTACCAAATAAAGAACAAGCATAATTGAAAAGAAAACCACAAAATCACCTCGGTCTTCACATTCTCCATGCATATCATCTATGACTGAAGCATAAGAAACCACTTGGTCTCCTTGTACAAGAATTAAATCCAACCTTGATCCCGATGCATCACATTACATCACATACCCCTGTCCTGATTCTAGAAAAATCAAGATAGGTGCTGATGTAAGCTGAAGTTTCAGTTCCAGAAAATAATTCTGGCATTCCTCTATTCATTGGAATGGATAATTCTTTATTTTCAAATCTATCATTAGCGAATCTAGTCGTGAGAAATAACGCACAAAGCGTCGGTAGTAACCAACTAGACTAAGAAAATTTCACATCTCAAAGACACTCTTTGGTGGTTTCCTTGAGATAATGGATTTTATCTTTTCAGGATCAACAAAAACTCCTTTCTCTATAATGATATGGCCAAGGAAACATACATCCTGTATCCAAAAATCACACATTAAGAATTTTTCATACAACTAGTGATCTCTCAATATCTGTAACATTGTTTCCAGGTGCTCCTCATTGTTAGATCTTGTCTTTGAATACACCAAGATGTCTTCCCAGTACACCATAACAATAGAATCCAGATATCTCTAAAATATCCAATAAATCAAAGACATGAAGAAAATGGTTAATTCATTAGAACAAAAGGAATGAATAAATAGTCTTAGTGCCTATATTATATTATGAAAGCTGTCGTTGGAATATCTTCCTTCCGAACTCGCAATTGGTGATACCCTGATCGCAAGTCAATTTTAAAGAACTATTGAGGTCCCCTTAATTGACCACACTGATCATTAATGTATGGAAGTGGATATCTGTTTTTTATCATAACTTGGTTAAGCTTACAATTGTAAACACAAAAAGAAAGAGTTCCATCTTCCTTCATCATGAACAATACCAGTGATGCCCACAGAGACGTACTTGTCTGAATGAAACCCCTACCTTCCAGTTCCTCCAACTACAATTTCAAATCCTGTAACTCTTTTGGTTCCATACTGTAAAACAAAATGGAAATAGGACTGGTCCTTGGACGGAGATCAATTGTAAAATCCACATCCCTTAGAGGTGGTAACCCTGAGATGTTTTTGGGAAGGGTATATGGAAATATTTCCAAAAATGATGGAAAACTATTTCCCTCGATCTCTTCCATTGAAAACAAAGTGAAAACTTACAACTAATAAGATATTGTTCAGGACGTTGGTTCCAAAAATATCTTTTCACCTTTCTTTACCCTCCTCTATCCTCTAAAGAGATGCTCGTTGCCATACTCATCCATGAAACAAACTGTTCTCCTATAACAGTTGATGTGAGACTTGAACGTTGTCAACCAATTCATACATAGGATTACATCATAGAAATCCATGTCAAACCTCGAGAAGTCCCATTTTAGCTCAACTCCATCCACAATTATAGCACATTATCTACACACAAAGGCTTGACATTCTCTTCCACCGATATAAGTTTGGAGTTTTAAAATAGAAGTCATCAATTACAACTTTAAATATAGAATATCCAAAACACAAGAAGCAATGAAAGAATGTGACACACCAGTATCAAAGAGTGCTTTTAAAAGGGTATAATTAAAATTAAATATACCTCTCACTGTAGATGGTTCATCCTGATCATCAAAAATCATCTTCCTACCTCAATACAATTGCCTCGTCGCTGCAATGTTATTGTTGTTTAGTTGCTAAGGTTTCCCTGGTTGCGGGGTCATGGTATTTTGAGAATCACCATTGCGAGCTCTGTTCTGCTGACAAGACTGATTATGCTTCCCTTGCCCCGTCGAAGCATACGATGCTTATGTCACCTGAGAAGTGTCCCGAGCACCTTACCTTGGAGTACTGCAACAATAGTGCTAAAGTTTCCTCATATGTTTGTAGTTATGGAATACTATAGGTTGTGTCATACCCTCTCACTTTATGTGGTCAATCAAACGACATTGAAAACAACCTATTTTGATCTTGGGTTGTGGAGGAAGGTTCACTAATCCAGCTGTCTGATTCTGATTTCCACTTCCACATTGGAAATAGGTGTCCCTTTTTCCATTTGCTCCCACCATTTGAGTTCCCACAATTTCCTGTTGGTATCACCAGACCTCATCCCATAGATACTGAGATATCACATTCAGCCATAGTCACTCCCACTACTAGAAATATACCTTATACCCACAGTTTGAAACCGTGGGTATAGCCCCTAGAACCATGGGTATAGGCTATACCCACAGTTCTATAAACCGTGGTCTTCTAAGGTGTTGGGATAGAGCTATGCCCATGTTTCGATAGAACCATTGGTATAGACCTAGGAAATTACATAATTCCCATAGTTTACAAAACTGTGGGTATAGATTAACCCATTATAAATAATATACCCACGGTTCAATGAACTGTGGGTATAGATCTTGAACTCAAAAAAATACAAAATAAATTTGAAGATAGATGAATATACTTTTTAAAACAAATTTGAAGTTACAATTGAAGACTAAACATATCCACACGGTTCATATGATACTTAAGGTTACAAAACATATTTGAGATAAATGCCTTCAGTGGTGGATTCTGAACGTTCCAAAGAGACTTCGGGTGAGTTTGGTGTTTTAGGGGAACTCATGGTTGGCACATTGTAGCCTGTTTCTTCCAATTCTAACAAAATGTCATCATCCATCATCAAATATTTAAAATCCATGCCAGATTCAAGTATATATTTTTACTCCTTATACTGCACTACCTTACCATCACAGATTGCAGTTCCATCCATCTCGCATAACCTATTTTCCATGTCAACTCAACAATGACCCACTTCACAAACAATAATATAGAATAAATGAAACTCACTTATATGTTGTCAAAATTATGTAAGAATTCAACTGGATGGGTAACCAGTGAAATGGTTATGCCTTTGAGAATACCCCTCACACATTCCTGCAAAAAGAATGAAATGCATCAGAAATTCTATATAATATTGGTAAAATTACAATGTGTTCTGGGTTGTCACCTTCAATATATCTGAACCAGTTTGGAAATACACTACAATAAAAACTTCATAAAGAAGGGTAAATATCATGATCCTGATAAATAGATCTGTAAAGGTGTATGCACTATTTTTTTCCACCATTGAGGTTGATGCCACGCTCCCCAAATTCATTCTAGTCCCCAGATTCCATCATTTCCAAGTCCTTCTCCAATCAATAGGACCAGATGACTTCCCTGTATCTTATCATGTTTATAATCAAGCCAAACTTGATGTTTTCTTGAATGGTAACACTTTGAATCCATGATCTTTGGGCAATGTATGCAGTTGTGCAAAAAATCAAGAAATGATGAAAGGAAAGAAAGCATATTAATATATGGAATAATCAATACATTTAAGAGATGAACTAATAAACAATAAGTTAGTCACTAGCCCAATTCAAACCTTCCCATTTGTTTTGTTCATTTCACCAAGAATTGAATCCAATAGAGAAGAATTCCTTGATTCGACAGTTCCAACTATGGCTGTAAGATCCCCCTGTGAATCTCTAGGTTTAAATTCCTCAAACAGGTTTTTTCATCATTGTCATCCAAGCTAAAAGATCTTTTTTTTGACCTCGATTGTGATGGAACCATCCCAATTCTCCTCTCTCTCTATTGAATCTATAGATAATTCTTCACTAGTCATGTAATGATCCAATCTCTTGAGGGAGATCTTGTCTTGAGACATCAAGATCATGGTTTGAGGGAAGGTCCTAATGGGTTCCCTCAAAATCTTGAAGAGAAATGTGGTCATGAAAACCATACTCACTTCGAGTGTTATCCTTAAAATGATCACAGTCCGGAAGTTGAGGGTTGATACAAGGATCGACGTGCTCCATAATACGATAATGTTTCTAGCAGCATAGTAGAGGACCTTGGTTTCACATCCATAGAAGTAGGGAATGAAAGAAGAGATGAAAACATGTTTTAAGAGAAATCAAATAGAGGTATTTTGTAACTTCCAGGTTCTAGAAGCCACCCAGAGGCGCCCCATACCAGGTTGGTCACATGGCCTCAACCACATTTTCCCAAACTCTAGAGGATGCCGACTAGTAGCGAGGGCCTTGGGTGTGATAGTGGGGAAACTATTCCCTCATTGGCAGAGTACACAACAGAAGAAAAATAAACATGAAATAGCGGAAGCAGTAATAACCAACAACATAAACAACGGAAGAATGAATCAACAAAATGGAGCAGAAATGTATATATGAAACGATGCATGATACATAACTAGGAAAGCATCCAAACATGTCACAATTATTGAAAACACTACAGTACCAAAACAAGTACAAACTAATATAAGGCAACTCCTCAGCATCGCAAGACAAAGCTTGGTCCCATGCTCCCCTGCTCCAAGCAATCAAGTATCGGAAGTCGAAGGGTGCTTGCCCTTGTCTATACCTGAAATAACATAGTCTGTTTGGGCCCAAAAGCATGACCCAGACAGGGTGTGAGACTAAATCCCAGCAGGCATTCACCCAAAGATCTGTTCTTAATAGTCAGTGAGTATATGTCAGGTAAATGTACAATATGCAATATGCAACAACCACAAAAAAGTAAGCAGTAAAGCAAGATGATAAACAATAGTGATAAACAAAAATAGTGAAGTAAAACAACCAATACGTAGGAAAACACTATCAGAAGTACTCATAGCCATCCCCTCTAGTCCAATCCAAGAAGTAACAAAACCCTCTGGGCAGTGCGCTCAGCCTAACCCCTCTGGTTTGGTCATACGAATTTATCAGACTCTTTGGGGGAAGCACACACGGTCAATTCCCCTTATATTTTAGGGTAGTCAGGGACTCTCTGAGGAATATCACGCGGTCTAAACCTCTTAGTCCCAAGGTCTAGAGACTCTCTAAGGTATCTATCTCGGTCAATTCCTCCTATAGCCTCAGGTATACCACAGACTCTCTGAGGAAGATCACTTGGTCAATTTCTCCTCTAGCCTGGGAAGGTTCTTAAAGATATTCAAACAGGGTAAGACTCTCCAAGGAAGCTCACTCGGTCTACCCTCATGTAGTATATAAAATCCAAGACTCTCTAGAAGATCACTCGATCCATCCCCTGTAGTCTATAATGTCTAAGACTCTCTGGGAAGCTCACTCGGTCTATCCCTTACAGTCTATAGCACCCGTTTCTCTCAGCCCCATGCCAGTCAGTGCATAATAATGAAATAAGGACAAAGTACACCTATAGAGCTACTTGTATAACAAAATTACCCCTATAGAGCTACTTAGGTAAACATTCTATAAGGCAACAAGTATGTCATCAGTTTCACTTCAACCTATAACCACAAGGCATGAAAACTGGTGTAACAACCAAAGGAAAACGAGACCCAAAGGTCGTAAATAGAACAAAACAAGGGAAAATACAAACAAGAATAATAAAATATCCTCTAACATGGTAGATTTACCTCTACACAAGAATACAATAAAGTAAGGAAAAAAACAAGGGAAAAAGATAAATACGCAATACCCCGTTCATGGGTATTGGTGGAATTTGCGCATAAAACTTAAAGACTTTGAACGGTAAGGCACAAACCACCTACCTCGATCCTAGGAGATCGGTATACTTGAACAATGATGACTAATGCTCCCTAGAATGTCATATATCTGAGAGAACACACCAAACATTCAACCTTAGATAACTTGAGAAAGAGGAAGAATTGGAAAACAAAGCTCAAGCAGAAGGGAGAACTCACCGCTGCGCTTCCAACACAATCGGCAGTGTTTGAATAGGAGAAAGGATGGAGGCTCGGGAATCCGAAAAAGTTTTGAGGCCGTATGACGTCTCTCAGTTGAACCAGACCTAGAAGAATATGTTTATGATTATGAGGTGCGACGCCGGTCCATTTAGTGAAAAAAAGAAAAGTACACGGTGTGTATTTTTAAAGTACACGACGTGTAGTGGGTTTTTCTGTACTCCACCAAAATCGGACTCCACGTCACCCCTACACACCGTGTGTTTGGCCCGGACACTTCCAGCACACGGATTAGAGCGGGAAAAGGGTACACAAAGTGTACTAAGAAAGTACATGGCGTGTACTTCAAAATTTCTAGAAACTCCAAAAATTCTCAAAAACTCTAGAAAAGGAAATACATACCTGAAACGAAGATCTGGGTTCTTTCAAACTTCCCCCTTAAAGAAATTCATCCCCGAATTTCCCTAGATATGAGCATAAGAAGAAACCCCGAACAGCTCCAGCCACTGCGATCAAACCTCAGCCTCCCTCTCCCAAGTCTCATCCTATACTCGCCTGTGCTGCCACAACACCCGTACCAGAGGAACAGACCGGCCTCAGAGAACATTTGTACTCTGATCGACAATCGGGATGGGATGCTCCTCAAACTATGCATCCGCTTCGATCTCAATCTCCTCGGGCTCAAAGACATGAGGCGGGTCAGAAAAGTATCGTCGGAGCTGAGAGATGTGGAAGACTTCGTGCATAGTCTGGTACCTCTAAGGTAGTTTCAACCGATAGGCAACTGGCCCAACTCTCTCTAACACCTCAAAAGGCCCGATGTACCCCGGTGAAAGCTTACCACGTCTCTGAATCCTCTTGTGTCCCAACCTCGGTGTGACACGCAAGTAAACCTGATCTTCGACCTCGAACTCCAGAGGTCTTCTCCACCGATCAGCATAAGACTTCTGCCGAGACTGTGTTGTAGCCATCTGCTTCTGAATCAGCTCTATCTGCTCTGAAGTCTCCTGAACAAGATGAGGTCCCAGCAAAGCTTCCTCTCCTGCCTCCAGCCAGCATAAGGGTGATCGGCATGGCCTACCATACAGAGCCTCGTATGGTTCCATCTGAATAGTCTCTTGAAAACTATTGTTGTAAGAGAACTCCGCCAGAGGTATATGCTTCTCCCAAGAACCGTCAAAGTCTAGAATGCAATCTCGGAGCATATCATCAAGCACCTTGTTGACACTCCTTTTTCTTCACATTGTCTAAAATAATGGAAAGGGAAATGACTTAGCACAAATTGATTCATCCTTTAAAGAAAACCTAAAAAATAGATAAAGGCATGAACAAGGCTTCAAATGCACAAGGGCCGTGCAAGTTCCCTCATTGTCGCACAAGTATACTTACGCGCCGCCTAATGGTCGCATAAGTGACTTGTGTTCCCTAAGTGATAACAGCCTAGGGTCTTCTCTAGCCTATAAATAGACCCTGTGGGCCCCCCATTGGAGGATGAATTTTTCCATAATTCATATATAGAGCTCTGAACGCCCAAGTCTCTTCTTCAGGTCTTCCGAACACTTCTAAGGTAATTATTTACCTATAATGGAAGGTCTAAACAAGAGGAGTAAGGTATAAGTGTTAGAATTCACTAACACTTGCACGCCTAAGGTGTTTTACCCTTATGGGAAATAAACATACTTGCGTGCCTCGATACTTCTTCACAAGAACTTGTGTGCCTCTCTTATGGAAGTACCTCATGGTAATTATAAAGGCTTTGGTCAAGGATCCCCCAAGTGTTATCCTACTGGTTAACAATCACGCATGTGCCCATGTGTCGTGCAGGTATACCTGCGTGACCAGGACTTGCGTGCCCACACAGTACCAGCGCGCCTACCAGGACTTGCACGCCCCTGCCTTTTTGGGTTCCCTTCTTGCCCATTTAACCCCTCTTATACCATTCCACCTCTCCTATTCAAGATTTAGTCTTCAAGACATTCTTCAAAGCCATTTATGGCATGTTTTCTTGATTGAATTCTTTATCTGAATGGAATTATGTGGATCATCTCTTAAAAACTTAGTGATTCACATAATCTTTATGTCACTAAAGATTGAGATTTCATTCATTCAACCTCATCCTTTAAGATGAGATAACCCCTTAAACCGGGCCTCCTTTTCAGAAGTAATTCCCAGTCATAATTCTCATTAATTTGGGGCATCCTCCTTAAGAGTAAGCCCCAAGTCCCTTAATTTTTCAAATCCCTTAACCTGGGAATCCTTCTCAGGAGTAATCCTCAAGCTTAATTTCTATTAACCAGTCCTAATTTAATTTTTGATCTGGGTCTCCTTATCAGGAGTAAAACCCAATCATAATTCCCCTCCTAATTTGGGCCCCCTTTTCAAGAGTAAGCCCCAAATTAGAGTATTCAAATCTCCATAAAGTACATATACCTTTATGGACCATGTTCCTGGATTTCTTCCCTGATGTAAATCCTAATATTCATCTATTTGGGAAGTCATACATACATAAGCCCCACATCATTTCTTATGATTGCATCTTTTATGGCACAAATTGTCTGGTTTTACCAATACCTCTTCTTTCTCACACCGAGCATGGCTCACGTGAGCTTAGAGTGTAAAAGTAATTATGACATCTTTCTTTGAGCCATCAATCATAAACATCATATTCTATTACTCGAAATACGTGAGTTCTAATTCCCTTTAAAAAAAATGATACGTAGGTAGCCCATCTGCGGGTACGATCCCAACTCTGAAATAATCTATGTCCTTTTGAATGACAATAAACTTCAAGTGCCCCACTGAGTGGTTTTAAAACAGTATGGTCATCATAATGAACAAGAGAATTTTATGTATTAAATGACACCACTGAATAAGAATCTCTAAACAAATACAGATGATTCTCTATCAATGATGAACCTCGAATACATATAAAAGATTCTCTAAATTTTCTACATATCAATCATTGATTGTCAGATCTAAAGGAAAGCTCATTTTATACTTGGTAATGTATAAGGATTCATGAACATAACTTAAATCTATAAAGAGAGTCCCGGAGTAGACAATAATTCCCCTAAAGAAGGTGTGATGAGTCTGACCTCCCATCCTCTCAACCAATGAAAATTCCTAAGCCTCATCAGTCTACAACTAATGAGTGCCTACCTTTGGAATGTAGGTTCAAATGGATATGGAATCATTGGATGTTTCCAGTTCTATGAAAAAACCCGTTAGAAACCGCTTGTAATGTTTGAATCTTAAATCAATGAGATCATCCCCAATTCCAGAGGGAAACAATAAATGGTGAACCCGACGTGAATCCTTAACCAAGTCAAAATAATGTTTTGCTTATTTGTTAGGCCCGTATTTAAAACTCAATGAGAGGGCCAAAAAAAATCATTGACATATGTACTCATCCAAAAGATGTAGTGGCTGAATTTATCTTGATTGTGTCTATTATATCAAATAGAAACTCTTTTCCAAGATCTCCTACATTTCCAGAATGGATTCTCTTAAGTTCGCATCCATGAATACGTCTGCTATAAAAACTTCTGCTAAAAATGCCAGTAATTCTACTCCTGCTGGATCATCATCCGCTCTGAGGAAGATATCACCTACCCAACGTCTTCAATGCTGGGTATCAAACATGCTGGTTAAGGAGTACCATCAAAACGGTACTATTCCAACTCTGGAGGCTTCCCGACAAGCCCTCCAAGTAAACAATTCACCCTATTTGTCCGGACATCGATGACCAGTGATCAAGAAGCAGGCGGTGCTAACCACCGTCTTCAACCGTTTTAGGTCGTTATCCCCAGAACGCAATCACCATTCACTCCCATATTCTGAGGAGGTGAATGAGCAGGTCCCTCAGGGCCTTAATTCAAGGAGACAGAAGTCCTTCCCAAGGGCTCCCATCAACAATCGCCTCCAGACTCATGCGGCAGTGCGGCCTCAACATGATGAGGGTACCGACTCCAGGCGTTCGGCTCAAGTTCCTCGAACCCGAGCAGGAAAGATAAATCGCTATAGGCGAAATCCGGTTAACAGTGAGTAGGTTCTCATCTCTTCCTTCTCTAGAGAAGTAAACCAACCTAACTTGGTAGCAAGCAACGAGCGGGCACACACACCTGCCCGTTTTAATTCCGCTGTCTAGAAAACTCGTCTGGCAGCATCACGCCAATCCCGCCAGGCAATTCTGGAGGAGTATTATAGACAGGAACATACACCTTTTTATACGTCATCATCTAGTCATCAGGCTCGTCTAACTACATATGATGGATCTATTCAACCACGTTTGGAAAAGTTCAATCAGCAGGAACATAAACCTGCTAGTATTAATCAAGTCTACCAATAGTATCGCTTGGTATCACACAGAGAAGTCAGTCAGAAATCTCCAACAACAAACAGGAGGAAGACTCAATTCTCTGCTCCCACACTTGAGTACTGTCAGGATTCACTAACAGGAAAAGGAGGACAGGAGCAGACACATAAACCTACTCCAAGCACGGAATGGATGTATATCCTCGTTCCGGCAGCTGAAGTCACCAAGCATATTCTATCAATGGTGAAAGAGCAGAAGCAAATCTCTGCTCATATTTTGGATGCTTGCCAGGATATTATAACAACTTCAGAAACATCTCAAGGAAAGACACATAAATCTATCCCTACCAGTGGAGTGACACATCAATAGTTCACTCTGGAATGGACACACACATCTGTTCCAGTCCAAGAGGGTTGTGGGGAGTAATCCCCCATATCATACAAACAACCAAGTCAGGCACATACACCTGGTTTGAGTGGAGATAATCTGCCTAACATGATCATTTCTCCTAATTAGGCACAAACACCTGCTAAATTGAGTAATAAGGCATCTATGAAAAAGTCCTTCCCAACACAGTCAAGAAATCAAGAGCCAATCTGTGACAAGGCCTTACTTGATGCTGGAGTTCTTGAAGCCCTCAAACAGTTATCTGTTGGAATGCAAGATTCTACTCCCCCATTTCCTAATAGTGGGAACATTAATTCTGAAGGTCTTCAAGAGACACTTCATCATGAAGGCGTGCTTCATGACAATTCGGTCGATCTCAATGTTTTATCTTCATATGAGAGCAACGAGAACCCTTTGTGTGGTCTGAAGACCAAGGAGAAAGAGATCTCATCTTTTGCTGTAACCCACTGTGGTGGTCCTCCCCATGATGAAGAATTTCTCTGCGAAAGTCCTCTCCGTAGTAGCGATTCACATTGCCCATAAAATTCTCTAGTGGACAATGTAGTGCTGAGAAAGCCCTCTTATATTGAGGCACTTGAAAATGCAAAACCAGTCATGTCTGATTCTTTATTGCTAGTAGGTGAAATACTTTCTCAATCGGAAGATAGCCCAGGGTGTAGGTCATTCTCTGAACCACCCCTAAGTCATGGATCTTATAGTTTGATCAGTGATTTCTCTACCAATCTTGGTGAATCCGATGAAGCAACAAGGAAGCACCAACTCTGGTCAAATCAGGTAGAAGAATCTTCATTGAATGATAAAGAGGAAATACTAAACATGAGAATACAACTAGAGAAAGATGAAGTGCCAGTCATGTTTTGGCCTCTGGATGACTCTCAGTATGACATTCCAGAGATTTTGATGGAAGAAGCAATTCATGATATTCATCTAAATATATGGAAAACTATTTGTTAGTTGAAAAAGAAAGTATTATCTTATGATGAATATGAAAATAATGTTAAGATAATAGAAGGGTTACAACGTCAAATTGACTTGGCATCTCTATCAGTATCTTGATATCCAAAGGCTGAAAAGTAGAAGAGATCCCTTCATCGTTCATGCCTTGGCGCACTAAGAAGATTGCGCCAGTTAATTTCCAATTCCCCATCTGGTATTCATGTCAGAGGATGGGGTGTTCATGGATCACTACATTTTACTGTGCTCTCCAGTCAGCAAAGCCCTCCTAAAATGGTCTCATGCAATGTTATTTACCGTGGCTGGCCACAGTCAATGGGTTTTGTTTGTAAAAAAAATCTTTCCCAAGAACAGGCCTCAACTAGTTCTTCTCAAAATCAAGAATACAGAGAACAAGTTGTTGAATTACTCTTGCATCAAGCAAACGAGAATATTGAATAGGCATATCATATGGAGAAAGCACATAATCAAGTGACAAAAGTGTTGGAAATCATCCAACGGTCTTTTGAACCGGGTGATAAAAGTGGATGTAGGTTGATGCATCCAGCTAATTTCAGGTCTAAGGTCCGCATGATCAGGAGAGCTTTTAAGAAAGTCTCAGACATAAAATGTTAAGAGCCACCCCAGCTTTCCAGAATGGGGACTCTTTTAAACCAACCCTTAGAATCAACAAATAGGATTCGATGAGTTGAGAAAAGACAGCAGGAACAACCCCAGTCCACCGAACTGGGGACTTTTTTAAATCATCAATCCCCTCCTCAGCGAAATTCGGTCTTCTCTCGACTGGGGAAGAAGCCATAGGAGGAACGAAGAGACAGATTATCAGGAGATTTCCTCCAAATTACGGTTCGTCGAGAATTTCCTAATGGATCCAATCAACAAAAGGAAATGTCTCATCAAATACATGAAAGAAGACAATATCACAGAAATTCTGATAGAAGGGATGTGATGCGTTATGCATCAATCAATGTCATCAATGCAATTGTTGCTGATCCACCATATGAGGCTCACTCAGGGGATTCAGAGGAAGAGGTTCCTGCTCAAGAAGATGTACGCACAGACACAAATGAAGAAGGTGTGCATACACGAAATTAAAGGATTACACAGAACCTAGGTAATCCTTCAAGTAACCCACTTCCCCCTCTCCGAAAAGGATCCAACAAAGGGAGGGGAAAGTATCAGGTTACATATCATTCCTCTGGATAAGGCCAATCACTCTCACTAGAGCAAATGTTTTCACAACAAGAGGAAGAAATGAAGGAATTGAGGAGGTTGAATGCAGAACTACTTCAGGGTAGTCTTCTTCCTATGCGTGTTGGAGTCAGTCAGCCAAGGGAGTTTGTTATAGCTGCTGATATGGATCAAGAATATCCTCCTTTATCAGTACACCCTCACAGGTCTAATCCTATGGGTCATGTGCAACAACAATTAGCAGTGCTTCCATCAGTTGCAGCACCAGCTGCCTTACCTGTCCAAACTTCATTCATTGCACCTGCCCAAGTCCAAGTTCAACTGGATGTTTCTAAAAAGTTAATAACTACCATTGATTCATTAAAAGTTCAGTTAGAGACTATGGAAGGGAAGTGTGCACAGGTTCAACCAAAAAAGAAATCTTACCCTAAATTGGTAGATTCAATCTCTCCCCCATCAAGTTTTTAGAACCCTGTATTCCATATTTTCAATGGATCAGGCGATCCTGAATATCATTTGATGCATTACGTGTCTTGTTGTGATCCTATGATGGGAACTCCGGAGTAGCAAGAAGTAGTGAAACTCAGATGCTTCGTGTGAACCGTGCAAGGACCATCCTTTGTCTGGTAAACAAGCTTGCAATCCCGGTCAATTACCAGATGGGAAGAACTCCGTCAACGATTTATTCTTCAATTCAGCCCAACTTTTCCAAAGACAACAGTTTTCGATCTTACAAACTGTAAGCAAAGGGAGAATGAAAGGGTCTCAAATTTCATTTCTCGCTGGAAGGGATTAACATATTCCCTAAGCTTAGCACTTCCTCAAGAGGAACTACTTCCAATATGTGTGGCAAATCTGTGTGACGAATTATGCAGGCCATTGATCCCTGTGAAATACACAGGTGGGTTTTGAGACCTTACTTCAATCGCTCAACAGATTGAAGATTCTCTTATACAGACTAAGGCTAAATCTCGTGTAATTCCATCAGCTCTAGGAAAGAGAATGGGTAAAGTAGAGACTGCTACAGTTATGCTTAAGCAAGCACCTATACCTGCTTCTACTTCAAAAACTCCATCTTCCCAAAGGGCTCCACCTTCTGAGCGCCAACAACAGAGGCCGTTTCGTCAAGATAATCAAAGAGATCAATGACGAAAACAATTTGAGGATTTGAAAATAAAAGTTTACTGTTTCTGAAATGAACAAGTTCTTGGTTATTTCATTTCGGCTCCGGAAAATAATTTTTTTCAATTTCCAATGCCCAAGAGTCCAAACAAGGCAGTAGATGAAGACCGTCCCACCTATTGCCTGTTTCATCAAATGTGGGGGCATCTTATTCAAGAGTGTTTTGTTTTTAAGGACCTCCTTCAAAAAATGGTCGATTTGGGACAAGTTAAACTGAAAGGTTCTTCAGCTCAGGTAGCATGTATTACTGCTACAATTCCAGAGGAGGAAGGTGAGTGGCAAGAAGTTAAAAGAAAAAATTGCACAATAATACGATGATTGGATGGTCAGAAAGACAATCAACTGAACTCATGCTATTTTGCGAACACAATTGAAGAAACCAATTGTGCCTTCTTCCATGAATGTCGTAGCCAAACCCTCTTCATCAGGGGGAAAATCCTCAAAGAAATGACACAATTCGAAGGAGGAACAATCAGAAGAAGATGAGTTTGTGTCAATGCCTAAGCTATCTTTGACTCTGGCAGATTTCATGCCATCTACTTCAAAGCAACGGGCACCGTCCCACCAAACAGCACAACCTAAATTGGCTACTCAAGCAGCGTCCTCATCGGATGAAGATTTAATCTTTGGTTCTGTTAATATGATTCAATTAACAGATCCATATACCAATCACAGTTCGATTTCGATGAGCCTGAATTCTCTGTATCAAACAGAGGAATTAGAGGAAGTTCCAGAGGCTTAGGATACATGGGAAGACGTTGATCTTTCAGAATCCACTATTCCAATTCTACCCTTGCTAGAACTGTGTATGCAGTAGAAACTCATGGTAGAGCCCTTCAACGAGCTCAAAAAGAACAAGAAAGTTCTTCCACCAAAAAAAATTCAGTCCTGGCACAGTTATTTTGGAGGATCGGTTGGGGGTTCCACCTTCATCCTCTCAACAAGTAAATGGATCTAATCGGTCTAATCTTCCAAAACCTGGAATGTTACCAACTCCTATCCCGATACAAGATGCATCAACTTACAAAGCATAAAATTCCAAGACACCTTCTAAACCACATGTTCCTATTGGGAAACACAGACCTTTGGATCAAAAGTATGATGTATTGAAACACCTGGCCCATGTACCGGCTAAGTTATCAATTCTGTATGCCTTGAATTTATCAAAAGATCTTCGGGAGGCACTCATCAAGGCTTTGTCAAGTCCTTAGGAGTTTGAAACTAAAATTGTTACAGATGAAGTCTATCAGATAGAGAATAATCCTGTGGAATGCCATGCAGTAATATCTTTTACTAATGAAGATGAAGATGATGTCATGCATGGACATATTAGACCTTTGTGCTTTTCTGGAAAGGTAAATGGCATAGACGTCTAAAGAGCTTTCATTGATAATGGTTCAGGAGTCAACCTCATGCCCATTCATACACTTCATCGATTAGGCCTCACAGAATCTGATTTATCTCCTTCTACCATGACGTTACAAGGATATGATAAAAATGAACAAGAACCACTGGGCAGGTTACACTCAGAACTCAGATTGGAGATCTTGTATCTAATTCAGATTTCATGGTTGTTGATCAAGACTCAGCCTTCAACATCTTGCTTGGAATACCCTAGCTACATCAACATGCAACTATCCCTTCATTATACCATCAATGTCTCAAATATTCTTTCGATGGTCAAGTTGGGACATTTTATGGTGATAAGGCCCCGTTCAAGACATGTGAGTCTCAATACATTGAGATGGAATTCTATCACAAGAAGGGAAAGAATAAATCCACAATAAGGGACCTTACCAAAGTTAATGCTCCATATGGTTTGGAGAAGATTCCAGTAAATCAATTTACACATGTGAGTATAGATTATGTGTTTCCTATTAATCAAATTGATAAGATAGACCCAAATCAAAATACTCTTATGGAAAGATCCATAATGTAAATTACGGCAATTGAGCCAGACAACATGGGAGAAATTGGTAACCCACTAAGTAGCGATGAAAGCCCAAATGGTGACCTCTTCATTTCATCTTCTGAAATCCAACAAGTCTATACTTCACCAATTAGGCCAGAAGAAGTTATAGCAACACCAGAGCTGAGCAATGATGTTGATTCTCAATCCATAATCTCCTATTTATTTCCCAAGGAAGACCCTTCATCATCAATTGGGTCAGAAATGGAAGCTTCTTCTTCAAGATTTTCAAATTTTAACATCTCTTATGATCATGGAAATTATGCTTATCATCTACTATGCAAGTAGAAACAGAAGAAATAACACATGATGAAGAAGAAGAGAAAGATCTCAGAAATGCTCCTCCAGCATTTGTAGAGGGTATCTCTACCACCGTGGATGAACTCAGAGAAATAAATCTGGGTAAAAAAGAAGATCCACGCCCCACTTTAATCAGCGTGGCCATGAATCTTGAAGAACAAGAGATTTATATTTCCATTTTAAATAAAAATCGAGATATATTTGCTTGGAACTATATATAGATTCCCGAGCTTGATGCTGATGTTTCTACTCATCATTTGGGTTTACCAGAGGAGCATCAAAGATTTAAGAAAGCCGCGGGAAGAAAACACCCACCTTATGCTTCCAAAATTGAAGCTGAAGTGGATAAGCTTATCAAAGTTAACTTCATCAGAGAAGTTCAATATGCCAAGTGGTTGGCTAATATTGTCCCTGTGAAAAATAAGAACTGAAAAATTAGAGTTTTCATCGATTTCCGAGATCTTAATCGGCATTGTCCAAAGGATGATTTCCCAGTTCCGATTACAGAACTTTTAATTGATACAACAGCTGGCTATGAATCACTTTCCTTCATGGATGGATATTCTGGATATAATCAAATCTAAATGGCTCCAGAAGATGAGGAATCTACAGCCTTCAGAGGCCCTCAAGCTGTGTTTTGCTACCGGGTAATTCCCTTTGGCTTAAAGTATGCAGGCGCAACATATCAGCGTGCCATGCATCGTATCTTCAAATAATTTTTATGGAAGTTTTTTGAATGCTATCTGGATGATTTGGTGGTCAAATACAAACAACTTTCTAATCACTTGGCTGATTTAGAAGTCATATTATGCAAACTTCAGCAACATAATTTGAAGATGAACCCCTTAAAATGTGTTTTTGGGGTAACCTCAGGAAAATTTCTTGGCTTTGTTGTACGCCATCGTGGTATTGAAGTCGATCCTGAGAAGAAAATGTCAATCCTTGGTATGTCACCTCCTCAAAATTTGAAATAATTAAGAGGACTTCAAGGACACTTAGCCTATATTCGGCGTTTCATCACCAATTTGGCAGGCAAACGTTTACCCTTCACCAAATTGATGAAGAAGGGAGTCACTTACCAGTGTACTGAAGAATGTCAAGAAGCATTCGATATTCTCAAGAAATACATCTTGGGTCCACCGGTACTCATGCCACCTATTGAAGGAAGACCACTTATCCTCTATGTTACAACATTAGAGTGATCATTGGGTGCCTTTATTGCGCAAAAAAAAAATGATGCTGGGAATGAAAACATCCTCTACTACCTCAGTCGGACTATTCTTGAAGCAGAAACCTAGTATTCAAGTATTGAGAAGTGCTTCCTGGAATTAATCTTTGTAGTTCATATGTTGAGACACTACCTACAACATCATGAGGTCCAATTGGTATCTCACAATAACCCGCCCAAATTCATCTGTAGTCGTCCAATGCTTACAAGACTTCTGTCAAGGTGGGTAGTTATTTTGCAGCAATTCGACATTCAGTATGTGTCTCAAAAGGAATTAATGGGACAAGCTTTGGATGATTTCCTGGCTGAACACCCTTAAGTGGAAGACACATCTTCAGATATTTAACTCCCTGATGAGGAAGTCTTCTCTATTCAAGAAAGTCCTCAAGCATGGGAAATGTATTTTGATGGTGCTTCTAAAAGTCCAACAGGGAGGAAAATGGAAAATCCTAAATTCAAGAAAGTTGGATTAGTAATTGTTCTCATTTCTCCAGAAAAGGCAGTGTTACCTTATTCCTTCTTACTATGGGAAGATGGTACCAATAATAAAGCAGAATACCAATCTCTCATCACATGATTGGAATTTGCGCTTCAAGCCTAAGTGAATCACTTAAAGGTGAAAGGTGATTCAGACCTGGTAATCAAACTTGTCAATGGGGATTATTCCATCAGAAAGAAAGAACTAATCCCTTTGTATGATTACATCAGAGAGTTAATGGCAGAATTCACTTTGGAACGGAAATTTTCTTATGTCCCAAGATCACAAAATGCTCAAGCTGATGCACTGGCTATATAGCAACAACTCTGGCAGATCCAAATCGGGATGAGACAATCATCAGTATTGCCCACTATCATGCAATTTCACCTTATGTTCGAATCAGAACAGAGGAAATTAATGAAATTAGTCCCATTCCTGAACTGTATGGTCATACTATAGGATGGATGTCACCTATCCGAGAATACCTTCAAAATGGAACACTTCCACCTGATAGAGCTGAGAAAGAACAAATCTGGTGAAGTGTGGTCAATTTTACACTTTATGATAGTCCAGATCACCTAGAGAAAATTCTCTACAAATGTGGTTTTGATGGAGTTCTCTTCAGATGCATTGATGGTGAAGAGACAATGGCCATCATGAAAGAAGTGTATGCAGGAGTCTGTGGTGCCCACCAGTCTGGACATAGACTATCTGATTAGATTCGAAGGCTTGGATACTTTTGGACTTCAATGATACAACATTGTGTTGATTTCACAAAGAAGTGTAATTCATGCCAAGTACATGCCAACTTCATTCATCAACCTCCAGAGTTTCTCCATACAGCTAAATACTCATGACCATTTTCCACATGGGGAATGGATGAGGTGGGACCTTACCCTTCAGCTACGGCCAAGCAGTTTAAGTATATTCTTACTGCTACTGATTTCTTTTCCAAATGGGCAGAGGAAATTCCTCTTAAGGAAGTCAATTCTAAATGCATTGTTATCTTCATCAATTCTAACATCATTACCATATTTGGTGTCCCTCATACCATATTGATGGACAATGGCACCAACTTTTGTTCATCCGAGGTGAAGAAGTTGTATCAAGAATACAACATAAAATACAATCATTCATCTCAGTATCATGCAGTGGCCAATGGCCAGATAGAAGCTTTTAATAAGACTCTTTCAAATATACTGCAAAAGATGGTGGATAATGATAATAAATCATGGCCTGATAAACTCTTTCATGCTTTATGGGCTTATCGGACTACCACCCGCACTGCAACGCGGTCAACTCCATATTCACTGGTATATGGAATGGAAGCCATATTTTCCATTGAAGTTCAACAACCCTTGCTCAGAGTAGCTATTTTTGATCAGTCATCTACAGATGAACAATCTCAAAAGCAATTGAATGAATTGGAACTATTAGATGAGAAAAGATTGTTCACTTTTCACCACTTGGAAGTCTATCAGAATAGAATAACACGAGATTTCAACAAAAAAGTTTGTCTTCTTTCATTAACTCATGGAGAATTGGTATTAGTTCTCAAAACTCCAATGATAGCAGGAAAGAAACCTCCCAAGCTTGAGCCAAAATGGAAAGGACCTTACTCAATACATAGGGTCTACTCCAATGGAGCTTATTCATTAATCTCGATGGATGGAGAACTCATCGCTACTCCAAACAATGCCATATTTTTTAAGAAGAATTTTGTATAAACACAAAATATATCATCATTGGTCCAGTATGACCTTAAACTGCACCACCATCCTGCATGACATTAAAACTGCTCATCATGTCTAGGCAACATGACATTAAACTGTATCCCTTTCATTTTCCTTGCTATATGAAGTTAAACTATACATCAACGGTCCATGCATACGACCTTAAACTATTTGCACGTCCTTTAGGTCCAGCATGACGTTAAACTACATCATCCAGGGTTAATGCATATGATCTTAAACTGCTCATCATGTCATCCAACATGATGTTAAACTGTGTCCCCCTTTATCGTCCTTTCTATATGACGTTAAACTATATAGAATTCCCTTACATCCAGAAATACGTTAAACTGCATAACCAACGGTCCATGCATACGACCTTAAACTATTGTCACTTACGTCCAACGTGACGCTAAATTGTATCGTCCCTTTTTCATCCAACATGACGTTAAACAGTGAAAAAGTCCCTAATACGTCCAACATGACGTTAAATGGTGTACTCTTTTGTCCTCATTGCATGACATTAAACTGCACAGTCCTCTTTTTTGTCCAACATGACATTAAACTGTATTGTCCCCATCGTCCTAACTACATGACGCTAAACTGTATAGAAAGTCCTTTAATACGTCCAATATGACGTTAAACTATATTTTGTCCCTACTACATGACACTAAACTGTGCAGCACCAATAGTCCTAACTGCAAGACTTTAAACTGCATAGTCCCTTCATATGTCCTACATGACATTAAACTATGCATCATTAAGGTTGTTGCTACCTCTTGTTTCTCACACCGAGTATGACTCACGTGAGCTTAGAGAAAACTTCAACCATAACACTCTCTCTGGGCTACTAACCATCTGTAAGTCCCAAAACTTTTTTTAGATCATTGTCCCCAAGAAAAACTTGATCACTAATTCATTATTTAATTGAACTACGCAGACTTTGATCCTTGCCTTCTAGGCTGGGTATGTAGGCAACCTCCCAAGGTTCAAGCCCAAAACCAATCTCTTCACATCGGTTCACCTCCATCTCATACGATGTCGATTCGTGAAACCGCCCTTAGAATCAATATTTTTACATTGATTTACATTCATCCTTGTTATACGATGTTAAACTATACAACACTTTTGTCCAGTATGAAAATAAACTACAATATTCTTTGATACCCTCACTTGAGAGGGAATCATTATTTACATTGATTTTCAATTATGATTCATTTCAAAGACTATGTGCATACATGGAAATGCCTGAATCTTTTATCTTGGGTCAAACAATCATTGCACTAAGGTCCCCTTTCACCCTTCACATGTACGAACCAAATTTGTAAAAAGGGTAGTTCTAGTACTACGTGGGCTTGATTACCATCCTTATGGGATACATAGTAACGTTTGAGTGTCCCTCAAATCCAGCCCCAAGTATTTTGGGCCTAACCCCCAATTCTTCTTTCAGTCCCCTGGCTGAAAATTCCCCATGAAAACACACACTGTGTATTTCTTATAATGGTCCAAGCTCTATCACCCTAAACTAATATCTCCAATCCTTTTTTCCCACACGACGTTAAATTGTAGTTCAAGAATTATGTATGGCTTGATTCCCATCCTTATGGGATACATAGTGAAGTCCAACATTTCCATTCAGGACCCAACCACAACATGATTATGGTTAGTGTTGATTTGTGTACCTCTACATATATTGGACAATACCCATCTTTATGTGTCATAATCCTAACCTTAAATATTTATAGATCTTTATAACACTTTTCTTGACTTCTAGTCACAGAAATTTCAAACTTCTAAGAATTCTTTTGCCTGACTATGCAGTACGTACCCTTAGGCGACCTTGCATAAAAAGTCTCTATAATAGATTTGTCAGCCAAAAGATGCTATTATTTGACTATTCAACCAATTCACTTAGGTGGCCCTTCATAATTCAACCCCCTAACGGGTTTTTTGGATACTGGTAACTTCATTCTTGGGAAGAAAGCCTCTTTTGTCCTTATTTTTCTTAAATAACAATATGTATGGATCTGCAAAAATATCCATCCTTAACGTACTTGTCCCATATCCTTTTTCATGATCAGAAAGTATTCAAGTATATGGTTTATATTCTCCTTCCCTACGTTTGGGTCAGACCTTTGTAGGGGTGATATCCATCCAGTTATTTGATAATCTTGTTTGGAAATATCTTCTCCATATTCAAGTACCTATTTCCATACAACAAACTCTATACTTTGGAAAATTTGAATCTCCATAAACTTTCACTGGCTTTCTAAAACTAGGAATGTAAATTTCTAAGAGTTATTTTGCCTGACTATGTAGCACGTTCCCTTAGGTGGCCTTGCATAAGTAGTCTACATAACGGACCTGTCAGCCAAAAGATTCTATTTATTTGACTATGCAGCCAATGCCCTTAGGTGGCCCTGTATAATTCAACCCCCTAATGGGTTTGTTAAATAATGGTAACTTCATTCTTGGGAACTACTTCTTCTAATTCCTTTTATCTCTTTTTCATATCATTCCTCATATTCAAATATTCTTAAGTCATAGTTTACATATTTTCCCTCATACTTGAGTGTGGTAATATGTTTTCAGATAAATTGTCAAGGAATTGAGTCAATTTTAATCCATTTCGGTCAAAGCTATTCCAACATTAAACATTAGCCTCTTTATATCCGATGTGCATGAATTTAAATTACCCACCAAAGACAAAGGAACTCTGAATAAAAGACAATTTGTAGCTCACTAAACATACATTTTGTATGATTTAGGTAATATTGAGCAATTAAGAGATTCAAATTTTGTAGGGTTATTTATAATAATCCTAGTAAAAATCAAACTATGCTTACTAGGCCCATTGTCTTAGGTAAAATTTAAAGAAGATATCAAAAGAGAATACAAGAATAAATTATTGAAGATAAAAGTACTCTCCATTGATACACAAGAATTAGAAGGACATCCATAGATTGGAGTCAATTTTTTTTTTCAAGAAATTACAAAAGGCTGTCGACATAAGTCTTCACTTGATGAACCACATCCTGAGCTTCATCTGCAGCTACTTGAAGCTCATGCACTCGACCAAATTCACTCTTTTCAGCCTGATGGAGTGCTTTCTTGGCATCCACAATGGTCTTCATACCATTCGTTTGAACTCCCTCCTGTGAATTATTGAGTTGGTCAAGTTCCCCAGTAACAACATCTAACTATTGCTGAAGGTTAATCTTTTGGATGACTTTTTCTTTGATCTTATGCTTCAGCTCCTTCATCTTGGCAGCATAGTAAGCCTTAGATCGGGATACCGCAGCCTCAAATTTGCCGATGTTGACTAATAGTTTCACCCTGGTTAGATCTTCACGACACCTTTTCTCCTGCTCCCTTATGAAGATGACTTGTTTCACCGCGGTATGGATATCTTGGTATCCAAAACCACCAAGTCCTAGCATGACAAACTGGGATGAAAATCGATGGATCTTCGATAATAGCTCTTCTAAAGGAACCTCAGATATGATTTTCCATATGTTGTTCCATGCCTTGCATCATGAAAAGCTGAGCGCCTTAAGCACCTCTGGGTCTGATTCAACATCATCGTCACAGGGGGGCATGTAATCTGTGATTAATTAACTTAAGGAAGTGCCCTGTTCTTCTCCTCCCCCCGGACCTGTGATTCTTCACTTTCAATTCCTGCTGGGGCAGAGGTTGAGGCCTCACCTCCAGATCTTGCCACTTAATTTGATGGCCCTGCACAATTAATTAAAAGATTTGGTTAGTTTCTAAGGATAACAAAAGAATCGACTGTCTTGAAAATTAAATACAATCACAAATATTGTTATCCCTTACCCGACGGTAGATCAGAAACCTGAGAAGACTCCTCCCCTTCTTTCCCAGTCTCAAAAAAATCTTCAAGATGGGTCTCATGAGGGTTTACTGGGTTTAGCTCTACTTGAGATAATGTTTCTGCAATGGTAGGGTTGACATAAATGTCTGTACCCTCTTCAGTCATTGGCAGTTCAGTAGCATATATGAATGGAACTGCATGTTATTTTCAGTCATGATTAGAAGTATAAATTATAAGAAAATTTACTGGGTGATGGATAACACTCACACCCAAGGTATTCTAAATCACATGATAACTTAGCATGATCATAAAATTCTTCGAAATACATGCCACGATTCATCATTTCATCCAATGATATTTTAGAATCCTGGTTAGTCTCACCTGTGGGAGCGTTTGATGTGTCTTCTAGATGACTTACGTCCTGCGACCCCTGACCCTGGACAACATCTTTGAATAAAATCACCACATCAGTTGCAATAGCCTACAGAATCTCTAATGCCGGAGTTGAACCTAAAGTATCATAGAATGGAAGTCAATCAGTGTTTTGTCCAACATTTTTATGAAGCATTGTTAACTTACCAGAAATAGGTTCTTCTATTCTTACAACTGTAGTAGGAAGGATGCTAGGAACAGATGCTGACTCTTCTCCAGAAGCAGATAAGTTAGCCTGAACTTGTGATTGTTCCGCAACATCCTCTCTAGTCCTCACAGGAGGGTCAGTCCTCTCCCTCAAAGGGGAAATTGAATAATCCCCTGCAATCCCCAGAAATATGAGCAACCTTTATATTGGTATAGACTCATGATTACCTGAAGGACTTACCGCTGCTAACGAAGCGTTTAGATGTGGACTTCCTCCTTCATTGCCTTTGCTTCTTTGGTTTTTGGGAGCATCAGAAGTCTCCATTATAGGTACCTAGATGGGAGAGGGGAAAGCCATGTGCAACTCCTCATCCATGTCCTGCTGGCCTAGAGATATCTTTTCTTGTTCGCGAGGAGATTCAGTAGTAGCCCTGATGGCATTACCACTAGGACTATACTGTGGCGAAGGAACCTCATTTCCTTTCTTTGCAAGCTGCAAGATGAAGAAAATAACTTCCTTAAGTAAAAAAGCTTTTACTGGAATCAAGTTTCAAAGAAAATAAGGAAAGAAAAATTACATCTTCAGGAGCCACATAATCATGCCACTCCTCATCTCTAGAACCACCAGCCCCCTCAGCGGTGCCATGACCAATCATTTCCTTCACCAGCCTGGTGACAGGAACAGACTCATCAGTGGCATATATGAGCACTTACAGATCTCTGATATAAGCCTGCACTTCATTGGGTTTATCCTCGTATTGGATATCTGTAGAAGCCAAAATATTCCCTATTCCAGGAAGTTGTAAGCCCTCACACAAATCCAGCCAGGCAGTCTCAGTACCAAAGTATAAACTATTCCATAACTAGACAACCTCTGGTCTTAGACATGAAGGTTGTAAGGAAGGTCCTACAATCTTTGATTTCAGTTTCTTCATGACTCCTGCAACTGCAGATAAATAATAAGAAAATAAGACTTATTGCTTTATAAAGTAGTAGTGCTTAAATTACCACAATGAAGTAACTCACCAGGAGTTGATGGAGTAGGTCTCTTTATTCTAACTGGAGGATTATATTGGGCACGAGGCCGCATTTCCACTTGTTGTGCCTCATCATCCCCATCATGGGAATCCAGTGAATCAGTCCTAGAGGAGGAATCTGGCGAATCAGCTTTAGGTGGGGAAGCATCACCTTCATGAGGAAGGGCTTCTTTCTCTACAGTCATCTTCCTTTTCCCCACCTGATAAACTGGGTGATTCATCACCCCTTTGGGGTATGTTGTTATCCAGTGCTCGGCATAATATGTAGTCATGTTATGCGCCTCTTTTTCAACTGGTAGATCAAATACCACCCCAGTCTTCTCCCTTGACGTCAGCAACCACAGTTTCCAAGCAACCATTAGATGTTACTCTAACCTGAAATGTACTGGGGGAGATACAACAATATGTTGCAGAAACTTGAATTAACATGAAAATCTATATGGAGCATAGGCCTCGCATATAATTTCTCCTCCAATCCTGGAAACTAGCACACCATCTCTACAAGCTAGCATGTATTCCCTCAAAACCAAATGGGTTGTTCCATCATCAACAAACTGCCCGGTTGGTAGATTTCCATAGGGAAAGAACTCAAATTTCTTAAACATTCTCAACCTCACATTCATGTCATAGGAATTAAAATCTAATTGAGCAACTCAAGAGAATGCTTTCACTGACGGCCTGAAAGAACTTCCAGGAATTTTTAATGCATTTTGTACATTGTAAGTCCAGAAGTGAGTGGAGATCCATCCCCATAAAACATGGAATGGTCCCAATATTCATAAAGAAGATTTATCCATGAAGACATGAAGTAAAATACTTTGAATCATTGCTAAAATGGGGGTATCCAACCCAACCATTTTTCCCTCAGCCAACTTTTCCGCAATGATTAAGGTCCCTGGCCTGATGCCTCCCTTCGAATCCCTAACTGGAAAGAGATAAATGCTGAGCCATAAAGCCAAGAAACCCACCAGACGAGTCTTCTATGGGATACTTTGATTCACCTCATATCCCCACTTCTCGAACTCTCCTGCTTCTAGAGTTGGCCAGAATGTTCCAGGAGCACCCCACTTCTCAGGTTTTGGGCAAGTGGTAGGACGTTTGGGCCTCTTATCCTTGGATTTCTTTTTCTTGGATCCTTTCTCCTTAGGCTCCTTCTCCTTTGGCTCCTTCTATTTCTTCTCAATAAGAAATATATTCATCCACTCCTTTGGATGAATATCCTTTCTAGAATGAGTTAACGAGGTCTCTGAACTCTTGAGCCTGTGGAAGGTTTTAAATAATTTTTGAGCTAAAGAAAGAGTCTTCTCTGAATCATTCCAAGTCACCTTGGGTGGAATGAATTCATCATACATGTCGCCCAAAATTGGAGACCCTGAGATCTTGTGGACATCCCACAGACTGATTCCTACTACTCCATGAGTCAGATGGAAAGAATTAGTTTCTGGGCTCCAGTGGCTGAGTATCTATGGCACGAAGTTATCATATCTATAAACATATGTTTGCCCAACCCAAATAGCTTTGTATATCGCAACTCCTTTTAGAGACTCGACAAACTATGCATAGGTTTGTCGCACCCAGTATGCCCACATCCAATTTGGCTTCACACCTCCCCCAGGACAGAAGTCCCAACTTTTCTTCTAGCCTTTGGATTGATCCATCTGAGCATTTCAGAAGATTAAAAGATGACAATGTGGTTGCAGCTCAGGTGTATGAGGTTTTAAATCTGGAATACAAGGGCTATGATGCATCATGTGAGCTTTCTCCACTATTCCAGAATTTATAAATCCTCCTCCACATGAGATATTTGATGAAGCAAAGTTGGTATAATTATGAAACCACAAAAATGGGAGATAGTTCTTTGCTTATGGAATAGTAACTTCTCACAGATGACCATATCCATACAAAGGCAAATAAATGCTTTAGGGGAAGTCGCAATGATATTTCTTCAGATACTTAGCCAAATCCGGAAGAGTGCTACTTTTGACAGTATAATAATCATGGCCAATGATATCCATCATATCATCAAGACGTTTTCTTTCCAGTTCATCAGCTATTCCGGTTCTAAGAGACATTGATTCTGTACAAAAGTTGAATAAATTAACTCTTAAGTAAGTTGATTTTTTTATAAAATTTGTGAAGGAATTTTAGAAAAATGGCAAAGTCATTAAGCCACGCAAGTCTAAACTTGGCGCGCAAGTATGGATGTGTCTCACAAGTGTTAATGTGCCGCGCAAGTTTTTGGTGTGAAAGTATCACTGCGCATGTCCTATTACCTTGACAACAGCGTGACAGCAAAAAAACAGTGGAAAATGAGCAACTTGTATGGAGAAGGAGACCCGCGCGATGAGAGATCCAAAATCTAGAAGTTAGGTGATATGCATGATAAATGATTGCATATTTTTAGGCCAGGATACCCACCTGCGCGCCTACAGCCGGCGCACTCCAGCCCTACGCGACTCACACCTGCGCGATGATGCCTGCGTGACACGCCCTGCGCGCCTCTTTCCCTTTGGTTTTCTTCTTTTCCTCAGAGTCACATTCTTATTCTTTCGGATCCAACTCTAAGGGGGGACTTTTGTTGACGCTTCTCTATTGTCACATTGTCTAAAATAATGGAAAGGGAAATGACTTAGCACAAATTGATTCATCCTTTGAAGAAAATCTCAAAAATCGACAAAGGCATGACCAAGGCTTCAAATTCACAAGGGTCGCGCAAGTTCCCTCATTGTCGCGAAAGTATACTTGAGTGACGCCTAATGGTTAAGAAAGTGACTTGCACGCCCTAAGTGGTAATTGCACGGGGTCTTCTCCAGCCTATAAATAGACCCTGTGGGCCCCCCTTTGGAGAAGGAATTTTTCCAGAATTCAGATATAGAGCTCTGAACGCCCAAGTATCTTCTTCAGGTCTTCAGAACACTTCTAAGGTAATTTTTTACCTAGAATGGAAGGTCTAAACAATAGGAGTAAGGTCTAAGTGTTAGAATTCAATAACACTTGCACACCTAAGGTGTTTTACCCTTAAGGGAAATGGACATACTTGTGTGCCGCCCTAATTCTTCACTAGAACTTGCGCGCCTCTCTTCTGGAAGTACCTTAGGATAATTATAAAGGCTTTGGTCAAGGATCGCCCAAGTGTTATCCTACTGGTTAACAATCGTGCAAGTACCCATGTGTCATGCAGGTATACCTGCGCGACCAGGACTTGCACGCCCACGCAGTACCTGCGCGCCTGCCAGGACTTGCACGCCCTGCCTTTTTGGGTGCCCTTCTTGCCCATTTAACCCCTCTTATACCATTCCAACTCTCCTATTCAATATTCAGTCTTCAAGACATTCATCAAAGCCATTTTTGGCATGTTTTCTTGATTTACTTCCTTATCTGAAAGGAATTATGTGGAGCATCTCTTAAAAAATTAGTGATTCACATAATCTTTATGTCACTAAAGATTGAGATTTCATTCATTCAACCTCATCCTTTAAGATGAGAGAACCCCTTAACATGGGAATCCTTTTCAGAAGTAAGTCCCAGTCATAATTATCATTAATTTTGGGCATCCTCCTTAGGAGTAAGCCCCAAGTCCCTTAATTTTTCAAATCCCTTAACCTGGGCCTCCTTCTTAGGAGTAAGCCTCAGTCTTAATTTCTCTTAACCAGTCCTAATTTACTTTTTGATCTGGGTCTCCTTCTCATGAGTAAAACCCAATCATAAGTCCCCTCCTAATTTGGGCCCCCTTTTCAGGACTAAGCCCCAAATTAGAGTATCCAAATCTCCATAAAGTGCATATACCATTATGGAACCTGTTCCTGGATTTCTTCCCGGATGTAAATCCTAATCTTCATCTATTTGGGCAGTCATACATACATAAGGCCCATATCATTTCTTATGATTGCATATTTTATGGCACAAATTGTCTAGTTTTACCAATACCTCTTGTATCTCACAACGAGCATGACTCACGTGAGCTTAGAGTGTAAAATTAATTATGAAATCTTTCTTTGAGCCATCAATAATAAACATCATATTCCCTTACTCGAACTACGTAAGTTCTAATTCCTTTTTTTAAAACAAAGGATATGTAGGTAGCCCATCTGCGGGTACGATCCCAACTCTAAAATAATCTATGTCCTTATGAATGACAATAAACATCAAGTGCCCCAGTGAGTGGCTTTAAAACCAGTATGGTCATCAAAATGACCAAGAGACTTTGATGTATTAAAGGATACCATTGACTAAGAATCTCTAAAAAAATACATATGATTCTCTATCAATGAAGAACATCGAATACATATAAAATATTCTCTAAATTTTCTACATATCAATCATTGATTGTCAGATCTAAAAGAAAGCTCATTTTATACTTGGTAATGTAATAAGGATTCATGAACATAACTTAAATCTATAAAGAGAGTCTAGGAGTAGACAATAATTCCCCTCAAAAAGGTGTGATGAGTCCGACCTCCAATCCTCTCGACCAATGAAAATTCCTAAGCCTCATAAGTCTACAACTAATGAGTGCCTTCCTTTGGAAAGTAGGTTCAAATGGATATGGAATCATTGGATGTTTCTGGTTCTACGAACAAACCCGTTAGAAACCACATGGAATGTTTGAATCTTAAATCAATGAGATCATCCCCAATTCTAGAGGGAAACACACAAGGATCGTGCGCTTGGACTAGCCATCAGTCTGGGGATGGTATGCTGTACTCAAAAGTACATGTGTACCCAAGGCCTTCTGAAGTCCCTACCAGAACCGAGAGGTAAAGCGCACATCCCTATCTAAAACAATGGTGTGTGGAACTCCATGTGGATATACAATCTCTCTGATGTACAGTCATCCCAGATCATCAATACTGAAGGTCTCCTTGATTGGAAAGAAGTGTGCTACCTTCGTAACCCTGTCGATGGCGACCCAAACAGTATCACTTCCTCGAGGTGACATCGGTAACCCGGTCACGATGTCCATCGCAACATCGTTCCACTTCCACTCCGGAATGGGTAACTGCTATAAAAGCCCTACTGGTCGCTAATTCTCTGCTTTCACCTGCTGACAAGTAGAACATCTCATGAAGAAACTAGAAACATCTCTCTTCATACCTGGCCACAAGTACTGGCGAAGAAGGTCCCGATACATCTTGGTGATGCCAGGATGAACTAGCGAAACGGAGGAATCAAAATCATGCATCAGCTCCTCGCGTATGTCTGCTGGCACCCATACACATCCCTGGAAATGCTTGATCTCATCCTCTCCCACTGTCCATCCAGGAAGAGGGTCCCCTCCTGACACACTCTCCCGTAGGACCAAGGCCTTTGAGTCTGATAGATGCCTCATTCGTATCCGATCAAGAAGTGTAGAGGTAAAAGCTACAGAAGAAAGGAACGTCTGCCCCTGTCTGTCGTGGACCTCCAAGTGCATCTCAAAGAACAGGTCCATAAGCTTCCACTCACTGCTGGCCTCCTGAACTTCCTGAATCCGAGTTCTCCTGCTCAACGCATCAGCCACTACGTTTCCCTTTCTCGGCGTATAGGAGAGATCGAAGTCAAAAGACTGAAGATACTCGACCCACCTGCGCTATCTCATATTCAGATCACACTGAGTGAAGATATACTTGAGACTTTTATGGTCGGTGAAAACCAAAAAGTGCTCTCCCAGAATATAGTGTGTCCAATAGCGCAAGGCATGAACAACTAATTCCAACTCTAGATCGTGCATCGGGTAGTTCCTCTCATGTGGCCTCAACTGATGAGACCCGTACGTAATGAATCCATCTCCCAGCATAAGCACAGCTCCCATACCAATACCTAAAGCCTCACAGTAAACAGTATAGCCCTTTCCCGGCTCTGGAAAGACTAGTATTGGTGCTGATGTCAACCTCCATTTCAGCTCGTGAAAGGCGGACTCACAAGAATCTGACCATAAAAAACTTTCCGCCTTCTTGGCCAGGACCTGTCAACGGTGCTACTAGGCGCGAGAAGTCCTGAATGAAGCGTCTGTACTATCGAGGCAGCCCTAGGAAACTCCAAACCTCAAAGATGTTCTTCGGATTCTCCCAGGAAACTACAACTCTCACTTTCTATGGGTCCACTGAAACTCCAATCTCTAAGATGAAGTGACCCAAGAAGTGAATCTGATCCATCCAAAAGTGCCACTTCGAGAGTTTAGCATACAACCAATGATATCTCAGTGTACTCATGAATGATCTCAAGATGTGTGGCATTGTCGTGTGGAGTGTGAGAGTACACCAATATATCGTCCACGAAGACCACGAAAAAGGAGTCCAAGTACGGATGGATCACTCGGTTCATCAGTTCCATGAAGACTGCAGGCGCATTCGTGAGACCGAACAACATGACTGTATACTCAAAAAGACCATACCTACTTCTGAAAGATGTCAGAGGTATATCTGATGGTCTAACGCGCAACTGATGATAACCAGACCTCAAGTCGATCTTCGAGAACACCCGAGCTCCTCGAAGCTGATCAAAGAGGTAATCAATCCTCGGTAAGGGATATCGGTTCTTGAACGTCAACTAGTTCAGTTTCTGATAATACACACAATGCTGAAGGGTACCGTCTGCCTTCTTCGCAAACAGGATAGGCAAATCCCATGGAGAAGTACTGGGTCAGATGAAACCCTTTGCCTGCAACTCCTCCAACTACCTCTTGAGCTCTTGTAACTCAGGTGTAGCCATCCTATAAGGAGGAATGGACACCTGTGCCACTCCTAGAATGAGCTCAATCGAGAAGTCTACCTCACGCTCTGGAGGCAAACTTGAAAATTCCTCTGGAAAGACATCCCTAAAATGATCCACCATTGGAGGAAAGTATAACTGTGAAGTCCCATGGTCATCCAGATAAAGTCTGGCAATATGAGCTGTAACATCCCCTAGACCATGATGCTTTGGTCTATCTCTACCCACCTGGACATCCCACTCGCTTCTATGAAGAAAAGATTCATCCTCTGGTGATACGAAACTCACCCTGTGGTGATAGAAATTGACAACTTCCTGGAATGGAACCAACCAATCCATATCGAGAATGACGTCATATCCCATCATCTCTAGGATATAGAGGTTCCATAAGAAATGACACCCTGCAACTTCAAGAGGGCACTCTCTGAACTGACGTACGCTAGATGTCCTCATTCCCAATAGTGTGTCCAGAGTCAACAACACGACAGACAAAAAGATACATAGCCCAAGGCTCTCCATGACAGCAACAGAAATAAAGCTATGGGAAACACCAGTATCGAAAATAGATAAAGATAAAACTGAGGCTACAAAGCTCATACCTTGAACTATAGAAGTGCAGGGATCCTACTCCTAATAGGTCTGCTCCACGACCAAAGACTGGCCTACACCGTGGCCCTATGCCCCTAGATGACCACTCTGAGCCGATCCCCTCTGATGTCGCTGATGACCTGGTGACTGACCACCATGGCCACGACCTCCACCTCGTCTTAAACGGCTGGAAGAACTCCAGTTCCAAGACTGGTGGGAAACTGGTGAAACATCTCTAGAACATGGGATCATAGAGGAACCCCTACCACCAAATTAAGGTGAGAAGATGTGACAGAAATGCTAAAGATGGCCCATCTTTTCCGCAAGACCGGCACTCCATCAGATCCCTTTGGCACTAAGGCCTAGTATGCCAACTCCTACAGCACTGGTAGCATAATACTTGGCTACCAGAAGACACATCCCGTGAACCCCAATCTCCTAAAGAAGAATCTCTACGACGCTTCCTACTATCTGTAGGAGGAACATCAGCCCTGGATATCAAACCGCCCTGGCTCACTGCTCCAGAATCCCTCAGATTGCACTCAGTGATCAGCTCCTGGTTGACGATGGAGGATATAGATGTCAACTAGAATATATTCACCTGGGAACAGATGTCCTGCCCGAGTCCGCCCTCAAACATCCTAGCAAGGAACAAGTCATCACCTGCTGGGATCAGTGTGAAAAGCTGCAGCTCAGTGAAGCGAGACGAGTACTCCATAACAGAAAGAGGACCCTTCTACAGACTCATAAACTCCTACGCTCGGTCGGCCGTCAGGGTCTCCGGATAGAAGTAGTCATAGAAGGTGTGTCAAAACTCATCCCAAGACATATCCTGTTGATGACCTGACCGTGAGATCACCTCCCACCACCTCTTGGCAGTGTCCCGGAGCATATAAGTAGACAAATTTAACCTTTACTCCGGATGGATCTCTAGGTGCTCAAAGATGGTCAGTGTGGCCTCTATCTGCGACTCTGCGGCCTGGGGTCCTCCATCCTCTGAAAAAGTAGGAGGATTCTGCTGCTGGAAAACATGTGTCAACTCAGCCATCGACGGGGCAGGATGCGGCGCTCCTTGAAAGGTCTACATCATCCCGAGGAAGTCCTCCCTGAACTGTGCATCGGCGCCTGCGACGGGTATAACTGATGGTGCCAAGGATGGAACATTAGGAGGATCTGCAGGAGGCCCCTGATCGACCATATCCGGCGTGTACTAGACAAGGTCTCGGCGGCCCGTGTTGTTAGTTACTCAGCTGTCTACATGGATGACCCTTACACGATGTGTTCCGAACAAACACGACATGTATAGGAGAAGGTGACACCATCCTGTGTTGTTCATTACACGGACATTTACCTGAATAAGACTACATGGCGTGTTTCAAAAACCACATGGTGTGTCTAAGAGAATGTAATGCCGACCCGTGTTGTTCGTGACACGGCCGGGTACCTGGACAGAACTTAATGGTGTGTTCCTTTACAACACGTCGTGTTCTACTCGAGCTTCCCCTAACCGTGTTGTTAGTGACACGACCGAGTACATGACTCTAAACTACCTAGCATGTACCTGCAATACACGACGTGTTCCTGAAGTTATTTTCACAACACCGTGTTTCTGCTCACACGGTCAAAGACATGGCCTGAAAACTACACGGCGTGTATCCAGAATGTTCATTCCGTGTATTCTGGGTTTTTCTGGGTAGTAGCTTAGAAACTACACAGAATCCCAGAAACACTGAAAACAAGGCAAAGAGGTGCCAAATTTCGATCTGTGAGGGCCCATACTCCCTGAAAATCAAAGCTTGGAATCTCCTACAGTCATGTAAAAGATAAAACATGATCATTATCCACCAACATTAGATTGAAGAGGGCCCATAACACCTGAAGAATAAAAATTTGGCGTTCATTTAAGCAATGTACAACACAATCAGTTTCTCTATCACAACAGCTAGGATTATATGAAGTATCAATCACAACTGCATGCATAATCTACACAAATTCTATCACAAAAACATGAAATTTCTAATGCACCCTATATAGAATGGAAAGAATGCATGGAATGTGATTTCTACAAGTGTCTATATGATGTATGAGATGGGATACCCTCATCTCATTGGGTTGCGACAGAAATAGAACCGTAATATCAAACAATAACAACACAAAGCATGTGAATCACTCTAGGTGAAATCATATCAACCGTAAAATCTCAAAACCAGAAATCTCCAATAAACGAGGTAGTATGGATTTTCTCTGTACCCCGGTTAGATACTCCCGGGCACATCTTATTACCAAGTACCAAATTCGTCCTATCCCTGGCTAAAGTCTCCAAATAGTAAAGCAAGAGAAAATAATTCCTTTGATACCACATTGTAACGTCCTGGTTCCAGAATCCACCCAAAGGCACCCCGTACCCGGTTGGTCATATGGCCTCAAGCGCATTTCCCTAAACGCCAGAGGCTGTTGACTAGAAGTGAGGGCCTTTGGTGTGATAGTGGGGAAACCAGGCCCTCATTGGCAGAGTACATAGCGGAAGAAAAATAAACATGTAATAGCGGAAGCATTAATAACCAACAACATAAACAACAGAAGACTAAATCAACAAACTGGAGCACATATGTATATATGAAATGATGCATGATACATAACAAGGAAAGCAGCCAAACAAGTAACAATGCTAGAAAAAACTACAGTACCAAAACAAGTACAAAAGAAAATAAGACAGCATGTCAGCATCGTAAACCAATGCTTGGTCCAATTCTCCCCTGCTCCCAGAAATCAAGTACTAGAAGTCGAAGGGCGCTTACCCTTGTCTATACCTGCAACAACATAGTCTGTTTGGGCCCAAAATCATGACCCAAATAGGGTGTGAGACTAAATCCCAGTAGGAATTCACCCGAAGATCTGTGCCTAAAAGTCAGGGAGTATATGGCAGGTAAATGTACAATAACCAGTAAGCAACAACATCAAAACAGTATGCAGTAAAATAAGATGATACACAACAGTGATCAACAAAAATAGTGAAGTAAAACAACCAACAAGAAGGAAAACCCTCTGGGAAGTACTTGAAGCCATCCCCTATGGTCATATCCAAGAAGTACCACAACCCTCTAGGAAGTGCGCTTAGCCTAAACCCTCTGGTTTGGTCATACGAATTTATCAGACTCTCTAGAGTAGCACACTCAGTCAATTACCCTTATAGTCTAGGGTAGTTAAGGAGTCTCTGAGGAAGATCACATGGTATAACCCTCTAATCCCCACGGTCTTGAGACTCTTGGAGGAATCTATCTCGTTCAATTCCTCCTATAGCCTCAGGTATACCACAAACTCTCTGAGGAAGCTCACTCAGTCAATTCCTCCTCTAGCCTGGGAAGGTTCTTAAAGAGATTCAAACAAGGTAAGACTCTCTGAGGAAGCTCACCGGGCCTACCCTCATGTAGTCTATAAAATCCAAGACTCTCTGGGAGCTCACTCGGTCCATCCCCTGTAGTCTATAATATAACGACCCATACCTTACATACATTTTTAGTACTTCAAAATTGAAGTACACTTATTACAACATGTAACAAAACCATGAAAGGACCGTATAGGTATAGTGTCTTTAGAAACTGGGAAACATAAAAAACTGGTTCATAAAGCGTCTACACTGTCTCCCATTTATTTCATCATATCTATAGTCCCTTTTGGAATATCTTACTTAATAACCTTCTTCCTGACATGGGGAAAGAAAACAGACAAAAGGGTGAGCTCAAATGCTCAGTAAGGCTAAACAAAAGAAATATCAATCACATCATATTCATAAGAACATAACATTTTGGAAATCTTATCGGGCAAAAGAGATCAAAATTTCATAACATGGGATAAATCATGGCAGTGAAAATTAATCACAATAATCATAACATAAAACATGAAGCTTTGTGTCATACACACATAATCATAGAGAATCATTTATTATTATTCAAGACTCATTGCAAAGACTATCTTAGTGGACAAAGTCCATTTCTGAACCGAGTCCATTCCTCGTTTCAGTCCTGTTTCACTGAACCGGTTTAACCTACCGTTCTAGGCATGTCTATCTAATGAGATATAAAATCATTACCCAATGCATTGGAGGGAGATATAGGTCCCACCCATCTCATTATGAAATCATTCTTACTTGTTCCACAAAATAAACATACATCATTCATAATAACCCAATAAATAAAATGGGTTTCATAAACATCATCCCATCATCACATAATCCATATAAAATAAACGAATATCATTTCATAAGAATAAAAGTTAAACCATGTAATTCATAGATACATTATACTTGAAACATACACATATGAAATAATGTCATCATAGATGAAAAATGGTTTTGATAAAACACTTGAAATGAATTCTTAAGGAAAATATCATTTCTTCTTCAAAATCAATTTCTTTTCAAAAAACGTCATGCAATTTTAAAAGAAAGAGATTTTGTTGAAAATAGTCATGAAATATTTTGGAGGAAGCTTCATTAAAATAAGGCTTTATATAACCGTAAAAATCCTTTCATGCCGTATAATTTAAAAAAACATTCTTCTCGTACTTTTACCGGGAAAGTCAAAAAGTACCTCGTAAAAGAAATATTCCATACATACCATGTAGTAAAAGTAAAAAATGGGTAAAAAAAACTTAAAAAATACATGATTATTTTTATAAAACTTAGACATGGATGATAAATACAACCCCAGTAAATACTAACGTTTAGGCAATCTCAGATAGAAAACAATTGAGATTGCAACATTATCCCTTACCTTAGGTCCGATTTTCTTCGTAAGTGTATGAACCTCCTGTATAATGATTTAAATAATGTCATTGACTTATTCCATAATCATACTCATTGTTATTATATCATATATGTTCATATTCTTAGCTTATTATTAGTAATATTTCATTGCTACTTATTATTCGGTTGTTTATTACTTTTTTTTCTTATGTGTGTTTTGTCGAATAAATTCTTATTCTTCACTTTAGGTTATAGATACCTCATTTATAGAATGGTATTATTTTAATATATATCATATTAATTCATTCAATTCATTTATATAATCATTATGCAATGAAGATCATGTATAACGAGTCGTATCACATCGTGGATACGGTATTCTGTAAGTACGCACGAGCGATGATATCGTTCCCATGATCGTGGAATTGTATTGGAGTGTATGTATACTATTTCAGAATCAATATCACATTACAATAATCATATATATTCATTCTTTACACCATTATACCCATACAAGTAAGGTGGTGGTGTAAAATAGATTACACCACAGCATGTAGACAATATTCCGTACGTACGCACGTGCGGTGATTTCGTTTTCCGTAGGATGGATAGATTGTGAAATAGGGTTGTTTCATACTTATAATAACATATAAGTATATGAGTGATACTGATGTTATTAATTCATAATGAAACAACTAAATAAGAAGAAGTGGAAGAAGAAATAAAGTTGAAAGAATCGGTAACGGACATTACCTCTTCTTTGAAGCGCCTCTTTGAGACCTCCTTTTAGGGCACTAAAATTGGTCTTTGAAGAAGACCAGGACCTCTAGGATGTTTTTAGGGAAGTGGAGAGGAGATATTGGCAGGGTTTGGCCGATCTTGAAGGTTCAAAGTGGTGTGAGGAAGGGAGGGAGGAGGTGCCCTTTTATAATGGAGGAGAGGGGCACCTTTGGAAAAACTAAAAATATTATTTTGTTATAAATCCATATTCGGTTTTAAATAGCTCTAAATTGATTTATTTCGAAGCTAAGGTGGGGATGTGTGGAAATACTCCCATCCAATATAATTTGGACAAGTTTAGTTTACTATTTTAACCTTATCATTTAGATTTAACTTTAAGTTAGATAATTTTACTTTTACTGTGTCTTTTTGTGTTCTTACACTATAATGTTAATAAACTTACCATAAAAATCAAAACGAACCCCAAGTTGTTTATTATTAATACATATAACCTTATCTAAGTCATTTGGACGAACCTTAGATTTTTAGGAATAAAATATCAATTAATAATATAATATTTGTTTTAAAAACTATTTTATGTCAATTTTGACACTATTTGGTAATTGATTTTTGTGAAACTCATAACAGAATGATTAGTTCGAAATAAGTTAATTAAATCAATACTAACATGTCATATTAACATAGAAAATTATTGTAATTCATAAAAAAGTCTCAAATTACATTTATTTGGGTATTTATAACATTAATTATGTCAATATTTCATTAATAAGATAATTACTGCATCATCATTGTGTCATAAATAAATTAAATTATTTAAAAATTATAAATAAAATATCATTATGTAGGAAATATTTTTAGATTTCTAATTAATATTTATAGTCGAATTTATCTTATGTATAACCCTATATTAAAAATTATTTACTTATTAAACTTTGATTTTAACTATTTTAACCCTTCTTTAAATAAATTAATAATAAATGTCCTAATCTAATCCATGTGGGCCTAAATGGTTATATATTATTCCCAAGGTTGTTTTTTTTCTAATTATACTTATCCAATAGAATTAGGACACATGTTAGTGTAATAATAATATAATTTTTACCCTTAGTTACCCTATTTACTTTTAATCATGGTAAAAAAAAGTAAACAGTTACTATTCACCAAAAATTATTTTAATCTCATTGAACCATATTTTAGTCCTTGATATTAACCATGTCTCTCGGATTTTTGAAATTACACTCATAGAAGCGGTAAAATTAACTTTTTTGTAAATTTTCAAATTCTCCTAGGAGGTGGGTAAAAGACGATCGAAAGTTCATTACAATTTTTATATATCTAAAATTATTATAAAATGACTCCAATGAATTACTTTGAACTTATAAAGGTATTATATATCAATTTTTACCTAAGATAAATTTAAATAAAATAAATATTTATTTAAACAAGAAGTCGGTTTTTAAATAGTAACCCAGTGTTTTCACTATTCATCAAAAATTGAATGCTTTCAGAAAAATACCGAAATTTCACCCTTGGCTAATTTCGATATTCCGAATCCAAAAATGAAGTCCATTTTGAAAAATAAAATTTAAATATTTTGATAAAGTGGGTATTACTATTCATAACGGCTAGTTTTAAGAATATTTTAATAGCATATCATTGCTTAGTGAAACTTGGTATTGCGTACAACGTAAGCTATCGACGAAGGTCGCAATTGCGTATAAAGAAAGCCAAGATAGTGTTGTGTGTAGTGAAAAATTCCTTTGATGATTAATATAACATAAAAATAAAATATTTCTCATAAAAGTCTCGGGTGTTACATTCTACCCCCCTTAAAATGAATTTCGCCCCCGAAATTCGTCACTTATAACAAACAGATGATGATACCTCTCCCTCATCATATCCTCAAGATCCCATGTAGCTTCTTCTAATTGGTGGTTCCTCCATAAAACTTTCACCAAGCGAGTGGTCTTGTTCCGTAGGACTTTTTCACTACGATTGAGAATATCCATCGGCTGTTCTTCATAAGAAAGATATTGTTCCAGCGGTACAACTTCTGAGCTGAGTACATGTGAAGGATCATGTATGTACTTTCTCAGGAGAGATACACGGAACACATCATGAACTTCAGAGAGATTCGATGGAAGCACCGATCGGTAAGCAACCTTCCCAACACGATCCAGTAATTCGTAAGGACCGATATATCTAGGACTCAACTTTCCCTTCTTTCCAAATCTCATGACCCTCTTCCAGGGAGATATCCGTAAGAACACTTTATCACCCACTTCAAACTCTAGGTATTTTCTTTGGTTGTTGACATAACTTTTCTGTCGACTTTGAGCTGCTCTTATGTGTTGTTGAATTGATCTGACATTTTCTGCCATCTCATCAACTAGATCAGGTCCTAATATCTTTCTTTCCCCATCTTCATCCCAGCAAGTTGGAGTCCTGCATTTCTTTCCATAGAGAGCTTCATAAGGATCCATCTGAATACTGGAGTGAAAGATATTATTATAAGAAAATTCCACCAAAGGTAGGTGTTGATCCCAACAAACTTTTAAATCCATAGAGCAGGCTCTCAACATATCTTCTAGAGTTTTCATTTTCCTCTCAGACTGACCGTCTGTCTAAGGATGATAAGTAGTTCTGAAACTCAACTCTGTATGCATAGTATGCTGAAGAATTCTCCAGAACATCGAGGTAATTATTGGATCCCGATCAGATATAATGGAAAGTGGTACTCCATGCAATCTTACTACATCCTTTACATATATCCTGGCAAGATGATCTAGAGAGAAATCCTCTCTAATAGCAATGAAGTGTGCAGACTTTGTAAGACGATCAACTATGACCCAAATAGCATTATTGCGTTTGGATGTTTTAGGAAGTCTGGTGACAAAGTTCATAGTGATGTTTTTCCATTTCCATTCGAGTATGGGTAATGGTTGTAAAATCCCCTTAGACTTCTGTCTCTCTGCTTTAACTTGCTGACAAACCAAGCATCGAGAGACATATTCAGCAACATCTCTTTTCATGCAATCCCACTAGAAGTACTCTTTCAGGTCCCTATACATCTTCATTCTTCCAGGATGAATAGAGAATGAAGAACTATGAGCCTCATCCAGTAGCTCCTTCTTTAATTCTGGGATGGGAGGAACACAAACCCGATTCCTAAACTTTATTATCCCATCACAATCAAGGTTGAATTCAGGAATATTTCACACCTTCTTTTGTAACTCTACATCTTCTTTCTATTCCTCTTTAATATTCACATGTATAGATGGTTGAACATTCATTTGAGAAATATACGATTTTTCCCCTTCCATTATAATTTCAAGATCCATCCTTTGTAAATACATAAATATTGGATCTTTTTTGATTCTCATCATGGATAAGGTAGCATGGTCTTATCGACTTAATGCATCTGCCACCTTATTTACTTTCCTAGGGTGGTAATGAATTGAGTAGTCATAATCCTTAATCAGCTCCAACCATCCTCTTTGGCGCATATTCAGCTCCTTTTGTGTGAAAAAATACATTAAACTTTTATGATCAGTATAAATATCACACCTTTATCCATAAAGATAATGTCTCTAAATATTTAATGCAAATATTACCACAGCTAACTCCAAATCATGAGTTGGGTAATTTTGCTCATGGATTTTCAACTGTCGTGAGGCATAAGCTATCACCATATCATTCTGCATAAGAACACACCCCGACCCCTTCTTGGATGCATCACTGTAGATCACAAACCTTTCTCTACTACAAGGAAGTGTGAGTACAAGTGCGCTGGATAACATTCTTTTCAACTCCTTGAAATTCTCTTCACATTCCTCTGTCCAAACAAACTTAACTCCTTTCCGAGTCAACCTGGTTAGTGGATTAGATAATCGTGAAAAATATTTCACAAAAAGTTGATAATATCCAGCCAAACCAAGAAAACTTCGGATCTCGGTTACTGTTGTTGGTCTTGACCATTTTTCAATAACCTCTGTTTTTGCTGGATCCACAGATATCCCCTCTTTTGAGATTATGTGACCCAAAAATGAAACTTTCTGAATCCAAAATTCACACTTGGTAAATTTGGCATAAAGCTTCCCCTTTCTTAGGGTCTTCAATATAATTATCAAGCGATCTTCATGTTCTTCCTTGCTCTTTGAATATACAAGAATATCGTCTATAAAGACTACCACAAACTGATCAATATAGCCTCTAAAGACTCTATTCATCAGATCCATGAAGATAGCAGGGTCATTAGTAAGACCAAATGGCATCACTATAAATTCATAGTGTCCATACCTTGTACAGAAATCTGTCTATGGTATATCCTCTGTTTTGAACCTTAATTGATGATACCCTGAATGAAGATCAATCTTGAAAAAGTATTGAGCTCCGCGTAGTTGGTCAAATAAGTCATCAATGCGTGGGAGAGGATATTTGTTCTTGATAGTGATCTTGTTAAGTTCTCGATAATCAATGCAGAGTCTCATTGATCTATCTTTTTTCTTAACAAATAGAACAGGTGCTCCCCAAGGTGATGCACTAGGGCGTATGAATCCCTTATCAAGATTCTCTTGGAGTTGCTTCTTCAATTCCTACAACTCAATTGGGGCCATTCTATAAGGTGTCTTTGAAATAGGAAAAGCACCCGGTACAAGTTCTATTGAAAACTCAACTTCACGATTTGGTGGAAGACCCGAAAATTCCTCCGGAAAGACATCCTCAAACTCCCGTACAATGGGAAAATTCTTAATTGTGAGTTTCTCACCAACCATTTGAGATAAATAACCTCCATTTAGTGGAATCAAGACCCATAAGATGGAAGAAATTTCCACTGGAAGGTTATGTTCATCCTTGCATCGATAGACGATCAACGATTGATCTGGAATATGAAATGTGACTTCCCTTCTTTGGCAATTGATATGAGCTCCATATAGAGAAATCCAATCCATGCCAATAATCACATCAAATTCCACTATAGGGAGGATCAAAAGATTTGCAGGAAGCACTTTCCCACAAACTTCAATCGGAGAAGAATTATAAACTTTTGATGCGAAAATTGTGCCATTAGGGGTTGTCACAGCTAACTCAACATCTAATAGTTGAGGTAATACAGTGATAACCTTAGAAAATTCTTCAGAAATAAAAGAGTGGGTGGATCTAGAATCAAATAAAACATTTGCTACTTTAGAGTGGATGGTAAGTGTACCTTTCACCACTTTGTTATCTTACTCCACATCGCTGATAGAAATTGCATGTGACTTTACTTTGTCTTTAGCCTTGATATTTTTTTGATGTCGATCATCATCAACAACCCTTGGATGAGGGCATTTATTGGAATAATTCCCCATCTCCTTTCACTTGAAACATTGAAGTGTAGTGGGTTCATTCTGTGTGTCCCTTCCTTTGTTTGCATCATTAGACATCTTTTTTCCATCATTGCAGCATTCAAATGCCCGATGAACTTCCTTTACACATTTGAAACATTTACTTGTCCCTTTAAGACAACTCCCTCCATGTTTCTTTCCACACTTTGAGAATAAAAGAAATCTCATCTTCTTTTCAGTGTGCTCTTCAGATTTTCCTTTGAATTCCATTTCCCTCTTCTTATCAAACCCATATGACTGATGGGTTACTCCAATCTCCATCTCAACATTGAGAGCACATCGAACGATTTCCTCATAGCTATTGTAGTCCCTTATGGCTAACGCCCTTCGAAGACTTGGTTTTAAGCCACTAAAGAATCGATCGATCTTACTCTCAGGTTGGATAATAATACCAGAAGAGTACCTTGCATGTCTTGTAAAATTTTCTTCATAGGTACCAACAGATTCATCATCCTTTTGCTTTAGTTCAAGAAACTCCTTCTCCATCTTTGTTTGGAGAATACGAGGGAAGTATTTATTGAAAAATAAATTCTTGAACTCGTCCCATTCCATGAACTCAATTTCATCTCTTGGCCTCATATTCTTGATAAGATTCAACCATTGATCAGCATCACCTTCCAAACGATACACTGCTAAGATGACTTTATCATATTCAAAACATTGAAGAACTGAAAATATCTTTTCAGTAGTACCGATCCATTGTTCAGAAACTAATGGATCAGTAGACCCGCTGAATGAAGGTGGACGCTGTCTCATGAAGGATTCAACAGAATGTTGCTCCTTCCTTTGCTCGTTTGGAAGTCCTGCATGATTCATAGCTTGAGAATGTTGTGTGAGCATGGATACAAGATTTTTCATTCCAGCTCCCATAACGTTTGGTTGATCAGGGGGACAATCATTGCATTGCCCGTCGCATTCCGCATTAACACAGTTCATTCGGGTTCCAGCCATTGACTAAAACCAAGAATAATAGTGTGAGAAACACTAATTATAATGGAAAAAACACATAATAAAGAATAAAATTTCACACTTAAGGTCTTATCATAGGTTGTTCATGTCCATTTTTAAAACACTAAGATCGTGTTCTATGCTTAGAATTATCCTTAGGGTTCTTACTAAGGCTTTCACATCCTAGTTTCCAAAGGTTGACTATACCTTTCCTCTGATACCAACTATAACGACCCATACTTTACATTCATTTTTAGTAATTCAAAATTGAAGTACACTTATTACAAAATATAACAAAACCATGAAAGGACCATATAGGTATAGTTCTTTTAGAAACTGCAAAACATAAACAACTGGTTCATAAAGCGTCTACACTGTCTCCCATTTATTTCATCATATCTATAGTCCCTTTTGGCATATCTTACTTAATAATCTTCTTCCTGACCTGGGGAAAGAAAAAATACAAAAGGGTGAGCTCAAATACTCAGTAAGGGTAAACAAAATAAATATCAATCACATCATATTCATAAGAACATAACATTTTGGAAATATTACCCTGCAAAAGAGATCAAAATTTCATAACATGGGATAAATCATGGCAGTGAAATGTAATCCCAATAATCACAACATAAAACATGAATCTTTGTGGAATACACACATAATCATAGATAATAATTTCTTATTATTCAAGACTCATTTCCAAGACTATCTTAGTGGACAAAGTCCATTTCTGAACCGAGTTCATTCCTCATTTCAGTCATGTTTCACAGAACCGGTTTAACCTGCCGTTCCAGCCATTTCTATCTCATGAGATATAAAATCATTACCCAATTCATTGGAGGGAGATATAGATACCACCCATCTCATAATGAAATTATTCTTACTTGTTCCACAAAATAAACATACATCATTCATAATAACCCAATAAATAAAATGGGTTTCATAAACATCATCCCATCATCAAATAATCTATATAAAATAAATGGATATCATTTCATAATAATAAAAGTTAAACCATGTAATTCATAGATACATTATACTTGAAACATACACATATGAAATAATGTCATCTTAGATGAAAAATGGTTTTGATAAAACACTTGAAATGAATTCTTGAGGAAAATATCCTTTTTTCTTCAAAATCAATTTCTTTTCACAAAACGTCGTGCAATTTTAAAAGAAAGAGATTTTTGTTGAAAATAGTCATGAAATATTTTGGAGTAATCTTCATGAAAATAAGGCTTTATATAACTGTAAAAATCCTTTCATGCTGTATAAGTTAAAAAAACATTCTTCTCGTACTTTTGCCGGGAAACTCAAAAAGTACCTCGTAAAAGAAAGATTTCATACATACCATGTAGTAAAAGTCAAAAATGGGTAAAAAGGACTTTAAAAATACATGATTTTTTTTTATAAAACTTGTACATGGATGATAAATACAACCCCAGTAAATACTAACGTATATGCAATCTCAGATAGAAAACAATTGAGATTGCAACATTATCCCTTACCTTAGGTCTGATTTGCTTCGTAAGTGTCCGAACCTCCTGTATAATGATTTAAATAATGTCATTGAATTATTCCAGAATCATACTCATTGTTATGATATCATATATGGTCATATTCTTAGCTTATTATTAGTAATATTTCATTGCTACTTGTTATTCGGGTGTTTATTACTTTTTGTTCTTATTCATGTTTTGTCGAATAAATTCTTATTCTTCTCTTTAGGTTATAGATACCTCATTTCCAGAATGGTATTAGTGTAATATATATCATATTCATTAATTCAATTCATTTATATAATCATTATTCAATGAATATCATGTATAACGAGTCGCATTCTATCGTGGAGATGGTATTCCGTACGTACACACGAGCGATGATATCGTTCCCATGATCGTGGGATTGTATTGGAGTGTATGTATACTATTTAAGAATCAATATAACTTTACAATAATCATATATATTCATTCTTTACACCATTATACCCATCCAAGTAAGGTGGTGGTGGAAAATAGATTATACCACGGCGTGGAGAGGGTATTCCGTACGTACGCACGCGCGATGATTTCGTTTTCCGTAGGATGGATAGATGGTGAAATAGAGTTGTTTAATACTTATAATAACATATCAGTATATGATTTATACTTATGTTATTAATTAATAATGAAACAACCAAAGAATAAGAAGTGGAAGAAAAATAAAGTTGAAAGAATCGGTAACAGACATTACCTCTTCTTTGAAGCGCCTCTTTGAGACCTCCTTTTAAGGCAATAAAACTAGTCTTTGAAGAAGACAAGGACCTCTTGGATGTTTCTAGGGAAGTGGAGAGGAGATATTGGCAGGGGTTGGCCCAGCTTGAAGGCTCAAAGTGGTGTGAGGAATAGAGGGAGGAGGTTCCCTTTTATAAGGGAGGAGAGGGGCACCTTTGGAAAAACTAAAAATATTATTTTATTATAAAGCAATATTCGGTTTTAAATAGCTCCAAATTGATTTATTTCTAAGCTAAGGTGGGGGTGGGTCGCAATACTCTCATAAAATAGAATTTGGACAAGTTTAGTTTACTATTTTAACCTTATCATTTATATTTAACTTTAAGTTAGATAATTTTACATTTACCGTGTCTTTTTGTGTTCTTACACTATAAGGTTAATAAACATAACATAACAAGCCAAACGAACACCAAGTTGTTTATTATTAATACATATAACCTTATCTAAGTAATTTGGCAAAACCTTATATTTTTAGGAATAAAATATCAATTAATAATATAATATTTGTTTTAAAAACTATTTTATGTCAATTTTGACACTATTTGGTAATTGATTTTTTTGAAAATCATAACAGAATGATTAGTTCGAAAAAAGTTAATTAAATCAATAATAACATGTAATATTAACATATAAAATTATTGTAATTCATAAAAAGTCTCAAATTACATTTATTTGGGTATTTATAACATCAATTATGTCAATATTTCATTAATAAGATAATTACTGCATCATCATTGTGTCATAAATAAATTAAATTATTTAAAAATTATAAATAAAATATCATTATTTAGGAAATATTTTTAGCTTTCTAATGAATATTTATAGTAGAATTTATCTTATGTATAACACTATATTAAAAATTATTTACTTATTAAACATTGATTTTAACTATTTTAACCCTTCTTTAAATAAATTAATAATAAATGTCCTAATCTAATCCATGTGGGGATAAATGGTCATATATTATTCCTAAGGTTGTTTTTGGTCGAATTATACTTATCCAATAGAATTAGGACATGTCTTAGGGTAATAATAATATCATTTTCACCCTTAGTTACCCTATTTACTTTTAACCGTGGTAAAAAAAGTAAAAAGTTACTATTCACCAAAAATTATTTTCATCTCATTGAACTAAATTTTAGTCCTTGATATTAACTGGGTCTCTCAAATTTTCAAAATTCCACTCATAGAAGCGGTAAAATTAGGTTTTATGTAAATTTGCAAATTCTCCTAGGAGGTGGGTAAAATACGGTCAAAAGTTCAATAAATTTTTTATATATATAAAATTATTATAAAATGCCTCCAATGAATTACTTTGAACTTATAAAGGTATTATGTATCAATTTTGACCTAAGATAAATTTAAATAAAATAAATAATTATTTAAATAAAAAGTCTATTTTTAAATAGTAACCCAGTGTTTTCACTATTCATCAAAAATGGAAAGTTTTCAGAAAAATACCAAAATTTCACTCTAGGCTAATTTTGATATTCTGAATCCAAAAATGAAGTCCATTTTGAAAAATAAAATTTACAAAATTTCAAAAAGTGGGTATTACTATTCATAACGGATAGTTTTAATAATATTTTAATAGCATATCATTGCTTAGTGAAACTCAGTATTGCGTACGACGCAGGCTATCGAGGAAGGTCGTAATTGCGTGTAAAGAAAGGCAAGCTAGTGTTGTGTGTATTGAAAGATTCCTTTGATGATTTATATAACATAAAAACAAAATATTTCTCATAAAAGTCTCAGGTGTTACATATAATGTCTAAGACTCTCTGGGAAGCTCACTCGATCTATCCCTTATAGTCTATAGCACCCAGTTCTCTCAGCCCCGTGCCAGTCAGTGCATAATAATGATATAAGGACAAAGTACACCTATAGAGCTACTTGGCCAACCAATGTACACATATTGAGCTACTTATCTAAACAGTCTACAAGGCAACAAGCATGTCATGAGTTTCACTTCAACCTAAAACCACAAGGCATGAAAACAGGTGTAACAACCAAAGGCAAACGAGACCCAATGGTCGTAAACAGAACAAAACAAGCTAAAATACATCCAAGTACCACAAAATCTCCTCTAACATGGTAAATTTACCTCTAAAAAAGCATACAATCAAGGCAGGAAAACAACAAGGTCAAAAGTTAAACACACAATACCCTGTTCACGGATATTGGTGGAATTTGCTCATAAAACTCAAAGACTTTGAACGGTAAGGCACAACCCACCTACCACGATCCTAGGAGATCGGTATAATTGAACCAAGATGACTCGTTCTCCCTAGAATGCTGTAGATCTAAGAAAACATGCCAAAAATTCAGCATTAGATAACTTGAGAAAGAGGAACAATTGGAAAACAATGCTCAAGAAGAAGGGAGAACTCACCGCTGCGCTTCCAATGCAATCGACGGTGTTCGAATCGGAGAACGGATGGAGGATCAAGAATTTGGAGAAGTTTCGCATCCATACGGTGTCTCTCGGTCAAACCAGACCTAGAAGAAGATTTTTATGATGATGAGGCGTGACCCCGGTCCGTTTAGTGAAAAAAGAAAATTACACGACGTGTATTTTTAAAGTACATGGAGTGTTGTTGGTTTTTCCTTACTCCTCCAAAATTGTCCTCTACGTCACCCCTATACACTATGTGTGTGGCCCGTACATGGCCAACACACGGCTTTGAGCGTGAAATGAGTACAAGACATATACTCAGAAAGTAACGGCGTGTACATCAAAATTTCTAGAAACTCCAAAAATTCTCAAAAACTCTAGAAAAGGAAAGACATACCTGAAATGAAGATCTGGGTTCATAAAGATTCAAATACCGATGAAGAACAATGAATACAGGTCATAGTATAATTGGAATAAAAAACACCCCAGAGGATAACATAACATAGCAGTATAGTCATCAGTTTGGAAGGACTGATTAGAAAAATAAAAATTCACATCATACCACTACCATGAGATTATAGAAATCCACCTAGGCAGAATAGAAATGAATATGAATATTTATGAATGTACAAAATACATTTCATAGTATAAAAAAGGGGATCCATTATTAATACTAATTAATACGTTTAGTTGAGTTTATAATAAAATAAATCATGTGTGATTTGATGATTGTTTCAAACACTGGTAGCCAGATAGAATCAAAACACATGTCATTTAAATTTCAATTGATGATGATTTTAATTGATGATGATTTCAAACACTCAAAATTCCTGTCATTTCCTAATAAGATAAATTAACACTATAACATTAATGTTCACACCAGTGGGAGAACATACTAAAGAATTCCCATTTAACACCCCAAATGAAAACATAATCAAAATGAATGACATTGCAAGAAGAAATTCACATTATTTCATAAAAGAAATCATTTTATAATAATTATTTTTATAGAAAGACTAATTTATTATAAATAGTTAAAACTACTTAAATATTTTCCTTCATGATGAAAAAATGATGACCATAGTGATTACCTAGATCTCAGGAAAATGTGAGAAGAATGAAGATAAAAAATTCCATTATTTAGATCATACGAAAACTATACAAATGAATCAAGACAAAAATATAAATTAGTATAGGAGAGCACATGCAAAGAGAAACAAAAAGGGATGGTAACTATAAAGATTGTTTTACCAAAATTATTATCCAACCCAAAAGAAACTCAATTGCAAAAATCAGCACTCAAACAACAAAATAATGTTTCAAGCATTCAATACCTAGAACTTATTTATATATTATTTGTTTTAAAAGATAATAACCTAAATAATATTATTTTATATAAAGTGATATTCACAAGAAGTAGTAATATTACATTCAAGAGTACTGTAATAAATGTGGTTTTGTAAAAATATAGACGAGTAAAGTGAAAATGCCTAAAAATTATTATATAATTCATTGGAAATACATTGTTATAAATTTCAAAATTCATTGAAATAATTATGAAATACATATATGTAATCATGATATTTTAAAATTCATTGAAATCACAATTCCAAATAACCCAATACGTTGGTAACAGTTATGGGTGAAGTATTTATACAATGCATATGTTACAAAATGTGTATGCACCAACTATTTTTGCCAACTAAATTTTGTATATATTAAACTATTATCAATATAGATAAATTGATGTTAATTAAATGCATACCATATTTACTAACAAAGTTGAATTGATGAATATTTTTTTTGTAGATCAGTTCCTACGTAATAATTATATGAAATATTTTTCTGTTCACATGAGTTTGGAAGAAGATATCAATATTGTCACATAACTAACCAAAATCTATATGAATGAAATTATTTGTCTCATTATGGAAACAATGACTGAAAAGAATCTTATGGTTATGGTGAGGTTGTGTTATAGGGTTGTTAAATCAGTTAATGAATCTTAAAAAATAGACAAAGAAGTGTCAAATTATTAGAGTAAACAAATAATTAATTAGCAAGTTACATGATTTTAATATAGAAAATTACCTTTCAGAGGAATATCGTTTGGAATCCTTTTATAGAATTATTATATTATATTGGATGGGGTAATATAATGTATTTTGGTTCTATAACTCTGATGATTACCTATGAAAACATATAATCAATAATTAGTTAATTAAAGTCGAACATAAAAATTACATTGTAAAGTCATAAGATGAGAAAATAATGGTGGGAATACCAATTTCATAACTTATTGAAGAATCCACATAATTCGCACACATATCGTAAATGTTACGGATCAAAGATTACATATTTTATATAGATTCAAATAGAAAGTGGTAAATGATTACAAAATTGAAATAAATAATAAACAAATTGTTGAATATATAACACACGTAGGGAGAAAAAAAATCAAGAAACTATATATATTCATCAAAAAATTAATTGACACGAAAACTTAAAATGTATATGGTGTACTGAAAAAATTAAAATTTTCAATAATATTTTCAGAAAAATGACTCATACATATAATGAAATAAATGTTTAGTGAGTAGTAGATAACACAAAATTGATGATATCAAAATGCTGTGGAACAAACCTAATAGTATATAAAAGTAATGATTGAGTTTGTGATGAGAAATTGCAATCAAAACAGTCATATGTTATAGATTCTACCACATTTGATGTTGGAATTCTACTCTCAATAGTCATTTTACTGGAACATGAAATATAATACAATAAAATTAGAAAAATAATAATTAAATGTGGATAGTTGGAAAAACAATTAAATAATAATACAATTACATCTAATCATGCTTGTATAATTAGAAAAAAAATTGAATACACATACGGGCCTACAGTGGATGCTTAGTGATACCTGGATCATAGTCTAGGCTATAGGGTGATGTGGAGACGCTTCCATGACATCCTGCATCATCCGATACTCATCAACATTCTACATGATCTCTAACTTCCTACACTATATATCTTTAATAAACATTTAGAAGATGCATTTTTCAATCCTTGAAAACACTTCGATCATGTGGAATCATAAAATTCCATTAAAAAGAAAAATTAAGTGATTTTATAATTATAATTTAGATAAAGTAATCTATATTGAAAATAAAATAAATCATAAAAATACAATCACAACCACACTAGTCACGAGATAATGTCGAATTCAATAAAATTTGGAACTATGCTTCATTGCATTCATATTTTATAACACCCTATAATACTCAATGTCATTGTTTAATTTATAAATGAACTTATAACATGATCCAACCATTTTATCCTGAGAACTTCAAGTTTAGATGATACATCTTTAGAAGGAAAAATCATACCTAAATATTCCACTGAGATAAATTTAGTGAAACATGTCTAAGAAATCCTTATATGCACATTTTTAGTAGTTATTAATTTTTCTAAAATAAATTTAGCTCAATTTCACGATTCTCTAGAAAATTGATGAATCTTATAGTTTGACAGAACATGGAATCCGAAATTATAGTCTTCACATAAGGAACAAAAAATTAACATCAAGTTAATCTAAATCAAATTAAAGTGTACTCTGGTTTTCAAAATAGTGGATATAGAAGGATTAAGAACTCACTATCAAACAAGAAAAAAATCATAAAAACACCCAATCAGAGGATACTTATAGATGAATAAAATATTCCATCGATGATAAGAAACACACTTCGACCTAGAGGGGTGTGCCTCGATGAATAGGGGATTTCTGGTGAGATGGAAATCAACAAAGCAGATTAGAGGATAATGTCGGAGGAGGAGAAGGCCGGTCATTGATCGGGTGAGAAAATATCCAAATGTATGGGGGAGAGGGAAATAGACCTACAGGGGGGGTGGACTAATTAGTGAATGGGGGAGGCTAGGAGTTGGAGTATGGGAGGTTGACGTGGAGGGAGGGAGGGGCTTGGGAGTTGAACGTAGAGGGAGGGATGTCGGGGCTGGGATGTGGAGGCTGGGAGGTTGAGGCAGAGGCTAAGAAATTGAGGCGGAGTCTGGGAGATCGAGGTGGAGGTGGAGGCTGGGAGCTGGTGGGTGAGGTCAAGGTCGAGGGAAAGGCGGGAGGGGGAGGGGATTGAGAGGAAGATCAATTCTCGTGAAGGGGGAGGGGGAGGAGAAGCCTGACTAGTGCATGTTTTTAATGGACTATTCACACAGTTTTTAGAAGACTGTTAGTATTGATTAATAAAAATGGTCTCTACCCATGGGTTTTTGGAAACGTGGGTATATATATATTGTCTTAGAGCCCATTTCCAGTAGTTTATGTTCACTATCTTTGTATAATACATAATACAAAGAACCACAATCTTCAATTGAATCTCCTACCATAGCCATGATTCGAAGATGTCTGACTTCAAAGATACACTTGCCACAAACTATGGTAAAAAATGAACTAAATTACTGAATTTGGTTGTATACTCTATGATAGGGATACCCTCTTGTTTTAGGTTGAAGAATTCTGTTGTTTTTTGGATCTTTAATTTGTGAGGATATAATTTTTTGTTGAACAATTCCTCAAAATCCTCCCATGTAATGCCTTCATCCAATTTAGCCTACACCGCTAAACCCCAACACTAGCATGAAACATCCTCGAGAATATATGCTTCCAGCATGAACTTTAGTCCCACTGGTGTGCCGATGAACTCAAAGATACAATTAATCCTATTGAGCCACACCGCCACCTTCTCAGGTTCAGCATAACCCCAAATGTTAGGTGGATTCTTCTTCATGAACTGAATTTTATGATCTACATGGATTGGATCATTACTCCGATTCCCCATATCCATATATTGAAAATTATCGACATTACTATGAACCATATATTGTTTCACCCATGGTTCAGGTGCAACCACATTCTCCAAAGCTTCCTCGGTTTGGTTTTGACGATGCCTACCAGGTGCCATTTTCTAAACCAACAAAAAACTCCATCAATATCACACTCTAGAAACTGATGGTTTAGCATTTCAAATTCTACCACATCAACTATAACAACATTGTTTTCCAAAACATACTTTTTTCATGTTCAACCATTTTTGAAAACATTCAACATGTTTTTGGAAAATTAATCCATTTTCAAAATACACCAAATATCCTGGTTTCAAAATCATTCATTTGAAAACAAATTCTTCATTTTTTAAAAATTTCCACCTTGAACAAAATCATAAATCATTACTCGAAATGAAATATGAAATCCTAGTGGGAAGTCATTCCTCTGAAATTCACGTCATGCTCATCTCATTTTCTAAACCCACGACAATGAGATTCCAAAATCCCGGAAGTGTCTCCAAACACTTTTGTACCCAACTCCCTGGTAACTTGAAGTTCAACATAAAAGGGTTTTCTATGTCCTTTTATGCCATACATATCACTTTCTGACAATCCTACTCCTTTTAAAGATTCCAACCCGAGGAATAGAAAAGAAGTAATTTCAACTCCTAGATGAAGAACACTGATGATCACTTGTTAGGCAAGGACCAAACAAGATGATAACATTTTACCACATGGATGGACCAGACTGATACCATTTGTAATGAACTGCTCATTTTCATTGGCTTGAGAGAACAACAAGTCATTAATTTACCTTAAGAGACATCCCCAATATGCTAAAGGCTGGAAATAAATTCTAAAGGGTTTAAAATAAAATTGGGGGAAGATTTACCCTTTAAAAAGTAACCCATGAAACTAACAAACCATAACCAAACCATTCACTAAATGATGCGTGAACAAAATAATGAAACCAAATAACATCATGTGTCTCAAAACCACATCAAAGTGTGAAACATTAGAAGACCAAACCAGTATCAAAGTTAACATCTTAAAAAGAACTAAAGACACCCAGGAGACCACAAGACTCCATTCTCTAAAAGCTCTAAGCTCCAAAATCACCGAACAACCCGAGTATCACGAGGTTGTAATAAAAATGTATGAAATGATACATTTCCCCCTATCTTGGAAGATAACATCTGAAATGAACCGAAGTAAATTAGGGGTGAGTATAAAAATCAATAGTTTTTCCCCAAATGAATTACCTACTCACAACACTAGGATAGAATGATTAACACATTATATAAGATAGTTTATATAAGTAAATTTACCAAAATAGTTTATAATCAAATATAAACAAGTTTGAAAACTAATTATGATTATGTGAAAACAAAACTAAATGAAACCAATTTTTACAGAAAGTTATTTTTCGAGAAAAAAAACTAATAAAATTATAAAACAAAGACTTATTATCATTTGGAATACCCATTCAATATTTCACCACACACCCACACATGCACGATTCATTTGATAGTTCCACACTCAGGAGTGGTCTCTCATCTAAATACCTTGTGTCCCAATGAAAAACACCCCAAATCCAGGGTCACGTCCCTTGTACCACAATGATAATCATCCCTCATTATGGGCCCGTTAGGTATGAAATTACATGAACACCATTTATGCCAAATATTTTGACTACCAAAATAAGCCACTTTAATAAAACTAATCTTCTATTGAAAACAGAAACACTACCAATTTCAAAGACATTTCATTTAAATACAACATTCCAATTTATTGAAAACATCTTATTCCATTGATGATCCATCAATCCATAAAATTATCCATTTTTGAAACCATGTTTTAAAACCACGAACCAAATCACTCATTTTAAGTCCACAATTTTCCAGATTTCACAGCCATCACTCAAGAATGTTTCCAACAAGTGTTGAAAAACCAAATCACAATCAATTCATAAAAATAAATTCAATTTGAAATCATTCAAATCTGTTATACTAATAGGAGTCAATAATGAATCCTCCTACCTCAAAGGTTTTGACGATAAACCTCAACGAACGATGAACACACAAGAAAATTGGGTCGATTCTCAAAGAAACCACCTTGGATATCTTATCCTAGCAAGATGAAGACCAAATATCATCATATTTGGAATCCACACACCTATACCTACCCATAATAGGCATTGATATAATAAATAAAGATTAGAGTAGAAGCAGATCTAATTAGATCTAAGAAACTGATCAAGAACTAAGAAGAACAATCACATACCTTAATAATACGACTTCAATTTACCTAGGGAAGCATCCATATCGCCATTGGATTGATGGGAGAACATTATTTGTCCTTAGGAGAAGAAAAATCTCGAGTTAGGTCCAGTTTGGGTCAAAAGAGGAATTTATGTCAAAAATGTGTGAGATTATATTGTTAAGGATCTCATATTAACCTTGCGGACGGTTTAACCACATGGTAAGGAAAACGGTGTGCTAACCATGCGGTAGACACTACCCAAATAGATTCTCCTTGAACATTCTTCCAAACCAAGCTCCAACCATACTAGATCTACTGCCATAAGAGGACCACTTCACACAGTTTGGCCACACAGTTTGGAAAACTGTGTTCCGCCCGTGCGACATCCATTTTTCCCCAAAACCACTTCAAAATTTCTCCCAACTCTCCCATCCATCACCCTTACATATTATGACCATACAAAAAATTAAGTAAGAGATACATACTAGAAAATTGGTGTACTACATGCACTACCTATTATAGGACATCACCTAGATCAACTTGGCCATAGTCTACCTTGTCCTTGGGATGATCATTGTGGATGAAATACTCCTTGATAGTGTGCCCGAGGAACCTATTGCATGGGAAGTAGTATGAATAGTTTTTAATCCTATCTTTCTTAGTAATTATGTATTCTAATAGTTTTAGGATGTTCTTTTCTAAAATGAATATGATGTATCCCATGACCTATGCATCCTTGTGGGATTAAATCTTATTTTTCTACTCTCTAAAGGGAATCCTAGGTGCCTGTACCAAATGGGGAGATTGAGTGGACGTTTTACAGTATGGTTATGCTTTATGTGGATGTTCTTTCTGAGGCCTTTATGGTAGTGGTTCTTGGAGGAAGACCAGTTGTGGGACTCATCCTATAGAGGGATGACCATCTCTACCTTCATAGGTTATCAAACAGGATTTGGAAGATGTAATTGGTGTGATGGAAACCTGATATGTTGCAAGGGTTCTTCTAGATGTTGATAAATTTTTATAAAATCATTAAACTCTCCCTACTTTATCAAGGATATGAGGATAGGGACCAAATTCACCATAAAACAATCCAAAAAAACATCAAAAAATGATCCTATGAAATCTTCATATCAGTGAATTATGTGAGACCCTTCCATTGGGAAATGATGTCAGCATCATGATCAGCAGGCATCTAATTATTTTAGGAGAAGTTATTGATGCTAGTATTGTCCATTGTATATTTTTACTGATAGAGGAACTTCTTATGGATATCCTCCTAGCTGGTGATAGATCCTAGAGCCATATTAATGTACAAAACAAAGGAAATTCCTTCCAATGTCTTGATTAAATACTAATGTATGGCAGCCTCTTTATGCCTTGGGGTCCCGAGCATCAGTACACATCATGAGGTGATGTGGGCTAGGTGTTACATTAGAACATCCATGCTATTTAACAAGGTCAATTTTTGATTTCCAAATTCTAGAGGTTGGAGCATATATTCCACATTTACTGGATTTGGATTTCCTTCAATTGGGATTACAACTTACTACATCTCCAAAACATTGAGATGGGAAGTGAGAGGGGTTATTATATCATCCTGGTGAGGATTGGTGGACACTAGAACATTGAGTTTTCTACTAGCTCATGAGGAGTTAGGTCCAATTTTCTAAATAACCTAAGAGGGGGGGGGGAGTGGTGAATTTGGGTATGAAAGATTAAAACAACAACCCATTTTTGATATTGTTTCTTTATTAGACAAAACTATCCTCTCTCCTTCCCATTGCAGATTATGATCAAATATTAAAGCATGAATAATACACATCAATTTTACTTGGTTCAACCTCATTGGGCTACATCCTAGTAGAATACCCCGACAATGTGCCAATATACCAAATCCACTATAAGAACACTATTATTTACAAGTTCTATGTGGACTCATTGTCCATACTAGTTTAAAACCAATCAAAATTTGAAAGCTCGATTCTTTCTCAAATGAATTGTGCTCACTATTTATTCATAAGATCCAATCTTTGTTCATAGACCTACAGGTCCCTTCATTATATTAAATGAATTCATCCTCTACTATATGTAGATTCTCTATTGATGTCCCACTTTCATTCACAGATGAATACCTCTTTTCCACTTAAAATTGGGAAATAACTTTCGAGCTCTTTTCACAAATCTAGCTAACTTCAAGAAGCCCCTCTTTTTTGAAGCACAAATAAGCCTTCACAAAGCACATTCTTCCGTGAAGCTCAAAATGGACTTTGCGAAGCTCCTTCTCTCATTTTCTAAAATCTCACATAGCATTTGTGTAGTATAATTATTTCATGAAGATCAAACTAGACTTCATGAAACTCACAAGTTTTGGTTGGATTTTTAGGGCCTTCACAAAATCCTTGCTTCCACAATGCTCAGAACGTTCAGTTGGATTATATCCTTTGTGATTGACTTCACATACAACCATCGCGAAATACTTTTTAAATTCAGAGACTTTATAATTTTCATTGAGTCTCTATTTTATTCCACTTATATTCTAAAAGGGGGTATCCTCATATTTATAGTCAAAGATCTTTTCAAACCTCCACCACATCCAGTGTGTTTTCGGGTTCTATAAAAAACCATCTTAACGGCACACCTCCATTCACAAAGATCTACTAAAATTTACCATTCATGAATACCATTGTAATAGAAGATGAATCCATAAAATACCCTTCATGGAACCCATTGAAATTTCAGATCCTTCCTTCAATGACCACGAATAACATCATCATTGATCCTAAGGCTACATTTTCTCGGAACTGCGAAGATCATCGCTTTCATGAAGTCCTCTACCAGAATTTGTTTCTCCTTCATAAAACACAACTCTGAAATCCCATCTTCACAAAATTCATGAATTTTCCATATATTGATGATATATTTTAGGAAATACACTTTCCATGATGAAAACAAAACTCCAATTATTTAACCCCAAAAATTTGGCAAACATTGGAAGACAGTGCCACATTGTATCCGTTCTTTTTGTACTAGCTACAGATCTTCCAATCCTTTTTCATGGTTATTTATCAACATTTATTTCCAATAATATCTCTAGAAATCAACAACTAACCTTGAAAAAATACTTTGTCAACAACCACAACCAACCCAATATTTATACAATGATATCTAGAGGGATTTTTTCCAACTTGAGGTGTAGTGTTCATAGTCCCAAGAAAGGACGTTGTGTTGTTCAGGTGTTGTAGGGGGTTCATATCATGGCTAATTTTTAGCACCACTGTCTTTTACCTTGATCTGGTGTTAAGGGAAGACTATCCCAACCCTAGGTGACTAACCAATAAGGACCAGATTCCCAAATAGAGGAGGAATGTGGCCCCCTATGAAAATATCTCTCTTTGAGAATTTCTCAATAAGGAGCTTTCAAAAAAGTCTATTATGTCCCCAAAGCCCCTAAAGTAATGAATAAATTTTTGGATTTGAATTAGTCTATGGAATATCCTCTGATGGGATGATAGGATTGTCCACACCTTTTCCTTTTTTGAGATTCCAATGTGTAGATTTCATGATCTCATTGGGCAAAATCCTTAGGAATAGTGTATGTCTCTATTGATGAATGCATGCACTAATTATATGATCTTTTTGATACTGTGTCTCCAATGATGGTGGGTTTTATCCATCGTTCTGTATGTCTTTGGCATGATTTATTTGATGATCCATAAGATTGATTCTAATGAAATTCCGAGTGATGGTTATTGGATGGTGAATTTCACTTTTAGTGGGCTGATCAGTCAGATGATACCATTATTTCTTGGGAAGGGGATAAAAGTAGCTGATAGTGTACTACCATCGAGATTTTATGTACACATGGTGTGAAACCTATTAAATAAATCTCTATATCATGGTGATGTTCTTTACAAAGGTGCATATAAATCTCAAGATATACCCATAAGAGTCGAGGTGTTGGGTCGTTGGGAGTGTGACTATTTCTACCTTTCTATGTACTGATGGATATCCTTGAGATTACAAGTCACCCTAGAAAAACTAGTTAGAGATCCCAGATGTGGTTGGATGTCTCCAAAAAAATATAGAAAAACTAGGCCTCCTGATCCTTGTTAAGGGACATTAGTACGGTGAAGTCCATGATTGCAGGTAGCAAAAACACCACCAAAATCTGGTCGGTGGTAAGGATCTCCCAAAAATATTACTCCCTCTCGTTATCTAGATGGGAGTTTAGTTCTTGATCTCTGTATTCCCCAGTCAATGTTGGTAGGGAGACTGGGGGTACTAGGGAAGAGGTATTTTTTTCTTCTGAACCTCTAGTAGAGGGGGTGCTGCATAGGAAAATTGTCATTGGAATATTTGGGTTTTCTCCAGATGTGTTGAAATCTTCATAACCAAATATATATAGAGAGGGGACATCACATGAGCTAAGGTAATATTATTTTCAATATAAAATACCACTCCATGGTATATTTCTATTTAATAACCAAAAAACCCCATTGGTTTTAATATAGAATAAGGGATGACTAAATTAATAAACCCATCACCACTTACAATGACCCTTCGAGTTCACATGCATAATATATGTTTTAGGGAGAAACCCATAACCATATCTAAAAATGTATAAAACCACTTTTAAGGGCTATAATTAGTTATGTAACCAACTGAGGTCCCCTGGATCAAAACGTCAATGGAGGAACTCTGCTTGGGGTACTCAATCTTGAGCATGCAACATGGGTCAACACCCGATGCCTAAATGATACTAATCCCCTCCAAATCATCATCAAGATAATGCTGAATCACATGGTACATTGGTAACCCAATTTTTATACAATCTAAGAGATGACACGCGACCCATATCAATCCACTAGGACACTCTAGGGAAGTCCTCTCACCCAATTTGATCGCAATGTTCCTAAGGATGGCCTACCTAGACCTCGTTATATAAAATGGGGAAGGGTTTTTTGTACCACTATCATGTCAATAAATCTAATGTCCTAAGGGTCTCCTAAATATCCTCTATGGAATAAAAAATCGATGGTTTTCTAAGTCATATCACCTTAGGCATGAGGTGTTGAGGGATTTTAAGCCTGGAAACTAGGTTTCCTCTCTCCATTAATGAAACTTGCCCCTCAAGAGGGACACCTTAGTCTAAGAAAATATTCATGATCTCAGATTCGACTATCGATGGATGAGGTATCTTCCATCACATAAGGTCCTATTATGGATATGATAAACCATATTTTAATACATATTAACTCATTTTTTATCACATAAAGATACACTTAATAAAACCACTAAATTTCATGATTCCTAGTGTATTTGAGAATTCAGGTACATAGCATAATAAATTGAAACATGGGTATATAAATATTATTAAAAAACTACACAACATGCGCTGAACAATAATCCTATAATACTATATAGGATAACCTGGTGATACATATAAGAATGGGGTGAGCTATAAATCCCATTAAGGGAATAATAATAGTATACCATAAGATAAATCTATACATGTGAGTCAATAGTTATATCAAGGTAACAAAAGATGGGTGAGAATCATATAATTGAACCTAAAATCATAGTATAAGATGACAACCTAAAGGCATACTAGGAATGTGAAAACAACATAAAAGAATGAAATCATAATCATAAATTAATAATAACATCTATGACATCATAAAATAATGTTCTTTGGATAACCTACCATGCACTATACATTGTATCTCATAAACATTATCCAATGCATTAGAAGGCTATATTATTTTTATCCCACCCATCACATTCATATCATGTACATTCTTAAGTGTGCCACATAGATGGAGGTGTTTTGATTGGGTTGGATCATCTATGTCGGTGTTTTGATTAAGGGATGAGACGTTGCTTGGTGGGTTCTTATCGATGACTTGTGAAGATGACGTGTGATTTTTTGTTAGGGGGTGCGGCTTGAGCTAGCTTTCTGCTTGAGATTGTGTAACCCGAGGCATTTAGGTGGTGGTGGGTCTGTCGCGAGTGGCCTTTGAATTTTAAATTTTGTATTTTATGACTCTTATAATTTGTGTTTTGTATCTGGGTGATTTTTTTTGAATTCTATGGAATGTTAGGTTACCAATAAACCACAAATTGGATTTGAAAAATAACAAAAAAAAAATAATTTGGAGGAATTCCCTAGAGTGTAAATGACTATGGGTATTCACTATACAAACGTTGGGAATGAGAAATCACAAGATAATTTTAGAAGCATAAGATGGGGTACATAAAGATTCATAGAAGGGTTTAATGTGAGTGATATGTATATATCAACACTTATGAATCAAAATGATAGTAATATGTATGTTCAAAAACATATCAAAACATGAACAATTGGAAATCCATTTCCATAATATAAACTAGTTTCTTTGATAAAGTGGAGAAGGATTAGATCTCTTACCATGAAAGGGAGCTTCTAGAAGCCTTATAAAATATTATTACGAGATTTGGGGATCCTTCAGAAGGATCTAGAGAGAGTAATTTAGAGTAAATTCATGATCAAATGGGTTTTAGTGAAGAGGAATGGGAGGTTTTTTGGGGTATTACTGTAAAATGTAGGGGAATTATTTATTAGTTTTTAAACATAGGTTTTGGAATCTATATGATTAATTAATCCAAAACAGAAAACATATCATGGGGGTTTCCCTTGGTTTTAACCAAAGTTGAGTTGCATTCATTAGTTTATAAGAATATGAAAAAAATAATTAAAATAATACCCTTGAATATGTGAAAGTGATTCATGTTTGTAAAGAATTGATTTTAAAACATTAAAATATAATATAGGTTTTCTAGGGTTCATTATGGGTTATACAATTAATAAAATTACATAAAAACACATTATTTTAAAGGGTAAATATAATTTTGGTCTTGGGTAATATTTTTAGTTTTTAAAAAATCACTTTTTATCTTTTATGATGTCATAATAGATACCATATATCTATACCATATTAAAATTATATCCAAAAAATTTAATGTCTTAGAAAATTATGACAAATTTACCATTGAATAATTTCTACAAGATGATTTCAAAAGTAATATTTACTTTATTAAAATAATTATTTAAATAATAAAAATTTAAATTTAAATTAAAAAATATATATTTAATGAAAATTTGTGTTTTATGATGATAATTATATATAGGCCTTATAAAAAACATTTAAATTCATAAAATTAAATTATCATCTATATTTAATGAAATATTTTTTAATAATAATATTTTATAAAAATAAAATTTATTTTATAAATTATTTATTTCACCAAAAAGTGAGTCTTTATTAAAACAATATATTTTCAAAAGTTAATTTTTTCATTGTATCAAAATATATATTTAAGAAACTCATTATTTAATAATTTATAAATAGAAAATAAAAGGGATAAATATAATATTTATTTTTGTAAAAATGAAAAACTACAAATTTATACTATTTCGGTATAGATACATGAAACCTTATTAGACTAGAGTTTTCCCTAATTGTTAGATGTGTGATGGTGACCATTTACTGGGGTGGTTGGACGAACATGGTTTGGTATGTGGTCTTGATATTCTTGAAATTAATCAATAAATTATATCAATCATTATTTAATTTTTTAATCTTATCTTGGGCTGAGTGAAGTATAAATAATATAGAAATCATCTCCCATGAAATCTCCCATTAACGAGTTTTATAGGGTAAAATACTATCGGTCGAAGCAATCACTTATTCTATCTGTGTCAATTGGACTTTATCATAAACCTTTGTATACTAATTTTAATTCCACTATATAATAGTTATATTATTGATGGTTATGATTCTTAATGGTATTTTATGTCCGAAACACTATAAATCAGTCTAAAATAACCAAAGTAGTGCTTCTGATTTCTATAACTACATTACTTGATAAGGAATTTATTCATTCAAAATGGAATTTTATTTATGAATGTTTAGGTCATTATAATCTTCACCCTCTGGAAATTTCACCATCAAAATTTTAATTCATACACTAAAACATATGATGGAACTTCTGTTTCATCACCTCTTTTGGTCCTCATGTCACTTTCTCAAACTAGTGGTGCCGCCACAATACCTTGACCAGGTGACTTGTCTTGTTTCTTTGAACATGGTATCTACAATGTAATATCTTTACAAGATGATCCTCGTATGAAATATCAATCTCCAATGGAACCACCTATGGATTCAGTATATGTTAGAGGTCTGGTATGAACTTCCTCAATAGTAATACTTTGAACACATCATGTACTTAGGATAGGTTCTATGCGATTTCTAATCAATAAGTCACAAATCTGATGTGATATATAATATCTAAGGGTCCATTGTATCTTGGAATAATCTTTTCCTCCTTACCAAAACTGAAGACTTTCTTTCATGGTGATATATGATGAAACACTTTATCTCTAACCTCAAACTGCAGGTCTCATCAATGATAGTATGCATTGATTTTAAATTGAATTTGTGCAGATTTAATATGATTCTAAATGGTTTGATCCATCTCTATCGTCCCTTAGATTAGATTATGTCTCATTACATTCCTCTCTCCAACTTTGTCCCTACATGTTGGAGTCTGAAACAACTTCTAATAAAAATCCTCATAGGGTAACAATTGAATTCTAGAATGGAAATTATGGTTATATGATAACTCCACCAGGGGAATGTGTTGATCCTAAAATACATGGAAATATTTTGAACAATATCTCAAAATATCCTCTAGAGTTTTAATGGTTCCTTCAGACTAACCAATCGTATGAGGGTGATAAGAAGTACTAAAACCTATATTTATATCCAATTGTTGATAAATGATTTTTTTTAAACCTCAAGGTAAACCATATATCTCTATCAGATTTAGTGAATTGTGTAACTCCATGAATTCTTACCACTTATATTATGCATATCATGGTGGGTTGTTCGATGGATTAATATTCCTTGATAGCATTGAAATACAATGGCTTTATAATGTGATTGACTTCCACATAGATGGAATGATTTCCTATACGAATCATTAGATTCCCTATGATTAAATCTGTGGTTATTTTTTCTCATTTCCATGATGGTATAGGAAATGTTTGTATCATACCCTTAAACTTCTTTAATCCATCCATGGCTTGTTGGAATACTGAGCATCAAGATACAAATTACATAATATCCATCTTCATGTTATCCCACTAAAAGTATTTCTTTAGATATCTTTACAACAGAGTGGTTCCAAGATAAATAGAGAAGGATGAGCGATGCACATCACCCAAAAGTAACCTCTTCAATTCTAGGTTTGATGGGATACATATCGGGGTTCCAAACATAGTTACACCACCTTTAGAAAAGATGAACCTTAGAATATTCTCAACTTTATTTTAGCACTTCATCACCAGTCTAGGAATCCTTGATCCTCCCATGAATTGATTGTTGAGTATTTATTTTAAAAAGGAAATATGAATCTCATTTAATTATTCCAATGTCTATCCTTTCACGTCCAATAATATTTGATACCATATAATCCTTATCATGGAAAGGGTTGCAAGATCCTTTCAACTCAAAGAATCTACCACCTTGTTCTCCTTCCTAGTATGGTTATGGATTGAACAATAATAATCCTTGATTAGCTCTATCCAACTATATTAGAACATATTGAGCTCATTTTATGTGAATATATACTTTTTTCATTTTATGGTTCTCATATATGTCACACTTTTCACCGTAGAGTTAATTTCACAAAATATTCAATGAAAAGATTATTTCATTCAATTCCAGATCATGGATAGGGTAGTTCTACCTAGTGATCTTTAATTGGAAAGATTTGTTGGATATTAATTTTTCATTTTCCATGAGTACACAACCCGATCCTTTTTTGTATGCATCAATGTGGATCAAAAATAATTCCCCACTATTGGGTAGTGTGAGTAAAGGTGCGGTGATTAGATCATTATTTAACACTTTAAAGTTATCCTCACATTTATTTATCCATACTAACTTCCATACCTTTATCTTTTTTTGTTGGTTTTAAAATCATGTGATGTTTCTCAAAAATCAATGATAGTATCCTGATAATCCAAGGAAACTATGGATATCTATAATATATATTGGTATGATCCATCTTTCAATTTCCTCTACCTTTAAAGGATACATAGATATCCATTTTCTTGTGATGAAATTCCCAATGAATGTTACTTTTACCATAGAAAACTCATGTTTTCTATAATTCATGTATGAAATTTTCTTTTATATGGAATTTATTACAATATTTGAATAATCATCATGTTTCCCCATTATTTTGAAGTAGATAAGAATATCATCTATAAATACAACCAAAAATTTTCTAGATAATAAAAAAATACTATATGTATTAAGTAAATTATGGTTTTTTTTGGAGAATTAGTGAGTCGAAATGGAATCTCTATGAACTCCTAGTGCCCACACGTTATATGGAAATCAGTCTTGGAGATATCCTACTTCACCTTTACATGATAATATCTTGACTGGGGATCCACCTTGGAGAATTATTGGGCTCCACGTAGTTTCTTGAACAAGTCATCAATCCATTGAATAATATAATTTTTCTTTATCATGATCTTTTGAATCTCATGATAATCAATGAAGAGAGGCTCATTTAACCATTATTATTCTTAATCAAAAATGACCATTTTTTTCCAAAGTGGAGCACTTAGGCATATACACCCTTTATCCAGATTATCCTATAATTGTTTCTTTATAACTTCAAGTTAAACAAGGGCCATTATATATAAATTCTTGGATGTTAGCTAATATTAGAGTGTAATTTCAATTGAGAACTCAACCTATCAACATAAAGGAAGTCCTGAAAATTCATTAGGAAACACATCAGTGAATTACCTAACAATGATAATGACATAAAGGTTAATATTTTCTTTAATTTAAACCATTTGAGATAGATATGTTTTCTCACTAGGAAATAGAATCCATTATATATATGATGATATGAGAGGATATTAAACCTCCTCCTTGAACTTGTACAGATTCATAGGGTGATGCGTGATATTGAGGGTGATTTCCTTCTCTCAGTAATTTATGTTTTTATATACTAACAAAGAATGGCCATACCCATAAGAGCATGGAATTATTATAAAGGTACTATCATAAGGTTCAATACATATTTTTTGACAAATATATTGTTAGGGTATGATATATATATATACTGAGGATAAAATAATTGAACCATTTGTTATCTTCACTATTAAGCTTAATTTACTTATTTGAGGTGGTGTTTCAATAGTTCAAATAAAATTGTTTTATGTAAAAGTGTGCATAAAACCAAAAATAAATAGTATGCTCACTAACTATGAATGGAAAGCTAGAATAACTATCAGCAATTCATTTTCTTGGATCAACCTCAGGAGTTGTTATGACACAATCTCACCCTTTCTCTCTAGGCCTTGGAGGTTATTACCATCCACTTTCTTCAACAACCCTTACTTTAGTGAATTTATTCAAATTGTATATTTATTATTTGAAGTTTAAACATTTCAAATTAGGATGATGATATATTGAAGTATTACTTTCATCCATCACATTGGTGGGTTTCTCCTATCATTAATCATTAGTGAGGTGCCCTTACTTACCACAACTAAATTATTTCCCTGCCCCCTTCATGAAATTTTTGAAATACTTCTTCCCACACTTACAGGAGGGGTGTTATAATTTCCCCCCCTATGAAATTTCACCGTCATAATTATAGAATTAAAATCAATCATCTGATTCCTATATTCAGACCCATGATACCCTTGATATTTACTGATATCTATTGTGACTTAAAGGGAAAATCAGATTATTTCCTTATAGTTTTCAAAGTCTCGAATACCCAAATATTTTTGAATACTTAGATTTATCCCACCAAAGAATCTATAAAATTTACTTTTGGGGTAAATTAAAACTCCAAAATAATAACATGCAATTCATGGGATGTTTTACTGTTATACCCTGATGGGTTCATCATCCTTTTGTTGAAGTCTACTGAAATCCCTCTTTATTTTCAGTTGAAAAGTGTAAAGAAAATATTTATCAAAAAAAAATTTCTAAAATTATTTCCACTCCACTTTTATATGTTCATTGGGATTCATATTTTTTAATCAACATCCACCAGTGCTCATATTATCCTTCTATATGATAAATAACAAGTGCGACCATCTCTTACTCAATGCATTAAAGGATATAAAATATCATTTCAAAGGAGTTGGTCTATTTTTCTATGATTAAGGGATAATAAGATCTAATGAATGCTAGAGGCATTTTTTTGAATTAAAGAATCAATAAAAAATTTATCTATCTTAAGAGGATGTAGTTTTTCCTCCCGATTGATGTTTATGTTCAAAACTTATGTTAATTGAGAAATTATTGTTACGAAGTTTCTGATTCATGCTCCCACTGGGTTGGGTATCTCATTTGGGTATCCATTACATTTCTCTTCACATTGGTTTTTGACTTGGTTCCTCATATTCCTAGCCCTTAATTGAAATAAAAGGAAAATTATGGATGAGAATTTTAAAACTACTAAGCATATAAAAGGTAAACAATGTACATTGGAGGGATAAGTCATAATTGACATATATTTTTTAACTTATGAATTTATAGGTTTGAATCTATGTTATTCATGATAAATTTCCTAAAATAAAATATTATGGGACTTTTTTCCCTTAATAATGGTTCATAACGATCTTGTGAATTTACCAATGTATATCCCCCTAGAGTGTCAAAATATGTGTGTGGTAAGGTCTTTTTCTTCCACCAGGCATCGATCGAGTCTAGCCCAATATTCCCTTTTCAGGGTTATTAGCCATAGATACAACTTTGAAAGATACACATCCACTTATAGTATCTAGATATGGATGTTTTTTATCACAAACCACATACTATATACCAAAATTTAGGTTTGTTTTCTTAGGATTAGTCTTATCATTAAGGTTTTTAATGAGGGTTTCTAATCATAATCCCCAAAAATTACTCGACTTTTCTTTGATAATAACTATGAAAAAACATATTTGTATAAACTTTAATTTAGGATTTATTACATAAGGATACACTTAATACAACCCCAAAAGATCATGAGGCCAAGTGTCTTTGAGAAATTAGGTACTTATTATAATAACATGAAACATGGGTAAAATAATATTATTTAAAAACTCTACAACATAATCATAAAATCTATTGATCTTATAATACTACATGGGATAACATGAGGATATGAATAAGAAAGGTGTGGTATATAAAGACTAGTAAGGTAATAATAAAATCATAACATAAGGTATATTATTATTTGTGATTGAAGAGGGAAATAAAGGTAACGTAAGAGGGTTGAGAATCATAAACCTGAACCCTGAAGCATGATATATGATGATATCCTAAAGGTATAATGAGAATGTGGAAACAATATAAAAACATGACATCATAAACAGAAGTCAAGGATAACTACTGAGACATTATAAAATAGTTTTCTTAGGATAATCACCCATTCACTGTATATGGTGTCTTATTGGATTAAAATATTACCCAATTCATTAGAGGACTATATAATTCTAGGAGAACCTATCGTGTAACGTCCCAAACCATATGCCACTAAATGGGTGCTCCGAGTCGGTGGGTTACAAGGCCTCAAGTCCACCTCCCCATATGCTAGAGGCTGCCGATGAGTAGTGAGGGACTAGGTTGAGATATTGGGGAGACTATTCCCTCATATTAGAGTAAGAAAAAATCATAAAAATATATGTATCATACATAATTGAAATTAAAAAGTGTGGGGAAGAAATAAACAACTGAAATAGAACATGTTGTAATAATAAATGAAATGTTGTAAAATCCCAAACAACAATTCAATACAATAAAACACTGTTCACCCACTGGGACAACTATACAGACACATGTGTATAAAATAAAATAAATGTAAAAGGTCAAGGACCTAATACTAACTCTGAGCTAGAGCATGTACCTGGTCTCCAAACACTATCGAACTGTAGTAGCCCGATCAGAAGAACTCACATGAGTAGCTCCACTCGAACATGTAACTTTGGGACTCAACCCTATCCAACATGCAACTTATGCTAAACTTGAGAACTATACATAAGGTCTATATGTACACTGAGGTTCACATGTATGGGTGAGAAATTATATCAGTAGGCCACCCTAAAATCAATCCTATAAATTTGATGCTATAAGTTTATGTAAAACAAACTACTCAGACTCACGAAGACACTATTAAGAAGGTATGAAAAAAGAAAATGTGAAACCACAATCGAACCCTAGGTCTATAATCCCAGTCAACTGGGCAAGTTCCAATATGGATGTTCATATCTATAAACATATACATGTATTGTTCCATACCTATATACATACACATAAATATGAATATTCATGTGTATTTGAATCAGAAAGCATGAAACCACATCAGTAGTCAATACATGGGTGTGTAATCTCAATAACCTTAACATCCTATGAAATGGAATTGATCTGGATGTCATTCCACTCATGATGTGTAACATCATGTTGATTTATGGATCATCAATCCCAATCGGCATATACCTGATCCCAGTAAATCCAAAAAATTCTATGAGAAAGCAACATAACCACAAGGGGATACCTTTCATACTCCCACGTTCACCCATTCTCACCTCTTGTCACTAACAAGGACACCACATACTAACAATATATCCTATAAATAAGGTTACCATGTACCAAAAATCAATCCTTTAAAGAAGTATTATAGGGAATACATCAGTACATCCTATAAAAGTCCATTGAGTCCTTTTCCATGAGGCCCATTCCTAGAAATCCATTCCAATGTATGAGCCTTAGGGATAGGTTCATAGGAATTCATGACATTTATAAATCTGATAAACTCTAAGGGACTTAACCTTATTCTATATATAAAGAGAGAACTCATTGGTGAGATTCCATGCAACACCACTTGAGTTTTGTAACTAATCCAAAAGATCGTAATCATTCCGATCATAGGTCTGGGAGATTGTAATCATCCCCACCACATGGGAAAGTGTAATCAACAAGAATTCTTCGGTCAGCATGCCTGTATAAAAAGAACTCACGGGTGAGACACCATGAAACACCCCAAGAGTCTCGTAACTAACTCGAAAGAGTGTAATCATTCCCATCATTGGTCGAGGATGTCATAATCATCCCCACCACATAAAATCAGGGATTTCATGACCATATCTAGAATAGAATAATCATCATCATCATTTATCATTAGGTATATCATGCCCATATATCCAAATAATAGGATGAGGAGAGAATAATCATCCCCAACACATATAACTGTCCTATGATTCCTTATAAGGGATTACAACTACATGGAATCCATATATGACGCAAGGAATAATATTCAACATGTCAGGCTCTACAGCCAGATACCAGGAAAAATATCTAGATATCCCAACATAATATATCTAAAAATGCATATTACTCTAGGCTCAATATCCAAGTACCAGGTAGTACCTCTGGGTATACTAGTAAATATCACAAATAACATGGATCAGAAGTCGGATTCTAAGTAATCACGTCCGGGTATCCCAACAAGAAATACAGATCCCATGAAGAACATCTGGGCATCCCAAAATAAAGAAAGATGCCTCATGTCTAGCTCAATAGCCCCCAAATAGGAAGAACCTTCGGTAACAATCATTGCTCTAGGAAAATCCATGTCAAAGGAAAAAAAGAGTGAGGGTGGCCTGAACGTCCATCTAATCATTTCAGCCATATCCCCATGGGGATAACTGTTTGACGCAGGTTCTAAGGTGACAGTCAGTACCATCTCTACCGAAACCTGACATAACAACGCTCGGCTGGTCAAGCAATGGGGTACCCATTGGGCCCCACATGTTAGACATAAAGAGACATCCTTCTTGGGATGCTAAAAGGTAAACCCAAGTGTATGAATCCTACTTAGGATCCTTAGCTATAAAAGGTGAAGGAGAAATCCCACATGGGATCCTCAAATGTCATTAGAATAAAGGCATCCTACATGGGATCCTAAAAATGGATCATAAGTAAGGTATCCTACAAGGGACTCCCTAAATCAGAAAATAATCAAAGGCATATTTTAGCGGATCCTTGGTAACCAGATAAAATATAGAGGCATCCTATATGGATTACTCAATAAGAACTATTCTCACAGACTCTCGATCCAGAAGGGAACACCTCATAAGAGAGACAACCTCAAAGGAAATCCAAGAAGGCATCAGACATAGGAGATACCTCTCATATCATATCAAAACAAAGTCTCAGACTAGGTTATTCTAAACACCAATATATCGTTGACGTCATGTCTCTCTCTCTGGAGGCAACTAAATTTTATTTCTAGGGGGGGAACCTACGTATTTATATTTAAGCCCCAAAACACGCATTAAGTGTCCTCATAATTATCCATGGGGTTCACCATCATGATCTACATGAAAAAATACACATAATGGACTACTCTCGAGTCCAATTATATCTATGGGGAAAGAAAACATGAAATCCCATGAAAGGTTTGAAAAGGGGAAATGCACGACATGTCACCTTCAGCAAACAACATATACTCCCAACATGCCACATGGTCGTGTACTCCCACCAGCATGGGCGTGTAAAAGCCCTAGGTACACGATGCATGGAATAGGTACATTGTGTGTACCCTACACGAGGTACATGCCTTTGTCCCTCAATTGGTGTACCCATTTACATGGCCAGGTCATGTACCTTTACACAACATGCTACCCACCTGGTGTCTAGCCATGTACTCCACACAACCTCGTACCCCTACACGGGTAGCCAGGGCTAGGTACTCAGCTACATGGCTGAGTACCAATACTAACTGTGTATTCCCCTATACACAATGGGCACATATTAAACTTCATATTCCTTGAACAAGAAGAACACATGGTGTGTCCCCTTGGACTACACACCGTGTTGTCAGGTTTTCCCAAACAGAAAACCCCCAGATCACCCAAATCCCCTCATTTTCATCCAGAAATCAATAGATCTAACCAATAGGGAACTCATATAGGCGTATTATGGGTTCATATTTAGATAATGGAAAATTGATTGATCTATAGTAAAATAAAGTGCATACCTTTGGGTAGAAACCCACGAAGTTTTGCTCAATTTTGCAGTCCATGATTGTCGCACGTCAATCCAGTGCGTCGAGGGCATCGTGGTGGTACCTCTCTTTCTCCAACTATCTCTTTATTTAATGAACTCTCTTTAACATTTTGGAATTATAAAAGGAGGATCTGCATAGGAGGAATCCATGAGAAGGAAGGATAGAAATAAATAAAAGAAAAAGAAAATAAAAAACGAAAAGAAAAAGAATAGAAAAAGGGTGACTAGGCCAGTCCTAGTGCACAACTCAATTTTATGCCTCGCCTAGGATAAAATCCCCATTTTAGACTCAAAGGAAGAGACAAAATCATAATCTGAATTTCCGTTCATATTTTATGGTCTAATTAACCTATAAAAATAATTAAATATATATATTTATAAATATTAAATTTTAATTATCATGTCAAAATTTGAACAGCTCTGATTTCCACCAAAATTTTATCCTAGGGTAAACACCCTATTTAGGGACCAATAGAGTGTTTAGAAAAATTATTTGAGATCATATTCTATGTTAAAAAATAATTTACCCCATTACATGCATCTGACATAAAAAATTTAAATTTCTACTATATACTACAATATAAAAAAACATAGGTCCTTACAAACTCCTCATAATAAAGTTTATCATCCCAGAGAAGCTTGGTGAAAAAACTAGAAACCATGCTCTAAACCCAATCATCTACACAACCAAGCTATCTATATTGTCCAATGACCAGCTTCATAACATCAACAACTACCTTTTACACAAAATACATTTAACTATAACCGATCTAGAACTACCTAACATAGTAAAAACCTTATCATCATCTCAAAAGAAACCTCTGAGCCCAAAGGCCCAAAAAACCATTGATGTTAAACTGAAAATGAGTGTCACCACCCTCAAATGGAAAATGGTGCACTCCCCACTATATGAATTACCTTACACCGCTCCACAAGCATATCCTTAATAGGATTATTTCTTCACTAGGAAGAACATATAAAAAGGTAAATGATATAAGTGTTGGTCCTATTCACTCTCAGCATAATCAAGATGAATAAAGATAGATAATTATCATCTCTAAAAGGAGTACACTAAGATTCCACCAAGGGGTGTGTACAGCTCCCTCTGTGCCACTGTCACCATCCTATCAAAACCTAGCCAGGATTCAGCCATGGGTCAACCGTCTTAGGGTACCTAATTCATTTAACAATGTCACCTCTATAATGGATGGAAATTCCATCAAAACGTTTTAGATCCAATCCCATGAAAAGTCTTGAATAATTGGTCCTCAGGTCGCACCCGGACACCCACCTATTTAGATTGAAATGATACCACACACAACCATCATGTATCTTTATGACCAAGTCATACTCTAGTGGGTCACCCATTATACAGATTTCATGAATATTCTACACGGCACACCAATCTCATTATTCCATAAGTTCTATTGGAACATCTCTTCAAAATCGAGCACCTCACTTGTGCCATGATTTATTTCATTACCACATGTCACTCGACGTCATTACAGTCATGAGAATCTACCCACCATTTGACTACATTAACAAAAATGGAAAAATTGGTTGACCTAGACAGGAACCTGAATAGTCTTTTACATCGAAGCCAGTCTCAAAAAACAAGATCCCAAGGTACTCCATCAAAATATGAAGGCATAAACATGATAATAATGCAAAACTCATCCACCCACCATTCCTGGATCTCTAGATGAGCGTACAATAATTATCACTGCGCAAAAATTCATTTGAAAAATGAGGGCTAACCTCTCATATGTAGTTCACCCTTGAAGAAAATAGGCACTGATATATAAGGGTCTAAGTCTAAACCAAGGGCCTCTAGGTCTCCCACCTAGCCCTATGGAACAAGCCTCACAACTAGGTCACACTGTCTAACGACCTTTCCCAAAAGATCAAACCCCCCAAAAGTAGGTAAAAATCACAATAACCAATGATGGTAAAAACTGAAAACATGGCCTACAAGGGCTTGATCATCCCTGAGCATCCTCAAATGGAAATAATAACTAGAGGTCATGACACTGACACAAAAGAGAAACAAAACAGACAATCATCAGGCATCCATATACAGAAATACCCCCTCGGTGGTACAGTTCACAAGGAAAGACATGGTATCCATATAAATCATACTCAGAGATCCAACTAGATAACCATTGACCAAAGAAATAACAACCTACAAGGGGTTCAGCCTAAGTGAATCACATGCCACATCAACCTATTAGGTCCCTACACCTCCCATGCATGAGGACTGATTCATCATCTTCACAAAAAAATGCCTTAATGTAGATCCATATTACCAACCATCAGAATGGAATATATATGTATGTATGTGCAACTGAATAGGCATAAATTTTCAATAAAATTGCACACTAGCAGGCCTAAATGATGTGAATCCTACATTCCAAATACGATGCATGAGATGCCTCTCTCCTTTGAAGAAAAAGAGTAAAAATACATCCCTAGCCTCTTTCCAATGGCCAAGATCCAGAGATCCATATAAAATCATAACATCTGCACAACATGTGTGTCGATCAATGAAAATATCATATAAAACTTTATCATCAAAGATCAGAACAACAACCATAACCCCTAGAAACCAGGACTTCCAACCGGAACAAGTGTTCTCGATGCACCATTATGGTATCCATCATAGGTTCCAACACATTTCTAATACTCATGTCTAACACATCCAAGATAGTAAAAATCAATAAAAGAACCACTCTAATACAACTTTGTAATGTCCCAACCCAAATTCCACTAAACTAGTGCTTCGAGCCGGTGGATTACAAGGCCTCAAACATGCCTCCCTATATGCCAGAGGCCGTAAAATGGTAGAGACGTCCAAGGGTGTGGTAGTTGGGAGACTATGACCTCATATAAGAGTATGAAAATAGAGAAAAAGGCTAAGTATCATAGAGAACAGAAATCAAACAGAGTGCATAATTAGTAAACAATTGAAATAGAACATGTTGTAATAATAATTGAAATGTTGTAAAATCCCGAATAACTATGTCATAAAATAAAAACTAGTCCCCCACTAGGCCAGCCATATATATATGTGAGATTAAAATAAATTGAAAGGAAAATTAAAAGGCACTACTATTAACTCTAATCAAGACCACATACCCAGTCTATGGAAACTATCAAACTATAGTATCCCAATAAGAAGAACTAACACAAGAAGCTCTGATCGAACATGTTCCTCTGGGCCTTAGACCTGCCCATAATGAAAATCATGGTAAACCTAAAAAAGTATACATAAGGTCTACACATACACTGAGGTGCACGTGTAGGGGTGAGAAATAATCTCAATAGGACACCCTGATAGGAAACCTCTAATTGTGCTTTTATAAGGGTATGAAAAATAAACTATGAAACTTCACTAAGACATAACTAAGATGGTAAGTAAAACCAAATGTGAAACCATAGTCGAACCCTAGCTCCGTAATCCTAGTCAACTAGTCAAGTTCCACCATGGATGTCCATATCTTTATACATATACATGTATAGTCCCATACCTATAAATATATACATAAATATGAACATTCAGGATTACTTGATTCAAAAAACATGAAAAAGCATCATCAGTTGATCCATAGTCCATAATCCTAATCATCTAGACATCATGTGTAAGGGAATTGAGTTGGAATTCATGCCATTTGAGCCATGTAACATTAAGATTATCTTTGGGTCGATAATCCAAATTTATATATACCATCTTTATCCAACACTGTAAGTCTCTATGAAAGCTATGTCCCCATAGGGGGATACTCTTCTACACCTGGGTTCACCCATAATCTCATCCAATAACTATCAAGGATGTCGTATACCGATGGTCTATCTTGTAAATAAGGATACATGTACCGATGACCAGTCTTGTAACAAAGGATTCAATTTTAAGATCCTGTAAAAGGTCACTGAGTTAGTCACCATGCTACCTAGGCCTCTAAATGTAGTCTAATGTTTGATCCAAAAGTCTTTGTCCATAGGAGTTCATAACATTCAGAACTCATGCAAACTCTATGGGACTTACCCTTAGGCGATTCTATAAAGAGAGAACTCTTTAGTGAGATGCCATGAAAAACCCTTCAAGTCTCGTAACTAATCCAGAGGAGCATAATAATTTCGATCATAGGATGAGGATATTATAATTATCCCCAAAACATGGGAGAGAATAATCTACCATGAGTCTTGGATCTCCATGCTTGTATAATGATAAATCATTGGTGAGATTCCATGAAACACCCCTTGAGTCTCATAACTAATCTGGAAGAGCGTAATAATTCCGATCATAGGTTGAGGAGATCATAATCATCCCCACCACATACCATATGGGATGCCTTGCCCATATCAAGGAGCAAGTAATTATTATCACCACATATCATTTGGGACATCATTCCCATATATCATAATCATAGGCAAAGGATATCATAATCATCCCCACCACATATAACAATCATATGAGTCCGTCGAAGGCATTCCTACTACATGGAATCCAAGTATTACTCAAGGTATACAAATAGACATGTAAGGATCAACAACCGTATACCCTGAAACACCTATTGACATCCCAAATATATAAATCAATATATATATATATATATATATATATATGGATTCAGGATCAACAGCCAAGTCCCAAGTAGTACCTATGGGTATACCATTAAAAATCTGAAATAACATGGCTTAGAAGCCGGATCCCAGGAAAGAACATATGGGTATCCCAATAAGAAATACATATCCCAGGAAGAATATCATGGCATACTAAAAGAAAGAAATATGCCTCACATTTGGCTCAAAATACAGTGACTAAGAATAACCTCTCGTATCCATCATTGCAACAGAAAAAACCATGTCAAAGAATAAAAAAAGGAGTGAGGGTGGCCCGAACTCCCAAAACAATACTCTAACCACAACCCCATGGGATTACCAGTTTAGTATGGGTTCTGTCACGACCCATCCTCGGGGCTCGTGACGTGACTACCCCAAGCCCGCCTTCCATAGGCCAGGGGCTGGAGACTAGCACCAAAGGTGTAAATCCTATATAAGGGAAGACATTTCCTTTATGTAAGAAAACAAACACCACAGAGTATGCAAGAGGAAGTAAACACTTAGTAAAATGGGTACAAAAGTAAGTGCTGGAAAGTAAATTGGCCAGAATACAAACCCAACTGAAAGTAAAGTACAACAGATAAGAGAATACATCGCCAGAAAACTATAGCAGCAACACTGAGCCGTCCTCTAGAAATCCCACCTGAAGGGTGAGTACAGATAGTCTCCTCCGCTCCTCAGCTCCAGTCGTCCGCTGCGTGTACGTCCCATACAATGATCCACCTCCAGGTACCGTCCAGCTCCACGAGCTCCTACCTCGATCAGTGCTGTCAGTTGTCTACATCCAACACAATGTAGTGCAGGAATAACCCGTGAAGGGGCGAGTATACGCTACTCAGTAGGGACCCCGAGACCCCCGATGGTCTCCCAGAATCCACGAAGGATAAACCACAAAGGAAATGTACAATCACGAAGTAACAACCAACTCTACTTAGGTATATGACCATACATATACCTAATTTATCAATTCTAGTTCGACTAAAACATCCGAGCCCAAGTTCGATCTAGTCCACACAGGATAGTACAACCCAATCCACACAGGAAAGCACAACTCAATCGACACAGGAAAGAAAGTCAATCATATTGAAGGTAATGATTAAAAGTCAAGACTCCAATCACACATGTATACATTTCGTAAGATGATAGAGATGATCATATGTAGCCACTAATTCATCTAAGCTGTCGGACCCACATAGGATACAAGACCAACTAAGCTATCAGACCCACAATGAATACAAGACCAGCTACTCTGCCAGACCCACGTAGGATACAAGTACAGATTCAAATACTGCCAGACCCACATAGGATACAAGAACAGTAGTCAAGTACTGTCGGACCCACATAGGATACAAGAACAATAGTAATCACTGTCGAACCCATGGAGGATTCCAGTATGGTCGTCGTCACTGCCGAACCCATAGAGGATTCCAATACAGTCGTCATTATCGTCATAGTCGTAGCCAGCTCTAGGGTTCCCGCACACAACATGCTCGATTCCGGTAGGGTTTGATCCACGAGCCAAGGGGTTTGATACATCAACTGACACGTAGTCCGGAGTTGATGTATCCCAGTGTCCCATCTCGCCAATAGGAACACAACGCGACAGACGACGCGTTAATCAGATGCCCGGTCTGAGAGTTATTGGCTTTTTCGTCCGAGGGGCCCGGTTGGTTTGTAAGCTAAAACCAACCCGACCATACTCCAGCTATGCCCAAATCTCGAGAAGAGTAATCCAATAGAACCTTCTCACTAAGAGGAAATAAACAAAGTCAACGGCACGTCAATCGGACGTCCGGAGCTCAAGTTATAAGCACTTCCGCTCCGAGGTCCCGGTTGGTTTTGTGTTCGAACCAACCCGGCCATAGAAAAATTTCTGCTAAACCTTTATTTTAATACACCTCAATGACCGTCTCGATCCAAGGATTGCTACGCAACTGACGGTGTGTCGATCGGAGGTCCGTATCCCATGTTTTGGGCATTTGAACAGGTTTTTCTGAAATTAGGGGGTTTGGGCCCGGACCGACCCGGCCCAAAACCCCCTAGGTCAGCCCGAACTGGGGCGACCCATCCCAGGTCCAGGTCTGGCCCATTTTAGCATGGCCCATCCTGGTTGGTGTGGCCTGACACAGCGGCGCGGTGCGGCGTGGCCCGCGTGCCCATTGGCTCGGCCTTCTGCCGAGCGGAATTCAGAGTGGGGGGGGGGGGGGGGGGGGGGGGGCGCTTCCCACCTTGACTGACAAACGGACGACCATTTATGGCCACCCTTAAGTAAACTCACGGGACCCGTGGGGTCCTGCCTCTAGCTTGCTCCAGCGGCCGGCTCTGCCGGTCGCTTCCCCGAACCGCCGCGGCCCACCCCGGCCGTGGCCCTCCTCGGTGTTCCGGCATGGCGCGATGGTGCCTCCCTCCTCCGCTGCAGCCCACTCCTGGACACGGCCTCCTTCGGCCTCACCGGCGTGGCACGACGGCGCCACGCTCCATCGCCGCGGTTTTCCTCATTCCCGCGCGGTGCCGTTGCACCGCGCCGCCTCCGTTACAAACCACATCGGTGATCAACAACAAAGGGGAGGAGGATCGGCTGTGTTTGAGTGGTCCGACCTCCTCCCAATAAATTGATAACAGGCGGCCAAAAATTTAACAACGATGTTCGTTAAATATAACTTGAACGATGAATTTAACCCCTACCTCAACAATAATGTCATAAGACTGTGTGGCGGTTGACGACATCAGCGTACGTCCAAGGTGGATGGAGTATCACAGCAGCTGCGGAGGGGAGAAGAATGGCACGTCGATCACTCCTTGCGGTGACGATGTTCTTCGTCGAGGTCTTGACGTTCTTCGCGTTCTCCAATGAAGAATATGAAGATCCTCAAGGATTTGAGTATTCTCTCCCAAACTCCTCACACAACTAAACAACCCCAAATAAAATTAAGCCTTCCTTATTTTATTAACACATTCCATGCGTTTTCAAATCATCAAAAACTCAAACTCAAAATTAAATTCATTGAATAGCTTTAATCAATCAATTTAATGTGAGAGTTGCCATGCAATAAATAGGGGGGAGTGGGTGAGTTACATAATAAAAAGGGGGTTTCCAAAATTAAGAGGTGGGTTAGAGAATTTGAAGGGGTGGGGCTCATGTGGGCCCCACCTCACTAAATCCTATCAAGAGAAGTTAGAATTTTCGTGGGTCCCACTCCAACTCCCACAAATGGGGTTTAACCACTTAAGTGAAATAAAATTTGTAGCAGAATTTTATTTCTCTTTATACTTAATCCACAATTTTTAACAACTCTTCCCAAGAAAAAGCAACTCTAGTAAAGGTAACCTTAAGCAATTAAGAGTACTTCGGTTTCATCGGTGCCCTCAGATTTCGATTCTGAGGACCAGTTCAAAAGTTAGAAAAACCTTCTTGTTCTTTCACTAAACATACCTGAGCTAAACTTCGAAAATTGATTCCGGGCACACCGGGCCTCGAAATCAGGTGCCGTCAGAAACTGCGTACTCGTAAAATCGCAAGGAATTTAAGAAAAAAATTTCCTTGAAATTTACGGGTCTTTACATTACTACCACCTCAAGGATTTACGTCCCCGTAATGATACATCACAAACTAGGGAAACAAATGAGGGTACTGAGCACGCATCTGAGCCTCCCGTTCCCAAGTGCTCTCCTGGATGTTCCCAAACTGCCACCTGATGCACACTAGAGGAATCAACTACCCACGTAGGACCCGCTCCTGTCGATCCTCGATCTCCACCGGGACCTCTGCAAAAGTCGCCCCGTCATCGATGTCCAGCTCCCCATGGTTGATGATATGCATCGGGTCATGCGCGTATCTCTTCAGCTGAGATATGTGGAAGACGTCGTGCACTCAGTGCAACTGAGGTGGTAGAGCCAGGCGATAAGACACCTCGCCTATCCTGTTGAGAACCTGGAATGGTCCGATGAAGTGCGAAGATAACTTTTCACCCCGACCCAATATTTGTAATCCATGTCGAGGTGAGACACATAAGAAAACATGGTCGCCATCCTCGAACTCTAGTGGTATCTGCCTCTTATCAGCATAAGACTTCTGTCGGCTCTGAGCTATCCTCATTCGCTCCTAGATGACTGGGACATTCTATGTCATGGCCTGGACCATCTCTGGTCCCACAAGTGTTGACTCCCAAGGTTCTGTCCAGCACATAGGTGATCTGCAAGGTCCGCCGTACAATGCCTTGTATGGTGCCATCCCGATGGTGGAGTGGTAGCTGTTGTTGTACGAAAACTCCACCAAGGGTAGGTGATCCTCCCAGCTATGACCAAAGTCGAGGACAAATGCACAGAGCATGTCCTCAAGAGTATGAATGGTCCTCTTTGTCTGACCATCCGTCTGAGGGTGAAGATCGGTGCTCAGGCATAACTACGTCCGGAATGCCTCTTGCAACCCATTCCAAATATGGGAAGTAAAACGAGAATCTCAATCAGAGACGATAGATGATGGAACACCATGAAGCCGTACCATCTTCTGAATGTAGAGGCGTCCCATGCTCTCCACTGATCCCTGCTTTATGATGGGTAAGAAGTGGGCCGAATTGTTGAATCGGTCGACGATCACCCAAATGGAGTCATGTCCTCTGGAAGTATGTGGAAGTCCAGTCACAAAATCCATATACATCTCATCCCCCTTCCACTTCAGGACCTCCAAGGGATGTACCAAGCCTGTTGGTACGTGGTGCTCTGCCTTCACCTGCTGGTAGGTGAGGCATCATGAAACGAACTCTGCTACAGACTTCTTCAACTAGCTGAATGCCCGTCCTCCTGCTGAGAGAATCAGCTACTATGTTCCCCTCTAAAGGAGTATAAACTATCTCAAAGTCATTGTACTGGAGGAACTCGAGCCATCACCACTGTCTCAGGTTTAGGTCCTTCTACGAGAAGATGTACCTGAGACTATGGTGGTCAGAGTAGACTGTAAAGCGCTCGCCCATCAGATAGTGTCACCACATCTTCAGAGCGAAGACCACTGCTGCTAACTCTAGGTCATGGGTAGCATAGTTCTACTCATGCTGCCTCAACTATCGTGATCCATAGGTGATCACTGCCCGCTCCTGCATCAGGACACACCCGAGTCCGGTCCCTAATGCATCACAGTAGACTACGTACCCTACTCCCTCCTCCGGTAGCCTCAAGATAGTTGCGCTGGTCAATCTCGGCCTCAGCTCCTAGAAGCTCTGCTAACATCTATTTGACCACACGAAGGGTTTACCCTTATTCTTCAAAGATGACATCGGTGCCACAACTCTGGAGAAGTCTAGCACAAATGTCTGATAGTACCCAGCCAGACCTAAGAAACTCTGCACCTCTGTCACGCTCCTGGGTGGCTCCCAAGCTAGCACTGCCTCAATCTTCACAGGATCCACCGCAACTCCCGCATCAGATATGACATGTCCCAAGAAGTGGACCTCATGTATCCAGAACTGACACTTAGAGAGCTTACCATAAATCCGGTGCTCTCGGAGTGTGTCCAGTACAACCCGCAAGTGGTAGGCGTGCTCCTCCTCAGTGGTCGAGTATATCAATATGTCTTCGATGAAGACCATGACAAATCAATCGAGGTGAGGCTGGAAGATCCTGTTCATGAGACTCATGAACAATTCTGGAGCATTGGTTACACTGAAAGGCATAACCAAAAAATAATAGTGGCCATACCGAAACCTGAAGGCCGTCTTCTGCACATCCTCGTCCTGAACTCTGAGCTGATGATAGCCTTACCTGAGGTCTATCTTTGAGAACCACAGTGATCCCTTGAGCTGATTGAAGAGGTCTTCAATCCTCGGAAGTGGATACTTGTTCTTCACAGTCACCTGGTTTAGTTGACGGTAATCGACACACAGTCGCAAGCTCCCGTCCGCCTTCTTGGAGAACAAAATCAGGGAAGCCAAGGTTGAAACACTAGGTCGGATGAATCCCTTGATCTGCAAGTCCTCCATCTATTCCCATAGCTCTCGAAGCTCAGTGGGAGCCATCTGATATGCTGGAGTAGATATCGGAGCTGTCCTGGGGTACATGTAAATATAGAATTCTACCTCTCTGCGAGGACGTAGCCCTAGAACATCATCAGGAAAAACGTCCGCATACTGATCCACCACTACAGGAAAACTCGGACTCCACACGTCAACTGCTACAAGGATGAGGCTAGCCAACTGATGAGTGATCGGCTATCCTCTCCTCTATGTGAGTTTATCCTGCGCTGCAAAGGCTCCCTTCTTTCCTATGAAGGTGAACCTGCTCCCATCGGTGCGAACACACCACACCTTGTGCCTAATATAGTCAATCTGATCATTGACTGTAGATAACCAATCCATGCCCAAAATGACGTCGTAAGGCCTGGACGCCACTACAAGAAGATCCCAGCCGAAGATCTCATCTCTTGGAGTAAGCTCAAACTACCAGCACCAGTGCGTAATCGTCAATTCTTCTCCCTTAGGAGTCTTTAGCCGTAAGGATCGAGCCAACAACTCCATCGAAATCTCCGAGCTCTGAACAAGGGTAGCAGCAATGAAATAATGAATCACTCCTGTGTCTATAAGAACAGCAACAAGGGTGGAGTAGACACAAATATTACCTCAAATCATCTCTGGTGCACCGTGGTCGTAGGCCTCTGCTGCCTGAAGCTGAGCCTGCCTCTGCCCGCCAGCTCCCTGTGGTCGGGGTGGACCTCCTAGTGGTGGTGGTGGTAGAGCCTCAAAGATTCGCCCACCACCTACTGCTCAGCCAGCTCCTCTGCCTCGTTCGCCTGCTCCCTGCGGACCGCCACTGTCAAAACTCTGCCTCTGCCTGGGTGGTCGCTCAGCCGTCTGCTGCTACTGTGCATGGCGGGTCAGGCAGTCACGAGCCACGTGGCCCTGCCCGCTGCATGCATAGAACTGTCTGCTCCTCGTAAGGCTGGCTCTGTGCCATGTGCCCCACACCTCTGACCTAGTATCCTGTGGTTGTACGCCTGATGGTATGGTCCTCTTGGACCCCTATGACATCCGTCGACTGCCAGCTGCAGAAGAATATGCGACATGCCACCCTGCGGTAGGTCTCGCTACTGGTGTAGGCTCAGCAAGAAATCTCTCTACAAGAAGGTCTCTCTCTAGTACTCCTGCATACGACGGAATGCTGAGAGAGATCATCGATTCCCCGATCTCATGCCTGAGTCACTGCATGAAGGTCCGGGCTCGGAAGAATGGGTCTCATACCATGTCCGTGGAATAGAGTGATAGATCGTTAAATCTCGCCGAGTACTGGGCTACCGTCATACTACCCTGCCACAGCTTTAGTAACTCCTGAATGCGCACCGCACGGAGGGTGGCTGGAACGAACTCTGAGCGGATGAGGCTCTTGAAGTCCGACCAAAGGAGAGATGCCTCGTCATGCACTTGGAGCATCAGGCTCCACCATCTACCTGCTTCCGCGTGCAGGAGACTCGCTACACGGATCACCATGAGGTCAGCTGGTGTCCCTACTAACCTGAAAACTCGTACAACATCCTCTAGCCAATCCTCGGCTACCTGAGGGTCCGTCTCCCTGCGGAACCTGAGCAGTCTCTGACGCTGAAACTTGTGCAGTGCCCGGAGGCGACGTGCACTCTCAGATGTTGGGGCTGGTGGCATCGGTGGCTCGGTGGGTAGAGGTACCACCGGTGCCTCTGCTGTAATAGGGCCCTACACCGAGGCCTCGTCGCCCGGTGGGCTGTCGTCTCTCAAAAATCTCAGAGCCCTAGATGGATGCCGTCATGGGGCCATCCTGAAAAGAGACAGGTGTGCCACGGTCAATATAGTATACCTGGTGAGCTGACACATGTAATAACTATGAAAACATTGAAACACACACACAATAAATGTTTTCATGCATTGAGTCGGAAATAAAAAGTTGGGGTCCTGGTGTATGGATACGTCGGCCTCTGCACCAACACTGGACTATATGGACTGATAACCACACTCAATACCCTTAACATTATTTTTTCACATAGACGAAGATTAGAGTTATGAGTTCTACGGTAGAACCAAACTCCTCTGATACCAATTTGTCATGACCTATCCTCAGGGCCCGTGCCGTGACTACCCCAAGCCTGCCTTCCATAGGAAAAGGGCTGACGACTAGAACCAAAGGTGTAAATCTAATATAAGGGAAGGCATGGACTTTATGTAAGAAAACAAACACCACAGAGTATGAAAGCTGAAGTAAACACTAAGTAAACTGGGTACAAAAGTAAGTGCTGGAAAGTAAATGGTCCAGAATATAAACCCAATTGAAAGTAAAGTTCAACTGAAAAGAGAGTACAACGACAGAAAAGTTTAGCAGAAACACCGAGCCGTCCTCTAGAAATCCCTCCTGAATGGTGAGTACAGATAGTCTCCTCTGCTCCTCGGCTCCAGCCGTCCTCTCCATGTACGTCCCGTCCAGTGATCCACCTCCAAGTACTGTCCAGCTGCATGAGCTCCTACCTCGATCAGTTCTGTCCATCGTCTCCATCCAACACAATGTAGTGCGGGTATAGCCCGTGCAGGGGTGAGTATACGCTACTCAGTAGGGACTCCGAGACCCCCGATGGTCTCCCAGAATCCACGAAGGATAAAACACAAAGGAAAAGTACAATCATGAAGTAAAAACCAACTCTACTTAGGTATATACCCATACATATACCTAAGTCATCAATTTTAGTTCTAATCCAACATCCGAACCCAAGTTAGATCTAGTCCACATAGGATAGTACGGCCCAATCCACACAGGAAATCACAACTCAATCCACACAGGAAAGAAAGTCAATCATATCGAAGGTAATGATTGAAAGTCAAGAATCAGCTCACACAGGTATACATTTCGTAAGACGATAAAGATGATCATATGTAGCCACTGATTCATCTAAGCTGTCGGACCCACATAGGATACAAGACCAGCTAAGCTGTCAGACCCACAAAGGATACAAGACCAACTACTCTGCCGAACCCACGTAGGATACAAGTACAGATTCAAATAGTACCACACCCACATAGGATACAAGAACAGTAGTCAAGTACTGCCAGACCCACATAGGATACAAGAACAGTAGTCATCGTCGTCGAACCCACGAAGGATTTCAGTATGGTCGTCGTCGTTGCCGAACCCACAGAGGATCCCAGTACAGTCGTCATCGTCGTTGCAGTCGCAGCCAACTCTAGGGTTCCCGCGAACAACATGCATAATTTCCGGAGGGTCCGCTCCATGATCCAAGGGGGTCGATACATAAACTGACACGTAGGACAAAGTAGATGTATCCCAAAGTTCTGTCTCGTCAATAAGAACTCAACGCGACAGACGGCGCATCAATCGGACGCCCAGTCTGAGTGTTATTGGCTTTTTCGTCCCAGGGGCCCAGTTGGTTTTTATGCTAAAACAAACCCGACCATAATCTAGATGAATCCAAAACTCTAGAAGAGTAATCCAAAAGAACCATATCACTAAGAGAAATCCAACAATGTCGACGAATGTTCAATCGGATGTCCGGAGCTCAAGTTATAAGCGTTCGGCTCCGAGGGCCCGGTTGGTTTCGTGTTCGAACCAACCCGACCATACCCAGAGTTCTCTGAAACATTGAGTTTAATATACCAAAACTACCTTCTCGATCCAAGGATCGCTACGCAACTGAAGGTGCATCGATCGGAAGTCCGTAGCCCATGTTATGGGCATTTGAACAGATCTGTCCGAAATTAGGGGGTTTGGGCCCGGACCGATCCGACCCAAAACCCCCTGGGTCAGCCTGAACCGGGTCGACCCTTCCCGTTTCCGGGTTCATACCTTTTGGGTGTGGCCCAGCCCGGTTGGCGTGGCCCAACCCAGCGGCGTTCCCCGACCCAGCGGCGCGGCCCGCGTGGCCAGCGGCTTGGCCTTCGGCCGATTGGAATTCAGAGGGGGTGGGGGGGGGGGGGCTTCCCCCTATGATTGAAATACGGCCGGCCATTTATGTCCAGCCTTAACTGAACCCGCATGACACATGAGTTCCCACATACAGCTGGCTCTAGGGTCCGACTCAGCCGGCCGCTTCCATGAACCGCCGCGGCCATAGGCCGCGGCTCCTCCCCATATGGCACGACACGATGCCGCGGACCTCCTCGGTGTTCCGGCACGGCACGACAGCGCCACGCTCCTCCGCCATGTCCCTCTCCTGGACGCGTCCTCCTTTGGCCTCACCGGCGGGGCGCGACGGCACCGTGCTCCATCATCGCGATTTTCCTCGTTCCCGCGTGGTGCCATTTCACCACGCCGCCTCCGTTCCAGACCACATCGGTGATCAACAACAAAGGGGAGGAGGATCAGCCGTGTTTGTGAGGTCCGACATCCTCCCGTTAAATTGATAACAGGTGGAAAAACATTTAACAATGATGTTCTTTAAATAAAACATGAACGATGAATTTAACCCCCTAGCTCAAGACCGATGTCAAAAGATGGTGTGGCGGTTGAAGGCATCGGCGTACCTCCAAGGTGGATGGCGTCTCACACCGACTATGGAGGGGTGAAGAACAACACGTCAATCACTCCTTGCAGTGACAACTTTCTTCATCGAGGTCTTGACGTTCTTCGCGTTCTCCAACGAAGAAGATGAAGATCCTCAAGACTTTGAGTATTCTCTCCAAAACTCCTCACACAACTAAACAACCCCAAATAAAATAAGGCCTTCCTTATTTTATTAACACATTCCACACGTTTTCAAATCTTCAAAAACTCAAACTCAAAATTAAATTCATTGAATAGCTTTAATCAATCAATTTAATGTGAGAGTTGACATGCAATAAAGAGGAGGGAGTGGGTGAGTTACATAATAAAAAGGGGGATTCCAAAATTAAGAGGGGGGTTATAGAATTTAAAGGGGTAGGGCTCGTGTGGGCCCCACCACACTAAATTTTATCAAGAGGAATTAGAATTTTAGTGGGTCCCACCCCAACTCCCACACATGGGGTTTAACCACTTAAGTGAAATAAAATTTTTAGAACAATTTTATTTCTCTTTATACTTAATACACAATTTTTAACAACCCTTCTCGAGAAAGCACAACTCTAGTAAAGGTCACCTTAAGAAATTACCGACACTGTGGTCTCATCGGTGCCCTCAGATTTCAATTCCGAGAACCGGTTCAAAAGTTAGAAAAACCCGCTCGTTCGTTCACTGAACATACCCGATCTAAACTTTGGAAATTGATTCCGGGCACACCGGGCCTCAGAATTAGGTACCATCAGAAACATAATACTCATAAAATCCCAAAGAATTTAAGAAAAAAATTTCCTTGAAATTTACAGGTCTTTACAGGTTCTATGGTGACACCCAGTACAATTTCTACCAAAACCTGATGTAATAACTCAGGGTTGTTCAAACAAAAAGGAACCTGCTAGGTCCCTCATGTCAAACACTAAGAGTTATCCTACATAGGATCCTCAAAGGTAAACATTAGTGATGGAATCCCACCCTAGATCATTAGCTGTTAAAGGTAAAGGAGGAGTCTTACACGGGATCTTCAACTGAGAAGAAAATTGAGGCATCCTACATGGGATCCTTGAAATGAAACATAGGTAAGGGATACTACAATGGACTCCCTTGATCAACATATAATAAAAGCAATCCATTATGAGATCCTTTGTAACCAGATATAAGATATAAGAATCATACATGAGATCCTCAATAAAAATTGTTCTCTTAGCCTCTCAGGCTAGAAGGGAAAGTCTCACAAAAGAGACATCATTCATGGAAAACCATGAAGTCATCAACCCAAGGAGATATCTCTTAGATCATCTCAAAATAAAGTATCAAACTAGGTTGGTCCGAAACCCCAACCCATAATTCACACCAAGTCTCTCTCTTAGGAGACAACCAAATTCTATTTCTAGCGGAAAAACCACTCCATTTAGATAGAATCCCCCAAACACCCATTAAGACACCTAAGAATTCTCCATGGGTTTCACCATCATGATCTATATTAAAAGATACTCATAATGGACTACAATTGAGTACTATTCATACTCTAGGGTAACAAAACATGAAAAACCCTCAATAGGTTGAAAAGGGGAAGTACACTACCAGTCACCCTCGGTACACAGTTTGTACTCCCAATGTTCCACGTGGGATGTACTCATGCCATCTTGGGAATGTAAATGCCCGAGGTACACGACATGTGGAATGCGTACACGATGAGTACCCAATATGGGGTACATACCTATGTCCATCAGCTGCACTGGCCATTTACTTGGCCAAGCCATGTAGTTTTACATGGTGTGCTACCCACAAAGAGTCTGGCCGTGCACACCACATGGCCCTGTACCCCTAGACAAATAGCCAGGCCAGATTACACAACTACATGGAAGATTATCTTTAAATGGTGTGTGTAAACCTGTATATGGTGTAAACTCCTTAAAAACCATCTTCCCTGAAATGGAAGAACACATGGTGTGTCCCCAAATACTACACACCATGTTATTGGGTTTTCCCAAACAAAAATCATCCAGATCGCTTGAATCCTCAGTTTTCATCCGAAAGTCAAACAATCCATCCACTAGGGGCCTCATATAAGAATAAGAGGGATTTAAATTTAGAAAAAAATATATGGGGATATATAGTTAAAAACAATTATCCTAACTTTGGGTGAAAACTACCAAATCTTCGCTCGATTTTTCTATCCATGGTTGTTGCACCTCGATCCAGCGCATCGAGGGATTCGTGATGATACATCTCTTTCTCCCTATTCATATTTATCTCTACCTTTCCCTTTATATATTAGGTCTTGGAAGTGGAAGATCTAAAACAGAGGAACTCTTGAGAAGGAAGGATGTAAGTAAAGAAAAGAAAAGGAAAAAACGAAAATAAAAAGAAAAGGAAAAGGGGGCCCAAACCGATCCCGATGCCCAAGTGAAGATTATTACTCACATAGGGTAAATTACACATTCTGGACACAATGGTTAAGATAGAATCTCAGTTGAATTCATCATTAAAATGTTATTGATAAATGAAACTATATGAATAATTAAATATTTTATTTAATAAATAATATATATTAATTATTCGACCAAAAATAAAATGAGTCATATTTCCACTAAACTCCCATTCTTGGGTAAAGAAACCTATTACAGAACCAAAAAAGTGGTATAAAAAATTATATGAGATCATATTTTAGGGGAAAATACTATTTTACCCCTTTACAAGCATTTCATAGAAAAAATTCAAATTTTTTCTCAAAACTACAGTCGAGAAAAATATGGGTCCTTACATGTCACACTAATATCATGTAAATGCATAAGTGTTCCACATATATCATAAAATATAATGATGTATTTAATAAATTTTAAGCCTACTATTAAGGAGTGTGGGTTATATACATGAAATTCCCCAATCAATTAAGGATATGTAAATTGAGGTGAATACCATTGAGTAGAAGTGGGAATTGGTATTCACTATACAAATGTTTGGCATGAGAAATCACATGATACATTATGCAGTATAATGAGGGTACATAAAAATTCATGGAAGGGTTTAATCTGAGTTTAAGGGTTATATAATTTACTAGAAGTCATAATGATAGTAATAGGTATGTGTAAAAATTTTCCCTTACAAGAAAAATGGGAAATCAATAGGCATAATATAAAGAAGTTTCTTGGACAAATATGAGAAGAAGAGGATCCCTTACCTTGAGAGGGAACTTCTAAATGGTTTTTAAGAGCTTCTTAAGAGATCGAGGGCACCTTGGGAGGTCCCTAGAGAGTAAAATAAAGTGTAAATTCCTGATTTAAGGTTTTTTAGTAAATAATAATGTTATTTTGGGAGGGTTTATAGAAAAATTTAGTGGAACCCTTTATTAAATTTTAACCATATTTTTTGGACTCCAAATGATAAATTAAACCAAACCACACACCAACCCATCATTTTTTAATTTTTTTTGGAAAAGTGGAGTGGTTTTCATCACTTTATAAGTATAATTTCCTAAACCATTAAAATAATTCTCTTGGGGATGTGGAAGTGAGTCATGTTAGTGAAGAATTGATTTGAAAACCATTTCACATAACAAAAGTATTAGAGGATTAATTATAGGATTATAAAATTAATCAAATATATTAAAAACACATTATTTTATATAGGAAAAATAATTTTTCTTAAGGAAACTATTTATTGTATTCATCACATCACATTTGAGATTTTATGATATCATAATACATATTGAATATTTACACGATTTTTAATTTTTTCCCAATAATTTTTATGTCTTAGAAGAATATGAAAAATTAAACATTGTAAAATTTAGAAATGTTTATTTGAAGGTTTTTATTTTATTAAAATAAATCACAAATAATTAAAATTAAACATTTTAAATAAAAATCTCAATTTATGAAAAATGTGCATTTTTTAGATGATAACTATTTCTGGCCCTTATTGGAATTACATTTGTCTTCATAGAATTATATTATACATTCTATTTAAATAAATATTATTTAATTTTTATTTTTTATGTACTATTTAATTCAATAATTCTTTAATTCTACAAAAAAGTGTGTCTTGACTGAAATTATATATTTCCAAAAATTATAATTTTTTTATTGGATCAAAATCTTATTTTTATAAAAATAATTATTTAATCATTCATAAAGTAAAAATAAAAGGGATAAATATAATATTTATTTTATTATGAATAAAAATATTCAAATTATTACTGTTAGGGTCTAGATACATTACCCCTTATTACAGTAACATATTCCCTAAGGATATGGTGTGTGATGGTGACACTTTCTTAGAGTGGTTAGGAACTCATGGTTTGGGATATGATATCAATAAGCTTAAACTTATCCCATAAATAATTTATCTATATCTTTAGTTATTGAACATTAGATTGGGTTGGTTAAGGGAATGTACTAGTAATGTTATCTCCCTTGTAAGCTTTGATAAATTATCTTCATAGGGTATGATCCTACTCGTCGAGGCCACCACTTCTTTTGTCTATGTGAATTGGCATTAATCATAACCGTTAATATAAATATCCAAATGGTCACTTTATAACATCTATATTATCAATATTTATGATTATTAATTGTATTTTTAGTCCAAAATACTATATAATGTTTCAAAATAACCAATGTAGTGCATGTATTTTCAATAACTACATTACTTGATAAGGCATTTATTCATTGAAAAGGGAATTTCATTTATAAACATTTTGGCCATTCTAGTGGCCTATGGATGTAGTTATGGTCCAAGGAATGTAAGATCGATTACTTAATATTTAATTTATTATAAAACCATTCAATTAATTTATTCCAAGATTTTAATTAAATTGGAAACGCCTTTACCCTAGTGACAAGGCCGCATGTCATAATGCATTATAAAACCGAACAAGAAATATAACATTGGGAAAGTACTAGAACCACCTAACTTTATTTGATGATTTTTGATTATTTTATAAAGTATTAAAACAACTATTAAGGACCCTAAAACCTTTTACAAGACACTCCAACAATACTAATCTTCTATCAGAAACCAAGACACCCAAAGGAATTAATTATACCATTTAACATTGACTAAACAATTTAATATAAAATGGAATGTTTGAAGAAAACTCATCATGTTTTCAAAAAACATAAAAACCAAGTCTAAATTACTATGGGGGGATCTCAATAAACCCAAAACACCAAAAATGTCCAAAACCCTATGTTTTGGTTTCATTTACAGAATTAACATTATTTAATTTATCCATAAACCTGAAATAAATCCATTACGTGGTGTACCTTTGATGAAATAATTAATGAAAACCAGAGGAAATCTTCTCGAGGTTCCCTCTTCCCACGATACATGAATGTATGAAAGGATTTAGTTGATTTCACCATTATTTGATGAAATTTTATAAATCCATAAAATCATATATCAATAAATTAGTGTGGGAAAGAGGGGAATATGAGAAGATAAAAGGAGGGGAATCCATACATTGATATTCCTTGAAAAAAAACCCAATAATCAAACCCCAACATAAGTGGGAACCAAAAGATATATGGGGGATGAAACTAAAAGATTCAAATAATAAATTAATACATATAGAGGGGGATTATCCCTCATAAAAATGATGGGAAGAAAGGGTAATTTCTCCCTTTAAAAATCCCATTTGCTAGCAAGTATGGTTCCACTTGCTAGTCGTTGGAACTATTATACAATGGGGGTTCAACTGACCAGCTATTGGACACCCCAGGAAGATTCCAACCCCCACATAATCCTTCCTCTTACTATTCCATGAAAAAACTATTTCTAGGCTAAAAATATGAGGTTTCCAAACCCTTTAAATTCCATTACAAAGTCAAATTCACAAATCTTCCCAATAACATATGAAAAAATATAAATTTTTCGTGAATATAAAGAATACCATATGGACAAGAGATTTTGAAATCTTCCCACCAAAACACATTTCACATATCAGAAGTCTTTATTGTCACCCAGTTATATATCCCAACATACATGTGTTGTAATTCATCAACAATTGGCCATTTCCCAACTCATGTTTCCAAATGTGATTCTAAATCACAACCTCCAATTTATTTTCTTAACCCAGTGAACCACATTCCAATGAAAAAAAGAATTAACAAAGCACTATGAATGAATTTTATAAATAATGATTAACCTTATCCACATGATGTTTACTCATCTAATTGATCATAGAGAAAAAGTATCTCCTCAATATAAATTATATATAAAAAAGGAGAACTCCAAGATAAAGAACCCTCTATAATTGTAATTGACTATTGAAACAATATCCCAATTATCCCACTATGTCTTCATTTTAGTTCTAAAAACATCACTACTAAAAAAATGAAAACATTTATATAACAACAATTTAACTATACATTCCCAATTTTGAATGGAATTGATAATTCTTCTTCATCCAAGCACCATATGAGTACCAACAAGTTTCCTCTGAAAGGACATAACAATTCCCAAAACACACCCATTGTATCCCAAAAAATTTAAGTGAATTTTATAATCCATGAAATGGGACCTCATGATAAACTATTCTTTAGACCTCCTCTTGACGATTTGTCTCAAAGATGCTCAACCTTAACCACCAATGAATTAACTAAAAACCTGATCATGATACCTTTAAGACACTAAAAAATAATGATCATCCAAATAACCACTCAGATGTTTGTACTGACACTTGGTGGGATCTCCTAAATTTGATAATTATTAAACTAAAACCACATCATTCTTGTAGTGATCACCAATTTATTCTCATTCCAAAACAATTCATTCATAATAAACCATATAATCTAAAAACCCATTCTAGGACTCTAACTAATTAAATTTTTGGATTTATACATGGAATTTACTAAAGAATCTAGAATTATGAGGTTATATTTATTCAATGACATCAGAATGGAAAAATGATTATCAAATGAATGATCCCATACTTATTAAACCATTATGAAATGAGGATCAAAAAGCTATGAACAACCTATCAAATCCCACTATAGAACCATCCTTATCATTTATTCAATTGACCAAAAATTAAACACTATTTATGCAACGAAATACATCCCCCAGCATGATGAATGGATGATTATATCTCTCTCCCTCAGATGAGTGATAGTATGAAAAATCATTGACCACCCATTCATTCTTTTTGAGAATAAATTCAATGATATTCACCAATATTTTTTTTTCTGTAATAGGGGCCTCCCCCTCTTATGGAAAATTGAGAACTCCTCACTAGAAGGATTCCCTTATACCAATCCTCAAGTATAAATCAATAGATTCCATTTCAAAACAAGGGGGCCAATCCTCTCAAGTCACACTCACCACATCAAAGGCACACATTCCTTTATCCAACTCCAAGGTTGACCATGTCACAACACCTAGTCCATTTCAAATGGATCCTCTACTATGGTGGGACATTTCAAAATCCCCATCAATGTCCTATGTTATCATTTATGTAAGAATAATATCCAAACTAAAAAACCCTCATTTATCACATAGAATCTAACAACATAAATTCCAAAATATCCTATATATATATAACTTGGGTTAAATTGATTAAATTTGATAACCTACGGTGTGTGCTCTTGTACTACCCAAATATAGAGACCCAATTCATGATATTGTGAGTATAATGTTTCTAGAGCGAGACTGACATGACAACACCACATACCATACATACCATCACATCAATTTGTTAAGATAACGTCCTTCTTAGCCTCCATCTAGAACTACTTTAAACGCTTGATAATTTTCCCATGCATAAATCATAGTCAAATGTACACCCCAGAATCTTATCCGAAAGAACCCAAGTAACCTTATCCATCAAACTAACTCTAAACCCAAATTTACAAACCAAGGTTCTATCCCATGATTCCTATCTAATTGGAACAAATAAAACCATGCCAACCCATATCTTGGTTCTGTAGACAACTAAAAAGGCTCTACATCACTGACCACTAAGTCTTATTTCCAATCCTCTAGGTGATAACACCTAGAACAAAAAAGAATATATCACAAGGGTTATAACTCATGGTAAAAAACACATAGTTTGAACCCATAAAAATATGGAATCTCACATTCCAACACCCTCTCAAGGGTCTCATCTATGCAATGACATCCCATACTAACCAAATAGCCTGCACCAAGGTATTGGTTCCCATTGAGAATTCAAACATAGGGTTTCTCCCTTGTGAATAGAATTTCATAATTATTCCCCTCCGAATCATCTAATATGATGTATTTTAAGGAAATAAGGTCACCCAGTTTGTATACATATGGAATCATTCAAAGTTATACCAAAAAACACCATAAACAATTCTACTAGAACTTTAAATTACTAAATATATCTTATACTAACCCTCATATGGTGTGTATCTAAGGGATTAATTACCTTTACCAACCCATTGGGGTCTCCAAACATCCCATAATAAAGGGAATATATCACCATTTCTTCCATAGTATAAATAATACTAACCACTAGAATAAAATTCCGGTATACATGCCAACCCAACTAAGCCAAATTCAACCATGTAATTATATGGGAAGCACCATCTGAGTAGTTTCGAACAGTTTAAAAAAGATTTTTTGTATTTTGTAATAATAGTCAAAATATAATGGTCTATAGGTCTTATGGATCCTCTATCTATGGTATGATACATGAGATGCATATTTCCTTAATGAGAAATGAAACAAAATTCCAATAACATTCCTCTTTCAAAAAAGCTATAATGGAAAATACAATAACTCATAAATCATAAATCTCCAACCTAACAGGTATTTCACTATGTGAAAATCTTAAGGAACCATATAAAAATAAGTAAAGAACATTAATTCCACACCCATGGTAACCTATAATTCCCTTGAGAAAGGTGGTCATGACACGCTAGACTATGCTTCATCACTATCTCTAACACATTCATATTATCGAGTATACCATATCCTGATATAGTATGACAGAATAAAAAGAATCCTTTTATATCAAATTTTAATATCTTATCCCATCTCACTCTAAATACTAACCGAATTGAATTTCCACTTGACCTTAGGCATGCCTCCAAGAATGCTAGCGACTTTCCACTATAAGTAGTGATCTAAGGAGGTAGCAAAGGGAGGATATACTGCTATATCATAGTGATAAATCAAAAGTAAAATGAACAAAAATCATTAAAAAAATAAACCATTAGAGAAAATTGAAATAAATTACATCCCATTCAATAATAATGATAATTAATAACTACATAAAGTCATACAATAAAGATCACCGATCAGATCGATCACATATACAGATGGAAAAAAGAAATAAAATACAAAATGGCACCAAAAAAACTCTACACCATGAATAATCCCAATATCTTGTCCCCATCTGAGCTCCTCTAGCTAGATTATAAAAAACGTCATGCCTTAACCCAACTTGTACATGTCGTCAGACGAGGGATATCTGGGTAACCAAGAGTAGTGGCCACCCAAGCAGAGTATGATTACATAACTCAGCAGGGAACCACCAATGTGGTATTATTCATAACTAGTAAAAATAGTGACATATACATTTGGCAAGATTAGATAAATAAATAACTATTGAAAATTAATAAATGAATTACCACTATTGATCCTCAAGTCTATGACCATAATTGACCATAGGTGAATCAACCAATGTTGAGGTGTCTCTAAGAACATCATGATGATAGTGCTTACAATTATCAAGAAACACCTCATGGAATATATAGATCAATTATCATATACAACAATGTATGGGTGTTCTTTCATCATGTATTCCAAACCAACCCATACAGGTGTTTTCTCATCAAGTGTTTAGACCCCCTATTATAGGTGACATCTCATCAAATAACATAGACCACCCCAATCATGTATTTTCTCATCATGTAAACCAGATCACCATTTAATGGTGTTTTCTCATCCATGTATCACCATACAACCCTATGAAAGTTTTCTCAGGTGACATCACATAATGAAACTCCACTCCTTATGTATTTTCCATACCAAATAAATGGACAACCCAAGGGTTTTTTCCATTCAATATAAATGACAACCCCCTAAGTTGTATTCATTTCAAAACCAAAACTTCTCAGAGGAAATAAATTAAAACCGAAAAATAAATGAGAAATGAAAGGCCAGTTGAACACCTAAACCCATCATTATTTCCCACATCCCCCCAAAACCACATTCTTGGAACAGTTTCTAAATTGACAGCCATAAAAATATCAACCAATTATAAAACACAATTACTAAGGGTCTGATATGAGTCGAGGCACTTACTCGAGACCCCCATATCAATGCACTGGTAGAGGTACCCCACTGAAGGTACTAATTCTCATGCAATCCACATGGGCCAACACGTAATTCCTTGAGGATACCACATCCCATAGCATCACCATCAAGACAGTGTGACCTTACTAGATATTGGATTATTCATATTTGGTAATGCTCAAAGATATGGATTATGCACCATATTGATCATCTAGGTCACTATAGGCAAGTCCAATAACTTAAATCTATCCCATTCAACTTATGGATAGTCCACTTATTCCTTCTCACATAAAACATGGATGGGGGGTATCTTAGCCCACTATGAACTAAATGAGACCAATGAATCCAAGGTATTATATGGTTCCTCTAATTTCTAACCATGACAAGGTTCTCTATGTCATCTCACCCATTCTAAGTGTTTTCAAGGGATCTTAAGAAGGGACACAAGGATCAATATTTCCTTTACTCACACTTTCCCCCCATGTGGGACTCCTTATTCTAGGACAACATTCATGGACTCAGTATCATCCATTAGTATATGAGGTATTTAGATATAACATAAGGGCCCATTGTTTCCCTTAGCTCTTGTTAGGGTCTAAGGCATTTCGCATTGAATAATTAATATTTAATTGATCACTAACTTTGAAAGTCTATTTATCCTAAGAAATTAGCTAAATTGGTTAGGCTATTGTCCTCAGTGATGAGGCCACATGTTATAATATTTTAAAAAACCAAATATTAAATATAATAGAGGCCAACAGCAGCTTCCATAGACTATCTAACCTCATCTATGATCTTCAAACTTTCCCAAGCTCCTATAAAAAACAAATATGTCCAAATAATTTAATTATACTATTTTATATTAACTAAAAAATTTAATAAATTGTATTTTTTTCATTACAAACTCACCGGGCCATTGTGTTTCACTGAAACAATGTCCAAACTGCCATGAGAGGCTTGTAATAGACCCCGAAACCAAACCGGGACAAACCCTTATGTAATGAAACCATTTACATTATTATCTTAATTTCATTTAACCAAAAAATATTATATGAATCTACAGAATGATATAGATTTGATAAAAAATGAACATTGGTATCCATATATCATCTCAGGATGTTCTCTATCTTGACTGCATGAAATTTCTAAAGGATTAATACAATTTCACCATTATTTGAAATAATAAACATATATACATAAATATAAACATCCCTAAATCAGTGAGAAGTATAGGGAAAGAGGAGAAGATAAAGGGAGGTGAGTTAATACCTTGATTTTCTATGGAAAATTATTGAGGATTACACCCAAAAACAAGGGAAAACTAATATGTGGAGTGTGGAAGATGCCACTTACCACATTTGATGAATAAATAGAAAGAAATTGAGATTCACCCTCATAAATTAGAGGAGGAAAACAGAAATTTCCCCCTTTGAAAATCATTCCATAGAGCCAATTGAATTCTTATACAATGGGGCTATCAAGGGATAGCCACTGACTGGCCAATGACAGCTGTAGTTTTCACTATATCAGTCTAACCACACTATTATGCTTTTGAAAAATACCTAATCCTTACCCAATCTCTTCTATACCCCAAATGACGTCTAAAACACATTTTTATCGATCCCAACACTCATAATTCTTTCCAAAATTTAAATTCTCAATCTAATCCTCTAACAGATAAGAAAATTAAAATTTATCTGGAATTTTAAAATTTAGTATAGACATGAGGAACTACAATATATTCTAATGATTTTTTAGTTTAGAAGATTTTGAGAAATTTTAATTTAATTTGGGACTGTAGTTTTTATGGATCAGATGAATTAAGCCGAAATAAATATATGTTTAACTAATATTGATATAGATTGAACTAAAAGAACAACAATCTAACAATATGGCGTCATATGTTTAGAATCTTGAGGATGAATTTTTTATACTATTTTTATGATAAAAATTATTCATCACACAATTTAACCTTTTTGGTTTTAGTAATATATAAATTAGGAAGGAACAAATTTATAGATGGGTTCCATTGACTATACAGGTATTTTTCCAATAAGAAACCTAATGAGATAATAGATGATGAGAAAAATATTATGATTATTCCAAACCAAATATCAAGAATATTAATTAACAACATTAACATATTTTAATTCCCAAACACACCAAATAATAGAAGTATAGTGTTTAATGTAATTTCAAGTGATAAATATGAGTAAATAAATAATATTTAATTTCCTATTTGTTAAGAATATGGGATGAAACAATAAAAATCTTTTTTTAAGGGAAAATGAATTCACAATAATTGTGATAATAAATTTCATAAAGCTCTCAAGGGAAAGGGAAAGAGATAATATATAAAAATTCATTGCTTAAACTAAAATATAATTGGGAAAAATACAAATCAATGCAATAATCCAATGACCAATAAAGAAAATGTCACTAGGAACCTCTTAGACTGTGGGAACAAGGGAAAGCCTACATAATAGCTACTATTAAAGAGGATAATGATTTATTAGTATATATTTTTTAATTACTTATGACATGTATGTTTTAACATACTATTATATATATATATATAAATAAAAATACCTAATAGTATGATTGTTATAAAATATTCTCTATGGATTTTGGGAGGTTACATCTTATGGATCTAGTTTTCCCCTTAAATTTTTATTTTTTAGTAATGGATTTGACATATTTTCAAAGGTATTGTATAATGTTTTTGTACATGAAAATATTACTACATTTACTAAATAAACACACAATCATCTAATGATATTGACTATGAATATATGATAAATACATTTATTAAATTATTCTTGATACACAATTATGATTTTCATAGTATTTAAAATAGTAAGTTTGATATCTCATTAGAAAATAAATCGTGGATATTATCTATATTTTCAATACAATCAAATATTTTCCTTAGAGACAAAGAATCAAAAATTGCAATGAAACCATTTATTTCAAGGGGGAGGTAACACCCTAAGATTAAATTTTATATATTTTATTTCCTTTTGAGCATAATGGGTTCGATAGATTGTGAAACATATATCACTCAAACAAAATAAACCATAGAATAATACAGAAACTATAAAATATAGTAGTACAATTACATGGTAAAAATAGTAGTAACTGAATTATGATATATATATATATATATATTTCAATGTAAATTAATTGATTGATTAAATTACAGTAGCTATATAACTAATAAGTTTGATTTATGGGTCAAAATTTAACCTTTCTAAAAATTAACTTTTAATGGGGTTTTTAAGAAACTAAATAATTTATGGATAATATATATTGTTTATATGAATATTATATTAACACTAATTTGGTTAATAATTGGTAGGAAATAATAATAATAATCGTTAATATTTTTTTAAATGTAGTTTTCCTATGAAAACATTTTTCATTATATTTTTAATGTTTTTTAAATTTAAATCCTCCAATTTTAGAATTTTAATTTAGTAAAATGAAATTATTTTTTATTTATTTTATTTAAATAATAAATTCACATTTTTTGTGTATTTTATTTAATAGTTAATATTTATATGAATAGTGAAGACTGTTTTTTTACCAAAAACTATAAGTTTTATGACTTAATCATTATATAATAAAGAACTATAAACTTTATTAAGAAATTTAATTAATTAAATATTATTTTAGGGATTTATAATATACATTTCAAAATACTATTATGATTTTTTAAAAACTATGTTTAACATTTTAGGAACATTAGCAACATTTTCCAATAAAATAAATAGTTTTGGTCTTTAAATTTAAATAAATATTATTTTGGTAAAATTTAGGTTTGGATTTCTAGAAAAAATAAATAAATTTTGTTTTTTAATAATGAAACAACTTTTATCTTGAAAAACAAAGTCATTGATAATTTTATTATAAATATATATTTTAATCTAAAAAATACACTTTTTCTAAAAAAAGAGTTTTTATGTGTGTTACAAACACCAATGCTAAAATTGATTTTTATTAAAAATAGAAATTTAACTAATAAAATTAATTTCATATTTATAAAAATTATGTATAATTTATTTATCAATATCTATTTTATTTTTAGTCATTAAAAGAATATTATCTATGTAAAAACTAGTCACCGTTGTAAAAAATGTAAAAGTAATAATTCTAAGAGTAAAGGACTTAAAAAATAATTATCATTTTTAAATGAATGGTATAGAGTTTATTAAAATTATCTCATCACACACTCAATTAATTTATATTTTTGGATTAATGTTTTTTGTGAAACATGTTCTCTCTTTATAATTTGTCAAAATATTTATAGAAATGTGATGCCCACCACTTATAAAAGGGGCCTCTCACCACCCTTTTTATTCAACTTTTAAATTTGGTTTAATCATAAAAATTTACCCTTTTTAATTACAAAATAATATTATTTATTTTATTTTAGACTCTAGTCAAAATATATTATCGTAATAATACTATTTTCAAGGTTTCTTCACTAGGACAGCTGTAGTCCTCAACATGGGAACTTTCCCCCCAACTTCTTTCCTTTCCATTATCACCTTCCAAAATAAAAATTTCTAATTAATAAATAATGATATAATTAATTTTTATATAGTTAATTTTATTATGTTAAGTAAATAAATATTAAAAACATTTCCATTTTCCATTAAAAAATAACAAATCTCATTCAATAGTTGTGAAAACTACCACCTCCATGAGGTAACAACTTTAGTTTTCACTATAATCTCTCTTAAACTATTACAAGAGTGGAATGGAAGAAGAAATGATAAATTTATAATATAATTATGATTATGAAGATAAAAAAATATAATTTACCTTATTTTCCCCTCATTTTTTATGAAATGAAAATGTTAACTGTGCATTGTGCGGAGTACCGTCTCCACTAAGTAACATATATGTATTTTCATAGTTTATTTATTATTTATTTAAATTAATTAAATATGATTCACCACGTTAAAATGATCTAAATAATATCATTATGTTTCTATGATAGTGATATTATTCCAAAATAAATGACTTTCATAATCTAATCATCAATTAATTATAGCAAGTTCCAATTTGAGATTGTTTAACTAGCTAATTAAACTCTGATATAAATTTATATCATGGATGAATATAGTGATTTAATTTCTAATATCATATAATATAATATAAATAGATATTTATTTTATCTTATTTATGAAATTGTAACCAATAGTATGATTGATTTAATAAATATGGGCTGTGAATTGAGTATTAATAAGATTATGTTAAAAATATTTTGAAAATTAAAACATAAAACATCCCAAATAAAATAAAAAATAGTTAACTAATAATGTAAGTATAAAAATTTTGGACCCTTTAATTAAATTTTTAAATGTTTAATAAAAACTCAGTTCAATCATTTGAAAATAATTCAACCTTTGGAATTATTTTATTCCCACAAAAAATAATTATATCACAATTTAAAGATAACTATAAGTGTATTTCTCTAAATTGAATTTCGAAATTCAAAATATTTAACAAAAAATAAATTAAACAAACAATGGAATTAAAATAATAGGTTTAATCTCATGATAATATTTAGTCCTCTCAACATGAAAAGATTACACTATCAATAAGGTTTATTAGAATAAACATAGTCATCCATAACCTGGATTGGGTAATATAAAAATTACTGCACACCAAGTACTCTTGGATACAACCAACCTCTTATACTATTATTTGTGGGATGTCAGATATAAAATAAAATAAAATAGTGTATCAAAATAATATTTAATGTAGTTCAGGAGATTATACCAGATGTATGAATATGTAAAGAAATCACAATTTGAATTTGAATAACAAAAAAAAAGAGGAGAGAAAGAATATTAAAATGTTATAAATTATTCTTTGTGGGATCAAGCTTGAGATGATAAAAAATAATCTTCTTCTTATTTTTTATTTTCTATAAATTAGTTGTTTTTATCTCTTACATCGATCTTCATGGGGATTTCATAATAATTTAGTTTTTTATAAAAAAAGTGCTGTGGAAATCTCTAAATATAATAGGAAAATACACCTTTTCTTTTTAGTTGTCACTTTGTTAACCATGCGAAACTATCCAAACATTATACACTTCTCATGTGAGGTTACTAAAAATATATACTATATAAAACTTCCAAAAGCTATTATAGAATGTTAATAAATTTAATCCTTGTAATTTTTTAGGAAATCTGGGAAAATATAGCTTTTTCTTCAATGTTATAAAGTATTTACAATCGAATAACCATTATTCAATCCTCATATCAAGACACTCTTTAACTTGAGTTAAATTCCATAAAATCGATGTTGGATTTTTTTTAAATTTAATCTAAAATAAAAATGAATCCACTTGTTCACAATAGAATATATATTTATGGACGTAGAAGTTTGGAATGGTATGAGATATTCCAATAGAAGATGATGTTGGGCATGATCAAATATATTCCATCTCATGGTCGTAGTTTTTATAACATAGTCATAGTTTTCAAGGAATGTAAGTGAAATACATCGTATAGTCATATATCTTCTGATTAATTGATCCAACTTCATGGTATAATAATTATTCCATTGGTAGTTGATCCTAATTCCTGTAATAATATCTTCTACACATTGACATGAACTATCACGTGACTATAGAATTCACTTTAATGGTTTCATGCATAAATGTCAATAAACTCTTCATGGTAGTACATTGTGGGGTAAAAAACATAAGGTATAATGGTAGAAATATTATGGTAGTTGGTGTATCTCACCAAAATAGGTTGGACATGTAGAAATTTAATTAAAATATAAAAATATAATGTTATACTATATAACACATAAACACTTAGTGATAAAGTAAGAATGATTTTTGATAATTATAAAAAGTAATTTCTATATTGATCCAGAAATAACATCCTATTTGAGGATCATAAATCATGGTTTAAAATAAATACAGTATAGAAGATTCAAATAATTATATGAACATAATTAGAGAATATAAATTAGTAAAAATAATGTTTCATAAAAAATTTCCCATATGAAAAACTTTCCAAAAATTCTCCCCCTTTTTTCCTCTAAAAATGGCATAAAATTAAATAGAAACATAAAAAAGGACATTAGATAAAATGAAACAAATAGAATGATAAGAACACAAAAATTTCATTAATATCAATGTTAATAGATTACATAATCATAATACAAAATGGATTAAGTAACCATGTCATATCCTAATCAGTGTTTGAGTCAAGATCCTTTTCAAGAGGTTATTTACCCTTAAAAGAAGTATGAGGAGGATAAAATGTATATGGAGTTGCAGGAGGCCTAAAGGTAATGCTTGATTATAATGGTCTAAGGTGAATCACTACCTCAACTCGAGTAATATCAAAGGGGATGGCTAATATGTAAGTAGTAAAAACATGAGCATAAATAGGGCCTGAAATTGATTAATTCATAGGTATAACAGTACATGAAACCATCGTAGTCTTGATAGTTTAATAATAATGTTCCATCAACACAATAAATTGAGAGATAAGTCGAATAAAATGCTTTGTATATTAATATAATATTTTATTTTATTCCATAAACCACTTCAACAATGAATTTAAGACCCTCAACTGATTTAATTATTTATTTAATTATATAGTTATAGTAATCATTATAATATTTTTATGAAAGAATATAAAATGGTAGGAGAGATCATTTTTGGCGAAATTCATTGATTGATAACACTTTATATATTTAGTGATCATTACCCTATTATATCTAATTTTTTTTAGAAAATTCCAAAAAAGATTATATATATATGTTCTCTATGGGATTTTTTCTTCTATAGATCTACCTCATGATAAATAGAGTGTTCCCTAAAAATAGTTTTTAACTCTTCCTTCCTTCTACTTCTAACAAAATAACCTTCAAAATTATTAGAGAATTAAGCATAATGAGGTTAAGAGGTGGAGGAAAATTTGGAACCAATAACATATAGCTAATCAAATAGAGTGAGACCCCTTTGAGTTAGATTCACCTTAAATTCAACCAAGGTTGTGTGGTTTACAATACTTTTCTTAAAAATCTTCTTAAGTTATTCTTCCATATTCAAAATATTTATAATAATTTAATCTAGAGGTATTCCAAAAAAATAGATACAATCATGGATGTTTCATCCTCTTTAGAATCCTTATCATATTTTTATTAGAAAATTAGAATGTGTAGAAAAGTAATCATTCTTAAAAGCATATAAACCATCTCAGGTCAGATAAATATTAGGGGGGGGGGGAGGAGGTGAATACCTATCCAATCTTGTAAAAGGTAAATCCCAACAATGAGTAGATCCTTAACCAGAATCATTAAGACTATCACCATCAACATCCACTGAAACTTATTCCACTTAAAAAGATTATAATAAAAATGGTATGTCCACTTATTTAAAGTTTCTATATACTCTATCAAGATCATTTTATGATAAAGAATAGAGATACTCTTCCTGATAAATAGTAATAAACAATGATAAATTAAGATCATTATGAAAAGTAGAGATAGTAGGTCCACCATACTCAAGTGGAACACCACTACTATCACCACCATTATCAGAATCAAAATATGAATAGTCTATGCCAAGAACTACTGATCTTGGGGGATTCTCCAGTATATTCAGGATATCCACTTCATCTGGTCTAACTACAATTCCAACAACTGTTCTCACAGAGTAAATTTTGGAGTTACTTTCCCAATAACCCTCACTATGATTCCAAAATAAAAAAATATATGAAATGATTAGTATCACCATCTTCTTCCTCCCCATCACTATTATATAGAGATTCATAAGAAAGAAAAATCAGTATCTTATGACTCTTAAATCCAGATTCCACATAATGAATAATAGTTTAAACCTATATGTCAAATAACTAATTATAATCCAATTGTATTTACTTATACGGTAATGGAAGTAGATGATATTTACGTCCATAGGATACATTATTAATCCCCACTATGATATGATTATTTCCATATTTTACTAATACAACTATAAATTCTTCCTCAATCTCAACACCGATTTCACTAACTTCCACATTTTAAGAATACATCACAACCACATATATTTCAAAACTGGGTTAAAAATATATCTATATTTGAAAATGATTCTCACTAGATTACAATTATCCTAAATATTTTCATTATACATAACCCAATTCTTAATCCAAGGTTTCTAGTTCACCTTCATTATGATATAGGTGTCGACGATCATTAATAAAATACTACACTTGGTGATCCATTTTTCCAATTATTGAACAATTATTCTATCTTCTATTATAGAATAGGTAATATTAGTATATGTTGAGGATTTCAATTTAGTGATAGGTTTACACATTTTCATCATATGAAACATAATATACCTACATAGATTCACTTTAGCTCCTTTCTTTATGAGGTACCAAAAAGAAAACCCCCTGATACCAAATTATACTAAATTCACCCTTACATGGACATAACATGTACTAGAGAAACTTAAAAAAAAAGTTTTCATCCACTATCAATTTAAATAAATAGATAGGCCCCCTGGGTTAGTATCATTAGTTTACTCTTGAAGGGATTCCTCAATGAAAAACTCTAGATGAAAAATCGGGTAATAAACATAACAATATTCATAAAACTGTTCATGTGGAACTTTTAATAACTTTTCCCATTTATTGGATAATAATGATATCTATTTTCCATTATCTAAAGACCTTATTTAGTCTTTATTTTCTTGAAAATTATTTTCAACAAGAAAATATATGTCATGAACCAGTCGATGATAGAATGATGGATTATTTTTTGAGAAACGATCATCATATCCTAGATCTTGAAAAACAATATATACTAATTATCTACTAGATTCAAACCATGATGTATCTATTTCATTTTCATTAATTACTCCATGAGATGATAAGAGTGTATTATTTCACTCAATAGGATGACTAGATCCACCTATGGACGACTTTCATGGTTGATGTTCATTGAGATAACCATAAATGAGATCCCATTTTGTCTTCAATATTTTAAGATCGGTTCTAGGGCTTGAAGGCTGGAGGATGCATTTGATAGAGAAGCGTAGACTACATTCAAAAAGATCATGATAGAATAAGTTTGATTTAACATCTAAATAGAGAATTCAACCATTTAGGGAGAAAATATATTATTTAATATAAAAAGAATTCAAATTTGAATTAAATACTGAAATTAAGAAATAAAATAATAAAATTATTCATAGTAGAAAAAATAATAGAATAGAATCGAAGGTAGAAAGATTAAATGGTATCACTTATAGTGTAACACATGAAAGAGAACACATGCATGATAGCACATATACAATAGAAATTTCCACAAAAGAACATTATGGTAGTATGCAAATTATAGTACATTAATAGTAGTACATTCCATGCTATAAATCTCATGGTAGCATAGACATGGTAGATCAAACCATAGTAGTAAATCTGCATGGAAGTATTCTCAGGGTAACATGTGATACATTTATGAATTCTAATAGATTTAAAAACCCAAGGTAATAAAATATGAATGAAAATTTATCATACCAAGATTATGTTTGATATATCTTAATCACTCAATATTCAAAGGATTTTTAAATTTTTTAGCAATATAACATTCAGTACCAATGAATTCATGAGTTATATCACCCTTTGGAAAATGATCTATAAAAAAGTGATGTATTATATCATTATTCATTGTCCTTGAATGAGATAAAAGGTTGTTAAAATATTGATGGCACTTTTTTTACCATATCTTATTGGGGAATGTATAAATTGACATCCATAGTCCATCAATATGTGTTTTATTCACATAATTATTACATAACTACTTCCTATAGCTATGTACTCAACTCCAGTAGTGGATAATACAATAAAATCCATCCTTTTACTACATGATGATACAAGACACATGCCCAAAAAGTGACATGTTCTAGAAGTTCTTTTTTTATCTAACTTGGAGACACGAAAATCTATATTTTATTAACAAACTAATTCATAGTATTATCATCTTGGGTAAAACAAGCCAAAATTATGTGTATTATTGAGGTATTTAAAAATAATTTTGATAATATTCAAATGATATTCATTGGGATTTGGTTCAAAATTAATACATTCACATACACTATAAATAATCCTAGATTGGTTAGTAGTTATGTAAAGTAAACTTCTAATTATACATATATAAGTGGAATAATCAATTAGTTTCCCAATTTCATCCAAATCCAGTTTAAATGTTATAATAATGGAAGTATCACTTCCCTTTGTACTATCCATAAAAAAACATTTAAAAAGATATATTTTTTTGTATTTAATTTTATTTTAAATAATTACCTTTTCATTTTTGAAATTATGAAAGCCTATAAAGAACTTTAACTCATCCATTAAACTCATATTAAAATCATTTTTCATCATTTTTGAAAATTTTACACACAATAAATTTTTTTATTAACAAAGAATAATATTATCAAGATATTTTTTCAGTACAAAAAAATATTTTTTTAATTATTTTTCAAAATAAACTAGGATTAGATATACCTTTTTAAAAATCCTTATAAATAAAGAAAGTTATGATCCAATCATAACACTATCTAAGATGCTATTTTAAAACATATAGTTATTTAGAATGTTTAAAAACAAAGTTTAGAAATGATGGTTATTAAATTTGAGTGGTTGGTAAACAAAATAATCCTCAATAATATAACCAATAAGAACTACACTTTTGAAACACCTTTGGTATAGTATGAAAATAAAATGAGATGAAAATTTTATAAATTCACTATTATTTCTAAACACCCATTTAGTTATAATAGTCAGGTAGTGTTTAGTTCTTTCCACTAGTTCTCAGACATTTTTTCTTTCAAAATGTTTCAATTATTCTTGCATAAACATAACCTAAAATTAATAATTTATATATTCAATAATGATTTTTGGGTTAAGTTATGATAAGAAAGATTTTTGTTCCATATAGTTTCTAAGATAATATATACTCCATGTACCTGGATTTAGATCTCTAGCAACAATATCCAAATATGGTCTTTATAGGTTCTAATGGATTTAGGGATAAAGTACTTATACCTTGATTGCTTCTTTAGGTACTAGTTTGGTAACATCCTTACCACTGAGATATGTTTTTGGCAAGTATACAACATGTTATATATGGTGATCACAAGACATGGATGAGGTATTGATATTTATGTGAGAAAATTCATCCTTAAAGTCTAATAAAGGAGTTTTAGCCTCATGTGGATCCATTTCATTAAGGTTTACATGCATTGATTCTTCCATAATTTAGATATTTTATTAAAAAACTGGTATTGTTTACCAAAGATTGAATATCTAAGAAATATTCCATTATCAATTTTAGATTTTTTTAAACGCTCCATTTTTTTACAATAAAGGCCTTATATCCAAAAAAATCAAAAGTAATTAACTATTTGTTTTCTTATATTCCATAACTCATATCGTGTCTTATTTAAAATAGGTATGATAAGAACCCTAATTATGTCATAAAAAGATGTATTAATATCTTTAACATAATAATAAATAAGAAGTCCATACTCATTCAGTGTAGTCTAGGAAATTTCTTGAAGAGCCCCATTCCTTCTTTCTACCACTCTATTTTAATTAGGATTTATAGGAGCAGATATGTTCTGATTATATAGATTTTTTGAACATAATATTTCAATTTCATAATTTTAAACTCACTACCATTATCACTCTTGAATTATTTAATAGTATGTACAATATGTTTTTATATTTATTTTTCATATTTTTCAAAATATGATCAGGCTTCACTTTTATATGATAAAAATAATATCAAAATAAATCTAGAAAATTATTCTTTAAGAAAATTTTCATAATGCTTATAACATAGGATAGAACCTCTATATGGTCAAAACATGTATACCAAATCTAGGGTTTGATAAGTTGAAACTTATTTCATTGGTCTGAATGAAATACTACGATGTTTCCCTTCTTGATATCAATTTAACACTTTATCTTTTGGAAATTATAATTTTATAATATTTTTAAATAAATCTTTTCTTGTTATATTTTTAAGTGAGTATAAGTTATAGTGGCATAGTCTCCTTTAACACAATAAATATTCCTTTTGAAATTCACTTAAGTAAGAATTGTTTTGAGAAAATAATGAATTTAAATAAAATGTTAAAAAATTATCATTCCATAAAAAATTAAATACAAAAGAATTCTTACATTCATATATATTATATGCATTATTTTAAAACAAAACATGGTTAGCATGATCACATGATTTTGATATTATGAGAAAATTATATTTTATGGAATCAATAAATAAAACCTTATAAAATAAAAAAGAATTTAAATTACCATTTTAACTATGTCCAATTATTTTGTATTTGGAATTATACCCAAATGTGACATGTCCACTATCCACCTTTATGAGGTTCTTTAAGCATGAGTAGTCACTGATTATAATTATATAACATACACTATCTCGATACCACATGTTATTGTTGTTACTCTTCAAATCATGTTTCATCTGATGTGTTTTCCATAAAACACATATTTCTCCTTTAGTTATTATCTTCTCTACATGAATCAGATTCCCTAGAACATTCCTAAAAGGAACTTTTGGTTGCCTTCATAGATTTATTATTTCTTTTTCTCCTTTCATATTTTTTTTATTATTTAGTTTTGGAATTTATGTTTTCATATTCCATTTTCTATTGCATATTTAACAAGTCACCTATCCAAGTTGGTTTTCCTTATTATGAATTCCTATTTTTTCATACCTTCCTACACAGTTTTGTTTTTGGACAATTTCTTATTCCTATAGAATTTCTTAAATCTTCTGGATGGATTATCCTTATCCTCATAATTTTGAAAATCTAATCCATTCTCACATGAGTTGTTTTATTTGATTTTCTATTTCATTATTGACTCATATGTTTGGAAAGAAATTGGAAATCTATTTGGTTAATCATACTTGTTATTCACTTTGAACTATTCCTTATACATCAATATTTTTTCAATAAACTATTTAAGTAAAGGTTTTCATATCTCTCAGGTCTGTTAAATGGATCAAATAGTTTATATCCAAAAATCAGGTATGAATCCTAAGATTCACAAAAATATATCTTTACCTTCAATTTTCCTTCTAAGAGCATGCATAATATTAAAATTTTCATTGAACATGGGATATATTTCATGAATTGGTTCATCTGGATACATTGAAAATGTATAATATTTAATAGTTTAAGTAGTTAGATATATATATTTAACAATATATGTGACTTCATGAGACACAACAAGAGTATCCCATATTTGATAAGTAGTATAACATATATAAATTATATTAAATTTATTTTCACCCAAATCATAGTATAAAGAATTAATACCTTTTCAGTTATATCCATAATATAATTTTTTAGAATCACTTAAAACAATCATAGGGTATTTTTTTCAAATTTATCTTTTATTACTGTCCAGATATCCAAATCCATGCTCATAATTTTTATTTTCATTTTGATTTTCTACTAATCATCGGTATTACCATAAATGTAATGTGGTCTATTGGTAGAATAACCTTCTTAATAAGAAGATTCCATGATATTAAAGAGACTAAATAAATAAAAAAAGAATATTTTTGGGAGACTTTATCAAAGTAATGAAATAAAATAGATAAATTTAAAAAATAAACAATTTACTCTCAAACACAATAATGGTCTATATGAATTAATCAAGAGGTGTAGAATTATGTATTAAAAAGTTTTTTTTGAAAATTAACACTTAAAGAAACCCAAAAACTATAAATCCAATTTGGCTAATAATTTTGGTAAAAAAACATTGGATCTTTGAAATAATTTCTTAAATTGTTGATAAAAAACTTTTTACAAAATTTTAAAAATATTACATTTGAAATTATTTTACTCACAAGAAAATATATATCACAAGTAAAAGTTAACTATCATATTATTTTTCTAAAAATAATTTTTAAATTAAAATCATTGAGAGAAAAACAAATTAAACACACAGCAGAATTAAATTAATTGGACCAATATTAATTTTATAATTAGTCCTCTATAAAAGATAAAAGTCCACTATCAAGCGGCTTTATTAGTGTAAACACAGGGATCCATAACCAGGATCATGTAATTAAAAAAGTGAAAACTAGGTTGTCTAGGATACAACCATCATCTTCTACTATTATTGTTGGGATAATAGATATGCAAGAAATTATACGATAAAATCAGAGTTCTCTCCAATACATTACATAAAATTATATTAGAATTATAAATATGTAAATAAACCATAACTCCAAAGTAAATACCAATAGATATTAAGATATAAATAATATGAATATATTGTGAAGTTATTTTTATCTGATAATGCTTTATATGGTAAAATATTATCTTATTATTCTATTATATTATCTTTAAATTATTCATCATTGTTATATCAATCATTCTTCTTTGGAATTTCACAAAGGTTCAGTATTAGTATGCAAAAATAATTGTGGAATGCTTTAAATGTCATAGTAAAATCATTGATTTCTTTTCTATTGTAACTATATTAAACATAAGTAACTTTCCACACTATCCAAAATTATTTATTCAAGGATCCTCATATTTACACACAATAAACTCTAAATTTCCATTACATGATATTAATAAATTAAATTCACATAACTTATGTTAAAATATGGGAAATGATGACTTAATATTTAATACAAAAAGTATCCATTTAAGAATAATCATTCTTAAATTCTTAAATCAAGACACACTCTGACTTGTATTGCATAAAAAATCCATAACAATTTTATATAAATTTATTCTCATAAATTCATGGATCCAGTTAGACATGAAAAACAATATTCATGGATGTTGAAGGTAAGAAACATAGGAGATATACCCATAGAATAATATGATAGGAACATTCACTTAAAATCCATATCATGGTCATAGATTATGTCTCATAGTCATTTTTTTCAATTTATCGAAGTATAAACCTTTTTAAAGTCACATATCCTCATGGAAGCATATCTTGGTTCCTAGTAATTGAATTCATATGATGGTTGTAGATCATAATTCATTGTAGAACATCCTTCACATGGATACACAAAATTTTCCATGACCAAAAAATATATTATTTTACGGTTTCATTCATTGATTTAGGAATCCTTTTATTGGTAGTATATTATGGTTCAAGATCGCACTAATTAAGGAAAATTTGTAGAACTCTCATTTTAGTAGGTGTATCTCTCACTAGTAGCATAGACTTATAAAAATTTATATAAAGGAAAGAAATTTGAAGTTATAAAATAAAACAAATATATAGTTTGTATAACATGAAGAGTTATTTCATAGAATTAATACATGTAATTTATATACTGATCCAATATTAAAATTAACATTGAACACATTAGTTTAGATACCAACAAATGTTCATGAAATATCAGCGAAACATTCTCATTGGTGATTTTATCATTGAGGATAAGAACTAAAACTACCATTTATTGAAATTATAACATCATAAATACTTATAAAACATCCATTCTATAACATTTTATAATCATATAATAATTAAATTTTGGAGAAGAATGAATAATGACACCGTTATTAAGAAAATTTTTCAAAAAGATCAAGATTACTCACACTCAATATTGAAAAAATATAATATCTAAATAATATAAATTTAGATAATAACTATAAATTTATTTTAAATTTTTTTATATATATATGAATATTTTAAATAAATATATTATTAAGATAACTATTTTTTTATATAGGATATTAAACAAATTTAGAGGATGTTTGGAATTAAGGTAAGAGGTTTCATGTCCCAAATTTAATTACTTGAGACATGTTTCTTATTAAAAACCATGTTTTATTTGGAATATAATATCCAATTAATATTTAATATTTTAGATCATCATCACTTTATTATTTATAAAATTTTATATTTCATTTCAAATCATATCCTTTAAGGGTTTTCATTTGAAGGGTTCTAGTTCAGTAAGGGTTTCATTGCCTCATTTTCAATTCAATGAGACATGTTTGACATTGCACACTATATTTTATTTTATATGGTCTAATAAGTTCCATATTCCCTTTAAGAATAATGAATTTATTTAATTTCATTATGTTTTAATTTCATGGTATTTCTATCATGTTCTTTTTATTCTTAGATTACCATTACTAAAAGGGGTTTTATATATCAATTTTAATTCATTGAGATATGATTTTTACAACCCACTTGTTTATATTTTATAGTCTATATATTTTTCATGGATTAAATTCTAAATCCACTCATATTATTCTAATTTGGGGGATTAAACTCATGGAATTCCATTATTACTTTTATCTGACCAAATCAATCTTTTTTATAGACATAATTTTCCTTCCAATTCATTTCCTTTGTGAACACTCTATATTTACTTTTATTGATTGATGGGTGTTCAGAATGATTCCATACATACATTTTCTAGAGAAATAATTGGATTAATCATATGAAAATTAATATGCATGGTATTATTTTAAGGGATTCTTATATATAAAGTTATTCCATTTATTTATTGTGGAGATATTGAAAATCCTTAAACATGTTACATCAATACTAATGTTTTGGATTACTAAGGAAAGTTGATTGTGTATTATATAACCATAAATATTAATTATCTAGATGAATTATTTATATGATATCCTACTTATTGGGTGGGAAAGTATTGATGTTCTCTATGTTTGAATCTCAATGCAGATATTTAGCTATTCTTATAGAAGGTTTATTAGAAACTGTATTAATATTCATATATTTCATATATAAAATTTGATGTACTTAATGTAGTGATGGGTGGGACCTGGTATTATATTTCCCCTCAATATATTATAGGTCACATAAGATAAAACATATTGGATATTTTGGGGTATGCTCCCTTAGAACAAAATATTTCCTAGACACTGGGCCTCGATGGTAAGATTATGATGTCTAAGATCCTGATATTGTGGATCTGAGAATGAAATTAGTTATCCCACATTTTTAATTTCATTTATAATGAACCATATATTTTTATCATTATTATATTTTTAATTATATTACTATTCATAGATATATTTTGATTTCAGTTTCATTTTGTTATGGATTTATTTTGTGTTATATATTCGTACTATATTATTTTTGCACATATTGTAATCATTTATGATATTTGATTCATATCACATACATTTATCCTTACTGAGAATTTTTTTAACCCTTACTATATTCCATTTACCTATGTTATGAAGATATTCATTACACATTATATGTCTAATAGAATAGATTGTGTGGAAAATTTGTGCGATATATTGAAGACTTATTATGATTTAAGTAGTTTATTAATTAGTGGAAAATGGACATTTGATGAGAAATAAATGGGATTTTTTAGTTAAAATTTATTCATAACACTCTAAAAATAAAAACATAAATGGTTATTCAAATGTATGTGACATATGATTTTTTTGGTGATATTTAAATTATTGATGGTTAAATTTTTTTCGCTTTAGTTTATTTCAAATATTTTTTTTAAAGAAAGTGATTATTCATAGAAAATTCAAGAGCATGGGTTCAGGGAATCCTAAATTAGAATACACCCATGGTCATTTATCATGAGTAAAGACACATGACACACATTCATGTCTGAGGGAACCATATAGGATTTCCAAGGCACTTTTCCAAACTATAATGGGAAAAGGCACAATGAAAAAGTATGTCGGAATAATTGAATTAGAAATGAAGATTGAAATCATGGGATATGATTCCCATATGTCCAATATTATTAAAGAAGTGTTAGTGGATATTTTTAGATAAATAGAGGTGGATACCCACTATGAAAAAGTTTTCCCACTGAGGAGGGTTTTGTAATTATAATTTATATATTTATTTTTTACTATAATAATAATTTCATTATATTAATCAATTAGGAATCTAAATTCATCTATTTTAACTATTATGTTCTATCAATATTTCACTAATAGTTAGAGGGTAACCTATGGATCACCACCTAGATGAAACTTGATGATTTTAGAGTCTACATACCATGATCTTCTGAATTCACTATTAGACACTTTGATGATTTGGGTGATCAAGAAGATAAGATGGGATATATGACTTCACTATTCTTCCCCCTTTTCTATTCGAAATATAAAATCTATGTTCTCTCATAATACCTGATTTTACAATATATTATGAAATAAGTATCGTGAGTGTTTTATGAATTCGTTATCATGATCTACTACAGTAGTGAAGGATTCACTCTTGGTTGAGGTGTTTTCCTCTCTAACAAACCATATTTTGAGGGAGGTACATATCATTTTTTAAATTTAAATCATTGGTTTAATACTGGTAAAAATTCTCTAAAACTTAAGAAATGTCACTAGAGCATCTGAGGTTTATTTCGATCCTGTATTTTAAGAACGTGGGATAAATAACTAGGCTACACAATTAGTTGATACCGTCCATCCCAGCTCAAATGGCCTCTTATAACCCCGTAAAAAAAACAAAAGTGTAGTAGGAGCCCAATTTTTTTTGAAACTATCCACCTCCTAGAATAATAGCATATAATAAACAACATATTTTTTATCGTGGTATTTTCCACGGTTTTCATATGGTTTGGTAAACCTTGCACCATTACCCTGTTGGGATAATTTTTAAGTAGTGTCTTGTGCATGGTTTGTATTTGGTTTGGTGAACTATGAACAATTATATATCATTGTGGAATAACTTTTTTCCCTAACATAAACTTATAACCAAATTTTACTTTTCTTTTCTTCCATTCTAATGCATTAAGTGGAGATCCTTCCTCTCGTAGCTCCAATTTTATCCAAATCTAGTTTTTGAGCTGACTCACACATTCAGACTCCAAATCATGATTTGTTAGAGGCATGAGATTCATCTTTGCAATATCTACGCATACCCTACGTTAGATACAAGTTTATTTATCGATCCACCATGATATTTAGTTCAGATCTCAATTTCTCTATTTTTAGGGTGTTAGACCCCTTCTTAGATCACTTCTAGCCCACATTGAATATGAGGCTAATATTGAGTGTGGAGTCATATATAGCCTTAAGGTAGGTAGTATCATTGTTATTCCCATGTGTTTTGATGATTTTGTAACTATGATGTTGTCCTATACAGATTATTTTTTCTGAGAATCCCAATTTAGTTGAGTTCTTCATATCTAATTGATTAACCCACCTTGGTATTGACCCTTTGATCTTTGTTTATTAGTTTAGAGGATGTTTACCTCTTTCATGAACACCCCTTAGGTGTGTCAAGTTGAATTGGACCTTGTTGTTAATTTTTACAAATACCTGGAACACATATTTTTCTTCTAGATTAGATTATAAATGGATATTTTCCTCTATTATAAATGTTAAATTGAACGAAGGAACCTCCTAAGTAGTTGGACCACCTATACTTGGAATTTCCCAGGTAATGGACTCAATTACTTTTTCACATTCTAAATTATCCATTGAGCCTTAAAAATGAAATTTAAATGTTTTAGTAAATGTTAAGGGTTGAAATTATATGAAATGGAATACAAATGAAAATTTATTTTCTTCAAAATACCTAATTGATAATATGTGGTGAACTAAAAAGGATGGTAAGACCACAATTATTTTTATGTCATATCGAATACTTATTAAGAATTATAATACCTATTATTTAATTAAACTTGGATAACAAGACACTTGAGTGGAATTTACTCATGTATTAAATTAAAAATATGATTATTTAATGATAGAGGTTGTGGTATGATGGAAAGTGTTGTGTTGAGAATGATGTTATCATGCTCCCTTACATCTGATGTTGATCATGATATCTCACTCCATTGACACAAGTTGGATATTGGGCTTGACATGCCATGTCCCATGATTGAGTGTTGACATGATGGCACACTCACCATCTCGAGTGATGAGCATGATGTCTCCCACTCATTATGAGATATAGGGATTGTACCATGTTTATTAAGCTTTTAGGCTTGTTAGGCTGGTCATGGATATCTGTGTTATGCCCTGATCCATCCATCATGCAGTACTAATGGTATATAACCAATTACATCCATACTTACATCTATATAGGTGTATGAAACATATAATTATATATATATATTATTAATATATATATATATGGTGAATGAACATAAATTCTTCACAACTATGAGCTGAAGTAGTTAGATCCATCATGTTTCCTTTTGGAACCTGAGCAAGATGTTTTTTTATTTATTCAGCTTTGTAAATTAGTTATTATTACTGCACATTGCATAGTTATGTGAACTGCATAGATTAATTATCGACACCATTGGTGGTGGCCTACAATGATTTTATCTTATACCATACTCAGTCTATCCTTGGTACCCGAGAAGATTCTATTACTACAAGTATTTATTAGTACAAGGGCCCCATTATAGGTTATTGATATGCTTAGCTAAGAGAAGGAGCTTAAGAGTATAGGTAAGATCATTCACTCATGATTCTAGTGGAGTAGAATTTTATTCTTATTATAGTTTTTTTGTGTATGAATGTTCCCCGTTCCCCTTTTGTATATAATCATACCATGCATCCATGTACCAAATACTACATTTGTGGTTTTTTATGTTCTTATCAGTTGATCAGTTATTTATATGTTTTCTCTTTTTTTATTTTTTCTCTTTATTTATATCTTATACTTCTATTGTATGATTATTATTTTATCCACTATTTCACTTAGATATGATGGTGTAATCTCCCTACTATACTACCTTTACACCATTTCTACTATTCGGAATCCTCTAGCATACATGGAGGCACACATGAGGCCATATGACCCACCAACTCAAGGCACATATTAAGTGGATACCAGATCAGTATGTTACAAAGTGGTATTAGAGGTGAATTTTTTCCTTTGTATTACTATTTGGGTATTATACAGGAGACTAGGAATTAATGGGGTTGGGAATTGACCCTGTTTCTGGATGTAGCTAACCCATGTACAATAGAAACCCAAAATTTCTAGGATGGGTAATTGCAGTTATTTATTGGTCCATTTATAGTTGATACGTCTTCACCATTGGGTGATGAACATGATTTATGATGTTATTGATACTAGTATTATTGAAATGAGATTTCTTTTACCAAGGCATGATGAAATGGGGTTATTGCATTATTTAACACCTCATTATAGGAACAATAGAAATAATATAACATTTATTTTCTATTCCATGTCTTGATTTCAGTGTGCATTTCATGTTTCAAATTATATATTCCTTGATTGGGTATCAAATTGGGATAAGTCTTCTTGAAGGGATTTGAAAACATATTTCATTATTGATGTTCTTAACTTAACCTAACAGTTTTTTCCTAAATAGGTTAAAGTATACACATTAAGTAGTTAATTATGTAATTTTAGTCCATTGGACATTGGTTTCTTGGGGTGGAACATGTTATGGTGTGGGTTAAGTGGATACCATATTTTGGTTCGTAAGGAGTGTATGACCTTATGGATCAAAAATGGAAATCCATCTAATTCAACCAATTTAATGTGATTCAAATATTTGAATAGACACAGATTTAAAATTATTATGTCTTTTAAAGTAAGAAAAACAATCTTATACATGCGAAATAGAGACATTGACCCAGAACCTACCTTAGTAGCGAGTAGGGGGTATATCTAAAGTTCTTAGGGCCATTACAATCTCTTCTACCCCTTATACTTGGCTTTTTGAGCAGAAAGAGAGGTGTGATCATTTCTATAGGAAGGATTTGTACCTATCCTAGTTTTCTATATAATATATTTTAAATGGTTAATATCTGTTATTAGGATTGGGTTTTTCATTGTAGTATCATGCCACCAAATTATTCTCTATTCGTACGCCCTAAAGGTGGTGACAACCATGCTCTTAAGGTGGTTATCTTTTAGTAGCCTGTGGTTCCCCCTATATTACTACCTTTGGAATCCATTCCTATTCATAATATGGGAACTAAATTTTAGTTTAATGAGGGATTAATACATATGTTTCATAAGTTTCAAGGTGTTTTTGACCTTCCATGAGTATGGAAGAGTTGACTTGGGAATTCCAATAGTAGCATCCTCCCACCATCCATGGGGATTAAAGACTGCATGTTGTAGAGTCTTGGCTCAATGCAATCCTATCGATATTCGAGCATCTAGATATGCCTCTAGAGAGAAGGGTAAAACTACTTAATTATATTCTACAAAATTTATCCATGTGGTGGTGGGAAATTATCACCCAGTAATATCAACATAGATATATAGTTTGGGTGGATTTCTAGACAATATTCTATCACTATTTCTTTCCCCGGACTCCGAGGAATGGAAAATAAATAGAATTCATGACCCTAAAATAGGGAAGTTTGTCTGTTATGGAATACTCATATTGTTTCACTGATCTATTGATGATTACTCCATATTTAGTGGGTGAGGATCTTATGATCGGTAGGTGACTTGAGGATGGCCTAGTTTACACAATCTGGTCTAGGTTAATACCTTTAGGATGGATACCATTTATGAAATCTTCAACCATGTACTTATCACATTATGAAATTTTAGGGAAATGAATGGTGCGAGTTAGGGAGGTTTGGCACCAAGATCTATAATTACTTATTTTTCTAGGAGAAAGATGATATTTGAGGATGTTCCTGGAGGTAGCAGCAGTCAATAAACTCTTATTGAAAACATCCAAATAGGTCACTAGTGTGGGAATCTAGGACACATGAAGACTCAGTGCTAACAAGATCTCGTGGAATGTTGAAGCTGTATTAGGATGGGGCATACCCAACGTTTATGAAGAACTTTCCCTTCAGTTATATTTGAGTGGGGATCTACAATTTCTCCAAGATATAGAGCAGTAAAAGTAGTATAAATCCCGACATGAAGTTGGAATACCAAAAGCTGATCAGGACGATGTTGTAGTTGAGGAAGAGGAAGTCAGACTCATGATTCTCATTGCAGAAAATAAGGATTACATTAGGATGTTAGGTAGTGATTTAGGGATTTCGTGCATGATATTTACATACAATCCATCCGACTCTAGAGATGCAAAGCCCTAGAACTTCTACTGTCGAGGGTACAATTCTAGTATCCTCCACTTTATTATCTATTTTATTTGACACATGCACATTTGACCCTTTTATATCTGAGTTAATCATGGGTAGTATAGCCCTTGAGATCAAGTAATTTTATGGTGTTATGATCCTGGAAACCTTGTTAGGAATTCGATCAGATGGTATTCACCATTATAAGGATTATCCCCTTTAGATTAATGGATATATTTTTGTGTGGAATATTTTTATCCTTGAAATGATGGTTTTTGATATAATCATTGGGATGGACTGGTTGGTTCCCTATCAAGGCCATATTGGCTGCTATCATCAGAGGTTGATGTTTATATCATCAGAGGGAGTAAGTCGCATGAATAAGGGATAATGGTATGTCAGTAAGACTCAATCTAGACCTAAAGAGTAGAGGTTGGGTAATATGAAAATGAAGATCACCAGTTTTCATGGATTATTATGGGTTACATAACACTATTTTACATCATATAGTATATAATTTTAGGGATGTATTTCCTGATTAATTCTCTAGTCTACCTCTGATGCGTGAGGTAGAATTTACCATTAATCTTGTACCAGGAGGAACACCAATTCCCATTCCTTCTTATAGAAGAAAAAATAAGGAGTTCTTAGAACATAATTAAAATTTAGTGGATATGGAGTCTAAAGGCTTTATATTCCTCAAAACTTCTCCTTAATATTCACCGGTTCTTTTCCCACGAAGTCAGATGGTATCCTTTGGATCTGCATGGTTTACTGTCATTTTAATTGGCTTAATGTAAAAAATTAGTATCCATTACCTATATTAAATGAAATATTTGATCAACTTTGATGGTAGATATTATTTTCAAAGATAGACTTGAGGTTGGCATATTAGTAGGTGTGTGTCAAGTCGTCATACACACCTCACACAACTTTCATAAGAAAATATATTCTATAGGATTACCTAGTAATGCCTTTCGGAATCATGAATGAACCTGCTATTTTCATTGCTATAATGAATCATGTTTTCCACCAATATATGGATTCTTTAATGGTATACTTTTTTAAAGATATTTTAGTGTATTCATGATATTGAAAAAACCATATAAATCTTTTTGGGATAGTGAAAAATACACTAAGAGAAGATTTTCTCTATGATAGGCTCAATAAATTCCACTTTGGGATTAGAGACTTCCACATCTTGGGTCACATTATCTCAAAGATAGTAGTTTTATTAGACCCAAAGAATGTGATGTCAATAGTTATTTGGGAGTATCATAAGAACATATTTTACATATGAGAGTCTTGGGTATAACTAGATATTACAAGTGATTCATCTAGTATTTCTCAAACCAAAAACACCACTTATGATTTTGAAAAAGAAGGGTGTGAAACTAATATGGTTAGCATCCTATGTATAAGTATTTGAGAAGTTGAAGGGTTATTTTAATTCAGCACTAATAATAATTCTGTGGGATACATGAAGGTCCTTTACAGTCTACTATGACACATAAGGTATTGGTCTTGAAGGTATTCTGATGTAGCCTGAGTGAGTTATCACATACATGTCTCATCATTTGAGGCCTTACTAGTAGAATAACCCGACACATGACCTAAATTTAGCTTCTATAGTTAATGCATTATATAATTTCATACACTACCTACTTTGAGAACATTTTTTGGTATTCATTTATCACACCATCATCAAATAAATCTTTCAATAGTGCAATCTAAATCTCAGATAGTGCATGTGGGTTGAGTACCTACAATCATTTTATTTAGAGATTTCAAACCTACCTAGAAAGGGAAATATTGCAGCTACAACTCTGATCAAAACAAATATGGTAAAATTAGTTTAGGAGTCTAGTAGTGAATGAGAGATCATGGCCTTATTCTTAGAGATGTAAAGTGAGGTTCAAGAGGAATATGGTCAGACTTTCCTCTTTGCATTAGCAATGACTTCTACTATTATAGAATGAGTAAGAATTATAAAACTATCTAACCACAAAGGACTTTTCCTTAGGGAAAGTTTCCCAAATGATGATACATATATAGGTTTGAAAATGGATGGGGATGATACATTACTATTACATGGGTGTGTATAGGTCCCAAATGACATTTGATATGAGCTGATTTGGGAATTGAATGAAATGGCATGGTGAGTACAACCCAATGTCACCAAAATGTATTCAGATATAAAAAAAGTATTGGTGGCTTGATATTATGCTTTAGAATTATATAATCATCACTCATTCTTCCACCTATCAGCAGGTGAAAGTGGAAGATCAGGGACCAGAAGGGATTTAATAACCATTTTCTATTCCTGAGTAGAAATGGGATGGTGTTTTGAGGGATTTCGTGATTGGTTTACTCGGATCACCTCCGGGAAATTATACATTTTTAGTTGTCATTGATCATTTGATGAAGGTCGAACACTTATTTTCTATGTGAGATACCTTCTAGGTATACTATCGAGGAAGGATATATGTCATCGAGGTTGTATATATTCTTGTATCTCCTCTTTGTTTTTCATTTTTCACAAATATTATCACTTTACCTCATTGTTCTATAAGGGGTTTTTGAAGGCCTTGTGTTCACAGGTGATTCTAAGCATTACCTATCACCCTCATATGAATGAAAATATAGAATGTATGATTTAGGTCCTAGAGGACATGCTCTATTCATGTTTCCTTGAATTTGAGTGTTCTTGGAAGAAACCCATTTCCCCTCATTGATTTCTCCCGTAGAAAAATATTTCTGGCTACTATCGAGATGGATCTTTATGATGTCTTATATGATAGGACATTCTGATCACCTATGTTCTGGATAGAGGGAGGGGAAGAATATATTATTGGACTTTGTCTCATAGAAGAAAATATAGAGTAGGTCCAGTAGATTATAAAGCACTTGATGAAAGCCAAGTCTAGAATGTAGTTGTATTCCAAAAGATGTCGACGACCTATAGAAATCTTGGTTAGAGACCCGATTTTCTTGCAAGTGTTTACTAGGACGGGCCACATACATATTTGGAAGTAGGGTAAGCTCTTACTAAGGTCAGTGTACCCTTAGAGGTTATGAAATAGATATGACTAGAGGTGAACCAGCCAGAACATCCTCAAAGGTACAGGTCAATGCATGATGTATTTCATCAATCATAGATTTTTTAATATAATCTAGACCCATCACATGTCTTTCAGCCTAATTAAGTTAAACTAGGTATATATTCTTCCTTTGTGGATAATCTAGTTCAAGATAACGATCAGAGCATGATACCCTTCGATATAGGTCAATTCCTTTGGAATGGGTGCTATGGAAGCGTAACTAGGTGTAGGACATGACCTAGGAATGTGAATATGATATTCAAGCTTAATGCATATATCTCTTATCTGATGAAAACTCTTTACCCTCATAAGTTTCACTCGGGGATGCGTTTCTTTAAGAATGGGAGGTTGTAATGAGTCTTCCTTTCACAAACATATGAATCATTTTTTGTGTTTAAATATTTTGTTTAATATGGTAAACATGAAATACATCGCATTAAAGTTACTAGGTGCATCTGAGGCCTGTTTCGATCCTGGATTTCTGGAATGTGGGCTAAGTAACTCTGCTGAATGATTAGTAGAAACCTTTCTACCCATCCCATAATGTATCATCAAATTATACATGAAAAAATAGATGTGTAGTAGAATACGCATGGTTTTAATGAATTTTTTCACCTCCTGGCACACACCCGTGCAAGAAACTACCGGTTTTTGATAATGGGATTTTTCACTATTAGTGCACAAGTGGGGAAACCAAGGTCCTTAGCCATGCGGGGAAAATCATAATGTAGTTTCTTGAGCATATTTTGTACATAGTTTGGTAAACCATGCGTCTTAGTAGTGAGAACTTATATTTCAAGATGGAATTACTTTTTTTACCTTACTTAACCTTATAATGCTATTTTTATTTTCTGCACCTCCTTTTTAAAGGATGAAATGGATCTAATTATTCCCATAACTCCCATTTTATCCAAATATAGGCTTTAATATAATTCAAACACCTAAAATTCAAATCAAAATCCTTCATAGGCGCCAAATCCATCTCAGTAAGCTCTACTCATCTCTTATATTATATATATGCTTACTTACAGATACATAAGGCTGTTTAGGTTCCAGTTAATTTTATTTATTTTCATGGTGTTAGATAGTTTCTTAGTTATCTTCCAACCTAATCTGAATATGGGGTTGATGTTGATATTAGAGTAATATATATCCCTGTAGTAGGCGGTGTCATCTTTTTCCCTAAGATTTTTGATGCTTTATAGCTATGTTGTTGTGCCTCACATCTGATTTTTCTAAGAGTCCCATTTTTTCAAGTTCTTCATATAAAATTGATCAATTCACTTTGATATTCACCCTGTGATCCTTTTTACTAGTTTGGAGGACATTTAACTCTTTTATGAACACCCCTTGGGTGTGCCAAGTTGAATTTCTCAATGTGGTTAATTGTTACAAATTCCTAGAAATTTTCTTTAACTTAAACATAGATTATAAATGGATCTTTCCCATTATTATAATTGGTTAATTGAACAAAAGAACCTCCTATGTTCATGGCCCTCCAATACCTGGAATTTTCATGTATGCAATTTCCTCAATGACCTAGTCACATTCTAAATGGACCATTCAGCCTTATAAATGAAATTTCCACATTTTAGAAAATTTAATGATGCAAAAATTTATGAAATGGTTTATTTTTAATAGTTTTGTTTATTAAAAAGAACTAAATTGTTATATGTAACTACTTAAAAAGTGTTGTAAGACCACACCTTATGTTTATACTTTAACAAATATCCATTGATAATTATAATTACCTGTATGTAATTGAACTTGGATAACATGACACATGATAGGTAGTTCCTTATATATCAAATTATAAATATGATTATTCCTGATATAGGTTGTTGTATGATGTTAAGTGTTCTGTTGAGCATGATGTTATCATGCTGCCTTACACTGGGTGTTGAGCATGACGTTTCACACAATTTACACTAGTTGGACATTAGTCTTGACGTACCACATCCATTATCGGAGTGTTGACATGATTTCACACTCACCATCTTGAGTGATGAGCAGGATGTTTCCCAATCATTTTGATATGTTGGGAATGTAACCTATTTCTTGTTCTTATAGGCTCATTAGACATACCATTTATGTCTGAGTTATGCCCTAATCCATCTAGCACCTAGTATTCCTGGTATATGTGCACTTATGTCTTCATGTACTTGGTTCATATAGGTGGTTTCAATATATAACTATACTATAAAAACACTATTAATACATATATATATATATGTATATATATTGAATGAAAAGGTATTCTTCCCGACCATGTGCTGAAGTAGGTAGATCCGATGGGTTTCCATTAGAAACTTTATTGGGATCTTATTTATTTTTGTTAGAATTATAAACTAGTTATGATAACCTGTACGCCGTTTAGTTAAGAGAACTACTTGGATTAATTTTAGACAACGTTTGTGGTGGCCTACTACGATTTTATCTCATACTCTACTCAAGCTATCATTGGTACCTAATAATATTAAATTACTTTAGGTATGGATAAGGGAAAGGTCCATGTTATAGGTTTTGGATATGTTAACTTATAGATGGATCTTAGAAGTAGAGGACTGAGCAATTTCTTGAGATCCTAGTGGAGCATATTTTTATTCTTTTTTATGTTTTTTGTATATTCCTATTCCAACATTACCATTTTGTATATTAGAATTCCATGAATTCATGTATCTGACACTTCATTTGTGGATTTTTATGTTGTTATCAATTAATCAGTTATTAATGATTCTATACTTTATTATTTGTTCTATATATTTATATCTTCATCCCCTATAATATTTTTATTATTGAATATTATGTGACACTAGGATATGAGGGTATATTGTCCAAATCGTTCCACATTTACTACCTTGCTGATAGTTGACAGCCTTTGGAATATGGGGAGGCATGCTTGAGATCACGTGACTCACCAACTCGGGGCTAGGGTTAAGTGGAACTTCGCTCGATACATTAAACTCAATTTTTATTGTTAGATAAAGTATTGGGAAAAGTACTTGGTGATTCTAGGTTATGATGTTCATTCTAAAACACTGTGATGTATGGGTACGTGTACTAATTGGTATCACATATTGGGTTAGAATAGGGGACCATAATGAAGTGAGAAACAGAAATATCATTCATTTTGAATCTCTAGGTTTATATATTTCTACACACATTTATTATTTTTTCATCCTCTGTCTATATATTTAAATTTGTTATTGTATACCATCACTAAAATCGACCCCCTATTTTATTTATTTAAGTTATTTTAAAACCATAAAACACACAAATAGATCTAATAAAGAGTCCATATTGTTTTTATCTCTATCCTTCCTTGGGATACAACCTCAATCCATTCCCTCGATGAACTATGAGTTCTAATAATCATTGTAGATTAAGAGGCCCACAATAGACTCCAATTAGTGAACCCATTGAATCCACACATGTAAATAATTTTTATGGAATTTATATTTTTCAAAGGATAATATTTATCACCCACCTGATGTTTTTTTCAATTCCATCCTGGTTATAGGGAAAATTTTTGTTTTCAATATAGTATAGTATTAAAGACATCCATTATCTATTAGATCGATTTATAAGGGAGCTGATTAAACCTCAAGTCTGGTGAGGTAAGTATCATTTTGTTTTATTATCTATTTACTAATAAAGTATTCCACTACAATCTAATGTTCCATGTTAGTAAGGGTAAAGACAAATTTAGATAGTGTTTCTACTAGGTTATTTTGTGTTCGTGAGATGAAAGAAATTATTAGATTAGTGGAAATTATAGTAAAGTAGAGGAATCAATTACTTATTATTGATGGAAAATAATTATTTTTAAAATTTCTTATTTATGAATTCCAAATTACATTTTCTTTTTATTTTAGTGATCAAAACATATAAGGTTATTTCCAAACCATTGATCAATGAATTTTATTTTTCACCATTGTTAGTGTATCCCTTTGAGAAGAGGATTGAATATGGATCGATATCTCTTATAGGGGAGAGGAAAATAAATCCTAATATTACCATATTAAATTTTATTTTATTTTCATATTTTCACTAATTGGACTCTTAGATTCATCATGAAAATACATTTTCCAAGTTTGAGAACTTTTATGTATGGATAATAAACCTTTCTTAGGAAGATATATGTAAATTACTCAAAAGATGGATGTCGGATTAAGAAATATGTATGGATATATAATTTAGTTTCCTTCCATGTTATAAATAAGAAGTCGAATAATTGAATAATGAATACCCATCTAACTAAATTCCCATTTAGTATAGGGTGATTGGGATTGTTTTTTGGGGATCCTTGTAGGTGATCATGTATTCCATTTAATGTTTCAGGTATTGAAATAACTTATTCACCCTAAATATTAATTTGAGGCCATTTTCATGGACCATGTTATATCTTACCCCATCGAAAAACATTATTTTACTTAGTTAATACAAATATTTTTATTTAATTTAATTAATTTTTTAGGTTAAGAGAACATGAAGTCTCTATTCTAGAGGTACCACATAGAGAATAAGAGGATTTAATTACACATAAAACATCAATACTTTGGGTTATAAGTGATATTTATTTATGGTAATATTTTAATTTTGGAAATAATCTTCCCAGTGGAACATTTTTTTTTTCTTCATTATCTTTGTTAAGGGAAAAATTTACTAGAGATATTTTTGATGAAGCGTATGATATATGTGAGGAACCCCTGATGTAATCTCATATTTTTGAGGTTATAAGGATGGGGAATGCTAAGGATTTATTTATTCATTTTAAAGCTAATTTGTTTTCATAGATTAAAAACTAAAAAGCTCTGAAATTTTATATAGTTGAATCAAAATGTACATTTTAGTGGATTCATCGTCAGGTTGTGTTATCATATCCTATTGAACACCACTTTAAGGTTTATAATGTGGAGATAATGCTGGTATGATTTGACTAATAGGTTTTCCACATAGAATTTCATTATTTTCATTATAAATTGATTGAAATTGTGGTGAATTTTCAATTGATATGTCGATCCACTATAATTTAAGCTGAAGGGAATCACCTAATAGAAGTACACACACTAAAGAATCCCAAATATAGTAACTTATTGATTTTGAATAACCCTTTAGATTCAATTATTTATATAATACCCATCTATAAAAGAGATATATTGATAGCATTATTATGAATCAATCAATAATTCTGTGATTTGGGTTTGGGAATCATCATTTGGAAAGTAGGAATTGATGATATTAAAGTCACTAGAAACTATGTTCCATCGATTCATCTTATTGATGGGTATAATGTTGGATATCCATTTGTGATACTGGCATACCAAATGATATGGACCATAATCAAATTATCAACTTTAACCTTCTCCATTATTCTATATATCAGTCCCAAAAATGGGATATACATCAAGAAAACCATCAGGGTGTAGGGAGTGAATCAGGGTTTGAAACTCATTCTCAATTAATCAAGTATTCCTTAAACTCTCACCATCCAAAAAATTATTAAGCCCATCATTTGTTGTGTCACCCATAATTTCATCCTTTTATGGTGTTATAATTAATATCCTTCTTGTGTTTATCACCAAAATATATTGTTCAATTATTCTTATCCCACCCACATTAATTACATCACATAGAATGAAATAAATCAAGAAATTAAGTAACATGGGTTTTTTACTTAGTTCAGTCGCACTTGGATAATCCAATGAGGATGAAATTGGAAATCTGATGATTCACCATAAGCCAATAAATTTAGTTTTTGGTGGTGCTTTTGGGATAAGTCATTTTTATACCTGGTGTCAGTCCCTTTACTAGATTTAGGGCTATCTCATTGATTCCCAATGTTACTTCTATAACATAATCACTCTTTTAACACTATTATAAGAATATATTACCCTATTTTCATGAAATCCCTGATAAAAAACATCACTATTGGCATTTTTTCAGTGGATGTTGGTTGGTGCCATTTAACTCCTTGAACCACTCCTTCACAGGCTGGTTGTGAACATACCCATGAATTACATCATTAATATTCCATGGGACATAATGGAAAAATACTCCTCCTTATTTTTTGGTATAATATTTAAGGATCTTAAAAAATTTATTTAACACTCCTTCCAACACAGAACAAGAAACTTCCTCTTCCTCTACGTCTTCAATATCATATAATTTTTACGTTATTGTAAAGTATAAGACATCGTTCTTTTGTTCCATTTTACATCTATAGGTTAATGGTTTACCCCTTTAACCACTCTTTATCATCTTGGTATTTAATTTCAATTACCTCATTTTATCTCTCTAGAAATAATATTTATTATTAATGGATATAAATCCACATAATTTGTGTTCCACTAAATATTATTTTCAATATTCAAATAGAAATTATCTATGTTTCCATTGATGATTTTATTCAACTCCTCACGAGCATAGTGGGAAAATCAATATGAAATTCCCTAATTAATTCTGATTCAATATCCCAAGTTTAATTCGATGATTTCATCCCAAAAATATTGGAATATATTTCATATTAGAATATGTAACATCAAATAAATTGAAGATAAATTTCCTAAAATATCAATTTCTAAATACTTTAGAATTAATCATTTACTAGTTATTTTATCAAACCCCATATTTCAGTTATCTAGTAACTCAATCCTTAAGCCCATATTATTTCATGATTCATAACATAATCATCAGACAAGTATAAGCTTAGGATATAAATGTCCAGTACCTTTAGAAGATTTGAAACATAGATACATAATCTTGAACATAAAAACAACATATTCATTTAAAACTATACAATGTTATTATAACTTACATAGATATTATAAAATAACATAGGATACCCAGGGATAAATACATAATGAAAAGAGATAGATATAAATCCCAATAATGGAATAAATACAGTAATAAATCATAATACAGGATTCATGAGGCATAACAAGACATCATTAAGATGATGATCATAATCAGGGAAACATAAAATAAGAATAATATATCATAAGATCATGGAACCGTAAACATGTGTCAATGATATAAAATATTATATCATAAAAGTAGGTCAAGGGTCACTCTAAATACAATCAACATAAAGTGGATAAATTCCGATGGTGGATTAAGTTCTCTCCCTAAGACCTTACCGAACATATCATGAGATATAATGATTTACCCAATAAATTGAAGGGAAATATAATTATAGATACACCCCTCACATAATAAGTATAATAAATATTCCTACCACATGAGAATAATGAACCATACATAAATAATAAACATGATCAAACCCATGAGACGGAAGTGGGTTTAATAATTCTGATTCAACGAATAACCAAAGGATAAATAAAAAAGAATCCAATGTGAATAATTAATAAAATTATTTTTTACTTTATTAATTGAAAAAAGGATCTAGTTCTTGAATGTATACTTCCAATTTATAAAATCGAAGTGATGTATCTAGAGAAGAAAGGATAAAAATGAACCTCTTGAGTGAAGCTTTATGAAATAATTTATCAACCTTTTTAAAGAAGGAAAACCATTATTGTTTTCCCTAATTATACAATTGAACCTATATGGTTCTAAATAAAATAATTTGGGATTTATAATCTATTAATGGTTTAAAAAAATTTATACGGGTGATTACTGAGAAGATACAAGAAATATAAAAGTTCCCTTAAATCGTAATTTTTTAAATGTGGGAATTTTGAAAGGAACGAAAAACATATTTAAGACCAAAAATTAAAAAGTTATTTAACTAGGTATATATGTGAAGGATATATATATACAATTAATAATTAAATGAGTATAATATTTTGTAAAAGGGATAAAAATAAAGAGAAAATATAACCAACAAATAATGAGAGTGGTATAGAATATCCCTTAAATCAGGTTCTTGATTCATTTTACACATACACTTAATTTAGCGAATTACCAAATTAAGTTTATAAATACCTACATAACAAATGTATTCTTATATATTTAATATTATAAGGTCATTTGACTATAATAAATTGAGATTTTAATTTATATTTTTTTTAAAATAAACCAACGTTCCACTATGTAGACCACACACAACCTCGAGCTAAAGGAATCGTAAAAGATTTTTTTAATATGATAGTGATAACCTAACTGATGGATTGGGGGATATGAATAAGAATAATAATACTATGAAGTATATTTATAAATATTTTTTTAATATTAAACTCAATAATAAAACATATATTAATTATTAATATTCTTGAAATGAAGATAAACTCTTTTGTAGGAAAAAGAGATATTTTTCAAAAATTATTTCTATATGAACAATGTATTTTGATATTAATATATTTCATTAATTAATATTGATAAATAATTTGAATAAAATAATTATACTACATATCTAAATAAATTAACTAACATTAATTTAATTTGGTTATTAAGCCAACAATTTGAATAATTTTATTTTAGGATTCAAAAATATATTTTCTTTAAAAAATGTTTTTATTTCATTTTCTGCATGGAAATTATAATTAACTTATACCAATTTCATAAATTGTATCTTAAAAAATTGATTTAATTTTTTAAATCGTCATGTCAAAATTTTCTTAGGGTTATTTTTTGAGTTTTTTTAGAAATAGTGTATATTTGGATAAATAGTGAAAATACCATATTTTCCAAATGCAATCAATTTTATGAAATTATTATGGTGTAATAAATTTAAAAACAATTTTATTGGTAAAATATTTTTTAAGGAGTTAAATAATATATTTTTAAGCATTATATTGAATTTGGTAACCCATGCTTTACTTTTTTAAACATAAGTTCAATTTTATTGAAATTAAAAACTATTTTTGGGTCTATGATTTTAATTTTATGGATGTAAGGTAAAATTTGGTTTTATATTGATTAGAAAGTATAAAAAATTTTTTTTTATTATTTAAGAATAAAATTCAAGTAAATCAATTTTTTTTGATTTTTAGGTGAAATGTTTTTATGATTAAGTTAGGTATTTACCTAAATTTCGTTTATCAATAACAAACGTAATTTCCACAACTTATATGTTTTGAATATGATAAAATTGATTCCAAATTATTAATCATCATGTTTAAATTTGGATAGAAACACCGTTTTATTTTTGATAATATAATTAATTTATGATGGTAAAAATTTAAGTATCATGATTATGGTTAAATTGGGTTTAAAAGGGGTCTAACTAAGAGATAAGTTTTAAAATGAAACATAAAAACCTATAAATTTTATCAAATGAATGTATTTAAAACTTTTAATTTCATAAATTCAAAATTTTTATCATTTTTTTCAACTTTACATGTTTATTATAAAAATTATATAAAAATAATTTAATTAATCCCAAGTGTGTCATTTCCCTCGCTTATAAAAGGTAACATCTTATTATCTATTATTCATAGAGTTTTATCCATTTATATCATAAAATACATGCCATAATAACTTATTATCTTATCTAGATTCATTTTGGATCTTTTAATCTTACCCAAATACAATCTTATGAATGTTTAAGGTGTAATCCAAATAAGGCCTATCAAAAAAGTGGTAATCCACTTACTTGAATCTCTTAAATTTTATTTATTATTCTAAATTCTCAAAATATATTGTATCCATCCTAAAATAATGAGCAAAGTATCATAATAAAATTCAGATTTTATTATGATTATTTAAAAAACATTTTTCCTTAATAGTCTTGTTCAAGCTGGCTTGTATAATCAGATTAAAGTTGGTAGAGATCTTTATGACCCTACACACCTTTTCTATGTTGATGAAATCTTGTTATTTCGTAATGCCAACACAAGGACTGTGTCTTCAATTAAAATAATTTTCAAGCATTATGAGGATGTGGATGGACATGCAATTAGCTTTCAGAAGTCTTTTGTGGTCTTTGGGGAGGGAGTCTTCATCAGAAAGCAGAATAAAATCACAAGATCTCTTGGGGTTAAAAAGGTTTCATTGCCTTTTACTTATCTCGGAGTACCTCTTTGCTGGGGACGTGTCAAGAGGTGTCATATTGATTCTATTGTTTCACGAATTATTTCACAGCTGGAAACTTGGAAAGGGAAAGCTATGTCTCAAGTTGGGAGAGTCTGTCTTGTCAACTTAGTGATTACCTCTATGTTTGTTTATGTGTTTTCTATTTACAGGTTTCCAAAGAATCTTATAAAAGAGATCCAAAGGCTTATTAGAAACATCATATGGACTGGTTCCATATATGAATGTAAATTTGTTGTGGTGGCATAGAAATAGTGCATTAAACTAGTAGAGATGGGGGCGTTGGGATTAATGATTAGAGTCTGTTTAATGAGGCCCTTCTCAGCAAGTTAACCTGGATTCTTATTACTTCACAAGACTCTTTGATGGAATTTTTCTCAGCCCGGATTACCTCAAGGCTCTGGGATGGTTACTCTCACTATATCTCTTCTTCCATTTGGCTTGCTTTAAAGTCTTCTTTTAATGGGATCATGTCCTGTTCGAAGTGGATTGTGTGTAGGGGTATACTCTGAATTCTTGGAGTTTTACTTGGTTAGATAGGCCGATCTAAGAGGATATTGATATTCCATATAATGTGTTAGACTGTTCAGTTGTTGATATAGAGGATTCTAGAGTAGGTCTTTATGATTTCATTCCTCCTCAGATTAAAGATGAGATCCATAGATACAAATACGTTGACAAGGGCACTCTTGTATGGAAACCAAGCTCTAATGGGGTCATCACCACCCGGGTAGTGTACCAGCACATGTGTGCTGGGTAGGTTGCGGCCCTAAGGTGGATTTCTGAGTTCTGGACTTTTCATCCCTCCTTCAGTGTATTCTCTTCTTTGGAGGATATAGAAGAGAAGGCTCTCAGTGCAATGCTCTCTTCAAAGGGCTGGGATTCAGCTTGCCTCGGCCTGCTCTATCTGCATTGCCCCGGTGGAATCAATGGATCATGTTTTTTTGTCTTGTCCTCCAGTATGCAGGTTATGGAAGTATATCCAGGACATGACAGGTTGCTTCTTGGACTTGACATCAGTTGATAGACTCCTCCATTAAGCGGTTTTGGCCTGTTGTAGTGAGCATGTTCGGGTTATCATTATGGTGGCTGTTTCTGCATCTATAGGGTTCATTTGGAAGGCTATAAATGAGCCGGTTTTTGAGAACATTAAACAAACCTTCTAGTCATGAGTGAGGCTGATTCATAGGGATATTTTCAGAGCCTCAAGAGTCTAGGTTGGTTGCATTCATAATGGGTTAAATGATCTCATTATAATGCAGAATTTTAGCATTGCTGGCAGGGTTATAAAACCATTAGTGATGAAGTCAATTTGATGGATCCCTTCTATTCCCTCTTGGTTGAAGGTCAATGTTGATGGGGTGGATTCAGGTGAACCAGGGCCTTCAGGCCGCGGTGGTGTCTTCCGTACCTATCAGGGATTCGTTGAGGGCTTCTTCTATCATTATATTGGTTAGGGCTTTTCCATTGAGGCTGAGTTGTGGGCCATGATTAAAGCTAAAAATTATGCAGTTCATTTTGGTTTGCGATTTCTATGGCTTTAATCAGACTCTATGGTGGCTGTTGATATCCTTAAGAGGCGGTCGAGGAATGTCCCATGGATGATGTTTCCCTCTTGGATTGATTGTCTTCATCTTCTTGATGGTATCATTTTTGAGGTGACACATGTTTATAGGGAGGCCAATCAGGTTGCTGATCTGTTGTCAAAAAAGGCCATTGTGGAATCATGATCTGAATGGTCTTTTATGGCTTTTGATTATTGTGTGCCTTTTATTGAGGATGATGCATGTGGAAAGTCTTTTAATAGGCTTTGTAAACCCCCCTTTTAATGTTCTGGCTGTGTACTTTATTTTTTAATAAAATTTTGGTAGGATCAGGTCTGACTTGCTACTGGGCCCTTTGATTATATCATATACCTTCTTACCCATATATATATTGGAAAATGAAAATTTCACTCATGTGTACATGTGGAACACTACATCCACAAAGTGATGTGTTTCATTTTTCCATTACCATCATGCTTGTATGATTAAGAAACTGTATATAATTAGTAAAAATTATATTCATGAAAAATAGTAAAATTATTTACACTATGGAACCTCTTCATAAATCCATTAACCGTGAACAATATATTGATGTAATTTTGTAGAAATTTACCGAACAACTTTAAGTGGTCTACATAAGTGAGAATTATTCAATGAATAGATTTAGGATGTTTATAAAAGGAACATAAAAAATTACAAACAGACAGAAAATTTTCATAATATAGTATTTAATAAATTTAAATTCATTATATCGGTGGATAAAACACATATGATTAAGAGAAGACCCAAGGTAGGGTTAATTTTGTTTCATTTACACTTCTGTTATGCCCCGAACATATTTAATTTGTAATATTTATATTTAAATTACTACTATGTTGTTTTTGTTTAACAATGGTGCATCTGAAATAATATACATACAGATTAAAAATAGAGACATGTTTTATTAAATAATAATGCTGAACACCTTACATTTCCATAAGACCAAAATAACATAACTATCCTAGAATGAATACTAGTAAACCTTTCAGAATCACTAGGAGACCTCTAAACACCACAAATAGGACAAGAAAATTGTTAGAGTCCGTCAAGTCTATCACTATGATGAAAAATATTGTAAGTTCTATGAAAAATGCAATGAGAATCAAGGGTATATAGAGAACTATCTTCACTAAGTGTTTTTTTGATGTTTTGAATACACTAAACACATATTTATAAGGCCTTTGTGACAGTTTCATTCCTTAGGTGATAATTGGTTTTTTGTAACTCTCATAAAATCCTATAACTATTAAGTGTTTTTAATTATTTTGATTATATTAAGTATTTTTAATATTTTATGTATTTTAAATATATAATAATTTTAAATGTTCTATATATTTTAATAATTATGAATGTTTTCAAATTATTTAAAGTAATATTTTTGAACATGTTTTTAATTGAACATATCTTTAGATTTTGAAAGCATGATGTTTTAAAGCATAAAAAGAATTTGAAAACATGACTTATGTGTTTTAATGGAAATAAAAAGAAATGTTCATAATGTTTACTTTAATAAATTTGAAGAGGTGTACACATAATGATTTTGATACAATAATACGTATTTAAATTTGAAGTCATGTTTTAAAATACTTTTTATAATTAAATGTTATACATGGTATAATTTATATGTAGGATTGCGTATTTTAATGTATCAAAGTTTAAAATGAAGTTGAAATCATGTTTTAGACTAATAAAATTAATGAATTTGTTTTTTAATAGAAATAAATATATAATACTTCATTTTAGCTTTCTTTTGTTTAAAATGAGCATATATGGTTTATTTTGTTTTTGAAAAATTTTATTCAAGAGTTATATAAATAATATGTTACCCTTGGACAACCTTCTAGCTAGCTGAGGGAGACAACTCGCACCACTCCTTAAGGAGTAGGTGGAAGGGCATTGGACCCTCATCCAATACAGGATAGCTGTGAGGGAGATCGCCCCGTCAGAGATTCATGGGAGTCACAAGGTGGCGCCACCATGCAGAGAGACACATCAGTAGAGAGTGGGAGCTTGAGCATGATCTCAAGGGAGAACCGGTATGGGGCGGTACCAGGGTGGGGGAAGAGAGAAAAATGATTGATGGCTGATAGCTTGAGTCTTATAAAGCTAGCTCAAAATATCCATCGTTTCGATGTGGGATGAGTTTTTTCAGAATACATGAAATCTCCACTATTCGATCTCACTGCACAAGATCTAGACCACACGATCTGGTCTCCGATTCAAATCCTACTACCACAACCTCTTCCTCTGTTCTTTCCTCAAACGTCTGATCTATCCATGCGAGATCTCATACGTCCATCCCTTTTAAAACGCTACATAAAACCATGATCATCAGATCAAAAATGAGATTTAATCTCACCCGTCCATCTATTTTTAATAACCGTAGAACTATTCATAGTCGTCTGATCGACTTGAAAGGATTTGGATCATCTGGTATTTCCCACACTGTTGTCCTTACTTCTTCTTTTTACTCGCATAAAACCAGTGGCTCGACCCATGATTTTCTCCTCCTCCTTTTATTGTTTCTCCTGCCATGACCCTCCACCACTCTCTTCAGACCAGTCCCCAATTTCTACCAGCAATCCCTATTTTGATCCTTTTATTCTAATTTTATTTGGGTTCACGTTTCAGTTTCGACAATATATATATATACATACATATACACACACACACATATATATATATATATTAAAATAATTGTTTAAATTAGGGTTTTTTAATTAGGGTGTGAGACTTAATTTGTATTAGTCTATTTTCATTGGTCTTTGTTTATATTTTATGTACAAATAATTACGTATAATATATATATATATATATATATATACAGCACATGTAAACCCTAATTGCATGCATATCCCTACCTGGTTCATCTTCCCCAAATTACCAACGTCTACTACCCGATTCAATATTCTCCTCAAAGATAGGTAAGGGGGTTATTTTCCTTCGATTTCAACATGAAAACCCTTATTTATACTGTGTGTTTTTACAGATATGCATATATGTATAAAATTTTATATAACTTCGAAACTGAATATATATTAGATTTTTTTAAAATGGGGATAGTTAGTGTTTAATTTAAGTTTTACTATACATAATGTTAGTAAGGGTTAATCCTTTTTTGGGTTTGTTTAAACTTTGTGTATACATACTTATATATGTTTATTTGATTCTGTATATGACAAACCAATTCGGTTTTTATTATTTTCGAATGATGATCATTTGTTTTTAAATGATGTTTTTAATGCATGTAAGGGATTATTTTTGTCAGTTTTCCATAAGAAAAACCCTTATTTTATAACATATGTATGTACAGTTTTGTATATGTGTATATATGATCATTTATATAACAAGCCTTTTCTATTTTTTTTTGAATACTAAAGAAGTTTTTTATAATTAATATCCTTAAATACATATAAATCATGTAAGGATTCAACTTTGTTGTGTTTAATTGGGTCATGTAAACATATATGTGTATATATGTGTATGTTTATATATATACATATAGTTTTTAATTATAAAATTAATTAGGTTTTCATAAAAACCTTTTTAGTAATTAATAATGTTTTTGAAGTTTACATGTTTTATAAGGATGTATTAAACCTTGTTTTGGGGTTGTGTAAATCCCATGTATAGACTTTGTGTATATATATGGTTTTATTAAATTTTCAAACCCACATATATACGTATATGTATTTCAATCTTGATTACTTAATTTTTATATGGTATTTGATATTTTAGTAAGATGTTTAATTGTTTTCATGTTTAAGACTTAATATATATATATATATATATATACATGCATAAGCACATATGTTTAATTTTGAATACTTCACAAGAAATAATGGTTGTACATATATGCATTTTATTTCCATTTTCCACAAGGAAATCCTTTAGATATTTAAATTTATGTTTTAATCTATTTGATATTTCCATTAATAGTGTAAGGTTTAAACAAAGAATAAAAAGTATCCCAAATTCAAGAAAACATGTAAATTGCTGTATTAAAAGGATCACATTCATGTGAAAAAGGGGTTTGAATGCAAGAGTTATTATTTAATGTGAAATCCATTATTTTATGTGAACTAGTTCTTACCATATGTGAAAAATAATGTCGTTTTAGTCTATGCATGTCACTATTAAATCTGATTCATCCTTAACCCAAAACTAAAAAATCTACACCTTTTTATATTTATTGCATAATTCACTTCATTTATGAATGTGTATATGATAATGAAATGTATCTCTATCAATAACTCATGGATTAAGGATGTAAGTATTAAATGTGGGATGAGACACTATGAATATAAGACCATACTAAGACATATAAGGAATGTATTAGACTTATAAGGTGTGACAGGTGCGCCTAGAATTATATAGTATAATATGAATATTATGATGTGATGGGTTCACCCGAAATTATACAGCACTCTAATGCATTGGTTAAATTTATGTCTCATGAGATGAATTCGGTTGGGTTTTTACCTATATGGTCTTGGAACGAGGCCTTGACTGTATGATTAGATACAGTCTTGGCATAAGGCCTTGACAATGTCTAGCATTATACATTCCCTCCGTATGAATTAGTATATGACCAAAAAAGTTATTATTCAACTAGTATAATATACCATGGTAAAGAATATTTTATGATAATGGTGATAAATGTAAATGACATAATAAAGTATGTACTTGGTATGTTTTAAGGAATTTGTTGCATCATAATTTTAATACATAAGTTTATAGTACATTTGACACTTCATGAATTGACTTTTAAGTGTTTAGGAAATCCTGATATTGTTACTTATGAAATTCAATGCAAGTGTTAATTTATGTGATAATTTTTACTTGTAGCCTTGGATGTCACATTTAAATTGGTTTGATCATTTCAGGGATTATTCATCATTTTATGGATTTTGTACATGTATATGCAATATGATATATGTTTTGACTATAGATTTTAAGTAAATACATATAATTCTTGTGTAAGAGTTTTCATAAAAATATATTCACATAACCTTTGAAAAAATATGATGACGTTCTTCAAGAATTGTTGTTTTCCTTTTATTAAAACGTTTTTTAAGTATTTCCAAGGTTGTTTGTTTTAAAAAGAAATTTAATTAACATGTTTTTTTAAAAAAAACCCTTAATAATAATTTTAAGTACCCACCCTATGTTTTCAATTTATTTTTACAGGGTTATAATATTTATCATGATTTGAGTATTTCTATGTGATGGAAACAATTTGAAGTTTTTCTTTGTCATGTTTTTGAAGAAATGTATTAGCTGTATCTGGTTTTACCGAACATAAAATAGAAATATTCTCTATATTGAAATGAGATATGTAATTTTTATCTGCATGTTTATAAATGAAAAATTACACACCATGTTTCAGGCACTGACTCTGGGCTTCTGGGGTCGGGGTCATTACTATTTTTATAGGAGGATCGGTTTAGACAAATATGGAAAATTAAAACAAGACTAAAAATAGATTCATTCCTTTCTAAGTATAAGTATTGTTTTTTAAAATTTTATATGGCAGGTGAAGGTTCACCAACATACATTTTTCCCCTTAATACTGAAGTTATAGAGACCATAATTTCCATGCCATGTCTGGAAAGCTCTTAGCCCTTTGAAAATCATCGTTTTACACGAAAAAATCTCTACCACGTATCTAACTCTCTTCGTGTAATTCATATCCATTAGGATTAGAATTTGATTGTTTCCTCATGATTAATGACCAATTTCCATCATTTTAAAGTTTGTGTAAGTACTATGGGGGTCTTCATTGATATTTCACTATATCCGAAGGCTTTTTATCCCTAGGGGATTACTAAAATCTATAAGAGTGGGTGACCTTCGTGCATCATATATGTGTCGTATCATGTGATACTTTCATTTTGGATGAGGTGTTCAAATTCTTGAGGTCGAGTCATTTCGTTTTTTGTATAGATATCAAGTCATTTATGATGTATCCAAAATTCACACCCCTTATTCCTCACTCCATAGAAACTATAGATGTCTACACGAGTATGACCCAAGCTACTCATCTTTCATGGAGACCAGAGAAATCAAGGGTTTTGAAACTCAAGAATCCTTATAACTGGAGACTGGGGAAATCACCGACAGTGGGGGTAATTATGAAGGAAAAGCAGAGTGGATGGAAGGAGGTCAATGTCTATGGGTATGAATGGAATTGATAAGATGAAATTATTTTAAGGGTTGGATAATGTAACACCTCGAACATATTTAATTTATAATAATAATATTTTCTTTATTATTATGTTGGCTTTGTTTAAAAATGGTGTATCTAAAATAAAATACTTACTGAATAAAAATAAATAAATGTTTTATTCAATTAGAATGCTAAAAACCTTACATTTCCATAAGACCAAAAGAACTTCTCAAACCTATAATGCCTACTAGGAGACCTATTAGAATCCTTGGGATACCTCCAAACACCACAAATAGACCAAGAAAATAGTGAGAGTCCTTCACGTCTATCAAAATGATGAACATTATGTAAAGTGTTATGGAAACCACACTAAGCATCAAGGGTATTGAGAGGACCATCTTCACCGAGTGTTTTTTTGAAGTTTGAAATACCCTAAAAACCTATTTATAAGGCCTTTGTGACTGTTGTGGTCCTTGGGAAACCATTGTATTTTTTAACGATAATAAAATATTATAAACATTAGTTTTTTTACATATTTTCATTATCTTAAGTATTTTGAATATTCTAAGTGTTTTATGTTTATAATTATTTTAAATATTCTAAGTATATCATGAATTCTTAATGTTTTAAAATTATTTAAAGGTATATCATTAAACTTGTTTTAAATTGAACTTATCTTTTTTATTTTAAAAACATAATGTTTAAAATATTAAAATGAATTTGAAATCAGAAATTTTGTGGTTTAATTGAAATATAAAGAAAATTAAGTATTATTTAATTCAATAATTCTGAATAGGAGTATCCATATTGATTTTGATATGAAAATAAAGATTTAAATTTGAATTTATATTTTAAAATAATATTTATAATTAAATTTTGTACATGGTTTAATTTATATATTTGATTGTGCATCTTAATGTACCGGAATTTAAAATAAAGTTGAAATCATGCATTAGATTAATAAAATTAATAAAATTGTTTGTTTTAATGGAAATAAATAATGAATACTTAATTTTAGATTAATTTGGTTTAAAATGAAGTTATATGGTTTTTTGAAGGATTTTAATAAAGAGTTATATAAAAAAATATGTTACCCTTAGGCCATCCTTCTAGCCAACTAAGGGAGGCAGGTCACACCACTCCATAAGGAGTAGGCGGCCGGGCCATAGCCTCTAAAAAATCATATGATATCTATGATGTAGATCATGACCTTAGGGATGCACGAGAGTCACAAGGATGTTCTACCCTGTAGGGTGGAACGACGGTAGAGGGTGGGAACATGAGCATGATCGTAGGGGAGAACTGATACAAGGCAGTACCGAGGAGGGGGAAGATAGCCAATTAATCAATGGATGATATTTAGGGTCTTATAAGGCTGGCTAAAAATCTACTCTATTTCTATGTGGGAGGAGTCTTTTTAGTGGAGATCAAGTCTCAACTGTTCAATCCCGCACATGAGATCTAGACCACAAAATTCAGTCTCAGGTTCGAATCCTACCACTATGACCTCTTCCTCTATGGTTTCATCAACTGTCCGATCTTACCATGAGAGATATAAAACGTCCTTCCCATTTAGAATTCCGGATCAAATTACGGTCATTCGATCAAAATCAAGATTTAATCTCATCCATCCATATTTTTTTAGTTACACAGAATTATCTGCAGCTACCCGATCGACCAAAAATGATCTGGACAATCTGATTTTTTCCATGCTATTCTCTCTGCTTCTTCTTCTTCCTCATGTCGACCAAGTGGATTGACCCATGATTTTCTCCTCCGCCTTTTCTTTCTTCTCCTCCCGTGAGCCTCCACTAATCTCTTTGGACCAATTATCTATTTTTACCCGTAATACCTCTTTTGATCCTTTTATTTTTATTTTCTTTGGATTCCCATTGATGTTTCAATAAAAATTATATATATATTTATATTAAAACCACCAATTAAATTAGGGTTTAATTTAATTTGGGTGTGAGACTTGATTTTTATTAGTCTATTTTCATTGTTCTTTGTTTATATTTTACGTAAGAATCATTAGGTGTAAAATCTATACATACACAGCCTATATAAACCTTAATTACACACATAACCTTACCCAGTTCTTCATTCCCAACTTACCAATGATTACTTCATGATTCAATGTCTTCCTCGAAGACAGTTAAGGTCATTATTTTTCATCGATTTAATTTTTCAAACTATTATTTTTACATTGAGTTTTCATGGATATGTTTATATGTATACAATTTTATATAACTTCCTAACCAAATCTATTTTATTTTTTTAAAATTGTGTATGGTTAGTTTTTAGTTGTGGTCTTGATGCACATAATTTCTGTACGGGTTAATATTGTTTTGTGTTTGTTTAAAATATATTAATATAAACTTATATATGTATATACGACTCTCTATATTACCAACCAATTCGATTTTTATTATTTTTGAATGATGATCATTTTTTTAAATGATCTTCTTAATTCATATAAGGGATTATTTCAGTTTGTTTTACATATACAAACCCCTTAATTTATAAAAATGTATATACAGTTCTGTATATGTGTATATATGTTCATTTATATAACAAACCTATTATATTTTTATGGTTTTCAAATACTAATGAACTGTTTTTAAATAATGTATTTAAAGACATATTAATCATGTTAGTATTAAAATTAGTTTTGTTTAATTGGGACATGTAACCGTATATATGTATATCTGGTTATGTGTATATATATACATATAGGTTTTAATTATAAACTGAATTAAGCTGTCATAAAACCTCTTTTAGTAATTAATAATGTGTTTGAGGTGTACAATATTTATATTGATTTATTAAACCTTGTTTTGGGGTTGTGTAAATCCCATGTAAACAATTTGTGTATATATATTGTTTTAAAAAAATTTCAAACCCATATATATACATATATGTATTTTAATATTGACTTCTTATGTTTTAAGTGGTATTAGTTATCTTAGTATGTTGTATAATTGTTTCCATGTTTAAGAATAAATATGTATATATACATTCATACGAACATATGTTTAACTATGAATAATTCAAAATAAATAATGGTTTTAAATCCATACATTGTATTTCAATTTTCCACAAGGAATGTCTTTAATTATTTAAGTTTATGTTTTAATCTATTTTATATTTCCATTAAGAGTGTATGGTTTAAATAGATAATAACAAGTATCACAATGTTAAAAATCATTTAAATAGTATTATGAAAAGTTTCACATTCATGTGGAAATGTTTTAAATGCAAGGATTATTATTTTCTGTGATAATCCATTATTTTATGTTCACTAGTTCTTATCACATGTGAAAAATCAGGTTATTTTATTCCATGAATTTCACTATTAAATATTATGCAATAATAACCTTAAACTAACAAATCTATACATTTTTACATTTATTACATAATTCACTTCATTTATGAATATATATGCAAGAATTAAATGTATCACTCTCACTCAATAAATAATGTATTAAGGATGTTAGTATTAAATGTGGTATGATACACTATGAATATAAGACCATACTAAGACATATGAGGAATGTATTGGACTTAAAAGATGTGACAGGTGAACCTAGAATTATATAGCACAATATGAATGTTATTATGTGACGGGTGCACTCAAAATTATACAATGATCTAATGCATTGGTTAAAGTTAAGTCTCATGAGATTAATTATGTGGGGTTTTTACTCGTATGGTCTTGGCATGAGGCCTTGATAGGATGATTATGTATGTTATGGAGTAAGTCCTTGAAAGTGTATATCATTATACATTCCCTCGTTATGTATTAGTATATAACCAACCATGTGATTATTTGACTAGTAGAATATACCTTGGTTTAGAATTTTTTATGATAATTGTGATGAATGCAGATGAAATAATAAAGTATCTACTTGGTATGTTTTACATAATGTTTAGAATCATAATTTTTATTTGAAAGTGGATATTACATATGAAATTTCATTAATTTTATTTTCAGTGTTAAGTGAATCATGATATTATTTCTTATTCAATTCTAATCAAGTCTTAATTTATTTTCTAATTATTACTTGCAGCCTTGGACGCCACCATTAAATTGGTTTGATAATTTAATGGATTATGCCTCATTCCCTGCATTTTTGTACATGTATGCACACTCTGATATATTTTTTGACAATATATTTTATGTGAATATATATAATTCTTGTGTAAGAGTTTTCCTAAAAATATATTCATGTAACCATTGAAAAATGTTGATGACATGCTTCTAGAAGTGGTGTTTTCATTAAAAAAAATAATTGTAGGTATTTCCAAGGTTGTTTGTTATGAAAAGAAATTTCATTTATTAGTTTTTTTTAAAAATACCTTTATTGAGAGTTTTAAGTGCTCACAATATGCTTTCAATTTATTTTTACAAGGATAGTATATTTATCAAGCTTTTGAGTACTTCTATGTGATTGAAACAACATGAAGTATATATTTTTCTAGTTTTTGAAGAAATTTATCACCTGTAACTGGTTTTACAGATCCTAATAAAAGATTATCTATGTTGAAATGAGATGTGTAATTTTTATCTTCATGTTTATAAAATAAAAATTACACACCTTGTTTCACGAACCGACTCTGAGCATCTAGGGCCAGGTTCATTACAACTTTAATGAGATTTGTTTATATTAGGCACATAATTTTATTTATATGGTTGATATAGTAACCAATAAACATATTATATGAGAAATTAATATTTACTAATATCATTTAATGTTTCAATTCATTTTAAATATTTTAATTCATTTTGATTGAAATTTTATTATATCTGAAAGTGGTTTCTTTTACAATATCATATTATATTTTGATTATTTATATTTATATTTCATTATGGAAATTTATATTATATTAATCTCTTAAACCCCATCCATTTTATTCTTCTAAAATTTTGTTTTTTGTTTACATGTATATATTTAATTTATTAAATTTTTTGGATCAAGAATCATCAAATGTGTTATAAGTAAGGGACATTCTTTTGAAGAAATTTCATATCTTAATGTTTTCTTTCCAAACTATTTTTTCCCTGTAGAGGTTCCTTTAAATGATTTAAAAAATATTCTTATTTGAACATTAATGATTTTTTAAAGTGATTTTCAAACATATTTTAATTTATTTGTAATGGTTTTAAAGGAATATTCTTTTTGTTTTTTTTTCAAAAGGTGTATTTTTATAATTTTTTACCAAAAACAGAAATTAATCTTTTCTTTAATCTTTACAAGATGAATAAAATTTCACACCATCATGATCATTATTTTATATGAATATTAATTTTTAATTTTCCATATTTATTTTCAAATAAAAAATTGTTCTTAATAATTAGAAATTTTTTAATTTAAATTTATATAAAATGAAATGGCATTGTTTTCTTAAAGGAATGTAAAGAATTTTGGGATGTTATTTAAAACTATGTTTATACAAAAAGTCACAAGGAGTTAATTTTTAATTTTTTCTTGTATTATTTTTCTAAAGGATTTTACTTACTAAAAAACCAACATGTTTGATGAATTTATGATATTCTATCATCCTTTACTAATAATGGAGTACACTTTATTTTGAGATCATTTACATTCTTGTGATCATGTTCTATGTCACTCTCTATTATTTATTGAACGTTATTTTTGTCCTTTATGTAAATATTTTAAATATTATGGATGAATTCAATATCATTTATTACTTTTGTAATGTCTAAATAATATATATTTCTGTATAAGGTATCATTTGAAGGATGTTTATTGAGAATGTTATTACACTGATTAGGGAAATATTCCATATTCTTGATTCAATAAGGAAAATTGTTGATTTATAAGGAAATATTAGTATGAACTATATTGATTATTTGATGTATATAAGGAATTCATTAGAACTGAATGTGGTTGGTGGGGTATAGTTTTAGATAACCCCTCGATTCATTTATAGGTATCATGATAAAAAATGTTTGGCCAGATGTATATGCTGAGGCTATAAAATCAAGTCATAATACATGGGTATTTGATATATTCCATAATTTTTTATGTAAGATATATTGGTTGATAGGCCTTAAAAATAATAAAGATTGTTTTTATTAGGCCTTTGTTGTAATATCCATGATATCTTGGCCAATGAATTTATGTTAAGATAATAAATATATAGATTTATGCATTTCCTATATTAGTATTTTTAGTTTTATTTTCCATGCGAAATATATGTTGATATTAGACATGGATATACTTTAAACACAAGTTGTTGTTTGAGTGACATGTGTTTTGATTATCCAATCTACCATAAAGATTATACCTCATTTATTCATGACATATTCCACTATACATAACTCTTAATAATCATATGAGAACACATAATATTTTCTTTCCTTTCCCTAGGATATTAAGAAAGATACATTGAATAATTTCAAAGATCCATGAATTTTTTTCATGTTATGTTTTTAATTTACAATATAACATTGAATTCATGTATACCACAAGTTTTTATAATACGATAAACTGATTGATTTTGTGTGGTGTGGTGTGATCCATTGTATCTTGAACTAATATAAAAACCAAACAAGAACTATGGGTTACTAGAGGTAGGGATATTACAATTGATATTAGATAATGGTTAGTAGAAACCTTGAAAACTATATTCTAAATGATCATATCTAACACATGAATTGTGATAACCAATATAATATTTGAGAACATTTACCTTTATATTAATTTGTATTACATGTCTCAATATTCATGACTAATTTGGGAAAACTAACTGTCTGTTAATTTTTTTGGCCTGAAAAATAGAAGAATGAATGGAATCAACACCTGTAGTCAATCTTGGGATTTCCATTATTTGGAATCCAATATAATTGATGTTGTAGAGAAGTAATTTTTGGATATTTTAGGGAAACTGGCTAAAATTACAATGAATAACATTTCCAATATGGAGTGACCTATAGTTTCAAAGCATGATTCAGATATGTTAGATCAGATTATATAAAACAATCTTCTATATTTTGATGGAACCACTAATACATTGTTAGATAAAAAATGGGATAATTCTCTTGAAAAGATATTTTGGTCCTTGGGTTGTAATTAATGGTAAAATGTTATTATATTAGATATTCTTTAAAGGTAGATGTTGATTAATAGTGGTCATTGGTCTAGAATAATAATTAATATGTTAAAATTTAATGTATATAATGGATAAATTTTAAGGTTATATTCTCTGAGAAACACTTTAATCGAGAGAAATGAGATAAAATCGGGATAAAATTCCTTACATAAAATATCAAGGAAGAATAATGTGTTGTAGAGTATGAGGATAACATTACATCATGAAAAAGTCTTTCAATATACAACATTTATAAACAAAAAATAACATAGATATTATATTTTATGGAATTAAGCTAAGCCTTCGAAGGGGACTGGTTTAAAAAATAATCACCATATTATAATATGGTAGCAAATTATATTAAGATTAAAAATAAATTCTATAGGTCCTATATTTTCAATGTAAATTTAGAGAAGAAGCGGAAAACTGAGAATAATATAAAAGGAAATATAATGAGTTTTAATAAGGGAAGAGTGGAAATCCAAACATGTTACATTTTTGGAAAGAACCATCCTGGTAAATGTATAAGTAGAATAAGATTTTGTTACAAGTTAAGTGATAAAACTCATAAATAAAATTAATGTAAATTCAATAAATAAGAGTGTGATATCTAGTACTTCAAATTTATGGAGATGGGGAATTATGAAAACCAATACCCAATGTATCATAGAATACCCTGATGATAATATTTTTCTATTTATTAAAGATATCTTGAGATATAATAATGGTTACATGTATAATGAGAATCAATTTATAATCATTCTTGAGAAATTATATGTGAAATTCAGTAAGTGTGAATTTTGATTTTATGAATTGTTTTTTTGTGGAAATATTGTCACTGTGGATTGAATATCGATTGATCTTTCTAAGATAAAAGGTAATGAAAGAATAACCCTCTTTTATGGATGTAACATTGAATGTTTTTAATTCATGGTAATTATGGTTAAATTGACGAATATATGATTATTATTTAGTTTTATTATCAAGGGTAGTTTTTATGATAATTATGGAAAAACATCCAAGTATTGTTTTAATATTATTTAGTTATATGGATAATTTAGAAAATGTGAATTTTGGAAAATGTTAATGAATGGAATCTATCACCTTGAAAAGTGATTTTATGAAAATATTTTTTGATGAATGTATAGAAGACCTTTAAGGTTAGTATGTGATATGAAAAAGTGATTCTTGGTGAAGTTTACTACATTTTTTATAGTTTATCTTGTAAAAGAAATAACATTTTATAATTTTTAATTAGAGAATATAAATATCTAAGTGATAAAGTTTTCTTGGGGATAAGAAATGAGTTAATTTTAGAAGAATAAGTGATCAAAAGTTTTTGATTCATGGGTTCAAATTTAATTATGCGATTTTTGAGGAATATTTAATTGATATTTTTTCACTATTAATATTTTGGAGATTAATTTTTATGAGTGTTTTTTCATATTGCTTATTATTTTATTTTGTGCTAACCATTTCAGTTTTGGAAAGGAAGAATAACGTTTCATCATATTTTGGATTTTATGTTTGATTTAAACTTTATTTTATTCTTTAGAAAATAAAAATTTATTATGATAATGATGATTCACATTGAACAATGAAATTATTCTTATATAATGGTTAGAAATCAAGTAATTAAATTTTATTATATTTTCAATACCAATAGTAAAGGAATTTCTCAAACACAACCAAAAAGAAGGTAAATGTTTCGATTCTTATACGGGAAGTTACACTCAAATACCAAGGTACAATTTTAGAAATCATTTTCAATATTATTAATAGAGAGGTACATGACTAATAAGTTTCCTGGACATAACCACTAAATTAAATTCCTTGATAAAATCCATATCCAATTTTATTACTTTGTTATAATATATTCGATTTAGAAAAAAAGAATTTTAATTGCGAGGATACAATTTATTTTAAGGAGGATGAAATGTAATACACCAATATTTTGGTATATACATTCTTTCACAAGAACTCTATGTTTGATAGTATACACCACACAAAACTGGGAGTTTAAATGAACTGTGAAATAATATTATTTAAATTCGATTGATATAAATTTACCATTGGGTTAGTGGGTGTGAATTGAAATAAAAATATTATGAAATATATTTATAAAGATTTTTTAATGTTTAAAATTAACAATAAATCATTGATTTATTATTAATTGGTGGTAAATAAAGATAAAATATTTTGAATATAAAAGAGATATTTCTCTAATTTTTTATGTGTGAAATTTATTTTGATATTAATATATTAATTTAATTAATTTTGATAAACTTATATAATAAAATAATTGTATTATATATAAAATTTAATAAATTAACATTTATTTAATTATGGTTGTTAGGAATGTAATGATAATAAAATGATTTTATACTTCAAAAATAAATTTTATTCATAAATTATTTTTGATTTCATTATTGTGTGATGATATTATAATAAATTTATTCCAATTTTGTATATATTATTTTAAAAAATGTATATAAATTTCAAAATCATAATTTTAAAATTATATTAGGGTGATTTGTTTAGGTTTTTTTAGAAATAGATGATTTTTGGGTGAACAATGAAAATATCGATTTTTCAAAATACTGCCATATTTATGACATTATTAGGATGAAAAAATGATTTTGTAAATATTAAAATATTTAGATCGATAAATGACATGTTTAATGCGTTTAATAATGTGTTTTAAAACATTATTTTGAATTTGGGAACCTAATTTTGACTATTGTTAACATCATTTATATTTTATTCAAATTAAAAACTATTTTTGAACTTGGAATTTAATTGTATGATTTTATGGATACATTATTTTTTGGATTCATGAAAAAGTGTAAAAAAATTTAATTTTTTATTAATTAATCAATTTTTTATAAATCAACCTTTTAATTTATTTCAAGGTGAGATTATTTTTATGCTAAAATATGTTATTTTACTAAATAGTGTTTTTCATGAATTTTTCATTGTTATATTAAATGTAATTTCTTACACCAATATATTTTAATTTTTCTAAAATGGATTCAAAATTTAGAATCAATATTTCCAATTTTTTATAATAACCCTTTTTTTGCGAGCATATAGTTATGTTATCATGAAAAAATTTAGGTTTTTGATGATAAGGTTAAAATTGGGTATAAAGGTTGTTTAACTAGGTTATAAGGTCTGAAATGAATCCTAAAAACGTCTAAATTTTATTTTATGAATGGATTTAGACCTTATAATGTACTACCTTAAAAATTATGTCCATTTGGTTCTACTTGACATGTTTTTTATTTATATTATAATTAAATCATGTGTGTAATTCCAAGTGTGTCATTTCCATCACTTGTAAAAGGGAACCTCTAATTCACCTTTATTGATAGTATTTGGCATTATATATAATATAATACTTACCATAATAACTTAATATATTTTGTACCATCAATATTTATCTCTTGGTTTTACCCTATGACTATATGCTGAGAAGATATAATATGGAAGCAAAAGGTGGTCTCTCAAAGAAGATGTAATCATCATATCTGTCACATTCAAAGTTTAATTTATTTCTATACATTATGAAAATATAATTTATACATAAAAAATAAAAAGTATATTATAAAAATTAAACTAATATTTTATTATTGTTATGGAGAAACCACTTTACACCTCCATTCAATCCCATGGAAAATGAAAATATTGCTCATGCGTACGAACAACCAACCGTCTCCATGTAACGATTTAATTGGTTTTTCATTGCCATTTTTTAATGATATTTATAATGATGGAATTAATAAATATATATTATTTTTATGACATAATTATGATCATTAAATATTATATATCATCTAGATTTTTACCCTTCCATACATTGTAAAATGATAACATAGATCTTGCATACATGTGGACTACCACCTCCACGATGTGATGTGATTAATTTTTGTATTACCACCATAAATTGGTGATTGTAAAATTGTATATGATAAATAATAATTATATTGATAAATTTATTAATTTTTTTGTAATGATGTAGTAATTTCATAACTCCTTTAACCAGAAATAATATACCAAGGCCATTTTATATAAATTGATAGAACAACATTATATGGTCGACATAAGAAAGAACTATTTAAGGAATACATTTGAAATGATTACATAAGGATATTAAAAAAAAACAATATAGATGAAAAAATTTCTTATTTAATTATTTATTAAATTTAAATTCATTATATAGGATGATGAAACACATTTGATTATGTGGAGTCCCAATATAAAGAAAATTATTCCCATTTACACTTCAATGTGACATATATATATTACTAACCAAATATCAATTATATATCATATATAATACCACATAAACATAATATATAATTAATTCTTATGTTTTCATTTTATTTAACATTTCACTTCATTTTTAATAATTTTTTGGGGTTTTGATTCAATAGTTATTAAATCAGTAAAGGCGTTCTTTTACAATATCATTTTACTAAAATATTATTTATGTTAAAATTTACTTTGGAAACATTATCCGATACTAATATATTAAATAAAATTTATCCTATTATGGTTATATTTTTTTATTACATTTTTATTTTATATTTATTCTATTTTTGGATCAATAATTTTCAAGTGAGTTAAAATCAATGGGCTTTATTTTAACGAAATTTATATTTTAATGTTTTCTTTCCAATATATTTTTCATCGACGTTGAGGTTCTTTTAAATTTTTTCTATAATATTCTTATTTAAAATCCAATTCATAATTTATGACATTTTAAATAATATTTAACTTTATTTACATGTTTTAAAATTAATTTTCTTATTTTTTTAAAAAACAACATATTATTTTAACTTTTTACTAAAATGTGCAATGAATCCTAATATAAACATTAATTTCTTAAATGGAACTTCCTAGTTCCATGATGTTTATTTTATTTCAATATTAATTTAAAATATTACTTGGATATTTTAAACTAAAATATTCTTTTCAATTTTTTGTTATTTTTTATTTAAAAATATATAGAAATAAAAGGGTGTTCTTTTTAAAGGATTAAATAGAATTTTAGAATAGAATTTATTACTATATTCATAAAAAAATTTACAAGGAAGTTATTTTAAATAATTGATACTATTTAGTTTTATAAATGATTGATTTTACTAAAAATATTCATTTATTATGAATTTATGGGCCTTTATCATCCTTTATTGATAATGTATTATACCTTATTTTGATATCATTGAATTCATTGTGGTCATGTTCTATATCACTCTTATTTGTTCATTGGACATTAGTTTTATCCTTAATGTCTATATTTTCAAAATTATTTATGAATTTAGTGTAATTTCTATTACATTGATTATATAACAACCATATAAAATTTTTATATAAGGATCAGTTGAATTATGTTTATTTAGAAAGTTATTTTATTGATTGGGGAAATTTTTCATAATCATGATTCAATATGGATAGTTGTTGACTTATAACGAATTTTGGGAATTAATTTTATTTATTTTTCAATATATATAAATAAATAATTGGAAATTAAAGTAATTGGTGGTTCCTAATTAAAGATATCCTCTCAATGAATCAATATGTATAATGGGACAAAACAATTTTGGATGATATATTTATAGGGGATATAAGATCATATCAAAATAATGGAGCAATGGGTATCTTTCATATCTATTTATGTAACATATCTTTGTTGACACGACTTAAAAATATAAACGATGACTTAGATGGGGGCTTGTATTTGACATTCAAGATATCTTATTTAAGGATTTGATACTAAGATCATGAATGTCTGGATTTTTTAATTTCTTATATTGAGTATCCTGTTTTCATTATCCATCTGATTTCTAAGTTTATAATAGCAATTAATGTAATTTTAACACAATTAGATGGTTGGATGACATATTTTTTTAATATCCACTTTTTCAAATTGATTATTCTTTATATAATAAAGATAGAATCCACTATATGTTACACTTTCTTATCATTTTAGATCACCATTTATTTATTTTTCATTTCCCTAGGATATAAAGAAGGATTATTTAGACAATTTGAATGATTAAATAATGTTTCCCATGATAAATTTTTAATTTCCAATGTAATATTGATGTCATGTATGTATCTACATTGTAAATATTGCAAATTTAATCAATCGTGGGTGGTGTGATCCAATGTATCTTGTACCAAGGAAATAAATATTCAACATATTTGAGTTTTTATAGGTGGGTTTATTACAATTGGTATCATAGAAATTTTAGTATGAACATTGAGGACTATATTTTAAAAGAACATATTAAAAAAATTACAATAATCACATAGAATATTTGAAAACTTTTACCTTCATTGGTTTTTTATTTAGTGGATAAATATTCTTAATGAATTTGGGCTAACTAAGTGACTTCCATTGTTTTGCGATGGCTCATAGTGGAAGAAGTGAATCAACCACAATAATCAATGTAGGAATTTACCTACTGAGAATTACAATATAGGTAGTGTTGGAGATGAGTAAATCATGGTCATATTAGGGAAACCCACTTAGTATATTTTGAATTACCTTTCTCATATAGTGAAACAATTTGTTCCACAACCTAATTTACCTATGTCAGTTCTCTTTGTGTGAAAAAAGACACAATCCTTTAATGGAAATACTAATCCATTGGTAGATGAAATATAGATTAAGTCTCTTGAAATGATATTTCGTTCCTTGTAATGTAATGAATCCTAAAAAAATCTAAAAGTATATTGTTTATAGTTAAATAGTGAGAAATGTTGGTCGTTTACCTAGAATACTAAAAAAAGACAATGAAATAGAAACTATAGAATATAGAAATTTTAAGGTGATTTTTTAGATATACTTTCATCAGGTTAAATGAGGTGTAGTGGAGTGTAATTTCCTCCATTTGAAGTATAAGGAGGAAGAAAATGTTATATAGTTAGATGATTACTATAAAAAATAAGAAATCCATACCACATGATACATAAATATTCATAAAATTAATATTAATCATTTATCTGATGGGATAAAGTCGATCTGTTGAAGGAACTATGTTTAATTTTTTTTATCATATGATGATATGGTATTATGTTTCATTATTATTAAATATTAATTCCATAGGTTTTAAATTTTCAAATGATATAGGAAAAGAATAAGAAAACTTAGCCCTAAGAAAAGGGAAATATAATGATGAATAATAAGGGAATAGTGGGATTTTCAACATGTGATAATTATCTAAAGAAACAATCTGGTAAATGTTTAAAGGGAATGATAGTTTGTTTAAAGTACAGAGATAAATGAGATAAGGATCATGAATGAAAAGTTAATAAATAAGCCACCAATATCAATTGAATCACCTATACAAAGCTATGGTATTATGAAAACCAATTCCTCAATTACTATCGATTTACCAGATAATTGTGTTTTGATATTTATTAATGATATTTGAGATAATGTGAGGGTTATAAATAGTATATAGATAAATTGATAATCAATATGGAAACTTTTTATATGAGAAATTTTTACATTTGAATATTGATTTCAAGAAGTTTATTTTATTAAAATCATTGAATCCATAGATATAATATCAGTTGATATTTCTAAGAAAAATCCAATCAATTAGTATCTATCATGGATGGGTGCATCCTTTAATGATTTTCATTCTTAGAAATTATGGTCAAATTAGAGAGTATATTATTATGATGTGGGGGTACAAATCCCTGGTAGTTTCATATGAGAATTAAATTTAAACATCCAGGTACTATTATAATAATATAAGTTTTATGGAAAGTTAAGAATATATGAATTTTGTAAACATATATTGCATGGTATCCATTACCTTGAAAATTGATTTCATGAACATATTTTTAGAAAAATATTTTGATGACCTTTAAGGTTATTTTTTGATATGAAAAAATGACACTTAAAGAATATGACTACATTTTTTTATTTTTTATCTAGGGAATAAATAAAATTATATAATATATAATTGTAGAATATATGAATTTGATTGATAAATGTTTTGTGGGTATAAAAATTGAGATGATTTTGGAAGAATTAGTTATCAAAAATTTCTAATTCTTTGGTAAAGTTCTTACAAAGAATATTTTAGGAGTTTTTAATTGATATTTGGTTACTCTTATGATTCTAAAGATTAATTTTTATAAATTTTTATTTGTATTGGTTATTATTTTATGTTTTGATAAACATTTCAGTTATAGATAGGTTAAATAACTTTTCATCATTTTTTGGATTTATTGTTTATTTCAGTGCATTAGAAGTAAAAAATTCATCTTGATCATGAAGATGCATGTCAAAGGATTAAATCATGATTATATATTTGGATGAAATAATGTAACTAAACATTATCATATTTTAATCCCAATTGAAATGCATTTTCCCAAAATCAAGAAAAATAATGGTAAATCTATGAATTCTTATGTGGATGGTTGTACTAAACTACAAAGGTATATTTTTTGAAACTTTTTTTAATTAATATTATTACAGAGGTACATTTATAATAAATTTCTTATTTATAACCTATAAATTAATGTTCATGATAAAATCTATATATGATTTTATTACTCTATTTGGATATATTTAGTTTAGAAAAAATGAATTAAAATTATGTGGATAATTTTTTAAGGGGGGATAATGTAATACCTAATGATTTTAGTTAATACTTTCTTATAAAAGAATACTACATTTGACAGTGTATACTACGTGCAACTTTGAGCTTACACTAACCAATAAATAATAAAATTTAAAATCGACTATTATAACCTATCCATTTATTTTTATTGTATGAATATTAATAACCATATTGTGATATATATGTATATATATAGAAATTTTTTTATTTATAAAATTTATAATCATTAATAAAATGGTTATGGATTGGTTGGAAATAAAGATAAAATCTTTTGAAGGTAAAAGAGATATTTTTCATTATTTTTTGAATGAGGAAATGTTTTTTGATATCAAAATATTAAATTTATATATATTAATGAATTATTAAAAATATATAAAATTATTATATATCCATAAAAATGAATTAGTATTCATTTAATTTTTTATGGAATTAATCAAAATAAAGTCATTTTATGTTCCCGAGATACATTTTCTACAAAAAATAGTTTTTATTATATTTTGTTCAAGGATATTATAATTAATGTTTTATACTTTTATAAATTTCATTTGAAAAAATTTATATATTTTTTAAAATAATAATTTCAAAATTATTTTATAGATAACATCTGAGGGTTTTTAGAAATAGATGATTTTTGGGTGAATAATGAAATTTTGATTTTTCAAAATATTGTTACATTTATGGAATTAATATGATGTAATAGAGATTTGTTAAATTATAAAATCTTAAACACAACCAAATATTATTTAAGGAGTTAATAATGTATTTTATAACATTATTTTGAATTTGAAACATAAATCTACCTTTTGTAAATATTAGTTACACATTATTGAAATTGAAAACTATTTTGGGTATTTATATTTTATGGTATGGTTGGGAGGTTAAATTATATTTAAGATTTATTGACAATTTTATAAACCATCATTTTTTATTATTTAATAATTTTTTTGAATCAAATTTTTTCTTCATTTCAAAGTGAAATGATTCTTATGCTTAAATAGGGTAGTTTACTAAAAATTATTCATGGATTTTTTGTACCAATATATAATGTAATTAATTCCACCTATATATTTTTATTATTATAATATGTATAAAAAATATGGAATTATAATTTCCATATATTTTTTATAATTACCCTTTTATTGTGATCATTGAATTATGTTATCATGGAAAAAATTTATGTTATAACGATGAAGGATAAATTGGGTTTAAAGGGGATATCACTGGGTGGTAGGTTTTAAAATGAAACTCAAAAATATTAAATTTTTATTAGGTGAAGGTATTTTTACCTTATCATATCCTACCATTTAAATTATTTCCATTTTGTTATACTTTACATGATTATGTAATATATTTTATTTAAATATTTTATGTAATTCCATGTGTATCTTTTCTCTCACTTATAGAAGGGAGACTACTATTATACTTTATTTTAAAACATTGATCCATATATATACACCAAAACTTACCACAATACCTTGATATATTTCGTAACTTCAGTCCTGAGCTCTTGGTATCACCCTAAGTCCATCATAATAAGGATTAAGTTGTATGACAATGGAGGTCTCTCAAAGAAGTGGTAATCATATTACCCAAACCTTTCAAACCGTATTTTTTTTATAATTACTATAAATATATTGAATACATCATAAAATAAACAATAAAATATCAAAATTATACTAATATGTTATTATGATTATGGGGAAACCATTTTAGACCTCCTTTCAATCTAATGGAAAATGAAAACATTGCTCATGTGTCCGCACAACCTACCATATCCATATTTCCGTACGATTCATTTATAATTTCCCTTTTACCAGGATATTTATAAAAATGAAATTATATATATATATATATTTGATAATTATGATAAAATTATGATTATGTAAATATAATATATCATCTACCTTTTTACTATTCCATCTCTTGGAAAATGATAATGCCCCTCATGCGTACATGTTAACTACCACCCCCATGAAGCGGATTGATTTGGTTTTCTATTCCAATATGAATGGATTATTATAAATTTTTATCTAATGGGTAAAAATTATATCAATTTTTTTTAAATTATATACATGATAGAATAATTTTATATCTCTTTTAACCATGGAAAATATACCGAAGTAATTTTGGAGAAATTAACCAAACAACCTTAAGTTGTCGATGGAAGAGAGAACTATTAAATAGATAGACATAAAATGATTATAAATATACATTAATAAATTAAATATAGAGGAAATTTTTTATTTTTAATTTATTTAAAAAATTTAAATTCATTATATAGGAGGATCAAACATGTATGATTAAGCGGAGAGCTAGGGTAAGGGTAATTTTGTATCATTTTCACTTCAATGAGACATGTTTATATTATGCACCCAATTTCATTTATATGGTGTATGTACTAATACATTGACATATTATATCAGAAATTCAATTTAGTTAATGGTATTTAATGTTTTAATTTTTCTTACACTTAAGGTTATTTTATTCAAATATTATTAATGATTTAAGGTAGTTTTTAAAATATCATTTTATTTTAGGACATATTTTGTTTAGATTTCCTCTGTGGAAAAAATATGTTAATAATTAATAAAACCCCATATATTTTATTCTCCACTATATATTTTTATTGTTTACATGTTTGTTTTACATTTATGCTCATTTTGGATCAAGAATCCTCAAGTGAGTTAAAATTAATGGAATTTATTTTAATGAAATTCATATTTTAATTTTTTGTTACAAAATCATTTTATTATTTAAGTTATTTTAAATGTTTTCAATAATATTTTTTTTAAACTAGAATTATTAATTGAATTTTTTAACCATAAGTTACTATATTTTCAATGTATTAAAAGTAATCTTATTGTCATTTTTCTAAATGGGGTATTTTTGGACTTTTTTTTATCAAAGTGTGAAATGAATAATTGTTTTAACTTTTATCACTTGAACAAAATTTCCTACGATCATCAAATTTTTTAACATAAAATATTCCTTTACATGTTACTATGATTATTTAAATAGAAATATTTTTCTGAATATTTTGGGAGTTTTTATATAAAATTATCTCAAAATTAAAGGCTATTACTTTCTTAAGTAATGATTTTTTTAAAACAAAATTTAAAATCTATTATAAAATATTATAAAATAAAGTTATTTATAATATTTTTATTTTAATTTAATTTATAAAGGATTTATTATACAATAAAACATTCATTATTAATGAATCAATTGTCTTCCTTCATTTTTTATTGATAATGGATTATATATTATTTTGAGATCATTCAATTTAATATGACCATGTTTTCAATCATTGTACATTATTCATTTGATATTATTTTAATCCTTTGTTTACATATTTAAATTATATTGTGGATGGACTCATTATCATTTTTATAATGTTATTATGTATCAAATATATACTATTTATATATAATGTATTATTTTAAGGAAGTTTATTATGGATGTTATTTTGTGGAGTGGGGAAATATTAAACATTCATGGTTTAATATGGGTCGTTATTGATTTTTAAGGAATTTTTTGAAATAATTTTATTGATCATTAAATATATTTAAATAATTGTTTTGATTTTAATGTAATGGTTGGTGCTCAGTTATACATAGCTCCATAATGCATCAATTGGTCTCACGAGACAAAACAAGATGGCATAATGTATCAGTGGAGTCCATAATATCATGTCACAATAGTTTGGTATTTGGTTTATGCATTACGTATTTATGTATTATGTCTTAGTTGAGAGGCCCTGATAATATGAAAGATATCCTCGATGAGGCCTTGAGAGTGTGATTCATGATATCTTTGCCAAGGAATTGATGGTAAGATCATGAATGTAAGGATTTATGTATTCCCTATATGAGGAATTATTTTTTAATTATTAATATATTTTATATGTTGATATTATACATGAATTTACTTTCAAATCAATTTTTTGATTGAATAACATGTGTTTTGATTATCCATTATACCATATTGATTGTTACTACTTTATTCAGGATAGATTTCACTATAAGAAACCCTTAATAACCATACGAGCTCACCCTTTACTTGGTTTCCATTCCCTAGGATATTAAGAAGAAATATATAGAAAATTTTAATGATACAAGAATTTTTTAATGACATGTTTTAAATTTCAAATTAAATATTTAATTCATTTCCGTATCTAGTTTTACAAGACTTCAAAACTGATTGATCTTGGATGGGTTGATCCCCGGTATCTTATACATATATAGTAATTAAGAACCAGATACAAGATACTATAGTTGGGACATTTATATTAACTATCACATGTTTTTTATTTATAATAATTTTTTCTTCACTACATCTGTGACTTGAGGTTTTCCAGTCAATTTTTCCATAAATACTTATATATGTTTTCCATGGTAGAAATCATTGTAAAATATTTTAATAATATATGGAATATTAAAAGTGTTATAAATGTAATATTTCGATAATATATTTATTTTTAAACACTTCTATTATGGGTGGTGATGAAAAATGAAACTCTTTTCTCATGGAGGCTATAGTTCACACGTATGCATAGTTGAAGTTCAATATCCCTAAAAACGAGAGGGAATGATGGTAAAAAATAATTTTAACATTTTAAAATAATATTTATATTATATAAGTTATATATTTTCATCCATTATACCATTTTTACCATATATGAGGGAATGTGATAAAAAATAGAAGAAGTCACGTTGTGGAAGTGATACTCTGCAGAAACGCACTGACAATGCTCTTATTTTTTATCAAATGAAGAAAAATAAATAATCACTATTTTATTAGTATAATAACATCTATTTATGATAATCACAGCAATTTAATTAAATTATTATGGATATAAAATATTTGGAAGATGAATATTAACGAGAAAATACTACGAAGAATGCAATATTTACCTTGAAGACTTGATATTCTCTTAGAGATCTCCATGGAAGTGAAGGCCTTAAGATAAATTTTATTGAGCTTGGGATTATATAAAAAACATTAATTATAGTATATATTATTTGGGAATTTATTAATGGGGAATTAAAATGCTAAGTGAAACCATGGATGGTTGGAAGTGACCCCCTTTTATAAGTGACGAAATGGGCACTTTGGGGAGTACCCTTTACCCTTGTGTGATTTCATTACACTATTACACTATAAATGAATCCAAATATTCTTAATAATGGATTTTGGATTGATATTGGGTTGATGAAGAATCAAATGATACATTACACACATATTGTAAACATATTTCATTTCTTTTACCATAGGTTTTTTCATTTTCGCATTTTCATTTTTACCATGGATTTTAAGTAAATAATTTATATTTTGTTTAAATATAAAACTTAACCATTTTAACTTAATTTTTATGTCTTAATCCTAATTTTAATATCAATTTAGTTGAATTCAATTTCTAAATAATAAAAAATTATCTGTTAACTTAAATGATTTAATATATATATATATAATCGATTTTACCATAATCAATGTTATTAACATTAATCAATGATATTTTATTAATGCCTTAAAATAAAATTGATATTATTTTATAATATAGATATTATGATATTAAATATTAAATTAATTTTTTTATATTTTATACCTATAACTAACAAAATAAATATTTAATAAAATCACATGAAAAATAGTTTTTTAGAATAAACTGTTACTCACATTACCAAAACATTAAAAATTTGTTTTATAAATTAAAATTGGTATTTTGAAATTATATATTTTATTTTATAAGTATATATTTTTTTATTTCAAAAATTTTCATAAAAAATAATATTTTAATAATGATAACTTTACCAAAATTTTTATTAGTTAACTTTTCACTTAAAAATAAAATATTTTTGATAAAAAAATCATCATAAGTTAATTTTTATTTGTTGGATTAAAAAATGATTTTAATTTTATAAAATTCAAATAATAATTTGATATAAATTAATTTTGATATAGTATTGAAAAATATAGTAAAGACCTTCTATCCCCACAAGTTTAACGACTGTAATAACCACATTTAATGATTTGAATTTAATAAAGTTATATTGTTTTTGGTGTAGTCAATTACTTAATGTAACATAAGATACTCACCACAATTATTATCATGGGGATATAATAACTCATATATCAGGTTGTTACATTGTCCACATTTTATGAAATTTCGGCCTCAAAATTTTATTTCATAAACTAAATTTAAAAAAATGTGGGTACTTATGTTTCATAGTCTCTTCATGTTCCCATATTACAAATTTTTTAAATATGGTTTCTCCAATTTAGCTTAAAAATGCGAGTTATCTTATTGCATAGAATTTTGTCTCTGTGATCCCAGATCTTCACCATCTTCTCCTCATAAGGGAGATCATTATCCAACTATTACACCTCTAAATTTATTATATATGAGGGATATGGTACGTTCCTTATCAATAGCGATTCAAGGAACACACCATCCTCATTAGAAAGGTTTAGTTGGAGATCTAGTCAATACAACATAGCTTTTATGTGAGAAAGAATATCAAATAGGTGAATATATCTCAAAAATAGCCTCCCATTCTTCCCAAATCTCTTAAACAAATTTCTTGGTGATATATAAAGGGAATCATTATTACTAACCTCAAAATTAAGGTCTCATTTATAGTTATATTCAAAACTATTCTATTTAATCTTCGCTATATTGATGTGTGTTTGTATGACCTTAACCATTTCTACCATTTCTTCAACAATATTAATTCATAGAAATATTCTTCCACCTAATTCATCCAAAAAAAATTAGGGGTTCCACATTTTTTCCTATAAATGGATTTATATGGGGCCGTTTGGACTCTTCAGTGGAAACTATTATTATAAGAGAACTTGACTAGAAGAATATGTTTGTCCCATAAACCCTTTAATACTATAGAGAAAGCTACCAACATATGCTTAAGTGTTTAGATATACCTTTCAGATTTTCCATCATTCTAGGGTTGATAGGCCATAGTAAAGTTCATTTATATGTTTAGAGCATACTGATGACTCTTCTGAAATGTTGAAATATACATTAGATCTCGATTAAATATAATCAATAGTGTTGTTCCATATAGCCTCACAACTACTCTAATGTATATCATTAGAAGGTGACCACATGATAATTGATCTAAAATAGAAACTAAGTAATTATTAGTTTTATATAAGTCTACCACAAACCCTATTGAATTATTCCCATTAGACATATTTGGAATACTTATGAAAAAATATATAGAGATTTTATCCTATGTCTATATAGGTATGTGAAATAGTTTCATAATACATATTTACATTTTCCTTTACACATTCTTATTTTGACACACTAGGATAATTTATGTATATTTAGTAATATCCTTCTTCATATTTCCCCAAAAATAGTTTTCTTAATGATCTTTATATGTATTTATGCTCCCTGGGATAATTAATAATGTTGAGATCTAAGAATTATTCAACAACTCGTTTTTTATCTCTGACTCTGAGGGTATGCATAGTCATTACCTAAATCACATGACTCCTTAATTAGGAATATTGATCTCAAAGGTTTTTTACTTCCTCACAACTTACACCTTCTCCTACATCCTTACATCATCCCTTTGATATCTCCTAATCTTATCTTATAGTTATAGACGATCTACCTTTTGAGAAAGCAAGGATGATGCTCCTACCTCTAGGAATCCCTTGTGAATTATTTTCATATATAATAATATTTGATCCTTCTCAATAATCATCATAAATAAGGTTGTATGATATTTTCTACATAAATAATTTTCTATGCCGCTCTCCTTCTTTGAATTGTAGTAGATTGAGAAATCACAATCCTTGATCAGATCTAACCATCCTCATTAGTGTGCGTTAATAAACTTCTGAGTAAATTTATATAATTATGGATCTTGTGGTGTATATATATGTCAAACTTCTCTCCAAAGATATAATGCCTATTTTTTTCAATATTAACACCACTACATCCAAATCAAGATCATGCATGAAATAGTTCTGTTCATGTTCCGTCGACTATATTGAGGAATAGGCTATCACTTTATCATTATATATGAGCACCCAAACCAAGCCATTTTTTATGAATCATTATAGATAAACAATCCTTCCACACTTATGGTTATGGGGAGTACATGTTATATGTTTAGCCTCTTATTTAGCTCTTTAAATATCACTTTATACTCATCTATCTTGACATACTTTCCTCCCTTATGAGTAAGCATGGTTAGAAGGTTTGGAAATATTGATAATTTTATCACAAGCCATGGATAATGATGATATAATTCAAGGAAACTATAGGTCTTCATAACAGAATATGGTCTAGGAAAATTCTCTAATAACCTTTATATTTAATGAAATAAAAACTTTTAATATAATTTTTAAATTAATTCACCTTCTTTAGTGTCTTAAAAAATTCACATCCTTTTACTATTCCTCCTTCATTTTTGACTATATATCAATATCTTGTATAAATATTGGAAACTTTTTTAAGGGTAAAATCTAAAAAAATTATTCATGATGTCTTCATCAAAAGAGAACTCATGATTTGAAAAATATTCACCCTCCTTATTTTAGTTATATATAATTTTTGGGAAATTCAAGACATGGATGGTCGCTTCTTACCATAGACAGTTAATTTTGATTTATATAGTGACAACCAGTCTATTCCCTTTATATAATCTAAATACACTAAATAGAGTCTCAAAATATTCAATGGGACATTCATTCTATAAATATCAACTATGTAAGGGTTACGTACTTGATATGGAATGATCACCCCATTATAAATTTTCACTAATAACTTAACCATTATGTTTTGCGGTGGTGTTTGAAAACCTTTACTAAAATTGCATGATATAAAAGAGTGCATAGATAAAAAACTATTTTTCACCATTCTTAAATGAATATCTTTCATACCTATTACCACATAACTGTCTTGATCCAATTTCACAGTAGTAATAGAATAATACCACTCTTTCTCTATTTTTCTTGGGGTTATTTTTATTGGTTATCTTCAAAAACCCAAATCTTACTTCATTTGTTTGCATAGTGTTAGTGTTACTTATAGTTGTAAAATTTTCCAAAAGACTTAATATTGATATGGGAATTTTTTAATTGATTATATTAGTGGGATTATTTAAATTAATTCTACATTTGTTGGATTTATGTACCTCATTTACACACCTTCAACATTTCCTGGTCCACTTATGATTGTTTTTAGGATACTTATTTCCATACTTTTGACATGTGGGATGTTGGATTTTTTTTATTTCCATGAGTTTTATTCATTTTTCACCAAGAGTTAAAATCCATTTATTTATTCTTATCTCCAATCCCATGAGACCACTGAGAATCACCCATTTACATCTTAACATTGAAGGCATATTAGATACCATATTCATATCCTTCAAATTCATGAATTTCCAAATCTCTTCATAGAATCCACTTTATCCCACAAAAGAAGTGGTCAATTTTACTTTTAGTTTTACTAATAAAACCAGATGTGTATCATTAAATCCATGTGATGTTATCTTCATAATATTCAATATATTCCCCTTTTTCCTGAGTTAAAGGAACCTTAAATCCTTTTTAAAATGAATATTATGAGGGAAATAATTATTTATAAATAAACTACTCAACTCAACTGACTATATAGATTCTATGTCCACTATGAGATTTTCATCCTTGATCCTTGTCCACAACTAATTGGAGAAATAAAGTATAAAGAATATCAACTCAATAGTGTTATTCCACTATTTAATAAAAATGGGATCATAAAATCTACTAAGAATTAGAGGTCTCTGATACTTAATGGTCACAACTACAGATTTATCCCACAAAGGCCATTCTACAAAATTCAGTTTATTTTTCAAAACATGAATCAGTTGTGCCATACGTTGATGAGTTTCTTAGATCTCATTCTGATGTTGTTTAGAATTTCATAAGGGTAGTCATATAATTTTCCATTAAACATTTCATGAAAATGATTCCTCATATATCCTTTCATTTTCTAAAATAATGGAATATTATGAATGAGAATACTTTGATTAATAAATGTTTAAAAGCTAAAAAATAAACATAGATTACATAAATTGTACATGATGTGGAGAACGAAACATAAAAAGCTATATATTTTAATCTATATTATCCATGTTTATTTTCCTATTAGGTATATTAGAAGAATTAAGTTCCATAAAAAATATTTTTAAATACTTTATATTTTTTTAAATTATATGTAAATTAACCGTGTAATTTACCATGGGTGTGTCTATGAAGGTGTGCAGTTTTAGGAACACTCAACATGTATTAGAGTGATTATTGTGTCAATTCTCATCCAACCATTTTTTGAGTTATTACCACAGGGTACATATGTGTCCCATCCACATACAATTTACAATGTCTATATAGGGATATATTTCTAATAAAACCACATAATGATTAATTAAAATAAATTTATGATGTAATCATTTTCTTAGGTTTATCCCCTGTGGTTTCACTAATGTTTTGTCAAACGAGTCACCCAAAATAACTAGTCATTTATTTGATACCAAATATAGTGATTTAAGCATTAAACACATATTATTTTATTATTCTTAACATTCTTTTTTAGCAAATACCGTCCAAGTATCTTGAGGTCTAGTGTATTCAGAATATTAATCACATAAATACATCATCTTAAAAGTAAAAGAATCATTTTTACATAAAATTTCCAATAGTTATCCTAACATTCACAGATCATCCAAAACAAAAAAGGTACTATGGGTAAAATACATAAGGAAAATAGTGAGATAGAAATCCCAATAAGGGAATAAATTTGTAAATAAATCATTACATTAGAGTCAAGAGGCATGACATGATATCATAAAAAGGTTAATCATAAACATGTAAATATGTAATATAGAAATTATATCATAAAATCATTGAATTATAAATATGTAGAAAAATAATAATATATATAACCATAAAAATAAGGAAAGTGTCACTTCCGAGACCATCATCATAAATTGTAAGAAGTCCCATAGTTGATTAGGTTCTCTCCCTAAAACCATACAAAAACTATTATGACATATAAATACATTTCCAATTAATTAGAGTGATATATAATTATTGTACCATATATTGAATATTTAAAATCATTTATATATAAAACACATGAGGAAATTAGACCCTACAAACATCATAATAAGGATTAAACCATTGACAATAATATGAGTTTTATAATTCCGATTCATGGAATAACCAAAGTATAGATCACAAGGATACCCAAGGGAAGAAGCAATTAAATAGTTTTTTTACTTTCATAATTGAAAATGGGATATAAGTCTTGAAATTGGAGTTCCTATATAGAAAATTCATGGGAATGATTTGGATAATAAAGGATTAAAATGAACCACTTGGGAAATGCTTTATAAAATAATTAAATTATTTTTTTAATGAAGGAAATGTATTACTATTTTATAAAATACATTAATTGGAATAAGAAATTATACATAAAATAATTATTTTTTATATTATATTAATGGTTTAGAAATATTTAATGGTGGTGATTCTTGAAATGAGACAGGAAATAAATAAATTTCATTAAATCATCTTTACTTAAAAGTGTGAATATTGAAGGAGGAAAATATTTATAAACCCATCCATGAAAATGATATATAAATAGTTATATATGGAAGAGAAATATATAGAAAATATAATAACTACATTATAATAATATTGAGTAAAAGGATGAAAGAATAAAGAGAATGAATAAAATCCAAGTAACGTGGGTGATATAGAAGAACCCTTACCTTGGGTTCATGTTTCATTCTACAAAAAATGATTAATTTCATGAATAACCAGCTAATTGTTTTCAAATAACTAATTAATAAACTTATTAATCAATATTTCATATTAAAAGTTCCTTTAGAAATCATATTTTTTTATTTATAATATATTTTTCTTTCTTCCATCGATTACTTGTGGTTGTTCCGTCAATTTTTCCTATACTCATAATGTATATTGAAAATGGAAGAAAGTATTGTAAAATAGTTTCGTAATATAAATAAAATTAATATTTTTATGGTTATAATTTTTATATATTAAATATATTTTTTAATGTATCAATGATGGGTGGTGATGAAAAATGAAACTTATTGCTCATGGAGGTGGTAGTTCGCACACACACAAAATTAATGTTTCCATTTATCCACTAATGAGATTAAATGATGGTCAAAGATAATTTTTAAATTTTATAATCATATTTATATTACAAATATTATATTTTTAATCCATTAATTTTTTTATAAAACCTTTAAATATATATATGAAAAATCAAATAGGTTTTCTTGTGGGGGCGGTAGTTCACACAAACACCATAATGTTGCTTTTGATTTTCATAACACATTGAGAGGAATAAAAAATTATTATTCTGTTAATATAATAACATATATGTATAATAATGATATATATTTCATTACAATATTATTAATATAATATATTTGTAATAGGATGACTATAGATAAAAAATTAAAAATATATTTAAACTTATGTCGGAGAATCGATCTTCTCTTAGAGATATCCTTGTATGTGAAGTAATTAGGATAAATTCAAACGATCGTGATCTTATGGAAGAAAAAAGGACTTTTAGGATTGGTAACTAGGGTATAATTTTAAGGGAAATTAAAATTGTATGTTTAGAAATGGCGGAGAAGAAGTGATCCCCTTTTATATGTAAAGAAAAGGGAAAATTTCGGAAGACCCTTTACCCTTCCATGATATCATTACACTATTCATCATTCAATGAATTTAATTTTTTTAATAATGGAGTGTTGGGTAATAATGGGGTAGAAAATCCTCAACCAATAAATTCCACATATGTTTTAAACATTTTTCATGTCTTTTACCAAATGTTTTTATATTTTTAAATTTTTCTTTTTTACCTTGGTAACTATATTTTAACCAAGTAATTTATATTTTATTTAAAAATATAACTCATATTACCAATATTTTATTTTTTGAACCTAAATTTAATATCCATTTATCTAAATAAAATTTAAAAATAACAAAAAATTAGCTTTAAACCTAAAAGTTTTGACATATCAAAGAACCATTTTACCATAATCATGAAATTTAAATTAATTATAGTATTCTTAAATTTATGTATAATACCCAATACCCAACTATAGGAGGTAAAAAATATATCCTGAACTATCTCAAAATATGATCTCTAATGTGGCTTTATTCATAAATTTAATTAAAATTTTAATTTATGAATTTTGGTATTTTATTTTTAAAAAATAAACTTCATTTTCTAAATATTTCATATTGATATTAGCTCAAGATTAATTTTTTAGGTTTTTTCTAAAAAAATTGATTTTTTGTGGATAGTGAAATATACTAATTTCAATAATACCATGATTTTTATACCATTGTTAGTATATAATAGATTTATTAAACAATTTTTTAATAAAATTATTATTTTATAATTGACATAATACATTTTAAAATATCAATTATATTACATAATCCCAGGATTAGTATTTTTTTACTTAAGTAATATTGTTCTAGAATTTGTTTGTAATATTTTATAAATTTTTTCATATAAAAAATATTTTTTCACATATATATAAATTTTGATAGAAAAAATGGATTTCAATTTTATATTCCTTTTGAAAAAACTATCGAATAAGTTTCACATTATTTTTTGGCTTTAAGATTTATTCACCTTAACTAAAAACTAATTACAATAGTAAAATGTAAAATGTAAAATGGTAAAAGTAATAATTTATGGGTTATAGGGATTAAGGCATGAATGAAAGATGTATAAAATTGAGTGGATGAGATTTTTATTGATCTTATATCTTCCCCAATCCATTCTTGGATATTTTTTGATCCCCTCCAATTATATGAAGCTAAAATACTAACAAAAAAAGAATTCTCACCACATATAAAAGGGGATCTCGACAACACATATAAGAACATCTAAAAATTAGTTTTCCTCTTGAATAAAAAAACTTGTAAACTTTATATAGAATAATATTCTACTCTCATAAGCATCTATTCAATATAAGTTAGCATAAGGTCTTGATTTCTAAGGAATCCTGTAATAAATATTCAAGCCCCAGGTGTGAGTATTACCGGCTACATAGTTTTCTTCTTAATTATATTATTTAAATTTTATTATAAAAAAACTATTATAACGATTTTATAATAATTTATAAACTTTTATTTTAATATATATATTGATGTTGTTATCATTTTTTATTCACACGAACGATCTCTTAAAAAAAACCATTGTTAATACACTGTGCTGACTACCGTCTCCATGACATAATATGTTTCATATTTCTTCCCCACCCAAAAAATTTGGAAATAAGGATGAGATTAAATGATAAATCATATTTCATGATATCATTATGGTTATAGTATCAAAAATGTTAGAACATATTAATGATATTATTAATAAACTATCATCATTAATTTAACCATTTACAACAAGTGTATTAAGAGGATAATCATGTATTCAAAATGTTTAATATTATAACATGCCTTAATTACTCATATAATTACCTAAAATTATGATATATATTATTAATAAACACTAAAATAGATCATTACACTTTTTAACTATTGAAATTACAACAATATCACCTCATAATCATTCATTAAATTAGGGTATGTTAATGTTTGGGCCAGTTTAACTACCGACCTGAATAATAATTTCAAATTTATACCATGAATGTTTATAGGAAAATAAATAAATGTATAATGTGATATAAATTTTCAAATAATGGTTTATTTTTTTATAAAGATATTATATCAATATGTAATTCCTTAATTAAGGAAACACCTTCTATTAGTCAAAAATCACCAAAACATTCTTATTATCGACTTTATCATCAATGATATGGTATGAATCACTAATGGAGGGAATTTGAAACATAAATAATTATTATTAGTCACATCTCATAGTAAATTTATTGGCCCATTAATAATTAACCTTCAAATAATATTGAATACAAACACCACTATTACTAAACTAGTAGAAACGATCAAAACTATAAATACCGATTTGGAAAATACAAAAAAAAAATATGTGGAAAATTACTTTTTAAGATGAGTATAGATGAAAATGGATAATATTAATTTATTTAATAAATTTATTATGATATCTATTTTTATGATATAGGAGGATCAGGTACATTTTTGGATGTTAGGACAATAGGTATGGTTTTTCCATCTCAAATTTCTATCATTGAGAAAAGTTTTTTTAGTATGCACCAAATTCTATTTATACGATTTATATCAAAACTATTTTTAATTTTATATCATGAAACACATTTATTAATTTAATTTCAATATCATATTACAACCCTCTATTTAAAGAGCATATGATTGAATTTCTACTCAATTCATAAGTTGGATTTTTCTATATCAATCTTCATTATTTGGGACTAATGTTATAGTCTCCACCTATATTCTACTGTGTGGTTCATAAATTTACATAGAATAACTTTTTATATATTAATAATAAAATATAACCAATTTAAAATTCTATATTGTTATCCCACCCTCATATTCATTTATTTCAAGTGTTACCAAAACTAGTGTAAAACTCGATCTTTCCATGGTGAAAACCCATACTATGTTTTGTTAAAGTGAAAGTTTGTATAATTTAATAGAAAATAAATACCTATATAGATACTAAAAAGTGGATATAGTTGTGTATTATATGAAACTAGTTATAATCACCTCAGAAATTGTCATTTTAGTATTGAGTCAATCATCACCATGACACATGATGGGGGGGGGACTAAGACTGTTATCCTAGTGAGATACTCTTAGGGGATATAATCTTGAATTTTCACATGATCGTAATAAACCACGATGAAGTATTTTTATTACCATTTCCTCTATCTCCTACAAATACAAATTATTTTACCCAAACATTATATTCCATGAATAACCTAAAATATTAAAGGAAACCTCACCATTATATTTCATTTGATAAGGGAACTACATGTTAAATTAATGATACCCATTGTATTCCAAGTTGATTAAGGGATATAATTCTAGGCATATACATTAATTTATTTTGCTGATAATTATTTTATGTTCATATTTATCATTATATAGAAAACTAATTTTTATTTAGAAAGAGGTTCCTTAGGGAACACTATAAATTGTCTTGGTAGATCTTATAGTGAATGTATTGGAATTAATAAGGTTATGGGTGTGGCCAAAAAAATTATAGGACCACGATGCATTGAATGGTATTATGTGAAAAAACATTTTTGGATTTGGTTTATACTGCTTCTCATAATTGGATAAGTGTCTTGGAAAATGAACTTGACAACAAGTTTTTTATATATCACGTTATGAATTCCATCATTATAATATAAATTATTATAGTAATCTATGTTTTAATTTGTTATAATGGATATAATATTCACATAGTTTTAGTTTTTTACGTATTCATGTAGTTCATTTATTCTTTCCATATATCTTATTTAGTGTTTATTTAATGTGAGCTTCTACTTTATGCTACTCCTTACTGAGCATCTGAGATCTACCTTTTTTTTCACTCCTTATGAAATCTATAAGAGTACTATGAGTAATTTTTAGGGATATGAAATAAGGGATAATAATGCTGTCAAATTTTTTTCAAGTTGTTTCTTATATTTTAAAGTGTTATGTATGAATATATCTCGTATTTTAAGACTACTAAGTAGTTTGATCATGTAGGGACTCTTATATTATATTCCAATACTATAATATAACTATAGACTTTTGGTTTATGTAGTTTGTGATGTTACATATGGTATCAGAG